>OX422216.1:183981439-186844258 GCA_949130495.1 Sambucus nigra
TGTAGAGGGTCAAGGAGGAGGCAAAGAAAGTCGTCGACAAGATCTATGATGAGGTTTTTAATAAGGGGTTCAAATATGTCTCCACCCAACTGGACTACTATCAGATCTTTTATTTTTACAAAGTCTTATGGAAAGGATTAAAAAGGGAAAATATCCTCAAGGATGACAAAATTATGAAGAACATTCTCATCTTCCTCAGATAGTGAGAGTATTCTTTCACTCTCATTCAAAAGGGGAACAAGGTTTCCACCACCCCCATCGTTGAGGGTCAAGTCGACCCAACTACTGCGATGGTGGAGGACGAAGGGAACATCACCCCTGAAGCATGATGTACTTGTCTTTTCTTATAAGAGAAAAAATTTATAATTACTCGTAGCTTTGTTAATTTGGCATTTCCCGTCACAAATTGTTGCTTCAAACTGAACACTACATTCGTATTTGCCTCCATGATCATTTGTAGATGTGTCAGTGACCAAGCTTCATGTCCGAAATGAAAGTCATTGGAATCGTCACAAAAACATTAGGGATGTATACGAACTTATGGTTTTGTCATGAACACTTTTTACTCGAGGCATTTTTTTATAAATCCATTTGAAAAATAATTTTTTTTTAATTTTGGTTCGTTGGAACGAGATTCCAATCTTGTTAGAAAGAGAACCTTTTCTCGTTCAAATGAGATCAAATCTTGTTAAAATTAAGTGTTATTTTCATTAGAACAGACTTCTAACAAACTTCAAACGAAAGGGGCTCTGTTTGACAAAACCACTCTCGTTGGAAGGACGATCGAAAAAACTAGCATCTCGTTCGAACGAGAATTACCTCGTTAGAACGAAATTGTAGTTTTCGTTCGAATGAGAGTCCATTTTCGTTCGAACGAAACCGTCTCCTTTAAAAACGTGTTTTACTTATAAAAACGGATTCTTTTGGTCAGCTTCTTACAACTCTTTTGGTGAAATCATCTGCTATCTTCACACCAAAAGTTTTCATCTTTGTGTTTCATAAAAACACTTTTCTTTTTCAAATCATACATTTCTTATATGATCTTTTGAGTTTTGTCAAACCCAAGATTCCATATGTTACATAAAACCCTTGTATAGTTTTATTCTACTACTGATTTGTGGAGTCGGGGCTCTACTGCTGAAGAATAAAGGATCTTGAATCCTAAGGCTGATCGGTGGATACCGAGGGAAAATCGGTTCATGTAGACAGTGTTGGACTGTGTCGTGTTTGTAGAAAATTTGAAGACATGTGTATTATACTTAGTGTATCTCTAAGAAGTTTGTAAGTCGTAGAGTCTTTCGATTCTTTACACTGCTGAAATCTAAGTTTTGCCCGAAAGGGATTTTTCTCAATTTCTTATTTTGCTTGATTTGGTTTGATCGAGTAGTTTGAAGAATTTAATTTGGACTTTATCTAGCATTCACAACTAAATCTATATAAGATAAAAAAAATTGGATCTCGTGTGTGCGTAACCTTATATACGAACTATCCATACGGCGTTTTTATTTTTTTGTTTAAATGTGTAAGGCCTTGAGACTTTATATTCTCACATAATGTTGGCCCTAGGACAATTTACTTATTAATAAAAATATTGTTTTATATGTCTTTCTATTTAGTAAAATGTTATTTGGATTGTTCAAACGTCAAAGTAACATAATAAAACCTCTTCAACATATTATTTTAACAAATAAATAAAGGGTAGTTATTGTGTTGATGTTAGAAATTGAATATGTGGATCTCTTAGTTATAGATTATTAATTTTCCAACAATCAAGAAATTATGAATTGAATCTAACTGATATGTGTATAATAGAGGAGAGGTATAGGAAGAACCCAAATTTAACGTGGTTTGGCCCCAATCGGTTGCTTGCGTCCACGAATGGTACAAATATTCACCAAATCAGTTGGAATACTCCATCAGAGTTTCTTTCACACTCTAATCTCACTAGAGCAAAATAATAGTACATAGATCAATTTCACTTGCTATTTGATGAGCTCGTAAACTCTATTTATAGGTGTGTGAAGTGAATGAGGTAAGATAAATATGTATATGATCATATATGTAACATGCGTCTCATTTGCATTCAAAGGAGAGATCATAATTTAAAAAAACAAAGGGAATAATCACGAGTTAGTTGTATAACATGGGTGAGGATATCTTCGTCTCTTTTCTTTATTCTACATAACTATCTCGGGCTGATGTCACATGGTCACATGGTGAAATTGATTGCATTAAAATCACCTTCAACGAATTGATATTTAGTTAGGTTGGTTTGCCTCGGCTTCAATTGATGACGATCCCCTTTGGGGTTGGCTTTAGTGTCCAACTAGTAAGAGGTTTCCCTAAGAGGTGGATGAAGTCAATCCATATAGCTGATACATGCACTCTCTTAAGTTTCCACGTGCTTGGCTATATGTAGGGTATAATACCTGGGTTGATTTGTTATAAATCAATTTGTCCTATTATAGGAAGAATTTTCCCAATTTTGGCTAGATCGGTTTGGCCCATTCTAGGGACACCTAGCCCCCTCTTTTAGTTGGGTGGATTTGTTCAAGATTTGTTAGATATATTCTAGACTTAACACTCATTAAGGGCTCTAAAATGAGTTGGGTGAGTCCAGAGGCGGAGCCAGAAATTTTTGGGATGTGGGGCAAACATTTTTTTCCAACAATATTAACTATTAAAATATATAAATATTTAACACATGTCATTTCATACTAAAAAAAACAATATTTAATTAATGATCTTGTTCCACAAAAAATAACAAACTCCTAAATTACAATTTATAATTGCCACCTACGAGATCTCATTTTTTGGAAATGGTCCATAATGGCATCATTGCTAACACTGTCCAAAACATCATTTTCAACATACGCGACCACACAATCATTCATCCACTCATCCTCCATTCGATTTCGGAGATTCGTTTTCACAATGTTCATAGCTGAAAATGGCCTTTCAACTGTAGCGGTAGCAACGGGTAAGATCAGTGACAATTTTATAAGCCTATAAACTAAGTTGTACACAATATGCTTTTGCAACTCTACTACCTTCTTAGAAAGAGAGAGAATCCCTTCCAATTCTCAGAAGTAATCATTAAATTTCATTTCCATTTCATAAAGCACAAGTTGGTTTTGAAGTTCAATGCGCTCACCCTCGGACAAATCATTAGGATAGAATTCAGAAAGACGAACCAACTTCTGGCAATTAAAAGCAATGAATGAGCCACTTGGGTTTAAGGATGACATACGAAGAAGCAATTATGAATTAACCTCATCAAAACGATTGTTGAGTTCAACAAGTTGTTTATCAACACAAAGATAGAATAAATCAACTTGATAATGATGTAAATTTGTTATTACTTCAGCTCTACGTTTAGGCTTTCCTAAAAGCATAAAATTATCTTCCATTTGAGGAATGGCTATATCATGTCTCGTGCAAAATGAAGAAACATCGAAAAAAAGAGAATCCCAACCACTATCTCTCATTTTTTGCATACGCTCTTTAGAGAGTCTAATCAATGTTATAGCATTCACTATATCTTGATCTTTTCGTTGCAATGCTTTTGAAAGATCATTAGTGATTTCAAGCACATTCTTCATCAAATGCAATGTGAAGATAAAATCAAAAGACCGCATCAATTTTAATAAAGTGCAAGCTTGCCCCTTTTGGTCTCTAGAGCCATCAAACATCACATCCTCGACAACTTCTGGCACAGACGAAAACATAGTAATCAAATTTATCAATGTACCATAATGTGATCCCCAACATGTTTCACCTGGTCATTTGAGATTAGTCTCTTGATTTAACCCACGGCCACATGATAATTCACCACTTTCAAGTAGCTCAAACACCCTCTCAGCTTCTTTAGTTCGAAGAATGTCTCGACGCTTACATGATGCCCCAGCAATATTCACTAAATTCGTGACAGAGTAAAAGAATGCAGAAATATCCGGAAGATCTTTTGCGACATAAACAAGTGCCAATTGAAGTTGATGTGCAAAGCAATGTACATAAAATGCAGACTTGTTCTCTTTCAATATGAGTGATTTAAGGCCATTGAACTCGCCTTGCATATTACTAGCCCCATCATTGCCTTGACCACGCAAACTCGTGATACTTAACTTATGATTGCTTAAAAATTCTTCGAGTGTTGTTTTGAGTGAAAGTGTTGTAGTCTCACGAACGTGTATCATGGATACAAATCTTTCCATTACACAACCTTTCTTGTCCACATATCGCAAAACAATGGCCATTTGCTCTTTGACAGGTGAATCATGAGCTTCATCAATTAAAATTACAAATAATTCTCCGTCGAGATCTTTTAAGATAGCATTAACTGTCTCAACACCAATTGCATTTACAATATCCTTCTGAATCTCAGGTGCTATTAGTTTATGATTGTCGGGAGCATTTTTAAGAACTACACGATTGATTAATTCGTTGTGATTTGCTAGCCACTGCAAAAGTTCAAGAAAATTCCCCTTGTTGAATGAATTTTCTGATTCATCATGACCACGAAAAGATAACCCTTGACGCACAAGAAATCGAATGACATCAATAGTTTCATTTAAACGAATTCGGTAGTCAATCTTATCTTGTTTCGAATGTTTTGCAACTAGTGTCTCAATGTGTCGATTTTGATTCATTAAATCTTGGCCTCTTCTATACGCTTCATTGTGATAACTTGTGGAGTTCCCAACATGATCTCGAAGCCTTCTGCTATTTTTCCAATTCTTAAATTCACCACTCACAAAAGTGTCATTTTTACCCAACTCGGGACGAAATAGATAACAGTACAAACAAAAAACCGCATCTTCTTTTATGTTATACTCCAACCAACTCCCATACTTAGTGAACCACATTGGATTAAATCGACGAAATTTATCGCCTATTTTTTTTTGTGGAAATATGTGATTACGAGGTTGACAAGGGTCCCTTTGCAAATAAGCTCTTCAAACATCATCTTGATTGTTGGGATCATAATCAGAAATTCGAGGTCGTAAAAAAGGATCCAAAGGAAGATTTGATAAATCAACCTTAACACGACTTAGATTAACCTTTTTGCGTATAGGTTCTTCCGCTTCAACATTAGTATTTTGAATAGGAGGCACTGAATCAGAAACTTCTTTCAGAGTTCTTATATAAAATCTTTCCATAATTGGAAAAAAAAAAACTTATGTAAATGTTCTAATTTTTTTTTAAAGAAATGGATTAAAAATAAATTAGAAACAAAAACAAGCATATATATTTAATGAATAAATTTAACATTCCTGATCAAATAAAAAAAATAGCCCTAAATGAAACCCTAAAAAAATTAGCTTTGAAAAAGACATTAAACAAACATGGTGACAATAAATAGCAGCAGTTATAGTGTCTTATAGAGAGAGAGGAATAAGAAAAAACAAGAACTTTTGTTTATGTTGGTTTTGGCAAAAGAGAGGAGAGCGTCGCACCGTCTTTTTTCAATAGAAAACGAACCTCACAATTTATTTATTTCTTTAGAGGAGACAAAGTGCCCTTCTTTTGGTTTAATAGAAAAGTAGCCGTGTCTTTTACAATTTGGTGGGCCATTGAGCTTTGTGTTGGTTGGTCAAATAAAGAGGCTTATAATACAATTGAGATATTTTAAAGAAGGGGGTGGGGCACACTATATATGTGTATATATGTATAAAAAGAATAGGCCCACATCTCTGGAAAAAATGAGAATTGGGGGTGGGGCACTTGCCCCCCCTTCCCACCACGTGCCTCTGCCCCTGGGTGAGTCGAGCTTGAGGTTGCTCAGGTTCGATCCGAACTCATTTACCCATGCTCAAGCCCAAGCTCGATCCGAGTTATTTTTTTCCACCTAGGCCCGAACTCGGCTCATAAATATTACGGTCTTCGGGCCGATTTCTGGCAGGCCGATTTCAATTTTTTTGTTAAAAAAGTTTGAATTAATTTTTTTTCTTGTATTTCCATTATGGGCAAAATCACACATTAAGATATAATTGATATTTCATGAAATAAAATATATAATTATGAAATGTATTAAATTAAAACAAGGGTAATAAGAGTGAAAACCTACAAATACCTGTTAAATTTCATACATTGAGCATAATTTGATCACTAACAAATGCCTATTGTGACTTGAGCAATTATTAAATAAAATACTCATAATGAGATTAACAATAAAATCATAAAATTGAAAATCACATGTAATCTAATGTATTATGACCAAGGTTCTAAAAAACGCGGCGTGATCGAGACGTGGAAGTCAAGCCTTAACCCTTAGAACCCTAAGCAGGTCTTAGGCGTGAAAAGGCGTTTAGGCCTTCTTAATATATTTTAATATTTTTTAATTATAATAAGGCTATTAAAATACTAAAATTGTATATATCATAAAAATATATTTGAATAGTTGCAAATTAAAATACTATTTGATTATTTTGGATGAGATAATGGACCGGTTTGTAAAAAAATTCTTTAAAATGTGATATCATTTCACTAAAGCATTGTTGTTTTTACAAAAAAAGTACGCATTAAGGGTTTTACCAAGAATAAGGCATAAAAAGCTTAAGGTAAGCCTCAAGCCTAGGCGGATTTTTTAGAACAGTGATTGTAACAAATGATTTTTTTTACAAAAAAGTAGTAAATGAAATAAAAGAATGAAACATAATTAAGCAATGCTAACATAAATATGTTGTATTATATAAATTATTTATTTATAAATATGAAGTTCGGGCTTCGGGCCCAATTCGAGCTTTGCAAAGTTCGGCTCAAGATCGCCTCGAAATTTATTCGGGCTTGGAATTTTGGCTCAAGCTTGGCTCGACTCAAACTCAAATAAAGCTCGGTCCGAAAATAGCTGGCCGAACAAGCAAGCTTCGGTCCTCGGGTGCTCAATTTACGGACCTATGTATCCCTCTTTACTATGGATTGATACTTTTTTATCAGTTTGAACTATTCTAAGAAGACTTAGTCCTCTTTAAGTTGGATTGATCGGTTTTATATTGTTCTGGCCTATTCTAAGAAGATTTTGCCCTATTTACGATGGGTGGATTTGTTTCATATAGGTTCACCCTATTATAAAAAAATACTTATCCCTCTTTAGATTGGATTGATCTAGATGGTGATAGGCTCGTTTCTCTACCAATTAGAGTTATATTTAGGCTTACGTGTCTACGTATATTTAGTTTTCCTTCACGATTATAGTGTTGTAAATATCTTAACTTATCATTTATGTTTATAAATATGAGTGTTTTGTACTTTTCATTGGGTACAATTAAATCTCAAATTGGATTTTTTAAATTAGAAATGGGTGGTGAAGTTATATGTCTAGCAAATAATGCCATAACCCGTACAATCCTCCTAGATTGAAAATACTTTTCAAAATTATTATCATATTAATTTAAAGTTAACATTATATCAAGTTTTACAAATCTGATAAAGTGATGTGGAATAGCCAACTTATTGTACCATTTGATACAAAATTACGCAGTAATGATGCTTTGTATTCAAGCAGATACAGAATGAATATGCTTAGTTTTAAAAATATATTTCATAATAAATACCACATTGAGACTAGAAATGAACATAATATTAAGTACGTTGCAATGTTACAACAATCATAGGTCATAAGAATATACTTGAGAATGTTCAAACTTTATCTTATATATTATATCACAAAAATTTGAGAGTTATGGAATCTTATTTGGTAAAGAACCAAAATTTCATGTTAAACTTGTTTAGTAATTTATTAAATCACCCCAAGATTGTTTTATTAAATTATATAGCATGCACTTCTTGTTCTCGAGGCAAATTAATTCTTAGGTTATCCTCATTAAAATTATTATAGAGTCTAGATCTTTCTTAGAATGAATTTAAGGGGATATTTGTGGTCATATTCACCCTTAGTGTGGACCAATTAAATATTTTATGTCCTTATAGATGCATCCATGAGGCGGTCACATGTTTCTTTACTCTTAACTCGTAATATTTCCTTTGCGCGTTTCATTGCCCAAATCATTAAGTTACAATCACACTTCCCTAACTATTGTATCAAGCCAATCTTCCTTGATGGAGTATATGAATTTACATCTCACACTATTTATGGCTATTGCATGTCTATAGGAATTTACATTAAGCACCGAGAGGGCTAGCAATTTTTGACACGATAACCCGTTTATGGTAATAACCCGAAATTCACACGGTTAGCTCGTATAGATTTAAGAGTAACCAAAACGTATACTCAAATAAAAATCAACGCGATCCGAAAATAACACGACTAACCCGAATTGTCACCCCTTTGCTCATGTTCACACTCAAAATAGTTTGACAGAATCTCTTATTAAGTGTTTCCAATTAATTGCTCGACCTATAACTATGAGAAAAATATTTCATTTTGCAACATTATTTTATCCCTAACAAATTAGTTATCATCAGTATTCACCTATTCAACTTATAATCCATCATGACCCAAATCTTTCCCACTTACACACTTTTGGATGTGTTGTTCAACTTTCCATTACGCCCACATCAATGCACCAAATTTATCTTACATGGAATACACCAAATTTTATCATCTTGATCCACACAGTTCTTAATGTGAAATAGAACTATAAAGGATAACTCACCTCCAAAATATTACAAATCAGTGTCCTAAGGTATATGATGTTGCATCAAAAGTAACTATCTCAAACATACTAGATGTAAATTCCAACACGGGTTAATATTATAGTTGAAAAACTTATGATTATGTCAACAAATGAATAGGCTAAGGCACACTTAAGGCATGGCAGCTAGTTAATTCAAATGATTTAGTTCTTCTCAATAAGAAAAAAAAGTGACAAATTAATACTCCTTAAGATATTATAGAATAAAAATCCACAATGAATAAACAAATGAATCTAAAATAATAAGAAGTCCTTGAAGAGACACAAACCCCTAAAGAGGCACGAAAACCTAAAAAGAAATTTATATATGTGCCAATGCATTAGAGACTTATGGAACTGTAAAGAAATTATAATTGATGATATATTTTATTTTACAGTGGCTGTTGAAATCAAAATAAACAATAATATCGAACCTTACACAATTAACGAATGTCAGTAAAGATATAATTGGCAAATTAGAAATAAGCAACCCAAGAAAAATTAGAATTACTTGCAAGACAAAAAGTCTTTAGACCTGTAGTCCAAACACCTAATGTTGTAAATTTTATAGATTGCACATAGATGTGTGAAAGAAAACATAATTATAATAATGAGGTTGTTCCATCTAAAGTTTGACTTGTTGCATAAGTTTCTTGTAAAGATATGGGATAGATTGTGAATAAACCTATTCAAGTGTAATGGATGAAATTACAATTAGATATTTAATTAGTCTCTTAGTATCATATTGAATCGACATGAATCCAATGGACTTGGTAACATCATATTTATATGGAATTTTAGATGCAAATATTTATATAAAATTTCCTAAGTGATTCAAACTTCAAGAAGCTAAATCATGTAGTATTTACTCAATTGAGCTTAATCAGACATTATATGGATTGAAATAATGTTAAAAATATGGTATAATCACCTTAGTGAGTACTTTGATAAAGAAAGATATATTAACAATCATATATGCCCTTGTGTATTCATTAAGAAAATTGAATCTGCATTTATTATCAGTGCACTATATATTAATGATAAGTTTGATTGGTACACCATAATAACTTACAAAGCTTTTGAATATCTCAAAAAAGCATTTGAGATGAAAGATCTCGAAAAAATAATAAATTTTCTCGGACTGTCAATCGAGCATAGCTCAAGTGGAATCATTCCATCAAATAAGACATAAAAATGCCATCCGCGGAGGTCTCCAATGGTTGTTAGATCACTTAACACTAAAAAATATTCATTATGTACTAAAGAAGACGATGAAATGATTCTTGGTCCCATAGTACCCTATCTTAGTTCTATTAGTGCCCTATTATATTTGGCAAATTGGAATGTCATTAAGAAAATTATGAGATACCTTTAGGGAATAATTAATATGGGTTTATTATACTCAAGGGAATCATACAAATGCCCCCAATTGAAAGGATATATAGATGTTAGATATCTTTTTGATCCGCGCAAAGCTTATTCACAAACATGGTGTATATTTATGTGTAGTAATGATGAAATTTATTACAAGTCTATAAAGAAAACATTAGTATCTACATCATCCAACCACTCAGAGATATGTTTACTCCATAAAGCAAGTAGTGAATGTGTCTAGTTGAGACCTATAATCCACCACATTAGAACTATATGAAAATTGCCTTCAGTCATAGACATGCCAACAATAATACACTAAGGCAACGTTTCTTGTATTACCCAAATCAGGGGAGATATATCAAAACTGACAAAACGAACACATTTCACCAAAGTTTTTATACACACATTAACTATAGAAAATCATGGAATTGATGTTCAATTGGTATGTTCAAATGATATCCGTGTTGATTTATTCACTAAAGCATTACCAACATCAACATTTAAGAAGTCGGTACATGGTATCGTTATGCGACGATTCTATCACAAACTTTTTAAATTAATGGTAGTTTTAGGTATTTTGTACATTATCCACATTGTAATATTTTTCCTTTGTCTAGGTTTTATCCCACTCGGATTTCCTATAAAAAAAATTAATGAGGGAATATAAAACAATTAATTGATAGTATTTTTACGTACCCAAGGGGGGTGTTATAATTTGGAGGTGTCAAATATGTGTGGATATCCATTATACTCTCCAAAGCTAAAAACATGACAATAAAATGCTAGAAGTATGAGTTGTTAAGCATGTGAATGTATAATCATGAGAATTAAAAAATCAAAGCATGGCAAGACAAATCTACGAGCACAACACGTCCAAGCTAAAAGCACAATATGGCAAAGTTAGTTGTTGACTAGCCATGCTCACACACCAACTTGTTTTCACCTATACATACTCCTACATGTTTGTGTTTGAAATATATAAGTGAAATCGATGCAATCAAATCGTAAGGATTCTGATTTGTTTTGTGTTCAAGTTCCATTATATTCAATATTAACATATATACAAAAGAATTGTACTGCATGTTGTTATCCCTTTTTATTATCATGCCAAATTATTATCACACATTATTCAAATTAGACACTTGTATCTTATCTTAATAAATCCTAAACTCTAACCATTCCATATCCTCCCCTACCTACCTGAAGGTAAAGAAATAAGACCTTCCGTACCTTAATTCGACCAACGATCAGCAGTGCCCTTTCAGAATAATTAGCTTCCATATTCTCTTCCATAATGTCTCTATCAAGGGCCTTGTTCTCCAACTACATGGCATTTATATAATGCACATAATGTTCCTCGGTAGGGTCAGAGGATGATCTCGGCTCAGAGCTGGTAGACGCACTTCCACCCCATGTTTAGATCCTGGAATTCCATTTTGAAGTGTCCTTTAAAGCATGATATCACTTTACGAAATAGAATGGCTCTGTAATACCCCGTATTTTTGTGTTATTTATTTTATGGGATTAATTAAATTAAATGCGTATTAATTAGAAATTAATCCGGATTAAAAATACTAGCGAGATGCGAGTTGGTATTTGATTATATGTGCATATATGATTATATATGAATTTTGAATTATGAAATTTGTCGTGAGATTGAAATACGGCAATTTGGAAATTTTGTTGAGACACGTGTGACAGTCGCGTCATGGTATATAATTATGATAATTAAAAAGTGAATTTTATTTATATTATCAGTATGGTCGTTTTAAGTGCGCCAACGCGTCCGGAAGGGTCGAAATAGTCAGAAAACACTAGCCGGGGGTTTGGTTTGGATCCCGAGGTATTTCTAGGCCATAACGGCAACGTATAAGGGTAGTTTGGTAATTTTGAATTTTGGGGAATTAAAAGCTAGGAAAATTGGGAGTTATTATCTGATTTGTCAATAACCCACTAAGCCCACTAATACCCAAATAGGCTACGGAGGTTATTGAAAGTTGTTCCAAAGAATTTCTAAAGCACAAACCCTAGCCACCATTAACTTTGGAGAAGAAAGCTTGTAGAAAGAGAGGAGAGGAGAAATCTGCAGAGGAGAGAGATCCATTCATCAAATTCGTCATCAAATCCAGAGTTACCATTAAGGCAAGTGATTTAATTTCGTTTTTATAGAGAATGTTTCTTCCATGTGTAGGAATTGATAAAAATCTGATTTGTTCTTGGGAGTTAATGAAAAACCCATGTAAATTGGAAATAGAAAGTACATTTTGATGAGAAAATCGCATGTAGATTGGTGTGTAATGATTATTCTGATGATAATACAATTAGTAGGAAACCAAAAACGGATTTAATTCAGTTCTTTGATGATTCATAAATTCTAGGGTTCATAGTTTTAAAATTGGGGAAAAATATGTAGAGATTTGATATTTGAATGATGTTAGGATGAATTAATACCCCCAAACATGTCAATATGTGAACTAAGTATGTTTAGGGACGATTAGAGACCTTATACAATTGTTAGATTGAGGTTTGGATGAGATTTGGGGAGTAGAGAAGTTGAAAAAACGAAAATAAGAAATCTGGGCTCGAATCTGGTCGCTCGTTAGAAGACCTGCCCAGGTCGTTCGAACGACCTCGTTCGAACGAGCTTCTAACGAGTTGACCGTTGACTTCTAACGAGGGTGAAGTTCGTTCGATGAGATCGTTCGAACGAGATCTCGTTAGAAAGCCCACTTCGTTCGAACGAGATCTCGTTAGAAGACTCAGTTCGTTCAAACGAAGTCTCGTTCGAACAGCCTCGTTCGAACGAGTTGACAGTTTAGGCTTTTTAGCCTGTTTTGATCCCGAGTGCCCCGTAACCTTGTGTATAGGTAGAGATAGCCTTTCCTTGATGAGTAATTGATATATTTGGGATGTTTGGGATATAATGAGGAGTCAAACCTAGAAGTGTAGTTTGAAACTAAGGGAAAATATGAAGTAGGACGTAAGTGTCCATTACGATGTGAGCTATTGACGGCCTAATTAATTATATTAACCGGGAATATATAAATGGTGTAGTATTACATGTCGGTACGAGAAGAGATATATACCAATATATTATGGGGATTACTAAGACGTGTGCTTACTTAGTATATGTATTGATTTTATGTGTATGACATACCTACCATACTTGCTATCACGGGAGGTTTGCGTTCGCTTAGGGCCCTCTAATCCTTGTGTTGCCCGGATTTAGACTGGTTACCTCGATGAACATAGGTCAGAGAAGGACTTATTGGGATGTTAATAAGTCTGCTGATCGTGGGAGCGCAGGTATGTGCGTGACCCATGTGATGTGACTGTGTTCGCCTCCATTATTTGTGATGTTGTTATCTGAGAACAATTCCTGAGAGATTCGGAATATGTGATCCTTATGTACGTGATGTACCGGGATGGATAGCAAAGTATGTGCGCACCACAGCTAGTCTCGGGGCGCTTGTATTGTATATTTATGACGTGAATAAAATACACTTATTAATGGGAACTTTCATGTTGTTTTTGTGAACATGATTATGGTAATGTAGTGAGAGAACATAACAGGTTAACTGATAGTGAATTATGTTACTAATTGAGAATCTGAGTTTAAGTGAAGACCTCTAATTATTTGATAACGCTAGAATGTAAAATGGGGATCGAGTAGTAAGGGGGTAGAACTTATTACGGTTTGGTTAGATATGGATGTCATTTAGATGGGTACGTTAGGAGTGCACATGTAGTCGAGAGGTGAGAATTTCATGTGAGTGTACGTCCTAACATGTATTTTTCATTTAATGTTTTAATGTTATTAAAACACTTGCTGTTTTCAAAATGTTTTACACTTTCGGGCTCTGACCCATTTTCTTTCAAATCTATTTTTGTAAAAACCATTTTAGGTGCCCAGCCACAAGGACACCATGCATAGGATTCCCATTCAGGTGACGAGCTGTAGCTAATTGTGGAAGTTACAGGACCTTGCTTGTAGACGCTTCATCGATCTTGACTCGATATTCATCATATATCAGTTGTAGGGCATGTCGCCCATTTCTTTTAGAGATATTTCAGTTATTTCAGTTATTCAGACCTTTGGCATGTAATTCTTCAGGATTCAGACTTGTCTTATATTTTTAGTTGTGGGACTGTTGTGAGGAGTTTTTCCTCCGGACTTATTATTATTAATTGTTGGTTATTTCATTACTTCGTATGGTGAATGGATTATGTTGTTCTTCCATCATTCTTTTATTGCTTGTTAATCAGACTTAACTTAAAATTTGGCACTTGCTTTTAAATACTAGGTGGTTAGTAATTATAAAAATGTTTTCGACAGTGATGCTATTAACTGAACCAACTTGGCATTTTGAATTAATTTAATAAAGGAGTAGCTACCCGGTATTTAATTAGTCGGGGTGTCACAGGTGGTATCAGAGCATCAGGTTCTAGTGTCCTTTAGGATCTGAACGGCTTATTATGTTTTCCGCTGAGCTTTCTTTGATATAGAGCCTTAAATATTAGGAATGTTGTATTCATCTCTGTACATTGGGAATTCGTACTTCCGCGGTTTGTTTATTTGAATGATGAACTCATCCAAATTTACTTAAATTTTCAGATGGACCGTCAAGAAGAACTAGCTCAAATGGGTAAGGGAATCAACGAGCAAGATCGACTCACACCTCGGGTATCCCCGGAAAGAATATCAACCGCCGAGTTAGCGGGTATCGTGGCACAAGCAGTTACTACTGCAGTTTTACAATACCAAGAACGCAGCATACAACTTAAAGGAGGCAAAAGACCTAGAGAGGTTAGCCAAATGCATGTGAATAAAGCTGACAAATGTGCGAGGACCCCTAAAATTCGACAACAAACTACCCAAGATCGAGTCGGTTCTAATCAACAACGTGGTAAAATGAAGCATTTTCGAAAGAGGAATAAAGTTCCAAGTCTGCAAGGACGACACCGTCAGCAGCAGAGTCAGAGGGGGAGTAACTTCAGAGGCCGATGTTTTGTGTGTGGCATGCATGGCCATAAATGCCAGGATTGCCCAGAGGGTGTTAGGGCTCCCCAGCAGCAGGGTGCCCGTAATGATCCACAGGGCCCACTTTTTACAATCGCTCTCACAGCACCAGCTCAGGTGCTAGCCCTACTAACCTTTCCAGTAGCTCCAGTGCAGCAGGGACAGAATGGTCATCAACAGTTTCAACAGGGCCAGCAATGCCAGGGCAGAAATGATAACGGTCACCAGGGCCGTGGTCAGCATGGATAGCGAGGGGGAAACTTCCAAATGAAGTGTTTCATTTGTGGTAAGATTGGCCACAAACGTCAAGATTGTCCTGATAGGGGCAGGGCCCCGCAGCAGCAGCAGGGTGCTCGACATGAGCCACAGAGGCCACTTTTTCCCCCAGCCCTCCCAGCTCCAGCCCAGGTGCCAGCTCTTCCAGCCATTCCAGCAGTTCCTGTGCAGCAGGGACAGTTACAGTATGGACGTGTCTATAACGTCCACCAGGCAGCAGCTCCACAGGCACCACCCGCTATTGAGGGTATGTTTCCTATCCATGGTACTATGGGTCGGGTTTTGTTCGATACGGGGGCAACATATTGCTTTATAGCTACACATTTTGTGAAAGCCTTAGGGTTGTTAGCTACGGCAGAGAGCACAGTGACGTGTGTAGACTCACCATTGGGGAGTGGGTCACTTATTTTCTTTATATGCCGGGAAGTGGGGGTAGAGATTGGTAGTCTGGTATTACCTGCAGATATGTTGGTATTAGATATGCATGTTCACGATGTGATTATCGGTATGGATTGGCTCGCTGATTATAGAGACATGATTGATTGCTTCGGTGGGAGCATTGTTTTTGTCATTCCGGGGCAAGAGATGTTTGTAGTGGCGATGCCTCGCCCAGAGGGAGGCTCGACCGCTCATTTGTATTACCTAGAGGAGGATACCTCTAAGGAGGTTGTGATTCCTTTAGATTCGATCCCAGTTGTCAGGGAGTATTCTGATGTGTTTCAGGAGATACCAGGACTACCCCCCAGTCGAGAGATAGACTTTGTTATAGACTTATTACCAGGTACGAGACCTATAGCACGCGCACCGTACCGTATGGCTCCAGCTGAGATGAGGGAGTTGCGGGATCAGATTGAGCAGTTGTTGGGTCAGGGGTTTATACGGAGGAGTACTTCACCGTGGGGTGCCCCTGTGTTGTTCGTGAAGAAGAGAGATGGTTCACTGAGATTGTGTGTGGACTACCGAGAGTTGAATAAGGTCACGATACGGAATAAGTATCTGTTGCCTCGAATCGATGACTTATTCGACCAGTTGAGAAGAGCTTCTTTCTTCTCGAAGATTGATTTGAGGTCGGGATACCATCAGTTGCGTATCAGGGAAGAGGACGTCTCGAAGACTGCGTTCTTATCGAGATATGGTTCTTACGAGTTTCGGGTTATGCCTTTTGGTTGGTTTGACCAATGCTCCAGCCGTGTTTATGGACTTGATGAATAGGGTGTTCAGGTATTTCCTAGATCAGTTTGTCATTGTCTTCATCGATGATATTCTGGTTTACTCCCAGACAGAGGAAGAGCACGCCGAGCATTTAAGGCAAGTTTTGCAGACACTGCGTCAGAACGAGTTGTATGCAAAATATGATAAATGCGGGTTTTGGCTGAAGGAGGTCCAGTTTTTGGGACATATTATTTCCGATCGGGGGATATCTGTTGATCCGGAGAAAGTATCCGCGGTGAGGGAGTGGGGACAGCCCACGACACCAACGGAGATCCGTAGTTTCTTGGGTCTAGCAGGATACTACAGGAGGTTCATTCGGGCATTTTCGAAGATAGCAGGTCCTTTGACACATCTGACTCGTAAGGATGTGCCATTCATCTGGAGTGATGCCTGTCAGTTGGCATTCGATGAATTGAAGGATAAGTTGACCTCAGCACCTGTGTTAGCATTGTCGAGACCGGGAGTTGAGTATTTAGTTTACACCGATGCGTCCTTGCAAGGACTTGGAGGTGTATTACAGCAGGAGAGTCAGGCCATTGCTTATGCATCCCGTAAGCTAAAGCCTCATGAGAAGAATTACCCCACTCATGACTTGGAGTTGGCGGCAGTTGTATTTGCCCTTCGGATATGGAGGCATTATCTTTTGGGGGAGAAGTTTCGACTGTTCACGGACCACAAGTCGCTACAGTACCTATTTACGCAGAAGGAGTTGAATATGCGGCAACGGAGGTGGCTTGAGTTCGTGAAGGATTATCAGTTCGATATCCAGTATCACCCAGGGAAGGCTAACGTGGTAGCAGACACGTTGAGCCGTAGGCCAGCAGATGAAATGGCAGAGGTGTGGAAGGCTAAGAGGAAGGAATTGGGACACCGGGATGCAGTGGCCCGATAGTTCATGTCTGTGATGACCGTTACACCACAGATTGTCACGAAGGTAGTAAGGGCACAGGCAAATGACTCGTTCTGTCAGGAGCAGATAGTTCGATTATTAGCAGAGGGAGCCGAGTCCTATACCGTTAGCTCGGATGGGGGATTACGCTTCAATGGGAGATTGGTAGTTCCGGAAGGGGAGGAATTACGGCACGAGGTGATGGCAGAGTCGCACGGCTCACGGTTCGCGGTGCATCCCGATGGGGACAAAATATACCAAGACATGAGACGACAGTATTGGTGGAGCGGGATGAAGAGAGATATTGTCGAGTTTGTCTCTAAAAGCGCCACTTGTCAGCTAGTAAAAGTGGATCATCAGAGACCGACAGGACTGCTACAGCCGTTGGAGGTCCCGATGTGGATGGGGGAGAGCATATCCATGGATTTTATCACGGGGTTGCCTACGTCACAGAGAGGTCACGACTCCATTTGGGTAATTGTGGACAGGTTGACCAAAGTCGCTCATTTTCTACCCGTAAGGACAGACTACACTGCGGGACCGTATGCCCAGCCCTTTATTTCAGAGATAGTGAGACTTCACGGTGTGCCCCTAAATATCGTGTCTGACAGAGACAAGATATTTGTTTCACGGTTTTGGGAGAGTTTTCAGGAGGCCATGGGCACGAAATTGCGGTTGAGTACGGCGTATCACCCGCAGACCGATGGGCAAACCGAGCGTACAAACCAGATGTTGGAGGACATGTTACGTATGAGTATCATTGATTTTGGGGGTGGATGGGAGCAGTATCTTCCACTGGTGGAGTTTGCTTACAACAACTCCTACCAATTCACCATTGGCATGGCTCCATTTGAGGCGTTGTACGGTAGACCTTGTCGTTCCCCAGCATGCTGGTTGGAGGTGGGGGACAACAAACTACTTGGGCCGGAGGTGATTCAGGATACTTCAGCAAGGATAGAACTGATACGGAGTCGCATTCGGGTACCTCAGGACAGGCGGAAAAGCTATGCTGATGCGAAGAGGTTCTTCAGAGAGTTCCAAGTGGGGGACCAGGTTTTGCTCAGAGTATCTCCTATGAAGGGGATTATGCGTTTCGGGAAGAAAGGGAAGTTGGCACCGAGATATGTGGTATCATTTCCTATTATTGAGCGGATTGGACCGGTTGCGTATAGGCTTGGATTACCGGAGCATTTTCATCGGATTCACGATGTATTTCATATTTCCTCGCTAAGGAAATATCTTAGAGACAATTTGGCTCATTCTCACATTGCTTTGGAGGACATCGATCTCCAGCCGGATAGCTCCTACGAGGAGGGGCCGATTGCTATTTCGGACCGAAGTGAGCAAAAATTACGGTCAAAGATAGTTCCGTTAGTACGTGTTCAGTGGCGACATCATAATGTCGAGGAGTCCACATGGGAGCGCGAGGATAAGATGCGCGAACGTTATCCAGAGTTGTTCTTACCAGGTACTTTCTAGTTCCGAATTTCGGGACGAAATTCAGTTATTAGGGGGGAAGTATGTAATACCCCGTATTTTTGTGTTATTTATTTTATGGGATTAATTAAATTAAATGCGTATTAATTAGAAATTAATCCGGATTAAAAATACTAGCGAGATGAGAGTTGGTATTTGATTATATGTGCATATATGATTATATATGAATTTTGAATTATGAAATTTATCGTGAGATTGAAATACGGCAATTTAGAAATTTTGTTGAGACACGTGTGACAGTCGCGTCATGGTATATAATTATGATAATTAAAAAGTGAATTTTATTTTTATTATCAGTATGATCGTTTTGAGTGCGCCAACGCGTCCGGAAGGGTCGAAATAGTCAGAAAACACTAGCCGGGGGTTTGGTTTGGGTCCCGAGGTATTTCTAGGCCATAACGGCAACGTATAAGGGTAGTTTGGTAATTTTGAATTTTGGGGAATTAAAAGCTACGAAAATTGGGAATTATTATCTGATTTGTCAATAACCCACTAAGCCCACTAATACCCAAATAGGCTACGGAGGTTATTGAAAGTTGTTCCAAAGAATTTTTAAAGCACAAACCCTAGCCACCATTAACTTTGGAGAAGAAAGCTTGTAGAAAGAGAGGAGAGGAGAAATCTGCAGAGGAGAGAGATCCATTCATCAAATTCGTCATCAAATCCAGAGTTACCATTAAGGCAAGTGATTTAATTTCGTTTTTATAGAGAATGTTTCTTCCATGTGTAGGAATTGATAAAAATCTGATTTGTTCTTGGGAGTTAATGAAAAACCTATGTAAATTGGAAATAGAAAGTACATTTTGATGAGGAAATCGTATGTAGATTGGTGTGTAATGATTATTCTGATGATAATACAATTAGTAGGAAACCAAAAACGGATTTAATTCAGTTCTTTGATGATTCATAAATTCTAGGGTTCATAGTTTTAAAATTGGGGAAAAATATGTAGAGATTTGATATTTGAATGATGTTAGGATGAATTAATACCCCCAAACATGTCAATATGTGAACTAAGTATGTTTAGGGACGATTAGAGACCTTATACAATTGTTAGATTGAGGTTTGGATGAGATTTGGGGAGTAGAGAAGTTGGAAAAACGAAAATAAGAAATCTGGGCTCGAATCTGGTCGCTCGTTAGAAGACCTGCCCAGGTCGTTCGAACGACCTCGTTCGAACGAGCTTCTAACGAGTTGACCATTGACTTCTAACGAGGGTGAAGTTCGTTCGATGAGATCGTTCGAACGAGATCTCGTTAGAAAGCCCACTTCGTTCGAACGAGATCTCGTTAGAAGACTCAGTTCGTTCGAACGAAGTCTCGTTCGAACAGCCTCGTTCGAATGAGACTTCGAACGAGTTGACAGTTTAGGCTTTTTAGCCTGTTTTGATCCCGAGTGCCCCGTAACCTTGTGTATAGGTAGAGATAGCCTTTCCTTGATGAGTAATTGATATATTTGGGATGTTTGGGATATAATGAGGAGTCAAACCTAGAAGTGTAGTTTGAAACTAAGGGAAAATATGAAGTAGGACGTAAGTGTCCATTACGATGTGAGCTATTGACGGCCTAATTAATTATATTAACCGGTAATATATAAATGGTGTAGTATTATATGTCGGTACGAGAAGAGATATGTACCAATATATTATAGGGATTACTAAGACGTGTGCTTACTTAGTATATGTATTGATTTTATGTGTATGACATACCTACCATACTTGCTATCACGGAAGGTTTGCGTTCGCTTAGGGCCCTCTAATCCTTGTGTTGCCCAGATTTAAATTGGTTACCTCGATGAACATAGGTCAGAGAAGGACTTATTGGGATGTTAATAAGTCTGCTGATCGTGGGAGCGCAGGTATGTGCGTGACCCATGTGATGTGACTGTGTTCGCCTCCATTATTTGTGATGTTGTTATCTGAGAACTATTCCTGAGAGATTCGGAATATGTGATCCTTATGTACGTGATGTACCGGGATGGATAGCAAAGTATGTGCACACCACAGCTAGTCTCGGGGTGCTTGTATTGTATATTTATGACGTGAATAAAATACACTTATTAATGGGAACTTTCATGTTGTTTTTGTGAACATAATTATGGTAATGTAGTGAGAGAACATAACAGGTTAACTGATAGTGAATTATGTTACTAATTGAGAATCTGAGTTTAAGTGACGCCCTCTAATTATTTGATAACGCTAGAATGTAAAATGGGGATCGAGTAGTAAGGGGGTATAACTTATTACGGTTTGGTTAGATATGGATGTCATTTAGATGGGTACGGTACGTTAGGAGTGCACATGTAGTCGAGAGGTGAGAATTTCATGTGAGTGTACGTCCTAACATGTATTTTGCATTTAATGTTATTAAAACACTTGTTGTTTTCAAAATGTTTTACATTTTCGGTCTCTGACCCATTTGCTTTCAAATCTATTTTTGTAAAAACCATTTTAGGTGCCCAGCCACAAGGACACCATGCATAGGATTCCCATTCAGGTGACGAGCTGTAGCTAATTGTGGAAGTTACAGGACCTTGCTTGTAGACGCTTTATCGATCTTGACTCGATATTCATCAGTTATCAGTTGTAGGGCATGTCGCCCATTTCTTTTAGAGATATTTCATTTATTTCAGTTATTCAGACCTTTGGCATGTAATTCTTCAGGATTCAGACTTGTCTTATATTTTTAGTTGTGGGACTGTTGTGAGGAGTTTTTCCTCCGGACTTATTATTATTAATTGTTGGTTATTTCATTATTTCGTATGGTGAATGGATTATGTTGTTCTTCCATCATTCTTTTATTGCTTGTTAATCAGACTTAACTTAAAATTTGGCACTTGCTTTTAAATACTAGGTGGTTAGTAATTATAAAAATGTTTTCGACAGTGATGCTATTAACTGAACCAACTTGGCATTTTGAATTAATTTAATAAAGGAGTAGCTACCCATTATTTAATTAGTCGGGGTGTCACAGGCTCCCCCATCTCCACCTTGTACATTTGTGTGGAGAGAAAAAAAACACGTCGTAGGTGGTGCCAAATCACATATTGAGCGAGATCTTAATCCAATATTCACATATATGGGAAACATTCTTCCATATGCCTATTATTTTTATTCTCACAATTAATGGAGTCATGTGATGTACTCACCCACATTCCACGAATCAATGCATCTTCGTCCTATCTATTTTTTTCTTTCGGTGCCTCTCATTTTGTCATTGGCTATTGGGGGTTCCTTGTGTTTCTTGGAATTTGGTATCTTCAAAGTGCTCTTGTTGATATGCAAGAAAATTTTCTATTGAGATTTTTGAAGAGGTTGAAAGTGTTTGCAATGTTGAGAACAAGATTGGGGAGCTTGAGGATGAAATTCATGGTAAAAATGTTACATTTAGGGAGTGCTTATATATTTTGGGAAAATTATTCGTTGAAGAGCCATTGAGAAATAGTTATTATTCCCAAGGCAGTTGAATTGTCTCATGTGCCTATAACGCGACATACAAAATGTCACGTGAGGGTCAAACATAGTCAATGCCTTGGAGCTAGAAGTGGAAATTTTTTAAATGATAACTCGTTTACAATAGTAACCTGATATGATCCGAAGATGACACGATTATCTCGTGTTATATTAACGAGTACCCAAAACTAGTAGTCAAACATAAAGGAATACAACCCGAATTGTCACCCCAATTTGGGGCTAACATGCTTTCCTTAGGGAGAAAAATAGGAATGGGGGCGGAAAAAATGCTTCAATCCTCTAGAGATGCTATTATCGAGTTAATAGGGAGACTTGATAAGGCTAAATGTCCACCCATTGAATAATAATTTTATATCAATTTGTGTCATGTTGTCTCATCATGCTCATTTGCCAAGTGTACCAAAAAATGTCGTGTCAATCCATGGTTGGGACTTGGTTGTATCTCTAGTAGTTACCTTTTGGTCAATGGTTTGGCCCATATTAAAGAGTTCATATATGCTACACTATAGTTGTGTTGCAAAAATTTACATATTTTAGCCTTTAAATTATCATTAAACAATTAATGTATTATTTGTGATGTCCTAACATTTTTTATCTATGAATTACTTGGAAGTGGGTACAAACTTTAAATGTTAATTATAAAAATAATAATAAAAGAATTAAAATCGTGATTGCATCTACTTTCTTGACATACAAGACAGGTGTACCCCGTACATATATCTAATATATGTTTATAAATGGTGTCTCTAAAAACAGCTTCACCACGTGGCTTGTTCAATTTACTCCCTTGACGAATTATTTGAAATTTAAGAGAGGAGATGAAGCTAAGAACACGAAGAGAATGAGAAAGAGGAAATCTTGGAGAGGTTGGAAGAGAAGGTTTTGCCTTCTTTCTTAACTAGTTTTTCCATCTTCTTATATCATAAAACCCTTTTATATTCTTCTTAATTATGTTTATATAGTGAATCAGGTAGAGGGAGGAATTAACAGGTACCGAGAACGAAAGAGAGAGAATAGATGTTTATATGTTTTGCAATTGAATAGTCATTAGCCCAGAGGGATTGAGAGGCTGGTAGGGTTAGGTGGATTCGAAGGATGGCTTGACTTGCAAAATTGGGTTATATCCCATCTATTCATATATTTAACATAATCGGCAATACCCATTTCCTCTCTCATACCATGGATCCTATCTCATTAAATAAAAACATTGTATCCTTGCGGTTTGAAATTCTCTCTCGCTTCACTTTTGAGATTAAGCATATTTTGGATTTCATTAATAAAACGATGTAAAAAAAATCATTGATTTCAAATTTAGAATTTTTGCAATTATGATTTTACAGGCTTCAGGTTTCACCAAAAATATGAAATAGCTTAACAATTTGATACATACTTTTTTTTGTATCTTATATCTGGTTGTTTGGATTGTGTGTAAATGAAAATTTTCTCTATGTGTGTAATACATTATGTGGGTGTGAACATTTTCACAAGTTACAATGAAAGTGAATGGCACTATGAATAAAGAGGGTTACCTTATTTATAACTTCGCACTTTAGTTATGTTTTGATCTAAGAATATAGAATAGATATTGGCAACTTTTTTATATAAAATATGTGTTGTTTCTAAACTAAAATTGCAAGGAACTCCACCGTCTATTATAATTGATTAGTCCAACTATTTTTTTTTTATGCTTCATGAAACAATATCAAGAACAAATACGGGTATGACTAGAAACTCTAATGTGAATTCTTTTCGATATTCCTTGGAAGGATTTGCTAATCATTTGAGTATTATATATATATATATATATATATATATATATGCGAAGTTAACTATATTTGTATGTTTGTTTGACCACAAGGTTTAATCATTTTGTTATAAGAAATATGTGCTTACATTTTTTGCTTAAATAAAAGAAACAGATTTACTCAACTAAATTGATGATTTGATTATTTATTTTTTTGCAATTAGAATAAAAGATTCAAGGATAAAAAAAAATGATTTATGTCATATCTCATTTCGTTAACATTAAGAATTAGGTTGGTTGAGGCTACAGCCAAATTCCAAAATATTCATCGTTAGATAGCTTTCAATTAAGTTGTAGCATTGTGCACTGAACTACTCAATTAGAATTATGTCGAATTTGGTTTTAGTATAATCCTTAAGGAAAGAGTAGTATATCATAAAAGGTTGGATACTGATATGGAAAATATAGCACCCTGTCGCGGCTAGAACTAACTTAGGGGGCGGCCGTCTCCATCATAGACCGCGGCAATCCACCTTAGGGTATGTGGCACCCACATCTTATAGCCACATGCCGTACGCAGCCTTCTGCTACGCTGGATGCAGCCTCTTACTATGTAGGACGCGGCACTTAGTATGCCTGCCTTACAGGTTGCATCCCCCTTTTTGACAGCTACTCCAGATTTG
Source organism: Sambucus nigra (assembly GCA_949130495.1). Classification (NCBI taxonomy): domain Eukaryota; kingdom Viridiplantae; phylum Streptophyta; class Magnoliopsida; order Dipsacales; family Adoxaceae; genus Sambucus; species Sambucus nigra. The sequence continues at coordinate 184,006,240 of OX422216.1, forward strand.
ATATATATATATCACGTGCTCAGGGAGCGTGACAGAACTCACATACCTCCTATAAATAAGGGTCCACACCTCGAGATAGGGGGAGATCGATCGGTTCCATACCGGAGGAGGGCAGGCTCTACAATACAGATTCTCTCTACACAACCCCCAACGTACTTCGTAGAGGCACACATCCATATCAGCCGCTTCTCCAGTCCACCGGATTTCTGAATATTGTCATGTACTCTCCTTTATTCTCATACTTGTACGCCTCTATAGGCATGGTTATATTGTACAATACACCGCACATAATGAGAACGGAGCAACACAGTGGACGTAGGCCTATTTTAAAGGCTGAACCACTTTATATCTTGTCTTCTCTCTATTTACTTGCTTTGCTTGTTATTTACATACTTTTCTCTTGACTTGTTGGCACGAGATCTACATGTGTACGATTTCTCGTATCAGCAATTTGGCGTCGTCTGTGGGAAACTAGATATTTCAATCTTGTTTCTCTATGTTTTGAGTTCTTAAACACCTTATTTTATTCATGGGGATCCTCTGGATCATCATCCCATGAGTAAATTTTGGTTATTGGGCTCTATTTTATACTTACACCCTTAAATGGGTATTTCGTACCTTCATATCTGCTCTTGGGTCTCCATTTTATGAACTTAGATCTATTTTGCATACCCCTGTGATATCGCCCCACCTTGATAAAGTCGGAAGGCTTGATGGGCTTTAGCCCCGTAAAGGTGGATGATTAGGGAAGAGTTATATTTGCTCCCTTTTTGTTGTTCTTTGCCTATGATCTAGGGTTTATCAGTAGAATTATGCCGTTTTGTGCATCGAGAGGTTATTTACTCATGGACAAACCCTAGTAGGTATGCTCTACATAAGTTTCGGGAGAAAAACTCAGTTCCTGGGCTTCAATTTTGGGATTGTGCCGTCACTGCCTAGGTAGGGATGCGGCCTGGTAGTTCAACTACCTTGCATGTCGCGGCCTCTACTGGGTCAGTTGTAATACAGAAGCTTCAAAACATCAAGGAACACTCGGGTGGCCTTCATCTCAACCTTGGTGATATCATTCAAAGGCTGCGGCAGTGCACTTGTGTGCCTTACTGGCCGCGGCCTCATCAGAATATCATGCAGCAATTCAAACACTGCATCCCAATTTTAAACCAACTTCGGTAATTGCCCCTTCCTGCCCAACAAGGGATGCGACCTGGTAGTTTAACTGCCCTCTTGCCGTAGCCCCTATAGTGCAGTTGGTTTATAGCAGTTTCAAAACATCAGGGAATGGACTCAGGTAGTCTCTAGCTCAACCTTGGTGTATATCATACAAAGCCGCGGCACTTCACCTATGTGCCTTACTAGTCGCGGCCTCGACAGGAATACCATGTGGCAGTGAAAACATTGTATTCCCATTTCCTACTTGATTACTCCAATATTTCTGAGATTACTCACTTCTGTTAGTTTTGTCTCAGATTATATATATTTGTGAAGACTAACAAAAGCAGAGATGGAGGGAGAATCCAGCCGGAGTGCAGAAGTCAAGGATGAGATTGTGCAACTATACAATCACCTCAATCACCTCTATGACAGCCACGCCTCGCTTCAGACCCAGGTCAATTTTCTCACTCAGCGGGTGCTAATGCTGGAGGCTGCGGCATCTAAAAACATAGGCACGAAGTGGAGGAAATAGCAAAGCCAGCCATGCCTGCCGCGGCGGTAAATGAAACCGCGGAATCAACCGTCAGAGGTCAAAAAAGGCAGAAAAAGTCGGGTGTCTATACTCAGTTGAGCCTCCCGATTGAAGAGATCTTGGAAGTCATCAAAGGGGACAAGATTTTGAGGTGGCCAGAAAAATTGAGAGCTCCACCCCACAAGAGGAACAAAGCTACCGGGTGCAACTTCCATCAAGACCATGGCCATAACACAGAGCAATGCTATGCTCTGAAGGATGAAGTTGAAAGGCTAATTGGGCAAGGGATGCTGCAGCGATTCCTGAAGAAAGCATAAGAGATTTAACCCAGCCTGGAAGAGGCTGCATGCCGCATCTCATCCTTAGTCTTTCTAATTTCAACTATTTATGTTTATGTTTTATGAAGCTCACTGTAGCCTTAATACTCAAGACTTTATGTTTTGTTAACAAAGTCATTGGCAGCATACATATATAAATATATGAACTAGCAAGTTTAGTTATATCTGATATTTCTCTTGGTTTCATAACCTGCTATCTCACCAAAAGACTTTTTATCTCAAACAGATTTCAGAGGAAATATAACAAAACTATCTCGAAGGATTATTCTACTTCGGGATGCACTTATGGATGGGTTACGACCTTCATTAGCTCAGAAGTTCCCCTCGCAATGTGCAACTACATCTTATCATATGATGACCATATTCGCAAAAGCATCTGAAGGATTCAAGGAGCTTTTATCAGCCACCAGGGCCTATAACGCCAATTCTCTGCTCTCGGGGTGCGACATTAGCCACGGGGGTTTATAATGCCCATTCTTAGCTTTTGGGACTCGTCATCGAGCTGGGAGGCTTACAATATCTGGCCAGGGATGGCTTTATATATATATCGTTAGCTGTGGGTGGCTTAATAACATAACCCAGCCTGGAGAGGCTTGATAGTGTCTCGCATATTAGCTGTGGGTGGCTTAATAACATAACCCAACCTAGAGAGGCTTGATAGTATCTCGCATGTTTAGCTGTGGGTGGCTTAATAACATAACCCAGCCTGGAGAGGCTTGATAGTGTCTCGCATATTAGCTGTGGGTGGCTCAATAACATAACCCAGCCTGGGGAGGCTTCATAATGTCCCAAGGTTAGCTGTGGGTGGCTCAATAACATAACTCAGCCTGGGAAGGCTTCATAATGTCCCAAGGTTAGCTGTGGGTGGCTTAATAACGTAACCCAGCCTGGGGAGGCTTCATAGTGTCCCAAGATCGACTAAAGGAAAGCCATGAAAGACAATCGAAGCGGCTATTGGAGGCTCTGTTACTATGATCATGAGGCATGTCAAACCTACAGAATGGTGGCCTCGATTTCCCAAGGGCAAGGTTCTGCAGCCCCATTATCTTGTCAGCAGTCAAATAGATGCCGCGGCATCCTCATCCACTACTGCCCTAGTACTGGATGGCAACCTGCCACAGCTGAATGGAAAAAGCGACTGAGTCGCTGAGGTGGGCTTGAATTCAGAATATTTTCCCTCGTTCAAATCACCGCGGCATCAATCTATTCATTATTTCTACATGGCAAGATAACAAAAAAGGCCGCGGCTTCTACGAAAAATTGAAGAAATCAAGTCGCAGCCCCAAAACCAAACTTCATTGGCACCGCGGCTTGGGGGATCACAGCCCTACAAAGGTGCTAGGGTAAAACAAAAAAAGGACAAGGACACCGCGGATGATTAACAAGAGCAACAGCCCTACAAAGGTGCTAAGGTAAAACAAAAAAGGGACAAGGACACCGCGGATGATTAATAAGAGCAAAATTGCATCGAATTATATTATGCTGCCGCGGACATAGTTACAAGTACTACAAGTTCATTCAATACAGAAAGCAGGTTGCAAATATGAGGCAGTAACGTGCAACCATTCATTATAGCAGGCAATGTAAAACTTGCAATATAGAAAAGCAAGGAATATTAAGCAGTGATAAAAATATGGCCACAGCCTTTGTATTAATAGCCTTGGATTACAGAAAGGAGGGCCGCAGCCACAACAAAGTTTAAGATTACAAAAAGTTGATGCAACAGAAATTAAGAATTTAAGAGGCTGCGTCATCATCATCAGCAGCCTCTTCTCCGCCCGCGGCAGTCTCTGTCTCCCCGTCCTCAGCCGCTGCCTCTGCCTCCGTTTGGGCTATCAGCATTGCTCTCTCTTCAGCCACGGCCTTCAGCTCAGCAATGCACTCCTGATGTTCTGCATCACTTAATTTCCAAGCGAGGACCGTCTCCTTGGCATCAGGGAAGTTCTTAATGATTCTCTGTCGCAACTCCTGGTAGCCGCGGAGGTATGCCCTGTTATTGGTGAGGAAGAAATCCTTGGAGCATTTGAATGACTCCACGGCATGATCTATGGCTAGCTGGAGGGCGTCGCCATGATCAACTTCCATCTTTTGTATGGCCGCGGCGTGGGCTTCATCCTTCTGAGCAGACTTGGCTTCTAGCTCTTGATATTTCTGCTGGAGGAGGGCGAGCTTGGTATTTGCAATCTCTGCAACACGGGAGGCTTCGGCTGTTTGGGCCTGTGATGATTTCAGAGATTCCGCGGCTTGATTGAAATTCTCCTCCGCTTCCTCTCTGGCCTAGTTGGCCTTCTCCAAGTCCATATGGGCTGCCTGGAGGGCCGTGGCAGAGGACGCTTTCCCTGCCTCAAAAGAAGAGGTCCGTGCAGACTGCAGGTCCGCGGCATGAGCACTCTTCTCGGCCTCTTTCAGCCTGTACAAAGCCTCATACTTCCTCTTCTGGACCACAATGACATCGGCGGCCTGTATGAAATAAAAGACGTTAGCAAAAGTACAGAAAAATATGAGATGCAAAGATTAAATGACTAGTACGTACCCTCAGAAGGCTGTGGAGGCCATAGTCCTCCAGATCTTCGTGATCCTCACCAACCAGCCTGTCGAGGTCCGCGGCATCCAAGGCTCGCTTCATTCTCCGCGCAGCCTTTGCAGTAGTGTCCTAGGAGGAATTTGGGTCGGGATGCCTTAATTGAGGCCTTGACCTACCGTCTGGCCCGAACTCTCCGCGGAATTGGGGAGGTGGCAAATTTGAATTAACCGCCACTACAGTTGGCGGGGGAGGAGAGGACGATTGAAGGGGGACTTCCGCTGACATCAGGCCAGCCGCGGCCAAATTTTCCCCTATGTCGTCATCAAAGTGTTCATGATGCGCAGGGTTTTCATCATTAACCACCTGATCCATGGAAGGATCAGTGGCCTTATCTCCAGTAGGGGCCACGGCAGGTACCTTAACTCTGGACCTCTTCCTCTTCCTGCTCCGTGCAGTGTTATTTAAGACGACTGCGTCCTCGTCCATCTCTGCTAGCTGCGCTGCTAGCAATTCCCTGTCAACTTCTTCACCTGAAAAGGAATAGCATGAGTTCAACAAGTTCAAGAAAATAAAATGACCGCGGAATAAAAATAATGGCACAGTTAATTACCTTCTGCGCCCATTTGTTGAGGAATTGATTTGTTTGGGAAGAATCCCGCCTCAAATATAGTTGCCGACGTTAAAAGTATGCTGAACTTCTTATGCTCAGCAGGAACTTCCGCGGCCTCAGCAACTCTTTTTTCCTGCCGCTTGTTCAAGTGCAGATTGTCAAGGGCTGCAGAAAGAAAAGACAATTCAAGTTAGTGGAAGTTACGTGAAATTAAAGGACGCGACTATAATCTTATACCTAGTTTTGAGGGTGAACCCCACTGCCGCGGCATTTTATATGATCTCTCTCTTTCATTCTCCTCGGGGTGCATCTCCTAGCCTTCACCGGAGATGTAAAAATATTTCCCCTTCCAGTTTTTCACACTGGTCGATCTCCCAGTGTAAAGGGTCTCGTCCCTGCCGCGGTTAGAAAAATAGTAGTAGCCCGCGAACTTTACTGAGTTCTCCTTTGGGCGGTAGAAATGAAAGAACTTCGTGGGAGTAATGTCCTTTTTGAACAACTTCTCCCAAAGGACAACTGCAGCAAGAACAGCTCTCCAACCGTTGGGATCTAACTGAGCTGGGGCCAGTTTCATTGTCTGGAAAATGCGACGGATGGGAACAGGAACAGGCAGCCGCAGCCCATAGATGAAGGCGTGCAAAGGGAAGCAAATTCCATCGTCGGACAGAACCGTGCACGGTCTTTGGTTCGCGGCAGGGGCTGAGCACGTCAAATTTTCTGGAAATTCGAAAGCCTCAGCAACCTACTCAACCCAATCTTGGGTCATCGAGCCGCGGATATCAAGCGCAGCCAATGGTCTCTCAGCCCTCCCAGATGTGCCTCCTGGGTTATTTCTAGCAGCTGCGGCATTGTCTCCTACACCCATTGGATGTGTACTTGAGTTGGCTTCCTCTTCCATCGGCTGAGATTGGGATTCCTTCCCAGATGCAGAGTCCGCGGAGGCTGAGTCAATTATCACGCAGTTCGGGAAATCTTTCAGTTTGCAGGGCCCAACTGATCTCAGAGGGGGCACGGAAGTAATCTCGGGGGGAGAGGTCCCAAAATGCTTTGCCCAAAAGCCTCTCAGGAACTCGTCTGGGTCAAAGCTCATATGGCTGTAGCAGTACCTGAAAAGCAGAGTTCGCAGTTAGGCGCCGCAGCCAGTATGACTTGTAAGACTTCAAGAAGCCGCAGAAGGGTATTTTTAAGTATTAAAAGTTTGGAATTACGTCCCTAACACAGTTATTAATGGGCGAACTCTATTGCTTATGGGACCGTACGGTCCCAACAGGCCGCGGCCACATCCATATTTGTGGAACATGCACTGCAACGGAAATAAGATAGAATTGCTTTAAGGCATTCCCGACCGCGACCATTCCTAATTCTTCAGACAATTCGATATGCTCTAGTAGCAACTACAGTTATTTTACATGGATGTCTTGGGTTCATGAAAGTTTTAAGGCTGTTCCGAGATGACCAAGGGGGTGATTTGATGCCGCGGATGATGGCTTGAGGGACCGCGGCCATTTAGCACGGTTTGACGCAGAATTGCAAGTTCAGACGATTATTATAATCCTATCATGCCGCGGCCTCTATCCTAAACAGTTGATTATCCAATTTTTAACCATTCTAAGATCAAATTCACAGAATGTGGAGGGTTCGACTATGAACATCAAGAACAGTGATATGTATTTCATATGCAGCATATGTGGGAAAAAGCAAAACGAACAAATAAAACCCTAGATTTCTAGCAAATGAACCAGGAAAGGCATAAAAAGGGAAGAAAATTGTAAATAGTGGTTGAAAAATCACCTGGGAATGAAGAGAATCGCGAAGATCAGCTACAGACCACCTTGAACTGCCACACACCGCCTCGGAGGGTCGCCCGAATATGCAAGAAGAAATGTGCAGAGTTTCGCTCTCGATTTGCTCTCAAAAGTTTTGGAAACGTAATGAAGTCCATGGCCATAAATAATTTATATAAGGGAGCACGGAAGACGAATCGTCGCTTTAGAAGCACCGCGGCACCTAGGCTACTAAGCCGCAGTCCCAATATATCTCCCTTGGCACTACGGCTTGGGGGCTTATTGATATGGAAAATATAGCACCATGTAATACCCCGTATTTTTATGCTATATCAATTTGGGAATTTATTAAATTTAATGAGAATGTTTATTTAATAAAAAAATCCGGAAATTAATTATGTTATAATTATTAACGTGACGAGAGTTAGTAATTATGGGAAATTTGTTGAATATTAGTTATGAGCAAAGTAATATATATTATATTGGCCATATTGAATGTCATGAGTGAATTAAATGACTATTTCGAAAATTTAAGTCGATACGTGCCCGTGTCACGTCGGGACTAATTTTGTTATATAAAAAGTGAATATTTTATAAGTTACTCGTATGGTCGTTTTGAGTGCGCCAACGCGTCCGGAAGGGTCGAGATAGTCAGAAAAGTGTACCCGGGGGTTTAGTTTGGGTCTCGGGGCGTTTTTAGGCCTAATTAGTACCCCGAGAGGGCATTTTAGTCATTTTACATAATTGGGTAATTAAACCCACGAATTTCAGCAACCTATATCAGCCATTAGGTTAGCCTTTTAGGGTTAGAACATTCAGAAATCAAGTGACGGCCATTGGAGAAGAGAGGAGAGAGCTCCAAGGCAATTCAAGGCCAAAAAGCCACCAGATTTCACCGCCGCCACCACCACCGCGTAGATCGCGAGACAAGGAACGCAACCATACCAAAATCATCCGCAAATCTGCATACCAAAAATCCCAGGCAAGTATTTGACTTGCGTATTTTCGTTAATGCAATCTTCATATTAGTCTAGGATTGTTTAGAGATGGAAACTATGGAAGAAAACTCAAATTGTGTTAGGATAATGCATGTAGTTTTGATTATATGGAAATTCTGGAACCCTTGCCATGTAGAGGAATATAACCCACGAAATTTTGATGATATATTAGAAGGAATTTCTGGTAAAAACATATTAGAACCTTGATTAAGGGAAACTCTAGGGTTCTTGATGATTAGATGGGATTTGAGTTAATTATCCATGTTTAATGATAGTTATACACATGTTTTACGTTATAAACACCTGGTATAATGTTATAATGATGATAGTAGGATTTTTGGGACGATTGGAATGGAAAAACATAGTTTTGGATGAAGAAGTTTAGTGAAACCCGTAACTGCATTCTGCAGAATTTTGCCCAGACCTGCTTGATCGATCGATCGAGCCTAGAGCTTCGATCGATCGAAGGTTCGATTGATCGAGCCCCAAGCTTCGATCGATCGACCCCTCCTGACAGACTCCTAATTCCCTCTTTAAATGAGTTAAATTCAAATTGTCGTGATATAATTATTGGGCATTCTTGATAAAATTATTTGGGAGACATTGAGGACCAGTAGGGCATAGGAATAAATGTTTGGACCTTTAATCTTCAACGAGAATGGTATTTATGGGACATTTACTTTAGGGTTGGTGAATTTATAAATTGAAAGAGTGAGGTGCGTAAGAGAGTTACATTGGAACCTAATAAAGACACTTACTGAATTTCAGATTTGTGAGAATATAGTCCACGAGTGTCAGGTAATGAGTGAGAAAACCCTTCGAGTTAAGGTTAGGAACGAAACCTTATACGTATTTCTATAAATGTGAAATTAAGGATAAATGGTATAATTATGGGTAACGTGAATAACCTATGTTAATATGATATATGATTGTGTGTACATATATTATATACATGTGAAAAACATACCGCGCTACTTGCTATCCATGAGGTTACCGCGCTGGGACAGTCTTATCTCGATGGGACCTTTATGGGGGATATTGACTTGTACCCTAGAAGATAGATATCCTTGGTACAGGCTATCGAATTGATAGTTCAGACGGTCCTAAGAGACGCGAGTATGTGCCATCCTCTTAGAGACTTGGAATCTATGCTTCGCCTCGATATTGTTTGTATATGTGTTAATACAATTCGAGAGTGATTCCGAATTTGTATTCCCCTTGATTTGAGTGGTATGGGGTTTGGATAGTGGAAGTATGCACGCACCATAGTTTTATTCTGGGTGCTGTTATATATATATTATACGAGTAGTGAATATATATATGAGATTATGATATTTGAAACTGCCCACTGAGAGTTGATAAGTAGGACATGGCTGTTGGCTCAAATTAAACACTTGTTTTGAGAAAGTATAATATGTCACTGGAAACTTTATTGATTTTATAAAGTTAAAATGGAGAACTTTGGTTACTGTTTGGAACATTCTTTTTAAAATGGAATCGTGAATTGTAAATCTTACGAGTAATCAAAGATACGTTAAATCTTTTAGAAAGACTAGTGCGATGATTGATAAAACAAACCGTTGGGAAGATTAGTGCGATATGTGTGCACATTAGAAGAGAGGTGAGTATTTTCTCAAGAGAGTGACGCACTAATATGTTGTTGCATTGGCCTGTATCAATTTAAATACTTGCTAAACGTATTTTAAATCAAACACACTTTCGGGCTCTGACCCGTTTCTTTCTCTCTCTCTCTTGTATATATATGTATATATTTCAGGTGCCCAGCCACAGGGGCGTCTTGCTTAGGATCCTTTGAGAGGAACGTGCTGCAGCTTAGGTGGGAGTTGCAGGTCACTTGCGTAGACGGCTTCCTTTATTGACTCCACTTCTAGCATTCTCATTTATTGGGCATGTGTCGCCCTTTCCATTATTTCATTTGATGTTGGGACATTTATATTTCAGTTAATTCCAGTATTGTTCTATGGGATTTATTCAGTATGGATTTGTGATTATAGTTTCATATGTTGGCATTCGATTGGCGAATGTATTATATTATTTGATTTATCGTGGTGTGATTCTTAATTGTAGAAATGTTGTTTTTAAATAAATAAATCTTTTTCGTTAATTAAAATTTGGAAAGTTTGTATGAAAATGTTTTTGACACTTAGCTTAATTATTTAGGGTGTTAAATTGGAAAATTTATTTTATCGACAGTGATGCTGAGAATGAACCAACTGTTTACCTTGATTTAATTTAATAAAGGAGTGATCGCCCGGTATTTAATTAGGTGGGGTGTCACAGCACCCTACCGCGGCCAGAACTAACTTAGGGCGCGGCCGTCTCCATCATAGACCGCGGCAATCCACCTTAGGGTATGCGGCACCCACAGCTTATAGCCACATGCCGTACGCAGCCTTCTGCTACGCTGGATGCAGCCTCTTACTATGTAGGATGCGGCACTTAGTATGCCTGCCTTACAGGCTGCATCCCCCTTTTTTACAGCTACTCCAGATTTGATATATATATCACGTGCTCAGGGCGCGTGACAGAACTCACATACCTCCTATAAATAAGGGTCCACACCTCGAGATAGGGGGAGATCGATCGGTTCCATACCGGAGGAGGGCAGGCTCTACAATACAGATTCTCTCTACACAACCCCCAACGTACTTCGTAGAGGCACACATCCATATCAGCCGCTTCTCCAGTCCACCGGATTTCTGAATATTGTCATGTACTCTCCTTTATTCTCATACTTGTACGCCTCTATAGGCATGGTTATATTGTACAATACACCGCACATAATGAGAACGGAGCAACACAGTGGACGTAGGCCTATTTTAAAGGCTGAACCACTCTATATCTTGTATTCTCTCTATTTACTTGCTTTGCTTGTTATTTACATACTTTTCTCTTGACTTGTTGGCACGAGATCTACATGTGTACAATTTCTCGTATCATCAGATACTATTTACTTGATATGAGTCGATTTCATATGAATTAGTTTTTTTATGCAAATTGAACTCCAATTTTTATGTAATTGTCAACTCATAGAAAATTTTGCTCAATGAAAATATCAGGATTCGTATTTCTATGATATTTTAATAACATGTTTCTTTTAGTCTTTTTATACGAGATTTGTAAGATGTTGCGGGGTTAAAATCTAGTTTCCATTATACCTCACACTTAGTTGTGAGTTAGGTCCTCAATTACGCTGAAAAAGGCAATCATTTGGCTATAAATAAATCTGAATTTTGTACCATGGGAGTCTATATGCCCTTTTGTGTATAATTTGTCTAAAAATGACTTTTTTATTTATTGTTTGTTAGGCTCAATCCACCAGCTTTTTACAATTCCCGTCGAGGCTATTCTATTCCAGGATAAAATGATTGGCCTAAATTTTAGAGACTATCAGCTTCGAGGCTGATCAATGACCCCATGGCCGAGCCACCGCCATTTATAAGTTGTTTAAATAGAGATTTACATATAATTCACCAATAACATCCATGCTAATATATCTTTCTATTGGTGATCGACCACAAATTACGATTGTCACTTTAAAGAATTTTTTCACCCTTAGGGTCCGTTTGGTTCGGGATGAAATACTTTTAACTGCGATGAAAAGTAAAATGGTGAAATATTTTTTCACATATTTAAAATTAAATTTTTGTTGTATTGACATTGTGAACAACTGCACATCCTATAATTATTAAATTTTAAATAAGAATAGAGAAGAAAAATTAACTATAAATAGGTGAAAACGTATTTTACCATATTACTTTTCACTGCGTTGAAACATATTTCAACTCGGACCAAACGGACCCTTAATCTCCAGAACATCCGCACATATTCTACTATTTATTCTACTATTACTATTAGGGGTGTTTAAAAAACCGATGGAACCGAGTCGAGCCGAACCGCCTTATTTTTGTCGATTTTTTTGTTAATCGGTTCATTTCCAAAAAAAAAATTTAAATAATGACCGAGTCAGTTCGGTCCTCAAGTTTTGAGTTGATATGGGCTGCAATAATTAAATATATATTTTATATTTTATTTAGGGTTTTGTTTGTGTGTGTTATGATGCTACTAGTGTGAAGTGTCAAATTAAAAAAAAAAAGCTAAAATAGTCCAAAGGACTAAAGTCTCTAAACTAAACCCTACCCTTCCATTTCATCTCATTCTCTTCTCAGCCATTATTTTCTCACAGAAGACAACCAAACCAAAAACTCTCTCCCTCTCACTAAACTCCCTCTGGCGCTGCTGCTGCCCCACCCCACCATTTCTCTCCTTATCGACTTGGTGTGCAGATACGGATAGCAGATCTATTTTTGGAGTTGCTAAGGGCCTGTTTGGTTTGCAACTATAATTCTGTTTTCTGTGTTTAAATACAATTCTGATAAAAATCTTCGTTTGGCAACCTGTTTTTAAACACAGAATTATAATATTCCTGTGTTATAATCAAGTTTTTCAGAAAACAGATTTTGGGTGTTTTATAACATCTGTTTTTTTTTATTTTTCAACTCAGAATTATTCATTCTTAATATTTTAAAGCAATTATACCTTAATATATAATATACATACATAATACATTAATGTGTGTAATTCTTAAAAATAAAAAATATATATGTACATATACACAAAATTACGTATGGAATAATATAAAGTTAAATAATATTATCAATAGATACATGATACTTATATATAGTTTTATACATATATTATTAATGTATAGAATAATATAAAAAATACATATATAAAATATACATATAGTACATATGTATTAAAAAATATTATCAATTCATGTATGTATATAATTTTATAGTGAATTATATATGCGACATCATTATAAATATATATATATATATATATATATATATAGAGAGAGAGAGAGAGAGAGTTAAACTCCCTAACATACCTCATTAAATATACCTAAAAATACATGATATTAAATGTACGTGTATATAATTTATGATGTATGTATGTATGTATGTATATGTATACATTCATGTATCATGTATGTATGAAAGTTTTATATATATATATATATAAACTCCACAACATACCTCATTAAATATACCTAAAAATACATGTTATTAAATGTACATGTATATAATTTATGATGTATGTATGTATGTATGTATGTATGTATGTATACATTCATGTATCATGTATGTATGAAAGTTTTATGTATGTTTATATGTACATACATATATATATATATATACACACACACACACGCATATGTATGATATAAATATACATATTTGTCAATTTTGTCAAATTTTCAAAAAACTGTATTTAAAAACAACTTTACCAAACGCACACCAATAATTATAAACACAAAAAATTGAATTTTAAAACTGTATTTAAAAACAGTGTTTAAATCGAATTTTCTGAATAGAGAACCAAACAGGCCCTAAGTTTTATATTTGAAAATTGATTTTTTTTTTTATTGTTTTTTGATCTCTTGGTTATTGCAAATAAAAAAATGGATTGTTTATCTCCAGAGCTCAACCTGATATTATTCGCATTGAGCCCTAGTAAGAGCTCAGAAATATGTTGAGCGGGATTTTTTTAGAGCTCTTACTAGTGCGATTTTTTGATTTATTTTACTAGTGCAATTTTTTTAGATTATTCACATTTCATAGTCAATTTAGAGATTTGATTGCATTTTGGTTGATATTTTTGAAGATTTGAAGTGTAAATCGTAGGTTTAATTTAACAGATTTTGGGATTTAGTGAGAGGGATCAGCCCCTGTTTTTTTAGATGGATGAACCCTTGTTTTTTCAATTATCATACATATACAATTTCCTTAAAATAATATAATTAATTAATGTTAGGACCGACAAACTAAACTGACGGTAAAAAACCGAATCGAATAGGATCAATTAATTGACATCTTCGGTCCGGTCTTGGTCCATTTTTTAGGGGACCGATAGAGTCGGTCCGGTCCTAAAAAGACTTCAAAACCGAACCGGACCGCGAACACCCCGCCCCGAATTACTACAAGAAGATGAACTCCATATATTTAGTTTTAATCATATAGCTTAAAGAGTATCTCTCCGCACTTTCGATCTATAATAATCTTTGATTAGTGCAATGTTTTAATTAGACAATTTTATTTCGGCCATTAGAGGGTACGTAGATGGCCCTCAACGTTTACATGTGCAAGCTTTACTCACTAAAAAGTGGGTGGTTGTAATTGTTTGATCCATGGAGAACCATAGCATGTAAGAGTAATTAGGCGGGCCCCGCTTCAGTTGAGAGACCAGAGCTTCAGAGTTTTGATCCATGCACTTGACATCTTGGACCCTCGAGCATTTGAATATTTTGACGTGGCAATTGCAATATGAGAAGTTGGGTCCCCGTAGAATAACCCTAGCATGGCATTTGAATTGTCACAAAATTGACTTCATTTTGCCCTCAATTAAGAAACTAAAATTACATAATATGTTTTTAACAGGAGTTGGCACGGCTACTTAAATATCACACGGAAAAAAAAACGTTTTTAGGGTTTAGGGTACCTGATGTGAAAATTTTGAGAACAAAATAGCCTCGGATTTACCAATATTTTGACAATCATTTTTGCTTAATGCTCTAAAGTTCTATTTTGGCAAGAATTATCGTGAAAAATAGCAGTTTGCTATCCTGCTTAATGCTTAGTGCATTTAATAACAGGGTTAGAAAAATATTGAAAATAAATCATTTTTATAAAGACTTGAAAAAAAATAGTGGAAATGGAGAAAGATAATCAACTGAGATGTTCTTACTTTTGGAGGGATGGGTAAGAATTAGATTCCATCAACCCACTTGCTCTTTCATTATTTTTCAGACTATTTATAGAAATGAACAAATTTTTTTCCAACTTTATAACTAAGCGCACCATTAGATTTGCCACACGACATTCAGGACATAACTCGGTCAATGGGTAGGAACAAGATGAAATATTATACAAACTTCACACGACAGTCGAGTTCCTAAATGCATTGCGATCTCTTCAAAGCATCGCCATATATTGTCGCTAGATTTTTGGGTAAAAGTGAGATGCACAAACATAACCAGTGGGCAGTTGTCTAGAGTTGACTAGCAAATATAAAAGTTCATTTCAGAAAGCAAGCACAAGCTTTGAATGATTAGAGTTTAACCGCTTGAGCATGGTGACGAATGTGATCATCGATGAAGGTGGAAATGAAGAAGTAAGAGTGATCGTAACCGGGCTGCAATCGCAACAGGAGAGGAACATTGTTCTTCCTGCATGCTTCCTCAAACTTATGTGCCAACAGCTGATTACCCAAGAAATTGTCAGCTTCTCCCTGCACTAACACAGTAGCCGATTGATTTATTAGAAGGCAGGCTCTATAGGTGAAAGTAGTATACTAATGAAAAGTATATTGATTTTGTCTAAAACTGCATAATTATAATGGGTATTTTATAAAAATTACTTCTTAAATTCTAAAACGTAAAATTTCTTTTCATTTCAAAAACAAAATCAGTCCGACTAAGCAGGGCTAAAGAGTGAAACAATTTGTCATTCTCTGCAGAGAACTGGCATGGTACAGAAGAACAAAACTTTGGAAATATATCCCAGGGATAAGTGCGGAAAACCTCCCTGAACTATACATTTTTGCAAGAAAGCCCCTTCAACTAGTTTCTAGTCAAAATCCTCACAGAACTATATGCAAAGCCCCTCTTTTGAGGACTCTTTCGCAACAACAAAATTATGAATTTTAACAACACAGTGGCTTTTACAACCAAATGCATAGTGCACTTTAGTTGAGTTTTTGCACTTTAGTTGAGGTTCTCCAAACATAAAAATTAAACTGTACTTCGAAAGTAAACGACATTGGACACTTGCCTGATCAATAAGAATGGTAGCAGAAACATCATTGAACTTTGAAATCAGGCAAGTGGCATCATATTCCTGCATGGTGACGTTAATTCCAATAAGAATTCAACATGAAGGCACTTGAACTATTGAATTAAATATGTTTCAGCGCCCAAGGTTATACCTCCCAGTCAGCTTTATTTCCTCCCAAATAGTTTGTGAATGCCTTCTGGCCCCATGCACAGTTGATAGGATTGGCTATAGGTGCAAAGGCCGAAACTGACTGGAATAGGGGGGAATAAATACAATAATATTAGAGGGAAAAAAGGTAGTGATAAATAGATTTGAGTAAAACCAAAATAGCAAATTACCCATGTTTCCCTCAAAGTATTCAAATAAATTGAATTGAGATCCTAAAGTAAATACTGTGGGTTGTGGCTATTGAGCTATTAAAGTATGTAAAGCAATGCAATATACCTTCCATCCAATTTTCCTATTAAATTTAACAGGATTTGATATGTGCGAAGAGAATGGCTTATTTGAGAAACAAAAATGGCATTTCATACATGCTGCTGCTTCCCACAGCCGGTGACTCCTCCAGCATCTTCCGATTCTTTTTCTCACTGCACCCTCACACTATTATTTTCTTTCCATTGCTGGTAAAGACAGAATTCTCATACACCATCCTACCTTACAAAAACCACACCCGCTAGGAATTCTTTCCTTCCATTGCTGGCAACAACGAAATCCTTACATGGGTTCCTTATGGTTTGTGCCTTGTGTATATATTTACACATTGTTATACATCTAAATATAAAATATATATACAGATGTATCACAGGCCATGGATGAGATAGGTAATTGAGATTGACGGTTGGGAATGTCACCGGCAGTCGTGCAACGATGCCGCGACCACAGTGTCATTTGGTGGCTAGGGTCTCTTAATGCCCTAATTCGCCTACTATGGGAGGCGTACCCGCACTCAAATCGCGAATTTCCGAGTTTGGTTCGAATTCTGTGACAGTTCACGAATTGACCAAGTCCAGTTCACGTCTCACGGTAGTCAACAAACGAATTCAGTAAGTTAGCGCTCTTAAGTGGAAGTTTACGGGCATAAAATAAATTTAAAACTTTTATTTGAATGGCTCACTAATATTCAGAAGCTTAGGCCGACTGTCAACAGCTCAGGCCCTCATTCAGCTTTGGGAGTAGCCCACAATGGGAGTTGAATGATGCAAATTACTTTATAGCGTGGAAGTAACAGTAGACCTCCTAGTCACTTCCAATGTGGGATATTAATTCTAAGCAAATGAGTTGTGATGCACCATTCTTATTTATAAAAAGTGGGATGATAAATTGTTTCTCCCCAAACGATGTGGGTGGGATACTTCTCAGGCTAAGTTCAATTTTTTTATACTTTAGGTTCCCACTCTCCTCTCTTTCAATATCTTTGAAAGCACATTTTGTCATATGTTTGTTTACTTAATTACATAGAAATTATATATACTATGTTTGTACATTAGATATTTTTTGTGCTTATATTAAAAATACAAGACACCTATATATTCGTATTTTTAAATGAAAATCTAAAATAAAGTATTTTACTCGCATAAATGTATACTTAAATCAAGGTTCTAAAAAACGCGAGCGTGACCAAGGCGTGGAGACCAAGCCTTAAGCCTTGGAAGTCTAGGCGGACTTTAGGCGTGAAAAGGCGTGAAAAGGCGTTTAGGCCTTTTTTAACATATTCTAACATTTTTAACTATAACAAGCCTATTAAAAATATTAAAATTGTACATACCTTAAAATATGTCTAAATATATGCAAACTAAAGTACTATTTTTATAAATACCAAGAAAAAAACAAAAAAAGAAAAAACACGCGTTTTTTTGGACAAGAGCCAGGGACACTATTTGTCTTTTGTTGTTTTGAATGAGATATTGGTCCATTTTTTTTAAAAAGTTTTTAAAAGACGATATCGTTTCACTAAAGCATTTTTGTTTTTAAAAAAAAGTGCGTCTTAAGCCTTTTACCAAGAATAATGCGTAAAAGGCTTAAGGCGGGGAATTTATCCCGCACGCCTTTTAGAACACCGACTTAAATACACATTGACTTTATATATTATTATCAACTTAACAAAGTCCTTCGATATATTTGATATTGGTTATATTAATAATATTTCTCTATTAGTATATATTATTCTTATATATATTAAAAAGCCATAATTATATATTAAAAATATATATTTATATGTTAAATATATAAACGCATTGATAGCGCTGTCAAATTTCAATAGTTTGAAAATCGACGCATTAGCGCACTCGCATTCACACCCGCTCCCGCAACTAGGCACCTAGGTTTGAACCAATCTGGAAATTTTGCAAAAGTTATATAATTAAAATAGATGAAATACCATTTCTTCCCCTGAAAATAAGGCATATAATTTGCATAAGCCTATTCTTGTTAAACATAAAACTAGAAATGGACGAAATGTTCACAATGCAATGGTTTACATATTTTAAAGGCTCAGTTGACACAAAATTGACTTTAAGCCAAAAATGCAAACTGACAAACCTAGGGTGAACAGGGTACCCGAACAGGTTCGCCCCTGGGTTGGGGTAAATTCGAGGTTGTTTCATGTTTGGGCAGAATTTACACAACTTTCTTCATAAATTGTCCATTGTTCATCTCTCAAAAGTTATCCTAACACCTTACATGATCATTGACTGGTTTTATTTCATCAACTAACAATTTTTACATGAAAATCACACCTAATTCATAATCAATTCATAAGAATATAAGTTCCTCCAAAATTATAAAGAGAGTGATTCTTAGTTTTCAAGATCCATTCTTTTTCATGAATTTGAGTCAATAAACAATCTTTTTGGGGGTATTCATTAGATCTACACTATCACCCTAAAATATCACAAGACCTATCTCAAAACCATCAATATCATTATTTTTCCGGAATTTCTAATCAATCTTTCAATTCTACAATTTTCTAATCATTAAAGTGAGATCTTTTACATTCATATGGTACCTATTCCCTAAAATTAATTTCAAACCAAATCCAGAAATCTACATGGCAGACTACACAATTAAATTAAGAAATGAGTTGGAAATTGTAAGGACACAAATTTCCAATTGAGTCCTTTGTAGTTTTGGCACAATTCCGGACAAAAACGTTTGAGTCATAGGATACAGTTAATTGATCATTCTTCAAGCCTATGACGTGATTGTTGAAGACGTAGCGGCCAAGAGTATAAAGCTTCATCAAATTGCCGAGTTTAATGTGCCTAGTTTTTACGTCATCAACATGGTCCCATTGCTCCTAAGGTATGAATGCATTTTAATATATATATAGGAGCTTGGAACATTTCATATTGGGTGAACGTTTATTTAAAACTGTTGTTTATTTTCAGAAAGATTTTATTAAAACTTGAATATAAAGTATATAAAGTTTCTGGGCTAAAAATATAATTTTTCAAACTTTCTGGAAGTTCGTTCGAACAGTAAAGTCATTCGAACGAGTTCCCCAAAAGGCCACTGGAATGTCGTTCGAAGTATCGTTCGAACAAGAATGATGGTTCGAACGAGATATCCAACGAGATTTCTAACGAGTTCACACTGGAACTTCGTTAGAAGCTCGTTCGAACGAAAAATCTCGTTCGAGCGAGATTTGGCGGGAACACGTATTTGGCAGTTTTGAGCAGTTTTTGTCATGTTTCCCACTTCCTAACCCCACTAACTTTTGACAGAACTTAATAGTGCGAGAACCAACCTTTTTGGGTTAACTTTTTCACTTCTTTCCATCTCCAAGAGAGTGTTTGAGAGCTTCAATTTACAAAGAAAAAGTTCATGTTTTGAGTGTTCATCTTTCAAAAGAAAAATCATTTAACACTCTAGTTTTCACCCAAAGTTTAGTTTATTCCAAGTTCCATATATATATATATCATTGCTTGGAGTGTTTGGCACCGGGTATTACTCTACCGTTGAAGAGTTCGTTTGGGTTTGCTTCTACATCCCACAAAGAAGAAGTTTGCGTTGATTTACCCACTTGGAGAAAGGTTCCTTGTTCGGGTGTCGGTGACCATATAAAGTCCGATCGGTGGATTCCGAGACCGCGGTGGAGCTCCGTGGTTATTCGCTAGGCAGAGGTGTATACAAGAAGACGCGTCGGGGCTTGAGAGGGATCGAGTCGAGTGTTGTAAGTCATCTTGCTTGTATTTGTAAATTCCGTACTTAGTGGATTTGAGGCTAGAACCGTCCGAGGTTTTTTTCCCGTTGTGGGTTTTTCCTCGTACATCGCGGCGTAGTGGTTTCATTGTTTATTTTATCTTGCTATACTCACCTAGAACGCATGCTTAGGTAATTCAAGATAAAATTTGGTTTTAATCACAACATGTTTAATTTTGTGCTAAATTAAATATTGGGTAATGTGTAGTTAATTCAAGTCTTTACTTTAATTTGCTAAATTTTGGTTTGGCCTAATTTGCTAGGAAGCACGGACACTTCTCAGAAGGCAACGTGTCGTGTCAGACACTGAAACACGGACACTCTCCCCGAAGCCGGAGTCAACTTTGACTCAAGTCGGACACACAACACATGTGATGGTGATTCTGCTTTATTTATGATTCTTAATGTCAAAGTGCTTTATTTATGATTTTCTTAATTTCATGTTAAGAATGCTCTAATAATGTATTTTATAGAAAAAATATGTTTTATTTCATTAATATATATATTTAAATATATATTATATATTACGTAATACGTATCATAGCGTGTCGTATCCTAGTTTTTGGACCAATCACGTGTCGCGTGTCGAAACACGTATTACGTGTCCGTGCTTCACAGCTAATTTGGTAAAATTGAAAATATGACTTAGGCAAATTTCTAGGACTTGGGTTAATTAATTGTGTTTAAGTGAAATCAAATAGTGTGCGTGTATTAATCATATTTCACTTGGTTTAACTTTAATTTGAAAAAGAAATTAAAATTTGTATTTTGTTGAACCATCATCATCTACGCTTCCGCATATATAACAAGGAAATTATTACTTTGTGAAGTAAAAAGAATTTTTTGATTTAAAATCGGGGGCCTATCGTTACTTTTCAGAAATCAAAGTAAGAAAGAAATTCTTGCCTTGGAATGAAATTGAGAATCCCTCTTCTTGAATCTTCTTCTTGAATCTCCAATCTCCTCCTCCTTTTTGACTTTGGTATCTCCTCTCTAGGATGGGACTGCTAGGGTTTTCTTAGGTGGGTAAAATGAGTTTATTAATATACTTAATTAACTTATAAACTCTTTAATCCCGAGTTAGGCTTTTATCCTCACTTTTGAGCCTCCAAGTGAACTCGAATCCCTAACTAGAATGGTCCAATAGCCTCCCAACTAGTACACATATACCCTGGGCCCATTTCTAAAGGTCTAAAACACTTAAACGAGCTCATACAACCTCCCGAAACGCATCCCAATTATTTTTATTCAATATAGACATTTTTATTGTGTTTAAACGACACGTAACCATTAGTTTATTAACGTATGATTTATTTCCACAGGTGAGCTCATCATGCCCAATTGAGTCATGTAATTATGCAATCATGAATAAACATTTGTGTTCCATTTAAATCTTACCCATTTAAATTTAAATCCCTCCGATTTAATTTATTCCCAAAATGAATAAGAAATTATTAAATTAATTTTCGTCGTAATATTTTACTCTGAAAACAAGGGGTATTACATTCTCCCCCCCCCCCCCCAACAACGGAATTCCGTCCTCGAAATTCACTAAAGCTTAACCTTACATTGTAATCCGCACAATTACCGTAAGTTTTACGCCCAATTAGTCCATATTCATATCCCATGAGATAAAAAAAATAAAAATAAAAAGGCTCGTCTATGCCTATCAAAGCATTATTAGGGTACCCATATATTCCACATTACATGCACACACACGCACAAATATCAAATATAAATGACACCTATACATCCAGACTGAACCATACATACCATGCATATCCAGAAAGCAAAGTATATCTCCACATATGTAAAACGTAAAAAGTAAACATCTTAATATCCAACTTCCTTCAACTCTCGACTTTTGTCAATTTCATGTGGGACGTCTCGCAAGCGAAATCCAAAAAAGGAACCCTCCCGATACACTACTGCACGGCTTAGTCGGTTATTGAGATTCGTCGGCCCAAGACTTAAAGGGAAAATAAAAATAATTGTTTACGCTAATTACATAAATTCCAGTCTGCGATAATTTTCAACAAAAGTTTCATCACTTCTAAGGGCTACACTAAATCCCGATAGATTTATTCGTTTGATCATACCAAGAATTGTAACCAAAACGTCCTAGGATCCAACATCTCTCAACTCCCGACATTTGCTAATTTCGTGCGTGGGACGTCTCGCAAGCGAAAACCAAACAAGGAACCCTCCCGATACACTACTACATAACTTTGTCGGTCATTGAGATCTGTCAGTCCAAGACTTAAGTCTATTAATGTGCTTAATCAATTTATAAGGCTCCACAGGCCTACTCATTCCAGTAAAGGCTATCACTGCCTATTTCCAATGACATCGTCATTATAATAACATTATTTATGATCGCACACACATTCATGTAACCGAGGCTATCACTAGTTAAACATTATCAAAATAAACAAAACATTTACCATATAATTACTTCTAGTCACTCATATCCTTAATATGGAAATAAACCCACCATCGACTAACCATCCCACGTAGCCATCCCATAAAGTATGTCGCCATCAGCATATAACCCATATCAATACTTCGAACTCGAAAATCACTTCCAATTGACAAACTCATGTCGTAAGCCAAAATCAATTTTATCATCACATTCACTATGAAAATCCGCATTGGGCATCGCAACTGCTCACGAATAACTACTAGAACACATAAGGCGTTTACGGAACCCATCAACCATTAAGCCCTCTCCCAGTGTAGAAATAAGTAATAACAACTTAGGGGGCGCTCACATGCCCACCACTATCCAATATCTAGGGAAGAATATACACATAATCTACCTCTATATGCTAAATCGCATAGCCACTTCCATATAAAATGAGATCTCTCACGACCAACACCAAATCCTAGTAAACACCGATCCATAATCCACGTGGTTTCGTCAACAGTCAATCCACCTATAAAGAGACAACTCTCAACAAGGCCATCATGCCCAAACAAGATACATCACCACCCACTGCATAGGCATTATGAATATCATACTTCATTATTTCTATACTGCAACAACTACGTCAATAACCAACCTAAAATCATCACATCATCGCACCCACTCTCAACCACACGCTACTCAACCGAAGCATCCTTGGTTCTACTCTACCATACCCAGAATCCATATCTGGCCAACTGGCAAACATGTTGTCACACATCACCGTCGAAAAATCGAAATTGCAATTCACCTTTGTGGTCCTCCTTCTCGACTCCACTCGCCATTTCGTAATAGCATCTTCCGTTATCCCCTAATTGTCTCTAAATAGGGGTACTCTCAATCCTACATTCGCATTACAATTCTTAATCAAAACATGCTCTTTCTTTGAGTTTCTTGGAACCCACTTGTTCCTAAATCTTGTTTATAACTAATACACTAACAAAATACATATAATGTACATGTAACTCCATCCTCATACAATTATCTAATTGGATCCTCTAAACTCGAACCAAATCAATGCTCTCATTTCCAATCTCCACTCAATTAGGTGTATTACAAATTTTATAACTAGTCTCTAAGTGACGACCCTACTACTAAGTTCAAACACTCTGATTTATCATCACCCAGATCACAAACGGTTTCACCACATAAATGAACATTGCTCAAATCTGAGCGCAATACCAATTTAACCCTTTAATTTGAATTAATCCCCACTTAAAATTTTCATCAAAATTCTTATATTTTGCTAAAACACAGCAATCCATTGCCTTTTCTCTTACCTGCAAAAAATTTCATAAGACCCTTTTACTAGGCTAAATTTCCATCACAACCCATATCACCATAATTAAAACCCAAAACTCCAGTAAGCTCCTCAACAATTAAAATCCCTTAATATCTCCAAAAATGGACTCAACATGAAATACATTCATTAGTTTGTGCCCCCAAGGTCTTTAAGTTGCAGACTTTACCCCCAAACAAGATAATTTCCCATAATAATTTTCACAACTATGATGAACATCCTTGTCCAAACACTAGTTCCACGCATGATCACTAACTCACTACGGTCCTCATTCTCATGCTTTGCTAAGCTCAAACACTCCAGAAGTCTTGCTAACGCTCAAATGATAGCGAACGATATCGACACACACGTCATCGTGACGCCGGATTACAAAATCCTATAACGGGTTCTAGACACATCAAAGAACACTCAGCAGAAAACGAAACGGACGCAACACGAATACTAAGGACGCTAGAACTAGGATGCTTTGATACCAACATAATGAGATCATCTAAAAAAATAATCAAAAAATTTATTCTAAAAAGTGGATGAGATGATCAAAAGTTTGAACGATCAAAATTGCACATATAGGCCAAATTTTCATTAATGGTTGAATTTTTTGATGAATTTTTTATGTATATGATCTTTTTACTATGAAGATCATATATACCAAGTTCGGTTGAAAAACTTCAATCTTTTAGTATTTCTAAAAAATTGTTTTACAAGGCATTTTGGAGGTAAATATATATGATAAATACCTTGTACTTATCAAGATTTTTCAGGTAGATTGTCAGAGCTCCATGCCCACCCATAGAGTGACCAGATATGGATGCACGTGATGTATCAAGAGGTGTAAAGTTTTCACTTATAAGTTTAGGCAATTCCTTGACAATATAGTCATACATCTGCCAGTTCTTCCACTTCTCTTGGGTAGCATTGAGATAAAACCCAGCACCTAGTTTAGAAAAAGAGAAATAACAATACGAATAAGAATAAGAATAATGATTGTATGAGCAAATTTTTACAGAAATAACCATTCTTATATCTGATCAATAAATCACCATTTGTCAAAGTGAACTACAAATTTATTATGTTAATGGCTATATTACATCAGAATCATTTGGTTGCAGAAAGCAGAATTATGTATACATTACATGTTAATTACAAAAGGTATTTGGTAAACAACATATAATTCCCAAAGATTTTCTTTGGAGAGGATTTTATCACCATACCCAACAACTTGCTTTGAAGTCAGTTTTGTTAAATAGGGATTGCAGTACCAACTTCCATCTTGCAATTTTATCTAGTGTTCAAGTTATGATGTGTATTGGTTAACATTACATTTGTTAACAAAAAAAAAAAGAAAACAGAAGTCCTATAGATCTAGAGGAACAATCATTAACTAATAACAATCAACAAGTGCCCACATAAAGGAATGAAGAAAATAGGCAATACTAGCATGTTTTTTAGCTATTAAACCAACTCCGACCATAATTTTCATTGCCGCATATGTTACTTTTGGGTGTGAATCATTTTGCAACGGCTGCCAAATCAAGGAATCGCTGGAAATATGGAGTTTAGGCAGCAAATCTTCGGCAGTCCGGATTCTCGGGAGGCACAAGCCATCCCCCCACCCTCTAGGCCAAAGACTAGTGTTTTAAATTCTATATCTACCGTCTAATTCAATCAAAAATTCACTACAAACTCAAAGTCAATTCATATCCCTCCCATCCCGACTCAATATTTGTGTCTGTTTCCAACCATCTCATTCTTAACAAAAAAAAATTTAAATCCCAAACCTCCATTAGAGTTGGCCACCGGAACAAGAATTCTCCTCCCGAGGACTTTTCCATCGCGTCATTATTCGTCTATAGACTTCAGAAGATTCCATACACGGCAATTGATTTGGGAGAAAATTGTCGACCCTTTCAATGCAGCAAAATTATCCGTCGACCCCTGGACCGCCAGTTCGCTATCCATCTAGTGGACGAATATACAAAAGGATGTCAACAAATTCACTAACACCTACAAAAGAATGACGAGCCCCATAACAGAGCGCCGAGTTGATGTAAGGACACAAATTTCCAATTGAGTCCATATGCAGTTTTGGCTTAATTCTAGACAAAACCATTTGAGTCATAGGATATTAGTTTATTTCACTTTAAGTTCAACTTAATTTTAATTTTGAAGAAATTAAAATTTGAAGTTTGTTTTTGTTTAAAATTTGAATTGAAATATTAGTTGGGAATTTGATTGAACCATCACATTAATTTTAAGAACTTAAAATTTGGGAGCTTCCGTGCGTTTTCAAGTGGTATCAGAGCGTTTTTACACTTACAAGTGGTATCAGAGCGCTAATTTATTGCGTTAAAATCCTTAATTTAGTTTTGTTTAAAAATGGAATTTTCCTCGTTTTCAAAATTTCTAGTTTTTGATGTTTCTAATTACGCGTACTGAAAAGCGCGTATGAAATCGGCACTAAAGTCCATAGATGAGAGGGTTTGGTTGTCTGTCGTTACCAGGTGGTCCCCACCTACATGTTTAGTAGAAAATGAAGGTGTCCCCAAACCCATAGAGAGATGGAGTGAGAATGAACTAAAACAAGTCAATTTTAATTCCCGAGGCTTGAATGCTTTGTTTAGTGCGGTCACACAGGATGAATTCCGGCGTATCATGACGTGTGAAACCACTAAAGAGGCTTGGGATATTTTACAACTCACCCATGAGGGAACTAGTGTCGTGAAGGCTTCGAAACTCCAAAACCTCCCCACTCAATCGAGATCATTAAAATGCTTGAAAATGAAACTTTTGATGAATTTTATGCTAGACTTCCGGATATTGTTAATTCATCACTTAATTTTTGGAGAAAAAATACCCGACGATCGAGTAGTAAAGAAAATTTTAAGATCCCTACCCGATAGATTCATTCCTAAAGTGACCGTGTTGAATTCTTTACCCACTTTTAGCCTCTACAAAACTAGAAGGGCTCGTAGGTGATTTACAAACCTATGAACTTGACATGTTTTCCTCTAAGATCGAAAAGAAGAAAGATAAGGGCATCGCTTTGAAAGCCCGAAAGGAGGAAAAACAAGTTTCGGATGATGAGAGTGATTTTGACTCGGAAGATATGGCAATGTTTGCTAGGAAATTTAGAAAATTTCTTAAGACTAATAAAGAGAGTCTCAAAAATGAATATAAGAAATTTGATAAATTCAAGTATAACAAGCCCTAGAAGATCCCTAAAAATCATAATGAAGATCTCAATAGGGACAAGTCAAATCAGTGTTTTGGTTGTGAAGGGTATGGCCATAGGGCTTTTAAATGTCCCACTAAACTAAGGAGAGAGGGCAAGCAACCGATTTCATACAATGCCACCCTTAGTGATAGTGATAAGGAAGAGGGACCCGATTCCCCCATTGAGCGCAATTTTACGGCATTCATGGCAAGTCATGTAAGTGATAGTGAGAACTCATCCAATGATGGCATTATAATACATGACACTTCTGAGGCCAAAGTTTGTGAATCCCATGTTTTTTATGGTTGTGAAAGTGGAGATGAAAGAGAGAGTGAAAATGAAGAAGAGGTTGATGTGAGTGAGCTTCAAGTAGCATTTCAAGAATTATATGCCGAATCAATTAAATTAAAGAGGGCAAACTTGAAGTTAGAAGCTTGTTTGAGAGAACGTGCCAAGGTCATTGATGAGAGTGCTTTAGTGGAAGACCTTAGGACACGTGAGGGAGCTCTTCGAGAGAAGCTTGAATATGTTGAAGGCGAGAGAGATGGCCTTAGAGGTTTGATGGAGACAATGAAGAAAGAGCTTATTATGTTTGAAGAGAGAAAGGTTTTGTTAGAATCTAAGATCTTAGAATTAGAAGAAAAATTGAGAGACTCTAGTAAAGTCAAATTTGATTTGGAACGTAGGTCCGCTAAATTAGACAAAATATTAGGAACCGTCCAAGTCAAAAATAACACTTGTGGTTTAGGCTTCGATTCTTATAATGCTTCCGCTAATAAAGTCAAAACCACTCTTTTGAAATAATCGTCTAGGAACATTTTAAAATATCAATCCTTAGGTACTACTTTTCGTCGGGGCTTTACTTGCTCACATTGTGGTCGAAAAAGTCATCTTAGGAAATTTTGTTTTGATCTCAAAAAGGATCCTAGGAAATCCAAGAGTGAGGTCACCAAGGTAGCCAACCCAATCCCGAGATTGTCACTCTTCGCTTGTTTGGGTTAGGAAATGTGACTTGGTAACTTTACAAAACAAGGTTTATGATTCTCATTTGCTATCACGTGAAACCTCCCATGCTAAATCGAAAGGTAAATGTGTTAGTTTTGTTTACATACTCTAGCATTTTTGTGCTTTATGTTATATTTATGCTAGTTGTATGTATGTTTGCAAGAATTATGATTTGTGTATATCTTTTGTATTTATGTTTATTTGTTTGTGTCTTATTGAGAAAAATGCAAAAAGATTCTCTTTATTTTTCTTTTGAGTTGAATTTTTTTGTGTTTGGTGAATATTTTTGAAAAACTCAAAAAGATTTTTTTTTGTGTGTATTTTAGTTTGACACACTTTATGTGGCATATACTTGTGTTTGAATCCTTTCCCTTTCCGCTTCCAAGTGGCTAGAACTTTGGGTCAAAATTTTCAATCCTTTAAATGTTCTTCGTCATGCTTGCATGGAGTAGTTGGATTTTGTGTTGCTTAATGGATTCTATTTTTATATGCCTCGCTTCACACATGCACGAGCTCATTTGAAATTTAAACTTCACATGTATATTTAAGCTAAGTGAGATGTTCTCCTACCAATCTAGTCATCTACATATTTTGTGACTTAGGAGGATTTTTGCATGTTAGAACCGTTGCACGTGAGATTATTGTGTGTTTTAAAAAAAAATGATATATGCTAGTGCATGGGGAAGGGCTACAAAAGGAACAATCATCCTTTGCGATTAAGCTACCGTTTGCAATGGACCTAAAAGATATACGTGGTCCAAAGGCCTAAAAGAAAAATATGGCATTCAAAGAAAAATATAGCCAAGGCCTAATTTGTTTAGATTGATATTTCCGTCAAAAGAAAAGAAAAGAAAATATTATATTTGAAGGAGTTTATATGGAATATCAACGACTTTGCACAATGACTTTGTATCCGAAATTGCGCTATCTTGTCATGACTCTATTGGTTTATAGAATCATCAAAATTCTAGGCTTGTGTGCATTGTGTATGTTTGTTCATTGAGTTCAATCTATATTGCCACATGAGGCTATATCTAAATGTGATAAAGTTTTGCAATCAAATGAGAACTCCGTGAACATGTTTTAAGTGATTGGGTCTATATTCCTTTACTCTCTAGTTCACACCCCTTCACTTCGGTTTTCCACATGTATTTGGACACATTTTTGCCATACGAGTATGAAAAGCTTATTGTATTTTGTGTCGTGTGTGGTGTTTATAATTATGTATATGCGTGTGTGCGTTAGTGATATTCATTGTGTATATATATGGTATTTGTGTTTTGAGTCTTTGCCTTGCTAGCTAGTCCATGTATGCTTTGAATTCAAAATTGGTATCTATATTGTAGCGAATTTTGATTGATATCCATGCTTATGTTTAATACATTTTAATTGGTATCATTTTTCTTGTCATCGCATCATAATTGGTATCCTTTGTTATTGTGTGGATTAGTTGCTCTTTTATTGTTGCCATATGCTTTATTGTTCCTATTTATGCACCATTACATGTTTAACTTGATTCTTCTTAATTCATATCCCTTGTTTAGACTTTAGGCGGAGAAATAGTATTTTCTTCAAATAAGAGGGAGAAATCAGTTAGTGTATAATTCTTTAACCTTTGTCTATTCCTGAACAAAAAGGGGGAGAAATGGTATCTAAACCTTCAATTTGGGAGATCAAACTTAGGGGGAGTTGCGCAATCTTCTTAGGTAGACATTAGTAGATAAAGGGGGAGAATTAATTAAGGGGGAGTATTTATTTTCCGAATTGAATATTGTTATATTCCCTATGCGTTTGATGGTTTGCATAAATGTGCAGGAATTTTTTTTTTTAATTTCACTATAAGTTTAACTTAATTTTAATTTTGAAGAAATTAAAACTTGAAGTTTGTTTTTATTTAAAATTTGAATTGAAACTTCAGTTGGGAATTTAATTGAACCATCAAATTAATTTTAAGAATTTAAAATTTGGGGGCCTCAGCGCGTTTTTAAGTGGTATCAGGGCGTTTTTACACTTACTGTTGACAATCCAAGAGATGAGGTGAAGTTTTCCAAAAAAAAATATGCTTTATTGAGACGGGGATGTCCCTCATGTTCGATGAGTGCTGACTCGCATTGGAAAAACACCACTAAGTGGGCTAAGGATCCAATGACTCGGTCCAAGCCAACTAAGAAAGCAAGGGCCGAAACTACCTCTGCGTCCAAGCCCAACCTCTCATCTTCGGAATCCAATACCAAATATGAGCTGGGGGATGACATTGACCCGGTCAAGGCATCCCAACACCAAACAAAAGGAAGGAATGATGCAAAGAATAATAAAAGAGCAACTGTTGGCCCCTCTTCTGACGACACCGCGTCCGAGATGGCCGTTTGCATCGACACACGGCTAGTTGTTGAGCGCAATGCTAATCAACAACTAAAGAACCAAGTTTCTAAAGTAAAAGTTTATAAAAAGGTTTGCAGTTATAACAAGACAATTTAGACAAGACTCTAAACGGAATGCCATCACAAATGCACGAGTACTGAAGTTGATGGACTTTTTGGAGTGGTGGACAAACCCATAAGCCTAGATGGCATTGTGAGGGCAAGACAACAAAGGGATTTCAAACAAAATGGAACCTAGTTTCACGATGAGTTAGATTAATTTTCTTTTTCTTCAAAATTAATGTTATTATTAATTAATATTTTTTAATTAGCATGTAATGATTTTAAGTTTTTTTAATGAACGCAATACGTTAATCTTGGTTTACACTTTTGACCTCGTATTATATATATTAACTACTAAAAACGCTTCCAGAAGATGCACACAGCCGACTAGAAGGAAGCTGGGAGCTCGAACGCCAATTTTACACGAGCTTCGGGTTTTTAAATGGATTTTATCGATTTTGAACATTGGGTTGGATTGGTTTTGACTGGGCAAAATGATTAAAACAAATTTTTCCAAAGGCATGGATTTGGTCTTAGATGCCACATACACTTCTAAAAGGACAAGATGTCCATTTTCTAACCTATATGTGTTAGATACTTGCACTCTCAGACACTTCATAGTGGTAAAGTGACAGATACACTAGATGTTTAGATATGACTTTCTTCTTATGTCAAATAAATATAATTGTTAGAATAAAGCATATGAAGTTGTATCATAATACATATAGGATGTGGAAAGATAAGCATGAATTACAGACTAAGGAAACGACCCGATATTAATACACCAATACCACCTCTTTTTCCCAAGAAGGTAAGATAAATATATGCTCGATACATTGTGAATATTATATAGCAATATGATACATATATTGATTTAGGAGCGTCGGATTTATGTATTTATTTTATCTATTTTTCTATCTTTAGTGACTTAGTTGTTCATGTCATTTTGTATAGCTAGGAGTATTTTTTTCCTTTAGGGTTCTCGTGGAGTATAAAAGGGAGCCTCTAAGTCATTTCCTACATTCTCTAAACTTTATTTTGTTTTGATATGATATTATGAAAGTTGATCTTAGCTTCTTGCCATGATTATATCTTGATTGTGTGTGATGATTATTGTGATATATCGAATTAGTATCAAAGAGGAGTGCTCTCTCAATGTGTGTACAAGAATGGACAACGAAAGGTAAAATTATTGGACAAGGGGCCCCTATGCCCAGTTCTACAGGAGATGACACCAATCAACCCCCTTTCAGGTCACCAATCTTCATCCGGAAGCGACCAAAGACCTAACCATCGGTGTGTTGAATGGACAATGGAGCCCTAGCCAAGCCATCACCATTTACCAACCTTCATCCAAAGGCCTAACCACCTGTGCATTGCATGGGCAATGGATCCCTAGCCAAGTCGTCCCCCAATCCTAGACGAGTCGTCCCAGTATCACCTATGACCTCGCCTACAACTAAAGATGGCACCCCACCAAACCCAAATCAAGTCACACTTCCGAGCCCCACAGGTTTGGTGGCCCCATACCACAACCAGAAACCTCAAGTTGACCAAAACCCTAGCCGCCATCAAGTTATGCGACTCGCACTTCCATCATCAATTGACCCGTGACCTCATGGTGAAATTAAACTTGGGAGGATTCAAATAGTGTATATCGCCCCGTGACCCGCACCCACACTCACACCCTTCTTTCCACCTTTGAGCAATACCCATGGGGGTGAAGGAAAATCCCCCACCTCTTACCCCAAACCCTCACCTTTGGAAGACGACTCTCACTTGTTGTGTTGTGTAAATGTTTTTGGCGTGTACTTCTCACGAGGGTCCTATAAGCAAGCAATTAGCTTCCACTTGCCCACATGTCCAACATGATAATGGGTTGCCAACTCCAACATCACCCACTCCACTTTGTACTTTGGCATTAACGATTTGCTAAGCCCACCTTATGGCTTTTGGCATTTATGGTTTGCCAACCCCAATAATCTCCACCTTGGCAGTTCATAACATGACAACGACAAGACAATAACAGGAGCGCCATAACCGAGACTCCACCAGATTAGAATTCTCCCATTTGAATCTCCCATCTTGCCATACAAAAAAAAAGGACCCACCATTGATCTTCCTTGTACTAGCTACACCTAGCCATATACCGTTCAATGCCTCTTCAAAAATCCAATTAATAAGTGAAAATTGCCCACGGAGTATACACTTCTCTTGCAAATATACCCATTGCACCTTGCAATTTTTAGTGCTCTTCTTGGCCATCTTCTGAAGTTGAACACACGGGTCAATAACTAAATATAGCTTCAACTAATCGAATATACCCATCGACTCCGAAGAGGGACTTCAACTCAACCCCTTCGCTATGAAGATTCCTCTCGCCATCGTCTGCTGGAACATACACCACGCTCATCGGTTGTAAATGGGAGCGTTTGGAAAGATTTCCTCACTTGTGCACCTTGTTCCCAAAATATACCATCGTGGTCATTCCATAGGACATCAACAAATCACACAAAATACGTACAACACCGTGTGATTCATGATCTCTACACCTGCAGTCGAGCACCGTTGTCCTTGGAATTAATCACTTTTGAAGATTGTGAAAATATCTCCAAAAGTCCAACATAGACCGTTAATAGTCTTGAGGTACTTCCCGAGCCACCACCATCCTTATTTCAAATACCGAATCAAGAAACGACTCATTTCCCCCCACACGTAGCAATGCTCATTGTCCTTAGATGCAGACTTGCTATGACAACATCCCAAACAATCAATTGTCTTCCGAGTGAATCAAACCGTATCAATAGAACTTGCGGGTGGCTATCAAATCGTTACCAATTGTATTTTGGCCTAGCAATCAAACCCTCTCCAATTGCATTTCGGGTAAGCAATCACACGTCTCTCTTATTTCTCCGGCTTCCATTATTCCATCAACTCGAAAAACGACTTAAGTTGACAAGAATAACCTCCACTTTATATCATCGAGAGCGAAACAACCATTACCATTTTCCCTCCATCTCGCAGCATTTATGGCCATGGTTGAATGTAAACGACCCAAGACTTTCAAAAATTAGTGATTTAACACCAAAGTCTAAATGTCAACTTCTGTCAAACACCTTGTGTGAGCTATACCAATTGTTGTGCTCAATGTCGGCACCACAATCAACCAAATAGAAATAAATTATAGCGGAAAAATAAAATGAAAAGCACACAACAAAAACACAAGATTTAACGTGGTTTACCCAATACAAGCGACATCCATAGGAGGAAGAGTTTAATTTCATCATAAGAATAAACCAGTGTTCGAAAACACGCTCACACACTCTCAACAATTAAACTCTCATGACAAAGATATACACTCTTTGAATCCTACCAAGTATTTCTCATGTATCCAATCTGGTGTATCCCACTCCCATGTAACCCGATGAGAAATTCCACACACAAAACACATTGAGCACACCTACAATACATGAAACACTCACACCCATACCCACACCCGCACCCTTCTTCCACTTTTGAGCAATACCCATAGGGGTGAGGAAAAATCCCTCACCTCTCACCCCAAACCCTCACATTTGGAAGAAGGCACTCTCACTTGTTGTGTTGTGTAGATGTTTTTGGTGTGTATAATATTTCTCATGAGGATCTTATTTATAAGCAAGAAATTAAATTCTACTTGCCCACACGTCCAACATGATAATGGGTTGCCAACTTTGTTCCACTTGCCCACATATCCAACATGATAATGGGTTGCCAACTCTAACACCACCCACTCCACCTTGTGGCTTTGGCATTAACGGTTTGCCAACCCCAATACCACTAGCTCTCTAGGCATGACTCACTTATACTTCCCTGTCGTATTTACCCCCTCACCCATTTTCCCTTTTCTCGCCATTCGTTTGGGTTCAAACCTTTCCGCGACGATGTGCCTTCTTAAGAGATCATGTCTTTATACGCCAACAAGTGACATAGTCCTAAAACCACCTATGTTGCATCCGTCAGCGACAGAGTCTCATGGATGATTGTTCTTGGCTATGAGTGCAGAGGCTTAGTTTGTTATACATTTGGTGTTTGAGGGTTCTCCTGTGATTATGACGATGGCTCAAGTGTTAATTTGGTTACTTGAGTTATGATTACAACATTGGAGTAGTTATAGTCTTTGACCGATCGATGTCAGTTCAAGTGGATTGGTAATAGAAACCCCATGTGACCCCGTTAAGAGTCACGTGCCGTTTACGAGTAGGACATATTTCAAAGAGGTTGTGTGCACTGTTTTTTTTGTATAGACGTGTGTCATCCATTATTAGATAGATTGTGGCAACGAGTGCGCTTCATTGTGTGCGTGTGTGTGTGTTGGGGGGGGGGGGGGGGGGGGGACACATACGTGTTCACTTCTTCTCAGGAACAAGATTGTTCTTACATCGAGTTACAATGTCAAACTTTGGAATTTCTTGATAAAGGTTTGGTGTGAGAAAGCATGTCCTTTGTCTGTGTGCCGTCCTTGTGTTTTCACTCCAAAGGACAATAACTGGTGTATGTGTGTTGATGATAGAGTTATTAACGAGATCACGATGAAATAGTGTAACATATTTCGAGATTGGAGGGCATATTGGTTCAGTTACAAGGTGTCACCAGGATATTTTCAAAGTTGGATTTCAGAGTACCTCCAAATCAGAAGATGAGAGAGGAATGAAAGATGACCTTTACATGTGGACAATTATGTCGTTTCGGCTATCCAACGTCCCCTTCACTTTTATGTGTGGTGAACCAGATTTTGAAGTCTTTAATCACGGTTTATTACGATGACATACACGTTTATAGCAGGCCTAGGCGTGTGAAACAGATCCTCGAGGTTTAACGATGCAAGGGATTCTATTTGTGATTGAAAAAGCACTCATTTATCAGTGTCTAAAATCCTCCCTATGCGCCAAGCATGTCACCCAAGTATTAGTCACGCTATGTCATCTCTCCTAGGCCCACATAGACTACTATTTTGGTGTAGGTAAACTCATATATTTGATATATTGATTTGACTAATTAGACTTTGTTTGAATTGTTAAGTTTATGCTAATAGTTTATTTTTAAGATATTGCATTTTAAAATGTCAATAAAAGCCGCTTAGGTGTTACGTGGCCTCCCTCCGCTCGCCTTTGGCCTAATGCCTACCTTAAAAAGCTACAAAATTTAAGATACAAAAGGTGCAATCCTTGTAAAGTTATCAAAGTACAACATTTTAAAGATACAAAAGATACCACCTTTCAAAGTTTCAAAATTGTGCAACCCTTAAAGGTACATGTAATTTAGGAATTGTTTTCCTTTTATTAGAGGAGATATATTTTATATTCATATAGCTATAATACATTAAAAAAAACTAAACTGCCTAGGCAGACAATTAATCCCCAGCTAGTTGTCTAAGCGCTAGAGGGGCTGCAACTGCCCGATTACCACCTAGCATTTTTTTAGAACTGACACTGATTCTTTTATGGGGTATGTGGTGTCTGTTGATAGGGCTTGTGCTGAGGAGAAGGTGAAGTCTGATGTGAAGTGGTGGCCAACACCTACAACCGTGTCCCAGGTTTAAAGTTTTCATGGGTTGGTCGAATCTCACAGACAGTTTAGCAAGGAGTTCAATCCAATCATAATACTGATCATGTCCTTGTTGGGTTCCTCTCCTTCTAATTTCTAATTTCCAGTGGACTAACTCTCCTTTTGGCCAACTATTCAACTATCTACTAACATAACACAGCCAGCACATTAGCGAGATCGTATGTGTAGAGGGAATCTTAGATAGAGAGTAGGTAAGCACACCAACGAGTCTGATGGATGATTGACAAGCGAGGACATGTGGATATCTGAGGCCACCTTGCAGCAATCACGATTTCTAGTTTCGGGCGCAAAGGGTATTGAGTGGAATCAATTTGTGCCACACATTGAATGGACCAATTTGAGCCACAAATTGGATCAACCTTTTTGCGCCACAAGTTGGTTAACCATTATTAGCCACATACTCTTTGATTCATTCTCCACCACATATCATTGCTTCTTTCTCTACCACAAGTCTCCTATTTGCTTGACGATAAAAAGAACCCTAATAAGAAGGATAAGATACACCAACACCAAACATCAACCAATAATTGTAGTAATGACAAAGGTAGCAGAGAAAGACTTGTGGTCTGTTTGGTAGAAAGGGAGAAAAAGTGGGAGGAAGGAAATTGGGAAGAGAGAGTTTTTCATCCTCAAGGGGAGGAAACTCATTTTCCTTAGTTTTGTTTGGTATGAAGGAAGGAAAATAGGAGGGAAAGTTACAACCCTTCCTTCCATGTGTTTTAGAAAGGAAGATAAAAGTAAAATTTATGAATTTTACCAATTATAGCCCTAGATTAAAATACTTGAATTAATTTGGAATGTTATAAAAATGGTATAATAGAATAGTAATTAATGTTTATAAATGATCTCGTCTTTCTCTATCCTTCCATTTTTTCTCTTATTTTTGGAGGAATACAATTTGGTGGGTTAGGAAGGAAAATAAATCCTTCCATTTTTCCTTCCTTCCACTTTTCTCCTATACCAAACAAAGGAAAATATTTCTTTCCTTCCTCCACTTCCCTTACTTCCACTTTTCCGTTGTACCAAACGGACCCTTAAGAGTGTTTAGCGGGAGAGTGTATTTTCAGATTGATGTTGGAAGTATAAACCAGAAAATACACGGTGTGTTTTGTCAACATTATTAAAGTGAGAGTGGTGTGAATTCTGGACATAGCCAAATTGGTAAACCACGTAAATTTTTGTCTTGTGTGCATGTGTTTTTCCTCACACTATTATTTGTGTTATTTCTACCTGCCATATAATTTCTTTGTTATTTTCTTGATCCGTTGAATCCCAAGGTCCTAGCATATTATTGGCGGAATTAGTAGCGTTTAATTTCCTAACAATTGGTATTAGAGCTCTTTGACAACCTTGGGCACACAGAAGTTGTCAAACAAAATTACTTTGCGCAGCTAATTTTCATATTCAGCATATTTGGTTTAGTGGGAACAATGAAGTCAAGAAAGGAGAATTTTAAAGTCGAAAAATTTGACGATACAAATTTTGAATTTTGGAAAATGCAACAGAGTACTCTTCTTCCAAAAAGATTTGTTCTTACCACTATAAGAAAAGCCAGTAGATATTGAGGAAGTCACATAGAAGTTGCTTTAAGAAAAGCTCTTACAACCATAATACTATCACTATCAAAGTCGGTGACATTCAACATCAATAATGAGAGGACAACAACGTCTCTTACGGTCGCCCTTTCTAGTATATATGACCAGCCCTCTACAGCAAATTAAGTTCATTTGATTAAGAAGTTATTTAATCTAAAGATGGTCGAAGGCGGGCTGTTTAGAGAACATCTAAACACGTTCAACGAAATGATTGGTTACCTAGAATCGCTTGAAATCGATTTTAATGATGAGATTCGAGTTAAATTAATTATGGGGCAGTTGCCCCAGAGTTGAAGCGAAACAGATTCTGCGATTAGTAGTTCTCATGGTTCTGTCTCGATCCCCGTATCGGACACCCTATTTTCAACTCGGTATCGGTCGTGGTATCGGGCGATATGCACATATAAGCTAATTAGAGAGCTCAAAAAATTTCGAATAAACGGTAGATATTTAAAAAAATAAGATTAACAATGTGAACAAATCATGTAAGTTTAGAACCATCCTTTAAATATGCATAGCATTGTCTAATTGAGTATTCTGACGCGCATCGGACTTGTTAGATTCAATATTCCATAATAAATCAATATTAAGGTAGAAAAACAACCTAAAAACACTAAAACTTGATAAAAAAATTACATAAAAGTTAAATAGAATTGATAACATTGTTTTCATTAATTTCATTTCCCTATCGAGTTGCTATATCTGTCAAAATAATTTTGTACGCCTTCTAATTTATTGATAATGACATGGTTCCATATTCCTTTGTACTCCTGAAAATTTATTGATAAATTTGTTTAAAATTAGTATTGATTTTTCCTCTAAAAACTAGAATCAATATATTAAAAATTAATTTTAATTTATTACCAATTTTTAAAATAAAATTATATCATTTTAAAATAATGTTGTAAAAAATTTGTACCAATTTTTTGAAAAATGAACTACAGTTAATCTTGCAATTAGTACCAATTTATATTTTTATTAAAAAATGTAAAAATACATTTTAAGAAACTAAAAATATCAATAATCCATTTTAACATCAAATGGAACATATAGGGTCAAAACATTATTTTAGAAAATATATATTGGGGCGAACATTAAATGGAACATTATTTAGGGACTAAAAATTATTTTTGAAAATAATAGATTAAAATGGAACATTTTTTAGAGACTAAACATTAATTAATCCAAAAAAAATTAATTTTTTTTTAAAAAAAAAAAACAATACTTTTTTTTGGTAAGAAACTAAACTTTGTATTAACAACCTAAAAATATATAATGAACAAAAACATGAACTTTTTTATAAAACGTAAAGGAAAATGGGTTAAAAAATGAGAACTATAGGTTAATAAAACATATGTTCCTGCCATACCAATAACGCCCCGACTTCTTCCCCTCTTTTTTTTCGACTTCTTCCCCTCTTTCACTAAGATAAACCCTATGAAACCTCTTTGCCAAAAGAAAAAAAAAACTACAAAAGTTGTTAAACATCCTCTCTGACCAAACAAAACCCTACCTTATGTTGAGATTGAAGTCGATTGTTGTTGTGTTCGTAAAAGTCGCAGCATAGGTGAGATTCTTACATTAGTTTTGCTTCTTCTCTCTTCTTCAATCTCGAGATCTCGCCGATATACAGTGAGTTGACAGAGTTTTCACTGATATTACCTGATTTGACCCAAAAATGGAAAATATTCATATTGTGTCACGGCATTGGATCTTAAGCCTACGATATCGAATCAACTCGATCGATACTGAGTTGACTTGCCCGAGACTTTGAACCATGGTAATTCTGCAAAAAAGTTTAAACTAAAGCTCGATGACGTCGTCAGTATAATTCTGAGAGAGAAGACTCGGAATGCATCAGACGATGCTTCCAATTCACAATCAGTGTTGAACATGGAAAGAAGAGAAAGATTCAAACAAGAGGCATAGGCATAGCAGATTCCAATCAAATAATGACAGGTCATGTTCACAAAATCTTAAAAATTCCAACAATCAAAAATAAAACGATTGAATGTTAGAATTGCGGCAAGACTGGGCTCTACAAAAATTTAGAGTCCCGAAGAAGGTAGTAGACAAAAAGACTGAAGCAAATTGCTTCAAAAAAAAGCGGATGATGCGTTGATATGCTCTTTGGAGAGCAAGGCGGAATCATGGGTGTTAAACTCTGGGACATCATTACATGCTACCTCAGGCAGAGCATTATTTAACAGTTATGTATCTTGGTAAGGTTTATCTTAATGATGACCAGCCTGAGACGTGGTTGGCAAAGGCGAGGTGCAGATCAAATAAAATGGGTATTTGGAAATTAAAGAATGTGAGACGCATCTAGACTCAAGAAAAAATATTATTTATGTGGGTCAGTTGACGAATGAAGGTTATGTCACAACTTTCAACGGTGATACGTGAAAAATATCCAGAGATGCAATGAGCATAGCACGTGGTAAAGAGTGGCACGCTCTATATGAAAGCAGACGCGTGGGGATCAATTGCAGGTGCAGGTGCAGATAGCAAAGAGGACTCAAACCAGTGGCACCAGAGACTTGGTCATACAAGTGACAAAGGGCTCAAGCTTATGCACTCTTAGCGAAAACTACCATCACTATAGTTAGTTGATATTGACTTGTGCGAGAGTTGCATCGTTGAGAAGCAGAAGCGGGTCAGTTTCTAGAAGAATGGAGGAACCCCAAAGCAAGAGAAGCTTAAGCGTGTTCACACATACGTTTGGGCAACTACAGTTTCATTCATTGGCAAAAAGTCTTACTTTGTGACTTTTATTGATGACCATTCCAAAAAGGTGTGAGTTTACTTCTTGAGACACAAATCTAAGGTGTACGAGGTGTTCAAGAAATGGAAGGCCATGGTTGATAATAAGAGAGGATTGAAGATAAAGAAGTTAAGATCCGACAATGGTGGTGAGTATAAAGACATCGGGTTCCAAAAGTTATGTTATGAGAATGGCATCAAACTGAATAGGACTGTGCTAGGGAATAAACCTAACGGCATGGCAGAACGAATGAACCGAACAATAACCGAGTGAGACAAAAGCATGTATATACAAGCAAGTCTACCCAAAGATATTTGACAGAGGCGGTCAATATAGCAGCCTACCTATAAATCGAGGACCATTAGTATCGTTGGACCAATGAATACCAAAGGAGGTAGTGAGCGGCAATACACTTGAAAGTTTTCAATTGTCTTATGTGTGCATATTAGTTATCATGTAAGGGGTCAGCTTGACCCCAATGGCGGTGAACCTGAATGCTATGATGAAACATGCCCGGTACAAGATGCAAGCAAGTGGAAGCTTGCAATGGAAGATGAGATATAATCCCTCATCTTGAACGAAACATTTCAGGTACAAGAAGCAAGCAAGTGGGTGATTGCAATGGAAGATGAGATGAAATCCCTTATCTTGAAGAAGAGATGGGAGTTAGCAGTTGCCCGTGGGGAAGGCACTTCATAACAAATGGGTGTATCGAGTCAAGGAGGAATATAATGGTTCCAAAAGATACAATGCAAGGCTCGTGGTCAAAGGCTTCCAACAGAAAGAGGGGATTGACAACAATGAAATTTTTTCCACCGATTGTGAAACTAACAACCATTATTGGTGAATTTTTTCCACTCTGTCGCATGGGGGCTTACAGAGGGCAAGAAGCTAATAGTTTGCCCTACCGGAAAATAGGTCGTCGTCAAAAAATTCACAAGCATTTCTTAGAAGGGATACCTAAAAGTCTCGCGTAGTGTAAAAATATAACAAAGTGACAAAATTCGAGATTTTCTCATGTGCTAATATTATTTACCATGATTGGATAATCGTAATACGTATTTTGGTCGGTCTTAGGTGCTTTCGATTGCATTGGACCATTGTCGTGGGCGTCGGTCGGCCGATGGGCACATCGGTTGATTAACATGCACTTTAGTTAATCGACGATGGCAAAGTGACCATGTTCGTGTTGGATTTCAAAGCATGGATTTATAATTTGGATTGAGGTGACTTTTAATACAAATTACCTGATATTGTACTCATGTCATGCCTGTGTGTATTGGTTATAATTTTCTATTTTTCTCTTCGTGTATTTTAGGTTTTGTGCCAAATAAATGGAGATTGAGTGTTTACTCTTTAGGACTTTATGACTTGCTTTAACAGTAAGAAG
This sequence comes from Sambucus nigra, assembly GCA_949130495.1. Lineage (NCBI taxonomy): Eukaryota > Viridiplantae > Streptophyta > Magnoliopsida > Dipsacales > Adoxaceae > Sambucus > Sambucus nigra. The sequence goes on from OX422216.1 coordinate 184,048,002, forward strand.
AACCTTCTCTACAGTACGGGTGTATGGGTGATGGGTGGTTTGGTTATAATGGGGTAGATAAAATTGAGAGGAATAAGTGTTATGTCTCTGGGTTGCAAAAACCAAATTAGTTAAATCAACATGATCACCCTCAAATTTTTCAAATCAAATGTGGGGTAGGTCACATATTGAAAAAAAATTCATCACTAATAACATTTCAAGTATGCATTCCTCAACAAGACTCTGATCAAAATCCTCAAGACTTTCATCTGATTCTTGTGGTAGTTCTAAGTCGCGCGTAGTGGACAATTAGAATATTTTTCTACCTAATTATTATCCTGATGAATTGGAAGTCCCAAAATGGTCAAAAAAATACCTTGTCGGGTGAACATGTTAACTTACAAGTTTCAATTAACTAGTTAGTCTGTTAATCTTTTAATTAAAATTTACAATTCAGTGGATTGAGTCACAAACCACAACTCTACCAACTGCCAACCAGGTTTAATAGAGGTGTTAACTTGCAAGTCTTGGTTAGAACATTTGGGCAGATAAATTGAAAAATTAAGATGCAAAACTAAGACAAGAATAATGGAAGATAAAAACAAACTTTCATTAATGTGGAAATGAAAATGGCAAAAGCCCTGCAAAAAGATAGCCCTCCTAGATGGCAGCAGCTTCAGTTTCCTGATTGGCGACACCATCAACTTCTTGGTCGGCCATCTCTGTAAGAGCAGCAAGTTCAATGACCGTTTGCTCGACCTTCGGGCTAAACGTCAGGAAACTTCCCCTTCTCCTATGACAGGCTTATCCAAGCGGGGTGTTCAGCATATGCAGGGTCGTTCTCTAGGACATTACGCTGCTGAAGACCAGCAAACCAACCAAGGTTGAAGGCAACCGACTTCTGATAGTCCAATTGCACAGCAACCTCTTGCACCCCGGCCTCAAAGCCCTCGGCAAAGAACTTCTCCAGGACGGCCTCTCGACTGGCCTCAAGGCCCTCTTTTGCCATTGCAAAGTCTTTTGGGCGAATGCCTTTTTGAGAGCCACCAATTCGATTTCGATTTTGCTGAACTCCGGGTGAATGCATTCGGCCTCTTCGACCGCTTTCTCTTTGCAAATTATCTCCTCTTTTAGCTTGCCCTCCAGCTCGGTCCTGTTAGTCTTCTCTACAAGAAAGTCGTTCCTCCTCAACAAGTGATCGCCCGGGTGGTCGCCCCATGCAATAGCATACATGGCATGCAAGAAGAGAAAAAGCAAGAATTCAAATAAAATGAAAGTTTTGCAAAAAGTAAAGTAAAGCTTAACTTACCAAAATAGTTAGACGGAGCCCTTTCTTGTGCAGACGTTACACGCTGAAGGTTCTCAAGCCCTCCATATCCCTGGGCAACGTGCCGATTGAGCTACTGAATAACCGACCTCCACGTTTCAATACGCCAACTCGTCGATGGTAATGGGCTCTTTCCCCTTCATGAAATTTATCTCCCACGGGTGGACCCTAGACGTTGGTGGTGGTGGATTCGGTTATCAAGTAGTCTACTGACGAGGGGAAATAACCAATGGACGGTTATTGCCCTCAGAAGGATTCGTTGTTGCAGCCTTGTTTGTCTTCCTCTTCTTGGCCAGTTTGGCCCGTCTCTCCTCTCACTAGTTCTCCTTCTCTGGGGCATCTTTCTCTCGAAGGGAGACCACCCACTTCTTAGCGCTAGCTACGCCTTGAGGGTTCTGCTCGGCTTGGCAGCCTTGCTTTTTCTGGTTAGCACAGACAACATCAAGATCAACAGTCCCTCCGGGTCGGCCTGTCATCTCTTTAAGGTTCTCTGGGACTGGCGAAAAGCAGAAGTCCCCTTCTTGTTCTTCTTCTTCCTCCTCAACCTCTTCCCAAAGCCTGCCTGAGATGCCGAGTTCTTCATATGAGAAGAGTGGATTGAAGTCATCGAAAAAAAGTTCATGTTCTTCAGCCAAGTCGTGATCAAAGTACGTAGAAATGATGTAGGTGGGGCGACAAAGCTTCACCAACGTACACCCCTCTGGCAGCTTCGCTAGGAATGGGGGTGGTTGTTGGAATTGATGAATCACCAACGTGCACCCCTCTGGAACTGCCGTGAAATTCTTAGCTGACGCAACTGTCAATTCGTAGCCAAGAAGGATATGAGCAGCTCTCCACCGAGGTCAAACACCGACTAGTGTTTGCCTATCCCAAACTTTCCTAAAATCTACCAAGTTAATGTCTTGGTCTATGGGTTTCCTTGTGCAGTAAGGATCTGCACATAAGGAAAATGCCGATTAGTAACAAAAATAGCCAAATTCACAAAATAAGTTAATTAGACGATAGATGACCTACAAGGAGATCCAGCCTGGACAGGAATAGGAAGACATGTACAGTCTTTATCGTATAACAAACCAGAAAACAGCAAGACATCCCTATCGATGTCTTTTAGTGATCTGGGCAGCCAAGTCACCAAATTATCGGACTTGTCTCTAGCTTGAAAATGATATGTGCTAGACCCAATAGAAGTCCTTCGGTCGTAGCAATTTCGTTCAAACCCCAGATTGGTCCCATATATCTGGTTAATGGAGACTGTCCGATTATTATACGGAAAAGGCTTTTGTATGCTTGGATTGGAAGTATTTCATAAAAACAGAGTACTTCCACCAGTAATGGGTGAAGGGAGAAACAAACTCCCCCCTCTATTATCGTGACAGTCGTGAAAGCGACCTCACCTTCGATGTCATAGACATCCTCATCATCTGGCGAGGTCCTCATCTTGATATTGCCAAGTATGAGATATTAAGTACAAAATGCCTCGAAATTATTTTTTTAGGTTCACTTCTTACTTCCTCAAACGCCTAGACATAGTTACAAGGAAATGAAAACAGAGAAAGAGACGAAGAAAAAAATGGTTTGAATGTCTGAAACTCAAACTTAGAGAGAGAAAACGAAACGAAAGTTTCGTACCTGAGTATTTAAGTAAAGAGAGAATAAAGGGGTTTGAAATCCCTTATACCCCTTTGTCGCCAGATAGGATTTAAAGTGACGGCTCTATTGGGAAAAGAGCCTCACTTCCTCTTCCCCCTTCCTCTTCCCCTGGTCACACGTTTCCCACACCATGATTGCATAGGGAAGAGAACTTGTGGCGCACGTTACCCGAAGCATAGGGATTATGTGCATCATTGCAATGATTATACTCGCATTAAGCACAAGTGGGACGTGTGTCAATTAATGGACAGCTGGCGAGAACAACCAATAACAAGTGCATATTTTAATAAGGACAAATTAGGTTGATCAGGCCTAAAGATCGATCACCCCAATTATGGGGGCAATTGAAGGGACTGTTAGCCAAATATATCATGTGGCATTAAGAGAATAAGGCAGCGTAGTCGTCTGAAGATCACGGGTCTGCTAAGGGCGAATCAAGGAAGATGATTGGATTTGGACGAATACAGAGCTACTGTTATTCTACTATCTCAAGGATAAGGCCAAAGATAGCAACCGATCATGATGGAAGCAACCCAGAATTGTAGGAAACTTGTATCCACAAATAGTAATGACCCCAATGGTTTGGGGTAAGATTTACCATAATCTTATAACCACGGCTTGGACTCTTGGCTAGCAAACCCTAGCACTCCAGTCATCTTCTCTTTTCTCCATTAATAAAGTTCTCTCCTCCCTTCCCCGTGGACATAAACAGGCTGATCTGTCGAATCACGTAAATTCGTGTCTTTTCATATTGCACTTATACAGTGGGGTCAAATTGGTATTTGGCAATATTGTAGGATTGATATCCCCTACAGTCATCATTCCAATCTAATAAAAAATGAACCATGAAACTGGATGGCCTAGAAAGGACATGTAGTTGGCCATAATAAACTGGCCATTTATTTTTATTTTGTAAGAGGGAAACCAAAAAATACACACATAATAAGAAAAATCAAATATATGGAAGAGACAACATGGATATCGAAACAATGCTAATAGTTTTACGGTAAACATGAATAGAACTAAATTTAAATGTGAAAGCGTCTTTCTAATCATGACGCATCTCATCAATATCTAAGGCATTGATTGAGACCACAAGTCCTCCAATTAGCTTAACGTTTACGAATTTCCAAAGGAAACCAAAAATAGATCTGACTAGTAGAGAGGTTTAAAATATAAAAGTATCAAAGTGATTTGGTCACTTTGTAGTCTACGTTGACGAATTTACAAGGAACCCTAAATGATGGAAATAGGCACCATTTTAGGGTTTTATTGCATTTTATTTTATTTTTTTTATTTTATTATGTCATTGTATCTTTCTTTTATTTTAGTATTTAAAGGTAAGAGTAGCAAAGGGCAATTAAGGGTATTTTTGTATTTTGAGCATTAGCTTAGAACTTAAGGTACTCCTACCCTTCAAATACCCCCATATAAGCCTCATTAGAGGCAGACATAATTTTGGAATAGAAAATAGTATTTCTCTCTAAAAGTGTGTTTAGATATTTTTAAGAGCCTTTTGACGTGTAGTTTACGTCAAATTGGTATCAGAGCGGGTATTGCTCCAACATTGGTGTTTGGTGTGTCGGTGCATTTTCTTATCAAATCGTATGCTAAGCAGCTACTCTCAATGGCTCCAAGAAAATCAAAATAACAACAAAAAGAGATTAAAGAGATAAGAAAGGGCATTCAAGAACTCAACCAAAGAATGGAAGAAATGGCACAACAATAAAAACGGCAAACCCTAGTTCTTGATGCCCTCTTCCAACTCATCTGCTCCAAAATCCAAAACCCTAGCCTACCCCATCATCAAACCCTAACCCTACCTGCTGCCACCAACCAAACCCCAGCACCACCACCACCCCAAAAAAAAACAAAGAAACCCTAGCCGCGACCTTAGCCCCTATAGCCAGCCCCCCGAACCTCCTCTGTGCCCCCCACCCCACTGGCAAAAAAACCAGCCAACCAAACCAACCCCCCCACCCCTGTCCCAAACCCTTCCCTAGCTCACCCGAAACCAAAAAAAAAAACTAACCCTACAGCCCTAACCCAGAAACCCCCCACCCCCAAAACCCTAGAGTTTTGCCCTAGCTTCGCTCAGAATCAGAAACCACCTGGGTTGACAACCCAGGACCAAACCCTTCTAGATGCACTGAAACAGTAGTTTTTGACCCCAGGAGGAGGCTTCTAGGGTTGGTATGGGAGAATAAGAAAATTTGTGGATTGAACAACTTTCAAAAATTCTTTTTTTGGCCCTTACAAGTTTTTGGCACATTTTTTGGAATTTTCATATGAGTCCCCAAATGTTTTCAACGCTCGAGGATGAGCTTAGTTTTAAGAAGGGGAGAGCGATAGAAATGGGCCGCATTTTAGGATTTTGTTGCATTTTCTTTTATTTTTGTTATTTTCTTTGATTTTATTATGTCATTGTATTGTCCTTTTATTTTAGTATTTTTAGTATTTAGAGGTAGGAGCAGCAAAAAGCAATTAAGGGCATTTTTGTAATTAAAGCATTGGCTTAGAGTGTAAGCTACTCCTCCCCTTTAAATACCCCCATGTAAGCCTCATTGGCGACAAACTTGATTTTGGAATAGAAAAGAGTATATCTCTCTCTAAAAGTATGTTCAGATATTTTTAGGAGCCTTTTGACATGTAGTTTACGTCACTAAAATATAATATATTAATGCTAGAGATATGTTAGAAAAAAAATTAAAAAAACACTGCACTGTCAGACAATAGAAGTCAAAGCAAATTGCCTTACCACCTTAATATTTTTTAACTAAACTGACACTTTTACTCACAAACAAACATTATATGTGTGTGTATATAATATAATTACAAGCAAAAAGAACCATCATCAATCTTGAATCGTGTGCAAAATATTAATCTAGTTAAAAGTACTGATAAATCAGATATTCAAATGTAACTTAAATTCAGTTTGGTGTTGTTATACCTAGCAAGCAACTGAGATACACAAATCCTTAAAGATTCATGATTTATGACTTTGTGTGGTATTTAGGGAAAACAGAGGAGCAAAAATCCATTTAGTTAGAAAATAGTAATGGGCTATGCATCCATTAACACCATTGTTGTGATAATTTTTGGCTAATCGGGGCAGCTAAATAAACAGAACAAATTTGCACCAATGCCACCACAAGTCCAACGTTTCAAGTAACTATGAAAAAGTCTGGAAACAATATAGACCCCAGTCCCGTACCTACACCAAAATCCCAGCTATCTGCCTCTCCTTCCACATTCAGGCCCCCTACAATAAACAATATGCAAGAGATGGTCAGTACACACAACATAGTACAAAGGAAATTTTTTTATACAATGATATTTTCACAGGTAAATTACAAGAAACCACCAGAACTATTACATCACATCGATTGCAGATACGTCCTTGAAGTCTTGAACTGTTTATTTCGCAAAAGACGTCGTGAACTATTTATTTCAAAAAAGACATCATGAATTATTTATTTCGATATTTCTGCTGTCTGCATTACCCCCCTTTGTGTCCCTATTCCCTAAAATAGTTTTTAACACACTTTATAGCAACTCATAAGGGCGTGTTTGATACTTTCATAGTTTAGTAGCTATTTGAAAACGAAAAAGAAAAGGGAAAAAAGGGATTATTTGCAATCAAAACAAAAGTTTGGGAGTTTCTTGCATTTTACCCAAAACCGATTCCGATGTGAACAAAGATGAGACCTAGTCGCCAATTGTAACAAACATGTATTCATGGCCATTGATTTATTTATTTGCACAACCAAGTTTTAGCGCCTACATGTTGGCCTCAAACTTGCATTTTCTTTTTAAGTTTACTTAAACATTGTAAGAAGAGACTAAAAACTCCATAGATGGCAGAAAATACGACCCCCTTGGTTAAAAATTGAGTGGAAGTGTCATGACAAGCTCTTTATAGCGTCTTATGATCTATTGATGGTATAAAAAGTGGAAAATGACTCCATTCAATTATGTGAAATATTTCAAAGGGGTTGGACTTGGCAACTCTTCACGACCTATTAACACGATACGATAAAAATCTTCATGAGTTTTGAGTTTATTTATATCAATCTAATATTGTTAATGAGTTGAGACACTAAATACACTTGAATTTCAACAAGAGTGATGTTGGAGCATCGTTACTTCCTTTATCCATTTCATTTTAGTAGCTTATTTATTGTTCACTTCATTTGGTGTTAAGGATATTTAGACTTTGGGTAACTCATTACTCAACATTTCAAATACATTGTTTTTACTTTGCTTTTGAGATGATGAGAGTTGCTCTAAAATTTTCTCCATGAATATTCAAGTTGTGTGACGATGATTTAACTCTTCCGTTGCGCCACATCAAATTGGTATCAGAGTTAAGTTAGCTATCAAATTGTGTTTTGCTGTGCAATGTAATTGATGAGACATGGAACTATTGGTCGGGGGTTGGACCTCCTACCGTTGCTAGTTCCACCAAAGATACTTTGTGTATCGCCTAAAAAGATGGGTCAACAATCACAACTCAAGTAGCCAACCCTTGCGCCCACTTTTGCTGACAAACTCTAACTGCCGCAGCGCCACCGCCCACAAACCCAAATTATTCAAACCCTAGCCACCGACCTCAAACCCATAACTAATACTCATTAGCTATAGGGTTTTCCGTAGGCGGAAATAGCAGAATAGAGGAAGTCAGGGGAGAAAAGCAAACAAAAGTGACGTATGACCTAAAAATTAACGGTACAAGATTTTTAGTTGGCCATTTTTTTTAAAAACAAAAAACAGAGGCGTACATCTCAACACCTCGCCTTGTAGAGCCTCGAGGCATACTGCCTCAGCTTCAAGAGGCGTAAGCCTCATTATCCAGTGCCGAGGCTTAAGCCTCAAGGCCTTTTTCCTCTACTTCGGCGTACGCCTCGAGTGCTTTTTTAAACATTGATGACATTCCACGAGAATGCAAACAATTGGTCAAAGAGTGGCTCCAACAGCTACTCACATTCCAACCCCGGATCCAATTTGGCAACTATGTCGAAGGAGAAGAATCGGCTCCCACACGCGCTTCACTCTATGGAGATGGACAGGGACCCATGCCCGAGGTATGGAGGACGGATTTATCCCCATTTGACTCCATCAACCAAAAGGCCATTTGTGCCAGTGGAGGAACGCAATTGCTTTTTTTGCTGCGAAAAAGGTCACCAAATGGACAATTGTCCCTTTCGTCAAACGAAAGAAGTCGACCCACCTCCTATTGATGAGAAGCCTCCTCCTTATGAGCACCCACCCCCAACGCCTATTCTTATGGCCCGTGCTTGTCCCCCACTTGATGATTTCAAGGCTGAGGATGAGGATGCCATAGATCCACCACCAGGCAACGACACCTCAAATATGCGTTACCGTTACTATCCAAGAGCCTAGATGGAAACATTAGAGTAGATATCCCCATGTTTAGTGTAATGACTCGGTTCAGTGGCACACTTCAACTCAGCAACTCCCAATCACCTCTTGGGCTCAAATGAAGGACCATATGCGTACATTCTTCGTTCCCCCACTTACGACTTCTTTTCACGTGTTCAGGGCCTCTGCGTTTAAGATTTGAGCCTTCGCGAGCTTCAAACTTTTATAAAAGTCGTTTAGTATACCATTAAGGTGGAGGAGCACCAACGAAGTTCAGCCACTCGTCCTAGTCCTCCGGCCACCACTCCGAGCACCGGATGCACCACCCACATTATGAAATGCTTTACCTGTGGAGTAGTTGACCACCGCGCATCCGAGTGCCCAAAGGAAAAGAAGAGGACCCTGCTAGCAACCGATGAGTTTGAGTCACTCGATGATGAAGGGGTGGAGCACCATGAGGCCTTGATTGCACATGTTATTCCAATTGATCCCGACTTCGATGAGGTTCCCCTTTGAGTTCGAGGACGAACTCTTTTCATTGAGGGAAGAGTGATGAAGGGGCATTTCTGTCATTTTATTTTGATGGAATCCTATTTTGTCTGTGTTTATATTTGTTATTTTTCCTTTGTTAATTAATAATAGTTATAGGATAAGGGTTATAATAGGTAATTTGCAATAGGAATGTATTAGTCCGTGTAATGTCATTAATGATGTCATCACGCGTGACCTTGCTCTTATCTCTATAAATAATGCAATACTTCATTAGGGCCAATCATTCAAGTAATAGATAATTTGAGTATTATTACTCTTAATTTGAGTGTAATTCTTTTGTGAGCCATTGACACTGTTTACGTCAGCTACACCTTACACCACACCCAACCACGTTCGACGACCTCACATGTCAGCATCGCCAGACATCAATGACCCCCGACGAAGTCACACCGGCCCAATCAAACTTTGGCCAACTCAAATCGACCCACCCTGAACTTGAGCCCTCTCCAAAACCTCGACAACCTCCAATCTTGCTCGATAACCCTAGCAACGTCTAGATTTGCGGCAACAAATGCCATTTTTGGCCAAACCCCTATCAAGCTACCCCTTGCAACATTTAAATATGTGGCAACAAATGCCGTTTTTGGCCAAACCCCTATCAAGATGCATACCTAATACCACACCGAACCAAGGCCAACTACCTCCCCACCTTATTAAAAGTCCTAATCCTAATTAGGGCTCCTACTCATACATCAAATTTAACCCCCTCACCTTTTTCCACTTACCAAGTACTCATTAGGGGTTGACCCTTTTCACATGCCCTAATCAAAGATTATGTCTATCTTATGTCGATGAGTGACCCACTCTCAAAGCCACCTTCGCCGACTCCTTCAAGAGCAGGGTGTTGTGGATCATTTGTTAATTGTTTTATTGGCTGAGGACGCTAGCTAAGGCATAACCTGTTTTATACACGGTGTTGTACGGGGGAGGCCTACTTTATACTGTGATACACGGTGTTTTATACACGGTGTTGTACGCTATGAAGCACGGACTCGACACGCAATACGTGTTTCGACACGACACGTGACACGTGATTTTTCTAAAAACTAGGATACGACACGCTAGGATACATAATATATATTTAAATATATATAAAAGAAACAAAACATAATCTGTTCCATAGAAAACACAATTAGAAACACTTAACATGAAAATTTAGAAATTTAATAGATATAATTAGATGAGCACCCTCACACAAATAAAACCAGATATACACATATTCGAGCATATGAAATCAGGTATACAAGAAGAAGAAATAAAATAAACTTTAATAAAATTAGAAAATAGAAAAAGAAACAAATTTTGTGGATAAATTTAGAGGCAAAACTTATGTCAGGAGGATGTTTTGTTTGGGGTGGGGTCTTCTATTCGCAAGGTTAGGTTTGATGAGGTGGGGTTTCGGTTGAGAAAGTCGCTTATTCTCTTATTTTCTAATTTTCATATTTTTTATTCAATGGCTTCAAGTATTAAACATTTTATCCCATTTTAAGTTTTCAAAATACTACAAACACATCCCCAGCATGTCAAAAAACATGTCTCTACGTCCTTTTTTTAGGTAAGTTGTGGTGTCCTTTGACGATATGCTTATATACAGTGAATCGACGATCGAAGGTTGGGTAGATTATACAAATTCTCCAGATTTTTACGTTGTAAGTGCTTTTATTTACATATGAAAAAGTGCTCATTTATGGTGGATGCAATTTTTCCTTAGGTTATGTGGTACCCACTAATGGAATTCGAGCCGATGAGGAAAAAATGAAGGCTATTATGGAGTGGCCTAAGCCTACGAGAATGTTAGAAGTTCACAGTTTCCACGAGTTCTTATGATTTTAAAGACGGTTCGTTGAGGAATTTAGCATCAACAGGACATCTATTGCAACTCACTTCGGTTTCTCCACTTTAGACTTCACATTGACTAATTAGGCTGAGGCTGAATTTCAACTCATAAGTCCAGGAAGACGATGAGGCCTCTTTTGGCTCTCCCCGCATGTTCGTACAAGTGTCGGACACTCCGGGGACACGCATGTACAACACACCAACACGTGGAAACGCCATATGGTGTGTTGGACATAGGGGTGGAAGCGGTACGGGTTTTTACCGTACCGTTTTGGTCCGAAAAAAAATGGTTTTGGTTTCATATATTAAAATACCAGAAATCGGACTTACCGAAACCGAAGTTACCGCAAAAAAGTTGGTTGGTTTTGGTTTTAATATTTAAAAAACCGATTTACCGAAATTACCGTACCGAAATTACCGAAACCACAAAAAATCGTACCGAAATTACCGTACCGTACCGTACCGAATTTACCGAAACCTGAAAAAATCGCACCGAAATTACCGTACCGTACCGAATTTACCAAAATTACCGTACCGAATTTATCGAAACCAAAAAAAAGTTGGTTTTGGTTTTAATATTTTAAAAAGTTGGTAGGTTTTGTTTTTGGATTTTTGGGCTTTTAGTGCTGTTTACCGAACCCAGAAAAAACCGAAACCATAAACCAGAAAAAACCAGAATTTACCGAAACTAGAAAAAATCAGAAGAAACCAGAATTTACCGAAACCAGAAAAAACCGAAATTACCGAAAAAAACGAAATACCAGTCGGTTTGGTTTTGGTATTGATTTTGGTGTACCGGGTGGTAAACTGGTACGGTTAGGTTTTACCATCCAGAGTTTGGTTTTGGTATTGGTATCTACTATTTACCGACCAAACCGTACCGCTTACACCCCTAGTGGGCATATTCAGTGTTTATAAAAAGCTAGACACGCTAGGGGCATGGCAAGGACACAGAGAAGGCAATGTAAGGACATGTGAGGGGCACGGCGGAGCTAAAAAAAAAGAGAGAAAAATCAAATAATGTGAGCCAAGTTATGAAATAATTTTTCATGGTTTACTAAACTATGTCGTCAACTCTATCAAATCCTTGGGTCTCAACATCTATCGCCACCCCCTCCCCTTCAAAACACATTCAGAACAATTTATTAGTTTGAAGACTTGGGCATAATTATTTTTTGTTAGAACAAACTTTATTTTTTTATTTTCAGTTCATGTTATTATTGTTTTTTTTTTAGGGAATTATATTAAATGTTTTTTTTGGTTTTACATTATGTCAAATATTTAAAATTGATTTAAGACTTATGATTTAGGTTTATGTGAAATACATGATCATGTTAGTTTAGAACTTTAGATAAATTCGTTATAATACTAATCTTTTGTGCTTAAAGTGTAAAATATATGGAATTATATATAAAATTTATTAAAAATATATTCATTGGTTGTCGTGTCGTGCTTTAATTTTTTTTAGACTTGTCATGACCGTGTCCGTGCTTCATAGACGAATAGCGATGAGTGGAGTAATAACCAATGTTTAAAAAGGCGAAAGGCGAGGTGAGGCGTTTTAGTTGCGACGAGGCGAGGCGTAAGCCTCGAGGCGTTTGAGGCGTAAGCCTCAACAAAAAGAAAAAAAAAAGGCAAAATTATATTAAAAAATACTAATAAAACCATAAAAATAAAATAACAAATAAATATAAAATAAAACTACAAAAAAAAAAACATCTTTGAGGACTTTCTCACATAGTTTGACATTTTTTTGTTCCCCCGAGATAACTTTTTTTAAAAAGGTAAATTAATTTTAACATATTGATTATTTTACAATATGACAATAAATTAATCAATGCAAAATCCAATTTGTTTTCATTTACATATTGGTTATTTTATAATATGACAATAATTAATCAATGCAAAAATAAATTGACAATCTTTTTTTTAGTTTCATTCACATATTGGTTATTTTATAAAAAAATGATGCTTCGCATATTGACATGCTGTATTTCAGAGAGATTGCGCAGTTCGCCGCGACATTTGATTCACAGGGCACTTTTTGCATACTTTGTGGCGGTTAATGAGGTACTAGTTACAGTTTTCGACAATATTTTAAGCCCATGGGCAAACAGGGATAGAATTGTTGCGTACAGCAACGACGCCAACCATTCCACAAGTTTATCTCTCCTTCCGATTGTGTTAGGTGTGATTTGATGGAGCTTCCGCCATTTGTTCCTGCTAATACTTCTGTAAGCGATTTCCTGAATTGATTATTGTTATTCATGAGGATGTGGGAGTTAGACTCCAACGTGTTTATGCAGCTTACAAGAGGTAAGTGATTCCGCATCACAAAGAGGTGACATTTCGACCAAGAGATTTGGTGATGGTATACTTGCGTCTGTGCCAAGGGGCATAAACTTCAGGTGCGCTGATATGGTCTTATCCCCATCATTTGCTTCTGTGGGGACAACACGTATTAACTTGTGGATGTATACTACATTTAACATCGCAGATTTGATGTCATTCCCGTTTGACATGTACCACATATCTCACTACCTGCGAATTCAGACCAGCGCGTGTCACTTGTTGACTGCATGGAGGGTATACTGGATAGAGAGGAGGTCAGTGCATGGGATCAACAGGTCGTTAATTAGTTCATTGGTTGCGATAGCCATTTCTGGGCTCATATGGATTCGGCTTAATTGTTGTGTAGAGCGGTTGCGAGTGTATTTGGTTTGAACAGTTGAGAGAGACTATGACTTGGTTTGGGCTTTGAGCTCTTTGCCATGAGATTTTGTTGCTTCAGATGATCTCCGTGAGGTGGCACTGCAATGGAATTGCTCCTGAGGCGGTGGCTGGGGAAGCAAAATCCATAATGCGATCCACCTCGTTCAAGCCGCCAAAATGCACATAGCTGGCCCTTTCCTGGTCCAGTAGTCATTCCGAGTGGGACCCAATAAGCCAGTGAAAAGTGGGGATAAAAAGGCCCCATATTTGCGCAAACCAGAGGGCAAGGGAGATGGATCCAGGAACATCGCTATTTGCTTAGTTCTTTCCGTTTTAGTAGCTTATTTATTGTTCCCTTAGTTTGGTGTTAGGGGTATTTTAGACTTTGGGTAACCCATGGACTATGGAAGAGGGTCCTTTGCTTATTTTCATCAATCTAAATACATTATCTTTGCTTTGCTTTTGAAATGATGAGAGTTGCTCTGAGATTTTCTCAATGATGATTTGATTGTACGGCTGTGCTACATCGAAGAGTGACCCAAACCCGAATATACACAACAAACCCGTAATACACAACCCATTCACCGCCGTTAAGCAGATGAACCCGACGCGACAAGACCCATTGTTGGGTTTAGGGTTTGCTATAGAGCGTGCTTTGTTCCGTTCAACACTCGACAAGGCTGCCTTCACCAATCACCCAGCTAGGTTCTTGTTAATGAATATAAATTATATTCTCAGTAACATTTGAGTATTTATTAAAAATAAAACTTTCTGAAATATTGGTAGGTCGAATCAAATTCTGAAATACACAATTACAAATCTAGCAATCTATATATTGTCATGTCACAAAATAGTAGGTCAAGAATTAATATGCCATCGTAATCACCGGACCACTACAGAATTAAGTGCGGTCGCCCCCTAAAAGCAGCCTGCTCGAAGTCCGAGACGAAGAGATCATATAACGTCACAACCAATGCTTTGGCAAATACATCTGCTAATCTATTTCAGAATTTATACATTAAGTAAGAATTGTCTCAACTTGTAAAAAACAAAATTGGTAGTAGAATAGTGGTGGAAAAACTAGCTCACCTAGGTTAGGTTAAATAAGAGCATCTACAAATGAGTTTCAAGGGAAGCGGGCTTACTTGGCGATGTATCCGGTGCAATCAAAGCAATACCCTCACTCGAAGCGGAACGTTGGGCACCAGACTTGATAATAAAGTTCTCATCCGTGCACGTAAGGCCAGAGAGCCAGTAAAGTACCTTGACAGTACGTAACGTAAGCCATTTTGACAGTTGATTGACAAGATCATGATTTCTATTCCACATTCTTCACTATCTTAGACTATGAAACGAAAAAAAGAGTTGCAGAAAGATCACGAGAAGAATATTAAATACAATAGAAACCAAGTAGTACACAGGTGATAACTTAAAGGGCATTAAACTATGGAATGTATATATTAGAAAAATTGTTGCAGCCTGATTATTCTTGCAGAATATAAGGCCCTGTTTAGTTATGGAAAACAGGCTGTTTTCTAGAAAAAAAAATCTGAGAAAAATACAAAACGCATTCAGATGTCTAATTTTTCAATTTAGGAAACTATTTCCCACTTTTCCAGTTTTTCCATTGTCCAGAAAATTTTGGGAAAACACAATTAGAATGTTTTCCAAAAATTTTCCTTTGATTTGAAAACAATTTTTGAGAATAATAGAAAACGCGTTCAGATGTCTATTTTTTCAATTTAGAAAACTATTTCCCACTTTTCCAGTTTTCCAATCGTCCAGAAATTTTTGGGAAAACACAATTAAAATGTTTTCCAAAAATTTTCCTTTGAATTGAAAATTTATTTTAACATACTACCACAACCTCCATCACTGCCGCCACTACCACCACCACCACACCCTACCCTACTGCCGCCATGACAACCATGGTAAGGCTGCAATGGGGGTGGGTTTTGTGGAAAAAAGAGATAAAGTGGACTTTAGTTTCAACGAGTATTGTAGTTTTCTACAATTCTCTATTGAAAATGAAAACTAAAAATGGGTATGGAAAAGGGAAAATGATTTCCACAACTAAACAGGTCCCAAGTGTTCTGGTCAAAAGTTCACAATAACACCACCCACTTGCTACTGAAAAAACATAAATAAGGGCATTGTTGGACTATTTGTAAAACGTATCTCTTATCTAATCGTTAAAACAAGAACCACAATGAAAATGCATTTGCTATATGTCTCGTATAACCAGATAAACCGAAAGGCTTATAAGCGAAAATCAGAAAATGAGAAGGAACCAATATTTGAAAGCAGAAAACCAAGAAACTGGTAAAAGTTATGCAATGAGCCCAAAAACCATTTTAGAAAGAAATTGCTAGTTCAATAATTGATATTGCACTTTCACTTTCAGTACACTTTTATCATCTCACATATTTTTAATCCCATGGAAGAACAACAATATTAACAGCAAACTAATGAGCTGCAGCTCACGTAAAATGTCTACTCAAATTTGTTCACTACTTTTTAGGTTGGTTTAAAAATGAGTTCTTTACTATAAAATATAGGTCTCGTAGAGCATTATTTCTCAACTCAAGTTTTTCAAAGTAATTTTTTTTTAAAAAAAAAAGAATAGTAACAGAAAATAAAGAAAACAACTTATGAACTTCAGATTGCAGTCCTAAAATTTAGGATTTTTTTTACTTCAATACATTACTTATTATTTATTTTAGACTTTAATACAAACTAATAAGTTCATTAAACTTTTGTACATTTTGAGGATCCGTTTGGCAACCCAATTCCAAGCCATAGAAATGGAATTGGAAGGCCAGTTTTAATTCCACGGAATTGAAATTGGCCTACCAATTCCATTTCCAAGGCTTGAAATTGGGTTGCCAAACGGCCCTGAGTGTGTTTGGCAATCCAATTCCAAGCCATGGAAATGGAATTGAAACGCCAATTTAAATTGGAATTGGGTTGCCAATGGGGCCCTTCATTTTGGTAAATGTGAAAATTTCACCCCAAAAGTGATATTTGGTGACATTTAGGGACGAAAAATGTAGTGGTTAGTCTGTATTAAAGTCTAAAATCGAAAATTAGTAAGGTATTAAAGTAAAAAAAAAAAAAAGTAAAATTTAATATGACAAAGTGTGTGGTGGTGCGTCTAAAGTGTCATGTAACAATACAAATGTGTTACTTACAATATAACATAGCAGTCCCTCCTACCTCACACATACACTTAAAAATGAACATGATCAAAAACTTAGGATGTTGTTAGAATTAAAAAATAAGAGGCAGCCAGTCACAAAACCCTAGGTGGTGATTTGATCTGAAAGTAAGAAATGGGTATGGATTAGAAAATGGACTTACAGGAAATTTGTGGTCGGGGGAAGGAGAAGGAGGGAAATAAATGTGAAAAGTCATGGAACATCCCAGTGTAGGGCTATAATGCTTGTATCTCTTGTTGTATCCCCCAAACATCTTTGACCTGCTTATTTCTGTTGGTTTCGTCTCCATCTCTCCCTCTCTCTCTCTCTTTATCTTCCCACAGATACTGTGAGTGAGCTAAAAGAGGCTTCAGCCAAGAGAGAGAGAGAGAGAGAGGAAACAATAATTTATTTCTTTTGGGTTATTGGACTTTAGCCCCAGTTGTATCTGCTTGCTTAGTTTCATCAAGTTTTGACATTTTAGCATTTCTTCCCAAAACAATTTTTTTTGACATTTAGGGTTCGTTTGGTACAATGTAGAAAAAAAAAAACTAATTGCACTTAGATTTTTTACATTTTACTACCATGGAAAATATTTTATCCCGCACCGGACCCTTAATAGGGATTTTGTGAAATATAAAGTGTTGCAAAAATTAAGTTTGAGGGTCAAAAATAAAGAAATAAAATTTTTAAAAGGCGAATGCTAAGTAAGAATAAATAAATAGGATTAAATTCTAAAATATTTTTTTGCTTTTTGTTTATTGCTATATAGATATACAAAATTTAAGAATTCCTCTATATAATTTTTGGGGTTTTATGACTTTAATACATTAATTTTCAATTTTTTACCATAATATAATTTCTTTTAAAAATTAGACTTTGTTTACTTTTCATTGTATGGTTCATTAATGTTAACAAACACGTTATTTTAAAAAATATTAATAAATAAAATGTCCAAAAAATAAAAAATAAAATAAAATAAAAAACTACAAACCAACAAACCAAAAAACAACCCCCTATCACCCCCGGCAACCCCCCACCCAGACCACCAACTATTTAAGCCTCGCAATTATCTTATGTGTGTGCGTGTGTATGTGTGTGGATATCAATCCTATAATAACACCAAATACCAATTTTTCCCACAAATATAAATGCAAATTCAAAAAAGAGACAAAGTTATATGTGGTTTGGCATGGCGGCCCCCCAATGTCCACGGGGAATAGAGAGGGGGACTTGTTTTATTTTGAGTAGAAAAGATGATCCGGAGTTCTATTGAATGTTAGTTGAGAGTTCAAGTCATAGATACAATATTATGTAATATCCTTTTTCAACATTACGGATACTCTATTTATAAATACAAGAGTTTAAAGCACATGAACTACATCATACGTCAATTTGGGTGTAATCGGTCTAATTTTTAATCGTAAATATGGAGTGGTTGAGTTATAGCATAACTATATCCTGTCGTATTTATAAATATTCTTGATGATTCGCCTTTAGCCAATCCGTAATCTCCGTGCGAATAGATTGTTACAATTACCTAAGTGACACATCCCACACGAATTACTCGACTCTTAATCCCTACAATTTCCCCCCAAATTGGGATGATTGGTCTCTAGCATGGTTGGCATGATTCTATTTTAATGCATTATCCACGTGTGAAGTGGATTTTTATATTAGGAGCTTATCGACCAAAATAGTACCACTTAGTCGAAGCACAATCATGAGATTGTGCATAAGTACCTTATCCTACCGCCTAGGGGTGTGTTTCAGTCGGATCGGATCGGAATAGGGGTGTTCAAAAAAAATTCCAAAATATTCGGAATTTTAAAATCCTTTCCAAAATCGGAAAATCAATTTATTTTCCATGTCGGAATATTCGGATATTTTTTTATTGGGAAAAAATTAGGAAAAATCGAAAATATCAGTTTTATCTTTTTCAGAGAATATCGAAAATACAAAATTATCAATTTTATCTTTTTTATTCCACTTTTTTGGGGGGTGGGTGTAGTCTTTATTTCTATACAAATGTCAATTTCAAGCAGTATTGAGTATTGATGTTAAGCTTAAAAGTTGAACCTGGTAAGACCAAGTGAGCAGTCCACGTTACTATGAGAAAAAATAAGTAAAAAATAACACCAATGTTAGTAAACATACAAGGAAAATACTTAAATTATTTTTCCAATGATTCCATGAACATCCCAATCATAAATTGCAAGTATTTACAGAGTTATACAAATACAGCAAGATGTAGGCAATATACGATGATTATATTGTGTTTCAATGAGAAAAGATTGATGAAATCATTGATGACAAGTTAAGTCAATTGAAGGCTCAGATATGTTTAACAAGTAGAGCTACAAAACTGTGTTTAATAGATTATAGAGGAATGAGACCATATCTGATCGAGTGAGAATAATTAGAAATGAAAGGATTCAGGAATGAGAGCGGCGTGATATTTCTAATTAGTTTAGAAATGAGAAAAGAATGGGGCAAAAGAATATTTGTATAAGTAAAACTTAATGGTTGAGATTATTTTAAATGAATGGGTGGGATTGTTTTAAATGAAGGGTGAAATTATTAGGAAATGTGATGAGTAAAAATTAATAAAATGAATTAAAATATTATTATTTCGGAAAATATTTTGGATAAATCGGATCGACGTGATATCAGAATTTTCGGAATGGAAAATCGAAAAGTCGAAGATTTATATTTGATTTCCATTCCAATTTATATCGGAAAAGTCGAAAATCGAAAAAATTCGGATCGAAAATATTAAAATGGTGCCAAAATTGCAAAAATTCGGGCCGAAAATCGGAAAATTTGAAAGTTCAGAAATAATTGACACCTCTACTACCGCCCCTACACTCTTCCATGGGTCCAGAGAAAACTCCTTCAATCTTAAAACCTTGATCCTCCTTCAAACCATAACTCGAGAAAAAAGTGATATCCCCGAACCCATTTAACTTTAGTCAATTCTCGAACCCGGGAGTCCTTCCTTTACAAAGCATATAGCTCTTAATTATCTTTCCAACCGTCCCAAACATGCCCGAATCAAACTTTCGGATAAAAAAATTATCCAAAAACATAATTCTGCAAGACCTGCCTATAGGCAAGACACTTCACTTGCCTATAGGCAAGTAGGGTTACTCGATAGGCAGAGGCGGATCCCAGGGGGGGCGAGGGGGCCTCGCCCCCCCCCCCCCCCCCCCCGTTAACTTATAAGAAATTCAAATTTTACCCCTATTGTTTTAAATTTTGTGATTTTTTTTTATATATTTATAGTTTTGGCCCCCACAAAAATTGATATATATTGTTTGGCCCCCTCTTACTCACATTTCTGGATCCGCCACTGTCGGTAGGCAAGTATGACATGTTTACCGATCGGTGGACCCTGAGGGAAGACTTGTCCTTTTCACTATGCGATTTTTATATAAGAAAACCCCGACCTCACTTATAAAGGACCTCGATTTTAGTGTGATAGTCATTCCAGATTTAGCAAGCATCGTTTTTCACACATTTTCTCATACATTCTCTTACATTACCCCATCATATCTTTAACCACCACTCCACCACCATCATCCATACATCGAGATTCAGTAAACCATGTGTTCAAAATAGATTATGAAAGTGCTAGAAGGTCCAGAATCCTTATATATTTACTATTCTCATAAATGTTGATTTGCATATTTTAGTGTTCTTTTGCCTCTTTGTAATTGTTACGTTCTATAATTATCTTTAATAATTATACCCATAGTGTCATACATATTCTTAAATCTATTTCATAAATAAATAAATAAATAAATAAATAAATAAATAAAGGGGTTTAAGACATAATTCTCAATTTAGAGTGTTCTCACGCATTTTCCACACTTTTATCACATTTCACATTTTTGTTCTTAAATCAAATGAGACACCCCAAGTTCAGGTTATAGTTGGGACCCACTCTTGTTTATTATGCAAACTATGTGGACTTTGATACCTTTTTTGACTACATAGGCATTTCGAAGTTATTTTGGGATTCAAGTCCATTTTTATATATGGGTTATTTGCATTTTGGGCTACTTTTGTTCTCATTTATTACTAGTTAGGTTTCATAGTTTTTCATATTAATGGACGGGTGCCATTTTTTATAGAATTCGTCATATTTTTAAATTGGTCGTTACATACACACACACTCTCTCTCTCTTTTAACCCCATTTTAGTATTTTCAATTTGTTCACTTGTTACTACATAACTAGTACGGTACATGAGAATTTTAGTTCAAAGCACCCATTTTTGTTGAGGTTGACTAGATAGTTTAATGTGTGTTAATTGTGAATCCTCAAAGAGGAACTAATGTTGTTAAAAATTGGATGTTAATAGTTATTAAAACAGTTAATAACAATTATTTTTATTAACAACTTTTATAACTTTTTTAATTAGCAGTTAATAACCTATTTTAGTAATAGTTTATTTTATTAAATTAGTTACTAACTGTTATTTTTATTGAAATAAGGGCATTAACAAATTTTTTTGTGTAAATTTATAACATTTTTAAGAAACATTTTACATAAATAAAAACTATTTTTTAAATAAAAAATTGACTTTTTCAAAACATATTTTTATAAAATACATTTTTTTAAATAGTTGAAGTTTTTTAAAAATCCCTTCTATATAAATATACTTTTTATTTTAAAAAAAATAGTTTTCTTCATAAAATAAACTTTGTTAAAGAGATTGCAAAAAACAGTTTTATAAAAAAAAAATTGAAAATATTATTTTTATATAAAATAATTCTTTTATAGAAATTCGTAAAAATAAAAATAAGGTCTATTTTTTATTAATAACAATACAATTTTTTTATACAGATGTTTTAAACTACTGTTTTATTTGTTTTAAACTATTTTTTATACAAAAAAAATTATACAAATGTTTTAAACTACTTTTATAGAGTGTTTTATACAAAATGTTTTAAATTACTTATTTATAAAACTTTTTTATAAATAACGAAAAAGTTTAACGTTTTCTTACAAATAACGTGAAACTATTTTTTATACAAATGCTTTAAAAAATTTATAACACTTTTTTTTAAATACCGTCAGTTTTTATAAATATGTTATAAACTAAGGGATGCTATAAAAACTGACGTTGTTTAAAAAAAAGTTTTTACGTTTTCTTATAAATAACATGCAACTATTTTTT
The DNA here is from genome assembly GCA_949130495.1 of Sambucus nigra. Lineage (NCBI taxonomy): Eukaryota > Viridiplantae > Streptophyta > Magnoliopsida > Dipsacales > Adoxaceae > Sambucus > Sambucus nigra. The sequence continues at coordinate 184,069,821 of OX422216.1, forward strand.
ATAGAAATGTTTTAAACTGTTTTAATAAATAAAATAGGTTATTAACTGCTAATTAAAAAAATTATAATAATTATTATTATTAATAACTATTATTGACGTCCATTTTTTAACAAGACTAATTCATCTTTTAAGATTCACAATTAAGTAACAGGCATTGAAGTATCTAATCAACCTTAACAAAAATGGATGTTCTCACATATCATACTAGTTATGCAGTAATGAGGGAATAAATAAATAAAAAAAATAATGAAAAGGGGTTAAAAGAGAGACAGGGTGTGTAACGACCAATTTAAAAATCTAACGGATTCTATTAAAAACGACACCCGTTCATTAATACAAAAAATTATGGCACCCAATTTCTAATAAATGAGAACAAACGTTCCAAAAAATGCAAATAACCCTTTATATATTTCAATTAGTTTATTTCCATATTTTATGATCCCAGTCATATAGTTAGTATATTCTACTAATGTAGTTAGTTCTCTTACATTTATGTCTCTTTTAGCAGTCATACATGCACGTACTCATTTTTCCACAATAAGATTATAATTTTGGGGTGTCACTTATATATGTAGTAATTTTGTGCATTTCTTTTATCATATTACTCATATTTAGCTAATTTACTCTTATTTTAACGATCTCGTACAATCGTACTCACTTTTCTATAGTGAGGTTTATGATTTTGGGACTTCTCACATATTTATATCTCTTTAGGAGGATTCCTGCCCATGTTTTCCATTATATAGATATGTTGACTTCATTCTTCACATACACATCCATGGTTACATTTTTACTCTAGCTTTGTCCACTTACACATTCAACACATTTATCACATATACACACACAGTCATCCATTGAGGAGAATGATAATTTATTATAGAGCTCATGAAACACCCAAAGGGCATGGCGGGTGCCTAACACCTTCTGACTCCGTAACATAGTCTCTGAGTCCATATCTAATTTGGGTTCGCATGCATTAGTTGTCCTTTAATTGCCTATTTTGAGGTGGATCCTTCATTTGCATGTTTTGAGCAAAATGGGTTAGCGAATTAATGTCTGCATATTCATATAGCTGACGACGACAATTTATGTCCCTTGCCACCACATGAGTGTCATTCTACACGCGTGCCACTGGGGCCTAGATAGCCAAAATGGCGACTCCACCGTGGACATTCCGAGGATTAAACTATGTTTATATGAGTTTTGTTTTTCGTTATCTATATTTTTCTTTTACATGTATATGCATCTTCTCACTTGTTCATTTATTTAAATCTCTCTCTCTTGTATATTCTTACATATTCCACATGGCATGCTCTTATAATTCATATGATATCACCCATGATATCTCTATACATCTCATCTACATGTGTATCTCTCTACCACTTGTATATATTCATATCTTTTTTTTAACTTGCACATATTTTATCACTGTAAGGACACAAATTTCCAATTGAGTCCTCTTATAATTTTGGCTCAATTCCGGACAAAAACATTTATTCATAGGATTTTATTTAATTGTAATATTCAAGACCTATGAAGTGTTTGTTGAAGACGTAGCGGCAAAGAGTATAAAGCATCATCAACATGCCGTAGTTTATGTGCCTCGTTTGTACGTCATCAACTTAGGTTCCATGATCCCAAGGTATGAATGTATTTATATGTATATGGGAGCTTGGAACAATTTGTATTGGGTGTTAGGTGAATTAAAACTGCATTTTATTTTTCAGAAAGAATCAATTAGAAACTTAAAAATAAGTATATAAAAGTTTATAAAAGTTTATGGGCCAAAATCGAATTTTTCAATCTTTCTGGTTGTTCGTTTGAAATGTCGTTCGAACGAGTTTTTTTCGTTCGAACCAGATTTCGTTCGAACGAGTTTTGTCGTTCGAACCAGGTTCGTTCGAACGAGTTTTGCCAACGACCTTAACTGGACAGTCGTTCGATATGTCGTTCGAACGAATTCTCGTTCTAACGAGGTATCTAACGAGCCCAGGCTGGTCACTCGTTAGAAGTCTCGTTCGAACGAGAATCACGTTCGTTCGAACGAACTTCCAGCGGGAACAGTTATTTGGCAGTTTTTTTGCAGTTTTTCCCCACTCTTCCACTTGGTTTTCAACCAATTTTTTTCATGCAATATTATGTGCGGGAAACACATTTTCCAAGATAACTTTTCCATTTCATATCCAACCCTTAGAGAGAGTTTGAGGGCAAATTTAATTAGGGAAAATGTTCATGTTTTTGAGTGTTAATCTTTAATGGAAAATCCATACACACTCTAGTTTACACCCATTGTTGTTTATTCCAAGTTCTATATATACATATCCTTACTTGGAGTTTTTGGCACCGGTTTTCTCTACCGAATTCAAGAGACGTTTCGGGTTTGCTTCTACACCCCATCACAAAGAAGACCTTTGTTGAGATTCTACCCGTTTGGAGAAAGGCTCCATGATTCGGGTGACGGTGACCGTTTAAAGTCCTATCGGTGTATTCCGAGACCACGGTGGAGGTCTGTTGGTTATCCGCTAATTGGAGGTTGATACAAGAAGGAGCATCACGGCTTGAGAGGGTTCGAGTTTAGGAAGTAAGTCTTTTGTCTTGTATTTTGTAATACCGTTTTTAGTGGATTTGAGGCTAGGGTCGTCCCGAGGTTTTTTCCCGTTAGTGGATTTTTCCTCGTATATCGCGGTGTAGTGTGACATTGTTTATTTTATCTTGCACATCAGTTAGAGCGCATGCTTTAGGTTTAATTCAAGATAAAATTCGGTTTAATTATCACACTCATTTAATTTGGGACTTAAATTAAATATTGGATAAAATTTGGTTTATTCAAGTCACTTGCATTAATATGGTTTCGCCTAACTTTGAATAATTGTTAATGATGACTTAGGCAAATTCTAGGACTTGAATTATGTTGTTTTAATTTGTCTCTTGAAAATATTAAAACCCGGCCTTGTTGTTTTTGTTGAACCATCACTTGTATTTAACGCTTCCGCATTTGTTTAAAAAGGAAATTAAATATTTTATAATTGTATTATTATTTTAATCACAGGGGATTCCACATTTTCAATCACATGTATATTCTCCCTTTCCATCACATGCTCTACCTCACTTGTACATATCCACATATTTTATCATACTTATACATATGCATATGATTCACTACACTTGTATATTCACATGTTTTACCCCACTTATATGTTAGATATTTTAATACATGTCACTTATACATATCCTTTTATTTCATGCTAAATAGTTGTACATACCTCTCTTAACATACAGAATACTTTGCATAAAGATACTAATAAAACTCGTGCATCTTCATATCCGTCTTATACTGGGGAGTCACTTTGCGATGGGTTGTCTAACCTATGGGGCACGACTAACCTAATAAATAGTCTCTTACTTTTCATTAGCCAAGTACCCTCGATGTATAGTGAACGGTTCCCTCGCATTGTAATGCTTGACCGAACTCACGATGGGAGGTATACATCGAGCATCAAATTTTCTCTCACACATACCATCGACACGAGGTATATAGTGAGGTGATTCACGTTGACTCAGGCATATCAAATGTTTTTTTACACATATCAATGAATGATTACCCCAATAGGCAAGAGGTATATCATGAAAGTTAATGATACCAAGAATGGCACCACCAGCTCACAGATATAAGAAGCTCAAATAGGCTTACAACAATGACAGTAGACACACTATATAAGAGTAGAAAAAGAGATGAGACGAAGAGGATAAACACCTGAGTTTTAAGTGGTTTGGCCAGAGAATGGTGATTCTCACTATAATAAGGGCACTTATGGCCTTTGAATACAACACTCAAGCTCTTCTCTCTCTTCTGTGTATTTTGACAAAGTTTTGTTAGGGTTGTGAATAATCGATCCTTTACAATGAAGAAGATGATAAGTATTTATATGGCTTGGGGGTGTAATGCACCCCCCCAAGCATGCTAAAGGCGTGCACAAACGAAAGCATCTACTAAGATGGTGACAATTGTCCATGCACATGTACTTAATGATGATGAAATCTCCCCTCATATAAGGGGAATAATCATAGTTATAATTGAATTGCTCTTGTGGGACACATCACCTCGGTACCTTGTATTGCTCCTCCGGTTGTGGTGTCGTCTACAGAGGTCTCCGCCTAGCCGAGTATGAGGTTGCTAATGCAGCGCTGGACTGTATACGAGAATCTAGTAAGTGTGGTCCCGGCTGCGGAGACCAGGCCAAGGTAGGCTAAGCATGTTTTCTCCTAGTATCGACTGGGAGAGAGGCCGAGAGATGTCCCTGGCTGCTGTAGTACTTTTTTAAAGTCTCGATCTATGAGATGGCCGAGGTTGTATGTACGAGGTTATCCCTGGCACAAGACGAGTCTTGAAAGCGTCTTGTGAGTTCCTTCTTGAAGTTCGATCGTTCGAGGTTAGGAGGTTTCATCTCGGGACGAGGTCATACTTGGTCGTATCAATCACCCCTTATCCCTCAGTCATCTATGTGAAGAGGTGACTAGGGGATACGAGTCTGTATTATCCTTTAATAAGACATTTCTGAATACATCTTGATGTGTAAGAGAGTGACACATGTCACACTTCTGGTTAGGTAGCATTTTACCCAAGTCTGATTTGATAGTTGAACGCTTTGGGTTTTGTGCCTTCAAATGATGACTCATTTTGGGAATTGCGCCCTATCATTGCCCTGATATTTAAACCCCACAAATTTATCTTTCTTCTTTATCTTATAAAAAAACACCTATTTACTCTCTCTAACGTTTTGCGCTCTCTGCAACTTGCCCCTTTATTTCTTTATTTTCGGCATTCAACTCTTTCAACTACCCCTTGTTATCTTATTTTATAATCCTTATTTTTATTACAATCTTCTTGATTCGCTGTATTATTTTTCTGGTAAAACCTCTAATTTTTCGACGAGATTTTAATTTCCAGGCGAGGTTGAGAGCGCTTCTAGGACCCATTTTAGCCCATTTTGGGGATGTTTTAGGTGGTAGGCAGTGGCTTGAGAGGTTTTGGAGCTTTTTTCGGTGTTTCGGGCATTTTCCGACGATCTCTGGTCGTCTTCTCCAGCGGGCTTCAAGATTGTGTTATTGAAGTTCTTGGCTAAAAACTCTTCGACTTCCTGTTCAATCTTTAATCAATCATAGTCAAAACTGTAAACTGTTTGTTCCTTTCTTTCAATTTTTGCCCAAGTTGAACCTCGGCTCTTGATGTTAAGATACCTTTATAAATTAGCCGAGGAATTTCCTAGCCTCAGAGAGAAGTGTTTCAAACGCATTAGGAGAGTAGAGGCTGAAGAATCCGAGAGTCGTAAGGCTGAGGCATTTTCCGTTCGTTTAATATATTCACCCCCTTTGGCTGTCATAAACCCTAAGATTTCTGAGCCTTGTGACCCCCCAACCGCTGAACCAAGTGATCCCATATTTGTGTCGTCCTCATCTCCAGATGGCCCTATGTCCACATCTAAGCCGACCGAGAATGTAGATTCATTTAAGGAGGCCATAACCTATTTTGCATCCTATACTGAGGAGTCTAATATAGACGAGGCTTCTTTTTGTGTATATTCTTCTAATAAAGTCGAGACCTCAAATCGATCTGACTCTCTTCAAATACTCTAGCCTAATATGGCAATTCCTCCTCCTATAGACACAATTCCTCTATCGGCTGTAATCGAGGTCGAGTTTGTATAGAGGTTCCTTAGTGGTGACCCAAATAACCCTCAGGTCAAGGCTACAGAAGAGAGTAGTGATGAGAGTGATGTTGATACGCCTATCGCTGAGGGATACGAGAGTACTGTGTCGAAAGTTGATCTCCTAATCTGGCGGCACCTATATGGCATATATTTTTCCATTTCAATGAGAAAGCCTCTTAAGGGAGAGAGAGATTTCCATGGCAGAGAGGGCAAAATCTGTGTCTACGAGCAAATGTTTAAGCTCAGCTTCCGCTTGCCCATTCACCATACCATCCAAGCCATTCTGGATCATCTCAAACTTGTACCTTCTCAGCTTTCTTCGAATGACTGGAGAGTTATCCTTGGCTCTATTGTCCTCTGAAAGTCGATCCATCAAATTGACCTTCTAGTTAATATATTTCTTGCTTGTTACACCCCATTATCCCCCAAGACCCAGCCTGGATACTACCACCTCGTAGCCAGGAAGTTAAAGAAGAAGCTTTTACTGATCACCCAAACTTCAAACCACAATCGGAAGCCCCGTTACTTTTTTATCTCGGGGGCTTGATAGTTTGGCCTAAACCAAGCTAGTGGGACCTATGAGCCCATGACCCATTTGAGGTGGGGTAAAGTCTCTACCTCGGCTAAACTAGATTCGGGGTTGAACACCGTCTAGTGAAGTTTGTGCACTTAATGACTCCATATTATTCAGCTCAGGCAGGCCTAGATGTTGGCCCCATTGAAGAGTTGTCTAAGTAATTAACTTTGCCAAGTGTTATTTCGTAGTTCTCAGATACCGGTAACTAACTCTGAAGTCTATCTTTTCTAGGTCATCCCAAAGGTATTTTAGACGAGCTTTGGAACATGATGGCCCCAAATTTCAGCAAGCTTGGCCAAATGACTGAACCCCCTACTGCTCAGACCAAAAAGTCTACTGTTGGCGTCCCTTGCTGAGCTGATAACGTCGAGAAAAAAGGAAGATTTGAACCGACGATGACACAACCACCCATCCTCTAAGCAAAATTGTCATATAAAAGCCATCCTAATCTCGTTTGAAGATGCACTGACAGCTCGGCTGTCATAGTTAAAAATTATTGACAAGAGCGTCATCGGCCACGGCAGACAGCCCATAGACGGTATCGGCTCTCTTATATCTGATGTCAATAGATGTTTCCTTTAGTCAATAAATATCTCATTATTGACTGAGTTTTCCATCCACAAGGTTGTCCAAGTATTTCACTATCAAAACTTTTCTGAAGTATAGTCTCTTCTTTACTCATATCTCGTATTAACTTATTTCCCCACTTTTGTGCACGAAACCATACCTCTTCATTGTGTTGGAGATTGGATTAGCAAGAAGCTTCCCTTGATTCAAAAATGGAAGGAGGTCACTATTATGGAGAACAGTCTGAGGAACGAGTTACAGACTACAAATACGGCCTTGCACGAGGCCACAAACTAAATCTCAACTCTGAAAGCCGACCATACGAAAGCCCTGAAGACCTTGGATAATAATAAGCAGACATAGATTGATTCTGTTGTTGAAGCCGCCTTGGTTAAGGCCAAAGCACAAGTCGTGGCCGAGTTCAAGGATTCTAAAGAATTTAGGGATTATGCCTTCAAGTATTTGGAGAGGGGCATTAAGACAGGTGGTCGATGGGCTGCCATCAAACATGCCGAGGTTGGAAGCCTAACCCCAAACAAATTTACTGGCCTTGACTTTAGCGACACGTTGTTTCAGACTGCCCTGGACGACGTTGAGAATCCCTTCGACCCTGTGGAGGCCAACCCCCTGGAGGTCTCTGAGACCAATAAGAACACGATCGACTTGGGTCTTGATAACGAAAGGGCCGAGGTAACAAATGTTGGGGTTGATGGGGCGACACAGAGAGGTAGCAATGAGTCAGCCCCTACTGGTGACGATGGCGATATACAACTCTAAACTTGTGCAGCTTTAATCCTTTCCCCTTTTTTTACAATGTCAATCGGCCTTTCATGGCCTTCAACTTTTGTAATCTCTACGCTTGAAATCAATAAAGTGAATTTTTTTTATGTTTTCTCCAATATCGTTTTTGCTCTTGACTTAAAATCATTGGAAACATAATTTTCTCAAGTCTTGTGTCTGTTTTTATCAGCTTAAATATGTCTAAGATACATGAACCATAGTTTCCATCAAATTAATGATGTTTAATAGTGAACCACAATTAGGTTATTTTCAATTTAAATCCACCAAATTATGGTGTTATATCATAAGTCCCCTCTCGTCGTTCTGCGAGTGTATGGATGAGTGTCATCTCGTACATGCACTGTCGTCTAGGCCAAGAGAGTAAATCCACCAAATTAATGATGTTTAATAGTGAACCACAATTAAGTGATTTTCAATTTGCATTCACTAAATTATGGTGTTTTAGCATAAGTCCCCTCTCGTCGTTTTGAAAGTGTATAGATGAGTATCGTCTCGTCCATGCACTATCGTCTCGGTCGAGAGAGTAAATCCACCAAATTAATGATGTTTAATAGTGAACCACAATTAAGTCATTTTCAATTTGCATACACCAAATTATGGTGTTTTAGCATAAGTCCCCTTTCGTCGTTTTGAGAGTGCATGGATGAGTGTCATCTCGTCCATGCATTGTCGTCTCGACCGAGAGAGTAAATCCACCAAATTAATGATGTTTAATAGTGAATGTCTTTCTATGTTATTGATAACCCTTTGACGAGGTTGACACCGTTCGGGTTGTCGTACCACCGAAAGCAAATTAAGTCTACTTCACTTCGGGTGATGTCTTGTAGCTTAAGACGAGTTAATACATATAAGTAACAAGCATTCAAATGAATAGACAACATATCAGAGAACACTTGAATTTCATTCATCTCAGACTCATACACACATATTACAATAAAAATGAAAGAAAACTATCATAATAGAAATCTTACTGGTAATACTTTTTGAGGTGGTCGGCGAGAAGGGTTCTCCTTCTAGGTTTTCCAATCTATACGTCCACGACACCACTTTTTTGAATACTCTGTAGGGGCCATGCCAATTTGGATGGAGCTTATTAGGTTTTTACCACGTCTTCTCCAGCACTAAGTCCCCTCTCTTCAGTGGGCATGCCTTTATTCGTTTGTTATAGAATATTGTTATTCTTTGCTGGTAGGCAGCCTGCCTAACCTCAGCGTCTTCTCTTTTCTCTTCCACAAGATCCTGGTCAAGCCTCCTCTCAATAATATTCTTTTTTGGGTCGTATGTCTGAATCCTATGAGTAGGTAGACCTATCTCTATTGGCACTATTGCCTCTAAACCGTAAGCCAACATAAATGGAGTTTCCCCAATAAAAGTCCTCTCCATTATTCTGTATTCCCAGAGGACAGCATATACTTCTTCGACCCACATGCCTTTGACATCATCTAACCTCTTTTTGACCCCCTCAAGGATCGTCCTATTTGTTAATTTTGTCTGCCCATTGGCCTGGGGTAGGCCAGGAGCAGAGAAGAACTACTTGATACCTACTCGCTCGTAATATTTTTCCAAGGATACATTCTTGAACCGTGTTCCATTATCAAAGATCAGAGTATTGGGCAGGTCGTACCTATAGATGATGTTTTTCTATATGAACTGGAAAGTATTCTTCTCCGTAATTATTATCATCGTCTCGGCCTCTACCCATTTTGAGAAATAATTGATCTCCACGATCAAGTAACGATAATAGTTCACGACTCTAGGATGTGGTCCAACCAGGTGGATCCCCCAAATAACAAAGGGCCAAGGAGATATGATGGAGGTAAGAGGTTGATAAGGCTGATGAGGTATGGTAGCAAACCTCTGGTACTTATCACACTTCTTTACGTAAGAAGTTGCGTCATTGGCCAATGTGGCCCACCAATAACCCTGCATAATGATCCTCTTAGCCAATGGTTTTCCTCTGATGTGGTTGGAACACGACCCTTCATGCACATCTTTTAAAACATACTCCACCTCAGATGGATGAAAACATACGAGGAGAGGAAGCAGGAACCCTTTCTTGTATATAATGTCTCCTATGAAGGAGAACCTAGCAGCTTTGTACCTAAGTTTTTTCTTTTCGGTCTTGTACTCAGGTCGTTCGCCATATCTAATATAACGGACTATAGGATCCATCCAAGAGGCTCCCATACTCACATTTAAATAAAATTCTACGACATTTTCTTCTCCTTCGATCGTCGGTCGATAAAGGACTCCTACCGGGACAGTCTGTCTAATTTCAGTTCTGATGGCCGAAGCTAACCTCGTCTCGGCCATTGTCTAGCAGGGGTATCCTTTTCAGCTTCACTTCATCAAATTGCTTCAATGTTATCTTAACCTTTCCCAGATACCTTACCATTATGTCATCCTTAGCCTCATATGCTACTAAGATTTGATTGACAACCAACCTGGAATAACTATGAACAAGGAGTTGGACAACATTCATTGCCCGAGCAAGGGAGGGGCTTGATAGGAGATCCTCATACTCAGATTTATTATTGGAAGCTTTGAAGTTAAACCTCAACGCGTACTCAATATCGGTTCTATTTGACGTCGACACTATCAATCCTGCCCCACTTCAATTCTCACATGAAGACACGTTAATAAAGAGACTCCACACGGTACCATTTGGTGAAAAAATACCCTCTTTCGGGGTTCCATTCTTGAAAATATACTTTTCCACCTCATTCTCAGATACTTTGATTCTTGCTGAACCCGTCTCATTCTGGATTGGGGGAGGACATGCTCTACTTTCTTGTTCATAAGTTGTAGCCTTAACATCTTCGATGTCGACCTCATCCTAAGCGAACTCGACCATAAAGTCTATTGAGGCTTTCCCCTTGATGGCCGTCATTGGCTGATAGATGATGTCGAACTCTCTCAATTCGATTGCCCAAGCCATCAATCTTCCTAATTTCTCAGACTTGTGAATTACTTATCTGAGGGGTGAGCCTGTGAGGACCACCATAGTATGTGCCTTAAAGTAGGGCTTCATCTTCCTCGAGTCATGGATCGGTATATAGGCTAACTTCTCCGTCTTGGGGTACCTCTGCTCATCCCCTTTAAGTGCCTTACTATTGAAATACACTATTTTTGGATTATATTTTCTCTTACAATAGCGGCATTAATGGCCAACTCAGATGCTGCTAAATAAAGATACAGTCTCTCCCCTCGAACTGGTCTTGGTAGAAAGAATGGAGAGCCGAGTTTGGATTTCAAATCCTAAAGGCCTTATCACACTTCTCATTCCATTTGAAAGCTTTTCTCAATACTCTAAAAAAAGGAGGGCATTTATCAGTGACTCTGGAGACAAACCTGTTTAGTGCTCCTACTCTTCCGGTGAGTCTCTGCACATCCTTTATTGTCTTAGGAGTCTTTATTTCCAATAATGCCTTGATCTTCTCGGGGTTGGCTTCGATCCCTATTTGATTCACGATAATTCCCCAAAACTTACCTGGTCACGCCGAAGACACACTTGGCGGTGTTGAGCTTCATCCGGTACTTTTCCATCGTGTCAACGGTACACCCAAGGTCAGCCATATGAGCGTCATCTTTGAGGATCTTTGTCAACATATCATCAACGTAAACTTTCATTGTCTTCCCGATTTGATCCTTAAACAGTTTATTGACTAGCCTTTGATACGTTATCCCAGCATTCTTCAACCCAAAGGGCATAACCTTGTAGCAATCGTTTTTTTTGTCAGTAATAAAGGTTATATTCTCTTCATCGGCCAGGTCCATGAATATCTAGTTGTAGCCTAAGTAGGCATCCATGAAACTCATTAATTCATGACCGGCAGTAGCGTCAACTATCTGATCAATCATGGGAAAAGGAAAACTTTCTTTCGAGCATCCATGAAGTCGACACACATCCTCCACTTGTAATTAGCCTTGAGGATGATGGCAGCGTTTGCCAACCAGTCGGGATAGATGACTTCCCTAATGAAGTCTGCCTTCTCCAACTTCTTAACCTCCTCTTTGATAACATCATACTTCTCTCTTAAGTAAACTCATCTTATCTGTCATATCGGCTTAGCATCATTGGTTATATTGAGCTAATGGCACATAACTTCTGGGTCAATACCTAGCATATCTTCGTGGCTCTATGCGAAGATGCTTTGCCTCTTCTTCAACAGTTTCACCAGTTCTTCCTTAACCTCCTTTTTTAGGGTTTTGCCTATTTGGATGGGTTTTTTCGTCTCGTCCTCATTGATGACGAAGGATTCTACCTCCTCAGCGGCTTCTCCCTTCTTAAGTTTCTTTTTGTCTCTTGGGTCCAGGGTATCGATATTGTACGTTATAGTTGCTTTTTTTTTAGATTTCCTCTCCTCGGCTGAGTTTAAGTTGCATTCCCATGCCAACACTTGATCACCTTGGACTTCCCCTACCCCATAAGGAGTCGAGAATTTCACCATTTGGTGTACAGTGGAGGGCACGACCTCAAACTCTTTAAGGGCCACTCTTCCCATAATAATATTATAAGCCGAGTATACACTTTCATCCATTATAAAGAAATTGACCTTCTTTGTATCAGCCAAAAATCTCCCATCCTGACGTCCATCTCATACTTTCCTAACAGATGGACTTTCTCAAAGTATACCTTTAAAGTATCATCCTGACGTCCATCTTGGGGGGCTAGGATACCTTTAAAGTCGAGTCTTAAAAACCCCATAATCAAAGTATCAGCATCCACCTTCTTCATCTTCTCTGACTTAACGCTTATTGCAATCGAGTTAACCGCCTCAACCTTAGGAAGAACTTTGACTTTTGTACCGTGTGCCATTCTATCGGCCACCTCAGAGACTCCTCCTTCTAGGCCCTCATAAATCATATTCACATCGAACGAAATCATATGAAGGCAACCTTTAGGACCATCGTCCTTTGGTGGTAGATCTGGGTCGTCCCTATCATCGTTGTCTGAGGCATTATTTTTGTTTTCAGGAGAATCCTCTTTGCACTTATCGACCTTTCTTTTTCTGGGGTCGTCTCGTCCCCTCTTTGTGCCACCACTGCTCACATACTATTTCAGCTTCCCAACCTTAATTATCTTCTCAATCTCGTCTTTCGGAGCTAAACAATTATCGATTAAGTGCCCATGATCTTGGTGAAATTCACACCATAAGCTTTTATTCCTTTTGCAAGGGGGAGCTTTCAACCTTTCGGCCCCTCTTAGGGACCGATCATTCTTGATCTTATTCAAAATGTGCTGGCAGCTGAACGTGAGAGGAGTATACCCGACAAACTTATTATCAACTGGTCTCTTATTTCCATCTTTATTCTTCTTCTGAAACTTGCTCCCACTGTTAGTTCTCTTCTCATCCTCAAACTTAGCTGTCATAGCTTCCTCGGCGTTCATGACCTTATCGGCCGTCCCCAATAGCTCGACCATAGACTTTGGTGGGTCCTCAACAAGCTTCCAAGGCAATTTCCCTTTCTCGACCACATGGGAGTCGGTAGTCTCCCCCCTCTCTTCTTGAGTCAGCATTGTTCCTTGACCTAAACCACTTTTCTCTCAAATTGCCAACGGGGCCGAGCCTCTCAAAGGCTGACCCTTTACTTAATCGATCAAAAGCAGAGTCCCTTAGCTGTGCATCACGACTCGACCTCCTATCATAACCTCGACTTCCTTGGATAGGGCGTACCATATTCTGAGATACTTCGTATGGCTCCTAGCAATCATCTTGAGCATCTTAAGCCTCATAATCATCATAACGATCCTCCGGACAGGGTTGGCCTTTCCTCCCTAGGCATAAACGCCTAGGGTCAGCAATATCCCTCAGCCGCTGAAGAGGTGGAAGGTCTTTGCATGGTGCCTAGGGTAGTTCCCTGGCATCCTGAGGGTGCTCCATGACTGTCGGAGTAATCCTCTCCGGTTGTGCCCCAGTTGGCCTAATTATCACATTTTGGCTTAAGACAGGCAACTATTCTTGCATTTCCTGTTGGCTGGCCACCAAGGACTTCAATTTCGCCGCTACTTCAGCCATTTCTCATCGAAAAGGCGCGTTACTGGAACTGGGACCACTAGCTGGCGGTGGTGGTGGAAATTCTGATTCCATGTATTAAACTTGATGGGTGACCTATAACTAGGGAGTATAAGCTTAGATGCTTAATATGAACTCTTTTAATGGTGAAATAACTCCACAAGAGGGGAGGATTGGTTCACCACCAGAGACTCTGGTGAGGACAAGCTAAAGAAGGGAAGAGATAATACTACTCGTTCCTATAGACGACGCCAGACTGATGATACCAAGAATGGCACCACCAGCTCACAGATATAAGAAGCTCAAACAGGCATACAACAATGGTAGTAGACACACTATATAACAGTAAAGAAAGAGATGAGGCGAAGAGGATAAACACCTAAATTTAAGTGGTTCGACCGGAGCCTACATCTACTATGAAGTGTCAATGATGATTCTTATTATAATAAGGGTACTTATGGTCTGTGAATACAACACTCAAGATTTTCTCACTCTTTTGTGTATTTTGACAGAGTTCTGCTAGGGTTATCAATAATCGATCCTTTACAATGAAGAAGATGATAAGTATTTATAAGGCTTAGGGGGTGTAATGCACCCCCAAGCATACTGAAAGTGTGCAAAGATGAAAGCATCCACTAAGATGGTGACAACTGTCCATGCACATATACTTAATGATAATGAAATCTCCCCTCATGTGAGGGGAACAATCTTAGTTATAAATAAATTTCTTACGTGGGACATGTCACTTTGGTACCTTATACTGCTCGTCTGGTTGTGGTGTCGTCTGTAGAGGTCTCGGCCTAGCTGAGTATGAGGTTGCTAATGCAACGCTGGACTATATGCGAGAATCTGGCAAGTGTGGTCCCGACTGTGGAGCCCGGGCCGAGGTAGGCTAAGCATGCCTTCTCCTAGTATCGACTGGGAAATAGGCCGAGAGATGTCCCTAGCTGCTGTAGTACTTTCTTGAAGTCTCAGCCTATGAGATGGTCGAGGTTGTATGTACGAGGTTATCCCCAGCACATGACGAGTCTTGGACGCGTCTTGTGAGTTCCTACTTGAAGTTCGATTGTTCAGGGTTAGGAGGTTTTGTCATGGGATGAGGTCATACTTGGTCGTATCAATCACCCTTATCCCTCAATCATCTATGTGAAGAGGTGGCTGGGGGATACGAGTCTGCATTGTACTTTGATGAGACATTTCTGAATACATCTTGATATGTAAGAGAGTGACACATGTCACATTTCTAGTTAGGTAGCATTTTGCCCAAGTCGGATTTGACGGCTGAACGCTTTGGATTTTTTTCCTTTAAATGATGACTCGTTTTGGGGATCGCGCCTCATCATTGCCCTGATATTTAAACACGCCAATGGAGGGTACCCACAAAATAACATCCTATGCATAATCCTTATATAGATGCCAGTCTCAAAACACATATATATAGATTGTCGGTTGCAACGTAAAACTTTGCCAAAATTATAGGTCGTTTTAAAGCCTAATTTTATTCTTTTTCGTTCATTTTTAAAACTAGAATTTGTTCGTGAGTTGTAAATAAGTTTAAATTTTATCTTGCATTACGTACTCTCTTTTCTCCCAGAATCGGGTAAAGTCTGACATTTCACTTGCACTCTAAACGGAACATAATACAAGTGTAACCTAATAATAACAACTACACTAAGGATTTTTTCTCATTTTCTCCATATTTCAAAAATATTAAAAACATAATTTTTAAAAAAATAATAAACAACATTTTTCTAAAAATAAATCTCTTCCCTCTCAGGAGTGATCCCATTCCCCCAAGCTTTGCTTAATGCCCTATTGGTTATGATTTATCATCCTACCACCTTAGAATACTTCTTTATCTTCACTCTCATCTTTTTCAAAAGAGGCATAAAGTTCATACCGCAACTACCTCATGGAAAACCCTAATTAAAATGTCAAACTGTATCCCGATTTAAGAATTATGCTCGCTCATCTAAGTTTTAAGATCGATATTCTGCAATTAGATTTCACAGAATTACAAAGGATCCAATCCCAAATGCAAGGGGTTCCCGAGCCAAAAATTTATCCAAATCATAATGTTGCCTTATCTCCTATCATGGGATAAGAATTGGCTGAGCCTATATGGGCACCAAAAGACTACCAACCTATTTTGGGAACCATGCTCAACCTTTTGGAATGACTTTATGTGTTCCACCTGTCATTGGGCCTCCACTTTCTCATATGCCCATGCCTAATCTCTCTTAACCAAGTGCAAACTTTCTAGTGTCTACTCCAGCAGGTTCCAAAGAGGAAGAACTCAATAAGGTGAAAAATACCACAAGATGCTCTCTCACAAATTTGATAAAGTGAAAATTTATGATACCTGTGTGAATCACACTCACATATCCCCTTATCCCAAAGCTCGTCCCCCTAAGAATTTCAAGATGTTAGATATTGAAAAATTTGGAAGGAAGGGACCTCCCATTGTACACTTGCTCAACTATTATAGAACCATAAGCTTGTTAGGAGGTACTAAAGAAATCATGGATCATATGTTTTAATGGACCTTAAAATAAAGTTCCATTCGTTGGTTCTTATCCCTAGATTATTCCTGCATCTGAAGTTAGAAGATGTTGCTCGAGATTCATAATTCAGTATAAGTACAATGATGAACTTATGGTGACTCATCGTCTTCTCGAACTACTTAAGCAAGACCCGGGAAAGTTAGTAAACAACTTTATAGTAATGGAGAGAGAAATATGCAACCATGACTAATCGCACATCAGAAGAAGTACAAGTCAGTATTGTGAAGAAGAATATCCTACCACACATCAAGAACACTATGGGTAGTCAATAATATTCTCATTTTAGATCAATCTGAGAAGTCGACGTGGGAATTAAAGTGAATGATGACATTCAAAGTGTAAAAATAGAATAAAAAATGAAGAATTCAATAAGTCAGTTCACTCCTCAAATGTTTGAAAGTCTAATTTTTTCCATTAACAACATATCCTCCAATCCAATAACTTAGTAGGCACCATAAGCCCATCCCACTACCATCAAAGAGATCAACTGGGCCTCGCGCTCCCCTCTCCAAAGTTTATCAAGCATTAATCTCTCATAATCTCCTTAAGGCTTGTACACTACATGGCCCACTTCCTTGGTATTTTAAGTCCGATGCTCACTATGATTTCAATCAAATTACTGGGCATACTATGAATCAATGTCATTGCCTCAAGAATTTCATGCAAGGGTTAATTGACAAAGGCATCATCGCTGCTCTAGTTGTCCTAAAGACAAACATCACCTAAAATCCTTTACCCTTTACACTAACCTGGTGTGAATGCCATATCGATTGATGTATATTCAAACTTCGACCCTAGATCAAGCCTATAAATAACCCCACCTTGTCGAATTCCTTATATATTTCCCTTACCCCCTTACAAATACATGAAAATAACTTGCTCCGTTTTGGAATCACTCATGATTGGGCCCTGGACTTAATGAAATAGGTTTTCGTAGTAGTCCACACCAAGTCTGATACCCAAAGCATGAACTTGTCAGCCATTTTGGAGTAGTTAAAACAATTAGAATAAAATTTCCACCAAACCTGACCCTTAAGGAAGAATATTATGCAAGAATGAATGACCTCTACATGGAAGCCCAGAGGTGGGCCCGTTAATCCCATGACTGGTATACGTCTCCAGAAGAGTTCAGTCTAGACAAAATAGTCCACATTCTAATAAAAGATTGCCTAAAAAAGGGGATGGTTTGTGAAGCTTATGATCTATTTGTCTTCGTGAAACTCTCAGAAGATACTTTGTCCCATTTTGAAATCACTTATCTTAAACAGTGGAAGATATGAACTTTGAATCCCCCGAGGTTGTTGAATGTATAGATTTTTTAGGGAACAATGAGATAACCGCTATAAGGTGGAATGGTGACTCCAACCATTCAAACGAATCAAATAATGAATCTAATAGTGAAGTTGTCGATACTCATACCTTCTTTTGTGGAACGATCTCTTTTGAAGGACTTTTATTCAAAATTAATGAGGTTTCAGGTTTCCCTTAGGTAGATGACGAAATGGGATTCCTCTTTTATCCATCATCAGTAAGTCATATGACTTGTTTAGGCTGGTATTATAAGGGCCCAATTCTTACTACAAGCAATGTGCCCATCAACAAAGGGATATAACTTGTCGAAGAATTACTAGTGCCCGAGATCATGGGAGAGGAAAGCAAGATCCTTGAACAATTGAAGAAAACCTGGATAAATATCACACTATAGTGGTTATTTATTTCCTTATAACTTAACATAAATTCCTCGTCACATCGCTCATACAATTCTAGGTACATCTAACTACCTCCCCCGATAAGGCCATTTATATAGTCGGGACCTTGACAACTAAGAGGCACATTAATTTTATTGATTTATAGATATCTAATTGTGGCTAATCATAGCTACGCCTTTAATATCTCGGTTAATGTCCTCCATAAGAGCATTCATATGTTTCCAGTCGATAATGGTTATGCCCTTATGCTTGTCCGCTTCGAACGCTTTTAAGGTTTAGGGCTATAAATCAGTGATCTCACTCCTCCACCTGTTGTCATGCATTTTTATAATAATACTCATTGGGAAGTCACAGAGTCATCATTCTTACACTTGGGGTTGACCCAATCTGCCTACGAATTGATTTTTAAGTGATTGACATTCTGGCATGTTTTAAATCATTGTTTGATTGCTCGTGGCTGCACAAAATCTGAGATGTTTCTTCGTCCTTTATAAAAAACTTAACTTCTTTGTATACGACTAGATTATCACAATCATTAGAGATAGTGATAAATCGGATGGCATCGACATTGGTAATCTGGTCTTGAAAATTTAACATAACACTAATAACATACTACTCTCTGACTTCAAGGTTGACCTATTCCGTCTCTGAGCAGGGGATAATTTCAAGCAAATGGTAAGTATTTAGTATACTACACATCATAATGTCAACTTAATACAAATGTTCAAGAGGATTCACTTCATGCACGGAATGGGAATGGGTTGTAGACCAGAAGGAATCACTGAACCAATCACCCTGGTGACTGCTTATCGGCCTCATGGTTTGGGATACCAACCTTCACAAATGGAACTCATGTCTCTCTACCAACTGCATAAGAATAGGACACTAAAAAAATGGAAGTCATCTCTAAAGATTCCCTCAATGGTCGTTTCAGCAGACCAGCTGAAGATTTCCTTTATTGTAGTTTCTTTATGTCACTGTCCGAGGTTGGTTATGGTTCATCAATTCTTGGTCAATCTACATATTATATCTCAATCATTTTTTTCAAATCTATGTCAATAACCGATAAATGCGTCGGCGTGACTATTATTGTTCCCTAACAATTGTTGTATTGACGACGATATCACAAATTGGAGCAGTTCCCTGGCTTAATCACAATAGGCTAACGTCCTAGGATCCCTAGCTTTGTACTCGCTGCTGAGCTGATTTGTGATCAAACAGGAGTCTCAATATACGACGATAACCTTGGATCCTGATAAACATGTGTGTTAGTGTTAGGGTCATACCAAATTTTAATTTTCAATTCAAATTACCCGAGTGAGAGAAATTGAACCAATTTTATCTTTGCACCAATTAAATCAAAGTTGTGTCAACAATTAATCCAATTTTATCTTACTTAAAATATTAATTTAGGTGATATAACAAGAATAAAATAAATAGTCACACAACGCTACGATGTATATGGAAAATCCACAACAAAAAAAACATCGGATGCCATAGCCACACAGTCCACTATGATATATGTCTCATACAAGGACAAAAAAGACTTACTCATAGACTCGATGCCTTCAAGCCTTGATTCTCTCTTCTATCCTTATTACTTCTCCACAACCACCACTAGACGCCTTCCAATGGCAATCGTAATGCAGGCGCTTCCCACTTCTCAATATCCACCGATCTTACTTATTTTTTAACTAGTCCAGATGTCACCTAACACAAACCATGGAATAAACCGCTTGAAACACTCTCAATAATGTAGAGTAAACAATCTCTGTGAAAAAACTTGAGATCTCAAATAAACATTTGATATAGAAACTTGGATATAAAACTAAGGGTGTAAACTAGGGTTGTGGAGGCTTTATATTTGCTTTTGGAAAACTGTTTTCAAACCCTCAAACTTAAAACTATTGTGCCAACACTTGTATTTATATAATTTTCTAAAAAGACATTGGGGTGTATTACGATGCATCTCATTCGAACGAAACTCCAAGTTGTTCAAATCAGAATGCTAACCTCATTTGAACGAATAACAAAGTCTTTCCAACGAAGTCACTAACCTCGTTTGAAGGAACAACAAACGATCTTTGCGCATGAACTTTTTGTCAAACAATTTTTTTTTCTCGAATCTTATTAAAATGTCATTATAAATAAGCCCTCATACTCATTTCAACGAAAACGTAAGCCATCCAAATGAAGTGCATAAACTCGTTTAAATGAGATCATAAATCGATTGAACGAAACTAAACTCCAAAAATATTTTTTTTTGAAAAATCTTTTTTCGAAAATAATCCTCAAAAAGTTGAAAACATTAAACACCCAAACTGAATCCACAAATCAATAATAATACAATATTTATACATTTGTGGAGATCCTTGGGATGAAGACGAAACATTAAACAATGTTTATATCGCTTCAATTTGGCCGTTACGGTCTTCAATCATGCATAATAGGCTTGAAGGATAAACTGAACTCAAATCCCAACCTACGACTCAAACGTTTTTGTCCAAATGGAATAAAGCTAATATTACAAACAAATTTATAGTTAATGTTTTACAAATTTGACACATTGAAATTTGCCCTTACAAGTCTCCCATTTGGCTATTCGGGGACAAAAACAAAAATAAAATATAGTCGGCCATCAAGCTCTCCAAGACTCAATCCCTAATTCCAAAAGTAAAATGTACAAACTAACATTTGACCGGCACAAACTCTTGAGTAGCTTTGCTCTTGTGAAATTTTGCCGCATCAGTGCTAAAACCTGCACACTTAACACACCCTTTAAATATAAAGAAAACATGAAATAGATAAAACAACAAACTCCCCATTTGTTAAACGTCTCCCCCTTAGAGAATACTTATCCCCCTTTTTGTTCGAGAATAGACAAAGGTAAAGTGTATTATATGAAACAACTTCCCCCCCTTTATGTGACATAAATGACATAAAGGAAACAATCAATGCCATGCGATGTGAAGTGAAATGGAAACGACAAACAAACTCAGCAACACAAGCACAAATAATCCAAACAATTAAACATGATATCAATTTGTTACAAATATGAATTATATGATACCAACATAAACATATATAACCAACAAGTATTAATTGCAAAGCAAATACTCAATACACACACACACACACACACTCACATATATATACTAGCGGAATTTTCGTGTCTAAAGGCACAACGGAAATTTTCAAAGTACGTAATCGCAAAATGACAAAATTTCTTATGGAATGAAAATACACTCAATGAGCTTCATTGGCCGTATCATTAACTCCTAAAAAGTTCAATGTAAGTACTCTTTACAGATTAATAATTTTTGTCGTAGTAGCTTTCAATTCATGTGAAAAATCGTAACTGATTGCACTTATACATATTTGCAAACACCTTTTTTTCTTCTTTTTTTTGTTAAGTGTAAATCATCATAGTCCTGCATATTTTTAAACACCTACAAATGGATTAAAAAAATGAAAGAATATATCATTGATCGACATATTACCATCGAAGAACACACCTGAAATATTTGCAAACAAAGTTAAACGGAACAAAAAATAAAAAAATTCATAACTTTGCTTTATATAATGCCCTCTTAAAAATGGATAAAACTCAATTATACAGTAGATATTTCCATGTGAATCTCACATCCATTCTATCACTCAAGTGCCAAATTTAAATAATGTTCTACAAATAAAAATAATGTATATATGTACACATACGTTAATTATAATAGCACACCAGTTGTAAGATTGAGCGGCATCTTTCGGCACCTTAAAGACCAACGTAAGGTGATGATGTTAGCCTATAAGTTTATTTTAAATTAGTTTGCCTTGTTTCTACAACTTGAGTTTGATAAAATCAACTTTTTGGATAGGATATGTATATGATTCGCAGTTGATATCCTTGCCCAAGTTACTAAACTTTGTGAGATTAGTTATAAATTCCACCTGAAAAACAATCAACATATCTTAAAACAGTTCGACATGTTATCAGAATTGTTCCAGAAAAAACAATCATACAAATTCAACTTCATATGAACGCTAACAATGCTGCTGGTGCTGCTTACGACTTGGTATATATAAACATATCTTTATCTATTCCAAATAGGCGGCTACGAGCTGGTTATAACAAATGCAAGGATGACGGATATAAAAATCGATAAGAATATAAAATGATACTCAAGAGTAGATAACCAATAGATCATCATTTAGTTTAAACACACAACATTTATAACTTATCTAACTATTTATATCACTGGTTTGAGTGTTATGTATGAATCTCAACTTTCAGTATACAAATCAAATGATATAGAGAAGGGAAAGAACTATACTTTCCATATAAAAAAAATACATTTTATGATTCATTTAATATGGATTGATGTTAAAAAAAATTGATGAATATATGACCATCTCAACTTTAAGAACTGACCAATATATGACCATCAAGGGTCTAGATGACAAACCCATAAAATATAAAAAAAAACAAAAAAAGGTAGATAAGGACCATCAAAACATAACTCTAAACTGAAAACTAGCAATCGAAACCTAAACTCCGTAATCATGACTGTTGAAATAGTATGGCAAACCCCATAAGGTAAAAAATTCAAAATCATAAGTGCAACAAAGCTAATATTTTTATGAAGTCAATGGACATGATTTGGAATGCATATTTTCAACCATATTTGTTTATCAGAACTCAAACAAATATTTCAACATAATGTTATTATACCAGTACTTTTGTAAGTGGCTACCTGTTCAATATTTCAAGATGAAGAAATATGTGAGTACATTTCAAATGATTTGGTACAAAATATATAATGTAGAAAGGGGTGGACAGAAAAGGGGAGACTTGTTGTGTCCTTTCTTTGACTGCTGGCATATGCACAGTTATGTATAATAGGCTGCCTAAACCTACAAATTTAATGTTTAGATAACTCACACGTAGATACAAAATCGTAAAATATATAAAATTTCTACTCATAAATGGCTTCCATTAAGAGTCACTCTATGAAGGGAAGTTGATATGTAATCAAAATAGATCACAAAATCGTAGTTCATAGAATCCAACAGGTGTTAACAACCATGAGGAGTGAGGTTTCCAGAGAATTTTTTTGTGAAACTTACCACTTTAGAAACAATTTACTCACCTTTTGTTCAATATCCATCGACCAAAAACCCAATACACAAAACAAACGCATTGACACAAAAAGATGAATGAGTTATTGCACACCAAACAAAAACTGATCAATTGAATGAAGCAGAAATTACTTTAGATTAACAGAGATGCAACACTAAAAATAAGGGGAAAATGGATGGAGACTCCACATGAGACCTAGAAAACCAAAAACGGTAATAGATTTTGAAATGCAGATTAGAATAAAACGATAATTTTCATGGGTTTAATTTTGGCATTTAAATATTGAATAAACTGTGAAAAACATATAATTTAATGTAAAATGAAGAGAAAAGTAACAATTTGTGAGAAACAAATACAATTTTCCTCTAGTGTATGTCCCTCAAACACACCAATATGAGGTGTTTATAACATGTCATATGCACCTCGTCAACAACGCATATGATTCAAATGAAAAGAAAACTTGTGCATTACGCCTATCGTGGGATAGCTTATCGTATCTACATCACTCCACTAGCATTACTCCTAAACTAAATTTCCCAATACACTATCTAAAATAATGCCTTCAATGACATTATGTCGAAAAACTATGTTCGGTGACATAGGCCAGTAGTCATACAAAAATTAGCACCTCCATAGAGTGAGAGGGGAGAAATGAACGAATAGCTAAACAAAGAATTTGAGAAGTTCAAAGCTTGGTTTAAGTGAGTAGTTCGTGCAATTAAAAGAATTTGAGCAGTTCAAAGCTCGAGCAGTTCAAAGAATTTAGGAACATACACTTTTACTGGTCTTTTATAAATGAAGAGCCAAACATATAATGATTACTAAAACTTACTCTAACATTATGATAGCAGAAATCATCCCGCACCTAATTTTACCCATCACTGTACTCTTTCACTCATTTGCCTTTGCTATTTCTGACTTCTCTTCCTGGAACTGGAACTGTAAGGTCCATATTTGGGCCTTTTGCTGAGCTAGTGAAGTCATTCAATCTTCTGTCTTGGCTTGTGCACTAGGGACACCCGACAACATGTGCACTATAACAAATTAGCAAGGCAAAACCAAATAATAATATATACATGAAAAAAAAGATATATATGCTCTTAATATTGGCTATAATTTGATTGTTTGAATCTGTATTCTAAGATCGCAAAAATCAGTGTCATGGAAAAGAAAACATGTAGAAATCATAAGGAATGCTCGAAGTTTACCTCAATCTAGCAAATGTTTGCTACTAATCACGATATACATACAAACTAAGACTAATAACCTGTTGGGAATATTTCGAAAGTAAAAATTAAGGTTAAAGGAGGTAACATATTTGCACATTCATTTGGTGTATACATCAATAAAGAGATATACATATCGTATTTAACAAATAATAAGAGAGATGTACCAATAATTAGTAATGGAAAGGTAATACAAAACGAACTCATTTTTGAATATCCCAACCACTCCCTTTGACTAAAGAAAAAAAATGATTTTTGAACAGAACTTTTATCACGAAATGTGGTGGTTATTGTTTAGGGAAAAAATCATTTTAAAACCAAAAATAAAACCCCCTATTTTAAGTCTATTTATTCCATTTAAAAAATTGAAACCCTTAGATTGAACCCCTAAAAAGGGACTAATATCAACAAAGGAGAAAGTAAGCATAAAGAGTGAGAGATCAAGAATACCTTTAGGATTTATTACGGTTCTCTACAAAATAATACATGCAGATGATAAATACAAAACCCAAAAATGCTCCATGAGATTAGTAGTTCCATTAACAGGTAGTTTTTTCTATGTAATTCCTCTATAAATAAGATATGGTGTTTTAAACTATTGAAAATCTACCCTATTACAGGTTGCTCCACACAAAAAATAAACAATTGATTAGACAACACGAAAAAAAATTAGTATGTGTGCGTGTGTGTGAGTGCGCGAGTGTAAGAGAGCGAGAGAAAGACCACCTGAGGGCAACAATAATGGAGGAGGAGGAGGAGGGCGGAAGAAGGCAGCGTATTATTCTCATAGAATTCCCGCTTAGAGCTCCAAATATTAAGCATTACTAATTTGAATTCAATTGTACCGCTGAAAAATGATGCCACTGTGACTAATTTATTTGTTGTATCCGTTGATACAAATAACATCCTGAATGAGACAAATAATGAGTTGTAGTTACATGTTTAAGGGGATCTTGATCAACCAATTTGAAATGAATGAAAATTGAAGAACAATGTTAGGCCGTAAAGAAAGAGAAATACATATTCCTAAATTGTTAGAAATCCCAAAATATAAGAAATGAATGCACCCTACGCTGTCAAACTAACAAAAAATATGCATAGGGAACTAACTACAAAATCTCTGTTTTATGAGATTTAGCTAAGCTAAAATACTTTAAAATAATGATGGTAAGATAGTTAAATAATGTGTATTCAGCATTCAAAATAAAATAGGTTATGGCGAACATTATTCAATCATATATTGATTGGTAAAAACATAAACATATTAACATTCAACATTTAGGAGTTTAAAGAAACAAATGACATAATGCTAGAGAAGTGTAAACAGTATTAATAAACAACGAAATCCATTAAATAAAAAGTTTAAGAAATGAATCGGTGTTACTGTTCGACCAAGAAACGCTGCATAGCTTAAGAGTATGTTTTTGTGTTTAGCAATACTCTTACTTATGCCTGGGCCAAACACCAAAGTAAGCCTGGACTCCGCTAAGGAACATAGCAATAATAACACCCAAGAGGACTAAAAAAGACCATGGGGTCTTAAAGTACTCAACCTGAAGTTTTGCTATCCATTTTTTGCCACTGTCATCATAGTATTCTTGGATATCAGTTTTTGTCTTGGCATAAATTGCAGCATTGGGCAACAAGTCCTTGCTTATGTTATTGAACAATCGGTACACTTCTTCGTCGCTTCCGAGGCAATTGACAAGCCCTTTGGTGGACCGGAGTACTTTCACGTCATTGACGTCATCGATTAGAGAATCGAGAAAGCATATATAGGAGCTGGCCCATGACTCCTTTGGGACATTGGAACACATCTCGAAGGATACCAGGTTTAAGAACATGGACTCTGTGTAGTCATCGACCGTTATTCGGGGAAACTCAAGATACGCACAGAGCTTACCAGGGACATAGACAACGTCAGATAAATTATTAGATGAGCTCTGCTTGAACTGAATTCCAGCACCGCGCAACTCGCGTACGTTACGAAAGGTATAAGGCTTGGAGGGTTGATGTAAGGAAATTTCAAGGTAAAGGTTGCCTGCAAAAATAGGTTACAATCATTGCAAGGACATAACCAATAGCGTTAAATAAGAGAAAAGCTTAAGGATGTCATATGTTCATTCTCGATATTAATTACATATATGAAAACATTTTTTATATAGTTGATGGCATTCGAGACTATTTCACACCAATGAGACATGCTATACCCTCAAAATAATACAATTTTTATTATCTCTCTCTAGAGCCTAACTCAAACCCATGTCACTTGATACTCTATAATTGGCCCAGTCCGACTGTCACACATTGACACTGCTTTTATTGGTTCACAACATGAACCACTTATCATGACTAATAGTTAACAAATAATTATTTGGGGAAGTTGCTCTCGGCCATAAGTCATTATCTAACATGCCAATTAATTTTCAACATACATATACAAATATAATGATATTTAAATGCAACAAAGTCCACATCATCATAACTCACAGAATAATACCGTTATTGTATATCAATATATTCATAGTTGCATATTAAGAATCCATGCTTTAACACATATGCAGTACATTGTGGGCATTATAAATGAGAATGTGCATGAACATAAAAATATGTATACATAAAGTCCCAATCTAATAAAAGAATCACAAAAGTATATGAAATGAACACATTACATCTACAAATCTTGAAGCAAATTTCATAATGTAGATCATATCTCAAAGGTAGTTTGTTTTATGTCCCGTAAACTTCATTTAAGAAGAAACAAATGGTAGCATTAGAATAAAATAAAATCCAAATTTATACAGCCAAATATGGTAACAATATCACATGCACGCCTCCTGCTTTCAAGACCAGTTCAAAGAGAAGGTGTAACAAATATGGTAACATTCCATAGTTAAAAAATTAAAAAAGTAAAAAGAAAGTCCAAAAAACAAAATAAAAGCTTCTATTTGTAAGCATTAGTACGAACTCGAACAATTTAAAACTACCTCTTAATTTTAAAATAAAACCTATCGAACATTTTCCCATGTAATTCAACAATGTATCTCTTAATTTTTTACCAAATTTACCTCATGTCAGAGCTGTAAAGCTATACTTACCACAAATATACTATTTAACATTCCCCGATCAACAATAAATCTATCGTGAATATAAACTACTGAACTCAATACTTATTTCTTGAGAGCAAATCGTCCAGCTAACATAATAAAAAAGAACGAAATATTCACCATTTTATTTCCACATTACAGTTCATTTGATTACAAATTCAGAAAGAAACTAAAAAATAGAAAAGTAAGAAAGTAACTCGCCAAACCGCTCATATTTTTTTTCTTCTTTAATGAAAATGATTTTTTTTTCAAAAAAAAATCCAACTTTGAAAGTAAACGCGCGCCAAGTAATCATGTGTAGAACTGAATTAACTTGTAAAAATTATTAGTAGTAACATTGTTCCAGACGATTAAACACGCACTCCATACGAATACTGAAAAGATAATGTACAACTCAAATTGATGTTTTGTTCTTTATACTCTGAACAAATTTCCTTATTTTTATTGTTTGTTTTCTACTATATTCCAGAAAACTAACTGATTGGAGTATACGATTTATATTCTCCCTATCATATGCAACCCATGATTTCAATTGGCAATGATGTTTTGCCTGAATTGGCAGGGTACCCTGAGGTCACTCGAATAAGGATAAATGGTAAGGACAAGTTTGGCTACCGTAGACGGTCACATCCCACTTAAATTGGACCACTTTAAATAAGTATTGGGGTATGTTGAATAAGTATTGGGGTATGTTAAATACTAATAGAAAACACATAGCTATTGAAAATGAATACTAATGTTCAAAAGCTATGTCTTTCATACCAATATCCAACCAAATCATAATACTATAAAAATTCAAACACCATAAAAACTCAAAGTAAAACACCATATCTGCTCATTAAAGCCAATGCTATGAGATTCAACAAGAGATAAGCAGAGAATGAAGAAAGTTATGATATTGATTATACATTGAAAAGCTAATATTGATAGAAACACAATAATCCTTATAATCAATCATTGTTCCATGCAAAAAGTAATATCCCATAAAAAGAAAGAGAAATAAAATAAATTAAAATGGTTTAGACATAGTGGCATTTCTTCAAACACATAATATTCATACTATGGCGTTCCATCTTAATCACTATGGCACTTCATCAAACACAAATAATATATAAACAACATCACACTATCTCTTTATTAATACAAATATAAACCATCAAAGAAAAATAAACCATTCTTTGCAAGCACAACATTAACTTATACATATAAATAAAATATTGTTCAGCCAAGGTCCAAAATATTGTTTGGGAATTTGATTTCTATTCCTAGAATCTACATAATATTATTTAAGAATATAGAAATCATATTCCGCAAAACTACCAAATATGTACTCTACATGTTAATTAAGCAAGTATTTAATGTTAAGTACAACTTACATAAATTAATTTAACCCAATGGAACTAATAAAAGAAACTTCAAATTTAAGTATATCTAGGGTAGTGCAAATATCCATTTGAAACCTTCGATTTAGATCTGTAAAACTAAACAAAAAAAATCTCAATTTGAATCCAGTCAGATATATACATAAATGCAATAAAGAACCCAAAATCGGGAAAAGCCCTAAAACTGAAACTAAACGAGCTTCAAACCCTAAATTCCCCCCCAAATCCATCTGATCGATCTGGGTTCGAGAGAGAGAGGGACGAGAGAGTTACCTGCTGATCGATAGAGAGAGAGAGGGAGAGATGTTTCGACAAAAGAACAATGGAGGGAGAGTTGTTCGATTGATAGAGAGAGAGAGAGAGAGTAGTGTACCCGTCTAGTGTGTAAAAGCTTCCATAGTGTTAATTTTATATTTTATATATGTATTTGAATTTTGGGTAAGAGGAGGAAAGGAAATGAGGGTTAAAAAAGAGGGGGAACTCAAATATTTAAGGTGCAAATATGGTATGATGTGTATTTTAATCTCAACCATTGGATCTTTGCCTTGTTGGCTTTGATCTGAATCGTGAAGTGTCTTTCCATCTTATGAATAGTGAAAGCACCATTGTAACTAATTATATACATATATATATATGACAAAAATGCATAAATATATAGGTACAAAACACCACAAAAGTCACACAAAACATAAATTTTCACATTCATACGGAATAAATGTGTCTAAAATAAATGTGGTACGGAGTGAAAAAGTGTGAACTAGAAAACAAAAGAAATATATCCAAACCACTGAAGATAGTCCAAGGAGTTCTATTTGATCATATTAATTTATAAAACTTAGATATAGCCTCAAGTTACATATAAAATAAACTCAAAATAGACAAACGGACTAAATGTGCACAATCCTATAAAATGTTAATGGTTCTCAAATCAATAGCATTAAATATTAGTGATTAATTAGGACTCATTGTGCAAACCCATTGATCTTCAACTGATAACACTCTCAAAATAATAAATATATTATATTTTTCTTACTCTTTTGTGAAGATATCACTTTTGATGATCAATTTCTAAACTAGACATTAACAAATCTTTTTTTTTTCGTTTTCCTCTATTTTCTTTTCAAAGGCTTCTGCCAATGGGAACTTTCATGCAAAAGATATTTACTCCCTTCATAGCCTTTTCCCATTGAACACTCATCGTTTTTTCATTCCTATTTGCAAACACATGCAATGGTTATTACATGCACAAATCCCCCATATATAGATATGTATTGACAAGATTGATAGGAAAACACCTCACTTAGATCATGCCATATAAGAGTTAAAATCCAAAAGAGCTTATTCAAGTGTATGCAAAGTCATATACTGATGAATTCATTAAGCAAATCAAATTCGTACAGCTCCGTGCAAGCATGATTAAGAAATAATCCAAATTAATTATAAACCATACGCAATTGTACTAGACACATGGAATGGATGGGATTCAAACACATCAATATTTCACACAAAATGTGTAAAACTAACTACAAAAAAAAATTAGTTTTGAAAACATCTTTCTAAAATGACTCAAAAGACAAACAAAATATTTTTGTATTTTTGTCATATAGACTCAAAAAGTGAAGAATCATAATACAAAAGACATAAACATCATACGACCAATCAAAGCATATATCATGAAGCACAAAAACTAGTGTATAAAAGCAGGGAAACATAATCACTCATAAGATATAAAATGTGATGAATCATGTGCAAGCATGCATGAATTAACAACTGTAACATGCAATGACTCAAAATTCGAATTCCTAACCCCAATAGATAAAAATTCAATGACTCGTGTTTTAGGAACCATGGTGACATGGAATCTAAACTTCCTAAGACCTTTTCTAAGATCATAAAAAAATTCCCTAAGGTGACATTTCCTACCACAATACGAGCATGTTTAAATACGGGGAATCTTATCTTTGGATTGACCTTTTCTAATGTACCTAGTAACGGTTGACACTCTTAAAACTATGGTCTTGGCTTTAAAAGCAGAAGCATTCAGAACATTATAGCCAATTCCACTCCTATCTTTTTTTATATGGACGATGCCTAAAATCTTATTTATCTTCTCTGACCTAGATTCCAAATAAAATTTGATGCAACTTGAGTCTCTTAATTTTTCTTGTAACTCCACAATTATATACTCAAGCAAAAGACCTAGACTCATTAAATTTTAGGGACTCTTTATTCATATTTTCAACCATTCCTAGAAGGTTATCTCGCTCCCCCTCAATGTAAGCGGACTTATACCTAAGAGTTTTCTCACGCACCATCAAATCTTCAATTATTTTATCATTATCTTATACGGCACGTTCTATCCCCCCAGCCTCTATGTTCTTAGAGTCCTTTAAATCATTATCTAAAACATGGACTCTAGCCCCGCTCCCTTTCTTAGACTCTTTTAATTTATTAAAATCACATCCTTTTGACTTTGAATATTTTGCAAAAATTCAATTTCATATTTTAAGCACAAATTTTCCTTTTCAAGAAATTTTACTCCGTTTGTAAATTTCAAATTCAAACGATTTAATTTTTTTGCGTGATTATGAAGCTCATTTAACTCCTCTCATATGTTAAAATCCTCCTCATCACCAAAAACACATGTATACTTATCACTTTGAGGACCTGTCTAGAGAATAAAAAAACAACCCTAAAATAACACTATATAGGGATCAAACATGGTAAAGTAGTGCAACCCGTTCTGATACCAATTGAGAAACGTGTATGCTAGTTCTAGGGTTATACCAAATTTTATTTTTTAATTTAAATTACCCGATTGAGAGAAATTAAACCAATTTTATGTTTGCACCAATTAAACCAAAGTTGTGTAAATAATTAGTCAAGTTACATCTTGCCTAAAATATGAATCTAGGTGATATAACAAAAATAAATAAACAACGACACAACGGCGTGATGTACGAGGAATACTCATAACAGAAAAAACCTCAGACGACCTAGCCACACAAGTTGACTATGATATAGGTCTCATTCAAGGACAAATTAGACTTACTTATAGATTCGAATCCTTCAAGACTTGATGATATCTTCTCTTCTTTTTACTTTCTTTATAGCCACCACTGGATGCCTTCCAATGGTAATCACAACCCAGGTGCTTCCACATCTCTGTATCTATATATCGTACTTGTTTCTTGACTAGTCCAATCGTCACTCAACACAAATCACATAATCCATCATTCTAAACACTCTCAACGATGAAGAGTAAACAATCTTGGTGTAGAACCTCGAGATATCAAGCAAATATATTACATAGAAACTTAAGTCCCAAACTAAGGGTGTAAACTAGGGTTTGGGAAGCTTTGTATTTGCTATTGGAAAGCTATTTTCGAAAACCTCAAACTTAAAATCTATGTGCCAATTCTTGTATTTATATATTTTTGCAAAAATATAGTTACACGTATTACGAGGCATCTCGTTCGAATAAAACTTTAAGTTATTAGAACGAGAATAACAATATCGTTTAAATAAACAATAAGGTCGTTGGAACGAAGCCACTAATCGTGTTTCAACAGACACGAAACGACCTTTGCAAGAGAAATTTTTGTCAAGAAGAAACATTTCACTCGAAGCTTTTTCAAAGCTCGTTAGAACAAAAAACCCCATACTCATTTGAACGAAATCATAAGTCATCCGAACGAAGTGCATAAACTCATCTGAACGACGTTATAAATTAGTTAAAACGAAACTAAGCTCCAATTTTTTTTCCCGTAAATTAAGCTTAAAAAAGTTAAAAATATAAAACACCCAAATTGAATCCAGGGATCAACAGTAATACAACATTCATACCGTTGTATAGATCCCTAGGATGAAGACGAAACACGACATGAAACTCGACAAGATGTTGATGTTGCTTTAACTTGGTCGTTATGATCTTCAATCATCAATTATAAACTTGAAGGACAAACTAAACCCAAATCCTAACCTATGACTCACGCGGTTTTGTCTAAATAGAATATAGCCAATATTACCAACAAGTTTACAATAAACATTACAAATTTGACATATTGAAATTGAGAAAACAATGTGTGAATGACCTACACAAATCTAAAAGGGGTAAATAGGTTTGATAAGTCAATGTGCCCAAATTTTAAGATTCCAAAAATTCTTCCAAATTTTAAACACCTTAACAATAAGAATTAAATCCAAATGTCGTGTTAAAAACACACACACAATTAAATTAATTATATCTAAGTGATTATGCAAAAGTTAATATACCTAAGTCAAATTTTATCCTAATTTGAGTGATCCAAACATCCTAATGTGAGGTGTGTGATCAAGTGTGTTAGATATAAAGATAAGCAAACACAAAAAATGAACAAGACAAATGTAACGAGGAAAATCTCTACCTAGGGGTAAAAAATGTCAGACACACTCAATTTTCATTTCCATTTGAAAAGCAAATTTTATAAAGGTTAGGAAGATACCTTTTACACAATCACAATTATATAGATACGTATGAACCTTCAACCTTCTCCCATAGCAAATGAAAATCTAATCTAAGCCCCATGAATTGAGCGAAGAACTCCTGTCTTCCTTGAAGTCACACCATGTTCTAATTCCTCTAATGAATTAAATCACCTATAAATTTATATCGCAGAATACTTATTCATACAAAACCATAAATAAATGTAACTTTTGATAGAATTATGAGTTCAATTCAATCAAAAATCCTCATAAAAACATTGATCTCACTTTGGATATGAAAACTCACAAAACTCTCATAGGATTTTGAAATTTAAGTTTAGAGAAAGAAGGAAAGACTCACAAACATGAAAATCATCCCAAATAAAGTATTTTTAGATGAGGAAAAAGTCTATCTTCAAAATGGAGGGAAAACAAGGCTATTTATATTAAAACTCAAAAATCCTATGTCGTTGTGCACACGGTAAGATTTGGGCATTCGCACGGTTGCAACCAATACACCCCTAACTCGAAAAGCAATCAGGGCCATGCATACAAGTATGATTTGATGTCATTCGCACTGATACTTGTGCATGAGCTTAAATGTAAGCCGTGCAAAATTCCATAATTTAAATTCTTCAAAAACTCTTTGAAAATATTTCCTTTAAAAACCAATCTTGAACCCAAAACTACAAAACACAAACACAACTCAGTTAAGGTATTTTTTTTTAATTATGTTATGAAAAATTCATTCAATTTGAAAAACACATAAGTGTATGCAAATAGTCAAAATTAAATCAAACTTCTTTAAAAGGATATAATTTTCTATATGCATCACGGAAGGCTTCAATGAGCGTCATGCAAGGTTTTTAATTCTTCAATGTGTGATCTAGATTCAAGATCGTCAATATGGCTCGATAGACTCAATGTTTTGACATAGGAGATAGTCAATATATATATATATATATTACAAATGTTTAAATTTTCAGTCTCCCCCTTTTGCTATTCTGTGGCAAAACCCCCAAAACCAAAAATGTTTTATCAACCCTACAAAGACTCACGACTTACTAGCAATATAGTGAGAGTAGTAGAAAGGTAATGTACAAATCCAGATGACCGACTCAATGCTTCAATGTAAGCTATTTGATCATGTAGTAATGTGAGGAATCTTGCAAAATTGCAGACAACAAGAAACTATTACGCTGGAAATGCAAATGAACTAATTCCCCCTTGTCGGAAATCCTTCCAAAAATATTGATATAAAAAAATATGAATGCTGAAATAAAGATAAATAAATCATTTCTCCCCTCGATCAAACATATATACAAACAACAAACTCCTCTTAAAACTCATAATCAAAGCATATATCAAACAAGCAAGCATATGATAGTCAAATATACCTCAAGCATGATACAAACAAGCAATAACATCCCTCTATATTTGACACCCCCAAATCAACAAAGTATATTCTTGTCTCCCTTTTTTAAGAAGAGTAAAGAGGATAAATCCAACAAAAAAATGTCTTCCCCCATTTTTGTTATGGAATAAAACAAACAAGAGGATTTAACAAATGCACATAAGAAAGATATATAAGCATGTATACAAAGCATGAATGATTAAAGACACAAACAACATCTCCAACATACAAACATAGCAAGCAAACACATATATTCCTATCACAAACTCATCATCATCTCCAAAAATAAAAAAACACAAGACATCAAAGAAGTAATCATGAAATAAATGAAGTGAGATGAAAATATGTTATCATAGATAAAAAAAATCAATGAAATTAACTCACTCTCAATAAAACATCCTTTGTCCCCAACTAAATATCAACATCAAAGAATAGAACAACTCCCCTTATGATAAAATATGTAGCATATAGGCATATATAAGTATGAATCGTGCGATAACAAATCAATCAATAATCTCCTCCTAAAAAAACAATCTCCTTTTAAACAAAATTTCATTTTTGTCATCACACGAGAAATAAGCATCGTGAAATAGCGTGGGGAATATCAAAAAGCGATAAAACTAGTAAAACCACTAGAATATAATCATAACAAATGAAGGATCGGAGTAAGAATAAAGACAACTGAGTCCAACTGAGAAAATAAAAGTTCAAAAAATAGAGGACTCTGCGCACGCCTAACCTTTAGATCCATGTGAACGGGTGTTGTGCATATGGGGTCGAATCATGAACGTGTGAAGGCAACCAAACAAAAAAAATCAGAAATTCAATATCATGTAAAACACACTAAATCACTGAGAAAACAGAGGTATATCCAACCTTATCGCTACTTTTAATATGTTACTCCCCTTAAATCACAAAACTTCCATAAAACACATCTTTGATGCACAAACCATCGTAAAAACACTCATACCAACCAGTATATGAAAAATGCATGAAATAAGTGTTATGAACCTGTGAAATAAATACTTACTACATACTAAAGCAAAATGACCAAGCATAAATTCTTCTGAATTTAGCCCCTTAAGTTAGTGATTTTAATATCTCGAACAAAGTAATTGAATCATTTTTATCCCATATCATTGCCCTTGACTATTTCTAACGAGTAACCCGAGTTTCGTGTATTTCTTATGGATTTTACAGGTATTTAGTGCAAGAAAAGAAAGAAAGAAATCGGAAGAAAGGAAGAGAACAAAGGCAGACAAGTCAAAGGGCAAAAACGTAAATTTACACCTGGAGTTCGGAATTGAAGCCTAAAGGAAAGTTGAAGATCCTTATTTCACAAGAGCATCAGAAGAAACAACAATCAAATCAGAACTCGAGATCAAAAGTTATGACCAGTCAAAGATGGAAAGAAAAAGTCAAAATTGAAAAAACCCCGATCGATCCGATTTATCTCGAACCGATCCGAAATGTCACCATTCCAGTAGATCCCAGATTGATGCCAAACCGATGACAACAGAACCGATCCGATAGCATCCGAATTGGTCCGATAGAAATAAAAATGAACCGATCCGGTTAGTGAAAAACGAACCGATCCGATGGGATCCGGATCGGTCCGGCTGTTCGAATTTTTGGCATTAATTATGGAGCTCAAGAGGTGCAAATCTTGGGATATCTTGCACAACTCATCGATATTAGCTGTCAATTCATGCTAGTTGGTGTTATAAAAGGCCAAACTCTACATCCTTCCAAAGGGAGTCGAATTTTAGAGAGAGAGTCAGATTTTAGAGAGCCTTTTTAGTTTTTAGTAGACAATTTCATATTCTTAGGAAAAAAAACCTAGTTTGTAAGTTTGAAGAATAAGGAGAATTCTGGATTCAATTTCATCTCTTTTCCCTAGTGCATATTTCAAGTATCAATTTTTCAATCCAAGTATCAAATTCAATTCTCTTATTTCATCTCAATTCTATTTTCAATTAAATTCTCAATTGTTTTGTAATTTTTGTTTTTACAATGTTTCTTAGATCCATAATTACATGCATTGTTATGAATTTGTTTTCTAATAAAACCATGTCTAGCTAATTTTTCAAGGGTTGGGGTACATGAACTCATTCCGAGGTAAATTACCCATGTAGAAAATAGAGGGTAAATTAAATATTAACCGAATCGTGTATGGAAATTATACGAACATAGACGATCTTTTAATCTCTCTTTCCCTAGATACTTGGGATGTTTAAGAACACTATGCAAGTGTAATTGTCCATTCACCGCTTTGTATTTACCTTTGATTTCATATGATGCGGGCTAATTCCCTCATATATGTAATGCTTAGGATCTATAAAGATTGGATTTAGTCAAAATTTCAATTTACAATTCTAGTATTCTATACGGTAATTAACTAAGGTTTGAGGGATTGTATTCCAACCTATTTTCTCTCATATTCATATCTAATTTCTTACAATTCTTGGTGTTTTGTGCACGTAGTTAATTTTTATTTCATCACCAATTGGAAATTTCAACCCATCAATCATCTTTTCTTTTCTTTTGAGAAACCATTTGAAGATTAAATAACTCTTCCTACATAATTCCCAATTGCCAATTTCTGATCCTTGTGGAGACGATCCCGACTTGTCGGATTATTACTAACGCGACAGGCTTGCACTTGAGCCTAGAGAGAACACACTTTTGAGATAAATTCTTAGTCGCGTCAAGTTTTTGGCGCCGTTGCCGGGGATCGTAAATTGGTGATTCGTAGGAAAGTGAATTTAATCCTAAAGTGTTTTTCTAAAAAAAATAAATAATAATACTACCTTTCATCTCATCTCTTGTACGATTACATGCAAAATCCACTTCTCACCCAAGTCCACGAAAATCCTATTGCCGAAGCTAATTATGAAAATTCTCATACCACCGATTCTTCACTCTTTTGGGTTCCACCTCCTTCACCTAATAAATTAATCACAAGTCGCACTTTGAGTCAAACACCGAGTGAAAGTTTTGAATCGTTTGGTAGCAATATGTCTGTTCACGGAAGTATTGGTGTTGGTGCTGGAGAGGAAGAGTTACCATATCTTCCCATGAAAGATCTTTTATTTCCGGAGCGAACTGTTACCCCTGGTTCCATTTTACTCCCGTATAATGCCGATCAGTTCCACTTTCGTAATGGGATGATTCAAATTCTTCCTACATTTCATGGAATGGGTTCTGAAAAACCATATCTCCATATTAGAGAGTTCGAAGAAGCATGTGAGACATTTGGTGACCAAACTTGCCCACAAGATGTTATCCGATTAAAGCTTTTCCCTTTTTCCTTAAAGGATAAAGCTAAGACTTGGCTATGGTCACTACCCCCGAATTCTATTTTATCCTGGAGAGATATGCAAACTAAGTTCCTATCCAAGTTCTTTCACAGTACAAAACCAACTCTGTCAAAGCTCAAATACAAGCTTTTAGGTAAAATGAGAATGAAGCTTTCAACAAGTGTTGGGAATGATTTTAGGAGTTAGTTAGTGCTTGTCCACATTATGGATTCGAAAAACATCATCTTATTTCATTTTTTCATCAAGGGCTTACTTTAGCATCTAAACAACTTGTTCAGACAATGTGCGAAAGACCATTATGGGAGCTAGACTCGAGCGATGCTGAGGCTCATCTGAAATACGTAGCGGAGACTACGCCAGCATGGGATATTTCTGACCCCAATAGTCAAAATAAAAATCGACAAGTGTCCAACTCGTCTACTGCGTCCGGTATTTATCACTTGGACAAGGACACTTTGTTAGATCGTAAATTTGACTAATTGGAAAAGAATTTCAGAGACATGCTTGAAGTTCGATTAAAAGAAGTCGATGGGCCTGTACAAGTAGGAAAAGAGAAAGTGTGTGCCATTTGTGCTGCTGGTCATTCTACTAGAGGATGTCCTACCATCCCTGCATACAAGGCAATGTACACTGAGCAAGTAGAGGCGATAGGAGGGTTTCGCAGAAATTTTAATGTATCACAAGGGAAAGCATACAATTAATCTTAGAGGAATCATCCCGATTTCAACTATGGACAACCACAAGGTGGGATGGCTCCTAATCCACATGTGGCTTTGCCACCACTCCCTCCTCAATTTCAATAAATGCCTCCTCCGATGCAAACCCCTATGCTGGTACCATCTCCTGGTCCTTATGTCACTCCACCTAGGCGATCTCTTGAGGATAATCTAAATCAATTCATCCAATCTCAAAAGGAGCGCAATGCTAAGTATGATCGAATGTTCACAGAAATTCATACTAGCATCTCTAGGTTGCAATATGTATTGAATACTCAGGAGAAGAGTAAATTCCCAGCTTAAGGCCAAAGACCTCCTCCTCAAGGACAAACTACGGTTAACTCTACATCGTCGAATTTGCCAGAATAATGATAAGCTGTCACTACACTACGTAGTGGTCGCATAATTGATCTAGCGCCACCACCTCCCAAGGAATCTAAAGCTAAAGAAGCTTCAGAATCTAAGGAGACCCCATTGGACATGGATGATAAGGATGAAGGAGTTGAATCTGAAGTTAAAGTAAAACCACCCACGACTGCTCCATTTTGTCAACACTTGGCACCACCTAAAAAGGGGGCTTCGCGTACTGAGGTGTTAGATGTTCTGAAGCAAGTGAAGTTGAACTTGCCATTTCTGGATGCTATCCAACAAATTTCGGCATATGCCAAGATCATCAAAGATCTTTTGACTATCAAACGACGACTTAAGGTGAAGAAAAATGTCTTTTTGGCACAAAATGTGAGCTCGGTCCTTCTTAATGATCTTCCACCAAAATTCAAGGATCCTGGTGCACCTACAATTTCGTGTGTTATAGGAGAGAGCAGAGTTGAAAAGGCTTTGCTTGACTTAGGTGAGAGTGTGAACATCCTTCCATACTCTATCTATAAGCAGCTTGATTTAGGTGATCTTAAACCTACCCGAATCAGTCTACAGTTAGCAGATCGAACAGTGAAAGTGCCTCATGGGGTTGTCGAGGACGTGATAGTTCAAGTGGATACATTCTACTTCCCGGTTGATTTTATCATTTGGGACACGAAGCCTTCCCTCTATTCGAGTAATCATGTTCCTATAATTTTGGGCCGTCCATTTTTATCTACTGCTAATGCTTTGATCAATACACGTAATGGACAAATGCAACTCACTTTTGGAAACATGACCCTCGAGACCAATATTTTCAATGTTGCTAACTAAGTGGGTGATGAGGATGAAATTCACGAGGTTGATCTTATTGAAGAGGTGGTGGATGAGAACATCGAGAAGATCATAGGTGGAGATGCACTGGAAGTTTGTTTAGTGCAAGGTGTTGAGAATAAGAGTTCTTATACTGAGTTTGAGCGTAAAGTGGAAGAGTTGGGAGCTTGGTTGCAAGAAGAAGTGAATTTTGAGAAGTTGAGAGATGTTGATTGGATTTCAAGATTTAAGGAATTACCCCTGAGTGAGTCACTCAGGATCCCCTCTGAAGATAGATTTCCTAGTCTTGAGTTAAAGAAACTACCCTCTCATGTAAAATATGCTTTTCTGGGAGAAGATGATACATTTCCTGTTGTTGTTTCTTCCAGTTTAAAAAAAGAGCAAGATGGCATGTTGTTGAATGTGTTGAGGAAGCATAGGAGTGCATTTGGTTGGACTATAGCAGATTTGAAAGGTATAAGTCCTTTGATTTGTACCCACAAAATCCACCTCGAGGAGGACGTGAAGCCCTCGAGAGAGATGCAAAGGCGACTGAACCCAACCATGAAAGATGTAGTTCGAGCGGAAATCATCAAATTATTAGATGCTGGGATTATCTATCCCATTTCTGATAGTAAATGGGTGATCCCAATTCAGGTCGTTCCAAAGAAGTCGGGGATGACCGTGGTTGAAAACACTAAGGGAGAATTAATACCTCAACGCACCACCACCGGGTGGCGTGTTTGCATTGATTACCGAAAGCTCAATGCCGGAACAAGAAAATGCCATTTTCCCTTGGTATTTATCGACCAGGTGATTGAACGAGTAGCGGGACATCCTTACTATTATGTCCTAGATGGATATTCTGGCTATAATCAGATTGAAGTGGATGTACTTGATCAAGAAAAGACGACTTTTACATGTTCGTTTGGTGTGTTTGCCTACAAATGTATGCCTTTTGGGTTATGTAATGCGCCAACAACTTTTCAAAGGTGCATGTTGAGTCTCTTTAGCGACATGATAGAGAAAGGTTTGGAGGTATTCATGGACGATTTCAGCGTTTTCGATCCAACTTTCGAACAATGCTTAGCTAATCTTGAAAGAGTTTTATTCTAGTGTGTGGAAAAAGACTTAGTCCTCAATTGGGAAAAATGCCATTTTATGGTCACTGAGGGTGTAGTTCTGGGCCACATTGTCTCATCTAGGGGAGTTGAGGTTGATCGAACAAAAATAGAAGTAATAGTTGAGTTACCCCCGTCAAAATCGCTTTAAGATGTGAGGTCCTTTCTAGGCCATGCTGGATTTTACAGGAGATTTATCAAAGACTTTAGCGCCATTGCTAGACCCTTGAGTAATCTTCTCACTAAGGACACTCCGTTTGAGTGGAATAACGCATGCCAAGAAGCTTTCTATATACTCAAAAGCATGCTAATTTCTGCTCCTATCATGCAAGCTCCCGATTGGTCACTCCCATTTGAGCTTATGTGTGATGCAAGTGATTATATGATTGGGGATATTCTCGAACAAAGGAAAGACAAGAAAGCTCATGTTATTTACTATGCTAATAGGACATTATCTGGCCCCCAGCCTAACTACTCCACCACGGAGAAAGAATTACTAGCAGTCGTTTTTGCTCTCGACAAATTCCGCTCTTACATTATTGGGTCACCCATCATTTGCTTCACTGATCACTCGGCCCTCAAATATCTTCTGACCAAGAAAGATGCCAAACCGCGCCTAATCAGGTGGATCCTACCCCTACAAGAGTTTAATATCTCGATTCAAGATAAGAAAGGAGTAGAAAACGTCGTTGCTGACCATTTATCACGACTCTCGTCCGACGTACCTATTGATCACATCCCCATAGACGAGTATTTTCCGGATGAAAATCTATGTGCTACTTCTTCTCTTCCTTGGTTTGCGGATATAGTAAATTACCTTGTCACTGGAGTCGTTCCCTCCAATTGGACTCCGCAAGAGGGAATGAAGTTCTTTACTTGGTCACGCATGTTCTTTTATGATGATCCATATTTGTTTAAGTATTGTGCTGATCAAATCATCCAAAAATGTGTACATGATGAAGAAATTCAAGGGGTAATCCGATTTTGTCATACGGAAGCATGTGTAGGTCATTTCTCAAAAAATAAAACTGCTAGAAAAATCCTGTAAAGCGGTCTTTTTTGGCCCACAATCTTCCGTGATGTGAATACTTTTTGCAAATCATATGATAGATGCCAAAGAATGGGAGCTATTACTCGCCGTGACACGATGCCATTGACCCCCATACTTGTCTTAGAATTATTTGATTACTGGGGTATTGACTTCATGGGGACTTTTCCACCCTCTTTTGGTTTTCTATACATCCTCGTCGCAGTAGACTACGTCTCAAAATGGGTAGAGGCCATAGCTACAAGGACGAATGACAATCAGGTGGTGATAAAATTCATTCAAGAACACATACTTTCTCGATTCGGAGTTCCTAAGGCTATCATCAGTGATAATGGCACCCATTTTTGTAATAGGCCGATGGAAAAGCTAATGCGAAAGTATGGAGTCGTCCATAAGGTTGGAACGACTTATCACCCTCAATCGAATGGCCAGGCCGAGCTCGCCAATCGGGAATTCAAGAATATCTTGGAAAAGACAGTCGAACCTAACAGGAAATATTGGTCTCTCAGATTGAATGATGCGCTCTGGGCTTATCGAACTCCATGCAAGAATCCCCTTGGGATGTCCTCATTTCGCTTTGTATATGGCAAACCTTATCATCTTCCTGTTGAAATTGAACACAAAGCATATTGGGCTATCAAAAGGGTGAACTTTAACATGGAAAAAGCCGGTGAAACACGTAAACTTCAGTTGAATGAGTTAGAAGAAATACGTAATGATGCGTATGAAAGTGCTAAAATCTCAAAAGAACAAATGAAACGAGATCACGACAGAATCATCCAACGTAAGGAGTTTCATTCGGGATAAAAAGTACTTCTCTACAACTCGAGGTTGCATTTGTTTTCCCAAAAATTGCGGTCACAATGGTCAGGTCCATTAATTGTGAAGGAAGTATTCCCCCATGGAGCTGTTAAACTAGAGGATCAAAAAGGGGAAAACACATTCAAGGTTAACGGACAACGTCTGAAGACGTATTTGGAAGCGATTGTAATGGAAGCCGACACGATCTGGTTGTCGGACCCCATTTATGGGGATTGACTGAGCAAGAAAGGTAAGGTCGTCGTACCCCTGACATGTATGGGTTGAATGCTGTGTATAGTAGTCATAGGATGTTAGGCTAGTTAGGAAGTCATAGTTGTGTGTCACTACCAGAGGTGGGAATCAAACACATGTCTCGGGGGAATTTTGGGTTTCGATGAGAGTTTTGAGGTCCAATTGCATTGGAAGGAGTGTTGGGTTTGAGAAATCAAGCTGAAAGTGGCCACTGAACTAAAGCAGGAAAAGCTGGCATTTTTACAAATCGGATCGGTCCGGCCCTAAAAAAAGGAATCGATCCGGCCTCAAAAAGAAATAAAATAAAAAAGAAATCGGACCGGTCCGGTCTGAATCCGGATCGATCCGGTCGTCTGTAGGCTATTTTTCCCGAGGATAAAGCCTCTTCAATCCACACCTCATTTACTTCCTCAATCCCTTCCTCTCCCCAAAAATTCGTACAACCCCTCTTCCCCATCATTTCCCTCCATTATTTCCCACCAATTCTCCCCCCTAACCCCCATCCAACCTATAAATATCCCCCTAACCTCTCCACTTTCTTTCACACCTCCATCACCATTTTCTTCTCTCTCTTTCTGTCCAGTTCTTCAGTTTCCATGGCTGCTCCGCAGAAGTATAATTCCATTGAAGTCCTACCCGATGGCAATGACGAATATCGTTCACGCCGAGAGGGGAATTGGTGCCGCCGTTTTTTCGGTCCTAGGCGAAAAATCCACATTAAGCGTCAGGAGCTTTGGGATCAGCTTCCTAATTCTCTCTCTGGAATGTTCATGTCCCGAGGCTGGTGCAGATTTTTTAATGAACCATACGAGGCCGTATGGGAGAATAAAGTGCGTCAGTTTTACGGTTCTCTCGTCCGTACCGCAGATTTTGAATCTCAGGCCTTTGTCGACTCGACCCCGATACCGTTCTCGCTTGAACTTTTGGCCCAGAAAATCAAGTCTAAAGGTGTGATCACTCCAACCCAATTTTCATGTCCCAGTCATGATCCCGCTGTTTCC
This sequence comes from Sambucus nigra, assembly GCA_949130495.1. Taxonomy (NCBI): domain Eukaryota; kingdom Viridiplantae; phylum Streptophyta; class Magnoliopsida; order Dipsacales; family Adoxaceae; genus Sambucus; species Sambucus nigra. The sequence continues at coordinate 184,113,920 of OX422216.1, forward strand.
AAAGATGTTTACATGTCTCGAATCGCTCCGAATTCGATTTGGAATACTGAGACTTTTCCTATCGATGGGTTACCCGACAAGTCACAAATCACTTTTCACATCGTTTGTGCCAACCTTTTGCAAACTTTAAATGATTCGGCTATGCACCCGCGTCAAGCTACTACGGTGTATCATCTGTTTGACCATGCCACTGTTATCAATTTGTCCCGCACGTTTTACAATGATATCATTTGCGCGGCGCTGGACAAAAAGGGTGGGGCCCCTCTTCCTTATGGTCGTCTCATTACCTCATTTCTTAAGGATGTCGGTATTGTTCCCCCGTAAGATCTTATTAACTTACCCAAACCACTTGGGCAAGTATCCCGTACCTGAAGTGACAAGCAAATCCAACTGATCCGTGCGCGTCGAGGTGACAGTGATACCTCGGGTGATGAGGATGCTGCTGAGGAAGAGGCTGTTCCTGACGAAGATGTTGAGATGGAAGAAGGTGAGGAGGACAAATATGATGAAACTGTTGATCCTGATTATGTTCCAGTTGGTACGGGTCTCACCGAGCGCGTTGCTTCTCTTGAGACACGTTTTGACAGGTTTATGACCTCATACCAACGGGACACGAGTATGATGCTGCGTATGCAGGCTGCCCTTTATCGCCTCCAGTTGGGTCCCGAAGACCCACTTCCTGCTTATTTTTATGATCCTTATGACCCCACTGCCCCCGGTAGCTCCCACCACCCACCAGCCCCCTAGGCAGCCCCATTTCTATGGTTATGTTATGTTATGTTATGTTATGGTGTCATTTTTTTTTGTTTCCACAACTATGTTGTACTAAACAGTTTTATTATCGTACTTTGCTTGTTTTATTTATCGCACTCCTTATTTCGTCTTATTTAGCTTTATCGTCCTTTTAATTGTGGACAATGCAAAAGACTAAGTTAGGGGGGATGATAAGTGCGTATTCATAAGACTTCGCATATATATAAAAAAAAATTGAAATTTTTTGAAAAAAAGGCCAAAAATATTTTTCTTCAAAATAAATAAAAATTGGAATTTAAAAGCTTCAAAAATATCACCTTTATTCTATTTAAAGTCTCAAATTGTTAACAATCAAAATTCACTAGCCAAAATTGGCCGAAGATGGGAATTGAAAGAAAATTGACGACTTTACGAATAAGTGTGGAGATTGATCAAACCCGGTGAGATTTCGAGCCTTTTAACTTTTATGAGTTTTTAAATCAATCCGAGTTTATGATTAACTCAAAGTTCTTTTCAGTGTTTTAATAAGTCGTTGATGATCTCAATCCTTTGTTTTGATCGGCTATGGGAAATGTGTGAAATGTTGTCTCGAAATTCGTGCTAAATATATCTCTAAACTTAATTAATCTCGAGATGCATATGGTAATGTGATTAGCAATTTGGACAATGAAGTAGGCCCTCGTTTGTTTAACCCAAAAATATTAGCTGTAATAAAGTTGTGAAAAAATTATCCCTTTGCAACCCACTTTGAGCCTAATAAAATATTTCCCTTTCGTTTGATGACCCGAAAAACCCAAATAGCCCGAAATTGAGAAAATTGAAAATCTCAGACTTTAAGTCCGAAAAGTGCAATAAAAAGGGGCAAGAGAAAAACAGAAAAGAATGCTCAACAAAAAATAGCAAGAAAAAAAATAGAAAAAGAAAGAGAAAAATGAGCAAATGCCCGAAAAATCACTAATGGACATCATAAGGACATTTTCCAATTCCGAACATTCCGTCCATTCCCATTTTTTAACCCAAAAAGTCCTAACCGAGTCCAAATGGTGAAATTGGTCACTGCATGGAGAGATAAGAAAAGATAATAAAAGAGATTAAAATGGTAGAACTAGAGGTGATGTTCCCATTTCCTTATAGCTGTATTCCGATCATGAGATATTTTCAACATATCTTTCCTTCTTTTTAATTTTGTATGCGTGAATTTGTGTCCATAATATTTACTCTTTATATCATGCATATCGAGAGAAAATAGCCACAATCCGAGTGATTCGTTTGTGAGGGCATCCGTAAGAATTTGAATCAAAACGAATTTTCGGAAAGTAACGTAATGCTCAATCGGTGGAAATTTGAGGTTTAATTTCTGGCTTTGCACACACACACTATGGTTTGAGACATTTGAATATGAATTTATGTTGATTATTTTTCGAAAAATTTAAATTGTACAATTTTTAAGTATTTTGATATTTATTTGAGTCAATAAAGAATTTTGTGGGTGTATTCATTGCAAACCCTCACGAGACAAAACTCGTCCTACTAGGGTAACCTAGGGGTTTAAAGGGTTATTGCATACGCTCAATGCAATCGCATGCATGCAAAAGTCGAATTTTAGTTAAATAAAAGAAATCTCAAGAATAGAACTTTGGGTAGCTTCATTTACATTGCCCGGGACGTGCAAAGTTCTAAGTTAGGGGGATTTGACCAAGCATAAATTCTTCTAAATTTAGCCCCTTAAGTTAGTGATTTTAATATCTCGAACAAATTAATTGAATCATTTTTATCCCATATCATTGCCATTGACTATTTCTAATGAGTACCCCGAGTTTCGTGTATTTCTTATGGATTTTACAGGTATTTAGTGCAAGAAAAGAAAGAAAGAAATCGAAAGAAATGAAGAGAACAAAGGAAGACAAGTCAAAGGGCAAAAACGTAAATTTACACCTGGAGTTCGGAATTGAAGCCTACGGAAAGTTGAAGATCCTTATTTCACAAGAGCATCGGAAGAAACGACAATCAAAATGGTGCTCGAGATCAAAAGTTATGACCAGTCAAAGATGGAAATCGGATCGATCCGGTTTATCTCGGATCGATTTGAAATGTCACCATTCCAGTAGACTCCAGATTGATGCCGAATCGATGACAACAGAACCGATCCGATAGCATCTAGACCGATCCGGTAGAAATAAAAACGAACCGATCCGGTTACTGAAAAACGAACCGATCCGGCTGTTCGAATTTCTGGCATTAATTATGGAGCTCAAGAGGTGCAAATCTTGGAATATCTTGCACAACTCATCGATATTAGCTATCAATTCGTGCTAGTTGGTGTTATAAAAGGCCAAGCCCTACATCCTTCCAAAGGGAGTCGAATTTTAGAGAGAGAGTCAGATTTTAGAGAGCCTTTTTAGTTTTTAGTAGACAATTTCATATTCTTAGAAAAAAAAACCTAGTTTGTAAGTTTGAAGAACAAGGTGAATTCTGGATTCAATTTCATTTCTTTTCCCAAGTGCATATTTCAAGTATCAATTTTTCAATCAAAGTATCAAATTCAATCCTCTTATTTCATCTCAATTCTATTTTCAATTCAATTCTCAATTGTTTTGTAATTTTTTTTTTTACAATGTTTCTTAGATCCATAATTACATGCATTGTTATGAATTTGTTTTCTAATAAAACCATGTCTAGCTAAATTTTCAAGGGTTGGGGTACATGAAATCATTCCGAGGTAAATTACCCATGTAGAAAATAGAGGGAAAATTAAATATTGACCGAATCGTTTATAGAAATTATACGAACATAGACGATCATTTAATCTCTCTTACCCTAGGTACTTGGGATGTTTAAGAACACTATGCAAGTGTAATTGTCCATTCACCGCTTTGTATTTACCTTTGATTTCATATGATGCGGGCTAGTTCCCTCATATATGTAATGCTTAGGATCTATAAAGATTGGATTTAGTCAAAATTTCAATTTACAATTCTAGTATTTTGTACGGTAGTTTACTAAGGTTTGAGGGATTGCGTTCCAACCTATTTTCTATCATATTCATATCTAATTTCTTACAATTCTTGGTGTTTTGTGCACGTAGTTAATTTTTATTTCATCACCAATTGGAAATTTCAACCCATCAATCATCTTTTCTTTTCTTTTGAGAAACCATTTGAAGGTTAAATAACTCTTCCTATATAATTCCCAATTGCCAATTTCTGATCCTTGTGGAGACGATCCCGAATTTTTGGATTATTACTAACGCGACAGGCTTGCACTTGAGCCTAGAGAGAATGAACTTTTGAGACATATTCTTAGTCGCGTCACAAAACATCCAAACTCACTTAAATAAGAACTCATGCAACTAATAAAATGCAAAAGACTAAAATAAGCACCCACCAAAATGAGCAATTACTTAGATAAAAGAATAATCATTAGCTTAAACAAACAAATACTAGTATATATAAGGAAAAATAAGATTTAATCTCAAAACCAAACAATCATGCAAAACATAAAAATCACATACTCTATTGTCTAATGTCACTAGAAATTTTTAAAATCAAAATTGTTTACTAAGGTTATGCAAACTAAACATTTTAAAGTCAAAATTGAAACATGACAAGGGTAAGATAAGAATTTTATGAACTTGTAAGTGCTTAGAGATGGAAAATCATAAAATCATCACATATTGCATTTTTGACAAATTTGAGAAACGTTTTGTAGGAAAATGCAATACGATCATAAGTTTTTCTTTAAGCTCAACTCCATCTACAAAAACTCCGTTGAAAAGTGTTGATATAACATTTTTATGCCAAAATAAAGCAGTGATGTCATTTTTGAAACACTAAATCCCTATCTTATTTTTAATGTCGATCAAACACTTGGCTTGTGGCTCTAGCCAACACATTGGATTTGTTGATTGGATTTTCACACACCTAGTTGACACTTACCCAAATGGGCATTATCACACTAATGGTAGTCCTTATCATTGCTTAAAAATGGTCTATATACAACTCCAACATGAAATATTCTCACTTTTATCTCATATAGACCTTGAAGTGCTTATGGAACCTATGCAAGATTGATTTTCACTTTTAAAGTTGTAAATTCTTATAAAAATGACAATGAATGAAATCATTTATGAAAATTATGCGGTGTAAGGTGAGTACAAGCTTTCATGGCATCCAAGTTAAACTAAAGTCAATGTTTACTATGATATTTTTGTAAAGTTTACTTTGACAACACGAATTCAACAATTCTATTAAAAATAAATCATTTAAGCAACATAACCTCAAATTATGTAATCCAATAGATTTATCAACATGTTAAGTATGGGATTTAACTAAAACTATACAAAAGATATTTTTGGCTTTTTATAAAAAATCATAACCAAGATATTTACAATCTCAAATCAAGCTCAAATGTGCAAACATGAAGTTCTAGATGCACTTAACACTCTTAAAAAAATAAGCTCACATAAACTCAACCACCAAACCCAAAACACTCTCCGAGTGACATGGAAAACTAAAAGCATTTGAAGTGCGAAAGCATAGAAACATCATGATGAGATATACCGAAGCATGAATATGAACACGTGATACCAATATAGCCACGACATGTGATCGTGAACACATGGAATATATGAATAATCATGAAAATCTATCACAAAGAGCACATATCTCCATAATCAAATCAGTGAGTTTGTGACATAAAAGAAGTTCAAATATCTCAACACAAATAACACCAAACATACAAGAAACATGGTATAAGATCAAAAAGCATGCATGAACATCATAATTACCATATATTCTAAGATCATAACAAAATATCACAAAATATGCTCCAAAACACTTTGGCTCAAATAATAACATGTTTTGGGATTTTTTAAGAATATATAAAAATAAACAAAGCAAGGTATTGGAGAAACAAATCACACAAGGATCACAAGACACTCTCACATAAAATAAAACAAACTCAAAATCTTTTTGGATTTTTCTTAATTGAAATCATAAAAAAAAATATACAAAGAGTATGTATATATAAAGAAGATGAAACATAAACACCATAAACATCCAACATATAGCCTAGGATATGATATGAAACATGAGAGAAGAAAATACTAGCTATAATAAACAACAAATAATATATGTGTCAGGAGGATCATCTACCTTATCAATGGGAGGTGGATGAACTCTATAAGATGACTCACCCCCAATTGTTGAAACACACAAACTAACATTCAAAATGTCTTTCTTTTTCAAATAATCCCTTAACACAACACGAGCTTCAAAACTTTCATTGCCTCATTTTTCAAAACTTTTCTTTTTCACAAAATCCACACCCTTTTAAAGTGCAATAGGTCATAGGGTTCTAATATGACAAATGGTGCAAAACAAAGAAACCAAACTAATTTTAAAATTTTCAACTTTAAACTTTAATTTAAATAGTTATCCAAATTAAAATGTTGCATCAATTTTAAATAAGTTGTGATTAGACCTATTAACCAATTTTATCTGACCTAAACACGCATCTAGGTGAGTGTAGGATAAAATACGTAAATCAACCACAACGTCTGATATATGAAGAAAACCCAATTGAAAAAATATCGGATGGCCCAGCCTCGTAAATTCCATTAAGTATGGAATTATAGAGGACACGAGAGAAGACTTATAACACATACTCAATGCCCTCGTAAGCCTTAACATTCTCCATTCCTAAACCTCCGCATAATGTCACGCAAGAGTCCACTCGTGCACTGCCACAATGTGTGAGTCCACACACATCTCAGTATTATACGAACATCTCAGCAACCGTCACACACAAAGTCCATCATATGTAAACACATCAGCATAAGTCCATCGAGATGAAAAAAGTCTCACAAATATCTGGAGAATAAACCTTGGTGCCCAAACATGATCTTTAAATCATAATAAGATGAACAATTGGATCCTAAATAATTGTGTAGACTCCCCATCTTAGTACCCTAAAAAATCTCCTTATATCTCTTTCACCCTCGGACTTTTGGTCTTACCCCAAAACCTAACCTAGAGGCCACCGTGTGGTTTCGAGCTCCGTTTGACTTTGGTTAACTCTTAAACCTATGAGTGACTCATAAACTTTCATAGGGTTCTAAATACCTTTTCCAATGGCCCATACCATGCGTGATTTGACCAGACGGTTCATGCGTACTTTCCTATTTAACTCTAAAACCCTATCCCAAAACCCAACGACCACTTTCGAGCTCTGTTTAACTTTGATAAACTCTAGGACTCGAGAGCATCTCAATGAAATTTTATAGGACTCTAAATATCCTTTTTAACAGTCTAGGTCGTGTATGATTTGAACTTATGGTTTGCATTTTATGCCGCTTTTTGAAAAAGTTCCTTTTTAACTGCCTATAGGTACCCCTGGCCCTCTACCGGTAAAGTGTTACTTTACATCGCCAATAATACAGGGTTATGCCAGTAGGTAGGCATGGGACTATATCGATCAACAAACCCCCTAACCCTAGATTTTTACTATTTAAGTAGGCCATAATCTCATTTTTGAGGACCCTTTTTTCGAGATCTGAAGATCCCCTACCCTGATATCAGTGCGCCATCTTTCTAAAAACATCATTTGCCAAACATTCTCTCCACCTTTTCTTGCATAATTTTCACCTAACCTCTTCCATCCATATCATCATCATTTGTCACCATAAAAAACCAACCCATTTGTGACAACCCGAATATAATTATGATAAATTATATTTAAATCATGCTTAACTTATGTGATATTAATAATGTTTTATTATTATATATAGTGTTAAATGATTATTTTTAGTCTAATCCTACTTTCATAAATCATGAAATGTCGAATTATTTACAAACACAAAATTTTGTTGTTTTCAATAGAAATGTCCCTGTTTAAGACTAGTTTTGACCTTTATAACATAACAATTGACTTGATGTGAAAACTATATAATTGTATACATATGAGTTAGGGTTGTAACACAACAAACGGTGCATCAAACGGATGCACGAGTAAGAAGTTAGGCCAAATTTACGAACAAGGGGCAAATCTGTCAATTCCCTTTAAATGGTAAATTGTCTTTTATTAAACCAAATGGTTTAATTTGATTAGTTGTCTTGGGGGGCAGCCTTGGCCGACTTAAAACTCTCCCTCTAACTTATTTCTTCATCAAATTAATCCCTAGGTGCAGTTTCAAGTATTGTTAGCTTGAGGAAAGAGAAAGTAGAAGTTTAGGTAGAAAAAGTGAGGAGAAAAAGTGTAGAAAAATTTGTTGAAATTAAGTAAAAATCCCGAAGGTAATCCTAATCGCAATTCTTGTTATTTTTCTTATATTGTTGATTTAGATGATATAAATCATCATTTTTTTACTAAAATTTCATCCCTTTATATATATGTATGGTTAGATGAAAGTTTAAGTTAAATTGAATGTATAAACCCTTAAAATTGCTTTGTATTAAAACCCTTTGTATTCAAACTTGTATATCTCTTTGTGTGCTTACTGTAATTGAGAAATTCCAATTGGATATGAAAGTAAACTCATATATTCATATCATATCCGAAAATTATAATTTATATCTTTGTGTTTAGACCTTAATGATGATTTCAAGTTGGTATATAGTTGCTGTTTGTATATTTCATTTCGGTATGCCCTGAGTTTGGTCAAGCTTTTGACATAGAAAATGAAGTCAAAAAATTATAAAACTTTAATTCTGTACTATTCAGTATGTGTAATGAAAATTCATTTCAAATCATGGAAAGTTATGCTGTAGAAAAATTATGAAAATTCTTGGAAGTCGAAGGAACAATAGAGGAGCTTGTAGGGCAGATTTCTTGTGTTGTAAAGAAATGGTCATAACTTGCACTAGGAAGCTTGAAAAATTACACCGTAATTTGTAATGGAAATTATATTCATATATGTTTTCATATTGATAAGTTTGGACACCTGTATTTATACAATCTGGGAATATAGGATGGTTGAGTATAGAAGACAATAATTTGAGGCCATATTGAATACCCCATGAAAGAATATTGTTATCTCCTCTTTCTAAAGAGTATTTTGAGTACATGTTTCACGTGTACATACATTGAGAAGTATGTTTTAATGTTTACTTGGGTTTAATTATAAATCCCTTATGAGGTATTTCCTACGGTTGAATGTTCATAACTTTATCAACACGTGTACCATTATTTTGACTTTACTCATGTTTCATGAAATGTGACTGAAGTGGAATTATATTGTTGTTGTATAGTCATGGAAAGTTACATAATTATGTTAGGATAATACTTATGATTGATATTCAGTACTGATTTAGTTGGATTGACAGGTGTAAGGTCTAATCAACTCAGTTCAGCTCCACCCGAAGGAAACATAAATACATAGTTGACAACCCAGGTGAGTGTACTCACTGTAATGATGTATTTTTATACTGTTACGAATATGATCATAATGTTATGAATATAAAATTGTTCATTTTGGTTTATCGAAATGGGAGGTTACTCCTCGACCCGGAATGGGGGAAATTTGTCTATTAATTACAAGGGGTTACTCCTCGACCAAGAATGGGGGAGAATTGTCTATTAGACAGGATATGTGAATTATGATTCGGAAAAGTTGGTCATTCATTATGAATAAACCAGATAAGTTAATACATAATTATATGGACATGATTTCTTGCATTTAAATTCATGCAGTAGTGTAGTAGTGATGCATTCACTGGGCTATTTTGCTCATGGTTCCTATGTTCACATTTTTTTTCAGGTAACGCGATGTCACTGTCAAATCTAGGAGGTCGGGTTGGGTTAGCCAGGAACGGGAGAAACAAAGATTTGGTTTAATGTAAATGATGTAATTAAGTTAACTTATCCTTAAAGCAAGTTTTTATGGGCATGACTACTCTGATGTTGTAAAAAGATTTTTAGTTATATGGATTCACAATGATGACTCTCAAATTAAAACTCGTGTTTATGGTTTGGTTAAATTAATCATGGTATGACTCACTTTGACTTTCAAACTTAATTATAAGTAACTGGTTTGGGGTGTGTCACCATTTCACCTCAAAAAATTAATAGCAAAGTCTCATAGAAGGTCTACTTCTATGTTTTTATAGCTAATTTAATTAGTGTTATTTATCACACGTTCTTTACTCTTAACATATCATTTGCTTTATTTTTTCTTTCACACCCTAAATATTTTTTTTACTTATATACATAAAAATATAGTTTCATAGATTTAAAGGACCTAAAAAGAGGGTTAAATTGTCAAACCCAAAATTAGAATTTTCCTCCCATTTCCCCACACTTTATACACTTACAAACATTTTCTAACAAAATAAACGAAATTCTAGTTTTGGATTTATGGGATAAATCCCAGCCTTGTGTATTATTAAACTATGTGGACTTTGATGCTAATTTCGACTACGTACGCGTCTCGAGTCTTCCTCGATATTTGATTCCTATTTTTTTTTGCCATTTTTCTCAAATTAATTAGTATTATATATATACATGCATATTTACTTCCTTATAGTGAATCATGATCCGATGGTTGCTCACATTATATTATATTTTTATATTTTTTATTCTCTTCCGAATTTTAAAATCCCGTCAGATGTGCATATTCACTTTCTTATAATGGATTATGATCTAGCGTATTGTGTATAGTATAGGTTTTCCTCTTTATTTTTAGCGGCCCCATCAGACATGCATATTCAATTCTTTAGGATGGACTATGATCCGGTGCACTACTCACATTTTAACTACATTTTAGATTATTTTTATTTTATTTTATACTCCTCAGAATGACTCATATATATATTTTATATGACATGAGTATGACAATTTCTTTTCTCATTTATTTCATTTCGCACACATCATAGACATAAACTACGTTCTAGAGAAAAAATGAGTACTATCATAGCCCACGAGAGACCAAAACGGTGGAATGGGTACCTAACACTTTCCCAATCTGTAACTTAGTCCCCAGACCCGTGATCTATTTGGTGTTGTATGCATTAGTTTATATTTGATTCCATTTCTTCAGGGATGACTACATCTTTTGCCTATTTTGAGTAAAGTAGGTCGACGACTCCATTTTTTTATATTTTTCCCTTTGATGACGATCGATTTATATTTGTCGGAGCCTACGAATATTTCACGAATTGCAGAAAGAGTATTTCTCCTATTTGATCTCCTCATGCTAAAGTTTCTCTCTCGGGGCAACCCGTGTCAGAAAATCTCAGATGGCCATAATGGAGACTCCGCTTGGGACTATTATTTTTAGAGGACTAGACTGTACTTCACATGGGATTTATTTTCTTGTCTCTGTATCTATACATCTGCGCATATACGTCCATTTGTATATTTTTATTACTCTTTTACTTACATGTTGTATATATGTCTTGCTCATATCATGATGTCTATGTATATCATTCTCTCCATCGTGCTCTTTTTTCCATTACATGTACATACCACCTTTTCTATCATATACTTTATGCTTTATTTACTTCTATATAGTTACCATGTTCACTCCACTTACGCTCCATATCACTTGAATATATATATGTGCTATATCTCACTAGCAGACACTCCCACATTTTTCTCACTTATATATAGACACATGCTTGCCTACAACTACTCACCCTAACCCTTACCATCCTATTTATTATAGACTTTATACAAGTGAAACCAATTTTGGAAATAATATAAAGATGTCATGATATTCCAATACCCCCGAGAAAGAACTTGGGGGTTGGGTAACCTTATGACATTTGATAACCAAACCCATCAAGGATCCCAACCTATGTCTTATAACGCACAACAAAACTGTGCCTCCACAAGTCCCACTGCCTTTGGTACAACCAATTCCCTTGTCGAACCAAGTAACTTCCCCATAAAATAGGAAACTACCTAGGGGAGTGAGGAAAAATGAAATTATGGATCGTATTTATGAAATATGTGGACCAATGGCTTGAGGGCAGTGGACTCCAGTTAATAGGAAGCCATATGATTCGACGTAAATATTTAATATTTATTCCTTAATTTTGATACTTTTATAGTCCCATGCAATGAATTTACCTATAATTTATCTCATATTTATGCTACTAACCCTTTTAGTGAGTAATTCATGTTTTGTGTATTTCTCTCATGTTTTGTAGGTAATTAGTGCAAGTGGATAGAAGAGAAACGCCGAAACAGTGAAAGAAATGCAAGAAAGGGAATTCAAGTGCATTTTTGTAATTTTTCGTTTAAAACACGGATCAGTATCCCATTAAAAGTTTAAGATCTTAAATTCGTAAGAATAGTGGAAAAAATGGCACCTCAATCTGAGAAAAGGTGATGAAGTTATGCGCGTTTGAAGTTGGGATAAGAATCAAGCGGTGAAAAGTGAAAATAGGAGAAAAGGAGGACAAAAGAGCACTTAGGAAGCAAAAATATGTGAACCGGTTTGGAATTAAAAGTGAACCAGTTTAGCCCGTGAATCGATTCAGGTCCCCTGGGGCGAATGGGTTCGGGGTACCTATTTGATTTTCTCCTTATTTTTAGCTAAAAGAGTTGCGTTAGTTGAGGACTCTTCTAAACGACTTAGGGACGTATATAAACATATATTCAAAGTCTTTTAAACTAGTTTTTAATTAACGATATGGTTAGGGAGGCATAGGAACATCTAGAGAAATATTTAGTCATTTTCATGCATCCAACTTCAATGAAGAGCTGATTATTTTCGGTTTATTTATTTCAAAGCTTGGTTTGTGTATATTCTTGCTTCTCTACCCTTTTGGTAATATTATTTACATTCTTTATTCTTATTTTTCATTCATCATGCAATCATACAACATAAATCATGCGTAGTTAGTTTCACCATGTTCGGCTAGATATTTTGAGGGTTGGGATCGAGGTTCTAAAAGGCGTGAGGCGTGTTCGAGGCGTAAAGGTAAAGCCTCAAGCCTTAGAAGCCTAGGGGTATAAAGATGTTTTTACTTTTTTTAATTATTTTAATTATTCTAAGGCTAGTAATATAATAAAATAATACATACCTGAAATTTTGAAAATTATTCGTATGTTTGATAGCCACCTTTCTCATATGCATGCTCCATTATAAATGTATAAATGTATTTCTCAACATTTAATAAAAAAATTACAAAATATATTTTTCATAATTCAATAATCAATATAAATAATCATTCAATAATTCGATAATCAATCATTAATACAAAATGATTCAATATAAGAAATTTATTTTTTCACTTTTCAAATGAAACATATAAACTTTTGATCAGAAGTCAGTTTGCAATGTTAGCTTTTTTTGGACGAGAAGCAGAGAGGTTTGGGATACTTTTGTCTTTTGATTATTTTTGACGAGATGTTGATTCAGTTTGTAAAAAAAGTCTTTAAAAGGTGATATCGTTTCACTATAGCGTTTTTGTTTTTAAAAAAGTGCACCTTAAAACTTTTACCAAGAATAAGTAGTAAAAGGATTAAGGCAGGGCGTTTCTCCTAAGCCTCAAGCCTAGACGCGCCTTTTAGACCACTGGTTGGGATACATGAACCCAACCTACGTATATAAATTGGATATGAAAATTGAATAAAATTGTACATATAACTCGTAGTTATGATATTTTATCGAGACGACTATTACAGGTCTCTTAACTTCAATTGCCCTAGGTAATCGAAATGTTTGCGGGTATAATACGCGCATCGACAATATCGTCAGTCACGTGAAATTATTTATTGAGTAGATATTGTGCGGAGTAAAATCCTCATATGTTTAGTACTTTGAAACATTTATTATTTTCTTCAAATTATAAATATAATATTTGAAAATTTTGTATCTGACAAAATTACCGACAGTTCGAGGGATTGGATTCTGATCCCACTTTTCTCAAATAGTTATACAAACTCAAAAAATTTCAGTTTTCGCTTTCTCTTTATTAATCTCCATTTTTAGTTCGCTTGTTTTAGTTACGTAGAAAATTGCATAACAAATTATCAAGTTTTCCTTTATCTTTCATGAGTCGATAATTAGGTTTTATATACCTTCCCTTAGTAGTCATTATGATTTTGTCATATTCCTTGAGGATCGTCCCCGACTTACCGATATTATTACTTGAGCCACTACATACACATTCTGCGTCGCGTCAAGTTTTTGGCGCCGTTGCCGGGAAATTAAGTAAACACACTAGGTTAGGTCGAATTAATCTAAGAATTTGACTATAAATCCTAAAAAATCCAAAATAATATAAAATCCAAAAAATTAAGAAAAATTAGAAAAATAAAAGAAAAAATTATTTTTCATGCTTTAAATGCAAAATACCCACCCCAATCCTAATTCAGTTACTAATCCTCCCATGGTACAAGAAAATCCTATAATTGAACTCACTCCTACTAGCCCTCACACTCCAACTCTCTAAACTTTTGGGTACCACCTCCTACACTGCGTAGTCACGCCATTTGTCATACGTCTAGGAACTTTAGTGAGAAAAATGATTCTATAAGTATGAGTGCGATATATGATCACGCTAGTTTTGGCACGGGTGAGTGAGTGATGTCATATTGCCCTATAAGAGACTTCTTATAACTCGAGCAAACCGTCGCTCCGAGATGCATTATATTCCCGTATAGTGCAAGGTAGTTTCACTTTAGGATTGGGATGATTCAGATTTTCCCGAAATTTCATGGTATGGATTGGGAGAAGCCTTACCTCTACATTAGAGAGTTCGAGGAGGCATGGGAGACATTCAACGATCAAGCTTGAACCCAAGACAAAGTGTGCCATTTGTTTTTCCCGTTATTTCTTAAGGACAAGGCCAAAACTTGGCTTTGGTCACTAACACCGAACTCGATAGGCACATGTGGGGATATTTAGGCAAAGTTTCTCCAAAACTTCTTTTTTGCATAAATGACCAATTCTATTAAGGCTCAAATTTAGACCTGTAGGCCCCTTTTTCTATGCGGAATGTGTTTTAAGTATGACGAAGACTAATTTTCTTTTTATGAAAAATCTTTTTCCAATTTAAATCGCACTAAGTTGTGAACCAATTTTAACTTAACCAAAATTTATCTTGATTAATCCTAAACATGCATCTAGTGATTAAAGTAAGGAAAATAATACTCACAACGTCGGATGTACGAGGATACCACTAAGGGAAAAAATCTCGAGCAACCCAAGCCAGATAATTACTATGATGTGTAATTATAAGGAACAAAAATAAGTCTTACCCAACGACTAGATTCCCACGAAACTTACCACACTTCTGATCTTCAACCACTCCTCCACAGTGCCCACACATAAATTCCTTCTTCCACGATGCTCGTCCATAACACACGCGTCCGCCTATGTCTCGGTGTCCACTGATACAGCTTGTAACATCTACGATGTTGAACATGGATCTTCTGCTACTCCATCGCAAAACCCAACAAAGTTCTATGTAGAACAAACTCCGAATGGTGCTAACAAAGATCTCTATAACAAATTATAATGAAAGCTCAGATCTTTGATACTCTAAGGATGTTTTGGACTAAGAAAACCTTAGAAAACTTTCTTTAGAAAATGTACTGGTTTGTAAACTATTTTTCTGACTGCACACGTATGAAATTCTGAGGAAACCACCCCTTAAATAATTTTCTTGAGGCGACGGTTAGCTCGAACGACTGTAGCTATCGCTCGAACGAGATGGCCATGTTGTTCGAATGACATGGTGATCTCGCTTGAATGACTGTTCATGTCGTTTGATCTCGTTTGAGCGACTGTACGCGTGCGTTTCATTTTAACACAACTCTAAACCATCTTCATCTCAGAAAAACGAAGTGTAATCCTTTTAAAACACTTTTAAAACATTTTAAAAATATTTTTCTTAATAAAATAACATCTCTAAGCAATTTAAAATAAATTTTGAGTCCCATTAAAATTACACATTCATACCTTAGTGATCTCGTATTGCAATTAAACTTAAAGACGAAATATGCACCATATACCGGCATGCTCAATCTTTAAAACTTTGCCGCAACGTCTTTAATAAACTTCAATACGTCATAGTCTGTGTGGGATCGTGACAATAAAAAATACGACCTATGACTCAAACGTGTTTTGTTCTGGGAATAAGTCAAATAAACATACAATGGACTCAATTGGAAATTTTGTCCTTACAAGACCTTTAGGCAAAACCAGAATAAGCTCTTTGATTGATGTTGGGAGAGGTTCAATGAATTAATTAACATTTTCCCACACCACGGTTTTGAGAAGTGGAGGCTCATTCCTACTTCCATCATGGGTTAAGCTTAAGTTCAAAGAAAATCGTTAAGAATATATGCCCAAAGATTTCTTAGGGTTAGACATGAATGATGCAAGGGCCCACTTTAAGTATGCCACCGAGACTACTAAAGCGTAGGACATATCGGACTCGAACACTTAACCCAAAGCTAGACGCACGTCCACAACTCCTTTATCGTACCGGCTCTATCAATTGGTAAAGGAAGCTGAGTTAAAGTTTGAAATTAACTAACTAGACAAGAGGTTAGTGGACGTGGTCGAAGCTAGTGAGATATATATCCGCCTAATTCGAGCCTTACTGGAGGAGAGTTGAGCAATTTATGAGGCTGGATATTTAACGATGGAATGGCCAATGATACCCGACTACAAAGTTATGTTACAAGAGTAAGTTGAGGCGGTGGGAGCCTTCAAGGGTAATTTTGATGCCCCTTACGGGAATCCTTCTAATCTCTCATGGCGAGACTATCTTGATTTTTGTTATGGACAATCAAATGCAATAATTAACCCGAATCCACACGTTGCATAACAACTGCCACCACTCCCACCTTATCAACAAGTGCCATCCATGTAAGTGCCTCATTCATGCCTTATTTAATCCCACAACGAAAGAGTCTCGAGGACACTCTTGCCCAATTTATGCAAACTCGATCAACGATTAATGCCCAAAATGCTCAAACCTTTGTCGACTTAAAGGCATCGCTTTCTAAGTTGCAATATTCTTTAGGTGTCCAAGATAAGGGAAAGTTTCCCACCCAAGGCTAACGACCTCCCCTAGGTCAAAATTGTGTTAGATCTAATCCCAATAATAATCAAGAGCAATGTAACGCGGTAACCACTCTACATAGTGGGAGAGTTTTTGACTAGTCACCTCCTCCACAAGACGTGCAAAAAGACAAGGAGGCTTCACACAACACGCAAGAGGCTAAAGATGCCCCTTGTAAGAGAGTGAAAGAAAAGACATAGTTAGGCCCGAAGAGGTAGTGAGACCCCTATAGCCGCACCATACCCTCAGAGGTTGGCCTCTCATCCTAAAGAGGTCGCCCGTGATGACATTCTAGATGTTCTTAAGTAAGTAAAGCTTAATTTACCTTTTCTTGAGGCTATCAAGCACATTCCCGCGTATGCAAAGTTTCTTAAAGACTTGCTTATGGTAAAACATTAATTAAAGGTAAATAAGAAGATGTTCTGAGAAGAAAACATAAGTTTGGTACTTTTGAGCGATCTCCCCCTAAGTATATATATTCGGGTGCACCTACCATTTCGTGCATCATTGAAGAGAATAAAATCGAGAGAGCTTTAATAGATTTAGGGGTGACTATAAACATTTTCCCTTAATCTATCTATATAAAGCTTAATTTGGGTGATTTAACGCCCATCAAAATTACTCTCCAACTTGCGGATCATTCCGTGAAGATACCACGATGGGTAGTTGAGGATCTGATTGGCCAAGTTGACATTTTCTAATTCCCAGTAGATTTTGTCTTTTGGGATATCGATCCCTTATCCCCATTGATTTATCATGTTCCTATTATCGTTGGATGTCCATTCTTATCAATGGCTAATGTGTTGATTAACACGTGTAATGGTCAAATGTAACTCACATTCGGGAACATGTCACTCAAAATGAATATCTTGAACATCACCAAGCAAGTGGGTGATGAGTATGATTTACAATAATTGGATCTTATCAAGGAGGTAGTACACGAACGAATTTAGGGTAATAATTTTGAGGATCCATGTGAGGCGTGTTTAGTAACGGTCATCGAGAGTGGGAGAGAGAACTTAAATGAGAGTGAGAGAGAATATTCAGGGATTGAGAAAGAAAGGGAGTTAGGAGAGATGAGCCTAGAAAGATTTGAAAAAGAATTAGGGCTGGTGGATAAGAGCCTCACTGTTGAAGTCCAATAGTTATTAAACTCTTTTAGTCACTTATAGGAGAGGAATTGGAAAGATAGGATAGATAAACTCCTTCTTTCTGACCATCCACCCGTGCCACTGGAGTTCTCGAATGCGATCGAGAAGATGACTAGAGTTTCGCCCGATTTAGATCCCGATCCATGCATTCTCGACTTTAAGGAAAATCTATGTTTAGTATATCTTTCGAAATTTCACCATGATATTCTCTCCAAGTTTGGACAATTATGCTATAAGGTGATAGGGCACCGCGATGATTTCATTCACCTCATTCATCATATGCATTGAGGTGTCCATTTTTTCTATTGGGTCGATTCACAATTGTTCCGACTTTTGATTTATGATATGGGAGAGATGAGGATGATATTAGCAGACCCCGCACACGGGGTTGGGTAAGTTTTAGGGGAGAGAGAGGTCGTCGCATCCTGATGCTATGGGGTGATTTTTGATGTAATTTTGAGTCGCGTGTTGGGGTTATATAGTATCTTTTTGCCTTTTAAATTTTGCTTGTTTTTATTTCGCACTGTTTTTTTTATTTAGATTTTAGTTCTTCTGATTTTGAGTCGTGTCTTGAGGACAATGCAAAAGTCTAAGTTAGGTGGTTGACAAGTGCATCTTTTAAAGTTCACAAATTTTAAAATGCCCCAAAAAAGAAAAAAATTCAAAAAAGTCATAAATATTTTTCTTCAAAATAAATGAAAATTGGAATTTAAAATATTAAAAAATATCACTAATTTTTTTTTGAAGTCTCAATTTGTAAAAATTTAATGCACTAAATCGAAATTGACCAAAAGTGGAAATTTATTAAAATTTGATGACTTAACTAATAAGTGTAGAGATGTTTAACCCGATGAGATTTTTGAGCCAATTACTTTTTTTTGATTAATTAAATCAATCCAAGTTAAAGGTTAACTCAAAGTTCTTTTCGGTGTTAAAAGTCGTTGATGATCTCTAAATATTTGTTTGACCGGTTACGAAAAATGAGTGAAATATTATTTTGAAAGCTCACTAAAATGTCTCAAAATTAAAATTAATCTCGAGACGCATATGGTAACTTGATTAGTAATTCGGATTAATAAAGTCAGGCAATCGTTTGTTTACCCAACAATATTAGCCGTAAAAAGTCATGAAAAAAATTATTCTTTTTGCAAGCCAATTTGAGCCAAAAATGTTATACCCTTTTCGTTTGTTCGCCTGAAAAACCCAATTATCCTGGAGTTGTGAAAATAAAAAATTCATCAATTTAGTCCGTTCGGTATATAAAAAGGGGCAAGAAAAATAGGACAATGCTCGTACAAAAAAATTGAAAGAAAAAAAATGAAAGAAAAATAGAAAAATGAGAGAAGGATGAAAAATAGAAAATAAGAAAGAGAAAAAAGGAGAGGAAATGAGCAAAAGCCTGAAAAAGTGTCAACCGACATCGAAAGAAAAAATTTCAACTCTGAAATTTCTCAAACTTTTCCATTATTACCCAAAGCACCTTACTCGAAAAAGTTGTAACCGAGTTCGATTAAAAAAATTAATCACCGCATGGAGAGATAAAATACGAAAAGATAATAAAGAGACAAAATGGTACGAGTAAAGAATGGTGTTTTCCTTTTTTCAATGACCTTAACCCGTTCATGAGATCTTTTCACCCTAAATATCCTTATTTCAATTTGTGTGCGTGAACTCGTGTCCATTACATTTACTCTAAATATCAGGTGCATCGAGAGAAAATAGCCACAATCCGAGTGATTCATTTGTGAGTGCATTATGTGAGAAATTGAATCAAGTCATTTTTGTTTAAAAAAGTAACGTAATGTTCAATTGATGGAAGTTATTGGTTTAATTTTTGAATTTGCACACACACACACACACACACACACACACTATGAATTGAGAGTATCGGATAATAAATTTAAGTGATTATTAGGGAATTTAAATTATACCATTTTTAGTTATTTTGATATTTTCTTTGAGTCATGCGAACAATGTAGTTTGTGGGTATATTCACTGCAAACCCTCATGAGACACCACTCGTCCTACTAGGGTAGCATAGGAGTTTAACCCCTTGTTGCATACGCTAAATGAAATCGCTTGCCTGCGAAAGAGGTATCCTATACTTAGTTATTTAGAAGTCCATTTAAACTCACACTCTTATTCTTTTAAATTGCTCTGGATGAACAACATTCTAAGTTAGGGGGTTTGATTCAGCGTAAATATTTCATACTTATTCCCTTAATTTCAGTACTTTTATGGTCTCGTGCATTGAATTTATCTTATATTTATTCTACTAACCCTGTTTTGGCAAGCATTTAGTGTTTTGTGTATTTCTTTCATATTTTGCACATAATTAGTGCAAATGAATATAAGAGAAATGCTGAAATAGTGAAAGAGATGCAAGAAAGGGAAGTTAAGGCAATTTTCATAGTTTTCCAGCCAAAACCAGGAGGATGATCCACTAAAAATTAATGATCTTGAAGCCACAAGAATAGTGAAAAAAATGGCACCTCAATTCGAGCTGCGATGAGGAAGTTATAAGCGTTTGAAGTTAGGACAAAAATCTAGGGGTGAAAAGTGCAAATAGGAGAAAGAGTGGACAAAAGATCACTTAGGCAAATAAAGTACATGAACCGGTTCAGAATTAAAGGTGAACCGGTTTGTCCCGTGAGCCGGTTCAGGTCCCTTGGGGTGAATGGGTTCGGGGCACTTGTTTGATTAATGCTGAAATTCTAAATTTCTCCTTATTTTTAGCTAAAAGAGTTGTGTTAGTTGAGGACTCTTCTAAATGATTTATGGACCTATGTAAGCATATATTAAGAGTCTTTTAAGCAATTTTTATTAAGTAGAATGTTAGGGAGGTAGAAGAACAAATTGAGAAATATTTAATGCTCTTCATGCATGCAACTTCTATAAAGAGCTAAATATTTCCGATTTCTTTCTTTCAAAACTTGGTATGTGTAAGTTATTTCTTCTCTACTCTTTTGATAATATTATTTACATGATTCATCTTATTTTTCATTCACCATTTTATAATACAACGTAAATAATGTATGCGTAATTAGTTTCACCATGTTCGGCTAGATATTTTGAGGATTGGGCTACATGAACCCAACTTAGGTATATAAGTTGGATATGAAATTGAATAAAATTGTATATATAATTTGTAGGTTTGATATTTTGTCTAGATGACTATTATAGGTCTCTTAACTTCGTTTTCCCTATGTAACTGGAGTGTCTGAGAGTATAATATGCGTATTTGCAATCTCGCTAGTCACATTAAATTATTTTTTAACTAGATATTGTGCAGAGTAAAATCCTCATATGTTCAGTACTTTGAAAATTTTAATGTTTTCTTCTAATTATAAATATAGTTTTTGAAAATTTTATATCCAACGAAATTACTGACGATTCGGGGGATTGGATTCCAATCCCTATTTTCTCCAATAGTTTTAAAAACTAAAAAAAATTCTGTTTTTGCTTTCTCTTAGTTAAATTGCATTTGTTAGTTTGTTTGCTTTAGTTGCGTAGAAAATTGCATAGCAAATCATTACCTTTTCCTTTTTCTTTCGTGAGTTGATAATTAGGTTTTATACACCTTCCATTAGTGTTCATTATGATTTCGTCCTATTCTCTGAGGATCGATCCTGACTTATCGGGATTATTACTTGAGCGATCGACTTGCACTGGAGCCGTAGTTACACACACGACACACACATTCTAGGCCGCGTTACAATACCTTGAATGGGTAGATAAGGTAACTTCCAAAAGTCTTTAAATTTACAAGTTTTTCCATTTTCTCAGGGGTGGAAGTCAGTCCACTATATACTCATTGCTAGGTTCATTAGTCAATGTGTTGATGTTGAAATAAATGACTACCTCTAGATATGCTTATTTTCCAGTTCACTCACAGATGCGACCTTCAAATAATTCATAAGTTTTCCACCTAATTCTATCCAAATATGGCAATAAATGGAAGATATGTTTCATGCACAACTCTTCCAAATTAAACCAGATATTTCCATGGAGGATTTGGATAGATTAAGTGAAAAACCTGATGAAAAGACTATTGCCTTCATAAACAAGTTCAAAATAGCTAGAAACAAATGCAACATAGTCTTTCCTGAATCAGAGTTTGTGATGTTGACACAAAATGGTATATAATTTAGGTTTTGAAAGAAGTTTAATGCCACTAAATTAAGAGAATTAGTAGAATTAAATCCTAAAGTATCCAGAAATGAAGCCCTTGTAGAATAAGAGAACGAAATAGGTATTCCTTATTTCAAACATATTGAAAGGATCCCAAATTTAAAATAGAAGTTGCTATGATCATAAGAGCTGAAACTATAATTTGTCAACCATTGATTTGAAAGGACACAATTGAAGAATCTTTTTCACCTAAATCAAAATGGTTTATAAACAAATAGTCATTTGAAATTTCCAAGGCCGATGAGATCTTTGACTATCTTTTAAAGGCAAAAATGCTAAAACAACTCGATGTTGCCAAAAAACAAATGAAATCAAATGGAAGAATTATTGCAAATGGCAAATTTTTTTCTCTTACTTAACTAATGCTTGATTTATATTTTGTAAGAGGGTTCAAGAATTAACTAGGTTGGGAAAAATCAAATTCCATGCAAAAAAAGAAAGCACCATCGGTGTGGCTGAGGACCCATTCCCCAAAGTTAAATAAATGGGTGAAAATTTGCAGCCCATTTAGCTGTCAAGGAACAAAGGACATGTCAAATTCAGAATGAAGACAAATGCTAAACCTAAGGCTTAGAAGCCTAGATTGACTAAATACCATGACCAAAAGGTGATTAATCACCTATGTATGAGGTGTGGTGAACATTATGCTGAAATGTGCCAGTTGGTGGCTTCAAAGGGAAAGAAACATCAAAAGAGTAACAAGAATGGGAATAATGGTTATGCTATCAAAATCCCAACAATCTAAAATCAAGAGTAATTTTAAAGTAAACCCTTTGGAAGGCAAGACCATGATTTATTCTTTTTCATCCCTAAGGGAATGATAAAATGCAAAAAAGTAACCAATACATTAGGACCGACTTCAAAGAGGCCGAGTTTTATCAATTTGGGCACAAATCTGGACCTATTAAGGGTCCCGAAGTCAATCTAAATGGTAAAATGAGTACTTGATTAGTTTGTAATCCAAGACATAAGGGTTTCACAATAGTTTAATAACATGCCCAAAATACCAAAGGCAATTAAACTTTAACATGTGCCCAATGGTATGTGAGATATGGTGCAGTAACCTAAGTCAAATAGGAGGGAACTAGAAGTGGTGATATCTCATGCTCAATAAAGAAAGATCCATTAAAAGTACAAGTCCAGGTAAGAGGCCTCGGATATTATATGTATCAATGGATCAAAGGAATTTTCGTTCTCATCATCAAAGCCAAATTTAAGTTTTCATGGGAAACCAGATATATATAACTCCTGTTTAGACCAGTTGGTTAAAGCTTAAAGAGTTGGAAAGGCCTTGAGTGTGGATGGGAATAATTTATCTAGAGATAGTTCTTCTGGTGAAAAAGAAAAAGAAAAAATAATGGAGGTAGATGCCATAATTCATCAACAGTCTATTGAGCATAAGTAATTCTGTAAGGACACAAATTTCTAATTGAGTCCATGTATTGTTTTGACTTAATTCCGTGAACAAAACTGTGTTTGTAATATGTCATAGGGAGAATTTTATTTTGTCACGATCCCACTTGGTCTATGACGTATTGAAGAAATTAAAGACGTTGCGGCAAAGCTTCAAAGAAATAATCATGCCGATGTTTTTTTGGTTCAAGTTTACTCGTCTTCAAAATTAATTTCATTCCGAGATCACTCAGGTATGAATGCATATAATTAATGGTGCTCGAAATTATTTTATAAAAGATAAGGATGTAATTTTTATAAAGAAAAATGTTTTTAAATGATTTAAAAGTGTTTTAATGGTTTAAACTTCGTTTTATGATGATAAGCTCGAAATAGAGTTTGACTAATTTGAATCTCTTTGTTAAGAGACGTTTTTATCTGAAAGTCAAAGAAAGACAAACTTTCGAAAGGTCGCTCGAGCGACACTGGATCTCGTTCGAACGAGATACAATGTCGCGCGAACGACATGCTTAAGTCGTTCGAATGACATGTTTTTTGGGGCAGCGTTTAAATCCTATTTAAACAGTGTTTGCATCATAATTTCGTAAGTGTGCTTTCTGGAAAAAAGTTTTACGAACCAAAACCTTATTTGCACATGTTTTCCAAGGTTTAAAAGTCTTAAACACATCCTTAGAGTTTGAAAAGATCCGAGTTATGATTCTTATATGTTTACGTGATCTTGCTGCACCAAAGATGTTTGTTCTACACATTGAACACAAAGGGTTTTGCGGTGAAGAAGCGACGGACATCGTGTTCCACATCGTAGACGTATCAAAGCCATATCGGTGGACACCGAGACATACGTGGACGCGTGTGTTATAGACAGAGATCGTAGAAGACGGAATTTCTGCGTGGGCACTATTGAAGAATGGTTGAAGATCAGAACGAGTGCCAAGACCCGTGGGGATCGAGTCTTATGTAACACCCCGTAATTCTGCTTAATTTTAAATTACGTAAGTAGAGTAATTTAATGTGATTAAATATGTTGATTTAAATTACGTGAGTAGAGTAATTTAAATATATTTTATGTTAATAAAGATGAATATGTGTTATAGAAAATTTATTAAGATGAATATAAATTTTCAATGTTAATATGTACGGTCTAGTGACTATACGGACGTGCCGGATATAGCTTGACAAAATTTAAGGATGAGAGTAGAAAAATATTTACGAGACTCAAATGATAATTTAGAGTCCACGGTTGATTCCGAAAGGGTCGAATTAGTCAAAATAGTGTACCCGGGGGTACTAGTTGAGTGCCGGGTCATTTTCGGGCTAAACCGGGACCATTCGGGGACATTTTGGTCTCTTTACAATTAGGGGAAAGAAGACCTACGAATTTTTGTAACCCTAAATCTTATTATAAGAGGGGTGGCTAGGGTTAGACAATTAGAGTTACACCATAGCCATTAGAGAGAGAGAGAGAGAGGCAAATTCCTTAGGCAAGAAGGAAGGAGGGATCATCTTAGGAAGATTTCACCATAAGATTGTTGGGAAGAAGGATTGAGACACCAACATCATCAATCATCATCAACAACCACGAATTCAGACCCTACAGACCTTAAGGCAAGTGGTTATTTGCAAAATAATTGAGTTATAATACCCATGTTTAAGCTTGAGGAAGAACATGATTTTTATGATATTCTTGGGAACAAACAGTTGATACAAATCCATAATTGATTAGGATTTGCATGTAGGACGTTTTTGAATTACCAAGTATGTTTATATCATAGAAAACTTGATGAGAAATTCGTATGAAAATCTGGAACTTTGATGAAAAATATAAAGAATGCTGTTTTAGGGTTCTTGAATATTATAGAGATTTTCAGTGAATTTAGCTAAGATTTATAATGATTTTGATGTTCTAAATCGTTAGTAATCATCCCAGAATATGTAGAAATGATTAGAAATTGTTAGTTTTGAATTTGATGGCCTATCATGAAAGTTAGAGATGTAAAAATGGTGAAACCCGTAGGAAGAAGATGAACTGGGTCTGTCACTGCTTGATCGATCGATCTACCCTGGAGTATCGATCGATCGAAGCAGTCGATCGATCGATCATCTTCCTTCGATCGATCGACCCCGTCTGGACTATAGAGAATTTGTGTATGAACTTCTTTAATTGCCGTTACTTAATGGGAATCTTAGAAATGATATTTTTCTTATGAGGAGACTTGAAAACTACCAGTAGGTGTACCTTAGGGTTCCTCCACTTATGATTGAGTAGTAATGTTGGGGAAATGGAATGACCAAAGAACGATTGAATGATTAATTTAATTTCGGTTAGAGTGAGACTTAATTCCGGAAAGAAAATACCAGTAGGTTAAAATTTACTTAACTACTGAATTAAGGGAGGGGTAACTAGGGCCCTTAGAGTTACGCGAATACTCGAATAAATACAATAGTGAGTTATATTGTAATTAATGAGTACGGAGAATATAAGATAAATATATTATGTACGGGTATAATTTATTAGGTCGGGTGCGTACCTACTGAATATTATAAATGATATTGGGTGAAGAGAACACTACCTAAATTAATTATGTTAGGGTCGATGTGACATTCCGAACTAACATAAAGTTATATTAAATTTGGGGTCGATGTTAGATGCCGAACCAAACTTTGAATTGGTGTGGCGATGAATGAGTTTTATATTTGTATATAGTTGGGGTCGATGAACCATTCCGAACCAACTTTCACTTGGAGTCGATGAATTATTCCGAGCCAAGGGTCCTTTGTGTGTAATAAGGATATATTAGTGGTAACTAATACTATATACATGGTTGTGGGATCAAATGTTATATGTGCTTAATCTACAAATTGAGAGTAGTAGACAATGTTATGATAAGTAAATATCCTGGTAATAATTTATAGTATATTGAAATTATTACAAGAAAAAGGTAACGAACGGTAAATGAGTTAGCTACAGTTATGGGCAGTATAACTAGGTAGACTAAGTTTCCTCGATAGTTACATACTATGTAAGAGAGGTGAGGAGGTTCAAGGGAGTGTGCGAAACCTTAATATGTGTAATCAATAACTTAATTGTGATAACCGCTTGCAAAATATTTTCAAATGTTTTGAGTACTAACTCTTGCTGTGTAAAATTTTAAAAACCTTTTAGGTGCCCAGCCACAAGGACACCCAGCTTGATTTCATGTCAGAGATTTGGGAGCTGCAGCCAGTGTGGAGGTTGCAGGGATTGTTCAGACTCTTCTTTCTTTTCAGTTCTAGTGCAGGATCTCAGTTTTATTATTCGTAGTTGGAACATGTCGTTCCACCTTTTCTATTACAGTTTATTCTAGTTATGGATTTGTAGTTGTCTTTTTGAGCCGTGGTTTACGGCAAGACTTTAACTGCTTTCAGATTTCTTTTACATGCTGCGTATTCATATCTAGTTTTGATAATGTATGGTTTGGATTATTGGTTGTTTAAGAAAGTCAAAATTTGGCACCCGTTTTATTTTCACTTAGGTGGTTAGTAAATTTTTTAAAAAGGCGTTCGACAGTGATGCTAAGAATGAACCATTAAAGAAACCTGTTTATATTAAAATAAGGCTTGATCACCCAAGGTTTAATTAAGCGGGGTGTCACATCTTAGTGTAAGGTTAATCTGACTTTGTAAAACCATTGTTCATAGTGATTGTCTGGC
Source organism: Sambucus nigra (assembly GCA_949130495.1). Lineage (NCBI taxonomy): Eukaryota > Viridiplantae > Streptophyta > Magnoliopsida > Dipsacales > Adoxaceae > Sambucus > Sambucus nigra. Next base: position 184,141,140 of record OX422216.1, read on the forward strand.
TTGGGCCGTCCGAGGTTGTTTTCCCATTTTGGGTTTTTTCCTCGTACATCCGGCGTTGTGAGTATTCTTTACTTTATTTTACTTGATTTAATCACTAGCCTAATATGGCAATTCCTCCTCCTATAGACATAATTCCTCTATCGGCTGTAATCGAGGTCGAGTTTGTATAGAGGTTCCTTAGTGGTGACCCAAATAACCCTCAGGTCGAGGCTACAGAAGAGAGTAGTGATGAGAGTGATGTTGATACGCCTATCGCTGAGGGATACGAGAGTACTGTGTCGAAAGTTGATCTCCTAATCTGGCGGCACCTATATGGCATATATTTTTCCATTTCAATGAGAAAGCCTCTTAAGGAAGAGAGAGATTTCCATGGCAGAGAGGGCAAAATCTGTGTCTACGAGCAAATGTTTAAGCGCAGCTTCCGCTTGCCCATTCACCATACCATCCAAGCCATTCTGGATCATCTCAAACTTGTACCTTCTCAGCTTTCTCCGAATGACTGGAGAGTTATCCTTGGCTCCATTGTCCTCTGAAAGTCGATCCATCAAATTGACCTTCTAGTTAATATATTTCTTGCTTGTTACACCCCATTATCCCCCAAGACCCAGCCTGGATACTACCACCTCGTAGCTAGGAAGTTAAAGAAGAAGCTTTTACTGATCACCCAAACTTCAAACCACAATCGGAAGCCCCGTTACTTTTTTTATCTCGCGGGCTTGATAGTTTGGCCTAAACCAAGCTAGTGGGACCTCTGAGCCCATGACCCATTTGAGGTGGGGTAAAGTCTCTACCTCGGCTAAACTAGATTCGGGGTTGAACACCGTCTAGTGAAGTTTGTGCACTTAATGACTCCATATTATTCAGCTCAGGCAGGCCTAGATGTTGGCCCCATTGAAGAGTTGTCTAAGTAATTAACTTTGCCAAGTGTTATTTCGTAGTTCTCAGATACCGGTAACTAACTCTGAAGTCTATCTTTTCTAGGTCATCCCAAAGGTATTTTAGACGAGCTTTGGAACATGATGGCCCCAAATTTCAGCAAGCTTGGCCAAATGACTGAACCCCCTACTGCTCAGACCAAAAAGTCTACTGTTGGCGTCCCTTGCTGAGCTGATAACGTCGAGAAAAAAGGAAGATCTGAACCGACGATGACACAACCACCCATCCTCTAAGAAAAATCGTCATATAAAAGCCATCCTAATCTCGTTTGAAGATGCACTGACAGCTCGGCTGTCATAGTTAAAAATTATTGACAAGAGCGTCATCGGCCACGGCAGACAGCCCATAGACGGTTCGGCTCTCTTATATCTGATGTCAATAGACGTTTCCTTTAGTCAATAGATATCTCATTATTGACTGAGTTTGCCATCCACAAGGTTGTCCAAGTATTTCACTATCAAAACTTTTCTGAAGTATAGTCTCTTCTTTACTCATATCTCGTATTAACTTATTTCCCCACTTTTGTGCACGAAACCATATCTCTTCATTGTGTTGGAGATTGGATTAGCAAGAAGCTTCCCTTGATTCAAAAATGGAAGGAGGTCGCTATTATGGAGAACAGTCTGAGGAACGAGTTACAGACTACAAATACGGCCTTGCACGAGGCCACAAACTAAATCTCAACTCTGAAAGCCGACCATACGAAAGCCCTGAAGACCTTGGATATTAATAAGCAGACATAGATTGATTCTGTTGTTGAAGCCGCCTTGGATAAGGCCAAAGCACAAGTCGTGGCCGAGTTCAAGGATTCTAAAGAATTTAGGGATTATGCCTTCAAGTATTTGGAGAGGGGCATTAAGACAGGTGGTCGATGGGCTGCCATCAAACATGCCGAGGTTGGAAGCCTAACCCCAAACAAATTTACTGGCCTTGACTTTAGCGACACGCTGTTTCAGACTGACCTGGCCGACGTTGAGAATCCCTTCGACCCTGTGGAGGCCAACCCCCTGGAGGTCTCTGAGACCAATAAGAACACGATCGACTTGGGTCTTGATAACGAAAGGGCCGAGGTAACAAATGTTGGGGTTGATGGGGCGACACAGAGAGGTAGCAATGAGTCAGCCCCTACTGGTGACGATGGCGATCTACAACTCTAAACTTGTGCAGCTTTAATCCTTTCCCCTTTTTTTACAATGTCAATCGGCCTTTCATGGCCTTCAACTTTTGTAATCTCTACGCTTGAAATCAATAAAGTGCAATTTTTTTATGTTTTCTCCAATATTGTTTTTGCTCTTCACTTAAAATCATCGGAAACATAATTTTCTCAAGTCTTGTGTCTGTTTTTATCAGCTTAAATATGTCTAAGATACATGAACCATAGTTTCCATCAAATTAATGATGTTTAATAGTGAACCACAATTAGGTTATTTTCAATTTAAATCCACCAAATTATGGTGTTATATCATAAGTCCCCTCTCGTCGTTCTGCGAGTGTATGGATGAGTGTCATCTCGTACATGCACTGTCGTCTAGGCCAAGAGAGTAAATCCACCAAATTAATGATGTTTAATAGTGAACCACAATTAAGTGATTTTCAATTTGCATTCACTAAATTATGGTGTTTTAGCATAAGTCCCCTCTCGTCGTTTTGAAAGTGTATAGATGAGTATCGTCTCGTCCATGCACTATCGTCTCGGTCGAGAGAGTAAATCCACCAAATTAATGATGTTTAATAGTGAACCACAATTAAGTCATTTTCAATTTGCATACACCAAATTATGGTGTTTTAGCATAAGTCCCCTTTCGTCGTTTTGAGAGTGCATGGATGAGTGTCATCTCGTCCATGCATTGTCGTCTCGACCGAGAGAGTAAATCCACCAAATTAATGATGTTTAATAGTGAATGTCTTTCTATGTTATTGATAACCCTTTGACGAGGTTGACACCGTTCGGGTTGTCGTACCACCGAAAGCAAATTAAGTCTACTTCACTTTGGGTGATGTCTTGTAGCTTAAGACGAGTTAATACATATAAGTAACAAGCATTCAAATGAATAGACAACATATCAGAGAACACTTGAATTTCATTCATCTCAGACTCATACACACGTATTACAATAAAACTGAAAGAAAACTATCATAATAGAAATCTTACTGGTAATACTTTTTGAGGTGGTCGGTGAGAAGGGTTCTCCTTCTAGGTTTTCCAATCTATACGTCCACGACACCACTTTTTTGAATACTCTGTAGGGGCCATGCCAATTTGGATTGAGATTATTAGGTTTTTACCACGTCTTCTCCAGCACTAAGTCCCCTCTCTTCAGTGGGCATGCCTTTATTCGTTTGTTATAGAACATTGTTATTCTTTGCTGGTAGGCAGCCTGCCTAACCTCAGCGTCTTCTCTTTTCTCTTCCACAAGATCCTGGTCAAGCCTCCTCTCAATAATATTCTTTTTTGGGTCGTATGTCTGAATCCTATGAGTAGGTAGACCTATCTCTATTGGCACTATTGCCTCTAAACCGTAAGCCAACATAAATGGAGTTTCCCCAATAAAAGTCCTCTCCATTATTCTGTATTCCCAGAGGACAGCATATACTTCTTCGACCCACATGCCTTTGGCATCATCTAACCTCTTTTTGACCCCCTCAAGGATCGTCCTTATTGTTAATTTTGTCTGCCCATTGGCCTGGGGTAGGCCAGGAGCAGAGAAGAACTACTTGATACCTACTCGCTCGTAATATTTTTCCAGGGATACATTCTTGAACCGTGTTCCATTATCAAAGATCAGAGTATTGGGCAGGTCGTACCTATAGATGATGTTTTTCTATATGAACTGGAAGGTATTCTTCTCCGTAATTATTATCATCGTCTCGGCCTCTACCCATTTTGAGAAATAATTGATCTCCACGATCAAGTAACGATAATAGTTCACGACTCTAGGATGTGGTCCAACCAGGTGGATCCCCCAAATAGCAAAGGGCCAAGGAGATATGATGGAGGTAAGAGGTTGATAAGGTTGATGAGGTATGGTAGCAAACCTCTGGTACTTATCACACTTCTTTACGTAAGAAGTTGCGTCATTGGCCAATGTGGCCCACCAATAACCCTGCATAATGATCCTCTTAGCCAATGGTTTTCCTCTGATGTGGTTGGAACACGACCCTTCATGCACATCTTTTAAAACATACTCCACCTCAGATGGATGAAAACATATGAGGAGAGGAAGCAGGAACCCTTTCTTGTATATAATGTCTCCTATGAAGGAGAACTTAGCAGCTTTGTACCTAAGTTTTTTCTTTTCGATCTTGGACTCAGGTCGTTCGCCATCTCTAATATAACGGACTATAGGATCCATCCAAGAGGCTCCCATACTCACATTTAAATAAAATTCTACGACATTTTCTTCTCCTTCGATCGTCGGTCGATAAAGGACTTCTACCGGGACAGTCTGTCTAATTTCAGTTCTGATGGCCGAAGCTAACCTCGTCTCAGCCATTGTCTAGCAGGGGTATCCTTTTTAGCTTCACTTCATCAAATTGCTTCAATGTTATCTTAACCTTTCCCAGATACCTTACCATTATGTCATCCTTAGCCTCATATGCTACTAAGATTTGATTGACAACCAACCTGGAATCACTATGAACAAGGAGTTGGACAACATTCATTGCCCGAGCAAGGGAGGGGCCTGATAGGAGATCCTCATACTCAGATTTATTATTGGAAGCTTTGAAGTTAAACCTCAACGCGTACTCAATATCGGTTCCATTTGACGTCGACACTATCAATCCTGCCCCACTTCAATTCTCACATGAAGACACGTTAATAAAGAGACTCCACACGGTACCATTTGGTGAAAAAATACCCTCTTTCGGGGTTCCATTCTTGAAAATATACTTTTCCTCCTCATTCTCAGATACTTTGATTCTTGCTGAACCCGTCTCATTCTGGATTGGGGGAGGACATGCTCTACTTTCTTGTTCATAAGTTGTAGCCTTAACATCTTCGATGTCGACCTCATCCTAAGCGAACTCGACCATAAAGTCTATTGAGGCTTTCCCCTTGATGGACGTCATTGGCTGATTGATGATGTCGAACTCTCTCAATTCAATTGCCCAAGCCATCAATCTTCCTAATTTCTCAGACTTGTGAATTACTTATCTGAGGGGTGAGCCTGAGAGGACCACCATAGTATGTGCCTTAAAGTAGGGCTTCATCTTCCTCGAGTCATGGATCGGTATATAGGCTAACTTCTCCATCTTGGGGTACCTCTGCTCATCCCCTTTAAGTGCCTTACTATTGAAATACACTATTTTTGGATTATATCTTCTCTTACAATAGCGACATTAATGGCCAACTCAGATGCTGCTAAATAAAGATACAGTCTCTCCCCTCGAACTGGTCTTGGTAGAAGGAATGGAGAGCCGAGTTTGGATTTCAAATCCTAAAGGCCTTATCACACTTCTCATTCCATTTGAAAGCTTTTCTCAATACTCTAAAAAAAGGAGGGCATTTATCAATGACTCTGGAGACAAACCTGTTTAGTGCTCCTACTCTTCCGGTGAGTCTCTGCACATCCTTTATTGTCTTAGGAGTCTTTATTTCCAATAATGCCTTGATCTTCTCGGGGTTGGCTTCGATCCCTATTTGATTCACGATAATTCCCCAAAACTTACCTGGTCACGCCGAAGACACACTTGGCGGTGTTGAGCTTCATCCGGTACTTTTCCATCGTGTCAACGGTACACCCAAGGTCAGCCATATGAGCGTCATCTTTGAGGATCTTTGTCAACATATCATCAACGTACACTTTCATTGTCTTCCCGATTTGATCCTTAAACAGTTTATTGACTAGCATTTGATACGTTATCCCAGCATTCTTTAACCCAAAGGGCATAACCTTGTAGCAATCGTTTTTTTTGTCAGTAATAAAGGTTATATTCTTTTCATCGGCCAGGTCCATGAATATCTAGTTGTAGCCTAAGTAGGCATCCATGAAACTCATTAATTCATGACCGGCAGTAGCGTCAACTATCTGATCAATCATGGGAAAAGGAAAACTTTCTTTCGAGCATCCATGAAGTCGACACACATCCTCCACTTGTAATTAGCCTTGAGGATGATGGCAGCGTTTGCCAACCTGTCGGGATAGATGACTTCCCTAATGAAGTCTGCCTTCTCCAACTTCTTAACATCCTCTTTGATAACATCATACTTCTCTCTTAAGTAAACTCATCTTATCTGTCATATCGGCTTAGCATCATTGGTTATATTGAGCTTATGGCACATAACTTCTGGGTCAATACCTAGCATATCTTCGTGGCTCCATGCGAAGATGCTTTGCCTCTTCTTCAACAGTTTCACCAGTTCTTCCTTAACCTCCTTTTTTAGGGTTTTGCCTATTTGGATGGGTTTTTTCGTCTCGTCCTCATTGATGACGAAGGATTCTACCTCCTCAGCGGCTTCTCCCTTCTTAAGTTTCTTTTTGTCTCTTGGGTCCAGGGTATCGATATTGTACGTTATAGTTGCTTTTTTTTTAGATTTCCTCTCCTCGGCTGAGTTGAAGTTGCATTCCCATGCCAACACTTGATCACCTTGGACTTACCCTACCCCATAAGGAGTCGAGAATTTCACCATTTGGTGTACAGTGGAGGGCACGACCTCAAACTCTTTAAGGGCCACTCTTCCCATAATAATGTTATAAGCCGAGTATACACTTTCATCCATTATAAAGAAATTGACCATCTTTGTATCAGCCAAACATCTCCCATCCTGACGTCCATCTCATACTTTCCCAACAGATGGACTTTCTCAAAGTATACCTTTAAAGTATCATCTTGACGTCCATCTTGGGGGGCTAGGATACCTTTAAAGTCGAGTCTTAAAAAACCCATAATCAAAGTATCAGCATCCACCTTCTTCATCTTCTCTGACTTAATGGTTATTGCAATCGAGTTAACCGCCTCAACCTTAGGAAGAACTTTGACTTCTGTACCGTGTGCCATTCTATCGGCCACCTCTGAGACTCCTCCTTCTAGGCCCTCACAAATCATATTCACATCGAACGAAATCATATGAAGGCAACCTTTAGGACCATCGTCCTTTGGTGGTAGATCTGGGTCGTCCCTATCATCGTTGTCTGAGGCATTATTTTTGTTTTCAGGAGAATCCTCTTTGCACTTATCGACCTTTCTTTTTCTGGGGTCGTCTCGTCCCCTCTTTGTGCCACCACTGCTCACATACTATTTCAGCTTCCCAACCTTAATTATCTTCTCAATCTCGTCTTTCAGAGCTAAATAATTATCGATTAAGTGCCCATGATCTTGGTGAAATTCACACCATAAGCTTTTATTCCTTTTGCAAGGGGGAGCTTTCAACCTTTCGGCCCCTCTTAGGGACCGATCATTCTTGATCTTATTCAAAATGTGCTGGCAGCTGAACGTGAGAGGAGTATACCCGACAAACTTATCATCAACTGGTCTCTTATTTCCATATTTATTCTTCTTCTGAAACTTGCTCCCACTGTTAGTTCTCTTCTCATCCTCAAACTTAGCTGTCATAGCTTCCTCGGCGTTCATGACCTTATCGGCCGTCCCCAATAGCTCGACCATAGACTTTGGTGGGTCCTCAACAAGCTTCCAAGGCAATTTCCCTTTCTCGACCACATGGGAGTCGGTAGTCTCCCCCCTCTCTTCTTGAGCCAGCATTGTTCCTTGACCTAGACCAATTTTCTCTCAAATTGCCAACGGGGCCGAGCCTCTCAAAGGCTGACCCTTTACTTAATCGATCAAAAGCAGAGTCCCTTAGCTGTGCATCACGACTCGACCTCCTATCATAACCTCGACTTCCTTGGATAGGGCGTACCATATTCTGAGATACTTCGTATGGCTCCTAGCAATCATCTTGAGCATCTTAAGCCTCATAATCATCATAATGATTCTCCGGACAGGGTTGGCCTTTCCTCCCTAGGCATAAATGCCTAGGGTCAGCAATATCCCTCAGCCGCTGAAGAGGTGGAAGGTCTTTGCATGGTGCCTAGGGTAGTTCCCTGGCATCCTGAGGGTGCTCCATGACTGTCGGAGTAATCCTCTCCGGTTGTGCCCCAGTTGGCCTAATTATCACATTTTGGCTTAAGACAGGCAACTATTCTTGCATTTCCTGTTGGCTGGCCACCAAGGACTTCAATTTCGCCGCTACTTCAGCCATTTCTCATCGAGAAGGCGGGTTACTGGAACTGGGACCACTAGCTGGCGGTGGTGGTGGAAATTCTGATTCCATGTATTAAACTTGATGGGTGACCTATAACTAGGGAGTATACGCTTAGATGCTTAATATGAACTCTTTTAATGGTGAAATAACTCCACAAGAGGGAAGGACTGGTTCACCACCAGAGAGTCTGGTGAGGACAAGCTAAAGAAGGGAAGAAATAATACTACTCGTTCCTATAGACGACGCCAGACTGATGATACCAAGAATGGCACCACCAGCTCACAGATATAAGAAGCTCAAACAGGCATACAACAATGGTAGTAGACACACTATATAACAGTAAAGAAAGAGATGAGGCGAAGAGGATGAACACCTAAATTTAAGTGGTTCGACCGGAGCCTACATCTACTATGAAGTGTCAATGATGATTCTTATTATAATAAGGGCCCTTATGGTCTGTGAATACAACACTCAAGATTTTCTCACTCTTTTGTGTATTTTGATAGAGTTCTGCTAGGGTTATCAATAATCGATCCTTTACAATGAAGAAGATGATAAGTATTTATAAGGCTTAGGGGGTGTAATGCACCCCCAAGCATACCGAAAGTGTGCAAAGATGAAAGCATCCACTAAGATGGTGACAACTGTCCATGCACATATTCTTAATGATAATGAAATCTCCCCTCATGTGAGGGGAACAATCTTAGTTATAAATAAATTTCTTACGTGGGATATGTCACTTTGGTACCTTATACTGCTCATCTGGTTGTGGTGTCGTCTGTAGAGGTCTCGGCCTAGCTGAGTATGAGGTTGCTAATGCAACGCTGGACTATATGCGAGAATCTGGCAAGTGTGGTCCCGACTCTGGAGCCCGGGCCGAGGTAGGCTAAGCATGCCTTCTCCTAGTATCGACTGGGAAATAGGCCGAGAGATGTCCCTAGCTGCTGTAGTACTTTCTTGAAGTCTCAGCCTATGAGATGGTCGAGGTTGTATGTACGAGGTTATCCCCAGCACATGACGAGTCTTGGAAGCATCTTGTGAGTTCCTACTTGAAGTTCGATTGTTCAGGGTTAGGAGGTTTTGTCATGGGATGAGGTCATACTTGGTCGTATCAATCACCCTTATCCCTCAATCATCTATGTGAAGAGGTGGCTGGGGGATACGAGTCTGCATTGTACTTTGATGAGACATTTCTGAATACATCTTGATATGTAAGAGAGTGACACAGGTCACATTTCTAGTTAGGTAGCGTTTTGCCCAAGTCGGATTTGACGGCTGAACGCTTTGGATTTTTTTCCTTTAAATGATGACTCATTTTGGGGATCGCGCCTCATCATTGCCCTGATATTTAAACACGCCAATGGAGGGTACCCACAAAATAACATCCTATGCATAACCCTTATATAGATTCCAGTCTCAAAACACATATATATATAGATTGTCGGTTGCAACGTAAAACTTTGCCAAAATTATAGGTCGTTTTAAAGCCTAATTTTATTCTCTTTCGTTCATTTTTAAAACTAGAATTTGTTCGTGAGTTGTAAATAAGTTTAAATTTTATCTTGCATTACGTACTCTCTTTTCTCCCAGAATCGGGTAAAGTCTGACATTTCACTTGCACTCTAAACGGAACATAATACAAGTGTAACCTAATAATAACAACTACACTAAGGATTTTTTCTCATTTTCTCCATATTTCAAAAATATTAAAAACATAATTTTTAAAAAAATAATAAACAACATTTTTCTAAAAATAAATCTCTTCCCTCTCAGGAGTGATCCCATTCCCCCAAGCTTTGCTTAATGCCCTATTGGTTATGATTTATCATCCTACCACCTTAGAATACTTCTTTATCTTCACTCTCATCTTTTTCAAAAGAGGCATAAAGTTCATACCGCAACTACCTCATGGAAAACCCTAATTAAAATGTCAAACTGTATCCCGATTTAAGGATTATGCTCGCTCATCTAAGTTTTAAGATCGATATTCTGCAATTAGATTTCACAAAATTACAAAGGATCCAATCCCAAATGCAAGGGGTTCCCGAGCCAAAAATTTATCCAAATCATAATGTTGCCTTATCTCCTATCATGGGATAAGAATTGGCTAAGCCTATATGGGCACCAAAATACTACCAACCTATCTTGGGAACCATGCTCAACCTTTTGGAATGACTTTATGTGTTCCACGTGTCATTGGGCCTCCACTTTCTCATATGCCCATGCCTAATCTTTCTTAACCAAGTGCTAACTTTCTAGTTTCTACTCCAGCAGATTCCAAAGAGGAAGAACTCAATAAGGTGAAAAATACCACAAGATGCTCTCTCACAAATTTGATAAAGTGAAAATTTATGATACCTGTGTGAATCACACTCACATATCCCCTTATCCCAAAGCTCGTCCCCCTAAGAATTTCAAGATGTTAGATATTGAAAAATTTGGAAGGAAGGGACCTCCCATTGTACACTTGCTCAACTATTATAGAACCATAAGCTTGTTAGGAGGTACTAAAGAAATCATGGATCATATGTTTTAATGGACCTTAAAATAAAGTTCCATTCGTTGGTTCTTATCCCTAGATTATTCCTGCATCAGAAGTTAGAAGATGTTGCTCGAGATTAATAGTTCAGTATAAGTACAATGATGAACTTATGGTGACTCATCGTCTTCTCGAACTACTTAAGCAATACCCCGGAAAGTTAGTAAACAACTTTATAGTAATGGAGAGAGAAATATGCAACCATGACTAATCGCACATCAGAAGAAGTACAAGTCAGTATTGTGAAGAAGAATATCCTACCACACATCAAGAACACTATGGGTAGTCAATAATATTCTCATTTTAGATCAATCTGAGAAGTCGACGTGGGAATTAAAGTGAATGATGACATTCAAAGTGTAAAAATAGAATAAAAAATGAAGAATTCAATAAGTCAGTTCACTCCTCAAATGTTTGAAAGTCTAATTTTTTCCATTAACAACATATCCTCCAATCCAATAACTTAGTAGGCACCATAAGCCCATCCCACTACCATCAAAGAGATCAACTGGGCCTCGCGCTCCCCTCTCCAAAGTTTATCAAGCATTAATCTCTCATAATCTCCTTAAGGCTTGTACACTACATGGCCCACTTCCTTGGTATTTTAAGTCCGATGCTCACTATGATTTCAATCAAATTACTGGGCATACTATGAATCAATGTCATTGCCTCAAGAATTTCATGCAAGGGTTAATTGACAAAGGCATCATCGCTGCTCTAGTTGTCCTAAAGACAAACATCACCTAAAATCCTTTACCCTTTACACTAACCTGGTGTGAATGCCATATCGATTGATGTATATTCAAACTTCGACCCTAGATCAAGCCTATAAATAACCCCACCTTGTCGAATTCCTTATATATTTCCCTTACCCCCTTACAAATACATGAAAATAACTTGCTCCGTTTTGGAATCACTCATGATTGGGCCCTGGACTTAATGAAATAGGTTTTAGTAGTAGTCCACACCAAGTCTGATACCCAAAGCATGAACTTGTCAGCCATTTTGGAGTAGTTAAAACAATTAGAATAAAATTTACACCAAACCTGACCCTTAAGGAAGAATATTATGCAAGAATGAATGACCTCTACATGGAAGCCCAGAGGTGGGCCCGTTAATCCCATGACTGGTATACGTCTCCAGAAGAGTTCAGTCTAGACAACATAGTCCACATTCTAATAAAAGATTGCCTAAAAAAGGGAATGGTTTGTGAAGCTTATGATCTCTTTGTCTTCGTGAAACTCTCAGAAGATACTTTGTCCCATTTTGAAATCACTTATCTTAAGCAGTGGAAGATATGAACTTTGAATCCCCCGAGGTTGTTGAATGTATAGATTTTTTTGGGAACAATGAGATAACCGCTATAAGGTGGAATGGTGACTCCAACCATTCAAACGAATCAAATAATGAATCTAATAGTGAAGTTGTCGATACTCATACCTTATTTTGTGGAACGATCTCTTTTGAAGGACTTTTATTCGAAATTAATGAGGTTTCAGGTTTCCCTTAGGTAGATGACGAAATGGGATTCCTCTTTTATCCATCATCAGTAAGTCATATGACTTGTTTAGGCTGGTATTATAAGGGCCCAATTCCTACTACAAGCAATGTGCCCATCAACAAAGGGATATAACTTGTCGAAGAATTATTAGTGCCCGAGATCATGGGAGAGGAAAGCAAGATCCTTGAACAATTGAAGAAAACCTGGATAAATATCACACTATAGTGGTTATTTACTTCCTTATAACTTAACATAAATTCCTCGTCACATCGCTCATACAATTCTAGGTACATCTAACTACCTCCCCCGGTAAGGCCATTTATATAGTCGGGACCTTGACAACTAAGAGGCACATTAATTTTATTGATGAATAGATATCTAATTATGGCTAATCTTAGCTACGCCTTTAATATCTCGGTTAATGTCCTCCATAAGAGCATTCATATGGTTCCAGTCGATAATAGTTATGCCCTTATGTTTGTCCGCTTCGAACGCTTTTAAGTTTTAGGGCTATAAATCAGTGATCTCACTCCTCCACCTGTTGTCATGCATTTTTATAATAATACTCATTGGGAAGTCACAGAGTCATCATTCTCACACTTGGGGTTGACCCAATCTGCCTACGAACTGATTTTTAAGTGATTAACATTCTGGCATGTTTTAAATCATTGTTTGATTGCTCGTGGCTGCACAAAATCTGAGATGTTTCTTTGTCCTTTATAAAAAACTTAACTTCTTTGTATACGACTAGATTATCACAATCATTAGAGATAGTGATAAATCGGATGGCATCGACATTGGTAATCTGGTCTTGAAAATTTAACATAACACTAATAACATACTACTCTCTGACTTCAAGGTTGACCTATTCCGTCTCTGAGCAGGGGATAATTTCAAGGAAATGGTAAGTATTTAGTATACTACACATCATAATGTCAACTTAATACAAATGTTCAAGAGGATTCACTTCATGCACGGAATGGGAATGGGTTGTAGACCAGAAGGAATCACTGAACCAATCACCCTGGTGACTGCTTATCGGCCTCATGGTTTGGGATACCAACCTTCACAAATGGAACTCATGTCTCTCTACCAACTGCATAAGAATAGGACACTAAAAAAATGGAAGTCATCTCTAAAGATTCCCTCAATGGTCGTTTCAGCAGACCAGCTGAAGATTTCCTTTATTGTAGTTTCTTTATGTCACTGTCCGAGGTTGGTTATGGTTCATCAATTCTTGGTCAATCTACATATTATATCTCAATCATTTTTTTCAAATCTATGTCAATAACCGATAAATGCGTCGGCGTGACTATTATTGTTCCCTAACAATTGTTGTATTGACGACGATATCACAAATTGGAGCAGTTCCCTGGCTTAATCACAATAGGCTAACGTCCTAGGATCCCTAGCTTTGTACTCGCTGCTGAGCTGATTTATGATCAAACAGGAGTCTCAATATACGACGATAACCTTGGATCCTGATAAACATGTGTGTTAGTGTTAGGGTCATACCAAATTTTAATTTTCAATTCAAATTACCCGAGTGAGAGAAATTGAACCAATTTTATCTTTGCACCAATTAAATCAAAGTTGTGTCAACAATTAGTCCAATTTTATCTTACTTAAAATATTAATTTAGGTGATATAACAAGAATAAAATAAATAGTCACACAACGCTACGATGTATATGGAAAATCCACAACAAAAAAAACATCGGATGCCATAGCCACACAGTCCACTATGATATATGTCTCATACAAGGACAAAAAAGACTTACTCATAGACTCGATGCCTTCAAGCCTTGATTCTCTCTTCTATCCTTATTACTTCTCCACAACCACCACTAGACGCCTTCCAATGGCAATCGCAATGCAGGCGCTTCCCACTTCTCAATATCCACCGATCTTACTTATTTTTTAACTAGTCCAGATGTCACCTAACACAAACCATGGAATAAACCGCTTGAAACACTCTCAATAATGTAGAGTAAACAATCTCTGTGAAAAAACTTGAGATCTCAAATAAACATTTGATATAGAAACTTGGATATAAAACTAAGGGTGTAAACTAGGGTTGTGGAGGCTTTATATTTGCTCTTGGAAAACTGTTTTCAAACCCTCAAACTTAAAACTATTGTGCCAACACTTGTATTTATATAATTTTCTAAAAAGACATTGGGGTGTATTATGATGCATCTCATTCGAACGAAACTCCAAGTTGTTCAAATCAGAATGCTAACCTCATTTGAACGAATAACAAAGTCTTTCCAACGAAGTCACTAACCTCGTTTGAAGGAACAACAAACGATCTTTGCGCATGAACTTTTTGTCAAACAATTTTTTTTTTCTCGAATCTTATTAAAATGTCATTATAAATAAGCCCTCATACTCATTTCAACGAAAACGTAAGCCATCTAAATGAAGTGCATAAACTCGTTTAAATGAGATCATAAATCGATTGAACGAAACTAAACTCCAAAAATATTTTTTTTTTGAAAAATCTTTTTTCGAAAATAATCCTCAAAAAGTTGAAAACATTAAACACCCAAACTGAATCCACAAATCAATAATAATACAATATTTATACATTTGTGGAGATCCTTGGGATGAAGACGAAACATTAAACAATGTTTATATCGCTTCAATTTGGCCGTTACGGTCTTCAATCATGCATAATAGGCTTGAAGGATAAACTGAACTCAAATCCCAACCTATGACTCAAACGTTTTTGTCCAAATGGAATAAAGCTAATATTACAAACAAATTTATAGTTAATGTTTTACAAATTTGACACATTGAAATTTGCCCTTACAAGTCTCCCATTTGGCTATTCGGGGACAAAACCAAAAATAAAATATACTCGGCCATCAAGCTCTCCAAGACTCAATCCCTAATTCCAAAAGTAAAATGTACAAACTAACATTTGACCGGCACAAACTCTTGAGTAGCTTTGATCTTGTGAAATTTTGTCGCATCAGTGCTAAAACCTGCACACTTAACACAACCTTTAAATATAAAGAAAACATGAAATAGATAAAACAACAAACTCCCCATTTGTTAAACGTCTCCCCCTTAGAGAATACTTATCCCCCTTTTTGTTCGAGAATAGACAAAGGTAAAGTGTATTATATGAAACAACTTCCCCCCCTTTATGTGACATAAATGACATAAAGGAAACAAGCAATGCCATGCGATGTGAAGTGAAATGGAAACGACAAACAAACTCAGCAACACAAGCACAAATAATCCAAACAATTAAACATGATATCAATTTGTTACAAATATGAATTATATGATACCAACATAAACATATATAACCAACATGTATTAATTGCAAAGCAAATACTCAATACACACACACACACACACACACACTCACATATATATACTAGCGGAATTTTCGTGTCTAAAGGCACAACGGAAATTTTCAAAGTACGTAATCGCAAAATGACAAAATTTCTTATGGAATGAAAATACACTCAATGAGCTTCATTGGCCGTATCATTAACTCCTAAAAAGTTCAATTTAAGCACTCTTTACAGATTAATAATTTTTGTCGTAGTAGCTTTCAATTCATGTGAAAAATCGTGACTGATTGCACTTATACATATTTGCAAACACCTTTTTTTTCTTCTTTTTTTGTTAAGTGTAAATCATCATAGTCCTGCATATTTTTAAACACCTAAAAATGGATTAAAAAAATGAAAGAATATATCATTGATCGACATATTACCATCGAAGAACACACCTGAAATATTTGCAAACAAAGTTAAACGGAACAAAAAATAAAAAAAATCATAACTTTGCTTTATATAATGCCCTCTTAAAAATGGATAAAACTCAATTATACAATAGATATTTCCATGTGAATCTTACATCCATTCTATCACTCAAGTGCCAAATTTAAATAATGTTCTACAAATAAAAATAATGTTCTACAAATAAAAATAATGTATATATGTACACATACGTTAATGTTTAGATAACTCACACGTAGATACAAAATCGTAAAATATATAAAATTTCTACTCATAAATGGCTTCCATTAAGAGTCACTCTATGAAGGGAAGTTGATATGTAATCAAAATAGATCACAAAATCGTAGTTCATAGAATCCAACAGGTGTTAACAACCATGAGGAGTGAGGTTTCCAGAGAATTTTTTTGTGAAACTTACCACTTTAGAAACAATTTACTCACCTTTTGTTCAATATCCATCGACCAAAAACCCAATACACAAAACAAACGCATTGACACAAAAAGATGAATGAGTTATTGCACACCAAACAAAAACTGATCAATTGAATGAAGCAGAAATTACTTTAGATTAACAGAGATGCAACACTAAAAATAAGGGGAAAATGGATGGAGACTCCACATGAGACCTAGAAAACCAAAGACGGTAATAGATTTTGAAATGCAGATTAGAATAAAACGATAATTTTCATGGGTTTAATTTTGGCATTTAAATATTGAATAAACTGTGAAAAACATATAATTTAATGTAAAATGAAGAGAAAAGTAACAATTTGTGAGAAACAAATACAATTTTCCTCTAGTGTATGTCCCTCAAACACACCAATATGAGGTGTTTATGACATGTCATATGCACCTCGTCAACAACGCATATGATTCAAATGAAAAGAAAACTTGTGCATTACGCCTATCGTGGGATAGCTTATCGTATCTACATCACTCCACTAGCATTACTCCTAAACTAAATCTCCCAATACACTATCTAAAATAATGCCTTCAATGACATTATGTCGAAAAACTATGTTCGGTGACATAGGCCAGTAGTCATACAAAAATTAGCACCTCCATAGAGTGAGAGGGGAGAAATGAACGAATAGCTAAACAAAGAATTTGAGAAGTTCAAAGCTTGGTTTAAGTGAGTAGTTCGTGCAATTAAAAGAATTTGAGCAGTTCAAAGCTCGAGCAGTTCAAAGAATTTAGGAACATACACTTTTACTGGTCTTTTATAAATGAAGAGCCAAACATATAATGATTACTAAAACTTACTCTAACATTATGATAGCAGAAATCATCCCGCACCTAATTTTACCCATCACTGTACTCTTTCACTCATTTGCCTTTGCTATTTCTGACTTCTCTTCCTGGAACTGGAACTGTAAGGTCCATATTTGGGCCTTTTGCTGAGCTAGTGAAGTCATTCAATCTTCTGTCTTGGCTTGTGCACTAGGGACACCCGACAACATGTGCACTATAACAAATTAGCAAGGCAAAACCAAATAATAATATATACATGACAAAAAAGATATATATGCTCTTAATATTGGCTATAATTTGATTGTTTGAATCTGTTTTCTAAGATCGCAAAAATCAGTGTCATGGAAAAGAAAACATGTAGAATTCATAAGAAATGCTCGAAGTTTACCTCAATCTAGCAAATGTTCGCTACTAATCACGATATACATACAAACTAAGACTAATAACCTGTTGGGAATATTTCGAAAGTAAAAATTAACGTTAAAGGAGGTAACATATTTGCACATTCATTTGGTGTATACATCAATAAAGAGATATACATATCGTATTTAACAAATAATAAGAGAGATGTACCAATAATTAGTAATGGAAATGTGATACAAAACGAACTCATTTTTGAATATCCCAACCACTCCCTTTGACTAAAGAAAAAAATGATTTTTGAACAGAACTTTTATCACGAAATGTGGTGGTTATTGTTTAGGGAAAAAATCATTTTAAAACCAAAAATAAAACCCCCTATTTTAAGTCTATTTATTCCATTTAAAAAATTGAAACCCTTAGATTGAACCCCTAAAAAGGGACTAATATCAACAAAGGAGAAAGTAAGCATAAAGAGTGAGAGATCAAGAATACCTTTAGGATTTATTACGGTTCTCTACAAAATAATACATGCAGATGATAAATACAAAACCCAAAAATGCTCCATGAGATTAGTAGTTCCATTAACAGGTAGTTTTTTCTATGTAATTCCTCTATAAATAAGATATGGTGTTTTAAACTATTGAAAATCTACCCTATTACAGGTTGCTCCACACAAAAAATAAACAATTGATTAGACAACACGAAAAAAAATTAGTATGTGTGCGTGTGTGTGAGTGCGCGAGTGTAAGAGAGCGAGAGAAAGACCACCTGAGGGCAACAATAATGGAGGAGGAGGAGGAGGAGGAGGAGGAGGGCGGAAGAAGGCAGCGTATTATTCTCATAGAATTCCCGCTTAGAGCTCCAAATATTAAGCATTACTAATTTGAATTCAATTGTACCGCTGAAAAATGATGCCACTGTGACTAATTTATTTGTTGTATCCGTTGATACAAATAACATCCTGAATGAGACAAATAATGAGTAGTAGTTACATGTTTAAGGGGATCTTGATCAACCAATTTGAAATGAATGAAAATTGAAGAACAATGTTAGGCCGTAAAGAAAGAGAAATACATATTCCTAAATTGTTAGAAATCCCAAAATATAAGAAATGAATGCACCCTACGCTGTCAAACTAACAAAAAATATGCACAGGGAACTAACTACAAAATCTCTGTTTTATGAGATTTAGCTAAGCTAAAATACTTTAAAATAATGATGGTAAGATAGTTAAATAATGTGTATTCAGCATTCAAAATAAAATAGGTTATGGCGAACATTATTCAATCATATATTGATTGGTAAAAACATAAACATATTAACATTCAACATTTAGGAGTTTAAAGAAACAAATGACATAATGCTAGAGAAGTGTAAACAGTATTAATAAACAACGAAATCCATTAAATAAAAAGTTTAAGAAATGAATCGGTGTTACTGTTCGACCAAGAAACGCTGCATTGCTTAAGAGTATGTTTTTGTGTTTAGCAATACTCTTACTTATGCCTGGGCCAAACACCAAAGTAAGCCTGGACTCCGCTAAGGAACATAGCAATAATAACACCCAAGAGGACTAAAAAAGACCATGGGGTCTTAAAGTACTCAACCTGAAGTTTTGCTATCCATTTTTTGCCACTGTCATCATAGTATTCTTGGATATCAATTTTTGTCTTGGCATAAATTGCAGCATTGGGCAACAAGTCCTTGCTTATGTTATTGAACAATCGGTACACTTCTTCGTCGCTTCCGAGGCAATTGAAAAGCCCTTTGGTGGACCGGAGTACTTTCACGTCATTGACGTCATCGATTAGAGAATCGAGAAAGCATATATAGGAGCTGACCCATGACTCCTTTGGGACATTGGAACACATCTCGAAGGATACCAGGTTTAAGAACATGGACTCTGTGTAGTCATCGACCGTTATTCGGGGAAGCTCAAGGTACACACAGAGCTTACCAGGGACATAGACAACGTCAGATAAATTATTAGATGAGCTCTGCTTGAACTGAATTCCAGCACCGCGCAACTCGTGTACGTTACGAAAGGTATAAGGCTTGGAGGGTTGATGTAAGGAAATTTCAAGGTAAAGGTTGCCTGCAAAAATAGGTTACAATCATTGCAAGGACATAACCAATAGCGTTAAATAAGAGAAAAGCTTAAGGATGTCATATGTTCATTCTCGATATTAATTACATATATGAAAACATTTTTTATATAGTAGATGGCATTCGAGACTATTTCACACCAATGAGACATGCTATACCCTCAAAATAATACAATTTTTATTATCTCTCTCTAGAGCCTAACTCAAACCCATGTCACTTGATACTCTATAATTGGCCCAGTCCGACTGTCACACATTGACACTGCTTTTATTGGTTCACAACATGAACCACTTATCATGACTAATAGTTAACAAATAATTATTTGGGGAAGTTGCTCTCGGCCATAAGTCATTATCTAACATGCCAATTAATTTTCAACATACATATACAAATATAATGATATTTAAATGCAACAAAGTCCACATCATCATAACTCACAGAATAATACCTTTATTGTATATCAATATATTCATAGTTGCATATTAAGAATCCATGCTTTAACACATATGCAGTACATTGTGGACATTATAAATGAGAATGTGCATGAACATAAAAATATGTATACATAAAGTCCCAATCTAATAAAAGAATCACAAAAGTATATGAAATGAACACATTACATCTACAAATCTTGAAGCAAATTTCATAATGTAGATCATATCTCAAAGGTAGTTTGTTTTATGTCCCGTAAACTTCATTTAAGAAGAAACAAATGGTAGCATTAGAATAAAATAAAATCCAAATTTATACAACCAAATATGGTAACAATATCACATGCACGCCTCCTGCTTTCAAGACCAGTTCAAAGAGAAGGTGTAACAAATATGGTAACATTCCATAGTTAAAAAATTAAAAAAGTAAAAAGAAAGTCCAAAAAACAAAATAAAAGCTTCTATTTGTAAGCATTAGTACGAACTCGAACAATTTAAAACTACCTCTTAATTTTAAAATAAAACCTATTGAACATTTTCCCATGTAATTCAACAATGTATCTCTTAATTTTTTTACCAAATTTACCTCATGTCAGAGCTGTAAAGCTATACTTACCACAAATATACTATTTAACATTCCCCGATCAATAATAAATCTATCGTGAATATAAACTACTGAACTCAATACTTATTTCTTGAGAGCAAATCGTCCAGCTAACATAATAAAAAAGAACGAAATATTCACCATTTTATTTCCACATTACAGTTCATTTGATTACAAATTTAGAAAGAAACTAAAAAATAGAAAAGTAAGAAAGTAACTCGCCAAACCGCTCATATTTTTTTTCTTCTTTAATGAAAATGATTTTTTTTTCAAAAAAAAATCAAACTTTGAAAGTAAACGCGCGCCAAGTAATCATGTGTAGAACTGAATTAACTTGTAAAAATTATTAGTAGTAACATAGTTCCAGACGATTAAACACGCACTCCATACGAATACTGAAAAGATAATATATAACTCAAATTGATGTTTTGTTCTATATACTCTGAACAAATTTCCTTATTTTTATTGTTTGTTTTCTACTATATTCCAGAAAACTAACTGATTGGAGTATACGATTTATATTCTCCCTATCATATGCAACCCATGATTTCAATTGGCAATGATGTTTTGCCTGAATTGGCAGGGTACCCTTAGGTCACTCGAATAAGGATAAATGGTAAGGACAAGTTTGGCTACCGTAGACGGTCACATCCCACTTAAATTGGACCACTTTAAATAAGTATTGGGGTATGTTGAATAGGTATTGGGGTATGTTAAATACTAATAGAAAACACATAGCTATTGAAAATGAATACTAATGTTCAAAAGCTGTGTCTTTCATACCAATATCAAACCAAATCATAATACTATAAAAATTCAAACACCATAAAAACTCAAAGTAAAACACCATATCTGCTCATTAAAGCCAATGCTATGAGATTCAACAAGAGATAAGTAGAGAATGAAGAAAGTTATGATATTGATTATACATTGAAAAGCTAATATTGATAGAAACACAATAATCCTTATAATCAATCATTGTTCCATGCAAAAAGTAATATCCCATAAAAAGAAAGAGAAATAAAATAAATTAAAATGGTTTAGACATAGTGGCATTTCTTCAAACACATAATATTCATACTATGACGTTCCATCTTAATCACTATGGCACTTCATCAAACACAAATAATATATAAACAACATCACACTATCTCTTTATTAATACAAATATAAACCATCAAAGAAAAATAAACCATTCTTTGCAAGCACAACATTAACTTATACATATAAATAAAATATTGTTCAACCAAGGTCCAAAATATTGTTTGGGAATTTGATTTCTATTCCTAGAATCTACATAATATTATTTAAGAATATAGAAATCATATTCCGCAAAACTACCAAATATGTACTCTACATGTTAATTAAGCAAGTATTTAATGTTAAGTACAACTTACATAAATTAATTTAACCCAATGGAACTAATAAAAGAAACTTCAAATTTAAGTATATCTAGCGTAGTGCAAATATCCATTTGAAACCTTCGATTTAGATCTGTAAAACTAAACAAAAAAATCTCAATTTGAATCCAGTCAGATATATACATAAATGCAACAAAGAACCCAAAATCGGGAAAAGCCCTAAAACTGAAACTAAACGAGCTTCAAACCCTAAATTCCCCCCCAAATCCATCTGATCGATCTGGGTTTGAGAGAGAGAGGGACGAGAGAGTTACCTGCTGATCGATAGAGAGAGAGAGGGAGAGATGTTTCGACAAAAGAACAATGGAGGGAGAGTTGTTCGATTGATAGAGAGAGAGAGAGAGAGTAGTGTACCCGTCTAGTGTGTAAAAGCTTCCATAGTGTTAATTTTATATTTTATATATGTATTTGAATTTTGGGTAAGAGGAGGAAAGGAAATGAGGGTTAAAAAAGAGGGGGAACTCAAATATTTAAGGTGCAAATATGGTATGATGTGTATTTTAATCTCAACCATTGGATCTTTGCCTTGTTGGCTTTGATCTGAATCGTGAAGTGTCTTTCCATCTTATGAATAGTGAAAGCACCATTGTAACTAATTATATACATATATATATATGACAAAAATGCATAAATATATAGGTACAAAACACCACAAAAGTCACACAAAACATAAATTTTCACATTCATACGGAATAAATGTGTCTAAAATAAATGTGGTACGGAGTGAAAAAGTGTGAACTAGAAAACAAAAGAAATATATCCAAACCACTGAAGATAGTCCAAGGAGTTCTATTTGATCATATTAATTTATAAAACTTAGATATAGCCTCAAGTTACATATAAAGTAAACTCAAAATAGACAAACGGACTAAATGTGCACAATCCTATAAAATGTTAATGGTTCTCAAATCAATAGCATTAAATATTAGTGATTAATTAGGACTCATTGTGCAAACCCATTGATCTTCAACTGATAACACTCTCAAAATAATAAATATATTATATTTTTCTTACTCTTTTGTGAAGATATCACTTTTGATGATCAATTTCTAAACTAGACATTAACAAATCTTTTTTTTTTCGTTTTCCTCTATTTTCTTTTCAAAGGCTTCTGCCAATGGGAACTTTCATGCAAAAGATATTTACTACCTTCATAGCCTTTTCCCATTGAACACTCATCGTTTTTTCATTCCTATGAGCAAACACATGCAATGGTTATTACATGCACAAATCCCCCATATATAGATATGTATTGACAAGATTGATAGGAAAACACCTCACTTAGATCATGCCATATAAGAGTTAAAATCCAAAAGAGCTTATTCAAGTGTATGCAAAGTCATATACTGATGAATTCATTAAGCAAATCAAATTCGTACAGCTCCGTGCAAGCATGATTAAGAAATAATCCAAATTAATTATAAACCATACGCAATTGTACTAGACACATGGAATGGATGGGATTCAAACACATCAATATTTCACACAAAATGTGTAAAACTAACTACAAAAAAAAAATAGTTTTGAAAACATCTTTCTAAAATGACTCAAAAGACAAACAAAATATTTTTGTATTTTTGTCATATAGACTCAAAAAGTGAAGAATCATAATACAAAAGACATAAACATCATACGACCAATCAAAGCATATATCATGAAGCACAAAAACTAGTGTATAAAAGCAGGGAAACATAATCACTCATAAGATATAAAATGTGATGAAACATGTGCAAGCATGCATGAATTAACAACTGTAACATGCAATGACTCAAAATTCGAATTCCTAACCCCAATAGATAAAAATTCAATGACTCGTGTTTTAGGAACCATGGTGACATGGAATCTAAACTTCCTAAGACCTTTTCTAAGATCATAAAAAAATTCCCTAAGGTGACATTTCCTACCACAATACGAGCATGTTTAAATACGGGGAATCTTATATTTGGATTGACCTTTTCTAATGTACCTAGTAACGGTTGACACTCTTAAAACTATGGTCTTGGCTTTAAAAGCAGAAGCATTCAGAACATTATAGCCAATTCCACTCCTATCTTTTTTTATATGGACGATGCCTAAAATCTTATTTATCTTCTCTGACCTAGATTCCAAATAAAATTTGATGCAACTTGAGTCTCTTAATTTTTCTTGTAACTCCACAATTATATACTCAAGCAAAAGACCTAGACTCATTAAATTTTAGGGACTCTTTATTCATATTTTCAACCATTCCTAGAAGGTTATCTCGCTCCCCCTCAATGTAAGCGGACTTATACCTAAGAGTTTTCTCACGCACCATCAAATCTTCAATTATTTTATCATTATCTTATACGGCACGTTCTATCCCCCCAGCCTCTATGTTCTTAGAGTCCTTTAAATCATTATCTAAAACATGGACTCTAGCCCCGCTCCCTTTCTTAGACTTTTTTAATTTATTAAAATCACATCCTTTTGACTTTGAATATTT
Organism: Sambucus nigra; assembly: GCA_949130495.1. Lineage (NCBI taxonomy): Eukaryota > Viridiplantae > Streptophyta > Magnoliopsida > Dipsacales > Adoxaceae > Sambucus > Sambucus nigra. The sequence goes on from OX422216.1 coordinate 184,165,720, forward strand.
TGCAAAAATTCAATTTCATATTTTAAGCACAAATTTTCCTTTTCAAGAAATTTTACTCCGTTTGTAAATTTCAAATTCAAACGATTTAATTTTTTTGCGTGATTATGAAGCTCATTTAACTCCTCTCATATGTTAAAATCCTCCTCATCACCAAAAACACATGTATACTTATCACTTTGAGGACCTGTCTAGAGAATAAAAAAACAACCCTAAAATAACACTATATAGGGATCAAACATGGTAAAGTAGTGCAACCCGTTCTGATACCAATTGAGAAACGTGTATGCTAGTTCTAGGGTTATACCAAATTTTATTTTTTAATTTAAATTACCCGATTGAGAGAAATTAAACCAATTTTATGTTTGCACCAATTAAACCAAAGTTGTGTAAATAATTAGTCAAGTTACATCTTGCCTAAAATATGAATCTAGGTGATATAACAAAAATAAATAAACAACGACACAACGGCGTGATGTACGAGGAATACTCATAACAGAAAAAACCTCAGACGACCTAGCCACACAAGTTGACTATGATATAGGTCTCATTCAAGGACAAATTAGACTTACTTATAGATTCGAATCCTTCAAGACTTGATGATATCTTCTCTTCTTTTTACTTTCTTTATAGCCACCACTGGATGCCTTCCAATGGTAATCACAACCCAGGTGCTTCCACATCTCTGTATCTATATATCGTACTTGTTTCTTGACTAGTCCAATCGTCACTCAACACAAATCACATAATCCATCATTCTAAACACTCTCAACGATGAAGAGTAAACAATCTTGGTGTAGAACCTCGAGATATCAAGCAAATATATTACATAGAAACTTAAGTCCCAAACTAAGGGTGTAAACTAGGGTTTGGGAAGCTTTGTATTTGCTATTGGAAAGCTATTTTCGAAAACCTCAAACTTAAAATCTATGTGCCAATGCTTGTATTTATATATTTTTGCAAAAATATAGTTACACGTATTACGAGGCATCTCGTTCGAATAAAACTTTAAGTTATTAGAACGAGAATAACAATATCGTTTAAATAAACAATAAGGTCGTTGGAACGAAGCCACTAATCGTGTTTCAACAGACACGAAACGACCTTTGCAAGAGAAATTTTTGTCAAGAAGAAACATTTCACTCGAAGCTTTTTCAAAGCTCGTTAGAACAAAAAACCCCATACTCATTTGAACGAAATCATAAGTCATCCGAACGAAGTGCATAAACGCATCTGAACGACGTTATAAATTAGTTAAAACGAAACTAAGCTCCAATTTTTTTTCCCGTAAATTAAGCTTAAAAAAGTTAAAAATATTAAACACCCAAATTGAATCCAGGGATCAACAGTAATACAACATTCATACCGTTGTATAGATCCCTAGGATGAAGACGAAACACGACATGAAACTCGACAAGATGTTGATGTTACTTTAACTTGGTCGCTATGATCTTCAATCATCAATTATAAACTTGAAGGACAAACTAAACCCAAATCCTAACCTATGACTCACGCGGTTTTGTCTAAATAGAATATAGCCAATATTACAAACAAGTTTACAATAAACATTACAAATTTGACATATTGAAATTGAGAAAACAATGTGTGAATGACCTACACAAATCTGAAAGGGGTAAATAGGTTTGATAAGTCAATGTGCCCAAATTTTAAGATTCCAAAAATTCTTCCAAATTTTAAACACCTTAACAATAAGAATTAAATCCAAATGTCGTGTTAAAAACACACACACAATTAAATTAATTATATCTAAGTGATTATGCAAAAGTTAATATACCTAAGTCAAATTTTATCCTAATTTGAGTGATCCAAACATCCTAATGTGAGGTGTGTGATCAAGTGTGTTAGATATAAAGATAAGCAAACACAAAAAATGAACAAGACAAATGTAACGAGGAAAATCTCTACCTAGGGGTAAAAAATGTCAGACACACTCAATTTTCATTTCCATTTGAAAAGCAAATTTTATAAAGGTTAGGAAGATACCTTTTACACAATCACAATTATATAGATACGTATGAACCTTCAACCTTCTCCCATAGAAAATGAAAATCTAATCTAAGCCCCATGAATTGAGCGAAGAACTCCTGTCTTCCTTGAAGTCACACCATGTTCTAATTCCTCTAATGAATTAAATCACCTAAAAATTTATATCGCAGAATACTTATTCATACAAAACCATAAATAAATGTAACTTTGGATAGAATTATGAGTTCAATTCAATAAAAAATCCTCATAAAAACATTGATCTCACTTTGGATTTGAAAACTCACAAAACTCTCATAGGATTTTGAAATTTAAGTTTAGAGAAAGAAGGAAAGACTCACAAACATGAAAATCATCCCAGATAAAGTATTTTTAGATGAGGAAAAAGTCTATCTTCAAAATGGAGGGAAAACAAGGCTATTTATATTTAAACTCAAAAATCCTATGTCGTTGTGCACACGGTAAGATTTGGGCATTCGCACGGTTGCAACCAATACGCCCCTAACCCGAAAAACAATCAGGGCCATGCATACAAGTATGATTTGATATCATTCGCACTGATACTTGTGCATGAGCTTAAATGTAAGCCGTGCAAAATTCCATAATTTAAATTCTTCAAAAACTCTTTGAAAATATTTCCTTTAAAAACCAATCTTGAACCCAAAACTACAAAACACAAACACAAGTCAGTAAAGGTATTTTTTTTAATTATGTTATGAAAAATTCATTCAATTTGAAAAACACATAAGTGTATGCAAATAGTCAAAATTAAATCAAACTTCTTTAAAAGGATATAATTTTCTATATGCATCACGGAAGGCTTCAATGAGCGTCATGCAAGGTTTTTAATTCTTCAATGTGTGATCTAGATTCAAGATCGTCAATATGGCTCGATAGACTCAATGTTTTGACATAGGAGATAGTCAATATATATATACATATATATAAATATATATATATATATATATATATATATATATTACAAATGTTTAAATTTTCAGTCTCCCCCTTTTGCTATTCTGTGGTAAAACCCCCAAAACCAAAAATGTTTTATCAACCCTACAAAGACTCACGACTCACTAGCAATATAGTGAGAGTAGTAGAAAGGTAATGTATAAATCCAGATGACCGACTCAATGCTTCAATGTAAGCTATTTGATCATGTAGTAATGTGAGGAATCTTGCAAAATTTCAGACAACAAGAAACTATTACGCTGGAAATGCAAATGAACTAATTCCCCCTTGTCGGAAATCCTTCCAAAAATATTGATATAAAAAAATATGAATGCTGAAATAAAGATAAATAAATCATTTCTCCCCTCGATCAAACATATATACAAACAACAAACTCCTCTTAAAACTCATAATCAAAGCATATATCAAACAAGCAAGCATATGATAGTCAAATATACCTCAAGCATGATACAAACAAGCAATAACATCCCTCTATATTTGACACCCCCAAATCAACAAAGTATATTCTTGTCTCCCTTTTTTAAGAAGAGTAAAGAGGATAAATCCAACAAAAAAATGTCTTCCCCCATTTTTGTTATAGAATAAAACAAACAAGAGGATTTAACAAATGCACATAAGAAAGATATATAAGCATGTATACAAAGCATGAATGATTAAAGACACAAACAACATCTCCAACATACAAACATAGCAAGCAAACACATATATTCCTATCACAAACTCATCATCATCTCCAAAAACAAAAAAAACACAAGACATCAAAGAAGTAATCATGAAATAAATGAAGTGAGGTGAAAATATGTTATCATAGATAAAAAAATCAATGAAATTAACTCACTGTCAATAAAACATCCTTTGTCCCCAACTAAATATCAACATCAAAGAATTAAACAACTCCCCCTATGATAAAATATGTAGCATATAGGCATATATAAGTATGAATCGTGCGGCAACAAATCAATCAATAATCTCCTCCTAAAAAAACAATCTCCTTTTAAACAAAATTTCATTTTTGTCATCACACGAGAAATAAGCATCGTGAAATAGTGTGGGGAATATCAAAAAGCGATAAAACTAGTAAAACCACTAGAATATAATCATAACAAATGAAGGATTGGAGTAAGAATAAAGACAACTGAGTCCAACTGAGAAAATAAAAGTTCAAAAAATAGAGGACTCTGCGCACGCCTAACCTTTAGATCCATGTGAACGGGTGTTGTGCATATGGGGTCGAATCATGAACGTGTGAAGGCAACCAAACAAAAAAAATCAGAAATTCAATATCATGTAAAACACACTAAATCACTGAGAAAACAGAGGTATATCCAACCTTATCGCTACTTTTAATATGTTACTCCCCTTAAATCACAAAACTTCCATAAAACACATCTTTGATGCACAAACCATCGTAAAAACACTCATACCAACCAGTATATGAAAAATGCATGAAATAAGTGTTATGAACCTGTGAAATAAATACTTACTACATACCAAAGCAAAATGACCAAGCATAAATTCTTCTGAATTTAGCCCCTTAAGTTAGTGATTTTAATATCTCGAACAAAGTAATTGAATCGTTTTTATCCCATATCTTTGCCATTGACTATTTCTAACGAGTAACCCGAGTTTCGTGTATTTCTTATGGATTTTACAGGTATTTAGTGCAAGAAAAGAAAGAAAGAAATCGGAAGAAAGGAAGAGAACAAAGGCAGACAAGTCAAAGGGCAAAAGCGTAAATTTACACCTGGAGTTCGGAATTGAAGCCTAAAGGAAAGTTGAATATCCTTATTTCACAAGAGCATCAGAAGAAACAACAATCAAATCAGAACTCGAGATCAAAAGTTATGACCAGTCAAAGATGGAAAGAAAAAGTCAAAATTGAAAAAACCCCGATCGATCCGATTTATCTCGAACCGATCCGAAATGTCACCATTCCAGTAGATCCCAGATTGATGCCAAACCGATGACAACAGAACCGATCCGATAGCATCCGAATTGGTCCGATAGAAATAAAAATGAACCGATCCGGTTAGTGAAAAACGAACCGATCCGATGGGATCCGGATCGGTCCGGCTGTTCGAATTTTTGGCATTAATTATGGAGCTCAAGAGGTGCAAATCTTGGGATATCTTGCACAACTCATCGATATTAGCTGTCAATTCATGCTAGTTGGTGTTATAAAAGGCCAAACCCTACATCCTTCCAAAGGGAGTCGAATTTTAGAGAGAGAGTCAGATTTTAGAGAGCCTTTTTAGTTTTTAGTAGACAATTTCATATTCTTAGGAAAAAAAACCTAGTTTGTAAGTTTGAAGAATAAGGAGAATTCTGGATTCAATTTCATCTCTTTTCCCTAGTGCATATTTCAAGTATCAATTTTTCAATCCAAGTATCAAATTCAATTCTCTTATTTCATCTCAATTCTATTTTCAATTAAATTCTCAATTGTTTTGTAATTTTTGTTTTTATAATGTTTCTTAGATCCATAATTACATGCATTGTTATGAATTTGTTTTCTAATAAAACCATATCTAGCTAATTTTTCAAGGGTTGGGGTACATGAACTCATTCCGAGGTAAATTACCCATATAGAAAATAGAGGGTAAATTAAATATTAACCGAATCGTGTATGGAAATTATACGAACATAGACGATCTTTTAATCTCTCTTTCCCTAGATACTTGGGATGTTTAAGAACACTATGCAAGTGTAATTGTCCATTCACCGCTTTGTATTTACCTTTGATTTCATATGATGCGGGCTAATTCCCTCATATATGTAATGCTTAGGATCTATAAAGATTGGATTTAGTCAAAATTTCAATTTACAATTCTAGTATTCTATACTGTAATTAACTAAGGTTTGAGGGATTGTATTCCAACCTATTTTCTCTCATATTCATATCTAATTTCTTACAATTCTTGGTGTTTTGTGCACGTAGTTAATTTTTATTTCATCACCAATTGGAAATTTCAACCCATCAATCAACTTTTCTTTTCTTTTGAGAAACCATTTGAAGATTAAATAACTCTTCCTACATAATTCCCAATTGCCAATTTCTGATCCTTGTGGAGACGATCCCGACTTGTCGGATTATTACTAACGCGACAGGCTTGCACTTGAGCCTAGAGAGAACACACTTTTGAGATAAATTCTTAGCCGCGTCAAGTTTTTGGCGCCGTTGCCGGGGATCGTAAATTGGTGATTCGTAGGAAAGTGAATTTAATCCTAAAGTGTTTTTCTAAAATAAATAAATAATAATACTACCTTTCATCTCATCTCTTGTACGATTACATGCAAAATCCACTTCTCACCCAAGTCCACGAAAATCCTATTGCCGAAGCTAATTATGAAAATTCTCATACCACCGATTCTTCACTCTTTTGGGTTCCACCTCCTTCACCTAATAATTCAATCACAAGTCGCACTTTGAGTCAAACACCGAGTGAAAGTTCTGAATCGTTTGGTAGCAATATGTCTGTTCACGGAAGTATTGGTGTTGGTGCTGGAGAGGAAGAGTTACCATATCTTCCCATGAAAGATCTTTTATTTCCGGAGCGAACTGTTACCCCTGGTTGCATTTTACTCCCGTATAATGCCGATCAGTTCCACTTTCGTAATGGGATGATTCAAATTCTTCCTACATTTCATGGAATGGGTTCTGAAAAACCATATCTCCATATTAGAGAGTTCGAAGAAGCATGTGAGACATTTGGTGACCAAACTTGCCCACAAGATGTTATCCGATTAAAGCTTTTCCCTTTTTCCTTAAAGGATAAAGCTAAGACTTGGCTATGTTCACTACCCCTGAATTCTATTTTATCCTGGAGAGATCTGCAAACTAAGTTCCTATCCAAGTTCTTTCACAGTACAAAACCAACTCTATCAAAGCTCAAATACAAGCTTTTAGGTAAAATGAGAATGAAGCTTTCAACAAGTGTTGGGAATGATTTTAGGAGTTAGTTAGTGCTTGTCCACATTATGGATTCGAAAAACATCATCTTATTTCATTTTTTCATCATGGGCTTACTTTAGCATCTAAACAACTTGTTCAGACAATGTGCGAGAGACCATTATGGGAGCTAGACTCGAGCGATGCTGAGGCTCATCTGAAATACGTAGCGGAGACTACGCCAGCATGGGATATTTCTGACCCCAATAGTCAAAATAAAAATCGACAAGTGTCCAACTTGTCTACTGCGTCCGGTATTTATCACTTGGACAAGGACACTTTGTTAGATCGTAAATTTGACTAATTGGAAAAGAATTTCAGAGACATGCTTGAAGTTCGATTAAATGAAGTCGATGGGCCTGTACAAGAAGGAAAAGAGAAAGTGTGTGCCATTTGTGCTGCTGGTCATTCTACTAAAGGATGTCCTACCATCCCTGCATACAAGGCAATGTACACTGAGCAAGTAGAGGCGATAGGAGGGTTTCGCAGAAATTTTAATGTATCACAAGGGAAAGCATACAATTAATCTTAGAGGAATCATCCTGATTTCAACTATGGACAACCACAAGGTGGGATGGCTCCTAATCCACATGTGGATTTGCCACCACTCCCTCCTCAATTTCAACAAATTCCTCCTCCGATGCAAACCCCTATGCTGGTACCATCTCCTGGTCCTTATGTCACTCCACCTAGGCGATCTCTTGAGGATAATCTAAATCAATTCATCCAATCTCAAAAGGAGCGCAATGCTAAGTATGATCGAATGTTCACAGAAATTCATACTAGCATCTCTAGGTTGCAATATGTATTGAATACTCAGGCGAAGAGTAAATTCCCAGCTTAAGGCCAAAGACCTCCTCCTCAAGGACAAACTACGGTTAGCTCTACATCGTCGAATTTTCCAGAATAATGTCAAGCTGTCACGACACTACGTAGTGGTCGCGTAATTGATCTAGCGCCACCACCTCCCAAGGAATCTAAAGCTAAAGAAGCTTCAGAATCTAAGGAGACCCCATTGGACATGGATGATAAGGATGAAGGAGTTGAATCTGAAGTTAAAGTAAAACCACCCACGACTGCTCCATTTTGTCAACGCTTGGCACCACCTAAAAAGGGGGCTTCGCGTACTGAGGTGTTAGATGTTCTGAAGCAAGTGAAGTTGAACTTGCCATTTCTGGATGCTATCCAACAAATTCCAGCATATGCCAAGATCATCAAAGATCTTTTGACTATCAAACGACGGCTTAAGGTGAAGAAAAATGTCTTTTTGGCACAAAATGTGAGCTCGGTCCTTCTTAATGATCTTCCACCAAAATTCAAGGATCCTGGTGCACCTACAATTTCGTGTGTTATAGGAGAGAGCAGAGTTGAAAAGGCTTTGCTTGACTTAGGTGAGAGTGTGAACATCCTTCCATACTCTATCTGTAAGCAACTTGATTTAGGTGATCTTAAACCTACCCGAATCAGTCTACAGTTAGCAGATCGAACAGTGAAAGTGCCTCATGGGGTTGTGGAGGACGTGATAGTTCAAGTGGATACATTCTACTTCCCGGTTGATTTTATCATTTGGGAAACGAAGCCTTCCCTCTATTCGAGTAATCATGTTCCTATAGTTTTGGGCCGTCCATTTTTATTTACTGCTAATGCTTTGATCAATACACGTAATGGAGAAATGCAACTCACTTTTGGAAACATGACCCTCGAGACCAATATTTTCAATGTTGCTAACCAAGTGGGTGATGAGGATGAAATTCATGAGGTTGATCTTATTGAAGAGGTGGTGGATGAGAACATCGAGAAGATCATAGGTGGAGATGCACTGGAAGTTTGTTTAGTGCAAGGTGTTGAGAATAAGAGTTCTTATACTGAGTTTGAGCGTAAAGTGGAAGAGTTGGGAGCTTGGTTGCAAGAAGAAGTGAATTTTGAGAAGTTGAGAGATGTTGACTGGATTTCGAGATTTAAGGAATTACCCCTGAGTGAGTCACTCATGATCCCCTCTGAAGATAGATTTCCTAGTCTTGAGTTAAAGAAACTACCCTCTCATGTAAAATATGCTTTTCTGGGAGAAGATGATACATTTCCTGTTGTTGTTTCTTCCAGTTTAAAAAAAGAGCAAGAGGGCATGTTGTTGAATGTGTTGAGGAAGCATAGGAGTGCATTTGGTTGGACTATAGCAGATTTGAAAGGTATAAGTCCTTTGATTTGTACCCACAAAATCCACCTCGAGGAGGACGTGAAGCCCTTGAGAGAGATGCAAAGGCGACTGAACCCAATCATGAAAGATGTAGTTCGAGCGGAAATCATCAAATTATTAGATGCTGGGATTATCTATCCCATTTCTGATAGTAAATGGGTGATCCCAATTCAGGTCGTTCCAAAGAAGTCGGGGATGACCGTGGTTGAAAACACTAAGGGAGAATTAATACCTCAACGCACCACCACCGGGTGGCATGTTTGCATTGATTACCGAAAGCTCAATGCCGGAACAAGAAAATACCATTTTCCCTTGCTATTTATCGACCAGGTGATTGAACGAGTAGCGGGCCATCCTTACTATTATGTCCTAGATGGATATTCTGGCTATAATCAGATTGAAGTGGATGTACTTGATCAAGAAAAGACGACTTTTACATGTTCGTTTGGTGTGTTTGCCTACAAATGTATGCGTTTTGGGTTATGTAATGCGCCAACAACTTTTCAAAGGTGCATGTTGAGTCTCTTTAGCGACATGATAGAGAAAGGTTTGGAGGTATTCATGGACGATTTCAGCGTTTTCGATCCATCTTTCGAACAATGCTTAGCTAATCTTGAAAGAGTTTTATTCTAGTGTGTGGAAAACGACTTAGTCCTCAATTGGGAAAAATGCCATTTTATGGTCACTGAGGGTGTAGTTCTGGGCCACATTGTCTCATCTAGGGGAATTGAGGTTGATCGAACAAAAATAGAAGTAATAGTTGAGTTACCCCCGCCAAAATCGCTTAAAGATGTGAGGTCCTTTCTAGGCCATGCTGGATTTTACAGGAGATTTATCAAAGACTTTAGCGCCATTGCTAGACCCTTGAGTAATCTTCTCACTAAGGACACTCCGTTTGAGTGGAATAACGCATGCCAAGAAGCTTTCTATATACTCAAAAGCATGCTAATTTATGCTCCTATCATGCAAGCTCCCGATTGGTCACTCCCATTTGAGCTTATGTGTGATGCAAGTGATTATATGATTGGGGATATTCTCGAACAAAGAAAAGACAAGAAAGCTCATGTTATTTACTATGCTAATAGGACATTATCTGGCCCCCAGCTTAACTACTCCACCACGGAGAAAGAATTACTAGCAGTCGTTTTTGCTCTCGACAAATTCCGCTCTTACATTATTGGGTCACCCATCATTTGCTTCACTGATCACTCGGCCCTCAAATATCTTCTGACCAAGAAAGATGCCAAACCGCGCCTAATCAGGTGGATCCTACCCCTACAAGAGTTTAATATCTCGATTCAAGATAAGAAAGGAGTAAAAAACGTCGTTGCTGACCATTTGTCACGACTCTCGTCCGACGTACCTATTGATCACATCCCCATAGACGAGTATTTTCCGGATGAAAATCTATGTGCTACTTCTTCTCTTCCTTGGTTTGCGGATATAGTAAATTACCTTGTCACTGGAGTCGTTCCCTCCAATTGGACTCCGCAAGAGGGAATGAAGTTCTTTACTTGGTCACGCATGTTCTTTTATGATGATCCATATTTGTTTAAGTATTGTACTGATCAAATCATCCAAAAATGTGTACGTGATGAAGAAATTCAAGGGGTAATCCGATTTTGTCATACGGAAGCATGTGTAGGTCATTTCTCAAAAAATAAAACTGCTAGAAAAATCCTGTAAAGCGGTCTTTTTTAGCCCACAATCTTCCGTGATGTGAATACTTTTTGCAAATCATATGATAGATGCCAAAGAATGGGAGCTGTTACTCGCCGTGACACGATGCCATTGACCCCCATACTTGTCGTAGAATTATTTGATTACTGGGGTATTGACTTCATGGGGCCTTTTCCACCCTCTTTTGGTTTTCTATACATCCTCGTCGCAGTAGACTACGTCTCAAAATGGGTAGAGGCCATAGCTACAAGGACGAATGACAATCAGGTGGAGATAAAATTCATTCAAGAACACATACTTTCTCGATTCGGAGTTCCTAAGGCTATCATCAGTGATAATGGCACCCATTTTTGTAATAGGCCGATGGAAAAGCTAATGCGAAAGTATGGAGTCGTCCATAAGGTTGGAACGACTTATCACCCTCAATCGAATGGCCAGGCCGAGCTCGCCAATCGGGAAATCAAGAATATCTTAGAAAAGACAGTTGAACCTAACAGGAAATATTGGTCTCTCAGATTGAATGATGCGCTCTGGGCTTATCGAACTCCATGCAAGAATCCCCTTGGGATGTCCTCATTTCGCTTTGTATATGGCAAACCTTATCATCTTCCTGTTGAAATTGAACACAAAGCATATTGGGCTATCAAAAGGGTGAACTTTAACATGGAAAAAGCCGGTGAAACACGTAAACTTCAGTTGAATGAGTTAGAAGAAATACGCAACGATGCGTATGAAAGTGCTAAAATCTCAAAAGAACGAATGAAACGAGATCACGACAGAATCATCCGACGTAAGGAGTTTCATTCGGGATAAAAAGTACTTCTCTACAACTCGAGGTTGCGCTTGTTTCCCCAAAAATTGCGGTCACAATGGTCAGGTCCATTCATTGTGAAGGAAGTATTCCCCCATGGAGCTGTTAAACTAGAGGATCAAAAAGGGGAAAACACATTCAAGGTTAACGGACAACGTCTGAAGACGTATTTGGAAGCGATTGTAATGGAAGCCGACACGATCTGGTTGTCGGACCCCATTTATGGGGATTGACTGAGCAAGAAAGGTAAGGTCGTCGTACCCCTGACATGTATGGGTTGAATGCTGTGTATAGTAGTCATAGGATGTTAGGCTAGTTAGGAAGTCATAGTTGTGTGTCACTACCAGAGGTGGGAATCAAACACATGTCTCAGGGGAATTTTGGGTTTCGATGAGAGTTTTGAGGTCCAATTGCATTGGAAGGAGTGTTGGGTTTGAGAAATCAAGCTGAAAGTGGCCACTGAACTAAAGCAGGAAAAGCTGGCATTTTTACAAATCGGATCGGTCCGGCCCTAAAAAAAGGAATCGATCCGGCCTCAAAAAGAAATAAAATAAAAAAGAAATCGGACCGGTCCGGTCTGAATCCGGATCGATCCGGTCGTCTATAGGCTATTTTTCCCGAGGATAAAGCCTCTTCAATCCACACCTCATTTACTTCCTCAATCCCTTCCTCTCCCCAAAAATTCGTACAACCCCTCTTCCCCATCCTTTCCCTCCATTATTTCCCACCAATTCTTCCCCCTAACCCCCATCCAACCTATAAATATCCCCCTATCCTCTCCACTTTCTTTCACACCTCCATCACCATTTTCTTCTCTCTCTTTCTGTCCAGTTCTTCAGTTTCCATGGCTTCTCTGCAGAAGTATAATTCCATTGAAGTCCTACCCGATGGAAATGACGAATATCGTTCACGCCGAGAGGGGAATTGGTGCCGCCGTTTTTTCGGTCCTAGGCGAAAAATTCACATTAAGCGTCAGCTGCTTTGGGATCAGCTTCCTAATTCTCTCTCTGGAATGTTCATGTCCCGAGGCTGGTGCAGATTTTTTAATGAACCATACGAGGCCGTATGGGAGAATGAAGTGCGTCAGTTTTACGGTTCGCTCGTCCGTACCGCATATTTTGAATCTCAAGCCTTTATCGACTCGACCCCGATGCCGTTCTCGCTTGAACTTTTGGCCCAGAAAATCAAGTCTAAAGGTGTGATCACTCCAACCCAATTTTCATGTCCCAGTCATGATCCCGCTGTTTCCAAAGATGTTTACATGTCTCGAATCGCTCCGAATTCGGTTTGGAATACTGAGACTTTTCCTGTCGATGGGTTACCCGACAAGTCACAAATCACTTTTCACATCGTTTGTGCCAACCTTTTGCAAACTTTAAATGATTCGGCTATGCACCCGCGTCAAGCTACTACGGTGTATCATCTGTTTGACCATGCCACTGTTATCAATTTGTCCTGCACGTTTTACAATGATATCATTTGCGCGGCGCTGGACAAAAAGGGTAGGGCCCTTCTTCCTTATGGTCGTCTCATTACCTCATTTCTTAAGGATGTCGGTATTATTCCCCTGTAAGATCTTATTAACTTACCCAAACCACTTGGGCAAGTATCCCGTACCTGAAGTGACAAGCAAATCCAACTGATCCGTGCGCGTCGAGGTGACAGTGATACCTCGGGTGATGAGGATGCTGCTGAGGAAGAGGCTGTTCTTGACGAAGATGTTGAGATGGAAGATGGTGAGGAGGACGAATATGATGAAACTGTTGATCCTGATTATGTTCCAGTTGGTACGGGTCTCACCGAGCGCGTTGCTTCTCTTGAGACACGTTTTGACAGGTTTATGACCTCATACCAACGGGACACGAGTATGATGCTGCGTATGCAGGCTGCCCTTTATCGCCTCCTGTTGGGTCCCGAAGACCCACTTCCTGCTTATTTTTATGATCCTTATGACCCCACTGCCCCCGGTAGCTCCCACCACCCACCAGCCCCCTAGGCAGCCCCATTTTCTCTGGTTATGTTATGTTATGTTATGGTGTCATTTTTTTTTGTTTCCACAACTATGTTGTACTAAATAGTTTTATTATCGTACTTTGCTTGTTTTATTTATCGCACTCCTTATTTCGTCTTATTTAGCTTTATCGTCCTTTTGATTGTGGACAATGCAAAAGACTAAGTTAGGGGGGATGATAAGTGCGTATTCATAAGACTTCGCATATATATAAAAAAAAATTGAAATTTTTTGAAAAAAAGGCCAAAAATATTTTTCTTCAAAATAAATAAAAATTGGAATTTAAAAGCTTCAAAAATATCACCTTTATTCTATTTAAAGTTTCAAATTGTTAACAATCAAAATTCACTAAGCCAAAATTGGCCGAAGATGGAAATTGAAAGAAAATTGACGACTTTACGAATAAGTGTGGAGATTGATCGAACCCGGTGAGATTTCGAGCCTTTTAACTTTTATGAGTTTTTAAATCAATCCGAGTTTATGATTAACTCAAAGTTCTTTTCAGCGTTTTAATAAGTCGTTGATGATCTCAATCCTTTGTTTTGATCGGCTATGGGAAATGTGTGAAATGTTGTCTCGAAATTCGTGCTAAATATATCTCTAAACTTAATTAATCTCGAGATGCATATGGTAATGTGATTAGCAATTTGGACAATGAAGTAGGCCCTCGTTTGTTTAACCAAAAAATATTAGCTGTAATAAAGTTGTGAAAAAATTATCCCTTTGCAACCCACTTTGAGCCTAATAAAATATTTCCCTTTCGTTTGATGACCCGAAAAACCCAAATAGCCCGAAATTGAGAAAATTGAAAATCTCAGACTTTAAGTCCGAAAAGTGCAATAAAAAGGGGCAAGAGAAAAACAGAAAAGAATGCTCAACAAAAAATAGCAAGAAAAAAAATAGAAAAAGAAAGAGAAAAATGAGCAAATGCCCGAAAAATCACTAATGGACATCATAAGGACATTTTCCAATTCTGAACATTCCGTCCATTCCCATTTTTTACCGCTTACATTTTTTAACCCAAAAAGTCCTAACCGAGTCCAAATGGTGAAATTGGTCACTGCATGGAGAGATAAGAAAAGATAATAAAAGAGATTAAAATGGTAGAACAAGAGGTGATGTTCCCATTTCCTAATAGTTGTATTCCGATCATGAGATATTTTCACCATATCTTTCCTTCTTTTTAATTTTGTATGCGTGAATTTGTGTCCATAATATTTACTCTTTATATCATGCATATCGAGAGAAAATAGCCACAATCCGAGTGATTCGTTTGTGAGGGCATCCGTAAGAATTTGAATCAAAACGAATTTTCGGAAAGTAACGTAATGCTCAATTGGTGGAAATTTGAGGTTTAATTTCTGGATTTGCACACACACACTATGGTTTGAGACATTTGAATATGAATTTATGTTGATTATTTTTCGAAAAATTTAAATTGTACAATTTTTAAGTATTTTGATATTTATTTGAGTCAATAAAGAATTTTGTGGGTGTATTCACTGCAAACCCTCACGAGACAAAACTCTTCCTACTAGGGTAACCTAGGGGTTTAAAGGCTTATTGCATACGCTCAATGCAATCGCATGCATGCGAAAGTCGAATTTTAGTTAAATAAAAGAAATCTCAAGAATAGAACTTTGGGTAGCTTCATTTACATTGCCCGGGACGTGCAAAGTTCTAAGTTAGGGGGATTTGACCAAGCATAAATTCTTCTAAATTTAGCCCCTTAAGTTAGTGATTTTAATATCTCGAACAAATTAATTGAATCATTTTTATCCCATATCATTGCCATTGACTATTTCTAATGAGTACCCCGAGTTTCGTGTATTTCTTATGGATTTTACAGGTATTTAGTGCAAGAAAAGAAAGAAAGAAATCGAAAGAAAGGAAGAGAACAAAGGAAGACAAGTCAAAGGGCAAAAACGTAAATTTACACCTGGAGTTCGGAATTGAAGCCTACGGAAAGTTGAAGATCCTTATTTCACAAGAGCATCGGAAGAAACGACAATCAAAATGGTGCTCGAGATCAAAAGTTATGACCAGTCAAAGATGGAAATCGGATCGATCCGATTTATCTCGGATCGATTTGAAATGTCACCATTCCAGTAGACCCCAGATTGATGCCGAATCGATGACAACAGAACCGATCCGATAGCATCCGGACCGATCCGGTAGAAATAAAAACGAACCGATCCGGTTACTGAAAAACGAACCGATCCGGCTGTTCGAATTTCTGGCATTAATTATGGAGCTCAAGAGGTGCAAATCTTGGAATATCTTGCACAACTCATCGATATTAGTTGTCAATTCGTGCTAGTTGGTGTTATAAAAGGCCAAGCCCTACATCCTTCCAAAGGGAGTCGAATTTTAGAGAGAGAGTCAGATTTTAGAGAGCCTTTTTAGTAGACAATTTCATATTCTTAGAAAAAAAAACCTAGTTTGTAAGTTTGAAGAACAAGGTGAATTCTGGATTCAATTTCATTTCTTTTCCCTAGTGCATATTTCAAGTATCAATTTTTCAATAAAAGTATCAAATTCAATCCTCTTATTTCATCTCAATTCTATTTTCAATTCAATTCTCAATTGTTTTGTAATTTTTGTTTTTACAATGTTTCTTAGATCCATAATTACATGCATTGTTATGAATTTGTTTTCTAATAAAACCATGTCTAGCTAAATTTTCAAGGGTTGGGGTACATGAAATCATTCCGAGGTAAATTACCCATGTAGAAAATAGAGGGTAAATTCAATATTGACCGAATCGTTTATAGAAATTATACGAACATAGACGATCTTTTAATCTCTCTTACCCTAGGTACTTGGGATGTTTAAGAACACTATGCAAGTGTAATTGTCCATTCACCGCTTTGTATTTACCTTTGATTTCATATGATGCGGGCTATTTCCCTCATATATGTAATGCTTAGGATCTATAAAGAATGGATTTAGTCAAAATTTCAATTTACAATTCTAGTATTCTGTACGGTAGTTTACTAAGGTTTGAGGGATTGCGTTCCAACCTATTTTCTATCATATTCATATCTAATTTCTTACAATTCTTGGTGTTTTGTGCACGTAGTTAATTTTTATTTCATCACCAATTGGAAATTTCAACCCATCAATCATCTTTTCTTTTCTTTTGAGAAACCATTTGAAGGTTAAATAACTCTTCCTATATAATTCCCAATTGCCATTTTCTGATCCTTGTGGAGACGATCCCGACTTTTTGGATTATTACTAACGCGACAGGCTTGCACTTGAGCCTAGAGAGAATGAACTTTTGAGACATATTCTTAGTCGCGTCACAAAACATCCAAACTCACTTAAATAAGAACTCATGCAACTAATAAAATGCAAAAGACTAAAATAAGCACCCACCAAAATGAGCAATTACTTAGATAAAAGAATAATCATTAGCTTAAACAAACAAATACTAGTATATATGAGGAAAAATAAGATTTAATCTCAAAACCAAACAATCATGCAAAACATAAAAATCACATACTCTATTGTCTAATGTCACTAGAAATTTTTAAAATCAAAATTGTTTACTAAGGTTATGCAAACTAAACATTTTAAAGTCAAAATTGAAACATGACAAGGGTAAGATAAGAATTTTATGAACTTGTAAGTACTTAGAGATGGACAATCATAAAATCATCACATATTGTATTTTTGACAAATTTGAGAAACGTTTTGTAGGAAAATGCAATACGATCATAAGTTTTTCTTTAAGCTCAACTCCATCTATAAAAACTCCGTTGAAAAGTGTTGATATAACATTTTTATGCCAAAATAAAGCAGTGATGTCATTTTTGAAACACTAAATCCCTATTTTATTTTTAATGTCGATCAAACACTAGGCTTGTGGCTCTAGCCAACACATTGGATTTGTTGATTGGATTTTCACACACCTAGTTGACACTTACCCAAATGGGCATTATCACACTAATGGTAGTCCTTATCATTGCTTAAAAATGGTCTATATACAACTCCAACATGAAATATTCTCAATTTTATCTCATATAGACCTTGAAGTGCTTATGGAACCTATGCAAGATTGATTTTCACTTTTAAAGTTGTAAATTCTTATAAAAATGACAATGAATGAAATCATTTATGAAAATTATGCGGTGTAAGGTGAGTACAAGCTTTCATGGCATCCAAGTTAAACTAAAGTCAATGTTTACTATGATATTTTTGTAAAGTTTACTTTGACAACACGAATTCAACAATTCTATTAAAAATAAATCATTTAAGCAACATAACCTCAAATTATGTAATCCAATAGAGTTATCAACATGTTAAGTATGGGATTTAACTAAAACTATACAAAAGATATTTTTGGCTTTTTATAAAAAATCATAACCAAGATATTTACAATCTCAAATCAAGCTCAAATGTGCAAACATGAAGTTCTAGATGCACTTAACACTCTTAAAAAAATAAGCTCACATAAACTCAACCACCAAACCCAAAACACTCTCCGAGTGACATGGAAAACTAAAAGCATGTGAAGTGCGAAAGCATAGAAACATCATGATGAGATATACCGAAGCATAAATATGAACACGTGATACCAATATAGCCACGACATGTGATCGTGAACACATGGAATATATGAATAATCATGAAAATCTATCACAAAGAGCACATATCTCCAAAATCAAATCAGTGAGTTTGTGACATAAAAGAAGTTCAAATATCTCAACACAAATAACACCAAACATACAAGAAACATGGTATAAGATCAAAAAGCATGCATGAACATCATAATTACCATATATTCTAAGATCATAAAAAAATATCACAAAATATGCTCCAAAACACTTTGGCTCAAATAATAACATGTTTTGGGATTTTTTAAGAATATATAAAAATAAACAAAGCAAGGTATTGGAGAAACAAATCACACAAGGATCACAAGACACTCTCACATAAAATAAAACAAACTCAAAATCTTTTTGGATTTTTCTTAATTGAAATCATAAAAAAAAATATACAAAGAGTATGTATATATAAAGAAGATGAAACATAAACACCATAAACATCCAACATATAGCCTAGGATATGATATGAAACTTGAGAGAAGAAAATACTAGCTATAATAAACAACAAATAATATATGTGTCAGGAGGATCATCTACCTTATCAATGGGAGGTGGATGAACTCTATAAGATGACTCACCCCCAATTGTTGAAACACACAAACTAACATTCAAAATGTCTTTCTTTTTCAAACAATCCCTTAACACAACACGAGCTTCAAAACTTTCATTGCCTCATTTTTCAAAACTTTTCTTTTTCACAAAATCCACACCCTTTTAAAGTGCAATAGGTCATAGGGTTCTAATATGACAAATGGTGCAAAACAAAGAAACCAAACTAATTTTAAAATTTTCAACTTTAAACTTTAATTTAAATAGTTATCCAAATTAAAATGTTGCATCAATTTTAAATAAGTTGTGATTAGACCTATTAACCAATTTTATCTGACCTAAACACGCATCTAGGTGAGTGTAGGATAAAATACGTAAATCAACCACAACGTCTGATATATGAAGAAAACCCAATTGAAAAAATATCGGATGGCCCAGCCTCGTAAATTCCATTAAGTATGGAATTATAGAGGACACGAGAGAAGACTTATAACACATACTCAATGCCCTCGTAAGCCTTAACATTCTCCATTCCTAAACCTCCGCATAATGTCACGCAAGAGTCCACTCGTGCACTGCCACAATGTGTGAGTCCACACACATCTCAGTATTATACGAACATCTCAGCAACCGTCACACACAAAGTCCATCATATGTAAACACATCAGCATAAGTCCATCGAGATGAAAAAAGTCTCACAAATATCTGGAGAATAAACCTTGGTGACCAAACATGATCTTTAAATCACAATAAGATGAACAATTGGATCCTAAATAATTGTGTAGACTCCCCATCTTAGTACCCTAAAAAATCTCCTTATATCTCTTTCACCCTCGGACTTTTGGTCTTACCCCAAAACCTAACCTAGAGGCCACCGTGTGGTTTCGAGCTCCGTTTGACTTTGGTTAACTCTTAAACCTATGAGTGACTCATAAACTTTCATAGGGTTCTAAATACCTTTTCCAATGGCCCATACCATGCGTGATTTGACCAGACGGTTCATGCGTACTTTCCTTTTTAACTCTAAAACCCTATCCCAAAACCCAACGACCACTTTCGAGCTCTGTTTAACTTTGATAAACTCTAGGACTCGAGAGCATCTCAATGAAATTTTATAGGACTCTAAATATCCTTTTTAACAGTCTAGGTCGTGTATGATTTGAACTTGTGGTTTGCATTTTATGCCCTTTTTTGAAAAAGTTCCTTTTTAACTGCCTATAGGTACCCCTGGCCCTTTACCGGTAAAGTGGTACTTTACATCGCCAATAATACAGGGTTATGCCAGTAGGTAGGCATGGGACTATATCGATCAACAAACCCCCTAACCCTAGATTTTTACTATTTAAGTAGGCCATAATCTCATTTTTGAGGACCCTTTTTTCGAGATCTGAAGATCCCCTACCCTGATATCAGTGCGCCGTCTTTCTAAAAACATCATTTGCCAAACATTCTCTCCACCTTTTCTTGCATAATTTTCACCTAAACTCTTCCATCCATATCATCATCATTTGTCACCATAAAAAACAACCCATTTGTGACAACCCGAATATAATTATGATAAATTATATTTAAATCATGCTTAACTTATGTGATATTAATAATGTTTTATTATTATATATAGTGTTAAATGATTATTTTTAGTCTAATCCTACTTTCATAAATCATGAAATGTCGAATTATTTACAAACACAAAATTTTGTTGTTTTCAATAGAAATGTCCCTGTTTAAGACTAGTTTTGACCTTTATAACATAACAATTGACTTGATGTGAAAACTATATAATTGTATACATATGAGTTAGGGTTGTAACACAACAAACGGTGCATCAAACGGATGCACGAGTAAGAAGTTAGGCCAAATTTACGAACAAGGGGCAAATCTGTCAATTCCCTTTAAATGGTAAATTGTCTTTTATTAAACCAAATGGTTTAATTTGATTAGTTGTCTTGGGGGGCAGCCTTGGCCGACTTAAAACTCTCCCTCTAACTTATTTCTTCATCAAATTAATCCCTAGGTGCAGTTTCAAGTATTGTTAGCTTGAGGAAAGAGAAAGTAGAAGTTTAGGTAGAAAAAGTGAGGAGAAAAAGTGTAGAAAAATTTGTTGAAATTAAGTAAAAATCCCGAAGGTAATCCTAATCGCAATTCTTGTTATTTTTCTTATATTGTTGATTTAGATGATATAAATCATCATTTTTTTACTAAAATTTCATCCCTTTATATATATGTATGGTTAGATGAAAGTTTAAGTTAAATTGAATGTATAAACCCTTAAAATTGCTTTGTATTAAAACCCTTTGTATTCAAACTTGTATATCTCTTTGTGTGCTTACTGTAATTGAGAAATTCCAATTGGATATGAAAGTAAACTCATATATTCATATCATATCCGAAAATTATAATTTATATCTTTGTGTTTAGACCTTAATGATGATTTCAAGTTGGTATATAGTTGCTGTTTGTATATTTCATTTCGGTATGCCCTGAGTTTGGTCAAGCTTTTGACATAGCAAATAAAGTCAAAAAATTATAAAACTTTAATTCTGTACTATTCAGTATGTGTAATGAAAATTCATTTCAAATCATGGAAAGTTATGCTGTAGAAAAATTATGAAAATTCTTGGAAGTCGAAGGAACAATAGAGGAGCTTGTAGGGAAGATTTCTTGTGTTGTAAAGAAATGGTCATAACTTGCGCTAGGAAGCTTGAAAAATTACACCGTAATTTGTAATGGAAATTATATTCATATATGTTTTCATATTGATAAGTTTGGACACCTGTATTTATACAATTTGGGAATATAGGATGGTTGAGTATAGAAGACAATAATTTGAGGCCATATTGAATACCCCATGAAAGAATATTGTTATCTCCTCTTTCTAAAGAGTATTTTGAGTACATGTTTCACGTGTACATACATTGAGAAGTATGTTTTCATGTTTACTTGGGTTTAATTATAAATCCCTTATGAGGTATTTCCTACAGTTGAATGTTCATAACTTTATCAACACGTGTACCATTATTTTGACTTTACTCATGTTTCATGAATTGTGACTGAAGTGGAATTATATTGTTGTTGTATAGTCATGGAAAGTTACATAATTATGTTAGGATAATACTTATGATTGATATTCAGTACTGATTTAGTTGGATTAACAGGTGTAAGGTCTAATCAACTCAGTTCAGCTCCACCCGAAGGAAACATAAATACATAGTTGACAACCCAGGTGAGTGTACTCACTGTAATGATGTATTTTTATACTGTTACGAATATGATCATAATGTTATGAATATAAAATTGTTCATTTTGGTTTATCGAAATGGGAGGTTACTCCTCGACCCGGAATGGTGGAAATTTGTCTATTAATGACAAGGGGTTACTCCTCGACCAAGAATGGGGGAGAATTGTCTATTAGACAGGATATGTGAATTATGATTCGGAAAAGTTGGTCATTCATTATGAATAAACCAGATAAGTTAATACATAATTATATGGACATGATTTCTTGCATTTAAATTCATGTAGTAGTGTAGTAGTGATGCATTCACTGGGCTATTTTGCTCATGGTTCCTATGTTCACATTTTTTTTCAGGTAAAGCGATGTCACTGTCAAATCTAGGAGGTCGGGTTGGGTTAGCCAGGAACGGGAGAAACAAAGATTTGGTTTAATGTAAATGATGTAATTAAGTTAACTTATCCTTCAAGCAAGTTTTTATGGGCATGACTACTCTGATGTTGTAAAAAGATTTTTAGTTATATGGATTCACAATGATGACTCTCAAATTAAAACTCGTGTTTATGGTTTGGTTAAATTAATCATGGTATGACTCACTTTGACTTTCAAACTTAATTATAAGTAACTGGTTTGGGGTGTGTCACCATTTCACCTCAAAAAATTAATAGCAAAGTCTCATAGAAGGTCTACTTCTATGTTTTTATAGCTAATTTAATTAGTGTTATTTATCACACGTTCTTTACTCTTAACATATCATTTGCTTTATTTTTTCTTTCACACCCTAAATATTTTTTTTACTTATATACATAAAAATATAGTTTCATAGATTTAAAGGACCTAAAAAGAGGGTTTAATTGTCAAACCCAAAATTAGAATTTTCCTCCCATTTCCCCACACTTTATACACTTACAAACATTTTCTAACAAAATAAACGAAATTCTAGTTTTGGATTTATGGGATAAATCCCAGCCTTGTGTATTATTGAACTATGTGGACTTTGATGCTAATTTCGACTACGTACGCGTCTCGAGTCTTCCTCGATATTTGATTCCTATTTTTTTTGCCATTTTTCTCAAATTAATTAGTATTATATATATATACATGCATATTTACTTCCTTATAGTGAATCATGATCCGATGGTTGCTCACATTATATTATATTTTTATATTTTTTGTTCTCTTCCGAATTTTAAAATCCCGTCAGATGTGCATATTCACTTTCTTATAATGGATTATGATCTAGCGTATTGTGTATAGTATAGGTTTTCCTCTTTATTTTTAGCGGCCCCATCAGACATGCATATTCAATTCTTTAGGATGGACTATGATCCGGTGCACTACTCACATTTTAACTACATTTTAGATTATTTTTATTTTATTTTATACTCCTCAGAATGACTCATATATATCTTTTATATGACATGAGTATGACAATTTCTTTTCTCATTTATTTCATTTCGCACACATCATAGACATAAACTATGTTTTAGAGAAAAAATGAGTACTATCATAGCCCACGAGAGACCAAAACGGTGGAATGGGTACCTAACACTTTCCCAATCTGTAACTTAGTCCCCAGACCCGTGATCTATTTGGTGTTGTATGCATTAGTTTATATTTGATTCCATTTCTTCAGGGATGACTACATCTTTTGCCTATTTTGAGTAAAGTAGGTCGACGACTCCATTTTTTTATACTTTTCCCTTTGATGACGATCGATTTATATTTGTCGGAGCCTAAGAATATTTCACGAATTGCAGAAAGAGTATTTCTCCTATTTGATCTCCTCATGCTAAAGTTTCTCTCTCGGGGCAACCCGTGTCAGAAAATCTCAGATGGCCATAATGGAGACTCCTCTTGGGACTATTATTTTTAGAGGACTAGACCGTACTTCACATGGGCTTTATTTTCTTGTCTCTGTATCTATACATCTGCGCATATACGTCCATTTGTATATTTTTATTACTCTTTTACTTACATGTTGTATATATGTCTTGCTCATATCATGATGTCTATGTATATCATTCTCTCCATCGTGCTCTTTTTTCCATTACATGTACATACCACCTTTTCTATCATATACTTTATGCTTTATTTACTTCTATATAGTTACCATGTTCACTCCACTTACGCTCCATATCACTTGAATATATATATGTGCTAGATCTCACTAGCAGACACTCCCACATTTTTCTCACTTATATATAGACACATGCTTGCCTACAACTACTCACCCTAACCCTTACCATCCTATTTATTATAGACTTTATACAAGTGAAACCAATTTTGGAAATAATATAAAGATGTCATGATATTCCAATACCCCCGAGAAAGAACTTGGGGGTTGGGTAACCTTATGACATTTGATAACCAAACCCATCAAGGATCCCAACCTATGTCTTATAACGCACAACAAAACTGTGCCTCCACAAGTCCCACTGCCTTTGGTACAACCAATTCCCTTGTCGAACCAAGTAACTTCCCCATAAAATAGGAAACTACCTAGGGGAGTGAGGAAAAATGAAATTATGGATCGTATTTATGAAATATGTGGACCAATGGCTTGAGGGCAGTGGACTCCAGTTAATAGGAAGCCATATGATTCGACGTAAATATTTAATATTTATTCCTTAATTTTGATACTTTTATAGTCCCATGCAATGAATTTACCTATAATTTATCTCATATTTATGCTACTAACCCTTTTAGTGAGTAATTCATGTTTTGTGTATTTCTCTCATGTTTTGTAGGTAATTAGTGCAAGTGGATAGAAGAGAAACGCCGAAACAGTGAAAGAAATGCAAGAAAGGGAATTCAAGTGCATTTTTGTAATTTTTCGTTTAAAACACGGATCAGTATCCCATTAAAAGTTTAAGATCTTAAATTCGTAAGAATAGTGGAAAAAATGGCACCTCAATCTGAGAAAAGGTGATGAAGTTATGCGCGTTTGAAGTTGGGATAAGAATCAAGCGGTGAAAAGTGAAAATAGGAGAAAAGGAGGACAAAAGAGCACTTAGGAAGCAAAAATATGTGAACCGGTTTGGAATTAAAAGTGAACCAGTTTAGCCCGTGAATCGATTCAGGTCCCCTGGGGCGAATGGGTTCGGGGTACCTATTTGATTTGTCCTTATTTTTAGCTAAAAGAGTTGCGTTAGTTGAGGACTCTTCTAAACGACTTAGGGACGTATATAAACATATATTCAAAGTCTTTTAAACTAGTTTTTAATTAACGATATGGTTAGGGAGGCATAGGAACATCTAGAGAAATATTTAGTCATTTTCATGCATCCAACTTCAATGAAGAGCTGATTATTTTCGGTTTATTTATTTCAAAGCTTGGTTTGTGTATATTCTTGCTTCTCTACCCTTTTGGTAATATTATTTACATTCTTTATTCTTATTTTTCATTCATCATGCAATCATACAACATAAATCATGCGTAGTTAGTTTCACCATGTTCGGCTAGATATTTTGAGGGTTGGGATCGAGGTTCTAAAAGGCGTGAGGCGTGTTCGAGGCGTAAAGGTAAAGCCTCAAGCCTTAGAAGCCTAGGGGTATAAAGATGTTTTTACTTTTTTTAATTATTTTAATTATTCTAAGGCTAGTAATATAATAAAATAATACATACCTGAAATTTTGAAAATTATTCGTATGTTTGATAGCCACCTTTCTCATATGCATGCTCCATTATAAATGTATAAATGTATTTCTCAACATTTAATAAAAAAATTACAAAATATATTTTTCATAATTCAATAATCAATATAAATAATCATTCAATAATTCGATAATCAATCATTAATACAAAATGATTCAATATAAGAAATTTATTTTTTCACTTTTCAAATGAAACATATAAACTTTTGATCAGAAGTCAGTTTGCAATGTTAGCTTTTTTTGGACGAGAAGCAGAGAGGTTTGGGATACTTTTGTCTTTTGATTATTTTTGACGAGATGTTGATTCAGTTTGTAAAAAAAGTCTTTAAAAGGTGATATCGTTTCACTATAGCGTTTTTGTTTTTAAAAAAGTGCACCTTAAGACTTTTACCAAGAATAAGTAGGTAAAGGATTAAGGCAGGGCATTTCTCCTAAGCCTCAAGCCTAGACGCGCCTTTTAGACCACTGGTTGGGATACCTGAACCCAACCTACGTATATAAATTGGATATGAAAATTGAATAAAATTGTACATATAACTCGTAGGTATGATATTTTATCGAGACGACTATTACAGGTCTCTTAACTTCAATTGCCCTAGGTAATCGAAATGTTTGCGGGTATAATACGCGCATCGACAATATCGTCAGTCACGTGAAATTATTTATTGAGTAGATATTGTGCGGAGTAAAATCCTCATATGTTTAGTACTTTGAAACATTTATTATTTTCTTCAAATTATAAATATAATATTTGAAAATTTTGTATCTGACAAAATTACCGACAGTTCGAGGGATTGGATTCTGATCCCACTTTTCTCAAATAGTTATACAAACTCAAAAAATTTCAGTTTTCGTTTTCTCTTTATTAATCTCCATTTTTAGTTCGCTTGTTTTAGTTACGTAGAAAATTGCATAACAAATTATCAAGTTTTCCTTTATCTTTCATGAGTCGATAATTAGGTTTTATATACCTTCCCTTAGTAGTCATTATGATTTTGTCATATTCCCTGAGGATCGTCCCCGACTTACCGATATTATTACTTGAGCCACTACATACACATTCTGCGTCGCGTCAAGTTTTTGGCGCCGTTGCCGGGAAATTAAGTAAACACACTAGGTTAGGTCGAATTAATCTAAGAATTTGACTATAAATTCTAAAAAATCCAAAATAATATAAAATCCAAAAAATTAAGAAAAATTAGAAAAATAAAAGAAAAAATTGTTTTTCATGCTTTAAATGCAAAATACCCACCCCAATCCTAATTCAGTTACTAATCCTCCCATGGTACAAGAAAATCCTATAATTGAACTCACTCCTATTAGCCCTCACACTCCAACTCTCTAAACTTTTGGGTACCACCTCCTACACTGCGTAGTCACGCCATTTGTCATACGTCTAGGAACTTTAGTGAGAAAAATGATTCTATAAGTATGAGTGCGATATATGATCACGCTAGTTTTGGCACGGGTGAGTGAGTGATGTCATATTTCCCTATAAGAGACTTCTTATAACTCGAGCAAACCGTCGCTCCGAGATGCATTATATTCCCGTATAGTGCAAGGTAGTTTCACTTTAGGATTGCGATGATTCAGATTTTCCCGAAATTTCATGGTATGGATTGGGAGAAACCTTACCTCTACATTAGAGAGTTCGAGGAGGCATGGGAGACATTCAACGATCAAGCTTGAACCCAAGACAAAGTGTGCCTTTTGCTTTTCCCGTTATTTCTTAAGGACAAGGCCAAAACTTGGCTTTGGTCACTAACACCGAACTCGATAGGCACATGTGGGGATATTTAGGCGAAGTTTCTCCAAAACTTCTTTTTTGCATAAATGACCAATTCTATTAAGGCTCAAATTCAGACCTGTAGGCCCCTTTTTCTATGCGGAATGCGTTTTAAGTATGACGAAGACTAATTTTCTTTTTATGAAAAATCTTTTTCCAATTTAAATCGCACAAAGTTGTGAACCAATTTTAACTTAACCAAAATTTATCTTGATTAATCCTAAACATGCATCTAGTGATTAAAGTAAGGAAAATAATACTCACAACGTCGGATGTACGAGGATACCACTAAGGGAAAAAATCTCGAGCAACCCAAGCCAGATAATTACTATGATGTGTAATTATAAGGAACAAAAATAAGTCTTACTCAACGACTAGATTCCCACGAAACTTACCGCACTTCTGATCTTCAACCACTCCTCCACAGTGCCCACACAGAAATTCCTTCTTCCACGATGCTCGTCCATAACACACGCGTCCGCCTATGTCTCGATGTCCACTGATACAGTTTGTAACATCTACGATGTTGAACATGGCTCTTCTGCTACTCCATCGCAAAACCCAACAAAGTTCTATGTATAACAAACTCCGAATGGTGCTAACAAAGATCTCTATAACAAATTATATTGAAAGCTCAGATCTTTGATACTCTAAGGATGTTTTGGACTAAGAAAACCTTAGAAAACTTTCTTTAGAAAATGTACTGGTTTGTAAACTATTTTTCTGACTGCACACGTATGAAATTCTGAGGAAACCACCCCTTAAATAATTTTCTTGAGGCGACGGTTAGCTCGAACGACTGTAGCTATCGCTCGAACGAGATGGCCATGTTGTTCGAATGACATGGTGATCTCGCTTGAATGACTGTTCATGTCGTTTGATCTCGTTTGAGCGACTGTACGCGTGCGTTTCATTTAACACAACTCTAAACCATCTTCATCTCAGAAAAACGAAGTGTAATCCTTTTAAAACACTTTTAAAACATTTTAAAAATATTTTTCTTAATAAAATAACATCCCTAAGCAATTTAAAATAAATTTCGAGTCCCATTAAAATTACACATTCATACCTTAGTGATCTCGTATTGCAATTAAACTTAAAGACGAAATATGCACCATATACCGGCATGCTCAATCTTTAAAACTTTGCCGCAACGTCTTTAATAAACTTCAATACGTCATAGTCTGTGTGGGATCGTGACAATAAAAAATACGACCTATGACTCAAACGTGTTTTGTTCTGGGAATAAGTCAAATAAACATACAATGGACTCAATTGGAAATTTTGTCCTTACAAGACCTTTAGGCAAAACCAGAATAAGCTCTTTGATTGATGTTGGGAGAGGTTCAATGAATTAATTAACATGTTCCCACACCACGGTTTTGAGAAGTGGAGGCTCATTCCTACTTCCATCATGGGTCAAGCTTAAGTTCAAAGCAAATCGTTAAGAATATATGCCCAAAGATTTCTTAGGGTTAGACATGAATGATTCAAGGGCCCACTTTAAGTATGTCACCGAGACTACTAAAGCGTAGGACATATCGGACTCGAACACTTAACCCAAAGCTAGACGCACGTCCACAACTCCTTTATCGTACCGGCTCTATCAATTGGTAAAGGAAGCTGAGTTAAAGTTTGAAATTAACTAACTAGACAAGAGGTTAGTGGACGTGGTCGAAGCTAGTGAGATATATATCCGCCTAATTCGAGCCTTACTGGAGGAGAGTTGAGCAATTTATGAGGCTGGATATTTAATGATGGAATGGCCGATGATACCCGACTACAAAGTTATGTTACAAGAGTAAGTTGAGGCGGTGGGAGCCTTCAAGGGTAATTTTGATGCCCCTTATGGGAATCCTTCTAATCTCTCATGGCGAGACTATCTTGATTTTTGTTATGGACAATCAAATGCAATAATGAACCCGAATCCACACGTTGCATAACAACTGCCACCACTCCCACCTTATCAACAAGTGCCATACATGTAAGTGCCTCATTCATGCCTTATTTAATCCCACAACGAAAGAGTCTCGAGGACACTCTTGCCCAATTTATGTAAACTCGATCAACGATTAATGCCCAAAATGCTCAAACCTTTGTCGACTTAAAGGCATCGCTTTCTAAGTTGCAATATTCTTTAGGTGTCCAAGATAAGGGAAAGTTTCCCACCCAAGGCTAACGACCTCCCCTAGGTCAAAATTGTGTTAGATCTAATCCCAATAATAATCAAGAGCAATGTAACGCGGTAACCACTCTACATAGTGGGAGAGTTGTTGACAAGTCACCTCCTCCACAAGACGTGCCAAAAGACAAGGAGGCTTCACACAACACGCAAGAGGCCAAAGATGCCCCTTGTAAGAGAGTGAAAAAAAAGACATAGTTAGGCCCGAAGAGGTAGTGAGACCCCTATAGCCGCACCATACCCTCAGAGGTTGGCCTCTCATCCTAAAGAGGTCGCCCGTGATGACATTCTAGATGTTCTTAAGTAAGTAAAGCTTAATTTACCTTTTCTTGAGGCTATCAATCACATTCCCGCGTATGCAAAGTTTCTTAAAGACTTGCTTATGGTAAAACATTAATTAAAGGTAAATAAGAAGATGTTCTGAGAAGAAAACATAAGTTTGGTACTTTTGAGCGATCTCCCCCTAAGTATATATATTCGGGTGCACCTACCATTTCGTGCATCATTGAAGAGAATAAAATCGAGAGAGCTTTAATAGATTTAGGGGTGAGTATAAACATTTTCCCTTAATCTATCTATATAAAGCTTAATTTGGGTGATCTAACGCCCATCAAAATTACTCTCCAACTTGCGGATCATTCCGTGAAGATACCACGATGGGTAGTTGAGGATCTGATTGGCCAAGTTGACATTTTCTACTTCCCAGTAGATTTTGTCTTTTGGGATATCGATCCCTTATCCCCATTGATTTATCATGTTCCTATTATCGTTGGCTGCCCATTCTTATCAATGGCTAATGTGTTGATTAAAACGTGTAATGGTCAAATGTAACTCACATTCGGGAACATGTCACTCAAAATGAATATCTTGAACATCACCAAGCAAGTGGGTGATGAGTATGATTTACAATAATTGGATCTTATCAAGGAGGTAGTACACGAACGAATTTAGGGTAATAATTTTGAGGATCCACGTGAGGCGTGTTTAGTAACGGTCATCGAGAGTGGGAGAGAGAACTTAAATGAGAGTGAGAGAGAATATTCAGGGATTGAGAAAGAAAGGGAGTTAGGAGAGATGAGCCTATAAAGGTTTGAAAAAGAATTAGGGCTGGTGGATAAGAGCCTCACTGTTGAAGACCAATAGTTATTAAACTCTTTTAGTCACTTATAGGAGAGGAATTGGAAAGATAGGATAGATAAACTCCTTCTTTCTGACCATCCACCCGTGCCACTGGAGTTCTCGAATGCGATCGAGAAGATGACTAGAGTTTAGCCCGATTTAGATCCCGATCCATGCATTCTCGACTTTAAGGAAAATCTAAGTTTAGTATATCTTTCGAAATTTCACCATGATATTCTCTCCAAGTTTGGACAATTATGCTATAAGGTGATAGGGCACCGCGATGATTTCATTCACCTCATTCATCATATGCATTGAGGTGTCCATTTTTTCTATTGGGTCGATTCACAATTGTTCCGACTTTTGATTTATGATATGGGAGAGATGAGGATGATATTAGCAGACCCCGCACACGGGGTTGGGTAAGTTTTAGGGGAGAGAGAGGTCGTCGCATCCTGATGCTATGGGGTGATTTTTGATGTAATTTTGAGTCGCGTGTTGGGGTTATATAGTATCTTTTTGCCTTTTAAATTTTGCTTGTTTTTATTTCGCACTCTTTTTTTATTTAGATTTTAGTTCTTCTGATTTTGAGTCGTGTCTTGAGGACAATGCAAAAGTCTAAGTTAGGTGGT
This sequence comes from Sambucus nigra, assembly GCA_949130495.1. Taxonomy (NCBI): domain Eukaryota; kingdom Viridiplantae; phylum Streptophyta; class Magnoliopsida; order Dipsacales; family Adoxaceae; genus Sambucus; species Sambucus nigra. The sequence continues at coordinate 184,197,111 of OX422216.1, forward strand.
TGACAAGTGCATCTTTTAAAGTTCACAAATTTTAAAATGCCCCAAAAAAGAAAAAAATTCAAAAAAGTCATAAATATTTTTCTTCAAAATAAATGAAAATTGGAATTTAAAATATTAAAAAATATCACTAATTTTTTTTTTGAAGTCTCAATTTGTAAAAATTTAATGCACTAATTCGAAATTGACCAAAAGTGGAAATTTATTAAAATTTGATGACTTAACGAATAAGTGTAGATATGTTTAACCCGATGATATTTTTGAGCCAATTACTTTTTTTTGATTAATTAAATCAATCCAAGTTAAAGGTTAACTCAAAGTTCTTTTCGGTGTTAAAAGTCGTTGATGATCTCTAAATATTTGTTTGACCGGTTACGAAAAATGAGTGAAATATTATTTTGAAAGCGCACTAAAATGTCTCAAAATTAAAATTAATCTCGAGACGCATATGGTAACTTGATTAGTAATTCAGATTAATAAAGTCAGGCAATCGTTTGTTTACCCAACAATATTAGCCGTAAAAAGTCATGAAAAAAATTATTCTTTTTGCAAGCCAATTTGAGCCAAAAATGTTATACCCTTTTCGTTTGTTCGCCTGAAAAACTCAATTATCCTGGAGTTGTGAAAATAAAAAATTCATCAATTTAGTCCGTTCGGTATATAAAAAGGGGCAAGAAAAATAGGACAATGCTCGTACAAAAAAATTGAAAGAAAAAAAATGAAAGAAAAATAGAAAATTGAGAGAAAGATGAAAAATAGAAAATAAGAAAGAGAAAAGGAGAGGAAATGAGCAAAAGCCTGAAAAAGTGTCAACCGACATCGAAAGAAAAAATTTCAACTCTGAAATTTCTCAAACTTTTCCATTATTACCCAAAGCACCTTACTCGAAAAAGTTATAACCGAGTTCGAATAAAAAAATTAATTACCGCATGGAGAGATAAAATACGAAAAGATAATAAAGAGACAAAATGGTACGAGTAAAGAATGGTGTTTTCCTTTTTTCAATGACCTTAACCCGTTCATGAGATCTTTTCACCCTAAATATCCTTATTTCAATTTGTGTTCGTGAACTCGTGTCCATTACATTTACTCTAAATATCAGGTGCATCGAGAGAAAATAGCCACAATCCGAGTGATTCATTTGTGAGTGCATTATGTGAGAAATTGAATCAAGTCATTTTTAAAAAAAAAGTAACGTAATGTTCAATTGATGGAAGTTATTGGTTTAATTTCTGAATTTTCACACACACACACACACACACACACACACACACACACACTATGAATTGAGAGTATCGGATAATAAATTTAAGTGATTATTAGGGAATTTAAATTATACCAGTTTTAGTTATTTTGATATTTTCTTTGAGTCATGCGAACAATGTAGTTTGTGGGTATATTCACTGCAAACCCTCACGAGACACCACTCGTCCTACTAGGGTAGCATAGGAGTTTAACCCCTTGTTGCATACCCTAAATGAAATCGCTTGCCTGCGAAAGAGGTATCCTATACTTAGTTATTTAGAATTCCATTTAAACTCACACTCTTATTCTTTTAAATTGCTCTGGATGAACAACATTCTAAGTTAGGGGGTTTGATTCAGCGTAAATATTTCATACTTATTCCCTTAATTTCAGTACTTTTATGGTCTCGTGCATTGAATTTATCTTATATTTATTCTACTAACCCTGTTTTGGCAAGCATTTAGTGTTTTGTGTATTTCTTTCATATTTTGCACATAATTAGTGCAAATGAATATAAGAGAAATGCTGAAATAGTGAAAGAGATGCAAGAAAAGGAAGTTAAGGCAATTTTCATAGTTTTCCAGCCAAAACCTGGAGGATGATCCACTAAAAATTAATGATCTTGAAGCCACAAGAATAGTGAAAAAAATGGCACCTCAATTCGAGCTGCGATGAGGAAGTTATAAGCGTTTGAAGTTAGGACAAAAATCTAGGGGTGAAAAGTGCAAATAGGAGAAAGAGTGGACAAAAGATCACTTAGGCAAATAAAGTACATGAACCGGTTCAGAATTAAAGGTGAAGCGGTTTGTCCCGTGAGCCGGTTCAGGTCCCTTGGGGTGAATGGGTTCGGGGCACTTGTTTGATTAATGCTGAAATTCTAAATTTCTCCTTATTTTTAGCTAAAAGAGTTGTGTTAGTTGAGGACTCTTCTAAATGATTTATGGACCTTTGTAAGCATATATTAAGAGTCTTTTAAGAAATTTTTATTAAGTAGAATGTTAGGGAGGTAGAAGAACATCTAGAGAAATATTTAATGCTCTTCATGCATGCAACTTCTATAAAGAGCTAAATATTTCCGATTTCTTTCTTTCAAAACTTGGTATGTGTAAGTTATTTCTTCTCTACTCTTTTGATAATATTATTTACATGATTCATCTTATTTTTCATTCACCATTTTATAATACAACGTAAATAATGTATGCGTAATTAGTTTCACCATGTTCGGCTAGATATTTTGAGGATTGGGCTACATGAACCCAACTTAGGTATATAAGATGGATATGAAATTGAATAAAATTGTATATATAATTTGTAGGTTTGATATTTTGTCTAGATGACTATTATAGGTCTCTTAACTTCGTTTTCCCTATGTAACTGGAGTGTCTGAGAGTATAATATGCGTATTTGCAATCTCGCTAGTCACATTAAATTATTTTTTACTAGATATTGTGCGGAGTAAAATCCTCATATGTTCAGTACTTTGAAAATTTTAATGTTTTCTTCTAATTATAAATATAGTTTTTGAAAATTTTATATCCAACGAAATTACTGACGATTCGGGGGATTGGATTCCAATCCCTATTTTCTCCAATAGTTTTAAAAACTAAAAAAAATTCTGTTTTTGCTTTCTCTTAGTTAAATTGCATTTGTTAGTTTGTTTGCTTTAGTTGCGTAGAAAATTGCATAGCAAATCATTACCTTTTCCTTTTTCTTTCGTGAGTTGATAATTAGGTTTTATACACCTTCCATTAGTGTTCATTATGATTTCGTCCTATTCTCTGAGGATCGATCCTGACTTATCGGGATTATTACTTGAGCAATCGACTTGCACTGGAGCCATAGTTACACACACGACACACACATTCTAGGTCGCGTTACAATACCTTGAATGGGTAGATAAGGTAACTTCCAAAAGTCTTTAAATTTACAAGTTTTTCCAATTTCTCAGGGGTGGAAGTCAGTCCACTATATACTCATTGCTAGGTTCATTAGTCAATGTGTTGATGTTGAAATAAATGACTACCTCTAGATATGCTTATTTTCCAGTTCACTCATAGATGCGACCTTCAAATAATTCATAAGTTTTCCACCTAATTCTATCCAAATATGGCAATAAATGGAAGATATGTTTCATGCACAACTCTTCCAAATTAAACCAGATATTTCCATGGAGGATTTGGATAGATTAAGTGAAAAACCTGATGAAAAGACTATTGCCTTCATAAACAAGTTCAAAATAGCTAGAAACAAATGCAACATAGTCTTTCCTGAATCAGAGTTTGTGATGTTGACACAAAATGGTATAGAATTTAGGTTTTGAAAGAAGTTTAATGCCACTAAATTAAGAGAATTAGTAGAATTAAATCCTAAAGTATCCAGAAATGAAGCCCTTGTAGAATAAGAGAACGAAATAGGTATTCCTTATTTCAAACATATTGAAAGGATCCCAAATTTAAAATAGAAGTTGCTATGATCATAAGAGCTGAAACTATAATTTGTCAACCATTGATTTGAAAGGACACAATTGAAGAATCTTTTTCACCTAAATCAAAATGGTTTATAAACAAATAGTCATTTGAAATTTCCAAGGCCGATGAGATCTTTGACTATCTTTTAAAGGCAAAAATGCTAAAACAACTCGATGTTGCGAAAAAACAAATGAAATCAAATGGAAGAATTATTGCAAATGGCAAATTTTTTTCTCTTACTTAACTAATGCTTGATTTATATTTTGTAAGAGGGTTCAAGAATTAACTAGGTTGGCAAAAATCAAATTCCATGCAAAAAAAGAAAGCACCATCGGTGTGGCTGAGGACCCATTCCCCAAAGTTAAATAAATGGGTGAAAATTTGTAGCCCATTTAGCTGTCAAGGAACAAAGGACATGTCAAATTCAGAATGAAGACAAATGCTAAACCTAAGGCTTAGAAGCCTAGATTGACTAAATACCATGACCAAAAGGTGATTAATCACCTATGTATGAGGTGTGGTGAACATTATGCTGAAATGTGCCAGTTGGTGGCTTCAAAGGGAAAGAAACATCAAAAGAGTAACAAGAATGGGAATAATGGTTATGCTATCAAAATCCCAACAATCTAAAATCAAGAGTAATTTTAAAGAAAACCCTTTGGAAGGCAAGACCATGATTTATTCTTTTTCATCCCTAAGGGAATGATAAAATGCAAAGAAGTAACCAATACATTAGGACCGACTTCAAAGAGGCCGAGTTTTATCAATTTGGGCACAAATCTGGACCTATTAAGGGTCCCGAAGTCAATCTAAATGGTAAAAGGAGTACTTGATTAGTTTGTAATCCAAGACATAAGGGTTTCACAATAGTTTAATAACATGCCCAAAATACCAAAGGCAATTAAACTTTAACATGTGCCCAATGGTATGTGAGATATGGTGCAGTAACCTAAGTCAAATAGGAGGGAACTAGAAGTGGTGATATCTCATGCTCAATAAAGAAAGATCCATTAAAAGTACAAGATCAGGTAAGAGGCCTCGGATATTATATGTATCAATGGATCAAAGGGATTTTCGTTCTCATCATCAAAGCCAAATTTAAGTTTTCATGGGAAACCAGATATATATAACTCCTATTTAGACCAGTTGGTTAAAGCTTAAAGAGTTGGAAAGGCCTTGAGTGTGGATGGGAATAATTTATCTAGAGATAGTTCTTCTGGTGAAAAAGAAAAAGAAAAAATAATGGAGGTAGATGCCATAATTCATCAACAGTCTATTGAGCATAAGTAATTCTGTAAGGACACAAATTTCTAATTGAGTCCATGTATTGTTTTGACTTAATTCCGTGAACAAAATTGTGTTTGTAATATGTCATAGGGAGAATTTGATTTTGTCACGATCCCACTTGGTCTATGACGTATTGAAGAAATTAAAGACGTTGCGGCAAAGCTTCAAAGAAATAATCATGCCGATGTTTTTTTGGTGCAAGTTTACTCGTCTTTTAAATTAATTTCATTCCGAGATCACTCAGGTATGAATGCATATAATTAATGGTGCTCGAAATTATTTTATAAAAGATAAGGATGTAATTTTTATAAATAAAAATGTTTTTAAATGCTTTAAAAGTGTTTTAATGGTTTAAACTTCGTTTTATGATGATAAGCTCGAAATAGAGTTTGGCTAATTTGAATCTCTTTGTTAAGAGACGTTTTTATCTGAAAGTCAAAGAAAGACAAACTTTCGAAAGGTCGCTCGAGCGACACTGGATCTCGTTCGAACGAGATACAATGTCGCGCGAACGACATGCTTAAGTCGTTCGAATGACATGTTTTTCGAGGCAGCGTTTAAATCCTATTTAAACAGTGTTTGCATCATAATTTCGTAAGTGTGCTTTCTGGAAAAAAGTTTTACGAACCAAAACCTTATTTGCACATGTTTTCCAAGGTTTAAAAGTCTTAAACACATCCTTAGAGTTTGACAAGATCCGAGTTATCATTCTTATATGTTTACGTGATCTTGCTGCACCAAAGATGTTTGTTCTACACATTGAACACAAAGGGTTTTGCGGTGAAGAAGCGACGGACATCGTGTTCCACATCGTAGACGTATCAAAGCCATATCGGTGGATACCGAGACATACGTGGATGCGTGTGTTATAGACAGAGATCGTAGAAGATGGAATTTCTGCGTGGGCACTATTGAAGAATGGTTGAAGATCAGAAGGAGTGCCAAGACCCGTAGGGATCGAGTCTTATGTAACACCCCGTAATTCTGCTTAATTTTAAATTACGTAAGTAGAGTAATTTAATGTGATTAAATATGTTGATTTAAATTACGTGAGTAGAGTAATTTAAATATATTTTATGTTAATAAATATGAATATGTGTTATAGAAAATTTATTAAGATGAATATAAATTTTCAATGTTAATATGTACGGTCTAGTGACTATACGGACGTGATATAGCTTGAAAAAATTTAAGGATGAGAGTAGAAAAATATTTACGAGACTCAAATGATAATTTAGAGTCCACGGTTGATTCCGAAAGGGTCGAATTAGTCAAAATAGTGTACCCGGGGGTACTAGTTGAGTGCCGGGTCATTTTCGGGCTAAATCGGGACCATTCGGGGGCATTTTGGTCTCTTTACAATTAGGGGAAAGAAGACCTACGAATTTTTGTAACCCTAAATCTGATTATAAGAGGGGTGGCTAGGGTTAGACAATTAGAGTTACACCATAGCCATTAGAGAGAGAGAGAGAGAGAGGCAAATTCCTTAGGCAAGAAGGAAGGAGGGATCATCTTAGGAAGATTTCACCATAAGATTGTTGGGAAGAAGGATTGAGACACCAACATCATCAATCATCATCAACAACCACGAATTCAGACCCTACAGACCTTAAGGCAAGTGGTTATTTGCAAAATAATTGAGTTATAATACCCATGTTTAAGCTTGAGGAAGAACATGATTTTTATGATATTCTTGGGAACAAACAGTTGATAAAAATCCATAATTGATTAGGATTTGCATGTAGGACTTTTTTGAATTACCAAGTATGTTTATATCATAGAAAACTTGATGAGAAATTCGTATGAAAATCTGGAACTTTGATGAAAAATATAAAGAATGCAGTTTTAGGGTTCTTGAATATTATAGAGATTTTCAGTGAATTTAGCTAAGATTTATAATGATTTTGATGTTCTAAATCGTTAGTAATCATCCCAGAATATGTAGAAATGATTAAAAATTGTTAGTTGTGAATTTGATGGCCTATCATGAAAGTTAGATATGTAAAAATGGTGAAACCCGTAGGAAGAAGATGAACTGGGTCTGTCACTGCTTGATCGATCGATCTACCCTGGAGTATCGATCGATCGAAGCAGTCGATCGATCGATCATCTTCCTTCGATCGATCGACCCCGTCTGGACTATAGAGAATTTGTGTATAAACTTCTTTAATTGTCGTTACTTAATGGGAACCTTAGAAATGATATTTTTCTTATGAGGAGACTTGAAAACTACCAGTAGGTGTACCTTAGGGTTCCTCCACTTATGATTGAGTAGTAATGTTGGGGAAATGGAATGACCAAAGAACGATTGACTTCGCCGTGAGTTGAGATGATTAATTTAATTTCGGTTAGAGTGAGACTTAATTCCGGAAAGAAAATACCAGTAGGTTAAAATTTACTTAACTACTGAATTAAGGGAGGGGTAACTAGGGCCCTTAGAGTTACGCGAATACTCGAATAAATATAATAGTGAGTTATATTGTAATTAATGAGTACGGAGAATATAAGATAAATATATTACGTACGGGTATAATTTATTAGGTCGGGTGCGTACCTACTGAATATTATAAATGATATTGGGTGAAGAGAACACTACCTAAATTAATTATGTTAGGGTCGATGTGACATTCCGAACTAACATAAAGTTATATTAAATTTGGGGTCGATGTTAAATTCTGAACCAAACTTTGAATTGGTGTCGCGATGAAAGAGTTCCGAACCAGAATATGTGTATATATTTATATTTGTATATAGTTGGGGTCGATGAACCATTCCGAACCAACTTTCACTTGGAGTCGATGAATTATTCCGAGCCAAGGGTCCTTTGTGTGTAATAAGGATATATTAGTGGTAACTAATACTATATACATGGTTGTGGGATCAAATGTTATATGTGCTTAATCTACAAATTGAGAGTAGTAGACAATGTTATGATAAGTAAATATCCTGGTAATAATTTATAGTATATTGAAATTATTACAAGAAAAAGGTAACGAACGGTAAATGAGTTAGCTACAGTTATGGGCAGTATAACTAGGTAGACTAAGTTTCCTCGATAGTTACATACTATGTAAGAGAGGTGAGGAGGTTCAAGGGAGTGTGCGAAACCTTAATATGTGTAATCAATAACTTAATTGTGATAACCGCTTGCAAAATATTTTCAAATGTTTTGAGTACTAACTCTTGCTATGTAAAATTTTAAAAACCTTTTAGGTGCCCAGCCACAAGGACACCCAGCTTGATTTCATGTCAGAGATTTGGGAGCTGCAGCCAGTGTGGAGGTTGCAGGGATTGTTCAGACGCTTCTTTCTTTTCAGTTCTAGTGCAGGATCTCAGTTTTATTATTCCTAGTTGGAACATGTCGTTCCACCTTTTCTATTACAGTTTATTCTAGTTATGGATTTGTAGTTGTCTTTTTGAGCCGTGGTTTACGGCAAGACTTTAACTGCTTTCAGATTTCTTTTACATGCTGCGTATTCATATCTAGTTTTGATAATGTATGGTTTGGATTATTGGTTGTTTAAGAAAGTTAAAATTTGGCACCCGTTTTATTTTCACTTAGGTGGTTAGTAAATTTTTTAAAAAGGCGTTCGACAGTGATGCTAAGAATGAACCATTAAAGAAACCTGTTTATATTAAAACAAGGCTTGATCACCCAAGGTTTAATTAAGCGGGGTGTCACATCTTAGTGTAAGGCTAATCTGACTTTGTAAAACCATTGTTCATAGTGATTGTCTGGCTTGGTCCGTCCGAGGTTGTTTTCCCATTTTGGGTTTTTTCCTCGTACATCCGGCGTTGTGAGTATTCTTTACTTTATTTTACTTGATTTAATCACTAGATGCATGTTTAGGATTAATCAAGATAAAATTGGTTTAAAGTGAGAATTGAGATTTCACAACTTGGTTTGGTGCATAATTAAAAGTTGGATATTTTTCGAAGAAAAATTCGTTTTGTTGAAAACACACATATCGGGCCATTCACACACTTCACAAATTGGTATCAGAGCTAGAAAACATTTTGATTTGTTTTGTGATCCCATGTGTTTTCAAAGATGAATTCTGGATATAATGAATTTTTTCGAACTCCTATTTTTGATGGCACTAATTACACTTATTGGAAGATGAGAATGAGATGTGCTTTAAAATCTATTGATGAGCGAGTTTGGCTTGCAGTTGAAAAAGGTTGGACACCCCCAGTCACTATTGTAGGTGAGGTCACTAGTTTAAAGCCTGTTGAGTCTTGGACCGAAACAGAACAAAGACCTTCACAATATAATTCTAAGGGTCTGCACGTTATTGCTTTACATGTCTCACACGAAGAATATAACAGAATTATGACTTGTGAAACATCAAAAGAGGCTTCGGATATTTTGGCACTCACTCACGAGGGCACTAGCACGGTTAGGGCATCAAAACTTCAAAATCTCACTACACAGTTTGAGACCATTAGGATGTTAGAGAGTGAGACCTTTGATGAGTTTTATGCTAGGTTATCCAATATTGTCAACTCGTCCTTTAACCTAGGTGAGAAAATTCCCGACAACCGTGTCATTAAGAAAATCCTTAGGTCGTTACCTAGTAGGTTTGATGCGAAAGTGACCATTTTAAACTCCTTGGGTAGGTTAGAGTCAACGAAACTAGAAGAGATTGTAGGTGACTTACAAACCTATGAAATCGACATGATTACCTCCAAGCAAGTGCCTAAGAAAGAAAAGGGTATTGCTTTGAAAACCCGGAAGGAGGAAATTAAAGTTTCGGATTTTGATTCCGATTCCGATTTTGAGGATGTTGCTTTGTTGGCAAAGAAATTTAAAAAATTTATTAAGTTTCAAAAGCAATCGAAAGATGCCAAGAAATTTGAAAAATTCAAGAACAACAAAGTAGATCCCACCTCTAAGTATATGTTTGAAAAGCGTAAGAGAGATGAGTCGGATAAGTGTTTTGGGTGTGAAGGGTACGGTCATAAGGTTAAGGAGTGTCCCACTAGACTTAAGAAAGAGGGAAAGCAACCCGTTGTCTATAATGTCGCCTTAAGTGATAGTGAACCGGAAGAGGGAGAGAGTTCCCCCATTGAGCGTAACTTTGTTGCGTTTATGGCATGTCATGTGAGCGACGACGATACAACTCATGTGAATGACACTTCCGAGGAAGTTTTGAGTGAATCCCATGTTAGTGAGGGTGAAAGAGTGACGAGGAGGAGATTGATGTGAAAGAATTGTAAAATGCATTTAATGAGTTGTATACCGAAACGGTGAAGGTGAAAAAGACTAACTCAAAATTGCAATCTAAGTTGAATGAGCGTGCCATAGAAAATAATGATAGTTTGATTGAGGATCTTAGGGCACGAGAGAAGAAGTTTAGGGAGAAATTAGAGTTTGTGGAGAAAGAGAGAGACAATCTCCATGGTTTGATGGAGTCCTTGAAAAAGGAGATTTTAGAGTTTGAGGAGACTAGGCGTTTACTCGAATCTAGGATTATTGAGTTGGAAGAAAGGTTAAAAGACTCGTCTAGAGTCAAGTTTGATTTGGAAGCTAGGTTGGAGAAGTTAGATAAGATCTTAGGCACCGTCCAAATTAAGGGAGATAGGGGAGGTATAGGTTTTGGTGAGAGAGTTGGTCCCATTCCCCCCGCACGTGTGAGAAACACTAGGATGGTTAGAAAAGGTCCACATAAAGTTAATCATTCCCACCACCGCTACACTTTCACATTTTGTGGTAGGAAAGGTCACCTTAGGCGTTATTATTACGACCTTAGACAAGCTCCCAGGAAGTTTAGGAATAAAGTTGCCCTGGTTCCCCACACCCACATGCGTCATTTTACACCTACTTGGGTTAGGAAATCGGATTTAGTGACTTTAGGAATTAAACTTCATGATTCTCGTTTGGGTGCACTTGATTCTTCCCATGCTAAATCTAAAGGATGATAGTGTTGCCATGTTTGTCATATGCTAGTTTGCTTCATGATATATTCATTGCTAGTATTATGACATATGTATCATTTTGTATTATAGTTTTCATTTGTTTGAGTCCTATTCGAAAAATACAAAAAGATTTTATTTTTGAGAAAACTTTTGAAAATCCAAAAAGATTTTTCTTTTCTTTGAGTCAAAATATGTTTGAAAAGCCAAAAAGATTTTCGGTTTTTGTTTTTGAGTTTACATGTTTGATGTGTCATATTGGTGTGCTTGGACCCCCCCATCGTTTCATTATCCATGTGGATAGGAAATTTGGTCATTATTATCGATACTTAGAATGATCTTAACCATTGTTTATATGGGGTGGTTTCGAAGTTGATATGCATTTTGATTCGACTTTGTATATATGCCAACATTGCACACATGCACGAGTTTATATGGATGTTTGACTTCTCTTGCATATTTGAATTTGGTGAGGCGTTCTTATCTCAATCTTGTCATCTATGCGTAAGTAGACTTAAGGAGAAGTGTGCATGTAATACCCGTTTACCGTGAGGATTTAAAATTGGTAAAAATGATGAGTGATTCACGGAAAAGGGCTGCAAGAGTTCAAAATTAACTCGTTGTGAAAGCCACCGTTTAAAAGAGCCAAAAAGAAAATGCAATATGCTAAGAAAAGGGCCAATAAGATTTTCTCTAAGTTGAGAATGCTAGAAACCTCAAAAGAACTTGAAAAAGTATGTTTATATAAGGGTGTTTGGTTGGAAAAAATTCAAACGGGTTTGCACATCTAATCCTAACGTTGAAACATTGCAATTTGACGCTATTGTTTGTAGAATCGTCAAAATTATGGATTTGTGTGCATGTAGTATGTTTAGTTCATTCATCTCACACTTTAATTGTCATTTGTCTATGATAAAGTTTGATGATTTATCGTTATCAATTAGAGCTTCTTGATCGTTTCGATGGGTTGGAATTGTGGCTCATTTGTTGTAGTTTCACGCCCATTCATTCCATGTCCATGTTCGAGCACATCGGTACTATGTTTGCATGTAACTTGCATGTTAAGTGTTTATGAGTTTTTGCATTTTGTGTTAAAAGCTTACTGTTTTAGCACTGTTTTGCTTCTGTCAGTTCCTTCCTGGAATTTTTTTATGGAATTTTTTTCACTGGGCAATACTTTATAATATTTCTGGGAAACTTGGAAATTTTGGCAAGTCGCGCGAAGTCGTTCTAACGACATCTCATCTCGCGCGAACGACTTATGTACTTCGTTTGAGCGACTTCCTCATCTCGTTTGAGCGAAGTCCTTGGCTCGTTCGAACGACAGGGTGAAAAATTGCTTCTGATTGGTTTGCAGTCCTCTGGCTTAATTTGATATATTTTTGGTACTGCAGGAAGCATTTTTTGGATTAATTGGTTTATATGCAGGTTCTTTTATGTTCCAAATTGGTATTTTGCATATATGTCTGTTTATCACACTTGATTTGACTGGTATACTCTTTGTGTGATTCATTGGTTTACAAGCTACTATTTTGTCATTACATGATCTCATTTAGCTGGTTGTTTCATGTTTATCTAGCGGTTTTTATTTTTTCAAAATTGGTATCAACTTGATTCAATTGGGTATGATATTCTCATGATAAATATTTCATATTGGTTTATCTTTTCACCGGATTGTCTATTCGAGACAAAAAGGGGGAGAGATTTGGTATGTGATGTAGGGGGGGATTTGTTGAGCGCTTATATTTGTTTCAAATTAATTGATAACAAAATGGTATCAAATAATTGCTCACGTTTTTCAAATGATATGTTCTTATTGACTATATAAATTGGTTTCATTTATTCCTCCATACTTCACTTGGTATTTGTTTGTCTGTTTCATGTGTGTAGGTATGCTTCAGCGATTTGAGATTTTAAGTCTACATCACATTCAGACAGTTCATGCTTGCCGGTGCTACATATATTAGTCTGTGTCCTATATATTTTTTTGATTTTGGGTTTATGGGATGGGATTTAGGTGTCATACGGCTTGACGGCCCGGTTAGGCATTTCACTGGTTTAGTTTTGTCCCGGAATAGTCAAAGGGGGAGATTTGTAAAAACATAAATTTCCAATTGAGTCCATGTATTGTTTTGACTTAATTCCGTGAACAGAACTGTGTTTGTAATATGTCATAGGGAGAATTTTATTTTGTCAAGATCCCACTTGGTCTATGACGTATTGAAGAAATTAAAGACGTTGCGGCAAAGCTTCAAAGAAATAATCATGCCGATGTTTTTTTGGTGCAAGTTTACTCGTCTTCAAAATTAATTTCATTCCGAGATCACTCAGGTATGAATGCGTATAATTAATGGTGCTCGGAATTATTTTATAAAAGATAAGGATGTAATTTTTATAAAGAAAAATGTTTTTAAATGCTTTAAAAGTGTTTTAATGGTTTAAACTTTGTTTTATGATGATAAGCTCGAAATAGAGTTTGACTAATTTGAATCTCTTTGTTAAGAGACGTTTTTATCTGAAAGTCAAAGAAAGACAAACTTTCGAAAGGTCGCTCGAGCGACACTGGATCTCGTTCGAACGAGATACAATATCGCGCAAACGACATGCTTAAGTCGTTCGAATGACATATTTTTCGAGGCAGCGTTTAAATCCTATTTAAACAGTGTTTGCATCATAATTTCGTAAGTGTGCTTTCTGGAAAAAAGTTTTACGAACCAGAACCTTGATTGGACATGTTTTCTAAGGTTTAAAAGTCTTAAACACATCCTTAGAGTTTGAAAAGATCCGAGTTATCATTCTTATATGTTTACGTGATCTTGCTGCACCAAAGCTGTTTGTTCTACACATTGAACACAAAGGGTTTTGCGGTGAAGAAGCGACGGACATCGTGTTCGACATCATAGACGTATCAAAGCCATATCGGTGGACACCGAGACATACGTGGACGCGTGTGTTATAGACATAGATCGTAGAAGACGGAATTTCTGCGTGGGCACTATTGAAGAATGGTTGAAGATCAGAAGGAGCGCCAAGACCCGTGGGGATCAAGTCTTAGTGTAAGGCTAATATGACTTTGTAAAACCATTGTTCATAGTGATTGTCTGGCTTGGGCCGTCCGAGGTTGTTTTCCCATTTTGGGTTTTTTCCTCGTACATCCGACGTTGTGAGTACTCTTTACTTTACTTTACTTGTTTTAATCACTAGATGCATGTTTAGGATTAATCAAGATAAAATTGGTTCAAAGTGAGAATTGAGATTTCACAACTTGGTTTGGTGCATAATTAAAAGTTGGATCTTTTTCGAAGAAAAATTCGTTTTGTTGAAAACACACATATCGGGCCACTCACACACTTCATAAATTCATCAAGTTTGGTTTTCTGCCTCAATAAGTTCTAATCAACTTGGTTACAATCCTCCTAAATAGGTGGTAGAAGTTGAACAGGGTCAAGAGGTACCTGCCATGGAAGTTGATTAGGATGAAAAGTCAGAGGTAAACATCTTTTATTTATTTGTCTTTGCTCTTGACATTATGTATGGGTTTGAAGAGCCTACTAAGAACATAATTAATCAAATTAAAACCTTTGTGTATAACAACATGGATAAATGGGATTTTTCTGAATAAAATATTCGTAGATAATGGTCCAACAATTAACATGATGCCACTTTTCATGTTATTTACGATAAACAAATAAAATACTAAATTGGTTTAGACTCAAATAATTATCTTTAGTTTTGTTGGAGATAAAATGTATACTAAAGGTTCACTACCATTGGACATTAAAGCATGCACTAGAAAATCCAAAACTGTTTTCTTTGGCATTGAAGAAAAAATAAGCTTCAATGCTTTACTTGGTTGGGATTGGATTTATTCTAACAAATGTATTCCTTTTTTTATGCATAAAAAATTGCTTTTGCTAAATGAAGATTGATTTGTGGAGGAAGTATAGGATGATTTATTACCCTTTCATACAAGTTCCAACTGTGTTGAGGCAGGTCTCTACTAAGAGAATGTGGGGCCAATAAAGGCAGAGTCTTTGGTACGAGAGGTATTATAAGGAGAAGTATTAGGTGAAGGTTGGAATGAGTTAGTTTTTGGGTTGATGGGGCTAACATTAGAAAACAAAATAATGATTTAATATAAATCACACCCATTAACATTAGCAGACCAATGTAATTTAGCCATGGTTTTGTATAAATTCAAAGATTTGGAATTTTGAACCATAATTGGTGAAGAAAAGACCAGAAATTAGGATGACTATGTCTTCAAGGAAGAAATAGATAATGAAGTTCCTTAAGACAATAGTGAATTAAAAAGTTCACTAATAGAACATGAAGAGCTTATGGTGAACCAACTAAATCCCTAATAAAGTTCAATTTGGGAACCGAACGAAACAAAAGAATCACCTACATCAGTGCTAACCTAAGCAGAGAAGACCAACAGTTAGTTATAAACCTTTTACATCAATATAAGGGTTATTTTGCAGGAATATGATGAGTACCTGACTTAAATAGGAAATTAGTAGAGCACAAACTACCATTCAAGGTGGGATATCAACCTATCATGCAGTTACCAATACAAATGACTCTAGAAGTTACAACGAAGATAAAAGAAGAAATAAATAGGTTACTTAAAGCTGGATTCATTCAAGAAAATGCCTCTCTAATATAGTTCCAATGGTTAAGAAAAATGGCAAATTGAGAGAATTAATTGATTTTAGAAATCTAAATGCAGCCACTCCAAATTATGAATATCAAATACCACTAGTATATTTATTGGTTGATAAATTAGTTGGACATGATTTTATGTTTAAGATGGATGACCGTTCTAGTTATAACTAAATATTCACAGCCGGATAATATGTTCATATAACTTCTTTTATATGACTTGAGAATTTTCAAACCTTTAAATGGATAAAAATGCCATTTAGTTTGATGAATGCATGGGCCACTTACCCAAGGGCAATGAATACCACTTTCTATGATATGGTTGGCACCTCTTTGGAGTGTTATATTGATGATATAATTGTGAAATCAAAATCAATAAATGATCGTATGATACACCTTAAAAATCCTTCGAAATAATGAGAATTTATCAATTAAAAATGAATCTTTTAAAGTGTACCTTTGGAGTTTTTGTAGTAAATTTCCTAGGATATTTGGTGCACCCAAAAGGAATCAAAGATGATCAAAATAAGTCTAAAGCTATAATCGAGAGCATGACTCGCAAGAAAAAAAGAATTACAAAGTTTTTGGGGACAAGTCAATTTTTTTCAAAGATTTATATTTAATTTAACTAGAAAAACTAAAGTATTTTCTCATTCATTGAAGCTAGAAAACCAAGAGGAGTTGCATTGGAAAGAGGAGCATGAGAAAGCTTCCCATGCACTCAAGAGATACCTGGTCAAGCCACGTATTTTGACACTCCCAAGAGAAGAGAAGTTAGTGAGGTTATACATTTCAGCCTCTGATGCATCCATTGGAGCGTTATTGGATCAAAACTGTGAAAATCACAAAGAACTGGTTATTTACAACCTCACTATTTTTTTAATGATCATGAATGTAGGTATTATGTAATTGAAAACTATGTTTACCTTTGTATTTTGCTGTCATGAAATTGAGGTACTATATACTACTTAGAGAGGATTTTTTGATTTCAAAGTTTGATTTAATCAAATGTATATTGGTGAGGCCTATTATAAGAAATATGATTGGAAAATGGATATTAGCTTTATCTAAATTTTTCCTACATTATGTTCCTTAAAATGAAATAAAGGGCCAAGCCTTGACTGATTTTCTAGCAGATCACCCATGTGAAAATGAATCAGATTGAGAATATAGGATATGTGTCTCTAAGCCCTTGTAAATTATAGTTTAATAGTTTAAATATTGAGATTATGTTAGTTATAGGGGTGGTTGTTGAATACTGTGAACATATTAAAACCAAACATGGATATAGGTTGGAAGAGAACACATGTTCATAGCCAAGTAAAGTACGAGGTTGTAATAATGGACCTAGAGATTCTTTGAAGTTTTAATGCTTTATTAATGGAGTTTTTGGTTATTTTCAATTGGTTATGAGATAGTTAACTGGTGAATACTTATGTGTTAATAATGGCCTAACTTTATATAACCAAGTGACTTGAAATTTATTATTTAAATTCATATTAAATTATATCCTAGATATCTAAATGAAGATGCAAATGAAATGGCTCGGAAGGCATTAGGTTTTAAGCTTGATGATAACTTCGAAGAAAAGTTAAAATTGAATGCCATTGATGGCTTCTTACCATTACTTTAAAACCAATGTCCTTTGGTTGAAGTTGATAATACTGATATTCAAGAATATTGAAGAAAACCATTAATTGAATATCTAATTGATCCAAATATCAAAATTGATAGGGTTGTCAGGTTGAGAGCAACCAATATGTTATCTATATCAGGAAGCTATGATAGAAAGTTGTCGATGGCATGATCCTAAAGTGACTAAGTAGATATGAGGGCTTAACAACCATAAGACAAGTCCATGAAGGTCTTTGTGTGGATCATCAGGTTGGTCCTAAGATGAGATGCTTGTTAAAAAGGTGTTGATTTTATTATCTTTCCATTCTAAAAGATTATATCGAGTTTGTAAAAGGTTGCCAAAAAGCTAGCAACATGGCCATTTGAAATATTTACCTGTTATGGATCTACAGTAGTGAACCCATATCCATTTAGAGGGCGGGCTATTGATGTCCTTAGAAAAATTATTCCCTCATCCTCCAAATTGCAAATTTTATTTTAGTAATAACAAACTACTTTACCAAATGGTTAGAAGCTAAAGATTTAAAGTCAGTTATCCATAATAAATTGGTAGATTTCTTGCAGGACATTCTGTATATGTTTAGGATTCTAAAAACCATAACCTCTGACATTGTAAGTATCATTGAATTAGAAAACGTGCTAGAATTTACTTCAAGGATAGAAATAACTTTGAAAAGTAATCACCCTATTATGCTCAATCAAATGGTCAGGATGAGGCCAAAAATAAGGTAGCAGGGGATAATTTAAGCAAATATATCGAGAAAAACCCAAGGGATTGGCATAATTTATTATTGGAATATTCATGGGCTTTGTTGATGTAAAAAATTAGATTATCTCTAATTATTTAATCATAGATAAAATAAATAAGACAAAAGAATTTTTAAAGTGGTTCAGCCTTAAAAGAATAGCCTACGTCCACTGTTGTTGTTATTGCTGAGTGTTTGGGAATTCTCGATAACAGATTTTTTACCAAGAAATTCCCCCCCTTTACAATGAGGATGATACAATGTATTTATAGCCCCGAGACTGTACATGTGAAAGGATAACACATAGCTGTCCAATAAGCGTATACATCTGTATGATAATAATCAGCATTTAATGCGCATTTAATCCTCTTAATTTTCTGATAATAAATGCTCTGATCGAGGTACAACTCGGACCGCCTAAGTATCTCGGTATCCATGAGTTGCTCGGTGCAGTAAAGTTCCTCGGAGAGCACCCACTGCTCGGAGTATCTGAGTTGGTCGGGGAAATTGAGTTCCTCGAAGTCAAGGTGTTGTTCAGAAGTGTATGTTATTGCCACGCAGATTGCCACGTGTCTCCACTTAATTGATCCATGTCAGCAGACTAAATTTGGTATCAACAGAATCCCCCAATGTTTCACAATTCGAGAATGAGGAGTGTGGAACATTCTTCTCGAAATATGGCGGGATTTAAATGGTCATCCTGAATTGTAGGAGTGTTTTCTTCGCATTTATTTTTCTTTTCTAATTCATAAAATCAGACTTTTCGAATTTTTCTAACTGCTTCTATCTTCGCGCCCTTTTTATCCTTTTAGCCGCCGATAGCGTAAATGTCTCCCTTTGTAATCATTATTTTTACCTTTTCCCTCGGTAAGGTATTTAAGCGTTGCAGAAAATCATATCGTCTTTTACTTTTTCAAATCTGTATCTTTGAGTTTTCCATTTTCTCTCTCTCTTGTGCATTCATCCTTTTTATCGTTCGTTGTCAACAGATCCATCCTTTTTCTATAAGATCTTCTTCCTTATCTTTTATTTCCTTTATTCTCCATGGTTTACCTTGTTGAGTCGCTTGATAAGTTTCGTTCTGATTTCTCTATTCCTTCATGGGTTATTTTGGAGGAACTTTCTGAACCTTCAGATTATTTTCGTTTGGCTGAGGGACATTGGTTCCCCAGTCTTTTTCTAGCTGAATGTGGCTTTTCTTTTCCCCCAAACCCTTTGTGTCTGGAATTCTGTCAATATTTTGATGTGGTTCCTGCAAAAATAGCCCCCAATACATGGAGAATAGTTAATGGAGTTCATAAATTAAATCAAATTCATGGAACTCGTATAGGAATTCCAGAAATTATTTTTTACTATAGATTGGCTGTCAGCGACAATATCTTTTACTTGAAAACTATTTTACTATAGATGGGCTGTCAGCGACAGTATCTTGACCATTACTTGACCAATTATTTTTTACTATAGATGGGCTGTCAGCGACAGTATCTTTAGTGGTCAATCTCCCAAATGCCAATAGGGATTATTTCGAGCATGGTGTTGTTATGAAAAATTGGCAACATGCTCCACTAACTGGAAATGATGTGTATCAGGGTCCCAGATGCCCTCCCTATGGCAATGGGATAGGTTGTTTTTACTTTGCTTTATTTATGAAATTATGCTTTCTTTGTGTTTGATAAATTGTGTCACTGATATTTTAATTTTCATTTATTTGCAGTTGACAACAAAATAAGGTCTCCAAAAGAGACAGAAGTTAACTTAAAACATCTAAACTTATTTGGAGTTTGCATCAGACTGTTGTCGACGAGCATATCAGATCAGCTTTATACTTGCTGCAGTATAAACGTTACACCTCGTCTTTTATTGTTCGTCTAGTGATAGGTGAAGTGGAACTAGCACCAGCCTCTGAAGGTTCTTCTCCTGAGTCACGCATTCCTCTTAGTGACAGGATGAAGAGAAGAAGAGCTCCTGCCCTCTTTGAGAAATCTGCCTCTATTACTGGAGAGGCAAAGAAAAGCAAGCATGATGTCCTAGAAGAAGGGACAAGAAAAATCGATGCACCTCCTCCAGTTGCTACTATGAAGGTTGTCGAGAAGCCCCTAGTGGCTCCGAGCAAGGTTGCTGCTCCAAGCGAGGTTATAGTCATATCCCCGACTAAGACTACATCCTTGGTCGAGACCGTTGATGCTCCTCTAAAGAGGCTGAAGAAGAGCTCCTCGATCAATTTGGCTGAATCCATCTCTCAGCCTCTAACTACCGGAAGTGGTGCTCCTACTTTCGTTTCTCTGAGTTCTGCCATGAGCTCGGTGAAGTCTTGGATCATTCCCGAGATCCAAGGTATTAAAGAAAATATTTCCCGGGATAGGGTTACCACTTTGGTAGCTCAGCACATTGCCTCAGTAAGTATTGCAAATCTAAACTTTCATTTTTCATGTTATATGCTTGCACTGACTTACAGTTATTTTCTTTTTCCAGTTGGTAACTTGTTTCAATACAATCTTAAAGAAGGACAAAGCCATCAAGGCGTCCATCTCCTCTGGTGGTGTAGAGGAGGCTTTTGTAGGTTTGACGCAGTCTTTAAAAGATTCTCGTCAGAAGTATGTTGATGATAAAGCTGCCTGGGAGAAGCAGCTCAATTCGACCGAGCAGAAGAGGGATCAGGCTGTTGAGGTCTCCAAGGGATTGGAGAAGAAAATAAAAGAATTGGAAGGTAAGAATAAAGAGCTCAAAGGGAAGCTCCAAAATGATGGAGAGCTTGAAGGTAAGCTCAAGTCTGCTGAGGAAGAGCTGGGTAGACTGCGTGACGTTGGTCGTCAGAAGGAGGAGGCAGAAAAGAAATTGAAAGATGTCGAGGAACTTTTATCCAAGAAGCTTTCCTTGGAGAAGGTGAAAAGGAAGTTGGCTGTAAAAAAGTCCTTCAGTACTGGCTGGGACAAAGGTTGGAATAAGGGTTTGGCTACCATGGTCTCACAAATGGAGTATGGCAGCCTCAAATACTTTAGGGATGGTTGGGTGGCTTCTCTGACAGAGATGAATGTCGATGAGAACTCCGACCTGTTTCAGCGACACATTACTGGCCCCCCTCCTACTCCCGGGGAAGAAAAAGAGGACGAAGCTGCCTTCGAGGAATCTTCTATGATGGTTGGGGATCAAGTACTCACTGTTGAACTTTGCTACGAACAGCCCCAACCAACTATTACTCCTACCGAGCAACTCCAGTTAACCAATATTTTAGCAGAGCAGCTTCCAGCACCCATCGACCAACCTTCTGGTCCATCCGAGCAACCTTCTTCTTCGTCCCAGCCTCCCGAGAAAGTTTTGGGAGACAAGGAGAAGGTGTAGAGTTATTTGGACTTTTCTCTCTGTTTTATTTTCTTTGTCAAATGTAACTCTGAACTATGTACTTCTCCTTTATGATGTAATAAAATTTGAAATTTTGATTATGCATACTGTTGATTCTCTTCTTCTTGCTCTGTTTGCACTCTTATTGATTCTTGTTATCTCTTCCTTTTACTAGTTTATGGCCAGGATGGAATTGTCATCTGCTCATGATACAAAATTATTGAGACAATGCAATGAATACTTCAAAGCTGGTCATACAGATATGACTGAAGCTCAGATTGTTGATATCCTCGGTCCAGATGCTTCAGAGCAAGCAATCGTAGCCTACCAGTACTTAAAGTGTCTGGTCGACCGAGCAGTGGCTAATAATGTAGCATATTATGAGATGATTGAAGACCTCCAGGGCACTCTCGAGGAGCTTCAACAATAATACATGGAATCTAAAACCCTCTTGCACCAAGGATATGAGAAGAAGTATCAGCAACTGAATGCTGATAAGGGATATGATAAGCTGTTTGCTGCTTATGATGTGAGGGAGAGAACTTTGAAAACCGAGGTCGAAGAGCACAGGCAGATAGCCAAGTTGCTAGAGCAGGAAGATAATAACCTGCGAGGAGAGGTATCCCAGCTGAGGTCTGCAGCCTCTACCTCAAACGCTTTGGTCCCTGGGAACGACGAGGGATTCTCTTTCTTGGAGGTCGAAAATGCCAATCTGAGAGACGAATTAGAAACCTTGAAGAGAATTGGGCCTTCTACCTCTTCTCGAGGATGAGCAAAAGCTTCTCGGGGACGAGCAAGGGCTGCTCGGATTACTATTGAAGAACAAAGAACTCAATCGGCTCTGGAGAACCAAGCCTTTCAATTGATGGCAAAGAACCAAGCATTGGCTGAGATGTCTAAGAAAATCATGAATCTGGACGAGCAGCTCTCTGCTCAAAAGTCTGCTTTGGAGAGTAAAGAACTTTTAGCGAAGAACCTCCTCGAGCAATTGGAGAGGCTAACTTATCAATTTCACAAGCAGCCCAGGGAGTTTTGGATGGCTGGTAATAATGAAGCCCTCTACCATCTAGATGATCGGATCCAAAATGCAAATAATGTGGGTTAAAAGCAAGGATGGCTAAATGCTTTGGGTGTGCTGCAGTTGGAACAAGGTCATTACTTGTGGGATTACCACAATCTTGGGTTGCTCGACCTACCAGTGCCTCCTTTCAAGCTTGATATGATCTGGATTCCTGCTCGGGCCATTCCACAATGCCTAATTTTAAAGTATCTCGGAGACTACAGTCTTCACTCCAACTTTGATATATCTCGCCCAGAGCGCCTTCTTGATCGGCCATCAGTTATGAACATCAGGATGCTTAAAGATTTGAACTTCATAAACTCCCCCTATGCCTTAGACGATCCTCCTGCTGGTGAAGAACCCGTTTCAAAGGCAGAGGGGAAAAAACCCATAGAATAGGATTCCTGATGTAAATTTTTTTTTATGTATTTTATTCTCAATGTATTTTATTTTGGATTTAATGAAAAACTTCTATTTTTCTTTGCAATCTTGATTGCCATTGTCTTGTAGGTATTTTGTAAAACACTTTACTTATTTACTAAGGAATGTGCACGTATATCTGTTAAAAAGATAACAACATTGTGTTATTTGCCGATCAACTAAACTTGATGAAAACTTATTGTCGACTGTCCTGAATTTATGGTAATCACTTGACGATTACCCAAAATGGATGATATTTGTTTCTCGACCAACTTGGTGGTAATTTCAAATGTTACAAGTATTAAAATTTTTCTTGATCATTTTTTAATTCTAAGTAATTAGTTGACTTTTATCACATAATCCTTCTTTGTTTAATAGATATGTTCCCGACCAACCGGAGTTGGTGGATTTTCTTCCCAACCAACCGGAGTTGATCTTTCTGGGAAATATTTTTCTTCCCGACCAACCGGAGTTGGTGGATTTTCTTCCCAACCAACCGGAGTTGGTATTTCTGGGAAATATTTTTCTTCCCGACCAGCCGGAGTTGGTGGATTTTCTTCCCAACCAACCGGAGTTGGCATTTCTGGGAAATATTTTTCTTCCCAACCAACCGGAGTTGGTGAATTTTCTTCCCAACCAACCAGAGTTGGTATTTCTGGGAAATATTTTTCTTCCCAACCAATCGGAGTTGGTGGATTTTCTTCCCAACCAACCGGAGTTGGTATTTCTGGGAAATATTTTTCATCCTAACCAACTGGAGTTGATATTTCTGGGAAATATTTTTATTCCCGACCAACCGGAGTTGGTGGATTTTCTTCCCAACCAACCAGAGTTGGTATTTCTGGGAAATATTTTTATTCCCGACCAACCGGAGTTGGTGGATTTTCTTCCCAACCAACCGGAGTTGGTATTTCTGGGAAATATTTTTCTTCCCGACCAACCGGAGTTGGTGGATTTTCTTCCCAACCAACCGTAGTTGGTATTTCTGGGAAATATTTTTATTCCCGACCAACCGAAGTTGGTATTTCTGGGAAATATTTTTCTTCCCGACCAACCGGAGTTGGTGGATTTTCTTTCCAACCAACCGGAGTTGGTATTTCTGGGAAATATTTTTATTCCCAGCCAACCGGAGTTGCTGATTAGTTTGTAGCACTAGTATTCCGCGAACAAAAAATTTCAACAAAAGGAGAGAATTGGGTAGAATATTCACATTTTAGTCATACTGAAGAATCTGCATTACATGAGGGTTTACATTACTGATAATATTTGCGCAGATGCTCTACATTCCATGCATTCTTAAACTCCTCCCCTTCTAAAGTTTCAATTCTATATGTCCCTGGTCGAACAACCTCTGTTACTCTGTAGGGCCTATGCCAGTTAGCTTCTAGTTTATTATGCTTTTGAATTACTTTCTTCAGAACATAGTCCCCTTCTTTCAGGTCGCACTTCTTCACTCTCTTGTTATAGAACAAGGTTGTTCGTTGTTGGTAAGCAGCATTCTTGATGGCTTCTTCTTCTCTAACTTCTTCGAGCATGTCCAAGTCTAACCTTCTCATTAAGTCGCTGACAGGGGAGTTGAAGTTCACCACTCGGTGTGTTGGGAGGCCCAACTCGGCAGGTATAACAACTTCACTTCCAAATGCCAGCATATATGGAGATTCTCCAGTTGCTGCTTGGGGAGTAGTACGATAAGCCCATAGTACTGAATGTAGCTCATTAATCCAGTTTGCTTTCGTGTCATTCAGTCTTTTCTTCAAGCCATTTAGCAGCGTTCTGTTTGTCACTTCAGTTTGTCCATTGCTTTGGGGATGACCTGGTGCCGAGTGGATCTTCAAGATATTTGACTGATGATAATAGGCAACGAACTCCTCATTGTCAAATTGTGTTCCATGGTCGGTGATGAATGCATGGGGAAGACCATATCTACAAATGATATTTTTCCAAATAAATTGGTACACCTTTTCGTACGTCATGTCGACAAGAGACTCGGCTTCCACCCACTTAGTAAAGTAATCCACTACGACGACGAGATATTTAAATCTTCCTCTAGTCGTTGGAAGTGGCCCAACCAAGTTAATTCCCCACATGGAAAATGGACAAGGGGAAGTAATGGGTGTCAACAATGCTTGGGGAGTTCTTCGGATAGTGGAGAAGCGTTGACACTTGTCACATTTCTGGGCATAGGCTATACAATCAGCCCTCATCGTTGGCCAGTAGTATCCTTGCGTCATCACTCTTTGCAAAAGCGTCCGACCTGCTACATGGGCTCCACAAGACCCTTCATGGACCTCTTCAATCAAATCTTTCACCTCGGAGGGATGCACACATCTTTGCAAACCTGCCATAATTCCTCATCTGTATAGAATACCGTTAGTCAGTACATAATGAGCAACTTTAAACTTTAATTTCTTGGTTGCGAGTTTGTCAATCGGTAATTCTCCCTCCTCAATATATGCCTTGATGGGATCCATCCAAGATGGCCCTAAATCAAGGGTAATAAAATTCATCGTCAGATCTTCATCTATGCTCCGCCCAGCTAGAACTTCAAATAGGATTGTTCTTCGTAGCTCGGTATGAGTAGCCGATGCTAATCGAGCTAAAGCGTCTGCTCTTGCATTCTCCATTCTTGGTATTCTGACCAGTTGAACAGTAATAAATTTCGATACCAATTCCATCGCCTTTGCATGGTACTTAATCATCAACTCTCCTTTTGCTGTATATGCACCAAGCATTTGGTTTACAATCAACTGTGAGTCACTGCATACGATTACCTGCTCTGCCTTAATAGTTTTTTGCCAGACTAAGACCTACAATCATCGCTTCATATTCGACCTCATTATTAGAAGCTTGAAATTGAAAGCGCAGAGCATATTCTATATCGACCTCGTCTGGACTTTTCAATACAATCCCAGCTCCACCACCTGAGGTGCATGATGAGCCATCCACATATAGGTTCCATACATGTATTTCGTCCTAAAACTTCTTATTGGATAAATTTCCTCGATGGAATATTTGTTGCTCCTTTATCTCCATTTCTACCACACCTCGCTGCTTGTCGACCTTCTTCTCTTGCTCTCTTACCAACTTAAGTTGATCGGGGTTTAAATTTGATGATCCTGTAACATCCACAGGTTGGCTGGTGTTCAGTTTTTGTTCATCGGGGGTATCAGGATAAGTGAACTCTGCTATAAAATCTGCTACTGCTTGCCCTTTTAGTGACGATCTAGGATCATAAATTATATCATACTCATCGAGTTCTATTGCCCAATACATCAATCTCCATGATTTTTTTGGTTTATAAAGAGCTTGCCTCAACGGCATATCGGTATATACGACTATGGTATGAGCCTGGAAGTTTGGCTTCATTCTTCTACTCTCTTCGATCAACGTCAGTGCTAACTTTTCCAGTTTTAAATATCTGATCTCTGCTCCTCGGAAGGCCTTACTAGTGTAATAAATTAGTTTTTTTATTCCATCCTCTACTCTTATTAATGCCGAGCTAACTGCATTTTCTGAAACTGCCAGATACAAGTACAACCTTTCTCCCATCACTGACCTGGACAACAGTGGCGGTGCTCCCAAATATTTCTTCAATTCTTGAAAATCTTTCTCGCATTCTTCATTCCATTCAAAAGTCTTTCGAAGCGTTTTGAAGAATGGGAGGCATCTATCAGTTGCTCGCGATACAAATCTGTTAAGCGCTGCTAATCGCCCTGTAAGACTTTGCACTTCTTTCTTTGTCGTTGGAGATCGTAGTCCTAATAGAGCTTTGATGTTTTCAGTGTTTGCTTCAATGCCTCGTTGATTGATAATATACCCGAGAAACATGCCTTCTTGTACTCTAAATATGCACTTGGTCGGGTTCAACTTCATTTGATATTTATCTAATTGATCAAAGGTCTGTCCTAAGTCAACTAGATGGTCAGCAGCTCTCTTGCTCTTTGTCAGCATATCATCAACATAAACTTCCATATTGCAAATGATTTGCTCTAAAAACACCTTGTTCATCAGCCGCTGATATGTTGCACCTTCATTTTTCAAACCAAAAGGCATAACATTATAACAATAAGTTCCCCTAGGGGTAATGAAAGAGGTAATCTCTCTATCTTCAGGTTTCATTTTAATCTGGTTATATCCAGAATAAGCATCCATGAAGCTCAGCAGCTCGTATCCCGAGGTAGCATCCACTAATTGATCAATTCGGGGTAAGGGAAAATGATCCTTTGGACATGCCTTGTTGAGGTCGGTGAAGTCTACACACATCCTCCATTTGTTGTTCTTCTTTTTCACCATCACTACATATGCTAACCAGTCTGGATATTTAACATCTTCAATAAAGCAAGCTTTCTGGAGCTTCTCGACCTCCTCCTGTATAGCTTGGTTCTTCTCGGGGCTGAACACTCTTCTTCTTTGCTTCACTGGCTTGATCTCCTTATTCACATTGAGCTCGTGACATAAGAAATTTGGGTCTATTCCTGGCATATCCTCATGACTCCAAGCAAAAGTTTGTTTTCTGCTTTTCAAGAAAACTATCAATTCCTGTTTTAGTGAGGTATCTAACGACGAACCTATCTGAGTTATTCGTTCAGGGTGCTCGTCGTCCAGAATGATGTTTTCAGTAGCTTCCACCACCTAACCTTTCACGAGTTGTGACTCGTCTCTAGGATCCAATGTTTTAATTTCTGCACCTTCATCCACCTGATAGGTAGTAGTCTTTTTCCTAGATTCCTCCAGTTCCTCTTGCTCGGCAGATGAATAGTAGCATTCCCGAGCTATTTTTTGATCACCCTTCACAACTCCTACTCCAAAAATGGTTGGAAATTTTAGGCATTGATGTACCGTAGATGGTACTGCTTCGAACTTCTTCAAATTTACTCTTCCCATGATGATATTGTAGGCTGATTGAACATTCTTATCCATCACGAAGAAGCGTACTCTTTCTGTTCGACAAACAGTCCATGTACCAATGAACATATCCAACTTGATCGTCCCAAGTGGAAAAACTTTCTCGCCAGCAAAACCGAGGAGGGGCCTATGATAAGGCTCCAACTGAGACAACTTTAGATTTAAGCTGTTGAAGCATGAGTAGAACATAATATCAGCCAAGCTACCATTATCAACCAGTACTCTCGAGATCATTACTTCCTTCATTCTCATTTTGATCACCAATGGGTCATCATGAGGATTCATCACACCTGCGAGGTCGTTCTTGGAGAAATTGATGACCAGTTTTTCTTTGTTTACCTTCTTCGGGCGATCATCTTCAGCCAAGTTTATTTGTTGAATATATGAACAGGCTTGAGCCTCATTGAGGTAAACTTTTCTTTATGCAGTAAGGTCTCCACCTCCTACATCTCCACCTATAATAACATTACAATCAAATGATCCAAAACGTATTGAAAATACCTCACGTTCTGGCTGCCTTGGTCTTTTGGGAAGATCGGGGTCGTCTTCTGGATCATCTTTATGGTCTCTTTTCTTGTTATCCTCTGCTCGATGAGGAGATCTAGACCTCTCTCTTGCTCAGTCGCTGTTTCTTCTTTCATTTCTGCGATCAACATACTTTGCCTGTTTTCCTCAACTAATGAGTGCTTCGATCTCATTCTGAAGAGCTATGCAATTTTTGGTCGTGTGTCCATGATCTTTGTGGAACTCGTAATATTTGGCCTTATTCCTCTTGTCAGGGTCTGACTTCATTTTCTCTGGACAGTTTAACTCCTTGCTGTTCTTGATTTCTTCTAGAACATGGTTGATGTCTACCTTCAAAGGAGTATAATTTTCAAATTTCTTTAATACCTCCCATGATGGCTTTGTTTTTGAGTGCTTGTCACCACCATTGTTCTTATGCTCTTTCTTTTGGGCCTTATCAACCTCCACCTTGGTCTCTTTGGTATCCATATTCTTCTTTGCAGCCATAACCTCCTCGGCATTCATGATCTTGGACGCTTTTGCCATCAGTTCTGACATGGTTCTGGGTGGATCTTTGGCCAAAGTGTAGTACAACTTGTTGGGCAATAACCCACTCATTAGAGCAGTAATTGCTATCTTTTCCTCATAATCAATAACTTCGAGTTTCTCGTTATTGAAACGAGTTATATAATCCCTGGTACTCTCACCTGCATTTTTTCTTACACTTAACAAGTGTGCTACTCGTTTAACCAGTTTTGCTCCAAAACAGAAGTTTCCAATGAAGAGCTCGTCCAGTTGAAAGAAAGTTGAAATCTTACCCCGAGGAAGATTATTGTACCATATTTGAGCTGATCCTGTAAGAGTTCCCGAGAATGCCCTGCATCTCATCTCATCTGGCACAGCATAGATGTCAGCAACAGCTTGGTATTGCTCTATATGAAGGACAGGGTCAGTTTTTCCATCATATTTAGGAGTTAAAACAGGTGCTTTGACTTTGATGGTGTGGGAAAATCCACAATTGCTTGGACAAAAGGTGTTCCTTGGACAAAAGTTCTTTGTAGAGGATTCTTGGCCTTAGCCATTTCCCCTAATCTATCCTCCAACCTCTGAATAGAGCCTTTCCACGCATCATTTCCCTCCTCGGGTCTACTGGTTCGAGAAATTGATCGTGTTGAAGTCGCTTCCTGGGATCTATCTTGTCGAGCAACTGGTTGTGATTGGGCAGAACCTTCCCTTAGATTAAATGGTCATCGAAAGTTTCTCGACACAGCCTTAGGAGGACTTTTATTCTTCCAAGAGACCCGACTTAATCTTTCCAGTGCACTAGTCCTTTCTGGAGAGAGAGTGATGTGTTGTTCAGTATTTGTGGCTCGTACTGACGAAGTTTGACCCGGTCGATAAGAAACATCATCAGATTTCTCAGTGCGATATGAATCGCTTTGCCTAATGCGCAAAGAAACTAAACGGGTATTTCTTTGAACACTTCGTTGTCCTGAATAGGTTGACGCTCCACCTTGGATAGTTTGCATGAGTTGTCGCATAGTCTCTTGCATAGCTGTCTGACCTTGAGCCAGATTGGCCATAATTCCAACGAGATCTTGGACATTTGGAGGAGCGGATGGATTTGGGGGGTTTTCCAGTGTTTCGATTGCTGGATTCAGGATTGTCAGCCATTGGTGATGAATTGCTTTTGGTGAAAAACGAAAATTACAGTCGTTTCCCACAGACGGCGCCAATCTGTTGATGTAAAAAATTAGATTATCTCCAATTATTTAATCATAGATAAAATAAATAAGACAAAAGAATTTTTAAAGTGGTTCAGCCTTAAAATAATAGCCTACGTCCACTGTTGTTGTTATTGCTGAGTGTTTGGGAATTCTCGATAACAGATTTTTTACCAAGAAATTCCCCCCCTTTACAATGAGGATAATACAATGTATTTATAGCCCTGAGGCTGTACATGTGAAAGGATAACACATAGCTGTCCAATAAGCGTATACATCTGTATGATAATAATCAGCATTTAATGCACATTTAATCCTCTTAATTGTCCGATAATAAATGCTCTGATCGAGGTGCAGCTCGGACCGCCTAAGTATCTCGGTATCCATGAGTTGCTCGGTGCAGTAAAGTTCCTCGGAGAGCACCTACTGCTCGGAGTATCTGAGTTGGTCGGGAAAATTGAGTTTCTCAAAGTCAAGGTGTTGTTCATAAGTGTTTGTTATTGCCACGCAGATTGCCACGTGTCTCCACTTAATTGAGCCATGTCAGCAGACTAAATTTGGTATCAACAGGCTTATAGGATCTCAAAAAGATAAAGTACTGGAATAAATCCATATGACTTAACCTATGGGCATGATGTTGTTTTACTAGTGTAAATCACTTTTAATTCATTAAGAGTGGTGGCCCAATACGAATTGATAGTAGAAGGTTATGACCAAGCTATGCACGTGGAATTAGAAAACATGAATGATGATAGGGTCAGGGCCTTAAACAATATTTTGGTCCAAAAGAAGAAAATAGCTAACATCTATAATAAGAAAGTGAATAAAAGTTTCTTAAAAAATGGGACTTGGGTTGGAAAACCATTTTTCCATTAGGGTAAAAGGATCCAACTTATGGTAAATGGTCCCTAAAGTTGGAAGGACCATTATAAATATACGGAGCATTTAAAAATGGATCATACCATAAAAAAGACATCAATGGGTACATTCACGTGAGAAAAACAAATGACAGATTTCTAAATCTATATTACCCAACCATTTGGGAAGTAAGGCAATAAGAACAAGTATATAATTTCATTAGATATTGGCAAAGTTACATATTAATGAAAATATTTTAATATAAGAGACCTAAATTTGGTCCAATCATACATCAAAGTGAGCAACATCAGTGTTTGAGATATGTATCTCTCCAACTAATTTGGTAATTTTCTGTTGGTAGGCTTCCTTTTCTATGAGGATCTTGTCCAATGCAACATTTACCCAGGCTAACTATCTCTCCAATTTTTCTTTCACAGATAGAGGGCAGTATTTTTGCTTCAAATAGTTCCCAAGTACTGCAAACCCTTTGTAGCTATAACTCTCTGGCTTAAGAATGCGGGATATTGTTGCATATAAGGTATTTTCTTCAACTTCTGCTTGAGTCATGGTTACGAGGTGATAAGGAATTGAACGAATCCTTGTGCATTCACAACATTTCCCTCTAAGCTTTTAATCTGGGAAACACAAGTGCAAGTTGCCCTAAGCCCACTGCAAAAGTAAAGTCAGTTAACTGTATAAAATGTAGCCTAATAAATCTTCGAAGTAGCTCTAAAGTTAGACACATCGTATTGTCTACTCTTACAACCTCTTGGGTATTCTCCATATGGGATTTAGGAGACCAGTTTAACTTTGGTCAATTCTCCAACCCGAGTGAAGCTTATTTCACATTCATAGGGATTTTAATACCCTTTCCAATGGTTCATACCATGCGCAAATCATCCATACGGTTCGTGCATGCTCACTTTTTACTCTGAGAACCCCTGTCTAAAGGCTATTGGGCACTTTCGAGCCCTGTTTGACTTCAGTCAACTCTCAAACTCGAGGTTAGCATATAAATCTTCATAGGGATTGTAGACACCCCATTCTGTTACCCCCTAAACTCTCCTTAGGTCCCTAGTACCTCCCCTCATCACTGCAGATCCAGGTCATACCCCGAGTACTGACCTAGAAGCCATCGGGCACTACCAGGCTCCATTTGACCAAAAGTCAAACTCTTCAGCTCGACCGAGACTGAATGAATCTTCAAAGGACACTGAAACCCCTTTCCAACGGTCCATTCCGTGCACGATTCCGACTTACGGTACGGACGAATGATTCTTTTGACTCCGAAAGGTCACCGAATGCTTCCAGGGCCCGGTTGGCCAAAGTCAACTCCCCGAACCTGATCAAACTCTTTGGAATGTCTAAGTACATCTCCTAACCTTTCTAGCGGTCTGCCCCGTGCATGATTCGAAATTACCATGCGGACGAACGATCCGTTTGCGTCCGACGATTCCTTGTCCAATGGACTGACGAATGCTTCTGAGCCCTATTTAACCCAAAGTCAACTCCCAAACCAGGGAGAAGTCCAAAGGACTTTCGAAGGCCTCTAAATTACCTTTCTAACGGTTAACCCCATGCACGATTCTGATCAATGGTTTGCGTTCTGCGGCCGATTTTCCAAAAAGTCCTGAAAGACACTACCAAACGGCAGGTCCCAAACCCTGCCTATCGGCATTGTGCCTAAACGCACCTGTCGAATGGTAGGAACAGGGCTATTCCAATCGGCAATGCCCTGGGCCTATAAAAAGGAGTCATTGACCTCATTTCAAAGGGAGCCCAGATCTGATAGAGATCACTCTCAGCGAATCCAGAAAACCTCTCTCGAAGTCAGCGTGATTTCTACACCCAAATCCCTTTCCAACCTTCACTTTTCATCATCCTTTTCACAAAACTTGGTGAATTCACTACCCTCCATAATCATCCAATTCTAAGGGCTCCTCTCCAACATTTAAGATCAAGCTCAAGATCTTTAAGAAGGTCCGATTTTCTCAACTCTCTCCTTAAATTCTCATAAATTTGCAATAACTTGTTTTATTACTTAGCACTTTCATTATCTCATCTCACACATCCAAATATACTTTTTATTTATTATTATTGCATATATCTTAATTTCATATAAATAAAAACCCCAAAAACAAGAAAAAATAGGGCTTGCTCATAAATTCCAAATGGGAATTCATACACTTTTCTTACACTTCTCTCACAACTAAAACACTTTTTCTACCCACACACACAAATAAGAGAATCCCCGGTTGGATTTATGGGATAAACCTCACACCTCGTTTTGTATGCGAACTACATGGACTTTGATGCCACTATAGGCTACGTAGGCGTCTCGGGGTAAAACTCGAGACTCGAGTCTTATTTTTTATGTTTTCTCTCATTTTCTATTTTTTCTAAACTCCATTCTCTTTTACTATATATATACATATATTTGTTCTTAAAGGCGTATTATTCCGTATACGTTATCGTTCTCTCATAACGATTAACGTAGTGACGATCACCTAAATCCTATTTTCTAATACTTTTTATACCTTCCTACGGACGACTCGCTTTACGTCTTCCATGGTATAAGTTGATGATTCGTATCTCCACTATATATACACATGCACACATATCACGGGGAAACTAAAGGAAAATAGCAAAAACCCATGAGAGACCGAAAGGGCGGAATGAGTGCCTAACACCTTCCCATTTCGTAACTAAGCCTGCGGACCCTTTTCGAATCATTTTGGTTTCGTATGAACCAGTATGTCTTTGGATGTTGTCCTTCGATATGGCTTCCCTTTTTTCTTTTGTCTGTTTTGAGTAAAATAGACTGGTGACTCTAATCTCTCTACATTTTTTACCTCGCCTCAAATGATGCCGGTCGAAGCGCTCCCGAGAGGGACGCGCGGGACCTAAGGATCCTCACTCTCGCGCGGCCCTCCCGCCGTAAGGATTGGGATCCGAGAGGGGATGGCCACAGTGGCGACTTTGCTGGGGACTTTCTTTTGAGGGCTAGATTCTATTTACGTGGGTGTTATGTTTGCTTATATTCTCCCCCATTTTTCATGTCCCCCTTTACTACTCATGTGTACCCCATGCTTATACTTCTATTCACACACTTGTAGAAAATTCTCCATGTACACTTCGCACCACGTGCACCTAGGGTCACATATATCCACATGTTGTACGAATCATCCATACTTGGTGTACAATTGGTCCTTGCACTTTGCTCCCTGTTTGGCATAATTAAGAAAGATGCTCTCATCATAAGATACTAATAAAAGAATCATGCATGATTCACACTACATCACCAAGGAGCATTATTATTGACCAAATTTTACCCAATAACTGGAGGGTCACTTCGTGATGATCGCTGGTCCGGCAAGGCGCAATTAGCCTAAGCGATATGAATCTCACCTACCATTGGCCCAGAACCTTCGACGTATATCGAACGGTTCCCCCGCATCATACCACTTGACCGAAGTTATGACAGGAGGTATATCGCAGGGAACTCGTTCACGTACACTGAGTATATCGAATTCGCTCTCACACTTACCGTCCCCACGAGGTATATGGTGAGGTAATTCACGTACACTCAGGTATATCAAGTGGATTGTCCATACGTACCGATTACCCGCAAGATCAAGACATATATTGTGGAAGTCACGCCAAAGGGGGGAACCCTTTCCGATTCACCCAACCAACTGCATACCCACATATAGGTGTCAACCCTAGGACACACATGTTAGATTGTCAGTTTCAACCCGAAACTCTGTCGAAATTATGGGTTGGCCTGCCTATCGAATTCTTGCATTTTTAACCCTGTCCGTAAGCCTGGTCACAAGTCCAGCCATAGCTTTGCATACATTACAAACCCAATTTTTCCAAGCTCGGGTCTCGTCCGGCATTTCATTTTGCATTCAAGAGAATTTAATACAAGTGAGAACATAATAATTATAGTAATCATGCTGAGATCCGCCTCTCGAAAAAAAAATCTTATTTATCAAAAATCCAAAAGCATTTCTACTCTATTTATCAAAAATCCAAAAAAAAAACTTCTTCCCCTTTTCTGAAAAATAAATCCCATTTTACGCCTTCTCAGGTCGATAGCAAGCCCTTGTCCTGGCTCCTTATTGGCTTCGGTCTTCAGTCAAGTCACCCCGGAGTTTCGTTCGTTCCCCTATTACTCCTTCCGAGGACGGAATCAATCCGCTTTCCATGAAGAATACTGATCAAGTACCCGTTGTGCAGCCGAATCTGATGGCAGTTCTAGCTCAGCTTGTGTCCAAGATTGACAACCTCCAAACCGAGGTCCGAGAGATGCAACGAAACCAGGTTCCCATTCCTCAAGATCTCGAGGACCTATTTCCTCGTGCCATGGATCCACTTGAGCCTATTTGGGTTCCCAAAAAGTATCATCACGCTCCACGTGCCCCTCTTGCTAATGGGCCGTCGCCTGCCCAGCTTCCTATGCCGAACCTTGCCCAGCATGGGGCTAATTTGCCTATGGTCATTAATCCGAAGGAAGAAGATCTGAACAAAGTCAAAGAAGACCTCAAGATGCTCACCAAGAAGTTTTACGAAGTCAAAGTCTTGGGAAGTTACATGGATTACACCCACATGTCTCTTTATCCTGAAGCGAGGTTACCTCAGAAGTTCAAGATGCCAAATATTGAGAAATTCAGAGGAAGTGGACCCCCCAATTGTTCATCTCCACAGTTATCACCGTTCCATGACTCTACTAGGGGCTTCTGAAGATGCGATGGCCCAATTGTTTTAGTAAACTCTGAAGGATAACTCCCTTCGATGGTTTTTGTCTCTCGAAGAATCCAGAATTCGTAGCTGGGAGGATGTAACCTGAGAATTCATGTTACAGTACAAATACAATGAAGAGCTTGAGGTCACCCGTCATGATTTAGAGCTTCTCAAGCAGAACCCTGGAGAATCAGTCAGTAACTTCATCGCCCGATGGAGGGAAAAAGCAGCAACTATGACCAATCGGCCTTCCGAGGAAGAACATGTCAGCATAGTAAAGAAGAAATTCTTACCCCATGTCCGAATAAAGATGGGAGGAAAATACTATCCCCATTTTTGAGCCTCAGATAAGTAGGAATAGAAATCGAGGAGGGTCTTGCCAAGACAGATGTCGAACCGAAGAAGGTGTCCGGACAGTTCACCCCCAGAAAATATGACAAGCCTGCCAGTGCTACAGTCTCAACCATCAACAACATCTCTCAACCAACCGCATCATGGGAACCAGAAAGCCTACACGTCCCAGTCCGAAAGGAATACACTGAGCTTCATGCTCCCCTCTCTAAAATCTATCAAGCCCTGCTAAGCTGAAACTTCATCAAACCCTTCGATCCCCGTCCATTGCCAAATCCACTCCCAAGAAGATTCAAGGCAGATGCCCATTGCGCCTTTCACCAAACAGCTGGACATACCACTGACCAATTCTTTCACCTCTGAAACATAATCCAAGGTCTAATTGACCGGGGTACCATCTCCCCACCAGCCAATCCTAAGCCAAACACTACTCACAACCCACTCCCAAATCATGCCAATGCTATCTTCCTAGAAGAGAACCCAGAATTTGATCCCTTAACTAAAATCACACCCATACACTCTCCCAAACCTCTCCAAACCTGCCCATATTTCTTCCTACACCCTGCTAGCCTCACTGATCAGGCACTGTCACTCCTTACCAGAGCATGCATCGCTGTCCGTATCCGTTCTGAAAATGGAAGTATGGAATTACCAGAAGTCTTAAACCAACTCCTAGAGTTCGGGCTGAAATTGACCTCACAGATGATCATTAATTGCCAGAGATTTAGTATGCTGTTCTTGGAAGCACGTAAATGGGCCCGAGAGTCAGATAGTTGGGTAGTACCAATCGATGAAGTCAGTCTCGATGATGTATTATAGATTATAGTAGAATTCTTCAGGCAGACCAATAACATTTGCAGTATCACCGAGTTATTCGATGTTTTGAAGCTAGAGGGGTGCCTGGTCCCTTCACCCTTATACGTCCCCACAGAATGGGATGACCTGTATGAAGAAGCCGTTGAAGTTGTGGAATGCATCGACTTTATAAGGAAGGATAGAATTATTCCCACCGGATAGGGGGAAGAATTCGAAGATTTGAATGAACAGCAAGCTTCAGAGAAAACTGGCTCGATAGCCGACATGTGTGGAATGACATCATTTGAAAAACTCCTCAAAGAAATAAACAAGGTGTTAGAACAAACCGAGATCGATAAGGAAACGGGATCTATGTTTTTTCCTTCTTCAGTAAATCACATAACCAGATCAGGGAGGCATTACCAGATCCCAAGCTCACTACCATCCAATGACAAGGGGAAGGGCATGGAAAACGTTCTTATGCCAGAAATGACCCTCGAGGAGAGCAAAATCCTCGAACAACTAAAGAAAACTCAAGATAACATCACTCTATGGGGGCTTTTCATGTCTTCTCAGCTGCACAAAAATGCTTTGATCAAGTTACTCACTGGACCCATAGTTCTTCCATCTACCACACCATAAGAAGTGGTAAATTTGGTCGTATCCTTGACCTCTACCCGAATGTTATCCTTTTCTGAAGAAGAAATCCCCAAGATTGGGCCAAACCATAATCATGCACTCAACATCTCCGTCGAAGTTATAGGAAAGGTTGTACCACTCTCTCTTATCGACAATGGATCCGCCTTGAATGTCTGCCCACTGAGAACCTTCAAATGTTTAGGACTGAAAGAAAGCGACCTTGCTCCAACCTCCGCTGCTGTACGTGCCTATGATAATACCCGTCGGGAGGTGATGGGATCCATAAAGCTTGTAATAGGGGCTGTCCCTATAAACCCTGTTGTTGAATTCCAAGTTATTAACATCAGAACTTGTTTTAATCTATTGCTCGAACGACCTTGGCTCCACGGTATCAAGGGCGTGTCTTTTTCACTCCATTAAAAATTAAAATTCTTCGTCGACGAACGGGTCATTACCGTCTTGGGCGACGATGACAATGCCGATGGTGCAAGTACCAGCAGCCCAATCCTTGAGATACAACAAGGGTCAAATGATATGCTCCTATCAGGATTCCGAGTTGAACCACTTCTACTCCTGGCAGGGGATGACTTCAAAGAAAGGGTTTATCCACAATATGACCCTCATGGCAACATCAATGTGATTAAAATGTTCAGAAACATTCACATGCACGGACTGGGGCTAGGACAAAGACAGCAAGGGATACTTGCGTCGATTGAACTAAACAAGGCCTTCCCTCCTTGTGGTTTGGGGTATCAACCATCAGAATAAGAGCTTATAATAATCCGCCAGTCTCGACCAAAGAGAGGACTAGACTGTGTCCGGACTACCCCAGGTGATTCCTTGAATGTATGATTCATCAAAGAGGGTGAGGGCTTCCCCTTTTGCGACTTTCCTGAACCATGGTATAACCATACAGACAAGAAGATGAAGCCTAAAATGAAGATCTTTTTCCAAGACAGCTACCTATGGATCGAGAGTTCCCAACACCATGTACAACCGCTTATTAAAGATACCAAAGAGACTGAGGAAAGTGACTCCAAAGATTCCTTCAACTTACAGACACTGGGGCTAACACTCTGCATGGTTCACTCCGGCACTACATCACCGAATCCGTCCCAACTGATTAAAGATGCTGATACACCTCTCCTCAATTGGCATGCTGTGCGAGTTCTACCTGCTAAAATCTCCCCTAATCCTAATGTTCACCCCATTTCTTCTTCTATTGTCTATCCTTATTCAAATGTAATCGAGTCCTCTTTTGACAAGATTCTCAATGCTGTTTTTCCTATCAATGAAATAAACGAAGATTTTGAGTATCTTGTTGTTCCTTACATTAACTGTTTGGATTCTAATCAAACTTTTGATGATGATGATTTTGTAAATGAACAATTCTTAACTGATCTAAATAAGGTTAATAATAAATAATATAACCACGTTCAAGTTAATGAAGAAGAGACCGTTGTTATAAACCTCGGTTCTAGTAGCCAACTGCGCAAGATTAGGATAGGGACTACCCTCAACGAGCATGAACGTGCACAACTCGAAGAATTACTGAAGGAATTCGTGGATGTCTTCGCATGGTCCTACGAGGATATTCCCGATATTGATCTTGTAATAACTCAGCACGAGATCCCCACTCTCCCAGATTACAAGCCGATCAAGTAAAAGTTGAGAAAACTCCGCACCGAATGGTCGCTCAAGGTCAAAGAAGAGGTGGTTAAACGGTTGAACGTAGGATTCATTCGTGTGATCGAATATCCCACGTGGCTAGCCAACATAGTGCCCATGCCAAAATCAGGAGGAAAAGTTTGGATGTCTATAGACTATCGGGATTTGAACAAAGCCTTTCCAAAGAATGATTATCCGCTACCCAATATCGACACGATCGTGGACAACACAGCCGGTCATGCTCTCAAGTCATTCGTCGATGGGTTTGCCGAATACAACCAAATCAAAATGCACTCAGAGCACCAAGAAAAAACCGCATTCATCACCCTATGGGGAACCTTTTGCTATACTGTCATGCCATTTGGTCTCAAGAATGCTAGGGCTACCTATCAGAGGACCGCCACAACCATATTGGATGATCTAATTCACAAATAAGTTGAGGTCTATGTGGATGATATGACTATCAAATCCAAAACTAGAGAGGGTCATATTCCCGCTCTCCAAAAAGTTTTTGAACGACTGCGGTAGTATCAGATGAGACTCAATCCCCAGAAATACGTCTTCGACATTACAAATGGAAAAATCTTAGGATTTATGGTCAGTGAGAAGGGGATAGAAGCAGATCCTGCCAAGCTGAAAGCCATACTTAAGATGCCACCTCCCCGAACAGAGAAAGAAGTTCGAGGTTTCCTTGGGAAATTGCAATACATCATCCTGTTCATTAGCCAGTTAACCTCCATCTGTGAACCTATCTTCAAACTCCTCCGAAAGGATTCAACTAAGATTTGGAACTAGGATTGCCAAGAAGCTTTTGACCGAATCAAACAATATCTGACCAACCTCCGATACTCATGCCACCACAGCCTGGTCTCCCCTTGCTCCTATACCTAACCATAAATGACACTGCAGCTGGGGAATTTGCTAGCCCAATACCTTGAATATTCTCGCAAAGAAAGAGACATCTATTATGCCAGTCGCAAATTGGCCGGGTATGAGGTCAACTACACTGCTTTAGAAAAGGTGTGTATCGCACTTGTCTGGGTTACCCAAAAGTTGCGGCACTACATGCTCGCCTTCCCCATCAAACTTGTATCCTGAATGGACCCCATCAAAATACATGCTTGAGAAACCCGCCTTGTCTAGCCGAATGGCTCGATGGTTGATGCTCCTAGTCGAGTTCGATATCGTATACGTCACGCAAAAAGTTATGAAAGGAAGATCCATCTCTAACTACCTCGCTGATTACCCCATAGAAGAAACCGATGCCTGGGTCTCTAAATTCCTCGATGAAAACATCCTTTGAACCGCTCAAGACACCTGTTGATAGCAGATGTTATTTGACGGTACTGCCAATAAAAAGGGATATGGCATCGGGATACTTCTGATTGCCCCAGATGACTCCCACACTCCCATCACCATCAAATTGGATTTCCCTTGCACCAACAACATGGATGAATATGAGTCATGCACGTTAGGCTTCAAAGTTGCTCTCAAAAAAGATATTCAATGCCTAGACGTCTACGGGGATTTCGCCCTCATCATCGGTCAAGTGCTCAGAAAATGAAAAGTCAAGGATGAAAAACTCCAACCCTTCCATGCCCGCTTAGAAGAACTAGCCTCCTAATTCCAAGATATCACCTTCCATTACCTACCTCGAGAAAAGAATAACCTAGTCGATGCCCTTGCTACCCTGGCCTCCATGGTCGACATGCCTGAAGGAACCACAATGACCCCCTTCCTAGTTCAAAAGCAAGACAAACCAACCCATTGCTACCACATTGAGCTCGTCACTACAGAAAATCCCGAGCTAGCCAATTGTTGGTACTATGATATCTGGTGCCTCCTCAAGCATGGTAGGTATCCCTAGGTTCAAACGAGAAAGATCGAGCAACCCTTCGAAGACTGGCTGCCCAGTACATTATCTGTCATAAAGCACTGCTCAAAAAGAACTTCGATGGAACTCATCTGCACTACATTACAGGGGCTAACATTGAAAAGATAATGTAGAAAATCCACAGTGGGAAATGTGGTCCCAACATGAACGGTCACATGCTTGCCAAGAAGATCATCCGACAAGGTTATTACTAGACCACCAAGGCCCAAGATTGCACCGCCTATGTCCGGAGATGCCTCAAATGCCAACAATTCTCCAACCTTTAGCATCTGCCTCCGCGCGAATTATACAACATGACCTCTCCCTGGCCATTCTCCAAGTGGGGCATCGATATTATAGGGAAGGTTACACCGAAGGATTCCAACGGACATGAGTTCATTCTAGTTGCCATTGATTACTTCACCAAATGGGTCGAAGTTGAGTCACATGCAGTGCTGAACACTAAGAAAGTAGACAAATTCATCAAGAAAAATGTCATCTGCCAATATAGGGTCCCGCACGAGCTAGTATCAGATAACGGGTTATATTTCGAGGTAGAAGTCACAGAAGTGGTAAATGAGTATGGGATTTAGAGACACAAATCTTCTCCCTACTGACCTTAGACCAATGGTGCAGTTGAAGCCGCCAACAAGAACCTCAAAGCCATCATCAGCAAGATGACCAAAAGCTGTCAAAATTGGGCCGACCGGATCCCGTATGCCCTCTGGGGCTATCAAACCTCAATTCAAACCTCTAATGGGGATACCCCTTACTCTCTAGTTTACCATATGGAAGTAGTACTACCTGTGGAGCTGGAAATACCCTCGTTGCGCGTCATGCATGAAAACAAGGTCAGTGACGAAGACTGGTGCCAAAGTCGTCTTGACGAGCTGACCCTCTTAGACGAAAGGAGATTAAAAGCACTATATCACATACAAGGGTACCATCGCCGAATAGCGCGATCATTCAACAAGAGAATCAAGAACCGTGGTTTTCGAGAAGGGGACCTAGCCCTCAAAGGAATCATAGAACCCATCTGGGACCCCAGAGGGAAATTCAAGCCCAATTGAAGCGGTGCCTACATTATCAAGAAGATCTTGTCCGACGGTGCCGCCATGCTCACCGACTTAGATGGGGAAGAGATGGCTCGTCCAGTTAACCTGTACCATCTCAAGAAATTCTATCCCTAGTCTGAAATCTTGGCGCGCTACGACTCTTCTCATCTCCCTTCTATTCTAAAAAAAACAAAAATCTCTTCATTTCCCCTACCTAGAACTACGTGGGCCTGATCCTCTGCAAAAATCATTTTCAAACAAATTAATACTTTTCAAAAAACCCAGAGGTACGTAGGCAGCTCATACACTTTACATGAGCACGACCCTTTCTTTTTCACAAAATACTATTCTTTTCTTATCTTCGAGAACGACAGTCAATTCCAATATATACTTAACCAAAAGGTTTATGTATGCCTTAGCAATCGGTATAGATAATTAAAACAAGCACAAAACTCATCAAAGGCACAACTGGATGATCAGAAACTTGTTTATTTCACTAATAAGAAATTACGGTACAGATTACATAAGAAAAGGAACGGATAACTCCCTTCCCCCTACCCTCCTAAAAAAGCCAAATAAAATCCCCCAATTTATTCCCCACAATAAACTCTCCAAGAGTCTTATCCACAGATACCAGAGGAGCCTGCTCCATCATCATCATCTACATCCTGGGGTCGCCAAGTTTCCTTGCCTGAACAGAGTGTCGCAGACACTCCATGGACCGATAAGCATGAACCAGCTTCGAATAAACCACAACACCTCCCTCCATAGTGTCAAAAGAAACAAACCACCTTTGTCCAGTCTCCACTGCCAAAATCTTGCTAACTAATTTCCTTCATAACTACTTCATATAATCCCCAGGGATATGCCAAACTCTCCCAACAGACTGAGAAGGACGGTTCGACGGACGCCAATTCTCCCACAGAGAGCCAAGTCACATGCGCAGATGCTCGGTCAATTCCTCTACCGAAAAGAAATTTATGTCCGAGGTGGCACGACCTGTGCTCAGCCAAATTGGTGCAGAAGCCGCCAAGGGAAAAAAAAGGTCTGTCTGAGACCAACCGGCCTCACATACGGGTATTGTCCTAGCTCCAGAACAGGCAGCAACTGTCCCCACCAAGACACTGACCAATAAAGATTTCGAGATCCATGCTCCATAAACTAAAAGTGACGCAAAAAGAAGTTGGGTACAACCGACAAAGGATATTCTGGAAGAGTCACCAGGCGGAGTCTTTCAAATAACCACATGAACAGCATCACGGGGCTACCCGCAGGAAGTCAGAACGACCTTCTCGCCATGCATCCAGACCATTCAGGGTCTCCGCCAGTATCACCGTCGCATGATTACGATGGTATGCCATCCATGAAGTAATGGCTGTAAGTTACAGATCCACTACAGTTCCCCAGTCACCAGCAGTAATTTTGATATTAAGCCCAGATCAACAGCTCCAGCATAACCAACATCGCCTACTTCCTGTAAATGCACGGACTATAACACCGTCGGGAGGGAAATCATTCCTCCAGCAACCAGTGATTTAGTCACCGAAGGCAAAATTCGAAGAAGCCCAGCCAATGAATCCCTGGGAGAACGGGAAAATTCGGGTAAAGACGCAACAACACATGGATTTATCCCCAGCATGGATGAAAAGTCTTCGTAGGTAGGACAAACTTCATCCAACCTAAAACGGAATACATGGACTTTAGGGTACCAAAATTATACCGCTGCTATCAGCATGTTCCACTAAATGGACCGATTGCGCCACAAAGAGACTCGACGCATGTTGAAAGCATCATAATCGACATTATAAGAGCACATTGCTTCCATGGCTTTGAGGTAATTAGTAAACTCAATGCTACCAGGTAGAGCCATCTTGCAAGACTAAGAAACAGTAGACAAGTGAAGGTGTGATGGAAACACTCCACCCTTCCCCTTTTTATACTTGAGAACCCTCACAATAGACACAATCCCGGCAGAAATCGGAGGGAATCCTACCCCACAAGGTACAAAAGGCTGAAGAAGGCACAAATCAAAAGCTTTGAATTGATGGGAATGGACTTGACTGCCGATAGGCAGGACAAGGTGCTTGTCGATCGGTAACCCCCTATTTTTGGAAATTTTCCTTTTTCCTCTTTTATCAAAATTAAAATCCCATTAAAAATATATTGATATTCTCAAGAGAATTTCAAAAATCCTTTTCCATCCTTATAAAATTTCCCAATTTTTGACATTCCTTCAAAATCCCAAAAATATTTCCTTTTACAGTCTCAGCAACAAAGTAAAAAGCGCATGCGCATGCATCCATCATTAACAAAAGATAAAAAAAATCCCATTGCATTGTATATATATATACGTCTGTGTTACATCAAATTTTACAGGAAATAATAGAGAAGCAAAAAATAACGGGACTCAGCCCGAACCCAGATTCTCTCTTTCTCTCTCACCTACCCTTCACCCTTCTCTCTAAGATCTTCCACCCCTGCGACACGCTCTCTTTCCCCTACGGCGAGACGATGCACCACCACTACCCGAGCCAGAGTCCTCCCTGAACGAAGTAGAAGGTACCAAACAAGAAGGAATCGGGGACGCATCCCGAATGTGGGCAGTCGTCGAAGAAATCCAAACTCTAATGTCCCTCAGCCAAGTGGTTGACACCCGGACTTGCTTCAAAGAAAAGGAAAAATCAGTATCAAAGATGGATCAAAACAGAAATGGAACCAAAAAAGAGCAAGAAGATATACCACAGGACGAAGGACCTCCTCTGTCAAACCCAACTCCTCCGGACCCATCGCATGAGGACGGTGTAACATAGACACCATCCCTCCATCAACTCGTCGAATGTTTTACGAAGGAGTGTGCAATCGCACGAAAGGAACCTCTGAAGTCACCGCCGCCGTTGGACCACCGCCGCTGTGGGAAGACCCCACCGCCCGATTTGAACCCGTAGGAGGGAAGGGAAAGGCATCATATATGCTGGGCGCCATCAACCAGCTCGTCACAAAGTCCATATAGTCATACGGCGCAGCCGTATCAGTTTACAATAGGTAGGACTC
Source organism: Sambucus nigra (assembly GCA_949130495.1). Classification (NCBI taxonomy): domain Eukaryota; kingdom Viridiplantae; phylum Streptophyta; class Magnoliopsida; order Dipsacales; family Adoxaceae; genus Sambucus; species Sambucus nigra. The sequence goes on from OX422216.1 coordinate 184,242,058, forward strand.
GCCGATCATCGCCGCGATCCTCGCATCCTTCGACAGCAGCCACTCCCGCCTCATAGACATTGGAGGCTGCGCGGGTAGCACTACCACCTCCTCCTTAGCAATCTGCTGAACCAATCGCTCCCCTAGATACCAGGAATGGCCGAACTCATGCGCCAGTAAATGCCTCATCTGCGCATTCACCCCAGTCGCCCCCATATCCTGAATAGTTATCCCCCAAGGGTAGAAGGTCACATGAAAATCCCCAAGCAGGCATAAGTCAATATAAAATTAGAACATGCCAAAACCAAGGCTAAAAAGGAAAGAGTCTTACCCTACCACTGGTCAGGCCATTCAAGACCTAACACACCACCTCCAGAGAAAGAGATCCCTTCAACTGTCGATTGGCCTTCCGCTATCAATACAATCGGCAAAAGTCCCCAACAGTATCATCCTTCAGAGCGATTAGCGGGGTATTACACCCAAACACCTCATAGAACCACGTCTGCCAAAGACTGGAATTCACAATAAAAAAGAGACGCATAAGGAAAATGTGAATGCATGAAAGGAAAATGCGAAAAATTAAAGGATACCTCAAGGAGATTCGTGGCTCCAGTAAAAGTTTGCCGATAGCACCGGCTAAATGCATCCAAAGAAAAATAGAGGGTCACCAAAGTCAATCTCCCCCAATCATAGAGAGGGATGTTCGAAAACATCCTCAAGTACGGTAAGAACCACAAATGGATGACGTCGCCACTTAACGCCACCATAAAGCCTCCCAACACCAGTAAAATGAACAATCGGGCCATGTGCCTCACGTGTAACTCGTCCTCCACATCAACCACCCTACCAAGCAGAACATCCTTCAGCAAGGACAATCGGATGGAATCCCAAGAAACTATCCTCCCTACGTCACCGAGAACCGCCCTCACCGCCTCCGACCTCACCCTCAGAGAGCGATCCACCTTTATCTGCTCCCCATTGCAATCTAACCCTAGCAGCTGCTGCATGTCTATAGGAGTCACGGTCATCTCCCCAAAACCAAAATAGAAGGTGTGTGTAGTATCCCACCATCTCTCCCCCAAAGCGCACAAGACCACTGTCGACCAAGGCGTCTCATCCAGCGCAGACACCAACCTCCCAAAATGTGCTGATGATACCAGCCAATGCACCACATGTGGAAGATGCTCCCAGACATCCTTAAGCCCCGTCCTCCCACGGGCACGCATGTTCTTCAAAGAGATATCAGACTGCCAAAAGAAGAAACCTTGTCAAAATTAAAGGAAGAAAGAAAAAATCACCAAAAAGAGGAGAATGCCACAAGTCAGGTTACTTACATAACCGCCAGGGCTCACCACCTTAGAAGACCGATGATGCGATGGCTCTCGCAGCAAAGTCTGCTCATCCACAACTGGCTCGAATGAGTCAAAGGAGTTCTCACTCCCCAAAGCAAGAGGTGCCCTGTCCCTCCACTCCACGTTCGCCTAGTCGTCAATAGTCAACCATTCCCTATGCGCTGTAGTGCTCACAAAAGTGACCACTTCTTGGAGATCGGAATGCTAGAATGATTTGCAGAGGAAAATCGCAGAAAGAAAGAAAGAATCTGTGAAAAATGAGGGGAATTCGCCCCCTTTATATAGGATGCTAAACGTCATGCCGATCGGCATTGACCCCCCCCCCCCCCACCGATCGACACTGTCTCCTTACCTTCTCGAGGCAGTCCAAAAGTCCGTGCCACTGCCGAATGGTATCCTCTAAACTATGGCGACCGACACCCCTTTAAAATTTCATACAAAAATTCTCAAAAAATACCAGAAAATCCGGAAAATCCTTAGAAAATTCTTAAAAATCCCGGAAAGGATTTAGACATTTTTACCAAAAGAATTTCACACTCCCTCAAGCGAAACCCCCATTTCCCCAGTGCAACTCTCAAAAACTAAGTGAAACTCCTCCCAGCAACGTCCCCAGAGGATATCTAAGGATCACCTCCTATCCCCCAAAGGTCTTGAAATACGTCCAATCACTGGACCACCTAATCACTTCCCCAGTGAAGTTTACGGTATCAAACTTGCCTTTCTTTCGCGAAATCCCTAAGATCACAAATGCTTCACCAAAAATCATCTCCTCGTCTCAACACAACATCACGAGGTAATTTCCCGAACGAAACTCCAGAAAGTCATTTTCAAAGTATCCAAAAGACACTATGCTTTTTCCCCAGCTCATTCCCCAGCGGAACCCAAAATCCAATCTTCATCCACTCTTAGGTCAGAATTGACCTCGGTCTTGGATCGTCACCTTAGTTAGGTCAGAATTAACCTCGATCTTGGATCGTCACCCTAGTTAGGTCAGAATTAACCTCGATCCTCGGTCGCCACCACTCTTAGGACAGAATTAACCTTGGTCTTGAATTGTCACTTAAGCCCTCAGAATTGGCTTTGATCTGCAGAATTGGTCATCTCAACTTAAGCCCTCGAAATCGTCTTTGACCAATAGAATTGGTCATATATACTTAAGCCCTCAGAATTAGCTTTGACCCGCAGAATTGGTCATCTTAAGTTAAGCCCTCATAATTGGTTTCGACCCGCAGAACCGATCACTCTCAACTTAAGCCCTCAGAATTGGCTTTGACCCGCAGAATTGGTCATCTCTACTCAATCCCTCAGAATTGGCTTCGACCTGTAGAATCGGTCACCCTCATCTTCAAGCCCTCAGAATTGGCTTCGACCCGCAGAATTGGTCATCTCAACTTAAGCCCTCAGAATCGGCTTTGACCCACAGAAGTGGTCATCTCTACTTAATCCCTCAGAATTGGCTTTAACCCACAAAATTGGTCATCTCAACTTAAGCCTGAAGAATCGGCTTCGACCCGCAGAATTGGTCATCTCTACTTAATCCCGCAGAATCGGCTTCGACCCGCAGAATTGGTCATCTCTACTAAAGCCTGCAGAATTGGCTGCGACACGCAGAATTGGTCATCTCAACTTAAGCCCTCAGAATTGGCTTTGACCCTCAGAACTGGTCATCTCAACTTAAGACCTCAGAATTGGCCATCTCAACTTAAGCCCTCAGAATCGGCTTTGACCCGTAGAATTGGTCATCTCAACTTAAGCCCTCAGAATTGGCTTTGACCCGCAGAAGTGTTCATCTCTACTTAAGCTCGAAGAATCGTCTTCGACCTTCAGAATTGGTCATCTCTACTTAAGCCTACAGAATTGGATTCGACCCGCAGAATTGGTCATCTCTACTTAAGCCCGCAGAATTGGCTTCGACTTGCAGAATCGATCACCCTCATCTTCAAGCACTCAGAATTGGCTTCGACATGCAGAATTGGTCATATCTACTTAAGCCCGCAGGATCAGCTTCGACCCGTAGAATTGGTCATCTCTACTTAATCTCTTAGAATTGGCTTCGACCCGCATAATCAGTCACCCTCATCTTTAAGCCTCAGAATTGGCTTCGACCCATAGAATCGATCACCCTCATCTTCAAGCCCTCAGAATTGGCTTCGCTCAGCAGAATCGGTCACCCTCATCTTCAAGCCCTCAGAATTAGCTTCGACCCTCAGAATCGGTCATTCCCAGCACCTCCTCAGGAATTGGCCTAAACCTTTCCTCCAAACCATTCCTTAGGTCCTAAGAATCAGCCTCGACCCTCTGAATTGGTCATCCTCATTTCCTTAGGTCCTCAGAATCGACCTCGACCCTCCGAATTGGTCATCCTCCCTCAAAAGCATCATGCGGTGTCTATTCGACGGCTATCATTTATTCCAAACTCACCCGTCGAGGGGCTCTATAGACACCCCAATTTGTTACCCCCTAAACTCTCCTTAGGTCCCTAGAACCTCACCTCATCACTACAGATCCAGGTCATACCCCAAATACTGACCTAGAAGCCATCGGGAACTCCCAGGCTCCGTTTGACCAAAAGTCAAACTTTTCATCTCGACCGAGACTGAATGAATCTTCAAAGGGCATTGAAACCCCTTTCCAACGGTTCATCCCGTGCACAATTCCAACTTATGGTACGGACGAACGATCCGTTTGACTCTGAAAGGTCACCAAATGCTTCCAGGGCCCGGTTGACGAAAGTCAACTCCCCAAACCCGATCCAACTCTCTGGAATGTGTAAGTACATCTCCTAACCTTTCCAGCGATCTGCTCCGTGCATGATTCGGACTTACCATGCGAATGAACTATTCATTTGCGTCCGATTATTCCCCGCCCAATGGACTGAAGAATGCTTTCGAGCCATATTTAACACAAAGTCAACTCCTAAACCCGGGAGCAGTCCAAAGGACTTTCGAAGGTCTTTGAATTATCTTTCCAATGGTCTACCCCGTGTGCGATTTTGATCAATGGTTTGCGTTCTGCGGCCGATTTTCCAAAAAGTCCTGAAAGACACTACCAAACGGCAGGTCTTAGACCTTGCCTATCGGTAGTGTGCCTAAACACACCTGCCGAACGACAGGAATAGGGCTACACCGATCGGTAATTGCCCTGGGCCTATAAAAAGGAGGCCTTGACCTCATTGCAAAGGGAGCCCAGATATGATAGAGATCACTCTCAGCGAATCCAGAAAACCTCTCTCTAAGTCAGCGTGATTTCCACACCCAAATCCCTTTCCATCCTTCACTTTTCATCATCATTTTCACCAAACTTGGTGAATTTACTACCCTCCATCATCATCCAAGGCTAAGGGCTGCTCTCCAACATTCAAGATCAAGCTCAAGCTCAAGATCTTCAAGAAGGTCTAATTTTCTCAACTCTCTCCTTAAATTCTCATAAATTTGCAATAACTTCTTTTATTACTTAGCACTTTCATTATCTCATCTCACACATCCTAATATACTTTTTATTTAGTATTATTGCACATCTCTTAATTTCATATAAATAAAACCCCCCAAAACAAGAAAAAAAAGGGTTTGCTCATAAATTCCAAACGGGAATTCTCACACTTTTCTTACACTTCTCTCATAACTAAAACACTTTTTCGACACGCACACACACAAATAAGAGAATCCTAGATTGGATTTATGGGATAAACCCCACCCCTCGTTTTGTATGTGAACTATGTGGACTTTGATGCGTCTATAGGCTACGTAGGCGTCTCGGGGTAAAACTCGAGACTCGAGTCTTATTTTTTACGTTTTCTCTCATTTTCTATTTTTTCTAAACTCCATTCTCTTTTACTATATATATACATATATTTGTTCTTAAAGGCGTATTATTCCGTATACGTTATCGTTCTCTCATAACGATTAACGTAGTGACGATCACCTAAATCCTATTTCTAATACTTTTTATACATTCCTACGGAAGACTCGCTTTACCTCTTCCATGGTACAAGTTGATGATTCCTATCTCCACTATATATACACATGCACACATATCATGGGGAAAATAAAGGAAAATAGCAAAAATCCATGAGAGATCGAAAGGGAGGAATGGGTGCCTAACACCTTCCGATTTCGTAACTTAGCCTCCAGACCCTTTTCGAATCATTTTGGTTTCGTATGCACCAATATGTCTTTGGATTCTGTCCTTCGGGATGGCTTTCCATTTTTCTTTTGTCTGTTTTGAGTAAAATAGACTGACGACTCTAATCTCTCTACATATTTCACCTCACCTCAAATGACACCGGCCGAAGCGCTCCCGAGAGGGACGCTCGGGACCTAAGGATCCTCACTCTCGCACGACCCGTCCGCCACGAGGATCAGGTTTCGGGAGGGGATGGCCATAGGGATCTTAATACCTTTTATAACTCTCCCAACCTTGTAGGATTTGGACTTATGTTTTTCATTTATGCCAGTTTTTCCGAAAAAGTTCTTTTCGAACTGCCTATAGGCACCATAGACCCCCGCCTATAGGTACAGATATACTTTACTTTGCCAGCAAACCAGAGGTATGATGATAGGTAGGCCAGGGCCTATACTGATAAACAGTCCCTTGAACCCTAATTCTATTATTTAAAGAGGCCACGACATCATTCCATGGACCTCCCTTTTAAGTAATCAAAATATTCTCTACTTCAAAATCAGTGCATCACCACTCTAAAAATGCAAATTTCTAACATTCCTTTCACCTTTCTTTCCTCACGTTCATTCAAACTTTTACCACTTACCTCACCCCTACTTCACCATCATTTAACCACCATAAAAATCAACATACTCTCCTTTAAAAATCAATAGCAAAATCTTATAGGAGGTTTACTCACACTCTTTTCTATTTCATTCAATTAGTGTTGTTTATTTACTTTTCTTCCACTTTTGATATTTTCTAGTCTTACTCCATTATCACACATCAACTAATATTACTTTTTATTACTAGTATTCCAATATTTTATTATTATAAAACCAAAAATACAAAAAAGGTGTTCACTTATAAACCCCTAAGTAGGATTTCCTAACTTTTTCTACACTTGTACACTTGAGCACCTCTGTCCAAAACATGACTAGCCACCTGATACATAAGTTCGCTTTCTCATAGTGAATCGGGAGTCGGTGGATACTAACATTATATATTCATTTATTCTTTTTCTTTCATGTACTCCTTAGGATTACTCCTCTCCGTCCTTCCCATGACGTGTGTAGGATGATTCCATCTTCACATTTATTTTCACATCGCACCCATTGTAAACATGAGTCATATCTTGGTGAAAAATGAGAACATTATTATAGCCCATGAGAGACCAAAAGGGAGGAATGGGTGCCCAACACCTTCCCATTCCGTAACATAGTCCACGGAATTGTCTTTTTATGCCGTTTTTTCAGGGATCGTTACATTATTTTCCCTATTTTGAGCATAATAGTTCGGCGATTCCATTTTCTATATTTCCCCCCCTTTGATGACGACCGAATTATATTCGTGGCAGCTTGCAAAGATTGCACGAGTGGCGAAAAAAAGATTCTTATCCTCGAATCCCCACACGCTGAGAGAGATTTCCCCCTTTTCTCTTTCCTTTGACCACAATGGCGACTCCACCGGGGACTTACTTTTTAGAGGACTATACTCTGCTTTCACATGGGTTTTGTTTCCTTCTCTCCCTTTCTTTATTTTTTTACACGAATACATATGCCTCCATTTGTTTTGTTCTTCTTACTCCTATACTTACATATTGCATATATGCCTTCTTCATATCATGATGTTTATATCCTATTATCTACTATGATCTTTTCTCGTCACATGTATATACCACCTTCCTATCACTTGCTTCACGCTTTACTCACATGTGTATAGTTACCATGTGTCACTCCACTTACTCACACTTGCACATGATTCACATCACTTGTAGATATCCATACATAGTCACACTAGAATATATTCTCTCATTCTTCTCACTTGTACATAGCCACATATTACTTATATGTTTGACACACACCTTGTAGATATCCATGCTTAGATTCACTAGCACACACTTCCACATTTCTCTCACTTGTATGTATCTACATACTTTTTTCGCCAACACATATTTATATGTCACCCTAACGACGTAAAATTAACAACTTACTATTCACTTAGTAATTATATTCCATAAATATTAACCATTATTTCTCCCAATTAATATTTTAATTAACACGTAATAATTCATTAAATTAAATTACGGCACACGTGTAATTTAAAGTACCCATATTAATTAAATATAAATGCTCATCAATACGGGGTGTTACATACTTCCCCCTTACAAAGGAATTTCACCCTCAAAATTAGGATGTACCTACGTTAAATAACTATGGATACTGCTCCCGCATATTCTCCTCCCGTTCTGACATCAACTCGTCAGCATTGTTGTTCCCCCACTAGACTCGAACTAAGGGTACCACCTTCGACTGCAGCTTACGCTCATTACGATCAAGTATCGCCACTGGTCTCTCCTCATAAGAGATATCTAGCAGTAAGTCAATCTCCTCTAATGGAACGTTCCAAAAGGCCCTCTCACTCCTCCAGTATCTGTTCAACGACGACACATGGAACACATCATGAATCCACAACAGATGCCCGGGTAGGCCTAGCCTACATGCGACTGGTCCCACCCTCTCAATGATCATAAATGGCCCCACATACCTCAGTGCTAGATTCCCTTTCTTGCCAAACCTCATGACCCCGTTCAAAGGTAGGTGCTCATAACAATTCCTGACCACTCATGTCAGATTTCTAAACTTTGACTTACGGTGACGTAACTCTCACTACGTTCCGGAACTGCACTAAACTGATGTAGATTAACTCAATCCTTGCCAATAGACCATAAATCATCTCGAGTCCAAGAAGCTTATTATTCCTCACTCTTAACCGAACGAAACGTGGGTGATAAAATTTTCATGTGAAGCCTTAGAAGTCATCGCACAGATAATAAACTGCTATAAGGTATCACGCGTAGCTTTACCAACACTAATTAATACTCCAATTACCCACGAGTCCATAATATGAATTTTTTGCATTTTCCAATATCCTAGTCACCTCCCGTCTACCTATCGGCGTACGTGTGACACGTCTAAATCAAAATGTAACCCCGTCCCCATTGCCTCCTGACACTATCTATCAGAGGTAGAACAAAAGGGTTTCATCCTAAACCACAACAATATTGGGTGACGCCTTGTTCCGATTCATTTCTCCTCTCAAATGAAATGTTGGGCATATTGCCCGATTTTATAAGACATTCTAATTAATAACAATTTTTCCATTTCGGTCAATTCATCCTACAAACTCGAAGGAACTCCTGAACTTTCTGCGTATTCATCCCATCATTGGAACCATCAATCTATTACAAAAATCCTAGTTGGTAACCTCAAACCAACACTTTCCCATCCATAATTGGTGCACTTAGAGTCCACCTCCCTGTATCTTACTTAACACCAATCCCCATGACTAATGTTTCACGTCACGTGGAAAATTTTACTCCCATTTTTTTGGGATATACCAAACTCATTGCCCTTGCATTTGCTCCAAACTGTGCGTTTCTTGGGCACTTTTTCATCTGGTGGTAATCAACATCTCATTTATGTATAAGACACTCTAGCTATTTGACTAAGTGAGACTCTGCTCTACTTTCCCAAGATTGCGGGGTCCTCCCTTGTCAAGGGATATCTTTTACACGTGTTCCCCCACCATTTTTCAACTCCCCTCGGTTGTGATAATTCTCCTTGATATACACAGAGTCGGACTATCTTATTTTTTTAACGAAGTTCAGTCCATCATATCATTCCACCTATGTTTCTAGATGCCTCACTTCATATATTCAAAACACTTGTAATCACCTCCCCTTATTTTGGATGATATTGGAAGTCAAACTAACTAGGGTGCCCATATACACTATAACCCGTGCATATTTCTAAAAACATCACAAACGTCACATACGTAACATATTTATCTCAAGCTCGGCCCCCATACTCGGCGTGGCTATTTCATACAGGTATTAACGATCACCCAGCAAATCCAAATGTAATTTCTCGATATTGACCCACCCATCAACTTGTGGTGAAATGTTTTTCTCAGTGCTTCCTACACATCATTACTTGTCTCAACTGGCCCTATATTTTCAATAGATCTCCGGTTAAAGTGTTTCCTCTACACGTTCAATAATTAACATTTAAAACCGATGGACTAGCATCTAACAACGTCTCTCCACTCCCAACATTTATTAAGGTCCGTGCGTGTAACATCCCATAACAAAGCTCAAAAGAACTTTCCCCAATGCACTATTCCTTAGCATTGTCGATCATCGAAATCCGTGAGTCCAAAGCACATAACTAAGATATCAGAAATCTTGTCTCCCGACACATAAATAAAATTGTCTATGCCCATGTATCTCAAGGCATCACACGATATGACACTCTCACTATCACTAAGTTCTCAATGCGTAAACAACAATGAGTTAAATCGCTCCGCTCAACGGTAAACCCGATATACCTTGAATCACATCAGTAAAAGTCCCAACGCACTGGGATCAAATGTAATTAGACCTATATACTATCCGAAGTGTACAATACAATACAATATATATGCAGGCTCGACCCTCTTTCAGGTGATGCTTCGCAAAATAAAATATCTCACCCTGGCATAGCAAGCACGCTAGTCTTACTATACCGTCTACTATCGTTCAAGCCCTCGGTATCCAATCACTACACAAGATAATAATATGCTCTCATCTCATAACCCTCATAAGGAGAAAAAACTACCGCATAATGTAAAACATCCTCTTAGTGTCCGCACCTGCTCCCCTACAAATGGAACCAAAGAGACCCCCACTACTCAATGGTAAATATCTACACACTATAGTAATTTTAACGATACCTCTACTAAACCCATTTCACATGAGAATCTAGTACTGAAAAACTACTGTGACTCGCACGTGTCACATAAAACAGACCCCAATTACCCTAGGATAAAACTCATACTTTAAATTACCAATAGCTTTGGCGGTTCAAATGGTTCCTGGACATAACACCTTCATCCTAACTAAACCAAAAACTTCTTATATCTGTTGCCCCTACTGGGCAACCTATTCCTATCCACTAATTCGCTACAGAAAAGATCCACACATGTGTTCCTACTCTTTACACATAAGACACGTATCTATGTCATTCCCCTTTCTCTAGCCCTACTGTCCATATTGGGGTTATCCTTCTCACGGACCTGGTAGTCTTGACCCTGATTGCTATCCCCGTTGTCCCTCTGGCTCCGATGGCCCTATGGGACTCGTTTCTAGCCTTGACAGCCCTGACTGAATCTACCATCACCTGGTAGGAATTTTATTAATATCAATTATAAAATGGTTCCTCTACTGTGTATCCCCTCCTGTGGTGCCTCACTGGCACCGCTAAATCTAGTCTCGCCCTTCGATTAGATTCTCTAACTCTCTTGGCTCCCTTCTCATGGAAGTGTTGATATCAAATTGTAAATGTATGATATTAACGACAACGGTACCAGTCTTTCTAGCCAGGTTTCCCCATCCATTCTTGTATATTCTATCCATGAGTTTATTATTAACTTATGAACCTTTTTTATTCTCTGTATCCACCTCGTCGGGTATGAAGTTCGCTAAGCACTCAAACTTTCCTTCATGAACGACCACTGTACGACCCTTTTGAAATAAGTATTGAAATCTCCTTTGCGTCTTTGTTTAAATAACTGATGAGAGGATTTGCGGTCAAATCGCACCCCAAATTCCTCATTATTTATGGTATCTCTCCATAGTTGTGGTGACTGACTCCTATCACTACAATGCCTCTCCTATGAGCAAACTTTTTCCATAAATTTAATCTTAGGTGTCACTGCACTCCACCCTACAGAATTTCCATTGGATTATCTCCTTCCATTGACCCATCACACTCCCTCTCTTCCTTGAATCCTTACGGATGGCTCTTTGGAAGAGTTCGTCCGACTCCCCCCTTTTACTGACTACGTTGGGAGAGTCTGAATTTGCACCATCGCTTTCTACGACGGTGCTTAGGGAAACTACTGCACCCTATTGAATATCCCAACGTCATCTTCCAGAATAATAATCATGGTGAATTACATTGTGGTCACCATTCCCAAAATAATCCATGGCTTCTGCTAAGCCTTTCCCCCTACAGTCCTTCTAACGGCCCACGCTGGTCATCTAAATTTATTCGGTGTACAATACCCAATCGAACTCGTATATGAATCGCATCAACTATAATTAATAGCAGGATAACGTAAGTCATATACGTAAAGTAATACAATAATCCTATAATAAGGATTTATATCAAATAACGCTACGCTGAAACATAAAAAGCTGCACAGATCCTATAAATACTAGAACCCGATGCTCTGATACCATATGTGACACCCCGCCTATTAAAATACCGGGTGGCCAGCCCTTTATTAAAATAAAATGTTAGTCTCATATGGCTCATTCTTAGCATCACTGTTGAAAATATTTTTTAAGTTACTAACAACCTAGTAATTAAATAGACCGGTGAATTTTTTTATCTTTTGTTAAATTAACAACACGCAGAAATAAAAGAAAATCAAACCTTCCACTCAAATAAAATCAGAATTCAACACACAATAAATATATAAATAAATAAGACCCAATAAACCATCGGTTCTCAATAATAGAATCATACAATAAATCTAAAATAATAATCTGAATACATAAAGTCTACTGAATAAACTAATATACTGAATTGGAGGGGCGACATTCCCAAGTATATACGAAATAAATTTTTACTAAACTAGGAATGAATAAAAGAAGCGTCTATAACAAGATCCTACAAGCCTCCACACGTGCTGCAGCTACACATCCCTGAACAGAATCCTCAAGTTGGGCATCCCTGTGGATGGACACCTAAAATGGTTTTGGAAAATATATTTTGAAATGGGTTAGAGCCCAAGTAAAACATATTGAAAATATTTAGCAAGCAATTAAAATGCAATGATTAAATATGCGTGAACACTTTCCATATTTAAGATGGTGTCGCACTCTTTTAAATAATAACTCACCCCTCATCTAATGTGCACACCTATCGCTTACATTCTAACCCAACTAGTTATATTATCTCACCTAGCTAGCCTTGTCACACTTCTTTCTATCACACTACTCTTACCTGCATATTTCTTATCTTGATTTATAAGTTATCTACTCATTAACTTATTTAAGCATTTTAACTTTGTTTAATTATAAAACATTCACACTAATTATATGTGAAGTACCAATTAATCATATAACGATCACACTAGTTATATCTGAAATACAATCACACTTTATGTATTAAACCCGTATATAATTATCTACCCATTATATACGTATTAGTATACTATAACATTCACACACATGTCAAGTATAATAACCATCCATTCCCGAGTAGTTACTCACTGGATGCTTTTTCTAAAATGCTATCACCCCAGGAATACTCAATCCAACCAGGATACCATAAGACGGTTGACTCACACCGAATTAGGGAATAAAATCATACGCGTAGTGGAGGCGGTCTTAGTGAGACTGAATCATACCCAAAACGTCTCACCTTGAAAAAAACACAAAAATAAATACCAAACGCAATGACCCGGGGGCTATACTCTCCTTGCATTCACTAGCCAGGGGATTCACCCACATCGCGTAACCTTCTATGATAGCACTAGAGGGGTATGTATTCACATAAATATCTAATATCGATATTTATAAATCACACAAGTATCTATATACTATCACACTATCTGTATATATATAAATAAAATATCATCCGACTAATCCGTGCCTAACTCCCGTAGCACTAGCCCATAATACCCGAGTCTATATCCCCGACTCTTATTTAATTTAATTTCACATCCACTAAATAATTTAAAGTAGCTTCACTTTCTAATATACCAGGACTCACCCAATCGGCCCGTAATTAAACAGTTATGAATTTATTTCACTCAATATATTATTTAGGTTCCTTATTTTTCTCACCTTTTTAGGATCATATACATCCACTTATAATCACTAGGTAAAATAATTCCAGGCATCCATACTCGAATTTGATTTCTGACTAAAGATTTCGATCTTGGACAACCTTTCGTAGAAAATTCATAACTAATTCAAAAGAATCAGAAAAATACGAAACTGGCGGCCACGTGTTCGTAACGAAAAGATCTAACTCCATGTCCAAAACCAGGGTCGTTAGAATGAGGCTGATATCAACCTCGTTCTAACGAGATACTAATCTCATTTGAACGACAACCTCAACTCGTTCGAACGAGTTTCTGATGAATCGTCCTTAGGTCGATCTGTCTATACCTGAACAGGTCCTCTTCTCCGAAAATCATTTTTCTCCATTTTTAACCCTCAATCCTATATGGATTCAACCCAAAATTTAACCCAATTGATACCCCATGTTTATTACATCTATAAATAGGTTTTAATAAAAATATATATCATCAATCATCACTGAATCTCATTAAAAATTTTAGGGTTCCCGAATTGGTTTTTTCTCAAAATTTCTTAAATCACAAATTCAATTCGATTCAATAATCCGAATTCAACAACAATTACTAATGGATTTCGATTCTAAATCATATTCTAACATCATATGATAGTATTCTCACATTAATTAAACATCAATTTCACCTTTAATGCTTAAATCCCCCCAAATCCAAATTTCACATGTGTCACCCTCCCAAAATGAATTTATCAACACATACTATAATATGAACATGAAATTCTGGCATTTAAATTAAAAGAAAGTTTAACCACCTGCCTTATAGGATTCGTAGAGTCTGATTCCACCTAGAAGATGATGAATCTGACAAAACACACTCGAATCCCCTTTGAATTTGCTCTCTAAAGCCCTATATTTTTCTTCATTCTCCATTCTTTCAATTTTTAGGGTTTTCTAATTGAGTTATGGCTGCCTCTAACTCCAACACTGAGGTTTAAAACTCTTAATCCCATAATTAAGCTAATGGGGCAAGCCTAAATGACCCGAACACCCCCGTGTGGGCGCGATCATGTATAAAAGGTCTCAGGACCCAATTACTACCCCAAGGTATACTATTCCGACTATCTCGACCCATATGGAATCTACCGTGATCTCAAAATCGCCATCCGAGTCACTTTACAATAAAGTCCTATTTTGATCCCAAGTAGTCTATACCGACTCCCATTTAAGATAAAATATCGCCACATCATTATCACTCGCTAGGACGTAAAATTAATAACTTACTATTCACATAGTAATTATATTCCATAAATATTAACAATTATCTCTCCCAATTAATATTTTAATTAACACGTAATAATTAATTCAATTAAATTACTGCACACGTGTAATTCAAAGTCCCAAATTAATTAAATATAAATGCTCAAGAATACGGGGAGTTACATCGGTATCCAAGTTGATGGGGCTTATTGATGAGACTCCTAGGCCTGAGATATACTTATCTTCTTTCTCTTTTTCATTTCTAGTTTCATTCTTCCTTCCTTTTTATTGATTGGATTGTCTTTTTTTTTTCTTCGTAGTTTGTGCGGGTGTCAACCAATTGGCTGCGGGACATCAACGACTGGATGGAGTCTATGTCCTCTTAGGTGAAGAAGTCAGCCACTTCCTGGATGGTGTCGTCGGCCACTTCTGAGGAGAGTCCTGGTTCAGGGAGCGAAGGGTCCATCACCCGTCATTGGGGGAAGTTTGTTCATCGCGGGGGCTGAGGGTTTAATTGGATATTTAGAGGGTTCGGGCAAAGTCCCCTTGTATTTTTATTCTTTTCTTTTTCTTTTTTTTCACTCTTGCAAAAATTGTAATAATGCTAAGCAAGAATTATATATGAGAAATATGCATTTTGGGGGGTATTTTTCTTGATTTAGTGACTTATTCTATATGCACTTAATTTTCTACTAAGATTTCTCATTTATTTTGAAAGAAAAGATGTTTATTTTACGAAAAGTGGAGTGCCCTACGTATGAGGAGTTTTCAACAATATTGGGAGTTAGCCCCAGTGTGGCGACGGCTATGCCTGACTTGTCCCATTCCCCTCAGGTGTCTTTGGTTGAATTAATTCAAATATCTATCTTGGTGGCTCGTCTATTATTCCATGGCAAAAATATCTCTCTCCTGATGATTTTAAACTCGGTGTGCCAGAGGTACTTCTCTGACGCTAGTTTTTCGAAGATGTTGCCTTTGGTCTGACTACTAGGATGTACTGGTGATGGGTGACCTGGAGACAGATCCTAAGGTGGCCACGATAGTGGAGTGGATGCCTTACTGATGTAGTCCTGCATAGGTAGTGCTAGTGAAGACCTTGAATGATCTTAATGATTGGAAGGAGGGCCATTCTGATTTCTTGAGGATGATCCATGTGATGCCATTTGTGTGGCTTTCTGAGAGGTTTCGTCTGGAGACCCCTCCTAAGTATCATCTATAGGGTGTTATTAACTTTTTCGTTCGACCCTCTTTTAGTTTCAACCCTTCAATAGAGAACTGGGTTAACTGGTTCTTAGAGCATGAGGCTCGATGTCTTCGTTGGTCAGTGCCTCGATGGGGGGATGTACAACTCGTCTTGAAGTTAAGAGAGTTTTGGTATGTATGACTGGTTGGCCTTCGACAAACTTCCTTTTTTTTCCTCGATGGCTTCTGCGCCAAGTGGGGTGGGAGTAGATAGTGTCTCCTCGTATAACTAATTTCTCCCAGTAGAGGACTTGACTGAATCTTTACGGATGATACCGGGACCTTTATAGAAGCACTGTCAGTTGTTTACCCGTCCGTCACAATCTATCAGAGGGGATTGGAATGTGTTTGGGGACAATCTGAAGTGGTTATGGTAGCGGGTATTTGGGAAGATCTTAGAAGTAGAGACTGGTCATAGGTGGCTTGTTGTCTTCGACACCATGGAGGAGGGTGTTGTGGTTTCGACCAAGCTTGTTAAGGCATATTGCTTCATGTAACACATACAGAGCATTAATCAGGAGTGGGAGACTTGAGGACCTTTAAGATATGGCAATGATGATGAGGCAGCGTCGTCTGGTAGCTAAGGGTAGCATTTTATGAAGCTAGCGATAGTATCTTTAGGGTGATTTATGTTGGTATTTGGGTATGTTTTATGTTTTTTCTGTGAAGCTGGTCATTTAGTAGGGACTGGGGGAAATGTAGGTTGAATTTTGTTATTTGGAAAAATGGGGGGTCTCTTTAACTCCCTATACTAATAGTTTATATAATAACTGTATTCCTTGACTTGAAACAAAAATAGTTTTGACAAAGTTTGTTGTGTCTTTGATGAGTTTTTCATTTGAACTATCTATACCAATCGTTAAGGCATACATAATTATTTTGTTCATATAAATGATAAGATGGACCGTCGTTCTCGAGGTTAAAAAATATTAAAGGACCGTGCCCATGTTATATGGGTAGCCTACGTACCTATTAGGGTTTCGAAAATTTCATGAGTTCTATTGTGAAAAGAATTATTTGAGAGGATTAGGTCCCACGTAGTTCTAGGTAGGGTAAATAAAGATTTTTTTTTAATAATAGAAGGGGGATGAGAAGAGTCATAGTGAGTTGAGAATTTGGATTAAGGGTAGAATTTCTTGAGACGGTCCAGATTAACTCGACACTCTATCTCTTCTCTGTTGAGATTTGTGAGCGTAGCAACGCCACCTGACATAATTTTCTTCACGATGTAAGGGCCACTCCTATTAGGTTTGAATTTCCCTCTGGGGTCCCAGATAGGTTCTACGATTTCTTTGAGCGCAAGGTCTCCTTCTTGGATATCGCGGCCCTTGACTTTCTTGTTGAACGATCGCGCTATCCGGTGATAGTAATTCTGTATGTGGTATATAGCCTTAAGTCTCTTTTCATACGGAAGTGAGAGTTCATCATAGTGGATATTATTTCAGTCTTTTTCGCCGAATCTACTTTTGAGCATGACATATAAGGAAGGTATTTCTAGCTAAAATTACTTTCATGCCATACACCACAGAATAGGGGTAGCCACAATAGGTGTTCTAATTGAAGTGAAGTATGCCCAGAGGGCATATAAGATCCGATTGGCCCAGTCTCAGCAACTTTCGATCATCTTCCTAATAATGATTTTGAAGCTTTTGCTGGCGGCTTTGATGGCACTATTAGTTTGGGGTCAGTAAGGAGAAGACTTATGCCTCTGAGTTTTATACTCGTTTACCATCTCTGTTATTTCGAATTCAAAATGGAGCCTATTATCGGATATTAATACATAGGGAGCCCTGTAGCAGCAAATGATATTCTTTCTGATAAACTTGGCTATTTTCTTGGCATTCAACACTACCTATGATTCGTGTTCAACCTGTTTTGTAAAGTATTCAATAGCGACTATGATGAACTCATGGTCATTTGAAGCTTTGGGAGTGACCTTCCCAATGATGTCTATGCCCCAGGTGGAAAAGGGCAGGGAGAGGTCATATTGTAAATTCCGAAGGGGCAAGTGTCGGAGGTTGGAAAATTGTTGGCATTTAAGGCATTTTCAAACATAGGCGGTGTAGTCTTGAACCATGGTAGTCCAACAATACCCTTGACGAATGATCTTCTTGGCAAGCATGTGATCGTTCATATGGGGGCTTGAATTCCTAATCGTGGATCTTCTGCATTATTCCTTCAATATAAGCCCTGCCATGTAATGTAAATGGGTTCCATAAAAGTTTCTCTTAAAAAGTGCTTTGTTGCAGATGTACTAGGCAACCAGTTTACGAAAGGTCGCACGATCTTTTTTACTTACATCTCAGGGATACCTGCCATGTTTGAGGAGCACCAAATTTCATATTACCATAATCTAACATATTGGAGTGTTCTTTAATGACGAGCTGAATATGGTAATAATGGATATGCGCAACCTATTTCTAAATCAGGTAGGGGCCATTATTATTCCCTCAAGCATATCGACCCTGGAGGCGAGGCTTATAAGAGAGTCATCTAAACTATTCTTTGAGTAAGGAAGGTAATGGAAGGTGACATCCTCAAACTGGTAGGAGAGCTCTTCTTGTTGGGCGTAGAAGAGTAAAAGTTTCTCGTCTTTGACTTTCCATTTTCTAAGAATTTATTCGATAATGGGAGCAGAGTCTCCATAGACGGCTAGGTGTTTGATACCTTTCTCAAGAGAGATCTTGAGGCCAAAGGTGCATACCTCATATTCAGTCACATTATTGGTGCAAGGTAAGTCCAACTTGGTGGCAATGGGGCCGTGTGAGTCATCGGGAGCAATGAGGAGTATCCTAATGTCATACCATTTCTTGCTCATAGTTCCATCAAGGAATATCTTCCACCTGAGATCTTCCTGAGAGGTGCAAAGAATGATTCATATGGGAATTTAGGGACCTAAACATCGGTTCCTTCCATAGGATAATCTGTAAGGTAGTCGGAGATGGCTTTCCCCTTTATAGCTTTCTGCGTGACTTACATAATCTCGAATTCAGCTAGCAACATTAACCACCGGGACATTCGACTTAACATAATGGGTTTCTCTAGCAGGTATTTGATGGTATCCATTCAAGATAGTAGTCTGATGGGAAAGGCAAGCAAGTAGTACCGTAATTTCTGCGTGACCCAGACCAGGGTGACACAAGCTTTCTCCAAAGCAATGTAGTTAACTTCGTATCCGGCCAATTTTTGACTGGCATAGTGGTGTGCTCTAAATAAAGCTTATGATTCAAGTGTAAATCTATCGCAATAAGTAATATCCGGTAAGTACGGAATCGTAAACCACAGGGATTGAAACACTCCTTAGAGAATAAGAATAGGTTAAAAAAGATTCTCGAAATGTCACAAAGGTGAAAGTGTAAATGATGATTTAATTGTATGAAAAAGTGATTGAGGGTAATCTATAAACTAACATGCTATTGATGAACATTTAATTAATTAATAATTATGACATTAAGAAAGGAACTAAGATAAGCTTGAGCTCAAGATTTTAAGGGGATTGGGGATAATTCTCCCAACTTGGATTCACTAAAAGGATAATAGGACTTGGTTGAAATTTCATCTAATCGAGCATAACTAATTAAGTCTGAACATCAACCATGTAGAGATTAACTCATCGATGGAGGACTAGGGATTAATAAGTCATTGATAAGTGGGTTTGGTTTGAAGTAAAGCTTCAAAAACCATCCCTTACATGATAAGAGAAGGTAAGAAGCTATGATACTTTAATACAAACACATAAAGTTCAATTAGGGAAACTCTAAACCAAATCCTAAATTTAAAGTACAAGCATCCTAGTTGCGATTATGATCCTCAACCTTAAATTTATCTACTCATAATAGGAACTAAAATACACATGCCAAGAAATTATATATTGTAGCAACCCATAATGTGAAAACACACAACTATACTAGAGATGGTAATAAATGCAAATTAAAGCTAATAGAACAAGTAGAGATGAAGTAAATGAACCTTTCTTGCATGAATAACCACAAATCAACTAGTAATTCAAACCTTACAAGTAGGTAAAAACAGTAAATACTTTTGACCTAGGAGAGAGAATATAGCGTTTTTCTATATCCAATAAATATCTCAACTCAAGTAATAACTATATCCTCAAGTGAAAGAGAAAACAAGGATAAATACAAAAAAAAATCTATCCCAAATGGCAAACTAGTAAATATAAGAAAAAATCAAAATTCTGCAAAACCGAATCGATTCGACAAGTCCGAATCGATTTGCATGATGAAAGATGCTACACTGGTGACAACCGAATCGATCCGGGCCTGCAATCAAAACATTACTTGGCTGTTTTGGATTTATTTTTCCCATATTTCACCAAAACTTCCATAGAATCTTTATTCGAGATCAAATTCAAGAACCGTCGGAGGTTACGCGAAGATGAGAAGAAGGTATACAACTTTCGTGAAGAGTTTAGGATCAATACCCGAATGCTGGAATTACTAAAATGCCCCCGATTGTGCAAGTGTCTACAAAACTTCACCGGATCAAAATAAAACTTCCTAATATGCATTCCCGAGACCTATAAAAGCTCAATAAAGACACACACAATATGTATATATGATGAATTCAGGGGTTAGTCAATAAATGAGTATAAGAACCGGTAAACACATGCACGGGAATGCTAGAGTGTACAAATTAATGAGATATATATTACAATAAAAGTGACGAATCACACCCCCTAACTTATACATTGCTAGTACCGAGCAATGAAGTATGAATAAACAAGGGCCACCATCAAAACCAAAACAAAAGAAATATGTACAAAAAAGGAAAATGCCATTTTCACGGGCGAACGATTGCATTTAGTGTATGCAATAAGCTGTTAAACCCCTAGGTGGCCCTAGGGGACGAGTGTGATCTCGTGAGGGTTTCCAGGGATGACACCCAGAAACATCAAATCAACTCATACTATGATACGGCAAAAACCAATGCGTAGCCTAACAAATATTTAAGAAGCACAATCTATTAACAAAGTGAACAAGGCTCACAGAAAAGATGACAATTGTTGACATTAAACAAACAACTTCAATAGAAATTGAAACCATAGAAATGCAAATTAAGTGGACACATGTGGTAATTTAAATTTGGTAAAACTTTCAAAAACCATTTAAATTCCAAAGCATGCATACTCAAGTTCTCTCCGGCTGTTACACTCAACAAATGGAAGCACTCAGAAATGGGATGTGACACACACGGGACATGCGGGCATAAAGAGTAATTATAAAGCGAAACTAGGCCACACACATATCATCAATGAAGAATGCAATATAAAAGTTAAAAAAAATACAATCTCATGAAAGGATATCGCATATTAACCAAGAGAGGAGCATTTAAACTGATTATCGCTCATGTTCAACCTTTGAATCACATCACCCTAGGATCAAATAGAACTTTTAGGATATAGAATTTAGGCTAGGTTAGGGTTAGGAAAAGAAAGGAATGTGTATAGGATCAAAGGATATTCGTGAATAACGTGTGGGATAATGAATTTAATGGGAAATTTAGGAATCGAAATCAAATTCCAAAATCAAGGTTTTCATTAGAGTAGGACTTTGATTTTAATGCACAAGGAGAAATGGGATCCTTCAACAATGAGTCATTTATTCTATTTTTCTTTCTTTCTAACTTTTTCTTTTTCTTTTGTTTTTATTTTTTTCTTTTGTCCACTCACAACTTGATTTCAATCCATATAAACAACATCATTCAATCCCGGGAATAATCCCAAATCAAGGTACATGAGGAGTAAATAAGGGCTTAGGACTCCAATATGGAGTTGGACAAGGGATTTAGGGACAAAACGAAAGGTATAATAAGGCTCATGGGGTTGAATAGGGAAAACATTTAAGGTTAAGGTCAAGGTCATATGGGTTAAACAACAACGGGGACCTATAATCCTTTTCTAAAGTTTCATGTGATTCACGGGACTCAACACCATTGAAAATCATGCTCAAGTGATAAATCAATTAATATGCAATCAAATGAAAAGAAAATGAGATTGACAACGAGTTCATTGCCAAGAAAGAGATAGAGTGGATTTATACACTCACAAATGACGATAACTCTCAATTTTCACTTTTGAAAGGGTATAGCATGCGCCTTAAGATAACGAATTTGAAATGCTTTAAACCAAATGATAAATAATTATTTATGTATATGCTCAAAGATTTACAGTTTAATTTCATGAGGTTATTCACAATGCAAACAATATATAGGTTATTGGCTAATAAATCAATAAATCAAAGCATGCTTCATAGTTATACAATAGGATAAGACGATCATTTATGTAATAATCGGAGACATGGGATTTTTATTTTAATTATTATTTTTTTAATAAATAAATACTAACATGATAACCGGTATAAGAAGTGTAATCCATACCCCTAACTTGAATGAAACATTGTGCCCAATGTTAGTAGGGGCAAAATTGGAAAAGGGGTTAGAAAATAGTCACCTCGAAAGGAGCAACTCATAAACTGCGCAACGGCATACCTGTGAAAATGTTAGTACTACAACAATAATATATACACAGGAGAGATATTTATAAGAATAAATAAGAACATAAAACTGAGGAATTTTTCATCAATAATTCTGGGATGCATACGTGTGGATAAAAAAAATAAAATGAGAAAACACAATATTTAACTTTCTCAATTACCACATACACATCAATGTTTATCAAAAACCTATTATAAAATGACCTAAAATAGTTTAAAAATTAACAATTACAAGAGGATAAAATGAAACAGCAACAACAGATACGAGGGAACACCATTCTTAGAGAAGGTTAGGGCGGCGGTGAGAAGGACCGAGCTCATTGGGGTTACGCGGGGGGTATGGGTCATAATGGTAAGAAGGCACAACAACCTCGCCCTCGCATAGATGCACCAATAGGTCCATCTGCGCCCTAGCAATCATCAAAACATCACGCTCATAAGCACCCCTAAACTAAAAAAAGTTTCGCTCATGGTTTTGCATAAAAATAACGAATTCCGCTTGCATTGCATCCATCCTCGCTCCAAACTCTCTAAAGGGGCCCAACGGGTGCTGAACTGGGGCCGATCCGTGCTGAACATACGGAAGCGAATCATTAAAATCAACTTGGTTCCCAGCAGCCATTTGGTCATGCATCCAACGCTTTTCCCTTTCCCAATAATCCTTTCCCAAGGTCCTCTCGATAGCATCATCATCAAGTGAAGAGGGCAGCCTCGCATGTTGTCGGAGGCGATCACCTCGTAATAAGAATCTCTACATATCCTAGAAATAAGCTGAGCATAAGGGAGAGTAGTCAATCCCTTCTCATAATATGCGGAATTCAACATGTGTTGAAGCACCAAGGAAGGCAGGCTAATAATAGTGTTGGTGTGCAAGATATGGTACAGGAAATGGGCTTGCTTAGATTGCAGGACTGATTTTGTTTGGGTGGGAATGATTGAATTTACGGCGACGAAGTGGATAATTCGGTGAGAATCTGGCATGAGCTTTGTTGGAAATGTTTCCCCGGCCTAAACGTGTCCAGGCTCTAGACGCGCAATCAAAACATCATTGGGAATCAACGAAGAGGATCGCGTAATGGATATCCATACTCCTTAGGATATTCAGGACCTCTCAATAGCACTGACATAATTTTCTTAGAAATCAGAATTTTCCTCCCACTAACAAAAGCTTCATGCATCCCACCTCTAGTTGAGACTAGAGATGCATTAAATTGACATACATGCTCTTCGTTCACATCACCCTCCATTTCAAGGGGGACCTCCCAATGGAATTTTTGAAAGTGACTCCTAACCTTGTTAGGAAAGTCAGTAAGCTTCATAGGGCGCTTAATAGCAATCGCCCGAGTTGAGGGAAATTTTTCCCTGTACCAATCTCACTCGGCCTTAGATAAAAATGTTTCAAAGCCAGTTCGGTCGGTGACATCATTGGTGGTGGGATTTTGAGCCATATGAACCTACAAGAGAAATCAATTCGATACATACATAATTTGTTTAATGAATAAAATCAATTTAGCGTGAAACAGGATCGAAAAGGAATGAGTGCTGCATGTTGGAAGAAAATGATCGGATAAGCGTATCCAGCATACACCATTCTCAAACAAGGTAGAATCTATGTCAATGTTAGATAGGAGGCACACAAATGGAACAATTGGGAATCAACTGCTCATTTGGGCATTATATCAAACATGTGGTGTGCAACCTGCTCAAAATAGGGAGAAAGTGTATTTGATTCATGAAAGCCCCCAATAAATAAAACTCAACAAATCAAATAAAAATTAAGAAGTTGCATTTGTTGGATAAGGATGGAAATCAGTAAAGAAAAGTGGACATTTCATGAGTCAGATACACATTATGTACATATGAACATATAAACATAACTCCCCAAGTTTGAATAAAATGAGCACAAATTTTAAATTGAAATTAACATAAAAAGATTGGAATTGTTACCTCGAGCGATATTCCTTAGAGATATGGAGAGAAAAGCTATAGGGAGAAGATAGGGGAAATGAGAAGGAATGATGGCTTTTAAGGGAGATGGAAGAGTTAGGGAGAAAATGAGGTTATATGAACCTGGGTAGAATTTGAAAGGCTGGGACAATTGAATCGATTCGGATGGTCTGAATTGATTCTCTATCTTCGAATTGGCTCACTATCTCAGGGCGAATCGATTCAATTTGGTTTTACTCTTTTTTTACTATAGACAGCCGAATCGATTCGGATGGTCTAAATCGATTTGCAAAATGAGGATCTGTAAGTTGTTGAACACCGAATCGATTCGGATAGCCCGAATCGATTCGCAAGAGGGGTATTCATTCTCTACATTACTGTTTCACCATTCTTATTTGGATAAGAGGATTGGGCTATTGTTATTAGATTTTTGGACTCTAAAGATGGTAACTAAGATGTGCAAAGGGTCCAAGACAAAAATATTGCACCCCACACATATTGGGGGATGATCGGTACAAAAATACACGATTTTGAAGTCTTATGCAACCCCATAAATAGGGTCGGACAATGGGATCGACTCAATCGACGGGTCAGAAGCTTTTATAAAGGGTTTAATGTATTGACCATTCACCTTGAACACATTTTAATCTCTCGGATTCTCAATTTTTACCGCACCATGAGGATAGACGGTCTTAATAACAAACGAACCCGTCCACCTAGACCTCAAATTACCCGGAAACAGATGTATTCTAGAATTGTACAAGAGTAACTTTTGAAGAGGGTGAACAGTTTTATAGAATATGTTCTTATCGTGCCTCGCTTTCACCCTTTGCTTATAAATCCTATCGCTCTCATACGATTCATTTCGAATCTCCTCCAACTCATTTAGTTTGAGCATTCTCTAATTTTAGATATCTGATCTCTGCTCCCCTGAATGCCTTGCTCGTATAGTAAACTGGTTTTTGCCCTCCATTTTCAATTCTTATCAAAGCTGAGCTAACCGCATTTTCTGAGATAGTCAGGTAAAAATATAATTTTTCTCCCAACAACGGTTTGGATAGTAAAGGAGGTGTTCCCAAGTATCTCTTAAAGTCCAGGAACGCCTTCTCACATTCGTCATTCCATTCGAAGGTCTTTTTGAGCACCTTAAAGAATGGGAGACACCTATCAGTTACTCGAGAGACGAATCTGTTGAGAGCTGCTATACGCCCCGTAAGGCTCTGAACTTCTTTCTTGGTGGTCAGAGATCGTAATTCTAGCAAGGCTTTAATTTTGTCAGGATTTGATTCAATACCTCGTTGGTTTACAATATAACTAAGAAACATGCCTTCATGTATGCCAAAAATGCACTTGGTCGGGTTTAGCTTCATCTGGTACTTCTCCAGCTGGTCAAATGTTTGGCTTAGATCAGCTATATGGTCAGCAACTTTCTTACTCTTAGTCAGCATGTCGTTAACATAAACCTCCATATTTTTATCGATATGCTCTGTAACACCTTGTTTATCAGCCGCTGGTACGTAGCACCTGCATTTTTAAGAACACAAGTCATAACATTGTAACATTATGTTCCCCGTGGGGTAATTAAAGAGGTACTCTCCCCGTCTTCTTATTTCATCTTAATTTGGTTGTATCCGGAATAAGCATTCATGAAGCTCAACAGTTCATGCCCCGAAGTAACATCTACCAGCTGATCATGGGCAGAGGGAAGTGGTCTTTTAGGCAGGCTTTATTCAAATTTGTGAAATCCATGCACATTCTCCATTTCTTCTTCTTCTTCTTCTTCTTCTTCTTCTTCTTCTTCTTCTTCTTCTTCTTCTTCTTCTTCTTCTTCTTCTTTACCATCACCACGTTTGCTAGCCAATCAGGATATTTGACATCCTCAAAGAAAGAAGCCTTTTGTAGTTTCTCTACTTCCTTTTGAATAACCTGGTTCTTCTCTGGACTACAGACCCTTCTTCGTTGCTTCACCAGTTTGATCTCTTTATTGACATTGAGCTCATGGAACAGGAAGGCTGGGTCTATCCTTGGCATAACTTCATGACTCCATGGGAACGCTTGCTTTCTATACCTCATAAATGCCACCAACTCTTGCTTTATTATCAGATCAAGTGAAACGTCAATCTGAGTTGTTTTTTTTGGTTATTCATCATCAAGAATAATGATCTTAGTTGCCTCCATAACTTGACCTTTAACGAGCTTTATTTCGTCTCTGGGGTCTAATGTTTCAATCTCTGACTCATCAGACTTATCCACTTGGTAAGTGGTGGTTTTCTTCCTGGCATCCTCCAACTCTTCTTATTCGGCAGATAAGTAGTATCATTCTTGAGCTACTTTATGATCGCCCTTCACAATTCCCACCCCAAAGTTGGTTGGGAACTTTAAACATTAGTGCACAGTGGATAGAACTGCTTTAAACTTTTTCAGGCCTACTCTTCCCATGATTATATTGTAGGCCGATTAGACATTTTTATCTATCACAAAGACTCGTATCTTTTCCGATCTACAGGCAGGCTAGGTACCGATCAACATGTCCAACTTGATCGTCCCAAGTGGAAAAACTTTTTCACCAAAGAAACCGATAAGGGGCCTGTGATACGGTTCCAACTGGGCGAGTTTCAGGTTCAGAATGTCAAAGCAAGGGTAGAAAATGATGTCCGCCGAGCTACTATTATCCACTAATACTCTTGAGATGATCACATCCTTCATCCTCATCTTGATCACCAAAGGGTCATCGTGAGGATGTAAAACACCTTCCAGATCATTTTTGGAAAAATCGATGACCAGTTTATCTTTGTTAACCTTCCTCGGACAATACTCTTACGCCAGATTTATCCACTATATATAGGAACAAGCTTGGACCTCATGGAGGTAAGCTTTCCTTTCAGTGGTATGATCACCACCTCCTGCATCTTCACTTGTTATCATATTACAGTCAAATGAACCAAAATAAATTAAAAATACCTCATGTTCTGGCTGTCTTGGCTTTTTGGGGAGATCAGGGTCTTCCTCCGGGTCATCTTTGTGATCCCTTTTCCTATCATTTCTTGGTCGATGAGGAGATTTAGATCTTTGTCGTGATCTATTATTGGTCTTCTCATCGTTCTGGCGATCAACAAATCAGTTCAGCTTCCCTCGCCTAATAAGTGTTTCTATCTCATTTTGGAGAGCTACGCACTGCTTGGTCGTGCGACCATGGTCCTTGTGGAACTCGTAATATTTGGACTTATCTCTTCTTTTAGGAGTTGTCCTCAATTTTCCTGGATAATTTAATTCCTCGCTATTCTTGATCTCTTCCAGAATATGGTTTATATCCACCTTTAGCAGGGTATAATTGGCATATTTCCTCAAGCGCTCCAATGTTTCCTTGCCTTTCGACTGCTTATTCCCCCCGTTATGCTTGTGATCTTTCCTCTCAGACCTACCTTCAGCTTTAGTCTCTGCTTTTTCCTCAGCATTCTTCTTCGTAGCCATAGCTTATTCGACATTCATAATCTTGGCTACTTTAGCCAACAACTCCACCATGGACTTGTGGGGGATCCTTGGCCAGTGTGTAGTATAGCTTGTCTGGTAGAAGACCACTCATTGTAATACCCCGTATTTTCGAAGATTTAAATAATTATGTGATTTATTATTTAAATAATTATGTTATTTATTATTATTGTGGGATTAATTAAATTAAAATGTGAGAATTAATTATTAATCCAGATTAAATTTGAATATTTACTAGCGTGATGAGAAGTTAGTAATTATTAATATTACTGTGAGAATAAGTAATATGGAAGGACGATCTTATATAACTTGTCGTGAGAGAGAAATACGACAGCTTGGTATATTAAGTCGGGGACGCGCGAGTGAGTCGTGTTAGGACTAATTAAGTGCAATAAAAGGGTAAATTATTTTAAGTAACTTGTATGATCATTTCGAGTGCGCCGTTGAGTCCGAAGGGGTTGAGATAGTAAAAAAAATCTACCCGGGTATTTTATTTGGACTCCAGGATATTTTTAGGCCAAGCCGGCACCCGGTAGGGGTAGTTTTGTAATTTGGATTTTTAAAGGAATTAAATGAACAAAAATTGGAGAAATAATATATCAGCTAATTGGGGACAATTAGGGTTAGGTTACACCAAAATCAAGAGAGAGCCACAGTGGGTGAGGGAGAGCAAGAAGCTATGTTCACCACCTTGCACAACCACCACCAATATCGTGTAGATCGAAACGCGAGGAACGCATCCATACCAACACCGCCAATGAATCAGACCTTCGAAATCGAGGCAAGTGTTTATTTCTTGCTTTCTTTAGCGATACTTATGTTCATGTTAGTCTAGGTTAATAAACCTTGTTATGAAAGTTAATTTGGGTAAAATTTGAGAACTATATCATAAACTAGGGCTGATTTGATAAGAATTTGAATCCCATATCTAGATAAGATGATGCCTACGAAATTATGATGATTTCTATGAACAAATATGGGTTTAAATTTAGAAGTTATGCATATCAATTTAAGAACTAGGGTTCTTGATAATAAACTGGGGATTTCGAATTATATGGATGATTTAATGATTCTAAGTTGTTAGAATTTATTTACAAATGTTAGGATTCGATTTGGGACTGATTGATTGGAGTTTGGGATGATATTTTAGAGGTTTTAGGGTTGAAAAATGGTGAAAAATGAGGCTGTCTAAGGTTGAAGACGAAACAGCCCAGGTCACGCGAAGGGTATCATTCAAGCGAGATTGGTATCTCGCGAGAAGTAGTTCGAGCGATGTAGGGATGTTGCGCGAAGTCGTGCGAAGACTGGTTCGAGCGACATGTGTAAGTCGTTCAAACGACTTGGCTTTCTGGTTCGAGCGAGATTTCTAATTTTTAAGGATTTTTCTATTTCGCCCCTATTTGGGAAATAGTCAATTTGAGTGAGAAAAAAATTAGTGTTCGATGAACCTAAAATAATGCAGAATTATTGGGAGTTGTTTAAGTATAACGATTTAAATATTTGGGATGGTGAGTTTACCTTGAAGATTACGAGAGAGAGATAATCGTAATTGTAAATACGTCGAGCGTATTACGTGAGAAATACTTACGATATTAGTTCTGAAGATATGGAACTTATAAGAATCAAAATTAGTGGTTACTGGTGGGACTTCTTATGATTTTGTATTAAGGATTTCGGGTGGCATAGTATCCTTATATATATATTACGAGAGAGGGAATATCGTAATTTAAAAACACGTTGATAATATTTAGTGATAAAATTACTACGTATAAAATATGACATTTGGTTGTGTGTATACTGTTTGATTGATGGGTTGTGTGTATACCTACATTTGATATTATGTGTATGACATACCTAGCTGCTTGCTATCGCGGGGGGTTGTGTAGAGACGGTCTTATCCTGAGTGACCTTCGGGGGGATGTTTGACTTGTATCTGAGAACATATGACTGTGAAGACTTATTTGTGAGTTGATAGGTCACTGACTATAGGAGCGTAGGTATGTGCGTGACCCATAGGTATGTGAACTATGTTCACCGCCAATACGTGTGATTTGTTTATATGGTTCGTGGGAGATTTTCGAACCGATAGCCCTTGTTTGAGTACGAGATGTACTGAGACATGATAGCAGAGTATGCAATGCACTACATGTATATCCTTGGGGTGTTGTGTTAGTATATATAATAGTGGTGGATATTTATATATACTCGTGTTATACTTACAATGTGATATTTGTAGGCTA
The DNA here is from genome assembly GCA_949130495.1 of Sambucus nigra. Taxonomy (NCBI): domain Eukaryota; kingdom Viridiplantae; phylum Streptophyta; class Magnoliopsida; order Dipsacales; family Adoxaceae; genus Sambucus; species Sambucus nigra. Next base: position 184,272,105 of record OX422216.1, read on the forward strand.
TTAATATTGGGTTAATACATATATAATAGTGAAAGATATATATATACATTTTTGGTATATCCTAAAATGAGATAATATCAGATTATTAAGAAAGTAAAATCTTCAGTAACGTAAATAGTAAATACTTGACTTTAGTGTGATAACACTTATTTAAAATGATAAATGTCGAGATCAAATACGGGATACTACTACGAGGGGTAACTAGTAGGATAAGCCTTTTCCTAGTTAAGAGTGTGTCAGATGGCTAGGTTGGATTAGATGTACGTTAGTCATGCACACTAGTCGAGAGGTGAGAATCTCATGTGAGAATTCGAACTAACATGCATATGATACTTGCTTTAATGTAGTTTTAAATACTTGTTAATAAATCTCTTTAAAACATCGGGCTCTGACCCGCCTCTTGCATTTCTTCTCTCTTTTGCTTAGGGGTGTTCGCGGTCCTATCCGATCCGGTTTTTAGTAATTTTAGGGACCGAACCGATTAAACCGGTCCTAAAAAAAAGGGACCAATATCGGACCGATTAAACCGGTTTTTTGGGCTTAATCGGGCCAGTCTAACTTGACGGTCCTAATCTTATTGAAACTCAAACAAATAAAATAATGTATCTGAGATAAAAAAAAAATCAGAGATAAACTCTAAAAATAAAATATATGTTTTTTTTGTTCAGATAATATACACGCAGGTCCGATGTATCATCATGATGGAATACACACACGGGTCTAAGATAATACACACACAGGATTGAAATAAACTATCATGTATGGACAAATCCGATGTATATTTTTTTTTGAAGAATAGGTCCGATGTATGGATAAATCTGATGCATTTTTTTTAAAGAAGAACTTAAATACTGTAGATAATACACAGTTCAGAGGAATTTGAATACCGTTGTGTTGAAAGAAGAACTTGAATACCGCGCTATGCTGTTGTGCGTGAGAACTGAGAAGATGAGAGGGACTGTGTCCTCTATCGTAGATAGGTGTGAGAACTGAGTATAAAGCCTCTACCGTAGATATAAGTAGTAGAAGCTAGAGCAGAGGCTTTTGATTTTTCAAGAAGAAATAAGAGGAGTTTTAGATAGAGTAGAGAAGATGAGAGCAGGAGCGGTTGTGGCCGTTAGAGAGAGAAAGAAGAGTAGAAAAGAATAGGATTTTTTTTGGGTTTTCTCCTATTTTCATATTAACAGCGTACTCCTCTTCTTTCTTTGAGTATTAGTTATATATATATATATATAGAGAGAGAGAGAGAGAGAGAGAGAGTAGAGAAGATGAGAGCAGGAGCGGCTGTGGCTGTTATAGAGAGAAAGAAGAGTAGAAAAGAATAGGATTTTTTTTTGGTTTTCTCCTATTTTCATATTAACAGCGTACTCCTCTTCTTTCTTTGAGTATTAGTTATATATATATATATTATTAGTAACCGGTCCGGGTCGATCCAGACCGGATATTTAATAAGGGGGATCGAGGATCGGACCGATTAAAAAAAATGGTAAAAATAGGGCGATCTGGTCCGGTTCGGTCCGTCGGTCCATTCGATTTTCTGAACACCCCTACTTTTGCTATATATATGTGTATTAGTACAAGTGCCCAGCCACAGGGACATGGGTTCCAGATACTTGGATGTTTGCCAAGCTGCAACTGTTGTGGAAGTTGCGGGTCATTGAGATTAGACGCTTCTCTCAGTTCATTCAGGTCCTAGTTTGGGCATGTGTCGCCCATTCTCATTAGCGGAGTTGTACTCAGTTTCCTTTGTAGTTCTTTTCAGTTGGTTTGAGTATTTATTATGGTTTGGTTTGCGACTTTGAACTGGAGGTTTTTATCCAGTCTTAATTATTCAGTAATTGATTCAGTCAACATTAAATTCTTGTGTATGGTTTATAATTACATGTTCAGAAATTTATTAAATCAATTGTCTTCAAGTTTAATTGGAAAATATTTTGACACTAGCTTAATTAAATGTTAGGTAATTAATTGGATTTAAGTTTTCGACAGTGATACTAAGAATAAACCAACCGAACATTTTGTTATAAATTTTATAAAGGACTGATCACCCGAGATTTAATTGGGCGGGGTGTCACACTCATGAAGGCTGTAATAGCTGTTTTCTCTTCATAGTCAATGAATTCCAGCGTTGTTAAAATGAGTGATATAATCCCTTATGCTTTCACCTGCCCTTTGCCTGACACTTAACAGATGTGCTACCCTTTTGACTAGCTTCGCACCAAAATAGAAGTTTCCTATAAAGAGCTCTGTCAGTTGATGGAAGGTTACAATCTTCCCCTGAGGAAGACTGTTGTACCATATTTGAGCAGATCCAGTGATAGTCCGCCAGAATGCCCTGCACCTCATCTCATTTAGGACTGCATAAATATCTGCAGCAGCTTGGTACTGCTCTATGTGGAGGACAGGATCAGTTTTTCCATCGTACTTCGGTGTAACTAAAGGAGCCTTAAACTTCGAGGGTGTGGGAAAATCCACAATTGCTTGTACAAAAGGAGATCCCTTGATAAATGTTCTTTGGAGAGGGTTTCTGGCCTTAGCCATCTCCCCTAACCTATTTTCTAATCTCTGAATAAATCCTTTCCACGACTCTTTTCCAACTTTGAATTTTTATGTGCGAGCAACATATCGCATTGAGTTCTCCTCCTGGGATCTTTCTGTGCAAGCTGCAGGCCAGATATTTAGGCGAGATTGGGCAGGTCCTTCCCTTAAATCATTTGGTTGTTGAGAATTTCTCGACGCAATCCAAGGAGGGTTTCTATTCCTCCTGGGGACCAAACGGTCAAAGGGGGAGACTCTGCTCAACCTTTCTAGAGCGCTTATTCGTTCTGGAGACAAAATGATGTTTTCTTGAGACTCTACGATTCTTATAGGGGATGTCAGGCCAGGCTGATAGAATGGATCGCTTGAGGATTCAGTATGGTGAAGTTCAGTATGTCTGGATCGTGAAGAAGGTGGTCGCATGACACTTCTTTGGCCAGACTAGGCGGAAGCTCCATTTTGAAAAGTCTGGATGAACTGTCGCATGGTATCTTGCATAACTATTTATCCCCTAGCTAAACTGGCCAAGATTCCTGTGATATCGTTTGTGTTTGGAGGAGCAAAAGGGTTAAGAGGAATCCCGTCATTGTTCCTGTTGCTAGATTTTGGGATTTTGGCCATTTAGGATGAGTTTTTGGGTGAAAAACACTACATATAGTCGTTTCCCACATACGACGCCAATCTTTTGATGTAAAAATGTAGATTTGATCTAATTAATTAATCACAGATAAATATAAATAAAGAAATAAGACAAAGGATTTTTAAAGTGCTTCAGCCTTAGGAAAATGGCCTACGTCCACTGTTTTGTATTGCTGGGTAATTTGCCTTAGTCTTGAGTATGTTCGCTTATGGAAGCTTACCCCGCTAGGGGGGTGTTACAAAGTATTTATAGCCCTTGGGCTCTCAGTGTGAATAGACAATATGCCGTTATTTAATAGACATATACATTTGTACACGATAAGAATGTTCAATGAATCTATTTTTGTCGTTTGATCTTCCTGACTAGATGCTTGGTACGCTGAGTAGCTCGGCACTGTAAGTTACTCGGTAAAATATATTGATGCCACGTTGGATGACACGCGTCTTCATGTAATTGGTCCATGTCAGTTGACTAATTTTTTTATCAACAATAATGTTTGAAAATAGTTGGGGCACATTTAGGATCTTACATGAAGGATCCAAATACAAATCAACGAAACACATTTAAATTAAAACATATTGAACATTATTCTACTATCAAGACTAACCGTTGATAACAATGATAAAATAATCACTTAAAATTACCTAGTTGAGATAATTGATATGCATTTTGTTAAATTCCAACCACGATTGAAAAATCGACTACATAAATCTCATTCTACAACATATAAGACTATAGTAAAATAAATGGCATCCATAAAACTAGTAATCTAAAAAAAGTATTCTTCAAACATAAGTGAGTGCACTCATCTCAAAATTTCTATAAATCAAATGCCCCACCATTATATATTCTTGAACATTCCCATTGATTCTTGAATATTCCTTCCTTCCTCAAGTCTACGTATAAAAGCTATAAGAATAAAGTCCTCTCTATAAATTTTATGCAAATAATTTATATGTACTTTGTTAAATTTTGAAAACAAATTCAAAACCAAATAAACATATCTCATGACCCATGACTAAAGTAAAATAAAAGGCATTCCTTAAAACTATTACAACAAATCGCTTCGTCCATGAAATCAATAAAACGATGCCGAAAAATAGAGCAAAATTTAAATAAACATGTGATGTGCATTCCATTTATTAAAATTACAAATGGTATATAGTTGCATTGTAATTGAAACTATTTTTAACTAATAGAAAGCACCAACACAAACCATGTAATACTGGGAAAAACATAATTTCAAAAATAATACTATTGTAGACGATTAATAATTTCATATTCATCCATTGGTTGAAATTATAAATTTTGGCAGAAATATTCATTGGAATTAACCTTGATATATGAATTAGAAAATACAAATTACAAATGAGGGGAAAATAGAGTGATATGAACCTAGATTTTTGGAGAAGTTAATGTATGAATTAGAAAATACAAATCACAAATGAGGGAAAAGTAGAGTAGTATGAACCTGAATTTTGGAGAAGAAACAATACGAACTCAATATACAATTGAGTTTCAATTAAATAGAGTAAATGAAAAAAACATACGATGTCAATTGAGCTCCTGGTGTTTTAGATGCCATTGTAACAATTGGTTACTCCTGGGAGTAAATGTTGGGGAGTCAAGTAAACATTATACCTTTCAATGGTAAATGGGGAAGTTGAAATGAGGAAAGTGCGTGTATCTGGATTCTTATATAAGAATAAAAATGAAGGGTATTATGGGATTTGTAGAGTGTATGAGGGTATATTAGTCATAACACCATTATAATGGAACTCCCCACTTTTTAGGTAGTAAAGATTATGTGTATACGTATGCATTGTAGTGATTAGTAAAGTATACCTACTGCATATGATACATGAGAAAAGAGCACGGGGAATATCGATTTATCTTCCATCCTCGAGTTCTAACATCACCTTCATTTTCTAAAATCTACACAAAATATAATTTAATAAAAAAAAACCAATAAAGGAACACAACAATTACGTATAGGGTAATCATAAATAACACGAGGATAGATCTGATTCAAAGATGGTGATTGAAATATCAAAATGGCATGAAATTTACCAGACTAACAGAACCTTAAGTCCAAAAATATGTATAAGAACTTATTCCCCCCTTCAGAAAGTCAAACCACTCATCTGATCAAACATATAATAGAAAACAAACTGAAAAAAGGTCATATGATCAGAGAGGTTTGAGATAGTGTTTGTCTTTAGATTGTTTTGGAATATTGCAATACAACACACATATAATCTAATAAACACATTGGAATAACTAAATAATCACTAAGGGTTCCATAAATCTCTTTCATATATACTCATAATAACTAATTTCAAGGCATGGGTAATCGATCAATGATAAAAACATCAAACAACACTTTGTTTCGTATATACTCGCGAACAAACAAAATGCAATAGAGAGCTAAAATTATTATAAAAAATAGATATAACCCTATAAAATTATGGATAATAAATTAATATTATTCAACAATTAATCACAGTCTCAATCCCATTACTTATACCCGTTAATAATATTGTACATGTTAAATCAAATTACCTTCAATTTTGGAGAAAGTGTTGTGAACAGAAAATAAGCCCTATCTCAACAACCGCATGGGTAAAAATACAAATGGTAATGTATAAAGTTGAATGTCAAGGATAAAACATGAAGTCTTCAAGTCTTTAATAAATAAGCACACATTTATAAGCATACTTATATAGGTCTAAAAATGAAGATATAAGAACCATACATTATGAAAAAACAAATCAAGGTTCTTAAAAAGCGTGTGGGGATTTTAGAGAGAGTGTAGGTCATGGTTCCTTACCATACATGCATCACCAACCCTAGACATTCCATAAACAACAAACATAAAGAAATCAAATATAAATCGGGTATGAAAATGAACCACCAAACATATTATTCAGAGGGAGTTCCAAACTACCCGTGGATGACCTAAAAGCTCGGTTCTCTCTCTCTCTCTCTCTCTCTAACCAAACATATATAACACACCCAACATGCATGCATACATCTCCATAAATAAAGAAATAAAAACATAGAATCTACTATATCAAAAAATATCGTCCATCCAAACCCCGCGAATGGACTACAAATTTTAAGCTTCAACTTAAACCCAAAAAATAATAAAACCATATTGTTACTTTACATGATCCATTTTGTGCTATACTGTATAGCTATAGTGAGAAGGATTATTAACCATCGGATATAGCTATCCCAAATTTTTCAAAAGCATCTAAAGTAAATAAATCACACCAAAAAGTAATGCATTAACGTGGGTATTTTTCCATATACCTTTTGTGCAATGTAGAAAATGAAACATATCTAATGAAAACTAAATGTATCGTCTGATTAATAGCTGGAACAAAAACATGAACGAAGATTAGAAACTCAACAATAAAGTCAAGAATCACTAAAAGCTGAACAAAGAGCATTAATTACCTCCAAAGTAGATTAGATCAGAACAAACCAAAATAACAACTTGAAGAACGTATGGGCGGAGTAGTAGGAGTGAGAGACGATCGGAGAATGAGAGTACAGGGAGAGACGAATGGCAGAGCAACTGTGACCAAAACGTGAGAGAGAGCCTAGCGGGAAGGTTGAAAAATGAGAGGGATGAGTGAGCGGGAGACTCCAAAGTGAGTGAGTGTAATTTTTTAGGGCATTTTATATTTTAGTCAAGTGTACTTAATTTTGGCACACTTAAAAACAGTGAAAATTTTTGGCACTGTTTTAAAGTGTGCTAGATTGTCATTGTTGATACCAAAATTAATATGCTGATGTGGACGAATAATACGAAGACACGTGTCAATCTACGTGGCACAATAGCAGCGAGGAAGTTCATTTCCCGACCAACCATGATTCTTTCCGAGTAACGAGGATACACCGAGGAACTCTAGCGCACCGAGGAACTCTAACGCTCTGAGGTACTCTAGTGCTCCGAGGAACTCCTGATCAACGAGCAACTATGGCGGTCCGAGCTGCACCTCGGTCGTATCATTAATTGCCAGATAATCAACAGTTCAAATATTCATTGAATGCTTATATTCTTGACGCGCACGCTGCATTAAATGTATTACCCTTTCACATGTATATCATTTAATGTATCGAACCTTTCATGTACAGCCTCAAGGCTATAAATACCCTGTATCAACCCCATTCAAAGGGACCGGAATTTCTTGAGAGAACTTGTAATCAAGAATTCCACAAATATTCAGCAATAACATAACAGTGGACGTAGGCTTTATTCCTAGCCGAACCACTTTAAAAATCTTTGTCTTATTTATTTATCTGTGATTGAATAATTAGAGCAATCTAGTTTTTTACATCAACAGATTGGCGCCGTCTGTGGGAAACGACTGTTACTATCGTTTTTCGCAAAAATCAGTTATTATCAATGGCAGATAATCCAGAATCCAGTAATCGAAATGCTGGAAATACTGGAAATCTTCCAAATCCATCTGCACCCCCAGATCTGACTGGAATTATGACAAATCTGGCTCAAGGACAAACCGCCATGCAAGAATCTATGAGGCAACTCATTCAAACTCTTCAAGGCGGTGCACCTACCTATTCAGGACAACGGAGTGATCGTGGGCAATCACGATCCAGACGTACTGCGTCATATCGCAATGGGGAGTCTAATGATTCTTCTTATCAACCTGGGCGAACTTCATCAATACAGGCTACGGATACAGATCAACGTATCACTCTCTCTCCGGAGAGAACTAGCGCTTTAGAAAGGTTAAGCAGGGTGTCTCCTTTCAGTCGATTAGGACCAAGGAGGAATATGAGTCCACCTAGAGCTCCATCGAGAAGTTTTCGGCCACCATCAGGTTTGAGAGAAGGATCAGCACAATCACGACCAGCTACTCGTCGAGATAAATCTCAGGAAGCTACGTCAGAACAATCAATTGCTCGGACTAAGCGACCTGAGGAAGGAAATGAAGCATGGAAAGGTTCCATTCAGCGGTTGGAGGATAGACTGGGCGAAATGGCTAAGGCAAGAAACCCCCTACAGAGAACTTTCGTTCAAGGGACACCTTTTGTGCAAGCCATTGTGGATTTTCCTACACCATCGAAATTCAAAGCACTTGTGGTGACCCCCAAGTACGATGGAAAGACAGATCCTGTACTTCATATAGAACAATACCAAGCTGCTGCCGATATTTATGCCGTCCCCAACGAGATGAGGTGTAGAGCATTCTCGGGAACTCTTACCGGATCTGCACAGATATGGTATAATAATCTTCCTCGGGGTAAGATTTCAACTTTTATTCAATTAGCCGAGTTGTTCATTGGCAATTTTTGTTTTGGGGCGAAGCCAGTAAAGCGAGTAGCGCACTTCCTAAGTGTTAGACAAAAATCAGGTGAAAGTACTAGAGATTACATAACTCGTTTTAATAACGAGAAGTTGGAAGTCATAGATTACGAAGAAAAGACAGCGATCACTGCTTTGATGAGTGGATTGTTGCCTAACAAGTTATACTACACTTTGGCCAAAGACCCACCTAAAACTATGTCGGAGTTGATGGCAAAAGCGGCCAAAATCATGAATGCCGAGGAGGCTATGGCTGCAAAGAAGAATATGGATAAAGAAACCAAGGTGGAGGTCGACAAGTCTAAGAAGAAAGACCAGAAAGGTAATGGTGGTGACAAGCATTCCAGAAATAATAGGACGACGTTGGAAGTCCTAAAGAAGTACGATAATTATACTCCATTGAAAATGGGTATTAATCATGTTTTGGAAGAAATCAAGAATAACGAGGAAATCAAGTGGCCAGAGAAATTGAGGACAAATCCCGATCTGAGGAATAAGGCCAAATATTGAGAATTTCACAAAGATCATGGCCATACGACCAAAAATTGCATAGCCCTTCAGAACGAGATTGAAACGCTTATCCGAAGAGGAAAATTGTCAAAATATGTAGACCGCAGGGGTGAGAGGAAGAATGATGATAGAACCAGAGAAAGATCTAGATCTCCTCGTCGTGCCGAGGAGAAAAAGAAGAGGGACCATGAAGATGATCCAGATGATGACCCCGATCTTCCCAAGAAGCCAAGACAGACTGAACGAGAGGTATTTTCCATACGTTTTAGGTCATTTGATTGTAATGTTATTACAGGAGGAGATGCAGGAGGAGGAGACCTTACTGCAGAAAGAAAAGCTTACCTCGGAGAGGCTCAAGCTTGTTCATATATTCAGCGAATAAATCTGGCCGAGGATGATCGTCCGAGGAAGGTAAACAAAGAGAAGTTAGTGATTGGTTTTTCAAAAAATGACCTGGCAGGTGTTCTTTACCCTCATGATGATCCTTTGGTGATCAAAATGAGGACGAAGGACGTGGTCATTTCAAGGGTGTTAGTAGACAACGGTAGTTCGGCAGACATCATGTATTACTCATGCTTTGATAGCTTGAATTTGAAATCATCTCAATTGGAACCTTATCATAGACCCCTTCTGGGTTTTGCTGGCGAGAAAGTTTTTCCACTTGGGACGATCAAGTTGGATATACTCATTGGAACTTGGCCTGCTTGTCGAACAGAAAGAATACACTTCTTTGTGATGGATAAGAATGTGCAGTCAGCCTACAACATCATCATGGGAAGAGTTGGATTGAAGAAGTTCGAGGCAGTTCCATCTACAATACATCAGTGTTTGAAATTCCCAACGAATTTTGGAGTTGAAATTATGAAAGGTGATCAAAAAGTAGCTCGGGAATGCTATTATTCGTCTACCGAGCAAGAGGAACTTGAAGAGTCAAGGAAAAAGACTACTACTTACCAAGTGGATGAAGGTACAGAAACTGAAACTCTTGACCCTAGGGATGAATCTCAACTCGTAAAAGGGCAGGTGGTGGAATCTACAGAAAATGTCATTCTAGACGACGAGCATCCTGAACGAGTAACCCAGATAGGATCGTCGTTGGATGTTTCAATAAAACAGGAGTTGATAACTTTCTTGAGAAACAGGAATAATACTTTTGCTTGGAGTCATGAAGACATGCCAGGAATAGATCCAAACTTCTTATGTCATGAACTCAATGTGAATAAGGAGATCAAGCCCGTGAAGCAGAGAAGAAGAGTGTTTAGTCCCGAGAAGAACCAGGCCATACAAGAGGAGGTCGAGAAACTCCATAAAGCCCAATTCATTGAAGATGTGAAATATCCAGATTGGTTGACAAATGTGGTGATGGTAAAGAAGAAGAACAACAAATGGAGAATGTGTGTTGATTTTACCGATCTTAACAAGGCATGCCCAAAAGATCATTTTCCATTGCCCAGAATTGATTAGTTAGTGGATGCTACCTCGGGACATGAGCTACTCAGCTTCATGGATGCATATTCTGGCTACAATCAGATCAAAATGAAGCCTGAAGACAGGGAAAGTACTTCTTTTATTACCCCAAGAGGAACTTATTGTTATAATGTTATGCCTTTTGGTTTAAAAAATGCAGGTGCAACATATCAGCGGTTGATGAACAAGGTTTTTGCCGAACAAATCAGTTGCAATATGGAAGTCTATGTCGACGACATGCTCACCAAAAGCAAGAGAGCTACTGATCATCTAGTTGACTTAGGCCAGACCTTTGATCAACTGGATAAATACCAAATGAAGCTCAACCCGACGAAGTGTACCTTTGGAGTACAAGAAGGAATGTTCCTCGGATACATCGTCAATCAACGAGGTATTGAGGCAAATCCAGAAAAGATTAAAGCTCTTTTAGGGCTGCGATCTCCAACGACGAGGAAAGAAGTACAGAGTCTTACCGGACGAGTTGCAGCGCTCAACATATTTGTATCCCGAGCAACTGATAAATGCCTCCCATTCTTCAAAACACTGCGAAAAAGTTTTGAGTGGACTGATGAATGTGAGAAGGCCTTTCAAGATTTGAAGAAGTATTTGGGAGCCCCACCATTGTTGTCTAGGCCAATAACAGGAGAAAAGTTATACTTGTATCTGGCAGTATCAGAGAATGCAGTCAGCTCGGCGTTGATCAGAATGGAGAATGGAGTCCAGAAGCCAATTTATTACACAAGTAAGGCTTTCCGAGGTGCAGAAATCAGGTACCCAAAGCTAGAAAAATTGGCACTGGCATTAATTGAAGCAAGTAGAAGAATGAGGCCATACTTCCAGGCCCATACCATCATCGTGTATACCGACATGCCATTAAGACAAGCCCTTCACAAGCCAGAAAAATCAGGAAGATTGATGTATTGGGCAATAGAACTCGGTGAATATGACATTGTGTATGAACCCAGATCATCATTAAAGGGGCAAGCTGTAGCAGATTTTATAGCAGAATTCACATACCCTGATACCCCCGAGGAACAAAAGGTACTTGCTGACCTACCTGTGGACGATACGGGATCAACAGACACAGATCCAGACCAACCAAGGTTGGTAAAAGGACTTGTGGATGTAGAAAAATCATCATATTCAAACCCAGACCAACTCCGGTTGGTAAAAGGGCGTGAACAGATGACCGACGAGGAACTAAGGATACCCGGGGATGATGAAAGAAAACAGATGATATTTTACCGAGGAACTCTAACAGATAAAAAATTTGAAGACGAGTTACCTACATGGAGATTATATGTAGATGGATCATCTTGCACAGCTGGTTGTGGAGCAGGGATTGTTTTAAACACCCCTGATGATGTTGACATGGAGTATGCCTTGCGATTCCAATTCAAGGCTTCCAATAATGAAGCTGAGTATGAGGCCATGATAACAGGTTTTCATTTGGCGAAAGTTATGGAAGCACGGCAAGTAATTGTTTTCAGTGATTCTCAATTAATTGTGAATTAAATGATGGGAGTATATGCAGTTAAGGGAGAATTAATGGTGAAGTACCATGCGAAGGTGATGAAGTTATTGGCAGAATTTGATGCTATTCAATTGGTGAGAATACCGAGGATGGAGAATGCTAGAGCAGACGCATTGGCCCGCTTAGCGTCAGCTACGCGCACCGAGCTGCGAAGAACGATACCAATTGAAGTATTAGAAAGTCGGAGCATAGAAGAAGACCTGATAGTGAATATAATAACCTTTGATTTAGGACCATCTTGGATGGATCCTATCAGAGCATACATTGAAGAAGGAGAATTACCAGAGGACAAGCTAACTGCAAAGAAATTGAAGTATAAAGTTGCTCGGTATGTGCTAACTAATGGTGTTTTGTATAGACGAGGAATTATGGCAGGTTTGCAGAGATGTGTGCATCCATCAGAAGTCAAAGAATTGGTGGAAGAAATCCATGAAGGATCTTGTGGAGCTCATGTAGTAGGTCGGACACTTTTGCAAAGGGTAATGACACAGGGATATTACTGGCCGACGATGAGTGCTGATTGTATAGCCTATGCCAAGAAGTGTGACAAGTGCCAACGTTTTTCCTCCATCCGAAGAACTCCACAAGCATTGTTGACACCCATAACTTCACCTTGGCCATTTGCCATGTGGGGGGTTGATCTGGTTGGACCATTGCCGATGACCCGAGGAAGGTTTAAGTACCTCGTCGTGGCAGTGGATTACTTTACTAAGTGGGTGGAAGCTGAACCACTAATTGATATGACGTACGAGAAGGTATATCAGTTCATTTGGAAGAACATCATTTGTCGATATGGTCTCCCCCATGCTTTCATCACAGATCATGGACCACAATTCGATAATGAAGAATTTGCTGCCTATTGTCATCAGTCGAACATTTTGAAGTATCATTCAGCACCAGGCCATCCCCAAAGCAATGGACAGACTGAGGTGACAAACAGAACATTACTAAAAGGTTTGAAGAAGAGGTTAAGTGAAGCTAAAGCAAATTGGATTAACGAGCTCCAATCAGTACTATGGGCTTACCGAACAACTCCCCGAGCAGCAACTGGAGAATCACCATATATGCTAGCATTTGGAAGTGAGGCTGTGATTCCTACCGAGTTGGGTCTCCCAACTCATAGAGTGCTGAATTTCAATTCCCCAGTCAGCGATTTGATGAGAAGACTGGATTTGAATATGCTCGAGGAGGTTAGAGAAGAGGCAGCCATTAGGAATGCTGCTTACCAACAACGTACAGCTCTGTTCTACAATAAAAGGGTGAAGAAATGTGACTTAAAAGAAGGGGATTATGTGCTAAAGAAAGTCATTTAGAAGCAAAATAAGTTGGAGGCAAACTGGCATGGACCTTACCGAGTTACAGAGGTTGTTCGTCCAGGAACTTACAGAATAGCAACTCTAGAGGGAGAAGAATTTAAGAATGCGTGGAATGCTGAACACCTACGCAAGTATTATCAGTAATGTAAAATGTAAAGCATTTCCTTCATTATGAATAAAGCGAGGATGTTTCGCCATTTTCTTTCTGGTTGAAAGTTTTTCGTGGAATACTAGTGTAATACACTACACTACGCACAAAAGCTCTAAGGAGCCAAAAAATACTCCTTTGGTTAGGAGGCGACACTAGTGTGACCAACTAAGGTTGGTAAGATATCTAGTGGACAGCTCTAAGGAGCCAAAAAATACTCCTTTGGTTAGGAGGCGACACTAGTGTGACCAACTAAGGTTGGTAAGATATCTAGTGGACAGCTCTAAGGAGCCAAAAAATACTCCTTTGGTTAGGAGGCGACACTAGTGTGACCAACTAAGGTTGGTAAGATATCTAGTGGACAGCTCTAAGGAGCCAAAAAATACTCCTTTGGTTAGGAGGCGACACTAGTGTGACCAACTATGGTTGGTAAGATATCTAGTGGACAGCTCTAAGGAGCCAAAAATTCGAGGAGTACATCAGCATGATCAACTACGGTTGGTAAGATAAAAATATATTCTCACATTACAACTTATGTTGTTCGGGAGGTAAAATTATTACAAAAAGTTTTTTGAAGAACAAAATATTCCAAAATACACCAAGTATAGTTGGTCGGGGATAAAAACCCACTAACTGTAGTTGGTTGATGAGGACAAATTATTGACCTTAGTTGGTCGGACACGTTTTATGAAAATATTTGAAATTGAACCAAGTATGGTTGGTCGGGGATAAAAACCAATCAACTGTAGTTGGTCGACAAACATCATTTATCCACCTTGGTTGGTTGGAAACAATTTGAACAATTTATACTCATTACTTTATTATTAAGTGATTGAACAACCTTGATACTTGTAATTTTTTTTTACTAAGTTGGTTGACGGACAACACAATATTGTTATCTTTTTAACAGATACATAGATACATATGCACAAATATAAAGGTGTTTGATAAACACAAGACAATAACAAAATTGGCAAACAGAAAATGAAAGTCTTTTCATTAAAAATCCAGAATAAATTACAAGTTACATGAATGTACTAACTGTTACATTGAAAACCTATTCTATTGGTTTCTTTCCTTTATTTTTTGAAACAGGCTCCTCGCCAGTAGGAGGATCCTCTAGGCAAAGAGGAGAATTAATGAAATTAACATCCCTGAGCATTCTGACGTTCATCACAGAAGGTGTATCCAAGAGATGCTCAGGACGAGACAATTCAACCTGAGAATGAAGGCTATAATCACCGAGGTACTTTGAAATCAAGCTACGAGGAATGGAACCAACTGGGATCCATTCCATGTCCAATTTGAAAGGTGGTACAGGCAAGTCTAATAATCCTGGAGCATGATAATCCCATAAATAATGCCCTTGCTCCAATTTTAACACACCTAGTGCGTTCAACCACCCCTGCTTGTAACCTTCATTGTTGGCATGTTCAATACGAGCATCCAAATGAACAAGGGCTTCATTATATTTTGCCATCCAGAATTCTCTGGGTTGTTTATGAAATTGAAAGGTTAATCTATCCAATTGCTCGAGAAGGTTTTTGGCAAAAAGATCCTTAGTATGAAGAGCAGACTTTGTCGCAGTCAGTTGATCTTCTAAAGATAAGTTTTTCTTGGACATTTCTGATAAAGCTCGATCTTTGATGTTTAATTGAAATGCTTGAGTTTCCAAAGTAGATTGGGTGCGAGCTTCTTCAACATTGCGACTAAGAACTCTTGATCGGCTCCGAGAAGCGACTGGAGAACTTCGCTCCTCGACAATTCTTCCTCGTCCCCGAGAACCTCTTCCTCGTCCCCGAGCAGTTCCAGAAATGGCAGATCTTCTTAAGTCATCCAGCTCTTGCCTTAATTTGGCGTTTTCGACCTCTAAGAACGAGAAACCTTCATCAGTAACGGGCAGTAGAGCAGTGGAAGATGACGCTGCAGATTCATATTGAGCCAACTTTTTCTGTAAATTATTATTTTCTTGTTCCAGGATCTCGGCAATCTGCCTGCAAGCTTCAACTTCACCTTTTAGGGTCCTTTCCCTAATATCATATCCAGCAATGATTTTCTTATGGCCTGTTTCAGAAGAGAGCTGCTGGTATCTATTTTCATAATCCTTGTGCAACGAAGCCATTGATGCATTGTGTTGATTTTGAAGATCCTCTATGAAACCATGAAGTTCCTCGATCAATTCGTAGTATGCCACATTATTGGCCACAGATCTATCAAGTAAATCCTTCAGATACCGGTAAGCCTCAACTACTTGTTCTGAGGCATCGTGACCAAGGATGTCGACAATCTCTGATACACTTAGGTCTGTATGACCAGCTTTATAATATCCATTGCATTGTCACATCAACTCAGTATCAGGAGCAGATATCAATTCCATTCTGGCCAAAAACTAATAAAGAAGAGGAAGCAGGAGTTAATAAATAAAAGCAGACAGAGTATCAATAAAAAAGAGGAATGAAGATGTATTTTATTAGATCATCAAAAGGTTACATTGTTCGATTACAAGTAATGAAATATAGAAATGATACCGAACAACTTCACACCTTTTCCTTGTCCCCCAAGACTTTCTCGGGAGGCTGGGACGAGGAGCTCGGTTGCTCGGTGGTAACAACGGTTTGATCAGCAGGAATCTTCTCGGCAGGAGGAGGCATAGAAGAAATGTCCTCGATGACAGAGGGTTGAGAAGCAGAGACTGGGTCACCCATAGCCATAGAAGATTCATCTGAGACAGGCTCATCTTCTTCTTCTTCCACAATTGCTGGAAGAGGACTAGGGAGGTGTTGTTGGAATAACTCAGAGTCGTCTTTGACCTTCAATTCTTGCAGTGCAGCTACCCAACCATCGTGGAAGTATTTCAACTTCCCATATTGGACTTGGGATGTCATAGCAGCAATCCCCTTATCCCATCCTTTCTCCCAGCCTGCGCTGAAGGATTTTTTGACCGCGACTTTTCTTCTTAATTTCTCCGAGGAGAGCTTCACATCCAATTCTTCTTTTTTGATCTTGATATCTCGCAGGGTAGATAACTCTTCCTCTGCCTTTTTCAGCTGTCCATCATACTCCTGATGTTTAACCTCTAAACCTTTTACTTTATCCTCCAAATTCTTGGAGGTTTCGGCCATTTTCACTTTCTCAGCTTCAGCCACAGCTAACTTTTTCTCCCAAACAGCTTTTTCGTCAACATACTGTTGACGAGATTCCTTTAAAGACTGGGTCAAACCCAACAGAGCATCCTCTACACCTGACGAGGAGCTTGAAGCTATAATAGCTTCATCCTTTTTCACAATATTATTGAAACAGTTCACCAGCTGAAAGATGAGAAAAATAGCAAAGTCAATACAAAATGCAAGCTTTCAGAGAAAGAAAGAAAAACCAGAAGTATGAGAAATTTACTGAAGCAAGGTGACGAGCAGCTAAGGATGTCAGCATATCCCTAGGAATTCTTTCATCAATACCATGGACCTCGGGTACGACCGAGCTCATTGAAGAACTTGGAAGAATGATGTTTGGAACATCAGTACCACCAGCAGGTAGAAAGGAGGCAGTTTCAGCCGGAGTAACCAAGGATGATTTCCTCAATCTCCTCAACGGGAGTTCAGAACCTTCAACCAAAGAAGTCTTGGTCGGAGAGATTGTAATTACATCTACTGGAGCATTTTTCTTGCTCGGAACCATTGGGGGCTTCTCGGTAGCTTTAGAAGACCCAGCCTCTGGGGCATCAGTTTTGTTTTTCCTGGCCCCAACAACAGAAGTAACATCATCAAAGAGAGCAGGAGGAGCTCTTTTCTTACCCATCCTTTAACTTAAAGGAAGATGAGAATCTGAAGATGAACCTTCTGGAGTTGAAGCTGGTTCGACAGGGCGAGCAGTATAAGAGGTTGTGTAACTCTTATACTGTAGCAGATATGAGGCAGACCTGATGTGTTCGTCTGCAATGTTCTTGTGTAAACCCCAGATAAGTTTTAGATGCTTGATATTAACCTCTGATTCTTTTGGAGTTCTTCTTTTGCTATCAACTGCAAATAAATACATAACGAGATATCAATCATACATTTTGTCAAACATGATGAAAGCATAATTTCATAAGTAAAATAAAATGAAAAATAAACCTATCCCATTGCCATAGGGGGGGCATCTGGGACCGTTGTATACTTCATCTCCAGTTAAAGGGGCATATTGCCAATTTTTTATAACCAACCCATGTTCAAAATAATCTCTATTTGAGTCAGGGAGGTTAACTACAAGAGCCCTATTCAGAAACCTAGTTTTTAAGTAATAAATATTATCTAGAGTGGCCCACTTATAGCAGTACATAATCTCAGGGATCCCAATACGAGTCCCATGAGTTAGATTTAATTTGTGCACCCCATTAATTATTCTCCATGAATTGGGGGCTATTTTTGCAGGGACAAGATCAAAATATTGACAAAACTCAAGACACAATGGATTTGGTGGAAAGGAAAAACCACATCCAGCAATAAAAAGACTGGGGAACCAATGTCCCTCAGCCAGACGAAAATAATTTTGAGGTTCAGAAAGTTCCTCCAAGATTACCCAAGATGGGATGGAAAAGTCAGAGCGGAACTTTTCAAGAGATTCAATAATGTAAACCATGATGAATAAAAGAAGAAGGAAGAAAATCTTACAGGAAGGAAGGAGATCTGCTGACAACTAACGAAGGAAAAGATGAACACATAAGAGAGAAGGAGAGAATAGAAAGCTTGAAGGCAGAAAATTGGAAAACGTAGAAGACGGTATGGTTACCTAAGAAGTTTAAATACTTTGCATTGGGAAACGGCGAAAGAAATGATTACCAAAAAGAAACTACTGAACTTCCGGCGGCTAAAAGGACAAAAACTACACGGAGATCGAAGCGCTTATAAAAAATTCAAAAAAGAAGGCGGAAGCTGCGAAATGAGAAGGAAATTTGAACACAATGTTCCTGAAACGCAGGAAAGTCATTTAATATTGCCATATACCGAGAAAGAATGTTCCATACTCCTCAAAGTTCGAAATATGAAACATTGGGGGCTTCTGTTGATACCAAAATTAATATGCTGGTGTGGACGAATAATACGAAGACACGTGTCAATCTACGTGGCACAATAGCAGCGAGGAAGTTCATTTCCCGACCAACCATGATTCTTTCCGAGCAACGAGGATACACCGAGGAACTCTAGCGCACCGAGGAACTCTAACGCTCCGAGGTACTCTAGTGCTCCGAGGAACTCCTGATCAACGAGCAACTATGGCGGTCCGAGCTGCACCTCGGTCGTATCATTAATTGCCAGATAATCAACAGTTCAAATATTCATTGAATGCTTATATTCTTGACGCGCACGCTGCATTAAATGTATTACCCTTTCACATGTATATCATTTAATGTATCGAACCTTTCATGTACAGCCTCAAGGCTATAAATACCCTGTATCAACCCCATTCAAAGGGACCGGAATCTCTTGAGAGAACTTGTAATCAAGAATTCCACAAACATTCAGCAATAACATAACAGTGGACGTAGGCTTTATTCCTAGCCGAACCACTTTAAAAATCTTTGTCTTATTTATTTATCTGTGATTGAATAATTAGAGCAATCTAGTTTTTTACATCAACAGTCATTAAATTATGTCAGAATTTGGCACAGTTTAAAACTGTGCCAGATATTTAATATCAGGGTGTGCCAAATTGTTATTTTGGGTATAGTGATTCTAGGGCCGAATCAATATCAGGTGATGCATCAACCAAATCCGAGCCTAACCTATCGTCTACTCCCTCTGAGGAGGCTGGTGTGCTATCTATGCCGGTGTGTCATGAGAAGATTTCTCACTCCCCACTTTTACCCACTTAAGGGTTTAATGATCAATGGGAAGAAATGTTGCAAACGAGAAGAGAAAAACGGGAACGAACTCCTCTAACACCAGTGTGCTTTGTTGCAAACATGAACGTGCACACGGGGTCCCTATATTATGCCCTTTGACAAGAGTCTATAGATGATAAATCCTTTATGGATATAAAATTAAGGATCACACTTTGAAAAGAATGAGCGATAGAAGGAGTCGTGGCCAAAAAAACAAAAGTAATAAAAAGAAATAGGGAGCCCTAACTACTCTAATATGGACAACCATTCACATGCTAATTGAGAGCGTAAAAGATAGTCTAATTATGAGAAATGCGAGTTAAAGTTGTAAACCAACAACACGGGATGGAGGCAACGTTACCATTAGCCATTGATGTTGATTTTGAATTATTGCATGATTGATCTATTCCTTTTAAGTTATGTCTTAACGTATTAATTTAGTTTAATATAAGCTATTAATACAATTTCACTTTTAATTTGCAGCGTTCCTCATTTGCTTTTATTAGCATTTTGCATTTATTTTTTATTTATTTTTATTTTTTAAAATTGAGTATATCTGATTTCACATTAAATAAGGTATTTGGCCATAACAATGATCAACTTATTATCAAGAAAACCTGCAATGTCGTAACAAGGTCACCCTCGGGGATTCAAATTCCATACTAACATTGTGCATTGTAATGCAAATTGAGATATACTTATTATGCACAATGTTTAGGGATAATCATTGAAGAATATATAATTAACATATGTAAATTGTGTGATCAAATAATCAACTTTAGTTAACATGTGGATGAAGATTTAATAGAACTCATTGAATTGTCGCATATCAATTATTGAATACACACTTTTAGAATCAAATAAAAAAGGGACGTGACCCACAAATTATAATTCAAGTTACAGAACAATGTATAATGTAATGTCTTGCCAAAACCACAACTTTTAAATTTAATTAAATAGCAATACTTAAATATGGTATGTTGCTATACCAAAGTTAGGACAAGTATTACAATTATCACGTCAACAAACACGCCTACGCTTGTGATACGTGCCATCGATATATTTGTATTCCTCACTTTAAAGAAAAGTCAATTACAATTTAAAAATTATGACCAACAAAAATATAAAACACAATCAAATAAGTATCATAAATGAATTAATTGGTATTTGGGGTCCGTTTGGTTCGTGGTGAAATACTTTTCACCGTGTTAAAAGTAAAAGGTGAATTATTAGTGCGGTGATTTTGTTTTCACCATCTCCGTTTGGATGGTCGAGTTTTCACTAGGTGAAAATTTTAACTTTTTCACCATTTGTTGTTTGGATGGTCAAGATTAATATGGTGAAAAAATAAAATGACCATATTACCCACATACTTCAAATGCATATAACTATTTTGATTTTCATCACACAAGTGTCAATCGCCATTAAAAAATATGCATTTACCCCAAACTAAAATTTGACATAATCACCCCCCCCACACACAACTAGTCATATTTCGCTACGCAAGACAAATAAGTAAAAAAATCATACCAATTAAAAATAAAGTCCTTATTAAAAAAGAAAACAGTCCCAATTTAAAAAAAAAAATTCCAACAATGAAAAAAAACTGTCATTTGTAAAAAAAAATCACAGTTAAAAAAAAAAAAGTCAACTATAAAAACAGTAGTCCATAATAAAAAAAAAGTTCTCAACAATGAAAAAACAGTCGCAAATAAAAGAAAAGTTTTCAACATTGAAAAAAAAGCAATCCCAATTAAAAAAAAAGTCCCAACTATAAAAAAAAAGTGTTCCAATTAAAAGAATTAAAAAAAAAAATAGTTCCCAACTATGAAACCGTCCCAATTAGTAATTAAATTCCCAACACATTACCATGCACCAAACAAATATTCATTTTTTTTTATTTTTTTTATGGGAATAGATATTCTCACACCCTCTATATGTTCCCCCACACCCTTTGAATAATAAATAACAATTGCGCCCTTAAATTTATAAAAGCAAAATGTCCAATTTTTTCACCTCCAACTAAAATAATTACATTTGATAAAAACAAAAAAATTATATTTTCAATAAAAAAAATTGTTTTTTATAAGTAATAATAAAAAAAAACTGTTTATAAAACGTAAAATCTTATCTATTTGTTTTATTAAAAAACTGTATATAAAACGTAAAATTTATTTTTCTTAAGAAACTCTTTTCTTACAAAGTGTTTTATTTTTTATTTACAAATTTTATTTTTGGTTAAAAACTGTTTTTTTTACTGTATTAAAAATAATCTTTTTACTATTTAAAAAAAATATTATCTGCGGTAGCGGTATGTATAGGCGGTCTGACCACCTATACATACCGCTGACGCGGACCATTTTTGTCTAATATGTTGGTCCGCGCCAACGGTATGTATAAGTGGTCGAACTGCCTATACATACCGTTGACGTAGACCATTTTTTTGTATAGTAAAAAGATTATTTTTAAAATAGAAAAAAATAGTTTTTAACTGAAAAAATAAATAACGAAACAATTTTTTTAAATAAATAAAAGAAACAATTTTTTAACTAGAAATGATAAAAAGAATGTCCATTTTTTAAAATAAATAACGAAATAGTTTTTTTATCAACGTCCATTTAAATAAAAAGTAATATGTTTTTTTATAAATAGCATAATATTTTTTAAATGAAAAAATAAATTTTATAATTTTTATATTTTCAGAATATTAAAATTTTAATTTTCTAGAATATTAGGATTTTTATTTTCAAAATATTATGTTTTATTTTTTTCTTAATATTACCTTTTTTTTTAAATAATAGATTTTTGGGCAAAAGATTATATTTGCTCAAATCATATTTGCATAGAGGGTCTTTTGATCTTTTAGTATTTAAATATTAAAAAGGGTGTGGGGAAAGACATAGAGGGTGTAGGAATAACTATTCTATTTTTTATTTTTTATTTTAATTTTTAATTATTTAAATTATTTATTTTTTTTTATTTATTTTTATTTTTTTTAATTTTTTTTAATTTTTTAAAATAAAAAATGAAATTTAGAAAAAATATATTTTTTTAAAATGAATATTTGATGATCGTATTAATTGAGAGGGAGAAATGAATGTGTGATAATTGTATGTGGAAATAAGAAAGGTTACTTTGATAATAAGATAAATTTTATTGTTTTCACCTGTTAAATTATTCACTTTACCCATGGTTTAAAATGGTTAAAGTTTCACCTCACTTTTCACCATATTCATTTTATTTCACCGTGTTAAATGTCCAACCAAACACATATTTTACCTAAGTGAATTTTATTTTAACGCGATAAAAAATATTTCACCATGGACCAAACGAACCCTTAAAATTCATTAAATAACATTCAAAACATTAATTAATAAAGAAAAGACACATTCATTCTCGTCGACGTTGACATGTAGAAACTCGATGATGACCCCGTGGGATTGTAAATAGAAACCGGAGTCGAGAACTCCACCCTCGAAATTAATGACCGTTGGGTTTAGTTGGCAACAACACTAAAACCTTTAATGTTATGGCCTATGACACCGCCACTCTCTCCAATTTCAACTGTACCCATCAATGCCCCTCTCTCTCTCTCTCTCTCTCTCTCTCTCTCTCATATATATATATATATATATATAAACACACAGAGAAAACATGTATTTTTTACACATACTCACGGAAAAATCATTTATCAGCCAAGAAAGTGAGGTGTTTTCTTGAATTGGGGTGACCCCATTATTGTTTCATCTTCTCACCTGCACATGGAACTGTCTCAATATTTCCTATTGACAATGCTGGCCCCAAGACTTGAAATCTTTAGTGGGTTTTTGTGTTTTTGACTCACAACAACAAAACCACCAAACTTTTGTTTTATCCGACACGTAAAGGTTCGTAATCCCACTCTTTCTTTTCTCTTTATTTATTTTGGACTCATCTGTTGGGTAGATGAACAAACTCAGGCGGATATTACAAGGTCAAATGTTTGAATATATCTACTCTATTGTATGTGAATAATAATGACAACTCCCCTTGTATAAAACCCTCACTTGATTTGCTTTTGGTGGGTTTGAAATCTTAATTAGTTCCAATTTAGGTAGAAATTCTACTAGTCAAGATTTTGGACTCCAAATTGTGGTATTTTGTGAAGAAAAAAAAAGCATAAGAAAATTCTAGGTGGGTTGTTTTTAAATCTGCTGTGATAGAGTTTTATTTTTGAGAAGTTCAAGAGTGGGGTAGCAAGGATTAGTAGTTGTTACCAAAATCAGTTATAGTTGAGAAAATTGCAGCATTATGAGCTTTGGGATGCAAACTTTATATAAGATTTAGTGGTGGGTTGTTTTTCATAAATCTAGTTCAGTTGAGAAGAACTGAGCATTTTGTGATTTGGGTGCAAAAGTTGTGTAAAAACACATCGTTTGGATTTGTGGATTAGTTGGTGTTGATTTTATTTGAGAGAAGATGGTTGGAAGTATCAATGTGATGAATCGTAGCTCGTACTCAAATGGGCCTATCACGAACCATAATGGGTTGGTAGAGAAGCTTGATGAATTTCGACGAGTTCTTGGCAAGGCTGATGGTGACTTGTTGAGGATTGTTGGCGTAGGTGCAGGTGCGTGGGGCAGTGTATTTGCAGCTTTGTTACAAGATAGCTATGGTCAATTTCGAGATAAAGTTCAAATTCGAATATGGAGAAGGCCTTCAAGAGCTGTTGATAGGGCCACAGCAGAACACTTATTTGAAGTCATCAATTCGAGGGAGGATGTGCTGAGGAGGCTCATCCGGCGATGTGCCTATCTTAAGTACGTGGAGGCTCGGCTAGGTGATCGCACCCTTTACGCTGATGAGATTTTGAAAGACGGGTTTTGCTTGAACATGATTGATACGCCGATTTGTCCTTTGAAAGTTGTGACGAACTTGCAGGAGGCTGTTTGGGATGCGGATGTTGTGGTGAATGGCTTGCCTTCTACGGAAACTCGTGAGGTGTTTGAAGAGATTAGTAATTATTGGAAGGAGAGAATTAGCATGCCCATTATTATATCTTTGGCAAAGGGTATTGAGGCTGCATTGGATCCTGTTCCTCATATAATTACGCCTACTCAAATGATTAATCGGGCAAGTATGGATCTTCTACTCTTTCTATTCATTGTCGTCTTGCTTTTTAATGTTTTAAATATTATTTTTGTTGTTTCTTTAGAACAACAGCAAAATTGTTTTTCTCGAATAAAATAGACAGGATAACAGTGTAGTGATATCATAACAAGATTTAAAAGAAAGTGTGAGAGCTTCCAATTTTTGTACTATCAATTCTAGGGTGCTCATGTTATACGATAAAGTGGTAGAGCCAGAGTTTCTCTTTGCTTTTTTGGTGGTGGTGGTGGTGGGGTGGGTGGAGTTTGTACTATTAAACATTGATTTTATAGACATTTACCATCTTTAAGTAATATCATATAAATATCTCTGTGTTTTTGGAATATATAGCCATTGCTCGTGTTCAATGTTGGGAAGTAAAGACATTGCACATTTTTTTTGAAATTTAAATCTTTTCCGGGAGAGTATTTAGTTAGGTTGTGTTTGGGAATCCCAATTCCAAGCCATAGAATTGGAATTGGAATGTGTTCAGGCCCATTTGGCAACCCAATTCCAAGGCTTGGAATTGGAATTGGAAGGCCAATTTCAATTCCGTGGAATTAAAATTGGTCGTCCAATTCCATTTCCATGGCTTGGAATTGAGTTGCCAAACGGGCCCTCAATTTGAACTAAAATTTTTGATTCCAATTCCAAAGCATGGAATTGGGGTTTCCAAACACACCCTTATAATATTTCAATTCAATAAAACACGCAATCAAATGTTGTTCATGTTGGTTGTTCTGTTATATCTTATCTCCCACCTTTCATCTTCTGGTGCAATTAAGAAACCATTTTCAACAACGTGAAAGAAACCAATTCATCCCATTTTTTGAACTTTAATATATGTTCTTGGCAGCTGGAGCACCATTAGAGAATATTCTTTATCTTGGTGGACCAAATATTGCCTCAGAGATTTACAATAAGGAATATGCTAATGCTCGAATTTGTGGTGCTGAAAAGTGGAGGGTACCTGTTGCCAAGTTTCTAAGGCAACCCCATTTCATTGTATGGGACAATAGTGACCTTGTCACTCATGAAGTTATGGGAGGCTTGAAGAATGTCTATGCTATTGGAGCTGGTTTGTGTAACTACTTTTTGATGTTCAATAAATTTATACATATATATTATGTACAAAATATATCCACAATTGCACCATTTGTCTATTTATAGTTGCTTTTCTTTATAACAGCCTTGTCCATCTAAGACTGATCAAAGGTACACACATATAGCAGATTAATTATCATACGCTAAGCATGATATGAAAATAATAGACCTTTCTTTCCTATATGTTTTCAGGATGTTAGTTAATAATGCCGTCAGAATATCAGCCTACCTGTTTTACTTGGGAATGCTTACTACTAAAGCTTCAATTTACATTTAAATTCTTTGTTAAATTTCTTCTCTTAATTGGAGGTTAAAAAGTATTTTTTTTCTTTATCTTGCCTTTCTACATGCAGACTCTTAAGTAGTTTTATTTCGCTTATACTGTAGAACAACTAATTTTTATTCCATACCGAGAGGACGGTAATGTGTTATGTCATAGAGTAATTTTATATTGATGCAGAAAAGGGAAACATGTAATTGATCATAGAGTAATTCTATACTGACGCAGAAAAGGCACACTATTAACTGGGAAGTCTGATGTAGCGTGATTTATATAGACCTTTCTTTCCTATATGTTTTCAGGATGTTAGTTAATAATGCCGTCAGAATATCAGCCTACCTGTTTTACTTGGGAATGCTTACTACTAAAGCTTCAATTTACATTTAAATTCTTTGTTAAATTTCTTCTCTTAATTGGAGGTTAAAAAGTATTTTTTTTCTTTATCTTGCCTTTCTACATGCAGACTCTTAAGTAGTTTTATTTCGCTTATACTGTAGAACAACTAATTTTTATTCCATACCGAGAGGACGGTAATGTGTTATGTCATAGAGTAATTTTATATTGATGCAGAAAAGGGAAACATGTAATTGATCATAGAGTAATTCTATACTGACGCAGAAAAGGCACACTATTAACTGGGAAGTCTGATGTAGCGTGATTTATTGTCCGGCTTGTGGGCCCTGCATGGGATATACCTAAAATCTGTTATCCCGATTATATGACCCCAAATATATGTATATATATATTTTAAATTTTGGTCAGAAGAAAAATATATATTTGAAGTTCAAAAAAGAAAACATTTCCAAGTGAAATATGAAAATCCATTAAATTTGAGTTGGGAATTACAATAGCTGCTTTTCATTTTGATTTGTCCAGGAATGGTAGCAGCACTAACCAATGAAAGTGCTACTAGCAAATCGGTTTACTTTGCCCACTGTACATCGGAGATGATACTTATCACTCATTTGTTGACGGAAGAACCTGAGAAGCTTGCGGGGCCTTTGCTTGCTGATACTTATGTAACCTTGTTGAAAGGTCGTAATGCATGGTATGGTCAAATGATAGCCAAGGGAGAACTCAGCCTCGATATGGGAGATAGCATCACTGGCAAGGGTATGATTCAGGTAATATTACTCATAGCTATATGAAAGATCCAGGTAAACTTGCATTTGCTTGGAATATTACTAAAGTAAAGACAACACTATGTTTCGGTCTCAGAGGTTATAGAGGAAACAAGGATGAAAGGAAAAAATTATGTTACATTTAAGGGTAAGGTGCAAAAAATCCTCTTGAACTTCTGCACCTTTTTTTTCCAGGATTTTCTTGCCAAAATTGCATAGTTGAAGTTTTCATTTTTTACTTACCCCTGCATCATATTGTCAAGTACACTAAACTGTAACATATTTACCTTTCATGTTTTCCCGGATACTTCCCATGATCAAAACATAAGTGCTTAACAATTGTATATATGGTTATCAGTGTTCATATGAGGTTTTTAATATAGTGTTTTGCACCCGAGCATAAGTATATTAGTTCCAACTCCCTTCACTTGGCTGTGTCAATTTTCAAGTCAAACAGCTGTAATTTTTCTTTTAAGAACCTCCTTTTTGCAATCGTACCCAGGATGGGAAGTTGTATCATCTTGGTTGCAAACAAGTGTATTTTCCTTCTAAACATTAAATGAAAAACTGCATTACTTCCATTTGTGTTCCAACTAAAATAAAATAATTGTAACTCTCCTTTGATTTTACCAGGGAGTCTCGGCAGTGGGAGCATTTTATGAACTTCTGAGTCAATCGAGTTTAAATGTAGAGCATCCTGATGAAAAGAAGCCTGTTGCTCCGGTTGAGCTGTGCCCCATCCTAAAGACATTGTATAAAATACTGATAAGAAGGTAACTTTTCTCATCAATTTCATGTTTCGCGTGCCATGAGCTACCACTTACTTCCTTAATGTGTGTGCATATATATGTTTTGAACCTATTTTATGGGATTATATATCCTATCTAAACAAACTATTTTGTATAAAAACAAATTATGTCTTAGTGAAGATACCTCGACGATTTGATATGGGAAGAAATAACAATGGTCAGTGGAATTTTTTTTATTTAACTCAAAATCTGCGTCTGGCAACTGTTTGGGACCTACTCTTCTATCATATAATATGCACACTTGGGTTTCATTTGGTTTGTAGTGATATATTTTTTGCCTACGTGAAAAACAAAATAAGGTATGGTTGCCTGGTGACAATTAGCCCTGCAGGCAGCTGGGGGTTTGGGGGAAGAAAGGAGGGGGGGGGGGGGGGGGGTGTTGGCGGTAAGGAATTTTATTATTTGAATGATTTTTAGTCATTGGGAGGTTGGTATTTAAGCGTTTCCATGTTTATCTTTATTTACCATAGTTGTTTTTCTCCTCCATCAGCTTCCTTGGTGAGCAGGACTATTAGTAGTTATAGATAAAGGCTTTGGCTTCCCCTGGTA
Organism: Sambucus nigra; assembly: GCA_949130495.1. Taxonomy (NCBI): domain Eukaryota; kingdom Viridiplantae; phylum Streptophyta; class Magnoliopsida; order Dipsacales; family Adoxaceae; genus Sambucus; species Sambucus nigra. Next base: position 184,300,446 of record OX422216.1, read on the forward strand.
GGCAGAATGTTATGACTACGTATATGAATGAGAATGAACGAGAAACTCGAATTGCTTGAGCTGTTGTAATTATGCTCCCGCTGAGGGACTAGTTGAAGTAATGAGCCTCCCAATATTGGGAGGCTCATTACTTCAATTGAGATGGGGAAAAATCATTTCATTTTTTAGTTGACACTTTACATCACAAAATGGTGAAACTATTGGCATATTTAGATTCAAGTTTGTTAAGATAACATAATTACTGGGTGTATTGCTAAAGGGCAAACCCAGTGCACGAGGCTCCCGCCACTGCGGGGTACTGGGGGGCTGGGTGTATTGCTAATCTACAATTTTATATGAATCAATTTTTTAACTTTGAATAGGCAAAAATACTTTTCACCATGGTAAAAATTATTTCATCTCAAACCAAATGAGCCAATAACTGCTTCGATCATAAACCTTCGTTGTCACAGCGCGCTACTAACTTGATCCAGTTAAGTGTTAGAAACGAAAAACTTTGAACACTCTTGGATCTCAAAAAGTAGGGGTGGCAATTCGGGTTAGTTGAGTCATAATCGTGTTGTGTTGATTTGGGTTCGAATACTAATTTTGAGTACTGATCAACCTCAAGTTGCCTTAGTTAAATGCGTTATAATGTCAAAAGATGTTTAGCTGCATCCAGTGCCATGCATTCTTGTTTTTTTATAGATCCTGTTGTGTAGTGGCTATTAGTCAGCAGTTTTATGCGTTATTTGGGTTTAGTCTAATTTGGGTAGTTTTTTAGGCTACTCTCCTGACTTTTTTTACTTTCTGCTGTTAGTACTAAAACTGCTGTGTTGATTTGGGTTCGAATACTAATTTTGAGTACTGATCAACCTCAAGTTGCCTTAGTTAAATGCGTTATAATGTCAAAAGATGTTTAGCTGCATCCAGTGCCATGCATTCTTGTTTTTTTATAGATCCTGTTGTGTAGTGGCTATTGGTCATGTTTTATGGGACGTGTCATTATCACCGCATCTCATGATAACTTCTTTTTCAGCAGTTTTAGTACTAACAGCAGAAAGTAAAAAAAGTCAGGAGAGTAGCCTAAAAAACTACCCAAATTAGACTAAACCCAAATAATCTAAATTAAATAAAAGGTCTTTTCTCCTTTCTTTTGCATTTCTCTTGGTGTTTTCCGAGAACCCAAGTATAGTGTAAGTGCTTTAGTTGAGTGAGTTTGATATTGTAAGTTAGCTTTCACTTGAAAAGACAAAATCCGCTGAAAATTTTAATTAAAGACGAAACAGGCCTAGTAAGTTATCATCAGAGTGCAAAAACTCCCCTGATTTTTATTTTTATTTTTTTTTGCAAGAAATTCCCTTTAATACAAAGGAAAAAAACCTTGAACTATTTGTACTGTAGGAAACTCCCTCTGAACTATGCATGAAGTAGGCATTTTACTGCAAGCACCTTGTAGCACTTTTCAGTCACGCACACACGAGAGCCTGTGAAAAAAAAAAGTCCTACACCGACACAGTTTTGCGACACATTTGGTGCGACACAGTGAAGTGTCGCACCGGTATTGGCTACTGCCGCTGGCGCGGACCCACATCCATAAGGCAATAGCAAATCCCGGTGCGACACGTCACAGTGTCGCACCATTCTGTATCAAAACTCTGTGTCGGCTTAGCATTTCTGGAAAAAAAAATGCATAGTTTAAGAGGATTTGTTGCATTAAACATAGTTCAGGAGTTTTTTTCACAAAAACTGAGAAGTTCAAGCTTTTTCTTCTTCTTTTGCACTCGAGACTTTTAATTAACTACGATGTAAAGAACTAATTATCAATTATTCTTTATATAACTTTTGCTTTTGGTATTTGGGATACCAGGGAACAACAGCCCCGAGCAATTCTTCAGGCACTGAGGGATGAAAACTTAAATGATCCGCGTGACCGTATTGAGATTGCGCAAAGCCATGCTTTCTATAGGCCTTCACTTCTTGGGCAGCCCTGATATCTGTTCCAATGGAAGTAATCAGCAACTATACATATTGCATTTGTTGGAAGAATTACATGTTTAAAGTTTAAACATTAAACTGCAACATAGTTCTGTTTTTATAATGGATTATTTTTCATCATCTCACTTCTTTGAAATTTTAATCATTTGGTTCTATGCTGCAACACCTAGATCTGTATTATTTTGCATGTGCTCAGTTTGCCTAAGATAGATGATTGGTGCATTAGGCCAACCTTTCTTGCATTAGGCGAACTGCGTCTGAGTGTTAAATCAATTAGTTTGTGGCGTTTGTTTGACGAGTTACTTTTATCCCTGTTGATTCAAGTTTTCAAGAAAGCGAAACAGGAATCTTCGAAGTATCATATTTGTTAGCTTTTCTGGGAGCCAAAGGACAAAGTGTTTGCAAGTCTTCTTGGTTTGCAATATTTAAGCTGATTTAGGTGTAGTTTCTCGTAACTGATGAATGTTATGGTGGATGCTAAATGTTGAATAGGAACTCTAAAAGAATTGTGTATTAATGAACTTCGATGTTGTTTGTTGAAATATATTTCATATTTAATTTTGAATGTTGAATAAATGTTATTTGAACTTTCTTACCAATATATCTTTTTTTTTCTAAAAACAATCTATACTAGTGTCTAAGGGAAAGTTGGAGAGATGATTTAAAAAGGTCTTTTGACAAAATCCCAATTTAGTAATAAGATATTTAACTTTACCACAATCTTTTAAAGAAATTAGATATAACACCAAAATCCCAATTTCATGTTCTTCATTTTCTCATGTCGAATGCCGAATTCGAGCTTTAAACGTACAGAGCTCGAGCAACTCGATTTTGAGTGGTCTAATTGAGCGGTCTAATTGAGCTTGTGTATATCTTAAAAGATGAACTTGAGTCGAGTTCAATGATCGTTGTTTTTTTAACTCAAAATTTGATCGAGTTCTGTTCGTTTGCTTAACAACCGAGTTGAGCTCGAGCTTTCAATGAGTGGAGCTCGAGTTGGTCATGAATTGAGCTTAAACATTATTTGAAGCTCGTCTAATAATTGAGCTTAACTAAACTTGACGCACACACACAAACACGCACACACCCAATTGTGTATAACCGTCCTAGGGAAATACTTAGATATCCAATTCTCTGATCTCGAAAGCTTAGAGGTCATTACCCGCATATCTTTGAAGGTAGTTTTCTCGTTTTGCGACAGTTTTGTGTTTCTTATTATCTCATCCATCATCTAGCTTCAAATGTTTGTCTGGTTTTGCTTGTTAAGCACCCCACCCATGCCACTATTAGCTTGAAGCACTTGACATTGTTGTAGGGCTTGTAAATGTGTTTTGTAACACCCTGCAAAAAGCCTCGAGATAATCAATTTTAAACTTTTCAAAACCCATTTTTTAAGGCCCAACAGATGAATAACAATTGTGAAAACTAAATAACCGAATTTATATAAATGAACAAATATTCTTTATTTATTGAAATAAATAGGGCACAGAGAAAATTTTAGAGAGAGAAAGAGTTCTCATTAATTGGTGTGTCAAATTTTTTTAGGGGGGGGGGGGGTCACCCCTTATTTATATTACAAGTTGGTAGCGTACTAATATGAGTGGACATCCACTTAAATAGGATAAATACAAATGTTTATAATACTCCCCATCGGATGTACACTATTTCTACCATTCAATGATTATTCCTCATTAAAACCTTACTAAGGAAAACACACTGGGAAAAACCGTAGTGAAGGAAAAAGAGTGCAATTTTTGTGATCATTGAGTCGGTGTTGGATGTGCTTAATGCTGCTTCGTTAAAACCTTTACTAGGAAAATCCAGTGGGACAAAACCTAGTTAAAGAAAAAATAGTACAACGCACAAATGTCCCAAATTACATGTTCTTGTACTTGATAAGATGCTCCCCCTTATTGATATGTTCAATTTCACTATTGGTGGAGTCGACGCACTCCAATCTTATACATAAACTTCTGAAATGTCGTCTTTGGTAGTGACTTTGTGAAGAGATCAACTAAGTTATCACTTGAACGAAATTGCATGACTTTAATCTTATTTTTCTTCTGAAGCTCACATGTGAAGAAATTTTTTGGTAAAATGTATTTGGTTCTATCTCCTTTGATGAATCCCTCCTTAATTTGTGATACACATGTTGCATTGTCATCATAGATGACATTTGGAATATCTGTAATGGAAGACAATTGAAAAGAACGTGACACCCCACCTAATTAAACCTTAGGTGATCACTTAATTTAATTTAAACAGGTTTCTTAAATGGTTCATTCTTAGCATCACTGCCGAAAGCTTTTTAAGTTACTAACCACCTAAGTGAAATTAAGCTAGTGCCAAATTTTATCTTCCTTAAGCAGAATAAACAACCCATACAAAACGATACAATTCCAGCAATAATAAAACAATTCTCATCAATAACTGAATACAGATAAAGTCTTGCCGAAAAACCACGGCCAAGAAAAACCAACTCAAAATCCAAAATCAGAATAACTGTAAAAGTAAGGATTAGATAACATGTCCCAACTAAGAATAATAAAACTGAGATCCTGCGCTAGAACTCAAAAAGAGGAAACGTCTAAACAATCCCTGCAACATCCACATGTGCTGCAGCTCCCAATTCCCTCGAATGAAATCATGCTGGGTGTCCCTGTGGCTGGGCACCTAAAAGGTTTTAAAAATTTTACATAGCAAGAGTTAGTACTCAAAACATTTAAAAATATTTTGCAAGTAGTTATCACAATTGAGTTATTGATTACACATATTAAGATTTCGCACACTCCCTTGAGCTTCCTCACCTATCTTCTATAGTGCATGTCTAACGAGGGTACTTACTTCACCTAGTTGTACTACCTCAGTTAACTAGATCAGAATATCCCAGTGCTTGTACCCCCTCACTAAGTCCCATAACCTACTCGCGGTATTTTAATAATCCATATCTCATATGTTATAAACGTAGATAACTTACTTACTTCTTGTTATCCTTATTCTTATAATAATTACATCACACTACTTAATTATAACTAAGATATTTTCCATCCATCTCATTATCTACTATCCTAAGTCAGTAGATTATACATATGGAATACATTTTATCACACAACATGCATTAAATATTAGTTATCACTAACATATCCTTTTGACACACACATAAAGGACTCTTGGTTCGGAAGTTGGTTCGGAATGATACATCGACCCCAACTATATAAATATATATATATATATATATATATATATATACACATATTCTGGTTCGGGACTCTTTCATCGCGACACCAGTTTAAGGTTTGGTTCGACATTTTACATCGACCCCAAACCTATAATAACATTATGTTAGTTCGGAATATCTCATCGACCCTAACATAATTAATTTAGGTAAAATTATCTTAACCCAAAATTTCTATAATTTAGTAGGTACACACCCGACCTATCAAATCATGCCCGTACGTAATATATTTTACTTATATTCACCGTACTCATTAATTTACGATTTATTTCACTATCGCATTTATTTGAGTATTCACGCAACTCTAAGGGTCCTAGTTACCCCTCCCTTGATTCAGTAGTTAAGTTATCTTTAACCTACTGGTACTTTTCTGGAATTGACTCTCACTATTTCCGTAACTAAATTCTCACATTCCAGACATACGCTCAATCGGTTATCTTCCCGTCGGTCCATTTCTCCAATTTTCACACTCAATCATTTATGAAGAAATCTCACGGTACACCTACTGGTATTTATTAAGTCTCCTCATAGGTAAAATATCATCACTAAGGTTCCCATTAAGTGACGGTAATTTAAAATTAATTTATCCACGAAATTCTCTAAAGTACAGCCAGGGTCGATCGATCGACATTCAGGGGTCGATCGATCGATCAAGCAGTGACAGACCCAGATCGTCTTCTTCATGCGGGTTTCACCATTTTTGTTTATCTATCTCTCATGATAATTCACCATACTTGCAACTAACAATTTCTAATCATTCCTACATATTCTGGGATGATTACTAACGATTTAAAACAACAAAATCATTACAAATTTCGTCCAAATTAACTAAAAATCTTCTTATTATTCAAGAACCCTAAAAATACAATCTTTCCATCTTTTCATCACAAGTCCAGATTTTTAGTTCGATTTAATCATCAAGTCTTCTATGATATCAGAATATTTGGAGATAAAAAACATTCTACATGAAATCCCCAATCATGGATCATAATAAAGTGTTTACTCCCAAAAATATCATAAAAAACATGTTCTTCATAAAGCTTATATATGGGTATTATAACTCAATTTATTTTGCAAATAACCACTTGCCTTATGCTTTGTAGGGTCTGATTTCGTGGTTGTTGTTGATGATTGATGATTTTTATCCTTCAATCCTCCTACCCAACAAGTTGATGGTGAAATCTCCTTAGAATTCTCCCTCCTTCCTTCTTTTTTGCCTTAGGAAATCGTTTCTCTCTTCTCTCTAATGGCTATGGTGTATTTCCTTCCTCTCTAACCCTAGCCTCTAACTCTTATAATCTGACTTAGGGTTCCAAAATTCGTAGGTCTCCTCACCCTTAAATGTAAAGAGACCCAAATGCCCTCGAATGGTCCCGGTTTAGCCCAAAAATGACCCGACACTCAACTAGTACCCCCGGGTACACTATTTTGACTAATTCGACCCTTTCGGAATCATCTGTGGACTCTAAATTATCTTTTGAGTCTCTTAAAATATGTTTCTCATCTCACCTTAAATCTTTGTCTACGTGCGTCATTCGGTCGAGATAACTCAGGTACGTCCATATAAATCGCTAGGCCGTACATATCAACATTCAAAATTTACTACTCACATTTAGTAAATTTTTAATCGTCATATTTATCAGTGCCTAAATTTTATTAACATTACATCACATTAAATTACTCTACTCACGTAATTTAATTTAAAACGTGTCACATTAAATTACTCTACTCACGTAATTTAAATAAAACGTATTTTATCACATTAAATTACTCTACTCACGTAATTTAAATAAAAATGTATTTTCCTAACTATGCAGAATTACGGGGTATTACATACTTTCCCTCTTACAAAAGGAATTTCATCCTCGAAATTAGAAAATACCTACGGTGAATAATTCATGATGTTGTTCTCGCCTATCCTCCTCCCGTTCCCAAGTAGACTCATCCATATTGTGATATCCCCACTGTAATCGCACTACGGGTACCACCTTGGATCTTAGTTTGCGCTCATTATAATCTAGAATAGCCACGGGTCTTTCTTTATACGAGACATCTGGCTGCAAATCGATATCCTCCAGTGGAATGTTCCAGAAGGATCTCTCACTCCTCTTGTATTTCTTCAGCGACGCTACATGGAATACATCGTGTATTCGCTGAAGATGCTCAGGGAGTCCCAATCTGTAAGCTACTGGTACCATCCTCTCAATGATAGGAAACGGCCCCACATATCTCGATGCTAACTTCCCCTTCTTGCCAAACATCATAATCCCTTTCATAGGAGATACCCGAATTAACACCTAGTCGCCCACATCTAGTTCCACGTGTCTCCTACCAGCGTCAGCATAACTCTTCTGCCTATCCTGAGCTATTCGAATACGTCCTCGAATCAAATCTATTTTGGAGGAAGTATCATGTATTATCTCTGGCCCCAATAGCTTGTTATCCCCCACCTCTAACCAACAGGCGGGCGAACGACAAGGCCTCACATAAAGTGCCTTGAATGGAGCCATACCGATAGTGAATTGATAAGAGTTATTATATGCAAACTCTACCAAAGGAAAATATGGCTCCCATCCTCCCCTAAAATCTAGGACATACATCCTCAACATATCCTCCAACATCTGGTTTACCCTTTCAGTCTGACTGTCCGTCTGTGGGTGATATGCCGTACTCAACCGTAAGTCAGTGCCCATGGCCTCCTGAAAGCTCTGTCAGAAATGTGACACAAATATTTTATCTCTGTCAGACACAATATTAATAGGAACTCTGTGCAGCTTAACGATCTCTGAAATAAATAGCCGCGCGTACCGCATCGTATCATAATCCGTACGAATCGGTAAGAAATGAGGTACCTTAGTCAGCCGATCCACTATCACCCATATGGAGTCGTGACCCTTCTGTGATGTTGGTAATCCAGTAATAAAATCCATCGAGATACTCTCCAACTTCCACACGGGAATCTCCAGTGGTTGTAGCATCCCTGAAGGTCTTTGATGGTCAACTTTTACAAGCTGACATATAACACACCTTGAGACAAATTCTGCAATGTCTCGTTTCATACGTGACCACCAATATAGTCGTCGCATATCCTGGTACAATTTGTCTCCACCTGGATGTAACGAAAATTTTGACCCGTGCGACTCCGTCATTATGGCATGCCTCAAATCCTCATCTTCGGGTACTATCAGCCTACCATTAAACCATAGTCCGCCCTCTGAGCTGCTGGAGTAGGACTCTGCCCCCTCGGCCAGTAACTGTCGTACTCTGTCCTGACAAAATGGGTCCTCGGCCTGTGCCCTCACTACCCGCATAACACTCTTGGGAGTGATAGCTAAAACTGCCATATATGCTCTAGCTATCTCATCCTCGTGTCTAAGTTCACTCCACTTCGCCTTCTAAATTCCTGCTAACTCTCCGGTAGGTCTTCTGCTTAACGCATCTGCCACCACGTTAGCCTTACTAGGATGATACTGTATATCAAACTGGTAGTCCTTCACGAATTCAAGCCACCTCCTTTGACTCATATTCAGATCCTTCTGAGTGAAAAGATATTGAAGTGACTTATGATCCGTGAATAGAGTGAACTGCTCGCCCAGAAGATAGTGTCTCCATATCCTCAATGCAAAAACGACCGCAGCCAACTGGAGGACATGGGTGGGGTAATTCTTCTCATGTGGCTTAAGTTTTCGGGAAGCATAAGCTATAGCTTTCTCTTCCTGCTGTAACACACCCCCAAGCCCCTGTAAGGATGCGTCAGTATATAGTCGGTACTCCATTCCGCTCCTAGGTAAGGCAAGAACGGGTGCTGATATCAACTTGTCCTTTAGCTCATCAAACGCTAACTGACAACAGTCACTCCATACGAAGGGCACTCCCTTCTGAGTCAAGTTCGTCAAAGGTCCGGTAATTTTTGAGAACCCCTTGATGAAGCGGCGATAATAATCGTCCAACCCCAAGAAATTGCGAATTTTGATCGGTGTCGTGGGCTATCCCCACTCCCTCACCGCCGATACCTTACTCGGGTCAACAGCAATGCCTCTGCTTGATACAACGTGGCCTAGGAACTGAACCTCCCGAAGCCAAAATCCACACTTCTCAAATTTGGTATACAACTGATGGTCCCGCAATGTCTGTAGAACCATTCATAAATGTTCAGTGTGTTCTTCCTCCGTACGAGAGTAAATCAGAATGTCATATATGAATACAATCACAAACTGATCCAAAAACTCCCTGAATACCTTGTTCATGAGATCCATGAATACTGCAGGCGCATTAGTGAGCCCAAACGGCATTACCCTGAACTCGTATGACCCGTACCACGACAGGAAAGCGGTATTAGGTACATCCTCTTCACGAATGCGCAGTTGGTGGTAACCCGACCTCAAATTAATCTTTGAGAAGTACGCAGCCCCTCTCAACTGATCAAACAAGTCGTCGATCCTCGGTAACGGATACTTATTACGTATCGTCACTTTGTTCAGCTCCCTATAATCTACACACAGACGAAGTGAACCATCCCTTTTCTTTACAAATAACACCGACGCACCCCATGGCGATGTACTCCGTCGAATGAAGCCCTGTCCTAAGAGCTGCTGAATCTGTTCCCTCAACTCTCGCATCTCCAAAGGATCCATGCGATACGATGCTCTTGCAATCGGTCTCTTCCTCGACGCTAGGTCAATAACGAACTCTATCTCCCTGCTGGGTGGTAACCCAGGTATCTCCTGAAAGACATCCTCGAAATCCCTCACAACAGGGATTGAGTCTAGAGAAATGACAACCCCTTGTGAGGTCTCCTCCTCAATATAATATAAATGAGTGCGCGATCCTCCCTCGGGGAGTGGCATTGCCACAAGGAACATCTCTTGTCCCGGGATGAAAAACACGATAGTCATCTCGTAGTAATCTATCATTGCCCTATAACGCGCCAGCCAATCCATGCCTAAGATGACGTCATATCCCTCCATATCCATCACTAGGAGGTCTGCCGCTAGACTCAATCTCCCGACCATAATGTCCACACCTTACAAATCGAATGTATAAGGGACCCACTACCCATCGGTGACTCCATGCACATAAGATGGGTGTCAGCTGTCGCTAAGAGGCCGACTGCCCGTGCAAATCTAGTGGCAATAAATGAATGCGTCGCCCCCGTGTCAAACAAAATACTACCCTCAAGTCCATAAATAGGAAACATACCCGCGATTGTCGGCGGTGCTGGAGGTGCTGGCTGAAATGGAATGTCACGGACGTTGAACACACGTCCGTAGTGCATCTGGCCTGGCTGCGGGGCCTGTGCTGCTGCTGGGGATAACGAAGCCTGCTGCCCCTGTTGGGTACCCTGTTATTGTGCCCTATCTTGCTGTGGACAATTCATACTCTTGTGACCCTGTTGGCCACAAGTGAAACACTGACCCTGAAACTGCCTCTGACCGTGGCCCTGACGTGGGCCCTGTCGACCTTGGCCTTGCTGTCCTCCACCTTGGTTCCCTAGGCCCTATCGGCCCTGAGGAACTGGATGTTGGGGACCCTGCTGGCCCTGTCTGTCAAAGCAATGCCTCCCATGCTTAAACTTCTTGGCAGAGTTCCCCTGTCGGGAATCCTGCCCTAGCTGGCCCACTGTTTGCTGCTGTGGTGTGCTGCTGTCACTACTTCCACCTAATTTTCCCAGTTGGCTAGGCTCACCTCTCTTGTTTACCTTCGCATGAAAGCGGTGGTCTTGACAGTGTAGTAGAGCGGCATTGACGACATCTGTATAAGTTACCAACGCCGGATTGCCGATCAAATGCTGTCTGATTCTCCAGGTCAAGCCATCCATAAATTTTGACTTCTTCCCCTCCTCACCACTCACCTAATTTGGCACAAAGTTAGCCAAGCGGGTAAACTCCTCCTCATAATCAGCAACTGAGCGATCACCCTGAACCACCTCACTGAATTTCTTCCTCATCTCTGACTCTACTGCTGGAGGAAAATACTTGCAGTCAAACCGCACCCAAAACTCAGAAATTGCCGTAGTGTCCCTTTCCTCGGTGGTGGTAACTGACTCCCACCACTGTAAGGCCGCTCCCGACAGAAGGAAAGTGGCTAGCATTTGTTTCTGTACTTCGGTGCACTCTAGCATGTGCAAGTGGCGCTGGATATTTTTCTTCCAGTTGCACGCCTCCACTACATCGGTACTACCCTGGAACTCAGGTGGATGCCCTTTCTGAAATGTCTCTCTGACTCGTTGCCAAGTAAATGGCCCTGCTGGGGCCTAAACTACCGGTGCCACGGGAGGAGGTACTTGGGGCTGAGGAAAATTGGCTTCCATTGCCCTCATCGCTGTCTCAATTGCCTGAGCCACTATCACTACAACCTGAGTAGTGGAAATTAACTCGGATGAGGGTGGTGGTAGCGGAACCTGTGGCTCCTGATGAGCCTCCCTCACCTAATCCCTGGCTTCAGCCCTCTCCGCTCACTGCCTCCTCGGTGGCATCTGAAATAAGAATAAATTGTATAAGTACACAGTTTATACAAAATTTTAAGAGCAGATGTACGATAACGCAAAAGCGAATATTAAATCAATAGTCCTAATAGTAGGGCTCTAATACAACCAAACGTTACGCTGAAACACAGTAAGCCGTACAGATCCTATGGATACTAGAACCTGATGCTCTGATACCATCTGTGACACCCCACCTAATTATATCTTGGGTGATCAAGCCTTAATTTAATTTAAACAGGTTTCTTAAATGGTTCATTCTTAGCATCACTGCCGAAAGCTTTTTAAGTTACTAACCACCTAAGTGAAATTAAGCTAGTGCCAAATTTTATCTTCCTTAAGCAGAATAAACAACCCATACAAAACGATACAATACCAGCAATAATAAAATAATTCGCATCAATAACTGAATACAAATAAAGTCCTGCCGAAAAACCACGGCTAAGAAAAACCAACTCAAAATCCAAAATCAAAATAACTGTAAAAGTAAGGATTGGACAACATGTCTCAACTAAGAATACTACAACTGAGATCCTGCACTAGAACTAAAAAAGAGGAAACGTTTAGACAATCCCTGCAACATCCACATGTGATGCAGCTCCCAATTCCCTGGAATGAAATCATGCTGGGTGTCCCTGTGGCTGGGCACTTAAAAGGTTTTAAAAAAATTTACATAGCAAGAGTTAGTACTAAAAACATTTACAAATATTTTGCAAGTAGTTATCACAATTGAGTTATTGATTACACATATTAAGATTTCGCACGCTCCCTTGAGCTTCCTCACCTCTCTTCTATAGTGCATGTCTAACGAGGGTACTTACTTCACCTAGTTGTACTACCTCAGTTAACTAGATCAGAATATCCCACTGCATGTACCCCCTCACTAAGTCCCATAACCTACTCGCAGTATTTTAATAATCCATATTTCATATGTTATAAACGTAGATAACTTACTTACTTCTAGTTATCCTTATTCTTATAATAATTACATCACACTACTTAATTATTATTAAGATATTTTCCATCCATCTCATTATCTACTATCCTAAGTCAGTAGATTATACATATGGAATACATTTTATCACACAACATGTATTAAATATTAGTTATCACTAACATATCCTTTTGACACACACATAAAAGACTCTTGGTTCGGAATGATTCATCGAACCCAAGTGAGAGTTGGTTCAGAATGATCCATCGACCCCAACTATATATATATATATATATATATATATATACACACACACACATATTCTGGTTCAGGACTCTTTCATCGCGACACCAGTTTAAGGTTTGGTTCGGCATTTTACATCGACCCCAAACCTATAATAACATTATGTTAGTTAGGAATATCTCATCGACCCTTACATAATTAATTTAGGTAAAATTATCTTAACCCAAAATTTCATATAATTTAGTAGGTACACACCCGACCTATCAAATCATGCATGTACGTAATATATTTTACTTATATTCACCGTAATCATTAATTTACGATTTATTTCACTATCGCATTTATTCGAGTATTCACACAACTCTAAGGGTCCTAGTTACCCCTCCCTTGATTCAGTAGTTAAGTTATCTTTAACCAACTGGTACTTTTCTGGAATTGACTCTCACTCTTTCCGTAACTAAATTATCACATTCCAGACATACGCTCAATCGGTTATCTTCCCGTCGGTCCATTTCTCCAATTTTCACACTCAATCATTTATGAAGAAATCTCATGGTACACCTACTGGTATTTATTAAGTCTCCTCATAGGTAAAATATCATCACTAAGGTTCCCATTAAGTGACTGTAATTTAAAAGGAATTTATCCACGAAATTCTCTAAAGTACAGCCAGGGTCGATCGATCGATGGGATATGGTCGATCAATCGACTGCTCGATCGATCGACATTCAGGGGTCGATCGATCGATCAAGCAGTGACAGACCCAGATCGTCTTCTTCATGCGGGTTTCACCATTTTTGTTTATCTACCTCTCATGATAATTCACCATACTTGCAACTAACAATTTCTAATCATTCTTACATATTCTGGGATGATTACTAACGATTTAAAACTACAAAATCATTACAAATTTCGTCCAAATTAACTAAAAATCTTCTTATTATTCAAGAAGCCTAAAAATACAATCTTTCCATCTTTTCATCATAAGTCTAGATTTTTAGTTCGATTTAATCATCAAGTCTTCTATGATATCAGAATATTTGGAGATAAAAAAATGTTCTACATGAAATCCCTATCAATCATGGATCATAATAAAGTGTTTACTCCCAAAAATATCATAAAAACCATGTTCTTCATAAAGCTTATATATGGGTATTATAACTCAATTTATTTTGCAAATAAATACTTGCCTTATGCTTTGTAGGGTCTGATTTCGTGGTTGTTGTTGATGATTGATGATTTTTATCCTTCAATCCTCCTTCCCAACAAGTTGGTGGTGATATCTCCTTATAATTCTCCCTCCTTCCTTCTTTTGCCTTAGGAAATTGTTTCTCTCTTCTCTCTAATGGCTATGGTGTATTTCCTTCTAGCCTCTAACTCTTATAATCTGACTTAGGGTTCCAAAATTCGTAGGTCTCCTCACCCTTAAATGTAAAGAGACCCAAATGCCCTCGAATGGTCCCGGTTTAGCCCAAAAATGACCCGGCACTCAACTAGTACCCCCGGGTACACTATTTTGACTAATTCGACCCTTTCGGAATCATCTGTGGACTCTAAATTATCTTTTGAGTCTCTTAAAATATGTTTCTCATCTCACCTTAAATCTTTGTCTACGCGCGACATTCGGTCGAGATAACTCAGGTACGTCCATATAAATCGCTAGGCCGTACATATCAACATTCAAAATTTACTACTCACATTTAGTAAATTTTTAATCGTCATATTTATCAGTGCCTAAATTTTATTAACATTACATCACATTAAATTATTCTACTCACGTAATTTAATTTAAAACGTGTCACATTAAATTACTCTAGTCACGTAATTTAAATAAAACGTATTTTATCACATTAAATTACTCTACTCACGTAATTTAAATAAAAATGTATTTTCCTAACTATGCATAATTACGGGGTATTACAAAGAACTACAAATATGCTGAATTAAATATCTCAGCCATACACATTCACGACTAGCTTAATGAAGAGCTAAAATTTCAGAGTGGTTAAAAGAAGTAGATACTAAAGTTTGTTTAGTTGAACGCCAAGAAATTACAGTATTACCACAAAGAAATACTAACCAGCCTGAGATCGACCCTTATCAGGATAAGAGAGATATCCATAATCTGCATAACCAACTAACTTGAAACTATTAGAGTTGTAGGAATAAAATAAACTTATGTTAGTGGTTCCACGTAGATATCTTAGGATATTCTTAACATCAGCCCAATGCTTTTTGGTTGGTTCAGAATTATATCTAGGAAGTAGGTTCACATAGAATGAAATATTCGGCCTGGTGCATTGTGCCAAGTACAATAATGCACCAATTGCACTTAAATAGGGTACTTCTGGACCCAATATTTCCCCATCTTCTTCTTTTGGACGATATAGATCTTTCTTTATGTCTAAAGACCAGACAACCATGGGGGTACTTAGTGGGTGCGCTTTATCCATATTAAATCATTTTAATACATTTAGGTATAATTAGACTGATGGACTAAAATTCCACTAGAATTTTTCTCGATCTGCAAGTCGAGACAAAATTTAGTTTTCCTAAGGTCTTTCATCTTAATTTTTTTTCCAAATAGTTGGCAGTTATTTCGAGCTCTTTTGGAGACCCGATTAAATTTATGTCATCCACTTAGGCTGCAACTATTGCATATCCTTTTGAGGATTTCTTTATAAATACACAAGGGAAAATTGAATTATTTTCATACCCTTCCTTAGACAAGTATTCACTAAGATGATTCTACCACATTCTTCCGGATTATTTTAAACCGTACAATGAACGTCTTAGTCGGATTAATGCATACTCCTTTGCTTTGCTCCAGTCAAAATAAATCCTTTAGGGATTTTCATGTATATTTCTATGTCTAAGTCCCTTTATAAATAAGCGGTCACAACATCCATGAGTCTTATATTAAGATTTTCAAAAATCGCTAAGCTAATCAGATATCTGAAAGTTATAACATCAATGATAAGGGAGTATGTTTCCTCGAAATCAATCCTAGGTTTTTGTAAGAAACCTTGTGCCACAAGTCATGCCTTATATTGAATGATTTCATTATTCTCATTTATTTTTCTTATAAAACCCACCGATAACCTACCAGGTTAAAATCTTTTGAGGTTTGTACTATAGGTCCAAATAAATCACGTTTATCTAGAGACTCAAGTTTTGCCTTGATGCCAATTTTTCATTTTGGCCAATCTACTCTTTATCGACATTCATTTAGAGTACGTGGTTTGTTGTCCTTACCACTGCCCTTTGAAATTTGTGTAGCCATTGCATATGAAAATACATCATTGATGATAGTTTTTTTACGATCTCACATTTCTCCCGAATATGTATAAAACATAGAGATCTCATTATTATTATTATTATTATTATTATTATTATTATTATTATTATTATTATTATTATTATTATTATTATTATTATTATTATTATTATTATTATTATTATTATTATAGAGAATTAAGATAAATGCCATGTTCCTTCTTATATTTGGATTTTTAGGACAATGTTTTTCAAGTTTATAAATCTAGTCCCTGTGGTTCAATAACATTTATAAATCTAGTCCTGTGGTACAGTAACATCTATTTTTTTTGTCCGCGCCAGCGGCACTATTTTTTGTGAAATTTTTAGTACAGGGACTAAATTTATAAAATTATATGGAGTGTCCTATTTTTATACACTTTGAGCATTATAAGGACCTTTTCCCAAAACTCCCTTATTATTATTATTATTATTATTATTATTATTATTATTATTATTATTATTATTATTATTATTATTATTATTATTATTATTATTATTATTATTATTATTATTATTATTATTATTATTATTAGGTACCTTTGCCTCTTCAGGGGCTTGTATAGTCACTTGAGCGACTTGTGTGTTTTCGAAGACAATAACCTCTTCAGGAGTTTTAGAGAAAGTGCATCTTTTATTCGTAACCTTTTCGGGAGGATTATTAGGGCATGATTTTTCATTTGATCTCCGCTTCCAAGGAGTAGAGTCTTTGGAACCTATAGGTCTTCCACGCTTCTAGCGTGCAACATATTCATTTGTTGTTGATGTCAATGTTTGTCCCGCTGGTACATCAATTCTAGCTAGCATATTTGCAGCGGGTACATGATACTTAATTAGTTTTGCAGTATCATTAAATGCATTGGGTAATTTATTTGCAATTTCCTAAAGATGCAATATCCTTCTCACTTCATGCTCACATTGCGAAGTACGAGGGTCTAGATGAGACAAAGTGAAAGTGTTCCATATTAATTCTCGCTGTTCTTTAGGAACAAACCATACTTTTGATACATTCTTTCCTCCTCCTAATTGCGGGAAGAGGGTCTCACCAAAATGACAATTCAAAATCTAGCGATAAACCTATCGCCTGTCAGTGTCTCAATATAACGAATGATTAAAGGCGAATCATAACCAACATATATTACCAAACGACATTGAGGACCCATTTAGTATGATGGCGTGGGGGGATGGGCACATGCACTGCACAACCAAATTTACGCAAGATTGATATATTTGGTTGATATCCAGACACCAGTTGAAAGGGTGAAAATGGGTGATAAGTAGAAGGTCTAAACTTCACTAACTTAGTAGCGTGAAGGATAGCATGTCCCAAAGCAGAGACTGGGAGTTTGGATTGCATAAGTAAAGGTCATACAATAAGTTGCAAGCATTTAATTAAATACCCAGGTAAACCATTTTGGGTGTGGATATGGGGGACTAGTGCTCAACATCGATTCCTTGTGATAAACAATAGTCATCAAAAGCTTAAGAAGTAAATTCTCCCACATCATCTAAACGGATGGATTTAATGTGTTGATAAAAAAATGTGCTCTAAGTTTTATGATTTGAGCAAGTAATTTTTCAAATGCCAAATTACGAGTAAATAACAAACAAACATGCGGCCAAAGAGTGGATGCATCAATTAAAATTATAAAATATTTAAAAGGTCCACTAAAAGGGTGTATGTCCCCATAAATATCCCCTTGAGTTCTTTGTAAAAAAGATGGTGACTCAGAAGCTATTTGAGAAAAAATGGTTTAGTGATTAATTTACCTTTAGAACAAGGGGTGCAAAAATTATTATCTGGTAAGGTAAGTTTTTTGTTTGTTAACAAGTACCCATATGAGTTATTTATGATTCGACGCAACATGGTTTATCCAGGGTGACCCAAGTAGTCATGCCATATATTAAATTATAAGGATCATTGACCTTTCAGCTCATGATAGTATGAGATTCTACAACATTAATTATTGTATGGTATAACCCCATGTATAATGCAAGCGAGTTCTCTAGTGTGAGCTTCCGGCTTCCAACACTAGAAGTAATGCAAAGGAACTCTTTATTATCATCATTACATGTTTTCATATTATAACTGTTCATCCTTATGTCCTTAAAACTCAATAAATTTCTTTTGGAATTTTTTGAGTGTATGACATTATTTATGAATAAGTGGGTGCCATTAGGTAACACTACATAGGCTTTTCCGGAGCCTTCAATAATCTTAGCAAGACTAGCTATAGTGGAAACATATGCTGTATTATATACCATGTTTGAGAAAAAACTTATGATTTTTCAAAATGGTGTGGGTTGTCCCATTATCGCTAGGGATGGCAATTTTCCCTGAAAATTCGGGTCCCCGCGGATACTAGAAAAAAAATCTCCAAAAAATCCCCAAAAATTCGGGGATCGAATTGGGTTCGGGGAGTAAAAAAAATCCCCAAAAAATTTTGATTTGGGTTCGGGTATACCCTCGGGTCTCCACGGGGATACCCGAATTATTAATAGTTATATATATATATATATATATATTATAATAAATATATAAGTGTAAAATCTAAATAATAACCCTAGATCCCTTACTTACTCTCATGCCTCTCACTCATGCCGTCCCTCTCTCTCTCTCTCTCTCTCTCTCGCGTCAACCCTCATTTGCCCTGCCTCGTCCCTCATCTGCCTCATCCCTGCCTCGTTTCTGCCTCGTAGGGTAAACTGATTACTCATCTCTTCATCCCTGATTAATTCCATATGATATGTAACAAAGAACAACTCCTAAAAACACCGAAAAAACTAGAAAATTCACTAAAACCCTACTCGGCCAAAAGAAAACATCCTAAACACCAGTAGAGCCACCATCAGAATCAAGACTCAAAAAAACTAGAAGATCTCTACAAAGGAACCATTTGAAGAAGCATAGAACAAACCAGGAGCCCCACACTCAACATTCAGAAAAAAAAGTTATAATAAGTTAAATCTAGTAAACAAACATATCCAGCTAGAGAAAAGATCCACCAGAAGAGGCAAAATAGGAATTAGAAGACCTCAATCAGCATTCAGGAGCTAAAAGGCAACACCATCAAAAGAAAAACTATAGGGCCAGATCCAGCGACAAACATATACATTCTTAACAAGATAAGTATCTCCATCTATCAGTTGAATTAAAAATTAATTTAGGTTTAGTGCCAAGAGTACGAAATTATTTAATGTCACTTTTTTTTATGGAACTTAATATTATTTCAGTTAGCAAATGCCATTTACCTAGAAAAATATTGATAACTACCATTCAATTCGATTGCTTTTTTTTTTTTAGATTTAACAAATAACTAAATTAATCACTTTTCATTTCTAATTAAGATGTAATTTAAAAGTAATTTTTACTTAGGTGCTTAAAAAGGGAAAAAAAATAAAACGGGTTTGTAACACCCCATAATTTTGAGTAATTAATATTTAATTATTTTGGGAGTTATAAAAATATTTAAACTGGAGAAACTTAAATTTTTGATTTGGAGAATTTATTTAAGTAAATAGAATTTATTATTTGGGGGACTTTTAAGTTTAATTGTCCGAATTAAATGTGTGTCGCATTTTGAGGTCAAAATTTGGAAATATCAAAAAGTATTTCGGATGATAATTTTGAGTGAGCGGTTGAGTCTGGATGGGTTAAGATAATCAGAAAAGAGTACCCGGGGGTAGCAATTCGCTCTCGGGGCATTTTTGGGCTAAACCGGGCCCATACGAGGGCATTCTGGCCTTTTAACATTTGAGGGTGAGGAGACCCACGAATTTTAGAACTCTAAGTCAGATTATAAGAGTTGGAGGCTAGGGTTAGGGAGAAGAAAAACACACCGTAGCCATTAGAGAGAAGAGAGAAACGATTCCAAGGCAAAAAGGAAGAAGTGAGAAGGATTCAAAGGAGACTTTCACCACAAACTCATTGGGAAGAAAGATTGAAGGAGAAAGATCATCAATCACCAACCACAATCACAAAATCAGACCTACTAGACATAAGTCAAGTGTTTATTGCAAATCAAATTCAAGTTATAATACCCATGTGTAGGGAGTTTTAAGAATTGGTTGATTCTATTAAAAAATCTTGAATTAAATGTTTGAATTGATCACATGTTCGGGTAGGATTGCATGTATAATGAATCACTAAGTAAAGATAAAATTAAATTTGAATATATTTGATGATTAACATGGAATCTTTATGAGTTATTGGATGAAGAACATGAATCTTGAATGGCTTAGTGTTTAATTGATGAACACAAGATGTCAATCTGCCAGAATTTTAGACACAAATTTAAACGTATTCCATTTGAGTTGTACTTTGAATTAGAGTGTAAACCATATATTCTTGGAAAGTTATTTCTCTTAGATATCCAATGAACTTGGAATCAAGTCAATAGGAGTTCTGTAGAGGGAGTAATCGACATTTTACTACAGGGTGTTTGATCTGTCAATATAGTAATCTGCCAGAATTTTGACGTGATTTTAAACATGTGCAATTTGAATTTTACTTCGAATTAGAGTGTGAACCATACATGACTGGAAATATATTTATCTTATCTATCCAATGAACTTGGAATCAGGTCAATCGGAGTTCTGTAGAGGGAGAAATCAAAATTTTACTAGAGGGTGTTTAATCTTCCAGAAAATTTGAGATTTTTCTTTTTAAGCCTCAAATGTCTAAAATGTTATCGGGGAAGTGTTTGGGACCTTGATGAAAAATATTGAGGGAATAATGATATGGCAGTAGGTCTATGATTGAGTGTTGGACTTTAATTTTGTAAGAGAGTTAAAGTGGAGATTCATAGGCTTGATTGTGACGTACTCTAATTCGAGATGATAAGAATATAATTACGGAAAAGCGTGAGCGAGCTTAAATTCGTTAGGTCAGTGGGTTAACAAGGGTAACTACTGAATTGATATAATAAGGGGTAACTAGGACCCTTAGAGTTGTGTGAATACTCAAATTAATACGAAAGTGAAACAAATTCGTAAAGCAAACAAGTACGGTGAATATTGGAGAGAAATATAGTACGTACAAGTATGATTAATTGGTTTGTGTGAATACCTACTGTTTTATAGGATTACTTGGGTTGTGAATGCCTATTGTGTGTTTCCTTGTGATAGGATTAGTGAGTTCGAGGAGACATTCCGAGCTATGTTCGAGGGGACATTCAGAACCATGTTCGAGGATACATTCCGAACATTACTCGAGGAGACATTCCGAGCCATGTTCGGGGGGACATTCCGAACCATGTTCAAGGCGACATTCCGAACATTACTCGAGGAGACATTCCGATCCATGTTCGTGGGGACATTCCGAACCATGTTCAAGGAGACATTCCGAACATTACTCGAGAAGACATTCTGAGCAAGGTTCGAGGAGACATTCCGAATCATTTGTCCTTAATGTGTGAAATAGGACCGATAATATGATATGCTGTACTGGGTATAGGTGTGTGTGAAAGATATACCGTCTGAATAACCTACTTATGTGTGATAGTAGTAAGATTAGGTGGGGTATACCTAAATATTATTTTCAAGATATACTCAGGCGTGATAGTATTGAGAACTATTAGTGCATAACTAAAATTGTATAAACTACATATGGGTAAGAGTGGCTAGAACATAAGTGGACAACTAGAATATATATAAAATCTACTTGAGTGTGATTAGTAGAGAAGGTAGGTAGTATTTACCTAAAATTTGATTAAGTATGAGAACTTGATTTTAAAGTATTAATCTAATCATTAAGAGAGTAAATTAGTTTAGAGTCGGAACATAAACTCAGGAAATATTAAGTTACGGGCCAAGTGAGCGAGTCCGGGTATAATGGTTGGGAGACACCAAGTATTAGACTAATTGATGTGTTGATTAATTAAATTAGAGTCGGACTGTAGACTCGGGAAAGTATTAAATTAATTAATGTGTAATTAATTAAATTAGAGTCGGACTGTAGACTCGGGAAGGTAATAAATTCATTAATGTGTAAATTAATTAAACTAGAGTCGAATCATTGACTCGGGCAATTATTATATAAATTAATTTGTAAAGTATTTATATTAGAGTTGGGCTATAGACTCGAGAAAAATATCCTATTAATTAATGTGTGAATTAAATAAATTAGAGTCGGACCACAAACTCGGGACAATGATAATTTAATAAGTGAGAAAATTTATTTAGTTGAGTCAGGCCAGAGACTCAGGAAATTTCAGGCTAGTGTTTCGGGTTGTGAGTACACGGTGAAGCCGGGGTTTATTATATATATACGGTGTAGTGATAGTATATATATATGTGTATATAATATCACTGATTAGATATTTATTTAATTATACTCTAGTGCTATCAAGGGAGGTTGCGCGATGTGGGTGAATCCCCTAGCTTGAAGAGTAGGGTGAGTATATCCCCAGGTCATAGCGTTCGATATATGGGTGAGAGGCTTATCTCACTTTCACGGAAGGAATATGACCGCCTCCACTTCGTTTATGTTTTGGGTCAGGTTGGTGAGCGATCCCAACCTGGGTAACTAGGTTATGTGAGCACACCTAGTGAGAAAACACTTTAGAGGGAATCATCCATTGAGGGTATACTCGGAAGGATGGACATACACATAATATATGTGTGGACGTTTTAGTAAAGGTACGTATATAATGGTATTAAATATTATATGCGGTTAATAATACAGTGTGTGATGTACTTACTTTATATAACTTGTGTCACAGTTATATGCTATCATTTAAGAAGGAATTAATTGAGTTAATTGATGAAATAACTTATAATTCTTTAATAATTATACTCGGGTTAGAGTAGTATGGCAAGGGGAGGTTATGCCAGTACTAGTTGGACGGGTTAGTACAACTAGGTGGGGGTTAAGGTAATCGTTAGGTGTGCACGATAGACGAGTGGTGAGGAAACTCAAGAGAGTGTGCGTGATCCTAGCATGTGTAATCAATAACTGATATTTATTGCGATAAATTACTTGCTAAATATTTGCAAAACATTTTGTGTACTAACACTTGCTATACAACATTTTCAAAACCTTTTAGGTGTCCAGCCACAGGGACGCCAGGATTGATATTCTATTCCAGGGACATGGAGCTGCGGCATATGTGGATGCTAGCAGGAGCTTGGATTAGACGTATCGTTTATTCTTTCCTAGAGTAGGAATATTCTATCAGTTTCAGTTTTATTTAGGGCTTGTCACCCAGACTTCTCAGTACGGTTTTCAGATGTATTTATTTAGGTGTTGGCTGTTTGTATTGAATTTCACTTTGGTGGCCGATGGTTTATTTGGCAAATTGTTTAATTACTTATTTAGTTGTTTTAATTCAGATGTGTGAATGACTTATTTTTATTCCGCATGCACTGGTTTGTTTAATTAAAAAGATAAAAATTGGCACCAGCTTTTTGGAATACTAGGTGGTTAGTAAGATTTAAAAAGTTTTCGATAGTGATGCTAAGGATGAACCAACTGGGATTCCTATTTTAATTTGGTATAGGACTGATCACCCGGTATTTTATTAGGCGGGGTGTCATAGGGTTCCCCACGGGGAACCCGATACCCATTTTAAACGGGAAAGGGGATCCCCGAACCCGTTATAACGGGGAACGGGGCGGGGATGGGGAGTTAAAACTCGACCCCGAATCGACCCGTTGCCGTTCCTAATTATCACTTACTCTTACTTCCAGATCCATACCTTTAACATAAGTAAATGTAAACTGAAATTCAATCCACCAATCATATAAGCATTGTAAAAAAATGATCAAAACCATTCCATTAACTAATAAATGATGAAATAAAAATATTAAATAAATTTTTTTACGCTCTAATCCTGAACTATTAAAGTATTAATAATAAATATGAAGCGGATAAATAAATAAACCATAATCATTTAGGTCTTCAGGACCATCTTAGGTGGTTCTCCAAGCATGTTAACAAATGTTTCATTATCAATATCATTTCCATCCTCATCTTCAAAAATATCATTAAAGTTGAGATAAGTATCGTCAAGTCTCCAACGGTCTTTAGGACCTTCCACAATATTTTCTCTGCTCCCTTTATTGAGGCTTGATATTTTTCTACCAAAATCTTGGACGAATGACAGGTACATCCCCAATTCCCACTGCGGCCACATCTATGACAAATATCATTTGGATTTTGTGGATTTAGATTTTGATTCCATTTATTGTTATGATAATTCCACTTTTGGTGGTTCCTGAATTTCGTATTTTATATAAGGCCTTGATCATGGTATCCACCTCTTCTAGAGTTGCCACGACCCGCCGCATATTTTCTCGACCTCTTTCATTATTCTGAACATAGTTAACACTCACTTCAGGGAGTGCTACAGATCCAGTGGGTCTAGTATGATTCTTCATCAGTAAGTCATTGTTCTGCTCAGCAACTAGGAGACATGTGATTAGTTTTAAGTACCTTTTAAACCCTCACTCTCGATATTGCTCCTACGGGAGCATATTCGAGGCATGAAAAGTTGAGAAAGTTTTCTCTAATATATCTGCATCCTCTACCTTTTCTCCACATAGCTTTAGCTTGGAGGTAATCTTGAACATAACAAGATTGTATTCAGACACAGTCTTGAAGTCTTGAAATCTCAAGTTGAGCCATTCATGGCGTGAACATGGAAGTATGATCAATTTTTGATGGTCATAGTGCTCCTTCAGGGAGTTCTATAAATCAAAATGATCTTTCACAATCAAGTACTCACTTTTCAAATAATTATGTATGTGATGATTAAGGAATATCAGGGTCTTACCCTTGTCCAATCGGGACAAGGTATTTTCAACTATTATTACATCACCATGGTTCTGAGCTTGGAGGCGGAGTTCAACATCTTTAGACCAATTAAGATAATTCACCCCAGTAAGTTTAAGCGCTTCAAATTCGAGTTTAGAGATATTTGACATTTTTAAACTTTTTGATTAAATTACAATAAGAAATATGTAATGCATAATAAGGAAAAATAATAATTCAATATTGATTGGAATATCATGTGTGCAATTAGGACTTTTAAGTTTAATACTTAGAACTTCATGTTCGTGCTATATATTTATGGCAACTTCTGATTAACACATAAAATAATTGAACTTCGGGTCAATTTTATTAAGTACAAGGACTTTGAAGTCTCTTCTCTACTGTGTCAAAACTTCAGGTTTGATCAGAGTTCAAAAAAAATATTTGGAACTTTAGGTCCAAATTATAAATTATTTGGGGACATTTAATGCCCTTACTCTATGATAGAATTAATCAAAACTTCATGTTTAGATTGAAGGTATATATTATTTGGAACTTCAACTCCAAATTAAATTATTTTAGTAAATTTAATGCCCCAAAAATAATCAAAAACTTTAAGTTATGATTTGGGGTACTTATTTAGAACTTTAGGTTCAAAAATTAAATAGCAATTCACAGCTTTAGGTTCAAAATTTAAATATAAAGTAGGAACTTCGGTCCCTATATTTTTCTTAATTGTGGGAAATTTCTGGCCCCCAAAATTTAGGGTACATTAAATTCGACGGTAAACATTATATTCATTCAATAGTCAACATTTAAAAAAAAATAGGCATGATATGTAAAACAAAATAATTCAAACTCAACAATTATAAATTACATAATATTTTAGTGCACTAATAATTTAATTTAATAATGTTTGGTTCTTTAGAAAAGATATTATCCAATTAAATCACATATGTTTCTAAAAGAAATTAAATGAAATATATTAAGGGTTTTGTTAAAACCTTCAATGGCGGCTACTACTAAAAAAACTTTCATGAGTTATACTTGTGTCAAGAATGAAGAAAAGAAAAAAAATGTTCAATATGATAATGTCAAAAGCTTTTTACAAGTTACTAACATCCAAAGGAAAAAAACATACATATAATCCATACATGCTGCTTGCATCAATAATGAAGAAAAGATAAGTGATATCCAAAGCTATCTACTAGTGGCATTTAAAAAAGTGAGTCTTAGAATGAAGACTCATGATGTAAATATAAGCACAAGAAAGCTAACCCAAATACATTTTGAATTTTGGCGGCTGTGGACACTGACAACAATCTTCTTTAATCCAAGTGTGTATTAGGGTTAATTTTACTTTAGAACTGTTTCCTATTCTTGGAAGAATTTCACCGAGTTTTTTGTTTTTGATTGAGTACTCTTGTTGATAAAGTGTTGAAATAAATAGGACACAGAAAGAATTTTAGAGAGTAAGAGTTCTCATTAATTAGTGTGTCAAAAATGGGGAGGGTCACCCCTTATTTATAATACAAGTTGGTAGAGTCCTAATAGGAGTGGACATCCACTTAAATAGGACAAATACAAATATATATAACAATATTCTCAAAATCCCATTTACAATTTCTTTTAAAATGAAATAAAATTGCACAATTATTTTTACAGGATAAAAATATTGTGGCCATCCCTCCTGAGGATTTCTTTCGTCTCGGGGGTGTTTGGGGATCTCGTGCATGCGATTGGAGCGGGGGGAAGAAGGTCTTGCGCCCTTTTCTAAGAGCTCTTCATCCGTCATCGATGTAGGATGATGTAAAGAGATGGAGTCGCCAGCTTATTTTGCAAAAAATATGCAAAATAACATGTCGTCGCTTCAAAAGAGCGGCATCAAAGACAGACTGATGTTTACGAAACTAATAGTTCAGAGGTTTGGGGACTAAGTTATGGAATGTGAAGGTGTTAGGCACCCATCCCTCCCTTTCAGTCTCTCATGGGCTTATCTTACCATTTCTTTAATTTCTTCATGACATTCATGCGCGTGTATACATAAATGGAGATCAGAATCACTTGATTCATATCACGGGAAAGATAAAGTGAGGTCATCCAAAGGAATGTTCCAAAAATAATAATTGGAAAATTTAATATATGCATTTATCAAGATATTGATTGTTATAATGGAATGATAATATTTGTTAGATAAGATGCGCAAGTATGAACCACAATCATAATATATAGATAAAATAGGAAAAAAATGAAAAAATGGAAATAGGAAAATGGACTCGAGTCTCGAGTTTTAGCCTGAAATGCCTACGTAAACCTCTTTTTCTTTTTTTTTTATAGAAAATAAAGTATGTGCAATATAACTAATAAAGTATGAGATGTTAATGTGTATGATCTAAAGTAAAATCTAAATTGAGAATTTATATAACTAATGCAAAAATAAAGAAATTTAGATAGAGAAGGATGTTTGAACCTTCTTTAGAGATTTGAGACTTGATCTTGATCCTTGATGATCTCCCTTGCAAATTGAGATGAATGTTGAATGAGAGAGAATGAGATTTTTGCTAATTGAGTATGAAAATGATGGGACTGAAAGATGGAAAGGTATTTCACAAAATGAAACTTTGTTGATTGCAGATGAATGTTGCTGAGATCATTGATATTGATAGATCTGATGTGTGCCTTCGAAGTGAGATCATGACCTACTTATATAGGGTAGGGGGACTGCCAATCAAAATATCCTTAGCCTTGTTAATCAATAGGTGACTCTAGACACACTGCTGATTGGAAGGGAAATGAATTTGTCAATCGATAATCTTGTGCAGATATTTTTAGAAAAACGATTATAGAACGTAGTCTGTAAATCCAAATAGCGTATGGGGCATGTCGTTATAAGGGTAATTGAGATATATTTAATTCCTTTGGGCTGCTCCTGGGTTCTAGAGTTGACTTTGGGTCAAATGGCGCTCGAAAGCTCCCGTTGGTCCTTTGGATGAGAGTTTGTCGGACAATAATGGATCGTTCGTCCAAACCGTAAGTCAGAATCGTGCATGGGGTGGACCGTTAGAAAGTTTGTGCTAGGAACTTCGATGTTCCAAAGATATTTTCTCTGTTCGAAGAGTTGACTTTGGTAAAATGGGGCTTGAAGTCACCCAATATCCTTTTGGAGTAAAACGAGTTGTTTGTTCGTATCGTAAGGCTGATTCGCATACGGGGTGGATATTTGGAAAGTATATTCACCGCTCTTCTAAGATTCATTCAGTATCGTCTAAGATTCATTCAGTATCGTTCTGGATAAAGAGTTGACATTGGTCAAATAGAGCTTGGGAGCGCCTAGTGGCCTCTGGATCATTTTTCGGGGGAAAATGGATCGTTCGTCCAAATGGTTTTGCCATTTTGTGCATGGTATGGACCGTTGGAAAGGGGTTTTAGTGTACTTCGTGGACACATTGATCTTTCTATCTAGAAACATAGTTGATTGAGGCTAAATCGGGTCTCGGGAGCGCTCGACGACCTCCAGATCGATTTTTGGTAGAAAAACGACTCGGGAGCACTCGATGGCCTCTAAATTTGTACTCGGAGTATGACCTAGGATTTGTAATGAAAGGGGGAGGTTCTAGGGACTTAAGGAGAGACTTAGGGGGTCCTAGAATGTGGTTAGTACATAACCCCTCTATGGGTGAGCTTGGAACAAGTGAAAGCCATCTAATAAACACCACATGATGTTTTGGGAAATAGGTTGATTTCGTGGAACTAAGGGATGATGATGATCGATTCCTAAGTCAATGTCAGGGATACTCGATTCTGTGGATCAAGGTCAACTCTAAGGACCTAAGCAGGGAGTGACCAATTCTAAGGGTCGAGGTAAATTATGAGGACCTTAAGTGGAGAGATATCAATTCTAAGGGTCGACGTCAATTTTGAGGACCTTAAGTGGGAGCGACCAATTCTGAGGGCCGAGGTCAATTCTTAGGACCTTAAATGGGAGCGACCGATTCTGAGGGTCGAGGTTAATTTCGAGGACCTTAAGTGGGAGAGACCAATTATGAGGGTCGAGGTCAATCTCGAGGACCCTAAATGGGAGAGAACAGTTCGGAGGGTCAAGGTCAATTCTAAGGACCTTAAGTTCGACCAACCAATTCTGAGGGTCAAGGTCAATTATGATGAACCTAAGTGGGAGAGACCAATTCTGAGGGCCGAGGTCAATTCTAAGGACCTTATCGAGGAGACTAATTTTGAGGGTCGAGGATAATTCTGAGGACCTTAAGTGGGAGCGACCAATTTTGAGGGTCGAGGTCAATTTTGAGGACCTTAAGTGGAGTGAACAATTCCAAGGGTCGACATTAATTACGAGGAACTTAAATGGGAGCGACCAATTATGAAGGTCAAGGTCAATTCTGAGGACCTTAAGTGGAGCGACCAATTCTGGGGGTTGAGGTCAATTCTAAGGACCTTAAGTGGGAGTGACCAATTCTGAGTGCCGAGGTCAATTCTGAGGGCCTTAAATGGGAGCGACCAATTTTGTGGGGCGAGGTCAATTCTAAGGACCATAAGTGGAAGCAACTGATTCTGAGGACCTTAAGTAGGTGTGACCAATTCTGAGGGCCAAGGTCAATTCTATGAACCTTAAGTGGGAGCGACCAATTCTTAGGGTCAAGGTAAATTATGAGGACCTTAAGTGGGAGCGACCAATTCTAAATCTCGAGGTCCATTATGAGGACCATAAGTGGGAGCGACCAATTATGAGGCTCGAGGTCAATTCTGAGGACCTCAAGTGGGAGCGACTGATTATGAGGGGTGAGGTCAATTCTAAGGGCCTTAAGTGGGAGCAATCAATTCTGAGGATCGAGGTCAATTATGAGGACCTTAAGTTAGAGGGACCAATTCAGAGGGCCGAGGTCAATTCTGAGGACCTTAAGTGGGAGCGACCATTTCTGTGGGTTGAGGTAAATTCTGAGGACCATAAATGGGAGTGACCAATTCTAAGGATCGAGGTCAACTCTGAGGACCTTAAATTAGGGATAACTCTCCTGGGGAATCTTGAATTTTACTGTGGAAGAGATATCTATCTGGGGATTATATCCTTTTAAAAAGAGCAGAAAATCTTAGTTTTGAAATTCCGTTTTGGGGAAACATTTGTTAACTTGAGGTTTTTGAGATTCTATAGGGAATGTGTTGCTAGGGAGAGATTTAGCTTTGCATGGAGTTCTTTTGGGAAAGAGTTTTATTCAAGAATTCCTGTTGGAAAACGTGTAGCTCTACTGAGGAGACTTTGGTTTCTGCTGAGTTTGAGGTTTTTGAGATTCCGAGAGTTAGGGTAAGTTTTGGAATGCGAGTGCATTGATTTTCAGGGTTTTAAACTGGGGATAAAATGTGGCATTATTCTTGCTTTGGATTTAGGAGCTTGAACAATATTTTTCTTGGTGAAGAAATGTTGTAATATTCTTTTGGTAATTTTAGGAAATTTTTGAGGAATTTTTGGAATTTTCTGGCATTTTTTGTAGGAAATTTCAAGGGGTTGCTGACTGACAAGTTGTGGGGGTTGCCAAACGGCAGTGGAATGGTCTTTTAGACTTCCTAGGTAAGGGGAAGGGATAGTGACGATCGTTGTACCCTTAGCCTTCTATAAAAAAGTGGTGAGTTATCTTCATTTTTCACAACTTCCTTCTTTCTTATCTTTTGATTTTCTGTTCTGCGATCCCTTCCTATGTCCTTTCCTTGTTTTAGTTTAGAAAATGGCAGATTTTTCAATCAGCGAGACCCATATGGTGTGGCTAGGTGTTGATGATTGGGAGAACTTGGAGTGGTGGGCTAAGGTGCCCTTAGCGTTGTGCAATGAGAACGCTTTTGATCTGTTTGAGTATGTTGTCAATGATCGTACTCTTTTGCGCGAGCCTTCACACCATCAATCGTCTAGGGTGAGGAAGCCGACAGGTTATGTAAATACCGAGTGACTTTTGGTATTCCTTTTCGCATTATTCTTTTGCATTTTCTTGTTTCTTCAAATTTTGACTAAAGGTCTTTACCCTTCTTCTTTGATAGACTCGAATTACTGCGATGAGTTTTCGCTCCTCGAGGATGACGGGATTCAGAGATGTGTGGGAGGTTTTGCTCATCTAGCGTCTACAGTGGATGAGACGCCCTGCTCTACGACTGTTCTATGCGCTTTGGGAGAGAGGTGGTGGGATACTACCTGCACCATTCATTTGGGTTTTAGGGAGATGATAGTGACCCCTATTGATGTACAACAACTGCTAATAGAGGTGGATTGCACACTGAGGGTGATGCCGACGGCGGTGGAGGTGGCTCTGGGCGATGTTGGACGGATAGTTTCGGGGGACTCGATTCGTATATCTCTTCTTCGAGAGGTTTTACCGAGTAGACAGATTGGCGAGACCAACTGGATTTTGGTTCGTCAGATGGATCGTTTATTTATTCTTTTGCTGTTGGGAGGATTTTTGGTGGCGTAGAGCGGTGACGTCGTCCACTTATGATTTCTACCATACTTGAGGGAATTTTCTAATATCCCTTTCTTTAACTAGGGGACCCTTACTTTGGCAACCCTTTATTTATCTTTGGATGCTTTCAACCGGTGGTGTCGACAGACTTTTATTGGAGTTACGTACCTTCTAGAGGTAATTTTCTTTTTGCATTTTTCCTTTATGCATTTTCCTTAATTTTCTTTTCTTTCCTTTTTAATTCCTAATTGTTGAATCTTATTCTTTGCAGGTGTGGTTCTACGAGGTGATTGGTCTTAATGCCCATTTAATTTTTTTTTCATGATGAGTTAATGGTTTTTTTTATGTATTGGTGGCGGAAGTCCAATCGACAGTCGAAGAGATCCCTTTCCTTGGCCGCAGTGCGTCAGGTTCTGAATGTCCTGACGAGCGACCAAGTTATCTTTTTTCTCCTTTTACGTCCTCTTCTTTGGTGTTTCCTATGTGCAGGTATTGACTTTATCTTAGAAAAATGTTGGTGACCTTCTATCCCCGAGGGACCGCCATACAACACCCGAGAGTGATCGGAGGGAATGCGTAGATGCGTCAGCTACTGGCACACGAGTTTAGCTAGAACTGGTATCTAGGAAAAAAGTAATCTAGAAGATTATGGAGGAAGAGGTGGTGGTATCGCCAGTGATGTCCCCGAGATATATGAGGTAGGTCTGAGATATGTCAGAGGAGGCTCGGGTGGCGACACTAATCGATAAGCCCTATACACAATGGCGACCTACGACTACCTTAATTTCGCGATGAGCTGGATGATTCTATCATGTATCTACGACGTGGAGAATATGAATCCGACTCCTATGCCTTCAGGCAGGGGTATGATTCGGCCAGTGGGGTCTACCCACAGAACTTGTAGTGTGTCGATGTCAACGACGACGGAGATGTCAGAGGTTTCGTTTCTCCGGCTCACTCCTCCCTCTTAGAATATTACACTGACTGGGGGAGGATCAGTGAGTATGCTTCATCACCCCAATGCGATGGGCCCGAAGTTGTTGAGGCTGATAAAGGACGTCTTTCAGTCAGAGGTATATCTTTGTCCTTTTGCCTTTTATCTTTCTAATTTCTCTTTCGCTTCAGACTGATTGATTTGCTTTTTCTTGTTTCTTATTTTTCTTATAGCATGTTTGGGTGTCAACCACCTGGCTGAGGGACATTCGAGACGGGGTGTCTTTCATGACGGCTCATATTCGAGATTCGATCCCAGTTCCTTCCTATTTTTTTCCATCTTCTTTGTCTGAGGAGGGATCTAGATCAAGTAGCGGTGGCTCCTTAGCTCATCCCTGTGGGAAGCAAGCGCATCATGGGGATGGGGGATCATAAGGGGATAGAGAGAGAGAGAGAGAGAGAGAGAGAGAGAGAGAGAGAGAGAGGTGGGAGATATAAAGTTTTGGGGGTATCGGGCTGAGTCCCATTGTTTTCTTCTTCTTTTTTTTCTGTAAAAGAGATGTAATGATGGCAACACATATATATGAAATGGAATGGGATTTTATTTATTTATCTTTGCTTTAAATGCATTTTTTAATTTGTTTGATGAGACTGTAAAAAGGATTAGAATTACTTAAAAGAGACTTTATTTTGAAACAGGATGAGTTAAATATAAGGAAAGAATAATTATGAATTCTTTTTGAATAAAAAATATTTTTTTGAGTTTATTAATTTTGATAAACAAGGAAAAATGGAATTTTCTAAAAATGGAGGGATAGTGATAGACATACGCCTTGTCTTACTTATCGACAAGTCAGTCCAGTTAAATTACCTCAAAGTTTTTATTTCACTTTCTTCAGCTACTTTGTCCTTAGTGGGGTACTGTTTCATCCGGATGTAGAGCATTGTCTTTAGCCAAAATTTTCAAGTATAAAAAGGGGAAAAGTGGAGAGGTTTCTTCACTAATTCACATCTTCTTTCTCTTGCCTATTTCTTGTCTTGTGTTTTGTTATTTTCAAAATTTCCCTTCCCATAAGTGCTGATTTTCCTCTTATCTCAAGAATTTAGAGGCCATGTGTTCGTACAATGTAGACTGTGGTTCCTTTAACCTGTGATGGGTTTCCTTGTAGCGCAATCGACCAATTGACTGGAACATGCTGACGGTGGTAGTATAATTATGGTACCCCCGAGGGTCATGTTTTTCGTTTTATCTTGGATGAGGTCTTCCCGACTAGTGAGTAATTTTCTGTTATGTTGGAGGAAACCCCAGTGTGGTGGAGGCCATGCTCGCAATATTAGCAGAATTTATTCATATCTCACCCTCAGTGTCTCGGTTATTGGTTACTTAAGGAATGATATCCCTCCCTACTGTATTGTATTTCATGCGTCTATGAGATGCCAACGATGCGGGCAATGCTGGAGCCGTTGCTCTTGGCTTAACTTCGAAGCTACTGTTGGAGACCGGGGACCTGTTAGTGGACGCTCAAATTGTTGCTATTACTGCATGGATGTCATATCGTCATAATCCTACGATGGGTATACTAGAGGAGACCTTGAATGGTCTAGATGCTTGGCGAGAATGCGGTTATGATTTTCCGAGAGGTATCCCCATTATGCTGTTCATGTGGTTGTCTGAGAGATTCCTTTTGGCGATCCCCCCTGAATATCCCTTGGAAGCTTTGCCAAATTTATTCACAAGCTATTTCATTAGTTTTGAGCCGAACATCGAGAACTGGGTAAACTAGTTTGTAGAGCATGGGGCTCGGTGTCTGCACTGGTCAGTACCCTGGTGGTGGTGGAGGGGGGTTGCAATCCATTGTGGAAGTTTGGTATTTGTATCCGGTGGCATTACCCTGATGGTATTTGTGAAGCTGGTTATATTATGAAGTTGTTAAATGTTTAGTTATTTATTTGGCAGTGAGAATAAATTTGGGATGGTCGTTTAGGAGTAGTTTTGTTTTTAGGATAATAAGGTTAGCGGGGGTAGCTATTTGACTACCTCGACTGATATTTACTGTAATCGTACCGAAGTTTCCAAAAATGGAATAAAATAAAGGATTTTAATTATATTGTTGTGCCGCTCGATGAGTTTTACATTTGAATCATCTATACCAATCGCTAAGGCATAGATAATCCTTTTGTTCATGTAAATGATAAATTGAACTGTCGTTCTCGGAGGTAAGAAAAGAATAGCATTATGTGAAAAAGAAGGGGGCCATGCCCATATAAAGCACCTGAGCTACCAACGTACCATTGGAGTTTTAAAAATTTTCTAAGTTTCATTTTTGAAAGTAAAAAGGATTTTAAAGGATCAGGACCCACGTAGTTCTGAGTAGAGGGAAATTAGGATTTTTGTTAGAATAGAAGAGGGATGGGAGGAGTCATAGCAAGCCGAGATTTTGAACTAGGGGTATAATTTCTTGAGTCAGTCCAGGTTGACTAGACGCGCCATCTATTTTTTGTCAAGGTCAGTGAGCATAGTGGCACCATCGAGAATGATCTTTTTTATAATATAGGGGGCACTCCAGTTTGGCTTGAACTTCCATCTGGGGTCCGTGACGGGTTCTATTATTTTAAGGGATAAATACCCTTCTTGGACACCATGGTCCTTGACTCTCCTATTAAATGATCGTGCTATCCGACGATGGTAACCTTGTATGTGATATGGAACCTTTAGCCTCCTTTCGTCTAAAAGTGACAACTCATCAAGATGACTCTGATGCTAGTTTTCCTCGTTGACCTTGATCTCAAGCATGACGTATAATGAAGGTATTTTTAGTTCAACGGGTAGGACTACTTCCATGCCATATACCATAGAGTAAGGGGTAGCCCCAATAGATGCTCGAACTGATGCGCGGTAGCCCCAAAAGGCGTAAGGGATTCGATCCGCCCAATCTTGGTAACTCTCAATCGTCTTACTGGTGATTTCTTTGAGGTTCTTATTGGTGGCTTCAACTGTACCATTGGTTCCATTAAAGTTTCTCTTGAATAGTGCTTTATCGCAAATAACATACTAGGTAGCCAACTTGCGAAGGGTTGCTCGGTCTTTCTTATTGGAATCTTGGGGGTACCTACCATGCTTGAGGAGGCGCCAAATGTCATAGTACCATCACTCAGCAATAACATGATCTTTTTCTTTGATGGTCTTAATGTGGTAATAGTGGGTTGGTTTAGCCTGCTTTTGGATTAGGAAGGGGGATATTGTTATTCCCTCGGGCATGTCAACCATGTAGGCCAAATTAGAAAGAGCTTTAGCCAAGTTTTTCCTTAATCGCGAAAAGTAATGGAAGGTCATATCTCGAAATTGGGAGTCTAACTCTTCTAGATGGGCATAGAAGGGTAGGAGCTTCTCGTCCTTGACTTTCTATCTTTTAAGGACCTGACCGATGATGAGGGCTAAATATTCATCGATATTTATGCATTTGATTCCTTTCTTGAAAGTGAGTTTGAGGCCTACGATACACACCTCATATTCGGTCATGTTATTGGTGTTGGAAAAATCTAGCTTGATGGAAATGGGAGTATGAGAATCATCGGGGAGATTAGGATCATCTCAATGCCATATCCTTTCTTATTAGCAATGCTATCAAAGAACATTTTCTATCAGAGGTCTTCTTGGGAGGTACAAATGATATCTTCATTCCCTAATTCAAAAATTCAAACATCGTCTTCTTCCATAGGGTAGTCAACAAGGTAGTCAGATATGTTTTTCCCTTTCATGGATTTCTACGTGACATACAAAATATCAAACTTGACTAGCAGCATTAACCATCAGGGCATTCGTCTAGATAAGGAAGGTTTCTTGAGCAGGTATTTGATAGGATCCATTCGGGACACAAGTTTAATAGGAAAAGAGAGCATGTTGTGCTGTAATTTTTGAGCGACCTAGACTAAAGAGACACATGCCCTCTCTAAGGTAGTGTAGTTAACTTTGTATCTGACCAATTTGTGACTGGCATAGTAGATGTTCCTCTCTTTGCGGTATTCTTCAATGTATTGGGCTAGCAGAGCTCGATTGTGGTGTCTGTTATAAGTATAGGAGTAGAGGGAGATTAGATTGTCGTGGAATAAGTACCGGAGGTCAGGTTATATATGGCTTGATTCGATCAAAGGCCTCCTGACATGCCTCATTCCAAACTTTGGTTGAATCTTTCTGGAGGACTTTAAAGATGGGTTAACAAATGTAAGTCAACTAGCTGATGAACCAACTATATATTGTAATTTTCCTAGGAACCCCCGGACTTCCTTCTCTATTAAGGGTAGTGGCATTTCAAGTATGGCTTTTAGTTCAGAAGGATCTACTTCAATCCCCTTCTTGATAACCATAAATCCCAAAATCTTTCCTCTGGTAATGCCAAAAACACATCTTTGGCAGTTTAGTCATATCTGGTATCATAACAGTCATTTGAAAAACTTATGAAGAGCGTGAACATGACCTTACTTAGTCTTAGACTTGATAATCATATCATCCACATAGACATAGACTTCTTTATGTATCAGATCATGCAAGATGGCTATGTAGGTTCTTTGGTAGGTAGCCCCTGCGCTTTTGAAACCAAACGACATCACTGTGTAACAAAACGTTCCCCAGGGGGTGATGAATGCAGTTTTTTCTTGATGATTAGGGTGCATCTTGATCTGATTGTATTCGACAAATCCATCAAAGAATGACTTAAGAGCATAACTGACCGTATTGTCCACAATCATGTCAATATTGGGTAGCCAATAGTCATCCTTTGGAGACTTATTCTAATCTAGATAATCAATGCAGATGCGAACCTTTCCTCCTAATTTTGGCATGGGCACAATGCTGGCTAACCATATGGGATATTTAACCACTCGAATAAAGCCTATGTTCACCTGTTTGAGCACTTCTTCCTTAACCTTGAGCGACCATCCGGTGTGGAGCTTTCGCAGCTTCTGTTTGATCGATTTACATTCGAGGAGTATTGGAATCTCGTGTTGAGCTAGTTTGAGATCAATACCGGGTATGTCATTGTAGGACTATGCAAAGACATCCATAAATTCCTTCAGTAGTTCTTCAAGTTATGCGTGCTCATGCTCATCAAGGGTGGCCCTATCTTAATCTCGCGCAGTTGGCTACTAGAACCGAGATTAGTAACAACGGTTTCATCTTTATTTATTTAAACGCGATTATGTTGTTTGTTATTAACCTTATTAAGATCAGTTAAGAATTCTTTATTTGTAAAATCATCATTACCAAGAGTTTGATTAGAATCAAGACAGTTAATGTAAGGCACAACAAGATAATCAAAATCTTCATTTATTTTATTTTTGGGATAAGCAGCATTGAGAACCTCATCAAAGGAGGTCTCGAGTACATTATAATCAGAACAAGGAGGAACAAAAAAAGAAAAATAAATCGGATAAACATCTCTGTTAGGTTGCATTTCAGCGGGTGGAACTGGTACAACATTTCAGTTATGGAGGGGTGCATCAACAACTTTGATCAAGATGGATGGATCCGATGATGTGGCACTTGAGTGGATCATGTAGAGTGTCATCCCCAGTATCTGTAAGTTAAACTAATTCTCGGAGTCACTTCCATCGGAATCTCCTTTAATATCTATAGTCTTCTTAACAAGAGGTTGCATATGATGCTGGGAAATTTAATCCCATAAATAGATATCTTAAAAGAAGATATCCATTCCCGGCTTCATCTTCTTATCCACATGATCATACTATAGTTCGGGAAATCCACAAAAGGGAAAATCTCCACTCTCTTTGATGAATCTCCTATTCAAGGAATCCCCTGAGACAGTCTTAGCACTTTTTAGCCTTTTCTTTAACTGATGTTGATGGAGGATTCTGAGTGCCTCTAATTGTGGTTGATAACCCATGACACATGGAGGAAAGTCCTTCTTCAGCATTATTGGTTCCAGTATTCCCTGTGTCGTCTTCCCACTCCCAGTCCGGGCATGAAAAGCATATTTTTAAACATTCGTATCATATTGACATTAAAGTGAGGGTTGTGCTCTGGATAGACTATTTTTAAAATCATCCCCTGCTAGGAGCGGAAGTGGTTCGACTAAAAAACTAGACAAAATCATGTCTTTCCCATGTTGTATCTCTAGCACCGGATTACTGGTTCTTACTTTATCAATGTTATCATTGTTGCCCAAGATAGTGATGACCTTCCCCTTGGCGAAGAACTTCAGTTTTTGATGGAGAGAGGAAGACACTCCCTTGATATTAAGGAGTCATGGTCATCCAAGAAACAGGTTTAAACAAGCTGGTATGTCAATGACTTAGAATTAAATGAAGGGAACCCCTATTGTAAGATTTATGGATCCCATCACTTCCTAAAGAAAATTATCATAAGAACGCACCGCGAAAAAAGTTGGATCAAGTTCGCTTACTTTCAATCCCAAGCAGTTGAGGGTTCTTAACAGACAAACATTAAGTGTTGACTTGTTATCGATAAGCGAAAGCGGGACGATCTTTCCCGTGAACTCGGCAAAGATATTGAGAGCATAGTTTTGATTTGGACCAAACTTAGGGATTTCTTCCTTAGAGAAGGAAAGCATTCTAGTAGAGTTTAGAGACCTAACCACGTTCATGACTTCTTCCGGAGTGGTAAAAGGAGGGACTCTGGGCCCAATATGCAGTTTAATCAAGGTATTTTGGTGCAATTGGGAAGACATAAAGAGTCCTCATAGAGTGATGTTTGCCTGAGTTTTCTTCAACTGATCGAGGATCTTGCTCTCCTCAAGGGTCATTTCGAGCATAAATGGGTTTCTCAATAACCTTTCCTTTATCTGTCGTTGCTAATTGAGGGCTAGGACCTTGGTAAGGCCTCCTAGATCTAGTCATATGGTTCACATAAGAGGGGGAAAATAGAAACCATATTTCTTCATCTATCTCGAGTTGTTCAGCCACTTTGTTGAACTCTCTTAGTAGATCTTCAAATAATATCATCCCACAAACACTGATCGCTAGACTAGTCTTTTATGGGCTTTGCCCTTTATCTGAACTATTGAATTCGTCCCCCCATCCAGTGGCATCGATGTCATACTTACATGAGAAGTCAGTGCATTCTAAAACCTCTACGACCTCTTTGTATAGATCCTCTCACTCAATGGGGAGATGCGGAAGTGAAGGGATCAAGCACCCTTATAGTTTTAAATCATCGAGTAGCTCGAACGTATTACAAATTTTATCGATTTGTTAGAATAAGTCTGCCATAATCTGTACGACATCATCTAAGTTGACTTCGTCAACTGGCACTACCTAATTATCTAACTCACGAGCCCACTTTCGGGCTTCTATGAATAATGTGATGAATTTTTAGCAGTCAATAGTCATTTCTGAGGGAAATTTCAGCCCAAACTCTAGGAGTTGGTTTCATATTGATGGAAATTCCATATCCTTCCTTTCGAACCGAGTACAAATGGCAATACATGATCTTGTAAGAAGTGATAGGGCCTGATTAGGAAAGCAGGTAGGGTGTAGGAGAAAATATAGGCAAACTTTGAGGAGTTTAGGGGAATGTACGGGTATGATGGGTGATTTATTGGGAATAATTTGGGTAGACGGGTTAAATTATGGGTTTTCTACTAGGAATATAACATTTGAATGGTTTGGAAGTGGATTGTGAGTGGCGTTAGGTTTAGGATTGGTTGGTGGGGCTATAACACCCCGGTCAATCATACCTTAAATTACATTTTGGATATTGAAGCACTGATTAGTGGTATGGCTGGCAGTTTGATGGCAATCACAATGGGCATTGAGTTTGAAATTTTTAGGAAGTGGGTTTGGTAATGGACAAGGGCCCAATGGATTGATGATATTTTTTCATAAAATATCTGGGTAAACTTTAGAGAGGGGATCATGAAGCTCGGTGTATTCTTTTCTGACTGGGTTAGTGTGTTTTTCTGTGCCCACAAAGTGAAAGACTGAGAGAAGTGAATTGTCCAGATAATTTCTTTGGCTAAGCTTCTGTCTTGGCAAGACTTTCTTCAATATCTACTCCTGCATCCCAAACAGCTCAAAAGTGGGGGCAATACTATCCTCCCATCGTTACTTGAACATGGGTAAGAAGTTTTTCTTCATAATACTGACTTGTTCCTCTTCGAAAGGCCGATTGGTCATAGTTGTTACTTTCTCTCTCCACTTTGCTTCAAATTAATGACAGTTTCCCCAGGATTCTACTTGAAAAGTTCTAAATTATGGCGTGCAACCTCTAACTCCTCGTTGTACTTTTATTGTGAAATGAATTTACGGGCAACATCCTCCCAACTACGAATTTTGGATTCTTCGAGGGATAGGAGCCAACAAAGAGTGCAGTCTTTTAAAGTCTGTTGGAACATCTGGGCCATTATTTCCTCGGAGGCACCTAAGAGAGACATAGATCGCTGGTAACTTCATAGATGGACAGTTAGGGGCCCGTTACCCCCGAACTTCTCAATTTTAGGAATCTTGAACTTTTTCAGTAGCCTTATTTTAGGGTAGGGAGACATATGGGTGTAATCCATGTAGTTTCCAGAGATTAAAAGTTGGTCAAAAACTTAAGGTCCTCTTTGACCTTGTTCAACTCTTCTTCCATTGGATCAATGGTCTCGGGTAGGTTTACCCCTGGATGGGCAAGATTCGACATTGGGAGCTGAGCTGGCGGTGGCCCACTGGAAGGAGGTGAAATAGCGTTGCTAAAGCCGTTTATTGAAAATAAACTATTTAAGCAACTCCGAAAAGTTTATTGAAGAAACTCTTTACTTAAATCAAACTGATTTTGAACACAAGATGTGTTAACAAAATTATGTACGAGATTAGGACAAGATTTGATAACAAGTTTTAGTAAATAGTTTAAAATATTTTAAACTCAGCACACATCAGAATGGGATGAGAAGATGTAGAAATATTAATACTCAGGATTTTTAACGTGGTAAAACCTCACCCTTGAGGAAACAT
Organism: Sambucus nigra; assembly: GCA_949130495.1. NCBI lineage: Eukaryota > Viridiplantae > Streptophyta > Magnoliopsida > Dipsacales > Adoxaceae > Sambucus > Sambucus nigra. The sequence goes on from OX422216.1 coordinate 184,341,738, forward strand.
CCACGACTCCCTCTACGGAGTAAAACAAGAAAATATCACTAAAACAAATATGTGAGTTACAATCTATTTAACTAACATGCACACAATAACAAATCTATACAAGTTCAGGATTGTACCCTCTGGCGTCCTTAAACTTTTCTGCAGATCTTGATTGTTGATGTAGTCTTCTCAGTTTGTCAACTCTTCCTTTGTTTCAGCAGTATACGTCGACTTATGTTCACCAAATCTTATAGACAACACTTTCAGTGTATGTAGTGTGTTAAGTGCTTGTGAAAAGTGTTCTATAACACATGCATGAACTCACACACACTTAGATTTACAAACAGTCCTATACAAATTACATATAAAGTCTATATGCAGTGAGTTTGTTATTTTTCTTTCTTACAAAACCAAAAACCTTTTGACCTTTCAATATAACCCAGATTCCACGGAGATCTTGCTTAAGAAATCGGTCAAGACCTTTCTCAATCTCTTTTGAAAATATTTAGGAGATTGAAAACCATCCAAGTGCGAATCCAACTAGGTCAGGTTAAGTTTTGTAAAAACAGAAACTATAAAACATTTTTTGTTGATTCTGAAGTAAGAAAATGTTTTAACAGAAAACAATCAACAACGTACTTCTCAAGATGAGAAATAAAATGCAACTAAGTGTACTGTGACATGAAAAAATTCAGATCTATGATTTCTATTGAATCAGAAATAAGATTTGAGTAGGTGTCTAAGTTGGAAATAAGATTTTATGAACACAAGGTTACAGCAACCCAAGATCACTCAACTCGAACTCTCATAAACTTAAGAAACACTAAAGATGGTGTTTATTTGGTTATGGTGTTTTTTTGGAGAGGTAAGTGATTTAGGTTGGAGAAGTTTTAGACGAAGTTAGGGTTTCTAACTTGACTCTCTGGTTTCTCTCTCTCTCTTCTCTTTCTTCTCTCTCTCTCTCTATTCTTTCTCTCAGAATTTTCAAAGTGGCAAAAGCTTTCGAAGGCTGAGATGAGAGTCCTTTAAATATCAAGAGGAGAAGGTTCCAGACTATCGTTCAAAAACAACGGCTGAGATTGAGTCAATCTTCTTTGACTTCAATCCAAGGGCTCACAACAGGCGGTGGATTAAATAGGCTGTGATTGGCTTAAAGGTTTACACGGGGATTCACTCAGGCGACATGCAGGCCATTGATAAGGGTTGATCCAAGGGCTGATAACATGCGAAGTTTTGTCTCTGTAAAGAAACACAACTCTGGCCAATTAGAGAGCAGCAAGTGTTGGCCATAGAATGAATACAAACGCGCGTCCAAAACTAATTACAAAGCCAACCCTGGAGTCTCTGGCGCTTTTGGTTTCTACCCAGAGTAACTTTAGGCCAAAAATCACAACAATACATATTTAGATATTAACCCCAAAACTTTTTAAAACAAGTTTTAATTTAATAAAACCTTAATTAAAATATGTTTAAAATTCCCAAAAAATTAATAAAAATCAAATTGAGGGATTTAAACACACTCACCACATGAATACACATAAAGTTGCAATATGAAATGCAAAAATTAAGTTCTAAGTGTGTGAGTGATGGCTATAGTCTCAGGATCATTACAAGATGAATAAGAGAAGAAGCAAACCAATCTCTGAGGCTCTTTGGTTTCTAGGATGGACACAATTTTGTCACAATTTCCAAACTAGATGAGCTCTTATACAGTCTAGACTCAAATGAGTCAAAAGTATAAGGGCTTCAGGAGGGACATGTGGAGCGTGTTGGTACTCTTTTGGGACCCAAATAGGCTCAGGTGCGGGCGGACCCATAGTGTGAGGGAAGAGGACCTCGATCTCTTCGAAAATAGGGACCCAATTTCGCTACATCTCATGGACCTCGGTTTGAAGGTTGTCAATCTTGGCAATAAGTTAGACTAGGACCGTCATCAAATCATGTTGCATATTCGATACTTAGTCTGTATTCTATATGGAGATTGGGTGAGAGTGGATTCTAAACTCGGAGGAAGTAGCAGGATAACTAGCACAACTTTGGGGCAGTTCGACGGAAGACCAAAGCCAATAGGGAGCCAGGTCAAGGGTTCGGTATGCGATCGACCTGAGAATGAAAAATGATCCGAATTTATTTTTGTAAGAGATGAGGGAAAAACTTTTATTATTGCAAAAGGAGGGAAATGTTTTTGATATTGTTTTTTTTTGGAAAAAAGAAGAAAAAATGTTTTTGGTATTTTGATAAAAGAGGAGGGAAATGTTTTTGGTATTTTGATAAGAAGGAATTTTTTTTTTGACACATTTGGTAAGGAAAGAGGAAAAAACGAGAGAGGTGTCACATCATGATTATTTTTGTTATTATTATGCTTTCACTTGTATTAGGTTTACCTAAATTCAAAAGAAATCCTGAACGGGACCCGAGCGTGGGAAAACTGGGTTCGAAAAATATGTAAAACACGGTTTGACTTGTTTCCAGGCTCATGGACAAGGTCCTAGTTTGAAAAATATGAAATCGCTCAAAATTTTTGGTGGCATGCTGACCCGTCATTTAGACAAAGTTTCAAGTAGTAATTGGCAAACTAAATAGGAGTGCTCTAGGTTTGATGCCTATATGAGGGTATGCATTTGTTGGGTTGGTGGAAAGGTTCCCCCATTTGGCATGACTTCTACGATATACGTCTTGCTTTTGAGGGAAATCGGTACATGTGGACAAGCCATTTGATATACCTAAGTGTACGTTAATTGCCTCACTATATACCTCATGGCGATAGTACATGTGAGAGAGAAATTGATATACTCAACGTACATGAACGAGTTCCCTTCTATATACCTCTCGTCATGACTTGGGTCAAGCATTATTATGTAGGGGAACCGTTCAATATACATCGAAGATACTTGGACAATGGAAGTTAATAGTCATATTTCTTAGGCTAACTTCGACCTACCGGACCAGCGCTCATCACAAAGTGACCCCTTAGTTACGGGACAAAAATTTGGTCAATAGCCATGTTGTTTGGTGATGTAGTGTGCAAAATTCATGATTCTTGATTAGGATATTATGGAGAGAGTATTTTATTTGGCATGATGAGAACTATACTAATAGGGAATAATGTACAACTATCATGAAAAGTAAATCTATCATGGAGCATAAAGATTACACTAAGTATGGATATGTGAGAGTGGGGGTGATGTGTGAATACCTATAAGTTAGTGTGTGGTGGTGAACCTAAGCATCGATCAACTACAAGTGGTTTGTGATAAGTGTGAATGAGCATGGATATATACAAGTGTGATAAGTTGAGGTGTGTGCTAGTGACACCTAAGCATGGATATTCTAAGTGGTGTGTGAAGCATGTGAGTATAAGTGAACCTATGTACAATTACAAGTAGTGTGAAGTGTACATGAAGAGTATATAAAAGTGTGTGAGAAGTGATATAAGCATGAGGTAGATATATGCAAGAAATAATAAAGGAGAAAAAAGGGAACATATAGGCAGGTGCATAAGCACACAAGTAGAAAATGATAACACCCATGCAAACGGAGTCTAGTCCTCTTAAGTCAGTCCCCAGCGGAGTCGCCACTTTGGCCATCCCTCTCGGGGGTTTTCCCTCCATCTCGGGGGTGTTTAGGGCACTCGAGCGTGCGATTGGAGTGGGGGGAAGAAGGTCTTGCGCCCTTTTCCAAGAGCGCTTCGGCCGTCGTCAGTGTGGGGTGATGCAAAGAGATGGAGTCACCAACCTATTTTGCACAACACAAGCAAAAGAACATGTTGCCTCTTCGAGAGAGTGGCATCAAAGACAAACTGATGCTTACGAAACCAATAGTTCAGAGGTTTGGGATAAAGTTACGGAATGGGAAGGTGTTAGGTACCCATCCCACCCTTTCGGTCTCTTATGAGCTTATCTTACTAGTTCCTTAATTTCTCTATAAAATGTGCACGCATACATAAATGGAGATCGGAATCACTTCTCATATCATGTTGAAGATAGAGGGAGGTCATCCAAAGGAATTTTCCCAAAATAATAATTAAAAAACATGTTGTATGTGCTTATCGAGATATTGATCATTATAATGGAACAATAATATTTATTAGATAAGATGTGCACGTATGAATCACAATAATAATATATAGATAAAATAGGATAAAAATGAAAATGAGAAACTAGGAAAATTGGACTCTAGTCTCGGGTTTTAGCTCAAAATGCCTAAGTAGCCTATAAAGGCATCAAAGTCCACATAGTTCGCATGCGGAAAAAGGGTGGGGGTTATCCCATAGATTCAAACAGGAGTTTATTATACGTGTGTGTGTGTAGAAAAGATATTTTAGTTTTGAGAAAATGTGGCGAATAATCTCATTGGAATTTATAGGCATAACCCTCTTTTCTTTGTTTTTTTTATAGAAAATAAAGTATGTGTAGTATAACTAATAAAGTATGATATGTTAAAGTGTATGATTTAAAATAAAAGCTAAATTGAGAATTTATATGACTAATGTGAAAATAATGAAATTTTGAGAGAGAAGGATATTTGGAGCTTCTTTGGAGATTTTGTAACACCTCGCCTAATTAAATACCGGGTGATCAGTCCTTTATTAAATTATAATCAAGGTGAACGGTTGGTTCATTCTTATCATCATTGTCTCAAAATAAGCTTTCCAATTTAAACACCCTAAATAATTAAGCTAAGTGTCAAAACCATTTAAAACATTATTTCCATTTTATTAAATCCAATTATGAAAACCTTTAATAAGTAACAGTTTAAGAATCACACAATTATTAAGACTGGAAATAAACACCCATGAATTTAACCATTCAGAAAAACCAATACCAACTTTACAGCTACAAAGGAAAACCATCCTGACAATAATCAAATCCCAAAGAGTAAACATAATAAAGATAAATGAACATAATCTTTGACAAATCCAACGGAATAAGGAAACGAGTGACACATGCCCAACTAATTAGAACTGAAATAAGAGTGGAATCAACAATGAGGTCGTCTAAGCAAATGGCCTGCAACTCCCACATAAGCTGTAGCACGTCCAGTCCAAAGAACCTAAGCATGACGCCCCTGTGGCAGGGCACCTGTATATATATATATATATATATATATATATATATATATATATATATATATATATATATATACACAAGAGAGAAGAGATAACAGGAAACGGGTCAGAGCCCGATTGTAAAATAGTTTAAATTTAGTTTAGCAAGTATTTATAATGCTTACCGGCTAATGTAACAACCATGTTAGTATGCGACACTCTCTTGAGAAATTCTCACCTCTCATCTAGTGTGCACGCCTACCGCACTATTAACCCCAAAAGTTTATTTTAACTTAACTTTCCCATAAGATCTTATGTCGACAATTACTATGGCTAGGACAATTAATTTATTAAATTAAAGTTCTCACATCTAACTCATTTCATTTAAAAATATTCCAGTGTTGTCACAAAATTCTCAAACACTTAATAATAAAATCGGAGTATTTATTCATTACTTAACTACCTTTATGCATAGTAGAACGTTCCCATACTTAAGTGTACATATCTATATTAGCTACTCATATAATATTTATATATATACACTATCGGCACCCCACATAAGATTTATGGTGCTGGCATACTCTGCTATCAAGTCCCCGTATCACTCATACTAAGGGAAATACTAGTTCAGAATCACTCTCGAACTGTATTAACACAAAACATAAACAAATGGAGGCGAAGCATAGTTCCAAGTCAGTAAGAGGTCAACACATACCCTCACGTCTCTTAGGACCGTATGACTATCAATCAGAAAGCCTGTAGCAAGTAATCCTATGTTCTAGGGTACAAGTTATTATCCCCTGTAAAGTCCCAATCAAGATAAGACTGTCCCGGCACAAAAACCCCCCATGATAGCAAGTAGATCGGGTACGATTTTTACACATATATATAATATATGCACAATCACACAGTCATATATATATATATATATATATATATATATATATATATCACTATTCACATTTCTCAATTTGGTGCACCCATGACCCATAATTATAATTATCCGTTCTTAATACATTCTACTCGTTTATCCCGTATAACGGACTCGTCCCTTTTATTTTCATCTGTAGGTTATTCCATAGTTACTTCATATCTCTCGAATTATTCTATCTCCCTAAGTATAATTTGAGTAGGTACTCTCACTTACATTCTAGTCTAACTTCCTGACGAGTCTCAATCTTTTATTTAAATGTTCGCATCATTACATATGTGTAAATCACTCCCCGTTAACCCTTAATTTCATCTTACATTAAATTCTCACTTATTGGGGTTTACTGAAACCCTACTGGTCCTATTTATATCCCAATATGTTCTAACAATAATACTCAAGGGTTACTACGCATTTTAATCGGAATAAACCATAATTAGAGGAATATGAAGTTTTACAGGAGGGGTCGATCGATCGATTATCAATCGATCGATGTTCTTGGGTCGATCGATCAATCAAGAAGTTATTCCGAAAACTGCATTAACACAGTTACAGAAATCCATCTCCAACCTCAACCAAATCTCCATGTATGATTCCCAAACTCCCAATAAATGATACTACAAGCACTATATACCTAAATATATGATTTTCTATGTAAAATATGTGAGTTTTCATCAAGTATAACAATTTAAAGGGGTAAAATCTATATAGACTTCAAGAACCCTAATCTTTTCTTTAAATTTCAATTCTTCCAATTCTTTTCCAGATTTTCTACTTCTAAATCCATGAAATTTCTTGGTGTATCCTCTACATTCGAATTAGATGTCCAGAATATGATTACTTCTTCTACGACATGTGAATTCTAGTCTCCAAACTGTACTTTCTTTCATGAAACCAGTTCTAAACAACCCTAGACTAACATCATTGAGACATTAAATAAAAAGTAAAGGAAGATAGATACTTGCCTGGAAATTTAGTTTCTGATTTATGGAAGAAAGTGGTGTGGTTGTGTTCCCTGTCGCGCGATCTACGATTTGGCGGTGGTGGCGGTGCAAACAGTGGGGGTTTTTGTCCTTGAACTCCCAGGAAATCTTTCCCACTTCTTCTCCAATGGTCGTTCTTTGGTTTTTCTTTTTTTTAACCTGAGAAGACAACTCCTATAAGCTGATATAACCATGGGAAATTCGTAGGTTTAATTGCCCCAAAATACGAAATTTCCAAAACGCCTTCCCGGGATGTTAATTACGCCTAAAAACGCCCCGAGACCCAAACTAAGACCCCGGGTACATTATTTTGACCACCTCGACCCTTCCGGACCCATTAGCGCACTCGAAATGACCATATGGGTGACTTATAATTTATTCACTTTTAATAATACTAATTTAATCTCGACATGACACAGTCGCGTCCCGATTTAATACATTCGATTATACATATTAATTTAACCATTAAGTAATATTCAACAAAATCCCAATAATTACTAACTCTTATCACGCTAGTAAATATTTAAAATAATTTTTGGATTAATATAAATTAATATCTCAAATTAAATTTAGTAAATCCCCAAATTCAAAAGTCATAAAAATACGGGGTATTACAGATTTGAGGCTTGATCTTGATCCTTGATGAGCTCCATTGCAAATAGAGATGAATGTTGGATGAGAGAGAAGGAGTTTGTTTCTAAATTGAGTATAAAAATGATGGGAATGAAAGAGAGAAAGGAATTTCACATAAGGAAACTTCGCAGATTGTTGAAGAATGTTGTTGAGATCACTCATATTGATGAATCTGAAGTGTGCCTTGGAAGTGAGCTCATTCCCTCCTTATATAGGATAGGGGGACTAACAATCATCATATTCCTAGCCCTATCAATCAACAAGTGACCCTAGACACACTGCCAATTGGTTGGGAAATGGACATACTAATCGATAGTCTTGTGTAGATTTTTCTAGAAAAATGATCGTAGAACGCAATCCATAAATCAAAATAATGTATAGGGAATATCGTTAGAAAGATAATTTAAAGACATTTAAGTGTCCTTCGGGCCTTTACCAGGTCTGGGAGTTCACTTTTGGTCAAACGGGGCTCGAAAGCGCCCATTAGTCCTTTGGACGGGAGATCTTCAGACGGTAATGGATCATTTATACAAAGCTTAAGTCATAATCATGAATGCGGTGGATCCTTGGAAAGGTTGTGCGAGGAACTTCGATATTCTAAAGGGCTTCATTCAGTTCAATGAGTTGACTTTGATCAAATGGGGCTCGAAAGCGCCCGTTGTCCTTTCAGAGTAAAACGAGTCGTTCGTCCGTTTAATAAGGCTGATTCGCACATGGGGTGGTTCATTGGAAAGGGTATTCTTTGACCTTATAACATTCATTAAGTATCGTTCGATCTGAAGAGTTGACCTTCGTCAAATATATCCTGGGAGCGCCCAGTACCCTCCGGATCAATTTTCAGGGGAAAACAGATCGTTCATTCGAACGATTATGCCATTTTGTGCACGAGACAGACCATTGGAAAAGGGGTTTTAGTGACCTTCGAGTGTAAATTAAGCTTTTGCTCTAGAAACGGAGTTGATTGGGGTCAAATCGGGGTTGGGGATCACCCGATGGCCTCCAGATCGATTTTTGGTAGAAAAATGGTCCGTTCATTCAAACCATTATGCTGATTCACACACGGGGTGAACTGTTGGAAAGTGGATTTAGAGACCTTTTCTCCGATAATGAAGTTAACTGTAGTCAAACGGGGCCCAGAAGCGCCCGATGGCCTCTAGATCTGTACTTGAAGTATGACCTAAGATTTGTAGTGAAAAAGGGAGGTGCTAGGGACCTAAGGAGAGACTTACAGGGTCCTAGAATGTGATGTCAAGAAAATATATAGAGTTGCAAGAGGTCCCACTCCTTAAATACTCAAAACTCATCGTGTTTATGACACCACATATATTTTAATACTTAGGCATCAAGTCTAATTATTTCAAGTTGTTAAATCAATTAAATGCCATCCTTAGTATGAAAAGGGCAACAATAGATAATGGTGAACAAAATAAAGTGTGACATGAATAATCTCAATACAAATAAATAACAAATGAAATCAATCACAACAAACCACTCAAATAGATAGATAATAAGATTTGATATCTTGAAAACTCTAAACAATAATGCTTGAATACATGCTAATGACTGAGGTCTCAAAGCCACCAACATAAAAATTTATCGAGTACAATATCAAATGAAGTAAAATAAATAAAATTCACATCACTCGAAAACATAAAATAAAAGATAGAGTCCAAACACCTACAAATCTGTAACTTGTGGTCACCGGGATGATGACTCGGTGCCCACAAGAGAAGAAGCTAAATTTGATGGACCACTAGAACACCTGGAAACAGCACGAAGGGTTAAGTCTACCGAAAGATAAAAAAAGCTACGCAGCCCAATAATGAAGCTGACGGTCATGCATATAAATAATAAATTTAGAGTTTTTAATAGTCAAGTAATACCTTAACATACCATTATCGGTATTATTTTCCCATATAAACTTGTATAAAGTCCTGTAGAACGCATACTAGCCACCAATAACATAACCACAACCAACTCATGATAGTACCATAAATTAACTGAGTCTAGCAGTCCACTAACTACGGAGGTCAATAGAACACTATAACATAAATCTAGACTAACCCCCATCTATCTAATGAGGTTATTAGTACACCATAAAATAACCCGTGACAAGCACCCAACTAAATATGGGATCACTAGCATGTAAGTCCGTCGTCTTTATCGGGCATGGAGCTGTCATTTTTATCGGGCATGGCCACACGGAATAAATTAAACGCAACTAGCACTCGACTAATTATAAGGTCACTAGTGCAAATGTCCATCGTTTTTTTGGGAACATACCAAATAAATCATAGTGCAATAAATCCACCCCCATTCATGATTATATCCAAATAATCTTAAAAATAATGACTCCATACGGAGACCTGCCTAAATCAAAATCATTTGTTTTTTACTCTCTCTATAGTATTAGCCTAATTTGATGATTAACAGTTTTATTAAATTCTTTTCACTACAAGAAAAAGTGCTTTACATGACACCTGATATGTATCATGAAATGGTTTTCACGACACATTTGAAATAGTCATTGAAGCAGGGTATCGTAGAAAGTAAAATTGTTACCTCGATGTCTTTGCATTATCGTAAAAATATTTCACGACACCTTTGAAGTGTTGTTGAAACAACTGTGCACGACAACTTCTCACTAGTCATAAAATTTATTACCCAAAAAACCCTTTCACGACTTCTTATGTGTTATGAATACTCTTTTACAACTAAACTTATGCGTCGTTAATATTCTACACGACTATTTTTAAGCGTCGCCATTATCTTCCACAACAAGTTTAAGATGTCGTAATTATCCTTTTACGATACATAAAAAATTGTCCTTAATGGTGTATGATTTTTTAAAAAGAAAATAGCTTCTCAAATACCTATTGCTTATACTAAAAGTAATAGTTCCATGTATATGAATTGTATTACTTAATATCCTATTGCCGATATTAAATATATCACAATTAATAATTCCACATTTATTGAAATTTCCATCATAATCTTAATTATGAGGAACTCATAAATAATAAAGTAAATTAAATGTATGTAATCATAACAATAATATCAAAGTCATACCCGAAACAATAGAAGTAGTAAACATTTGGGTGTTACATATCATATAAAAACATGTAATGAGGATAAAATGAGCATAATCTTACAAGTTAAATGCAGTCTTCCTAAAAAATATGATTAACAGTAATCTAACATTCCTCCTAAAATGTCTTCAACATCTTCTAAAAATAACTACCTTTTCATAAAATAATTTTAGTAAATAATAAAAAATATAAAAAGAAATAGATATTTCCACTTTCTCATAAATTAACAACACACATTTATAATTGAAAATAAATAATCAAAATATACCTTCAATCAAAAAGCAACAAAGAAACACCATACCCACTTTGTTCCTTAAGATTTTTCGAGATTGAGACGAGAGACAAAGTCAAAGAAAAATTCCTAGAATAATATATAATAATTATAACTATTCCACTCATATAATTAGTGTAAGGACATGATTTATAAATGTTAGGGGTAGAATCTAGGAATTTTCCAAGTGTCCTAGATCACAATTAAGTATGTCTGATACCTCTACATTAGTCGTGTCTCCACGATCATCCTCGACGGCTTCAATCCGAATTCATGCATCCATCATCTTCGTACGTGCATCATGTGTCAAGCAACGTACTCTTCAACAGTTCCCACTACTCCACGTACATATGGTAAATAATAATTTAATTAGAGTGTTTAAATTATTTGGATAAATAATTGGGAATATTGTTTTAAATAAATTTTCGAAGTCTGGAAGAAGATAAACATGCAGAATCGTTTTAAAGGAGTTTTTCTGTGGCACGTCACTGATTTCGTTCGAACGACATCGTATCTCGTTCAAATGAGATGCCATCTCGCTCGAACGACACTATGTTTCGCTCAAACGATGCACCGCCTTAACTTCCTATTTAAACAGTGTTCGTGCTACACGATTTCCTAAGTATGCATATCTCCGTTTCTACAAAACAGACCCTATTTCCAGACTTAATATTTTAAGGTTTTAATACCTTTTTGATTCAAAAATATTTATGTGAATCCTCTAAACCCCAAGGAAGAATATACTACTCATCTGGAGTACACTTCTGGAGAAGACGAAGCTTTTCCATTGCTGACCTTCCGGACCTCTTGCAGGAACTCTCGCCGACGACATCGAAATCGACGCCAGAGGGTATTTCGTATGTCACTACTTGTACTTTCATTGTAATTCGTGTAAGCCATTCTTTACAAAATTATAGTGAAAATAAGATGATTTTGCCCATGTGGGTAATTTTTCCTCAATCGTGATTGTCTTGCATGCTTAGATTATTTCTTTATTCAATCAAGTTTGTTTGCAAGAGTTAAGAATTGTTGGAACTAAAATTGAAATTTAATTAAATAAGTCTGACATTGATTGTTGGCGCACTTTCAAACGCGGTGTTATAACAATTGATTTAATTCACAAATTCACTTATTTAATTAGGTAACTCATATTAAACAAAAATAAAGTCAAATTAAAATCATTCCGTATGCGTGCAAGTATAAATAAAAATAGGCAAGCAAGTGATAGAGTAATTTTGGAAAAAAATCCCCCCAGGGCAAAAACTTTTATATTCTAGAACTTTGACACGGTTACACGACCTTTGACTTACATACAATTTCTCTCAAGCGTAATGCACGATGTCTGTGTCAAACCTTCAAAGCTTCAGCTAATACTCAGTAGTGGCTCACTCGCAGCTGTACCAATTTGGACACGCAGCCCAGACACGCAGTCTTAATTATTTGTAGGATCCCCCTCCATAATAGCTCCCGGCTCTCCAGTTGTAGAGTTCTTCTCACAAAGGTTGAACTTTAGGCAAATTATGGTTTGGGTTCCATAAAAGAACTCACACACACAAAAAAAAACTCTCTGGGATTTGTGAATTGTGAAAACAAATTTAAACCCTCAAAATTGTGTTGGAGAAAAGGTAAACTCTTAAAAACGTATTCTGATAAAAAAAAATTTCTCCACATGAAATATAGAACCCTGACACCTTATTTATAAAAACATTTAAGGCGGTGACGTGTCAGGTAAAAGACTTCTCATTTGAACGAACTGTCGTGTCGTTCGAACGGCTTATGGTCTTATTCGAACGAGATAGGATCTTGTTTGAACGACCATGCATAAATCTCTACATTCGTTTTACAGAGTTTTAAAATATTTGGATACTTAGAAACCAACACTCTTACGAATATGAGAACAGTTATCAAAAAGATTTTATGATAAAAAAGTTTTAAAGATAAAAATCCATGAAAAATAATTCAAAAATTATTTTTTCATTAAAGGAAAAATATTTTAATTTTTATAAAAAATCCCAACACTTTTTATGCAAAATGTAAATGGAACTTAACCACATTTACCAAAGTCGTCCTTTTTGGGCATGATTGTTGAAGTTGACTTGAAATTCAGTTCGTCGATGCTAGATGTAAGCTTCCCAATTCTTCGACAAACTTATAGCGGTATACGACATACAAAATGTGACGAACAATGCCCTTACAAATCTCCCCCATGTCTATGTCGGTATAACATAAAAATATCCGAATTATCAATCAAAATATGACCTATACAAATCTATCCTCCCACAAACTCAAATGTGGAAAGATAAATTGAACAAGTCTTCAATCAACCTTGGTTTTAACAATCAACTTTTCAAATCTTCAAGCTTTTCTCATCAGGTTGTGTACTCCAACAATCTTCAATTGTACCTACACACATGAGATAAAGCAAAAACCTCGTGACGTATCGAGTTTGAAATGATATAAACATAAAACATGCAAGCATAATCAAATCTCCCCCATACTTAAAACCCTCATAATATCATAATTCATTCTCCCCTTTTTATTTGTCCGAAATAGACAAGGACAAGAATAAATCACATAAAGAAAATCGGGGTGTCACGGAAAACAAACTAAACATACTATTTTTGAATTTTTCAAAAATTTTTATACAAAAATGCAAGAAATATGATGTTACACAAAATCACACACCATGAATATTTACTAAGACGACCAAATCATGGAAACGGAATGAATGGGTGTGGACAAATTCGATAGGAAAATCAACTCAATCATATCATATGTGCAAGATGCATAAGTGTACTCCTAATGAATGAACATAAATAGTCCTTTGGTGTAAAATTATTGAATTTAGATGACAATGTGTTAAACCAAAATCAACAAATCAAAGTCAACATGATTTTCACACCAATAACGTCCAAAACGATTTCATGCTTTTTCAAGATTTTTAAGGATGTGCAAAGCCGTTTTAATTCTCCAACCAAACTCCCTCATATATATTTTCTTTTTGAGGTGATCTAAATTCTCAAACATTGGAGAATTGGTGAATAAACCTAATGGCCCCTTTTTGGCATAAATTTCTTTTTATTGCATTTAAATTTTTTCGAGCTCTTTTAAACATCTTTGGATCTTGGATAGTTAAAATTCCTCAATTTTTTAGGTCCAATATAAACGGCGACTTAATCGCAAAGGATACACGTGTACCTTTCTTAGCCCTTCATCATTTTTAAAGTTCACACAAACTTACGACAAAACGGTAAAAAAATATGCACACCTTTTATTATCTTATTTTATCGCATTTGATTCGTTTAAATAGACATAATTGAGATGAAAACATGTAACCAACATGTGATGTGTTAAGAACAAACATCAAACAAATCCATGCATGTGTGCAATAAAGGACAAAGTGAGTCAAACGTGTAGGTAGTAACACTATACCATCTCAAAGACTCCAAACTTTGTAAGGCACGTGAATGACACAACATATTGTCTAAAATCTCTATTAAACAGTCAAAATTTTTCTAAAAAAAGGAGAATCTGGTCATAATTTTTAATGTCAAGTGCTTACCACTGGTCATAATTGAGCAAATCAAAGGCATGCAAATCCCTATAGAGCGAATACATTGGACAAAATACAAAGTTTTGTGTTGTTTTAATGATTTTCTTTGCATAGCCTATTTGAACCATATACCAAATACTCTCTAAATTACAAAATTCATATTAGGTCAACAATTTACTCTTCCATCATCAAATTTACACGAAGTAATATAAAACTACGTGGCGAGTTTGATCTTTCATTCCTCAACTGAAAGGTATAAAATTGTACGGTACTGTAGATATAAAAGTTTAAAGTTTACATGTAGGTTTGGGATTCTTGGGTTTGGAATTATGTATCTCTACTTGAATGGACTTTATGTGGATTGAAATTTTTGTCATAGGGTATTTTACTATCAGATGAAGAAGAAAAAACCTTTAGGTAATTAGAACATCTACATAATCGCTATAAATATTAGTGATGGAGAGATGCAAATAGTTGCATTCCCAAATGATTTCCACCCTCATGCTTCTATGTCTTATGTAGAGTTGTGTGATTTGAAAGGAAGTTTTCATTTAGTACAACATGATAGATATGAGATGAATATGTTGAGGTTATTGGGAATCAGGGTTGGAGATTTTTCTTTTGATCTTCAATGCACATATGTTACGGGTGTGAGGTGGACTAAGAAGGTTTACTTTGAAACAGACTACAAAGTTGATGAAGACAACTATCTGTTCTGGGTGAAAATTTGTAAAAATGAGGATCAGTTCACTCGATTTGTTCCCAAAGAGGAAATAACCCTTATTTCTCTCAATCAACCCCATTTACGGTTCCTTTAGCCACTACTCATTAAGCCGAGTTTTTTCCATCCGTTTGTGGATCTCATTAATTGTTCATTGCTTATTCTACCTGTCCAAAGTAAGCTGCTGAATGTGGAATAGCTTCTCATGGACCTTTTCATGTTTTTTGTCTTCACCTTTTTTAAAGTCCTCCTTTATTAGATGTTTCTATCTGAACATTTTGGTTTTGATTTATTTTTGACTATTTATGTGGATATTATGATCTATATATATGCATGAACATTTACAAGGTCAAACAAGGAGTAATACTTCGGTCGCATTATATTTTTTTGGATTAAAAGTTTTATGTAAAGATATAAGTTATGGATATATTGTGGTAATATAATTGACTATAACCCAGTTGCTTTTGGATCTTTAAAAAATTTCCTTATGGAATAATCCAATATTAATTTGCTCTTAAGTAGTAAAAGTTTTGATGTGTGTGTTTACACATTTGACAACTTTGACATAATTTTATACTTTAATTAGAATTAGGCTAAGAATGATTCTTTATTACTTAATGAAAAATTATCTTTCGAAAATAAAATAAAATTATGTGTATAGCTTTCAAACACGAGTTAAAATTAGTAAACATGTAGAGTGAACTTTATCTTAACAAGTGGAATAAACTATCAAATGGATCTTAACAAATATGTAATAACAAAGAAATTCTAAAAGTAATGCATTTAATTATGTGAAGGGAAAAATGATATTCTTACCGTGTTAATTGGGATCTACAACTTGTAAAGAAAAAGTTCACTCTAAATGTTTACTAATTTCAACTCATGCTTGAAAAATATGAAAATAATTTTATTTTATTTTCAAAAGACAATTTTTCATTAAGTAATAAAGAATCATTCTTAGCCTAATTCTTATTAAAATATAAAATTTAGTCCAAGCTGTCACATACACATTAAAACTTTTACTATTTAAGAAAAAGTTAATATTGCATTATTCCATAAGGAAGTTTCTTACAAATCCAAAAGCAACTTGGATGTTGTTAATTATATTACCATAATAACTCCACAACTTATATCTTTACACAGTACTTTAAAGCCGAAATAAATAAACATAATGCAATCGAAGAACTACTCTTTGTTTGACCATGGGAAAGTGAATGCATATAGAGAACAATCTCCACACAAATAATAGGATATACATCAAAACCACAATGTTAAGATAAAATTATATAATAAAGGATAGTTTTAAAAGAGATGAAGAGAAAGAGACAACATAAAAAGGTTCATAACAAGTTGTTCCATATTTAAGATCTAACTTTGGACAGGTAGAAGAATCAATTAACAACCAAGAAAAGATGCTGATGGATGGACAAAATTTGGCTTGATGAGTAATGGCTTGAATAAAATAGAAATGGTTTTGATTGAGAAAAAGGGGGCTTTTCCTATTTAGGAACAAACCGAGTGAACTGAACCTCATTTTTACAAATTATCACGCACAAAAAAATGTTGTCTTCATCTGATTTCAATGTAAACCTACTTAGTCCACCTCGCACCCGTATTATATGTGCATTCAAGATCAAAGAAAAATCTCCAACCTTAATCCCCAATAACCTCCATATTTTCATCTCATATTATATCATGTTATACAAGATGAAGACTTCCCTCCAAATCATGCCACTACACTTAAGTATTGGAATCACGACGGTGGAAATTGTCTTAGAATGCAATAATCTACTTGTCTTCATCATTGGCATCGATAACGATTATGCAGATGTTCCAATTACCTAACGGGTTTTTCTTTACCATTTAATAATAAAGTCCTCCATTATAAAAAATGACCCACATACAGTTCAACCGAGTAGTGGTACATGAAAATACCCTGAACCCAAGAATCTCAAACCCATAGATTGCCTTTTGACTTGTATATCTATGGTATAAGAAATTTTTTACTTTCCATTTGAGTAATGAAAGCCTAAAATAGCCATGTAATTTCTTATAACCTTGTGTAAATTTGATAATGGTAGAGTAACTTGCTTACTTGTCATGGTGTTTGTAATGCAAGGAGGATTTTATCCACATTTCAAAGAGGCTACATAAAGCAAATCATTCAAAAACATGAAACTTTGTAGCTTGTCCAATGCATTATCTTTATAGGGATCTACCTAACTTTGTGTTACTCAATATCGACTAGTGGTAAATCCTTGACCTTAAAATCAGTCTCTCTCCTATGTGGTACCAGAATGAGTCGAGGTTTAGACCTGCTGAGTTGTAATTCAATGAAATTGGGATCATGGGTTGCATAGTAATAATCCTTGCAAACAAATCTGAATTCTAGGATTGATTCTAATGAGAATTTTGACATGATATTAATTAGTAGCCTAGAAAGTCGATCCTTTATTATCATCAACGCTTGATCGTTGCAGTGGGTTGATTTTTCTCGCTTAGAACTTGCCATGAAGGATGATTCAGATCATTACTTGAATAATTTCCTAAAAATATTCATTATAGATAGTTATCAAGTAAAGGTACTGGGAGAAAACAAAATTAGCCTTCCTATATGGTGCATATTGTTTTGTATTTATGAAATGCCATAATTATGAAATGCAGAATTAGTTAGGAAAATTCAATATGTATACATATCAATATAACAACCCTCACTTTTGAGAACCTATTTTATATTTATTTACTAGGTGTAGTAATTAATTATAAAATGATGGATGATGAGTAAATATTAATTTAATATGAAAAAGGTTAATATTTACTGAAATGTTGTATGACTTCCTGATAAGTGGGTAAAAATATCCATGTGGTAATTTATAGTGTCATAAGATATAAAATGACATTTTAGTTTAAAATGAAACCGGAACTTAAAATGAGTTATAAAATTTCCAAATGATAATTTGGATAGTGCAGTTAGTCCCGGTAGGTACGAGACAGTCAAAATAAGTGCCATATTGCATTTTGGTATTTCGGGCACTTTTGACTGGTTATAGCTTAAATGTGTATTTGTGAGTCATTATATCGCGTATTAGTCAATAAAGTTGAGCTTTTTAGACTTAAGCCACATTTAAGTCCCCTATTTTATTTCTATTCTTCCATTACACACAATTGAGCCTTAGAGAGAAAGAGAGAGGAAGAGAACTTTGGGAGAAATTGAGAGATTTGGAGATTCAAGCTTGGATCATTGCCTACAACAAATCAAATCTGCATTTGCATGATCAAGGCAAGTAATCTACTTGCAATTATGTGATTTAAGAAGAATAATTAGTTTTGATAGTTATTGAATTGTTAGGGTTTAACATTTTAGGGTTTTGTTAGATTTATGGGTATTAAACCCTTAGAAGTTGATTTGGATGATAAATGTTGTTGATGATGGTAGCTATATACATTTATAATGTATAAATTGATGTAATTGAGGTTGGGTTAGGTGGTTTTGAGTTTGGGAGAATTTGGAGTTTAAAGCTCCATAGCCAAAACTAGGAATTTATGCAGAACCGAATCAATTAGGCCTGGCCGAATCGATTCGCTGAGAGACAGTTTGTAAGCCTGGGTCATTCGAATCTGTTCGGTTCATCCAAATCGATTCGGCAATTATGCAGAAAATCATTTTTCCTGACCGAATCGATTTGGCTAGTCCGAATCGATTCGCTTCTCTTAACCCAAAGCCGAATCGATTCGAAAACCCTGTATTTTTCCTTTTTGTTTTTCCTTTTCTAATTTTAACCAATTTTTTTTAGGATTAGGACCTAGGAACCTTCTTGAAATAAGTAAACTTAGAGTAGTAGAGATGTAATTGAGTTTGGTCGCCACCCTAGACTAGAATGGGGTCATCTGGGGTGTATTCCTGGGAGGTTTAAAGTGATGTTAAGGCATTACTTATTTTAATTCAAACTTTTTGGAAGTTTGGAAGTTAAATGCCCATATTTGGAGACTTAGGGGTTTATCAGAATCTTACGAACTTTGGGAATTGCAGGATCATAATGTCTATTTGGAGATTTAGTCGGGACTTGTAAATTGAGGAATGTTAATGTCAATATTCGATGGAAATTAGGTTCGCATAAAATGAACCCAAATGGTTTAAAGATGATAGTTTCCACTAAAGTGAACCCAAATGTGTTTAAAGATGATAGGTTCAAATAAAATGAACCCCGTTGTTTAATGATGTTAAGTTCGAATAAAAAGAACCAATCACATGGATAATGGAAATGGAAATTGGTAATGCATATTGAATATGATGATGAGATTAAAAATGTAAATGTTAATTTACTGTTACACACCTCTCTAAATGACATCATAAGGGAAGTTCGCGCGCATGGTGATGCCCCCTGGCTAATGAATGCAGGGTGGATATAGTCCTAGGCCATGTGAGAGTTTGTTATATATATATTTTTTGCGATGGGTAGGAGATTTCGGGTGTGGTCTTGACTATCCCGCAGGCACATGGCCGCTTCCCGACGTCTTGCGTTGTAGGATCCCAGGTTGTCTTATGATAGGCCCTGGAAGATGATGGTCATTTAGGGGCGCGCATAGTAGGGAAACCCGGATGGGCGGTCTTAGAATTGTTATATGTATATGAATATAACTATATTTTTTTTTCAAGTGGGACTTGATGGTTGTTAAACGCCACAAAGAGCGTATGATAAATGCCACAAAGAGCATGGATACGTGCCATAAAGAGCACGAGATTGAGATTTATATGCCATAAAGAGCACTTGATATTAATGGTATTCCTATTAAGGAATGGAAAGATGAAATGGTAAGATAATTAACTATGGAAGTTAATAAATGGTTTTATTCCTTTTAAGGAATATAAAAGAAAATGGAAAATTTATAAATGTAGGAAAGGTTTCAAATTTAAGTTATTTACTTTTCTTTCTTTTATGTAAATGCCATTTCATTTCATCATTTAGTTAAATTGTAATGTAAGTTCATCATCCTTATCATGCATGCATAACTGTTCATTCCTATCATGCTTTTTATTCTTCTGGTGATCATATAAAAACCCGGCCCTGACCGGTTCATTTTCCATGTTGTGCATATGATTGTATCCGCTCGGGTGCTCCATCGCAAGGACGCCTGTTTTGATATTTCCCTTCCTTGCTTTGACGGGATGTAAGATTTTGCGGGTTATTACAGGTTATTGAATTAGACGCCTCCATTTTTGGTATTCTAGATGAGATCGGGTCTTTTCACTCGGGCGAGTGGCCCAAACTTTTGTACTTGTTTAATGAATGTAATAAGTAAGATATTAAACTGTTGTATTATGTTCTATGTAGCTGTGGACCGACAGCCTATTCGGTCCTTTTGTATACATTCGTCTTAGTTGTATTATATATATTGTTGTGGAATTCCACTTGCTTATCAGATGGGGTTGTTTTAATTTAACTGCATTTTAATTTAAATTTCTTAACTGCATTTTAAATTTCTAAACTTTTTGTCAACCCGTTTTCTGATTTATTGGGTGGTTTTCCCGTATACTCAGTTTATATTTTGTGATGCTGAGGATGATATCCATCCATGATTCCTGTTACATTTGGGTATCGGGCTGGCCACCCCTTATCTCGGATCGCGGGTTATCACATATGGTATCAGAGCATCGGGTTTTAGAGTACTAGGATCTGTGTAGACTTATCACGTTCTACCGTAGCGTTCTTTGATATAAAGCCTAATATTAGGATTTTTTTTGTTGCTTATGTTTGTAATCTTCTGCAAAATAGACTGTTTAAATAGTATTCTAACACTATTGTTTCTTAATCTCTGATGCCGCCTAAGAGAGGTCGATCGGTGAGACGTAATAGGGTTGTAGAAGAGGAGGTAGGTCCTCCACCGCCACTACAAGGTACCGTTAATGCTGTGGATGTAGCAAACATTGTGTCTCAAGTAGTTAACGCCGCCATGACCGTAGTGGTCCAACAATTGCCACAGGCTCAAGAATTAGCTCACGATGTGCAAGCTCCTACGGGACTTACTCCGTGGGAAAGGGTTAGAGAATCCTTTCTAAAGGGCAATCCCCCGGAATTTGAGGGAGGTGCTGATGCTATTAAAGCCAATCAATGGAAGAAAGATATGCAACGCCACCTTCGAATGATAGAATGTAGTGAGGATAAGAAATAAGTCCTTACCACTTTTAAGCTTTGCGGATCTGCGTTACACTGGTGGGGGTCGATGACCACACCAGAGCAGAGAGGCACAATGATGATCACTGAGTTTTGGGCTTTGTTCGATAGTAAGTACTTTCCTCCTGCATTTCAAAGGGAGATGAAGAGGAAGTTATAAGATGTTGTGCAAGGAGAGAGATCTGTGGCAGAGTATGAAGAAGAGTTCACCCGGTTAGCAAGTTTGGTACCGGATGAGTTGACTCGGGAAGAGAGGAAGATCTAAAAGTTTATGGGAGGCCTGAACTGGAGAATCAGGCAACACTTGCTGGATAATCCATCTCTACAAACTTTTGGTGAGGTTACGAATGCAGCCTTACTCCATTTCCAGGAGCATCGATTATATATGCAGGTTAGCAAGAAAGCTACTATAGTGGAGCAAGTAGGAAATCCTGGAGGACATGGGATTGGAGGAGAAGAATTTCCCTCATCCCAATCTTCGGGTAGTAAGCAGAGAGAGAGGGACCCTCAACAAAAGGTTTCGTCTAAGAGACAACGCTTCAGAGGGTTTACTACTGGTGGCAATAACAGTAGGCACGGTTAAGGTGCTTCGCAACATGAAGGTCGGGGTGGTCAGGGAGGTAAAGTCCATCTGGGCCAAGGTATTACCTAGTTTAGAAATAATAGGGGTCGAGGTCAGGAGGATATGAAGGGACGGTGCTTCCATTATGGGGAGGTGGGTCATTATAAGATGGAGTGTCCTCAGGTGATTGGGGGCCAATTTCCTAGGGCTCCGCGACAACCATATGTTCAGTTTCCACCTCCGGTACCTATTATGGTTGTTCCTCCACAGCAGGGACAACTACATTATGGGCGTATTTGTCAAATTCAGGAGGCTATGCTTCCTCCTACTCTGCCGGCACCACCCATTATTGAGGGTAAGTTTTATTCAGGGACACTTGAGTTGTGTGTTATTCGATGTGGGTGTTACGTGCTCATTTATTTTATGAGCTCCTCTCAGGATACAGATTTGATAAATTCTACTGAGAGTAATTTGTCTAGCGTTGAGTTTTCTTCGAGTGATGGTTCGCTCAATTCCTTGTTTGTAAACATATAGGGATTTCTTGTGGTACTTTATGCTTTGAGGCCCATTTACTCGTCCTTAACATGGTCGGGTATAATGTGATTTGTATGCCTTATCTCCACGACTGATAAAGTTTAGTAGTAGCGTATAGGAGGGGTTCCTTATTTGGATTCCGCTTTTGCAGGACGCTCCACGCGTGAACCTCAATGACGTTGGAAGTGGAGAGATGTTGTTCTTTCTTCTGTTAGTTAATTTCATTTTATTTTAGTTTATTTTTGTTAGTTAAGAGATGGGTCAAAAGGTTTAGCCGAGAATCACGTAGAAGAGTGATTAGTGGCTATTAAAGTGCGAAATAGAAGCACTGTATACAGTTCTCTCCTCTGAACGATGTAAGGGAGACTGGGATGCGAAGTCGAGTAAAGACTTCGGGTTATGCCTTGATAAGAAGGCTATTTAAAAAGGTACCTATATTGTGGGTATATAATTATAGGGCTTTAGTTTGGATTTGTTTGATTTGTTAAGTCTTCAGTTATTTAGATGGTAATGTATATAAGTAGAATCTTTTCGGTCCTGAATATGTGTCTTAGACCTGTATACCTTGTTGACTGACAATGCGAGGTAGTAGTGTAATGGGAGGGTTCCTTGTTTGGATTTCTCTTCGACGAGACGTCCCACGCACGAAACCGAGCAAATATCGGGAGTTGAGAAGGGTCTTGGGCACTAGGGATATACTTAGTATTATGTGCATACGATTTAGATAGGGTATAGTATAGGTAGGTAGACTTTAGGATTGTTTGGACATAGGTCCTTTAGTATGTGACATTAGTTTAGGAGGGCTTTGGAAGTTGACCATGAATAAGTCGTGTGTTAACTTTAAGAGGGACTTGGTTCCCTGATAATGAGAAGTGGGAGGATTTTGAGAAGTTTGGTAGTTAAGGCCGAAGGAGATGAGGCCTCTCGTAGTAGAGTGTTACAGAGGTAACGAAAAGGGTGAATTGACTCGCACCCCTGAGCCATGTTGTTAAGCTTGAGGGTGGATTCCATTGACAAGCCTCTGCCAAGATTGGGAGTAATAATACTGGAGCATAGACCTAATGTTTATGCGCCTCATAAGCTAAGACTTGTGAGAAGTATTATCCCGTTCTTGAATTAAAATTCAGCGTGGGGGAGACCGCTGTGTAGGAAAGGGAAGTGCTACTTCCTGGACATAATTTAATCCTTCGTACGAGTAACATTTTTGTTGCAAGATGTCGTAGGAGTGACAAGGGTGGTTAAATCCACATACACAAGCTGTTGATTGATGGAACATAACCCTGCTCTATTGATTTTGGAGGGAGGGGTGCGTTTTCATAAGAGAATCTTTGTCCCGAATGAGAAGGACTTTAGAAGGGCAGATATGGAGAAATCTTGCGATTTTAGGGTTGCGTTACACCCGGGAAATGACATAATGTGTCAAGTTATACGCCGCCAGTAGTAGTGGCCGGGCATGACGAGGTTATTGGACTGCATGGGGTGCCTTTGATTTTAGTTTCCGACTGAGACAAGATTTTCATTTCCCACTTGTGGCAGGTTTCCAAGAAGCCATGGGAACCGAATGGAGGTTAAGTACTCCTTATCATCCTCAAACAGATGGCCAGACCAAAAAGGGTAAACCGCATGTTGGAGGATATGCTCCTTATGTGCGTGCTTGACTTCAAGAATAGTTGGGAACAACACCTCCCATTAGTTGAATTTGCTTATAACGATTCATATCAATTCACTGTTGGGATGGCGCCTTGTGAGGCATTGTAGGATAGGCATTGTGGATCTCCCGCTTGTTGGTTAGAGGTGCGAGATGATAAGTTTCCTTGGACCTGAAATGATCCGGGATACTTTTTCGAAGATCGAGCCCATTCGGAATAGCATTTGTATAACCAAGATCGACAAAAGAGCTATGTCGATACGGGGAGAAAGCGTGTGGAGATTGAGGTCGGGGACCAAGTGTTAGTACGAGTATCGCCTATGAAGGGCATTAAACATTTTGAGTAAAAAGGGAAAAACTTGCACCATGTTACGTTGGACCTTTCCTATAAATGTTAAGGTGGGTCCGATAACCTATTGACTTGCTTTACCGAAACACTTGCGGCAAGTTCATGGCGTATTCCATATCTATCTTGTATAGAATTACAAGAGATGTGATGGTGCCTTAGGCACATTCCTTTCTAAGATAATGACTTGCAACCCGACGTTTCTTATAAGGAGCAGAAGGTTGTTATTTTAGAGCGTAGAGAACGGCGATTGAGATTGCAGGTAGTACCTTTAGTTATGATGCAATGTAATCATCATAGTGTCGAGGTATCGTCATGGGATCGCGAGGATGGCATGCGGGAAAGGTATCCGCATTTCTTTTTGCGAGGTATGCCTGAATTTTGGGGGTAAAATTCCCTCATAAGGGGGGGAGTATGTAACAACCCTCACTTTTGAGAACCTATTTTATATTTATTTACTAGGTGTAGTAATTAATTATAAAATGATGGATGATGAGTAAATATTAATTTAATATGAAAAAGGTTAATATTTACTGAAATGTTGTATGATTTCCTGATAAGTGGGTAAAAATATCCATGTGGTAATTTATAGTGTCATAAGATATAAAATGACATTTTAGTTTAAAATGAAACCGAAACTTAAAATGAGTTATAAAATTTCCAAATGATAATTTGGATAGTGCAGTTAGTCCCGGTAGGTACGAGACAGTCAAAATAAGTGCCATATTGCATTTTGGTATTTCGGGCACTTTTGACTGGTTATAGCTTAAATGTGTATTTGTGAGTCATTATATCGCGTATTAGTCAATAAAGTTGAGCTTTTTAGACTTAAGACACATTTAAGTCCCCTATTTTATTTCTATTCTTCCATTACACACAATTGAGCCTTAGAGAGAAAGAGAGAGGAAGAGAACTTTGGGAGAAATTGAGAGATTTGGAGATTCAAGCTTGGATCATTGCCTACAACAAATCAAATCTGCATTTGCATGATCAAGGCAAGTAATCTACTTGCAATTATGTGATTTAAGAAGAATAATTAGTTTTGATAGTTATTGAATTGTTAGGGTTTAACATTTTAGGGTTTTGTTAGATTTATGGGTATTAAACCCTTAGAAGTTGATTTGGATGATAAATGTTGTTGATGATGGTATCTATATACATTTATAATGTATAAATTGATGTAATTGAGGTTGGGTTAGGTGGTTTTGAGTTTGGGAGAATTTGGAGTTTAAAGCTCCATAGCCAAAACTAGGAATTTATGCAGAACCGAATCAATTAGGCCTGGCCGAATCGATTCGCTGAGAGACAGTTTGAAAGCCTGGGTCATTCGAATCTGTTCAGTTCATCCAAATCGATTCGGCAATTATGCAGAAAATCATTTTTCCTGACCGAATCGATTCGGCTAGTCCGAATCGATTCGCTTCTCTTAACCCAAAGCCGAATCGATTCGAAAACCCTGTATTTTTCCTTTTTGTTTTTCCTTTTCTAATTTTAACCATTTTTTTTAGGATTAGGACCTAGGAACCTTCTTGAAATAAGTAAACTTAGAGTAGTAGAGATGTAATTGAGTTTGGTCGCCACCCTAGACTAGAATGGGGTCATCTGGGGTGTATTCCTGGGAGGTTTAAAGTGATGTTAAGGCATTACTTATTTTAATTCAAACTTTTTGGAAGTTTGGAAGTTAAATGCCCATATTTGGAGACTTAGGGGTTTATCGGAATCCTACGAACTTTGGGAATTGCAGGATCATAATGTCTATTTGGAGATTTAGTCGGGACTTGTAAATTGAGGAATGTTAATGTCAATATTCGATGGAAATTAGGTTCGCATAAAATGAACCCAAATGGTTTAAAGATGATAGTTTCCACTAAAGTGAACCTAAATGTGTTTAAAGATGATAGGTTCAAATAAAATGAACCCCGTTGTTTAATGATGTTAAGTTCGAATAAAAAGAACCAATCACATGGATAATGGAAATGGAAATTGGTAATGCATATTGAATATGATGATGAGATTAAAAATGTAAATGTTAATTTACTGTTACACACCTCTCTAAATGACATCATAAGGGAAGTTCGCGCGCATGGTGATGCCCCCTGGCTAATGAATGCAGGGTGGATATAGTCCTAGGCCATGTGAGCGTTTGTAATATATATATATTTTTTGAGATGGGTAGGAGATTTCAGGTGTGGTCTTGACTATCCCGCAGGCACATGGCCGCTTCCCGACGTCTTGCGTTGTAGGATCCCAGGTTGTCTTATGATAGGCCCTGGAAGATGATGGTCATTTAGGGGCGCGCAGAGTAGGGAAACCCGGATGGGCGGTCTTAGAATTGTTATATGTATATGAATATAACTATATTTTTTTTTCAAGTGGGACTTGATGGTTGTTAAACGCCACAAAGAGCGTATGATAAATGCCACAAAGAGCATGGATACGTGCCATAAAGAGCACGAGATTGAGATTTATATGCCATAAAGAGCACTTGATATTAATGGTATTCCTATTAAGGAATGGAAAGATGAAATGGTAAGATAATTAACTATGGAAGTTAATAAATGGTTTTATTCCTTTTAAGGAATATAAAAGAAAATGGAAAATTTATAAATGTAGGAAAGGTTTCAAATTTAAGTTATTTACTTTTCTTTCTTTTATGTAAATGCCATTTCATTTCATCATTTAGTTAAATTGTAATGTAAGTTTATCATCCTTATCATGCATGCATAACTGTTCATTCCTATCATGCTTTTTATTCTTCTGGTGATCATATAAAAACCCGGCCCTGACCGGTTCATTTTCCATGTTGTGCATATGATTGTATCCGCTCGGGTGCTCCATCGCAAGGACGCCCGTTTTGATATTTCCCTTCCTTGCTTTGACGGGATGTAAGATTTTGCGGGTTATTACAGGTTATTGAATTAAACGCCTCCATTTTTGGTATTCTAGATGAGATCGGGTCTTTTCACTCGGGCGTGTGGCCCAAACTTTTGTACTTGTTTAATGAATGTAATAAGTAAGATATTAAACTGTTGTATTATGTTCTATGTAGCTGTGGACCGACAGCCTATTCGGTCCTTTTGTATACATTCGTCTTAGTTATATTATATATATTGTTGTGGAATTCCACTTGCTTATCAGATGGGGTTGTTTTAATTTAAATTTCTTAACTGCATTTTAAATTTCTAAACTTTTTGGCAACCTGTTTTCTGATTTATTGGGTGGTTTTCCCGTATACTCTGTTTATATTTTGTGATGGTGAGGATGATATCCATCCATGATTCCTGCTACATTTGGGTATCGAGCTGGCCACCCCTTATCTCGGATCGTGGGTTGTCACAATCTAGCTACATGTTCATGTAATATTTTGATATCAGCAAAAGACAGAATTTAGAAAATGATAGGAGTTTCCATATAATACATGTTGTTTTGTATTTATGAAATGCCAACTTTATGTAAAATAAACCTCTTCGGCAATAAATTTTAAATAAAAACAAAACTTTCACGAAGAGAGGAAGATATTATTCATATATTGGTTAGATCCTTTAATCTTGTTTAAAACAAACACCAATTTATTAGATTATGGAAGCCAAATCATACTGATCTTTGAATTATATTCTATGTAGGAGCATCAAACATAATGCAAAGTGAAAATTTATTGTTAGATGATTACACCAATAATTAATTTCCTTACATTGAGAAGAGAGCAAAATGAGGCTCTGCATTATGTTCAAAGATGGTTATTAAATGTGAGGCAACAACTAGGTATGGCAACGTGGCATGTATGGTACGGGTTTTAGTAAATGCTACCCCTCCCCACAAAGGAAAAAAAATATATCTCAAACCCTCCCTAACCCGTGATGAGTTTTAAATAGTTTACTGCAAACCAGATTGCTTAAAAACATCTTCAACCCATCCCTTCCCAACCCCGTCAATGGTCTCGAATATGGTCGGTTTATATTATCGTCAAAATCCGAGCTAACCCACCCCATTTAATGACTTGAGTTTACATTTATAATTGTATTTTTGGTGTTATTTTGATGACAATTTGGATTTGTATTTTTTTCCTTTCGGGCCTTTATATTTCTTATAATTAACTACTAAAAAAGCAACAGAATATCCCCGGGCAAGCAAAACATCATAGTTGTAACAAATATAGCAACAAATGACCTGCTGCATTTTAATATTACTAATACAAATGTCTTTCTATAGTTTATAATTTTCCCTAAGGTCCCCGTATCACATCTTAACCATCATTAACCACCAAATTTGATATATGGGCAACACATCACACATGAAATAAGTTTCCATCCAAAATAAATTAGATATTAATTGTAAACTTATCCAAAATAACTCCAACTAATTCATTATGCGTGGAATAATTATCAATGGTAATGGTAGAATTTTTGCTATATATGTTTCAATCAAACAATCAATTCAACAACACATCGCACAAAATGTCCTTTGTATGTGTTTATTATCTGTAAACTAATATTAGTTCACATACAAAACCCAAAACATTTTACAAAATATTAAAGAGATCAATAAATTAAAAACAACTTACCATATGATCATACTCCTGAGGCACCAAGAATTATCAACAAAATGTGTTGTGATAGCCATATAATCTCTCTTATGTCTTGATGACCAAATATCAGTAGTGATTCCAATACGACTCTTAATACGGTTAAAGAACCTATAAGCTTTCATTTTCTCCAATTGGTACATTTTTATGATGTCACTTTTAATTGTGTTACAAGTTACCATCTTAAAGAGGGGAGAAAGATTGCTGACAAATTTCTTAAACCCTACATTCTTAACAATGCTAAAAGGTTACTTGTGTAAAAACATTATGGACGCAAGTTCCTTTCTTGAAAAATCTTGATCAAAAGAAAAATTACCGAAGTGGACTTTTCCATCTGAACCTATTTTATTTTTCAAAACAAATTGATCTCGAATGTTTACATTAGTTTTATCCTACACCTTTTTAAGTACGTGTGCAAATATGTTCCATATTTACTATCCGATTGCATTGATGACAAATAGAAAAATAATGAAAGTTTTCTTTAATTTTTGCAAAATCATTCCAAATCGAAGAGGTGTGTTTTAGTTTTAAAGGTGAAGATGATCCAACTAGTTCAACACTTGGTACAGGGGAGAAGGTAGGAATGGGTGTAGAGTCGGTTTCAATTTAGGTTTCGAGTTGTGTCCTAGTACCAGTATATGACATATTTTCTCTTGGTACATATTCAACCATATTAATTTGTCTTCCTTTTACATTTATTTTACACTAAATGAAAAATAAAATAGATCAAAACAAAAAAATCTCATCAAATTATAAAAAAAGCAAACAAGTTTCACAAACTAGTAAATTGCTATTATTGAGTTGGGTTAGAGCTTATACCAACTTATAGCAGAGATTTGGAAAAGCTTTGTGTTGAAATTTAACTTGTGACATACAAGGAAAAAAACATTCAAACAAAATATTAGGACAAGAAAATAAATGCAAAGTATTCAAACTTATAAAATGAAACCCTAAATATAATGTTAAACTCTTGAAATCACTATTTTAACCCTAAATAAAAAACTTTGACGAAACCCCAAATCAAAAGCTTTGAATATTTGATCATACCCTAAAGAGTAGTTCTATTGGCCCCAAATTTTTGGCTGAAATTTCGACTGAATTTACACGAGTAAGCGTGTTATTGGTAGGTTCTTTGGTCCCACTGGCGTGGACCCCACAAACCATCCAATAGAAACCCAACACCTCATCCGGTCTCTCTACTTTCGGTAAAAAATTCAGTCCAAATATCATTTTTGTACCCTAAAATCACCAAATGAAAACCCTAAATTAGAAAATCCTAAAATCTCTAAACTAAAATAATAAATAGTAATTAAATTTTCTAACTAAGAAATATAAGATGAGAGAAGACAGGAGAGGATAAGAACATCTTAAATCTCTAAATATTTGCAACTAGTAAAAAGGGACAAACCTCTAAATCAAAAGCCTTTGGGTTTTGTGAGTTGTGTCACTGTGTGAATAAGATAAGTTGAGGAAAGGAGGAGAAACGAGGTGGTTTGGGGTTTTAAGATTTAGAGTTGGAAGAGACGAGAGGTGTGAAGGTGGTATTAAATGAGAAAATGGTTTTGTATTGTTAGCCGCGTGCGCGTGTTTTGATTCAAGGTTGTGAGTGTCCTAAATGCGCGCGCACGCGCGCACACACACACACACACACACACACACACACACACACACACACACACACACACATATATATATATATATATATATATATATATATATATATAATAATAATAATAATAATAATAATAATAATAATAATAATAATAATAATAATCATGCTTTTGTGTGAATTAGTCCGCATTTTAAGAATGCGGACCGGACATGTGTCACTTAACGGTGCCCCTAAAAATTATCATATAAATTATAGGCACACTCTCTCTTTTTTCTGGGTCACCGCCAGGTGGCACATGTCTGGTCTGCCTTTTAATAATGATCTTGTGAGTATCAGTCCGCATTTTAAGAATGCGGATCGAACATGTGTCACCTGACGGTGACCTAAGAAATTATAGACTAAATTGTAGGAACACTCTCTCTCTTTTCTAGGTCACCGTCAGGTGATACATGCTCGGTCCACACTCCTAAAATGCGAACTAGTCCACAAAAGGGCGGTACTATATATATATATATATATATATATATATATATATATATATATATATATATGGAATGATTAAAGTATTATATAATATTAAGGGTATTATGGTTGGGATAACATATAATATATACAGGTCGGGTTCGGGGATATTTAAAGGTAACTTGAACCTACTCCAAATCCATGATAGGTCTAAAAATAACCTCAACCCATTGTTATTACTAAAAAAACATGTTTTAAACTTGTCCCGTATAGGGGCGGGGCGGGGAGAAAACCCGATGGATCAGATTAAATTGTCATCATTAAGAATAGTGGTTGAAAAGATGAATATCCAAGCAAATTTTTTCCTTCCAGTTATGATTTTTAATCCTACACCATCTAATGAGGTCTTTAAATTTTAAAAGCATTTAAATTTGATAATGATGATAATGAAGTCGTTAAATTTTGGTTCTCAAATTTTGATTATTAGCTTGAACAACTTTACCTTTTTACCGATTCAAAATATATTTATGATAGCTTTGTAGGGAATAAAAGAAATATATCTGGAAAATAAAGAAATAGAGTGTAACACCTCGTATTTTTTAGGATAAATAATTTATTTAATTTGGAGAATTAGAATTTAAACTAAATTGATGATTTGGAGAAACTATTTAATTTAGAGAATTTATATAAATTGGAAGATTCAATTTATTTGAAGAATTGAGATTTAAATTAATTCGGGTTATTTCTTTTAAAAATATATGTGTCATAATTTGAGGTTGAAATTTGAGAATTTAGTTAGGTAACTCGGATGATGATTCTGATTGTATGGTTGAGTCCGAAAGGGCCGAGATAGTCAAAATAGAGTACCCGGGGATAGTACTTGGGTCTCAGGGCATTTTTAGGCATAATCGGACTCACATGGGTGTGTTTGGGCCATTTTAATAAACCCCACAAGCCTAAAACGGGATTGGCATAATAAAATCAAAATGTAAGAAGGTATGGCAGCCATAATTCATTTTAGAAAAACCCTAGTTGTAGAGGAGAAAAGAGGGATCAAGCGAGAGAGCTTTTAGGAGTCAAGCCAAGAGGATATTGATGTGTTCTTCGTCAAAATCTCCATCTACATCAAATGATTAGACTCTATGAAATTTCCAGGCAAGTAGTTAAACTTGCTTTCATTTAAATTGTGGTTTTGCGATTCATATCATGGTGGGTGTAAACCATATTCATTTTGGGATGAGTTATTATAGCAAAATTCATTTTTGAGGGCATCACATGTTAAATCTGGGTTTTGGGGTAGCATTAAGGGTGAAATTGATGTTTAATTGATGTGAGAATAATATCATATGAGGATAGAATATGATTTAGAATCGAAGACCTGTAGAAATTGCGGTTGAATTCGGATTATTGAATCGAATTGAAAATTGTTATTTAAGGGGTATTGAGAAAAACCCAATTTATGAACCCTAGAATTTTATTGAAAACCATTGAGGATTAATGTCATATATCAGTTTTTGAACATGTTTGTAGATGAAATAAATATGGGAGATGAAGTAGTCGAGGTCTGGATTAAAGTTGGAAAACTTCGGAGTCTAAAATCTTGGAAAAAGCACTCGGCGAAGATGACTGATGTATGTTCGATCGATTGATCGACCCAATTCGTCGATCGATCGACGCCTTCAGTTATTGTAAAACATGAGATTGTAGATATTTTCTTCATGGTCGTGTGGGCGCCGACCTCGTATTTTATTTTTTATTATTTTGGATTTGATATGATTTTTCTACGATAGGGTGCGCGAGACTGACATCTTTAGGAAGCAATAAATTCGAGTTTTTTGGAGATGTCTGTAGATGAGTGATGGACTTTGGAAAAATATAAAGGAACATTATTTTATTCTTGAATTATATAGTGATGAATCCGGGGTATGTATTTAGGAGTATTTATAATGAACGACACTCGATAATATATGTAAAAAATATACGGACGTATTCGAATGGGAATTTGTGATGAATTTAGCATACGGGATGGTATCTTAAGGTGGGATTTAATTGATAGAAATTAAATGGAACCTAATTCTTAGAGTCTTATGGGATGAGTATTAAGGACTATTAAATTTAATAAGGGTGTTAAACTTATTAACCGAATTTGGTGAAATTAATTCTAAAATGCTAAAATATGGACCAATAAAAGGGAGTCCTGGCATTTTGGTTGAGTGACACCACTTGGATAAAATTAATTGAGGTGATAGTAATTAAATTGAGGGTCGGGATTTTGACTCTGATATTTCTTAGGCTAGTGCTACGGGAGTTAGGCACAGATTAATCGGTTTAATTTATTATAGAGATATATGATAAATTATCGAATAGTGAATTTAACGAGAGGTGTTAACCTTAATAGTGGATTTTTGTGGAAAAAATTCTAAAGGGTGAAGATACGGACCATATGAGTGAGTTGGAGTATTATAGTTGGGTGACATTACTTTAATAAATTAATTAATGTGAAATTGATTAGATTAATCGGTGTAATTTGAAATGTAAAAAATTCGGAGGATGAGCGAAACTATGACTTAGATCAGTAGGATATGAGTGAATTACCTGCTGAAATATTTTAAAGGATAATTGGCACACTTCGAGTAGTGAGGGATACTCGGGAATATAAGATGAGACGTATAATTGAAATGAAATAATATGTAGGATATTCGGGAGATATATATGCTGTGTATGGAATATATGATAGAGGTTGTGTGTATACCAATACTGATTCATATGATTTATTATGTGCATGACATACCTAACATAATTGCCATCACGGGAGGTTGTAGGAAGAGGAAAATCTTGTCTTGTGTGCCTTCGGGGGGATTTAGATTTGGTACCTCAAGAACATAGGAATGTGAAGATTTATTTGTGAGTTGATAAGTGAGCCAACTATGGGAGCGTAGGTATATGCGTGACCCATGGGTATGTGAACTATGTTCGCCACCAATATGTGTGATTTGTATTGATACGGTTCTAGAGTGATTCAGAATATGTAGTCTTTTATACAGTGCGTGATGTATCGGGACTTGATTGCAGAATATGAATGCACCGCATATCTCAGCCTAGGGGTGTTGTATTGTATATATATATATTTAGTGTGATAAATATATGTACTTGTGATTTATTCTACTATGTGTGTTTGGTAGATGATGTACCAGGACATTATAGCATAGTATACTCACAACGCAACTCAGATTAGGGGTGCAGTGTTAGTATATATATATAACAAATTGATATATGTATATGTGTGATTTTATTCTATTGTGTGGGTTTAGTACAAGAGAAAGATAGTGACATTAAAAAATACTATATTATGCGGAGAAATAAACATATATACAGAGAAATTTATAATAGGATAAAAGACATGGAAATTCGGTAACATATTGTATTGGTAATATGAGGGGATACAATGAGTTAGTAAGTGGAAGGAGACTTGCTATGGCTAGTTAGGTGGGGTATCTTAACTAGGAAAGGTAGAAGGCAAGCGTTAAGTGTGCACATTAGATGAGGGGTAGGCTATGCCTCAAGAGAGTGCGACACTAGCTTAAATATAAAAAGTGTGCATGCATATTTAATTATTGCAATTTAACTGCTTGCTAAATATTTTTATAATATTTTACTTGGGCTCTGACCCGTGTCAAAATATTTTCCAAAACATTTTAGGTGTCCAGCCACTGGTGTTACTAAAGCCATTTAATACAAGATTAAACTATTTAAATACCTCCGAACTATTTTTTGAGGATACTATGATATACCCATATATACCCTCGGCCAGGCCGAGGGCGCCCTGCACCTGGACGGGGTCAAGATGACCTCTCAACATATATCAAATGACCCTTCAAGGGCTGACCCCTCATCAGGCCCAGTCGACCCTTAAAGGGGCCGACCCCGCATCATGGTCCAGATGACCCTTCAAGGGATCGACCCCTCATCACGCCCAGACGACCCTTCAAGGGCCGACCCCTCATCAGGCCCAGACGGACCTCCAAGGGGCTGACCCCCTCATCAGGCCTAGACGACCCT
Source organism: Sambucus nigra (assembly GCA_949130495.1). Classification (NCBI taxonomy): domain Eukaryota; kingdom Viridiplantae; phylum Streptophyta; class Magnoliopsida; order Dipsacales; family Adoxaceae; genus Sambucus; species Sambucus nigra. The sequence goes on from OX422216.1 coordinate 184,376,920, forward strand.
TCAAGGGCTGACCCCTCATCAGGCCCAAACGGCCCTTCAAGGGGCCGACCCCTCATCAGGCCTGGACGACCCTATGAGGGTACGACAGTACGAGGCCTAAATTAGTCCAGACTCACTACCAGAAGGAACTTCACAACGCGTGGTTTGGGAGACGCATGGAACAGTGTGCATGAGGCTCATATGGCACGTGGAAGACCGTTATAACAATATCACCCCCTCATGTGAGGGAATATTATGTCATCATTTGGCATCTACAGGTGTCAACAGGAGATTGGCTAGACCATCATTCATATGCACCATGCATACTTGGGGGGTACACTACACCCCCTAAGACCTATATATACTTGTCACCTACAAACCTATAAAGGGATCAATCGATAATTGTAACCCTAGCAAAAACTCTGCTTGTACACACAGAAGAGTGAGAAAGTGAGCTTATGTGCATTGTATCCAAGGCCATTAGTGCCCATACTTAATGGATCACACACTCACAGTGGATGTAGGCCTAATTGGCTGAACCACTATACATCATTATCTTATTCCTCTTATACTCACCTCCTTCTATATACTTATAAATATACATATCTATGGCTGCCATTGTTGTTATTGTTTGAGTTCATCATCACTTACCTGATGGTGCTAGATTTCAGCATCATCAGTTTGGCGCCGTCTGTGGGAATTAGAAGACATCTCTTCCTTTGTACAGCTTAACCTCACTGGGCACTCTGGTGGTTAACCAATTCTACCCCTATGAGGAGATGTTTCACTAGTGAAAGAGACCCATTAAGGTTCTCAAGCTCACCTGTCTTTTCTTCAGTTCAACTTTTCATAGCTCAAACACATGGCACCGGAGATGCCACCACCACCACTGCCTCCACCGGATAGTGGAGTAGGACTCATCTCCAGTCAACCACCACCTCAGTCTGAGATGGCTGATGTGGCGGCATCCTTGAAGTCTCTGGCAGCAAGCCAACGGATCATGCAGGAGCAGTTCATAGCTCTAAGCCAAAACATACTAAAACCATCAGGGGTCTCACCTGAGATGATTACTCAGGCAGCGGCTCCAGGGCAGCATGAGGCCAGGGGACCACCCTAGGCACCACACAAAGACTTACCACCCCCACAACGGCGGAGGGACGTTGCCGAACCTCGGCGTCTACGCCTGGGAGGCAAGGAAACCCTTGCCCTAAGGCCAGGTATCACTATCTGGAGGGAGAGGAGGCCCCCATAGAATGCTGGGAGCCGTATGAGGTCTCCAACAATACTGTATGACCTCTCCAAGAGAGCAGAGGGAAGTGTTGGAGGCAAAATCCTGATGATCGCCCGAGAGGGTCTGCTTTTGATCGCTTGAGCAGGGGGTCGGCCTTTGAGAGGCTGGCCCCAGTAAATGACCTGTGAGAAAAATTGTCCAGATCAAGGAGTTCTGTGAGGTCCAGAAGGGAGGCAGCAGATGGTCGACCCCACAGGGGCCGATCCCTAGGACGGGACGACGGTCAGGGGGAAGTAAATATTCGACATTGGCCTTTCGCAGCAGACCCCTCCGTCCACCTCAAAGATGCGACAGGGGATAACATCGACCATGCCGACCCTACGAGGCCCTGGAATGACTCGATCCAGCGACTGGAAGATAAGATCGGTGATATACTGAAGAGACGGGACCCTCTTCAGAGAGGATACTCCATAGGCTCACCCTTTGTGGTGAAGATAGTTAACCCCCCTACGCCATCAAAGTTGAAGCCACCTGTGGTCACCCCAAGATATGATGGGAGTACAAACCCTATCCATCATATTGAAATGTATAAATCGAAGACAGACATATACTCTATCTCAGATGAGATGAGGTGTCATGCCTTTTCTGGCACTCTGGCTGGGGCTGCACATGTCTGGTACATGTCTCTTCCAAAAAACTCCATTGAAAACTTTAAGCAGCTGGCAGACCGATTTATCCACAACTTTTTCTTTGGGGTGAGACCACAGAAGAAGACCACACACCTGCTCTATGTTAAGCAGGGGAAGAATGAGAGTCTAAGAGACTATATAGCCAGATTTAATAAAGAAAGTTAGAGGTTGAAGACTGAGGAGAATATAGCCATGACCGCCCTCATTAGAGGACTCCAAAAGGGGAAGCTACTATGGAAGCTTCCTGAAGACCCTCCGAGGATGATGGATGAATTGCCGTCGACAGTAGGAAAGGTGATGAACGCCGAAGAGGCAATGGCCACAAAATACGAAGATGAAAAAGGAGGCACCAGTGGGGGAAAGTACCCTAAAAAGAACAAAGAGGGGAAGAAGAGGTATACGAATGACAAGTTCGCTGATTACACCCCTCTAACGGTCAACTGTGAATATATTCTCAATGAAATAAAGAGTGACCAATCCCTGAAGTGTCCTGAGAAGTTGAGGGCAGCCCTTAATAAGAGGAACAAAAACCTATGGTGTGAATTTCACCAAGATCATGGCCACGTGACAGACAAATGCTTTGCTCTGAAAGATGACATTGAAAAAATATTGAAAGAAGGGAAGCTCAGGAAGTACGTTGATAAGAGTGCATTCAAGAGGGGCCGAGGGGATGACCCCAGAAAGAAGAGAGGTGATGCATGCCGAGAAGATCCTCCAAAAAGAGGGGACGAACCTTCTGATGATGAGGACGACCCCGATTTCCCTCCAAAAGATGACCATGGCCCTATCAAGACACTTAATATGATCTCTCTCAGTGTGGGGATGATCTCCGAGGGCCTAGCAGGAGGAGGGTCGGAGGTCACAAACAGAAAGGCCCATGTACCTGAAGCCAAGGCAGTGACAAAAATTGTACACTCAACCTCTTTGGAGGTAAAGTCAGAAAGGAGGAAGAAGGTCGACATGGATACTCTGATAGTGGGATTCTTAAGAATGGTCTTCAAAGGCATCTTATCCCCACATGATGACCCTCTCGTCATCACTACCAGGGTGCACGGGTGCGAGGTGCCGAGGATCTTGGTAGATGGGGGTAGCTCTGCATATGTGATGTTTTGGCCATGCTTCAAAGCCTTAGGTCTCAGCTGTGCTAGACTCATCCCATACCATCACCCATTGATTGGGTTCAGTGGGGAAAAGGTTCATCCCCTTGGAATGTATGAGGCCGATGTCAGGATGGGGGATGAGTGGCCGAGATGGCTTACCAAGAAGGTTAGCTTCTTTGTGATGGATGAACATGTCTTCTCGGCCTATAATATTATATTGGGGAGGGTAGCCCTCACTACACCAAATCTGCCCATTTGTCAAGGTCATTGACCTTGACAAATTCACCTTGTCAAGGTCAATGACCGTGACATTTCGAGGCGAGACAACTTTTTTTGACACGGTCGTGTCACGGTCATTGACCTTGACAAAAAACTCGCGTTTTGTGTCACGGTCGTGTCAAGGTCAATGACCATGACATGTTTGTCACGGTTCTAAATCGTGACATAACCGTGACCCCAATTGTCACGGTCAATGACCATGACACGCCCGTGACAAATTTTTCGCGGACTTGTCACGATCAATGACCGTGACAATTCTGGGCAGAATTTAAAAAAAATCTGCTGGGCAGTATGGCCACCGCCACTGCCCAGCAGTATATTTGTACCTGTTATAGCAACGTTGTACCTGTTCCAAACATCATATATCCAACACAAACTAAAGATAATGCAAATATATATTCATGACGATATAATCCAAATATTCAAACTAAAAACAATATACATGACGATATAATCCAAATTTAATTAAAATGGACAAACTTAAAAATAATGTTACTACATGTCTTGGATAAAACTGAGGAGGTGAGTAGGCCACACGACATACGAATTGAGGTACCCACTAATATACGTCGTGCCGCATTGTTCGCGCAACCACAATAGGGAGTTCTCCTTCCCGGGTATGACATGCGTGACGAGCACCCTGGACTCCATCTCTTGAAGCACACGTCCATGGACTATTCCACCCTCGACGATATTCGGGTCCCTCAACCCCCGCCATATCCGCTGGCCATCAAATACGTCCAATATGAACACGCTCGACCAACCAATTGTCGACAATGGTCTGTTAGAGGGCGTCAAATAGGGAAGTGGATCGTCGAAGTACGAACGTGTCGGTGATGAAGCAGCGAGGTCCACATCCTCGTCATCCTGCGCCTCGTCCTCCCGCACCTCCTCCTCCACCGCCTTCTCCTTCCCTTTCCCTTTACCTTTACGGTCTCCACCCAACGTACGCTTCATGAATGCGTACATATCTTGGACCGTCGCCTCCAAACGGGATAGCTTCGCATCGTGTGAATCCATTGTTCGAGACAACCTGGTGTCTCTCGTCTCCAATCCGATGATCCTAGATTTGGCCACCCGCGAGCTCACTCCCCTTGTCCTCCCTTTGCGATCAGAGCCAAGCACTTGGCTGAGTGCGTATGTGGACAAAGATGCCTTGTCGGCATCAGACTGCGACTCATGCACTTCCTTAAGCTTTTCCTTAAACGACAAAAAACACATGATTAGTAAAATAAGTAAACTAAAAAATTATAACGTAATTAACAATAATTAAATTGTCGGATTACTTACAATTGTGGCCGCGACGCTCGGGGACACCTCCTTGTCCTTCCCCTTCTTCGTTGGAAGAGCCACATACGTATCGAGCCTATGTGACTTACCCCCTGGCCCACTCCCTACCCCCTGAAATAAAATAGAGTAAAGTAAAATTAGTATTGGCCCCGTAAAGTAAAATAATATCCAATAATATATTTCTGTAGTTATAGATAAATTAAATCTTACCTGCATCCTATGCTCCACCTCAGCGTAAGAGGTCCGGCCGGAGTAGTGCACGTCCATCTTTTTAGCCCGATTTTCCCTCCCCAATTGGCGAGATGCCAATTGTCGATCCTCGATCTCATTGTCAATAAACTTTTGCCATTGTGCCAATGAGATCGGCTCCTTGGGCGGGACGGATCCGCGCCATTATAAAATGGACTCTCGTGTTTTTCCAAAGTACCATGTCTGCATATTTTTCTTCCACGTCTTGTGTTGCTCCCTCAACTGCTCCAAGACGGAATCGCGTAGCTTTGGATCCAAGTTGAATTGTTCATGTCCAACAAATACAATGTTAGTTGTGAATAAATATAAATATAAATATAAATTAAAATATTCATATAAATATTACCTGTAGTGCCGCCCAAACAGCTAACTTGAGCTCATACGGCACCTCCTTCCAACTCATAAACCCCGGGCCGATGACCATCTTTAGCATCTCGAGGGATCTCGCTAAAAGCTCCGACTTGTTTTCGACGGTAATCCCAAATTTTCCATATTTGGGGAGCCTAGCGGCGGAGGAGCCCTCGTCGCCTCCGCTACTACCGAACCCAGACGACATCATCATAAACAGCATCATCATCTTCGTCTTAACATCTGAAGGAGACATTTTTGCTGTAAAAAAAATGTTATTAGTACAAATAAAAAAATGTTAATAGTACACATTTCATTTTACCTAATTGAATTAATTGAATTAATAGTACAGATAAAAAAATGTTCCATCTATATTATAACATATGTGTAAGTTCCGTCAATACCATTTCGTTTCAATTTTGTAATATTATGTTTTTTCCAAATATTTAAAGAGTTATTAAATGGGTGCCCCACCCCCACCCCCACCCACCGCCACACACACACGCAGACCTACGCACCTACGAACACACACACACACACACACACACACACACACACACCCCACCTCCACCCCTACCCACCCCACCCCTACATATATGTTAGTTGATGCCATTATATTTTTACCCTAATTAGATTCTAAGGTTATCTCAATTTGTATTTCAAGTTTGTATCCATTTGTGATGTTCAAGTAGTTTGAAATGTTGGAATTATATACTATTACTTTGACCGTTAGTTTGTGCACCAACTAAATTGAACATCACACACACACACACACCCCACCCCCTGCCCCCCTCCACTACCCCCTCCCCCACCACACACCACACACACACACACACACCCTACCCCACCCCACCCCCTACAAGTCTAAGGATGTTCTTGATTAAAAATGGGAAATCTCATATCGTTTGCAAAAAGTTCATAGATTCTTAATCCCTAGGGTTATGGATATCAAATTTCTTTCACAATTATTTCTTCGATTGCGATGGGTGAAGTTCAATTATATGTTAGAACAATAGATCCTCGCAAGTTGGTCAATCATTGTGTGAATAGGTGTGAGATCATAATTTGGAGGAATTCACGTCCAAGAAATAATTTGGATTGTGATACCCCTTGATAGACTTATATGTTTTGTTTACCTGACCGATGAACTATTTTATAATCCTATAGAATTAAGTTTTAGAATCAAGGATTGATCAGATATTCATTAAAATTGGTTAGTAGAAAATTTATTTAACCAAGAGGGTATCGAAAACATAACGTGGGGAATCATAATATACCGTAATCAACTTTAATAATAAGAACACATTCTTTCGAGTGATTTATAAATAATTAAATTTGAGTGCAATCATGATTATTTAGTGGAATGAATCGTGATTAAATAAATAAAGGATATAAATTAGACGGTTATAAATTGGGATTTCCTAGTATTTACTTTGAATCCAGTTTATTTATTTATCTTTGGTCCCTAGTATAGTCATTGCCCAAGTAGTAGGAGCGAAACTCTATAAAAACCTAGTTTAGCTAAAGCCCGTGAAGTATCCCTCCCCCACCACACACCACACACACACACACACACACCCCACCCCCCCACCACCTGCCCCCTCCACCCCCCCCCCTCCACACACCACACACACACACACACACCCCACCCCACCCCCTGCCCCCTCCACCACCCCCTCCCCCACCACACACCACCACACACACACACACACCCCACCCAACCCCACCCCCACCCCCCTCCACCACCCCCTCCCCCAAAACACACCACCACCCCCTCCCCCACCACACACCACCACAACTGTACAGAATCCTACAAATAATCACTAAAATCAAGCTCTTTAGAATATGTACAAAATTATTGAATTCTCAAAAGACTCAAATTTCTCACCCATTTTTTTTAAATGGACAAAGGGAAAAAATTATGGAAATCCAAGAGTTTATTCAGCACAAGCCATTCCTATCGATTCACGCAAAGAAATAAATCTACTATAATCCAAAGGTTTCGTAAACATATCTGCGAGTTGCAAATCAGTAGGAAGATAATTGATTTCTAATTCCTTAGTCTCAACTAATTCTCGTATAAAGTGATGTCTTATTTTTATGTGTTTTGTTTGCGAGTGTTGAACATGATTTTAAGAGATATTGATCGTGCTTTTATTATCACAATAGAGATGTAATTGTTACTCTTTTATTCCATAATCACTTAGCATTTGTGATAGGGGGATAAATGGTATCTTATCCTATTATAATCTTATCTAAGTTTAGGAGATTTAACTTAGGGGGAGTAGCTAACTTCTTGGGTTGATCATTTTGATAAAGGGGAGAATTAATTTTGGGGGAGTATTTCTTTTAATTGCTTTAAATACTTTGATATTCCCTATGCATTTGATGAGTTTGCTTAAGTGTGCAGGAATTCTTCTAAAGCGGGCATCTTTCAATGGCAAAGCGTTTGATTCTTGGGTTAAGTCAAGTTTGGGTGGGTTATGTTTTGAGTCTAGTGAGCTTGAAGGCCCTTTAGGATTTTTGTTTGGTTTTTGTCCCGGAATAGCCAAAGGGGGAGATTTATAAGGACACAAATTTCCAATTGAGTCCATATATAGTTTTGGCTCAATTCCGGACAAAAACATTTATACATAGGATTGTATTTAATTGTAATATTCTCAAGCCTATGAAAAGTTAGTTTGAAGACGTAGCGGCAAAGAGTATAAAGCTTCATAATCATGCCGGTTTCGTGCCTCGTTTATACGTCATCAACCATAGTTCCATTCTCCCAAGGTATGAATGCAATCATATATATATAAGAGCTTGGAGATTGTTTATTGGGTGTTAGGTTTAATTAAAACTGTGTTTTATTTTCAGAAAGAATTAATTAAAACTTTAAAATAAGTTTATAAAGTTTTTTGGGCAAAATCGAATTTTCCAAACTTTTTGGAAGTTCGTTCAATATGTCGTTCGAACGATATTATCGTTCGAACCAGATATCGTTCGAACGAGATTGCCAATGACTTCCCATTATGGCATACTGGAACTTCGTTCGAAATGTCGTTGGAACGAGATGGTCGTTCTAACGAGATTTCTAACGAGCTTCTAACGAGTTCATACTGGAACTTCATTAGAAGACTCGTTCAAACGAGATTTCGCTCGAACGAGATTTCGTTCAAACGAGACGCCAGGCGGGAACAGTTTTTGGCAATTTTTCTCCCACTTCCCCACTTGTTTCTTAACCAACTTTTCACAGCATAACTATGTGAGGGAATCACTTTTGATTATCTATCTTTTTCATATCCTACTAACTCCTAGAGAGTGTTTTGAGAATAAAATCAAAGAAGGAAAAAGATCATGTTTTGAGTGAGTTGTTATCAAAGAGAAAAATATACATCACTCTAGTTTACACCCAAATTAGTTTCTTCCAAGTTCCCATATTCATATATCTTTCTTGGAGTTTGGCCCCGGGTTCATCTCTTCCGTTCAAAGAGAAGTTTCGGGTTTTCTTCTACATCCCATAAATAAAGAAGAAGAGTTTTGTTGCGGCATTACCCACTTGGAGAAAGGCTCCTTGCTCGGGTGACGGTGACCATATAAAGTCCGATCGGTGGATTCCGAGACCGCGGTGGAGCTACGTGGTTATCCGCTAGGAAGAGGTATTTACAAGAAGAAGCGTCGGGGCTTGAGAGGGATTGAGCCGTGATGTAAGTCTTTTGGCTAGGGCCGTCTGAGGTTGTTTCCCGTTGTGGGTTCCTCGTACATCGCGACGTAGTGGTTTCTTATTTTATTTTATCTTGCAACATCACCTAGAATGCATGCTTAGGTAAAGAAGATAAAATTGGTTTAATTCATTATCAATTTAATTTGGAGCTAATTAAATTTGGGAAATTGTTTATTTAATTCTAGTCTATTGTCAAAAATGGTTTAGCCTAATTTGGAATAATGATATATATGACGTAGGCAAATTCTAGGACTTGAATTATTTCGTTTAAGTGAAATTAATATTTGTGTGTGCTTAATTAATTTTCACTTGGGTTTAATATTAATTTGAAATAGAAATTAAAATTTGGTGTTTGTTTATTTTTGTGAACCATCATACGCTTTCGCATCTTGTTATAAATAAAAGGAAATAATATAATTTTTTTAAAAGATGTTAAACTCGGGGTTCCTACTTTCACAATTTTCTTAAGCCAAAGTAATTAAGCACAGCAGCTTCCAGGGACTATCTATTCAGATTCAACAGTTGATAGAGAAGTGCAGTTATGTTTCTTACTACTCCAACCTACCAAATTATTACCAATATAGTAACATGCACCTGATGTGCTCTTACTATCGTCAGTACACCCTGCCTAATCAGCATCGATATATCCTATTATAGTGCTAGGAGTATCATTTGTGTACCAAAGTCCTAAATTTAGAGTGCCTTTAATGTATTTTATAATTCTTTTAACACAAGATAAATGGCTCTCTTTAGGATTGTTTTGATAACGGGAACAAACGCAAACAGCGTATATAATATCAAGATGCAAGGCAGTCAGGTATATCAAGGTTCCTATCATACTACGATATAAAGTTGAATCTACGGATTTTCCAGTTTCATCCTTAGACAGTTTGACCGTAGTACTCATTGGAGTTTTAGCATCTTTTGCACTTTCAAGGCCGAATTTTTTAACAATCTCTAATGCATATTTTTATTGCAAGACAAATAATCCTTTTGAATTCTATTTTAGTTAAAGACCTAAGAAAAATTATAACTCCCCCATAAGAGACATTTGAAATTCTTTATGCATAATTTCAGAAAAAGATTTAACTTTGATAGGGGAAGTTGATTCAAAGATGATATCGTCTACGTAAACTTAGGCTATAATTATATGTTTGTAAAATTTTTTGACAAAAAGGGTTTGATCATTTTCACCTCTCTTAAAACCTTTGTCTAAGAGAAAGTTGTAAAGGCGCTCATACCAGGATCTTGGCGCTTGTTTTAAGCCATACAGAGTCTTCTTAAGACAAAAGACATGATTTGGATATTTAGGGTCAATGAACCCTTTTGGTTGTTCTACATAGGTCTCCTTAGTCAATATTCCATTAAGGAAAGAAGATTTAACATCCATTTGGAAAAGCGTGAAATGCAAGTAGTAGGCTATGGCAAAGAAAAGACAAACATATTCTAATCAAGTAACAGGAGTTAAAGTCTCGTTAAAATCTATTCCCTCTATTTGAGAGTATCCTTGAGCAACTAATCTGGCTTTGTTTCTAATGACTATCCCACTTTCATCAGATATATTTTTAAATATCCAACGTGTGCCAATAACCTTTTTGTGATCAGGCGTAGGTACAAGATACTAAACATCATGAATGACAAATTTAAGAAGTTCATCCTGCATTGCAAAAATCCAATGAGGATCATTCAATGAATCATTAACATTCTTTGGTTCCTCAAGGGAAACAAAACATGCATAATGAACATAGTTTCTTAATTGAGATCTTGTACGTACAAGCTTACTGGGGTTACCAACAACGTTATCTATGGGATGATCTTTAGAAACCCAATTAGGTACTTCAGGTGTCTCAATAAGTAAAAAATCATTTATTTTAGAAGAGTCATTTACTAAAATATTTTCATAGTCTTTTACAATAGTTTGTTCTCCAGTCTTACTCTCAACAGTAGTGTCACTTACAATTACTTTTATGGATTCCATTATGGTCTTAGTGCGAAGGTTATAAACACGGTAAGCTCTACTGTTAGGAGAATATCCTAGAAAGATGGCTTTATCTCCATAAGTCTCAAATTTGGATAAGTGTTCTCTGTCTTTGCAGACATAACACGTACTACTAAAGGTTCTAAGGTACTTAAGATTGGGCTTTTTCCCATACCAAAGTTTGTAAGGAGTTTGTTTTGAATTCTTTCTAAGATAGACTCTATTGATAATGTGACAAGCAGTACGGATAGCTTCTACCCAAAAATATTTAGGTAAAATTTTGGCATGAATCATAACATGCGCCATCTCTTGAAGGGTACGATTCTTTCTCTCGACAATACTGTTCTGTTGAGGTGTCTTAGGAGCACTAAATTAATGTTTGTAACCATTATAGTCACAATACTCTATAATACCAGTATCAATGAATTCTCCACCTCTATCACTACGAATCATATTTACTTGAGTATCTTTCTCATTTTCAATTCGAAGTAAAATCTTCAAAAAAGTTTAGAAAGTATTAGACTTCTATTTTAAGAAAGCTACCCAAGTAAATCTGGTGAATTCATCAACCATAACTAGAATGTAACTGTGTCCACAAAGACTAACAGTTCGAGAAGGACCCATTAGGTCCATATGGATGAGCTCCAAGGGTTTAGAGGTTAGGATATCTTTGACTTTCTTATGAGGGGCTTTAACAATTTTTCCCTCCTGACATGATCCACAGACAATATTAGAAATAGTTTTGATCTTAAGAATACCTCTAACTATTTCTTGAGAAGACAATCTACTAAGGTTTTCATAATTTATGTGACCCATTCGATTATGCCATATCTCATTATCATCCATTCTAGAAATGTTACAGACCTCAGTACTGTTCTGAACAGTATAACAATTATCCGGAGTCCTGAGTCCTGTAATTATGCACTCACCTTTTTCATTTAAAATTTTGCAATTATTCTTTGAAAAGGTGACAGTATGATTTGAGTCACAAAATTGCGAAATGCTAAGTAGATTAGCCTTAAGACCTTTTACTAGAAGAACATTTTCAAGTAAAGGTTATCCTTCTTCTCGGAGTGTTCCTTTACTAATGATTTAAGATGATACGCCATCACCAAAAATAACTTTTCCTCCAGCAAAGTTGGTTTTGTTTAAGAGTTTGGTATTATCCCCAGTCATGTGCTTTGAACATCCAGAGTCTAAATACCAACCAGAAGGAGTGTATTTAGCTTTTAAAGCAGTACTAACAATATTACACTTCATCTGGGGTAATAGCTCATCTTTTCTAACCCAAACAGCTCTTTTTTTCATTTTGTGCTTATTTGCTCTTAATTGATAAATTATGCGAGCATTAGATTTCTGTTGAAATTTTTTTTGCGCATGAGGCTGAATTTTATGGAAAGTGAGAGCATTTGGTTTACAAAAGTGTTTAGGAATCCTTCTTGGAAATGATCTTTTATGTTTGGTCTTTCTCTTTTTATAGTTAGAGTTTTTGTCTGGTTATCTTGGAAGAACATAATTGTTACGGCTTCTCCTAGAATAGTTAAAGTTTTGGTACACAGGAGTAATATATACAGGGTTGACTAAACTTCTAGAATATCAACCTTCAAAGGAATCACCATATAAGTCACAGTAAGAGCAGTATAGATTACTCGAAGATGGTATCTCCTTAGGAAAGTCTCTAAACATAGGCTTGATGAAATTTTGAGGTTGAACCTTATTCCCAGGGAGTATAGTTTGAAAGACCGAATAACTCTTCCCAATCGTGGGGCAGACATATTTAGTCATAGGTGGACTTTCACACTTAGAGCAACTTGATTCCCCAATATCAAACTTTGATTGTTTTTCATGAAATTCATTTTTTAGAGAATGAAAGTCTAGACAAGTTTCTATAGGTCTTTTGCCTCCTGACACAAACTTAATTTATTCAAAGTTTCTAGTTTGAGTCTTCAAATTAGGGCAAAACCCTATTCCAGTTCGATCATCAGAATTGGTTTTTGAATCAGCAACAAAATCATCAAAACAGTTTGAATTATTTTCAAATTTTGCAATTTTTTTGAAAACTGTTGCTGTCTTTTCTTTGGATTGTTCCAATTCTAATAATCTCCCTTTATATTTTTTCTGTAGAGTTTCATTTTTTTCAATCAAATTCTTCAATTTTTGATCAAAATTTTTGACTTCATTTTTATGAGTTAGACATTGGGTATTGTACTCTTCAGCGTTAAGTTTAACCATCAGACTTAGGTCTTCTAATTTCTTAGTGAGATCTTTCACTATCTTTTCTAGTCTAGTTCTTTTCTTGAGAGTTTTCGCATAAAGTGTGTGAATGTCAAGGAGGTCTTCAGTGCCTGAGTCACTAAGTGCGGTGTGTGAAGTGACCCCTAAGGATTCAATTCTTGAACTCATGCACCCATTGACATTGTCATTATCGCTTTCTCTTTGACTCACACACCCCGTGGTAGAACTAACAATATTCTATGAAATTAAGGCATATAAACCAGTAGAAGTAAGATTCATAAAAGAAGAAGTAGAGTTACTAGAATCATTCTCATACACAGGCATATCATCATTTTTTATTATTTTGGCAAAGAAAGACATGCAAGGATCAAAACAATCAGAAGATTCAGGTTACCCATTTTCAGAATCGCTTGAATCATCCCATGTTTTGCAAATGTTGGCCCTAGTATGTTTATTGGGAGTGTTCAGTTTCACTCTACAGTCTTATGCCATGTGTCCTAGTTTTCCACATCTAAAACACTCAATGTTCTTGAAGTCTTTATTGGGTGTCAAGTCCTTGTGATGTTTGTCTTGACCTTTCTCATGAGTTTTTTAGTTAGACTGATTTGGATAATGTGGCTTGCCTTATCTATTTGCCAATTTATTTCTAAATTTGACAATTTTCTTAAATTGTTTTGACATTAAGGAAATTTGATTATCCAAACTATCTATATCACAATCCTCATCAGAATCATCAATGGAAATAGTAAACTCAGGTTTCATCAGCTTAGAGAAAAAACTCAAGTTGGAACTAGTCTGTTTCCTATGGGATTGGGTCATTTGTTTCTTAAATTCTAATTCCATTTCCACAGTTCGAAGTTTACTACTGAGTAATTTAGGAGTGAGATTTTGATCACACATTTCCTCAATAACATATCTTTTGTTGTCAAATTTCTGTGGTAATTATCTTAGAATTTTAGATACAATTTCATGTCTGTCATATGTTATCCCATTAGCATGCAGTTTGGTCACAATTTCAATCAATATCATGTAAAAGTCATCAAAGGTTTCAAAAACTGATATAATTAGGGAATTATACTGTTGGACAAGCATTTGAGTTTTATCAGCCTTAACTCTAGTGTCACCTTCATGTGCAGTGATCAGTGTATCCCAAGCTTCCTTAGAAGTGGCACAAGATGAGATCCTTTTGAACTCATGTTCATTTATGGACATAAAGATGCCATTCTTGCTTTTGTTATTGTATCGAGAAGTTTACTTCTCTTCTTGTGTGAACTCACTTAAAACTTTCTTAATCCTCTCATTATTTCCTTTCGTGGATGGTTTAGTAGGATAAGTGTTACCATTTCCAACAATATCCCAGACATCATCTCCCAAGGTTCCTTGTATGAAAGCAACCATTCTTACCTTACAGTAAGCAAAGTTGTTTCCATCAAAGAGTGGGGGTCTGGTCAAGTTACCAAATCTTTCATTTTTCTCATCCATTGTTTCGATTTTAAGAAAATAATTTCAAAAACACAAGATCTTTTTAAAAAGATTTCCAAAGCTCTGATACCAATTGAAAAACTGTTACTAAATCCGTTTAATACAAGATTAAACTATTTAAGTAACTCTGAACTATTTTTTGAGGAAACTCTTTTCTAGAAATTAAATCAGTTTAATCACAAGATGTGTTTAAAAATTTGCACGAGATCAGTTCAAGATTTGTTAACAAGTATTGGAAAACAAAACTAAAATAGTTTTAATTCATCACACTAATCAGAATGAGATGAGGAGATAAAAAAGATTAAAGACGAGAGATTTTTAACGTTGTAAAACCTCACCCAACAGAGGAAACATCCACGACTCCCTCTACAGAGTAAAAAGAAAAATTCACTAAGACAAAATATAACAGTTACAAACTATATAACAGACATGCACACAAATCAGACCTATACAAGTTTAAGAATGTACCCATTGGTGTCCTTATAACTTTTCTGCAGTTCTGATTGTTGATGTTGTTCTCCCAGTTTGCTAACTTTCACTTTATTCCAGTCTTTACGTCGACTCTTGTTTCAAGATCTTATTACCAACACTTTCAGTGTTGTAGTGTGTAAGTGTTTGTGATGGTGATTTAACACATTCATGCACACACTCACGCTTATTTTTACAAACAGTCCTAGCAAATTACATATCAGATCTATATGCTGTGATTTTCAGTTTCTCTCTTCTTAGAAAACTTGAACCATGTTTGAACTTTAACATTAACCCAGAATCCACGGCTATCTTACTCAGAAGACGTTTCAAGATCTTAATCAATTTCAGGGTTTTGAAAAGATTTTTGAAATTAAAAATCGCCAAGTGTGATTCCAACTAGGTCAAAGGTCTTATTTCAAAAGAACTAGAAACAAAAAATGTTATTGTTGATTTTGAGTATGAAAACATTTATAGAAAACAATCAACAAAAGATTTCTCAAGACGAGAAACTATAAATGCAGATCAAGGTGTAATATTACATAAAATGCTCAAATCTAAAATTTATATGAAATAGAAACACAGATCTAGCTTAATGTTTAAGTTGGACACAAGATCTTAAAACGAAGAGATTACAGCACGAAGCCACTATCAAACCACTCTCAAAACTCTCAAACACTCAAGGATGTGTTTGATATAAAACTGGTTTTGATAAAAGAATTAGGTTTTGAAAAAGGGTTTGGACGAATAGGGTAGGGTTTCTTTTCTCTCTCTTCTCTCTCTTTTCTCTCTATTCTCTCTTTTCTCTCTTCTCACTCGAAATGACGAAGTGGCAAAAGCTTGTGAAAGGCTAAGGGTTAGCCTCCTTATATACAGGGATGAGAAGGATCGAGAAGGGGGTTCAAAACAGAGGGCTGAGATTAAGTCTTACAACATTGACTTCCATCCAACGATTAAATGTAAGCGGTTGTTTATGAGGCTTTTGATTGGATGAGAGATGTTCGCAAGGATTGGGATAAGGACGCATGCAGAGAGTCGATTAACTCAATCCAAGGGCTAATAAAACACGCTGGTTTACTCTCTTAAAAGAAACACACATCCATCCAATAGGGAAGCAACATGTGTAAGGCAAATACCGGATATCAAATGCGCGTCCAAACTTAATTACAAAGACACCCTGATACCTCTAGCGCTTTTGGTTCCTACGCAAGTGAACTTTTCAGGGATAAAACCAATAACCAGAATTTATATAAAAACCCCAAAACTTTTTAATTGCATTTATAATAGAGAAAAAATTATTTTAAAGTCATTAAAAAATTCCCAAATATTCATTAAAAATTATTTTAAGGGAAATTAACACACACATCACACATACAATCAAATGATGCAACATATGAACAATGTATGCAGTCCTAAAGTGTGTGAGTGATAATGAATATACCTTGATCAATCAAACAAGTGGAATTAATTGTATTGAAGAGTCTGAGGCTCTTTGGTTTCTAGGATGGGGACTCAATTTTGTCTCTGTTACCAAACTAGATGAGTACTTATACAATGTAGACTCAAGTGAGTCAAGGGTATAAGATGCTTCAATCTCCCGCTATGGAAATATGAGACAGAATCTCCTTTGAGTCAACTTGGACTCCTAGGGCGACAAAAAGAAAAGGAAAAACCTATTCCTATACACAAATTCTATCTACCCATTTCCTATAAAAGAAAATTACATAACTCAACTAATTACAATTCAATACCCTAACACAACTGTACAGAATCCTGCAAATAATCACTAAAATCAAGCTCTTTAGAATATGTACAAAATAATTGAATTCTCAAAAAACTCAAATTTCTCCCCCATTTTGTCTCAAATGGACAAAGGGAAAATATTATGCAAATCCAGGAGTTTATTCAGCACAAACCATTCCTATCGGTTTACGCAAAGAAATAAATCTATTGTAATCCAAAGCTTTGGTAAACATATCTGCGAGTTGCAAGTCAGTAGGAAGATAATTGATTTCTAATTCCTTAGTCTCAACTAATTCGCGTATTTAGCGATGTCTTATTTTTACGTGTTTGGTTCGCGAGTTTTGAACAGGATTTTCAGAGATATTGATCGCGCTTTAATTATCACAGTAGAGATTTAATTGTTCCTCTTTTATTCCATAATCACTTATCATTTTCTTAAGCCAAAGTAATTGAGCACAACAACTTCCAGGGGCTATGTATTCAGATTCTGCAATTGATAGAGAAATGCAGTTCTATTTCTTACTACTCCAACCTACCAAATTATTACCAATATAGTAACATACGCCTGATGTGCTATTGCTATCGTCAGTACACCCTGCCCAATCGGCATCGGTATATCCTATTATAGTGCTAGGAGTATCATTGGTGTACAAAAGTCCTAAATTTTGAGTACTTTTAATGTATTTTATAATTATTTTAACACAAGATAAATGGCTCCCTTTAGGATTGTTTTGATAACGGGCACAAACGCAAACAACGTACATATTATCAGGATGCGAGGCAGTCATGTATAGCAAGGTTCATAGGAACCAACTATGATATAAAGTTGGATCTACGGATTTTCCAGTTTCATCCTTAGATAGTTTGATCGTAGTACTCATAGGAGTTTTAGCATCTTTTTCACTTTCAAGGCCGAATTTTTTAACAATCTCTAATGCGTATTTTGATTGTGAGACAAATAATCCTTCTGAATTCTGTTTGACTTGAAGACCTAAGAAAAATTGCAACTCCCCCGTAAGAGACATTTGAAATTCTTTATGCATAATTTCAGGAAAGATTTAACTTCGATAGGGGAAGTTGATCCAAAGATGATATCGTTTACGTAAACTTCGGCTATAATTATATGTTTGTCAAAATTTTTGACAAAAAGGGTTTGATCATTTCCACCTCTCTTTAAACTTTTGTCTCATATTTCAATTCTTAGTTGTGTTGATGGTTTTATTATTATTTATTTTTTGCCTATTTTTAATTAATGAAAGATAAAATTCGGCACCAGTATAATTAAATTATTAGGTGGTTAGTAACTTTAGAAGTTTTCGACAGTGATGCTAAGAATGATCCATATGAGACCAACATTTTTTTCTTATCACGGGCTGGCCACCCGATATTTTAGTAGGCGGGGTGTCATATAGAGAAGGTGAATTTTTTTTTATATTTGAATGGTGTATGTAGATCTTAACATAAGTATTGTTAGCTATTGTAGCTTAAGTATTTTGAATGTGTAGTAAGAGGGTTAGTTTATCCATTGATTGTTTTGTTATAAAATGCAACATGTTGATAATTTTAATGCTTGTTCAGTGTATGAATAACGTTTTAGTAGTTTGGAATAGTATACTATTTGTCGTTTTAATCAATATATATATATAGGGATATTTTTAGATCTATGGCCAGCTCTCCTTAAATGATATTTAAAAAATTGAATGTGATCTTTAAAAGTAATTCAAATGGGAAAAAGAAAAGAAATCCAGAAACATACATTGATATAACCCATAAACAAACCTCCCTATTCCTTTGTTTTGCACTTTGTGGTGAGATTCATTTTAAGTAGGTATAACCAAAATTATGGATTATTTATTTTTTAGTAGGAGATCAATTTAACTTATTTTAATCAATATCTTGTTAACCTTTGGGCCCACACGCTCTCTTTATATATGTACATATAATTGGTTATTTATTTGATCTATTTTTAATTTTTTAGCTTTATTTTAATCTCAATTTTATAATATGCCCACGCATCGCGCGGGTTGCATGCTATTGTCATAGATTTTTTACGACACTGTTTTGCCTATTGTTGTAAAAATGGTGTCATGGAAAGTACTTTTGCTTGTAGTGAATATTTCATTCCATTATAGTTACAAACTTAAATTTTAACTTTTATCTTATGTTATCACAATATTTACTAGGGGGTAAAATGATATAATAATATTAAAAAGTCTAATCTAAGCATTCACCATGTCAATCTAATATTTCGCGTGATTACTAGTTCATGTAACGGGATGAATATCATATGAAGATCAACTAGAACATTTTACTTCTAATAACATGAATCAAATTCCCAATTCATTTAATAGATTAACTACTATTAATCATGTCCATCAAATCAATTTTAATACCTTAAGCTTTTTCAAGCAAGATTACCATTTAAATTATTCAAGAACATTTTATCTTACCTAGATTTTAATGCATGATTAAATGTTCTTGTGATAAATTATAAATCTTAACATCATATTCAATTTGAGTATAATTAAATTTAAAACAAAGGGGATATTAAACGTACTATTATTTTATCTTACTTAGATTTCCACCATCAGTATGATTCCCATTAAAATTACAATTTCAAATATAAGAATTAAGATGGATTAACATACAAATTCATATTTAAACTCACATGAAAATGACATATAATTTATTTTGGTAAAATGTAAATATTATAAAACTAATAAATAACACGAGGTACAATTGTCAAAAAGCCCAAGAAGAATAGGCCTACCAACAAATACAACAAAAGTCCAGAATAAAAACCAATATAAGGACCAACCTAAGACTACCCTCAGCTCTACATGGTCCAAACTAAATAGGGCATCTATGATTCCATATAAAAAAGAAAAGAAACACCAAAATAAAAACCCTAATAACACAATACACATAACCTTCTCAAATTAAAAACCCCATACTAAAGAACTTTTCGAGAATAAAAAACAACCATCACTTTCTTAAGCCAAAGAGATAAAAAAAAATCAGCATCACACATATGAAGAAAATTTCTCGCAACACAAAATTAGTGGATGGAATTTAGAATCTTGAAGAACGAAATCGGAAAAAGATGAACCAGAAGACTAGACACAAGGTTCAAATAGCTACTAGAATCATCTATGATCTTAAAACAAATAAAGATTAATGACGAGATTCAAACCCTTTGATATTGCATAACAATACATAATTTAAGAGTATTTATTATGTAAGTTTATCCATGGTTATAAACCTAATTATCTCTAACTTCATTTACATGTTAAATTTAGAGTTTAGGTGGAAATTACCACTTATACACAAGAAGGAGAAATAATCAAATTTATCTTGCCTTGATTTATGTGGCCATTCGGGTTGGACTCATCTGGTGAGGGCAGGCTCTAAAATAGGAATGGGAGGGGAACAAACCCTAGAGGAGGACTGTCTCCTTGTTTTCCCCACTATGCATAAATGGGTGATTCGAGGATAAGGTGTTCTCTTTCCACCATTCACGCTAGTATCTTCATAGGCTACCTCAGATATAAATCAGTCATCATCAAAAGGGAATAACATAAATAAATGTAGTCGATAGTCTATTTTTCTCAAAACAGGCGCAAGAAATGTAGACAACTTGAGAGAATGGCATGAAGGTCATACTGATGCATACAAAACCAAATTAATTGAGGGTTCGAGGACTAAGTTATGAAATGGGAGATGGAAATCATCCTACTCGCATAATGGGAAAGATGGAGCGGAATCATCCTAAGGAATGTACCCAAAAATGACATAAGCATATAATGTGAGTTCTCGTCGAATCACGAGTTTCTATATACAATAAAATGTGCGCGTCGAGCGAGACACAAGTATATTGGAGTTCGTGACCCACAAAATAAATATGATATAGTATAAAAGCATAAATTGGGAAAGATAGGACTCGAATCCAAAGATTGGCCTCGAATGCCTATGTAGCCTAACGGGCATTAAAGTCCATGTAGTTAGATATATCATAGGGGTTGGGTCGAACTCATAAACGCAAATTTAATACTCCTCTTTGAATTTTTTTTTCAAGAAAGTGTGCTCAGTGTAATAGTGTGAAAAATTGAGGAAATCTTACCCTTGGAATTTACAAGTAAATCCTTTTTTTTTGGATTTTTAATAATAGTAACAAAAAAGGGCATTAGTTGATGTGAAACAACAAAAATAAGACTAAAAGATATCAAAATGAGAATAAAGTGAGTAAATAATACTAAATGAATAAACTAGAAAAAAGAGTAGGAATAGACCTTTAGATGACTTTTGCTACTAATTTCGGAAGGTGTGTAAGATGATTTTGTGGTGGTATAAGGGTGGTCAAGTAGGGTTAGGTAAGAGACCAAAGGTAGTCAAAAAGTGAGGTAAGAGAAATGGAGAGAATGTTGGAAAATTGGGTATTTTGGGAATAATGTCGCTTTGATTTCGAGAGAATGCTTCTGCTTGCTGAAAAGGAGGTCCGTAAGAGTGAGATCATGATCTCCTTAAATAGTTACATTTTTGGGTTTAGGGGGATGATGATCGACATGGTCCCTAGCTTTCCTAGTGTTATAGTGCCTTCTTTGTTCGACAAGGAAAGTACGCCCTGCCAATACGTATGGGGTCTGAGGTGCCTATATGTAGTCTGGAATGGACTTTTTTGGAAAATTAACAAAAAATGCAAACCGTAAGACTGAATCAAGCATGGTTGGGACCTTTTTAAAGGTAATTTAAAGCTCTTTTATAATCCATTAAGCACTCTAGAGTTCGGGAGCTGACCAAAGTCAAACGGGACTCGGAAGTGTCCGATGGGCTATAGACTGGGGGTTCAAAGTAAAAGGATCATTTGTGCTAACCATGAGGACGATTCATTCACTACACATACTATAAGAAAGGGTATTTAGATATCTTAGAGATTTTAGTGATCTTCGATCGGTCTGAAAAGTTAACCAAAGTCAAATGGGGCCCGGAAGAAGCCAATGGCCTTTCAGAGTAAAAAGGGATGTTCGTGTGAACTGTGGAGTGGATTCGTTCACGGTATAGATATTTAGAAAGTTAATTTAGATCATTCAATGTATCATTGATCTTTTTTTAGGTGGGAGAGATGATCGGAGTCAAACAAGGCTTGAAAGAACCCTATAGCCTCCAGATCAGTTCTCAGAGTGAAATGGATCGTTTGTGCGAAACATGAGGTCAATTCACGCATGGTAAGGATTGTTTGAAAATTAAATGCATATAAATTCAAGGTTTTATTGATCTTCACCCAGGCTGGAGAGTTGGCCGGAGTCAAACGAGGCTCGGAGGAGCCCAACAGCCTCTAGATCAGTACTTGCAGAAGGACCTAGGGTTTGTGGAAGGAAAAATGGTGTTAGGGGACCTAAAAAGGTACTTGTGGGGGGAGGGTGGTACTAGGATGGGGTGTTTATAGATCCCCTCAACGGTCGATCTTGGAATAAGAAGTGGCTGTCGAAAGATAGACATGTAACACCCCATATTTTTTGAGTATTTTAAATTACACGTGTGCACATAGTTTAATTAAATTAAGAAATAAAGTGATTGGAATATATATTAATTAGAAAAATACAATGATTAATATTATATTTACTTGTGTGATACGTAATTGAATAAGAGTTAAATTTTATTATGTCATAAGTGAGTAAAATCGACGGGTTTGATGGAATCTCATTCGGGAGACGCAATTAGGGTCGTGTTGGGCATGAGATGGAAAAATGATATTTAATAAATCGAATGATAATTTCAAGGTCAAAAATGATCCAAAATGGGATGAGATAGTCAGAATTAGGTACCCATGGGTGGTAATTGGGTTCCAGAGTCATTTTAGGCTCAACGGAACACGTATAAGGGTATTCGGGTCATTTTACACATGGGACCTAACCTAATTTTGAGATTAATGAAGTTTAAGGTTATATATAGGGAAGTTGGATGAAGTGGGAAGCCATTCCACCATCCAAAACACTAAGGCTTTGACATAGGAGAGAAGATAGAAGGAGAAATCAAAGAAAATTGAAGAGAAATGATCCGAAAAGGGAATAGAATCATTTCGGGAACAAGATCATTATGTAAAGTGGATCTAAGAGGGAAGAATTCAAAATCTCTACGATCATAAGTAAATTGTTTATCTTACTATAAGTATTATTTTGGTTTCAATCGTTCATGTATAAATTTGGCTTAGGAACACAAATCTTTGGGTGGGATTAACATGTAAAATGGGGATTTTGTGAATGAATTCATCGAGATAAAATTTGAATATGATTACATGTTAAATATGATGTGATTGAAGTTATAAAGATACAAGCTTGGATGATTAAAATGATAGTTGATGAAATCTTGAATTAGGGTTGAGATATTGTATAATTCTTGATGAAAAATTTATAATCCCATTAGTTTATATGTTTTCGGGTTGATTCAGACGTAAAAATATGTGTTATTATGTTTGGGATTGATGGGGAATTTATGTTAGGGGTTTAGTTCAAATTGGGAAATCATATGATTGTAGGGAAGGTGAGGAATCCTGCCAAAATGAATTAGGCCTATGACCAGAATCGAACTGATTCCCTAATTTTTTTTTGTGTGTGTGTGTGTGTGGGGGGGGGGGGGATCGATTAGCCTACCAAACCGGTTCAGTTGGATAGAAGAATTGGTTCGGTTTGGATAATGGTTCTACTTTGGTTGTGGTGATGTTTTTGTTGATCGTTTAGGGATTTTGTTTAGTTTATGGAGCCCGACAGGTGAAATTTAACTTCTAGGAATATACATGAGGGAATTAGAAAGTACCTTGGGTTAGACATGGATTAAATTTGGGTGAGATATTATTAGTATATTAGGGTGAATAACACTCAATTAATGAATATGAAATTGGGTTAGGATTTCGGGAAGAGTTAGGCTACTGGCTTGAGGCCACAACTATGAAATTAAATAATTTATAATAAGTAAATGAATACTTGATAAAACGGGAGTCGGGGTTGACTCGGGATTTGTGGTCTAGTGGTACGAGATGTATGTGCAATATATATATATATATATATATATATATATATATATATATATATATATATATATATATATATATATATATATATATATATATAGAGAGAGAGAGAGAGAGAGAGAGAGAAAGGCTCATGTGCACACTAAGTTTGCACATGTGCTGGCGCACACCATTTTTTTTAAATATAAAAAAATATTTTTGAGTTGATTTTTTATGTGATATTTAAACATTTCAACGGACCCATATAAAAAAATCAGTTCAAATTTTTTTTTTTTGCTTTTTTAAAAAATCAATCAGACTTTCATAGCTTTTAAAGTGCATAAAATAGCGAAAGTGTGACTGATTTTTTTAAAATAGTAAAAAAAGTTTTTTTGAGGTGATATTTTGTATATGGGTCCCTTGAAATGTTTAAATATCACACAAAATAGATCAAAAATAATTTTTTTACTATTTTAAAAAATGATGTGCAAACTTAATGTGCACAGGAGCCTCTCTCTATATATATTTGAACATAGGTACTCTAGGGATGCTATCGTTAGAGGTTGTGCATAGTGGGAGATCCACCCTGGCATGACCAGTAGGTGCTGGGTCATTTCCTCTGGTCATAGGACTATTGCGTGTGTAAGGAAATTTTTTACTGTCCAACTTACTATTGAGTATGTCGTATACCGCTACAACCATCAACACGTTATTCAACATTCAAGACTCCGTAAGATTAATTTTTGTAAGGTTGTGTTTTTATACCTTAGCAGTTCACTTAAGGTGTTGGGATATTTTTTACAAAATATTTTCTAAGTGTTGGAACAGAGTTTTTAGTCAAAAGTATTTTTTAAAGTATTGAGGAGGAGTATTTTTTTAGCGAAATAAAAAATTAATTTTTTCTTGTCTCATTCGAGCGACAGAGCTTCTCGTTCGAGTGACAGGGTGATCTGGCGCGAAGCTCATTCGAGTGACGCGTGTCAACGTTCGAGCGACTCTGCAATCTTGTTCGAGCGATGCACCACCTTAATTTTTTTATCAATGGCGTGTTAAACAACTTCATTTTTCTTAAAAATACCTGAGAATTTTATTCTACGAAAACTGCTTTGGCGGAAATGTTTGTCTTCTCACTTTTGAGAATTTTAGTTTTGTTTTCAATTCACAAATCATCCCAATCTTTATGTGAATTATTTTGGAACCCAAGAACACAATTTTATGAAGTTTCTCTTGTAGAAAAGATCTTTACTGCTAATCTAGGTGCCACTTGAGGGAGGTGCTAGGCTGATGTGATTGCGGGTCAAAAGGAATACTCGTGGGTGTTCCTAAGCTGACTGAACTGTGGTTCTTGTAAAGTTGTTGCGGAATTCCATTGTTGATTTTGGTTGCGGCCTATGAGAGTTTGTTGCGGTAAATTCTTTGCAGATTTCACTTGTAATCATTATGAGTATTATTAGTGAAATAAAAGGTTTTGCTCTTCGAGAATTTTTTCTGAAATCTGTGAGTTAGTAATTCATATTTTTTTGTGTTGGCATGATCCACTACAACTACATGGATGTTTTAGGGTTGAAATAAATTGGATTAAAAATTTACATCGATTAAATAAGCTTAACTTGGAAATTTGATTTAATCAAGTATTACACCGCGTACTTTTCTCAAATTGGTATCAGAGCAGGTTACACTAATTTATAGTGTTTTCCTATTTCCGCAAAAATTGTGTGATATTGATTTCTTTTGAAAAATATATTTTGTGAAAAATCGCAATTTTTCCAATGGAGCATTATATAATCGGATGCCAATTTTTTACAGGTCTAATTATTCCTATTGGAAAGTACGTATGAAATCACAATTAAAGGCTATTGATGAGCGCGTTTAGATTGTTTGTGAAAGAGGCTAAACTTCGCCCGCTGTCACCGCAAATAATATCACTACTTTAAAACCCATGACAAACCGGATTGAGAATGAATTTAAATGCAGCACCTTTAATTCACGTGGGCTGGGTGCAATTTCTGGTGCCGTCACTCCTGAGGAGTTTCGACATATTATGACGTGCATCACGTCAAAAGAAGCATGGGACATTTTACAACTTACCCACGAAGACACAAATACGGTCAAAGAGTCTAAAATTAAAAATTTAACTACTTAATTTGAAACGATTATCATGCTTGAATCTGAGTATTTTGGTCATTTTTATGCATGTCTGACATTATCCAACACTAGTTTCAATCTTGGTGATCCCATACCTGATGCACGAGTGGTTAAAAAGATTTTAAGATCATTGCCTAAACGTTTTATCCCCAAAGTGACTATTTTGAATACCTTAGATAATTTAGAAAATTTAAAACTAGAAGAGTTGGTAGGAGACCTCCAGGCATATGAAATTGACATGTTTCCTGACACTGTCAAGCTTAAGGATAGATGGATATCACTTAAAGCCCAGTATAGGAATAAAAAGAAAGTGAGAGTTTGAGAGTTCGAGTTTGAGGATGAGTCTGATTTTGATATGGCCATGCTTGTGAAATTTTTAAAAAAAATTTCTCAAGTTTTCAAAACAAAATTCTTCCTATAATTTTTTTTTTGAGAAAAACAACAAGAAATATGAGCCAGAGAGAGCGGTGAAAAAGAGAGTGAGAAAGAGAAAGAGGAAGAAGATAAGTGTTTTGAGTGCAAGGGTAGGGGGCATAGAGATTTTGAGTGTCCCACTAGGTCAAAGAGAAAGGGCAAACAGACTGCCATTCCATCCACTCTTAGCGATAATGAGGAAGATGTGAAAGATTCCGGGGATGAGTCTTCACATGGAAAATTTGTCGCCTATTTATCCAATCACGAGAGAACACCTAGTTTGTTCCATGGTTATGAGGATACTTATTCACATGAGACCCCCAAGGAGGATGATAGTTTGAGTATTTTCAGTGAGGGAGATAGTGAGTGTGGGAGTGAAGGTGAAAGTGAGCTCTAGATTGCGTTTAGAGATTCGTACGCCGAGGACTTAAAGACTAAGAAATTGAATAATGAGTTAGGTATTAGGATGCGATATTTGGAGAGTAATATTGAGAGTTTGAGGGTGTTTGAGGCACAAGCAAGTCAACTCGAGAAGGTGAAGGTTTCTTTGAGTGAACAATTGATTGCTTTAGATTGAAAAAAGAGTGATTTGACCAACACGGTGTCTAGTCTGACGACATGTGTATCCCAACTCGAGAGTTATTTAGAACGTTCTCGGGAGGTCAAATTACCTTTACAGAACTCATCTAAGAAGGTTGGAAAGATGGTTCTCAATCCTGTTTTGGGCGAGGTTGAGAGACGAGGAATAGGTCATGACGGTGCGTCCACTTATCATGCTGCACCCAATTCGATTCCCGAGTTAGAGATAGATCCATATGGCTCTCAATTTAACCCACATAGGTTTCCCGTTCCCGAGAGGATAGTGTGTCATAGATGTTTTGAGATAGGTGGTCCTAGGCCCGTGCATGTTTGCACTCACTACAAGAAGAGAGGACAGCTTAGGGAGTTTTCTTTTAAGTTGGCTTATGTGTCATGTTTTACTACTACACACGTTCACAGACACATACACCCACACATGATGCTCAGATGACTATGTGAGTGAGTTTGCACATTTTAGGGAGCGGGTAAAATTTTTAGTCAAGACTTCACATGACTTGATGGATGTTTTTCATAGGATGTCACCATCTTTAGAAAAGTCTACCGTAGGTTGATTTTTATGTTGATATTTTATGCCTATTGCTAGTGTGCATCATTTTCGTATTTATATTTTCCATTTGTTGATATATTTTTCAAAAAAACAAAATGATTTTTGTTCTTGAAAATTTTTGAAAAAATACAAAAATATTTTCATTTTTTCTAGAAAAATTTGAAAAAGACAAAAAAAATTATTTTGATAAAGTTTTTGGAAAAATACAAAAAGATTTTTGTGTTTTACACCGTTTATGGTTGGACATTTAGGATGACCAAGTCACAATTTCATTCCATATCCATGTCACTGTTTGATAGTGTTTTGATATGTGTCATTATTTTATTTTTGTGCTTTACAATGTTTGGAGTCATTGAGGTGTGATTTGTTGTTACTTCCTACATGTTTGAATCATGAGTTCCTTTAATGCACACTTGCAGGATTTTTTTTGACTATTGTTCTTGTCTATCACATGCTGGTCGATGTATTTTCCTATGAATTTTGTCTTTAAAATAAACTAGATGCGATAAAACTTGACAATGAAAGTAGTGCATGTAACAATCGTTGATGTGAGTTTGTGTGATTTATTTGAAAAAATGGGGAAGGGCTACGAAAGGTACTCATTTATCCTTTGCCATTAATCCGCCATGAAAATCGAACCTAGAAAATACAAATTTGTAAAAAATAGAAGCCAATGTCCAAAGAGGTTGAAAAGAGCCTGAAAAAATTTAAAGGCAATAAAAAGAAAAATATAACATAAAATGGGCCAACAAGATTTAGTTTCATCACCTCAAAAGAAAAAGAAAATTCATTATTATTTATTGAGAGAGTTTGGATGGAATATAAAACGGGTTTGCACGTTCTGACAAAACCAAGAAAATAATTACATAGTTTTAGACATTAAAAATCATGTCTAACTTTGATTTGTAGATTTGATTAATGTCATATTAATTCACATTTTTCGACACCTAAGGACGATTTTGAGATTCATTCATTAGGAGTACACATATTCATTGTGCACATATGTTATGAGTGATTGCATTGATTTTTCTATTGAGTTGTTCACACCCGTTCATTCCATTTCCATGATTTGGTTGTCTTAGTGTAAATTCATGGTGTGTGATTTTTGTAAAATTATTTTTGCATTTTTGTATGAAAAAATGAAAAATCAAAAATAGTTTGTGGAAGATTTTAGATTATTCCTTTGCATGAGCGTAGTTTGATTCATATTTGCTATGCATATTTTTCGTGACCACTCCATGTTTATTTTGTCTATTAATTTCCTTGTCTATTTTGAACAAATAAAAGGGGGGAGAATGAACTATAGGGGAATTTTTGAATTATGGGGGAGATTTGATTATTGTTGATTGATTTATTCTTATATCATTTCAAACTCGATGCGTCACGAAGGTATTTTCTTTGTCTCATGTGTGTAGATACAAAGATTGAAGATCATATGTTACACACCCTGATGAGACAAGCTTAAAGATTCGACGTTGGAGATTTTGAAGAAAAGTTTTAGACTTGCATTTTTTATACCTTTTCAGTTTTGGGTTCATGGGAGGGTATTAGATTTGTATTGGCATTTTGATTTGATAATTCAGTTATTTTTATTTTTTACCGGCATAGACATAGGGGGAGATTTGTAAGGACATTTTTTATTGTTTGGATTACTATGGAGTATGTCATATATCGCTACAACCATCAAAGACTTATTCAAGTTCAATCATGCGTCAAGATGGATTCGAATATCAACGTTATTCAACATTGAAGCCTTCGCGAGATTAATTTTTGTAAGGTTGTGTTTTTATACCTTAGCATTTCACTTAAGGTGTTAGGATATTTTTTACAAAATATTTTCTAAGTGTTGGAGCAGAGTTTTTCGTCAAAAGTATTTTTTAAAGTATTGAGGCGGAGTATTTTCTGGTGAAACAAAAAATTAATTTTATCTTGTATCATTCGAGCGATAGAGCAACTCATTCTTGTGACAGAGTGATCTCGTGCGAAACTCGTTCGAGCGACGCATGCCAACATTCAAGCGACTTTGCAATCTCGTTTGAGCGGCGTACCGCCTTAATGTTTTTATAAATAGCGTGTTAAACAACTTCATTTTTCTTTAGAAGACCCTGAGAATTTTATTCTACGAAAACTACTTTGGCAGAAATGTTTGTCTTCTCATTTTTGAGGGTTCTAGTTTTGCTTTCAATTAACAAATCATCCCAATCTTTATGTGAATTGTTTTGGAACCCAAGAACAAAATTTTGTGAAGTTTCTCTTGTAGAAAAGATCTCTACTGCTAATCTAAGTGCCACTTGAGGGAGGTGCTAGGTTGACGTGACTACGTGTTAAAGGGAGTACTTGTGGTGTTCCTGGGTTGTCTGAACTGTGGTTCTTATGGAGTTGCTACAAAATTCCATTACTGATTTAGGTTACGGCCTATTAGAGCTTGCTGCGGTAAATTGTTTGCAGGTTTCGCTTTTAGTCATTGTGAGTATTATTAGTGAAATAAAAGGTTTATCCCTTCGGGTATTTTTACTGAAATTCGTGAGTCAGCAATTCATATTTGTTTATATTGTCATGATCCACTACACCTAGATGCATGTTTTAGGGCTAAATTAAATTGGATTAAAAATTGACATCGATTAAATAAGGTTACCTTGGAAATTTGCGAATTCGATTTAATCAAGTATCACATTGCATACTTTTCTCAATGTGACCATTGTATCCGAGTTTAGAGTCCAATGGGTAAATATGGTGTGGTTATGACACATGAATGTATGTCTATGACCACCTCAAGTTTATGTGTTTACGATTTGTGTTTGGTGGTAAGATTTCAACTTGGTGTCCCATGAGTGGTATGTGATGTACCTAGAGAGTGATAGCACACTAGGGAATGCATTTGGGAGGCAACTCGGAGATGCTATGTATAAATATATAAAATAGTCACAACACCAATAAAACAAAATTCTCACTTTAAGACGACCAGCCTTGTCATGATCATTGATCGTGACAAGTGTGTGACAAGAAACGTTGTTACGAACATGTCAAGATCAATGACCGTGACACGGACAAAGATCGTGACAGGTCCGTGATAATTTTCCCAGTAAAAAAACCCCACCCTCTCTTTTTCCCACTGTTTCCATTCCCTCATTTTTTCCCTCTCTCGCGCGGCTGCCCTCTCTCTCTCTAAGGTAAATTTTTCTTTCCCTCTCGCTTTCCATTATATGTGTGTATATGTGTGTGTAGATGTGTATATATATGTATGTTTTTTTCTCCCTCTCTCTTCCCATTATTTTTCCGTGTGCAGGTGTGTGTGTGTGTGATGGGGGTGGGGGTGGGAGGGAGGGGTGGGAAGTGTGCGTGGGTGTGGGTGGGAGGGGGTGGGGCGACAAGGGGTAGGGGGCGACAGGGGATGGGGGGTTGTGGGGTTGTCGGGGGGGGGGGGGGCAAGGGGGCTTAATTTATTAATTCACACTAATAAACCTTGAATAATTATATTGTCTTAATTTCCAAATATTGTTTGTGTATTCTTATTTAGGTTTGAAATTGGTTAGAAATTGTTAATGTTGGAAATGAATTAATTGAGTAGATGAATTAGAAGGAGTACGAGATACACATTCGTTGGTTTGTTGTTGCTATTAGATTATATTGGACGGATTTTGTTGGATCTGAAAGTTGGTTGTTTATTTTTTTTAAATCCTTAATTTATTAATTCACATTAATAAATCCTTAAATAATTATATTGGTTAATTTTGAAAGTGGTACGACCACTGAATTGTTGTCCAAAAGGGGGGGGGGGGGAGGGGGAGGGGGAGGGGAGTTTTCAACTTTTTTCTAAAATTATTTTGTGTCATGACTCGTTCGAGAGTTTCACGACCACAGACTTATTATAATTAAATGAAACATACTTGAAATTACATATAGTGCACATAGATACTAGCCTTCTAGTTATTATGCGTACTCCTTCAATAGCCCTTAGACCCGCTCGAGAGTCATTACCCCTATAATGAGATCTCTCGAATTGTCCTGTTTGGACAATTTGTGACTGCATAGTTTATGTATAATAATATTCTTAGTGGATTAAACTTGTTACTTTTGGAGGAAATTCTGCAGTCATATCTTAATGTTCTCTGGGTACATACTAATATCATTTTAATGTTAATTAGATCAATTTAAGCACAAATATCATTTTAATGTTAATTAGAATTTTCATCAATTTAAGCACAAATATCGTTTTAATGCTAAGCAAGTATTGGTATAAATTGAAATTGGTATAAATTGATATTGGTATTGGTATTGGTCTAAATTAATATTGGTATTGGTATGTATTGTTATTATCAGATTTGATCATTAATTCAAATTTCATATACATCTTTGTACTAATAATACCAATTTTTGTAGAAAATGACTTCATCAGGATGCGATAGCGGAGGCGACGAGGACTCCTCAAAAAGTAGGCCCCCCAAATGGGGCAAATTGGTCGTCGTCGAGAATAAGACGACATTATTAGCGACAGCGCTAGAGTTGTCGAAGGCGATTATCAGCCCGGGCAACACTGATTGAAGGGTCATGCCTATTGACCTCAAGATGAACATCTGGGAGTTAAATTAAACTCTTAGAGTGGGAGCGCCCACCTAATTAAATAAGGATTGTCATCCTTCTTAGATAGAAGGTATTTGAGTTTCGCATGATCCGTAAAATAAATTATGGGAGATTCCACGAGGTATGCCCAAAATTTATCCAAAGCATAGACAACTGCTAGTAACTCTTTCTCGGTGGTTGAATAGTTCAACTGCGCACCGTTAAGAGTTTGACTTGCGTAATAAATGACATGGGGCTTCTTGTCACTTCTCTGTCCTAAAACAGCCCCAACCACAAACTTTCTAGTATCACACATTAACTCAAAGGGTAAGGTCCAATCAGGAGCTTGAATTATGGGAGCAGTGATAAGCATGCTTTTCAAAGTCTCAAAAGCTGATTAACACCCATCGCTCCATTCGAACGGGGTTTCCTTGGAAAGGACATTGCATAAGGGTCTAGAAATTGAGCTAAAATCCTTTATGAATCGACGATAAAATCCAGCGTGACCAAGGAAAGATCTTACATCTTTCAACGATTTAGGAGCGGGTAAGTTGGCAATGACCTCAACCTTTGACTTATCTACCTCAATGCCGTCCGAGGAGACGATGTGACCTAAAACAATCCCCTTAGTGACCATAAAATGTCACTTCTCCCAGTTTAACACGAGGTTTTTCTTTACACATCTAGACAACACCTTCTCAAGTATGAAAAGACAATGGTCATAGGAGTTGCCAAAGACGCTGAAATCGTCCATGAATACCTCGAGACCATGTTCTACCATATCGCTAAACATGCTCAACATGCACCTTTGGAAAGTGGAAGGCGCATTACATAACCCGATGGACATAATTTTGTAGGAGAATGTCCCAAAAGGGCATGTGAAGGTAGTTTTGTCCCAATCCTTGATATCAACCTCGATTTGGTTATAACCCGAGTACCCATCGAGAAAATAGTAGTAAGGGTGGCTGGACACGCGTTCCAATATTTGGTCAATGAACGAAAGGGTAAAATGATCTTTCAACATCATTGCATTAATTTTTCTATAATCCATGCACACACGCCACCTAGTGGTGGTGCGTTTAGTGATCAACTCCCCTTTCGTGCTTTCTACAACGGTAACTCCTGATTTATTTGGAACTATGTGTATTGGACTGACCCACTTGCTATCGAATATAGGATATATGATTTCATCATCTAAAAGCTTAATCACTTTGTCCCTCACAACTTCTTTCATCACCGGATTCAATCTCCTTTGCATATCACAGGAGGGCTTTGCATCCTCCTCTAAATGGATTCGTGAGTGCAAATTAAGGGACTAATTCCCTTTAAATTCGCAATTGTCCACCCAAAAGCACCCATGTATCTCCTCAATAAGTCCATAAGTTTTTATTCTTAACCCCCACCGAGGCTATATGAGACAACAACGTAATATGTCTCATTGTCACCTAAATAAGCATATTTTAACTCGAAAGGAAATTTCTTTAATTCAAGTTTGGGAAATCGCACATCCAAGGGTACTTCATACGAATCACGAGGGGTTAAGTCCTCAAAGGCGGTACACTAATTAACTTAATCAACGCTCTCGTCCTCTTCTAACAACAAACTCATGAACTTGACCTCATCATCATAAGGAGAATTGTTATTCTCCATGTCACTCGAATTTATAAGACATCCCTCTAAAGGATCCGTAAAATACGTAGCATCAAAATGATCCTGAACCACCTCCTCTAAAAAGTCTACTTCATGGACCTCATTATCATCTCCCATTTATTTATAAACATTGAAGATGTTCATCTTCAAAGTCATATTTCCAAACGTAAGATTCATTTGGCCATTACTAGCATTTATTAACACATTGGACGTGGCTAGGAAAGGACGACCAAGGCTAATGGGAGTAGCCTTACTACTAGGAGAAGTGAGATGCGTGTCCAACACCACAAAGTCCACGGGAAAATAGAATTTGTCAACTTGAATTATGACATCTTCTATAACACCCATGGAAACCTTAAGGGAGCGATCCGCTAATTGGAGGGTTATTTTCGTGGGTTTGAGGTCTCCCAAACCGAGGTGCTCATACACATGGTATGGTAACAAATTGACACTTATGCCTAGATATAGCAAAAATGTCTCTATCTTAAAGTCTCCTATCACACACGATATGGTGGGATAACTGGGATCTTTGTATTTGGGAGGTAGTTTGGACTGAATTATCGAGCTTATATTTTCCACCAAAAAGGATTTCTTCCTTACAAATAACTTCCTCTTAACAATGATTAAGTCCTTTAAAAACTTAGCATAAGAAGGGACTTGTTTGATGGCATCCAAAAGGGGTATGTTAATCTTGACTTGTTTGAACATTTCTAATATGTTCACATTATTAACATTCCCTTTTGGTGGAAGGAGCCTTTGAGGGCAAGGCACATGGATAGGACACTTCGATACCACTTTCGATTCTAAAGGAGCTTTCCCCTCTCTTTGTTTTAAGGAGGCATCTTCGACCTCTAATGGGTCGTATGAAACTTCCTTAATAACGGTGGGGACATAAGGAGGAGTGGGTTTATCAATGACTTTCTAGCTCCTTAGAACGGTCACAACTTTTGCACTATCAGGAGGGGGACTCAAAGTCTCAGTAACACTATTTTTCCCCACAACCCATTGAGGTTGTGAAAGGAATTTTCCCTTTTCTTGGATACTCAATGCCGAAGTCAACTTGGAGATTTATTTTTCAAGCCTAGCATTTGTGGCTTGTTGAGAAGTCATAAAATATTGAAAAGCCTCTTCGAAACTCCTCTTGTTCGGGTGAGCATACGGTGGTATAACCGGATGAGGTGGTCCCTTAGGGGGACCTTGCATTTAAACTTAGGGTGGAGGAACTTGATTATATAGTTGCTGAAATTCTAAGGTGGGGGAAGATTTTGATAATGGGGGGGAGGTGGATTTTGAGATTATTGGGGTTGACCGTAGGAGAAACCCGGGTGGTTTCTCCATGATGGATTATACCCTTCACATAAAGGAGTCATAAACTGTTTCTCGTTAGTGGCAATTGCGTTGGCTTGATCGTAAAGCATCACTTTATATGACAAAATTCTAAGACAATCACACGTTGAGTGATCTTCAACATCGTAAATGGCACAAGACTCCTCTA
This sequence comes from Sambucus nigra, assembly GCA_949130495.1. Classification (NCBI taxonomy): domain Eukaryota; kingdom Viridiplantae; phylum Streptophyta; class Magnoliopsida; order Dipsacales; family Adoxaceae; genus Sambucus; species Sambucus nigra. The sequence continues at coordinate 184,412,111 of OX422216.1, forward strand.
CATGGGAGAGAGAAGGATTGGAGAGTTCCTAAGCTTTGGCATCCATTTCTTCGATACGCTTAAACAGTTGGGCTACTCTTAATGACATATCATCTCCTTCGGCAATATATCCCATAGCTAGGGGGAGGCGGATTGAATGAACGCGCATTGGTTTTGCTAGGGTCCAAAGTGTCCTTGGCTTGCGTAGTTTCGGCATAATATTTAAAGTGCGCCCATGCATCATCAGGGTCAAGCCCAAAGAATTCCCCTGAACACATAGTCTCCACCATTTTCTTAGAATTTAAAGAAATACCATTATGGAAAAAGGAGATTAATATCCAATTCTCGAATCCATGGTGAGGACACTTATGGAGTAGCTCATCAAACCGTTCCCAACATCGCTCGAAAGATTCACCTTCGTCTTGAACGAAGGTTTGGATTTTCCCCTTTAGAGCGTTGGTGCGATGAGTTAGGAATAATTTCTTCAAAAATTGCGGTTGCATTTTGCGCCAAATCCCGATGGAAATAGAAGTGAAAGACCAAAGCCAAGTTTTGGTTTTGTCCTTTAAGAAAAAGAGAAAAGTTTGAGTTGTGTCACATACAAAGGACAGTTTTGGTTGCTAAAAGTAGCGCACACCTCCTCAAACTCTCTAACATGAAGGTAAGATTGTTCACTTTCCATGCCGTGGAAAGTAGGAAGTAATTGAATCATTCCATTTCTAAAATGGAACTATGAAGAATTGTATGGAAAGAGGATATAAGAAGGAGAGGTGGTCCTCTCGGGTTGCAAGTAATCTCACATCGACCTTTACAGAGGCTCGGGTGCTACCCCTTGACTAACGTGCTCACTAACATTGTCGACCATTGTTATGGGTTCAGAGTGGGCCCAGGTATAAGAAAAAGACGAGATTGAATTGGAACGAAAAATAGATGGTAAAGGTCTCTAATAATTCAAAGGTTCACTAAACGACGAGGTCATGAATAGGATTTAAATTGCTACTATTCACATCTTGCATTTACGGAATTTTGGATTGATTTTGGAAACCGTGTCATCACGGTGACCACATGGAACGATATAGTGTAAAGAGAATTTATTAAACATAAAATTATTGCCAATCCGGGGCAATGACACCAAAAACTTAGTGCACTCTAAAAAAACTTATGATTCAAGTGTAAATCTATCGCAATAAGTAATATCCGGTAAGTACGGAATCGTAAACCACAGGGATTGAAACACTACTTAGAGAACAAGAATAGGTTAAAAAGGATTCTTTAAACGTCACAAAGGTGAAAGTGTAAAAGACGATTTAATTGTTTGAAAAAGTGATTAAGGGTAATCTCTATACTAACATGCTATGGATGAATAGTTAATTAGTTAATAATTACGAAACTGTGAAAGGAAATAAGATAAGCTTGAGTTTAAGATTTTAAAGGTATTGAGGATCATTCTACCACCTTGGATTCACTAAAAGGATAATAGGACTTGGTTAAAATTACTTCCAATCGAGCACAACTAATTAAGTCCTAACATCAAGCATGTAGAGATTATCTCATCGATGGAGGACTAAGGATTAATTAGTTGTTGCTAAATGGGTTTGGTTTGAAGTAAAGCTTCAAAAACCTTCCCTTGCATGACAAGAGAAGTTAAAAAGCTAGGATACTTCAATATAAACACATAAAGTTCAATTAGGGAATTTCTAAACCAAACCCTAAATTTGAAGTACAAGCATCTTAGGTGGGATTATGATCCTCAACCTCAAATTTAGCTACTCGTAATAGGAACTAGACTACACATGCCAAGAAACCACATATTGTAGAAACCCATAATGCGTAAACACACAACTATAGTAGAGATGGTAATAAATGCAAATTAAAGCTAATAGAACAAGTAAAGATGAAGTAAATGAACCTTTCTTGCATTAATAACCACAAATCAACTAGTAATCCAAGCTTTACAAGTAGGTAAAAACAATAAATACTTTTAACCTAAGAGAGAGAAGAAAGAGTTTTATATATCCAAAAAATATCCCAAGTAAAAAACTATAAAAATCTATCCAAAATGGCAAACTAGTAAATAGGAGAATAACTCAAAATTCTGCAAAACCGAATCGGTTCAGCAGGTCCGAATTGATTCACATAAGGAATGCTTCTGCACTGGTGACAACCGAATATATTCGGTTGGTCCGAATCGATTCGGACCTACTTTCAAAATATGGCTTGGCTTGCTTTGGCTTTATTTTCCCATGTTTCACCGAAACTTCCATAACTTCTTCGTTCGAGATTCGATTCAAGCACCGTCAGAGGCCACGTGAAGATAAGAGGATTAGCTTCAAATTTCATGAAGATCTCGGGATCAAAACCCGAATGATGGATTTACGAAAATGCCCTCGATTGTGCGTGTCATGGAACTTCTCTGGATCAAAACCAAACTTCCCAATATGCATTCCCGAGGCATATAAAAGGTCAATAAAGACACACACAACATATATGATGAATTCAGGGGTTAGTTAATAAATGAGTATAAGAATCGAGAAATACATGCACGGGAATGCTAGAATGTACAAATTAACGGGGTATATAATACAATAAATATGACAAATCAGGAGACGGGGAGCGGCCCTGGGGTAGGCCATATAGGCTCGATGCCTATGTGGCAATTCAGACGAAAAAGGGGACGGACAAGGAGGTGGACCTGAGCGTCGTAGCCACCATTGTAATTTATAAATGTTTAATATTTTCAATTATGTCATAATTTTTTTTATTTACTTAATTGACTAATCGGGTACTTTTTGTTTTTTCAGGCAAAGCGTAAGGAAGTGCATGGGTTGCAGTCTGATGCCGATAAAACATCTTTAGCTACGAACTCACTCAACCAAGTGCTTGACCCGGATCGCAAGGGGATGACTAGGGGGTGAGCTCATGGGTGGGTAAGTTCAGGATCATCGATATGGAGACGAGCAACAACGGGTTGACCCATAAGGTGGACTACCATGACGATAAGATATCAAGGTTAGATGTGAAAATCCTAGATATGGACGCCTTCATGAAGCATCAATTGGGAAAGGGCAAGGGGAAGGAGAAGGTGGTAGAGGTGGAGGACGAGGACGAGGACGAGGACAAGGATGAGGCACTGACGTTGATGACATGGGTTCATCGCCAATATGCATGAACTCGTTGCCATATGATGATCCATTTCCCATCGTGACCCCTATCGAGTGGCCTAAGTCAACACTCAGTTGGTCCATCTTGCATCTACTCAACATATATTATAGCCTGCTAATAGCGAAGAGGTTGAGGGATTCGAACTTTCACCCAAGTATACTGGTTTATGGACGTTGCCTCTAAGACATTGAGTCAAGAGTTCCCATCACACATGTGGTGGAGGGAAAGGAGAACTCACCTATGTGGTTGCGTGAACAATACGGTGTTCAACGTATTGGGGGTGTGTGAATTCATATATTGTGTGGCCTTACTTCCTCCTCCGACCTATTGAAGCTTGACATTATTTCTATCTCTTTTGATTTTGAAAATTGGATTGTATTTATATTCTTTTGATTTTGGTACAATTTGATTTGGATGGGATGGATATTTTCATTTCTATTTTATTTGGATATTGATTCTAAATGCCTTGAGTTGGTATATGCTGTTTGAATATGTACAATTTTGTTATAACAAGTACAAATATATTGATAGGCAGTGGCAGTGGCCATACTGTCCAACATTTTTTTTTAAATTCTGTCCAGAATTATGACGGTAAAAAATTGTGACAAGGTCGTGACAAATAAACTTGCCACGATCTTTGATTGTGACAAATTTTTTTAATTATTATGGTCAAAGACCATGACAGGACCATGACAAGTCTAATAAACTTGTCACGGACTTTGATCGTGACAAGTCCATGATAAAATATGTTGTCACCCCCATATTTGTCACGGTCATTAATCTTAACAAGTTGGACTTGTAACGGTCAATGACGGTGACAACTCACTAGTTTTGGTGTAGTGAGTGTTATTTGTATATGTGTGAATAACACGAATGTGTGAACATTGAAATTATAACTAGCGTACAATTATGTAAATTGATTAACGATAAGATTATAATTGAGAATTATAATGATATAACATACATGATAGCTAAATGATAAACGAAGGAATATTAGGTGTATCACGGTTGGGTTAGAGGTTTAGCATATTGGGATACATAAGTGACTAAACTAGTTAGGTAGGGTAGCATAACTAGGAAATTAAAATACATATGTTTGGTGCGCACTATAGATGAGGGGAGAGGATAATCCCATGTCAGTGAGAAACGAGATGAAGATGAATAGTTATGATGCACATTCATTATTGCATTTTAAACACTTGAAAATATTTTTTAAATGGTTTTGGGCTCTGACCCATGTCAAAAATCTTTTCAAAACCTTTTAGGTGCTTAGCTATAAGGACGCCAGGCTTAGCTGTCCTCCCAGTCAGACGATTGTGGATGCTTGCAGTGTTCGATTAGATGTTTCTATCACTGCTATCTAGATAGGATGTTTTTTTTAGTTTCTTTTATTTCGATCATGTCTCCCATTTTTGGTCAACTTTTCTTTTAGACTTTGCTACATTATTTCCTTATGAGTTGGATGATAGTATTTGGAGTTGCCGAGAGTTATCTGATTATGTTCGTAGTATTCATTATGTTATTGTGGTGAATGTTTATTTAAATTATAATGTTTATTTAAAATGGTTATCTAAATGGTTGAATGTTTTAAATAGGCAATTATTAAGTTTTTAAAATTTGACACTGAGCCTAATAAGCTATTAGTAAATAAGTTGGTTTTCGACAGTGATGCTAAAAATGAAATCAAAGTTGATTACCATTTAATTTAATAAAGTTCTGATCAACCGGTATTAGAATAGGATGGGTGTCACAGATGGTATAAAAGCATCATGTACTAGTGTCCTAAGGATATGTGTGGATTTGGTAAGTTTTCAGCATTATGTTTTCTTTGATATATAGTCTTATGCTTAGCACTATTGATTCATGTGATATTTTCACATTCTTCTACTACTGTGTATAATTAAAGTGAATCTCATGTGAATTCAGTTTGGTTTTGGATGCCCAATAGGAGAGGATGAACAATTAGGGCCATAAGGAGGGCCACCGAAGGAGAGGCTCAACCGAAGCCTTTGGTAGAGCAGGGGACAATGACAGCTGTTGAGGTTGCCACTATAGTTTCATACACATTTAATGTTGTAATGAAAACCATGGCACAATAGTTTACCCAGGCCCATCCATAGTAGCTAGTGGTACCCATCGTCCAGTCCTACCAAGTGATGTTGGTGTGGGAAAGAGTTAGAGTGGCCTTTCAGAAAGGCCATCTTCCAGAGTTTCAGTAGAGTCCATATGTTATTGCTGCTAGCCAATGGAGGAAGGATATCTAGCATCATTTACATATGGTTGAGTGCAGTGACACTTAGAAGAAGATTTTGATGACTTTTAAGCTTGTTGGAGTGACATTACAGTGGTGGGAGTAGGCCACCACATGTGAGGAGAGAGATACCATGACTATCGAGGAATATTGAGTGCGGTTCGACCTCAAGTTCTTTCCAGTCTCCATTAAGATAGAGATGCATAAGAGTTTTCTAAATGTATCACAAGAGTGCTGGACAGTGGCAGATTATGAAGAGGAATTCACCCGTTTAAATAATTTTATTCTTGACGAGGTGGATATGGAGGAGAAAAACATATTGAAGTTCACTGATGGACTCACATGACGGATTAGCAACATCTACAGGGTAATCCGACATTGGGGACTTATAGTAAAGTCATTATTAGTGAAATTCTTCATTATCAGGATCACCGGTTCTATGTGAAGGAAGACAAGAGAGTTGGGGAGTCTAGCTAATAGGGAAAGATTGGAGGTAATGGTGCTAGTCATCACCAAAGTAGAAGGGTAGACACCATGAGCAGGATACTCAACACGGGAGTTAAGATAAGAGATTCAAATCAGGGGTATTTTAATCAGGAGATGGTGGCTTCAAATAGGGCCAGCAATATGTTCCACAGGGCTAGTAGGACCAAGGGAATAATAGGGGTGTCTATTAGGGCTGAGGATAGCAGGGCTAGAGATTAGGACCTCCTTAAAATGGCCAGCAGGGCCAAAGATAGGGGGATTTCACGGCCATGTGTTTTTATATGTGGAAAGTAGGTCCGCATGCATCGAACCTATCCATAGTGAGCCAGGGAACATGAGCAGGTTGCCTAACAGGGACAATACTTATAGTAGTTCTTGGGGAAGTTTGGGCATGAGTATTATGTTCGTGAACCAATTGAACAACCAATGCCATTTTCAATTGAAGGTATTATTTCTATCCATGGGAAAATGGGGGCGAGTGTTGTATGACACGGGGGCATCACAATATTTTATTCGCACTAGATTCACACGTGAGAAGGGTTTAGTGGAGGTTATGTCAGTATTATTATCATGAATATATAATTATCGTTAGGTGTCGGGGATCTCTTTTGTTCCATATGTAGGGGAGCGGGTATGGACAATAGGAGGATATGTTTTAGCGGGTCTTCTCATTTTAGAGAGGCATGAGGGTTTAACATGATGTTATCTTGTGTTACCTTAGGTATGGAGTAGTTAGAAATGGTTAGAGTGATGGTGGACTATTCAGTAAGGCTATCGTGTTCGTTATTCCAGGGTAGGATGAGTTTCTTTGGCAATGTATCCTCCTAAGTGAGGGTCGATCCCGCATCTATACTATATTGGAGAGGAGACTACGGAGAGTATAGTTGTCTGATTATATTCGATCTCTGTGTGTAAGTACTATATTGATATGATTTAGGAGATACCGGGGTTACCATTAGGCCAAAATATTGAGTTTGTTATTGACTTAGTATTCGGGACTTAGTGATAGTTCAAGCTTCGTATTGTATGATTCCTTTAAAGATGTGAGAGTTGGCACCCTGATTTAATGACTTTTGGGAACATGATTTTTGAGTGTTCTGGTAATGTGCTTTGGACCTAAGGATCTCGATAATAAAAAAATCTAAGTAGTAGTGTATCGAGGGGTTCCTTGTTTGGATTTCACTTGCGAGATATTCCATGCATGAATCTTAGTAAGCATCGAGAGTTAGGAGACGTTTTAGGGCTCTAGGGCATTGGTTTAGTATGTAGATAACACCTCGAGCGAAGAGCTAATATATGATTTTAGGCCACTGAAACTAGGTAGTTCTTTGTAGAAATCACTAGAGAGTGTTTGTGCCACTAATTGATATATGGGGCAATCTAAAAAATAATTGAGTCGCGATTAGTAGGGTATTGAGTCTACCCTTACTGGATAGTCATACAGATCATGGGGGGACAATTTTGATGCATGTAAGTTGCATTCGTGGTATTTGTCCATATATGCACAGGGTATGGTGTGTATGGGTACCCTGGTTAGTTCGGTATTCAGTATCGTCCGAGATAAACTAAGACGGAGGTAAATGAGTTGAATCGTATGCCTATAGGGGAGTTAAAAGTAGAGTTGGAATGGTGAGGTAGATGTAACTTCGTTAGAATAATAAGATAGTCCAAACATATAAAGCAAGGAGAGATGTCACACCTGAGAGAGGTTGAAGGACTGTGAAAACACATGCAAGGGATCCTTATTGCCAAGGGAGGGTCCAAAACTGTTTGAAAGTAAAGAAGAGTCATACTTAGTCAAGTTCTAACGGTGTCTTGCACATTAATAGGAAGTTAATTATACCAGACGAAAGTATCTACAAGGTACGCAGTCTCGGTGCAGGCGTATGGGTCACAGTTTTGTCATACCCTAGTAAAGGGAGTAAAATGTACCACATAATGAGGGATGCAGTTCATGTGGGTCGGTGTGGAGTGAGATATAACAAAGTTGGTCTCTAAGTTCCCCACTCGTTAGATGGAAAAAGGTTGATCCTAAGCGATCAACTAGAGTTTTGTAATAATTAGTGATTCTAGTGACGAAATGGGTGTGTATACCGATGAATTTCATTTTAGTTACTAAAATTGTGGAAGGGTTAAGATTAACTCTGGGTTATTGATACCGGTTGACCGAGGTGGAGCACCTATTACTAAATTGGGTGAATTACATGATTGGGCAGTGTACCCAACACTTCATTGTCAGAAAATAAAATAAGCCAGAATGATGTTTTTCCCAACTTTGTTGAGGATCAAGGTAAAATCCTTGTATCCCACATATAGGAGAGTTGTTAGGAGGTGATGGGTATGGAGTTGAATTTGATCAAGGTGTATAACTCACAGACCGATGGGTAGTCGGGAGAGTGACGAAGATGTTGGAAGCTATGCTAGGAATGTGCATTCTAGACTTAAGGGGGGTAATTGGGAACAGTAATTACCATTGGAATGGTGACTAATAATATCCTGTACTGGTTTACTACTGGCATGGTGCCTTTGGAGGCTTTGTATGAGAGACCTTATCGTCTACCCTCTAGTTAGTTAGAGGTGGGGGGGAACAAGCTTCTTGGGCCGGATGTGATTTAGGATACGTTGACGAGGAATGAGTTAATCAGGAGTCAAATTTGTGTAGCTCAGGAGCATCAACAGAGTTACGTCACCACGAAGCAAATTTTTTTGAAGTTGATGCGAGTGGTCAGGTGTTACCGTGGGTATATCCCATGAAGGGAATGATGCGGTTTATGAAGAAAGGAGGTGGGCGCCTATGTATTTGGAGCCTTTCCTCATCATTGAGAGGGTAGGGCCGATTTTCTATAGGATCGAATTACTAGAGCCCTTGAAGTGAGTTCATAATGTGTTTCGTGTATTGTCATCAAGGAGGGATTTGAGGAATGACGTAGTATATCGACATATAATAATTAGAAGAGACTTATCACTACTTTGGGCCATAATGATAGGACTTTGGCCAAGATAGTATCGTTAGTGTGAATAGTGGGGACACCATAATGTTGTTGTCAGTGGACATGGGAATATAAGGATGATATGCGAGAAAAATATTTGGAGAACTTAATGCCAGGTATGTTTCAAATTTCGGGGATAAAATTCCATTATTAGGGGGAGATATGTAACACCTCGTATTTTTAGCACATTTTAAATTACACATGTGCATGTAATTTAATTAAATCTATATTATACCTCTAAAAGAGTAGTATTAGAGGATTAATTGAGATTTCAATATCAAGGCATTTAATCCTATTTCCATCGGCCTCTATTTATTAACAGAAGAATGTGAATATATTGGGGGTTCAATCCATTTATTTACCAAAAATGAAGTCCCTTTGTTTTCCCAATTTCCATCCGTCTTTATAACGGAAGAAGGTGAATAGATTCGGCGGTCTTAATCCTTTTACTTACCAAAAAATATTAAGTCTCTTTATTTTCCTCTCATTACCCAATTGCTTCCATGAAGGACGTGTAAATGCAATTTATTCTCTCTCTCTCTCTCTGAACTCAAAAAACTAGATTACAAACCCTATTAAAGATGCCGCTAAGGACTCGTTTGGTTAGAGGTTTTTTTTTGGGGTGGGTGGGTGGGGGGGGGGGGGGGGACTTTGAATTCTAGGAATATAGAATTCCCTTCATTTAGAATTACTGTGTTTGGTTGGAGTTTTGGGGAGGATATTAGAATTCCAGGAACTTAAACTTCCCACATAATTGATACTTTTCTTTCCCACCAAAAATGAGGGGAATAAATTAGAATTCCAAGAAATTCTCACTTATTTTTATGGTATGAAAGAAATACCCTTTTTATTGACACCTAAAAAATAATTGTTCCAATTATATCCTAAATCATATTTAAAAACTCAAAACCCGATCAGATTGAAAAAAATATATCAAAAGATGAAACCCTCACCTCTCTCTTATCTCGTCTCTCTCATCATGTAAGATCCTCCTTCTAGGTATACGTATATATATATATATATATGTGTGTGTGTGTGTGTGTGTGTGTGTGTATAAATATGAACTTTCTCTATTTTATATAATATAAAAATGATCAAATACCAAAAATTCCCTCAAACATTTTTAATTCACATTTAGTCCAAACCTTTTATTTTGTACCAAAAAGTTCCTTATATTCTTGTCTTTAAAGGTCCGCGCCAGCGACATGGTAAAGCTTTTTTGGCATGGTGAAGGACTTTTTTAGTGCAAAATAAAAAGGCTTGGACTAAACGTATATTACAAAAAGTTCGAGGGACTAATTGGTATATGCCCCATATAAAAATCTTTTCAAGTTATGTAAATTGATTTTCTCCCATGCATACATATTCATTGTGACAACTCGCCTACTAAAATAATAGGTGGCCAGCCCAATACTCTAATAATCACAGGAATCATAGATGGTCCATTCTCAGCATCACTGTCGATCAAAATAATAGTACGAGATAACCACCAATCATTTTAGAAAACGGACTGTCAAATTTAAAAATTTAATAAGTAAAAGAAAAACACTTAGACATTCCTATTTGTGAAAGCGGTGGATATAAAAAAATCAATGAATAAAGAATGACAATATAATAAATAATCACCGAATAAGCTTTTGGTGAAGAGACCAATACAAATAGTTACACCGAGTATAACCATATAAATATTACAATTTAATAAATGAGTGCAACACTTGGGCAACACGCCCGAGTAAATAAACTGAACATAACTAGAGTACAATGGAAAGAAGCGTCTAATACAAATAACCTACAACATCCGCAACATGTTGTAGCTCCATGACAACCGTAAGGGAAATGTAAATACGGATGTCCATGTGGCAGAGAACCTGTATGGCAAAGAATATATGCAGAAACAAGAAATATAGACGATTCCCATGTGACCAAAATGCATGACAGTTAAGTGCGTAATTCTCTCGCAGTTAACAATAATATTTCTCACCTCTCAGTCTAAAAGCAACCTAGCGCGATATCCGTGAGATGATCTAGTTAACCCAATTACTAAAGGCTAACTTCTCCCCAATCTCAACACTATGACCTATTTGTGCATGAGGTGTCTCGCAAAGCGAAATCCAAACAAGGAACCCCCCCCGATACACTATTACTTAGGCAAGGTTGATCGTTGAGATCCATTATACCCTCAGCATATAATTAGTATATATATGTATGCATGGGAGATTTCATCTACAGCTATTCAAGCAAACATAAAGAAACCCATTCACCATCTAAAAGCATAATTCCTAATTCTTCTTTAGGAATATATATATATAAATGGTACAACATTTTATCAAATGTTTACCAAGTTAATTTCATAACTATACATGCACCATTCCTATTTCTTTTATTAGGAATATATATATATATATATATATATATATATATATATGGTAAGTCATTTTATCAAATGTTTACCAATTCAATCACATTTCAAAACTTTCTTTACCAATTTTATTTCCCTTCTTCCATCCAGGAAAAATACATAATTTAAAGCAAGTTTTATTATCATAAAAATTCTTTAACCTTTTCATGTCATATCATCCATTTTCCTTCTTCCATCCAGAAAATGTATTTAACAACCCATTTCCCTTCTTCCATCCGGGAAATATAAATTAAAGCCATTTTATTATCATAAAATGCTTTAATAACCAATAATGTCCCACATTATTGAACATAGTTATAAATCATATTACATAACGCAATCTAAGACCGCCCGTCCGGGTTTCCCCACTGTGCGCGCCCCTAAATGGTTATCATCTTCCAGGGCCTATCATCAAGACAACCTGGGATCCTACGAAACGTCGGGAAGTGTCCATATGCTTGCAGGGTAGTCATAACCACACCCGGAATTTCCTACCCATCGCAGAAACATACAATGAACGCTCATATGGCCTAGGGATATATCCACCCTGCATTCTCTAACCAGGGAGCTTCACCACAACGCGCTAACTTCCCTTAAGATAGAGATTTAGAGAGGGTGTGTATCCATATCTTTTAACAAATATGAAAATCATTTTCCTTTTCATTTGAAAACATCCATTTTTTTTACATTCTCAAAATCATTCGTACTTATTCATTTAATACCACATTTTGCAATATGCATTTCTTATTTATTAAGTCATATTTTATTAATGACCTAAGACCCAAAGTGCCATCATCCTCAAACTAGCCTCCAAAAGCTCATATAATTTCATAAGCCATCAAAGTGAGTCTCCCTCAAGGAATGTCTCCCAAAAGTCTCACATTAACATTTTATCTCCAAATTACTTTTCCTATATCACTCGGGCATTAACCTATACAAACTAGCCCTCGGGTAGGACCAATTATCCTATTTTAGCCTAGGACATTAGTCTACCCAAAACAACCCTCTAGGACTCTTAATTACTTCCTAGAGGAAGGTTCCTAAACCTCGAACCTAAAAGAAAAGGCTAAAATAAAACTAGAAAAATCTCACCTTTTCAGAAGGGGTCGATCGATCGACCCTTGGCCGTCGATCGATCGATCCCCCAGGCTCGATCGATCGATCCTCGCGGACAGCTTCTTCCCCAAGAAGCTGTTTCGGCCATTAACGAAACCTCCAAGCTTTTATCCCGTGAATCCAACCAAATACAACAACAATAAATGTACCAAATCACTTCTACACAATTACTAACTAATAATTTATCCTCAAATCAAATAAAAACACAAGATTAAGGGTTTAATCACCAAAATCAACAAAAACTCATTTATGGTTTAAATCTCCCAAAAACTAACTATACATGCAAATTATCACATTAAATCAACATCTAGCAAGTAAGAAACTTGCCTCGGGTTCGTAGTCTCGGATTCTCCTCCGGTAGCTACGGATTTCAGCTCAAATCTCCATTTTCTCTCTCTTTTTCTCCATTTCTCCCAACTCTCTCTACTCTCTCTCTCTCTCTCTCTCTCTCTCTCTCTCTCTCTCTTTTGACTTCTAACACAAATGAAGAAAGAAAAAGGGGTGGGGGGGACTTATATGGGTCATAAAACACAATTCCCCTCTTTTAATTGCTAATACACCATTAAAATGACTCATAACCACATAATTGAGTCATAACACCCCAAAAGTGCCCGAAACGCAAAAATACAACGTGGCACTTATTTCGACTATCTCGACTATTCTAAAAACAACCGCACCCCCTATTTTGGCATTCAGAGTAACGTGAACTATTTTTATGTTCCAAATTTCATTTTACCTCATTAATTATACTCCAATTTATTTATGAGTCATAACCGTCGTTTTACATATAACGACGCAGTATATCACAATATAATGATACATACCTTCTCATACGGTAAATAGGCAAACCATAGTAAATATTATCCCTTAATATCATGGGAAACAATATTTACTCCAACATCCCCTATTTTATAAAATTAACCCAGCGGGCAAAATAATATAAAATAGCCGTTCAAAAACCTGGCTTGTTACATTCATAATGTCAAACTAATTTGTAGTCCAATTTGTTATACTGTTGAGCTAATATTTATGAGGCTGAAGTTTCTATGTGTGTAGTTTGATGTATACATGTTTACTTTTTGAATTTTGACATCAAAAGTACAAATATTGCATTTGTATATCAAATATTATGAATATGTATTACATCAAAAAGTACACTTATTTGTTTAAGCTTAATGTAACTTCTCAATATGCATATGTAGATATGGATTGTGTAGTGTGGGAAAAGAAGAGAAAGACCATAAGTTTGTATGAGACTATTACGAGTATAGTCAATGTTTAAGGGATGTTCTACATTTTGATATATGTTAATGTGGTTGTATATCGTAAAAGAAATAGTCTTAGAAGCGATGTATTTAGTAGGAGAATAAGTCCTTTCATAAACATGCATGCTATGGTGTATGTGAATGATAAAGCTTGCATTAATAACCTTCGGATGGATAGGCACAATTTTGCTAAGCTTCGTTATATGCTCCGTACCCATGGTATGTTAATGGACATAAGAAATATCAAAGTTGAAGAGATGGTCGCGATTTTGTTATTCATGCTTGCTCACCATACTAAGAGTAGAGTATGTATTACAGAATTCAAACATTCGAGAGAGACCATCAGTAGATCTTTCAATAAGGTGCTACAAGGAGTTATATTGTTGCAAAGGCAGTTACTCAACACAATAATGGAAGTCTCTGAGGCCTCAGACGATTCTAGATGGAAATGGTTCAAGGTATATAAACACGCTTCATTTTAAAACCTAATTTTATTAAAATTTCTAGTTATGATACTTGTGGGAATGAAAGTTACAATTCTTTTAATTCTTGTAGAATTTCTTAGGGGCATTGGATGGAACTTATATTCAGATTAAGGTGCCAGAAGTTGATAAACCTAGATATCGTACAAGGAAGCATGATGTTGCAACAAATGTCTTGTGCGTTTTCTCTTATGACATGCAAATTAATTATGTATTATCGGGATGGGAGGGATCCACACAAGATTCGTGAATACTTAGGGATGCAGTTAGTCGCCCAAATGGCTTGAAAGTTCCTAGGGGTATGTTTATAGATTAATTACATTATTTAAATAAATATTCCAATGGGTAGTATCTACTAATCCTTAGTATGATTATAGGTTTATACTACCTTGTTGATGTTGGATATCCAAATGGTACCGGATTCTAAACTCCGTTTTGAGGTCAACGGTATCACTTGAATGAGTGGAGTAATGACTATCAACCACAAAATTTGAAAGAGTTTTTCAATATGAGGCATTCTGAAGAATGCATTCTCAAGCATTCTCATCGAAAGATGCTTTGCAAAGCTTAAGATTAGGTGGGGGGTCCTAAGGAATCCGTCATGGTATCCTGTGAGAACTCATAATCAGATAATCATGGAATGTTGCCTCATTCACAATCTTGTAAGGCAAGAAATGGCACATGATCCATTGGATAGTGAATCAGACGAGAAGGATGCCCCAACTTTCCATGAACTAATTGGTGAACCAATCACTTATATTGAAACCTGCGACGAATGGACCAATTTTTGTGCAAACTTAGCTACTCAACGAGTGGAGGGGATCAAGGAATGCATAGATTTAGTTTAGTGACTGCAAAAAATGTGAATTTCATATGTATTTCAATTAAACTCTATTTTGTTGTAATGTTATGTTTTAATTAAACTCTGTTTTGTTGTATTTCAATCAAAAAATGTGAACCAATCTCTTATATTCTTTGGCTTGATATATTATTAGTTATGAATTCTTGATAGTTATGGTTTTAATCTAATAAAAGCAATCACTTATATATGAAATTTGCTTGGCTTGATACATATCAATTTCTTATTGGTTTGGATTTAGTAAATGGCATTTTTTCAATTGTGAACATATTCTGCTGCTGTTATTTTTTCACATATCCTGCTGTTATTTTTTCACAGTCAAGTTCTTGCAAAATTGAACCTTGGGCTTTTAACTGATATTGTGAACCTCAGGCTTGACTATTTTTTTCACTGTCAAGATCTTGTAAAATTGAAATGTATTTCGTTTTAAAATTGAGAACATATTCCATAACATATGTTGCTGCTTCATTTTTCACAGCTGTTATTTTTTTTTTTGTTATGGATTCTACTTTAGTCAAATTCACAGTAAACTTGGGCTTAATACTTGTTAGTTTTTTTCTTTATTATGCTACCGTTTTACAAAAAACTGTTGTAAAGAAGTTTGTGCTATTTTTTACACTTTACAACAAGCAATTTTTTTCTTTGATGTAATACATTTTTTTCTCAGGACAATCATTCGAGTTGTTACAATGGCAATAAATAGTCAGCCCGCAAAATCGAAGTTGTTTGGGACACTAGACCAAGATGAAAAACTAATGGAGTGCTTATAATACCTATCCGTCGATGGGTTTTGGAAAGTTGATACGGGATTTAGAGTCAGACATTTTCAAGAACTTGAAAAGATGCTGGGACAAAATCTTCCTAGGTGTGGTCTGAAAGCTTTTCCAAACAATGAGTCTCGCGTGAAGACATTGAAAAAATAAGCAATGGTAATTGGAGATATGTTAAACCATGGTAGTGTCTTTGCATGGTATAACGTGGATTCCATGGTTAAAGTTGAATTGGATGTGTTCAACACATGGGTTAAAGTAAGTATAATTTTTTTCCAGATTATTAATGTTGTTTCTCTTGTTATTATTGTTTATATTAATTATATGCCTTAACCTTTTTTTTATGTCTAGTCTCATAGGAACGCGAGGGGACTTAGGAAGAAGTCATACCCCCACTTCAATACTTTGAATGATATATATGGTAATGATCATGCCAATGGTGATGGGGCGGTAGACCCAATATAAGAAGAGGAATCAATTTGAGCCAATATTCGTAGTCTGTCCGAGAATGATGATAATATTTTACCAAGTGAAGATGTTGAGGTTGAAGGAATTGATATATTTAGCACTCAATTCAGCTGAAGTCCTTCTACAAGTCACAACAAGGAATGCAAAAAGCACCGTAGGGTTGAAGATGGTTTTGTAACTAGCTTATGAGAGATGGCATCTTCATACAAAAAAAAAAATTTAAAGCACCGATGCAAATATCGAGAAGTTGACAAATGCTCTATGTATGAATCATGAAACTGAGCTTGGGAAGAAGGTGGTGGATGAGTTGAGAAACAAGGATGGTTTGGATGGGGATGACATCACGAAAAGTATTTTCATTGGTGATAATCCAAAAAGTAGCTTGCTTCTCCCTTTGAAGCCATCCCAAAAATTGACATGGGTTCGCGGGTTAATTGGAAAAAATTAACATGTTTTCTTCATTTTGTTTTGTGCAAAAATTAGAAGGTATAACTTTTGTTTAGGATGTATCTTTTGTACAAATCGATAGTTGGTTTTGTTGTTGTCTAAGAGAAACATTATGTTTTCTTTTGTTATGTCATGTTTATAGTTTCTTAAATTCTACTTGTATTTATACTTTACTCTTGTGCATGTGTGAGAAGTGCATGAGTGGTGTGTGTGTGTGTGTGTGTATTGGGGTGGGGGTGCGAATAAGTTTATGTGTGCGATAGAAAGAATGTGTGTGTGAATGTGAGAGAATGCGTGTGCGAATGTGCGCATGTGAGTGAAATGTGTGAGAATGTGAGATAAGATGTGTGTGAGAGAATGTGTGTGGGTGTGTGCGTGCATGTGTGAATGTGAGGGAATGTGTGTGTGTGTGTGTGTGTGTGTGTGAATGCATATGTAAATCTTAGTGTTGATATTTAATTATACACATATTAATGCAAAAGGGTGTTTTAGGTAAATGATATAAATTCCATTCCTATTATTGACGAATCAAACATGGGAAAGTAATTTAAAATTCCAGGAATATAGAATTCCATATTGAACCAAACAATGGAAAGGAATTCAAGATTTAAGGAACTTAGAATTCCTATAATTGAGAATTCCTATTCCCTTTCCAAATCTCAAACCAAACGTGCCCTAAAGGTGTTGGACACCACCAGCCATCTTTGACATTGATCGCCTTATTATTACACAATTTCAAGTAAACTGCATCATCAAATTTAAACAGGGATTTCCAGGTTGAGAAATGTTGTGATCTAGATTCAGTACAATTTTTTTGTCACTACATGTCAATGATAAATTACTGGTCTAAAAAATTCTTTTCAGCCTTAGTTTCAGGGTGAGGAGTGTTGAGAGTCAGTGTTCGCTAACTCTTGGATTTTGATTCTATCATGACCAAGCGTGTTAGATATGACAAACGATCGACTTGCGAAGATTCTGGTACAGAAGTTAACCATGGTTGATTCGCAACCATTTTTTTATTATGTGATGACGAGAAGATTCTCGGATCAATTTTTGGTTGTCGATATTGTCAACAATGATGTTAAAATTTTGATGAAGATGACTGCCGAACTCCTTTTCGGTAGAGTATCGCCAGTTAGATGGATGAATCAATTTTGGTCGGTGGGATGAACCCAAAAGGGTTGGAAAATTACAGTGATTTTTATACCTAACCCCACTGTAATCGCCTACTCCACAAAATCATTATTATCGGCGATTTCACTAGATTTGTAATGGTCCCGTACCATGCAGGATTATTCTTCAACCTTTGATAGAAGAATTCATAGATGTTGATGAAGTTTGATACAAGACAATACTGGAAATTTCTAAAACTAGAAACTTCAATTTGAAGGTCGATCTCCATAGGATCTGGTGATTTCGTAGCAATGAGGTGCTGTAATTTCTTTTTAAATCTATCGGATTATTTATACAGAACGTAAACTCAAGGAGAATGTCTCATATCAAAGGATTCCTCTTTTGAAATAAAATAGCAATGATAGTTTATATGATCATATACCTTAGGGTTTTCGACACCGAATTCTCGAAATCAGCTGTGAATGCACCCCTGGTTCCCAGTAGCTTCCTATTTTCCAGGAACTTCCGGTTTGCTATTTGAACTCTATCATATTGTATATCATTTTTCTTTTTTTTTTCTTTCAAAGAAGGTAGATTTTTTTTTTACTGTTTCAACTCATATTGTTTTTTTTTTCTATTAGATCTTGGGCGTTCTTAGAATATCATTTATGAATAGTTTTTTTTCTTTCTTACAATATCATTTGTTGTTTGAACTCATATTGTTTTTAATTTTTTTTTGCTGTTTGAATTCTTATAATATCATTTATGATTTTTTTTTTGCTCTTGCTTTTTTAGTAGTTTCTTTAGTAACCAAAAATGTAATATTTGTTTGTTAAATCAAATTTGTATTTATTTTGTTCAATTATTTTTGCAGAATGTCAAATGTCTACGAACCCCTCTACTGGTGTTGGAGGTAGTTCCGGTGGTGAAGATACGAGAAATGAGGAGGCACCGGAAAGTATGGATGCTCAACTTATAGAATCCAAGAAACGACTAACTTCTTTGGAAAATGTGGAAGAAAGCGGAGAAAATAATGCTAAGTGGTTGGTGCAAACGTAGAGCCATTTGGGAGGCAAAAAGATGGTGATGTGGAGCTATTTTGGTGCAAAACGTTACTGAATTTTAACTGTTTTTGAAGATAATTTGGACTCAAAATGTTGTAATTTTTTTTTACTTTAAATGTGTTGAGTTTTGAATGTTTATTTGGGACATATGTTGCTGAATTTTGGTTGTTAAGTGCAATAATTTGTTGCTGAATTTTGAATGTTAAGTTGTACAAAATGTTGTCCATTGAATCAAATTAAAAATGAATACAAATTTTCTGATTTTTTACATCCAAAAACTAAAAAATTGGAGTTATATGTCACACTTTCGGATAATGGAGGGAAATGATTTAAAAGAATAAGAAATCCTAGGTTCTCAAAGTTCATAAGAAAAAAACCATTTTTTAATAAATAATAGATACTTGAAAATATTTTTCTCTCTCCCAATCCACCAAATCAAAATCATAGAAAAATAGGTACAATTACAATTTATTTTAATTATATACAAATTTAAAAATGAATTATATTAGACTTTTGATTTTAATCAACTACATATAGAGTAAGATATGCATATGAGTTGCATATTTCTTACAAAGAAGAACTCACCTCAAATAAAATGCAACACAATAAAATCATGTTCTTTCAAGGTTCACTTTTTGGAAGAGCTGTTTTTTTTGGGTTCTTTCAAGGTTCACTATTTTGATTTTTTTTTTCCGTTTAAAAGAAATATTTCTATAGAATGCACGTGTTTATCAATTCATGTATGTATTGAATTCTTTATTCTGAATATGTTTTGTTTAGTTTGATTTCTTTTATATATTAAATACATAGTAAAAATTGTATTATCATGATATTGTCGATGATAGAACTTCTTTAACAATTTATAAGTCATTATTTTGACAATTTCATGCCTAAAATCGCCGCCCGAGCACGACTCAAAATGATATATTGTGTAAATTTTGGACCAAATTCGGATCATATCACTCTTTCGTGCTAAAATTATTACTCCCAATTTTGAATAATTACTTTTACTCATAAGATAAAATATAAAGCATAATATATTTACAAATTCTATCAACTAGTATCAATTTATATTATTAGGATTTATTTAAATAAATTTTTAGTGTTTTTTTCTATAAAACGCCCGTGCATCGCGCGGTTTACATGCTAGTTGAGAAATAAAGTGGTTGGAAGAAATATTAATTAGATGATTAAAGGATTAATATTTAGGTGAAATTATATTGTGTGATAAGTAAATGAAAATGAGTTGAATTATAATACGTCATAAGTGAGTAAAATTGACGGCTTTGATGGTATCTCATTCGGGACACGCGGTTAGGGTCATGTTGGGCATGAAATGGAAAAATGATATTTGATAACTTGAATAATAATATTAAGTGCACTAATGTTCCGAATTGGGTCGAGATAGTCAAAATTACGTACTTGGGGGTTTTTAATTAGGTTCCAGGACTTTTTAGGCTAAACGGACCCGTATAAGGGTATTCGGGTCATTTTACACATGGGTCCTGACCTAATTTCGAGATTAATGAAGTTTGGGGTAATATCTAGGGAAGGTGCATGAAGTGGACATCCATTCCACCATCCAAAACACTAAGGCTTTAAGAGAGGAGGGAAAATAGAAGGAGAAATCAAAGAAAAGTGAAGAGAAACGATCTGAAAAGGGAATCGAATTATTTCGGGAATAAGACCATTACGTAAAGAGGATCAAGAGAGAAGAATTCAGAATCTCTATGATTATAAGGCAAATGTTTATCTTGCTCTAATTATTATTGTGGTTTCAATCGTTCATGTATAAATTTGGTGAAGGAACACAAATCATTGGGTGGGATTAACATGTAAAGTGGGGATGTTTTGAATGAATTCATCGATAAATAATTTGAATACGATTACATGTTAAATCCGATGCGATTGAAGTTATAAAGATACGATTTTGGACTATTAAAATGATAGTTGATGAAATCTTAAATTTGTGTTGAGATATTGTATAATTCTTGATGAAAAATTACTAATCCCAATAATCTAAATGTTTTCGGGTTGATTCAAACGTAGAAATATGTGTTATTACATTTGGGATTGATGGTGATTTCATGTAAGGGCTTTGGTTAAAGTTGGGGACTCATATGATTGTAGGGAAGGTGAGAAAGCCTGTCAAAATGAATTAGGCTTCTGCCCATAATTGAACCGCTTCGTTGAGGGGAGGGGGGGTCGATTTACCTATCGAATCAGTTCGATTAGGTAGGAGAATCGGTTCAATTTGGATAATCGTTATCCTTTGGTTGTGTTGATGTTTTCATGAAATGTTTAAGGATTTGGCTTCGTTTATGAAGTCTAATACGTGAAAGTTAACTTCTGGGAATGTACATGAGGGAATTAGAAAGCAACTTGGTTTAGACGCGGATTAAATTTGACTAAGAAATTATGAGTGTCTTAGGGTGAATAGAACTCGAATAATAAATACATAGTCGATTTAGAATTTCAGGGAGAGTTAGGCTACAAGCATTCTGTTTTTAGTATTTATATTCAATTTTTATAAAAAATTTCGTTTTGCACACCTATTTTTAAATAATGAATTATAATATTTCTGTGTTATAATCATGTTTTTCAGAAAATAGCAAAAGGGTGTTTTATAATTTCCATTTTTTATTTTTCGACAAGAATTATTCATTATTAATGTCTTAATGCATTTATACCTTAATATAAAACATACATACATATTACATTAATATGCGCAATTTTCTTATTTTATATATATATATACAGAGAGAGAGAGAGAGAGAGAGAGAGAGAGAGAGAGAGGGGGGGGGGGGGGAAGAAGGCTCCCCTATATCATAATCTACACATTACACCATACATTGCACCTTGTTCTAGGCCCTAAAAAATATTTTTTCCAATTTTTTTTATTGAAATTAACCTTTCAATCAACACATATTCAAAAAATTAGGTCAAAATACATTTTCTATCTGTTTTTAAAAATTTACAAAGTTCTGTTGGCACAAACTCTTATAAATAGGGTATTTTCAACAGTTTTTTTGTTGTACTTTTTAAAAATAGCTAGAAATTGTATTTTGGCATAATTTTTTGAACATGTGTTAATTTGAAGGTTGACTCCATGGGTAAAATTAAAAAAAAATGAAAAAAATGTATTTTGGGGCCTCGAACTAAGTGTGATGTATGAGTGGTGTAGGAAGCATGATGTATAGGAGTCTTGCTCTCTCTCTCTCTCTGAAAGACATTAAAAAATGAGTAGTGCTATGAGTCCCAAATAATTCTCCCAAAACTCCCCCAAAAAATAATTAATATGGTGCCCTGGCGGGACCCCATAACATAAGACAATACTTAATAGGCAGGTGAGAGAGTAAGTGGAATCCACATCAGATTTGGGAGAGATTTTGGGGGAGATTTTTGTACTCATATCATTATTCTTAAAAAATAACCCATTAAGCATTAATTCGTTGTTGTAATTGGTTCGCGCCAGCGACAACAAATACACGTGTGTTTTTAATATACACCTACACACCTTAACACACCACCCTTCTCCAAACATGAACCCCCACCTGCTTCTAACCCATAACCCAAAAGTAAACCATGGGTCGAAGTGGGTCAGATCCCTCTTCGTTTTACTAAATAAATCTTCAGAATTTCTGGCCCGGCGGCGCGGTTCATGGGTTCTACTACAACAATCTCATTCAAATCAGGATTTTGGTACTGTTTAGACCCAAATGACAGAAAAAAATAGGTGGGGGGTCCAATGTCTCTTTGTTTAAGGACACAAATTTCCAATTGAGTCCTCTTATAGTTTTGGCTCAATTTCGGACAAAAACATTTATTCATAGGATTTTATTTAATTGTAATATTCAAGACCTATGAAGTGTTTGTTGAAGACGTAGCGGCAAAGAGTATAAAGCATCATCAACATGCCGTAGTTTATGTGCCTCGTTTGTACGTCATCAACTTAGGTTCCATGCTCCCAAGGTATGAATGTATTTATATGTATATAGGAGCTTGGAACAATTTGTATTGGGTGTTAGGTGAATTAAAACTGTATTTTATTTTTCAGAAAGAATCAAGAAACTTAAAAAATAAGTATATAAAAGTTTATAAAAGTTTCTGGGCCAAAATCGAATTTTTCAATCTTTCTGTTCGTTCGTTAGAAATGTCGTTCGAACGAGTTTTTTCGTTCGAACCAGATTTCGTTCGAACGAGTTTTGTCGTTCGAACCAGGTTCGTTCGAACGAGTTTTGCCAACGACCCTAACTGGACAGTCGTTCGATATGTCGTTCGATATGTCGTTCGAACGAATGCTCGTTCTAACGAGGTATCTAACGAACCTCTAACGAGCCCAGGCTGGTCACTCGTTAGAAGTC
This sequence comes from Sambucus nigra, assembly GCA_949130495.1. NCBI lineage: Eukaryota > Viridiplantae > Streptophyta > Magnoliopsida > Dipsacales > Adoxaceae > Sambucus > Sambucus nigra. Next base: position 184,435,325 of record OX422216.1, read on the forward strand.
TCGTTCGAACGAGAATCACGTTCGTTCGAACGAACTTCCAGCGGGAACAGTTATTTGGCAGTTTTTTTGCAGTTTTTCCCCAATCCTCCACTTGGTTTTCAACCAACATTTTTCATACAATATTATGTGCGGGAAACACATTTTCCAAGACAACTTTTCCATTCCATATCCAACTCTTAGAGAGAGTTTGAGAGCAAATTTAATTAGGGAAAATATTCATGTTTTTGAGTGTTAATCTTTAATGGAAAATTCATACACACTCTAGTTTACACCCATTGTTGTTTATTCCAAGTTCTATATATACATATCCTTACTTGGAATTTTTGGCACCGGTTTTCTCTACCGAATTCAAGAGACGTTTCGGGTTTTCTTCTACACCCCATCACAAAGAAGACCTTTGTTGAGATTCTACCCGTTTGGAGAAAGGCTCCATGTTCGAGTGACGGTGACCGTTTAAAGTCCTATCGGTGTATTCCGAGACCATGGTGGAGGTCCGTTGGTTATCCGCTAATTGGAGGTTGATACAAGAAGGAGCATCACGGCTTGAGAGGGTTCGAGTTTAGGAAGTAAGTCTTTTGTCTTGTATTTTGTAATACCGTTTTTAGTGGATTTGAGGCTAGGGCCGTCCCGAAGTTTTTTTCCCGTTAGTGGGTTTTTCCTCGTATATCGCGGTGTAGTGTGACTGTTGACTTTATCTTGCTCTATATCACTTAGAACGCATGCTAGATTAATTTCAAGATAAAATTTGGTTTTACAATCACACACATTTAATTTGGGACTTAAATTAAATATTGGATAAAATTGGTTTATTCAAGTCACTTGCATCAATATGGTTTCGCCTAACTTTAAATAATTGTTTATTATAACTTAGGCAAATTCTAGGACTTGAATCATGTTGTTTTAATTTGTTTCTTATGATATTAAAACCCGGCCTTGTTGTTTTGTGGAACCATCACTTTTATTCAACGCTTCCGCATTCATTTGTTTAAAAAGGAAATTATATTTTTAATTGTGATTATTATTAATCACCGGGGATTCCACACTTACACTTAGATCATCACAAGTCAACAGGTTATATAAAAATTACTTGTATCTCATATGTTATGGTCTGAATGTGTTTCTACAGCACTATATTTGCTCATATGGTTTAGTGGATGGACATAATTTTACGGCACTCTACATCGGGTATGATTATGGATTAAGGATGGTTCAGTGGTTAAGGGTTATGGGTTAGAATTAGCTCGGGGTGGGTGGGGGGTGGTTAGGGGTGGAGTTAAGAGGGTATGTATTAAAAAATATGCGTGTCACATGCATGTCCATTGTCGCTGGTGTGGACCAATTAGAACAAGAAGTTAAAATTAATTGGGTTATTTTTTAATGTCTTATTAGGTTTATTATTTTGGTTCACGTGTGAACCCCCCCCCTCTCTCTCTCTCTCTCTCTCTCTCTCTCTATATATATATATATATATATATATATATATATATATATATGAGAGAAGGCTCCCCTACATCATGCTCTATACATCATCCATGCATCACGTTTAATTATAGACCCTAAAAAACTTTTTTTTTTCAAATTATATATTTTTTCCTTGAAATTAACCTTCTAATCAACACATATGCAAAAAATTAGGTCAAAATACATTTTATAACTATTTTTAAAAAATTCACAAAAAACTGCTAAAAATACCTTATTTATAAGGGTCTGCGCCAACAGTTTTTTGTGAATTTTTTAAAAATAGCTACAAAATGTATTTTGACCTAATTTTTTGCATATGGGTTGATTGGAAGGTTAATTTCAAGGGAAAAATATCAAATTTGAAAAAAAAAAAATTTAGGGCCTAGAATTAGGTGTGATGCATAGTGCATGATGTGGGTGAGCCTTCCTCTCTCTCTCTCTCTCTCTCTCTCTCTCTATATATATATATATATATATATATATATATATATATATATATATATATATATATGTTTTTAAATTTTGTCAAATTTTCAAATAATAGTATTTAAAAGCAAGTTTACCAAACGCGCACCAATATTTATAAATACAAAAACTAAATTTTAGAACTGTATTTAGAAAAATTGTTTAAATCGATTTTTTTGAATATAGAACCAAACATGCCCTATAAAGAATTTATAATAAGTAAGTGAACACTTGCTAAATCAGGAGTCGGGGTAGACTCAGGATTTGTTGACTAGTGCTACGAGATGTATATGCACAATTAGCCGCTTATATATATATATATATGTGTGTGTGTGTGTGTGTGTGTGTGTGTGTGTATGTGATTGATATATGTGAGCGTACCTACTCTAAGGATGCTATCGTTGGAGGTTGCATGTAGTGGGTGGTCCACCCTGGCATTACCAGCAAATATTGGGTCATTGCCCAGGTTATAAGACTATTGCATGACCACTGTATATGAGTTTAGAGTCCGGTGGGGTATTGTAGTATGATTATGACACACGTATGTATGCCTATTACCGCCTCCAGTTTATGTGTTTATAATTTGGATTCATTGGTGAGATTCTAAACTAGTGGTCTAGGAGTGGTAGGTGACTTGAAGCCTGATAGCGTAGTAGAGAATGCAATGGGGAGGACAACTCAGGTATGCTATGTGTATACGTATAAAAGAGTGTTATATGTATATGTGTGAATAAAACGAAGGTGTGAACATTGAAATTATAACTAGGGTACAATTATGTGAATTTCTTAATGATAAGATTATAATTGATAATTATAATGATATAGAATACGTGATATCTAAGTGAGAAACAAAGTAAAGAATAATATGTGTAGTACGGTTGGGCTAGAGGTTTAGCATATTGGGCTACGTAATTGACTAAACTAGTTAGGCAGGATAGTATAACAATGAAACTAATGCGATACCAAATGAACATGAATAATTTTTTTGCATATTCTTTATTGCATTTTAAATACTTGCAAAAAAATTTAAAATAGTTCTGGGCTCTGTCCTGTATCAAAAATATTTTTAAAACCTTTTAGGTGCTAAGCCACAGGGACGCCAGGCTTAGCTGTCCTTCCAGTCAAACGATGTTGTAGTAGTTGTGGATGCCTGCAGGGTTAGATTTGATGCTTCTATCATTGTTATCTAGATAGGATGTTTTTCCAATTTCTTTTATTTTGGACATGTCTCCCATTATTGGACAACCTTTTCTTTTAGACTTTGCTACATTATTTCCTTATCTTTTGGATGATAGTATTGGAGTTATCAGGAGTTATTCGGTTATTTTTAATTAAGTAAAGTCATTAGTATTCATTCTATTCTTGTGGTGAATGTTATTTAAATGATGGTATGGTTATCTAAATGATTGAATGTTTTAAATATGCGAGTTATTAAGTTTTTAAATTTTGACACCGGGATTAATAAGTTATTAGTAAATAAGTTGGTTTTCGACAATGATGCTAAGAATGAAATCAGATATGATTCCCGTATAATTTAATAAAGGCAATATCAATCGGTATTAAAATAGGTGGTGTGTCACAAGAAACCTTATGGATGTTTGAGAAGATGACTAAGATTGATTTCGCGGACCAAGGGATGGAGGTGACTGATTCAGAGGGACGATGTCGATTATGCGGACTTAGAGATTGCAATGAACATTTCAGAGGGTTGAGTTCGATTTTGTAGACCAAAAGATTGAGATGAATGATTCAAAGGGCCGAGGTCGATTCTGCAGACCTACGACTGAGATGAATGCTTTTGAGGATTGAGGTCAATTGTGTAGTCCTAAAGATCGAGATGACAAATTTAGAGGACTGAGGTCAATTTTGCGAACCTATAGATTGAGATGACTGATTCAAAGGGTAGATGTCAATTCTACTATCAATTTAGAGGGTAGAGGTCAATTCTGTGGATCTAAAGATTGAGATGACCAATTCAGAGGGTTGAGGTTGATTCTGCGGACCTAAAGATTGAGATGACTGATTCAATGCGTTAGGTAGATTTTTTGGACCTAAAGATTGAGATGATAGATTCAGAGGGTCGAGGTCGATTCTACGGCCCTAAATATTGCGATGACTAATTTTGACGGTCGAGGTCGATTCTGCAGACCAAAAGATTGAGATGACCAATTCAGTGGGTCAACGTTGATTCATCGGACATATAGATGTTGTTTATGGGGAGCTTTTCAAATTATGGCTCCGTTGGGGAAATCATAGAGTATTTTGGTATAGGAGCACCATGGGTATTTGGTTCCGTTGAAGAGTATGTTGGTGAAAAGAGTGAGTGTCGATAATCCCGTTAAGGACTAATAAGGACTTATAATTCAATTCCCCACAATGGATTTTTCTTGGAGTAATGGCGTTCTTGACTTTGCGGAGATTTTTCGAGAATTTTGGGGAAATTTTCTGATCTTTTGGGAAATTTTGTAATTCTAGGGGATTACTAATTTAAAGGTATATAAAGGTGCCTATAATCATAGGAGATAAACTCTTGGGATTTTTAGGGAAGGGGAAAGGTTGCTTCAATTAGGCAAGACCCACATATCTATTGGAGGTAATCTTTAAGTTCAATTTCCTTTTATTTTTTTGTTTTCTTTTTCTTGCTTTCTTTTGACTTTTGGTGTTGCCTTTTACATGTGGTGTTGGTGTCCTTGAAGGCGAGAGAGCTGGAAGACTTATGTAGGATGTACAGATGGAGGAAGTTAAACAGGCATTTGAAGCCCCGACGAGTAATCGAGTTAGGCTGTTGATTCCTGTTCTTTTTTTGAGTTTTTAAAATTTTTTCTTATGGGTAGATTATTGACTCTTTACTAGGGAAACATATGACCTTCTACCCCTGGTGTTTATGTTCGGGGGACGCCGAGGTTACGAGTATGCATACACAGATGAGGATGCTTCTAGCGCATGAGTTTGGGCATGTATGGTACCTTTAGAAGAGGATGGTGTAATAAATCATAGAGGGAGAGATGAAGGTCCCACCATCGTCACCTTCTGAGTACATTAGGTGGGTGAAGGAGATGATTGATGAGGCTAGGGTATCGGCGATGGAGGGCGAGCCCTATAAGCATTACACTGATATGACACTGGGCTATGATTACCTAGACTTCATGACCAGTTATTTGATGTCATCATGTATATATTAAGTGGAGAATTTGCCTCCACCTGTGATTGGATCATTGAGAGGTACCAGCGTACCGACGATGTCGGTTCGTAGTAAAGGAGGAAGAGAGACTGTGGTAGCAAGGGAGGTTTTGCTTCTTCACATCTTAATCCTTTCTTATCATATTCGGATGTGCATTTGGGATGTGGTATCAATGCCTCATCTCCCTCATGCGGTGGTAGAAGGGTTGGCAGATATTTCAAAATTAGATGGAGATGGATCATATCCCATTTAACACAGAGGAAAGGCTACTTTCAGAAATTATCAGCTCAAGGATTCCTTATTGACAATAATCTAGCCTAATTCCGAGTATAAAATGCACATTCTTGAACGTTTAGATCACATTAACATTACCATCTAGACTATGTTCTGGGAACACTCTAACTTTGATATTATCCCCTGTCGGGAGTGGAAGCGGATCAATCTTCAAACCTAATAAAAACATATCATTGGCGCTACGTTGGATCTCTAAAACTGGGTTGCTTGTGCCAATATCATCGGAGTTATCATCATCTCTAAAATGGTGATGACTTAATTATATGTGAAGAACTTCAAATTCTGATGGAGGGAAGAGGATACTCCCTTAAAATATTATGTATCCATGGTCATCCAAGGATAAATTTGAAGTAACTAGGGATATCTATGACTTAAAATTAGGATTGAGGATATATTAGGAAAGTCCCCGGTGTGAGGGATATCTAACCCATAACTTTTCATTGGGTATTATTATAAGCATGCTCAATTACGGATGTAGGATTGAGGTCGCTGACCTGTCATCCTAGGCATTTGAGGGTTCTTAATGGAAAAATATTCAGAGAAGAATCTTTATTTATAAGCATCAATGCAATTGTCTTCCTCGTGATTTCCACTGAGATATTGATAGAATAATTATGATCCGGACCAAATTTTGGAATCTCCTAAACGATGAAGGAGGTGAGTCTAGTAGCAGTTAGATTTTTAAATATATGAATTGTATTTTTAGGTGAGTTAGAGGGATGGAACCTTAGATTCAGTGAGAAGCTAGATCAAGGCATTCATGTGAAGTTAGGAAGACATAAAGAGTCCCCACAGGATAATATTGGTCTGGGTCTTCTTAAGCTGCTCAAGGATTTTTCTCACTTCAATCAATATTTATGGTCTTGAGATTTCTTTGGCTTATCCGCAGATGCATTGATTGGTGAGAAGATTGGATCTTAATAATATCACCTTGATCGAGTTATATGATTCACAGATGTCGATAAAAAATAAAAACTTCATTTCTTCATCAATCTCAGGTGCAGTTGATATATCATTTATTCCTGATAACATCTCTTTGAAAGATATCACTCCACAATAGGAGGTAATGGTACTGGAATTCTTAATAACAGGTTCATCATCTGAGTTGTCCGAGGGTTAGAGCTATCTCCTCAATCGGTAAAAATTCTTTTGGATCAACTTCTCCCTCAGAAGTCAAATCCTTCTCTGAAACTATGCATAAGGAATTTCAAATGTCCCTTATGGGGGAGCTACAATTCTTCTTAGGCCTCCAAGTCAAACAAAATTCAGAAGGATTATTTGTATCGCAATCCAAGTACGCTTTAGAGATAGTAAAGAAATTTGGCCTCGAGAGTTCTAAAGATGCTAAAACGCCCATGAGTACTACGCTAAAACTTTTTAAAGATGAAAATAGAAAATCTGTAGATCCTACTCTGTATCGTAGTATGATAGGAACCTTACTATATCTTACTGCCTCGCGTCCTGATATTATGTATGCTGTGTAAGTATGTGCTCGATATCAAAGTAACCCTAAAGAGAGCCACTTGAATGCTGTTAAACATATCATTAAATATGTAAAAGGCACTCTAAATCTAGGACTTTGGTACACTAATGACACACCAAGCACTATAATTGGGTACACTGATGCTGACTGGGCTGGGTGTACTGATGATAGTAAAAGCACATCAGGAGCATGTTATTATATAGGTAATAACTTGGTAGGATGGAGTAGTAAAAACCAAAACTGCACATCACTCTCGACAGCTGAATCTGAATACATAGCCGCTGGAAGCTGTTGTGCTCAATTAATGTGGCTTAAACAAATGCTAAGTGATTATGGTATTCAAGAAAACCAATTGCATCTCTATTGTGATAATCAAAGTGCAATTAATATTTCTAAAAACCCTGTTCAACACTCGCGAATAAAGCATATTAAAATAAGACATCATTTTATACGCGAATTGGTTGAATCTAAGGAATTAGAAATCAATTATCTTCCTACTGATCTACAACTCGCAGATATGTTTACCAAACCTCTAGATTATAATAGATTCATTTCATTACGTAAATCTATTGGTATGGTTTATGCTGACTAATAACTTTGCTGTTTATCCAAGTTTTTCCCTTTGTCCATTTGAGACAAAATGGGGGAGAAATTTGAGTCTATTCAATTCTTACATATGCTAAACAGCTTGATCTTAGTGATTTATTGCAGGTTCTTATTGTACAGTTACTCTCAACTGTTGTAATAGGGTATTCAAATGTAGTTAGTTGAGTTATGTACTTTTTGATTTCTAGGTATTGGGTAGATAGAATTTTGATAGGAATAAGTTTTTCTTATTTTTTGTTGCCCTACGAGTATTAGATGACTCAAAGGAGATTTTGTCTCATATTTCCAAAAGTGGAGATTGAAGCCCTTATGCTTGTGACTCACTTGAGTCTATATTTATAAGTGCTCATCTAGTTTGGAAATTGTGACAAAATTATGAGCTCCCTAGAAACCAAAGAACCTCAGAAGTTGGTTTGCTACTTCATCTCTCTATCTTGTAGTGATCAAGAACAAATTGCCAACACTCACACACAGTAGAATTTATTTATTGCATATCATACTGCATAATAATGTGTGTATATATGTTGAGTGTGTTTAAATCCCTAAGTTTGAATTTTAATAATTTTTTGGGATTTTATGAACATTTTTTAAATAAGGTTTTCTTAATTAAAACTTGATTTAAAAGTTTTTGTGGTCAATCTGTAAATATAATTTGTTGGGTATATTGGCCTAATGTTACCTTGGGTAGAATCCGAAAGCGGAGTAAACCTTAGGGTGTGGTTTTAATTTCTTTAGGACGCGCATTTCATATCCTGTTATTGACCAACATCTGTCTTCATCTGATTGGCTGAGATTGTGTTTCTTTACTGAGTTATAAACGCGTATGTTTTTAGCTCTTGGATCATTGGTTATCGACGATCTGGATGTTGTCTTGGTGAATCCCAAAAAATTTTTTTAAACCAATCAGGTATCGTTTAAGCACGGCGTTCTTAGAACCCTTCGATCTAAGTCAATTTAACTTGACTTAATCCTGGCCCTTGGTTTTGATCCAGTCTCTCGAACCTTCTCTTCACCCTATCAAAGGAACCCTATTCTCAAACTTCGAGGACTTTTGCCATTTTCATTTTTCTGAGAAATAGAGAGAGAAGAGAGAGAAGAGAGAAAACGGAGAGAAGAGAGAGAGTTAGAAACCCTAACCCTGTTCGTCAAAGCCTCTTCCATCCAAACTCAAACACTTCTTCAAAAGTCCTTCATATCCGAAACACTACCCTGAGTGTTCTTTAGTGTTTGAGAGTTTGAGTTGAGTTTGTTATTGTTGCTGTAACCTCTTGTTCGTTAGATCTTGTTTTCAAATTAAACTTTTACTTAGATCTACTTTCTGATTTCATAGAAATTTCAGATCTGAGTTATTCATGTTACATTACACTTAGTTTCATTCTTTATTTCTCATCTTGAGAAATATATTGTTGATTATTTTCTATAAAATGTTTGCTTACTTTGAAATCAACATTAAATGCTTTCTGTTTCTAGTTCTTGTAAAACTAAAACTTTGACCTAGTTTGGAATCTCACTTGGAGGTTTTCAATCTCGAAAAACTTATCTAAATTCTGAGATTGATTAAGACCTTAACTGTCTTCTTAGCAAGGTATCCGTGGATTCTGGGATTGATTTAAAGGTCAAATAAGGTTCTAAGTTTTGTAAGAAGAAAGAAAAAGAAAAGATCACATCATATAGTGTTACTGTAATTTGTTAGGACTGTTTGTACTTAATAAGTGTGTGTGTGTGTGCATGCATGTGTTAGAGAGCACCCCCACAAACACTTTCACCCTACAACACGAAAAGTGTTGGTAATAAGATCTTGTGAACAAAGAGTCGACATAAAGTGCTGGAACAAATCAGAAGTTAACAAACTTGGAGAACTACATCTACAATTAGAACTGCAGAGAAGTTATAAGGACACCAGAGGGTACATTCCTAAACTTATATAGGTCTGAGTTGTTTGCATGTTAGTTATATAGTTTGTAACTCATAAATTTGTTTTAGTGGATTTTTCATTTTACTCCGTAGAGGGAGTCATGGATGTTTCCTCAATTGGTGAGGTTTTACCACGTAAAAAACACCATGAACATAATCTTTCTACATCTCCTCATCTCATTCTTGGTTGTGCTGAGTTTAAGTTTTTAAATTACTTTACAAACCTGTTATTCAAATCTTGAATAGATCTCGTACATACTGATTTGTTAAACACATCTTGTGTTCAAATAGTTTGGTTTTTACGAAAAGAGTTTCCTAAAAAAACAGATCGGAGTTACTTAAATAGTTTATTTTTATAAACGGCCTTAGTAACATATTTTTCAATTGGTATCAGAGCTTGGTAAACTGCTTTCAAAGGAGATCCTATGTTTCTGAAATTGTTTTCTGAAAATCAAATATGGACGAGAAAAATGAAAGATTTGGTAACTTGACCAGACCTCCAATCTTTGATGGAACCAATTTTTCTTACTGGAAAGTAAGGATGATTGCTTTCATTCAAGGAACTGTGGGAGATGATGTCTGGGACATTGTTGAAAATGGTTACACTTTTCCTACTAAACCAGCCACCGAAGGAAGTAATGAGAGGGTTAAGAAACCATTAAGTGAGTTCACTCAAGAAGAGAAACAAGTTTCTCGAAATAATAACAAAGGAAAGAATTCCATATTTATGTCCATAAATGAACATGAGTTCAAAAGAATCTCATCCTGTACCACTTCTAAGGAAGCTTGGGACATCTTGGTTACTGCTCATGAAGGAGACACTAGAGCTAAGGCTGCTAAAACTCAAATGCTTATTCAGCAGTATAACTCCTTAATTATGTCTGAGACTGAGTCATTTGATGACTTATATATGAACCTGACTAATATTGTGACCAAACTGCATGCTAATGGGGTGACTTATGACAGACATGAAATTGTATCTAAAATTCTAAGATCATTACCACAGAAATTTGATAACAAAAGATATGCTATTGAGGAAATGTGTGATCAAAATCTCACTCCTGAATTACTCAGTAGTAAACTAAGAACTGTGGAAATGGAACTAGAATTTAAGAAACAATTGACACAAACCCATAGGAAACAAATTAGTTCTAATATGAGCTTCTCTTCTAAGTTAACTAAGCCTGAGCTTATATTCCCCACTTATGATTCTGATGAGGAATGCAATATAGAGAGTTTGGACAATCAGATTGCCTTAATTACAAAACAGTTTAAGAAAATCATTAAGTTTAGAAACAAAGTGGCAAATAAACGAGGCAATTCAAATTATCCAACTCCCTCTAATCACAGACCTCATGAGAAAAACCATGACAAAAATCACAAAGACTCTCATATTAGACCTAATAGAGACCTTAAGAAGACTGAATGCTATAGATGTGGTAAACTGGGGCACATTGCACAAGACTGTAGAGTTAACTTGAGCACTCAAAACAAACACACTAGAGCTAACATTTGCAAAATATGGGATGATTCAAGTGACTCTGAAAAGGAGGAACCTGAGTCATCTGATGTTTTTGACCCTTGCATGTCTTTCTTTGCCAAGATCATATATAATGATGATGTGCCTATGCCTGTGTATGAAAATGTTTCTAGTAACTCTACTCCTGCTATTGAGAATCATGTTTATACTGGTTTAGATGCTTTGATTACTGAGAATGTTGCATGTTCTACTTCGGGGTGTGTGAGTCAAAGGGATAGCGATAATGACGATGTCAATGGGTGTGTGAGTTTAACAAATGAATCTTTAGGGGTCACTCCACACACCACACTTAGTGACTCGGACAATGAAGACCTCCATGACATTCACACACTTTATGCTAAAACTCTCAAGAAAAGCACTAGACTAGAAAAGATTGTGAAAGATCTCACTAAGAAGTTAGAAGATCTAAGCCTAATGGTCAAACTAAATGCTGAAGAGCATACTACCCAATGTTTGACTCACAAAAGCGAAATCAAAATGTTTGATGAAAAACTCAGAAATTTAAAACAAACAAATGAAACTCTCGAGAAAAAATACAAAGGGACATTGTTAGAATTGGAGCAAACTAAAGAAAAGACAGCAACTGTTTTCAAAAAATTTACAAAATTTGAAAATAATTCAAAATCTTTTGATGAATTTGTTGCTGAATCAGAAAACAATTCTGATGATCGAACTGGAATAGGCTTTTACCCGAATTTGAAAACACAAACAAAATCTTTTGAACCTATCAAGTTTTTGTCAGGAGGCAAAAGACCTTTTGAAACGTGCCCAGACTTTCATTCTCTAAAAACTGAGTTTGATTCAAAACATCAAAATTTTAACATTGGGGAATCAAGTTTCTCTAAACATGAAAGTTCACCTAAGGCTAAATACGTATGCCCCTCTATTAGGAAGAGTGAGTCTGTATTCAAGACTGTCACACCTAGGAATAGAGTTCAGCCTCAAAACTCCTCAAAACCTTTGTTTAGAGACTTTCCTAAGGAAACCCCAATTTTGAGCAATCTTTATTGCTCCTACTGCGACATATATGGTCACTCTTTTGATAGTTTCTATGCTAGGAGACTAGTTTAACCTGTCTATAATCCTTATATCTATCAGAAATTTAACTATTCTAGGAGGAACCACAACAATTATATACTTCCTAGACAGCCAGATAGAAACTCTAATTATAGAAAGAGAAAGACCAAACCTAAAAGAACATTTCCTAGAAGGAATCCTAAGCACTTTTCTAAACCAAATGCTCAAGTCTTTCAGAAAATTCAAAATCATGCGCAAAACATTTTTCAGCAAAAATCCAAAGCTCGCAAACTTTATCAATTGAGAGCTAATAAGCGCAAGATGAAAACTAAGGCAATTTGGGTTGGAAAAGATGATCTATTACCTCAGATGAAGTGTAATGTTGTTGTTACTGCTTTAAAAGCTGATCACACATCATCCGGTTGGTATTTAGACTCTGGATGTTCTAAGCATATGACTGGTGATGAAACTAAACTTTTAAACAAAACCAGCTTTGCTGGTGGTAAAGTCATTTTTGGTGATGGAGTTTCATCTCAAATCATAGGCAAAGGAACTCTCCAAGAAGATGGACTTCCTATTCTTCAAGATGTTCTTCTAGTCAAAGGTCTTAAGGCAAATCTACTTAGCATATCGTAATTTTGTGACTCAGATCATACTGTTACCTTTTCAAAGAACAATTGCAAAATTTTAAATGAAAAAGGTGAATGCATAATTACTGGATTAAGAACTCCTGACAATTGCTACACTGTCATGAACAATTTTGAAATCTGTAATGTTGCCAGAATGGATGACAATGAGATATGGCATAATAGAATGGGTCATATAAATTACGATAACCTTAGTAAACTGACTTCTCAGGAAATAGTTAGAGGAGTTCCTAAAATCAAACTCATACCCAATCTTATTTGTGGCTCCTGTCAGGAAGGTAAAATTGTTAAGGAACCTCATAAGAAAGTCAAAGATATTCTTACCTCTAATCCCTTAGAACTCATCCATATGGACCTAATGAGTCCCTCCCAAACTGTTAGTCTCTGCGGACACAGTTACATCCTTGTTATGGTTGATGACTTCACTAGATTTACCTGGGTAGCGTTCTTAAAACAAAAGTGTGAAACATTTCAATCCTTCCTAAAAATTCTTCTTAGGATTGAAAATGAGAAGGATACTCAAGTGAATAGAATTCGCAGTGACAGAGGTGGTGAATTCAAAGACACTGGTATTATAGAATACTGTGACTATAATGGTTATAAACACGAGTTCAGTCTCCTAAGACTCCTCAACAGAATGGTATTGCGGAGAGAAAGAATCGTACCCTTCAAGAGATGGCACGTGTTATGTTACATGCCAAAAATTTACCTAAATATTTTTGGGTAGAATCTATTCGTACTGCATGTCACATTATAAATAGGGTCTATCTTAGAAAGAATTCCAAACAAACCCCTTACGAACTTTGGTATAATAAAAAGCCTAATCTCAAATATCTTAGAACCTTTGGCAGTACTTGTTATGTATGCAAAGATAGGGAACACTTATCCAAATTTGAGAGCCGGGGAGATAAAGCCATATTTCTAGGATATTCGCCTAACAGTAGAGCTTATCGAGTGTATAATCTTCGCACTAAAAGCTGGATGGAATCCATAAATGTAATTGTTAGTGACACTACTGTAGAAAGCAAGACTGGTGAATCTACTATTGAGGAAGAGTCTACAAATATTTTAGAAAACGACTCCTCTGAAATGGATAATTCATTACCTATTGAGACACCTGAGGTACCTAACTGGGTTTCTAAAGATCATCCCATAAATAACGTAGTTGGTAACCCTAGTGAGCCAGTGCGTACAAGATCCCAACTAAGAAATTATGCACATTATGCATGTTTTGTTTCCCTTGTGGAACCAAAGAATGTAAATGAGCCATTGAATGACTCTTACTGGATTTCTGCTATGCAGGAAGAACTTTTACAATTTTTCATTCATGATGTTTGGTATCTTGTTCCACGTCCTGATCACAAAAAGGTTGTTGGCACATGCTGGATTTTCAAAAATAAGACTGATGAAAATGGGATAATAATTAGAAATAAAGCTAAATTAGTTGCTCAAGGATACTCTCAAATAGAAGGAATTGATTTTAATGAGACCTTTGCTCCTGTTACTCGTTTAGAATCTGTTCGTATGCTTTTTGCTATAGCTTGCCACATGCATTTTACTACCAAATGGATGTCAAATCTGCGTTCCTTAATGGAATACTGGCTGAAGAAACTTATGTAGAACAACCTAAAGGGCTCATTGACCCTAAATATCCAAATCATGTATTTCATCTGAAAAAGGCTTTGTATGGTCTTAAACAAGCTCCTAGAGCTTGGTATGAGCATCTTTCCAATTTTCTTTTAGATAAAGGTTTCAAAAGAGGAGGAAATGACCAAACTCTTTTTGTCAAACATTTTGACAAACATATCACTATTGCTCAAGTTTATGTTGACGATATTATTTTTGGATCAACTTCTCCCTCAGAAGTCAAATCCTTCTCTGAAACTATGCATAAGGAATTTCAAATGTCCCTTATGGGGCAGCTACAATTCTTCTTAGGCCTCCAAGTCAAACAAAATTTAGAAGGATTATTTGTATCGCAATCCAAGTACGCTTTAGAGATAGTAAAGAAATTTGGCCTCGAGAGTTCTAAAGATGCTAAAACTCCCATGAGTACTACGCTAAAACTTTTTAAAGATGAAAATAGAAAATCTGTAGATCCTACTCTGTATCGTAGTATGATAGGAACCTTACTATATCTTACTGCCTCGCGTCCTGATATTATGTATGCTGTGTGTGTATGTGCTCGATATCAAAGTAACCCTAAAGAGAGCCACTTGAATGCTGTTAAACGTATCATTAAATATGTAAAAGGCACTCTAAATCTAGGACTTTGGTACACTAATGACACACCAAGCACTATAATTGGGTACACTGATGCTGACTGGGCTGGGTGTATTGATGATAGTAAAAGCACATCAGGAGCATGTTATTATATAGGTAATAACTTGGTAGGATGGAGTAGTAAAAAACAAAACTGCACATCACTCTCGACAGCTGAATCTGAATACATAGCCGCTGGCAGCTGTTGTGCTCAATTAATGTGGCTTAAACAAATGCTAAGTGATTATGGTATTCAAGAAAACCAATTGCATCTCTATTGTGATAATCAAAGTGCGATTAATATTTCTAAAAACCCTGTTCAACACTCGCAAATAAAGCATATTAAAATAAGACATCATTTTATACGCGAATTGGTTGAATCTAAGGAATTAGAAATCAATTATCTTCCTACTGATCTACAACTCGCAGATATATTTACCAAACCTCTAGATTATAATAGATTCATTTCATTACATAAATCTATTGGTATGGTTTATGCTGACTAATAACTTTGCTGTTTATCCAAGTTTTTCCCTTTGTCCATTTGAGACAAAATGGGGGAGAAATTTGAGTCTATTCAATTCTTACATATGCTAAACAGCTTGATCTTAGTGATTTATTGCAGGTTCTTATTGTACAGTTACTCTCAACTGTTGTAATAGGGTATTCAAATGTACTTAGTTGAGTTATGTACTTTTTGATTTCTAGGTATTGGGTAGATAGAATTTTGATAGGAATAAGTTTTTCTTATTTTTTGTTGCCCTACGAGTATTAGATGACTCAAAGGAGATTTTGTCTCATATTTCCAAAAGGGGAGATTGAAGCCCTTATGCTTGTGACTCACTTGAGTCTATATTTATAAGTGCTCATCTAGTTTGGAAATTGTGACAAAATTATGTGCTCCCTAGAAACCAAAGAACCTCAGAAGTTGGTTTGCTACTTCATCTCTCTATCTTGTAGTGATCAAGAACAAATTGCCAACACTCACACACAGTAGAATTTATTTATTGCATATCATACTGCATAATAATGTGTGTATATATGTTGAGTGTGTTTAAATCCCTAAGTTTGAATTTTAATAATTTTTTGGGATTTTATGAACATTTTTTAAATAAGGTTTTCTTAATTAAAACTTGATTTAAAGGTTTTTGTGGTCAATCTGTAAATATAATTTGTTGGGTATATTGCCTAATGTTACCTTGGGTAGAATCCGAAAGCGGAGTAAACCTTAGGGTGTGGTTTTAATTTCTTTAGGACGCGCTTTTCATATCCTGTTATTGACCAACACCTGTCTTCATCTGATTGGCTGAGATTGTGTTTCTTTACTGAGTTATAAACGCGTATGTTTTTAGCCCTTGGATCATTGGTTATCGACGATCTGGATGTTGTCTTGGTGAATCCCAATAAATCTTTTTAAACCAATCAGGTATCGTTTAAGCACGGCGTTCTTAGAACCCTTCGATCTAAGTCAATTTAACTTGACTTAATCCTGGCCCTTGGTTTTGATCCAGTCTCTCGAACCTTCTCTTCACCCTATAAAAGGAACCTTATTCTCAAACTTCGAGGACTTTTGCCATTTTCATTTTTCTGAGAAATAGAGAGAGAAGAGAGAAAACGGAGAGAAGAGAGAGAGTTAGAAACCCTAACCCTGTTCGTCAAAGCCTCTTCCATCCAAACTCAAACACTTCTTCAAAAGTCCTTCATATCCAAAACACTACCCTGAGTGTTCTTGAGTTTTTGAGAGTTTGAGTTGAGTTTGTAATTGTTGCTGTAACCTCTTGTTCGTTAGATCTTGTTTTCAACTTAAACTTTTACTTAGATCTACTTTCTGATTTCATAGAAATTTCAGATCTGAGTTATTCATGTTACATTACACTTAGTTTCATTCTTTATTTCTCATCTTGAGAAATATATTGTTGGTTATTTTCTATAAAACGTTTGCTTACTTTGAAATTAACTTTAAATGCTTTCTGTTTCTAGTTCTTGTAAAACTAAACCTTTGACCTAGTTTGGAATCTCACTTGGAGGTTTTCAATCTCAAAAAACTTACCTAAATTGTGAGATTGATTAAGACCTTGACTGTCTTCTTAGCAAGGTATCCGTGGATTCTAGGATTGATTTAAAGGTCAAATAAGGTTCTAAGTTTTGTAGGAAGAAAGAAAAAGAAAAGATCATATCATATAGTGTTACTGTAATTTGTTAGGACTGTTTGTACTTAATAAGTGTGTGTGTGTGCATGCATGTGTTAGAGAGCACCCCCACAAACACTTTCACCCTACAACACGAAAAGTGTTGGTAATAAGATCTTGTGAACAAAGAGTCGACGTTAAGTGCTGGAACAAATCAGAAGTTAACAAACTTGGAGAACTACATCTACAATCAGAACTGCAGAGAAGTTATAAGGACACCAGAGGGTACATTCCTAAACTTATATAGGTCTAAGTTGTTTGCATGTTAGTTATATAGTTTGTAACTCATAAATTTGTTTTAGTGGATTTTTCATTTTACTCCGTAGAGGGAGTCGTGGATGTTTCCTCAATTGGTGAGGTTTTACCAACGTAAAAAACACCGTGAACATAATCTTTCTACATCTCCTCATCTCATTCTTGGTTGTGCTGAGTTTAAGTTTTTAAATTACTTTATAAACCTGTTATTCAAATCTTGAATAGATTTCGTACATACTGATTTGTTAAACACATCTTGTGTTCAAATAGTTTGGTTTTTACGAAAAGAGTTTCCTAAAAAAACAGATCAGAGTTACATAAATAGTTTATTTTTATAAACGTCCTTAGTAACATATTTTTCAAAAGAAACCATTTTATTTTTATTTTTAAAAAAGGTTATTTTGATATAGAAGAAGAGGAAGGAAAAAGCCCAGTGTAGTTATTTGTTATTAAATTTCACTTGCATTATTTTTCGCCTAAGGTGAAAGTGAAATAGCAGACTGGACTTAAGTCTGGGAATGGATAGGGTACACGACGCAAGACAAAATTTTACTTGTTTTCAGACTCACGGGTAGGGTCCTAATATAAAAATGGTTAAAATAATGTAAAATTTGGGCTGTAAGACGACCTGATATTTTGTCAGAGTTTTGCATTAAAATCGACAAACTAGTTAGGAGTGTCCTAGGGAAGATGCCTATTTGAGGTTTATGCATAAGAGGTTTGTTTAAGAGTTCCCTACCATTATCATGACTTCCATGATATACATCTTATCTATAAGGGAAATCATTCATCGGTACGTGTGTAAAAGCCATTCGATATACGTGAGTGAATGTGAATTACCCCACAATATACCTCTTAGTGATGTTATGTGTGAGATCGAATTTGATATACTTGATGTACGTGAGTGATTTTCGAGCTATATACCTCCCATCATGAGTTCGGTCAAGAAGTATGATACGAAGGGGAACTACGTGATATACAAAAAATGTTCTTGGCTAATGGAAGGTTGGAGTTATATCACGTAGGTTAACCACACCTTGCAAAACTAGTAACCCTTCACAAAGTGACTACTCAGTACGGGACAAAATTTGGTCCAAAATATAGTGCTCATGTGTCATAGTGTGCGAAATGCATGAGTTTTTATTAGTATTTTATACAAATATTTATATATAGTAAAAGGAATTTGTATAAATACCCAATCATGAAGGAGAGCATGGGAATGTGCATGAGCATCATGAAAAAGATCTAAGTATATAAAAATGGGATAAACAGTAAGAAGTACGTATAAGTAGTATGAAGCATGAAGCATGTAGAAATCATGGTGATATGTACAAGGTGTGAGACGTGTGGATATAGAGAAGTGAGAGTAACATGATTACATGTACAAGTGGAAATAATATGGAAGTTTGTGCAAGTTAAAGTAATGTGGACGTGTGCGTAAGTGACATGGGATATATACAAATGATATGAAGCATGTGGATATATACTAGAAGGATTAAGCTTGGGTATCTCCAAGTGTGATGGGTTAGGTAAATAATGTGAATAAGTGTAGTGACATGTAGAAGATATATATACAAGTGAATGTCAATTGTCACATATATGCGAGTAAAGAAATCATGAAACAAGTGATAGAAATGAAGGTATTTACATGTGACGAGAAAATGAGCATGATAGAGAAAACAATATGCATGTATACAATAAGTGAGCATGAGAGTAAAAATAATATATGAGTGACAACATATATACACATGTAGAAATATAGAGAGAAGGATAAAAGGAAAATAAAGACCATGTAAAATAGAGTCTAGTTCTCTAAAAAAATAAATCCCTAGCATAGTAGCCACTGTGGGCATCCGGGTTTATCGAGTGTACCCAAAATACTTGTTTGGAGATGGGTTCAAGGAAAAGAATTCCCTTTTCTCCACTCGGCTGGTATATGCGGGATCCCATAGACATAAAGCGATCATCTTCAAAAGGGGGAGAAAATGGAGTTGTTAAACTATTTTACTCAAAACAAGAAAAATATATAGCCGTCCCTGGAAATCCAACATCAAAAAAGTAACTGATGCATGCGAGACCAAATAAATCATTGGTCCGGGGACTAAGTTACAGAATGGTAATGTATTAGGAACCTATTCCTCCATTTCGATCTCTCATGGGATATAAACATGTTATTCTTTTTCTCATGAAATGTGTAGAGTGCACATGGTGTGAAAAAGTGTATATATGCGTGAAAAGTGAGTGATGAGTGATATCATCATGTCCATTTAATGATAAATATAAGAATGAATCATTCGAAGGAGTTGTAATAGAAGAAAAAAAAAATATCTGTAGTAAAATGTGAGCGGTACAATGGATCATGATTAGGTATAGTAGAGTGAATATGCATATCTGATGAGACTACTAAAGGATAATGAAAAAATATATGGGTAGTACACTGGGTCGTTACTCAGTATGAACGAATGAGTATGCATGAATGAAGATATTATTAAAGAAACAAAAATATGTATATGAAAATTAATAGTAATGGAAAGGTAACAAATAAAATGTGAAAAATGAAGAAAAAAGGACTTGAATCCAATGGAAAACTTAGTATGCCAAATCGGCATCAAAGTCCATGTAGTTCAAAAAACATAAGGGTGGGGTTTAACCCATAAGCTCAAAACTAAAGTTTTCTATTATGATTTGTGAAGAAAACATGTAGAAGTAGTGAAAATGTGAAAAGGTAGGAGAAAACTTTAATTTGGGAAATATATATAAACCCTTTTTTTTGTTGGGTGGGGGTGGGGGGGTGGGGGGGGGAAGGTTTTATGAAAATAAATTTTGTGAATATATTTAGATAAAAAGGTGGATAGAGGTAATCAAATAGAATCTAAGTGCATAATTATTCTAATAATAGTAAAGTATAAGAAGTTATACTAAATAATAAGCTTGAATAGAGAGGGTATAGACCTTCTAATAAACATCAAATTTGATTTTGGAGAGATGTAATTTGATTATGATGGGTGATGTAATGCCAGTGAAGAGGTGATGTGAGAGTGAAGAAATGGAATGTTGGATAGATTGTTCAGAAAGGGATATTTTGGAAAGTTGTGCACTAATTTCAAGGATGGGACCCCTGAATAGCGAGGTCAGGGTTTCCTTAAAGAGAAAACCCTAAAGGGGACAGAAGAATAAGCTTCCCCTAGGGGTTTATTATTCGACATAGGCCTTAGCTTACCTATCAGCCTATGTTCCAAGTTTAGTGGCCAAGTAAGTAACCCTTTTCTATAGGCAAAGGTGAGGGGGTGCCTAAAGGCAGTCCGAAAGTGGATTTTTCAGAAAAGTGGTCGTAAAATACAAACCATAAATCCATTTTGCATGGCCAGGACCATTGGAAAGAGGATTTTGAGCTCTACAAAAGTTCATTAAAGTACTCTCGGGTCCAAAAGTATACCAAAGTTGAACGAATCTCAAAATCATACGGGGGCGTTTAGAGTAAAAAGAAGCTAAATGCGAATCGTAAGACCAATTCATGCACCGTATAGACCATTGGAAAGAAGATTCAGAGCCTTAAAAAGAGCATTAAGAAAATCTTGGGTTCAAGAGATGACCATTGTCAAATGGAGATTGAAAGAATCAAATGATCTCCAATTTAGGGTTTGAGCGGGACCAGGGGTCTTAGGTTTAAAGGTATCATGTTTGGACCTATGAAGGTGTATAGGAGGGAGAGGGGGTACTAGAATGGGGTATCTGCAAAGCCCCTAACTAGGACTGGACCAAAGCGATGGACCTAAAGACAACACCCCCTGTCTCCAACCCTGCATCCTTGGTTGACCTTCCGTTACATCTAAAGAAAGCTAAACGAGTAGTTTAAGAAGGACTCCTACTCTCTCTAGATAAATAAGTGAACTTCCTCAACAGGTCTGGTAGACAATTGGCTCTTCCGAACCCAGTTAGTAAGGAGAAAGGTCCCCCTGAAGAAGTTGTCTTACTTACTCCTCCGAAAAACAACAAAATATAGAATAAATCTATCGAATATTAGCTAACATCACCATCTAAGAGAAGCTAGCTACATCCTTCTAAGCCTATGTACCTATAAACCTGACTCCAGCTAAGATGTTAGTTACTATTGAATCCAGAACCATGCAATAACACATTCATTTATCTGATGAGGACCCCCCATGTAAGGACGTAACCCCTGATTTGTGCTATAAATCATCATGGATGAATGCATATGGATTATGCCATGGTATAGATAAACAATAGGTCTACCATCAATATGTACCCTCTCCGTATCGCCACTTGTTTGGGATATACCTTCTCGAAATTTACACCATTTTTTTTACCCCCATCAACTCCTATATTAATACTTGTAAACGCGGTATGATACCAATTGATTTAATTCACAAATTCACTTATTTAATTAGGTAACTCAGATTTAACAAAACCAAAATCAAATTACAATCAACCCTCGTGCGTGCAAGTGTAAATGAAACTAGGCAAGAAAGAGACACAGTAATTAGGGAAAAAGTTACCTCAATGCAAAACCTTTTATATTCTAGAACTTTGACAAGGTTATATGATCATTGACTTACATATAACTTCCCTCAATGCACGATGTCTATGGAAAACCTTTAAAGCTTCAGCTAGAACTCAGAAGTGGCTCACTCGCAGTCGTACCAATGTGGACACGCAACCCAGACACGCAGTCTTTATTCCTTATAGAATCTCCCTCCACAATAGCTCTCGGTTCTCCAGTTGCAGAGTTCTTCTCACAAGGGTTGAACTTTAGGCGAAGTATGGTTTGGGTTCCACATAACAACTCACACAAAATAAACTCTCTGGGATTTGTGAATTGTGAAAACAAATTTGAATCGTCAAAATTGTTTTGGAGAAAAGGTAAACTTTCAAAAAATGTATTCTGATCAAAACACAATTTTCTCCACACGAAATACAGAAGGCTAACACCTTATTTATAAAAACTTTTAAGGCGGTGGCGTGTCAGTTAAAAAGACTTCTCATTCGAACGAATATACGTGTCGTTCGAACGACATCTGGTTTTGTTCGAACAAGATGGCATCGCCTTTGAATGACCAAACACAAATCTCAAGCTTCGATTTACAGAGTTTTAAAATATTTGGGGACTTAGAAAATAACACTCTTACAAATCTGAGAACAGATGTCAAAAAGCTTTTATGCTAAAAATGGTTTTTGACAAGATAAAATTCATTTAAAATAATCCAAAAATCATTTTTCATAAAAGGAAAAATATTTTAATTTTTCTACAAAATCTCAACTTTTTTATTTAAAATGTAAATCGAACTTAACCAATTTACCAAGTTCGTCCTTATTGGGCATGATTGTTGAAGATGACTTGAAATTCGGATCGTCGATTGTAGATGTGTAGTTTCCAATGGTTAGACAAACTTGTAGCGGTATACGACATACTAAATGTGGTGGACAATGTCCTTATAAATATCCCCCTATGTCTATGCCGGTACACAATAAAAAATACCCAAATTATCAACCTAAAAAATAACCTATAAAAATATACCCTCCCGTAAACTCAATTGTGGAAAGATAAACTGAACAATTCTTCAATCAAACTTGGCTTCAACAATCAACTTTTCAAATCTCCAAGCTTTTCTCACCCGGGTGTGCAATCCAAAGAATCTTCAATTGTACCTACACACATGAGACAAAGAAAAAACCACGTGACGTATCGATTTTGAAATGTTTAAGAAATGTATAGTAAATTAAGGTAGTAATCAAATCTCCCTCATACTCTCCCCCATACCAAATATTCACCATATTTTGTTCTCCCCTTTTTTATTTGTCCGAAATAGACAAGGAATGAATAAATACAACAAATCACATTGGGGTGTCACCGATAACAAACAAACATACTATTTTTGAAATTTTCAAATTTTTATAAAACAATAAAAAATTACGCACCATGAATTTTTTTACTAAGACGACCAAATCGTGGAAATGGATTAAATGGGTGTGAACAAATTCGATAGAAAAATCAACTCAATCATATCATATGTGCAAGATGAATAAATGTACTCCTAACAAATGAGCATAAAAACTAGTTCTTTGGTGTAAAAATGTTGAATTTAGATGACATTGTCTTCAATCAAAATCAACAAATCAAAGTAGACATAATTTTCACACCAATAACGTTCAAAATGATTTCATGCTTTTCCAAGATTTTTAAGGACGTACAAAGTCATTTTAATTCTCCAACCAAACTCCCTCATAAATATTTCTTTTTGAGGTGATCTAAATTCTCAAATATTGGAGAATTGGTGAATAAACCTAATGGCCCTAATTAGCATATATATCTTTTTATTGACATTCAATATTTTTGGGCTCTTTTAAACCTCTTTGGACCCCGAATAATTAAAATTCCTCAATTTTTTAGGTCCTCTTAAACTGGGGCTTAATCGCAAAGGATAAATGTGTACCTTTCGTAGCCCTTCACCATTTACAAAATTCACACAAAATCACGGCAAACGGTTTAAAACATGCACACCTTTTATTATCTTATTTTATCGCATTTGGTTCATTTTAATACAAAGAATTGAGATGAAAACATGTAACCAACATGTGATTTTCCAAGAACAAACATCAAACAAATCCGTGCATGTGTGCAATAAAGAAATCAAAAACTCCAAACTTTGTAAAGCACATGAATGACACAATTTACTGTCTCAAAACACTATCAAAGAGTCACATGGATATGGCATGAAGTTGTGACTTGGTCATCCTAAGTGTGAATTCATATAAGGTGCAAATAAAATACAAAACTCTTTTCAAAATTTTCAAATTTTTTCTAAAAAAGAAAATCTTTTTGTATTTTTCAAACACTGTTCGGAAACAACCCTGCAGAACCAATAAAATATACTCAGAATAAACAGAGATTGCAAGCAAAATTCTTGGGGTCGTTCGAATGAGAAGCCATGTCGTTCGAATGATAGACGATCTCGTTCGAGAAGCCATGTCGTTCGAATGATAGGCGATCTCTTTCGAGCAAGAAGAAATCTCGTTAGAACGAGAAAAGCACAAATTTCCCAGATTATCCAGCATGACATGCAATTTTGTCCAGTTAGAATTTTTAAAAAAAAAAACAATTCCTGGAATTGGCAAACAGAGCCAAAACAATGCTAAAATAGTACCAAAAATACGAAAAGAAAATAAAGATGTTAACTAAAATAAAACAAATTATGCACACTAGAAATAGGCAAAGATGTCATAATGTAAATCACCCTATGCTAGCAATCATGACTAGTCCTCAATTGGGAAGTGCGGTGGAGTTTTCCAAAGAATGTGACATCTTTTGAACCAACTCCATTAGATTATGTGTAGTTATGACCAAAAACTTTACTTGCTCCCGAATATGTGCAAACTCTCTATCATTATGTGCAAGCAAAGTATCATGAGTGGGTGCATGTGCATGAACATGTGAAGTGGCATGACATGGTACAAAACCTAACTTAGCAAAAAAAATCCCAAAGGTGTCCTCCCTTCTTACAGTGGGAGCAAACATAAAACGGTCTAGGAATTAATTTATCAAAACTTATGGGATGAGATTTCCTAGACGGACACCCATGAGAATCACTTACCAAAGTGGAGATAGGCTCGATTGCATTAAAAGTAGTGGATGCACCGTCATATACTTTTCCAACATTATCTCTATCATTCAAAACGGGATAGCGAACCATCTTATCAACCTTCTCAGATGCGTTCTCTAAAGAGACTTGGACCTCCCGTTCTCGTTCGATATCATTCTCGAGATGGGATACATGTGTCTTCAGACTAGACACCGTGTTGGTCAAGTCACATTTTTCCCTTTTTAACTCATCATTCTTTTACTTCAACTCAAATATCTTAAGACCTAGAATCCTGATGAACCTTTTTGTTTTCATGGTCTCGATAAACCACTTTTTAAAATCTATTCGGATCAAACTTTCATCTCCGTTCTCATCCTCACTCTCATCTTCACTCGACTCATCGTCAACGCTCTCGTGGATGCTATTATCGTGGGACAAAGTGGAGGAATTCACACGACTAGTAAAGCCAACAGTCATCCCTTGTCCTAATTCTTTTTCAGACTCATCGTCCTCCTCTTTTTCTTCTCCCTCACTATCTGTTAGGGTAGCGGGCATGGCAACTTTATTTTCCTCTCTCCTAAGTCTAGTGGGACACTCAAATGACTTGTGCCCTTTCCCATCGCACTCAAAACATCTTATCTTCTCAAGGATCTCCTCACTCTCTTTTTCATTCTCACCCCTTTCTTTGGCATTGCCTTTCTTTTTGTGTTTCTCCGAAAACCTTTTATTGGGATTTCTTTGTTTTGAAAACTAGAGAATTTTTTTTAAAGCAGGGCTATGTCAGAGTCATCATCAAATTCAGAATCACATACACTCTCCTTATTTTTTATCTCTCTTCTTTTATCCTCACTGGATCTCGACTGTGTCCTAAGTGCAACCGGTTTAGGCTCAACAATTTGGGGAAACATATCTATCTCGTAAGTCTGAAGATCACCTACCAATTCTTCTAACTTAAGTGTGCTCAAATTCCCCATCGAGTTTAAAATAGTGACTTTTGGAATAAAAGGTTTTGGAAAAGATCTTAAAATCTTTTTCACAACCCGCGTGTTATCAATTGCCTCACGCAACTTAAAGCGAGTGTTCACTATGTCCGATAAACGTGCATAAAACTCGTCAAAAGTCTCAGTCTCTGACATAGTGAATGTATCAAATTGAGTGGAAATATTTTTTAATTTAGATTCTTTAACAGAGGTGGTACCCTCATGTGTCAAAGTTAAAATATCCCATGCCTCTTTAGACGTGGTGCACGTAATAATTTGACGAAACTCTTCAGGAGTGACGGCTCCAAAGATAGCACTCAAACTACATGAATTAAAATTTGACAATTTAAAATCGTCCTCAGTCCAGCTTGACACAGGTTTTAAAGAGGTGATGTTCTCTATAGTAAGTGTGGGACGAGACCAACCATTTTCAACCAATAACCAAAAGTGTTCATCTATAGCTTTTAAAGAAGATTTCATGCGAGCTTTCCAATAGGAAAAATTATTGCCTCAAATGTAGGTACCCAATTATATAAGTGATCCATCAAAGTTTAAAAGAATTGATAACAAAAACTTTTGTGGAAAATAGGAATTCACGGTAAAATAGTGAAACCTGCTCTGATACCAGTTTGTAAACGCGGTGTGATCCCAATTGATTTAATTCGCAAATTCACCTATTTAATTAGGTAACTCAGATTTAACAAAACCAAAATCAAATTACAATCAGCCGACGTGCTTGAAGTGTAAATGAAACTAGGCAAGAAAGAGACACAATAATTCAGAAAAAAATCCCCTCCGTGCAAAACCTTTTATATTTTAGAACTTTGGCAAGGTTACATGTCCATTGACTAACATACAACTTCCTTCAAGAGTAATGCACGACGTCTATGTTAAACCTTCAAAGCTTCAACTAGAACTCAACAGTGGCTCACTCGCAGTCGTACCAATGTGGACACGCAGCCCAGACACACAGTCTTGATTCTCCCTGCACAATAGCTATCGAATCTCCAGTTGTAGAGTTCTTCTCACAAGGGTTGAACTTTAGGGAAAGTATGGTTTTGGTTCCACATAACAACTCACACAAAATAAACTCTCTTGAATTTGTTAAAACAAATTTAAACCCTCAAAATTGTGTTGGAGAAAAGGTAAACTTTCAAAAAACGTATTCTGATTAAAGCACAATTTTCTCCAAATGAAATACAAAAGTATGAAACCTTATTTATAAAAACTTTTAAGGCGGTGACGTGTTAGGTAAAAAGTCTTCTCGTTCAAAGGAATAGACGTGTCATTCGAATGACGTCTAGTTTCGTTCGAACGAGATGGCATCTCGTTTGAACGACTAGGAACAATCTCAAGATTCAATTTACAGAGTTGTAAAATATATGGGGACTTAGAAAAAAACACTCTTATGAATCTGAGAACAGTTATCAAAAATCTTTTATGATAAAAATGGTTTTTGACCAGATAAATTCATTTAAAATAATTCAAAAATCATTTTTCATTAAAGGAAAAATATTTCAATTTTTATAAAAAATACCAACATTTTTATTTAAAATGAAAATGGAACTTAACCAATTTAGCAAGTTCGTCCTTGTTGGGAATGATTGTTGAAGATGACTTGAAATTCGGATCTTCGATTCTAAATGTGCGCTTTCCAATGTTTCGACAAACTTGTAGCGGTATACGACATACTAAATGTGGTGGACAATGTCCTTACAAATCTCCCCCTATGTCTATGCCGGTACACTATAAAAACTATCCAAATTATCAAACTCAAAAATAACCTATACAAATCTACCCTCCCATAAACTCAATTGTTGAAAGATAAACTGAACAAGTCTTCAATCAAACTTGGCTTCAACAATCAACTTTTTGATTCTCCAAGCTTTTCTCATCGGGGTGTGCAATCCAAAGAATCTTTACCTACACAGATGAGACAAAGAAAAAACCAAGTGACGTATCAAGTTTTAAATGATTAAGAAATATATATTAAATTAAGGACATAATAAAATCTCCCCCATACTCCCCCCATTCCAAATATTCCCCATAATTCGTTCTGCCCCTTTTATTTGTCCAAAATAGACAAGGAAGGAATAAACACAATAAAGAGAAATGGGTTGTCACAGGAAACAAACCAAACATACTATTTTTGAATTTTTAAAATTTTTATGAAACAATAAAAAACCACGCACCATGAATTTTTTACTAAGACGACCAAATCATGGAAACGGAATGAATGGGTGTGAAAAAATTCAATAGGAAAATTAACTCAATCATATCATATGTGCAAGATGCATAAGTTTACTCATACGAATGAACATAAAAAATAGTCCTTCGGTGTAAAAATGTTGAATTTAGATGACATTGTCTTAAATCAACACAAGGAATTGGTCGACGAAGCCCGGGTGAGATAAAGCCAAACAGAGCATTCTCTAGAGCTGGAAGCCGGAAGCGCATCGCATTTCTCTCTGACTTTACTTGATAGGGAGCTTGAGCTGTGCCTGTACGCCAACCTCCGTAAGTCTGATCAACAACGCCTTGATTTATTTGCTTCCTATCCTTATGACTAATAGGCAAGCTTCCCTTCCCCTCCCAAGAACTGCCCAAATCAACAAATCAAAATCAACATGATTTTCACACCAATAACGTCCAAAACAATTTCATGCTTTTTCAAGATTTTAAGGACGTGCAAATCCGTTTTAATTCTCCAACCAAACTTCCTCATATATATTTATTTTTTTGGTGATCTAAATTCTCAAACATTGGAGAATTGGTGAATAAACCTAATGGCCCATAATTGGCATATATATCTTTTTATCGCCATTCAATATTTTCGGGCTCTTTTAAATCTATTTGGATCCCGAATAATTAAAATTCCTCAATTTTTTAGGCCCTTTTAAATGGCGGCTTAATCGTAAAGGATAAATGTGTACCTTTCGTAACCCATCACCGTTTAAAAAATTCACACAAACTCACGACAAACGGTTTCAAACATGCACACCTTTTATTATCTTATTTTATCGCATTTGGTTCATTTTAATAGACATAATTGAGATGAAAATACGTAACCAACATGTGATTTTCCAAGAACAAAAATCAAACAAATCCATGCATGTGTGCAATAAAGGACAAAGTGAGTCAAACTTGTAGGTAGCAACACTATATCATCTCAAAGACTCCAAACTTTGTGAAGCACATGAATGACACAATCTATTGTCTCAAAACACTAACAAACAGTCACATGGATATGACATGAAGTTGTTACTTGGTCATCCTAAGTGTGCATTCATATAAGGTGCAAACAAAATACAAAACTCTTTTTGAATTTTTCAAAATTTTTCTGCAAAAGAAAATCTTTTTGTATTTTTCAAACACTGTTCTCAAACAACCCAGTAGAACTAATAAAATATAATCAGAATAAACAGGGACTGCAAACAAAATTCCAGGGGTCGTTCGAATGAGAATCTACGTCGTTCGAACGATAGGCGATCTCGTTTGAGCAAGAAGCAATATCGTTAGAACGAGAAAAACACAAATTTCCCAGATTATCTAGCATGACACGCAGTTTTGTCTAGTGATTTTTTTTTTTGTAAAAAATAGTTCCTGGAATGGGCAAACAGAACCAAAAGAGTGCTAAAATAGTACGAAAAATACGAAAAGTAAATGAATATGTTAACTAAAATAAAACAAATGGTACACACTAGAAATAGGCAAAGATGTCATCATGTAAATCACCCTATTCTAGCATTCATGACTAGTCCTCAATTGAGAAGTGCGGTGGAGTTTTCCAAAGATGGTGACATCGTTTGAACCAACTCCATTAGATCATGTGTAGTCTTGACCAAAAACTTTACTTGCTTGCGAATATGTGGAAACTCTCTATCATTATTTGCAAGAAAAGTATCATGAGTGGGTGCATGTGCGTGAACATATGAGGTGGCATGATATGGCACAAAACCCAACTTATAACAAAACTCGTTATGGTGTCCTCTCTTCTTGCAGTGGGAGCAAACATAAACCTATCTAGGAATTAATTTATCAAAATTTTTGGGATGAGCTTTCCTATACGGACACCCATGAGATCACTTACCAAAGTGGAGATAGGCTCAGGTGCATTAAAAGTAGTGGATGCACCGTCATATCCTTTTCCAACATACTCTCCATCATTCAAAACGGGATATGGAACCATCTTATCAACCTTCTCAGATGCATTTTCTAAAGAGACTTGGACCTCCCATGCTCGGCCGAGATCATTCTCGAGATGGGATACACGTGTCGTCAGACTAGACACCGTGTTGGTCAAGTCACATTTTTCCCTTTTTAACTCATCATTCTCTTCCTTCAACTCAAAAATCTTAAGACCTAGATTCATGTTCGACCTTTTTATTTTCATGGTCTCGATAAACAACTTTCTAAAACCTTTTTGGATCACACTTTCATCTCCGTTCTCATCCTCACTCTCATCTTCACTCGACTTATCATCGACGTTCTCGTGGATGTTATCATCGTAGGACAAAGTGGAGGAATTCACACAACTTGTAAAGGCAATAGTCATCCCTTGTCCCAAATTCTTTTTTGGACTCATTGTCCTCCTTTTTATCTTCTCCCTCACTATCTCTTAGGGTAGCGGGCATGGAAACTTTCTTTCCCTCTCTCCTAATTCTAGTGGGACACTAAAATGACTTGTACCATTTCTCTTCGCACTCAAAACATCTTATCTTCTCAAGGCTCTCCTCACTCTCATTTTCATTCTCACCGCCTTTTTGGCCTTTTCTTTCTTTTTGTATTTCTCCGAAAACCTTTTATTGGTATTTTTTTGTTTTGAAAACTGGAGAAATTTTTTGAATTTTTTTTAAAGCAGGGCTATGTCAGAGTCATCATCAGATTCAGAATCACATACACTCTCCTTCTTTTTTCTCTCTCTTCTTTTATCCTCACTGGATCTCGACTGTGTCCTAAGTGCAACCCCGTTAGGCTTAGCAGTTTGGGGAAACATATCTAACTTGTAAGTCTGAAGATCACCTACCAATTTTTCTAACTTAAGTGTGTTCAAATTCCCCATCGAGTTTAAAATAGTGACTTTTGGAATAAAATGTTTTGGAAGAGATCTCAAAAATCTTTTTCACAACCCACGTGTTATTAATTGCCTCACCTAAGTTAAATCTAGTGTTGACTATGTCAGACAAACGTGCATAATACTCGTCAAAAGTCTGAGTCTCTGATATAGTGAGTGTCTCAAATTGAGTGGCAATATTTTGTAAATTAGATTCTTTAACAGTGGTGGTACCCTCATGTGTCAAAGTTAAAATATCCCATGCCTCTTTAGACATGGTGCACGTCATAATTCAGTGTAAATCTTCGGGAGTGATGAATCCAGAGATAGCACTCAAACCACGTGAATGAAAGTTTTACAATTTAAAATTGTCCTCAGTTCAGTTTGACGCAGGTTTTAAAGACGCGATGTTCTCTGTAGTAACTATGGGAGGAGACCAACCATTTTCAGCTAACAGCCAAACGTGCTCATCTATAACTTTTAAAGAAGATTTCATGCGAGCTTTCAAGTAGGAAAAACTATTGTCGTCAATAGTAGGTACCCGATTATATAAGTGATCCATCAAAGTTTAAAATAATTGATATCAGAAAAACTTTTACGAAAAATAGGAATTCACAGTAAGATAGTGAAACCTGCTCTGATACCAGTTTGTAAACGCGGTGTGATACCAATTGATTTAATTCGCAAATTCACTTATTTAATTAGGTAAATCAGATTTAACAAAACCAAAATCAAATTATAATCATCCCACGTGCTTGACGTGTAAATGAAACTAGGCAAGAAAGAGACACAATAATTCGGGAAAAAATCCCACCAGGATAAGACAAGGTTACATGGCCATTGACTTACATACAACTTCCCTCAAGCGTAATGCACGATGTCTATGTCAAACCTTCAAAGCTTCAGCTAGAACTCAGCAGTGGCTCACTCACAGCCGTACCAATGTGGACACACATCGCAGACACGCAGTATTGATTCCTTGTACGATCTTTCTCCACAATAGCTCTCGGCTCTCCAGTTGTAGAGTTATTCTCACAAGGGTTGAACTTTAAGCGAAGTATGGTTTGGGTTCCTCATAACAACTCACACAAAATAAACTCTCTGGTATTTGTGAATTGTGAAAACAAATTTGAACCCTCAAAATTGTGTTGGAGAAAAGGTAAACTTTCAAAAAAACGTATTCTGATTAAAGCACAATTTTCTCCACACGAAATACAGAAGTCTGACACCTTATTTATAAAAACTTTTTAAGGCAGTGACGTTTTAGGTAAAAAGAATTCTCGTTCGAATGAACAGACGTGTCATTTGAACGACGTCTGGTTTTGTTCGAACGAGATGGAATCTCGTTTGAATGACCAGGCACAAATCTCAAGATTCGATTTAAAAAGTTTTAAAATATTTGGGTACTTAGAAAATAACACTCTTACGAATTTGAGAACAATTATCAAAAATATTTTATGATAAAAATGGTTTTAGACAAGATAAAATTCATTTAAAATAATTCAAAAATCATTTTTCATAAAAGGAAAAATATTTTAATTTTTATACAAAATCCCAACATTTTTATTTAAAATGTAAATGGAACTTAACCAATTTACCAAGTTCGTCCTTGTTGGGCATGGTTGTTGAAGATGACTTGAAAGTCAGATCGTCAATTGTAGATGTGAACTTTACAATGCTTTGACAAACTTGTAGTGGTATACGACATACTAAATGTGGTGGACAATGTTCTTACAACACTCATCGAGAAGTCCTATGGTCCATTGTCCTCACTCTCGTAATAGGGCCTATCAAAGTTGATATTGAGTTCCAGTTACTCGACGTCCTAAGTCAGTGTCAACCTCTTAATCGTCCCCCTTGGGGAAATTATCCTCATCATTTCCCGTTAAATTCATGTTCCCATTTGATATAGAGGTCATCACAATTTGAGGAGATGATGATTGGGACATAGTGGCCAGCACTAGTAACATTACCCTCCTAGATACCCACCATGATAGTAGTGACATCTGCTTCAGTGGATTTTGAGTCATTTCACTTGCTCAAATAATAGAAGAGGATTCGGTTATCCATGGTGTATCCACTCGAATCATCCAGAAAATGGGATATACAGAAGAGTTAAACTTTTTAAGGAATCAATAAGGAAACCTCGAAGACATCTCCACCACATAACATAGGGGAAAGACCGATCTCAAGTGTACTCCCAATAACACAGCTCCATCCCTAGGTCCAAAGACCCTCATCAAAGGTGTAATGGCAATTTCCATATCAAGGAGAGGGTTTCCCCTATAATAGTTTCGCCGAATAATAGTGGAATGAAGCAAAGAAATCCTTACAACTAGGGATGGATATCCTTCACAAGGAAGGATTGTACATTAATTATGAGAAGATCCAAAAAGTCAACCATAATGAGCTCAACATATCATGGGTCACTGAGGAGGATAGAAAGGTCCCCAATCCAAAACCTAAATGGGGACTACCCATATTATTTTGTGATGAAGTGTCCATAGTATCCCTATTGGGGTCTCGTATCTAAGCCTTATAGAACATATCCATGTATGGTACATTGCGTATGCCACTCGTAATATCACTATAGAAAAATGATAGTTAGTCAACGTCCTTGACCTCAATATCATCCTTCATGTGCCAGATTGGATATCTCCACCAATCTAGATACCGCCTTCGTTAAAACCCAAAGTTTCATTCCACCAGCCCTCAGGGAACTATCAAAGAAACGAAGAAAGACACCAGCTCTTTTTATAAGGCCATTCCGAGGCACTCCCCAACACTTACCCCATGGTAGGTCTCAAAAATGTTACCGCTACCAAATCTAAAGAGGAAATAGTCCAGCTTAAGGAATGACATCTACCCCTGCCCGTAGTCTGTGCTAAGGCACTAGAGCACCCATTGGTCACTTTAAAAGGTCCCTCGAAAGAATACGTCCACTTCATCACCAACATGACAATAGCTACAATACTTAATAATTGTACTTTTAACATCTTCCCGGTGCCTATAATTTGGAGGCCCTTTCAGTCCGTCCTATCATCATAGGATTCCCGCCTTATCCCTCATCCTAATGTATCCCTCTCTAAATAACACTTTTATGATATTGTAAAAGTTATCCTTCCTCCCTTTGAGGTCATAATAAACAGTTATTTCAAGTTTTTGCTATATGTGTTGCATATGATGATTATGAGTCCAG
The DNA here is from genome assembly GCA_949130495.1 of Sambucus nigra. NCBI lineage: Eukaryota > Viridiplantae > Streptophyta > Magnoliopsida > Dipsacales > Adoxaceae > Sambucus > Sambucus nigra. The sequence goes on from OX422216.1 coordinate 184,469,469, forward strand.
TGATGAAATAGAACTCACACCTAATAATGATGACTTTGCAGAGCTAAAATACTTAAAACATTTATAAAAACTTGACCAAATTCAACATACACATATGTGCCCTAATAAATACGACAGAATAATAATAAACTATAGAACTCCCCAAAAATAAAAAAATAGTTACAAATAGGGTCCTCCCTATATGAAAATGAATAAAAGGAGTTGATAGATATCATCGCCCTATTCGTTGATGTGTTCACTTGGTCGTATGCTAACATGATAGGCATCGACTAGACTATCATCATGCATGAGTTACCCACTGTCCCTCATGCAAAGCCTATAAAATAGTGACTTTTTAAACTGATACCCGATTGGTCTTTGAAAGTAAAGGAAAAATTAGAAAAATAACTCAATATCGGTTTCATATGAGTAGTAGAATATCCCACTTGGTTAGCCAACATCATACCGTACCCAAAACCAATGGCGAAGTATGAATGTGTGTAGACTATAGGGATATCAATTGAGTCTTTTCCAAGGGTCCCTCTACCCCACAACGACTTATCGTTATATCGTATAACCGATAATGCTCTTAAATCTTAATTTAATTGATTTTCAGGCTACAATTAGATAAAACTTCACCCCGATCACTAAAAGAAAACTAGGTGTATATCCCTAGAGGATGTGCTGTCATATAGTTATGCCCTTAGGTCTCAAGAACGTCGGTGAACCTTACCAAAAAGTAGCCACAATCAACATACGAGACCTCATACACAAGGAATTAGAGGTATACTTAGATGACATGATCATAAAATCTAAAGCCATAAAGGACACATTCCAACACTCTGAAAATTCTTCCAAAGCATACGCCTCTTTAAAATGAGGCTAAATCCTCAAAATTGTCTCTGAAGTCACTAAAGGGAAAGTGCTCAGATTTATTATCAAGAAAGATAAAATCAAGGTAGACATCGATAAGGTCAAAGCCATATAGAAGATGCCACCACCCAAAATAGAGAAAGATGTGATAGGGTTCGTAGGACATATATAGTTCATAAGTTGGTTCATCAACTAGCTTACCACCATATGAAGACTAATCTTCCATATACTAAAAAAGGAATCATCCAAAGAATGGAATGCTCAGTGCTAGGAAGCATTCGAGAAAATAAAGGAGTACCTCACTCACCCACCATTATTAGCACCTCGCCGATTGAGATAACCTCTCCTACTCCGCATTACCATAACCGACATGGCTGTAAGAGCCATGTTGGCTAATACTTAAAAAGTTCCTAAAAGTTATGTGCCATCTACTATGTCAACAAAAATCTAGTCTCCTATAAGCTCAAATACTTGTCCTTGGAAAATGATTGTGTATCTCTCACGTGGATCACTCGCAAGATCCTTCATTACATGATTTTCTTCAGCATACGACTCATCTCTAGGATTAATCCCCTGAAATAGCTATTTGAGAAATTCCCTCCCTCCAGTCGAATGGAAAAATGGATATTGTTGATATAATTATTCGAGATCAAAGACGTCACGCAGAAAGCCACCAAAGCATCGACCATTTGTGAAATTCTGGTAGGGAAACCTATGTCAAAACAAATAGAGTAAAACAAGGTGGAATTCCTCGATAAGGGTTTCTTCGCCTTAAATGATAGAGAAACTTGGGAACTCTACTTTGAAGGGGCCTCAAACAAAGGGGATTCATCATCAAAATTATCCTCATATCTCCCCACTCATGACGACTCCCCACTGCTATCAAACCTACCTATGAATGCAATGACAACATGGCTGAGATTGAGGCTTACACCACGGGCCTCAAAATACGATAGAAATATGAATTATTGATGTGAAAGCCTATGGAGATTTAAGTTTGGACACAAGTAAGATAATAGTAAATGTAAAATCCTAGATGATAAATTAAAACTACACCATGCCTACTTTGAAGAGGTAGCTTTTTGATTCGAGCATATCGAATTTGACTTCCGCCTCAGAGTCAAAAATAATTTTGTAAACGCACTTGCCACGCTGGCCTCCATGATAGACATACGAGGAGGAACTATAAAAATCACATTCAGCATGACTAGATGGAACTTATCTTTTTCTCCTTTGAGATCAATGCCATAAAAAAATGTTAGTAACACCCACAGTCTAATACTATGACATATGGAACTTGCTCAGCAGAAAACATGACCTGCCTAATGCTTACTCAAATGAACGACTTACCCTAAGGCGATGAGCATTCCAATTCATAATTTTTGGGTGTAAACTCTACAAAGAGGGTTCAACAGAATATAATTAAAGTGCATTATAGAAAATGAAACCCTCGATATTATAGACAATATCCATGGTGGAAAATGTGTCCCGCACATGAGTGGGCATACCCTCTCCTGAAAAAATCCTCAGAAAGTTATGCTATTGAACCACCATATAAAATTATTGCACGGATTACATCATGAGGTGCCTCAAATATCAACTTTATACCCCCGATAACATTTATCTCCCTGAAAGCTCTACCATATGACCTCTCCCTGTCCTTTCTCCACCTAATGGAGAGACATCATAGGGAAGGTAACCCTAAGTCCTCCACTAGGAATGGATTTATCCTAGTTACCATCAACTGTTTCACCAAATGAGTCAAAGTAGTATCTTATTCAGTGTTACACGCTAACAAGGTGGCCAAGTTTATACGTTGAAACATCATCTGCCGCTTCAGCATACCCAACGAGTTGGTATTAGACAGCGAGTGTCACTTTGAACAAGAAGTCTCAAACTTACTACATGAATATGGGATTATTCTTTATAAGTAATCTCCATACAACCCTTAAACCAATGGAGCAGTCAAAGATACTAACAAAAATGTCAAGAACATCATCAGCAGGATGATACAGACCTACAATGACTAGTCAGATAAAATTTCATACGCCCTCTAGGGTTATTGTACTATAGAATGAAACTTAATAGAAGTTACCCCTGCCCATAGAACTTAAGATACCCTCATTACTAGTTATGATCGAAATCCCAGTGGATAAAATTGACTCGGTCTAAGACTGTTACGATGAACTAACTCTCCTAAATGAGAGGAAGTTAGATTCCTATTATCACAATTAGGGCTACTAGCAGCATATCTCTCGAGAAATTAATAAGAAGGTAAAAAAAAATCACATACAAGAGGGTGAATTAATCCAAAAGGAAAATCTCAAACCCAGAGAAGAATGTTTCCCAATTAGAAAGGATCCTACTTTGTCACTAAAATAAACTCTGATAATGAGGCTTCCTTAGCTTATCTTGATGGAGTCACATTTTCCCAGCCCTTCAATCTTAACCAATTGAAGAAATAATTTCCTTGAACTTATCTGTGGTGAAATGGAAAAGGCCAATTTAACACAAAAATAATCGGTCATAATGGGAAGGGAAGATAATGCAAGCTAATGCACATTCCTAACCCTATATTAAAAATCCCACTTGACCCACCAACCTTTTGTTTGAAGTCATCTACAACATTTTGATCCCTAACTTTTGAATATAAGAGAACAACATACACCTTATTCTCTGTTATTTAAGAGAACAACATAGACCTTATTCTCCGCTATGTTTTTATTTCAGACACTCAAATACAGAAACCTCGTTGACTTTAAATCGGAGATACGTAGGCAACACGGGATATCACTGCGGGCCCAATATAAATAAATACCAAAAAAACCTATTTTACGAGAAAACCCTACTTATGGTCATTGTGCCCCACCTCCAAAAGAGTTGGTGCGGTCTAAATAAACTAAGTTTCAAGTAATAAAACTAGGCTCTAAGGAACTTTGAGACTCCGTGGGGTTCCTAATCTAAGAAACAACACACGTGGGATAAAATTATGAACCCGAAGTTAAAAAAGGCCTATTAGGAAAGTGCACCTCCCTATACCCTTCTCCTTAGAAATAAACACCCAAACAAGACCCCCTTACAAACACCCCACATCCCGTGATGTATCATCAATAGACAGGTTCACTAAGGACTCCTTGAAAAGGAAACCTTATTTGGGGTGAAAAAATGGCACTCCCAGCAAAGAAAGGGGAGTTCCCTTACCTCATGCACCGACATCAATTTAGAAATCTAGCTCATCAAAAAGAAGATAATGTTGACATTCTCCAAAAGAAAATTAAAAAAGAGAGGACACTTTTCTTTCCATATGTATATATAAATATCCTTATTTATTTATTTTTTGTTTTAATTTTGAAGAAAATATATATGTGTGTCCCCCACCGTGTCCATAAAAAGATCTTAGGTGCAACACCATGTATTTTTAGTGCATTATTTTAATTGCAAAGATTAATTATGTGCGCATGATTTGACATGTAATGTCACTATTTATATTCTATATGTGTTATATAATTCATATATGAAATCAAATAGAATACATGGTAATTTATTAGTTAAATATTGGAATTGACTTTGTATTATGGGCGACTATGGAATTGTCTGGGACTAAGTGTCAAGGGTTTCCTTATTTTGATTATCCTCTTGGTATTGGGTTCCACTGATTGTAAAGTATTTTCTTATAATACCAAGTCACATAAAATTAATTAATAAATAAGTTTTAATTAATTTGACTGTAATCAATTTATAATTTAAGAAAATGAGATAATTAATTTAATAGAATTAAGTATTATTCATTTTGACCGTTAGGATATTGGGAATGTTCGTTTTGGACTTAAAATGACGGGCTTTAAGACCATTTGAATGGTTTATAACTGGGGACAAGATTTACACCATTTAGAAAGTTATTTTAGCTCATTATGTTGGGACTGTGGTTCGGCCTAATGGTAGTTTTGCGCGAAGTAGGTTTATAAGATTAGAAGACAAAAACCTTAAATACATTTGGAGCATGGGAGAAACCTTAGGAGGCCAAGGAGGGAAGAGGCCCTCAAGGGAAATAAGGTTTGTGACTTTGAGGTTGGAATTCTTACATTTGTCCTAAGATAAGTTTGCATCGTTTGAGAATTTAAGTGGATTTGTGTTGTAGTAATAATCATTGGATTCTTAATTAAAACTTATACAAATAGGAAATTTTAGTAATCTAAGTTATCATTTTTGGAAATTGACTTTTATTGTATGTTAATGCTTAATCATATCGATGAATTTAATAATTTAATGTTATATCCCTTAGCATAGTCCATTATAGAGTATAATATTAATTGAGTTAGTGTAAATATGGGTTCTAATGGTTAGTTTTATTATTCCCATGCTAATTTGATAGTTGAAATCAATTCTGAGTTAAAATGTCAAGTTATGAACCTAAGAGGTTAGATTTTAATATATAAGGCTTAAATATCATGATAGGTTGTTCCTTATGAATTAGAAACTTTGGATGGTCCGTCAATGGCTGATTAGGTCTAATAGGTTGGTATTTTGGGGCTGGAGGTTGTATAAATCCGTAAGGGTAGAAAGTTGGGTTGTGGAGCATGTGCGCACATCTCATTATTGCTCGTGCGAATAGAATCCATGAACACAGATAGGGTTTATTCTGTGTGCACGGTTTGCTGAAATAGAATTGTAGATAATTGAATTACAAACACATGGACACTAGTTTCATATTATTTTTATTTAATTTATTATGAATATGCTACCAAAGGTGAACAAGGTTAAAATTTTGAGTTTGTGATTTTAGGTTTGGGTTTTGTGTAATGTTCGTTTGGTTAGGGCCTTGTTTTGAAAGTTAATTCCCAAATAAAAGAGATAAGTTAAATTAATAAGTAGGTCTAGTGACATAAATATGTGACAAATTATATCTACTACATAATAATTTATGAGCTAATATACTCAATTTTAAGTACATGTGAGTACTGTACTTATATTATTCAAATTTATGGTTCATGTCATGATTACACCAAAGTAAATGTGAGGATTATATTTATACTATTATTCTTATTTAAATATATGGTGCATGTCAGGATTGTACCAAAGTACATGTTAAGATTATACTTATATTATAATAATAATAATAATAATAATAATAATAATAATAATAATAATAATAATAATAATAATAATAATAATAATAATAATAATAAAAATAATATTTTATTATTATTATTATTACTATTATTATTATTACTATTATTATCATTCAAATTTATAGTGCATGTCAGGATCGTGCCAAAGTACATGTCAGGATTATATTTGTATTATTATTATTCAAATTTATGGTGCATGTTAGGATTGTACAAAATTTCATGTACATATCCAGATTGTACTTATATTATTATCATCCCAAATTCTGGTGCATGTCAGGATTGTTACAAAGTTATAGTACATGTCAGGCTGTAAGGAGTGTACTATTACTTAACATTTTACTTGAGATGGGTAATAGATATATATATTAAGATCATATGGGATTGGGGTTAAACAAGTGTTTTATTTGGGGTTGTTTACGTACTTTCCTTAATAAATGAGATATGTTTAAGATACAAGATTACCGTAAGAGAAATGGGTCATAATATAAGGGATTAAATTATAAAGGAGAAAGTAAAAATTATTGAAATAAGAGAAGAACATTATTTAGAGGGGTCACATATGGGTTTGGTATCAGAACCGCATGTCTATTTTAGGTTGGTTTGGTTGGGTAATTTGGATGACTTAAAATCCAATTAAAATGTGAGGAAGATGTATTATTATTATTATTATTATTATTATTATTATTATTATTATTATTATTATTATTATTATTATTATTATTATTATTATTATTATTATTATTATTATTATTATTATTGTGGTCCAATTTTAGTTAAATTCTTATTCTTAGTAAACTTGTTGTGTATGTTGTTGTTGAATCTATTTTACAGATCACATGCCATTTTGTTACCCTAAACTTCAGTTGATTGTTGCAGGAGGAACTCTAGCGATGTTCCATTCCTCATTCTTAGGATGTAGGAGACGAGTAGTGTAGCTCAACTACTCCTCGTATTCATTTTTGGTTTTAGTAAGTAATGGTATATGTGGACTTATATTCACGGATGATTATTATATTTTACTATACATTTTATATTACAAGGTTGGTTTATTTTGTATTGTTAATTGTATGGTATCAAAGACGGCTATTAGTAATCCAATATTTTATTATCTCCCATTTTATCTTCATGTATAGTTTTATTTATTCCGTTATGATGAGAATGTTACCAAATATTTTTTTTCTTGTGATTTTTATATTAGACCTGATCAATCTATTTATGAAGATATCACAGGTTAACTGAGGTGGATCAACAAAAATTTTTGAAGGGGGTGCCTATCATCGATCTTCTTAGGGAGGACCTCGACTATTAGTGATTTTTGGAGCGGCACATGATAACGATTTCCTTTCTGCTTCTTAGGGTGGTTTGGTTGTCTGGAGTTAGGGTGGTTATGACGGAGGAGGGGAATTTGACGAAAATAGAGAGCAAATAGATACAAAAGATGAGCCAAGGTTGATGGATGGAGATAGAGAGGACCATAAGGTTGAGCAGAAAGAGGAAGGTGTCTTGCCTGAGGGTGGTGTCAGGGTTCAGGGGGTGTCGTGCAATGGGGGTAATGGGTCCAAGAGGGACCCTTTAGACTTGATCGAATCAATAGGGGCATTGAGGGAGGGTCTATGGATGAAGTTTGATAGGAGGTGTACGTCGAGGCAAGCTCCTGGGAGTTCAAAATGAACTTCATATGTTACATACATGGATTTAGAAGGGTTGGGTTTAGCATCAGACTCCAGGATGGGTGATGGGTTCCACCCTTTCCTGATTCGAGTTTTGAGGATTTTGATGTTTGGAATTAGTAGATGGCTACTGAAGAGAGGATGAGGGTGAAGGCGATGGAGGAGGGCTAGCCTAGGGCAAGGCTTAGATAAAAGAGTCTACCCGTGGCCATATCGACCGAGATCGCACACCTAAGCGGGGATTTCAAAAGGTCTTGCGGCCCCTTTTAATTTAGGAACACTTAGGTCGTCTTTGGTATGGGGTAAATGTAAAGATATAGAGTCGCCAGCCTATTTTGCAAAAATAGGCAAAAGAACTTGTTTCCGCCTTGAAAGAGAAGCATCAAAGACAAACTGATGCCATACGAAAGAAATAGTTCGGGGGTTCGGGGGCTAAGTTACGGAATGGGAAGGTGTTAGGCACCCATCCTTCCCTTTGATCTCTGATGGGCTTGTGTTGTTGTTTTCCTTTAATTCTTCACGAAGTGTGTGAGCGTGTATATATAATGGAGATTCGAATCGCTCAACTCACACCGTGTGAAAGGTAGAGTGAGGTAATCCCTAGGAATGTACCCATAATAATATATATAGAAAATATGATTTATGCGTTTATCGAGATATTAATCGTTATTATGAAACGATAATATGTACTGGATGAAACGCTAACAGATATAATGTGTATAATAATGCAAGAATGTGATGAAAATGAGGAATTAGGAAAATTAGAAATTGGACTCGAATCTCAGGTTTTAATCTGAAACGCCTACATAGACTATAAAGGCATCAAAGTCCATGTAGTTCGAATGTGGCATGGGGGTGGAGTTTATCCCATAGATCCGAACAGGATTTCATTATATGTGTGTGTGTAGAAAAATATGTTTTAGTTTTGAAGAAGTGTGATGGATAATCCCGTTCAGAATTTTTGGGTGTAACCCTCTTTTTGTTTTTTTATAGAAAAATAAAGTACATGCAATATACTAATAAAAATGTAGATATTAATGTGTATGAACTAAAGTAAGAACTAAATTATGAATCTACTGAAATTTATGCAAAACAAAAAATTTAAAGAGAAAGGGAAGGAACTGGACCTTCTTTGAAGCTTGATCTTTGATCTTAGATGAGCTCCGTTGAATGTGATATGAATGTGGGATGGGAGGGACTGATATTTTTGGTAAATTGGCTATGAAAAGGATGAGAATGAAATCTTGAATGGAACTTCACATAGAGGAACTTTGCTGATTTCCAGAGAATGTTGTTGAGATCACTGATGTTGATGAATCTCTTCTGCTGGTGTCCTTAATAGTGAGCTAATTTACTCATTTTATAGGATCAGGGGTTTGAATATTGGCATAGCCTTAGTCCTTCCTATCGATTGGAGACCCTCGAACCATTGCCGATAGGCAGGGCAGTAGACCTACCAATTGGAAGTCTCGTGTAAATTTTCCTGGAAAAATTATTGTAGAACACAATCCGTTGTTTCAAAATGTACGCTGGTCATATCATTAAAAAGTTACTTCAGAGACCTTCAGGTGTCCTTTGAATCTCTCCCGGGTCCTGGAGTTTACTTTGGGTCAAATATGGCTCGAAAAGACACGTCGATCCTTTGGACGGGAGATCGTTAGATGAAAATGGATTGTTCTTCGGCATGGTAAGTCAGAATCGTGCACAGAGTGGACCGTTGGAAAGGTTAAGAGATGTACTTAGACATTCAAAAGAGTTTCACTTAGTTCGAAAAGTTGACCTTGGTCAATCGGTGCCTGAAAGCTCCCGGTAATCTCTCAGGCTAGAATGGATCGTTCATTCTCACTGTAAGTCAGAATCAAGAAAGAGGCGGATCGTTGTAAAGGGTATTCAGTTCCCTTCAAAGATTCATTCGGTCTTATTTGAGATAAAGAGTTAACTTTGGTCAAACAGAGCCAGGGAGCACCCGATGGATTTCGAGTCAATTTTTGGGGGAAAAATAATCATTCGTCTGAACGGTTATGTCATTTCGCACATGGGGCAGACCATTGGAAAAGGGTTTCAGTTCCCTTCAAAGATTCAAAGAAATTTTTCTCTAATGGTAGAGTTGATCGGAGTCAAACGGGGTTTGAGAGTTCCCAATGGCCTCTAGATAGGTACTTGGAGTGTGACCTCGGGTTTGTAGTGAAATAAAGAGGTGTTAGGGACCTGAGGATATACTTAGGGGGTCCTAGAATGTGGTGTCTATATATCCCCTTGACAGGTGAGTTTGGAATAAGAAAAATCCATCTGATAGACACCACGTGATGTTTTTGGAAAGAAGTCGATTTTGTGGACCTAAGGGATGAGGATGACCGGTTCAGAAGGTTGAGGTCAATTCTGAGGACCTAAGGGGATGCTAGGGATGGACGATTCTGAGGACCTAAAAAGGGGAGATGACTGATGTCAAAGGTAGGGAGTGACCAATTATGTGGGTCGAGGTCAATTTTGAGGACCTATGTTGTAGCGACCAATTCTGTGGGTCGAAGACGATTCTGAGGGCTGAAGTTAGAAATGACCGATTCTGAGGGTCGAAGAAAATTCTGTGGATCAAAGCCAATTCTGAGCGCTTAAGTAGAAGCGACCAATTTTGGGAGTCGAAAGTAATTCTTTGGACTTAAGATAGGGGTGACCAATTTTGTGGGTCAGAGCCAATTCTGAGGGCTTAAGTAGAAGCAAAAAATTCTGTGGTTTGAAGCCAATCCTGAGGGCTTAAGATAAAAAAGACCAATTCTTCAGGTTGAGGGCTTAAAATAGGGGTGACCAATTCTGCAGGTCAAAGCCAATTCTGAAGGCTTAAGTAGAAGTGACCAATTCTGCGGGTCGAAGCCAATTTTGAGGGCTTAAGATAAAATCGACCAATTCTGCGGCTCGAAGCCAATTCTGCGGGCTTCAGATAGGGGTGACCAATTCTGCGGGCCAAAGCCAATTATGAGGTCTTAAGTAAAAGCGACCAATTTTGCAAGTCGAAGCCAATTCTGCCAGCTTAAGATAGGGGCGACCAATTCTTCGGGTCAAAGCCAATTCTGAGGGCTTAAGTAGAAGCGACCAATTCTGTGAGTCGAAGACAATTATGAGGGCTTAAGATAGAAGTGACCAATTCTGCGGGTTGAAGCCAATTTTACGGGCTTAAGATAGGGGTGACTAATTCTTTGCGTCAAAGACAATTTTGAGGGCTTATGTAGAAGCAACCAATTATGTGAGTCGAAGCCAATTCTGAGGGCTTAAGATAAAAGCGACCAATTTTGCAGGCTTAAGATAGGGGTAACCAATTTTTCTGGTCAAAGACAATTTTGAGGGCTTAAGTAGAAGAGACCAATTCTGCGGGTGGAAGCCAATTCTACGGGCTTAAGATAGGGGTGAGCAATTCAGCGGGTCAAAGACAATTCTGAGGGCTTAAGTTTTCTTGGGAAAATTTGTAGACTCAACTAGGGATATGTCTCCTGTAGTTCTGTTAAGGATTTGGGGGAGCATTTGATTTCAGCCTCTGCTGAGGAAGAGGGAATGATTCGAGGATTGGATTTTTTCTTAGCTAGGGAATATCTTGTTTTTGTGGTGTCCTTTGGGGATGTTTCTAAGGAGACATGGAATTGATTTCGGGACTTCCACTAGGGAGATAAGAGTTCTTCCATGGAAATGAGTGTGGTAAAAATGTTTTTTCTTAGTGAAAATGGTTTTAAAATCCATTTGGGAATTTGAGAATTTTGGAGGATTTTTTGAGATTTTCTGGCATTTTTTAGGAATTATTGTACGAAATTTTAAAGAGGGTGTTGACTGGGATGATTGGGAGGGTTACAAACGACAATGGCACGGTGTTTTGAGGTACCTTGAGCAGGTGGAGGGACAATGTTGATCAGTGGGTGGCATGGAGATGCCGATTGGCATGCCCCTTAGCCACCTATAAAATGGGGTGGGTTCTCCTCATTTTTTTTATATAGTTTTCTAACTTGCCTTCTTCTGCAATTATCTTATGCAAATCATTCTAATGTTCCCAAGTCAAAAGATGGTTGATTTCTCAAGTAGATCAACATATATGGCAAGGATCAATGCCGATGATTGGGCAGACTTTGAATGGAGGGCTAGGGTGCTCCTTGTTTTAGGCTGCGAAAACTCTTTTGACTCATTCAAGCCAGTGGAAGATGATTTAACTCTATTGCGCGAGCCTTCGGATCATTGTTCTTCTATGGTGGTGAACCGTGGTGGTTATGTAAGTATTGATGACCTTTGGTATTCTCTTCTTTTTTTCTTCGCAATATTTCCTTATTTCTTGAATTTTGACAAGGGTTTTTGCTTTCTGCTTTTGACAGTCTGATGTTTCTACGTCGACTACGAGTGACCGAGGGACAATGGGGATTAAGTATGTTTGGGAGTACCTTCCATCTGTGGTGCGTTGGATGGTGTCATTAGCCAGTTTTGGAATATTGGCATCTACTTTGGATGAGATGCCTCATTCTACAACCATTTTCTGTGATCTAGGGGAGAGTGGCGGGACACCACCCACACCTTTCATTTTGGCTTTGGGGAGATGATGGTGACTCCCATAGATGTACAACAGCTGCTAGGGCTGGATTGCAAAGGGGTGCAGATTGAGGTGGATAGGACTCAGAGGGTGACGCCAGAGGCAGTGACGGTGGCATTGGGTGATGTGTAGAGGGAAATATTTGGGGACTCTCTTCGTACGTCTCTTTTGAGAGAGTTATTACCGAGGAGGAGGATTGATGAGAGTGACAGGCGGTAGGTGCGACATATGGCCCATTTATTTATTCTGCTGGTGTTGGGGGGGTTCTTGGTGGCGACGAGTGGCGACGTCATCCATTTGTGGTTTTTTCCATTCTTGATGGTCTTTTCGAACATTTGTCTTTATGACTGGGGGTGCCTGACCTTAGCAACCCTTTATTATTTTATTGATGCATTCAGCCGGTGCTGTCGACAATCTTTTACTGGGGCCGCGTATGTTCTTGAGATATTCTTTATTTTTCCCATTTTACTTTATGCATTCGCATTTTTCCTTCATGCATTTTATTCTTGATTTCTTAATTGCTGGCCTTTTTGCCCTTTGCAGATGTGGGTTTATGACGTGATTAGGTTTAACACCCAATTTATGGCTTTGAAGGGCGAGTCTATTGGGGACTTCTATCGAATGTTCCGGTGGCGAAAGTACAACTAGAAGTGTAAGAAGTTTCTTTCTTTGGAGGCAGTGCATCGAGTCTTGAGTGGCCTGGGGAGTGAGTTGGTAAGTCCTTCTCTCCTTTTTTTTTCTTTTGAGATTGTCTTTACTTTGATGATGATTTCCTGATATTGATATTTTTTATTGTTGGCGCATTTTCAGGTGACCTTCTATCCTTGGGGGATGGATATCTAGCATACGGGGTTTACTGGGGGACATGCACAGATGTGGCGTTTGCTGGTGCATAAGTTTGGCTACTCCTGGTACCTTGGGGAGAAATTAGTTCGACAGATTATGGAAGATGAGGTTGCGATTCCACCGGCAAAGGCCCCAGTGTATACGAGGCGAGTGGATGAGATATCGGATGATGCACGGGTAGCAACGATGATGAGTGAGCCTTACCCGACATGTACCAACATGGCGGTGATGTATAATTATATGGACTTTATGTCGATCTTGTGATGCTGCCCAAAATATATGATGTGATGCCTCTTCCCCATAGGGGCTTGAGTCGACCGATGGGATCCTCCCACAGCGTAGGCGGTGCGTCGACTTCAGCTCCGGTAACGACTTCAGAGGTTCCTTTTATGTGGATGGACACTCCTACCTATAATATTTAGTGGGATGACGGGGGATCGGCGCGTCTGCTGAATCGTCCTAATGTGATGGATTCAGAGGAGTTTGGCTTGATAGAGGTGGTCCTTCGACTTGAGTTATACTTTTCATTTCTTTGTCTTTTTGATTTCTTGATTTCTTTCTTTGCCTCAGACTGACTGATTTTCTCTTTCCTATTTTCTTTTGGAACACATCTAGGTCTCCACCACTTGGCTAGGGGATATTAGAGATTGGATATCTTTTATAACTGCCCACATTCGGGATGCGATTTCATTTACTTCTTGCTTGGTGCCATCTGCCTCATCTAAGGAAGGGTCTGGCTCGAGAAGTGGTGGCTCATTATCCCATTGTAGAGGAAACAGAGCGCGCCGTAGGGAAGAGGGATCTTAGAGAGAGAGAGAAGGAGAAGGAGAAGAGAGATAGATAGAGAAAAAGTAGGTGGGTTCGGGCTGAGTCCCGTTGTATTTTTTTATTTTTGCTGTAATACTGATGTAACACAACAAATATCTATGCAAATGAAATGAATTTTTTTGTTCAATTTCTTTTTTAGTGACTAATGGCCATGCTCTTTTTACTTTGCTGCTGAGACCATAAAAAGAAAAAATGATTGGAGAAAGATATTATTTTAAAATGGGATAAGTAAAAACACAAGGATAAGGAAATTCAGAATTCCCTTAAAATAAAAAGTATTTTTATTAAGTTTTTTTTTTTTATTTTGACAAAAAAGGAAAAAGAGAATTTTCCCAAAAATAACAGGTTTTCGATCAGCATGGCCCATGTCCTACCTATCGGCATGTCAGTCCAGTCCCCCAATCCAAGGCTTTGATTGTACTTTCTTATATTGATTGGTACTTCGTGGGGTAAGTTTTCTTTCGATTTTTGCAGGGTTCCTTATCTTTGTTTGAAAGACTTCAAGTATAAATAGGGGTGTAGATGAAGCTTTTCCTTCACACTTCCACATTCCCTATCCTTTACCTTCTTTTTTGCTCATTATCTTATTATTCTGTGATATGGCTCTCCCTGGTAGTGTTGAGTTTGCCAACTAACTCGAAACCTTGGAAGCAATGTGCTCCTACAACATTGACTACGATGCTTTTAACATGAGATGAGTCTCTTTATACCGTAATCCGTCCATAGAGTGTAATATGCTGATGGTGGCGGTTGGGTTCTGGTACCCTGAAGACCATGTCTTTTACTTTGGGTTGGACAAAATCTGTCCGACCTATGAAGAGTTTTCTTCCATATTGGGGATAAATCCCAGAATTGCAGCAGCTCTACCTGAGTTTTTTGATCCCCTGAGGAGCTATTGGCATGACTTCTCCATATTTCACCTTCGGCATCCAGGTCATTGGTCGTGGGAGGAATAATTTGTCTTTCTGCAGTCTGTACATTTACAGGATGTTAGTTATGCTGGCTATGCTAGATCCATCATTTTGGGCCTTATTTTAAAATTTATATTGGTAATTGGGGAAATACTAGTGGACCCCCAACTTGCAGCTGTCAATTCTTGGATGTCGTACCGTCAAAATCCTGCGATGGTGATACAGGCAGAGACTTTGAATGGTCTGAATGCCTAGATGGAAGGTCGTTCTGACTTTTGTAGGGGTAGCCCCATAATGCTATTCATGTGGTTGTCAGAGAGGTTTCGTATGGCAGTCCCACCTAAGTATCCTTTGCCGGTGGTGCCATTCTTTTCACATTATGTCATTAGTGTAGGCCTGGACATTAAGAGCTGGAAAAATTGGTTCGTGGAGCATGGGGCTCGAAGCTTCTGCTGGTTAGTGCCTTAGGGGGGAGCTGTTTCCCATTCTGGAACTCGAAGAATACCAATATGTTCGGTTGGTAGGCCTCCGAAAAACCTCTTTCTACTTTTACTGATGACTTTCACTTTAATTTGGTTGGGAACAAAGTGTTCCACTCCGGACACTATACTTCTTTCCCGTGGAGGATCTGATAGAGCATATGCGCATGCAGCTTGGATGTTTGTTGGTGAGTTGACAACCGTCGACCCGTCCATCCCAGTTTATTGGAAGAGTCTAGCATATCAAGTGGTAGTGGAGAAAGGTAGCTCCTAAGATGCTGACTGTGAAGACTGGGCAAATGTGGTTTGCCATATCTGACACTATGGAGGGAGGAGTCATGGTTTTCCACACGCTAGTCTCAGATTATCATTTTATGGAGCGTTTGGGACACTCTATTCAGACAGGGGAAGTTTGGGGACCCCAGGATGTGGGTGATGATGAGGCTGGTTCTTCTGGCAGTTGAGGGTAGGATGTGTGAAGCTTTTATAAAGGGTGTGATTATGTGTTTGGGAATAATTTGTGGGTTATTATGGCTGTGTTGGAACTTATTTTTATTTTGTTTAGGAAGGTAGGAGTAAGCTGACAATGGAAGTTATTTGACTCCCATCGCTAGTGTAATCGTACCAAAATTTTGAATATTGAAATAAAGGAGTTTTTATTCATCTAGTTGTACCTCTTGATGAGTTTTGAATTTGAATTATCTATACCAATTGCTAAGGCATACATAATCCTTTTTTTCATGTATATGTTAAAATGAATTTTCATTCTCGGGGATAAGAAAAGAATCGCATTTTGTGAAAAAAAGGGGTCGTGCTCTTGTAAAGGGTATGAGCTGCCTACGTACATATGAGGGTTTTGAAAATTTTCTAAATTCTTTTTTGAAAGAAAAAAGATTTTTAGAGGATTAGGGCCTATGTAGTTCTGAATAGAGGAAAATGGAGATTTTTTTAGAATAGAATGGAGATGAGAAAAATCGTAGCTCACCGAGATTTTGTACTAGGGGTAGAATTTCTTGAGACGGTCCTGGTTAACTGGAGGCGAAATTTCTTATCCAGCAAGATCGATGTCCATAGCGACACCGTAAGATAAGATGTTTTTCATAATGTAGGGGCCACTCTAATTGGACTTGAATTTCCCTTTGGGGTCCCAGATGGACTCTATAATTTCTTTGACGGCTAAGTCCCCTTCTCAGACACTGAGGTCTTTTACCCTCTTGTTGAATAATCGCGCTATCCGGTGATGGTACCCTTATATGTGATATAGAGATTTCAGCCTCCTTTCATCCAAGAGTGACATCTCATCGAGACGACTTTGATTCCAGTCTTCCTCACTGACCTTGCTTTTTAGCGTGATGCATAGCGAAGTGATTTCTATCTCTACGAGTAAAACTACTTCCATGTAATAGACTAGAGAGTAAGGGGTAGCCCCAGTATATGTTTGAACTAAAGTGCGCAAGCCCCAAAGGGCATAAGGGATCATATCGGCCCAATCTCGACAATTCTCGATCATCTTGCTAATGATGGATTTGTGGATCTTATTGGTTACTTCAACTGCTCTGTTGGTTTGAGGTCAGTAGGGAGAGGATTTGTGTCTCTGAATCCCATACACATCGACCACCTCTATAAGATTTTCCTTAAAGTGTAACCCGTTATCCGATACCAGCTCGTGCGGGACCCCATATCGATAGATGATGTTTTCCAGATGAACTTGGCCACCTTCTTGGCATTCAACCCTGCGTATAACACATCTTCGACCCATTTAATGAAGTATTCCATGGCAACTAGGTTGAATTCCTGCCCATTGCATGATTTTGGTGTAACTTTCCCTATGATGTCAATGCCCCATGTGGAGAACGACCAAGGAGAAGTCATGTTGTACAATTCACATGGAGGCAAGTGTTGTAGGTTAGAAAACTGATGGCATTTGAGGCATCTTCGAATGTAGGCTATGCAATATTGAACCATGGTAGTCCAATAGTGATCCTGCCAGATTTTCTTGACGATCATATGGCCATTCATGTGGTGTCCGCATTCCCCGCTATGGATTTCTGTATCATCTTTTTAATGTCAGCCCCTACGATGCAGTATAAATGGGTACCATCGAAGTTTCTCTTGAATAGTGCTTTATCACAAAAAATATACTGGGCAACCGAAGGGTTTCTCGATATATCTTGACAGAATCTCGTGGATACTTACCATGCTTGAGGAGGCGCCAAATATCAAGTACCACTAGTTGGCTATCTCGGGGTCTTATTTTATTATGAGATCGAAATGGTAGCTATGGGTTGTTTTATCTTGATTTTGGAGAAGGAAAGGGGGCATGGTTATTCCTTTGAGCATGTCAATCATGGAGGCTAGGGTAGCAAAGGCAGCGAATGGGTTATTCTTTGCTCGGGGTAAGTAGTGTAAGGTAATTTCTTAGAATTCGGAAGCTAGCTCTTCTAGGTGGCCATGAAAAGGTAAGATTTCTCATCCTTAACTTTCCATTTTTTGAGTATTTGACCATTGATGAGGGCTGAATCCCCATATACATCAAGGTATTGAATTCCTTTCTTGAGGGAAACTTTAAGGCCTACCATCCATTCCTCGTATTCAGTCATGTTGTTGGTGTAGGGATAAATCCAATTTGATGGCAATGGGAGTGTGGGAGTCATCAGTGGTAATTAGGAGGATCCCAATGCCATACCCCTTCTTGTTGGTAACTCCATCAAATAATATTTTCCATCGATGATCTTCTTGGGATGTATAAAGGATATTCTCATCTCAAAATTCAAAAATCTAGACATCAACTTCTTTCATAGGGTAGTCATCAAGGTAATCAGAGATGGATCTTCCTTTCATGGTTTTCTATGTGACATTTACAATATCAAACTCGTCTAAAATCATCAACCAACGGGCCATTCGACTAGACAATGAGGGCTTCTCGAGTAGGTATTTGATGGGAATTATTCAAGATACAAATTTGATAGGAAAGGCGAGCATGTAGTGCCGTAGATTTTGGGTGACCCAGATAAGGGTGACACATGCTTTCTCTAGAGCTGCGTAGTTAACTTTGTACCTGACCAACTTATGACTGGCATAGTAGATATCTCTCTCTTTGTGGGTTTCTTCAAGGTATTGGGCTAGTAAATCCCCGGCTGCAGTATTTGTAACTGTTAGGCAAAGGAGTAGGGGAAAACCAGGTTACAGTGGCATGAGTATTGGAGGTCGGGTTAGGTATTGCTTTATTCGGTCAAAGTCTTCTTGGCAAGATTCATTTTAGAATTTGGTTGAATCCTTTTGGAGGAGTTTGAAGATGGTCTCATATATGAAAGTCATCTAGCTGATGAACCGGCTGATATATTAAAATTTTCTAAGGAATCTCTGGACTTCCTTTTCCATTCGGGGTGGTGGAATTTCGAGTATGTCTTTCAGCTTAGTAGGATCTTCTTTTATCCCTTTTCTCACGAACCATGAATCCTAAGAGATTTCCTTTGGTAACACCGAAGACATAATTCTATGGGTTAAGTCGCATATGATATTGTCACAGTCGTTCGAAGAATTTTCGGAGAGAGGGAACATGACCTTCCCTATTCTTAGACTTGACAATCGTATCATCCACATAGACCTTGATTTCTTTGTGTATCAAATCATGAAAAATGGCTGTAACAACCCTCTGGTAGGTAGCCCCTGCATTTTTTAGACCAAATGGCATGACGGTGTAGTAAAAGGTTCCCCAATGGGTGATGAATCCGGTTTTCTCTTGATGATCTGTGCATCTTGATCTGATTATATCCAACAAACCCATCAATGAATGACTTAAGAGCATGACTCGCCATGTTATCCAAAATCATGTCGATATTGGGTAGTACGTAATCATCCTTTAGAGAGGCCTTGTTCAAGTCTCGATAGTCGACGCACATGCGAACCTTCTCTCCTAATTTTGGCATGAGTACAATATTTTCTAGACATGTGGGATATTCAGTCACACGAATGACACCCACATTTAACTATTTGACCACTTATTCTTTAACTTTGAGTGACCATTTCGTGTGGAGCTTTCGCAGCTTTTGTTTGACTAGTTTGCGTTTGGGGAGAGTAGGAATCTCATGCTGACCTATCTCAGGGTCAATGTTGGGCATGTCGTCGTAGGACCATGCGAAGACATCCAAACGTTTCTTTAGTAATTGTTTGAGTTGTGCACGTTCATGCTCGTCAAGGGTGGCCCCTATCTTAATCTCATGCAGTTGGCTACTAGAATCGAGATCAATAACAATAGTTTCATCTCATTAACTTGAATGTAGTTATGTTATTTATTATTAACCTTATTTAGATCAGTTAAGAATTGTTCATTTCCAAAATCATCATCATCAAGAGTTTGATTAGAATCAAGACAATTAATGTAAGGCAGAAAAGGATACTCAAAATATTCTTTTATTTTAAAGTAAAACAACATTGAGAACCTCATCAAAGGAGGTTTTTATTACATCTGAGTAAGGGGGAACAACTAGGGAAGAATAAAGGGGATAAACATCAGGGTTAAGTTTAATATTAGCAGGTGGCACATGTGTAGTATGCTAGTTGAGGAGAGGTGCATCAACAGCATTGATCAGATGGGATGGATTCGATGATGTAGCTCGCCCCTGAGTGGATCATGTAGAGTGTTAGCCCCAGTGTCTTCAAATTGAATGAATCCTCAGATTCACTTCCCTCGGAATCTTTGATATCAACAATGGTCTTTTCCATGAGTGGTTACACTTGATGCTGGGAACCCTTGGCCCATGAGTAGCTATCTTGGAAGAAGATTTCCATTCCAAGTTTCACCTTCTTGTCCACATGATCATACCATGGTTCAGGAAAGCCAGAGAAGGGGAAATCTTCACCTTCTCTGATGAATCTTCCGTTTAAATAATCTCTCGAGATGACCTTAGCGCTTTCTAACCTTCTTTTTAGTCGAGGCTAACAGATCATTCTGGGTTCTTCCATCGATGGATGATAGCCCAAGCCACAGGGAGGAGAAGCCTTCTTCAACACAATGGTTTCAAGTATCCCTTGTTGTCTTTATCCTAGCCATAGTATAAGAATGAAGTGAATGTTCTTGAACATTTGGATTACATTGATGTTTCTATGAGGGTTATATTCTGGGCAAACCCTATCTTTAAAATCGCCCCCTGCTGGTAGTAGAAGTGGTTTAACCCAAAAAACTAATAGAAGTATATCCTTTGTCCTGTGATGTATCTTTAGTACTAGATTGCTGGTGCTTGCATTCTCAACATTATCGTCATCGCCCAAGATGGTGATAACCTGCCCATTAGTGAGGAACTTTAGTTTCTGATAAAGGGAAGAAGACACTCCCTTGATGCTATGAAGCCACAGTCGTTTGAGCAACCGATTGAAATAAGCTTGGATATCGATGACTTGGAATTCCATAACCAGATTTATAGGGCCAACCCGTATTGCAAGAATTATGGATCCCATCACTTATTGGAGGGTATTATCATAGGCACGTAGTACGGCAGAGGTTGGAGCAAGGTCTCTTACTTTCAGTCCTAAGCAATTGAGGGTTCTTAATGGCCAGACATTCAGAGTTAATCCATTATCGATAAGAAAGAGCAGAACAGCCTTTCCCATGACTTCGACGGAGATATTGAGAGCATAATTATGGTTTGGACTAATCTTAGGGATTTATTCTTCAGATAAGGGTAGCATTCTAGTAGAAGTTAGACATTCGACCAAATTCACTACTTCTTCTGGCGTGGTAGAAAGAGGAACTGTGGATCCTGTGAGTAGCTTGATCAAGGCATTTCGGTGCAGTTGGGAAGACATAAGGAGTCCCCATAAACTAATGTTGGCTTGGGTTTTCTTTAATTAATTGAGGATCTTAATTTCCTCAAGGGTCATTTTTGGCATAGGAAGGTTCTCAACACTATTTCCTTTGACGTTTACTGATGGCTGTAGGCTTGGGGTTTGGTTGTGCCTCCCTGACTTGGTCATGTGGTTCACGAAAGAGGGGAAAAAGAAAAACCCTATTTCCTCATGGATTTCAAGTTGTTTAGCCACTTTGTTGATCTCTCCTTGTAGCTCCTCAAATGATATCATCCCACGAATGCTGACTATTGGACTAGTCTTTTTTGGACATTTCTCTGAATCATTGAATTCGTCTCCCCATCCAGTAGCAACGACATTATCTTTCCATGAAAAGTCAATACACTCCACAAGTTCAACGACCTCTTCATATAAGTCCTCCCATCCGGTGGGGAGATGTAAAAGAGAAGGGATTATCCTCCCTTATAGTTTCAAAGCATCTAATCACTCAGATATACTACAAATGTTATTGATCTGTCAAAATAAATTCACCATGATCGGTACTATATTATCTAAACAAACTTCATCGGTCTGTACCACCCAATTATCTGACTCTCGAGACCATTTTTGAGCTTCTAAGAATAATCTACTGAATCTTGAACAGTCCACTGTCATCTGAAAGGGCAATTTCAGTCCAAACTTTAGGAGTTGGTTCAATGTTTCTAATAATTCCATATCTTTACCTCCAGAATTGGTGCGGACAGCGATACATGCTCTGGTAAGGAGTGATAGAGACTGATCGACGAAGCTAGTAAGGTGTAAGATAAAGTATGGGAATGTTTGGAGATGTTTAGGAGAGTATATGGGTATGATTGGTGATTTATTTGGTATGATCTAGGTAGATGGGTCAAATTTTAGGTTTTCTTTAAGAAAAATGGGATTTGTATGATTTGGGAGGGGATTGTGGGTAGTGTTTGGTTTAGGATTGGTTGGTGGGGCAATGACATCCCTATTAATTAGGCCTTGGATCATATTTCAAGGGTATAACAATGGTTGGTGGTATGACTAGTAGTTTGGTAAAAATCATAAATGGGCATCTGGTTTGAAATTTTAGGAAGTGGGTTTGGTAATGGAAGAGGGTCCAATAGTTTGATAGATCTTGATAAACAATGGAGAGGGGAGCATAAATATTGGTGTATTCCTTTCGAACTGGGTTAGGGGGATTTCTGGTGCCCATGAAGTGGAAGGCTGAGAGATGTTGTTGATGGTTTAAATTGTGGTACTAACTGGCTTTTTAAACTTTCTAGGAGCGAATTATCCAGATATTTGCTTTCGCTCAACTTCATGCTTGGTAAGTCCTTCTTCTATCTCCACTCCCGCTTCTCGAGGGCTAAAAAATGAGGGTAGTACTATCCTCCCATCGTTGCTCGAACATAAGGTAAGAAGTTCTTCTTCACAAGGCTGACTTGCTTTTCTTCAGAAGGCCGGGTGGTCATGGTGGCTTCTTTATCTCTCCACCTTTCTGTGAAGTTACTGACTAACTCCTCAGGATTATTCTTGAGCATCTCTAAATCACGGCGGGTAACCTCTAATTCTTCGTTGTACTTGTATTGTGACATGAATTTGTGGGCAACATCCTCCTAACTGTAGATTTTGGACTCCTCTGGAGATAAGAACCCGAGAAGAGAGTTGTCCTTCATGGTTTGTTAGAACATACTGCGAAGATAAACGATTAGGGGTCCACTTCACCCGAATTTCTCGATGTTGGTTGTAATGACCCCAATTTCTTATGCCAATATATAATTGTTTTCTTTCAATTTCATCTCACTTACTATCTAATAATGGTGTATTATTACATATGTGATATTCTGGATTCTTAATATAATAAAACCCAAGAATTAAATGTAAAATGAGTCAAATTGATATTTTATGACACATCCTAAGCTAAATGATAAGTTACATAATTATGATTAATTATGTTTGAATCATGTTTATCCCATGTGATGTGGGTAATGTGTCAATAATATATATAATGTTAAGTTATTATACTTTCATAAGGCATGAAGTATCGAATTAATTGCAACTGCAAAATTTTGAAAGTTTTGGTAAAAAATATTTGCGTTGAAGCCTAGTTTTGACCATTGTAATATAACAATTGACTTGAAGTATAAACTATATAGTTTTTTAATTGTTGCGTATTTGGTTTGATATCACATGGTTAGATTAATACATCTATTGATATCTTTTGTTATCGCATCATAGTTGATATTCATGTCTTTTATGTGGATTAGTTTAATCTTATCGTTGCCCGTATGCCTTAATGATCCTATTTACTTAGGCATCATCATGTTTGACTTGTTTTCCCATATTTATATCCCTTATGCAGTTTTAGGGGGAGAAATGGTACTTAGTTCAATTGGGGGAGAAATGAGTAATTAGTTAATTCCTAATCCTTTGTCAATTCCTGAACAAAAAGGGGGAGAATGATAGGGGGAGAAATGGTATCTAATCCTATTATAATCGTATCTTATTTTAGGAGATTTAACTTAGGGGGAGTCACGACCTTCTTAGGTAGATCACATTTGATAAAGGGGAATTAATTTAGGGGGAGTATTTATTTTAAATTCATTTAATATTTTGATATTCCCTATGCGTTTAATGTTTTGCTTATGCGTTTAATGTTTTGCTTATGCGTTTAATGTTTTGCTTAAGTGTGCAGGAATTATTCTAGCGGCAACTTTCATCGACAAAGATAGTCATCCTTGGTTTTAAGCAAGCTTGTATTTTTATTTTGGGTGGGATGTTTTGAGTCTAGTTGAGCTTGACAGCCCTTTAGGATTTTTGTTTGGTTTTTGTTCCGGAATAGCCAAAGGGGGAGATTTGTAAGGACACAAATTTTCAATTGAGTCTTATGTAGTGTTGCCTCAATTTTGGAAAAAAAATATTTGAGTCATAGGATAGTGTCCATATTGTATCCTTTCAACCCAATGACAAGTGTATGTTGAATAAGTAGCGATAAAAAATTGAAGAATACATCCTTGCTGATTTCCGTGCCAAGTTTCACATCATCAACATGTGGATTCCAATGTCTCCTAAAGGTACGAATGCATTAATATATATATATATAGGAGCATGGAAATTTATTTTGGGTGTTGGTATTTTTTTGTTAAACTTTTTTTCGAATTCATAGTTCGAAAGATTTTGTTCTCGGACACCTTTCCACAGAAAAATCATATCAATTCCAAAAAAATTAGAAAAATACGAAACTGGCTGCCACGCGTTCTTATCGAAATTATCTACAATCATGAGAGGTCGTTTGAACCACATTGATTCTCGTTCGAACGAGATTTCAAACAATAATTTTTTTCGTTCTCTCTTATCATTAGAAGTATCGTTCGAACGAAATTGGCGGGAACAGTTTTTTGACAGTTTTATCCCATTTTTCCACTTTTTGTCCCACTATCGTTTTGCCGAATAAATATACTCCAGGACCAGACTTTTTCTCCAAGACTTTTTCATACATCTAAGATAGTTTTTGAGAGAAAATTCTTCCAAGAAAATGTCACCTTGATTTTTGTTAAAATGTTTTAATCCTTAGAACAAAATTAAGGTTTATACACCCATAGTTTGTTTATTCGAAGTTTCTTCATATATATCTTTTCTTGGAGTGCTTGGCACCGAGTTTTTATCTACACCTCAAAGAAGAGAAGTTTGGGTTTACTTCTACATCCTTAAAATAAGAAGACTTGTTTTTGCTGCGGCATTCTCACATGGTGAAAGGCACCATGTGTGGTTGAGGATTGTTCCCAAAAGCTTTATTGGTGGATTCCAAGGTTCCGGTGGAGTCTGGGATTGTCGGCTAAGCAGAGGTTGATACAAGAAGATGCGTCAGGGGCTTGAAGGGAGTCGAGTCGAGTTGTGTAAGTCATCTGCCTTGTATTTTTAAAATTCCGTACTTAGTGGACTTGAGGCTAGGGGTCGTCCGAGGTTTTTCCCGTTGTGGATTTTCCTCGTACATCGCAGCGTACTGGTTTATTTATTTTATCTTTGTAAAATCACATTAGATGCATGCTTAGGTAAAAATATAAATTTTGAATATTCAATTTGGTTCAAATTTAACTTGGGTAAATATTAATTTGATTCAAGTCATTATTTTTTGGATAAAATTTTGTTTGGCCTAATTTGCAAAATTGAATTAATTATTTGTTAGGCAAATTGTTAGGACTCTAGTTAAATTTCTTTTGGGCTAAAAGTTAAATATTCACAAGTTTTTTTTAAAGTGCAATTTTTAATTTTGAGAAAATTAAAATCCGGTTTAGTTTAATTTTAATTTTGGAAGAATTAAAATTGGAATATTTTAATTGTGAATCTTGAAAAGATTACTCATTTTTAAATTGAACCATCTTTATTCCGCAATAAAGGAAGTTAATGTGAAAGGTTTTAAAATTGGGGGTCATCATTCTCATCAACTGGTATCAGAGCTAGGATCGCTAAATTATTGCGTTTGAGATCCTTTTGAGTTTTTAAAACAGAAAATATGCCTGTTTTGAAATTTTCAGTTTTTGATGGTTCTCGCATGCTTGCACACAACTCTTCAGTTTCTATATCTTAGGAGTAATTGCTTTCATGTTTTGCATACTTTAGCTTTTGTGCTCCATGCTATATTATCATGCTAATTGTATGCTTGTTTATCATTTTCTAGTCATTGCGTTATCACATTTCTCATGCTAGAATTATGATTTATGTTTATCTTTTTTATTATATTTATTTTAGTTTGCATTAAATTAAAAATACAAAAAGATTTTTATTTATCATTTTTTTACCCTTTAGTAATTTAGGCTTAACAAAAAATGCAAATGATTTTTGTTTGTCTTTTGAGTAAATATTTTTGTTTGTTTGGTTAAAAAATTTCAAAAACTCAAAAAGATTTTTATTGTGTGTATTTTAGTTCGACACACTTTATGTGGCATATACTTGTGTTTGAATCCCTTCTTTTTCGGTTCCATGTGGCTATAACTTTTGGTTAAGATTGTCAATCCTTAAAATGTTATTTACCATGCTTACATGGAGTAGTTAGATTTTTTGTTGCTATAATGGATTCTATTTTTATATGCCGTAATTCACACATGCACGAGCTCACTTGAAATTTGAACTTCACATGTATACTTGAGCTTTGTGAGGTGTTGTCCTACCAATCTAGTCATCTATGTATTATGTGACCTAGGAGGACTAGTGCATGTTAAAATTTGTTGCACATGAGATTTATGTGAGATATAAAAATGATGTATATAAATGTGCACGGGGAAGGGCCCCGGAAGGAAATATCATCCTTTGCGAGTAAGTCACCGCTTGCTTGGACCTAAAAGAAATATGTGGTCTAAAGTCCTAAAAGAATAATGGCATTAAAAGAAAATATTTGCCAAGGCCTATTTTGTGTAGTTGATTTATTCATTCAAAAGATTAAAATATATATGCTTATTTTGAGGGAGATTGGATGGTACATCAGTGGTTTGCACAATGTACTTTTATCCCATTTGTACTTTCAATGTCATGACTCTATTGGTTTGTAGAATCATCAAAATTCTAGGCTTGTATGAATCGTGTATGTTTGTTCATTGAGTTCAATCTATATTGTCACATGAGGTTATATTCAAATGTGATAAAGTTTGCAATCAAATGAGAACTCCATGAACATGTTTTAAGTGATTGGGTCTAAATTTAATTGTTATTAGTTCACGCCCCGTCACTTCCATTTCCATATGACACATTAATGCCATAAGAGTGTGGAAAACTCATGTGATTTTAATTTTGTGTCATTTGTGAGTTTAGATCTATATATATATATATATATATATATGTGTGCGCGTGCATTATTGGTATATTTAAAGTATGTATATGTAAGGTATTGTTTGGTTTTAAGCCTTTTCCTTACTAGCTAATCTATTTATGCTTTAATTCATAATTGGTATTTATTATTGTTGCGTATTTTGGTTTCATATCACATGCTTAGATTAATACATCTATTTATATATTTTGTTATCGCATCATAGTTGATATTCATGTCTTTTATGTGGATTAGTTGAGTTTTATTGTTGCCATTATGCCTTAATGATCCTATTTCCTTAATCATCATTATGTTTTACTTGTTTTCCCATATTTATATCCCTTATGCAGTTTTAGGTGGAGAAATGGTACTAGGTTCAATTGGGGGAGAAATCACTAATTAGTTAATTCCTAATCCTTTGTCAATTCCTGAACAAAAGGGGGAGAATGATAAGGGTAGAAATGGTATCTAATCCTATTATAATCGTATCTTAGTTTAGGAGATTTAACTTAGGGGAAGTCGCGACCTTATTACGTAGATCACATTTGATAAAGGGGAATTAATTTAGGGGAAGTATTTATTTAAATTCATTTAATATTTTGATATTCCCTATTTGTTTAATGTTTTGCTTAAGTGTGCAGGAATTATTCTAGTGGAAACTTTCATCGGCAAAGATAGTCATCCTTGGGTTTTGAGTCAAGCTTGTATTTTTATTTTGGGTGGGTTGTTTTGAATCTAGTTGAGCTTGACGGCCCTTTAGGATTTTTGTTTGGTTTTTATCCCGGACTAGCCAAAGGGGGAGATTTGTAAGGACACGAATTTCCAATTGAGTCTTATGTAGTGTTGGCTCAATTGTGGACAAAAACATTTGAGTCATAGGATAGTGTTCATATTGTATCATTTCAAGCCAATGATAAGTGTATGTTGAAGATGTAGAGATCAGAAATAAAAGAATACAGTCTTGTCGATTTTCGTGCAAAGTTTCACGTCATCAACATTTGGATTCCAATGTCTCCTAAGGTTTGAATGCATTAATATATATATAGGATCTTGGAAATTTATTTTGGGTGTTAGTATTTTTTTTGTTAAACTTTTTTTTTGAATTCATAGTTCTAAAGATTTTGTTCTCGGACACCTTTCCGTCAAAAAATCATATCGAATCCAAAAAAAATCAGAAAAATATGAAACTTGCTGCCACACATTCTTATCGAAATTATCTACAATCATGAGAGGTCGTTCGAACCATATCGATTTTCGTTCGAACGAGATTCAAAGTCGTTCGAACGATATTTCAAACGATAATTTTTTTTTTCGTTCTGTCTTATCGCTAGAAGTGTCATTCAAACGAAAATGTCATTCGAAAAAATTGGCGGGAACTATTTTATGACAGTTTTATCCCATTTTCCCACTTTTGGTCCCACTATCATTTTTGCCAAATAAATATACTTCGGGACCAGACTTTTTTCCAACACTTTTTCATACATCTGAGATAGTTTGAGAACAAATTCTACCAAGAAAAAGTCCCCTTGATTTTTGTTAAAATGTATTAATCCTTAGAATAAAATCAAGGTTTATACACCCATAGTTTATTTATTCCAAGTTTCTTCACATATATCTTTGCTTGGAGGTTTTCGCACTGGGTTTTTCTCTTCACCTCAAAGAAGAGAAGTTTGGGTTTACTTCTACATCCCTAAAATAAGAAGACTTGTTTTTTCTGTGGCGTTCTCACATGGTGAAAGGCACCATGTGTGGTTGACGGTTGTTCCCAAAAGCTTCATTGGTGGATTCCAAAGTTTCGGTGGAGTCCGAGATTATCGGCTAAGCAGAGGTTGATACAACAAGACACGTCGGGGGCTTGAAGGGAGTCGAGTCAAGTTATGTAAGTCATCTGTCTTGTATTTGTAAAATTCCCGTTGTGGGTTTTCCTCATACATCGCGGCGTAGTGGTTTATTTATTTTATCTTTTGCAGAATCACATTAGATGCATGCTTAGGTAAAAAGATAAAATTTGAATATTTAATTTAGTGCAAATTTAATTTGGATAAATATTAATTTAATTCAAGTCATTATTTTGGTGTTAAAATTTGGTTTGGCCTAATTTGCAAAATTGAATTAATTATTTGTTAGGCAAATTTCTAGGATGTGACACCATGCTCAAAATAATAAAGGGTGGCCAGCCCTATACTAAAATAATCAGGAATCTCAAGTGGATCATTCTTAGCATCTACTAACGATTCTAAAATAAACATGGCTAACAACCCATTATTACAAAAAGAGGGTGATAAAAAAAATTAAAACGTTAATTACATTTCTAAAACCAACCATGAAGCAACTAACAAACAACATGACTTCTATTAAATATGATAAGAGACACACACCTACTCAATTGATATAAAAGAGACAAATACAAGAGTAGAACAAAATATCCAAAATGAAATACCCGAATATGCTGTCGGGTCACATAAAATATAATGAGAAGAAAAACTAAAGTACTACACTAACACTTGGATATAAACCCGATACACAAACTGAATCCTAATCTAGATACACGAAAGATAGGAATCGACTATATCAAAATACCGCAACAATCTGCTACTGCCACAGCTCCACGAATACATTGGATGGATATCATCAATGGTGTCCTTGCGGAGGAACACCTAAAATAATGCAATATATACATGGCATGAGAAAAATATAAACGAGTCAGATACCGAGGTGTGAAAACATTTTTAGCAAGTGCAATAAAGTCCATAATAATTATAAATGCATTATAACATGATTAAAGTGGAGGTGCTCTCTCCATAAAATTTAACTCACCTCTCAACTAAAGTGTGCACTAAACGTATGCACATAATCTCCAAATAATTGCCCAAATATATTTAGGGGCAAAGTAATCTAACTTACTCCCAAAATTTATACTCAATTAAAATCCATCTAAATCATATCCCTAAACTTCTACTATTACCAATCTAAAATATTCATCAACATACTAACATATAAAAAATACATAAACATTCTCTTTTACTATAATTTCTCATATTCTAATTATGACATATATATATATATATATATATATATATATATATATATATATATATATATATATATATATATATATATATATATATATATATGAGTTATTAACATCTAAGTGCTAAGGACAAAACTTCTCCCAATTCTCAATACTGCACTGCGTTTCGTGCGTGGGACATATCGCAAGCAAAATCCAAACAAGGAACCCATCCGATACACTACTCCTGGGAAGTATTAATTATCAAGATTCATTATGACCTCAATTCATGATGCATATAACCCAAATTCTTATATAATGTAAATAATTTAATATTCTCAATTTTCAACAGTGTACGACGTTTCGTGCATGGGACGTCTCACAAGCGAAATCTAAATAAGGAACCCCCGCGATACACTACTCCTTGGCACTGTCGATTGTCGAGATATACTAATATGATAATTATGAGCACTAAGGGATAACTTCTCCTCACTCCTAACATTGCATTGCGTTTCGTGTGCTGGACGTCTCACAAGCAAAATAGAAACAAGGAATCCCCCGATACACTACTCCTGGACAATGTTGGTTGTTGAGGTCCATTATGCCCTCGATACCCAAAGTACAATATACATACTCATATGATTATCTACTCTTAATTTTCACTTTAATATATTCATCGCAATTTGTTCGGCTAAAATCTCACAGAATGAGATTCAATCAATCTTTTTATATCTCTTTACTCTAGAGATAATTATGATATCACATAATCATATACAATTAATATATTATTCACACAAGTATAATAATAACCATCCCAGCGAGCTATAACTCAAGGGTGCAGGTTCTCAATGCTATCATTAACTAGGGAATCACTCACATATCATCCTGGGTAACAACGGTCGGAATCTTACACCGCATTGGAAACAACCATATCACAATGTACGGGAAGCGGTCATAGTTCCTCCTCGGAAATGAGACGAAACATACCTACCACGTCTCACCCCTAATAAAAACAATCACACAATAATAATGGACGCTATGACCTGGGGACTATACGCACCCTGCTCCTCAATCCAAGGCCTTCACCCAGATCGCGCAACTTCCCATGATAGCATAGAGGGGGTATCCTTCACACACACACACACACACACACACACACACACACACACACATATATATATATATCATTCACACAAGATATATACATCATCACATCATATAAATGTATACCATCACACAAGGTATATATATCACACTATTTACATACTTGTATTATGCTCTTAGGTGTAAATGAAATAATATAATTATTTAGTATATTTTACTCTCGATATACTATTCGTCAACAACTCACATAACTTCCCCACTTAGTATACACTATACTATTTCTCACTTGAAATTCACACATCACTTCTATTTGTATGAATCGTCTCTCAATTCTATTTATGTTGAGGATATTCTCTATATCTGCATGCACGTCAATCAACATTTATTATTCTCAATCCATAATATGGTTCAATCTATCATATGAACCTTTAAAGTTATCCCATTTGGGATTTAATTCTAAAATCCATTATCATTAAGTGCATCCTAACTCTCTCTTATAAATCCATAATTATCTTCAAATCAAAATCTCAATAATAGTGGGATTCCCCACTAGTCGGTACGATAATCTCTAAATCGGTATTCTATCGAATTAAGTCAATATGACTCCAATAATTTCTCATAAGGGAAACTCCCTAAAAGTCTCCAAAACACAGTTATCATAAATCATATAGAGATTACCAATCGATAAACTCAAACGAAATCGAACGAAACTCACTCCAGAAAAACTCCCCCAAAACGGCCCTATTTCTGAATCGATTCGGGCCCAATCCGAATTGATTCGGCGTCTAAGGCGAATCGATTCGGGTCTAAAGACCTGGGATTTTGTCTCAAGCTGATCGATTCGGCTTGGGTCCAAATCGATTTGGTCACTCAGACCTGGGCACCTGCAACATTCTGAATCGATTCGGCAAGGGGGCCTAATCGATTCGGCCTATGAGAAGCTACGAAAATAGCTATTTTCATCAAAGCCAAAAATTCCCAAAATCATTTTTATCAACTTCTAACCATTTCTCTTCAACCCCAAACATATTATTAACATTAAAACTCATCCAATAACACACCTCAACTAATTTGTAACCTCAAATCCATTATATACACAACAAATCTAAGATTTCACCCAAAATCTTGTTTTAACATTTTAAACCTAAAATCCATAATTTTATCCACAAATCATGAAATAAACGATACACAAAAATTATTTAGCAAGTTTAATCAATTGCCTCAAATTTGTAGAGTCTGACTCGTCCTCGAAATCGCGTAATGGCCGGAAATCCCAAGCTTTCTCTCTTTCTCTTCTTCTTTTCTTATTCTCTATCTTTTTCTCTTTCTCTCTAAGGAGAATTGTTTCTCCCGTAGGCTTAATAAGCCTTAACTCCCAAAATACACAACTTTAAATGATAATGCACACTTTAAATGACTCGATCACTTTAATTCGAGCCAAATGAACTAAAAATATTTTGGAACCTAAATAAGCCCCATGTACAATCATTTCGACTATCTCGACCATTCGGGAAACAACCACACCCTCAGAATCATCATTCGAAACACTTTCTAACATCTTCAAATTTTGGCGTAAAATGCCAATTTAATTATTCTCCAATTAAATTAATATTTATTTCTCCCAAAATAAATAAATTATTTTCTAAAAAATCTCGGGTTGTTACAGACTTTCCCACTTATAAGAATTTCATCCTCGAAATTAAGCTAAGCCTAATACTCCCAAGCTCAACTAGTTCCTACTACTCTTATCCTCACTAACACTATACCCAAATCTCTATCTTCTCACGTCGAATTTATTTTAAATTTTATAAAACCAATTATAACAACTAGGGCTCCCATACACCCTTTATTTAAGATCTACTCGTATAAACATAATTAGGTTTCACTTGCCTTAAATAGTAAAATAACTCAAAATATAATAAATTATACTAGCATACTAATAATATAACAATTTTGAAAGGTCCAAAGATTTAACTCCTCTCAATTCCTGACATTCACTACTTTCATGCGGGGGAGGTCTCGCAAGCGAAATCCAAACAAGGAACCCTCCCAATACACTAATATGTAGCGACGCCGGGGATTGAGAGTTTGTTAGATCGGGACTACAGTTGAAAAAAAATATGTTTGTGAAAATCATTTTGATATTACCCAAATGCCTATAAAAAGTTTTATTTTGAAAACAGTTTATGTCTTTCAACATTTAAATTAACTACCTCATGCCCATGACACAAGGTTTTAATAATTATCATACGCATAATAATATATAGTTCTCAAAATTAACATAATTATGAGCTAAATTCTCTTGCTCAACAATAATCTACTAAATTCTGAATCATTTCTGTAATAATCTCTCTCATCATAATAATATGTTGTCATACACTAGGCTCTTCCATAGCAGGAATAAAAAAAATATATAAGTGTAGCACGACTATAAATCAAATAGCTTTATCATTACTACTTAACACATTACAACAATTCTTACATTCATAACAAAGTTATAGCTCTCTATTATCACAACACAAGATAATCTATTCTCTCAAAAGATAATAATATTAGAGACTCACTTGCTCAACATTCCCTTTCGGGTCATTCCATACATAATAGGGTTATAGCACTACCCTCTCATAACTATCTTACATACGATACTCCCAAAACTTCATATAGCATAATCCTATTCACACAGGAAAATAACTTACATCATACCTCTCTAGTCCGATTTCATCTCCTCATTAATGGGCTCCCACACAAAGTCCCCTGGCCTAAAATGAACTCGAATCTGCTGTAAGGGGTTCACTTCCAAAACTTCCTCAAATCGTGGTCCTTTACCTCTTTTAGGACAATCTCTCTTTCTATGACCTATTTCCTTACAAAAGAAATATCTACCCAAAAATCCTCTCCTCCCATCTTGAGGAACATAACGCTATTACGACCCTCTATAGTCCGACTTATACCCACTGTCATTACTGGCATTCTATTCTCCATACCTACTTGATGAACTTGAATCTCTAAAGTTCTTACACCCTTGCGAATGAAGACGATATTCATGACTTTGTGACGGTGTCGCATTCACTACCTCAGCAAAAGTCACTAACACTAGGTTCCCTAACAAATGCTGTCGAATTTTTTAATTTAAACCTCACATGAAATTCGATATACGCCTCTCTTATGTATTTAACTCATCATGTACTAAATTTTCCAATCGAATAAATTCTTCTTCATACTCAGCCACCGTTCTATTACCTTGAAGCACATCCATCAATTTCTTCCTCATTTCCTTCTGAATCGTGGAAGGAAAATACCTTCAATCAGAAAGTTCCCAAAAATCTGTTATGGGTAATGTATCTCTCTATTCATATGTGGTGACAGACTCCCACCAATGGATAGCTGCTCCCGTTAACCTAAAGGTGGCTAGAAATTATTTCTGCACTTCATTACATTCAACCATACGAAGGTGACTTTGCATACTATTCTTCCATCGACTTGCAGCCATCGCATCTACTCCCCCTGAAAACTTTAGAGGATGTCCTTTACTAAAATCTTCCCGTATTCTTTCCCACAAAGACGGTCCTAGATGGGTTTGGGCTGCTTGAACTGCAGGTGGATGTGTCATCGCAGAAATGGCAGCAGTTACTGCTTGTACCACAATATTGGCAACTTCATCTGTAGTCATAGTACTTTGAGTCATTTGGGGTTCCACACTTTTAACCCCTTTATTTGCACTTCTTGGATGACCTCTCTTTGGTGGCATCTGAAACAAGAACAATTGTATCATAATGCATTTCAATTGTTTTCTCATCACAGAAGAAAATATGGACGTATGAACACAACAATCCTAATAATAGGGTTCTATATCAAGAATGCTTACAGTAGATTGCAGTAAACCCACACAGATTCTAAAGACACTAGAACATGATGCTCTGATACCACATGTGACACCCCACTCAAAATAATAATGGGTGGCTAGCCCTATACTACAATAATTAGGAATCTCAAGTGGATCATTCTAAGGATCTACTGACGATTCTAAAATAAACACGGCTAACAACCCATTATTACAAAAAGAGGGTGACAAAAAAAAATTAAAACGTTAATTACATTTCTAAAACAAACCTTTCAACAACTAACCAAAAACATAACTTCTATTAAACACGATAAGAGACACACACCTTCTCAATTGATATAAAAGAGACTAATATAAGAGTACAACAAAATATCCAAAATAAAATACCCGAATATGTTGTCGGGTCACAAATAATACAAATACTCTAAGAAGAAAAAATAAAAGTGCTACTCTAAACTTGGGTACAAACCCGATACACAAACGAAATCCTAATCTAGATACACAAAAAGATAGGAATCCACTATATCAAAATACAACAACAGTCCGCTACTGCCACGGCTCCACGAATACACTGGATGTATATCATCAATGGTGTCCTTGCAGACAAACACCTAAAATAATGAAATATATACATGGCACGAGAAAAATATAAACGGGTCAGAGCTCGAGGTGTGAAAACATTTTTAACAAGTGCATACTAATTATAAATGCATTATAACATGATTAAAGTGAAGTCGCTCTATCCATAAAATTTAACTCACCTCTCAATTAAAGCGCGCACTAAACGTATGCACATAATCTCCAAATAATTGCCCAAATCTATCTTGGGGAAAATTAATCTAACTTACTCCCAAAATTTATACTCAATTAAAATCCATCTAAATCATATCCCTCAACTTCTACTATTACCAATCTCAAATATTCATCAATCTACTAACATATAAAATATACGTAAACCTTCTCTTTTACTAGAATTTCTCATATTCTCTCTCTCTCTCTCTCTCTATATATATATATATATATATATACGAGTTATTAGCATCTAAGTGCTAAGGACTAAACTTCTCCCAATTCTCAATATTGCACTGCGTTTCGTGCGTGGGACGTGTCGCAAGCGAAATCCAAATAAGGAACCCCCCGATACACTACTACTGGGAAGTATTGATTATCAAGATTCATTATGCCCTCAATGAATGACGCGCATAACCCAAATTCTTATATAATGTAAATAATTTATTATTCTCAATTCTCGACAGTGCACGGCGTTATGTGCGTGGGACGTCTCGCAAGCGAAATCCAAACAAGGAACCCCCCGATACACTACTCCTTGGAACTGTCGATCGCCGAGAGATACTAATATGATAATTATGAGCATTAAGGACTAACTTCTCCTCACTCCCAACATTGCACTGCATTTCGTGCGTGGGACGTCCCGCAAGTGAATTCCAAACAAGGAACCCCCCGATACACTACTCCTGGACAATATTGGTCGTTGAGGTCCATTATCCCCTCGATACCCAAAGTACTATATACATGCTCATATGATTATCTACTCTTCATTTTCACTTTAATATATTCATCGCAATTTGTCCGGCTAAAATCTCACAAAATGAGATTCAATCAATCTTTTTATATCTCTTTACTTTAGAGATAATTATGATATCACATAATCATATACAATTAATATATTATTCACACAAGGATAATAATAACCATCCCAGCGAGTTATAACTCAAGGATGCAGGTTCTCAATGCTATCATCTACCAGGGAATCACTCACATATCATCCTGGGTACCAACGTACGGGAAGTGGTCATAGTTCCTCCCTAGAATTCAGACAAAACATACCCACCACGTCTCACCCCTATGACCTAGGGACTATACGCACCCTGCTCCTCAAGCCAGGGGCCTCACCCACATCGTGTAACTTCCCATGATAGCATAGAGGGGGTATGCACACACACACACACACACACACACACACACACACACACACATATATATATATATATATATATATATCATTCACACAAGATATGCATACATCATCACATCATATAAATGTATACCATCACACAAGGTATATATATCACACTATAAACATACTCTTATTACGCTCTTAGGCGTAAATGAAATAATATCATTATTTAGTATATTTTACTCTAGATATACTATTCGTCAACAACTCACATAACTTCCCCACTTAGGATACACTATACTATTTCTCACTTGAAATTCACACCACTTCTATTTGTATGAATCGTCTCTCAAATCTATTTACGTTGAGGATATTCTCTATATCCGCATGCACACCGATCAACATTTATTATTCTCAATCCATAATATGGTTCAATCAATCATATGAACCTTTAAATTTATCCCATTTGGGATTTAATTCTAAAATCCATTATCATTAAGCGCATCCTAACTCTCTCTTATAAATCCAGAATTATCTTCAAATCAAAATACCACTAGTCGGTACGATAATCTCTAAATCGGTATTCTCTCGAATTAAGTCAATATGACTCCAACAATTTATCATAAGGAAAAATCCCTAAAAGTCTCCAAAACACACTTCTCATAACTCATATAGAGATTCCCAATCGATAAACTCAAACAAAACCCGACGAAACTCACCAAGAAAAACTCCCCCAAAATAGCCATGTTTCCGAATCGATTCGGGCCCAATCCGAATCGATTTGTCCTAGCGACTCGATTAGGCCTCCAATGAGAATTGATTAGGGTCCAAAGGCCTGGGATTATGTCTCAGGCGTAATAGATTCGGCTTGGTTTCTAATCGATTCGGTCACTCAGACCTGGGCACCTGCAACATTTCGAATCGATTCGGCGTATCAGAAGCTATGAAAATGGCTATTTTCATCAAAGCCAAAAATTTCCAAAATAATTTTTATCAACTTTTAACCATTTCTCTTCAACCCCAAACATATTATTAACATCAAACCTCATCAAATAACACACCTCAACTAATTTTTAACCTTACATCCATTATATACACAACAAATCTAAGATTTTACCCAAAATCTAGGTTTTAACATTTTAAACCCAAAATCCATAATTTTATCCACAAATCATGAAATAAATGATACACAACAATTATTTAGCAAGTTTAATCACTTGCCTCAAATTTGTAGAGTATGATTCGTTCTCGAAATCGCGTAATGGCCGAAAATCCCAAGCTTTCTCTCTTTCTCTTCGTCTTTTCTTCTTCTCTATCTTTTTCTCTTTCTCTCTAAGGAGAATTGTTTCTCCCGTAGGATTAATAAGCCTTAACTTACAAAATACACAACTTTAAATGATAATGCACACTTTAAATGACTCGATCACTTCAATTCGAGCCAAATGAACTAAAAATATTTCGAAACCTAAATAAATCCCAAGTACAGTCATTTTGACTATCTCGACCCTTCCGGAAATAACCACACCCTCAGAATCGTCATTCAAATCACTTTCTAACATCTTCAAAGTTTGGCTCAAATGCAAATTTAATTATTCTTTAATTAA
This sequence comes from Sambucus nigra, assembly GCA_949130495.1. Lineage (NCBI taxonomy): Eukaryota > Viridiplantae > Streptophyta > Magnoliopsida > Dipsacales > Adoxaceae > Sambucus > Sambucus nigra. The sequence continues at coordinate 184,507,827 of OX422216.1, forward strand.
ATTAATATTTATTTCTCCCCAAATAAATAAATTGTTGTCTAAAAAATCTCGGGTTGTTACATAGGACTTGGTTTACATTTCTTTTGGGCTAAAAGTTAAATATTTTCAAGTTTGTTTCAAAGTGAAATTTTTAATATTGAGAAAATTAAAATCCGGTTTAATTTAATTTTAATTTTGGAAGAATTAAAATTGTAATATTTTTATTGTGAATCTTGAAAAGATTACTCCTTTTCACATTGAACCATATTTATTCCTCAATAAAGGAAATTAATGTGAAATGTTTTAAAATTGGGGGTCATCATTCTCATCAAGTGGTATGAGAGCTAGGATCGCAAAATTTTTGCGTTTAAGATCCTTTTGAGTTTTTAAAACGAAAAATATGCCTTTTTTGAAATTTTCAGTTTTTGATGGTTCTCGCATGCTTGCACACGGCTCTTCACTTGCTATATCTTTTGAGTAATTACTTTCATGTTTTGCATACTTTAGCTTTTGTGCTTCATGTTATATTATCATGCTAATTGTATGTTTGTTTATCATTTTCTAGTCATTGCGTTATCACATATCTCATGCTAGAATTATGATATATGTTTATCTTTTATATTATATTTATTTTATTTTGCATTAAATTAAAAGTACAAATAGATTTTTGTTTATCATTTGTGTTATACCTTTTAGTAATTTAGGCTTAATGAAAAATACAAATGATTTTTTTTTCTTTTGAGTAAATATTTTTGTTTGTTTTGTTAAAAAATTTCAAAAACTCAAAAAGATTTTTATTGTGTGTATTTTAGTTTGACACACTTTATGTGGCATATACTTGTGTTTCAATCCCTTATTTTTTGTTTCCTTGTGTCTAGAACTTTTGGTTAAGATTGTCAATTCTTAAAATGTTCTTTACCATGACTACATGGAGTATTTATATTTTGTGTTGCTATAATGGATTCTATTTTTATATGCCTCAATTCACACATGCACGAGCTCACTTGAAATTTAACTTCACATGTATACTTGAGCTTTGTGAGGTGTTTTCCTACCAATCTAGTCATCTACGTATTATGTGACCTAGGAGGACTAGTGCTTGTTAAAATCCGTTGCACGTGAGATTTGTGTGAGATAAAAAAATGATGTATATAAATGTACACGTGGAAGGGCTCTGAAAGGAAATATCATCCTTTGCGAGTAAGCCAGTGTTTGTTTGGACCTAAAGGAAATATGTAGTCCAAAGGCCTAAAAGAATAATGGCATTAAAGGAAATTATTCGCCAAGGCCTATTTTTTTCAGTTGATTTATTCATTCAAAAGATTAAAATATATATACTTATTTTGAGGGAAATTGGATGGTATATCAATGGTTTGCACAATGTCCATTTATCCTAGTTGTAATTTCAATGTCATGACTCTATTGGTTTGTAGAATCATCAAAATTCTAGGCTTGTATGCATAGTATATGTTTGTTCATTGAGTTCAATCTATATTGTCACATGAGATTATATTTAAATGTGATAAAGTTTGCAATCAAATGAGAACTCTATGAACATGTTTTAAGTGATTGGGTCTAAATTTAATTGTTACTAGTTCCGCCCCGTCACTTCCATTTCCATCTGACACATTAATGCCATAAGAGTATGGAAAATTCATGTTATTTTAATTTTGTGTCATTTGTGAGTTTATATCTATATATATATATATATATATGTGCGCATGAATTATTGCTATATTTAAAGTATGTATATCTAATATATTGTTTATTTTTAAGTCTTTGCCTTGCTAGCTAGTCCATTTATGCTTTAATTCATAATTGGTATTTATTATTGTTGCGTATTTTGGTTTGATATCACATGCTTAGATTAATACAATCTATTGATATCTTTTTTATCGCATTATAGCTGATATTCATGTCTTTCATGAGGATTAGTTGAATTTAATTGTTGCTCGTATTCCTTAATGATCCTATTTCCTTAATCATCATCATGTTTTACTTGTTTTCCCATATTTATATCCCTAATGTAGTTTTAGGGGGTGAAATGGTACTTAGTTCAATTGGGGGAGAAGTGAGTAATTAGTTAATTCCTAATCCTTTGTCTATTCCTGAACAAAAAGGGGGAGAATGATAGGGCGAGAAATGGTATCTAATCCTATTATAATTGTATCTTAGTTTAGGAGATTTCACTAAGGGGGAGTCGCAACCTTATTAGGTCGATCACTTTTGATAAAGGGGAATTAATTTAGGGGGAGCATTTATTTTAAATTCATTTAATATTTTGATATTCTCTATGCGTTTAATGTTTTGCTTAAGTGTGCAGGAATTATTCTAGCGACAACTTTCATCGGCAAAGATAGTCATACTTAGGTTTTGAGTCAAGCTTTTCTTTTTTATTTTGGGTGGGATGCTTTAAGTCTAGTTGATCTTGATGACCCTTTAGGATTTTTGTTTGTTTTTGTCCCGAAATAGCCAAAGGGGGAGATTTGTAAGGACACAAATTTCCAATTGAGTCTTATGTAGTGTTGGCTCAATTTCGGACAAAAACATTAGAGTCATAGGATAGTGTTTCTGTTGTATCCTTTCAAGCCAATGTTAAGTGTATGTTGAAGACGTAGTGGTCAGAAATTGAAGAATACATCCTTGCCGATTTTCGTGCCAAGTTTCACATCATCAACATATAGATTCCAATGTCTCCTAAAGGTATGAATGCATTAATATATATATAGGAGCGTGGAAATTTATTTTGGGTGTTAGTATATTTTTGTTAAACTTTTTTTTTGAATTCATAGTTCTAAAGATTTTGTTCTCGGACACCTTTCCATAGAAAAATCATATCAAATGCAAAAAAAATCAGAAATATACGAAACTGGTGGCCACGCGTTCGTATCGAAATTATCTACAATCATGATAGCTTCGGATGATCAGATGGATGCTCCGACTGAATCCAGTCTTGTGGACTATAGCGATGACAACAACGAGGGACCCTGAGAGATGAAGATAACGTTACAGACTTATGGACAGCAGGCTTGATGACAGAAGGTTGGTCGTGTGAAAGGAGACGGTCGTGCTGTGAAGTATCTGGAAGTCGTTCAAATGACATTGATTCTCGTTCGAACAAGATCCAAAGTCATTCGAAAGATATTTCAAATGATAATTTTTTTTCGTTATGTCTTATCATTAGAAGTGTCGTTCGAACAAAATTGGCGGGAACAGTTTTTTGACAGTTTTATCCCATTTTTCCACTTTTTGTCCCACTATCTTTTTGCCAAATAAATATACTTTGGGACCAGACTTTTTCCAAGACTTTTTCATACATCTAAGATAATTTTTTAGAGCAAATTCTTCCAAGAAAAAGTGTCCTTGATTTTTGTTAAAATGTTTTAATCCTTATAATAAAATCAAGGTTTATACACCCATTGTTTGTTTATTCCAAGTTTCTTCATATATATCTTTGCTTGGAGTGTTTGGCACCGATTTTTTCTCTACGCCTCAAAGAAGAGAAGTTTGGGTTTACTTATACATCCCTAAAATAAGAAGACTTGTTTTTGCTATGGCATTCTCACATGGTGAAAGGAACCATGTGTGGTTGACGGTTGTTCCAAAAAGCTTCGTTGGTGGATTCCAAGGTTTTGGTGGAGTTCGGGATTGTCGGCTAAGTAGAGGTTGATACAAGAAGACGCGTCAAGGGCTTGAAGGGAGTCGAGTCGAGTTGTGTAAGTCATGTATCTTGTATTTGTAAAATGTCATACTTAGTGGACTTAAGGCTAGGGGTCGTCTAAGGTTTTTCCCGTTGTGGGTTTTTCTCGTACATCGCGGCGTAGTGATTTATTTATTTTATCTTTTGCAAAATCACATTGGATGCATGCTTAGGTAAAAAGATAAAATTTGAATATTTAATTTGGTGCAAATTTAATTTGGGTAAATATTAATTTAATTCAAGTCATTATTTTTTGGATAAAATTTTGGTTTGGCCTAATTTGCAAAATTGAATTAATTATTTGTTAGGAAAATTTCTAGGACTTGGGTTAAATTTCTTTTGGGCTAAATTTTAAATATTCACAACTTTGTTTTAAAGTGCAATTTTTAATTTTGAGAAAATTAAAATCCAGTTTAGTTTAATTTTAATTTTGGAAGAATTAAAATTGTAATATTTTAATTGTGAGTCTTGAAAAGATTACTCCTTTTTAAATTGAACCATCTTTATTCCACAATAAAGGAAATTAATATAAAAGGTTTTAAAATTCGGGGTCATCATTCTCATCAGCTTTATGCTGACCTAAAACCTTTGAAATAAGCTCCTCCTTTATCATATTTCATCCATGGAAGAGTTTTAGCCTAAGGAGAGACAAATGGGAAGTTTAGGAAGAGAAATGCGAGGAAAAATTTGGGGAAATTCATAAGAAATTATGCAAAAGTCCCTATGGTAATCCTGCCCGTAAATCGTATTATATTTTTGGTATTATTGATTGAAACGATAGAAATCATTATTACGAAGAATCAACTATGAATTGGACTAAATCAAAGTCTTATAACCTATCTTAAGCGAAATAATAAGTTTTGGGGTAGAAATAGTAATTTTATGAAACTTTAAGGACTTGGTTTTAATTAAGAAGGTTTCAAGAAATAAAATGAAAATATAAAAAGTATCATATTGTGACTAAAATATTTTTAGGAACCCTTATGAAATATTAAAAATATATAGTGTGAAATTACCAAAATGCCCTTCATGTGTAAAATAACCCTTATACCCTTAATAACATTACACCTCGTGCTTGGTTTTAACACCTCCACTGCACACATGTCGCCTTTATAGGAAAAGATAAAGAATATGTCAATCCTTTAGAAAAAGTTAAAACACGTGTCACATTTGGTGAACTAAGACTGTAAGGCTGCTCCGTTACACAACACGTGAACACCGACTCACCAAAATGAAAGCCTTATCACCCAGACACGTGTCAATGCCTAACTACCTTTGAAAAACTATTAATAAAGCCTTTGGATCATACATTACATGAAATTATACCAAAATCTTACAAAGAAATAGTGAGAGAAAGTGCGAGGAAAGTTTAAAAAGAAGTTTTGTCTCAAGATTAACGAGCGATCCAAGACTGTATCAATAACTCCGGACTTTTGTTTTAGGTGAGTACTCTGACATTCCTTGTGCATTTTAATTATATGATATTATGCAAACTATGTATATATTTTGTGAACTTCTTTTATTCTGAAATTCATCTAATACCGATGACGGATTCATTAGTGATATGTTTATATTTGTCCATATAGACATACCGATTAACATGATTATTGAAAATGATATGATTATTGAAAATATGATTCGACCTAAGGGACCTCTTTACTGACTGACCTTTCTAGTTGGGTTATTGCTGGTGTGCCCTAAATAAGGCGTTGTGATGAACAAGTTCAATTGACCCTCAACTATTGGGGAATGATATGGTAGAAGAATACGGTGTTATAGTGTACTTAGCCATTAAAATGATATGATTAAAAGAAAAATTTACCGCCTTTGATTTGTTGCATCCATTATATTATGAGCTATTCATTTATATATACTGTCATTCCAAGTTATATACTGCAAGTTCCCATCCATATATGCATATGCCTTATCTTTTGATTTGAATAATTATCAATTTTCTGAAAAACCTTGGAATGTCTAGAGATTGAATCTCACTCGGCTTTTAGATGACGTTGTAATAATTTTTGAGGAAATAATTAGGCTCCCTGAGGGAACATAAAAGGACCATGTTGAAGATTCAACTTTTAGAGCTCTTTTTGTTATTTTAAATAAAATGTTTATTTGATCATGTAGAGCATGTTTGGATCTTTTGTAATAAAAGTTTGTTTTACGTTGTAACTCTTTACTTTTAATATAAATGAAGTTCCTTTCAGAAAGCTATGATGGAGTAATTCCTTCACTTTTAGTATTTTACGATTCATAACCATGTGATTGTATTTCCGTTGCATTTATTTTAAGAAATATTTTTAAATCCAGAATATTTGTTGCCTTGGTGGCATGTCAAGACAAACATTCCCCACTACTATTTTGGGATGGGATCGTGACAAAGGTGGTATCAGAGCATAGGTTATGAACCCGTAGACCACTGAACATAATATTTAAAAGTTATAGATTTTAAGTTTTTATACATTGGATATCGGATGAAATATCCGACTTAAGTGATAACCCTCCATATGTCTTACATTCTATATAATTGTTTATATATAATTATTCTTCTAATTTGTAATTTGGAGATAGGATAATACTTCTTACATTTGGCCATGACTATAGAAAATGACCAAGACGAGATCAACTGTGGGAACTAGTGGTTTAAATATGGAAGGACTAGACATACAAGACAATTAAAAGTCTAGCAAGAATTGTGGGGCATCAGGTGAATAATGGAGCACCACGGAATCTTTAACTAAGTAGTTCTACTATTGAACAGTTCAAGAAGTTGAACCTGCCATCTTTTAAAGGTACTCCTAACCCCACTGAAGCAAAAATTGGGTAATGCAAATGGAAAAGATGTTCGATATTCTTAAGTGTACAGATGAACAACGCGTTTCATTTGGAACATTCATGTTAGAAGGTGAAGCCGAACATTGGTGGAGAATGAATAAGAGAATACACAAGGAAATGAATAATCCCATAGGTTGGAATGACTTCTTGATGATCTTCTACGAGAAATACTTTCTCGAAATGGTGGAAGACCAAAAAGCAGCTGACTTCATGAGTCTGGTTCAAGGAAATATAACGGTTAGTCAATACGAGGCAAAGTTTACTGAGTTATCCCGTTTTGCACCTCATGTTGTGATAACCGATGTTTTAAAAGCCAAGAAGTTTGAACGTGGGTTGAGAATGAATATTCGTAGTCGAATTTCCATCCTGAAGTTGACATCTTATAATGACGTGGTGGCTAGGGTAACAATAGATGAGAAGGATAGTGAAGAATATAATCAGGTTAGAGAGGGGAAGGGGAAGTTTGGAGAATAAAGAGTAAGGAACCCCAATAACAAACCCTTTAAAACTATACCTAATATAGGATAACCTTTAGTAAACAAACCCTTTAATAGATGCCAACGATGTGGTAATATTCATAGAGGGCAACCATGTTACTTGGAGACGGGAAGTTGCTTTGGGTGTGGCCAAAAGGGACATAAAATGAGAGATTTCCCTAACAAAGGAAAAGCGTCGACAAAGACTTTTAGTGACAATAAGGATCATAGAAGACAAGGTAGTGTTTTTAATCTTTCTGATGCAAAGGCTTCTAATGCAGTAATGTCAGGTACACTTTCTATATGTGCACAACCTTTTCAAGTTTTAATTGATCTTGGTTCTACCCATTCATTTGTGTCTGTATGTTTTGTTAATAGCTTTCCCAATATTCTTGAATCCTTGAATCATACCATACATGTTTCTACTCCTTTAGGTGAGTTATTGACGGGAACATTAGTATATAAGTCTTTCCCTATAGATGTTAGTAGTCATAAACTATTCACTGATTTGATAGTTTAGACATAAGAGACTCTGAAGTCATTTTGAGGATGGATTGGTTAGCATCATATCATGCTAAGGTAGATTATTTGGAGAAGAGAGTTACTTCCCAAATTCCTAACCATCCAGAATTTAGTTTTGAAGGAACTGGAATACTATCTCCCATACGTATTTTCTCTGCAATGCAAGCTTGTAGTTTTCTTAATAAGGGATGTCAAGGATTCCTTGTATGGGTTATTGATTTGCAAACAAAAGAGCCTAGTTTAGAAGATATTCCCATAGCTAAACATTTTCTAGATGTTTTTTCTGATGATTTACCTAGTCTTCCTCCTAGTAGAGAAATAGAGTTTACAATTGCTTATTCCTCGAACTATACCAATCTCAAAACCACCCTATCGCATGGACCCTTTAGAGCTAAGGGAATTAAAAGTTCAATTACAAGATCTGTTAGATAAGGGTTTTGTTAGGCCAAGTGTATCCCCTTCGGGTGCTCTAGTGTTATTTGTTAGAAAGATGGATGGGATGATGAGGTTATGTATAGATTATCGTGAACTAAATAAGGAGACCATTAAGAATAAATACCCCTTACCTCGTATAGATGATTTGTTTGACCAACTGTAAGGTGCGCAAATATTTTCTAAGATTGACATTAGATCAGGCTATCACCAATTGAAGATTAAGGAAGGTGATATTTCGAAATTAGATTTTCATACTAGATATGGTCACTATGAATTTCTTGTGATGCCATTTGGACCAACTAATGCACCGACCGCTTTTATGGATATGATGAATATAGTGTTTAGAAAATATTTGGATCAATGTGTGGTTGTTTACATCGACGAAATCCTTATTTATTCCAAGAGTATTGAAGAATAAGAAAATCATTTAGAGATAGTATTGCAAATCCTTAGGAAGGAGAAATTATATGCGAAATTAAAGAAGTGTGAGTTTTGGTTGCCTAGTGTCTCTTTTCTAGGACATGTCATTTCCAAGGAGGGAGTGTCGGTTGACCCTCAAAAGATCAAAGCTATACTGGATTGTCCTAGACCAATTAATGTGACGGAGATTCGTAGTTTTCATGGATTAGTAGATTATTATCGAAGATTCGTTGAAGGATTTTCTAATATTACTAAACCTCTATCTAGATTAACCCAAAATAACGTGAAATATTAATGGTCACATGAAGTTGATAATAGTTTTTGAGAACTTAAGAATCGATTAGTAACTGCCCTAATTTTGACTATTCCTTTCGGGACAGGGGGATTTGTGATTTATAGTGATGCTTCTAAAAATGGTTTAGGATGTATACTTATAGAAAATGGAAAAGTAATAGCTTATGACTCGAGACAGTTTGAAACCCATGATCAGAATTATCCAGCCCATGACCTTGAATTAGTAGCTGTAATTTTTTCTATTAAGATTTGGAGACATTATTTGTATGGTGAGACTTGTGAGATTTATTCCAATCATAAGAGTTTAAAATATATTTTTACCCAAAAATAATTGAATATGAGACAAATGAGGTTGTTAGAATTAATGAAGGATTATGATTTAAATATTCATTATCACCCAGGGAAAGCTAATGTAGTAGCCGACGCTTTAAGCAGGAAGTCTATAACAAATTTAGCATGTCTCATTACAAATCAGGAACCTTTGTTAAGGGATTTGAGAAGTATGGAAATGGATGTACGTATATACAGCAAAGGAGGAATAATTTCAAACTTACAATTACAACCCATGTTAATGGAAAGGATCAAAATTGCACAAGTAAATGACCCACATCTAAAGAAGATGATAGAAAAAGTCATCGAGGGTAAGAGAATTAAATATGTGATACGAGATGATATATTGAGGTTTGGAAATAGAGTGTGTGGGATGCCCAACTAAAGAGGCAAATTTTGGAGGAAAGTCATTACTCAAGATTCACATTTCATCCCGGATGTACAAAAATGTATAGGGATCTTCGAGAAATATTTTGGTGGAATAACATGAAGAGGGAGATAGCAAAATTTATATCTTAGTGTTTGATTTGTCAACAAGTAAAGGATGAACATCAAAAACCATCAGGATTACTGCAACCCCTACCTATCCCTGAGTGGAAATGGGAACATATTACTATAGATTTTATGCAGGTTTAACAAGGAGTTCAAATGGTAATGATTCTATTTGGGTAATTATTTATAAGTTAACTAAATATGCTCATTTTCTTACCATTAATATTGCCCATTCTTTAGAAAAGTTAGCTAAGTTGTACGTGAAATTATTAGGCTTCATGGAACCCAAGTTTCAATTGTTTTTTATCGTGACCCTAGATTCGTGTCTCGCTTCTGGAAAAGCCTACAAGCATCCATGGGAAAAAATTGAATTTCAGCACCGCATTTCACCCTTAAACGGACGGACAATCTGAGAGAACCATTCAAACCTTATAGGATATGCTTAGGGCATGTGTACTTGATTTGAAAGGGAATTGGGATGATCATTTACCGTTAGTGGAATTTGCGTATAATAATAGTTATCAAGCAAGTATTCAAATGGCTCTGTATGAGGCACTTTATGGTAGAAGGTGTCGTTCCCCTGCATGTTGGGTAGAAGTTGGAGAAAAAAAATTGTTGGGATCAGAATTGATCCAGATCACAACAGAGAAGGTAAAATTTATACAAAACCGACTTCGAATCGCTCAAAGCCATCAAAAGAGTTACGTTGACAATCGACACCGCCAATTATAATTCCAAAGAGTAGATTATGTGTTCTTACGAGTATCACCAGCAAAGGGAGTAATCCGATTTGGAAAGAAAGGGAAATTGAGTCCAAGATACATAAGACCTTTTGAAATCCTTGAAAGTATAGGAGCTATTGCGTATAGAATAGCCTTACCCCCTGAACTCTCTAGTGTGCATAATGTGTTCCATGTGTCAATGATGAAGAAATACGTTCCAGATCCAACGCATATCCTAAGTCACAAACCTCTTCAAGTTAGAGAAGATTTGTCATACATTGAGCATCCGATAGAAATTTTGGACCATAAAGATCAAATATTACGAGCCAAGGTAATTCCACTGGTCAAAGTATTATGGCCTAATCATTCCATTGAAGAAGCAACATGGGAGCGGGAAGATGAAACAAAGGATCGATATCCACACCTCTTTGGAAATTAATGTAAGCTAGGATTGGGGACCAAACTTTTTATAAGGAGGGTAAGATGTAATGACCCCATTTTATTATGCCAATATATAATTGTTTTCTTTAAATTTCATCTCACTTACTATCTAATAATGTTGTATTATTACATATGTGATATTCTGGATTCTTAATAAAATAAAACCAATTTTTTTTAAATTTGAAGACTTAAATGTAAAATGAGTCAAATTGATATTTTATGACACATCCTATGCTAAATAATAGGTTACATAATTATGATTAATTATGTTTGAATCATGTTTATCCTATGTGATATGGGTAATGTTCCATTAATATATATATAATTTTAAGTTATTGTACTTTCATAAGGCATGAAATATCGAATTAATTGCAACTACAAAATTTTGAAGTTTTTGGTAAACAAATGTTTACGTTGAAGCCTAGTTTTGACCATTGTTATAACAATTGACTTGAGGTATAAAATATATAGTTGTGGGTATATGAATTAGGTTTGTAACACAACAAGCGTTGCCTCAAACAAACATTCGAGTGAGAAGATATCGTCTTTTTACGAACAATGGGTAAGTAGTCATTTAGCCTTAAATGATATTTTATCTTACATAGCTACCACGTGTCATACTTTGATTGGACTAAGGGGATGTGCTTTATGACGACCTACAACCTTTAAAATAAGCTCTTCCTTTATCATATTTCATCCATGGAAGATTTTTAGCCTAAGAAGAGAGAAATGGGAAGTTTAGGAAGAGAAAGGCGAGGAAAAGTTCAGGGAAATTCATTGGAAATTATGTCAAAGTCCCTAAGGTAATCATACACATAAATCTTGTTATATTTTTGGTATTATTGATTGAAATGATAGAAATCATCATTACGAAGAATCAACTATAAATTGGATTAAATCAAAGTTATAACCTATCTTAAGCAAAATGAAAAGTTTTGGGGTAGAAATTGTAATTCTATGAAACTTTAAGGATTTGGTTTTAATTAAGAAGGTTTCAGGGACTAAAATGAAAATATAAAAAGGATCATTTTTTGAATAAAATATTTTTAGGAACCTTTATGAAATATTAAAAATATATAGTGTGAAATTACCAAAATGCCCTTCATATGTAAAATGACCCTTATACCCTAATAACTTTACACCTCGTGCTTGGTTTTAACACCTCCATTGCACACGTGTCTCCATTATAGGAAAATATAAAGCACATGTCAATCCTTCAGAAAAATTAAAACACCTGTCGTCTTTTGGTGAACTAAGACTGTAAGGCTGCTCCTTTACGCGACACGTGAATGCCAACTCACCAATATGAAAGCCCTATCACCCAGACACGTGTCAGCACCTAAATACCTTTGAAAAATATAAATAAATCCTTTGGATTAGCCATTACATGAAATTATACCAAAATCTTACAAATAAATAGTGAGAGCAAGTGCGAGGAAAGTTTAAGAAGACGTTTCGTCTCAAGATTAATGAGTGATCCAAGACTCTATATCTATAAATTCTAGCTTTTGTTCTAGGTGATTACTCTGACATTCCTTGTGTACTTTAATTATATGATATTATGCAAACTATTTATATATTTTGTGAACTGCTTTTATTCTCGAATTCATCTGATACCGAGGATTGATTCATTTATGATATGTTTATATTTGTCTATATAGACATACCGATTAACATGATTATTGAAAATGATTTTGAAAATTGAAAATATGATTCGGCCTAAGGGACCTCTTTACTGACTAACCTTACCAGTTGGTTTATTGCTGGTGTGCCCTAAATAAGGGCGTTGAGACGAACAAGTTCGATTGACCCTTAACTACCGGGGAATAATATGGTAGAAGAATACGGTATTAGAGTGTAGTTGGCCATTAAATTGATATGATGGAAAGAAAAAGTTATTGCCTTTGATTTGTTGCATCCTTTCTATTCTGAGTTGTTCATTTCTATATACTGTAATTCCAAATTATATACTTCAAGTTCCTATCCATATATGTATATGCCTTCTCTTTTGATTTGAATAGGTACCAATTTTTTGAAAAACCTTGGAATGTCTAGAGATTGAATCTCACTCGGCTTTTAGCTGATGTTGTAATAATTTTTCAGGAAATAAGTAGGCTCACAAAGGGAACATAAAAGGGCTATGTTGAATATTCAACTTTTAGAGCTCTTTTTGTTATTTTAAATAAAATGTTTGTTTCATCATATAGAGCATGTTTGGCTCTTTTGTAATAAAAGTTTGTTTTACGTTGTAACTCTTTACTTTTAATATAAATTAAGTTTCATTTTAGAAAGCTCTGATGACGTAATTCTTTGACTTTCACTATTTTACGATTCATAACCTTACGTTGCATTTATTTTAAGAAATATTTTTAAATCTAGAATATTTGTTGCCTTAGTGGCATATCAAGACACTCGTTCTCCACTACTATTTTGGAACAGGGTCGTGACATTGGGCATCTTGAACTTTTTCTATAACCTTGCTTTAGGATAGGGAGACATGTGGGTGTAATCCATGTAGTTTCCATAGAGTCTGACTTGGTTTGATTTTTTGGTCAACATATTGAGGTCTTCCTTGACCTTGTTCAACTCTTCCTCCTTTGGATCAACGATCATTGGAAAGTTAGCCCCTAGCTGGGAAAGATTTGGCATAGGAAGTTGGGATGGGGACGGCCCATTAGCAGGAGGATCACATGGAGAATACTGGTATTCCTCGGGAACCCAAATAGGATTGGGTGCGAGCGAACCCATAGCGCGGGGGAAGAGGACCTCGGTCTCTTCAAGGATAGGGACCCGATTTTGTTGCATATCATGAACCTCAGTTTGAAGGTTATCAATATTGGCAGTAAGTTGGGCTAGGACCGTCGTCAAATTTGGCTACACATTCAGCATATGGTCTGTGTTCTCTATAGAGGGCGGATGAATTCGGACTCGGAGGAAGTGAGGGGACTGACGGAGCTTCGGGTCTGTTCGATTGAAGATTGAAGCCAATAGCAAGCATGGCCAAGGGTATAGGATCGACCTGAGAAGTAGTAAAATTGTGATTTATTTTTGGAAAAGAAGGAAAAATATTTTTGACATATTTGGAAAATATGAGGACAAAATATTTTTTTGGGGTAAAGGGAGGAAAATATTTTTGATATAAGGAAGGAAAAATATTTCTGGTATTTTTGATAAAAGAGGAAAAATGTTTTTGGACACTTTTGGACATGAGAGAAGGAAAAAATGAGAGACGGGTCTCAACATGATTATTATTATGTTTATTAGGTTCTCACTTATTAGGTTTACCTAAATGAAAAAAGAAATGTCGGATGGGACCCGAGCCTGGAAAAATTGGGTTTGAAAAATATTTAAAAATTATGGTTGGACTTGTTACCATGCTCATGGGTAGGGTATCGTTTTAAAAAGCGCACAAAAATTTAGGCAGCATGTTGACCCGATATTTCGACAGAGTTTCTAGTTGAAAATGACAAACTAAATATGAGTGCCCTAGGTTTGACACCTATATGAGGGTATGCAGTTGTTAGGTTAATTTGAAGATGTTCCCCCCTTTTGCATGACTTCCATGATATACATCTTACTTTTGAGGGAAATCGGTATGTGTGGACAAGCCATTTGATATACCTAAGTGTACGTGAATTGCCTCACTATATACCTCGTGGGGCTAGTATATGTGAGAACAAATTCGATATCCTCGACGTAAGTGTAATATTTCCCTACGATATACCTCCCATCATGACTTCAATCAAGAATTACTATGCGGGGGAACCATTCGATATACGTCGAAGGTACTTGGCCAATGGAAGTTGAGAGTCATATCACTTAGGGTAACTGCGCCCTGTCGGACAAGAGCCCTTCACGAAGTAACCCCTAGTTATGGGACAAAATTTGGTCAATAGTAATGCTCTTTGGTGATGCATTTCAATATGCATGATTCTTGATTAGTATCTTATGGAGAGAGTATCTTTATTGATGAGCATCACGCCAAACAGGGGATAATGTACAAGTACATAAATCTATACTAAGCATGGATTATGTGAGAGTGAGTGGTGTGTAATTATCTATAAGTAAGTGTGTGGTAGTGATCCTAAGCATGGATCAACTACAAGTAGTGTGTGATAAGTGTGAGTGAGCGTGGATATATACAAGTGTGATATGTGGAGGTGTGTGTTAGTGACACTTAGCATGGATTTCCAGGTGGTGTGTGTAACATGTGGATATAAGTGATCCTAGGTGCACGTGGTGTGAAGTGTACATGGGCAATTTCTACAAGTGTGTGAGTGAATAGTGATACAATCATGAGGTATATATGTATAAGAAATAATATAGGAGAGAAGGGGTACATACAGCTAGGTGCATATGCACACAAGAAAACAAAACACCCATGCAAACAGAGTCTAGCTCTCTTGTGAAAAAAAGCCCCAGTGGAGTCTCCACTGTGGTCCTCTCGATCAAGATCCCGTGCCTGGGGAGGGGATTCCAAAATTTCTCTCCCCCCTTTTTAACTTAGGAATGCTTCGATTGTCATCGATGTGGGGTAAATGTAAAGAGATGGAGTCGCCAACCCATTTTTCACAAAATAGGTAAAATAACAAGTTGTCCCCTCGAGGACAAAATGATGCATATGAAACCAATATTTTGATGATTCAGGGTCTAAGTTACATAATGGCAAGGTGTTAGGCAACCATACCACCCTTTCAGTCTCTCATGGGCTTGTGTTGTTGTTTTTCTTTATTTCTTCGTGAAGTGTGTTCGCGTGTATATATCATGGAGATTGGAATTGTTCAACTCATACCCTGGAAAAGGTAGAGTGAGGTCATCCCTAGGAATGTACCCATAATAATACATATAGAAAATATGATTTATGCATTTATCCAGATATTAATCATTATTATGAAACGATAATATGTATTGGATGAAATGCTAACATACATAATGTGTATATTAATGCAAGAATATGATGAAAATGGGGAATTTAGGAAAATTGGAAAATTGGACTCGAATCTCAGTTTTTAATCCGAAACGCCTACGTAGCCTATAAAGGCGTCAAAGTCCACGTAGTTCGGATGCGACATGGGGGTGGGGTTTATCCCATAGATCTGAGAGGGATTTTATAATATGTGTATGTGTAGAAAAATATGTTTTAGTTTTGAAAAAGTGTGATGGATAATCCCGTTCGAAATTTATGGGTGTAAGCCTCTCTTTTTTTATATAGAAAATACAGTACGAGCAATATACTAATAAAAATGTAGATATTAATGTGTATGATCTAAAGTAAGAACTACATTATGAATCTAATGAAATTTGTGCAAAATAAAGAATTTAAAGAGAAATGGAAGGAATTGGACCTTCTTTGAAGCTTGATCGTTGATCTTCGATGAGCTCACTTAAATGTGAGATCAATGTGGGATGAGATAGAATGATATTTTTTCTAAATTGGGTATGAAAAGGATGAGAATGAAAGCTTGAATGGAACTTCACTGATTTTGAGAGAATTTTGTTGCGATCACTGATGTCAATGGATCTCTTATGTTGGTGTCCTTGGTTGTGAGCTAATGCACTCATTTTATAGGTTTAGTGGGTTGCCGATCAGCATAGCCCTAGTCCTTCCTATCGGCAGATGACCCTAAACACACTGCCAATAGGCAGGGTAAAAGATCTGCTAATTGGCAGTCTCGTGCAGATTTTCCTAGAAAAATGATCGTAGAACATATTTTGTTTATCCGAATTGCACATAGGGAATACCCTTAATAAAGGTACTTTAGAGACCTTCAATAGTCCTTTAGACCTATCCCGGGTTCGGGAGTTGACTTTGGGTCAAATGTGGCTTGGAAGCACATGTCATTCCTTTGGACGGGAGGTCGCCAAACGGAAATGGATCGTTCGTCGGCATGGTAAGTTGAAATCGTGCATGGGGTGGACTATTGGAAATTTTAGGAGATGTAATTATATATTCAAAATAGTTTCGCTCGGTCAGGAAAGTTGACCTTGGTTAACCCGGGCCCAAAAGCGCCCAGTGACCTCTCGGGGTAAAATGGATCATTCGTTCGCATCGTAAGTTATAATATTGCCCGGGGTGGACCGTTGGAAAGGGTATTCAGTGCCCTTATAAGATTCATTCAATCTCATTTAAGATGAAGAATTAACTTTGGTCAAACAGAGCCCAGGAGCGCCCGATGACCTCCGAATCAATTTTTGAGGGGAAACTGATCATTCATCTGAATGGTTATGTCATTTCGTGCATGGGGTGGACCATTGGAAGGGGTTTTGGTGCCTTTCAAAGATTCAAAGAGCTTTTAATCTGATGGTAGATTTGACTTTATTGAAACGGGGCTCGAGAGCACCCGATGGCCTCTAGATTGGTATTAGAGTGCGACCTAGGGTTTTTAGTGAAAGGAAGAGGTTCTAGGGACCTAAGGAGAGACTTAAGGGGTCCTAGAATGTGGTGTCTACACTATCACAACTCGTATTACCACCTAATGGGATAGAGTGAGGTAATTGGAGGAGAAGGTCGTATGACGGGGCCAGGAAGTAGGTTGGTTTTAGGGGTGCACCTTTAGGAGGGAAAATCTCCCCATTATGTCAAATGATATGGATAGTTTAGATCACGGTGAGCCTTCTAGGTTTCCTTTTTCCTCGTTTACCACTACTTTAGACCCCTTTGCTCCTGGATTCTAGAAGACCTTGGGAGGGGGGGAAGGGGTACACCGTACTTTTGATATTTATTTTCCTTTATCGCTTTTGCCTTTTCTTTGTCCTTCTTTATAATGATCATTTCTTTGAATTAATGTTTTTTCAGGAGGTAATAGTCTCAACTTCCATCTAATAGAGGTTCATGACCCTCTGGTCTTTGATATACTGAGATTTGGCCTAGTCGATACAGGTTTATGGTCCTATGACAATCAATGAAGGGTGGATAGTGGTTTGAGTGTCATCTCACTCTCTCTCATACTCATGCACTGTCACATCCTAAGGTAGTTTCAGATTCCATTATAGGGTTGGTAAATCAACGGTCGACTGACCGTATGCATCCTCTCCTAGCTTAGCTCAGTCCTAGGCCCTACGAATATCTCGATGTTTCATGTGATGTTAGTCATGCTATTGAGAGGGTCAAGAAGACTCGTCATGAGTAGACTTTGGTTTTATTAACTGGGTGGAGTGCATGTCTCCACCGATTCATACATTCTATTCCTTCTCCTTTATTTTTTTGTTTGATACTCATATATTTATGCCTAACTTGTTTTTAGAGGTTAGATGCCAAGGATTTTGATATTTTTTCTGATTTTTTATGACGTTATGTAGATTTCGTTAATGCTTATGCCTTTATACTTTTCATAAGGAAGGATTTATTGACGATGTTTTGATAGACTAGGTGCAATGTTATCCTTATTAACACAATAATGCTGGATATACGTGTGAATCGAGTGAGACTCATGTAACAAAATGGTTCTACGGTTGATTTAGTAGCTAGAGTGTTACATCCGACATTGTCTAGGTAAGGGAAAGTAATGGTTCATATGTGTATATTTTCACTATTCTAACACCGATGCCTTTTAGATCCACTTTCAAGGCATGTGATTAATGATGCACAAGCCAAGAGTTCAAACCCGTTAGCACCATTTTATGGATGTGACCTGGAATAAAACCGCATACTGCTATGAGAGATGGTTAAATTGGAGATAATATTGATGGTGGTAGAGTGAGGTATTACATAATGGTATTAGAGCCATTACCCAATAAGTGTCAACGTGTTAGCAGATGGTTGATTTCATCTTAATGAGGATGTTAGTCTCCTTAAGAGGGTAGATTGCAATAAACTAGTTCCAAGGTTGATTTAGTAGTCAGAGAGTTACATTCCACATTACCTGAGTGAGGAAAATTAATGGTTCATTGTCACACCCTCCTTTTTGGTATGAATGAACAATAAGAGCACATAAAGCAATGAATTAAAGTTAAGGTGGAATAAAATAACCTTTTAATTATTATTAATATGTTACATAGGGTTGAACCACTGTAGGGGTGAGTTACACGTTTCTAGTACACAAGACAACAAGTAAAATTGAAAAGCGCCACTCCTTGCTACCATCTAGTTTAGTCTCTGACCATACGGTCTCATACACAAATAGGTGATCAGTTTTTGTCTCTAGTAGGTAAGAGATATTATTTCCTTTCTCCTGGTGCATCTGGAGAAGGGAGGAATTATTACAAATATGCTAACCAGGTTCTACCAGTTCTATAACAATGATATAGATATAAATGAGAATTAGTGTGTGTATAGAATCAATGTTTAAAATGTTGACAATATTAAGCTGATATTTCCATATTTATCAGTGGTCAAGGTTTTTGACCAAAGTCTTCATCTTCAACCTCTCGATTTTAACTTTCTAGGATTTCAATATTTGACTGAGGTTTTCTCCTTCATTGTTATACCATTTGAGATGATTTCTTAACAAACTTAACTTATCCAAATATATAAGTTTCATAGATTGAATCTCAATATAACTCAAGTTCCAAAACTATGTTTTTTCATAAAAAATTGACATGACTTTCTTGGATTTATAGAGTATGGCAAGGTCTTTTATGAATTGTGTTTGGTTTCTACTATTTGTGAGATTAGTTTGGTTTTGATTTTAAAGATTTTGATGGATTCTACCTTGAGAATTTGAATTTGCAGATTTTGAGTTCAAAAAACACTTTTGATCGATTTTCTCTCTACATGAACGTTCATGGCTTTTCACCATTACACTCGAGATCCTTAGGTTATAATGAGTTTATCCATGGCTTTAAATCAAAGTTTAAGGCACTGTATTGAGTTTAACCGTTAAAGCTCAAGCTTTAGTGGCACCATCCTATGCCATTCTACACGTAAAAGCTTGCATATTATGAGTGTTCTAACTATATTAACTATGCAGAAAACTACTAGAATTGAAAGAATTGAAAATGAAGCATAAAATGACGAGTTACCTAAATTGAGGGAAATTTTGAGATTTGTAAGCGAACTGTAGAGTGAGTTTTACTGCTTAGGTCGAGGGGTATTTATACTATTTTGAGGTGGGGATTTGAACTAGTTTAGGGGGAGTTTTAATTGTGGGTAAATGGGGTGCACATGGGTTCGTAGGGTTTTCCATGTGTTTTTAACCACTTATGCTAATGTGGGGTAGAATGTGGACAAGGATTGAAACAAAAATTAGGAAGGTTTTGATTTTAGTCCTTTCATTTGTATAATTTCATTTTTAGCCCTAAAAGTACAATTTTTGTAAAGTTCAGGGGTATCTTGGTAATTTTAGAGAGTTTCCAGGGTTAAACTATAATTTTATGTTAGTTAAGATCTAAAAGTTTAATTTGATATAAGGTTGGGGTTTAGGGGTTAAATATATCTCAAGTTATCTAACTTTAAAAATTTCACGGACTCTTTTGTAAATAATTAAAACTTCGAGGGGTCTAAGTTAATAACAAAGTTGTAGGTTTTTAAACATAGTTCCTTTCTTCTTTAGAAGTCTTTTGATTTTACACACCTTTTGAGGGTTTAAATAGAGGTCGTAGGTAATTTAGGGTTTGTAAAATTTCCCAGTTCTTACATTTATGTATGTAGATTTTCCCTCTTCTAACACCGACGCATTTTTAAATCCACTAGTCAGGAATGTAATTGATGGTGCAAATGTCAGGATTTCAAACCCTTATTGGCACCAGTTTGTGGATGTGAGCTGGAGTAAAACCCCATACCACTATGAGTGGGGGTTAAATTGAGGACAATATTGATGGTGGTAGAGTGGGTATTATACAACCCCTCAGTATGCCTCATAAAATAGGGGAGGAAATGAAACCCTGATAGGATCATCCCATA
This sequence comes from Sambucus nigra, assembly GCA_949130495.1. Lineage (NCBI taxonomy): Eukaryota > Viridiplantae > Streptophyta > Magnoliopsida > Dipsacales > Adoxaceae > Sambucus > Sambucus nigra. The sequence goes on from OX422216.1 coordinate 184,528,317, forward strand.
TATGTTGATGAGTCACCCTCTCTCCCAGATAAAAAAGGGCCCCATGAGGCTCCTCTAATAGCAACCTCGGCCCCGATAACTCCCAAGCTATAATACCTACCCCGACATATGGCAGGTCAACTCCCAAGGTAACTAAAATAAAGAAAACACCAGGAATAAGCATAAGTCACAAGAAATAAACAAGTACTAAATTATGGATTGAATAAAAATCATCTAAATTACTTATAGTCTCCACAGTCATCTTATTCGGAAGTTCCTTGGATACCTCCGTTGATATGGATAACCTCGCTCTAAAGTTCCCTAGCATGTATCGTATGAATAAAAGGAAAACTCCATGCATCGTCACCCTGATCCACAAGATCTCTGAATACATAGCCACATAAGAAAAAACCACATCTAATCAAAACAAGAACAAAATACGACATAAGTAATATAAGAAAAATCAATATCTAACTAAAAACCAAATAGGAAAAAATGGAATTAACACATACCTCCCATAAATATGTGGGACCTGTAAAACTTTGTATACGTTATCTTGAAATGAGGGATATATACCGGTACATCTCTATCATCCCCATCCTCCACCATGCATATCCCAAAATTGGGGAAAAGTCCATAAAAAATGTCAACCACCATAAATGAATCCCACAAGAACTAACCGATGTCAAAAGCAATCAATAAATAAAAGCAAAGTCCGGTCATATTGTATCGACACAATCACAATAATCTTTGATTACCGCACCTCCTTTAAATAAGTAGACAAGGCATTGGCATTAAGAAAATATCTTTTCCCCATACTTACCTATATCCCAGAGTTGCACACAGACCCTCAGCTATAATAGTCAGAATCTGATCCACCGCTAGGGTCACTCTTGCGAATGGCAGTCCCATAAAAGTAAAAAAGTTCAGGAGAGTTATGGTAATCTCCCCCACCGGTAGGTGAAAGGTGCTGGTATTATCCTATAGCACTCAACCAAGGTATAAGTGATTAACAAACTCCTCCTGAAGTGATCCTGGGATAGATAGTCCAATAAAAGGTTGAACTCTACTGTATACACAAAGGCATGAACAAAAGCTGACCCTCACACACACACTAGCCAATGGGGCTACAGAACCCCAGACTCGAGAACTACCACCAGTCTGCAAGAAACAAGACACAAAATATATCAATAATATAAAAAATAGACTTATCTATGAGGAATCGAGTTACCATATGTTCAAAATTAATCTCCCTACCCTCCGTTGCTACTAACTAGGAAGGATAACCAGTATTAAGGTGAACAAAAATCCTCTTGAAGTTGGGTTACTTTATGTTCACACTTAATCTCCCTGCCCTTGGTTCTCACTAACCAGGAAGGATAAAAGGTCGTGAGGTGATCAGAAACACCCCAGGGCTTTATCCCTCCTAGATTTTGGGTTATTGCAGGCTCACACTTAATCTCCCTACCCTCAATTCTCGCTAACTAGGAAGGATAACTAGCCGTGAGGTGACCCGAAATCCCTTGAATCTTTCTCCCTTTCAGAATTTAGGTTATAATATGTTCACACTTGATCTTCCTACCTCCATTTCCCACTAACTAGGAAGGATAACCAGTCATGATGTGACAAGAACCCTCCCACAGCCATAGCATTTTCCCTCCTAACATTCGGGTTATTATATGTTCATAAGTAATCTCGCTACCCTCGATCCCTGTGAACCAGGAAGGATAACCAGTCGTGAGATGACCAGAAACCCATGGATATTTCTCCCTCCCAGAGTTTGGATTATCGTATGTTCATACCTAATATCCCTTCCCTTAGTTCTCTCTAACCATGAAGAATAACTAGCCGTGAGGTGACCATAGCCCCCCCCCCCCCCCACACGCTCGGGAGATTTATCCTTACACGAGTTTGGGTTACCGTATGTTCACACTTAATCTCATCCCCCTTGGTTTCCACTAGCTAGAAAGAATAACCAGTTGTGAGGTGATAAAAAACCATTGGATCTTTATCCCTCCCACAGTTTGGGTTACCGTATGTTCAGACCTAATCTCCTTGCCCTCAGTTCCAACAAACTAGAAGGTATAACTAGTCGTAAGGTGACCAAAAATCCCCCTGGATATTTTTTCCTCCCAAAATTTGGGTTATGTTCACACTTAATCTCCATGCCCTAGGTTCCCACTAACCAGGAAAGATAACTAGCTGTGAGGTGACCAAAAGCCCCCCGGAGCTTTCTCCCTCACGAAATATGGGTTACCATATGTTCACACTTAATCTCCCTACCTTTGGTTCCCTCTAACCATGAAGAATAAATAGTCGTGAGGTGACGCAAATATATGAGCTTTCTCCCTCTCAGAGTTTGGGTTACCATATGTTCACACTTAATCTCCCCACACTCGATTCCCACTAACCAGAAGTATAAATAGTTGTGAGGTTATCATAAATCCCTGTACATTATTATCAATTTTGGATACACATGAGATACACTGGTCTGATCCGCCTGGGTATTATCCTCATTATGATTTATTTCCTTAATATGGGTTGTATTCCCACCTATTTATAGATTATCCTTTTTATTTATTATTAGTATTATTAAATATTATTATTATTTCGCTTGTTGTTGTTATTATTATCATTCCTTTGTTATTTTTATTATTTTATTAATTATTTTTTATTTTTGTTAAAGGATTATTTCGATTCCTCTTTGCATCAACCCTCTCTCGTTTTTTTCATTTTTAGGTTCCTTTCTTTCACCACGTTCTATCTATCCCCTACCCTCCATTATTTTAGTTATTTCTCATTTTATTTTTGTTTTTAGGAATGCCACAAATATTCCGTTATCATATTTTTTTCAAGAATATAAAAATATCCTTACAAGGCCAAGCATTTGCAAAAATACACCTAAAATTAACAAAACATAAAGGACATACAAAGAAAAAGTCATGAAAACTTACGTGTAGGGAAACTCCAAGATGCTCCCCTAGAGCCTGATGATGCTTGCACTCTCATAGGAGGATCTCTATATCCTCCTCGTTCGTCGATAGTGGGGGTCATAAAACACATACGCCACAAGTGCCCCATCCCCCCCTTCCATGATATCCCCTCCCAATCAGTATCATGAGGTACCACACTTCAATACTTCATGGGCCCCAAAACAAAACAAACACCTCTGGCCAAATCCCCTCATCCACCAGACCAATCTTCACTGTTGATCCCTCATTGCCACCCATAGCCCCCTCCTCAACCTGGTTCAGGCCCAAGGCCAGAACCTCATCACCATCCACTATAATGGTATCCAAAGGAATTATAATACCCAAGAGAAACCTAAAGTGAAAACACCCTTTAGTATGTGCATAAATCTTAGAGGGAGAGAGATAAAATGAAAGAATAGAATATAATAGTGTAATACCCCGTATTTTCAAAGATTTAAATAATTATGTGATTTTTTATTATTCTGGGATTAATTAAATTAAAATGTGAGAATTAATTATTAATCGGGATTAAATTTGAATATTTACTAGCATGACGAGAAGTTAGTAATTATTAATATTACTTTTAGAATAAGTAATATGGAATGCGATTTTATATAACTTGTCGTGAGAGAGAAATAAGACTGTTTGGTATATTAAGTCAGGACACGCGTGTGAGTCGTGACATAACTAATTAAGTGGAATAAAAAGGTAAATTATTTTAAGTAACTCGTACGATCTTTTAGAGTGCGCCGTTGAGTCCGGAGGGGTCGAGATAGTAAGAAAACTCTACCCAGGTATTTTATTTGGACTCCGAAATATTTTTAGGCCAAGCCGACACCGGGTAGGGGTAGTTTTGTAATTTGAATTTTTGGAGGAATTAAATGGACGAAAATTGGACAAATAATATATCTGTAAATTGGGGACAATTAGGGTTAGGTTACACCAAAATCAAGAGAGAGCCACAGTGGGTGAGGGAGAACATATTCCAAAGGAGGAGAAGCTATGTTCACCACCTTGCACAACCACCACCACCATCGTGTAGATCGAAACACGAGGAACACATCCATACAAACAACACCAATGGATCAGACCTTCGAAATCGAGGCAAGTGTTTATTTCTTGCTTTCTTTAGCGATAATTATGTTCATGTTAGTCTAGGTTAATAAACCTTTGTTACGAACGTTAATTTGGGTGAAATTGAAGAACTATATCATAAATTAGGGCTGATTTGATAAGAATTTGAATACCATATGTAGATAGGATGATGACTACAAAATTAGAGTGATTTCTATGAACCAATCTGGGCTTAATTTAGAAGTTATGAATATTAATTTAAGAACAAGGGTTCTTGACAATAAAATTGGGGATTTCGAATTTTATGGATGATTGGTGACGATTTATTGATGTTAGATTATGGGAAATCACATATACATGTTAGAATAATATTTGGTATTGATTGTCGAAAGTTCGGGCTTAATCTTTAGAGGTTTTAGGGTTGAAAAATTGTTAAAAATGAGGCTGTCTAAGGTTGAAGACGAAATAGCCCAGGTCGCCAGATGTCGCTCGAAGTCGTTTGAGCGAGATTGGTTATCGCGTGAAGTCGTTCGAAGGACATGTGGAAGTCGTTCGAGCGAGATCCATTCTGGTTCAAGCGAGATTTCTAATTTTCAGAGAATTTCCTATTTTTCCCCTATTTGTGTAAACAGTCAATTTGAGTGAGAAAAATTAGTGTTCGATGAACCCAAAATAGTGCAGAATTATTGGGAATTGTTTAGGTGTAATGATTCAAATATTTGGAACGATGAATTTTCCTTGAAGGTTACGAGAGAGAGAAAATCGTAATTGTAATTGCGTAGAGAGTATTAACTGATAAATACTTACGATATTAGTTCTAACGATATGGAACTTATAAGAATAAAAATTAGTCGTTACTTTCGGGATTTCTTATGATTATATATTAAGGATTTTTGGGTGACATATTATCCTTATATATATTACGAGAGAGGGAATATCGTGATTTAAAAATACGTTAATAGTATTTAGTGATGGTAATACTACGTATGGAATATGACATTTGGTTGTGTGTATAACATTTGATTTGATGGGTTGTGTGTATACCTATATTTGGAATTATGTGTATGACATACCTAGCTGCTTGCTATCGCGGGGGGTTGTGTAGAGACGGTCTTATCCTGAGTGACCTTCGAGGGAATATTTGACTTGTATCTCAGAACATAGGACTGTGAAGACTTATTTGTGAGTTGATAAGTCGCTGACTATCGGAGCGTAGGTATGTGTGTGACCCATAGGTATGTGAACTATGCTCGCTGCCAATACGTTTGATTTGTTTATATCGAACCAATAGTCCTTGTTTGGGTACGCGATGTACCGGGACATCATAGCAAAGTATGCAATGCACTACAGGTATATCCTTGGGGTGCTTTGTTAGTATATATATAATAGTGGTGGATATTTATATATATTTGTGTTATACTTACAATGTGATATTTGTAGGCTATTAAGATTGGGTGAATACATATATAATAGTGGAAGATATATATGTATGCTTTTGGTATGCCTAAAATGAGATAATATCAGATTATTAAGATAGTGAAATCTTCGGTTACGTAACTAGTAAATACTTGACTTTAGTGTGATAACACTTATTTAAAATGATAAATATCGAGATCAAATATGGGATACTACTACGAGGGGTAACTAGTAGGATAAGACTTTTACTAGTTAAGAGTGTGTCAGATGGATAGATTGGATTAGATGTACATTAGGCGTGCACACTAGTCGAGAGGTGAGAATCTCATGTGAGAGTTTGAACTAACATGCATATGATACTTGCTTTAATGCAGTTTTAAATACTTGCTAATAAATCTTTTTAAAACATTGGGCTCTGACCCGTCTCTTGAATTTCTTCTCTCTTTTGGTTGTATATATATGTATTAGTACAGGTGCCAAGCCACAGGGACACCAATTCTAGATACTTGGATGGTTTGCCGAGCTGCAGCTATTGTGGAAGTTGCGGGTCATAGAGATTATACGCTTCTCTCAGTTCATTTAGTTCCTAGTTCAGATATCTCAGTTCGGGCATATGTCGCCCATTCTCATTAGCGGAGTTGTACTCTTTTTCCTTTGTAGTTCTTTTCAGTTGGATTGAGTATTTATTATGGTTTGGTTTGTGACTTTGAACTGGAGGTTTTTATCCAGTCTTAATTATTCAGTAATTGATTCAGTCAGCATTAAATTCTTGTGTATGGTTTATAATAACATGTTCAGAAATTTATTAAATCAATTGGTTTCAAGTTTAATTGGATAATGTTTTGACATTAACTTAATTAAATGTTAGGTAATTAATTGGATTTAAGTTTTCAACAGTTATGCTAATAATGAACCAACCGAACATTCTGTTATAAAATTTATACAGGACTGATCACTCGATATTTTATTGGGCGGGGTGTCACAGGTGGTTTCAGAGCATCAGGTTCTAGTGTCCTTGATGATCTGTATGGCTTATTACGTTTTAGCTTAGCATTCTGTGATGTAGAGCCTTATTCTAGGATTGTTGTATTCCACTACGTATGCCGTTTACGCTCTCCTGCGATTTAGTTTAGGGAATTAAATTCATATGCGAGAGTTATTGGACTTTGTACTCTGAAAAATATGGGGCGAACAGCTAAGGCCATTAGCGGGACTACAGGCGGAGGAAAAATAATTGAAAGTTATGAAGTATTCGGGGAACGGTGATCACGGAAGAAGTCAGCAACAGTAATATCTAAGTGTGATGGGCTAATGGAGGGAATTAATCCAAAGGAAATACCATAAAGTAGAGTTCAGTGACACTCAGAAATTTATAAATTCAGAAGAAAATTTTCTAGCTCAGAGAAACAACAAAGAGTAAAAGTAGTCAACCACATCGAAATATTGGATGTGGGCTGATCGTGAAATTTTCCATCTACTGGTCAGACCAAGATACGAAAGATATTTCAAACTTATCACAAGTAGGTCGGGTAGAGACCAATCGTAAATGATGAGTTAACTTGGTAAGCGAACTTCATATCCGAAGTAGGGGTTACAGAAGACCAAAAAGGGGTCCGTAAGTTAAAAATGGGCTCGTGGGTTGGTACCCTAGCATAAATTGGAGGTACGACTAAGGTGACTAGTGTCAATGTCATCAAAGTATATGCTTACTAGAATATGTCAACGCCCTAGAAGAAAGGGAGCCAGTCAAGTTGTGATACCTAGATGAAGGGTAAGGTTGAATTAAATAGAGTTAGTATAACAACACAAGAAGGTATACCCAGTGGGGGAAAACCTATTTAAATGATATGATTAAATCTTAACGTAATGGAAATGGATTCAGCCAAGACCAGCGGGTTGACCATGTGTTCCATATGCCCTGTAGAGCGCAAGAAATAATGAAAATAACAATTGGGAGTTAAGACTGCCAGGTCCGAGAGAAGGATATCCTAACAAGGCTAGGAGGACCAGTGAAAGGGAAATTACCCTTTATGTAGAGATAAGGGTTACCAGTATTGAATGTGAACACTTGAGAAGTAAATTGATAGTATCGGGAGTAATAAATCGTGACTGTAAGTTATATCAGTTGGAGAAGTAAAATGTCCAGTGTAGGAATCGGGTCAAGAGAATTGGGCCCAGGAACTAATAACCCGAGAGTAGTGGGTTTAGTCAGGAGCAACGTAGTCCTCAGTAACTATAGAATACCATATTTTAGGGTCTTTACCCACCATAAAGGAAGGTAAAATCTAATGAATGGAATCTGAAAGGTATAACGATTTCAAATAATTATGGGTCGGCAAACGTGCGTACGGGGAACCTACGATCAGGATAGACCGATGGATATTTTCTTCATCCATGTGAATAAATGATGAGTTCAGGTGATGTGGGTGTGTCACAACATTTGTGAATAGTTAAGACTAAGAATATGAGTGTGCATTCGGTTTAATGGGTAAGCTGGCGACAACAACCTTATTATGTAAATGACTACCATTTGGTAGCTAGATTTTCGTACCACCTCCGGGGAGGAGAAAGTGTGGACGCTAAGAGAAATTGTATATGGTATTATGTAATGATTCGTGCTCCTTTGAGCATTCTGATAATAGAGCATATTGTGCTTATATTGTACGGTTACATGTTACCGAGGGTTTGAAAGGTAGTAAATTATGTGATAAGACTATCGTATTAAAAAAAATAATTTTAAATATATGGTTTTAGCGAGGCATCACCCGAAAGACGGATGAGCCTGTATATGTGTTGCATTGTATTATAGACTTTAGCCAGTATGTTGTCTTACTATGTTGATCTCGGTGAGCAGCGATGTTCTACTGATGTGATTCAAGGTATATTGATTATTATAGAGAGGAGAGATATAACTCCTTAATTATATAGCGCTAATAACTTGTGATAGTGAGAGCGCCACATCGTATACTGTCTTTAGTGACACGAGATTGGACGAGTAGACTTTTTATGTTCGTAGATGGGGATTTAGGGATATATGTTATGGAGTAAGGACTTAACAGATCTCGACGACCAGCAGTGTTAGGTAGTAGTGTATCGGGGGGGTTCCTTATTTGGATTTCGCTTCGCGAGACATCCCACGCATGAAACTTATCCAACATTGGAAGTTGGGAGAAGTTTGACTTTAGTACATGGATTTATTTTTGTAGCCATTTCAATATACGTAGTTATAATTGTAAGATAATGGTTATATTAAAACTAAGGCCGATAGAGCCATATAAGATTAATATGGTATAATGTTACCAATCGTTGACACCACGAGCAGGTCGATGGGACAACCTAAGATATGAATAGGTGGAAAAGGTAGGGTGACTGAGTAGGACCTTACCATATAGTCATGCCAAGTATGTGGGGGCATAATTTGTTATTTATATGAAACGTTTAATACGGTGGTGCTGCAATGCACAAAACATAGGGTGTATGGGCGCCCTAGGTAGTTGAATTATAGTATTTTCCATGATTGAGAATTGTGGCACAATGCGTATTGCGAGAGGTAATTGAATGTAGAAGACTGTGACTTCAGAACTTAGCTGTTTGATGGGTTAGGGTAGTTAGGACAGTTAATTCCCAGATTTGCCACGAAGATAGTATAGGAAGAATCTAATAAAGCTTAGCTCGGGGAAGTTGAAACTTACTTGATAGGACATGGAGAGAGCATGTTTAATGGGAATCTGAAGCTTAGAAAGAGGGGGAAGGACTTGTGACATGCAGTGATGACACTGTCGCCTGAGCCATAGATATGGATGTGGTTATAAGAAAGGTAAAATGCATAACGATATAAAGCCATAGTAGTGATGGCATAAGAAAAGCAAGACAATACTGAGCTCCAATTGGAAGTGGACCATCAGGAAATAATAGAGTTCAACATTAGGAATTCCTAACTCACGTTATGCCAAGATAGGATAAATCATAACGTGTAACAGTAAACCCCAACCATGATTCCTGGGATAGTAAGGTCATATGGGGTACAATTAGAGTTTTTTTTTATAGAGTAAAGAGTGTTATGACTCGATTATTGGGAATAGTTTTCGGGAGGCCATGAATATCGAGATGCGAACGTATTCGACCTAACACACTCGCAGGTGGACGGGCAGACTGAGAGTTCTAGTTAATGCGAGATATGTTGTATTTCCAATTATGGGATGGTTTAGTGTAATATCTTCCACTGCTGGATTTAGTGTAAGATGACTTCCCTCAACTTATTATCGATAGGATTCTATTTGAGGCATTATATATCAATCCCTGTTATCCTGGTGCTTATTGGATAGAGGGGACGAAAATAATCTTCTAGGTCCAGGGGAATTTTAGGGCCCGTTAACTAGGGTGGAAATGATTGGGAGTTGCATTATTGCATGTTGGAATGAGGAAATTGGTACCGAGTAATGTGGTATCTTTTCCTATTGTTGTTAAGTTTGAGCTGGTGGCATACATGTTAGGATTCCATAGTCCCTTGCGGAGGCAGTATGGCGAAAATGTGTTAACATTTGTAATATATATTGTGTGTAAAGTATATACCGGACAAGCAAGAAAAAACTACTGATGAAACATAGTAGTAAGACAAATTTTTATATATCTAAATATCAATTAACCTACTAGTGCGAGTAGTAGGAGGCTAGATAGTAATTATCTAAAAGTTAAGTGGTGAAACTTAAATGGTATGGCTTGGAGAGTAAATTATAACATCAGTGAGGTGTTCATTATTAAGGGTATTCAGTAATGTAAGCTATGGGCGGTACTGTGGAGATTACATGAGATGTGAGGTTAATACCCGAAGTTGTCCTTACGAGAAATGCCTTATTCACTGAATTTCGGGACGAAATTCCGTTATTAGGTATGTAATACCCTGTATTTTCGAAGATTTAAACAATTATGTGATTTATTATTATTATGGGATTAATTAAATTAAAATTCTGAGAATTAATTATTAATTCGGATTAAATTTGAATATTTACTAGCGTGACGAGAAGTTAGTAATTATTAATATTACTGTGACAATAAGTAATATGGAATGACGATTTTATATAACTTGTCGTGAGAGAGAAATATGACAGATTGGTATATTTAGTTAGGACATGCATATGAGTCGTGTCAGGACTAATTAAGTGGAATAAAAACATAAATTATTTTAAGTAACTCATATGATCTTTTCGAGTGAGCCGTTCAGTCCGAAGCGGTCGAGATAGTCAGAAAACTCTGCCCGGGTATTTTATTTGAACTCCGAGATATTTTTAGGCCAAACCGGCACCCGGTAGGGGTAGTTTTGTAATTTGGATTTTTGGAGGAATTAAATGGACGAAAATTGGAGAAATAATATATCAGCTAATTGGGGACAATTAGGGTTAGGTTACACCAAAATCAAGAGAGATCCATAGTAGGTGAGGAAAAACAAATTCCAAAGGAGGAGAAGCTATGTTCACCACCTTGCACAACCACCACCACCACCACCACCGTGTAGATCGGAAAGCAAGGAACGCATCCATACCAACAACACCAACGAATCAGACCTTCGAAATCAAGGCAAGTGTTTATTTCTTGCTTTCCTTAGTGATAATTATATTCATGTTAGTCTAGGTTAATAAACCTTTGTTATGAAAGTTAATTTGGGTGAAATTAGAGAACTATATCATAAATTAGGGCTGATTTGATAAGAATTTGAATACCATATGTAGATAGGATGATGCCTACAAAATTAGAGTGATTTCTATGAACCAATCTGGGTTTAATTTGGAAGTTATGCATATTAATTTAAGAACTAGGGTTCTTGACAATAAAATTGGGGATTTCGAATTTTATGGATGATTGGAGACGATTTAATGATGTTAGATTATGCGAAATATCATATACATGTTAGAATAATATTTGGTATTGATTGTTGGAAGTTTGGGCTTAATCTTTAGAGGTTTTAGCGTTAAATAATGGTGAAAAATTAGGCTATGTATGGTTGAAGACGAAACAACCCAGGTCGCCAGATGTCTCTCGAAGTCGTTCGAGCGAGATTGGTTGTCGTACGAAGTCGTTCGAACGACACGTGGAAGTCGTTCGAGCGAGACCCATTCTTGTTCGAGCGAGATTTCTAATTTTCATAGAATTTCCTATTTTTTCCCCTATTTGTGTAAATAGTCAATTTGAGTGAGAAAAATCAGTGTTGGATGAACCAAAAATTGTGCAAAATTATTGGGAGTTGTTTAGGTGTAATGACTCAAATATTTGGAACGGTGAATTTACCTTGAAGATTACGAGAGAGAGAAAATCGTAATTGTAATTGCATCGAGAGTATTAAGTGATAAATACTTACGATATTAGTTCTAACGATATGGAACTTATTAGAATAAAAATTTGTGGTTACTTTTTGGATTTTGTATGATTATGTATTAAGGATTTCAGGTGGCATAGTATCCTAATATATATATTACGAGAGAGGGAATATCGTAATTTAAAAACACGTTGATAATATTTAGTGATAAAATTACTACGTATAAAACATGACATTTGGTTGTGTGTATACTATTTGATTGATGGGTTGTGTGTATACCTACATTTGATATTATGTGTATAACATACCTAGCTGCTTGCTATCGCGGGGGGTTGTGTAGAGACGGTCTTATCCTGAGTGACCTTCGGGGGGATGTTTGACTTGTATCTGAGAACATAGGACTGTGAAGACTTATTTGTGAGTTGATAAGTCGCTGACTATGGGAGCGTAGGTATGTGCGTGACCCATAGGTATGTGAACTATGTTCACCACCAATATGTGTGATTTGTGTATATGGTTCGTGGGAGATTTTCGAACCGATAGCCCTTGTTATTAGTACGAGATGTACTGGGACATGATAGCAGAGTATGCAATGCACTACAAATATATCCTTGGGGTTCTGTGTTAGTATATATATAATAGTGGTGGATATTTATATATACTTGTGTTATACTTACAATGTGATATTTATAGTCTATTAAGATTGGGTGAATACATATATAATAGTGAAAGATATATATGTATGATTTTGGTATACCTAAAATGAGATAATAACAGATTATTAAGATAGTGAAATCTTCGGTAACGTAAATTGTAAATACTTGACTTTAGTGTGATAACACTTATTTAAAATGCTAAATGTCGATATCAAATACGGGATACTACTACGAGGGGTAACTAGTAGGATAAGCATTTTCTTAGTTAAGATTGTGTCAGATGGCTAGATAGGATTAGATGTACGTTAGGCGTGCACAATAGTCGAGAGGTGAGAATCTCATGTGAGAGTTCGAACCAACATGCATATGATACTTGCTTTAATGCAGTTTTAAATACTTGCTAACAAATCTTTTTAAAACATTGGGCTCTAACCCGTCTCTTGCATTTCTTCTCTCTTTTGGCTGTATATATATGTATTAGTATAGGTGCCCAGCCACAGGGACACCGGTTCTAGATAGTTGGATGGTTTGCCGAGCTAAAGCTATTGTGGAAGTTGCGGGTCATCGAGATTATACGCTTATCTCAATTCATTCAGTTCCTAGTTCGATATCTCAGTTCGGGCATGTGTCACCCATTCTCACTAGCGGAGTTGTACTCAGTTTCCTTTGTAGTTCTTTTCAGTTGGATTGAGTATTTATTATGGTTTGGTTTGTGATTTTGAACTGGAGGTTTTTATCCAGTCTTAATTATTCCGTAATTGATTCAGTCAGCATTAAATTCTTGTGTATGGTTTATAATAACATGTTCAGAAATTTATTAAATCAATTGGTTTCAAGTTTAATTGGATAATGTTGTGACTCTAGCTTAATTAAATGTTAGGTAATTAATTGACTTTAAGTTTTTGATAGTGATGCTAAGAATGAACCAACTGAAACATTCTGTTATAAATTTTATAAAGGACTGATCACCTGATATTTAATTGGGCCGGGTGTAAAAGGTGGTATCAGAGCATCAGGTTCCAGTTTCCTTTAAGATCTGTATGGCTTATTACGTTTCATCTTAACGTTCTTTGATGTAGAGCCTTGTTCTAGGATTGTTGTTATCCACTGCATATGCGATTTACGCTCTCCTGAGATTCAGTTTAGTGAATTCAATTCATTTGCGAGATTTATTGGACTTCGTACTCCAAAAAATATGGGACGACCAGCGAAGGCCGTTAGCGGGACTACAGGTGGAGGAAAAGCAATCGAAAGTTATTAACCATTCGGGGAACGGTGATCACGGTAGAAGTCAGCAACAGTAATATCTAAGTGTGATTGGATAATGGAGGGAATTAATCCAAAGGTAATAATATAAAGTTGAGTGCAGTGACACTCAGAAATTTTTAAATTCTAAAGAATTTTTTCTAGCTCAGAGAAACAATAAAGTGTAAGAATAGTAAACCACATCGAGATATTAGGTGTGGGCTGACCATGAAATTTTCATCTACTGGTCAGACGGAGATACGGAAGATATTTCAAACTTATCACAAGTAGGTCGGGGAGAGGCCGACCATAAATGATGAGTTAACTTGGTAAGCGAACTTCGTAACAGAAGTAGGGGTTACAGAAGACCAAAAAGTGGTCCGTAAGTTGAAAATGGACTTTTGGGTAGGTACCCTAGCATAAATGGGAGGTGAGAATAAGGTGACCAGTGTCAATGTCATCAAAGTATATGTTTACTAGAATATGTCAACGCCCTAGAAGAAAGGGAGCCAGTCGAGTTGTGATACCTAGCCAAAGGGCAAGGTTGAATTGCATAGTGTTAGTAGAACATCACCAGAAGGTATACCCATTGGGGGAAAACCTATTTAAATGATATGATTAAATCTTAACGTAATGGTAATGGATTTAGTCAAGACCAACGGGTCGACCATGTGTTCCATATGCCCTGTAGATCGCAAGGAACAACGAAAATAACAATTGGGAGTTAAGACTACCAGGTCTGAGAAAAGGACATCCCAACAAGGCCAAGAGGACCAGTGAAAGGGAAATTACCCTTTATGTAGAGATAAGTGTTACCAGTATTGAATGTGATCACTTGAGAAGTGAAATAGATAGTACCGGGAGTAATAAATCGTGCCTGTAAGGCATACCAGTTGGAGAAGTAAAATGTCGAGTGTAGGAATAGGGTCAAGAGAATTGGGCCCAGGAACTAATAACCCGAGAGTGGTGGGTCTTGTCAGGACCAACGTAGTCCTCAGTAATTGTAGCATACCGTATTTCAGGGTCTTTACCCATTATAAAGGAAAGGAAAATCTAATGAATGGAATTCGAATGGTATAGCGATTTTAAATAATTATGGATCACAAAACGTGCGTACGGGGTCCCTATGATCAGGATAGATCGATCGAGATTTGTTTCATCCTTGTTAATATATGATGAGTTGAAGTGAATGGGTGTGTCACAACATATGTGAACAGTTAACACTAAGAATTTGAGTGTGCATTCGGTTTAGTGGGTACGCTGGCGACATCAACCTTATTATGTAAATGACTACCATTTGGTAGCATGATTTTCGTACCACATGCGGGGAGGAGCAAGTGTGGACACTAAGAGAAATTGTATATGGTATTATGTAATGATTCGTGCTCCTTTGAGCGTTATGATAGTAGAGAATATTATGATTATATTATAAGGTTACTGGTTACCGAGGGTTTGAATGGTAGTAAATTGTGTGATAAGACTATCGTACTAAAAAAAAATTAATTTTAAATATATGGTTTTAGCGAGGCATCACCCGAAAGACGAATGAGCTTGCATATGTGCTGCATTGTATTATAGACTTCAGCGAGTATGTTGTCTTACTATGTTTATCATGGTGAGCAGGGATGTTCTACTGATGTGATTCAGGGTATATTGACTTATTATAGAGAGGAGAGATATAGCTCCTTAATTATATAACCCTAATAACTTGTGATAGTGAGAGCGCCGCATCGTATGCAATATTTAGTGACATGAGAGTGGACGAGGAGACTTTTTATGTTCTTAGATGGGGACTCAGGGATATATGTTATGGAGTAAGGACTTAACAGATCTCGATGACTAACAGTGTTAGGTAGTAGTGTATCGAGGGGTTCCTTGTTTGGATTTCTCTTTGCGAGACATCCCACACATGAAACTTAGCCAACGTTGGAAGTTAGAGGAATTTTTCCTTTAGTATATGGATTTATTTTTGTAGCCATTTCAATATACGTAGTTATAATTGTAAGATAATGGTTATATTACAAACTAAGACCGACCGAGCCGTATAAGATTAATATGGGATAATGTTACAAATCGTTGACACCACGAGCAGACCGGTGGGACAACCTAAGATATGATTAGGTGGAAAAGGTAGGGTGACTGAGTAGGACCTTACCATATAGTCATGCCAAGTATGTGGGGCATAATTTGTTATTTATATAAAACGTTTAGTACGGTGGTGCTGCAATGCACAAAACATAGGGTGTATAGGCGCCCTAGATAGTAGAATTATAGTATTTTCCATATTTGAGAATCGTGGCACAGTGCGTATTGCGAGAGGTAACTGAATGTAAAAGAGTGTGACTTCAGAACTTAGCTGTTTGATGGGTTAGGGTAGTTAATTCCCAGATTTTCCACGAAGATAGTATAGGAAGAATCAGATAAAGCTTAGCTCGGGGAAGTTGAAACTTACTTGATAGGACATGGAGAGAGCATGTTTCATGGGAATTTGAAGCTTAGAAAGAGGGGGAAGGAATTGCGACATGCAGTGATGACACTGGCGCCTAAGCCATAGACATGGATGTGGTTATAAGAAAGGTAAAATGCATAATGATATAAAGCGGTAGTAGTGATGGCATAAGAAAAGCAAGACATTACTGAGCTCCAATTAGAAGTGGACCATCAGGAAATAATAGAGTTCAACATTAGGAATTCCTAACTCACGTTCTGCCAAGATAGGAGAAATTATAACGTGTAATAGTAAACCCCAACCATGATTCCTGGGATAGTAAGGTCAAATGGGGTATAATTAGAGTTTTGTCTGATAGAGTCAAGAGTGTTATGACTCGATTATTGGGAAGAGTTTTCGGGAGGCCATGAATATCGAGATGCGAATGTATTTGACCTAACACACTCGTAGGCGGACGGGCAGACTGAGAGTTATAGTTAATGCAAGGTATGTTGTATTTCCAATTATGGGAAGGTTTAGTGTAATATCTTCCACTGGTGGAGTTAGTGTGAGACGACTCCCCTCAACTTATTATCGATAAGATTCCATTGGAGGCACTATATATCAATCCTTATTATCCTGGTGCTTATTGGATAGAGGGGAGGAAAATAATCTACTAGGTTCAGGGAAACTTTAGTGCCCGTTAACCTGGGTGGAAATGATTGGGAGTTGCATTATTGCATGTTGGAATGAGGAAATTGGTACCGAGTAATGTGGTATCTTTTCCTGTTGTTGTTAAGTTTGAGCCGGTGGCGTACTTGCTAGGATTCCATAGTCCCTTGCGGAGGCAGTATGGCGAAATTGTGTTAACATTTGTAGTATATATTGTGTGTAAAGTATATACCGGACAAGCAAGAATAAACTACTAATGAAACATAATAGTCAGACAAAATTTTATATATCTAAATATCAATTAACCTACTAGTGCGAGTAGTAGGAGGCTAGATAGTAATTATCTAAAAGTTAAGTGGTGAAACTTAAATGGTATGGCTTGGAGAGTAAATTATAACATCAGTGAGGTGTTCATTATTAAGGGTATTTGATAATGTACTGTATGGGCAGTACTGTATAGATTACATGAGATATGAGGTTAATACCCGGAGTTGTCCTTACCAGAAATGCCTTATTCTCTGAATTTCGAGACCCAATTCCGTTATTAGGGGGGAAGTATGTAATACCCCGTATTTTCGAAGATTTAAATAATTATGTGATTTATTATTAATTTGGGATAAATTAAATTAAAATTGTGAGAATTAATTATTAATCCGGATTAAATTTGAATATTTACTAGCGTGACGAGAAGTTAGTAATTATTAATATTACTATGAGAATAAGTAATATGGAATGACGATTTTATGTAACTTGTCGTGAGAGAGAAATATGACAGTTTGGTATATTTAGTCAGGACACGCATATGAGTCGTGTCAGGACTAATTTAGTGGAATAAAAACATAAATTATTTTAATTAACTCGTATGATCTTTTCGAGTGAGCCGTTCAGTCCGGAGGGGTCGAGATATTCAGAAAACTCTGCCCGGGTATTTTATTTGAACTCCGAGATATTTTTAGGCCAAGCCGGCACCCGGTAGGGGTAGTTTTGTAATTTGGATTTTTGGAGGAATTAAATGGACAAAAATTGGAGAAATAATATATCAGCTAATTGGGGACAATTAGGGTTAGGTTACACCAAAATCACGAGAGAGCCATAGTGGGTGAGGAAGAACAAATTCCAAAGGAGGAGAAGCTATGTTCACCACCTTGCACAACCACCACCACCATCGTGTAGATCGGAACGCAAGGAACGCATCCATACCAACAACACCAACGGATCAGACCTTCAAAATCGAGGCAAGTGTTTATTTCTTGTTTTCTTTAGCGATAATTATGTTCATGTTAGTCTAGGTTAATAAAACTTTGTTATGAAAGTTAATTTGGGTGAAATTGGAGAACTATATCATAAATTAGGGCTGATTTGATAAGAATTTGAATACCATGTGTAGATAGGATGATGCCTACGAAATTAGAGTGATTTCTATGAACCAATCTGGGCTTAATTTGGAAGTTATGCATAGTAATTGAAGAACTAGGGTTCTTGACAATAAAATTCGGGATTTTGAATTTTATGGATGATTGGTGACGATTTAATGATGTTAGATTATGGGAAATCTCATATACTTGTTAGAATAATAATTGGTATTGATTGTAGGAAGTTTGGGCTTAATCTTTAGAGGTTTTAGGGTTGAAAATGGTGAAAAATGAGGCTATCTAAGGTTGAAGACGAAACAACCCAGGTCGTCAGATGTCATTCGAAGTCGTTTGAGTGAGATTGGTTGTCGTGTGAAGTCGTTTGAGTGAGATCCATTCTGGTTCGATCGAGATTTCTAATTTTCATAAAATTTCCTATTTTGCCCCTATATGTGTAAATAGTCAATTTGAGTGAGAAAAATTAGTGCTGGATGAACCCAAAAATAGTGCAGAATTATTGGGAGTTGTTTAGGTGTAATGACTCAAATATTTGGAACGATGAATTTACCTTGAAGATTACGAGAGAGAGAAAATCGTAATTGTAATTGCGTCAAGAGTATTATGTGATAAATACTTACGATATTAGTTCTAACGATATGGAACTTATAAGAATAAAAATTAGTGGTTACTTTTGGGACTTCTCATGATTATGTATTAAGGATTTTCGGGTGATATATTATCCTTATATATATTATAAGAGAGATAATATCGTAATTTAAAAATACGTTGATAGTATTTAAAAATATATATATATATGTGTGTGTGGGGGGGGGGGGGTGTTGTGATAAGCTGTTCATATCTATTTATCTTATTTACCCAACCCCCGTTTGGGGGACCGAGTGTAAAATGATGTGTGCAATATCAATCAAGTTCACAATTCTCTCATGGATTCAAACATACTTATTTAATTAGGTGTCTAAATTTGAACAAACCAAATTCAATTTTATTCAGCCCCTATGCATGCATCTAAGTGTTCAATCAAATCAATCAAATCATGCATGTAAAATAAAGATGACAGATTCAGGAAAAAAAAAACCTTTCAAGTAAAAACCTATAATACCCCGTATTTTTTAACGTATTTTATTTTAATTATGGATTTGGTATTAATTAATTAAATGGAGTAAATTTATTTATAATTAATCCAAATTTAATTAAATAATTGCTAGCATTATGAGAGTTAGTATCTATTGGTGATAATTATGTTGAATATTAGCGAGTATAGTAATATATGATTATAAAATATTAAAGTTATCATGAGTGAAAAATACGACAATTATGGAAATTAAGTCGGGAGGCACATGTCAGTCGTCTCGGGACTAATTTAATGAAATAAAAAGTGAATTAATTCTAAGTCACCCGTATGGTCATTTCAAGTGCGCCAATGTGTTCGGCAGGGTAAGATAGTCAAAAAAGTGTACCCAAGGGGTTTAGTTTGGGTCTCTGGATGATTTTAGGCCTAACCGGCATCCCAGAAGCGCATTTTGGTAATTTATATTTTGGGATTTAATTACCTACGAAAATTAGAGAAGTATACCAGGTCTTAGATGTTGTCTTCTAGGGTGGGAACCTGCATATTTCACAGAGGTCATTAAAGGAGGAAGGTGAGGAGCTCCCCAAGGCTAGAGCCACCATAGTTGCACCGTTTTTACCACAAACACCGTCGGAGTGTAGATCGGAGGAAGGAGAACACAACCACACGTCAAATCTTAGAGATTCAGACTTATATTCTTGAGGCAAGTATCTAACTTATTGTTCTTGAGTTGATAATACATCCATGCTAGTATAGGAGATATAATTTCATATCCTTATGTAAAAATAATGTTGTTGGGAGAATTATATTACAAATTTAAGGAAAAACCATGTTAGGACAACTATCTTGATATATGTAGAAGATTAACTACGAAATTGATGCCCAGTAGAGATTGAAATCTGGAACAATTATGAGGATATTGAACATGATGATAAAATAGGGTTCTTGATGAATTAGCTTCGATTAATCCCTTAAATTAATGTCCTTGATGAATTTGTATTTGTTTCACATTGAAAATCATGCACTTAGGTTAGTGCAATTTTTGGTTTGATTGTTTGGGAGTTTGAGACGAATTAATGGAGGATTTGAGGAGGGAAATTGAAAACCCGTAGGTATTATTTGCAGAATTTCTGGGCCAGTAACTGCTCGATCAATCGATCGACCTTGAATGTCGATCGATCGACCATTTCCTTCGATCGATCGACCCCTACTGGAAATTAAATCTTCTTTTCTTTTTAAATGTTAACCTAACCCCAATGTATAAGGACCCTTAGACATAATTTTAATATCATAATGGGACTTGAGAGGGACCAGTAGGGTTATGGGAAAGGCTTGGGTAGTACGATTCTTATATGATATTTAACCGTGGGGTCACGAGGGCATGACTTGGAGTAAAAATCGTGTGTATGCTAAATTAGGTCTTGTGAGAATTATAGATGACTTAGACCAGTAGGGTAGAGAGTTTAGACCTACTGACTTTATATTTATCAAAATGATATCCTTCGAGAGCCGAGAAGTACTTAACAACTTGTGGTAAATTGAGGAAAGAAAATTATGAATTAATTATATGTAGGATTCGGGCGCTACGTGCCACGTGTGGTTAGAATATGATTGGGTCGTAGGTGTACCTATCCGAATAATGTAAACATACATACATACATACATTCATATATATATATATATATATATATATATATGAGTGTATGTATATATATAGTATGTGAATATCTGTGTTTAATCATACTTGCGCTACATGCTATCACGGAGGTTTTCGCGCCGGGACAGTCTTATCTTGATGTGACCTTTATGGGGGATATTGACTTGTACCCTAGAACATAGGATCCTTGGTACAGGCTCTCTGAGAATGATAGTCAGACGGTCCTAAGAGACGTGAGGGTTTGTGATGACCTCTTAGTGACTGGGAGCTATTCTTCGCCTCCAATATGTGTGTTTGTGTTAATACAGTTCGAGAGTGATTCGGAACTAGTATTTCCCTTTGTACGAGAGATACGTGGACTTGATAGCAGAGTATGATTTCACCATAGATTTATGTGGAGTTCCCTATTAGTGTATATATATTATGAGTGATAAATATATGTACCTGTGATTCATCTAATGTTCTTGTAAGTAGATAAAAATGGAATATTTACTATCAAATGAATTAAGTGGTTGAGAAATGAAGGCTGTATTGAGATGTACATAGCTGGCTTGGTAAATTCTTAAGAAAAGTTTTTTTGGTATAAATAATGGTTATATGATCACGAGAATCGGGATTAATGAGGGGAGATTGGGTTAAACTAGTTAACTGGGTTAGCGTTATCTAGATTAGTTTAGTAGTACGTTAGGCGTGCACACTAGTTGGGGGTGAGAATTCCTAAGTGAGTGTTGAGGCACTAACATGTATGTAATATCATTTGGTAAACATTTTATATACTTGCTAAACTACTTTAAAGCTATTTTACACTCAGGCTCTGACCCGTTTCCAGTCATCTCTTCTTTAACTTGTGTAATATATATATATATATATATATATATATATATATATATATATATATATATATATATATATATATATATATATATATGTATGTATGTATGTATGTATGTATTGCAGGTGCCCAGCCATAGGGGCGTCAGACTTAGATCTTTGGACTGTTGACGTGTTGTAGCTAGTGTGAGAATTGCAGGTCTGTGCATTAGATGACTTCATCCTTGACATATCAGCTCTTCCCTTAGTCATATTAGATGGGGCATGTGTCACCCATTTCCAGTTTTATTTAGTTCAGCTAGACTTGTACTCTTTATTATTTCAGTATTTAGTATTCAATTTTAGTTGAAATTGTTTTAATTAATTCTTTGTCCTTCGATTTGGGATACTTTATTTGGATGGATTAATCTAGCCTGTTTATTCCACTCGGATGGTTTGGTGTTTAATATTATTATCTGTGTTAATGAAAATGGTTTCGTATATTAAATCATAACAATAGGGCTTAATCTATAAAATTAAATGTTTTGACACTTAGCATAATTATTTATTAGTTGATTAATAAAGAAAAATTGTTTTCGACAACGATGCTAAGAATGAACCAACCGGACACTTTGATTTAATTTAATAAAGGATTGATCACCCGGTATTTAATTAGGCGAGGTGTCACAAAACCTTTTTAACACTTCGAAAATTTTACAAGACCATTGACTTACATACAACCTCATAATCGCCCATAGGTGTAACACACGGTGTCTTTGTCAAACCTACGCCTCAACCCGCAGTCCAAGTCATCCACACGAAGAGATCTACGCTCGGTATCCACCCAGAAGTCACAAGGTATAGAGATTCCTTCTCCATATAGGTTGAACAATAACACGGTTGTTCTTTGGGTTCCAAAACAATTCACATAAAGATATCGGGATTTTGTGAATTGAAAAACAAAAAGGGTTTTAAGCCTTAAATGAATAAACCACAAGTCTTCTGCTGATATGCAGTGTTTGCAGAACGAAAAATGTGAAAGAGTTCTTATGAAAAATGGAGTTGGAAAGTCCAAATTTATAGAAAACATAAAGCGGTGGTGTCGTTCGAACGAGAGATGATGTCGTTTGAAGTATCGCACGACATCAAGTCTCGTTTGAGCGACAAACGATGTGGTTCGAACGACAACTATTTCTTAATATTAATTTCTTCTCTTTTTTTCTCGATAAAAGCACCGCCTCAAAAACTCCGAAAATTATATTTTTGAAGAAAAATATTTAAAGCTCCGCTCCAACACTTAGAAAATATTTTATGAAAATATCCCAATACTCTAAGTTCATTATTAAGGTACTCTAAAAAAAAAACTTACCAAAGTAAATCCCACGGAGTCTTGAATGTTGAAGAACCCTGATTATCCGGATCCATCTTGATGTAAATGTGAACTTGAACTTCTTCGACGATGTAGCGGTATACGAAATATAAATTAATAATGGACAATAATGTCCTTATAAATCTCTCCCTTTGTCTATGGCGGTACAAAATAAAAACTCTGAATTATCAATAGCAAATGACCAATACAAATCTACCCTCCCATGAACCCAAAATTGAAAAGGTAAATGACAAGTCTTCAAACTTTGCCTCAACAATCACTTCTTCAAAACTTCAAGCTTTTTTCATCATCAGGGTGTGCAATCCAAAAATCTTCAATTGTACGTACACACATGAGACAAAGTAAAAACCTCATAATGTATCGAGTTTGAAACAATATAAACATAAAACATGTTAGCATAATCAAATCTCCCTCATACTTAAACTCCCCCATAATATCATAATTCATTCTCCCCCTTTCTATTTATCCGAAATAGACAAGGAAAAGAATAAACCAAATAAATCAAAGTGAGGTGTCACGGTAAATAAGGCAAACAAATATGACAAATGTGCTCAATGTAGGATATGCTCAAAAAACTTCACAAACTATTTTTGATTTTTCAATTTTTTATACAAAATTGTTACAAACACACACCACGAATTCATACTAAGAAAACCAAATCGTGAAAACGGTATGAATGGGTGTGACTAGATTCGATAGGAAATAAAACTCAATCACATCATATATGCAGGATGGATATTGTGTATTACTAACGAATGAGCATCAAAATCATCCTTAGGTGTAAAAGTGTTGAATTTAGATGACATCGTCTTAAATCAAAATAAACAAATCAAAGTCTACATGATTTTCACACCAATAACGTCTAAAAAAAATTTAACGCTTTTTCAAGACTTTTTAAGGACGTGAAAAGACATTTTAATTCTCCAACCAAACTCCCTTATATATATTTTCTTTTTGAGGTGATCTAAATTCTCAAACATTGGAAAATTGGTGAATAAACCTAATGGCCCCTTTTTGGCATAAATTTCTTTTTATTGCCTTTAAATTTTTTCAGGATCTTTTAAACCTCTTTAGAACCTGAATAATTAATATATCTCATTTTTTTAGGTCCAATTAAATGGTGTCTTAATCGCAAAGGATAGATGTGTACCTTTTGTTTCCCTTCGTCATTTTTAAATTTCACAGAAACTCACGGCAAACGATTTAAAATATGCAGACCTTTTATTATCTTGTTTTATCTCATTTGGTTCGTTTTAATAGACATAATTGAGATGAAACATGTAACCAACATGTGATTCGACAAGAACAATATTCAAACAAATTCTTGCTTGTGTGCATCGAAGGAAATAATGAGTCAATCATGTAGGTAATAACACTTAATTACATCTTAATGACTTCAAACACTATAAAGCACATGAATGACATGACTTATTGTCTTAAAACCGTATCAAATAGTCACATAGATAAATGGAATGAAATTGTGACTCGGTCATCCTAAATGTCAATTCATATATGGTTCTAAACAAAATACAAAAATCTTTTTGGATTTTCAAATTTTATCAAAATAAAATCTTTTTATATTTTTCCAAAATTTTTCAAAAACAAAAAACTAATACAAAAAGTACACATGTCATAACACTATCAAGAATATATCAAGAACCACAACTAGCGTATGAAAATCATGCAAACACACTTATCTATATGATATGGGAAGAGAAGAATCATTTTCAATCAAACAAGAATCAACTTGTCTAAAATCTAGTGCCTCTAAAAGTGATTTCCTAACCCAAATAGATGTGAAACGTCGTGTGGGGTTTTTTGGAATCACGGGAACACTAGACATAAAATTTCTAGGAGCTCTTTGAAGATCAAAACAGAAACGCCTAAGGTTCCCTTTCCTACCACAATGTGAAAAAATGTACACGAGTGGAACGACATCTATGGGTTGACCTTTTCTAATGTTCTTAGGAATGGTTGAACCTCTAAAACAAATAATGGTTCTAGCTTTTACAATGACAGCATAAAACAAGACGAGCCATTACCATCACTACACAAACTACTCGAGTCTTTCAAATCATTTTTCAACTTTAAAATTTTAGACTCAAGCAAAGAACTAGACTCTTCCAAAGTTAGGTATTTCTTTTTCAAGTTATCAATTAAACTTAACAGTTTATTTTGCTCATCCTCAATTAAAACAAACTTATCCTGAAGAGTCTCTTCACGTGCCGTAAAATCATATATTAATTTTTTATCCTCAACGACACAAACACGAACCCTAGAATTTTTTGAGTCCTCCAATTCTTTTTCTAAAACTAGGACTTTATCATCACTCTCCTTTTTGGCAACTTTTAAAGAATCAAAGTCAATACAAAAATTACCAAAGTGTTCATGAAAAATATCTCTTTGAGTTTGAAATGTTTGCAAATATTCAAACTTATTTTTAAAAGGAGAATTTTCTTCTTCCAAAATTTTAATTGTTTTGCAAAGTTTCAAATTCAAAAGAGTTAATTTTTTTGCACGGTCGTGAACTTTATCAAACTCATCTCGACTAACAACATCAATAGTATGAGAATCCATCGAGAAAACAAATCAGGAGAGGAACACAAATAACCACAAAAAAATTGCACTATATGATCTACACATTAAATTAATGCAACAGGCTCTGATACCAATTTGTAAAATGATGTGTGCAATATCAATCGACTTCAAAATTCTCTAAAGGATTCAAACACATTTATTTAATTAGCTATCTAAATTTGAACAAACCAAATTCAATTTTATTCATCCCCTATGCATGCATCTAAGTGTTCAATCAAATCATGGATGTAAAATAGAGACAATAGATTCAGGAAAAAACCCCTTTCAGGTAAAAAACTTTTTAACACTTTGAAAAGTTTACAAGACCATTGACTTACATACATCCTCATAATCGCCCAGAGGTGTAACGCATGGTGTCTTCGTCAAACCTTCAAATCTACACCTCAACCCGCAGTCCAAGTCATCCACACGCAGAGATCTACGCTCGGTATCCATCGATCAGCAGTGACTTCCCTCCAGAAATCAGAAGGTATGGAGATTCCTTCTCCACAGAGGTTGAAAAATAGCATGGTTGTTCTTTGGGTTCCAAAACAATTCACATAAAGATATCGGGATTTTATGAATTGAAAAATAAAAAGGGTTTTAAGCCTTAAATGAAGAAGGCAAAAGTCTTCTGTTGATATGTAGTGATTGTAGAACGAAAAACATGAAAGACTTCTTATTAATACGGAGTTAGAAAGTCCAATTTATAGAAAAATTAAGATAGTGGTGTCATTAAAATGAGAGACGATGTCATTTTAAGTATCGCGCGACATCAAGTCTCATTTCAGCGACAAACGATGTTGTTCGAACGACATCTATTTCTTAATATTAATATCTTCTCTCTTTTTTTCTCGATAAATGCATCGCCTCAAAAACTTCAAAAATTATATTTTTGAAGAAAACTATTTAAAGCGGCGCTCCAACACTTAGAAAATATTTTATGAAAGATATCCCAATACTCTAAGTTCATTATTAAGGTACTTTAAAAAAAGCTTACCAAAGTAAATCCCATGGAGTCCTGAATGTTGAATAACCTTGATTATCCGAATCCATCTTGATGTGAAAGTGAACTTGAACTTCTTCGACGATGTAGCGGTATACGGCATACAAATTGATAACGGAAAATCATGTCCTTACACCGAGTATGAATTTTATAGCTTTTATATTTTAAAGACTATTTTTAAGGGCCCTTTTTTCTTTCGAGTGTGTTTTAAGGATGACAAAAACAAATTATCTTTTTGAAAAAAATCGTTTTCCAAATTTTAAACCGCTCCAAGTTGTGAACCAATTTTAACTTAAACTAATTTTTATCTTGATTAATCCCAAACATACATCTACTAATTAAAGTAAATAAAATAACGTAAAGATTATTCACAACGCCGGATGTACGAGGAAACCACTAAGGGAAAAAAATCTCGGATGACCCAAGCCAAACAATCACTAAGATTTTGAATTACAAGGAACAGATACAAGTCTTACTCAATGACTTGATCCCCCATGAGACTTGATTCCCTTCTGATCTTCAACCACTCCTCCACGGTGCCCACGTGAATCCTTTCGTAATACCAGTCCACAACAATTGCCTCCACAAATGCCTCGTTGTCCACCGATGTAGCTTGAAAAGTCTGCGAAATCGGAACACGGACTCATTTTCTTCTTCTTTGCAAAACACAATGATGTTATTAAAAGTGTAGAACAAACTCTAACAGGTGAAAAACAAAGATCACAATTGAAAAATGATATGAAAGCTAGGATATTTTAAACTCTAAGGATGTTTTTGTACTTTGAAAACCTTAGGAAACATGTGCATAGTACGTTTTGGTTGTATACTATTTTTCCATATTGCACACTCACGAAATTCTGAGAAAACACGCCTTAAATAATTTTCTTAAGGCGGCGCATCGTTCGAATAAGATAGCCTGTCGCTCGAACGACATGTATATCTCCCTTGAATGAACAATAATGTCATTTGAACCAGAAACATTAGACTTTGAATTTTATAAAACTCTAATCCATCTTTATCTCAGAATAAAATGAAGTGTAAACATTTTAAAACTATTGAAATATATTTTAAAAACATTTATTTAATAAAATAACATCCCTAAATAATTTAAAGCATTTTTGAGTCCCATTAAAATTTCGCATTCGTACCTGAGTAATCTCGGAATGGAATATGTTTTGAAGATGAAATATGCTCCATAAAATCGGTATGATAAATCTTTGAAGCTTTGTTGCAATGTATTCAATAAACTTTAATACGACATAGTCTGTGTGGGATCGTGGCAATAAAAAAATCAACCTATGACTCAAGCATGTTTTTTGGGAATAAGTCAAATAAAGATACAACAGACTCAATTGGAAAATTTCTCCTTACAAATATCTCCCTTTGACTATTCCGGGATAAAACTAACAGTGAAATGCCCAAGTCGGGTCGTCAAGCTGTATGACACCTAAATTCCATCCCATAAAATCCCAAAATAAAAAAATTATAGGAGAAGACTAGTAAATGATGGTCTGACAAGCATAAACTGTTTGAATGTGATGTAGTCTTGAAATCTCAAATCTCTTAAGCATACCTACACACACGAAACAGACAAATATCGAGTGAAATATGGAGGAAAAAATGATATAAACCAATATGTAAAATCAAATCCAAATCATTTGATATGTGTGCAAAACATGATACCTATTTGTAAACAATAACTAAATCAGGATATCAATAAGTGTAATCTACTCAAGATAATCATGAAGGCATGTGATCACAAATATGGTACCAATAAGTAATGCAACAAATGTATCTTCTCATCAAACGTACATCACATACATCTCTCTACCTTTTTGTCTCGAATAGAAAACTCGGTGAAGAAATAAACTTATCTAGCATGAGATATTCAATGAAATATATTTAGATAAACATGTAACATGAAATGCCACCTAAAAAATAATATACTAATACCAAATTTGTAGCTCGCAAATAGTAATCATATGTGAGAAATCAACAAAATCAGTAAAGCTATGACTAAACGAACACAATGAAGCATAATAATTAAATCTATCAAATTGAATTGCATAAACTGATCGGAAGTAACCAGCAGTACTAAAAATATAACAGTATGCACCAGGTACTGAAATAATAGGAAACAAAATCCCAAAAGGTCGCTCGAACGAGACAACCATGTCTTTCAAGTGATATAGGCTTGTCGCTTGAATTGCTTCGCACGACATCGATATGTCGCTCGAACAAGAGACACTAAAACTCACATCCATTGCTGAAAATCTTAGAGTTTCACCCAGTGAAAAAAAGCCTGAAAAAACTAACTGGACGGTGTAGAAAATAGCAAAACAGTAGCAAAACAGAAAACAAAACAAATAAAACAAAGTGAGTTACATGTTAACATAGTACCAATGTGCTCAAACTTGAACATGGAATGTATGGGCTTGAACTACAACAAATGAATCACAATTCCAACATATCGAAACAATCGAGAAGCTCTAATTAATAGCTATAAATCTTTAAACTTTATTTTAGCCATATGTGACATTTAAAGTGTGAGCTAAATGAAATAAACAATCAAACATGAATAAAAATTCGGAATATTGACAATTATATAAACAATAGCGTCATGATGCAATATTTCAACACAAGGATTCATAGTGCAAACCCATTTAAATTTTCTCCAACCGAACTCCCTCATATATATATATATACTTTTTAAGATTATTCTCAACTTAGAGAAAATCCTATTGGCCTTATTTTTGGCATTTGTTTCTTTTTGTTGCCTTGATTTTCTTTTTGGGCTCTTTTAAATGGTGGCTTTCACGATGAGTCAATTTTTCACTCTCGGAGCCCTTTCCTGTGAACACTCATTAATTTTTTTTCAATTTAATCCTCACGGTAAATGGTTCTTACGTGCACACCTCCTCCTAAGTCTACTTATGCATAGATGAAAAATTGAGATAAGAACGTCTCACCAAACTCAAATATGCAAGCGAAGCCAAACATTCATTTAAATTCATGCATGTGTGAAAAAATGGCATATATACAAAGTTGAATCAAAAGGCATGTCAACTTCGAAATAACCCCATAATACAATGGTTAAGATCATTCTAAGCATCAATCATTATGACCAAATGTCCTAGCCACATGGATAATGAAAGGAAGGGGGTCCAAGCACACTATTGTGCCACATCAAACATGAAACACTCATGACTCAAAACAAACTGAAAACTTTTTGAGTTTTTCTAAAATATTTTTGACTTAAAAATAAAATCTTTTGGTATTTTTCGGAAAGTTTTATCAAAAATAAAATATTTTCGTATTTTTCAAATAAAATTCAATGAATGAAAAATATAATACAAAAGTAAATTATGCCATAACACTAGCAAGATGGAAATCATGATGAATGGACTAGCATATGACGAACATATCATGCAACCAATCATCCATAAGAAATAACGTATGACGCATCATGTGCAAGCATATGAGAATCAACCGATGAAGAATTTAGCCTCTCCAAAACAGATTTCCTAATGAAAATAAGTGTATACCCAACAAAATGAGTTTTGGAAACTGATGGGACACTACTTTTAAACTTCCTAGGGTCTTGTCTAAGATCATAGCAAAAATTCCTAAGGTCACCTTTCCTAGCACAATGCGAATATGTGAAAAATCGACGAGGAACGGGACCTAAGTTGACCTTTTCTAACAACCTCAGATATGGTTGACGCTTTAAAAAAAATTATGGTTTTGGCTTTAACATCCAAATGCAATAGAGAAAGATAATCCACTATCATCACTACTTGAATCACTTAAATCATTTTTCAACTTCAAAATTTTGGATTCAAGCAAAGAATTTGACTCCTCAAACTTTCGGGACTCCTTATTTAGATTTTCAATTACCCCTAGAAGGTTATCTCGCTCCCCCTCAATATGATGAAACTTATATCTAAGAGTCTTCTCACGTGCCAAAAAATCTATAATCAAACTATTTTTTTCAATGATACAAACCCAAGAATTTTTCAAGTCCTCCAGCTCTTTTCCTAAAACAAGGACTCTATTATCACTCTCTTCCTTGGCCACAATTAAAGATTTAAAGTTCTTATACAAAGGCGCAAACTTCTCATGAATAATATTTCTTTGAATTTGAAATGTTTGAAAATATTCAATCCTATTTTTAAAATGAGAATTTTCTTCTTCGATAATTTCAATACTTTTTGCAAACTTCAAATTCAAGAGACTTAATTCATCAAAACTTTATGAATCTATCGAGAGAAAAATAACCCAAGAGAGATAAAAAAAAATATGACTATCAAATAAAACAGAAAATCAGGATCTACACAATAAAATAGTGTGTCTAGCTCTCATACAAATTTGTAGTCCCCTTTTTCTTTAGAGTGTGGTTTAAGGATGACAAAAAAATAATATCTTTTTGAAAAAAATATTTTTCCAAATTTTAAACCACACCAAGTTGTGAACCGATTTTGACTTAACCAAATTTTATCTTGATTAATCCTAAACATATATCTAGTGATTAAAGAAAATAAAATAAAGTAAAGGATACCCACAACGCCGGATGTACGAGGAAACCACTAAGGGAAAAAAAACCTCAGACGACCCAAGCCAGACAATCACTATGATGTGGAATTACAAGGAACACACACAAGTCTTACTCAACAACTCGATCACCTATGAGACTTGATGCTATTATGATCTTCAATCACTCCTCCACATTGCCCACGCTAATCCTTCAGCGATACCAGTCCACAGCAGTTGCCTCCACGAATGCCTCATTGTTCACCGATGTATCTTGGAAAGTCTACGGAATCGGAACAGGAACTCCTTCGCTTCTTCTACGCAAAACCCAATGATATTCTTCAAAGTGTAGAACAAAATCTAACAAGTGCAAAACGAAGATCACAATTGAAAATTATATGAAATATAGGATCTTTGAAACTCTAAGGATGTTTTTGTACTTAGAAAACCTTAGGAAACATGTGCAGAATATGTTTTGGTTGTATACTATTTTTCCAGATTGCACACTCACGAAATTCTGAGAAAACATGCCTTAAATAATTTTATTTAGGTGGCGCATCGTTCGAATGAGATATCATGTCACTCGAATGAGATTGACATTTCATTCAAATGACATGTATATCTCTCTTGAACGACCACTAATGTCGTTTGAACCAAAACAGTAGACTTTGCATTTTATACAACTTTGATCCATTCTTATCTCAGAACAAAACGAAGTGTAAACATTTTTAAACACTTTAAAAATATTTTTAAAACATTTCTTTGATAAAAATAACATCCTTAAATAATTTAAAACATTTTTCAAGTCTCGTTAAAATTTTGCATTCATACCTGAGTAATCTCGGAATGCAATTTGATTTGAAGAATAAATATTCACCATAAAATCGACAAGATAAATCTTTGAAACTTTGCTAAAATGTCCTCATAAACTTCAATACATCATAGTCTACGTGGAATCTTGACGATAAAAAAATAAACTTTGACTCAAACGTGTTTTATTCGGGGAATAAGTCAAATAAAAATACAACGGATTCAATTGGAAATTTTATCCTTGTAGTTTTTAACCCAACACCTATGTTAATTGAATTCACATGATAATATGTTAAATAAATGCTAATAAAATTCCGTAATAACTACATACAAACATACAAACCTATTTTTCAAAACCATTCTCAGGAAAGTGTTAGTGAGATGGGTCAGCCCGAAACTTTGCGCAGGCAAAAGTCTAAAATCGTACTACTCAAACCACCTTTTCGAGCGAGTAAAGACCGCACCCGCAAAGGTGCTCCCGAATATGTGTTTTTATATCAATATTTTTCAAACATTGGCCTTTTATTAATGTATTTTTGACAAATACATATATCAATCCAACGCAACAAAAATTTTATATTAAGGACTAGGACGTAATGTTGTATATTATGTACTCGGTATCCCATCACCTACCCCTGTAAATTTTTTTAGTTTATTGGAGCTATGTTCTATTTTATCCTAAGTCTCCTTGGGTATATAGGCACTAAATCGAGATCAACTCATGAAACCCCAGTCTCGTAATACGTCTCTTGACATATAATCTATTAGGGATGCCTCCATACGGAGGATCACGACACCTTTGGGATTTTATTTATGTCGATAAGGAATAGTTAAATCTATTTCAGTGGCTTTTGGTCCAATCCAATCCTAAATACACATCTACACTCTCCTAAAACACCTCCAAACTAGTATAAAGGACAATACCTTTCAGCTAGTGATTGCCCGATAACCCTAACGGTCATCCATTCTACAACTCTAAGGTCTTAACATATCCACACATAAAATAACAAACATCCATTATACAAATACAAAGTCATACACAAACACTCTTGTGTACCTATACCGATTTAAGTGACGTTCCTGCACTTCTCTCTCATACCATTTTACTATCTAAGAACCTATCTACATTTTAGTGGAATCTCAACCAAAGGTCTTTAAACCTATTTTAAAATAATTTAAAAAGTAATCAATTAGTGTAAAGAGATATAATTATCATACAGTTAAGGAAGTATAAAGAACAAGTGGGGTGCTTATACCTTCCTCACTCGTAACCTAGTTCCCCAACCCCATAAAAAGAATCTCTGGACCAACAAAAGACCTAAACCGGCCTTAGGATTAGACCAAAAGGTCTAACTTGAAACTTTTTCTTTGTTTTTATATAAAATAAGCTTGTGACTATGAACAACCGACGGCCACTCGCACAGAACACACATAGGCTTAGGCCTAAAACTAGGGTTGTGTACCAAAACTGGATATGGTGTCAAAAATGTTATAGAGGTAAGTGTTTCAAGCCCATTAAAATGATAACCTGACCTGGAGTAGCGGGCTGGGAGACAATCCCTCCCGTGTTTATTGTTGTACCCCAGTTCCTCCGTGGGCACATCATCGCTCAGGTTTTGTAACACCACACATTTATGTATGAATAGAGAGGGAATTGTTTAGGCACAAAATGGAAGACCGTTGCATTTTCAAGCCATAAAATAAGTAGATTGATGATTGTACATGCAAAAGGTCTTGTCTAAAACTTAGGCAATTACCCAAAATTTTCCCCATTATTTAATAGTGTTTGAAGACCTACATCCCCTAGTGTTATCGTCGAAAAATGGTGTATGAATTAGGGCATTAGCTTAAGTATACTATTCTTAAACTATATCAGATAAAAAGAGGTGTATCCCAGTTATAATAATCTAGAAAATATGGGAGAAAAAGAGATGGAAATCGAGTTTATGCTGTTCATCCCAAGATAGTGCCTACGTCCACAGGTAGAGTAGTGATTGTATTAATTTTAATGGTCGAAAGCCATAGATGAATGGATGATTACAAGATCTCTTGTTCATTGTAGAAATGGATAACATAATAGCAAGAAAATAATCTCTCTCCCTACACCAAGGACTGCGTCCCCTATTTATATGTGTTGCTATTAGAGACATAAGGAATGTGGAGTGACACATGTCCTGCCATTATATGTGAGGTAGGTTCACCTTTACATGCATTCATGGGAGAATAAACATAACCCACACTTTTTCAAATAGTGGAGGAATAGAAAAAAATATGTCTCACACGTGTGTCTGGTCAGTGCTGATGATGTCATCTTATTCTTTAGCTCATGCTGACATTAATAGTGTGAAGAAACTGTTCTTAAACAGTTAAGGATATAGTTAGGCTGAGCACCCTCATACTTGAACTGACCTCCTGGTACCTAACCGACCAAATTTTGGGCTTGGACAACCACATTATCTTCCCTTAAAGGGGACACGTGACATAATTAAGGAGGCCTACAAGGTGTTACACATTTAGGGTATATTAAAAGACCCCAAGACTCCATTTATTATCAGAACGGGAAGAAGACTCTTTAAATTGTTAGATCCTCTGAGCAACTACTAAATCAAGTGAATGGATAGAGTGTTTGAAAGTGGGATATGGTCATCCTTATAGTTTTCTCGACACATGCTAAGTGGATACACTTGTAATATTTTGGTTTTAAATAGTAGACTTCCACGTGTCAAATGACTTGGTTCGGTACTTGAGGTAATCATCATAGGCATTTGAGAAATAGTGCGTCTATATTATTCGCACCCGTAGTGCCATTTTCTTTTCCAAGGTTACATCACATGTCATGATTAAGAAAACTTGTCACCAAATGTAAAGAATTTAAAGGCTCAAATCCCTATCATTTGAACTCCTATACCTTAAAATTTTTGAGTGCTTTTAGAGAGAGAAAAAGCTTAACCCATCCCAGAGCTTCTTCGACAAGATTCTTCCATTTCTAGTGAGATTAATCGATTTTTCTGTTTGTCTTTAACTCTTTGTAGGATTCGACGGTATGCAACTATTTGACCTCTTAAGATTTTAGGGTTTTCTCCCATCTTCTTCAAGTTATTCGTAGCTATCTTTGTCCATTTTTCTTTTGTTTTTTAAATGCACGGTATTTGGTATTGATATTTGAAAGTTTAATCGTTTAGGTGTCTATTGAGTTGGTTAGCCTAGGATCCCACCCTTTTTAGGATTTTTTTAGTTTTGGTTTTTATTCAAAATCCCTAATTTTGTCATTCCTATAGCCCCAAACTCCACAATACCCTAATTTTATTGAGCCTTAATATATTATGAACCCCATGTCCGTAGATGGTTAAATTATTTCTCAAGTTGGAGGTCGATTGCCCAGGTATCCTAGTGAGGAGATTTTTAAACCCCATACAAGTCATTCCCCTCGAAGACGAGGCTGGGAAACCTAATTATATGCCTATGGAAACCTATTATGGTGGTTCCATTTCCATGTAGAGTGTAATTTACAATAAATAAATAACCTAATGGAGCAGCAAGTGGGTGTTGAGAATTTGATGAATACAGTGTCAATGTTTATCATATATTTGGAATCTTTTTATAAGAGAACTATGTCTGATAGAACAACATTTGTGAGCCTTGTCCAATCCCCTCCCCTAGTAAAGGAACCAGTTGATGAAGAACCAATTGACAAGGAGAGTACTTGAGAGGACTCTTCAGATTCTTATAACTCCTCAACCACTAATGCTAGGCGGTATGCTTGTGATATATTGGAGGACGAATTGGATGCATTAAGGGAGAAATATAGTATTCATATTAGCATATCCATTAGGTTTCCCACTAGTGAGGAGAGAGTATATGACATCTTTTTCTCATATTAAATTTACCTTCCTCTGTGGGCCCTTTAGGTAGGACATCACTTACCCCTTCAACCCATTATTGGAGCCATCTTAATTGGGTATGGTGTCACCATTACCCATAATCCTCTAATGGTATAGGACTATCCTAGGATCCATGATGTTCTGGAAGGCCCAGACTAGGTTTGACAACATAGGGGACATATTCAGATATGTTTACGGCCTGAAAGACAATGCTAAGGACCCGGGTTATTATTACTTTTCTCCTCAAAGGCCACACCTAAGGATAGTCAAGGTCGTCCAAACTTGTAATCATAACTAGAAGGGTCAGTTTCTGTTCATGAGGGGTTAATGGGAGTTTAGGAGTCACGAGAAGTGTTGGTCTTGTAAGGCTCCACATGAGTGGGATGGGTCGAACATAATAAGTAAACAATTTTACCCTTTCTTATATACTTCTTATGTTTAAGTTGCACTGTCCTTATGTATATATTTGTCTTAGTGAAGAAGGCCCTAAAACTTCCAGCTAAAATGCAAGACCTAATGGAGGCTTACTATTTACCCAAGCCTCCTACATTAGAGGATTTATTTTTGTGTCCAAATTCATAAGTGCCTGATATCACACTCCAGTTGAGGTAGAAATACCTATGGAGGAAGGAGTGTTTTTTTAGACCAACCTAGAGATAAAATATGATCATGGGGTTGAGGCCAACATTGATATAAGTAACTAATTTTTTTCTCTTCTCATCATTTCTATATTTTAATGATTTTCTAACTATTCGTTCGTGCGATTCCTTATCCTATCTCTTCAGATCATCCTTCTAAGTCTACATTTAGAATGTCCCCTAAACATCTTGACCGAACTCAAATGGATATGGCTCACTGCAAGAATATGGACGTCGAGAAGAAAAGAAAGGTTGATGTTATGACCAGGGCCAAGAATAAGATGGATGCCTAAAAAATGTTAATGCTGAAGAGAGGAAGAAAGAAAAGGTTATAGCTTAGAGGATGCTCAAGGTTTAAACTTCCACAAGGGACAAAGCAAAATGGAAAGCCCCCCATG
Source organism: Sambucus nigra (assembly GCA_949130495.1). Classification (NCBI taxonomy): domain Eukaryota; kingdom Viridiplantae; phylum Streptophyta; class Magnoliopsida; order Dipsacales; family Adoxaceae; genus Sambucus; species Sambucus nigra. The sequence goes on from OX422216.1 coordinate 184,565,208, forward strand.
TCCTCATCCTTGCTACAGTAGGTTCCAAGAGTTGGAGTCACTGCTGAGAGAGTTTAGATTAAGGGAAGTCCTTCTCGTCATCTATTCACAACACAGGTGTAGGCTTCACATTATGAGAAGGTTGAAGACTTTAAATTTGATCTCATCCACTTGGTGAGATTAGAGGATCTCAAAAGGGACCTGTGGTCATTTGGGTCAAATTACTCTAGAGTGGGTCAACCATAAAAATCAGAGTGGAGGGAAAACTGGACAAATCCCTCTCTCCTACGCGTGCAGGGATTTGGGAATATGGAGTCCTCTATCCAGCACTCGTGTTGATCTTCACGGGATGCCTCAAATATAAACCAATACTCGTCAAAGGAGGAAAAATATGAAGATTTGGAGTCGCCAACCTATTTTGCTTAAAACAAGAAAAATATATGTATTCGTTTCGACATAACGACATCAAAAAACATACTGATGCATATCAAACCAAATGAATAAAGTGTTCGAGAACTAAGTTATGAACTGGAAAGGTGTTAAGAACCCATCCTACCATTCTGGTCTCTCATGTGCTATGATAATATACTTCTTTCCTCCAAAGTGTGATATGCGTGTACATGTGTAAGATGGGAATAATGAGAGAAATAAATCATCTGACCCACGTCATGGAAAAGATGGGGCAGAATCATCCTAAGGAATGTAGAAAAGAAATTGCATAAAAATACAATTTGAGTGTCCGTCAAATCACAAATCACTATGAATGAGTGAATGTGTATATCTAACGGGACATGAATATGTAGGAGTATGCGAACTCCCAATACTAACAAGCGCTGTAAAACATAAAATGAATAAATTACAAAATATGAGTCGAATCCGAAGATTTTCTTGAACTGCCTACATAGCCCAAAGGGCATCAAAGTCCACGTTGTTCGATAATGTACAAAGGTGGAGTTTAACCTATAAATCATAACTTATAACTTCCCTCAGTTTGTTTTTTATAAAATGTGCATAAGTGTAGAAAGTGTGAAATGTGAGGAGGTTCTAATTTAGTGTTTATAAGAAAACCCTCTCTTTGGTTTTTCAGATTTTAGGAAAATAGGACTTAGGTGTACTAAATAATAAAAAGTGGTATTAGTTTTTCATATGAAGAAATGGGATAAAAACATATAAAAAAATGGAAACAAAAGTAAACAATTACTAGTAATTGAATGAGTAAAACAAGTACTAATTGAATGAGTTGTACATGAATAAGGATAGACCTTCCAGAGAACTTTAATTCCAATTTTGCAATGGTAGGAGGTTGGTTTTTGTATGGTTGGATAGTGGTGAGATAAGGATGGAAAGTAGGATAGAAAATAGAGGAGAATAATATAAGTAAATGGAGAGAGAATGTTTGAAGAAAGGAATTTTGGTGCACCGATTTTGAGGGGGATGTTTTGATTTTAGAAAAAAGTACCTTTAAGAATAAGGTCATGGTTTCCTTAAATAGTAAAAAATTAGTGTTTCATTGGGTGTCCATCGGCATGGCCCCTGGCCTGCTTATTGGCATAGCTCCCTCCTTTCTAGCCAAGGAAAGTACACCCTCCCAATAGTTAGTGGGTCTGGAGTGACTATAGACAGTCCAAAATGGACTTCTTCAAAAAAAGGGCATAAAATGCAAGCTGTAAGTCTGAATCGAGCATGGTCATGACCATTACCCTTTAGAGCCCTACAAAAATACATTGAGCTAATCCCGAGTTTTAGACTTTGCCAACGTCAAACGGGATCAGAATCACCTGGACAAGGGCTCCTCGAAGTAAAAAGTCAAGTACACGCAAATCAAACAGGGCTCGAGAGAACCCGTTCTATTATAGATCAGGTCTGAGAGTAAAATGTGAGTGCACATGAACTGTAAGGCTGATATGCACACAGTATAGACCATTTGAGAGGGGATTCAGAAACCTACAAGGTTTTATTGAGATTCTCTTAGATCTCAAAATCACTCGATGGCCTCTAGTTCATGTTTTGGAGTAGGACCTAAGGTCTACGGTGGGGGGATAAGTGCTAGCGATCTGAGAAGGTACTTAGGGTTATTAAGATGGGGTGTCTACAGATCCCCTTTATGGGAGAGCTTGGAATAAGAGAATGTCATCAAAATATAGACACCTCAATGATGTTGTATGAGTAGGGACCCCACTGGAGGTTAGAAGGTGGTTGGTTAATGGGTTGAGGTCAATTCTGAGGGTCTAAAGAGTAAGATGAGCTCGACCCAAAAAATTGGTCATCATAACTTTAAGTCCTCATAATTGATCTCACCATAGAATCGACCATCCATAGAATTACCTTAGGTCCTCAGAATCCACCTCGACCCTCTGAAAGGGCCATCCTCGTCCCTTTGGTCCGAAAATTGACCTATTTCCCCAAACATCATGTGGTGTCTATACGAGATCTTTCACTTATTATAAGCTCCCGCATCGAGGGGATCTATAGAAACCACATTCTAGGACCACCCTAAGTCCATAGCACCTTCCTATTTACCACAAACCCTAGGTCATACTTCGAGTACCGTTCTAAAAGCCACTGGGTGCTCCCGGGCCTTGTGTGACTCCGATTAACTTCATCATCCGAATGAAAGAATAATGAATCTTCAAAGGGATATGAATTCCCTTTTTAACGGTCTAACCCATGTACGAATCAAAAAATATGCTGATGAACGAACCAGTTTACTAATAAAAACTGATCTAGAGGCCTACGGGTGCTCTTGGGCCTCGATTTGACCCCAATAAACTTCATCGTCAGAGAAAAAACTCAATGAATCTTCAAAGGTAACTAAATCCACTTTCTAACGGTCCACCCTATGCATAAAAAGGCATAACCATTTGGACGAACGATCATTTTTGTCCTAAAAACTAATCTGAAGCCACCGAGTGCTCCCGGGTTCCTTTTGACCAATATCATCTCTTCAGCTCGAACGAGACTAATTGAATCTTTGAAGGGAATTAACTACCCTTTCTAATGGTCTTCCCCATTCACGAATCAACCTTATGGTACGAACGAACGACCCATTTCACTTTGAAGGGTCATCCGGTACTTTCGAGCCCTGTTTGACCAAAGTCAACTCTCTAAGCTTAGCGAAGCTCTTTGTGACATCGAAGTGCCTCGCATAACCTTTTTAATAGTCCACCCTATGTGCAATTCAGACTAATGACTTGGATGAATTATCCATCACTGTTCGATGATCTCCTATCCAAAGGACCGACAAGCATTTTCGATCCCCATTTGACCCAAAGTCAACTCCTGGACTCGGGAGAGGCCCAAAGAATTCTCAAAGGTCTCTGAATAAACTTTTCAACGGTATGCCCCATGAATGATTTGAACTTAGGAATTTCATTTTACGACCATTTTCTAAAAAATCTACACGAGACTGCTAATTGGCAGGTCAATTTTCCTGCCTACAGGTAGTTTGTCTAGGGTTACCTGCCAATAGACAAGGTAAGGAAAATTTCGATAAGCAATCCCTTGACCCAATGTAAGGAAAACATGAGCTCACCTTAAGAGGAACCTCAGAAATATCAACTTCAGTGATATCAACAATATTCTTCTTAAGTCAGCGAGGTTTCCTTATTTGAAACCTTTCTCCACCTTTCACTTCCATCACTTTCACACCCAATTTAGGGAAAACCCCTATACATTCTTCATTCACTTGCAAGGAAGCTCGTCATCAATCAAGATCAATCTCTAAGTCTCAAAAGAAGGTTCAAACATTCTTCTCTCTCTTTAAATTTCTTTGTTTTTGCATTAGTCATATAAGTTCTTAATTTAGCTCTTTACTTTAGATTCATAGACATATTAATCTTTAATCCTTTATTAGTTATATTGCACATAATATATTTTCTATAAAAAAACCAAAATAAGAAAAAGAGGGTTACACCTATAAATTTCAACGGGATTTTTCACCACATTATCACAAAACTAAAAACACATTTTTCTTACACGCACATATAATAAAATCCCCATTTGAATTTGTGGGATAAATCCCACCCTCGTGTCTCATGAAAACTACGTATACTTTGACTCCTTTGTAGGCTACATAGACATCCCGGGGAAAACTCGAGACTCGAGTCCTATTTTCCCATTTCCCATTTTTTCCTATTTTGTCCATATATTATTCATATATATCATACTTATGATTCGTATTTGCATCTTATCTAACTATATTTTCGTTTCATCATAACGATCAATATCTCGATAAACACACACATCATATTTTTAATTATTATTTTGGAAACATTCATATGGATGACCTCACTTCGTCTTTTCCATGATGCGAGTCAAGCAATTTCGATCTCTACTTATATATACACACACACACACTTCATGGAGAAATTAAGGAAAATAGTAACATAAGCCCATTAGATACCGAAAGGGTGGGATGGGTGGCTAACACCTTCCCATTCCATAACTTATCCCCCAAACCTCTGATCTAATTTGTTTCACAAGCATCAATTAATCTTTGATGTCCTTCTCTCGAGGCGGCAACATGTTCTTTTGCCTATTTTTTGCAAAATAGGCTGGAGACTCTATCTTTTTTCATCACCCCACATCGACGATGGCCAAAGCATTCCTATAAAGGGCGTGATACCTCTCTCCCTCTCCACCGTGCATTGGATAATCGACCCCTGAACTGGAGAAGGAGATGGAAACCGGATCGGGGAGGGATGGCCACAGTGGCGACTCCATTGGGGACTTACTTACTTAAGAGGACTAGACTCTGTTTGCATGGGTGTTTACATTTTTTGCTTGTGTGCATATGCACCTACCTGTGTGTTCCCTTATTTCCTCTATTACTTTTTATATGTATCTACCTCAATGTTTATGTCACCTATCACTCACTTTTCACTTCACACACTTATACATACTCTTCATGGACACCTCACACTACCTATATTTGTATATAGGTTCACTTAATCCACATGCGTCACACACCTCTTAGAATATCCATGCTCTGGTGTCACTAGAACACACCTCCACTTATCACACTTGTATCTATCCATGCTCACTTATACGTATCACACACCACTTGTAGTTGATCCATGCTTAGATTCACTACCACACACTCACTTATAAATATTCACACGTCACTCACTGTCATGTATCCATGCTTAGTGTAATCCTCATGATCCATGTTAGATTTAATTTTCATGATACTTGTACATTCTTCCTTATTAGTATAGTGCTCGTCATGCCAAATAAAATACTCTCTCCATAATATACTAACCAAGAATCATACATTTTTCTCACTATATCACCAAGAGCATGGCTATTTACCAAAATTTTGTCCCATTTTGGGTGCTAGTCCGGCAAGTCGTAGTTAGCCTAAGAAATATGACTCTCACCTTCCATTGGCCTAGTACTTTCGATGTATATTGAAAAGTTCTCCCCACATCATACCGCTTAACTGAACTTATGACAGGAGGTATATCTCATGGAACTTGTTCACATAAGTCAAGTATATCCAATTCACTCTCACACTTATTGTCCCTACGATGTATATGGGGAGGCAATTCACATACACTCAGGCATATCAAATGGCTTGTCCGCACGTACCGATTTCCCTCAAAAGAAAGATGTATATCATGGAAGTCATGCCAAGGGGGTAATCTTTCAACTAACCCAACAACTGCATACCCTCATACAGGCGTCAAATATATGCCACTCATATTTATTTTGCCGGTTACTACCCGAAACTCTGCTAAAATGCCTAGTCGGCATGCCGCCCAAATTTTTATGTGGTTTTGTATTTTTTCAAAACGGGACCCTATCCATGAGCCTGGAAACAAGTCAAACCATTATTTTACATATCTTTCAAACCTAATTTTTCCCACGCTCGAGTCACGTCCGACATTTTTTTTATTTAGGTAAACCTAATATAAGTGAAAGCATAAACGAAATAATAATCATGCTAAGGCTGTCCTCTCTTTTTTCCCTCATTCTTTACCAAAAGTGTCAAAAATATTTTTCCTCCTTCTTATAAAATACCGAAAAATATTTTTCCCTTATCTTATAAAAAATACCAAAAACATTTCATCCTTCCCTTTCCAAAATGTATTAAAAGCTTTTTCCTCTTCTCCAATAAAAAATTAATTCTCCTTTCTCTCTTAAAAAAAATTCGTATAATTTTACTTCTTAGGTCGATCACATACTCGACCCTCGGCCTGGCTCCTTATTGGCTTCAGTATTCTGTAGAACGACCCCGAAGCTCCGTCAATTCTCTCACTACTTTCTTCAAGTCCAAAATCCACCTTCACCAACCCTCCATGGAGAATGTAGACCAAGTACCGAATGTGTAGCCTGATTTGATGATAGTCCCAGTCCAACTTATAGCCAAGATTGATAGCCTTCAATCCTAGGTTCCTGAGATGCAGCGAAATCGAATCCCAATTCCTAAAAATCCTAAGGTCCTCTTTCCCAATGCGATGGGTCCACCTGCACCTGAGCCTATTTGGGTCCCAAAAGAATATCAAAACACTCCACATGCCTCTTTTTCCAATAGGCCACCACTAGCTATGCTCCATATATCGAATCTTGCCTAGCCAGAGGCTAATCTCCCAATACTAGTCAATTCTAAGGAAGAAGAGTTAAAAAAAGTTCAAGGAGGACCTTAAGTTGTTAACCAAGGAGTTTGAACAGGTTTGAATCTCTGAAAACAACATGTCTTACACCCATATATCTCCCTAGCCTAAATCAAGGCTGCCAAAAAAGTTCAAGATGCCTAGCATTGAGAAGTTTGGGGGTACTGGGGCCCTAATAGTTCATTTTTGAAGGTACCACCGAACCATGACTCTCCTAGATGTCTATGATTATATAGTGGACCAGATGTTTCAACAGACCTTGAAGGATAGCGTTCTTCGTTGGTTTATATCCCTCGAGGAATCCAAAATTTGTAGTTAGGAGCATGTTTACCGTGAATTCATATCACATTATAAATAAAAGGAGGAGTTAGAGGTTACACACTATGATCTAAAACTTCTTAAAAATAACCCCGGAGAAACTGTCAGCAATTTCATACTAAGGTGGAAAGAGAAAATGACCACTATGACCAACTGACCTTTTGAATAGGAGCAATTTAGTATTTCCATGTCCGATCGATGATGGGAGGACAGTATTTCCCACATATTTTAACGCTATGGGAATCGAGAGGGGAGATTAAACAAAATATTGCCATGATAAAAGCTGAGACAAAGAAAGTATCCAAACAATTACGATGAAATGCTTTGATGAAATTGCTAATCGGGCCCACAATCCTTCCTTCCACCACTCCAGAAGAAGCTATGAACCTGGTTGGGTCCTTAACCTATACTAGATTGATTTCCTTCTCTGAAGAAAAAATCATAAAGTTTGGTCCAAATCATAACTATGCTCTCAACATCTCCGTTGAGGTAATGGGGAAGACAGTCCTGCTCTCCTTCGTCGACAACAGATCACCCCTAAATGTTTACCTGTTAAGAACCTTCAACTGCTTGGGTTTGAAAGTAAACGACCTTGCTCCAACTTCCAATGGAGTGTGTGATTATGACAATACTCATCGATAGGTGATGGGATCCATAACACTCATAATAAGGGCTAGCCCTATAAATCCTATTATCGAGTTCTAAGTTATCGGCATACATGTTTATTTCAATCTATTGCTTGGTCAAAACATACATGCTTATTTCAGCCTAAGTTATCGGCATCAAAGAGGTATTTTTTCTCCCCATTAGAAACTACAACTCTTAGCCAAGGGGCAGGTCATCACCATCTTAGGCGATGATGATAATACTGAGAATGTAAGCACCATTAATGCAATACTAGAAATACAGTATGGGGCGAATGACATGCTTCTTTCCATCTTTCGAGTCAAACCACTTCCATTCCCACCAGGGGATGATTTCCAAGATCGATTTTGTCTAAAGCACACCCCTTATGGTAGTTTCAACTTAATACAGATGTTCATGAATATGAAATTCATGCCCGAACTGGGTCTAGGACAACGAAAATGAGGGATCCTGGAACCCATAGTCCTGAAGAAGGCGTTTCCTCCATATGGCCCGAGTTATCCACCATCATCAGAGGAACTCAAAATGCTCCACCAATTATGATTAAAATGGAGTTTAGAAAATACCAAGACAGTTTCGAGAGATTCTTTGAACGAGACATTTGTCAAAAAGGGTGAAGACGTCCCTTTATGTGTATTTTTGGAACCATGTTATCACCATGTGGATAAGAAGATGAAGCCAGGAATGGAACTATTCTTTCAAGACGACTACTCTTGGGTCGAAGACTATAAGCTTCAAGTGAAGCCTCTCGCTGAGAAAGATATATACCTTGTCGAGGAAAGTGATTATAAAGACTCATTCAATTAGTAGACATTGGGGTTGACATTCGACACGATCCACTCAAGTTCTACATCGTCGAATCAATCCATCTTAATCAAGGCCGATGATGAACCCCTCCTCAACTGGAATGCTATACTAATTCCACCTGTTGAAATACAACCCAACCCAGATGATTATCCTATATCTTCCTATTTTATTATTCCTCCTTTTTTTGATAACAATGTAATTGAGACCTCCTTTGACGAGGTTCTCAATGCTGTTTTTCTCGAGAATGAAATAAACAAAGATTTTGAGTATCTTGTTGTGCCTTACAATAATTGTCTTGATTCTAATCAAACTCTTGATGATAATGGTTTTGCAAATGAATAATTCTTAACTGATTTCAATAAGGTTAATAAAAAGCAACATAATCGCATTCAAATTAATGATAATGAAACTATTTTTATTAATATCGGTTCTAGTAGCCAACTACATGAGACCCTTAATAAGCATGAGCTCATGCAACTCGAAGAACTATTGAAGGAATTCATGGACATATTTGAATGGTCTTATGATGACATGCTCGACATCGATCCCAATATTATTCGGCACGAGATTCCAACTCTTTCAGAATGTAAGACGATCAAACAAAAATTACGAAAGCTCTGCACTAAATGGTTTCTAAAGGTTAAAGAAGAGGTGATCAAATAATTAGATGTAGGCTTCATTCGGGTGATCAAATATCCCCCATGGCTAGCCAATATTGTACTCATGACAAAATCAGGAGGGAACGTCATGCGCATTGGCTATCAGAATTTGAGCAAGGCATCTCTGAAAGAAGATTCCTATTACCCAACATCGACATGATTATGGATAATATGACTAGTCATTCTCTCAAGTCATTTGTCAATGGGTTTGCCGAATACAATCAGATTAAGATGAACCCTGATCATTAAGAAAAGATTGCATTCATCACCCCTTGGGGAACTTTTTGTTACACAATTATACCATTCGGGATAAAAAAAACACACACGAGCTACCTACCATAGGGCTGCCACAACCATCTTGAATGATCTGGTATATAAAGAGTTCGAGGTCTATGTGGATGATATGATCATTAAGTCTAACACTCGATAAGGTCATGCTCCCACCCTTTGGAAGTTCTTATAATGGTTATGATGATATTATATGTGACTAACCAGCAAAAATGAATTTTTGGTGTCACCGAAGGAAAACTTTTAAAATTTATGGTTAGCATGAATGGAATTGAAGCAGACCTTGCCAAATTGAAATCCATACTAGAAATGTCACCACCTCGAATGGAGAAAGAAGTCCGGGGATTCTTGGGAAAATTATAGTATATCAACTGGTTCATCAACCAATTGACTTCTATTTGTGAACAAATATTTAAACTCCTCCAAAGGATTCCACTAAGATCTAGAATGAGTCCTGTCAGGAGGGCTTCAATAGAATCAAGCAATATCTTACCCGACTTTTGATACTCATACCACCGCAGCATGGTCTCCATCTACTCATATACTTGACCATAACAGACACTGCAACTGGGGATTTGCTAGCCCAGTACATTAAAGAATACCATAAAAAAGGTCCATTTATCACGCCAATCACAAATTAATGGGGTACAAATTTAACTACACTTCCTTAGAAAAAGAACGTGTCTCCCTTGTCCGTGTAACTCAAAAATTAGGGCACTATGTGCTCTATTTTGCCATCAGACTTATGTCCCGAATGCATCGTATGAAATACCTACTCGAGAAATCAGTCCTGTCTAGATGAATGACCCAATGTTGATGCTGCTAGCCGGGTTTGATATTGTGTATGCTATGTAGAATGATATGAAAGGAAGAGCTATATCTAACTACCTTACTGACTACCCTATATAAGAAGAAGACGTTTGTATCTCCTAGTTCCTGGATAAAGATATCATTTGCACCTCTAAGGAAGACCTCTTGTGGAAAATGTTCTTTAACAGCACTGCCAATAATAAGGGATACGACATTGGGATAATCCTGATGGCCCCTGATGACTCTAACACTCATATTGCCATAAATCTAGATTTTCCCTACACCAATAATATGACAGAATATGAGGTGGGCATTATAGGTATCAAAGTCGCTCTCAAGAAAGGTATTCAGTGCCTAGATATTTACGAGGACTATAGCCTCATCATCATGCAGGTCCTTAAATGATGGAAAATAAAAAATGAAAACTACTTCTATTCCATGCCCACCTAGAAGATTTAGCCTCATAGTTTTGAGATATCACCTTACACTACTTTCCCTAAGCAAGGAAAAACTTGGCAGATACTCTTAATATTCTCGCCTCCATGGTCGACATGCCCAAGGGAATAATGATGTCCCCCTTTCATAGTCCAAAAACAAGCTAAATCGATCCACCCCTACCATATTGAGCTTGTCACAAAAAAAGATATATGGCACCTCCTCGATCTTGGTAGGTTCCCTTAAGATGCCAATAAGAAAGAACGAGTAACCCTCCATAATCAGGATGCCCAGTACATTATCTGAGATAAAGCATTGTTCAAGAGAAACTTCGATAAAAACCCATTTTCACTGCATCATAGTGGCTGCCATTAAAGAAATGTTGAAGAAAATCCACAATGGGGAATGTGGACCCCACATAAACGGTCATATTCTCGCTAAGAAGATTTTTTGGTAGGGTTACTATTAGTCCACCATGGTTCAGAATTGCATCGCCCACATCTAAAAATGCCTCAAATGCCAGCAGTTTACTAATCTCCATGACTTGCCACCTCGATAATTGTACAATAGGACCTCTCTTTGTACGTTCTCCACTTGGGGCATTGGCATCATAGGGAAAGTCACACCTAAAGCCTCCAATAGGCATGAGTTCACCCTAGTTACCATTGATTACTTCACCAAATGGGTTAAAGTCGAGTCATATGTAGTACTAAATTCCAAAAAGGTAGCCAAGTTATTTGAAAGAACATGATTTTTTAGTGGGGGTTCCTCACGAGATAGTATCAAACAATGGGTTACATTTTTAGGCGGAAATCACAGAATTTGGTCGATGATTACGGGATTCAGAGACATAAATGTTTTCCCTACCGAACACAAACCATCAGTGCAGTGGAAGCCACCAACAAGAATCTTAAAACAATCATCAGCAAGATGATTGAGAGTTATCGAGATTGGGCCAATCGGATCCCTTATGCCCTATAGGGATACCTCACTTCAATCTAGGAATCTACTAGGGCTACCCCTTACTCTCTGGTATATGACATGAAAGAAATACTACCATTTGAACTAGAAATACCTTCATTACGCATTATGCTTGAGAGAAAAGTCAGAAAAGGAAACTGACATCACACCCTTTTGGACGAGTTGTCACTCTTCGATGAGGTAAAGGCTCTATATCATATACAAGGGTAACATCTCCAGAAAATTCAATCGTTTAACTAAAAAGTCAAGGACCATGGTGTCCTATAGGGGAGCTTAGTATAATATCCTGCTTCAATAATTTAATTAAATTATATATGGATTATAAATGAGGAGGAGTTAATGATAATTATGGAATAATTGGGGGTAAGATTAGAGAAAAATAAACGAAGAAGAAAAAGGTTTGTTCAAATGACAAGGGAATGTCATTTGAATGACAAAGTGAGGTCCCGAAAGTTAGGTCATCTAATGACGGGCTACTGGTTTACAATATCAAGTCACGCGAAGGGTCGCGCAACCAATAGTTCTAATGACATGAAGTCATTTGAACAACGTAGATCGGATTTTTAATCCAAGTTACCATTGTGCGCTGTCATAATCTCAGTTGTTAAATCTTTGAGCTGTCGAGTCCAGATCCGCTAGAAAGAGAAAAATGGAATTTCTGGCATTTGGAAGGGTTTTATAAGGGTGTGTTCGGAGTACTTGGGTTATTTTAAGTTGGCAGAAATGGAGAGAGAGAGAGAGAGAGGTGGGAGGTCTTCCACCTCCACCCAGCACCTTTCCACCTCTATTTGTGCAATATTCCAATATGTTCAAGACTAAAATACACACTTCCACCATTGTATGGGAAAAGCTACTAATTTTGGTGTGGTGTTGGGGGGAGTTTTGTAAAAGATGAAGGTGGGTTTTTATAGAGTTGAAGGGGGTTCTTTCTTAGGATCTTGGTGGAGCATGATTTTTTAGTGGAAAAACTTCCTCGAGTCCACCTTATGAGGTGGAAGATTGCCATCTTGTCAGACCTTTCATGCCTACAATTTTTGGAGCTCCATTTAAGGTGTAAAAAACTCTAACCTTAGTGCTAAGGCTCTATTTAGTAGATTGTAGTCTTATAGTTAGATGACATGCGTAGGGTTCATTGATTAAATGATAATATTGATGTGTAGAAAGTAATAAATATTTGTATGGAATAAAAAAGTTGGAAAAATATCATTTCGCTGTAAATAAAGAATGGATAATTATTTCAAGGTTTTGAAATGTTAGAAGTGGGTATTTCATGAAAATGGTGTTTTTTCAAGAAACATTGAGGTTAAACATTTCATTAAATAAAATGTTTGTAAATGATGTGATTTTGATGGAATATTTGGTGAAATAATAATATTTCAAATTTCTTGAAAAAATGAAGGTTTTATAAAAAAAAAAGAAATTTGTTGAGGTTGAAAAAATAAAAATGTCTTTTTTGCCTTAAAAATGTATTTTGCAAGTATAATGAATTTCCAAGATTGAATATATATTTAAACCATGTAGTATGATTTTAAGGTTTAAAACCCATCTTCTCATGCATATAAACTTGTAGTGTTTTGGCATTAATGTATAAACAAGTTTAGAGAAGGTTTTTGTTGGGCTTAAACATGAAATAAGAAAAGTCAGAAATTTAGTCTTCAAAGTGTGTAAAATTGGGACTAAAATATATGATGAACATGAGATTATAAGACTACATGTGTTGATAAAAAGAAATGGTATTTCCTTATAAAATTTGTCTTTGGGTGTAATTAGAATTCTTGAATGAAAAGGTAAAGAAATGTCTAATTTGGAAATATGGTTAGTAAAAGTGTTATAAAAGGTTGAAGTTGAATGGAAAATAAAGAGATAAAGGTGTTTCCAATTCTGAAGAATATTACACCAAGTGTAAAAAGGTGTTAAGATGTTAAAACACTTAAGAAGTTGGTGTGCATAACTTAATCGTGTTGAGGAAAAATGAGCACTTTTGAAAATGGTGTAAAAGATGAATTTGAAAACAAATGAGTAAAATAGTAATTTTATTGAAAATGGAACATTTTTATGAATACAAATGTTAGAAAGAGTGTTACATAAGTTGTTCCTAAAAGGGTATGATTTTGTGTGAAATAAATTCAGGGTTAATGTGTAAAGGACATGAAATGGTAAATTTCAAAGTGTAACACAAATGGGGCGGTAAAGTTCTGATTTTTGGTTTCGGTCGGCAAAAGGGTGAAATGGTAAGGAATGTGGACATTTGAGTGACTTATAAATAATTTACTTTAGTCCTGGCATGACTAACACGCGTGTCCCGACTTAATTACCGTAATTTTGTTGTATTTCACACTCGTGACAATTCTCATAAATTCACAATCATATATTACTTTATCCACTTAGTAATATTCAATATTATTCTCATCAATGAAAACTAACCCTTATCTCGCTAGTTAATCTTTATTTTAATACGGATGAATTGTTAATTAAATTTCCTATATTTAAATTTTAATTAATCCCTTGTTAAAAAATCATAAAAATTACGGGGTATTACATACTTCTCCCCTAATAGCGGAATTTCAACCCAAAATTTGGAAATAAAGCATACCTGGTAAAAATAACTCTAGATATTTCTCTCACATCTCATCCTCACGCTCACAAGTAAAATCCTCGACATTACGGTGCTCCCACTGAACACGCACAAGTGGAACTACCTTTTACCTCAATCTCTTCTCGCCATGGCTAAGATAGCCACCGGTCTCTGCTCGTATGAACTATCAGGATGTAAGTCAATCTTCTCCAGCGCGATGTGAGTGTGAGACAACTCATCCTGGAGGTACCATCTAAGCAAATAAATATGGAATATGTCATGAATCCTATGCAAGTGCTATGGTAATCCAAGTTTGTAAGCCACTGGCCTAATTTTCTCAATAATAGGGAATCGCCCTGCATACCTCGGGGCCAACTTCATTTCTTCCTAAATTGCATTATCCCATTCATAGGAGATACTTGTAGCAAAAACTGGTCCCCCATACTGAACTTCCTGAAGAACCTCTTGGCATTGAAGTAGCTCTTCTGTCTATCTTGAGTAACCCGTATGCGATTCCTAATCATCGCAATCCTGGATGACGTATCCTGGATCACCTCTGGACTGAGTAGCTTTTTGTCCCCCACCTCTAACCAACAAGTAGGAGAAAGTTAAGGTCTACATTACAGTGCCTTGAATGGGGCAATGTCAATAGTAAACTATTAGGAGTTATTATAGGAAAACTCCACCAGTGGAAAGTACTATTCCCAACCTCCCCCAAAGTCGAGGATACATATCTATAACATGTCCTCCAAAATCTGATTCGTCTACTCCATCTTCCCATCCGTCTATGGGTGATAAGATGAACTCAATTTCAACTTGGTACCCATAGCCTCCTAAAAACTCTCCCAAAATCGAGACACAAATACTTATCCCTATCAGACATAATATCAAGAGGCACCCCGTGTAATCTCACTATCTATGTAATAAATATGAGTGTACTATGCCATAGTAAAATCTATTCGGACTGCCAGAGAGTGGGTTACCTTAGTCAATCGATTCATAATAACCCATATGGAATTGCGACCTCTTTAAAAAGTAAGTAACCCTGTGATTAAATCCATGGAAATGGAAGAAGAGGAGAGAGAGAGAGAGAGAGATATGGATGGTCTTCCACCTCCACCCACCCCCATTCCACCACCATACCACCACCTTTCCACCTCCATTTGTGGAATATTCTAACATGTTCAAGACTAAAATACACACTTCCACCGTTGTCGGGGAAGAGCTACGAATTTTGGTGTGGTGTTGGGGGGGAGTTTTGTAAAAGATGAAGGTGGGTTTTCATGGAGTTGAAGGGGGTTCTTGCTTGGGATCTCAGTGGAACATGCTTTTTGAGTAGAAAAACTTTCTTGAGGCCACCTTATGAGGTGTAAGATTGCCATCTTGTCAGACCTTTCATGCCTATAATTTTTGGAGCTCCATTTAAGGTGGGAAAAACTCTTACCTTAGTGTTAAGGCTCTATTCAGTAGATTGTAGTCTTGTAGTTAGATGACATGCGTAGGGTTCATTGATTAAATGATAATATTGATGTGTAGAAAATAATAAATATTTGTATGGAATAAAAAATTTGGAAAAATATCATTTCGTTGTAAATAAAGAATGGATAATTATTTCAAGGTTTTGAAATGTTAAATGTGGGTATTTCATGAAAATGGTGTATTTTCAAGAAACATTGAGGTTAAACATTTCATTAAATAAAATGTTTGTAAATGATGTGATTTTGATGGAATATTTGGTGAAATAATAATATTTCAAAGTTCTTGAAAAAATGAAGGTTTAAAAAAAATAAAAATTTATTGAGGTTGAAGAAATAAAAATGTATTTTTTGCCTTAAAAATGTATTTTGCAAGTATAATGAATTTCCAAGATGAAATATATATTTAAACCATGTAGTATGATTTTGAGGTTTAAAACCCATCTTCTCATGCATATAAACTTGTAGTATTTTGGCATTAATGTATAAACAAGTTTAGAGGAGGTTTTTGTTGGGTTTAAACATGAAATAAGAAAAGTTAGAAATTTAGTCTTCAAAGTGTATGAAATTGGGACTAAAAGATATGATGGACATGAGATTATAAGACTACATGTGTTGATAAAAATAAATGGTATTTCCTTATAAAAGTAGTCTTTCGGTGTAATTAGAATTCTTGAATGAAAAAGTAAATAAATGTCTAATTTGGAAATATGGTTAGTAAAAGTGTTATAAAGGGTTGAAGTTGAAAGGAAAGTAAAGAGATAAAGGTGTTTTCAATTAAGATATTACTCCAAGTGTGAAAAGGTGTTAAGGTGTTTAAAAAGTTAAGAAGTTGGTATGCATAACTTAATCGTGTTTAGGAAAAATTAACACTTGTGAAAATGGGGTAAAATATGAATTTGAAAACAAATGAGTAAAATGGTAATTTTTCTGAAAATGGAACATTTTTATGAATAAATATGTTGCAAAGGGTGTTACACAAGTTGGTCCTAAAAGGGCATGTTTTTTTGTGAAAGAAAATCTAGGTTAATGTGTAAAAGACATGAAATGGTAAATTTCAAAGTGTAACACAAGTGGGGCAGTAAAGTCCTGAGTTTTGGTTTCGGTCGACAAAAGGGTGAAATGGTAAATAATGTGTACATTTGTAAAATGTTAAAACACATTAAAAGGAACTAGTAGGACACTGAGATAAGCAATAAGGGCCCGGAGCCCTAAGGTGAAAAGCCCAAAAACACTTGCTAGAGCATATGGTACTCGTAGCCGGCAGTGTGGAGCCCGTTAAAGTATTCGGTATTAGAAAGATTTCAAGAATAAGATAAAGGAATAAGGAACATGTCAAAAATGGGTTGCATGGTGAAAATGTGTTAATACAACCTAACTTGAATGAATGTAATAAATGTTTCGATAAAGGTAAAATTGACAAGTAAATGTGTAAATCTATTAATGTCCATATGATAAGGGAAAAGGGTATAATGAGTGCTAAATGGGTGGTTAAGCAACCTAGGTGGTTAAACCCATAATTTACAAAAGAATGTGTTGTAAAAAGGTTTTCAAATGATAAATAAGTATATTCTAACACAGTGTATGCGTGTGTTTAAATGGTGACTTTCAATGAAAATACTAATGCGAATGGATTAAAGTGAAAAGGTGATTTTGGTAAAGAAATAGTTTTTGATTAATTCAAGTGGAGTGGCTTTGAACATTTAATCGTGTGTGTTAAATAAAGGGATAAAGGCACAAATGAGAAAATCAAGTTATTTTATAAGATTAAGGTGGATTAAGGTGGACAAATAAGGTTCTCGAAAGTTAAACACTTAATTCATTGGAACATGTATTTTTTAAAGGTATACATATGTATATATATACATATTTTCATATTCATGTGGTTGTAGTGTGTGAGTATTATTTCTGGCATTCGATTATATGTTTCGTTTGTATATTTTCCACTGAGCATAGGCTCACAACCTCGCTTTGTTATGGAAAGTTAGGAATAATTTCGTATTTTGACAGAGTTATATAGGTAAGTATTTTATTTATTTTTATGTTAGTATCTATGCATACATAGATTTTGAGGTACTCCCCATGGGTCCTTCACGTAGTTTATTTTGAAACTAAATCATATCCTAACAAGTGAAACATTAGTTAAAATAAGAATGGACTAGCAATATTATATAGGTTGTTTCATTTCACTTCATACCTAAAGCTCGGGTTGGACCGAGTTAACTACGAGTAACTCATAAATCTGAGTCGGGCCATTACAAATGGTATCAGAGATCTAGGTTCAAGGTTCCTTTCACAAGTGATGTGGTGAAGTCAGCATTGGATCTTTTGATGTCGGTGTTGGGTAAATTCGGTCAAGGTAAGTTGATGACGGTTTAGTTTTTGTCCTCGATGGTAAAGTCAAAGAGGTTAGCACGAAAAATAGTTAGTGCCAACTGGCATGCGACTAAGTTGATAGTTATTAATCTTTTTCACGTTTTTTATTAGAATTGGAGTAATTTACGTGTCCATGCAAGCCTATAGTGGTGACACCAGGAATGTTAGTGTGAGGTGCTTATGTTGAATTTTGGTGACATAGGATCATTCGAAGTGTCGAAATAGTGAAATGATGCCCATTGGTCAAGTAGCCCAATTCCCATACAGTCAACGGTAGAGATTGATGGTTAAGGTGTCTCGACTAGGCCCTAATGATTTATGATTGAAAGGTATATAACCCTTAGGTATGGCACTTATGGGTAAATAGCGTTGGTGGCATAATTAGATAAATTTGATTCTTAGAGGAAAATCGTAATTGATGGTATTCTGGTGAACACATGAAGTTGTGTAAGAACCCTTCTTGTGAGATGTATTACGAAATGACTTTGGTTATGAGAGTAACCTTGTTAGTGGCTATAGTGAGTAGTGTTCTCTGCGACATAACTGTAAAGGTTATGTATCTCATGTATGGAGACTAGATAACTGAATAACATTCATAAGTACTGATTATGTTGTGAGAACGTATTTGTTCCTTTGATTGAGGACTTACATTTAATACATTTTGGTTATAACGTGGCATTGAGGAATATGATCTCACACGACATCCGTGGTGTGGGCCTTGGTATTTATAAGTAAGATCCTACATTCCATATCCTGCCAAGATTGATATAGTCATGCTACCAAATAGATTAGCACCTTATATAACATTTACATAATGAAACGGCTTATCTGCCATAGTTGAACATTCATTGAAGATTGGGTGAGGCAGACTTTATGGTTCCTAGGTTGTAGGCGATAAATCGTATCCTGACAAGACCCTTAGTAGCATTAATTATGGTTTGTATGTGGCTTATAGTCACAGCCATTTGGAAGAAATATAAGATAAGTATTTAAGTGTTGAGACTCATTTTAGCCATCGAGGTAATGGATAGGTGTGGGGTAATCCTAGTATGGAAGTAGTTTATAAGCACGTTGAGGTGCCCCTAGGACAAATTGTATGTGTCATCATTGAGGATAAATATATAATGTGTATAAGCCTTGAGGCATTTGATGATTAAGGTGCACTATAGTTAGAAGCTCGTAGACTAGTGCTTCACGAACACCAAGTAATTTCAATGTGGGTATCGAAAGCTTTGTAGAGTGCACCTATGATGATAATGGTGTAGACAATGAAATATGATCGGGTTTTGGGACTTATACATGAAATGTGTTTGGTGTTCTTAGGAAGCCAATCAAGTCCGGTAAAAGGAGGCAGCAACGTTCTAGTAATGGTAGTGTTGAGGGTAGGTCAGGTGATGATCCCAGATTGTCAGTCGTATAGTACACGTGTCGGGTATGTCTTTCCAATTGGCATAGATGGTAGTGTAATCCCTAAGACAGGGTGGTAGTTTGTGTCATTATAGGAGTGATGCCCGGATGTCATGGAACGACTAGTATGGGTGTGTTGATACCCAATTTCAGGACGTACCAAGAGAGGTATTCTAAACTTAGAGTGATGATGCTATGTGGAGGCTTGAAAATGGAAATTAAAGTGGGGTGGCATCAAAACAGGGTTATTATGTCGACGTGTTGACGGTATATGCTAGGATGTCCTTAGAAATGTAAGTACTAATTTTTGGAACGTCTTTCCAAGATGGACGGGTTAGAGAATGTAGCCTAGTTTGGTATTTACTAACCTTAGGGTGCAATTAATGGTGGGTGTGGTCATCATAAAAATCCCTTATTGGTAGAAAATGTAAGGTGAATTAGTGGTAACCTTGTGGTAAAAAGGAGACAATTTGGTGAGTTCCTCACTTGAGCCAAGTAATGTTTATGGGAGTTTGGGATTTCGATCACGATACGTTAAAGTAGAAAATAACCTAGGTGTAGTTGGTTGGTGGTGTTGTCACTACTAATTAGACATGGTCAATAAACACTAGAGCGTGAGATGTCCAGTAATCAGAATGGTTCATGTATGCTAGGGATGTTAAAGTTAGGGCATTTATCCTAAGGAGGGAAGTTGAGTGTTGACTTACTAAAGAACTGCCGATTCATAAAATTTCGTTCATATTGCGAGGGTGAATGGTTGCAATTCGATTTTCAACTTTCGGTGACCCAAGTCAAGGCGGGTGACTAGGATTCATGCTTGGTGAAAACTCTAAGAATAAGTGGCATGATTTTAAGTTCACGACATAGGTTTGTTTTCGTGTGTTAGGGTCATACGCTTATGGGAAAAATTCTGTGTAACGATTGCTTATTCCTTCTGAATCAAGTGTGTTCCTTGTGGTTTCGATAATCGGGATTCGATGTTCTCACCTATGGCGACTCAGATTGGTGCCATGTCATGGTATGCAACAGTTGGTCCCGAGAGAGCATGATGGACCGGGTTTGGTCAATGCATCTTGGTAATTGGTTGTCCCCATCTGACATATTCTAGTTATTTCATAAGGTTTTGCATATGGGTGGCTAAGTTTTCGGCCACATGGTTTGCCCATTGTATTAATCTCCCTTAAGACTAGTATACTTTTGACTGGCCGGCTCGGTAGTCAGTGGCTCAGGTTGTGAAAAGTGGGATGATGTCTTGGGGATACAGTATAGTCATGGAAATTGGTAAATTTAGTACATGATGTGATTTTCTACAGTGAGTGGATTAGAGTGAGACTCTAATGAGTACTCTAGAATCCGACACCTAGGGTAGTACTAGGTTCAATAGAGTGACACAATGGAAGGAATAAACTGGGCGTGCGATAATTATTTGATAGGATAATTCCTCTTTGGAGTGAGAGAATAACATATTATGGTTCTCGGCAAGCTCATGCGAGTGGTGTATCTAGGATAGCCTGAAAGGTTGTGGAACATAGGATGTACGATCATAAGCTAGAATTGATTTTTGGTGATGTATGATGGTTAGTTGTATTATGATTTGCTTTGGGTGAGCATTGACCTCTAGAAAGGGTTTTCCAGTAGAGGCCCTGGTATGCCTTAGGTACTAGCATGGGTGATGCTAGGCATAGTTTCGACTTGACCATGAGGCGAGTGGAGACTCGGAATCGATTGTGTAATGTCATGGTTAATGGGATAGTGAGCATTGAATATGTTGGTTATTCGGTGACCATAGTGTTGTGAATTTCAATGAATTTTCCTTAGGAAGATTTTGTAGCTTATAAGAGAAGTTAATGAACCCCATGAGCTTGAGGTTATGGATTGAGAATTTCAGGGACGAAATTCCCCAAGGAGGGAAGTTTATAATATCCAACTCCACTAATTTAATTAAATTATGTATGGGTTATAAATGATTAGTAGTTAATGATAATTATGGAACAATTACGGGTAAGATTGGAGAAAAATAAAAGAAGAAGAAAAAAGGTATTTTAAATGATAAGGGAATGCCATTCGAACAACAAAGTGAGGTCACGAGAAGGGTCATGAGAAGCAGGGCATTAACAACATGCTATTGATTTACACTAGAAGGTCGCGTGTCGCATAATCCACAATTCTAACGACATAAGGAAGTCGTTCGAATGATGTAGATTGAATTTTTAATCCCAGTTTCCCTTGTGCGTTGTCCTAATCTCAGTCATTAGATCTTTGAGCTGTCATACCCAGATCAACACCCAAAGAGACAAAATGGGATTTTTTGCCTTTGGAAGGGTTTTATAAGGGTGTTTTTGGTGTATTTGGGTTATTTTTGAGTTGGTAGAAATGGAAGAATGAGAGAGAGAGAGAGAGAGGTTGATGGTCTTTCACCTCCACCCACCACCCTACCACCACCTTTCCACCTCCATTTGTGTAATATTCCAATATGTTCAAGACTAAAATACACACTTCCACCATTGTCGGGGAAGAGCTACGAATTTTGGTGTGGTGTTGGGGGGAGTTTTTTAAAAGATGAAGGTGCGTTTTCATGGAGTTGAAGGGGGTTCTTTCTTGGGAGCTTGGTGGAGCATGCTTTTTGAGTGGAAAAACTTCCTCGAGGACACCTTATGAGGTGGAAGAATGCCATCTTGCCAGACCTTTCATGCCTACAATTTTTGGATCTCCATTTAAGGTGGAAAAAACTCTAAACTTAGTGCTAAGTCTCTATTCAGTAGATTGTAGTCTTGTAGTTAGATGACATGCGTAGGGTTCATTGATTAAATGATAATATTGATGTGTAGAAAATAATAAATATTTGTATGGAATAAAAAAGTTGGAAAAATATCATTTCGTTGTAAATAAAGATGGATAATCATTTCAAGGTTTTGAAATGTTAGAAGTGGGTGTTTCATGAAAATGGTGTATTTTCAAGAAAAATTGAGGTTAAAGATTTCATGAAATAAAATGTTTGTAAATGATGTGATTTTGATGGAATATTTGGTGAAATAATAATATTTCAAAGTTCTTGACAAAATTAAGGTTTTAAAAAAAACAGAAATTTGTTGAGGTTGAAGTAATAAAATTTTCTTTTTTGCCTTAAAAATGTATTTTGCAAGTATAATGAATTTCCAAGATGAAATATATATTTAAACCATGTAGTATGATTTTGAGGTTTAAAACCCATCTTCTCATGCATATAAACTTGTAGTATTTTGGCATTAATGTATAAACAAGTTTAGAGAAGGTTTTTGTTGGGTTTACACATGAAATAAGAAAAGTTAGAAATTTAGTCTTCAAAGTGTGTGAAATTGGGACTAAAAGATATGGTGAACATGAGATTATAAGACAACATGTGTTGATAAAAAGAAATGGTGTTTCCTTATAAATGTAGTCTTTCGGTGTAATTAGAATTCTTGAATGAAAAGGTAAAGAAATGTCTAATTTGGAAATATGGTAAGTAAAAGTGTTATAAAAGGTTGAAGTTGAAAGGAAAATAAAGAGATAAAGGTGTTTCCAATTCTGAAGAATATTACACCAAGTTTTAAAAGGTGATAAGATGTTAAAACACTTAAGAAGTTGGTGTGCATAACTTAATCGTGTTGAGGAAAAATGAGCACTTGTGAAAATGGTGTAAAAGATGAATTTGAAAACAAATGAGTAAAATGGTAATTTTACTTAAAATGGAACATTTTTATGAATAAAAATGATAGAAAGGGTGTTACATAAGTTGGTCCTAAAAGGGTATGATTTTTTGTGAAATAAATTCAAGGTTAATTTATAAAGGACATGAAATGGTAAATTTCAAAGTGTAACACAAGTGGGGCGGTAAAGTTATGATTTTTGGCTTCGGTCGGCAAAAGGGTGAAATGGTAAGGAATGTGGACATTTGAGTGACTTATAAATAGTTTACTTTAGTCCATTAATTTAGTCCCGACATGACTAACACGCGCGTCCCGACTTAATTACCGTAGTTGTTGTATTTCACACTCGTGACAATTCTCATAAATTCACAATCTTATATTACTTTATTCGCTTAGTAATATTCAATATTATCTCATCAATACAAACTAACCCTTATCTCGCTAGTTAATCTTTATTTTAATACGGATTAATTGTTAATTAAATTTCCTATATTTAAATTTTAATTAATCTCTTCTTTAAAAATCTTAAAAATTATGGGGTATTACATACTTCACCCCTAACAGCGGAATTTCGACCCAAAATTTGGAAATAAAGCATACCTAGTAAAAATAACTCTAGATATTTCTCTCACATCTCATCCTCACGCTCACAAGTAGAATCCTCGACATTACGGTGCTCCCACTGAACATGCACAAGTGGAACTACCTTTTACCTCAATCTCCTCTCGCTATGGCTAAGATAGCCACTGATCTCTGCTCGTACGAACTATCAGGATGTAAGTCAATCTGCTCCAGCGCGATGTGAGTGTGAGACAACTCGTCTCGGAGGTACCATCTAAGCAAAGAAATATGGAATATGTCATGAATCCTATGCAAGTGCTCGGGTAATCCAAGTTTGTAAGCCAGTGGCCCAATTTGCTCAATAATAGGGAATGGCCCTACATACCTCGGGGCCAAATTCACTTTCTTCCTAAATTGCATTATCCCATTCATAGTAGATACTTGTAGCAATAATTGGTCCCCCATACTGAACTTCCTGAAGAACCTCTTGGCATTGACGTAGCTCTTCTGTCTATCATAAGTAACCCGTATGCGATTCCTAATCAGCGCAATCCTGGCTGACATATCCTGGATCACCTCTGGATGGAGTATCTTTTTATCCCCCACCTCTAAACAACAAGTAGGAGAATGTCAAGGTCTACATTATAGTGCCTTGAATGGGGCCATGCCAATAGTAAACTATTAGGAGTTATTATAGGCAAACTCCTCCAATGGAAGGTACTGTTCCCAACCTCCCCCAAAGTCGAGGATACACATCTGTAACATGTCCTCCAAAATTTGATTCGTCTACTCCATCTTCCCATCCATCTACGGGTGATAAGATGAACTCAATTTCAACTCGGTACTCATAGCCTCCTAAAAACTCTCCTAAAATCGAGACACGATAACTTATCCCTATCAGACATAATATCAAGAGGCACCCCGTGTAATCTCACTATCTATGCAATAAATATGAGTGTACTATGCCGTAGTAAAATCCATTCGAACTGCCAGAGAGTGGGCTACCTTAGTCAATCGATTCATAATAACCCATATGGAATCGCGACCTCTCTGAAGAGTAGGCACCCCTGTGATTAAATCCATGGAAATGCTCTCCTATTTCCATATAGGAATCTCTAGAGGGCGAAAAAACCCTGTCGATTTCTGATGGTCCACCTTTACCAGCTAACTGGTGGCACATTTCAGATGAACTTTGCAATATCCCTCTTCGTCCCGCTCCACCAATATTTCCGCCTCATATTTTGGTACATTTTATCCCTGGTAAGATGTATGACAAATCGAGATCCATGTGACTCTGCCATCATTGTGTGTCTCAAATCTTCCCCCTCAGGAATAGTCAGTCTACCATTGAAGCCTAAGCCTCCTTCAGAACTCACTAAGTAAGACTCTGCTCCCTCGGCTAAAAGATGTCAAATCCTCTCCTGACAAAATGGATCCACTGCCTGGGCCTGTACTACCCTCGTAACAGTCATGGCTGACACGAACGATATGGAAATTGCATCCTAATGTCCCAACTCGATCCATTTCACCTTCCACACCTCGACTACCTCACCCCTAGCCTATGGCTCAACGCATCTGCTACCACGTTATCCTTACTTAGATGATACTAGATCTCAAACCGGTACTCTTTCACAAATTCAAGTTACCTGTGATGATGTATATTCAACTCCTTCTGAGTGAACAAGTTCTGCAGTAACTTATGATCTGTGAATAGGCAAAACTTCTCCCCCAATAAATAATGTTGCCAAGTCCGAAGTACGAAAACAACTTTTGCCAACTCCAAGTCGTGGATGGGCTAATTTCTCTCGTGTGTCTTAATCTTAAGGTAAGCATAAGATATAGCCCGATCCTCCTTCTACAACGCCCCACCAAGCCCCCTGTAACAATGCGTTAGTAAAATTAAGGTACTCCACAGCTGCCCTGGCGAGTTCTAAAATTGGTGCCGAAGTCATCTTATCTTTCATCTCATCATATGATAATTTACACGCATCATCCCAAAAAATGGTATGCCCTTACGAGTCAAATTAGTCATCAGACCCGCAATCTTCAAAATGTCCCGAATAAACCGTCTTTAGTACCCAACTAGGACCAAGAAGTTGCGCAGCTTTATCAACGTCGTGGGCTATCCCCACTCCTTCACCGTTGACACTTTTCTCGGTTCCACTGATATCCCCAACTCAAAAACAATATTCCCCCAAAACTGAACCTCTCGCAGCTAGAATCCAATTTTTTGTACGTAGCATATAGTTGATGCTCACGTAACGTCTGTAGGACTCGACACAAGTGCTCAACATTCTCCTCCTCGGTAAAGGAATAAATCAGAATGTCATCCATGAAGACAATGACAAACTGATCTAGGAACTCTTTGAACACCCTATTCATCAAGTCCATAAATACCGCCATCGGTCAACCCAAATGGCATAACTCGAAACTCGTAGGACCCATATTTTGTCAGAAAATAAGTCTTAGACACATCCTTCTCCCTGATTCATAACTAGTGTTAATCCGACCTCAAGTTTATCTTTAAGAAGTAGGCTGCTCCTCTCATCTGATCGAATAAGTCATCGATGTGAGGCCATAGATATTTATTATGTATCGTGACTTTATTCAACTCTCGATAATCCACACACAGCTGTAAGGATCCATCCATCTTCTTCGTAAACAGAACTGGGGCACCCCAAGGTGAGGTACTCCTTCAGATGAAGCCATGTCCTAATAACTTCTAAATCTGATCCCTCATCTCCATAGTAGCCATAAGATAAGGTTTACGGGCTATCGGTTGAGTGCTTGACACTAAATCTATCATGAACTCTATCTCTCGTCTCACCAGTAGTCTCGGTATATCCTGAAACATGTCGGTGAACTCAATACCAACCGAAATCGAATCAAGAGAAATCAAAACTTTCATAGAGGTCTCCTCCTCTATATAATATGAGTGACTGGATGATCTTCCCTCGGGGCAAGGCATCGCCACTAAAAACATCTCCTAACCTTTGATAGGGAAAATAATGCTCCTACTAAAGCAGTTAATCATGGCCCTATATGTGACTAGACAATCCATGTCAATAATGGCGTCATACTCATACATATCCAAGACAATTTTGTCGACAGGCAAAATGAGACTCCCAATCTCTATACCCACACCTCGACACATAAAGGAAATCAGTGTCCCATTACCCAACGGCGAGTCTACACATGTAATAGTACTATCCATTGTATCCAATAAACTCATAGAACGTGCAAATCTTGTGGAAATAAGTGAGTGTGATGCTCCCGTGTCAAATAAAATGCACCCCAAAGTCCCTTGAATAGAAAACATACCCTCAACAGTGGATGGAGCATGTGGGATTATGACCTGGTGGACGTTGTAAACACGCCCGTACTGTAGTTGCCCCTATTGAATCGAAACTACTAAAATGACAAGCAAAGTTGGGACTGGTGTTGGTGCTAGGAGGGCGGCAGGAAATATCCGTCTCTGAGGCTCTTGACGAGCACCCTGCTCCTGCTGCGTGACCTTATCCTTCGATGGACAGTCCTGACATTTGTGGCCAGTGTTGCCACAAATGAAACACCTACTAGCAAAATTTCCTCTCCTCTGATTCTGATGTCCTTAGCTCTGCTATCCATTACCACCCCTCCCTTGGCCCTGATGGCCCTGCTGTAACTGTTGTTGGCCCAGGTGGCCCTGCGGTCCCTGTTGGCCTTAATGGACATGCTGACCCTGGTGGCCATACCTAAAACCTCCCTACCCCTAATGAAAACCCCCTGATCTGAACGTCTTAGAAGAATCCCTCGCCTGGGAACCCTACTCCCCCTGTCTCTACTGACTCTGAGCTACTAGTGCCCCACTAGCACTACCTCCCTCGATCCTGCCCTGCTAGCTGGACTCTCCAACTCATTTTCTCCCCTTAACACAGAAGCAGTGATCCTGACAGTGTAGTAAATCAACATTAAGTATATCTGTATAGGACTGTAAGGAAAGGTTACCCATAAGATGCTATCTAATCCTCCAGGTCAAGATATCCATGAACATCTGAATCTTCAGTAGGCACCTTAGCTGGAACCAGGTTTACCGATCTAGTAAACTACTCCTCATATTTTTCTACAGGTCTTTCCCTCCTAGGTGAGGTTCGGTAATTTTTGCCTCATCTCAGTCTGAACGACGAAAGGGAATTATTTGCAGTCAAACTGCACCCAAAAGTCCTGAATCGTCAAAACAGTATGCTCCTCTATAGTAGTAGTGGAATCCCACCACTGTAACGCTTTTCCAACCAGCTTGAAGGTAGCTAATATAAGCTTTTCCACCTCTGTGCACTCATACATTCACAGGTGCCTCTGTATTTCCTTTTTCTATTGGCTGGCTTCCACAACATCTGAGCTCCCCAAGAACTTTGGAGGGTGTGCCTTTTGGAAGGCGTATCTGAGTCATTCCCAAGCATAAAGGAACGTGTGTACTGGGGAAGGTACCACTTCTTGTGCCTGTGGTGGGTCCTTCTGAACCACGGTTAGCGATGCATTAATCGCTTGTTGATTATAGTGGATACCTCGACAGCATTCATCGTACCCTGGGCTGGAGTTAACTGGGGCTCGGGCTAGCCATTTTTGGCTGGCGGTTCTCATCTCGGAGGCATCTGAAACAAAACAGAAGTTATAAGCCCATAGTTCAATAAATCTTAATATAGCTGAAGATGTATGTAAAAATTCAGAATGCAACAATCCTAATAATAAGTCTCTATATCAAAGAACGCTAAGATGGAAGCATATCAGGCCTTACAAATCCTAAGGGACTCTAAAACCTAATGCTCTATTACCAACTGTGACACCCCACCTAATTAAATACCGGGTGATTAGTCCTTTATTAAATTAAATCAAAGTATCTTGTTGATTCAGTCTTAGCATCACTGTTGAAAATATTTATTTTCATTAATCGCCTAATAAATAATTAAGCTAGTGTCAAAATATTTTTGTCCAAATGTTAATGTCAATTAATTTAAAGCGTTCAACACATTCACTATTTTTATGAATAAACAATTAATGAATAAAACACCATCTAACTGAATATGGTAAAACTGGCATAATCATTCCAATTGAAAAAAATCCAAACCATCAATCATAATAATACTAAATCCAACATAAACTGAAATACTGAAATGAAATGAGTACAATGTCTCTCTGACATAAATAAAATGAGAATGGGAGACACATGCCCTAACTGAGAAGCCTAAATCAAAGAACTGGAGTCATAGATGTGGAGGCATCTAAATGCGAGGACTTGTAACTCTTACAATAGCTGCAACACGTCAAAAGATCCAATAGTCTAAGCTTGGCACCCTTGTGGCTGGACACCTAAAAATAATTTCATAAGAAAAAGAGATTTTTAAAGAGACGGTTCAGAGCCCGACTGTAAAATATTTTAAAACAATTTAGCAAGTATTTAAAAATTACAATAAAGAAAATATTATGTGCATGTTATCTTTTCGAGCAGTCACTTGAGATTCTCACCTCTCAACTATTGTGCACACCCAACATACCTTCAACCCATCTTGATTATTTTTATCTCACCTAACAAGGTCGTAACCATAAACCTTCTAAACCTTCACCCAAAGTAACAACCCAAATTATCCACATATTATTATTAAATATTTCTACATTTACTATCCCAAGTAAGAATTTCACGATAAGGTTAAGTATTCACATATGTGTTTCAATTTCATTAACATTCTCATCTACATATTCACATAATAGATTAAATCGCAAGTATTTATTTTCCATCACACTAGTATAAATAAATATTAATATGGCACCCCCAGACTTAGCTGCGGTGCGTACATACTTTGCTATCAAGTCCCGGTACATCTCATACTGAATAAGGACAATCGGTTCGGAATCACTCTGGAACCATATAGACACAAGTCACACATATTAGAGGCGAACATAGTTCCAAGCCTATGGGCTACGCACCCATATGACCGTCAACACTATCATTATCACAGATAGCCCGTACCTAGGTTCCATGTTCTGAGTCACAAATCTAAAATCCCCCCGAAGGCGCATTAAGATAAGATTGTTCTCTCTTTAATACCTCTCGTGATATAAAGTATGGTAGGTATGTCATACACATAATAAATATTACTATAGATATTCACACAACCCATCGAGATCATTAGGTATACACATAACCCAAGTAGTATAGCTCATATGTAGTATTACTCTTATTACTACTTACCATATATTTATTAAGTTACGAATATTCTCTCTCTCATAATTTCCAAGGATGAATCACTGCTCCAAAAACCTTAAAGTATTATACCGAAATAAACTCCAATAATTATGCACTATACTGAAATTCATCGTACATTATTTAATCTCACTCGAATTAACTATGCTGCACAAATTGGAACCAAAAAGAAATTTCCAAAAATCCTAACACGTCGTTCGAATGAGATAGCAAGTCGTTTGAACGACCTCTTCGCAAGGCAAGCCATCTCGTTAGAACGAGGCTTCACGTAACCTGGGGCTGTTTCATCTTCAACCTCTAACAGTTACGTTATCCACCATTTTTATCCTAAAAACCTCTACACATTGCTCCCAAACTCCCAACAATCAATTCCAATCATTATTCCAACATATAAGGATGATTTTAACAACCTAGGTCAAGCATAATCTTGAAAAATTCTGAAAATCCCCAAATTAGCAAAATAAACCATAGTTCTTCAAATTTTTGTTCAAGAACATAATAATTCCAAATTCGTTCATCACAATCAATCATCAATTCATAATTTCTAACCTACATACATTATGGATTCAACCTAGTTCAATTTCATATTCAATTGATTATCTTAACTCTCCAATTTTATCAAAATTGTGAATAATATATGGGTATTATACACCTATACTAACATGGACACGATTATTAGTACAATTTTATAATAATTAAATACTTGCCTCAGAGAAGAAGGTCTGATCCATTAATGTAGTTGGTATAGTTGTGATCCTTGCTCTCCAATCTATGCGGTGGTGGTCTTGGTGGTGTAAAAGGTGTGCTAATGGTGGTTCTAGCCCTAGAAACCTCTCCTCCTCCTTCTTCTTTTCGACCCTCTGAGTTTAAGAACTGATAACCCTAAACTAACCCACGTACATGATATTTTATTCCTTTAATTTTCATCATTAATTATACTCCAAAAATTTTAATTACCAAAACGCCCTCTTGGGATGGGGGTTTGGCCTAAAACTGTCCCGGGACCCAAACTAAACCCCTAGGTAGACTTTTCTGACTACCTTGACCCTTTCGAACACATTGGTGCATTTGAAATAATCATTTGGGTGACTTATAAATAATTTAATTTAGTCCATTAGTTTAGTCCCGACAAAACTAACATGCACGTCCTGACTTAATAACCGTAATTGTCATATTTCTCACTCGTGACAATTCTAAAAAAATCACAATTATATATTCCTTTATTCGCTTACTAATATTCAATATTGTAAGGACATAATTTTATAGGTCCGTTATCAATTTATTATGTCATATACCCCTACACCATCGAAGAGTATTCAAGAGCAATCTACATCAAGACAGATCCGAATTAATCAAGTTCTTCATCAAAAAGACTCCACAACGTCTACTTTGGTAAGGTTATGTTTTAAATACCTTAACTTTCCGCTTAGAGCTTTTGGGATATTCTTACAAAATATTTTCCAAGTGTTGGAGCGGACTTTTTTATCAAAATTTGAGAATGAGTATTTTTTTTTTCTAAGTAGTGGAGCGGGCATTAAAATATTATTTTTTGATGCAACAGTCATTCAAACGACATTGCATTGTCGCGCAATGTCGTTGAAATGACATTTGTTTCTCGTTCGCGCGAGATCTGTTTCTCATTCGAGCGAGATCTAATACCGAGGCGACACATTTTTGTATAAATACTCATTAAATGGTTTCATTTTCATTAAGAAGTCCCAGCGTTTTGAAAGACAAAAAACTGCAAAACTGCAGAATCCTTTTGACTTCTCCTTTTAGGGTTTAATCCCTATTTTGTTTACAATTCACAAAAAATCCCATATGCTTTGGTGGATTGTTATGGTGTTGAAGAACACACTTTTGCGTTTGTTTACCTTTGTGGGGGAGAACTCTACAATCGGAGAGCTACGTGCTATTATGGAGGGAGTCCTTATAAAGTTCACACTTGTGGAGAAGCCGTTTTCTTCTTCATTGCTGACCATCAGGAGTTCTTGCGGGAGATTCTAGCTGATGACATTTCTAGCCGTTGCTTTGAAGGTTTGACGAAAACACCGTACATTACACTTGTGGGCGATTATCAGGTTGTATGTAAGTCAATGGTCTTGTGAATTTTTCAAAGTTCTAGAAATAAAAAGGTTTTTCCCTTCGGGGATTTTTCCAGAAAATTGTGTAACATGCTTTATTTATTTATGGGTTGACACACGTACACACATAGTTGCATGTTTAAGGGCTGAATGAATTTGGTTTAAATAGACTCTAATTAAATAAAGGTGCCAAAATATAAATTTGTGAATTTAATCAATTATCACATAGTCACGTTTTTACAAACTGGTATCAGAGCAGTTTGCGCTAATTTATCGCGTATTCCTATTTTCCACAAAATCATGTGATATTGATTTTTTTTAAATCGGTTTTGTGAAAAATAGCAATTTTCAATGGAGCACTTGTCTAGTTTGATGCCTCCTCCTATTGACACGAGTCAAAGTTTTAATGATTTAAATAGTTTGAATTTGATGTTTGCGAAAAGAATTGAAGTTTTGGAAAAAGAAAATTCTCTTTTTAAATCCACGATATATCTTTTGCAAACGGTTCAAAATCAAAGAGATTTTTATAATGCGAAACTTGTTTCTTTGGACCGAGACTTTAATGATTTAAAATTTTCCAAAAAGGAGAGTGATGATAGAGTCCTATTTTTAGAAAAAAAATTGGAGGACTTAAAAAATTTTGGGTTTCCCGTTTGTGCCGTCGAGGATAAAAAATTAATCGATGATTTTACGGCACGTGAAAAGACTCTTAGGAATAAGTTTGTTTTAATTGAGGGAGAGAGAGATGCCCGTTTAGGAATTGTTGAAAATTTGAAAAAGGCGTCCCTTAAATTGGAAGAGTCTAATTCTTTGCTTGACTAAAAAAAATTTAAGTTAAAAAATGATTTGATAGACTCGAGTAGGTTTGATAGTGATGGTAATGGCTCATCTCTTTCTCATGCTTCTAGTGCTAAATCCAAAACCATTATTTGTTTTAGAGGGTTAACCAAATTTAAGGATGTTCGAAAAGGTCAACCCATAGGTGTCGTTCCACCCGTTTACACATGTTCATATTGTGGTAGGAAAGGTCACCTTAGGAGATTTTGTTTTGATCTAGGAAAAAGTCCTAGGAAGTTTATGTCTAGTGTTATCTTGGTTCCTAAATCTCCCACACGACATCTCACATCTATTTGGGTTAGGAAATCACTTTTAAAGGCACTAGATTTTAGACAAGTTGATTCTCATTTGCTTGCACATAATTCTTCTCTTTCCATATCATATAGATGATTGTGTTTACATTTTGTGTCATACACTAGTTGCGGTTTCATGATATATATTTGCTAGTGTAATACATGTACTTTTTGTATTAAATTTTTGTTTTTGAAAAAAATTAAAATATACAAAAAGAATTTATTTTGATAAAATTTTTGAAAAATCCAAAAAGATTTTTGTATTTTGTTTACACCGTTTATGGATGGATACTTAGGATGACCGAGTCACAACACCATTCCATTTTTCATGTGACTATTTGATAGTGTTTTGAGACAATAGGTCAATTCATCCATGTACTTTATAGTGTTTGGAGTCATTGAGATGTAATTAAGTGTTATTTTCTACATGTTTGACTCATGATTCCTTTATTGCACACATGTACGGATTTGTTTGATTATTGTGCTTGTCTTATCACATGTTGGTTGGGTGTTTTCACTTCAATCATGTCCTTAAAACGAACCAAGTGCGATAAAACTTGATAAGCAAGTTGTTCATGTAAGAGCCGTTTATGAGTTTTTGTGCTTTATTTGAAAACGGTGAAGGGCTGCGAAAGTTACTCATCTATCCTTTGCGATTAAGTCACCATTTAAATTGGACCTAAAAAATTGAGGAATTTTATTATCCGGATTCCAAAGAGGTTTAAAAGATCCCGAAAAAATTTAAAGGCAATAAAAAGAAACTCATGCCAAAAGGGGCCATTAGGTTTTTGTACCAATTCTCTAATGTTTGAGAATTTAGATTACCTCTAAAAGAAAATATGCATGAGGGAGTTTGGATGGAATTTAAAACGGATTTTCACGTCCTTGAAAGTATTGAAAAAGTGTTCAATAGTTTTGGACGTTATTCGTGTGGAAATCACTTTGACTTTGATTTGTTGATTTGTATAAGACGATGTCATCTAAATTCAACAATTTTTACACCTAAGGATACTTTTGATGTTCATTCCTTAGGAGTATGCGTATTCATCATGCACATATGATTGATTGAGTTTATTTACCTATCGAATGTGTTCACACCCATTCATTCCATTTCCATGACTTGGTTGTTTTAGTTTAAATCCATGGTGTGATTTTTGGTATCTTATTTTTGTATGAAAAATAAAAAATAGTTTGTGGATGTTTTTGAGATACTCCTTTGCATGCGCGTAGTTTGATCCAAGTTTTCTGTGCAGTTTTTATCGTGTCACTCCATGTTTTGATTTTTTTTTCTTCTTATTTGTCTATTTGGGGACATCATCAAAAGGGGGAGAAAGAATTATCATGTTTTGGGGGAGTTTTTGCATTATGGGGGAGATTTGATTTATTAATGCTTTGTTCTTATATCATTTCAAACTTGATGTGTCACGAAGGTATTTTGCTTTATCTCATGTGTGTAGGTACAAAGATTAAAGATTTTTATGTTGCACACCCTAATGAGAAAAGTTTTGAGATTTGATGAAGATTTTTGAAGAATGAGTATTTTTTTCGTCAAAATTTGAGAATGAGTATTTTTTTCTAAGTATTGGAGCGGACATTAAAATATTATTTTTTGACACAATAGTTGTTCAAACGACTTTGCACTGTCGTTCAAACGACATTGCATTGCCGCGCGATGTCGTTCTAACGACATTAATTTCTCGTTCACGCGACATCTATTTCTCGTTCGAACGAGCTCTAATACCGAGGCAGTGCATTTTTGTATAAATACTCATTAAATGGTTTCATTTTCATTAGAAGTCCCAGCGTTTTGAAAGACAGAAAATTGCGAAACTGCAGAATCCTTTTGACTTATTCTTTTAGGGTATAATCCCTTTTTTGGTTACAATTCACAAAAAATCCCATATGATTTAGTGAATTGTTTTGGTGTTGAAGAACACACTTTTGCTTTTGTTTACCTTTGTGGGGATAACTCTACAACTGGAGAGCTACATGATATTGTGGGCGGGGGGTCCTTATAATTTTCACACTTGTGGAGAAGCCGTTTTCTTCTTCATTGCTGACCATCTGGAGTTCTTGCAGGAGATTCCAGCTGATGACATTTCTAGTCGTTGCTTTGAAGGTTTGACGAAGACACCGTACATTACACTTGTGGGCGATTATCAGGTTGTATGTAAGTCAATGGACTTGTGAATTCTTCAAAGTTCTAGAAATAAAAAGGTTTTTCCCTTCGGGGATTTTTCTTGAAACTTGTGTCACATGATTTATTTATTTATGGGTTGATACACGCACACACATGGTTGCATGTTAGGGGCTAAATTAATTTGGTTTAAATAGACTCTAATTAAATAAGTGTGCCAAAATAGAAATTGGCGAATTTAATTAATTATCACACAGTCATGTTTTTATAAATATTATTCTCATCAATAAAAACTAACCCTTATCTCGCTAATTAATCTTTATTTTAATTCGGATTAATTATCAATTATATTTCCCATATTTAAATATTAATTAATCCCTTATTTAAAAATCTTAAAAATTATGGGGTATTACACATTGGTGCATGATGATCCATCTATGAATAATTTTCAAATCGAGGGT
The DNA here is from genome assembly GCA_949130495.1 of Sambucus nigra. Classification (NCBI taxonomy): domain Eukaryota; kingdom Viridiplantae; phylum Streptophyta; class Magnoliopsida; order Dipsacales; family Adoxaceae; genus Sambucus; species Sambucus nigra. The sequence continues at coordinate 184,600,856 of OX422216.1, forward strand.
TATTTTTTAAAGATTCCTTCCACCAAATGCCAATTTCAATATTATTTTTTCATTTGCTCAAGATCACAAGCCTTCCCTTCTTGTCAGTTTGTTGAATCTGGTATGCCACGACCTGGTCATCTACACTATTCAACAAGCTATCTTCATAAAAGTCTGCTCTATAGGAAATATTATTGAGTTCTCTTTTAAAGAAGTCTGTTCGATTTCCCTTTTGGCTGATCTTTCTTCCTTAAAAGTCTCATCTGTCGATCTTACGACCAAGCTCTTTTTCGTAGAAGTTTGCTCACAGGCTTTTCTTCATAAGTGAATTCTGCTATAAAATCGACCATTACTTAGTCCTTAATTATTATCCTGTGCTCGTACTTAATGTTATACTCCCCTAGTTCTATTTCCAAGGCACCAGTCTGCCTAATTTCTCAGGTTTGTTAATGGCCCAGTGTAGAGGAAGGTCTATATAATTTCATTCTTTTGGAGGACTCAATCAATGTTAATGTTAACTTCTTTAGCCAAGGATATCGAATTTTTCCTCCTCGGTATGCCTTGCTAGTGTAGTAGATCGGCTTGTGTACCCAGATTCTTATCGGACCAGTGCTGACGTCACAGCTAATTTTGAAACTGTCAAGTACAAATAAATTTTTTCACTTGGTTTGTCTTAGACAAAAATGATGCAGATCCTAGGTGTCTATTTAATTCTAGAAAGTTTATTTCGCATTTTCGTTATATTCAAAGGTTTTTCTTAGCAACTTGAAGAATGGGAGGCATCTTTGAATGGCTCTAGACACAGATCTATTTAGTGCTTCCACTCATCTTGCTAATCTTTGGATATCATTTTTTACTTATGGGAGATTACATGTTGATCATTTATTGGATCTTGTTCGGATTTGATTTTATACCCCCTTGTTGACTATGAAACCCATGAACTTTCCATCATTAACCCTGAAAACAGACTTTGCGGGGTTCATCTTCATTTGGTGTTTCTTCAATTAGTCAAAAAATTTCCCAAGGTCACTAATGTGGTCGGAAACTTTCTTTCTCTTTGTTAGCATGTCCTCTATGTAGACCTCTATGGTTTTTCCATCTGATCTTCGAAGAACTTCTTAAACAACCTTTGGTATGTTGCTCTAGTAATTTTGAGCCAAAAATTCATAGCATTATAACAATATATATCTCATCTTAAGATGTATGAGGTCTTCTTTTAGTCTTCCAGCTTTATTTTTATCTGGTTGTACCCTAAATAAGCGTCCATAAACTAAGTAGATCATGGCCTGTTGTAGCATGAACTAGACGATCAATCTTGGGTAAAGGATAGTGATCTTTTGGATGAGCTTTGTTGAGGTCAATGAAGTCTAGTCATATACGCCAGTTTTCACTCTTGTTTCTTACCATGACAATATTCGAGAGCCATTATAGGTACTTCACATCTTCGATGAATTCTAAGTTCTTTAACTTTTCCACCTGTTCCGGATTGACATGTTCTTCTCCTAGACGAATACATGACGTTTCTATTTTACTGGATTAGCATCCTTTATTTTTTTTGCTCATGGCAGAGAAATTCTGGATCTATACCTTTAATGCCTTCGTGGCTCAAGGAGAACACATAATTTCTTCTTCTCAAGAACTCAGTTAGTTATTTTTTAAGAGTTGGATCTAGTAATGAGCCGATCTAGGTGTTTGTCATTCAACTTCAGTAGCTATGTCTCTTCAATTACCTGGCCCTTGACTAACTTATCTTAACCTCAAGGATCCAACATCTTGATTTGATAAGTGGCGGTCAATTTCTTTTGTTTTTCCTATTTTGTCGATGTGTAGTATCATTATTGGGCTTTCACTTGATTTCCTTTTACCATGCTGACATCATAATTGGTAGGTAACTTAAAATCACCGGTGAACAGTATATGGAACAACTTCAAACTTCTTCAATCTGACCCTTATGAATATAATTGTGTTGGTTAAATTCACATTTTTATCCTAAACAAAAATGTGGATCTTTTCTATTCGACAAGTTAGTCATTTGTCGACCACAACTTCCATCTCAATATCTCCTAAAGGAACACCTTCTCACCCAAAAAATCGATGCGAGGACTGTGATAAGCCTTTAAATTTATCTCTTTTAGCCTTATATTCTTAAAATATCTATGAAGAAAGACATTGTCTGAGCTACCATTTCCAAATAGGATTCTCGGCACCTAACTATCATGTACCACCATGGTGACCATCAGGAGTCGTCATATGGGTAGAGAACACCAGAAAAATCATCATTAGAAAACTAACTCTAAGAATATTTTTGTTTACCTTTTGGGGGTGAGCTTCCACAGCTCCAGCTAAGTTGATTGTGCTGATATGAGCGCAAGAGTTTGCCTCATTTAGGTAGACTTCTCTCTCTGCTAGACTATCACCATCGCCAGCATCTCTTCTTTATATGAAGTTGCGCCTGAAGGAGATTATCTCGATCTCATGTACTATATCCTTGGTTTTCATAGGCAGGTTTAGATCATCTTTGGAATCGTTTTCTTAGCCTCATTTGTTCGCATCCACTTTGTTTTAAAGGGAATATGATCGGTATCCTCTTGGTTTTCATTTTTCGTTCCTATCGGACCGTCCACCTTTATCAACAAACTTTGCCAGTTTTCCATGCTTGATGAGAATTTTAATATTATTTTTCAAAGCTAGACAATTATTCTTGTTGTGTCCGTGATTTTTATTGAACTCAAAGTACTTAATTTTATAGCTCCTATTGGGAGTAGATTTTAACTTTCTCGACAGTTTTAGGTCATTACTTCTTCGAATCTACTCGAGAATATTGCGCACCTCCATAGTCAACGGGGTATATTAATCAAACTTCCTTGGTCTATCAGCCTTTTTATTGTCCTTGAACTATTTTTTGTTCTTTGAGCTCTTGATGGTATCAGCTTTAAAATGACTTAAATCCATCATTGCCATATCTTCTTCATCATTCATAATCTTAGTAACCTTGTCTAACTGCTTGGACATAGTGCTCGATGGCCCCTATTTTTTTGAACAAATGTTGATTTGAAGGTTAACTCCATTGGTAAAATAAAAAAAATGGAAAAAAAATAGTTTATTAGGGCTTAGAACTAGGTGTTATGTATGAGTGGTGAAGGAAGCATAATGTATAGTAGCCTTGATCTCTCTCTCTCTCTTATATATATATATATATATATATATATATGAATTTCTACTACGTATCCAATCAACATATATAAACAACTATAAATGAACACCTTAAATATCACCTAACTAAACCTTTAGAAACCATAAATTATTAAATAGTCCCAGAGTTTTAATAATTATAAAATGACCCCTAAACTTTTTGAAGGTTATTTACACTTCCTAAATGAACTATAGATCCCAAAATTTTTACATATTTAACTTTCCAACCATCTTAAATTACAAACCATACCTTAAGAATACTATGCCCAATTTAATAAATTCCACAAGGCCCTAAAATGTCAAAAAGTGTTGAAATTTCACCATATACTCAATATAAACCTAGTAAGGACCAAATTGTAAACCCTAAACAAGTTACACATTAGCCGCCCAATTGACTAGTATTACAGATAAGCTTGGACCCATGGTTTCCATGTGGAAAGACATGTCTTTACCTTATCATCTAACCAAAACCGGCCTATAACCCCCTAAAATCCACTTAAAATTACCAATCAAAATACCTTAACCTCCCTGGTAAATGCCTAACATCCCCCATGTAGAAAGACACCAGTTATCATTAGAAACACAAAGCTCCAAATTTGATAAATTTTGGTATTTTTATATTTTATATATCAAACTCAATTCTATCAATTCTATCTAGTTTCTGCACTTCTGTAGGATTCATTTATGCTTTTACATGTAAAAATTCACGTAGGAACTAGTAAACACCATTAAAGTTTGAGCTTCAATGGTTAATACTATATTTTTAGCCTTGAACTAGTTTCAAGGTGGAAATAATTGACCTTAGACCTTAAAGAACTTAGGTGTAACACTTAATTTGATTACAATACAAATAGCATCTTCAAATAAAAAAAATTCAATTTTAGCAGTGAAAATTTTAGAAATCGAAGTCTTCTTCTATACTATGAATTATAAGTTCAAACCAATATCATTTTGTTCTAAAAACAGTCTGAAACAAAACCCTATCCCTACCACATCTCGAATTTTATTGAGAAACCATAAATGTTAAACTGAAAATTTTAGAAATTGGCATAAACTGGTTGGCGGCTACAGTCCACCTCAATTCATAAAAGTTATATTTTCAGATTCCTTGCGAAAAATTAGGAAGACTGTCTTTTGAATCGCTCAAATTGTATTATATACTGAACTTGATCGAAGATCAACGTTTTATACCCTAAAGTCAAAATTTTGAAGGTTAAAGATGAAGCGGTCAACATGCGTGCTAGTGAGGTCAACGACGACACGTGAGAATTTTGACCCAGCGCGTGAACGCGTGTGCCAAATCAGAAAATTCTAAAAAAAATAAATATTTTATTTTATTTTTCTGATCGAAATGTTAGATTACATAACCCTATTTGGTCAACCAAAAACCCAATTCGAAGAAGCCCCAAACTTTGAGTTTAAATTTCAAAAGTTTATTTTACACATAAACCTCAAACTTTTCAAACTTTTGAATTTCAACCCATATGTCAACCGTTGATTTTTGACACCCTTAGGAACAAAAAAGTGAATTTCCACTAAATTCCAAAATATATGAACATGGGTGTAATAAAACAAGAAGGAAATATACGGATTAACGACTAATAGTTATTTTTATATGAAAACATGCTTTTCACACTGTAGTTTTTTCAAATCCAGATCCTTGCTTAATTCTTTTTCTAAATTTTAGAACATCCTGGACCCCAGCTCAAAACAGCTCGACGTGAAATTAAAACTCAAAAAATACCTAAACAAGTAGATGATCTTATTCAGGATTATTTCATGCAGTGCTTTTATACACGTCAATTTTTCATATCACTATGCGATAACCTGAATTATCTTATTCTCATCTATAAACTCATTTTCATATTTCAAATTAACGTTTGAATCAAATTTAAAAACCCTATTTTGATTTCAATACAATACTATCAATTTAATCTAATTTCATTGAACCTGTTCTATCGAAGCATACATTATAACTAGGGAATAAACTACCATTCTACACAAATAACTATTGTTTGTCCTATAGGACTCAGGGTATTGAGTTCCTAATTTATGCTTACCATATGGATGCCCATTGTGGCTCAGGACGGTTACTTTATCTCCACAGGTTTTGAATTGATTTGTTATTTTTATGGCTATTAACCCTAAACCTCTTGAACAGATAATTATGGGTTATCTTGTTTTAGAAACTATCTGCAACCTTAACCATTCTAAACCTGATATTTCTAATTGTAGCAATATCATCATATTGTTATTCTTCTCTATTTCAGATAAATTATTGAATCTAGCTTCTTATATGCATCTGACAATACTAATACTCAAATATTAGTTTTGCAAAGTGTTACAGAATCAGAATTATCTACTAGGCAACTTTTACTTATTCTTTTAAAAATTCCAGATAGACCCAGAGCGTAAGGAAGGCAACATTCCCCCTACCCTGCAAATTTTTGTGCATCATCGTGTGTCTCTCTATAAATTATTTACATATGGAAACTCATTACTGGGACCGGTAAACCCATCATGATCATGTACACTACTACTTACAAGTTGATGTAGCATCATTATGTATTTTTATTTTATTTTCTTTTCTTTACTTTGGAACGTTATCAGTAGACAATCATGATTGTAATAGATATAGTGCCCTATCACTGTACCTAGTTCTTATTGGATATAATAAAAGTATTTTTACAATTGTATATGTATATGTTGGAATATTATATTATCACAACTGTTATAAATCACGAAAAAGTCGGGATGTGACAACAACCCGATGTCTAAATGTATAATAACTATATATATTGCTTCAAGGATAACCCTGAGGCTAAAGACCCATAGGTAAAATCATAACTTGTCAAGCCATTGAGTTATTTTCAACAAATGATAACAACAAATTTCAAAATAGAAAGTACTTTACTGACAGTGTAGGAGGTTAGAGGTATTGGGGTCTATGAATATACTGAATCGGGTTAGGCATGACCCACTCTGATGGAAATAGCCTTAAAGGTGTTCAAAGATTCAATAGAAGCAAGTGGTTGAATGCTAACTTTCATGATAAAATGACAATTTTATGATTTTTAAGTGAGGAAGACAATGACTGAATATTCAGTGAGATCAAATGGGATGGGATCACTTGAAAGTGATGATTCCTAGGAGTGAAGAGACAAACGCTTCAATTACCAAGCAAGGAGCGCGAGATATACTTTCTATATGTATTTGTACAGATTAGCAGTACTTCAATGATATGCTATGCTTTGACCTTAACCAAGTACTCTATTTATACACAAATACTAGGGCTAATGTGGTTGTGCACGCCAAAAAGGATATTCTTTGCGATAATATATGATTTGTACTTTTTGTCCTATTTTACTGCTTGTTGTTTGTCCACTATGGTAGATGACATCTGGTGCACACAATAGTACAAAAGAAAATATGTCAGGAATAGTGCCAAAAAATACGATTTTGTGAATATTTTCACACTCTTAATTGGTAAACAATTTTTTAAAAACTTGCGAGTGGCTCGCCACTCGCCAATGTTTATAACTTAAAATGGCATTATGAGTAGTGCCTTGACTGCTCACCTATTTTACTAGGTGTGAGTTGTGTAAGTATGTGAGTGACATCTTAGGTCCCTCCTTTTAGTATTCTCTATTTCCTAAGGCACTGAAGTGGTTGGGCCTTATCTTGCCTAACAAGAATTCCCTCCGAGCCTCCAAACTTAAACTACTAAGGGAACCCAACTGGACATCTGCTCGAGCCCTTCTTTCTCAGCTAAGGCTTATTGCTAAGCACTCCTATGTAGAAAAATAACAAAGTCTCATAAAAAATTATCTATGTAAATTTATTTCTAACATAGGTTTGGGGGATGCTCGCAGAGCGCCCCTCACTGTCTTGGAGCTACTCATAAAACACCTCCTTGATGTTTTTAGGGCTGCTTTCCTAGCATCCCCTCACTAACTTGGACCCAATTTTATAATATCCCATCGATGACTTGGGGTTTCTTATATGGTATTTCTTTTCTATTTTGGGGTTACTTTCTTGGCACCCCCTTGTTGTCTTGGATCTACTGGCTTGGGTCCACTAGCTTGGAACCCCCTCCCTGGCTTGGGGTTGCTTGACCAATATTTTGACTTCTTTTTTGGACCCGATCATCCAAAACTTATTTCTTATGAGAGGTTAGTTGGGTACCTCTCTACATTATCCCCCTCATGCAATAGGTGGAAAACGAAGAGTTTTTTTACGAAAAAAGAACCTTTAGGAATTTGAGGGGATTCGTAAAGAAAAATCATTATTTTTATGGGCATTTAATTCTCTTGTAAGAGATCTGCATATGGGGTGTCATTTAATGTCTCGAGGAGACACATGTATCTTTGTAAACTCCTCTTTTATTAATTGGTTAATGATTACCCATACTTTTAAGCCATCAAGTGTGCATGCGTACACACTATAAATACCTTTACCTTTGTTATTTAAACATTTCATCGTCATTTTGCCTTCATTTTCCACACACACATACACACACACACACAGTTTTCCTTAAGATTTAAAAAAAATCTCTTCTCCCATCTTCATTTCTCCTTCAAATCTTAGTGCTTCCACCTATATGAGTGTGCTTTGGGGGGAATCTTTACCCATCCAAGTCATAATCACCACCAGTACTACCACTGGTTCCACCATGATTACTTCCTCATTAGTTATTTCCTCCACCACCGCAACTACTGTCTCTCGTGGAGTTAGTCCTTCTATGAGTTCTATCACTTACTTGGCCAAGGTGGAAAGATAGTTCTTAAAAAATAGGTTGAACATAGACTTTTTAGTTTACCGTCGTTCCATTTTTTGGCAAGGATGATGATTTCATGCCTTCACTCGAGCAATTTGAGGTTGAGTTCATGGAAAATATCAACAACCATTCGCTCGTGGGTTTTTTTGAATTTAGGGACACCCTGTGGTCCTTGTTGATAGTATTTTGATTGTTCGAGTGAATAGGGGTGATTTTCCCTTCTCAAATGTAAACACTTATGTTTATGGAGGAGCCCCATACGAGTTGGCCATGTGGGTTGACTATGTCATGACTATCCCAACCTACTGCATTATTATTGATGATCTAGGACTAACTTGAGAACTTACTAGCCTTAAAACTTGTACTATTCCGAAGAACACTAATGCCTATAACATTTTGCTCTCTCATTGGAGTGTGGACTCCCACACCTTCATCACTAGTTAGGGGAATTTTCTATCACTTTGTAGGACATCTATTAGCAGACTGGTTTACCTGTCTTGGGGAACCACATTTTTATTGATGGTTACAAGGACTCCATCGAGCAGGAGATGTGTGAAGAACTCCACCAGGCTCTCTCTAGTTGTACCAGTTATGCTGCTATCACCCAGATTGGGGCAAGCAATCAATCTTTTGATAAGTGGAAACGTCACTGGTTTAAGTATTTCAAGTCATTGCCTAAGTGAGATGCCCCAACTAGGGCACCTAAGAGTCAAGAGTGTCCAAAACTCATTTTGAGGACTTACTTAGATGCTTTCTTTATCACTTTCTTTATCAGGTTCCTATCTCGAGGAAGGCCAAATGGCTCCCCTCATGAGTTGCACTTTCAGTTGGCTTTTAGACTTACTCGAGGCAGTAACATGCCTCTCATTTCCCTCCTTTATCAGATATTATTAATAAATAATTTTACACAAGATATCCCTTGTGAATATTTTATTGAGTTCTTCAGCTTGAATGATAAATACTTGGCAAAATGCACCCAAAAAGAAGTTAACTGCATTCCAAATAGAGAGGGCTCCTCTCGAGTAGGTGGTTACTATCCTTATGAATCCTCTCCATATGGAAAGTATATACTCGAAATATCCTTAGGCAAAGCCTCAATAACCAGGAAAGGGAAAATACAAGGCCAAAGTCCTCTCAAAGAGGAAGCACCCTAATGCTGATGTTTCTAAATTTGTTCCTACATAAATTGAGGGTATTATTTCCCCTCCCTCTCCTGTTAGGACTCGGACAGCTAGGCAGAAGAAGAAAGCATCTAAGACCACTGTCCCCTCTACTGTGGAAGACTAATGATCATGAACTGTCACTTTGAGGATTAAAGAAACCTTTCAGACTATTCATGCATAGGTCCATGAGGCCCTCGAAGCTACTATTTCTTAATCCTTTGCTCCACTATCTACTCCTTCAATTAAAGGTACTCTACTCACTACTCTTTTACTTAGTAAAAATATAAGTAATGGAACTATGAGAACTTACTTCCCATCATGTTCATCTGAAGAGGAACTTGTTAATTATGGAAGCACTCCTTCTTATTTAGGTATTTAGTACTTTACAAAGGAATTTTATCAAGTCACTATTTGTATTACCTATTGACTTGTATATTCCCCTCTCTTTCCAATTCCTAACCCACTCACCTTTTTCTAAAGTGAGATGTCCCCAGGCCACACTGTGGCCACTTCTGGAGAGGTAATACTCAAATATTTCCTTTTCCTCTTCTTAAATACTTATGTTATGAACATAAAGTGTGATTATTTATTTATGTTAACCCATTTTTTGTTGCACTCCCTATTAAGTGATCTTCTTACCACTGGGGGTGTACTTCTTCCCATAGGGGTAGTCATTTCTGGGTTATCTCCATCTGGGAGGATAACTATCCCCAGGGTCTATCTTACCTTTGACAATAAACCCCGCATCCATAATCTTCCCACTCAGCCCATCTTTAGTGTGGCTACATGTGGGCGTGTTCTTCACATAACCTTCTCAACACGAGTAGCTAATTATATAAATATGTCATTTTTGATAACTTTTTTAATAACAACTTCTTTGATAATAAGTTATCATGAGTATCCCTCCACCTCATGTTATGGACTTGAGTACCTCTCCTTACCTTGGAGTTTAGGTACTTGAAATGACATGCTCTTATAATTTCTTCTAGTGCCTATGCATTTTTATTTTTTTGTGTTCGTATTGATGTTCATCCTATCATCTTTTTAAATTTCGGCGACCACTGCTAGCACCTCTCACCTGTCGTATCTCCAACCAGCACTATTGGAGGTAATTCATCAATTATACCCCCTCGGGTATTAATCTTGACATTCCTTAATTTCCAACTTGGAATTTTTGTACTTAGGATGTTTGTGTGTGGATACTCAAATGATAGTATGTCCCCTTTTTCCCTTCTTTTTTTAGTGGATATCACGAGTGTCCCCATCACCATAGAACCCCACTGACTATGGTTTTGGGTCTTCCCTCGACTGTAGAGTCTGTTGTGAGTATGCTTGTGAACGCTTGTGCCACCGCTTCCTTTTTGGTTTTTTTCCCATCCCAGGGTTTCGGTTCTCATAATCGCGCACTTCGGGAGGGAGAGAAGGTCACACTCCCTTTTTTAGGAACACTTTGGTTGTCGTCGATGTGGGGTGATATAAGATATGGAGTTCTCAGCGTATTTGGCTCAAATCAGGAAAAAGAACATGTCACCGCCTCGATAGAGAGGCATCAAAGACAAACTGATGCTTACGAAACTAATATTTCAGAGGTTCGAGGACTAAGTTTTGGAATGTGGAAAGGTGTTAGGAACACATCTCGCCCTTTCGTTATCTCATGGTCTTGTGTTACAATTTCCCTTAATTTCTCCATGGATTGTGTGTGCGTGTATATATAAATGGAGATCGAAACCACTCAACTCATATAATGGAAAAGATAGAGTGATGTCATCCATAGTAATGTTCCTAAAATAATATTTAGACAATACGATGTATGCGTTGATCGAGCTATTGATCGTTATAATGGAACGGTAATATTTGTTAGATAAAATGTCAATATGAATCACAAATATTATATACATTGAATAATGTATAAATAAAAAGGATGCTGATTCAGAATTTTTTGCGTAATTTCGTCGTTTGTGTCGTTGTTTGAAAGCTCTTCCAATCAAAACCTTTCATACCTACAAAATTATAATAAAACTAGAGTGTAGCGGTAAGTAAGGGAATCAATCCATTTCAAGGGGTGAAACAAGATGAAAATTCAAATGTAATTCGATTTTATTCTCCGTTAGGACTTTTTCTTTTTCTTTTTTTTTTTTACCTTTTTCAATATTAAAACATTTTGAGAATGAGGTAAATTTTAAACTAAGAACTAAATACAAAATGTTAATTGAACTAAAGTAAAACTGCGAAAAATATAAGCTAATGGGTGATGAAAATGAGTGAAATGTAACTAAATGAGAGAATAAATCAAGGCATGTATATCCACGCCCAATTCACACAACTAATTTAGCTTGAATTATTTTAATTTGATTGAATTCCAAAATATTTAATTAATTCAAAGGGTAATTCTCACTACAAAAATGAACTAATTGATTATTCTTTTAGAAATGTAATTTTAATTCCCACAAATACTACTAAAAATATAATTAAAATTAATCAAATCAATCACATGCTAGGATAGATTCACCTAACTTGTTTTAATTTTGACAATATGAAATAAAAGTAGGTGAAGATAATATTAACATTTTAATCAATTTGATAAGCCTATCTCTAGTTTGAATCAAATGATGAAATGTCAACACATTTTTCAATCCTCTCTCAAGGACTATTTTTCATTTCTCAATGAAAAATTAAGAGTAGGAATTAAATTTACTAATCAAAGGAATTCAATAAAATTAAAACTAACAAACAAAACTAATTGGATTCATGGGGGCTTCAATTTATCCCTTGATTGGGAGATTAGCCTTCCATAATCATCATCCAATAAAAAATAAGATAATAGTGAATTAAAAGCATGAGATGGAAAATTAGAGATAAAATAATCCAACCCAATTTGAGGAGAATGTCACTTGATATTCAATTAATGCAACAATCTTCTCAATTAATTACAATCACTCCAAAAAAAACTAAAATGAATTTCTAAAAATAAAACTCTACTCTCTACAATTTTTTTCTAAAATTCTCTTCTTATGTAACCCAATTTGAGGTGAATGTCAATTGATCTTCAATTAATGCAACAATCTTCTCAATTAATTACGATCACTCCAAAAAAAACTAAAATGAATTTCTAAAAATAAAACACTACCCTCTATAATATTTTTCTACAATTATCTTCTACTCCCTCTACAATTTTTCCTCTCTCTAAAGTTCTTCCTCTTTTGGGTCTTCTTTCTTCCATAAATAGTAGGCATGGAGCTAAGGGTAATTTTGGGAAATACACACTAGTGTGCATGAGGGGTGTGAGGTGTGACGATATTTGAGTAATGTGACACACAAGTGCAATGAAAGAATGAGGTGAGGGTGTTAAAACACATGTGGGGGTATTTTGGGTAAAAGGGGTGAAAAGGTCTTAAGACATGTGGGGCTTTGTTTGTTTTGGTTTTGGGTCATTATTTTTTAGTTTGATTTGTTTGGCAGGTGAGAAATCGATTTGTATTTGGGTTTACAAATGGGAAATGGGTCTTGGTTGAAGTGGGTTAGATTGATGGTTACAAGAGCTGGGTAGAAAGGGATTTTTGAGTTTGGGACAGGAGGTCGGGCTAACCGGGTTCGTCGATGCTAGGGCAGGGAAGTTCGGGTCGTGTCTTGGGGCGGTTTGAGCAGTGGGTATAGGTCGGGGATGGTCGTTGTCAGGTATAGGTCGAGTTAAGGGTTCCATTGGGTTTCAAGTTTCGTTGGTGGGTGAGGCTGGGCTGGAGTTTTCGGATTTCGGGTTAAGGATGGGGGCTAGCCAGGTTCAAATTTAGAGTTGTTTACGGTGGTGGTGGATGAGTGAGAAGTTGGGTTGGGTTTGTTGGAGGTCTTGGTTATGGAGGTAGAAGAGAGAGTGTGTAGTGGAAGATGATGGTCGAGTGGTTAGGGTGTGTGATGGTGTAGGGAGGTTACTGTGAGGGTGGGAATTATTATTGTGTAGAATATGTGTGTATGTGTGTGTGTGTGTGTCTGTGTGTGTGTTTGTGTGTGTGTGTGTCTGTGTGTATTAGTTTGTACCCAACTAAAAAAATAAAAATAACAAAAATAAACATAATAAAAACAAGTAAAATAAAAATAAAAACTAAACTAAACTAAAAATAAAAATAAAAATCTAGTAAACTACTAAAGACAAATCCTGAAAATAAAAATAACCATTAAAAATCTAATAAAACTAAAAAAAAACTAAAATCCTAAAAAAATATAAAAGACAGAAAATAAAAATAAAAATCTATTAAAACTAAAAATATAATCATAACATAATAAAATTAAAGACAGATAAAATCTAATATAACTAGAAAATAACTTCCTAAAAACTAATCCTTATAAAAATAAAATAAAGATAAAATTAAACTAATTAAAATCAAAATTGAAATAAAGAAATAGAAAAATAGAAAATAAATCCTAGAAAATTCTAAATAAATATAAAAATAAAAACGAATCAAATCAAAATTAAAAAAAAATTAAGTACAAACACAACACACACACAGGGTTTGGGTGACGGTTTGGGCTAGGTTAGGCTTGGGTTTGGTATGGGACTGGGGAATTGGCTCCATAAATTGCAAATTTTCCTTGAAATAAGCATCGAACTTCCACAAACAGTGATCAAGCCTGCACAATAAATAATAACGAGTATAAGACCCAATCTGTCGAGAATTAGCAACTAAAATACGTTTATTCGGGTATAAAATATACACTTTTGGGTGCTTATCACACCACCCCAAACAAAACATTGTTAGTCCTCCAGCAAAAAGATAGAGAGAAAGAGAAAGATAAGAAACCAAAAGTGTATCACTTTCTCGGGCACTTGCGATTTCACTTAGCATGTGCAACAAGACTTTAAACCTATAGGTTGCCCTACAGGACGAGTTTTGTCTTGTGAGGGTTCACAGAGAATATACCCACAAAATTCTTTATTTGCAGAAGGAAGTCAATCTCTTATTAGAGGTAGGATAATCGCACAATCCATCCTGAGATAAATATTTTGAGAAATGGAATCTAGAAGTGTAAAAAGGTTAGCTAAGTAAATACTCAAGGCACATCCTTCCTAGAACTCAACGTGTGTGGTGTGAATCAGTCAAAAGGGGTCAAGTATCACAAGAGTAATTCCCAGATTGCCTTTTCAGAATCAACGCTTCAACTTCAAAATCTCACTAGATATAACTCTCTCTGTTGATGCAAAAAACTGGACCGAATCCCATTTTTATGATCACAAATAAATAGATGAAAGCAATCCAATCAAGCACATGAGAAACAAAGATTTTTAAAGTGGTTCGGCTATAAGAAAAAGCCTACGTCCACTGTTATTTTATTCCCAGGGGTTTACAATAGCACCATATGGTGTAGAGAGATAAAGGATGTGTATCTTGTGTATGGTGTTTCTCGGTTGTTTCGGATCTCCCGGATCTCCTCTGGATCCCCCCCTCTTGGCTAAGGGAATACATGTATTTATAGTGATGGGAGATAAAGAGATTCATTGTATGTAGACATTTATGTCTACATTCAACGAATCTAATTATTGAATTGCTTGGTATGCTATGTGTTGTCATCTATTAATACAATATAAATGTACATTAAGGCTCATTAAATGCACTGCCATCTTCATTAATGCACATTAAATGTATAGTTATCCTTTGATCTTCCTGGTTGGTATGCCGACCAACTCTCCTTGGGTGCCGACCAACTCTCCTCGGGTGCCAACTAATTTTCCTCGGGTACTGACCAATTCTCCTCGGGTGCCAACTAACACTCCTCGGGTGCTAACCAACTATTCTCGGATGCCGACCAACTCTCCTCGGGTGTCGAATATTGCCACGTAGGATGACATGTGTCCTTTTCTGATTGGTCCTCGTAGATGGAGAATTTTTGCGTTAACAGAAACCCCCAATGCTCCATGCTTGATGGTTTACTTGAAAGGATGGAGTATTTATTCTGCAGTGTTGCTCGGTGCTCGTGAAATTCTTGATCTACCTTCTTGATTTGTTCAACATAAAGTGCATTATCTCCTAGACGACATATGATGCAGGATGATCGATGGTTGATAATCTTTCTTTTGAGGAACTCCATGTGCTATGTATCACCCCTGGGAATTTGGATGCAACCATGCCATAGTATTCAGCTTGTATCTTATCATAATCTTCAAGTATATTGATTGGTTTGCTAGCCGACTAACTGCCTCATGTGCCGAGCAACTGAGTGCTAACTTCACGTGCTTGATTCTTCTGATTTATGATCCTCTGAATACTTTGTCGAGTAACATACTAACTTTTGAACCCAACCTACAATCTGATTAGTAAAAGTTTATGGTGGACTTCGAAACATTTTCATACAACTTCTTCAATGTTGGTCGGGATAGTAGTAGTAAAGATCTCAGTGCTGTAGATGCTGAATTTGACTTCTCAACTTCAATATTATGTGCATAATAACTCCTGAATATGCCTCCTGAACTTCTGAATGTGCCTCCTGAACTTCAATATACCTCCAGAACTTCCATATCAAAAATAATTCCTGAGCAAGAAAAACAACTCCTGAATGATGATTGGTAGGGGCCCCGACCGTGTGAGTTTGTGGAGTTGAATTTGATGCTCGACTGCATGATGTTATAAGAATGTGCCACCAAATGAACAAATATATCTGTAATAGAAGCCCCCAAGTGTGGAATGTGAACTTTGAATGCTTTTTGCTTGTTCGCTTTCACATAGTCATAAAATGTTTCCGACCAACTGTAGTTGACAGCTTCTTATTTCCGACCAACCCGAGTTGGTGGATTTTTTCTTAACGAGCAACTGTGACACTTTCTGGAATAATTTTACCTCCTGAGGAATACATAGTTTTACTTCAAGGATGAATACAAGTTTTACTTCCCAGAGGAATACAAGTTTTACTTCCCGGAGGAATACAAGTATCTTTACTTCCCGGAGGAATACAAGTAGCTTTACTTCCCGGAGGAATACAAGTTTTACTTCCCGGAGGAATACAAGTAGCTTTACTTCCCGGAGGAATAAAAGTTTGATAATAAATGATAGAGACTTCCTCAAAGCTGACCAACAGATTGTTGGGAATAAGATATAATAAATGTTGGAGACCTTCTCGGAGCTGACAAACAGATTGTTGGGAATAAGATAATATATGCTGGAGACATCCTTGGAGCTGACCAACAGATTGTTGGGAATAAGATAATATATGCTGAAGACCTCCTCGGAGCTGGCCAACAGATTGTTGGGAATAAGATATAATAATTGCTGGAGAAATCCTTGGAGCTGACCAACATATTGTTGGGAATAAGATAATATATGCTGGAGACATCCTTGGAGCTGACCAACAGATTTTTGGGAATAAGATAATATAAATATTGGAGACCTCCTTGCTGAAATAAGAATAGAATATGCATCCAAATAGATATAAAGAATAATTAAAAATAATAAAGTGCCTTGTTGACCTGTCGAGGTAGAATTATATAATGCCGAACAAGAATAAGATCTTCCAGGACATAAGAATATGGCCGAGAACGTTGTCAGGCCTGAATATAAATAAGAATTATCCGACCAACTATCCGTTGGGGGTGAAACACAATGAATGTTGTAATTCTCCTTAAAGCCGAATAAGTATCTTGTCGAGGCATAATTACATAATGCCGAATAATATTTTCCAGAACATAAGAATATGGCTGAGAACTTTGCTGGGCCTGAATATAAATAAGAATTACCCCGACCAACTATCCGTTGGGGGTGACATATAATAAATGTTATAGTTCTCCTCGGAGCTGAATATGATAATAAGTATCTCGCCGAGTTCCATGTTGAGATGAATATAGAATATGAATCCCAAGGGATATATAGAATAATTTATGCTTGATCCGATATCTGGTCCTGAATATAAATAAGAATTTCCCCGACCAACTATCCGTTGGGGGTGAAATATAATAACTGTTGTAGCTTTTCTTCGGAGCTGAATATGATAATAAGTATTTCGCCGAGCTCCATGAAGAGATGAATATAGAATATGAATCCGAATGGATATATAGAATAATTCGTGCTTGAGTAAAAATCAAAGCAATAATAAAATATATAGTTCCTTGCTGAGGTGAAATGATAATAGTTTCCAGATTGTTTCCGAGCATTCGTCGGCGTTGAGTCTTGTACCTGTAAAAATTAATATATTGCTCTACCATTTGTGTAGGCTGAATTGATTAGTCGTGAGAATAATTTAATCATTCAATAAATATATGATAGGTATATGTTTGAGAAATAAAAATATTAATTTCAAAAAATGAAATAATATATGTTGGCTGATATATCGAGGCACAATCGCCTGATGTCGAGAAATACTACTTTTCTAGAGGTTTACGAGAGCTTTCATCGGGATTGAATCTCGTCGCTATGAAATTTTAATAAGTTTCCCGAGCACCTGTCGAGACTAGAGAAAATAAATATTATCATGAGAATAATTATTTAGCCAAACAATCAGCATAAAATAATAAAAATTTCAAAATATGAAATAATATTTTTGTGCCAAATGTGTGTAAGTGGACAAAATTTTATCAGATATGCATCATAAATAAGTCGTAGAGTTTTTTGTAAAGTTATTTAATCTCCAACAACTAATCAGGTATAAGTTGTTGTTTGAAAATTATTTATCACTTGGTTTTAAAAATATTTTGGGGGTGATCACAAGTTAAAAAAGACTTAAGCCCCTTGTTTGTCCCCGAGCTGAACTCGTGTTTAAAGAAATATCTGGGGTGCTTCGCATTTTTTAATACCCCAAGATTCTACTGCTGCCGACAAATGGCATGGATGTTATCGATCAACATTTAAGGATATCTCAAGTTATAGAATATATGGTGCCGACCAAGAAGCAAATGGTCCCCGACCAGCTGAGCAATTTCGCCGATCAACAAAAATGGTGCATTGACAGCACCGAACAACATTAGATGTCACCGACCAAAAAGTGGATGGTTGGATAGTTGCCGACCAGTAAATTGAACCCTCTGAACAAGACTGAGATGTCGCCGATCAAGAAGTAGATGATCGTCGACCTGCAATTAGTTCCACCGAGCTACAATATGAGTCTCCGACCAATAATAAGATACCTCGTAGTTGGATAAAATTATTTCAACGTTGCTGATGGATCTTCACATCTTATCTCCGACAAACAAAAATGGTCTGGTTAAGCTTCCCTTTAATAAAAGATGATGCCGACCAACAATATGTATGGCTGACCAGAAATAGGGGCTGTAAGTGGACGATTCCGAACAGCCATATGAGCCGCGGTGAATAATTTTTCATGAGATTAATATGTCCCAAAATATCTCGAACCAATAGATCAGAAAAATAACATTCGATGTAAAATTCAAGCATTAAGATTGCTAATTAAATGATCCATTCTCTAATCCACTATATCGTGTGATTCCGGCAAAGAAACCCTTTGATGTGATGAATGAGGAGCCAACATCTCCAATTTGTGCCCAGAGTCTTGATATGGTCATGATATATATATATTTTTTTTTACAAGAGGTGGGTAATGGTTTTTTAGGTGAGAGGACATTATTTTTTATATTGATCCCTTCCTATTCCCTATTTGGAGAGATAAAAATATTCTGAATGATCGAAGTTATTACCAAATTTATATAAAAAACAATCAATGAGACTTTATTGACCAGGATGGCATGTGAACCAAATTAAGTATATAGCTCATAAAAATGAATGCAAAAAGACTCAAACTTGAAGAGAGAGAAAATAGATCTGGGTCATGATTTCATAAGAAAACTTTCTATTGTCTTTAACCTTTTCCCATTCTTTGATTAAAAATATGATGGGAATTTGAATAGACATCAAAGATCTTACAAAATTTATAATGAAAATTATCAAATCTTACCACCGTCGTATATATTGGTATATGTAATCATTTAAAATATTTATTCCATGATATAAAATTGAAACTTGAGAATCAAGCAAAAAGTTATGATTTATGAAATCCACTCTTTTTCAGATTTCTAAAAAGAATTAATCTAGCAGTTATGATTTTAAAATCATGATATGCAGTATTTTGCAGATAAAAATTGGACAATTAATTTATGTATATAAACATAAAAATCATGATTGAATCAAGAGATGTATGTATAATTGATTATACGTAGAGAAAATAAAAACTTAGCTTTTGATAGAGAACAATGCTTGTAGCACGTTCCCACAGACGGCGCCAATCTGTTGATGCAAAAAACTGGACCGAATCCCATTTTTATGATCACAGATAAATAGATGAAAGCAATCCAATCAAGCACATGAGAGACAAAGATTTTTAAAGTGGTTCGGCTATAAGAAAAAGCCTACGTCCACTGTTATTTTATTCCCAGGGGTTTACAATAGCACCATATGGTGTAGAGAGAGAAAGGATGTGTATCTTGTGTATGGTGTTTCTCAGTTGTTCCGGATCTCCCGGATCTCCTCTGGATCACCCCCTCTTGGCTAAGGGAATACATGTATTTATAGTGATGGGAGATAAAGAGATTCATTGTATGTAGACATTTATGTCTACATTCAACGAATCTAATTATTGAATTGCTTGGTATGCTATGTGTTGTCATCTATTAATACAGTATAAATGTACATTAAGGCTCATTAAATGCACTGCCATCTTCATTAATGCACATTAAATGTATAGTTATCCTTTGATCTTCCTGGTTGGTATGCCGACCAACTCTCCTCGGGTGCCAACCAACTCTCCCCGGGTGCCGACTAATACTCCTCGGGTGCCAACTAATTTTCATTGGGTACTGACCAACTCTCCTCGGGTGCCGACTAACACTCCTCGGGTGCTGACCAACTATCCTCGGATGCCGACCAACTCTCCTCGGGTGTCGAATATTGCCACGTAGGTTGACATGTGTCCTTTTTTGATTGGTCCTCATAGATGGAGAATTTTTGCGTTAACACTCTCAAACGAACTCTCGAGATTAGGGTAAGTGTATCGCTCTTGTGTGTGAAGAAGTGAGTAAATGTAAGCAAGGTCAAACGTATAACAAACATATATGAAAGAACGAATATTTAGAAAGAAAATGATCTCATAAAAGAATGATAATCACTATAGTGACAATGTCGAGTTATTCACCACGTTGACTCTCATTTACCCGAACACCTAGGGGAGAATATGGATGTTTATGGGTGAGGGGGAAATGAAATGGGTAGGATATAATGGGATGATAAGAGGTAGGTGGGATAGGATGGGTGATGGATGGATATGTGATGGATGAAAGATGGATGCGATAGAAGAGTGTATAGCATTTTAGGCACAAAATGTCTTTATTGCATAAAAATTAACTACAACTCTCTTTTTCTTATATTTTCATTTCTCTCTTTTTTTCGAATTTTCTTTTTCTTTTTTTTTTCTATTTTTCTATTTTTCTATTTTTTTTATTTTTTCTTTTTCTCTCTTTCTTTATACTCTCAACACTAAAGACATTTTACATTTGGAAACACTCTTTTTCAAAAATAAATTGATGGATGATATATAAATGGAGTGGCTTATATAGATGATGTGGGAATATGAAAGAATATGGGGATGTAATGGATGTAGTGAATGAGTGAAAACCTATTGATCGGGAAACATTTCAATACATATGTTTCTTATAACTCAAAAAATATGTCGTTCTCAGTGATCATGCCAAAATTTTATGAAAAATAATGAGATCATAAAACGATTTAAAGTGAGAACCCAAACGAAGTTGAATCAACTTGTGATTCGGAGATTGAGTAAAACACTCTGAAAGGGTGAAAGGCACAAATCGCACAAGCTAAAGTCTCTACTAGTGATCCTTAAGATTTTCTTAAGAATTGTAATACTCTTCAACTCTAAACTGCAGTGACGTGATAAGTGTGCAAATTGTCATTGAGTCTAGAAATTTATGGTGCAACATGCCTTGATATGTATTACATAAGCTATTTATAAAAAGATAAATCCTCTAGCTCGATTCCTAGACTTAAAGGATGGATGCTAGAAAATTCACATCAATCAGTGAGATGAAAGAAACTGAACGAAATTTTAAAATATCGGGTTTAAAAATCAAAATATTTCAAAAGAGGTACGATTTTGATAAAGTTCCCCACCCCCAAACAAAAAGGAACATCGTCCTCGATGTTAAGTAAAATGATTTTTAAAATTGAGAGCATAAGGGAGGAAAGATATTACCAGAATCAATCGCTAATGAAGTGGGCCGATAAAGCAAAGAATAAACCTAAAGAAGTGATATTATGACAAAATTATACAAGTCTATAAACATGGAAAGAATAGGGTGATGTGGAACACCACCCCCAAACAAGATGAGATTCGTAAAGAACAGCGAGCTGCCTCCCAGTAGCGCTAAGTTTAACGTCTTCAACTAGACTGATCAGAACTAGCCCAAAAATAAATTATAATCTAGGAGAAAACTGGGCGGTAGAAAAATCGAGGGATGAGAGTCACCCCCAAATAAGACTGAACAGTCAGTTTTCATAAATAGGGTTAACAAGGTTAATCTCTTCTATGTGAATGGAGCCTAGATCTAAGAAAGGCTTCAAGCATTAACCATTGACCTGAAAGAGGCTACCATATTTGGGATTTTTCACGGTGATGACACCATAAGGAGCAACTGACTCAATAATGAAGGGTACAAACCATCTAGGTTTTAATTTCTTGAGAAAGAGATGCAACCTAGAATTATACAACAAAACTTTTTAACCATGGTGGAATTCTTTCTGCATGATGCTTTGGTCATGGATACACTTCATCTTGTCCTTATACTTCTTGGGCAAATCATAGGAATCACTTATCATTTCCTCCAATTCACTATAGTTGCATCTTCCTATGGACATCTTCCTCATCAATATCGAAATTAAGGGCTTTAATATCCCAATATGCATGATGTTCAAGCTCAATAGGAAGGTAGCAAGCCTTGCCAAAGACCAATCGATAAGGAGACATGCCAATCAGAGTCTTGTAAGCAGTACGGTATGACCATAATGCATCGTTCAAGCATAAGGACCAATCTTTCCTATTAGGATTGACGGTTTTTTCAAGAATTTGATTGATCTCACAGTTGGAGATCTCAACTTGACCACTAGTCTGGGGGTGGTATGAGAGACCAACCTTGTGGGTAACACCATACTTTTTGACAAGGTGTTCAAAAACTCGATTACAAAAATGTTTACCCCCATCACTAATGATAGCTTTGGGGGTTCCAAAACGTGTGAAGGCATTCTATTTGAGAAATTGGACCACAACTCTATGGGCATTGTTATGAAAAGATATTGCTTCGATCCATTTGGAAACATAGTCAACAATAACTAGAATACACTAAAAACCATGAGAGGACGGAAATGGTCCCATGAAATCGATACATCAAAAATTTCAACAATGAGGATGGGTGTGAGAGGCATCATATGATGACGAGAGAGATGCCCAGATTGTTGGAAATTAGAACAAGATTGATAATAGTGATGGGCATCGCGAAAAAGGGTAGGCCAATAGAAACCACTTTGTAAATTTTTTGTAGAAGTTTTCTTTGAGACAAAGTGGTCTCCATAAGCACTATTATGGCAAAACGACAGAATACTGAGTTGTTCACACTCAGGAACACATCGACGAATGACTTGATCTGGGTAATACTTGTAATGAAACGGTTCATCCCAAGAGTAAAACTTCACATTCGCCATAAATTTGGAGAGATCGTGTTTCGACCAATGATTGGGAAATTGATCGGTAATAAGGAAGTTAACAATATCAGCATACCAAGATGAGGTGGAGATGGAAAAAATTTATTCATCGGGAAATGACTCAAAAATAGGAACATGATCCCAGTCAGATGTGATAATAATGCGAGAGAGATGGTCAACAATAATATTTTCACAACCTTTCTTATAGCAAATTTCAAGGTTAAACTCTTGGAGTAAGAGAATCCACCGTGTCAATTGTGGTTCGTAATCCTTCTTCTGAATAAGGTGCTTAACGGAGGCATGGTTAGATACACAATGATAGGGGAACCTATGAAATATGAGTGAAATTTATAAAGAGAAAAGACGACCGCTAACAACTCCTTTTCAGTGGTCGTGTAATGAAGTTGAGCCTCATGAAGGGTTTTGCTAGCATAATATATGACATGTGGGAACTTGTAAACTCACTGGCCAAGCACAAAACCAAGTGAAAAATTATATGCATCACACATGAGCTCAAATGGGAGTGACCAATTGGGAGGTTGCTTGATAGGAGTGGAAGTGAGCTCGGCTTTGAGGCCCTCAAAGGCTGCGACACATGCTTCATCAAAGACAAATGGGACATCTTTGGATAAAATGGTTGTTAAAGGTCGAGCAATTTTAGAAAAGTCCTTAATGAAGAGCCGGTATAAGCCCGCATGTCCTAAGAAGGATCGAATGTCCTTAATAGACTTAGGAATGGGAAGCATGGAAATTAAGTCAATTTTTTCTTTATCCACCTCAATACCAGAGGTAGAGACAACATGACCTAAAATGATGCCCTCTTTTTTACCATGAAATGGCATTTTCCCCAATTGAGGACCATCTTCTTTTCTTGACAATGCTAAAGGACCATAGTGAGGTGAGACAGGCATTGCTCAAAGGATGAACAAAACAAAAAAATATATTCTATAAAGACTTTAAGGAAACGTTCTACCATGTCACTGAAAATACTAGTCATACATCGTTGAAACGTCTCATGTGCATTGCAAAGGCCAAAAGGCATATGAGAGTACTCAAAGGTGCCAAAGGGATAAGTAAAGGTAGTCTTCTCTTGGTCTTCAGGGGCAATGGTTATTTGGTTGTACCCTAAATAGCCATTAAGGAAGCAATAGTAAGCATGGTCGACTAAGCGTTTAAGAATCTGATCGATGAATGGGAGAGGGAAGTGGTCTTTGCGAGTAATGGCATTGAGCTTCCTATAATCAATACAGACACGCCATTCGGTTTGTATACGGGTGGGAACAACCTCATCACCATTATTTTGATAATGGTGACTCCAGACTTTTTAGGCACCGCATGAATGGGACTGACCCACTGGCTATCTGAGATGGGATAAATGATACCGTCATCAAGCAATTTTAAAATTTCAGTATTGAAACCTCTTTCATTGCCGAATTGAGTCGGCATTACTGATCATGAGAAGTCTTGGCATTTTTCTCCAAGTGAATGCGATGGCTACAGACATTGGGGTTCATACATTGAATGTCTAAAATGGTGCACCCTAAAGTAGTGTTATGTTCAGTGAGAGTGTGGATCAATTGCTCTTCTTGATCCGGCGTCAAGTAAAAAGCAATAATGACTGGGTGATGTTGTTTTGGGCCTAAGAAAGCATATTTCAACTCAGCAGGTAATGTATTAAGCTCCAAACTAGGTGGTGATTCGGGAGAGGCATCAGACTCAGACGCAGAAACAAAGTTCGATGAAATATCGGGGCAAGGGTTTAGTGGGTCATCCATAGAAAGAAGATTATCGACAAAGAGAGGTTCAAATGGAGTAGCCCAAGTGGAAGTGTCCATCAGAGGTGTAAAATCTAACAAGGAATTTACCTCAGAGATGAAGGAATCAATATCAAAGTCGAACCCAAAGTGAGCCAAACATTGGTGGATATGATCTTCTGGGGAGGTGTGATCCAACATATCTTGGACTAAGGAGTCAATCATACATACCTCATCAATAGAATCAACGTCGGCCTTTTGTTACATGAGGTGGAAAATATTGACTTCTACGGTCATGTTGCCAAAAGAAAGATTCATGAATCCATCTTGACAATTGATGATGGAATTAGGAGTTGTCAAAAAGGGGTGACCCAAAATGATAGGAATATTGGTTGGGTCAGGAGCAGGAGTTTTTAAGATGATGAAATCCACAGGGTAGTAAAAGTCACACACTTTTACCAAAACATCTTCAATTATTCCTTTAAGAACTTTCACATAACGGTCTGTAATTTGACGAGTAACCCGTGTAGGTTTCATGTTTTGTAAACCTAACTCAATGTAGAGGGAGTAAGGTAGCAAATTAACATTAGCCCCAATATCAAGCAAAGCCCGTGTAGTGAACTTATCTCCTAACATGAAAGAGACAATGGGACGACCATGGTATTTATACTTCACAATACCATTCTCATAGATAAGGGACGTGGCTTTCTCAGTGACAAAGGCATCACGAGGCACATTCATCCGTCGCTTGACAGTGCACAAGTCCTTCAAGAATTTTGCATAGGGGGTAAATTGTTGAATCTCAGTGAGGAATGGAATGTTTATGCAAAAATTCTGAAAAACTTGTTTGATCTTATCAAATTGTTGGGATTTCTTGGTTGAATCCAACCTATGAGGGAATGTTTCTTTGGGAACATAGACAGTGGTGGAATCATTAGGCTTAGATTCATTCTTTTTAGTGAGTTTGTTTGGTGGTTTTACCTTAGGAAGAGGTTCTAATGGGCAATGCTGGGTGGGTGGGATTTTCATATCCCGAGGATCTACAACACCATTATCAACCTATTTATCGGATCGTAGAGTACTCACCTCTTTCATGTTCGCTTGGTATATGGGTGGAGTGGAAGTGGATCCAATCTCATAAGTCGATTCCTTGACATTCCCCTTAGGTTTAGGAATGGGTTGACTCGAAAAATAACTTTTCTCTCGCTCGGACTCAAACTGGTTAAGACGTTGCTCAAGTCTTTAGATGGCTTCAGTCTGTTCTTGCGTGGATTATTGTTGAGTAGTGATCAATTGAGTGAGAAGATTCTCAATAGAATAGGTGGATGATTAGGGTGGAGGGGCATAAGTGGGTTAGGGGACCAACTCTCGATTAGAACTAAGCGGTTGTGAATACTCATAGGCTAAAGGTGGGATAGGGACAATTTGATGAGTGGGGTTTGATGGTCCTCCTTGGGGGATAAAGGATAATGGATGGTGGTGTTGGTGGTGTTGTATAGGAGGGCGATATTGCCTTTGTGGGTTTTGGTGAAACCCTAGTGGACCACAACTATTTTGTTATGGAAGTGATGGAGCAAGTAGGTTGTCATACTTATAAGAAAAATAGGGATTGTTCCTATTATTGGGATTGTAAGTAAACGACGGGGATACGGGTTTCGTAGTGGTATCAAAGGCACATGCTTGGGCCATAGTGGGCTCGGGATCATCTTCAATGAGGGGGAACAAATGAGATAAATAATATTGACTTAAACATACATGACAAGAATGACTAGAGTTGTTGACGTTCATCACTCGTTTAGAAAGAGAAACATTTTGTTGCATAGAAAAACTGAAAGCATCAGCTGTCTTAATCAAAGTGTTTAAGCCATGAAGCAAGGTTTTAAAATCGGGATCATTTTTTACTGCATAAGTTCTACCTATGCGTGGTGGCTCGAATCTCAAAAATTCATTGGTGCCCTCCCAATCTTGGGAGTCATCGCCTAATTCAAGGAGAAAATTGTAGGAAAAAGTGGGCGTTAATTGCATGAATTTCCCTTTGTCCATGGATTCAATCATGGTGCGAGAGGAAGGAATGAGACCATTATAAAAACTATATATGAGGCGACTTCTCTCGAGACCATGATGTGGGCAACTATTGATTAATCTTGAAAATAGGCCCAAGCTTCACAAAATTGCTCGGTTGGCCTTTGGTGAAAATCCTGAATGGCTTGGCGCATATCAGTGGTTTTACTTATGGGGTAAAACTTGGGCATGAACTTCTTCACAAGTTGTTCCCATGTATGGATAGAATATGGTGACAAGGAATGGAGACACATGGAGCTTTATCATGAAGAGAAAATGGAAACAAGTGAAGACTAAAATTTTCTTCATCTAGATTTTGATTTTTGAAAGTCGGACAAATCGTGAGAAATTTTCACGAGTGTAGGGAGACTCGCGTTCAAAGCCATGCAAATTGGGCAACATGGAAATGGTCGTCAGGAAAATTTCAAATTGGTCCGCCGGGGTGGGTGGAAGAACGATGCATGATGGTGGGGTGGCCGTTATCGGGGCAACATAGTCCCATAAGGCACGCTTTTCAGCCATGGTGGGTGAATGGATGGATGAAGTAGATGTGTCGACTCGGGGACAACTCAAAGTGACTAGTGTTATGGAAGAAGCAAGGGGAACATGTGGTTCTCCTAATGTGGAAGAGACGGGATAAAGACTACGAGAACGAATTAATCGATGATTAACTCGTTGCCATGTGGGCATGCAAAGAGGGAATTTTTGTTTTTTGGAAAAAAATATTTTTGGTGTTTTTCTAAAAATGAGGAGAAGAAAAGATTTTTTTGGATTTTCTATAAAAATGAAGGAAATTTTTTTTGGTTTTTTTTTATAAAAATAAAGGAAAAAATATTTTTGGATTTTTTTGGGAAGAAAAGGTGGGGAAAAATATGGACTCACAAGTTGGACGAACTCACTAAAATGGACTACCGAAAAAAAATGAATTGGGCACACACAAGTCAAGAAAAAATCCTAACTAGCACATAGCCAATTTTTTTCTTCAAAATTAGTGAAAGGGTAGTCAAATTTTAATTAAGTCTGCGGGAGATAAAAAATCACGGATATTATCTTTGTGATTGCCTTTGAAAAAGGTGTGTTCCTACTTTAATCACAAGATGACAAGAGGCTTGTCACATAGATTCACCCAAAAGCTACTACGATGAAATGATCGGCCGGTACAACGTTGGGGACAGCACAAACCCGTTTTACTAGGCGACCGCACAAATTGATCAAAAAGGGGCCTACGAACACCGTATCCAATGGGGATATCTAGTTGATTGATTTTAAATTTGGTGATGGCTAGGGTAGCACACAAAGGATAAGTGATTGAGTCAGGTGATGAAATCCCTTCTCGTGAATGAGCGGGCATAGGTCTTTGTTACTTAATTCATCACACCAAGCAAAAATAAATGTAACAATAAAAATCACACAAGAGCAAGTAAGAACACACAAAATTTTGACTCTCTAACAGGAGAGGAACGAGGGTTCAAGAGATATACCTCCCACGGTTTTTACGTTGTGGGGTGATGAACTAGTTGAGTCAACCGGGGGGAGATTACGCCTATCTCAGTAGGCCCCGGGAGTCCTATCGACCCAAGGTAGAGAGGCTTCTAAATCCTCGCCTTTGGACGCCCTCTTTCTACCTTGTCCGGTTTCCCTATCACGCTTGTCTTCGATTATTACAAATTTAAATGAAAAACAAATGTTGTCTCTATGCACCCCAATACAAGAAAAATAAGAGAATCCTAATACAATCCTTCTAAAATAAATAAAAATGGTACTAAAAAGAAACAAAGTGCGAAAAATAGATGAACTACAAGATGAAATCCGCTCCAAGTGCTTCACGCTTCCAAGAATGGCAACGGCACCATTTGATTGAGAAAAATTTTACGTATTTTTATCGTTTGTGTCGTTGTTTGAGAGCTCCTCTAATCAAAACCTTTCAAACCTATAAAATTATAAAAAAAACTGGAGTGTAGTGGTAAGTAAGGGAATCAATCCATTTAAAGGGGGTGAAACTAGATGCATATTCAAATGTAATTCAATTTTATTCTCTTTTTGGACTTTTTCTTTTTCTATTTTTTTTTGTTTTTTCAATATTAAAGAAATTTGAGAATGGGGTAAATTTTAAACTAACAACTAAATACA
Source organism: Sambucus nigra (assembly GCA_949130495.1). Taxonomy (NCBI): domain Eukaryota; kingdom Viridiplantae; phylum Streptophyta; class Magnoliopsida; order Dipsacales; family Adoxaceae; genus Sambucus; species Sambucus nigra. The sequence continues at coordinate 184,629,609 of OX422216.1, forward strand.
AAATGTTAATTTAACTAAAGTAAAATTGTGAAAAATATAAGCTAATGGGTGATGAAAATGAGTGAAATGTAACTAAATGAGAGAATAAATCAAGGTATGTCTATCCACCCCCAATTCACACAACTAATTTAGCTTGAACTACTTTAATTTGACTGAATTCCAAAATATTTAATTAATTCAAAGGGTAATTCTCACTACAAAAATGAACTAATTGAATATTCTTTTAGAAATATAATTTTAAGTCCCATAAATACAACTAAAAATATAATTAAAATTAATCAAATGAATCACTCGCTAGGATAGATTCACCCAACTAGTTTTAATTTTGACAAGATGAAATAACAGTAGGTGAAAATAATATTAACATTTTAATCAATTGTTAAGCCTATCTCTAGTTTCAATCAAATGATAAAATGTCAACATAATTTTCAATCCTCTCTCAAGGATCATTTTTCATTTCTCAATGAAAAATTAAGAGTAGGAATTAAATTTACCAATCAACGGAATTAAATAAAATTAAAACTAACAAACTAAACTAATTGGATTCATGGGGGCTTCAATTTATCCCATGATTGGGAGATTAGCCTTCCATAATCATCATCCAATCAACAAAAAGATAATAGTGAATTAAAAGTATGAGATGAAATATTAGAGATAAAATAATCCGACCCAATTTGAGGAGAATGTCACTTGATCTTCAATTAATGCAACAATCTTCTCAATTAATTACAATCACTCAAAAAAACTAAAATGAATTTCTAAAGATAAAATTGTATTCTCTAGAAATTTTTTCTACAATTTTTCCTCTCTCTAAAGTTCTTCCTCTTTTAGGTCTTCTTTCTTCCTTAAATAGTATTTAGTTGTGATGGGTCCTCTTTTGGGTAATGTGGCACAAAAGTGCAATAAAAGAATGAGGTGAGGGTGTTAGAACACATGTGGGGGTATTTTGGGTAAAAGGGGTAAAAAGGTCTTAAGACATGTGGGGATTTGATTGTTTTGGTTTAGGGTATTTACTTTTTAGTTTGATTTGTTTGGCTTTGGTAGGTGAGAAATCGATTTGGATTTGGGTTTACAAATGGGAAATGGGTTTTGGTTGAGGTGGGTCAGATTGATGGTCACAAGAGCTGGGTAGAAACGGATTTTTGAGTTTAGGACCGGAGGTCAGGCTAACCGGGTTCGCCGACGCTGTGGCATGGGAGTTCGGGTCGTGGCTTGGGGCGGTTTGAGCAGCGGGTATATGTTGGGTTAAGGGGTAGCAAGTGGCGGAGCTGGATCGACTGGGTTTCGATATGGTGATGGTCGTGGGGTATAGGCCGGGTTAAGGGTTCCATTGGGTGTCCGGGTTTCATTGGTGGGTGAGGCAAGGTTTGAGGTTTCGAATTTCGGGTTGAGGATGGGGGATGGATGGGTTCGAGTTTAGAGTTGCGAATTTAGAGTTTAGAGGATGGGGGATGGATGGGTTCGAGTTTCGAATTTAGTTGTGATGGATGAGTGAGAAGATGGGTTGGGTTTGTTGGAGGTCTTGGTTATGGAGGCAGAAGAGAGAGAGTTTGTGGTGGAAGATGATGGTTGTGTGGTCAGTGTGTGTGATGGTGTAGGGAGGTTACTATGAGGGTGAAGGAATTGTTATTGTGTAGAATATGTGTGTGTGTGTGTGTGTGTGTATTAGTTTGTACCCAATTAAAAAAAATAAAAATTAGAAAATAATAAAAATAAAAATAAACCTAATAAAAACAAGTAAAATAAAAATAAAAACTAAACTAAACTAAAAATAAAAATCTAGTAAACTACTAAAGACTAATCCTAAAAATAAAAATAAACATTAAAAATCTAATAAAACTAAAAAAAAAACTAAAATCCTAAAAAAATATAAAAGACACAAAATGAAAATAAAAATAAAAATCTATTAAAACAAAAAATGTAATACTAATATAATAAAACTAAAGAAAGATAAAATCTAATAAAACTAGAAAATAACTTCCTAAAAACTAATCCTAATAAAAATAAAATAAAGATAAAGTTAAAGTTAAAAATTAAAAACTAATCAAAATCACAATCGAAATCAAAATAAGGAAATAGAAAATAAATCCTAGAAAATTCAAAATAAATATAAAAATAAAAACGAATCATATAAAAATCTAAAAAAATTGAAGTATAAACACAACACACTAATGGGGTTCGGGTGACGGTTTGGGCTAGGTTAGGCTTGGGTTTGGTACTGGACTGGAGAATTAGCTCGATAAATCGCACATTTGCCTTGAAATAAGAATCGAACTTCCGCAAACGGCGATCAAGCCTGCACAATAAACAATAATGCGTATAGAACCCAATTTGTCGAGAATTAACAACTAAAATACATCTATTCGGGGTATAAAATGTACACTTTTGGGTGATTATCAGATGTAAATGGGAAATTTGGAAAATTGGGAAATTAGAAAATTGGAAAACTGGACTCGAGGGTTTTAGTCAGAACCGCCTACGTAGCCTTTAAAAGCATCAAAGTCCGCGTAGTTCGCATGAGGCCTAAAGATGGGGTTTATCCCATAAATTCAAATAGGAGTTTCTTATGTGTGTGTAGAAAATGTATTTTTAGTTTTGAGAAATTGTGGTGGATAATCTCATTTGAATTTATAGGTGTAACCCTCTTTTTCTTTGTTTTTTTTAAAGAAAATAAAGTACATTATAACTAGTAAAGGATGAGATGTTAATGTCTATGAACTAAAGTAAAAAATGAGATTAGAACTCATGTAACTAGTGCAAAATTAAAGAAATTTAAAGAGAGAGGAGAATGTTTGGACCTTCTTTGGAGAATTGAGGCTTGATCTTGATCCTTGATGAGCTCTCTTGAATGTTGGGATGAATATTGGATGAGAGAGAAGGAGATTTTGCTAAATTGGGTATGAAAATAATGGAGATAAAATATGGGAAGGAATTTTAAATAAGGAAACTTCACTGATTGCAAGAGAATGTTGCCAAGATTACTGATATTGATGGAGATGAGGTATGTCCTGAGAGTGAGCTCATGCCCTCCTTTTATAGGTTAGGGGGATGCCAATCGACATACCCTAAGCCCAGCTAATTGGCAGGTAACCCTAGACACACTGTCATTTTGTAGGGAAATGGACCTGCCAATAGGCAGGCTAGTGCAAATGTTTTAAAAAAATGGTTTTAAAATGAAATTCATCAATCCAAATTATTCATGGGGCATACCATTAGAAAGGTAATCTAAAGACCTTTAATAGTCCCTGGGCCGCTCCCAGTTTTGAGAGTTGACTTTGAGTCAAAGGGGCTCAGAAGCACTCATCGGTCCTTTAGAATGGAGATTATCGAACGATAATGGATCGTTCATCCAAACTTAAGTCAAAATTATGCACGAGGTGGAATGTTGGATAGGTTATGAAAGGTACTTAAACGTTCCAAAGATCTTAGCTCGGTTCTGAAGTGCTCAGAAGTGCTCGGTGAGCTTTCGAAGGGAAATGGGTCATTCGTCCGTACTATAAGGATGATTCTTGAATGAGGTGGACTGTCTAAAAGGTTAGTTAGTCCCCTTCGAAGATTCATTCAATCTCATTTGAGCTGAGGAGTTGACCTTGGTCAAATGGAGTTTGGGAGTGCCCAGTGTCCTCCGAATTAATTTTTTGGGGAAAATGGATTATTTGTCTGAACAATTATGCCATTTTATGCACAAGATGGACCATTGGAAAGAAATTTTTTGGTTCCCTTCAAGGATACATTAAGAATTTTCTCTGACGATGGAGTTGATTTGGGTCAAATAGGGGCTCGGGAGGGCCCGATGGCCTCCAGATCGATTTTTGGTGGTAAAATTGTCCGTTTTCCGAACCATTATCCTGATTGGCACACAAGGCTGACTATTGGAAAGGGGATTTAGATCACTTAAAAGATTCATTGATATTTCACTCTAATGATAGAGTTAACCGGAGTCAAATGGGGCTCGAAAGCACCAGATGGCCTTTATTTCGGTACTCGGAGTATGACCTAGGGTTTATAATGAATTGGGTACATGTTAGGGACCTAAGGAGAGGCTTAGGGGTTCCTATAATGTGGTGTTTATTGAGGCCCTTGAGCTTGGAACAAATGAAAGCCGGCGAATAGAAACCATATGATGTTTTGAAAAAGAGGTCGATTCTGCGGACCTAAGGGATGAGGATGAACGATTGAGAAAGTCGAGGACTTTTTTGAGGACCTAGAGATATGAGTGACCAATTCTGAAGGTCGAGGTCAATTTTGAGGAACTAAAGTAGGGAGCAACCGATTCTGAGGGTTGAGGTCAGTTCTAAGGACCTTAAGGGGGAGCGACCAATTTTGAGGGTTGAGGTCAATTCTGAGGACCTTAAGTGGGGAGGGACCAATTTTGAGGGCCGAAGTCATTCTGATGACCTTAAATCAAAGAGACGAATTTTGAGGACCTTAAGGGGGAGCGAATAATTATGAGGGTCAGGGTTAATTATGATGTCCTTAAGTGGGGAGCCACCAATTATAAGGGTCGAGGTTAATTCTGAGGACCTTAAGTGGGGAGCGACCAATTCTGAGGTTCAAGGTCAATTATGATGACATTAAGTGGGAGCGACCAATTTTGAGGGTCAATGTCAATTCTGAGGACCTAAAATGGGGATCAACCTATTCTGAGGGCTGAGCTCAATTCTGAGTACCGTAAAGGGGAGTGACCAATTTTGAGGGTTCAGGTCAATTCTGAGGACCTTAAATGGGGAGCGACCAATTCTGAGGGTCGAGGTCAATTCTGAGGACCTTAAGGGGGAGCGAGCAATTTTGAGGGTCAAGGTCAATTCTGAGGTCCTTAAGTGGGGAGCGACCAATTATGAGGGTCGAGGTCAATTCTGAGGACCTCAAGTGGGAGTGAACAATTCTGGGGATCGAGGTCAATTATGAGGACCTTAAGTGGGGAGCGACCAATTCTAAGGGTTGAGGTTAATTTCGAGGACCTTAAATGGGAGTGACCAATTATGAGGGTCGAGGTCAATTCTGAGGACCTTAAGTGGGATTCTGAGGACCTTAAGTGGGAGTGACCAATTTTGAGGGTCGAGGTCAATTCTGAGGACCTTAAGTGGGAGCGACAAATTCTGAGGATCGAGATCAATTCTGAGGACCTTAAGTGGGAGAGACCAATTCTAAGGGTCGAGGTCAATTCTGACGACCTTAAGTGAGAGTGACCAATTCTAAGGATCGAGGTCAATTTTGAGGACCTTAAGTAGGGAGCGACCAATTCTAAGGGTCGAGGTAAATTATGAGGACCTTAAGCGGGAGCAACTAATTCTGAGGATCGAGGTCAATTCTGAGGACCTTAAGTGGGGATAACTTTCCTGGGGAATCTTAAATTTCATAGACTTTATTGGGGAACAAAAATTTGTCCAAGGATTATTTCCTCTCGAGGGGAGATGGAAATTTGAGTCTCGGAATTTCATTTTGGGGAAATAGTTGGTATCTTGAGGTTTTGGGATTCCACTGGGGAATGTGTTTCTCTGAAACACTGTCGGGAAGAGATATTTAATTAGTTTATAGCTCCATTGGGGAAGTTGGATTTGGAAACTCTGCTTGGGAAATAGTGGATGACTTGAGCTTTTGGGATTTCACTAAGGAATGTGTTTGAAACATTTTGGAAGGAGTTCGAGAATTTGGGGGGACGGGTAACTTTGGTGAAGATGGAGTTCTCGGTTCTTCTCTAATGGATAATATTGATTTTTTGGGGATTTTAGTATTAGGAATAAAAAGGGGTTTTAATTCGGTTGGGGATTTGGGATTTTGGATTTTGTAAAATTATTTTCTTAGAAAAGAAATGTTCCAAAATTCATTTGGCAATTTTAGGAATTTTTTGGGAATTTTTTGAATTTTCTAACATTTTTAGGAATTTTTTATATGAAATGTTAGGGGGTTTCGATCGACAGGTGGTGGGTGTTGCCAACCGAAAGTGGCACGGTCTTTTGGACTTCCTTAGTAAGGGGAAGGGATATGTGTCATGATTAGTATGGGGTTCAACAACTATTGGGGGATTAATTATGAGGTTTTACAGATAGAGGTGACCTGATCTCTGAGGGTGACACCTAAGGCAGGGAAGCCAACATTGGGTAGGATTGTGAAATCTATATTGGTGATGTGACCTTTTACCCTTGAGGTATGGCTCCATGGGATTTTCTTATATATTCATCGTAGATGGTGGGAGCGTGGACTTTGACAATAATTCATGCTTGATATGGTGGCATTGCACCTGAAAAGAGACTAAAAATGGCAGAAAGATATGTATATTTTGTTTGATTATCTTGAATTAGTGGCTTACTCTACATGCACTTTAATTTGCTGCTGAGTTTTTAGTTTGAGAAAGAATAAAAAAAGTGTGTTTTTGGAAATTTGTGAATATGTTTTATTAGAAGGTGGCCTTTTATTTGTGGGGGACATCCATTCAGCATATAGGGATGATCGGTGGGCATGCGCGGATGTGTCGATTGCTAGCGCATTAGTTTGGATACTCCTGGTATCTAGGGAAGAGAGTATTCAGGAAGATTATGGAGGACGAAGTGGAGGTCCCACCATCTATACCCTTGAGATATATGAGACAGGTGCAGGAGATGTTAGAGGATACTCGGGCGGAGGCAATGATCGACAAGCCCAATTCACTATACACGAACACGGTGGTGAGCTATGACTACCTCAATTTTGTGACGATTAGGTTGATGCCATCGTGCATTTATGATGTGGTGAATATGCCTCCGCCTCTTACAGCCATGGGTATGGGTACTAGTCGGCCAGTGGGGTCTGCCCACGATGCGGGTGGTGCGTCAACATGAGCAGCGGCAGCGACGTCAGAGGTTCCATTTTTATGGCTTGCTCCTCCCTCCTACAACATCATATGACTTGGGGTAGGATCGGTGTGTATGCTACATCTCCCCAATGCGATGGACCTGGAGGTGCTGGGGATGTCGGAGGACGTCCTTTAACTAGAGGTATATTTTTATCCTTTATCTTTTTACCTTTTTAATTTCTTCTTTGCCTCAGACTAGCTGATTTACCTTTTTTAGGTTTCTCTTGCAGCATGTTCGGGTGTTGACTACCTGGCTGAGAGACATCCAGGACTGGGTGGCTTCTATGACCTCTCATATTCAGGAGTCGATCCCGATTCCTTCCTATTTTGTGCCATGTGCTTTATTTGAGGAGAGGTCCGGATCAGGTAGCGGAGGCTCCTCAGCTCATAGCCGGGATGGGGGATCATGGAGAGAGAGTGAGAGAGAAAGAAAGAGAATGTGAGAGGGGAAGAATGTTTAGGGGGTTTAGAGTTGAGTTTCGCTCTTTTTTCTTTTTTCCAGCAAATTAAATGTATGGTGGTAGCACATATTTATATGCAATGAATGGGGTTTTATTTATTTATCTTTGCTTGTAATGACTTAATCTTTGAGCATTTTTTACTTTCTTTGTTGAGCCCGTAAAAAGGTTTAGAATTATTAATTAAAAGGAGCATTTATTTTAAAACAATATAAGTTTAAAAATATAGGAGAGGAAAATTCCGAATTTTTTTGAAATTAAAAGTTTCTTTTTATTTATTTCATTTTGAGAAAAGAGGAAAAAGGAATTTTCTAAAAACGAGGGGATGTCGATCGACATACCCCTTGTCCTACCTATCATCGCGTTAGTCCAGTCTAATCACCCCAAGGTTTGATTGCACTTTCTTCAACTACTTTGTCCTTGATAGGGTAGGGTTTCATCGGGATTTTGTGGGACCTTTGTCTTTAGCTAAGTTTTTCATGTATAAAAGGGGAGGGTTTTTCTTCACCCATACACATTTTTCCTTCTCTTGCTTACTTCTTTCTTGTGTCTCATTTTTTCCAAACTGGCTCTTCCCATAAGCATTGAATTCTCCTCTTACCTCGAGAATTTAGAGGCTATGTGCTCGTATAATGTAGATTATGATGCCTTCAACCTGTGCCGAGCTTCCTTATGATGCAACCGACCTATTGACTAGAACATGCTTATGGAGGTGGTACAATTCTTGTACCCCAATGATCATGTCTTTCACTTTGTCTTAGAAGAAGTCTCCCTGACTTACGATGAGTTTTCTGTTATGCTGGGGTAACTCCTAGTATGGCGAAAGAGCATGCCTGAATTCTCTTGGTCCCCTCTGGAGATGCTAATTTTACTTCTCTATATCTCACTCTCGGCGTATCGTTTATTGGTTACTGGAGGAATGATTTCTCTCCCAGTTGTGATGTATTCAGTGCGTCTGTATGATGTTGGCGATGCACGCTATGCTAGAGCCGTCGCCTTTGGCTTAACTTCAAAGTTACTATTGGTGGTCGAGGATCTGAGGGTGAACCTTCAACTTGCTGCCATCACAGTGTGGATGTCATATTTCCATAATCCTGCAGGGGTGATATTGAAAGAGACCTTAAATGGTCTAGATGCTTGGCGGGAAGGCCGTTTCGACTTTCTGAGAGGAAGCCTCGTTATGCTATTCATGTGGTTATCTAAGAGATTCCGTTTGGAGTCCCCCTGAATATCCCTTGGTATATGTGTCAAATTGCTTCGCCCGTTATTTCATCAACTTTGGCCCGAACATCAAGAATTGGATAAATTAGTTTATGGATCACGGGGCTCAATGTCTGCACTGGTCGGGACCCTGATAGTGGGGAGATGCAGCCTATTCTAGAACTAGGGTAATATGAGTATGTTCAGTTGGTTGTCCTCTAAAAAAAAAATTCCTACTTTCCTTGGAGGTTCCTACATCAAGTGGGATGGGAGTAGATTGTGCCACCTCGGATGCTAGACTTCTTTCATGTGGAGGATTTGACGGTAGGCATGCACATGCGGTTGGGCTCTTATGGGAGAGTCGTCGGCCTTCGACCTGTCCTTCCCAGTCTGTTGGTAGATTTTAACACATTTTTGGGGATACATGAAATGGCTGTGGAGGAGGGTCGTAGATAAGATGTTGGCTAAAGAGACCAAACAGAGACGGTTTGCCATGTTTGACACCATGGATGGAGGCATAATGGTTTTTCCTAGGCTCATTCGAGCTTACCAATATATGGATCTCCTTTAGTATTCCATCCAAGTAAGGGAAGTTTGGGGACTCTAAGATGTACATGATGATGGGGCTAGTTCTTCTGGTAGCTACGGATAAGGCCTTTTGTGAAGCTGGTGTTTTTGGTGTTCATGTGAAGCTTTTGTTGCTTAATTATGTATCTGGTTATTTTTGGTTATGTGGGAATAATTTGGGAAGGTTTTTCGACTCCCTACGCTGATATTTGTAATTATACTGGAATTTCTCACTAATGGAATAAAGAAGATTTTAAGTATATCCTTGTTCCTCTTGATGAGTTTTCATTTGAATTATCTATACAAATCGCTAAGGCATACAAAATCCTTTTGTTCATGTAAATGATAAAATGAAGTGTCGTTTTCTAAGATAAGAAAAGAATAGCATTTTGTGAAAAACAAAGGGGTCGTGCTCATGTAAAGTGTATGAGCTACCTACGTACCACTAGGAATTTGAAAATTTTATGAGCTTTTAATTTTGAAAGTAAAAATATTTTTAGAGAATCAGGCTCCACGCAGTTCTGAGTAGAGGGAAATAAAGAAAAAAAATAAATAGAAAGGGGATGAGAGGAGTCGTAGCACGTCGAGATTTCGAACCAAGAGTATAATTTATTGAGACGGATCTAGGTTGACTGGATGGGCTATCTCTTCCCCAATGAGGTCAGTGATCATAGAGACGCCACCAAATAGGATCTTTTTCATAATGTAGGGGGCGCTCCAATTGGGCTTGAACTTCCGTCTGGGGTCCTAGACGGGTTCTATGATTTCTTTAAGGGCTAAATCCCCTTCTTGGACACCACGGTCCTTGATTCTCTTGTTTAATGATTATGATATTCCATGATGATACCCCTATATATGATTTATTTCAGTCTCCTTTCATCCAAGAGTGATAACTCGTCAAGACGGATTTGATGCTAGTCTTCCTTGCTGACTTTGCTTTCAAGTGCGATGTGTAATGAGGATATTTCTAGCTCGATGGGTATGATTATTTCCATGCCGCATATAAGATAGTAGGGGGTAGCCCCAGTAAATACTCGAACTGAAGTGCAGTATACCCAAAGGGAATAAGGGATCCGATTGGCCCAATCTTGATAACTCTCGGTCATCTTATTGATGATTGCTTCGAGGTTCTTATTAGCAGCTTCGACTGTACCATTGGTTTGAGGTCGATAGGGAGTAGATTTGTGTCTCTGAATCCTGTACTCGTCGACCAATTCGGTGACTTCTTCCTTGAAATGTAATCCGTTATTTGACACTAGCTCATGCGGGACCACGTATCGACAAATTATGTTTTTTCAGATGAACTTGACCACCTTTTTGGCATTCAGTACTGCATATGATTCAACTTCAACCTATTTTATGAATTAATCAATGGCAACCAAGATGAACTCATGCCCATTTGAGGCTTTGGGTGTAATTTTTCCTATAATATCGATGCCTCATGTGGAGAACGGTCAGGGAGAGGTAATGTTATATAATTCTTGCGAAGGCAAGTGCTGGAGATTAGAAAAATGTTGAAATTTAAGGCATCCTTAAATATAGACAGTGCAATATTAAACCATGGTAGTCTAATAATAACCCTGTCGGATGGTTTTCTTAGAAAGTATATGGCCATTCATATGGGGTTCGCACTCCCCACTATGGATCTTCTACATCATTTCTTCAATGTTCTCCCCTGCAATGCAGTGTAAGTGGGCTCCATGGAAGTTTATTTTGAACGGGGCTTTATCGAAGATAATGTACTGGGCAGCCAGTTCGGGGAGGGTTGCTTGGTCTTTCTTGTTAGAATATTTTGGGTACCTACCTTGCTTGAAGAGGTACCAAATATTGTAATACCAATAATTGGACATATCAAGATCTTCTTATGTGACTAGATCAATGTGGTAGAAGTGGGTGGGTTTAGTTTGCTTTTGGACTAGGAAGAGGGCCATTGTTATTCTTTCGGGCATGTCAACCATGAAGGCCATGGTAGAAAAGGCATTGGCAAACTTGTTCCTTATTCTAGACAAGTAATGGAAGGTAATATCTTGGAATCAGAAGGCCATCTCTTCTAGGCGGATGTGGAAGGGTAAGAGTTTCTCGTCCTTGACTTTCCATCTTCTAAGGACCTGGTCGATGATGAGGGTTGAATTCCCATAGTCATCTAGGCATTGGATTCCATCTTGAGAGCGACCTTGAGGCTTACCGTTCATGCCTCGTATCCTGTCATGTTATTGGTCAAGGGGAAGTCTAGCTTGATGGTAATAAGTCATTACGGAAAATTAAGAGTATCCTAAAACCATATCCTTTCTTATTGGTAGCACCATCAAAAAACATTTTCCATCAGAGATTTTCTTGGGAGGTACAAAGTATATCTTCATCCGAGAATTTGAAGATCCAAACATAGGCTTCTTCCATAGGATAATTAGCAAGGTAGTCAGAGATAGCCCTCCCTTTCATGGATTTTTGTGTGACATATACAATATCAAACTCAGCTAACAGTATCAACCATCGGGCCATTTAACTGGACAAAGATGGTTTCTTGAGTAGGTGTTTGATAGGATCCATTCAGGACACAAGTCTGATGGGGAAGGCGAGCATGTAGTGTCATAACTTTTGGTGTCCTAGACACGAGCGACATATTATTTCTCCAAGGTAGTGTAGTTGACTTCATATTCGTCCAATTTATGACTTGCATAGTAGATGTCCTTTTATTTACGGGGTTTTTCAAGGTATTGGGCCAACAAATCCCCGACTGCGGTGTCTATTACTGTCAAGTATAAGATCAAGGGGAGACCAGGTTGTGGTGGCATGAGTACCGAAGGGCGGGTTAGATATTTCTTGATTTGGTCAGAGGTTTCCTTACAAGATGCATTCCAACCTTAGTGGAATCCTTGCAGAGGAGTTTGAAGATGGGTTACAAATGATGGTTAACTGACTGATGAACTGGATTTTATACGGTAATTTTCTAAGAAATCCCTGAACTTCCTTCTCTATTTAGGGTGGTGGCATTTCGAGTATGGCTTTCAGTTTGGCAATATCTGTTGTAATCCCTTTTTCATCAACTATGAATCCCAAGAGTTTACCTTCGGTAACTTTAAAAACACATTTTTGCAGGTTAAGTTGCATCTGGTATCTCCGTAGTCGCTCGAAGATCTTCAAAAGAGTGGGAACATGACCTTCCAAAGTCTTAAGAAGCCCCTCATATTCAGATCATACAAGATGGCTGAGGTATCCCTCTGGTAAGAAGCCCCTAGATTTTTTAGACCAAATGGCATAACTGTGTAACAGAAGGTTCCCCAAGGGGTTATGAATGCAGTTTTTTCTTGATGATCAGGGTTCATCTTGATCTGATTGTATCCGATAAAACCATCAATGAACGACTTGAGAGCATGATAGGTCGTGTTGTCTACAATCATGTATATATCGAGCAGCGGGTAATCATCCTTTAAACAGGCTTTGTTAAAATCTCAATAATTAATGCACATGAAAACCTTTCCTCCAGATTTTGGTATGGGTACAATGTTGGCTAACCATATGGGATATTCGATCACACAAATGAAGTCCATTCTTAACTGTTTGACTACTTCTTCCTTAACCTTGAGTGACCATTCGGTGCAGAGCTTTCGATATTTCTGTTTCATCGGTTTACATTTCGGGAGAGTTAGAATCTCATGCTAAGATATCTCACGATCAATATCGATCATGTCATCATAGGACCATGCGAAGACATCTATAAAATCCTTTAGTAGTTCCTCAAGTTATGCGCACTCCTTCTTGTGAATGGTGGACCCTATCCTAATCTCATGCAGTTGGCTACTAGAATCGAGGTGAATAAAAAAAGTTTCCTCTTGATTAATTTAAGCGTGGTTATGTTATTTGTTATTAACCTTATTTAGATCAGTTAAGAATTATTCAATTGCAGAATCATAATCATCAAGAGTTTGATTATAATTAAGAAAATTAATGTATGGCACAACAAGATACTCAAAATCTTTGTTTATTTCATTGTGGGAAAAATAGCTTTGAGAACATCGTCAAAGGAGTTCCAGATATCATTATGATCAGAACATGGAGGAATAAAAAAAGAAGAGGAAATGGGATAAACATCGAAGTTGGGTTGCATTTCAGCAGGTGGAATTGATATAACATGCTAGTTGAGAAAAGGTGCATCAGCAGCTTTGATCAAAATGGATGGATCTGATGATGTAGTGCTTGAGTGGATCGTGAAGAGTGTCATATCATCTGTCTTCAAGTTGAATGAATCTTTGGAGTCACTTCCCTCGAAATTATTGGTATCATACATAGTCTTCTCAATGAGTGGTTGCACATTATGCTGGGAACTTTCGACCCATGACTAACTATCTTGGAAGAAGATCTCCATTCCTGGATTTATCTTCTTATCCACATGATCGTACCACAGTTTGTAGAAGCCATAAAAGTGGAAATCTTAAACCTCTTCGATGAATCCATCGTTCAAGGGATCTCTTGAGAAAGTCTTGGTATTTTCTAGCCTTCTCTTCAGCCGAGGTTAGAGGAGCATTTTGAGTTCTTCTGATGATGGTTAATAACCCAGGCCACAAGGAAAAAAGCACTTCTTCAACATTATAGGTTTTAGTATTCCCTATTGTCATCATCGTAGCCCTAGTCTAGATATGAAGTGCATGTTCTTGAATATCTGTATCACATTGACATTACCGTAAGGGTTATGTCCTAGAAAAACTCGGACTTTGAAATCATCCCGTGTTGGGAGTGGAAGTGGTTTGACTTGAAAACCTAACAGAAGCATATCATTCACTCCATATTGTACCTATAATACCAGATTACTAGTGCTTGTATTCTTAGTGTTATTATCGTAGCCCAAGATGGCGATTACCTTCCCATCGATGAAGAACTTAAGTTTCTGATGTAGGGAAGAAGACACGCCTTTGATACTATAGATATATGGTCATCCGAGCAATAGATTGAAACAAGCTAGGATATCGATGACTTGGAATTCAGTAGTGAGATTTATAGGGCTAACCCCTATTACAAGCTTTATGGATCCCATAACTTCCCAATAAGTATTATCATACGCACGCGCTTCGATAGAAGTTAGAGCAAGGTCATTTACTTTCAGTCCAAAGCAGTTGAGGGTTCTTAATAGGAGGACATTAAGAGATGATCCATTATAAACAAGCAAAATCAGGACGGTCTTTAACATGACTTCAATAAAGATATTGAGAGTATAGTTGTGATTTGGACTAAACTTAGGGATTTCTTCTTCAGAGAAGGAGAGCATTTGGTAGAGGTTATAGATCTAACCCGATTCATTGCTTCTTTTGGCATGGTGGAAGGAGGGACTGTGGGGCTCGTAAGTAGTTTAATCAAGGCTTTGTAGGGCATTTAAGCTGTCTTTATCGATAGTTACCACCCAATTATCTGACTCTTGATCCCACTTTCGTGCTTCCAAGAACAATATACTGGATTTGTGGAAGTCAATAGTCATTTTTAGGGCAATTTTAGCTCATACCCTAGGAGCTGGTTCAATATAGATGGTAATTTCATATATTTTCCTCTAGAACGAGCATGAATAGTAATTCATGCTCCAGTAAGAATTGATAGGGCCTAATCGACAAAATAGGTAGGGTATAGGAGAAAGTAAGGGCAAACTTTGAGGTGTTTAGGCTAATACACGGATGAGTGATTTACTGCGTACAATTTGGGTATTTGGATCAAATTTTGGATATTCTTCTACGAAGATGGAATTTGTAAGATTTGGTAGTGGGTTTTGGGTAGTGTTTTATTTAGGATTGGCTGGTGGGGCGATGATACCCCGCTCAATCACACTTTTGATTACATTTTAGAGATGGAAATGTTGATCAGTGGTATGGCCAGCATTTTGATGGAAATCACAATGGGCATCTAGTTTGAAATTTTTGGGAAGCGAGTTTGGTAATGGATGAGGGTCCAATGGCTTGATAAGATTTCGACTCAAAAGATCTTGGTAAACTTTGGAGAGGGGATCGTAAAGCTCGGTGTATTCTTTTCTAACTAGGTTAGGGTGCTTTTTGGTGCCCATGAAGTGGAAGACTGAGAAATGTTGTTGATGATTGAAACTGAGGTACTATAAGCCTTCACATACTTTTTGGGAGTAAACTGTCCGGATACTTTCTTTGGCTCAATTTTTGTCTTGGTAAGACTTTCTTAGATTTCCACTCCTGCTTACCAAAGGGCTAAAAATGGGGGTAATAGTGTCCTTCCATCATTTCTCGAACATGGGGTAAGAAGTACTTTTCCCATAATAATAACTTGCTCTTCTTTACAAGGATAATTGGTCATGGTGGCTACTTTCTCTCTCCATCTTGCTATCAAATTATCATCAGATTCTCTAGTGTTCTGCTTGAGAAGTTCTAAATCATGACAGGTAATTTTTGACTCCTCGTTTTACTTGTACTGTGACATTCATGGGAAATTTCCCTCCAACTATGAATTCTGGATTCCTCAAGAGATAAGAACTAGTTAAGAGCGTTGTACTTAAACATCTGTTGGAACATTTGGGCCATTATTTCTTCAGAGGCACCTAGGAGAGTCATATCTCGGTGCTAACTTCAAAGATGGACACTTAGGGACTCACTATCCCTGAACTTCTCAATGTTGGGCATCTTGAACTTTTTCGGTAGCCTTACTTTAGTATAGGGGGACATATGGGTGTAATCCATATAGATCCCGGAGATTCGAACTTGGTCAAACTTCTTGTTCAACAGCTTAAGGTCATCCTTGAACTTATAAAACTCTTTTTCCTTCGGATCAACGATCACCAGTAGGTTAGCCCCTGGCTGGGCAAGATTCAATATATGGAGTTGAGATGGCGATGGTCCATTGGTAGGAGGGGAACGTAGAGCGTGCTGATATTCCTCAGGGCCCCAAATAGGCTCAGGTGTAGGCAAACCCATACCACGAGGAAAGAGGACATCAGGCTCTTTGGGAATAGGAATCCCATTTCATTGCATCTCATGAACCTTAATTTGAAGGTTGTTAATCTTGGAAGTAAGTTGGGATAGAACCGTCATCAACTCAGGCTGCACATTCGAAACTTTTTCATCATTCTCCATGGAAAACAGGTGAAGGGGAATACCTAACTTATAGGAAGTAACAAGGGAACTGACGGAGCTTTAGGGAGATTCAACAGAAGACAAAAGCCAATAGGGAGCTAGGCCAATGGTTGGGTATGCGATCGACCTGAGAGGAAAAAGATTTGAATTTATTTTTAAAAAAGAAGAGGAAAAAACCCTTATCATAGGAGGAAAGTGTTTTTAATATTTTTTGGAAAAAGGACGACAAATTGTGCAAGTAGTGTGAAGTGTGAGTGCAATACTCATACTTAGTGTAATACTCATGCTCCATGCGGGTATGAGTGATCCTACGTGTAAGTAGTGTGAAGTGTACATGGAGAGTATCTACAAGTGTTTGAGTGAGGAGTGATATAAGCATGAGGTAAATATATACAAGAAATAATAGAGTAGAGAAAAAGGAATATATAGGTAGGCGCATACGCACACAAGAAAAAAATGATAACACCCACGCAAATAGAGTCTAGCCATATTATGATAAACATGTCCACAGCGGAGTCGCCACTGTGATCAAACCTTCCTTTTTGGTTTTTCCTCCCGTCTCGAGTTTCGGTGCTCATAATAGTGCACTCGAGGAGGGAGAGAAGGTCTCGCCCTTTTTGGGAGCGTTTCGACCGTCACTGATGTGGGTGATATAAGAGATAGATTCACCAGCCTAATTTGCTCAAAATAGTCAAAAGAACATGTCACCGCCTTGAGAGAAGCATCAAAGACAAATTAATGCTTACGTAACCAATAGTTCAGACGTTTGGGAGCTAAGTTACATAATAGGAAGGTGTTAGGCACCCATATCGCCCTTCCAATCTCTCATGGGCTTGTGTTACTATTTTTCTTAATTTCTTCGTGAAGTGTGTGTGCATGTATATAAATGGAGATCAAAATCACCTAACTTATATCATGGGAAAGATAGAGTGAGGTCATCCACAGGTTTGTTCTTAAAATAATATTTAGAAAATACGATGTATGCATTTATCAAGATATTGATCGTTATAACGGAACGAAAATAATTGTTAGATAAAACATTGATATGAATCACAAATATGATATATATTTAATAATGTACAAATAAAAAGGATGCAAATGGGAAATTTGAAAATTGGAAAATCGGACTCGAGTATCGAGTTATAGCCCGAAATGCCTACGTAGCCTATAAAAGCATCAAAGTCCACGTAGTTTGCTTGCTGCCTAAGGACGGGGTGTATCATATAAATTCAAATCGGAGTTTATTATATGTGTGTGTGTAGAAAATTTATTTTTAATTTTGAGAAATTGTGATGGATAAACCCGTTGGAATTTATAGGTGTAAGCCTTTTTTTCTTTATTTTGTTTTTTTTATCAAAAATAAAGTATGTGCAATATAACTAATAAAGGATGAGATATTAAAGTGTATGGACTAAAGTAAAAAAACTAGATTAGAACTTATGTAACTAATGCAAAAATAAAGAAATTTAAAGAGAAATAGGAGAATGTTTGGACCTTCTTTAGAGAATTGAGGTTTGATCTTGATCCTTGATGAGCTTCCTTGAATATTGGGATGAATGTTGGATGAAAAAGAAGGAAATTTTGCTAAATTGGGTATCAAAATGATGGGAATGAAATATGGAAAGGAATTCCACATAAGGAAACTTCACTAATTGCAAGAGAATGTTGCTGAGATCACTTATATTGATGGATCTGAGGTATGTTCTAAGAGTGAACTCATATCCTCCTTTTATAAGGTAGGGGATGCCAATCGACAAACTCCTAGCCCTACCAATTAGCAGGTGACCCTAGACATACTAACTATTAGCAAGTAAATGGACCTCCCAATCAGCAACCTCATGCAGATTTTTTCATAAAAATTGTTGTAAAATGCAATATGTAAATTGAAATCATGATAGAAAGGCAAGTTAGATACCTTTAAGAGTTCTTTAGGTCGGTCCCGGTTTCGGGTGTTGACTTTGGGTCAAAAGGGGCATGAAAGCGCTCGTCGATCCTTTGGATGGGAGATTGTGGGACGGTAATGAACCGTTTATCCAAATTTTAAGTCAGAATTATGCATGGGGTGAACCGTTGGAAAGGTTATGAAAGGTACTTTGATATTCCAATGATCCCAGAAGCAATCGGTGACCTTTCAAAGTAAAACGGGTCATTCGTCCATACTATAAGGTTGATTCATGCATGGGGTAGATCGTCAGAAAGGTTATTTAGTTCCCTTCGAAGATTCATTTAGTCTCATTCAATCTGAAGAGTTGACCTTGGTCAAACGGACCCCAGTAGCACACGGTGACCTCTTGATCAATTTTCAAGGGAAAATAAATCATTCATCTAAACACTTACGACATTTCGTGCATAGGCAGATCATTGGAAAGGGGTTTCAATTCCGCTCAAGGATCCATTGAGCTTTGTCTCTAATGATAGACGTGATTAGGGTCAAATCAGGGCCCAAAAGAGGGGGATGGCCTCCAGATCGATTTTTTGATGGTAAAATGGTCCGTTCGTTCAAACCATTATGCCAATTTGTGCACAAGGTGGATCATTGGAAAGGGTATTCAGATCCCTTTGAAGATTCATTGAGCCTTCGCTCTGACAATAGAGCTAACCAGAGACAAATGGGTCCCGGGTGTGGCCGATGGCCTCTAGATCGGTACTCAGAGTATGACCTAGGGTTTGTAATGAATTGGGTAAGTTTTAGGGACCTAAAGAGAGACTTAGGTGGTCCTAGAATGTGGCGTCTACAACGTTCAAGTATTATTTTGTCATACCTAGCCCTATAAACTTTGCTTTCACTGTGCAAGTGTTATTATGATATTTTCTTTGGTCTGATTTCTAAGTTATCACTGTAGTTGATCCTTTGGCCTTGGAACCCTCTATGAGTGCATCTACAAGTATCTCTGAGGTATTACTCTATCATACTTGATTCCTTTGTAACTTACTTTTACTTTGCAAGAATTGTGGTGACACTTTCCTATTTCTTTATTTTTTGGTTTGTGCTACTAGTATTCCTTTGCCTCTGGAGCATTCTGGAAGCATTGTTGCAGGTGCTCCTCATGTATTATTCAGGAATACCTGATTCTGTTATAACTTATTTTTACTGTGGAAGTGCTTAAATGACACTTTCCAATTTCCATGTTTTTAGGCTAGTGTCGCAAGCATTCCTCTACCTACGAAGCAGTCTGTGAGTGCTGTTGCGAGCACTCCTCAGATATTATACTATCATACCTCAGTTTTTTTGATAACTTGATTTAATTTTGCAAGTTCTCGAGTGGACACTTAGTTTTTCTTTGTTTTTAGGTTAGTCTTACGAGCTCTCCCGTAACTATGGAGCCTATGGTTACTCTGAGGGAGCAACGTCATCTTTCTGGTAGCACGAGTCCCCTCGCCCTATGAGTAAGTCTTTTATTACTGTAGCCATTTTTTTAATTATACTTTTAACTCAATATTTTATCTTCCTCTTTATTATTTATTTTTAGGAGGATACAAATGAGACCAACGGAGTTGAGGGTAGGGATGAGGATTTTAAGGCCATTCGTTATGATGTGAGCAATTGGCGAGGAGTCCCAACCTTCTAGGTCTATCTCCATGGATACTAGAGTTGACGCTATAGATATGGGTGCTCCTGACATCTACATGAGGGATATGTAGTGCGAACACTATCCTAGCAGGTTCAGATCATCAAAATTTTGGACTTGATATTCGAGCATCACCCCAAGACCTTTACAGTCAGAAGTGTCTCCAATATTGATCGCTTGACTGTCTATAATATAAAGGCACTCGCCAGCCATGTTTGTGAGTTCATCTCAACTCCTCCAGGTAAAAGGGCGAGCGCTATCCTTTTTTTGGACGTCATCAAGGACTTAGATAATTACTACCACTTCAAGATTGACTGGATTGATACTTTTTTCCCCAACTCTTATTCCAGCAGCTGGGAGTTTAATAAGGTCCAAATCTTATAATAAATCCAAGACCGAGTGACATCACATAGAAGTTGATGGCATCCATGAGAAGATCAAGTCTTTAAAAGTTAAGTTAGCTAAAATTTTATCTAGTGAGATAGAGGTGCTACTCGGTTGTCTAATCTAGAGAGAAACTTGGTTCGAGAGGCTGGCCCCTCATTTCAGGGCTTCTACTCGCAGGAAAATATTTTGTTTCTTTTGTCTAGTTGACCTTTATAAACTATTTCATTATTTTTTTTGTAATAGATAGGTCTGCTTTATTTTGAGCAGGCCATTTATATAAAATGATAAATAGATATCCCATTTTGTTATTATTTACTTGTCTTCCATGCTTGTATTTTTCTATTCTCAACTTTTTTTATTTTTATGCTATGGACTATCTCTTATTCTGGATAGTTTCCACTCATGGGTTATTATTGCTCCTCTTTTCTGTGGGAGTGCTTGCTCGCGATCTGGCTAGTAATGTATGTAACTTTTCCATAGTATATGGAATTCTTGCCCTGTAATTTCTTTATTTTAAAAAATAGGACTTAAGGTCAACTCCTCTCTTTTGAACATGCAAACTATTATTGGAGTTTAAACCTTAAAAAAATTGTAAGCAAAGTTGCTTTGCTCATCATACTTTGTCTTTAGGGTGTATTTATCCCCCAATTATGATGGGCAATGCTCCTTAAATTGAATCATATTTTCTCTTATACTCTGACAATCTAGGGGTTGCTTTACTTGGTAAAAGAAAATTTATGAGAGGAATAAATAAAAGGTTGATGCATCTACTCGCATAATTTGGTGAGTGGATGCATAATGAATTGGTTGGTTATGTAAAATGACAAACATTATGGATATTACAAAAAAACTTATGAAAATAAAATTATTCATAACTGAATATTTTCTATTGCATTCAGTGCTTAAAAAGATAATATTTTTTTGTTGAATGTGCTATTACAGTAGGATGTTACTCACTGTTTTCCCATTTTT
Source organism: Sambucus nigra (assembly GCA_949130495.1). Taxonomy (NCBI): domain Eukaryota; kingdom Viridiplantae; phylum Streptophyta; class Magnoliopsida; order Dipsacales; family Adoxaceae; genus Sambucus; species Sambucus nigra. The sequence continues at coordinate 184,650,667 of OX422216.1, forward strand.
GCTCTGATGGGGTTTCCCTCTCTACAATGAGATACTGATAAACAAAATAAAAAGTTGGGTCACCTAAGGTATAGTATTTCTTGAGCCATTTGCAATTGATTGATTAGATACACTAACTTTTTATCCCTAAGATTTGACAATATAATGACCTCCCTACTCCTCGCACCACGAATGTCCCTTACTAATTGGGTTTAAACTTTGAGGTTGATATACTTCTTAGGTGATGAGTGGATGCTCGCATAACTAACTATCCCATGTAGAATTCTCTAAGCTTAACTAAATTCTCATAAGCTCTAGACAGTTGTTAGGTGTAGACCTTAGGGTTTTCTTTATCTTTGTCGCAGTGCTCATCCAAAGCCTCAAATTGCACATGTCTTGGGTTTGGTACAAGAATATGGCTTAGATCCACTCGCACTGAAGGCACAACCAACTCTACTATTAGGATAGTTTTCATCACATAGACTAGAGAAAATGGGGTAAAACCCGTTGATTTTCTCTTTGAGGTCCTATAAGCCCATAAAACCAAAGACAACTTATCATCCCAAGCTCCTAGTAAATATTCTAACAACTTTTTCAAAATGTTTGTCAACGTTTTATTGGTGGCCTCCACTTAATCATTCCCCTTCGAATAAGAGATAATCGAACTGTTATGAATGATTTTATACTTATACTTGAGGAGCCCCATTTCAATATGTACAAACTGCTTGTCATTGTCTGTGAGAATGACCCTGGTATACGAAACTTGCATATAATATATATTCCCAGATGAACCGTGTCACCACTTGAGTAGGGACCCCTCTCAAGGGGATCACTTTTTCTCATTTAGTATGCAGTTATGTAGCCACTAGGATGAAAGCTTTCCCGTGAATGGCTGGACTAATTTTTCCCACCAAATCAAATGTCCATGTGTGGAATGGGTAAGGGACAGCTAGGCTTTATATACTTACCTAGTGGGCGTGAACCATATTTCCATTGATTTATCACACTCTACATTTGTTTACAAAGCTGATAGAGTCAACCTCCATTTTTGGTCAAGAATACCCCAAGATCGTCAACTGATCATATAGCTTGGCGCCACCTCTATTGCATCTTCACTTGCTACGCATCATAATGCCTTCTCATTGCACTCTTTCTTGTAAAGTTCTCCATCAACCAAGTAGAAGTGGGACACTCTTTTCTTCAAGTAAATCCCATTGAACCTCTCAACCGATAGATCTCCATCTTTAAGATATGCAATATAGGATCTCCTCCAATCTTCAAAGGTTTCCACAACATTTGTTTATGTTAGCTGGTCGAACTACATTAGGCACTTCTATCAACATTTTTCCCATTAGCAGCCTCTGCGCTCATGGTAGGCCAATAATAGCCCCATCGTTGCAATTGTCTATAAATTGGGATATCAGTATCACCGTAGTGCCTTTCTATAACACCCCGTAAATTCAAGGCCCTTTAATTAAATAAAATTTTGGGAGAAAAAGAATTTATTTTATTTGGAGAAATTAAATTCATGATTTGAGGAATTTATTAATTTGGCAAATTGAGGTTTAATATTTTAGATTATTTTCTATCGCATTTTGAGGTTAAGAATTTGGAGAATATTATGAATTAATTTGGATGGCAATTCGGAGTGCACGGTTGACTCTGGATGGGTAGAAATATTTCGAAATGAGTGGCCATATATATATATATATATATATATATATATATATATATATATTGGGTCTCAGGACTTGATTGAGCTTCAAATTTAGAGTTTGGGCCCTTTTAATAAAGCTTATAGGCCCAAAAATGAGATTTGAGTTTTTAACCCTAATGGTGAAAGGGTAAGGCAACTTAAGTCATTTTAGAAGACTAAAATTGGTGAGAGCTTAAGAGTAGAACCCTTAAAAGAGAATTTGGGGATTTTGGAAGATTGCTTTAAGAACAAGAGGATATCCTTGATTCAAATCCATCATCTTCATTAAAGGACTTGGTTCTACAAATCTAAGGCAAGTGGTTTAATTTGCATTTGTTAAATTGCATTTTTCCTATTCATATTAAAGAAGGTGTGAACTAATTAATATGTTAGGGTTTTTTCTACATCTTAATTTGGGGATTTCATATTTGGGATTTATAAATCTGTAGAGATGATAAAATCATGTGGTTTTGATGCCCTAATTTGTGTAGATGGTGTAGTTAAATTGAGATAATGAAATGAGCGAATTTAGAACAAGTATTGGAGGGCTTTTTTGGGGAAAATCTGGGCAAAAAGTTAGGTTTTAAAGTTTTAATGGCGATTCTATCAGCGTTGCCCTGTAGAAAATCTTTTTTTCTAAATTTTGTTCTCTCATGCGTTTTCTCCAAAAACGGCTCCAAAATGCCCCAAAACGGCATTTTAAAAATCTGGGAAGATTCGTGGGGAAAATTTTAATTTAGGGTTTAATTTTTGGAAAAATCACCCTTGTATTAAGTAGAGGATAAATCCAATTTGAGAATTAAGGTTTATATGGAGTGATTTGAAACCTTATTAATTAAGTGGGTAAACTTAATTCAGTGAAATTGAATAATGAATTGGGGAATTTGAATTTCGAGGCAAGAGAGATAGTCTGGGTATATTGGTTGAGTGACGCCAAGATAATTAATTACTGCGTGATTAATTCAATTGAGTCGAGTTAAGGACTCGGGTGAAATTTTGGACTAGTGTCACGAGTGTTTAGGCACGGAGTTTGTTAGGTTAATTTATTATAGGGTTATATAATAAATTAAGGAATATACAAATGTAAAAAGGGTGTTAACCTTAATATGTGGGATTTGAGGGATAAGTTCTACATGATGAGATTTCGGGCTAATGATGTAAGTCTGAGTAATTTAGTTCAGCGACACAACTTAAGTGATAAATATATAATTGTGGGAATTATTTAAATATCAAGTCGGTAGATAGACTTGGAAAGGTTAGGCTACTGTTACGGATATTGTACACAGGTAGCCTGAATTTGATAATATATATACGGTGATGTGTAGTGTGTGTGTGTGTGTGTGTATATATATACTAACGGAATGCTCGTGCCTGAAGGCACGGCAAAAATTTCCAATATATGTAATCGCAAAACGATAAAAATTTCCAAAGTACGTAATTGCAAAACAGCAAAAACTTCGTTCCCTAAAAAAACAAAGTGTAATTTAAAAAAAAAATTGGGCATAATATCTCCTAAAAAAATTGTATAGTCAAATCAAAAGATTCTTAATATTCTCTTGCTTTCATGGAATCCAAAATCTCAGGGTTAGTAAGAAATATTTTTCACTAAAATGAGGAAAAAATGGATCACGTATCACATTTCAGGCTATTATTCCAATAGAATATATTTGTAATCAATAACCATAAAATTATAAAATGTTTTCTTGTAAGAAGAAATGTTAGTCCTATCAAACAATTCCTAAGTGGTTTAATTAAATGTACATGTGAGGGGGGGGGGGGGGAATGCACTCTATGTATAGTGTCGTTAACATAGAGAAGCTTCATTAATAATTCTATGACTCTATCCTATAAGGAATGCAATTGGGGGAGTGGAGAACTTTGTGTGAAACACAAAAGGTCATATCTAGATTGATTTTACCAACAAACTTTAAAGAGAATAAAATGCACTATTGCATTAATATTTCAGAGTGAAGCTATTGTAAGTACGGATACAATACTCCAAACCTAGTGCCACATGATCATATCTATATCATATCATATCACATCTAACTTTTTCTGTATAAAGAACAAAAAATATTAAACTAAACAATAATGGCCCATCCATTTCCATTAGGCGCGTACTTACAATAATAAATTGATGTTCTTAAATCAATTGGAATGAAATTCTGCATAATCGAACATAATGCAGTATCATCAAAAAAGTGATTGGATTTTACCTGTTAATATTTTTGTGCTTTAATTTCCACGTGAAATTCTCAACCAATAGCTCACATTCCCTCTGAATAGAATAAATCTACCTAACCCCAATGCTAAAGCCATGGTATTATGATTAGATTATAAGGGCCATTGGTCATAAAGTCAAACTAAGTACAATAGGAAAGTAACATAGAACTTGACTACAGTCATAAAGACTACAAAAGATTGGAACTTAAAAAGTGTAAACCATTTGTTTAAGTTTCCCAAATGAAACAGGGAAAGCACTAAACTTGCCCTGCAATAGTGGCAATTATCTCTCACTCTTAAGAGAGATGAAAGTTGCTCGGGAATTGGGTTTTTCAAATAAATCCAACGTGAAAAAGTAGATACAATGACCAACATCTTGCATCTCATCCAACACTTTAATGGATCTGGTTATAGAGAAGCGCTCCTCGTTCTTAATAATCGTAGCTGCCCTCATCTTTGAAGCAGGCATAGCATCAACTACAGCATCGCCAATAGCTTTACAACTTCTTTTGCGATGACCTAAACTTGGTTTCACACATTGACACTTATTGTGTCCATCTAACTTGTTTATGTCATTGTTTGAGCCTGAAAAATCAACCTATAAGCAAAAACATATTAAAATTACAAATCATATAGTATTATAGTAACTAAAAAATCTCATTATGACTTGAAGGCATGGTGAAAATTTCCAAACTACTTAATCGTAACACGATAAAAAATTCCAAAGTACATAATTGCAAAACGACAAAAATTTCGTTCCTCGACAAAACAAAGTGTATTTTTAAAAAAACAAATGGTCATATCTCCTTTGTTCATAGGACTATTAACCCTGCTTAACAAATAGTCCAACAACATTCAAATAGTTTAAATTCGTCAAACAAATTCACACATAACATGAAATATATAATTCATCAATCGAATCCACATTGTACCTCAAATAAAGTGTGTCAATTTTTGAAAAAAAAATGAACATAATCTCCTTTATTTATTGGACTATCCACCCTACTTAAGGAATAACAACCAATCCAGTAATATTCAAAGAGCCAAAATTCATCTAGCAAATATTTTTTACGAAACAAATTTTCTAAAAAAATCACATGTATATCAAATGTGAAAACTAACAATCATTTTCACGGGGAAAAAAATTGTACTAAACTACCCCTACTTGAAAAACTCAACTGTAGATATCAATAACTGATTTCCTTGCACGGGCAATACCATCAAATGAATGCGTATTTCACATTAGTATCTTGTAATGAAATTATTAAAAAATATCAGTTTCATTGTGCGACAGTGGTATAAACTTTTGGCAAGTGAAATATTATAACATGTACGACTCCAACAAAAATCATATTCAAAGCTAGGCTATATAGAATAAAATGGGAGATGTAATAAGAAAATTTAAACACTAAAGCTAGGAGACTTTAGTACAAACAGACTTCACAGCATCATAAACAAAGGTTCACCAAAGCCAGGAGACATCTGTAAGTTTAGCTTTCTTTTTTAATATGTTTGAAATCGTGGTGCTTTCAAAATTGTGTTCTTCGATACCGGCACTTGAAACTTTCTTGTCGCATGAGAACAAAAGAGGACGCATGACTGGATTCACCGATTGATGCATAGCAGAACTGCATTCTTGAAAACTTTTTTGGGTGATAGAATTGCTCAAACACATTGTACACATCAAACATTCTTCTACTTCAGCCTTCTATTTGATCGTTCACAACCAAATTACCAAATCGGCATGGGGCTTCAAGCAAAAGAACACAATTATAAACTAAATTAAAAAGACAATACTATTATTTTTTGGTTGGAAACATTTATTTTCATTATCAATTCAATGGAACAATACACATAAATTTATAGGTACATAACTTATAAACTAAAAGTCTTGAGCATTAGAAAAAGAAAAAGAATAAAAAATAAATTGCAACTTCACTCAAGATTCCCCTTGCAATTCAACAAATATTTCTCAAACTAACTAATAATATCATAACCCCATCTAAGAGAGTCCTAACTGAATATCACCAACCTCTCTATGTGCAGTCGCGACCAATGGCTACCACTCATAATGCAACAAACTGACACAACTAACACACATCACAAAATTATACCGAATTTGAAGGGGAACCAAAGTTTTCAACTGTCATAAGGCTGCAAAAATAAGAAATTGTATTTTCAGTAAAAATACTATTAAACAGCAAACACAAAATGTGTGCTTGAAACTTGTCAATCCCCCATACAACATGTTACCTTATGACCAAATAGTGCAACAACAGCAAACTTTTGAAAGAGGTGAAAAGAACTGGTGCATTGAGATGAAGACAATTAAAATTCCTAACCTAAAGTTAGTAGTCAATTTATGACCAAAAAAATGCAGCAGAAACAATGCGTGTAAATATCGTGGAAACAGTTGACGAATACTTCTTCCAAATTGTATCAGTATATTTGAAAAAAAAAAGATCATTAAATTCCTTGCACTACGTTGTTTAATATCAAAAACATGGAAGCTCTTGAATGTCCTTGCAAGATATCAGGACCTTAAGTACTCCAATATACATGTGCGAGGCCGTGTTGTTTCATGTAAAAATATCAATTATCACTATCTAATGAACTAATTAACTAATGATAATGCTAAAAACATTTAATACACTACTATACATGATTTTTCCGTGATAAATATAATTCATTTGCTTACACCCATAAATAAAAACTAAGACAAATAAGTAAAAGAAAGAAATAGAGATGAACAGGTGTGAGATTCATTTTTGGCCAAACTTCTCCTGTACATCATCCATTCCATCAAGCCCCCAACTTCTTTTGTGTATCATCCATCACAAGGAAAAATATGTTTTAACATGGACAGTACAAAAAATAAAAATTATATGTAATGAAATATCATACTTTTTCAAACCAATAAATGAATCCATTGTGAACTCAAGAAAACGACCTTATCAAAAATTTGAACCTCAGAAATTTGAACCGAAAAGTCTATATTATGAACCCTGATATAACTAAACAACATTCCAAGTAGTGTATCTACAACCCCAATACTCGAAATAGATAAAGAGGTCGAACCTTTAAGCCCCCATTCTAGTGGCGTTGATATTCATAAACACTACATTTGTCCAGAAGCATTCTGCAAAAAGTGTTCAAATATTCTTCAAGTAGCAAAAAAACAGAAGATATAACCAAGAAACAAAACAATTATTAATATAAAATGAGATAGGTGCTTCAAATACATTGTTATGTACATTATACTATGAAACTTGTCAAAGGCATATTTGAGTCAATATCTGAGTCAATAAGTTTATTAATTATTAACCCCACATAGAAATTAATTCTAAGTCCCCAATTAATCTTAACCAATATAGTCCAAAACCTATTTTTAAAAAACCCAAAACACAGTCGGTGATTTCATAACAATAAGAAAATATAAGTCATGACAAAACAGATGGTGTAATGTAAAAATGATTTCTTCTCAATTCCTCGCAATTTCATTCCCGCTGGCTTCCAATTCTGGGATTTCTCTAAGCATTTCTCACTTTAGTTTAACAACAGATTTATATTTGTGTCTTGTGAAATCTCCCTTTGCCTTTGTAAATTACTCCACTTCTATAAATACTTCTTCTACTTCCCAAAATTATTTTTTATGCTGCACTCATTCCATATATAGTAGATTTACTTACAAATGTATATGTCCAAAGATACCAAGTATTACCAAGGCAAGCTCATAGTTTTCGATCACGACTTTGTCATTTGGATTTTGATTGACAACTGCGTGTCCCTCTTATACCGCCAAAGCTAAAAAATAGGGATATCACAGCTAGCAGATTCCAACTATTTGGAACAATTATATAAAGCAATAGGCTGCTTTGTCATTCTTATAGCATCCAAATTGCTAATAGCTTATAAGATGACTTTACACGTGTACACTTAGAAAAACTTTATGTGTGACAGAGAGAGACAATATACCACTGGAGTTGATCGTTCAACCAAATTGAATCTCTTATTGACATTATATTGAATAGTTGATGATCAAAGTCAAGACTCACATCAAATATATACATATCAAGCCACTTCATGACCTGAGTTAAGATCCATTCTCAAGAAATTCTTAAAGCCAAGATAAATGAAAACTTGTCAAAAATGAATATCGAGCACCTGCTCTTATTGTTCAAGAACACCAATACTGAGTTCCTCGATCTTGTTTGATGCTCATTTTTGCAAGTATCTCTTCCCTACATGAGTAATCACATATAAATTCCTTAATTTTAAAATATACACTCAGAAAAACATTAAAAGTGTCCAAGATATAATATACATATTGAACCAAAAAGTCTCAATTAAGAAGTAGAGAACCGTTCGAGTTTATGCCCAAAATCCACAGTAAACAAATAGAAATAATCCATACTGAAAGGAGTGCATATACCAGATGAAAAGAAGATCTCTGTATGATAAATAGAAGTTGTATATAGTTTTGTATCATAAGAAACTCTGTAATGAAAGAAGATATTCAAAAGAAGCTTTGTATAATTTTGAATTGATCATCACCATCATCATGGTAAGCGACTGTTTTAACTCTCAATACACAACTGTAATGTAAGGTCTCCATAGTGAGGTGTCTAAAAAAAGAAGATCTATATAGTGCATTTATGCCAACGACATACATATACATGTTTCAATCATATAATAGTTTAAGTCATAGATGTAGTACGTGATAAAACTCGACTATTCAGATTTTGAATAAGAGTTAATATATTTGAATCCTTTCTGCTAACATAAAAAGTCAACTATGCTAGGCAAATGCTAATTCATCACCAAACAAATCTAGTAAACATAATATATTGATTGTAAATAAAGAGAAAATCCAATGATTCAGCAGGCATAGAATATTTCCAAGAAGTCCATAATAGCTTACAAAAGTCAATATGTAAAATAAATTATAGCTCTCCTTTCAAATCTAACAACAAATTATGCTCCTGATGAGAACAGGCATAGATCTGCTTTCAAATTCATTAGCCTAAAATCATACTTCCATGTTTCTAAAACCCAATAAAATATATAATAGAGAAAGAGCGATATACACTGTGAGGGCAGCGACCGTGTAAGTTTGGGAGAATTATGTTGCAAAGCTTAGCTGAGCAAATTTGGGGGACTTAACTTGATATCCAGATTGTGATGATGATCCATTAGTTTTCAACCAAAGCAAAACACACATTAGATCAGATCTATAACATGAAGGTCAATATTAGATCACATCTATAACAGACCTGCTTGATTGAGACAAAAAGAGACCTGCTTGATTGAGACAAAAAAAGATCACATATATTTTAGATCGAAGACAAAAAGGTGAATATAAACCCAACTTTCTCGATCCAGATCAAATCTATAACATGGATACACAGATGCGTAAAGGATATCGTCCATTCAAGAGAACATAAAATTCATTACCACCGGCTTGAAATTTCTACAATAATGTTATTCCCGGTATGCCACTTTTCAACAATTTAAGAAAGACTAATGGGTTTATTCCACCTATGAACCCAAGCTTTGGAATTTCAAAAACATGACATGCGTAAAGGACCTATAACATGAAGGTCAATATTATTAGATCAAATCTATAGCAGAAATCACAAATCACAAATCAAACCTGCTCGATATAGATAAAAAGAGGTCAAATCTATTTTAGATCGAAGACAAAAATGTCACTATAAGCCTATCCTTTTCGATCCAGATCAAATCTATAACATGAATACAAAGATGCGTAAAGGATATCATCCATTCAAGAGAACATAAAATCTATTACCACTGCCTTTAAATTTCTAATACAATGCTATTCTCGGTATGCCACTTTTCAACAATTTAAGATTGACTAATGGGTTTGTTCCATACTATTAACTCTAAATCTAAAATATAACACATCTCATTGTAATTCTCAATTTTAAAAAAGAAAGAACATAAAGAATAATGTGTTTTACCCAATAACATTGCTTAGTACACCTAAAACATATCTCGAAACAGTGAAGTTACTCAATCGAATAAACCTTATCAATTTGGATTAAAGCATAAATAAATTCTTGCAATGGAGATTCCACCCATGACTCGCATACAACAAAGTATATCATAATGAAATCTCCGTATCTAAATGAAAAGATTGTGCTAAAATTTGTAGAATATCATAATATTTTAATGGCATCATACTTGAACAACATCAATGGCACCATACTTGAACAAAAACTACCTATAGTTCAATAACGATATATGTTCAAATCTGCATAAAAAAATTAAGAAATTACCATTGAAAGATGTCGCAGCCTAAAATCTCAAGCACCAAAATTACACCTGCAAATCCAAGAAATGAAATAGATAAATGTTATGGGGTGAGCAGTAGAAAGACATAAATATGTACGATGCGCGAATATGTAATTCTATATACTTCTACAATGATTACCACCAAAACATCTATATAATACAGTTACATTCAAAAATTACAGCAAACTACGAAATATCCTTAGCCTGATTAAGATAACATATACGAAAAATCAAAAATTTGAAAGCTAAAACAAATATGCGACTCTAAAATGAGTAACACGCGAATTGAGTACATAGGATAGGTGACGCTCAAAAGATAAAGATTAGAGAGATTTCCCCAACATCGCCGCCAATGAACTTGCAATTTTATTGATATAAATAGAATATTTCGAGTGACTACAGTGAACTTGCAATTTTATGGAAGGGAAAGTATTTTTCCTGGCTTGTTTCTGGAGAACATAATCCAACTCCATAACCAACATATTTTATATGCCCATAGCATTACCAACCCTTAATTCATTGTTAGGATTTCTCACTATTGATTAATGATCCAGAAGAAAGCTAATACTTCATGAGCACTGCAACCAGTCCAGTTATGTCATTAATTTATAAGAAAGCTGATTCCTCAATCTTGTGATTGAATAATTAACAAACTACACAGAACAAAAAATAAACCAACTTCAAAGGATACCTATTAAACAATCTATTTTCTTTTGGTGACATATTAAATCAGTATCACAAATGAACAACCAATAATATATATCAAGATGAAAATAAAGTTTACATTCAAGAAATAACTTACAGCATGCCTATGGCTTTTGTAAATCTCATATAACAGTTTACTTAAACCCTTGGGGGTTATATAACAGTTGACTTGAACATTTTTCTACCGGTGCCTACTACATACTAGTCGAACCAACAAAAACATTTAAATGGTTCTGCTTTAAAACCACTTAAACTTGTCATCCATGTACACTTGAAATTGCTTCTGCCCATACTTGTCCTAGATGGAAATAACTGTTTTATTTCTCTCACATGGGGGTCTCTCATGGGGGCTCTGAAGGTTTCTCTTCAACCTTTCCTGCAGAAGAGTGCAATGCATTATTAAGATCTCTTTTCACAGTTTCTTTAACAGCTTACAAGAGAGCTGATTGAGCAAATGACACCAGATCTTGCTTCTTCAACTTGAACTCATTTATAGAGCTTGTTAAGTCTCTATTGAGTCTCCTCCATAGCACCTACTGATTCTCTTTCATAGAACCTCAGCCTCACTCTACTAAAAAGGGATAGAAAAGTAATGAAAACCTAAATGCAAAATAAATAACATGATCCGAACTAAAACATTTACAATTTAAAAACCAAAAACAAATATGACAAATTTAAGAAGGGAATTAACATTATAGACTAAATAGTGTACGAAAGACATAATGAAGCCTTGAATTTGACATCCAAGAACAAAAAAAACTAAATTATGAATGAAAGACGTAATAAAAGCCTTGAATTTCACATATAGTTGATATTTTTATTCTATACTATAGACAATGCCTAAAATTTCATGATCAGTTAAGATTTATATTCTAAACTTTGGACAACCTACAAGTAACATGATCGTTGACAATTATGGTAATATAATGCATTTCAATGGTGGGAAACTTAAATAAAACTTTAATCCTAGAAATTACAAATAAAAAAAGGACAAATTTTCTTATAAAGTAATTGTAACTCCACTATCTTTAAACAGTATGAAAAAAGAAGAAAAGATATTTGAGTACTCAAAAAATTACCACTAATAGACTTATAAAAGTCATCTTAACATAATAGTATAACTTCAGTACACAATAATAGTTATTTATAAACTTAACTTGAAAACATAAGTTATAAACCTTAATATAATAAAGAGTTACAATGAAGATATTATAAGAGTAATCTTGACATAATAGTATAACTTAGCAGGAATCAACATAAGAACCATATTACATTGGAGTAGAAAGTTACTAAGCAAAATCTCTGATATGTTCATGTTAACAGTAGAATCAAGTGTTAATCAACAAAATTTCAAACAATCAAAAGTTTAGGAAGAAATGAAATTTATCAAGAGAAACCATAATGGATTTGTTCTCAAGTAATTAAAGACCAACATAACTTAACATAATTATTTGAATATTTCAAAAGTAACTTCAAAACAATGTAACCAACAGAACCTTGTAAACAACTTAACCAACACAATAAGACTCAACATGAAAAATACCCAGACTATAAAACTCAACTAAAAGGTTCTATTTTTTATTTACCATCAGTTGGATTTACAAATATTGTCCATGGTCGGTTTTGGAGGTGCATAGCATATGCATATTAGGCCTCTAAGGACGTATATGTGTGCATTTCAACGCACCATTATAATCAAGAACTGCAATAGAAGCATCATCTAGTCCATTATATGTACAATGATCTTCCCTTAAGTAAGATGTACCTGCATTGTTCGAACATCGTTAACTATCAGCAATCAATCTACATCTTTGAAAATTACTTAGAGGAAATCTTACAGAAAAATGGACAACATACATTTGGTTTTCATTCTTGGTCCCTATTTTCAAGTTATCGATTGATGTGGCATGGTGTGATTGGTTGAAGTTTTATGAATGTGGATCCGTGCCAAAAGCTTTATTGGAAAAAAAGGACTGAAATTATAAATGAAATATTTGTTGTCCAATTTTGAAAATACATATTACAATATGCCCTAAATTTACAAATCCCCTAAGAAAACACCCAAAGTTTCTGTTAAAAAAACACCCAAATTAGGGGGAGATGATCACAGAGCTGGAGGTAGAGGCAGATATAACATAAATGGAAAAAAGGAACACCCCAAAACTTACATATGTTTTCATTTTAAAGTAAAAAAAATCAAAAAATTTATTAAAACATCTTTGACACTTAAGATTGATTTTAAAAAAAAACAGGGTAAATTTCCATTCAAATCCCCAAATATTAGGGCTTACGTGATTAAATCTTACACCCGAGAGAGTGAAAGAGACAGTATTTTGAATGCCTTCATGTATTCAAACCCCCACAAAAAATTAAGTTACTGAATATAGAGTGACATAAACATACATTAAGGGTTTAACCATAATCAAGAAATAGTAGTGAATTTTGAGGAAACAATACACTAAAGATGAGCATTTGCATGTCCCGAAACCACGCAACAATGGCTAATCTTCCAACCAGCAGAAATGAATAGCAATAAATGGAGAAATAATAGTTCAAGGCTATGTGCACAAAACGTTAAGCAAAAATGAAATATAAAACATATGCATGTAAAATAAATTGTTAGGGTTGAAAAACACTGAATAGATAATCAATCAAATTAATTATTAGGGATGAAAAACAAACTCAAAGAACGTAAAGAGTGTACCTTCCTTGGGCAAATCCGAAAACACTGAGAGCTCTCTATTGAAATGACCAACGTGTAAATTTAAATCTCAAAAATTAAGTAGGTGAAACCCCAAATATTAACTAAAAAATTGAAGTCGAAGCGTGTAAGTTAAAACAAAGGTTGAACCCAGATCTGAAAAAAAAAACATATACTGAGATTGGACCTAAATGTTAAAAAAAATTGTACCATCTTGGAGGAGAAGTCGATTGATAACCAACACGATTGAAAAACCTAAGATGCAAACACCTAAAATCATAAATGAAGCAGATGCGTGTGTGAATTGGGAGAAATGACCCAAATGTTAAAAAAAATGTACCATCTTGGAGGAGAAATCGATTGATAATCAACACAAATGAAAAACCTAAGATGCAAACACCCAAACCCATAAATGAAGCAGATGTGTGTGTTAATCGGGAGAGATCGGAGAGAGTATCTTACCAAAGGGGTGTGTAGGGACCAAATTCGAGGGAGGTGAATCGGGAGAGATGTCAGAGAGTATATGACCAAATAAGTGTTTTGGTTTAAGTAATTTTACTAATTTACCCCCATTTTGAATTTTGATGTAGAGGGGGAAATAATTATAGGTGTGTAAAAAGAGGGGGAACTCAAATGTATGAGGGGTAAGATAGGTAGTGCATGATTAATTAATCTTAGCCATTGGATCATTGCATTGGTGGCCAAATCCTCACCCCTACTTAGCTTATCAATTTATTGAATAGTGAAAAACTTCTACTCCTTATTATTATTATTATTATTATTATTATTATTATTATTATTATTATTATTATTATTATTATTATTATTATTATTATTATTATATTATTATATATATATAAAGTAGAAAACTTATTTATGTCAGAAGCTTAATTGATGATGTCATCCATATGAATTTTTTTTACATTTTCTATTTTTCCCTTGAAGTGTTTGAGTTACCTCTCCTTTTTAACACTCAAATTTGTTTTTCAATCTTCACCAAAATTCAAAAATAGGGGTAGAATAGTATTTTACACATTTTAATCTCTCAAAATTAGGGAAAAGAACTTAACTTACTCTCATTCAATCATGTCCCTCATTCTTACGTTTTGGGAACAAACCAAAAAACCCTCCCTCAACCCGACGCCCTTCTTTCTTCTCCTCAGTGCCAGCCTCAGCTCCAAAGCTAGGGCTTTCAAATTTTGGATGGATTCTCTTCTTCGGATTGTCTTAGGTGTCCTCGCTTCTCAGGTGGTTTCTCTTAGATGATTTTTTTGTTCTTCGTTGTTTCTATCTCTATATTCAGTTTTGGAGTTGTTCTTCTTTTTTTGTTCCACTACTATTATCGATGTTTCTGTTTCTTAATTATTTATTTTACAGATTCAACAATGAGATTTTTATTAAATATGATGTTTTTTAAATGCTCAATATGTTTGTGTTTTAGGGTACCTGATTTTGTTTCTAAATGCTCACAAAGATTATGTTATGTTATGGTTTTGGGGTTATCATTTGGTTCAGTTATGGTTTTGTAGGTATCTTAGGTCTCTCTCACATTTGATTATATTATGGTTTATGTTTGCTTTAATAGTATAATTTATATGATTTGCAATTTTAGAAAAGTGGGGTTTTAGAATTTGATTATCATTTGCGATTCGCGATATGCGACATGCAATTTTTTCCATCGTTATAGCTCCTAAAATACTACATAACTTCTTACGGTAAAATTATTCTTCCTATATAGTTTTTGGATTTTAAACAATTCATTTGTATTTTGTGTGGTTAGTTGTTTATAACTAACATATTTTGTGATTCTTTTGAATTTGTTCTAACTTTGTTATCTCGGTTTAACAATTTTTTTCTAAATGTGTGACTAAATGTTTCATTATATATTCTTCCTTGATAATGTGTGTTCTTGCACATACCAATGTTATACATGATGTTGTTTATCTTTTTAGGTTGAAGTTGGTTATTATCCCCACTTTTAAAGTTACATAAGGTTTGAAAAGATGTCAAAGTAACATAGATTATGAGGTTAGTACCATTTTATTTAAGAGGGAGCTTAAATATTCATATTATGTTTTGTCTTAAGTTTTTGTTCTATCATTCATTTCTCAGCTAGGGTATGAAATTAAAAAAATTAAGTGGTAAATGAATGAAGTTATGTATGTTAGACGTTCCCATTTTTTTTTCTTTAGCGATAATGGATGACACCCCAACCCTAACCGATGACATTTAGATGACCCTCGTTCCTCTCGAAGTACTTATCTTTGCTTTAATTTAAATATGGTATCCCTATACCTATATGATGATTAGCGATGTTATAAATAACTCATTAATAATTGAGATGTTCAGTTTTAAGGCATTATTTCCTTCAGTTTCATTTATATGTCACGGTGACCCCGAACCCTCATACTTTTTTATAATTAAAACTCAAATATTTTTGTTTCAATTTCATGGTGCATAATTAACAAAAAATTTTAGTGTTTTCTTCCAATAAAAATCTAGGTTCACAACTGTGTGCTCACAAGGTACACTCTCTCTCTCTATCTCTCTCTCTCTCTCACACACACACACACACACACACTTTCAATATGTTGATTGGGTTCAAATTGAATTTCTTTCTTTCTCATATTACTTTTCACAAAGGTTTGGCTTCCATGAGAAGCGAAGAAGAAGAATGTTTATGTCTATATATCTTAAGTATGTATAGTTACATTATTTCGGTATTAAGTATGGATTTTTTTAGTTAGTAGCAAGAATATGTTTTTATACTATTTCACTTTTAAAGGCATTACTAACGTAATTAATAGTTTTATAATGTTTCCACTAACAAAGCTCTGTTTATTATTGTATTCGAATTGCTAACATTGATTGATTTCACATTGTTGTACTTGAGATAACTAAAGGTGAAAGCTTGATATGGGTACATTGAAGTAAAGAATGAATTCTACCTCTAAACAACATTCTTCAACTCTATGACTACCCCCCAATTATTTACTTGCTCCATCTGCTATCTACATGAATAAAATTCCATAAACATTTGAATTGAAAGTTACTGTTTTATTAAAAATTCACTCACAAATAGAAATTTGATAGGTTTTGTACTTATATAGGATGCTTTTGCAATGCTTATCTTGATAAGTATTATGTTTGTTTGTTTACACATTGTACGAATGAAATTTATTATTTGTTGGTTGGATTGGAGTGTATGTAGTTCATATTATAGGGGCACAGAAAAGGAATTTGAGTCGAATAGAAAAGTATTTGATGTTTTTTTTTATTTTGATATTGTTCACCTTGGCTATTATTTTTAAACTGTTATTGATGTTTTATTGTTCTTTTAGATCCTCCGTCCACATTTAACACATGGGATGTGAAAATGTTTTTATTGTTCTTTTATAATTTTTTCATCCATTTGTGTAATTCCAATCATATTATTGAGCTATGTTTTTGTAAGTTTTTAACCCACTAGATATTAATGGAAAATATGTTTGTTTATAAGGTTTAGTTGACACATTTTAGGGTGCAAAATAATGTAATGGAATATCTGAGTAGATGGATCGGGTATACTATGTCCTTATTGCACGTATGTATCAACTATCGTGCTTAAATTGCTTTTTAAAGAATGTTTAATTTGGCTTTGTTTTACATTGTAATAGTTTCTGTTTACAGCACTTTGTTTATGTATTCATTACTTTGGTGTTGTCTACCAAGCGGCCATTTCCACAGTTGAGAAGAATGCTCCTAAATTGGTTGCAAACTTAACAAAATCAACACATGCATGAACTGGCATCGAGTTTCATGAGGCCGTACTTAGTCTCTATAGTCTATTTATTCTTTTGTGGCATTTTTAAAGCCTTTTGTCTCTGTCTCGTGAGAATAGAGTATTTCAGGTGATCTAATCTCTCCTTTAGAAACTAAAAAAACTAAAAATATAAAAGAAAATTGGCCTTGGCTTAGGCTTTAGATCTATGGTACTATGACTGGGTTTATCTTATTTCATTAATATTTATTGTCAGTTCTCTTTAGTGTGTCTATTTCTTCTTGCGGGAACACATGTATGTGTATTTCTTCTTGTAGGAACCTCTTTTGCCTCTAATTTTTTTTTTGTTTCCACATCATTGATTTGAAAAGTATTTAATTTTTTTTGTCTCCCTGGTCAGTTCATTTTTGAGTGTTCTATTTTATTTCTCTGTTTTGAATGCTATTTAAATTCAACATAAAGTACAAATGGAAATTAGTTTATAATCTATGTTTAGGTAAAAATATTTTTTTGTCGAATTGTATAACCTTTCAGTTATGGTTCTGTCTTCTTTTTTCAGACTCTCTCTCTCAACACAACCTCTATCATTCGTTATCCAATATGATCTCTGATGGCTCTGCACCGGTGCCTCGCTCCATTCTCTCCTCACGTCTCATGACAATAACCACCGAGTATCCTACCACCATGATCAACTGAACGATAAGACTCCCCTGCGCCAATTGTGCCTCCACGTCACACCCTTTTTTTATCTCCATAGTTTATAGGTATGATTTATCTCAACTTTTGATTGGGTTATTTATATACATATATTTGGGTATTAATTTTATTAGGAATATTCTTAAGGTGTTTGTTTTCATTTAGGATGCTCATATTTTTTTTCATGTTTCGTTCCTTGGCTTTTCATAAATCTTTTCTACTGAATAGATCTAAGAGGAATGAACTACAGAATATAGTTTTGTTGACCATTTACCTTTTTCATAATTATTTTTTTCATGTAATAAAGGTTTTGTTTATATCTTCATCTCACAGTTGGATTTTAACTTGGATTCCTACATTTCACGATCTATACATGCTTGTTTTTCCTCTTTTCTCTTTTTTGCTAGATGAATCACCAAACGAATTTATCACCTCCATTGATCATTTTCGTCGATTGTTGTCATAATCATATAGTGTGAAGATGTCTATTCTTTTACTCACACGTGTAAATTTTTTACACTATAATTTGTTCTTGCCATCACTCTATTAGGTAATGATTTCATCACTAATAGTTTTTCACATCTATTTTTTATTGTTTGGCTAAAAACCACATTGTTGTGACTGTTATGTGATGGGTCACTGTTATATGACTGTTATGTGACTATGATGGAAGCGTAATGTAATTGTATTTGATTGTTTTGTAATAGCGATGGGACCATAATGTAATTATATTTTACCATGATGGGATCATAATGTAATGGTATTTGACTGTGATGGGACACTATTATGTGATGATTGTTTTCTTAAGTTAGTTGATTACAATCCCCTGAGTATCCATCACATATATTTTGTGTTTGATGCATCGAAGAATTATTGTAACCGCGACCCACTTTAATGAAATTTTGGTTATTGTCATTGCACATTAGTTCCAACATAACCGCACCAGTATGTATGTAGAGATGGGGAAGCTTGGTACAAAACAGTGGTGAATTTCTCCATCTAAAGCCAATAGAGACTAACACCACCTGATGAATTTGTCCATCTAGAGAAGATACATATAGAGCACTGAGCAGTAGTGGATGCCAATGTGTTTTAAATTTGATGTTCAATGGCCATATTTTTCTATTATGTTCTTTGATTTGTGTATTCACTATTTTATATAAAATTTCCAGTCTAATGTGTTTTATTTGGGGCTTTTTTTGTAGGTTTTATTTACAACTATCGGGATGGAGTTCATAACTCGATAGGGTCAACTTTACAACTCAGTATTTTTTTTGTACATCTCCATTCTCTATTATGTTGTGTATAATATATATTTTAAGACCGATGATGGGTAAGAAGAAAAAGCAGGATCTGCCCCGAAATTGGATCGGGAAGAGTATCATAGAGTTTGGGATCAAAGAGAGAAAAGTAAGAGATGAAGAAACCAGGAGGGGCAGAGAATAAAAGTAAGATATAAAGAAACCAGGAGGGGTAGAGAAGAACCTTTTAGTGCGATGTGATCGTGTGGTGAAAAGTGTACGGCATGGGAAGAGAAAATTATCTACCCGGCCAGTGCATTTAGAGATATTCCCTGATCAGATAAGTTCTTAAAATGATGCATTTTCGCATGGATATTTGTCAAACGAAGGCCCCTGTGGAAAACATCCTTACGAATGAAGCCACACTGTGGGAATTATTTCGTTTTTGTCCTAAGAAAGATGATGAGGAACGACCAAAGTGGACAACAAGGATTTTCTATGCAGTAGTTATTGCGCTGGTAATAGTTTTTTTACTCATCATGCCCCTGATGAGGCCGCTCAAGCCAGGTACCTTTACGTCAAACTTACTTCCATTCTCCTTCAAGCATTGTGAAAGATACCATTTATATTACTTATGCATTTTAGTTCTATTTACTTTATCTACCAATTCATATGGTATAAATTAATTTTTATATGACTTTACCTTAGTTTTTTTATAAAGCTTATTTGCAAGCTTTCTTATTTAGATTTTTTTTTTATTATTTTGCAGTTTTTAGAAAAATAATGTTCCAAAAACATGGTATGGGTTTATGTTATTATATTACTCCTTCATTCATCGTCGAGTCTAAATTTATATGTAATAGGGGATAAATTTGGTGTTTTCAATATTGGATTGAATGGTGCATATATTTTTTTGGGTTCTATACCTCAAAGAAGAAAGTTTTATATTCCCATGTCATGTGTTTCTCTGCTTCTTACTGACTTGGGCTAACTTCTAACTGAAAAGTTAGGAGCAGAACGGTGCTAAGTTCTAATTATCCAGAATATCTTTTTTTAGAGAACATAAAACATTGGTATTTTCTTCTATGGTTGTCGGAAGATCGGGAGATATGACATGGGATTTAAAACAGTGAAGTCTTATTCTACCTGCACCCCCAACAGTGATATGTTATGGTATTTAAAACATAACTTAGTTTTGTGACTTTATAAAATCAGTTTTTTTACTTTAAAATAGTGATCGGCTCTATCTTTAAAACAAAGTTCTATCTTTTGTTCTTAAAAAGTTGTACGAACTTTGGTGATTGAAATCAGTAGTGAAGTGAACATTTAATGATATATATGAGTTTAAGTTGAGAAGGATAATGCATATCAATGTTATATAAAAATTAGTGTTTTGAGGTTGTGATATAGAATAACTAGATTTAATTTTAATATTATTCATATGGTTTCCTAATTATTTCTTAGGAACCTACTTATATATACTAGAATAATGTGAAGATATGACTACATTAGTTTATAGAAAGCCACATGATACATGCAGCTTTATACTTTCTAATATTTATTAATACGTTATATTCAATTATTCTTGGACAACTTCTCATGCCCAGTTCCCACCATATATGCAGCTTTATATGTAGTCAGTTTTAGGGAGATTATCGGATGCCAAATTATGTTTGTTAAAACCACTGTTTAGGTTATGTTGTTTATATTTATATTTTAACAACATAAGACCACTATTCAAGTTTGGTTTTATGGTGTTAATATTAATATTTTTACAATTTTGTGAATTTTTGCAGTTCAAAGTTACATTAAGACCATTGTTTACATTGCAACGAGTGATGTGGTGGACAAGTATCAGTAGGTGGCTGGGGAACCTGTCCTCAATAGTGCGCACTCCAATTCAATTCTGGTACATTTAACCACTCTCCAAGTATCTTATTTCGAATTGTTCGCGACTCTCTCTTGGTGTATTCAAGTAGTTTGGATATAAGTCATTTGTTATTTTGGTAGGTAGTCATTTATCATTTATACATGAGTCCCTACATGACTTCATATTTACGTGGTTTACTATTCTTATGAAGGCATCAAATAATGAGATATTGTTTTGAAAATTTTGGTTCCTGAATGTTTTTTATTTTTTTATTTTTTCTGTTCGTTCATTTGGCTAATTGGTTTGTACCATGTATTATTTAAAAAAATTCCCAATTTTTTTAAACTAATAGGGTCGTATCATAGGTTCTTTCAAAAATTATTTATCTGTTGCGAACTAAATACAACGTGTGGTCCTATCAACGACATAAATTTTCGAAAATTAGTTTCGTGCCTTCAAGAACGGGCATACCCTAGTGTGTGTGTATATATATATTGGTGTGAATACTATTTATAGTAAAGCATACCCATTCTAGTGCTATCAGGGGAGGTTGCATGATGTGGGTGAATCCCCTGGCTAGAGAAAGCAGGGTGAATATAGTCCTTAGGTCATAGAATTCGAGTTCAGGAGTGAGTCGTGAGTGTTTTGATCTCACTACCGAGGGAAACTATGCCCGCCTCCACAACGTTTGCACATTTTTCTGAAACGGGGAGCTAACTGTGTCAGGGATTCGGGGGGATGAGTATATCCGGTTATGATAGCGTCTAGAGAACACCTAATGAGTGCCTACTCGGGGGATTGTTATATATCTACGACATGTAGGTGTGAATGTTGTAGAGCGATTACGTGTATATGGTATAATTATATACGAGTAAATACATGATGAGAATTGTATTTATTATATAACTTGAGAGGTTATATGATACCAAATGAGAAATGACTTAAATAAGTTAATGTGATTAATAAGTTTTAAAGCGTATACTAAACTTACTCGGGATAGAGAAGTGGGAAAAGTAGGATATATATATATATATATATATATATATATATATATATGGGAGAGGGGTGTTTGAATAGTAAAACGATTTAACGGTTGGGATTAATTTTTTTGGGGTGATCTAAGGGTGTGAGGTTTTGCCATGTCACCACTCAACATTATGACATGGAAAATGAGATAGTTCAAGCCTTCAACCCAAACCCTATCCCGTCTCCTCATTCTATCCCTCTCACTCATCTGATGTCTCCCCACAAAACCCTACCTCTCCTCGGCCGCCTCTCCCTCCTCCATCGCCCCTCCTCCTCTCCACGTCTTCCTCCTCTTCAGAGCACCCCTAGAGGTAATATCCCTCTCACTAATCATCCTCCCCTCCTCCTCTTCGTCGCCTCCTTAGAGGTAATATCTCTCCTTCTTATCTCCTTCTCTCTTACACACACTCACACACTTATCCCCTTCTCTCTTACACACACGCACACACAAAATTGCACCATCAGATATGTGTGTTTCATGGGTGCGATTTTTGTCTGATGTTGCGATTTTTAATAAATCTTTAATGAAATTTTGTTCTAACCATGTATTTGTGTCTTTAATGTGGTTGTTTCATAGGTCAAGAGGATAGATGTCCGAGCAGATGCTTAACATTGAATGATTCTAGGTGAGTATTTAATTATTTTTTGTATATGGTTCCAGAATAGGGTTTGCAACAAATCTTTTAGGGTTTGCAACTAATTTTCTAGGGTTTATTCCTGATGGATGCTTGATCTATGTTTCTAACTTTTAACCATCTCAAGTGAACCAATAAACATCTGAGGTTTATTAATTGTTACAGTATGAGTCTTTGTTGGGGGATTACAGTATGTTTTTAACTATTAATCTCAAGTAAAGTCTTTGTTGGAGGATTACATTTTACTTTGTTTCATTTTTTAAGCTAGAAGATTTTTCTTTTATGTTATGTAAGAGTGCCATGAATTCTATGCCAGAATGATTTTGCGATTTGGTTTTTACATGAGGTTTATTCAAATTTGATTACATTGTGTTGGTCTTTTCACAAAACATCATTAAAAAATTATGCGTGTGGTAGGACGGTCCTTCGCCTCCATCATGTCTCCAATTCCCGATTGCAAAGCCAGCTCTGTTCCAGGTTACAAATGTGAGTTGGGTTTGATAACTATAAGTTCCAACTATAACAAATATGAATTGGTGCAATCACATTCAATATATTGGAAATGCTCTTAGATGTGAATGTGTTAAACTTCATGGTTTTGCATTTTTTAGTGAATGTTTAGTGAATGCTTATATTAATGAATGTTTCCTTTTAATTAAGATTGGTGCAATCACATTCACTATTCTTATAAATTTACATTAGTTATTGTTTCCTTTTAATGTTGTTGGGTATATTGAGGGTTCATTTATTTATAGATTACTGTTCTTCTCGAATCATGTCAGTTAATTGCTTATATATAGGTAGTTTTATCTTTATTTAATGTTTGGAATTGTAGGTCTTTGTAGGTTGAAACCTCTATTCGATGTCTGGGATATATGAGTTGTCACTTTGATTCTGGCATATCTTAAAGTCTTTTGTTCAAAGATGTTTATAAACTATTTGGTAACAATTTGGTTTTACGATTGTATAAACTATTTGGTATTTTGACGTTAGTTTCTTGCCTTTATGAAACGGTTTCTCACTTTTGATGATTTGAATATAATGACACTTCAAACAGCTGTACACATTGAGGTTTAATTTCATATTTTAATTATGTTTAATTTCATCTTTCAGTGAAAGAGGTGGATCCTAAGCAGCAGCAGGCCATCAACAAGAGAGCTTATAGACCAACAACGAGAGCCAACAGTAACAAAGATGGCAGTAGTGCAGAGATGAAAGTATTATCTATTATCGAAGATATCAAAGTACTTAATGAGACAAAGAGTGGTATGTGTGATTTTGAGTTGGATAAAAAATAGAGTAAGGCATCACAATGATGGGATATCGATCAACAATCCTCTGCCTTAACCCCTGCTCAATAAGATAAAAAGACTTAAGCTAGACCTTTCATGTTCTTAAGCATCCTATCAATACACAAGGTATTTGAAATCATGTGCTTAGTAAGTCTATTTGTACAAGTATTCTTATTATAAGTACGTTTTTTACATTTCATTGTTGTATAAGTATTTTTGATGTTATGTTTTGTGTGCATGACTTTTTTGAATCAGAGAATATAATTGTTATGTTATGTGTATGTGCCTCTTTTGATTCAGAGGTACATGAGCAGGAATCTCGACAGTTAACAGTCGTCTACGCCGATATTTTGCTAATTGTGACAATTGTTTTAATAGTGTGAACTTCCTTAGAATCAATCGTCAATTTAGTTGGCATCATTACCTTGAGCTCTATAGTATTTAGTCATATAACTAAAGTTTAGTGTAGCACATCAAATTTTGGGTTCGATTTGTTTATAATTTACCTATTTTTGAAATACAACTTAGTGTAATGCATTATTGTGTAGGGTGTTTGAACATTATACACAATCAAGAGTTTATGGCAAAGACGGAGCCCGAGGTCGTTCAAGCCACTCAAAGTCTCCAACAATCCCCACTTCACCAGGCCGCGAATATAATTCATACGAGACTCTTAATCAAAGCAGGGGGTCTACAACACTGATGGATATGCTACTGAGAGACCTTGGACTGTCGAGGTATTTATTTGGAGGCTTCAAGTTTTGTAACCAGATTTGAGGTATAGCAGGTCAAATTTAGGTGTTAAAAATTGTGCCATGGTTATATAGGTGTTAAAAATTGGTTAAGTGATGTGTTATCACCCGCTAAAAACTATGATGTGGTTATTTAGATGTAATTTAAAGAGGCATAGCAGGTGTTAAAAATTGTTAAAAAGAGTATTGCTATACCTCTTCAAATTTAAAGTTTTAGATCAAATAATTTAGTTATGGAGTAAAGGTGGAAAGTTATGGAAAATGGGTTGTTACAGTATTTAGTTATGGAGTACTTAGACCCCCCAAATAATGTAGAATAACTGTTATTAACCATGATATTATTAACACTTGAGAATGACAGGTAGTAATGCAAGAAACTCAACTTATGTTGAAGTTCACAGCATCTATGGACAATACACCTCCTCCTCAACCAGTTATAACACTACCTCAGCATCAACAGCGAAAATCTCAACTTCTAATGAGGATATTGTTGCTACCGAGTTCAAGGAAGTGATGTTTATATTACTAGGCAGTAGGTTCTTTTTTATTTTTTTAGGTGGCGACTCTCAGCAATTTTTACGAACATTTCATCTTTCAAAGTTAGTAGTACTGTGACCTTTCACATGTAATTTGTAGGTGGATATATTAGTGTGTCTTATTTTCCCGGTTTCGTTTTATTGGTAGTGAATTGAGTTGATCGCAGTTTCTATTGCGATTCTTTACAGTTCGAAGCAATCGATGTGATTCTTTCGTTATAATTCGCATACGGTCCGCTCTGTTTCCAATTTGCTCAACACTTTCGTCACCAGAGACATATATCACTGGAGCTGACGCACCAATGCCATGCCCTTCTGATATAATTACAGCAATCTGTAACAACAGTGTACTCTATCATTGCAGCAATCTGTAACAACAGTGATTTTTGGTGTTGGGTTCATTTCACAACTTGGGTCATTAGTTTTGAGTTTTATTGGATCTTTGGTGGTCTATTATGTTAATTACAAAGGTTGTCATCTTACGTGCAGAACGATGATCATCTTTTCATTAAATCTGAACTTTTTTTGATTATATGAATTGCTCCTTATTTATTTAGTTATATATATTATGTCTCTTATAATGGTGCGTAATTGACCTTTTTTTATTTTGTTTTCACAGTAGCATGCTCAAACGATACTGCATCATTACCACCAACACCATCATAACTCCACCATCCATTGACACTGAACAAATTAAACTCTCTCTCTCTCTCTCTCTCTCTCTCTCTCTCTCTCTCTCTCTCTCTCTCCTATTTTAGGGAATTTTTCAACTTTGAAAATATGTTTCAAATTCAGAGTATTTTGGCTTCGAAAAAAATTACTGTAATGGAGTTTAGGTTATCTGTCATTATATTTTAGACATGTAACCAACTTTTTTGCGCATTATTTCTCTATTTCTAATACATTTATAGTCTTTTTAGGCTTCAAAGTAAGGTCTGTAATTGAACACCCCAACACTGGGATGAAATCTCACATTTTGTGGGTGAGGTTAGCTACTAAAGATGCTAAAGAAGTGTTGATTAAACCAGTGGCATTTGCATCAAATGTGAAAAAGTAGTGGCAGCTACATCAAATGTGAAAAGCCAATGGCAGTCATGCAAAGTAGTAGCAGCTATGCATATCTGGGCCAACTCCATCAGTTTTCTATTTGTGTGCTGAATTTAATAAGTTCACATTTGATTGAAACTTATTGTGACTTTTTTTGTTATACATAGAATAAACGTCCGACCCTCACTTTTGTTTTTCCGCAAGTCCGAACTCCCCCCTTAAGATTTACTTTATCATTCTCTATCCATTTTATGTGTTATTTTCTTATTCTTTTGGATTTGAGATACAAATATCAGTTGGGTTATCATAGTTTAACTAAAAGTTCAGATGTTTTGTTCACTTTTATTCCAATTTAAAGTTGATTTGTTTCTTTGATAGGTCACATTTATAGGGAAACAATTCCTCTGATGTTGGTTGTGTGCTTAATGAATTTGGAAGCTGAGTACTATGAGGCTCTTTGTGAGTATTCTCTGTTTATCTTTGATGGCTTAAAGAGGTTACAGCTTGACTTTAACATAGGTTGGATATTCTTGGTTGTAGATATTATTAGTACGCACAAGATTATCGACATAAAATCACCACTCTAATTATTTTTAGACCAATCAATCCTACACCAGTTTGAAAAAAATTACATCCTTGAATGGAATGC
Organism: Sambucus nigra; assembly: GCA_949130495.1. Classification (NCBI taxonomy): domain Eukaryota; kingdom Viridiplantae; phylum Streptophyta; class Magnoliopsida; order Dipsacales; family Adoxaceae; genus Sambucus; species Sambucus nigra. Next base: position 184,677,790 of record OX422216.1, read on the forward strand.
CTATTTACATTTAGTACGCACATTTATGTTGTGAATGGAATCTTACACCATTTTATGTGTTATTTTCTGATTCTTTTGGATTTGAGATACAAATATCAGTTGGATTACCACAGTTTAGTTAAAATTTCAGATGTTTTGTTCATTTTTATTCGAATTTAACGTTAATTTGTTTCTTTGATAGGTCACATTTATAAGGAAACAATTCCTCTGATGTTGGCTGTGTGCTTAATGAATTTGGAAGTTGAGTACTATGAGGCTCTTTGTGAGTATTCTCTGTTTATCTTTGATGGATTAAAGAGGTTACATCTTGCCTTTAATATAGGTTGGATATTCTTGGTTGTAGATAGTATTAGTACGCACTAGGCTATCGACACAAAATCACCACTCTAATTATTTTTAGACCAATCAATCCTACACCAGTTTTGTAAGTTTTAATTAACTTTTTGGTACCCGTTCATGCTATTTTTTTCTACCTTTTGCATTTATCCCCAGATGCTTTATCTCACCTTCCACATTTGTTAACGTTCAAGTATATAAGTAACTGGAGATATAATTCTACAAGGGAACACGTGGAACAAACTAAATAAGTCGGTTCAAATAAACAAAAGCAAAGTGTGGCAGAGATACAATTCTATAGGGGAACATGTGTTGATTAAGGAAAGTATGTGTTGTAGTTTCTCCTTTACCTCCAATTAATAACCTTATATTGGTTGTTACAAGAGTCTTATCAACCATTTTTTAGTTTATTCATTTTCAGTTTATGTAGACTTTATTCATAGTTTTATATATGCCTTTCAAATTCATTTGCCTATTCTTTAACTAACTTACTGTTTTTAGTATATATTGACATTAAACAAGGTTGAATTTTAAGTATGTCAAGCCGTTTGTAAACTAACTAGCGTTACTGATTTTCAGGATCTGACTGCGATGTATGAGGTTTGGGGAATACTTTTTACAATTTAGATAGCGACTACAATGTCGATTCAAGACCATTACTTTGGGATATAAACAATGTTTGGTGACTTTGTTTTGGTTACGAATTGTAGATATTGATCAACCATGCAAGTAAAGGTGGTTGATGTAAATCAGTAGACTTTTTTCATAATTTTATATATGCCTTTCAAACATATTTTCCTACTCTTTAACTAACTTATTGTTTTCAATATATATCGACACAAATTGAGTTAATTGATTATTGAGTAATGTTGATGCATTGGTTGTATTTCGAAAAGTTATTATATTGATGTTGATGTTGTACATATAAGGTCCAAGATGGATTATTACTATTGTTTGAGTATTATTTATTCCTTAAACAGGGTGGTTAGTCCTATAAATAAAGTAAATTCTACCCAAAATTTCTAAATTATTTACACGTTTGTGTTGTAAATAAAATTTAACACTTAAATTTACACGATTAAATACTTTGAAAATTTATTATTATAATATATAAAATATTTATTATTTACATTATACACGACTTTATACTTTTTTTGTTGGGGAACGAAATTTTTTCCGTTCCACAATTACGTACTTTGAATTTTTTTGGCGTTTTGCGATTACGTAGTTCGAAAATTTTCGATGTGCCTTCAGGCACGTGCATATACTAGTATATATATATGGGACAATGGTGTTATGAATAGTAACTCATGCATGATAAACATGCATGGCATTTTATGTGTTGCATGCTTTCATGCATACACATGCATGTATGCATGCATACATACATATATACATTGTTATTTTGTTATTTTTTAATTAAATATTTTAAAAAATATTTTTTAAAAGTTTTTTTTATTTTTTTTTTAAGTTTTTTTTTTAAAAAGGCGGGTTATTATGGGTTGGGTTTTATCACGGGGGAAAATTTATCGTTGTTCCCTCAAGTACGGGCATCCGCTAGTATATATATATGATAAGACTAGTTATGGGTAGATAGCTAGATGGGTCATGTATAGGTACGCCAGGCGTGCACATTAGTCGATGGGTGAGGTGTCCTCAAGATAGTGCACGACACTAACTTAAATATGAAGAGCATTCATGCATTTTAATTTACTTCATTTAAATTCACTTGCTAAATCTTTTCAAAATATTTAGGGTTCTAACCCTTACTATAAAATATTTTCAAAACCTTTTAGGTGTCCAGCCACAGGACTCCAGTATTGTTCTATTTCAGGGTTACGCATCTACAACACATGTGGATTTTGTGGGACTTTGACTTAGCAGTTTTAGTCATTTCATTTCTAGAGTAGGATGCAACTAGTGTTCCATTTAGGCATGTCTCCCTAGTTGCTCCACTTTATTTTAGTTAGATGATGTATTCAATTACTCCTCTTGTTGTTTATTTTTATTATTTGATTTATAGTCGATGATTGTCTCAGCAAGGATTATATTTATTCCTATCTAGTATTGTTCATTTCAATATTTGTGTGAATGATTACTTATATATTCGTTCGCATGTTATTGTTGGGATGTTAAATAAAAAGATAAAATTTGGCACCATGTCTTTTGAATACTAGGTGTTTAGTAAGCATTAAAAAGTTTTCGACAGTGATACTAAGAATGAATCAGATAAGATTCCTGTTTAATTTGATATAGGACTGATCACTCAGTATTTTATTAGGTGGGGTGTCACAAATGGTATTAGAGCATCAGGTTCTTGTGTCCTTATGAATCTGTGCGGCTTTTGATGTTTCAGCGTAGTGTTCTTTGATATAGAGCCTTATTGTAGGGTTGTTGTATTCAGTCACGTATGCAATTTACGTTCTCCTACGATAGATATAGTTCGTGTGAAGCATATACGGTTTTGGTCGGGCGTAGCAGATCAAACATCATAGAATGATAACCGGGGGCATTAGAAGGAGTATAGAAGGGAGTACTCGACATAAGTCATGTAGTAATTTGGAAATAGTGACGCATTAGAAGTCACCATATTATTTGAACAATTGAAGTTGTAGAAACCGCTGGGGTGCAGTAGTTGCCCCAAGAACCGTTGGGAAGGACGATGGTGCAAAGTTAAAACCCCAAGTGTAGACAACAAGGGGTGAGGGTCGAAGAAAATTTTGTTTTAGAAGAACAATTAGCTAGGATTCGAAGGAGGTGTGGAATAGTGATTTACCAGTGGGTAGAGAACATCCAATTTGGATCACATGTGGGGGAGTGTAGTGTCACTCAAGTCAAAATTTCGGGCAATGAAGTTTGCTATTAGAAGCAGTACGGGTGACGGGAGCCAGTCACCACATCCATGGGGAGATACCATGAATAACGAAAAATTTGGGGTGCGTATTATTATGAATCCTCTCATTAGAGGTTAAATTGAGAGGTAAGGGAAATTCCAATAATTTTCCAAAAAGGACGGACAATGGTTGGATGGTAAGGAAAGCTGACAGAATTCACAAGCTTCTTAATCGATGAGAGGTATACAAAGAATCAAATAGGGTTTGTAAGTTGATATTAGACCTGTGGGTAGAATGTACAAGTGTGGATAGAAGATCTGGCTTGGATGACTGGTGTCGTTGTCGTCAAGGTTGTAAATTTACATTCGTGTCAGTGCTCTCGAGAGAGGGGAGCTAAGGGAGTTGGAGAATCTATCAGAAGAGTGAGACTGGATTTTAGTGCTAGTGAGGCACGAAGGGAAGAGATAACCAGTAGAGAACCTAAATTTATAATCGAGATCAATAGAATTTATATCAAGTGATGGCGGGTTCAGTTAGGGCGGTTAAGACCAGCAACAAGTCTTTTGGATCAACGGATCCAAAGGGGCAATAGGGGTAGCAATCAGGGTCAAGACTACTAGGTCCATGAAAAAGACAACCCTGATAGGGTCGTTGGTCCAGAGAAAGGGAAAGGACACAGAGACATGTCTTATGTATAAAATAGTAGAAATGCATGGATGGATCTTCTCCGAAGTAAGTCAGGGGACAAGAGCTAGATGCCTAGTAGGGGCATCTATTGGAGAAGATTTTGTTTGGTTAGGATGCGGGTGATATGTCTAATAACCGTTGAGCCGGAAGTATTATGAGTAACTGAAACTATATGTTTTATTTCGAGATGATTGGGGTATGTTTTATGTGATGCAAGTGGGTCAAAGTAATGTATTAGTACTAGGTTTGCATGAGAAATGGATTTAGTTGAAGTATCATTAATATCATTAGTATGTGTATTATTACCATGGAGTAGCGGGGTAATCTTCGGTTCCACTTGAAAGGAATGGGTGGGTACATTGAGACGATGTATTTATTAAGGACTAGACCCTTTGAGAGCTGATAATTGAGGTATGGTTTTATCTTGGGTACGAATGGGTTCACATTGGTGGACGATTATATCAAGGCTATCGTGTTCATTGTACTAGAGTAGGAGGTTTGTTTGTGTGATGTCCCATTGAAAGAGGTTGAACTCGCGATGTTATTTTGTGAAGTATACTTCAGAGAGTACTCTTGTCTAGATATATTGGATTCCAGTGCGTAGGGACTCTTACTGATCAGATTCAGGGTATGTCAGGTTTCCATGGAGTGGATAGATTTAGCTCGTTATTAATATTTAGCACTAGGGGCTTAAGTTTAGTTCGAGCGTAGTAGTATATGACTCCTTTAGAGATACGGTAGTCCATGATAGGCTTAGGAGCATAAGGGCAAGGTTTGAGAGTCCCGTGGATATGCTTTGGGTTCTATGGAAATCAAGGACCGACAATGCTAAGGAATAGTGCATTTGGAAAAGTTCTTTTGGGCTTTGCTAGGAAGTGTAATACGCATAAGCCTTGATAAAATATCGGAAGTGTGAAGACGTCAATGGATTCTAGGTCATCAGATCTAATGATAATTAGTGAACATGTGGACAAAATACGTTGAGCAGAGAGCCACTAAGAGATCAGTATAGTGGAGCTGAAAAGTGTTACGAAAGAAACACTACGAAGCTTTGCGCCACAAGTTGGTAGGTGAAGTAATATCGGGAAGGATTTAATAGTGATGAGTAAGGTCATTGGAAATATTTGAAAGTTGTAACCACGTCGAGAATACGGGGGCCAAAATTGAGACAAATATTATTACATATGTGATGATCAGAGGTTTATGAAAATATGCACGAGATATAGGGTGTATGGGCACCCTGGAGGAGCCAGAGCTTCTACTGTGTAGATACTTCACAAATTCATAGAGAAGACGCAAAGGCAGTGATTTTGGGTATATTTTGGAGGAATGGGAATAAGATGTTCCTCGGATTATGAAACGTTGTGCGTGGGTGTGTTTGAAGTGACATTGAGTGCGTCACAACCTATGGTTGGTTACCACTAGGATACGTGAGTGAGACGGATATTAGTGGATGTGTTGACTGAAATAGCCATAGTATATATATGTTAGTACCGTGGGATAACGGGTTATTTAATGTTAACCATAAGAGAGTGGAAGATACACTAAGAGGAAGGTTGCATTATACGAGAGATGTTTACTTTTGAGAATTATGGGAGTAGTGTGAATATTATCCTAAATTTCAACTGTGTAACTATAGTTTGGGGCTATAGTGGATAATTATGGTAAGATTGGGTGTTTATGGAACCATGGTATGAATTATCTTTACTAGGATCCACCTGGGATAAGATCTAGCATATATATACGAGTGTGTGTGATTATGATGTGTTACATAATGATATGTTAATAGTGTTAATTGAAATATCGGGGAGTAGGGACGATACTGAGGTGAATCAGGTTCGATAGGCTTAATTTAGAGCAGGATGATATAGCTCGGGTTTTATTTTCGCGCAAAGAAACTAGTGATAGTAAGAGCACGGTAGTGTATGTTGTCTTTTGTGTCATAAAATATGGATGTGTATACTTTTATGTCGAGAGACGGGTATTTGGGGGTACGTACTATGGACTGAGGACCTAACAGACTTCAACGACCGACAATATTACGTACTAGTGTATCGGGAGGATTCCTTATTTGGATTTCTCTTTGCGAGACGTCTCACGCATGAAACTTAGCGCAACGTTAGAAGCAGGGATATGTTTAGTCATTAGTACATGAGTTGGGTACCTTGGTTATTATTCATGCGTGTCGTTATAACTGTAAGATGGAAGTCATATTACGATTTCAGGCTAAAATAAGTCAGGTATTATTTGTTCGGTTGAGCATGGGTATGGGGTGTATGGGAGCCCTGGTTAAATAATTTGATTGTTACAAATAATTCGTGATTAGAATTGGGAGAGATGGGTGTAGGATAATAAGGGTAGGCGACTTAGAAGCTAGTCGAGACTGGGAGTACTTGGCTCATCCGAATTTCGAGGACAAAATTACATTATAAGGGGGAAGTATGTAACACCCCGTAAATTCAATGGCCTTTAATTAAATAATATTTTAGGAGAAAAAGAAATTATTTTGTTTTGAGAAATTAAATTCATGATTTGAGAAATTTTTAAATTTGAGGAATTTATTAATTTGGCGAATTGAGGTTTAATATTTTGGATTATTTTGTGTCTCATTGTGAGGTTAAGGATTTGGAGAGTGTTATGAATTAATTCGGATGGCAATTCGGAGTGCATGGTTGAGTCTGGATGGGTCGAATTAGTCCTAAATGAGTTGCCATACATATATATTGGGTCTCAGGACTTATTTAGACATAACTGAGTTCCAAATTTAGATTTTGGACCCTTTTAACAAAGCTCATAGGCCCGAAAATGAGATTTGAGTTTTTAACCCTAATGGTGAAAGGGTAAGGCATCTTAAACTCATTTTAGCAGAACTAAATTGGGGAGAGCTTAAGAGGAGAACCCTTAGAAGAGAATTTTGGAATTTTGGAAGATTTCTTCAAGAACAAAAGGAGATCCTTGATTCCAATCCATCATCGTCATCAAAGGACTTGGTTCTACAAATCTAAGGCAAGTGGTTTAATTTGCATTTATTAAATTGCATTTTCCTATTCATATTAAAGAAGGTGTGAATTAATTAATATGTTAGGGTTTGTTCTACATCTTAATTTAGGGATTTCAGATTTAGGATTTATAAATCTGTAGAGATGATAAAATCATGTGATTTTGATGCCCAATTTGTGTAGATGATGTAGTTAAATTGAGATAATGAAATGGGTGAATTTAGAACAAGTCTTGGAGGGATTTGTGGGAAAAATCTAGGCAGAAAGTGACGTTTTAAAGCTTTAAGGGCGATTCTATTCGCGCTTCCCTCTAAAAAATCGTGTTTTCTAAATTTTGTTCTCTGATGTGTTTTCTCCAAAAACGGCTCCAAAATGCCCCAAAACGGCATTTTAAAATTTTGGGCAGATTCGTGGGGCAAATTTTAATTTAGGGTTTGAGTTTGTGAAAAATCACCCTTGGATTACGTAGAGGATAAATCCAATTTGAGAATTAAGGTTTATATGGAGTGATTTGAAACCTTATTAATTAAGTGGGTAAACTTAATTGAGTGAAATTGAATAAGGAATTAGGGATTTTGAATTTCGAGGCAAGAGAGATAGTCCGGGTATATTGGTTGAGTGACGCCAAGATAATTAATTAATGCGTGATTAATTAAATTGAGTTGGGATACGGACTCGGGGTGAAATTTTGGACTAGTGTCATGAGTGTTTAGGCACGGATTTTGTTGGGTTAATTTATCATAGGGTTATATAATAAATTAAGGAATATTCAAAAGTAAAAAGGGTGTTAACCTTAATATGTGGAATTTGAGGGATAAGTTCTACACGATGAGATTCCGGGCTAATGATGTAAGTCCGGATAATTTAGTTGGGTGAAACAACTTAAGTGATAAATATATAATTGTGGGAATTATTTAATTATCAAGTCGGTAGATAGACTTGGAAATGTTAGGCTAGTGTTATGGATATTGTACACGGGTAGCCTGGATTTGATAATATATATAGTGATGGGTAGTTGTAATACCCCGTATTTTTGTGATATTTATTTATGGGATTAATTAAATTAAATGCGTATTAATTGGAAATTAATTCGGGTTAAAAATACTAGCGAGATGCGAGTTGGTATTTGATTATATGTGCATATATGATTATATATGTACTTTGAATTATGAAATTTGTCGTGAGATTGAAATACGGCAATTTGGAAATTTTGTTGAGACGCGTGTGACAGTCGCGTCATGGTATATAATTATGATAATTAAAAAGTGAATTTTATTTCTATTATCCGTATGGTCATTTTGAGTGCGCCAACAAGTCTGGAAGGGCCGAAATAGTCAGAAAACACTAGCCGGGGGTTTGGTTTGGGTCCCGGGGCATTTTTAGGCCATACCGGCAACGTATAAGGGTAGTTTGGTAATTTTGAATTTTGGGGAATTAAAACCTACGAAAATTGGGAAATTATATCTGATTTGGCATTAACCCACTAAGCCCACTAATACCCAAATAGGCTACGGAAGTTATTGAAACTTGTTCCAAAAGAGTTCCTAAAGCACAAAGCCCTAGCCACCATTGTTACTTGGAGAAGAAAGCTTGTAGAAGGAGAGATAGAAGGATTCTGCAGAGAGAGAGAGAACCATCCATCAAATTCGTCATCAAATCCAGAGTTACCATTAAGGTAAGTGATTTAATTTCGTTTTCATAGAGAATGTTTCTTCCATGTGTAGGAATTGATAAAAATCTGATTTGTTCTTGGGAGTTAATGAAAAACCCATTAAATTTGGAAATAGAAATTACATTCTTGATGAGGAAATTGCATGTAGATTTGTAGTTGATGATTATTCTGATGATATTACAATTAGTATGAAACCAAAAACGGATTTAATTAGACTTCTAGATGATTTATAAATTCTAGGGTTCATGTGTTTGAAATTGGGGAAAAATATGTAGAGATTTGATATTTGAATGATGTTAGGATGAATTAACACCCCCAAACATGTTAAAATGTGACCTAAGGAGGTTTAGGAACGATTAGGAACTTTAGACAATCGTTGGAGTAATGTTTGGATGAGATTTGAGGTGTAGAGGGATGGGAAAAACGAAAATAAGAAATCTGGGCTCGAATCTGGTCGCTCGTTAGAAGACCTGCCCAGGTCATTCGAACGAACTCGTTCGAACGAGCTTCCAACGAGTTGACCATTGACTTCTAACGAGGGTGAAGTTCGTTCGATGAGATCGTTCGAACGAGATCTCATTAAAAATACCACTTTGTTCGAACGAGATCTCGTTAGAAGACTCAGTTCGTTCGAACTGAGTCTCGTTCGAACAGCCTCGTTCGAACAGCCTCGTTCGAACGAGACTTCGAACGAGTTGACAGTTTAGGCTTTTTAGCCTGTTTTGATCCCGAGTGCCCCGTAACCTTGTGTATAGGTAGAGATAGCCTTTCCTTGATGAGTAATAGATATATTTGGGATGTTTGGGACATAATGAGGAGTCAAACCTAGTAGTGTAGTGTGAACCTAAGGGCAAATATGAAGTAGGACGTGAGTGTCTATTACGATGTGAGCTATTGACGGCCTAATTTATTATATTAATCGGGATCATATAAATGGTGTAGTATTATATGTTAGTATGAGAAGAGATATGTACCAATATATTATGGTGATTACTAAGACGTGTGCATACTTAGTATATGTATTGATTTTATGTGTATGACATACCTACCATACTTGCTATCACGGGAGGTTGCGTTCGCTTAGGGCCCTATAATCCTTGTGTTGCCCGGATTTAGACTGGTTACCTCGATGAACATAGGTCAGAGAAGGACTTATTGGGATGTTAATAAGTTTGCTGATCGTGGGAGCGCAGGTATGTGCGTGACCCATGTGATGTGACTGTGTTCGCCTCCATTATTTGTGATGTTGTTATTTGAGAACTATTCCTGAGAGATTCAGAATACGTGATCCTTATGTACGTGATGTACCAGGATGGATAGCAGAGTATGTGTGCACCGCAGCTAGTTCTCGGGGTGCTTGTATTGTATATTTATGATGTGAAAATATACACTTAATTAATGGGAACTTTCATGTTAATATTGAGAATAAAATTATGGTATTGTTTTGAGAAAACATAACGGGTTAACCGATAGTGAAATGTATTACATATTGAGAATCTGAGTTTAAGTAAAGCCCTCTATTTATTTGATAACGTTAGAATGTAATATGGGGATCGAGTAGTAAGGGGTAGAACTTCTTACGGTTTGGTTAGATGTGTATGTCATTTAGATGGGTAATGTACGTTAGGAGTGCACATGTAGTCGAGAGGTGAGAATTTCATGTGAGTGCGCGTCCTAACATGTATTTTGCATTTAATGTTTTAATGTTATTAAAACACTTGCTGTTTTTAAAATGATTTCCACTTTCGGGCTCTGACCCATTTGCTTTCAAATCTATTTTTGTAAAACCCATTTTAGGTGCCCAGCCACAAGGACACCATGCATAGGATTCTCATTCAGGTGACGAGCTGTAGCTGTTTGTGGAAGTTACAGGACTTTGCTTGTAGACGCTTCATTTATCTTGACTCGATATTCATCAGTTATCAGTTGTAGGGCATGTCGCCCATTTCTTTTAGAGATATTTCAGTTATTTCAGTTATTCAGACTCTTGGCATGTAATTATTCAGGATTCAGACTTGTGGTATTATTTCCATTTGTTGGGACTGTTGTGAGGAGTTTTTCCTCCGGACTTCTTATTATTAATTGTTGGTTATTCATTACTTCAGTATGGTGAATGGATTATGTTGTTCTTCCATTATTCTTTTATTGCATGTTAATCAGACTTAACTTAAAATTTGTCACTTACTTTTTAAATACTAGGTGGTTAGTAATTATTAAAATGTTTTCGACAGTGATGCTATTAACTGAACCAACTTGGCATTTTGTATTAATTTCATAAAGGAGTAGCTACCCGGTATTTAATTAGTCGGGGTGTCACAGGTGGTATCAGAGCATCAGTTTCTAGTGTCCTTTAGGATCTGAACGGCTTATTATGTTTTCGCTAAGCTTCCTTTGATGTAGAGCCCTATACTTTAGGACTGTTGTATTCTTTTGTATATGCTACGTTCTTCAGCTATTTTAAGTTTATAACTGTGAACTTATAAACTTCATTCTTATTTCAAATGCCTCCACGACGTGCACGAAGTGTTCCCAGGGATGCGACGCCAGAACCACAGCCCGCACCAGCTCAGGGCACAATGAATGCCGCCGAGGTTGCAGCCATTGTGACTCAGGCGGTAAATGCCGCACTAGCTGTAGTTCAGCAGGCACCACCTCAGGCACCGATAGCCGCGCCAGTTCAGGCTCATGCATTCCCGTATGCTTGGGAACGTGTACGTGACGCTTTTCAGAAAGCACACCCTCCGGAGTTCGCAAGTAGCTCCGATGTGGTAGTTTCGAGTCAGTGGAGGAAGGACATCCAGTGACACCTGAGGATGTATGAGTGTACAGATTTCCAGAAGCAGATACTAGCGACCTTTAAGCTAGGAGGGTCGGCACTGCAGTGGTGGGAGTTTATTACCACCATAGAGGAGAGGGATACTCTCACTATTCAGGAGTTCTGGGTGCGGTTCGACCGCAAGTACTTTCCGTCAGCTGTTCACACGGAAATGAGGAGGAAGTTGATGAGCCTTCGACAGGAGGGTAAGACTATGGCCGAGTATGAGGCTGAATTCACTGATCTTCTGAACATTGTTCCGGATGAGATACCGACGGAGGAAAAGAAGATACAGAAATTTACGGACGGGTTGACATGGAGAATTCGTCAGCACTTGCTAGGGAGCCTCTCGTTAGCCACTTATTCTGATGTGGTTAACGCTGCATTGCTCCATTGCCAGGATCACCGCTTTCACATGGCTGAGGGCAAATGATCGGGAGAGTCTAGCCATCAGGGCAGGACTGGAGGAAATGGTGTCAGTGGGGCACAATCTGTTCAGGGGCAGAGGCAGGGTGATCAGGGTACCCAGCAGGGGGATCACAAGAGGTTCAGGTCAGGAAATTTCAGGCACGGACAGGGAGGTTTCTGATAGGGCCATCAGGGTCCGAACGGCCATCAACACCAGCAGGGTCAGAATGGTCAATAACAGTTTCAGCAGGGCCAGTGGAGGAATGGTAACGGCCACCAGGGCCAGGGGCAGTAGGGACAGAGAGGGGGGATCTTCCCGGGGAAGTGTTTCATTTATGGCAGGACTGGCCATAAATGCTAGGACTGTCCTGATAGGGGCAGGGCCCCGCAGCAGCAGCAGGGTGCTCGACATGAGCCACATAGGCCACTTTTTCCACCAGCCCTCCCAGCTCCAGCCCAGGTGCCAGCACTTCCCGCCATTCCAGCAGTTCCTGTGCAGCAGGGACAGTTACAGTATGGACGTGTCTATAACGTCCACCAGGCAGCAGCTCCGTAGGCACCACCCGCTATTGAGGGTACGTTTCCTATCCATGGTACTATGGGTCGGGTTTTGTTTGATACGGGGGCAACACATTGCTTTATAGCTACACATTTTGCAAAAGCCTTAGGGTTGTTAGCTACGGCAGAGAGCACAGTGACGTGTGTAGACTCACCATTGGGGAGTGGGTCACTTATTTTCTTTATATGCCGGGGAGTGGGGGTAGAGATTGGTAGTCTGGTATTACCTGCAGATATGTTGGTATTAGATATACATGTTCACGATGTGATTATCGGTATGGATTGGCTCGCTGATTATAGAGCCATGATTTATTGCTTCGATGGGAGCATTGTTTTTGCTATTTCGGGGCAAGAGATGTTTGTAGTGGCGATGCCTCGCCCAGAGGGAGGCTCGACCGCTCATTTGTATTACATAGAGGAGGATACCTCTAAGGAGGTTGTGATTCCTTTAGATTCGATCCCAGTTGTCAGGGAGTATTCTGATGTGTTTCAGGAGATACCAGGCCTACCCCCCAGTCGAGAGATAGACTTTGTTATAGACTTATTGCCAGATACGAGACCTATAGCACGTGAACTGTACCGTATGGCTCCAGCTGAGATGAGGGAGTTACGGGATCAGATTGAGCAGTTGTTGGGTCAGGGGTTTATACGGAGGAGTACTTCACCGTGGGTTGCCCCTGTGTTGTTCGTGAAGAAGAGAGATGGTTCACTGAGATTATGTGTGGACTACCGAGAGTTGAATAAGGTCACGATATGGAATAAGTATCCGTTGCCTCGAATCGATGAGTTATTCGACCAGTTGAGAGGAGCTTCTTTCTTCTCGAAGATTGATTTGAGATCGGGATACCATCAGTTGCCTATCAGGGAGGAGGATGTCTCGAAGACTGCGTTCTTATCGAGATATGGTTCTTACGAGTTTCGAGTTATGCCTTTTGGTTTGACCAACGCTCCAGCAGTGTTTATGGACTTGATGAATAGAGTGTTCAGGGATTTCCTAGATCAGTTTGTCATTGTCTTCATAGATGATATTTTGGTTTACTCCCAGACAGAGGAGCACACCGAGCATTTGAGGCAAGTTTTGCAGACACTACGTCAGAACGAGTTGTATGCAAAGTATGAGAAATGTGAGTTTGGGCTGAAGGAGGTCCAGTTTTTGGGTCATATTATTTCCGACCGGGGAATATCTGTTGATCCGGGGAAGGTATCCGCGGTGAGGGAGTGGGGACAGCCCACGACACCAACGGAGATTCGTAGTTTCTTGGGTCTAGCAGGATACTACAGGAGGTTTATTCGGGGTTTCTCGAAAATAGCAGGTCCTTTGATACATCTGACTCGTAAGGGTGTGCCATTCATCTGGAGTGATGCCTGTCAGTTGTCATTCGATGAATTGAAGGATAAGTTGACCTCAGCACCTGTGTTAGCATTTCCGAGATCGGGAGTTGAGTATCTAGTATACATCGATGCGTCCTTACAAGGACTTGGAGGTGTACTGTAGCTGGAGAGTCAGGCCATAGCTTATGCTTCCCGTAAGCTAAAGCCTCATGAGAAGAATTACCCCACTCATGACTTGGAGTTGGCGGCAGTTGTATTTGCCCTTCGGATATGGCGACATTATCTTTTGGGGGAGAAGTTTCGATTGTTCACAGACCACAAGTCCCTGCAGTACCTATTCATGCAGAAGGAGTTGAATATGCGGCAGCGAAGGTTGCTTGAGTTAGTGAAGGACTATCAATTTGATATCCAGTATCACCCGGGAAAGGCTAACGTGGTGGCAGACGCGTTGAGCCATAGGCCAGCAGATGAAGTGGCAGAGGTGTGGAAGGCCAAGTGGAAAGAATTGGGACACCAGGATGCAGTTGCCAGATCATTCATGTCGGTAATGACTGTTACGCCGCAGATTGTCACGAGAGTGGTAAAGGCACAAGCAGATGACTCGTTCTGTCAGGAGCTGATAGTTCGATTACTAGCAGAGGGAGCCGAATCCTATACCGTTAGCTCAGACGGGGGATTGCGCTTCAATGGGAGATTAGTTCCGGAAGGGGAGGAATTGTGTCACGAGGTGATGGAAGAGTCGCACGACTCACGGTTCGCGGTACACCCCGGTGGGGACAAAATGTACCAAGACATGAGATGATAGTATTGGTGGAGCGGGATGAAGAGAGATATTGCTGAGTTTGTTTCTAAATGCGCCACTTGTCAGCTAGTAAAAGTGGATCATCAGAGACCGGCAGGACTGCTACAGCCGTTGGAGGTCCCGATGTGGATGTGGGAGAGCATATCCATGGACTTTATTACGGGGTTGCCTACGTCACAGAGAGGTCACGACTCCATTTGGGTAATTGTGGACAGGTTGACCAAAGTCGCCCATTTTCTACCCGTAAGGACAGACTACACTACGGGACAGTATGCCCAGCTCTATATTTCAGAGATAGTGAGACTTCACGGTGTGTCCCTAAATATCGTGTCTGTTCAAGACAAGATATTTGTTTCACGGTTGGGAGAGTTTTCAGGAGGCCATGGGCACAGAATTTTGGTTGAGTACGGCGTATCACCCGTAGACCGATGGGCAAACCGAGCGTACAAACCAGATGTTGGAGGACATGCTACGTATGAGTATCATTGATTTTGGGGGTGGATGGGAGCAGTACCTTCCACTGGTGGAGTTTTCTTACAACAACTCCTACCAGTTCACCATTGGCATGGCTCCATTTGAGGAGTTGTACGGTAGACCTTGTCGTTCCCCAACATGTTGGTTGGAGGTGGGGGACAACAAGCCACTTGGGCCGGAAGTGATTCAGGATACTTCGACGAGGATAGAATTGATTCGGAGTCGCATTCGGGTAGCTCAGGATCGGCAGAAGAGCTATGCTGATGCGAAGAGGTTCTTCAGAGAGTTTCAAGTGGGGGACCAGGTTTTGCTCAGAGTATCTCCTATGAAGGGAATTATTCATTTTGGGAAGAAAGGGAAGTTGGCACCGAGATATGTGGGACCATTTCCTATTATCGAGCGGATTGGACCGGTTGCGTATAGACTTGGGTTACCAGAGCATTTGCATCGGATTCACGATGTGTTTCATATTTCCTTGCTAAGGAAATATCTTAGAGACGATTTGGCCCATTCTCACATTGCTTTGGAGGATATCGATCTCCAGCCGGATTGCTCCTACGAGGAGGGGCCGATTGCCATTTTGGACCGAAGTGAGCGGAAACTGCGGTCAAAGATAGTTCTGTTAGTGCGTGTTCAGTGGCGGCATCATAATGTCGAGGAGTCCACATGGGAGCGCGAGGATGAGATGCGCGAACGTTATCCAGAGTTATTCTTACCAGGTACTTTTCTAGTTCCGAATTTCGGGACGAAATTCAGTTATTAGGGGGGGAGTATGTAATACCCCGTATTTTTGTGATATTTATTTATGGGATTAATTAAATTAAATGCGTATTAATTGGAAATTAATCCGGGTTAAAAATACTAGCGAGATGCGAGTTGGTATTTGATTATATGTGCATATATGATTATATATGAACTTTGAATTATGAAATTTGTCATGAGATTGAAATGCGGCAATTTGGAAATTTTGTTGAGACGCGTGTGACAGTCGCGTCATGGTATATAATTATGATAATTAAAAAGTAAATTTTATTTCTATTATCCGTATGGTCGTTTTTAGTGCGCCAACGAGTCCGAAAGGGTCGAAATAGTCAGAAAACACTAGCCAGGGGTTTGGTTTGGGTCCCGGGGCATTTTTAGGCCATACCGGCAACGTATAAGGGTAGTTTGGTAATTTTGAATTTTGGGGAATTAAAACCTACGAAAATTGGGAAATTATATCTGATTTGGCATTAACCCACTAAGCCCACTAATACCCAAATAGGCTACGGAAGTTATTGAAACTTGTTCCAAAAGAGTTCCTAAAGCACAAAACCCTAGCCACCATTGTTACTTGGAGAAGAAAGCCGGTAGAAGGAGAGATAGAAGGATTCTGCAGAGAGATAGAGAACCATCCATCAAATTCGTCATCAAATCCAGAGTTACCATTAAGGCAAGTGATTTAATTTCGTTTTCATAGAGAATGTTTCTTCCATGTGTAGGAATTGATAAAAATTTGATTTGTTCTTGGGAGTTAATGAAAAACCCATTAAATTTGGAAATAGAAATTACATTCTTGATGAGGAAATTGCATGTAGATTTGTAGTTGATGATTATTCTGATGATATTACAATTAGTATGAAACCAAAAACGGATTTAATTAGACTTCTAGATTATTTATAAATTATAGGGTTCATGTGTTTGAAATTGGGGAAAAATATGTAGAGATTTGATATTTGAATGATGTTAGGATTAATTAACACCCCCAAACATGTTAAAATGTGACCTAAGGAGGTTTAGGGACGATTAGGAACTTTAAACAATTATTGGAGTAATGTTTGGATGAGATTTGAGGTGTAGAGATATGGGAAAAACGAAAATAAGAAATCTGGAATCGAATCTGGTCGCTCGTTAGAAGACCTACCCAGGTCGTTCGAACGAACTCGTTCGAACGAGCTTCTAACGAGTTGACCATTGACTTCTAACGAGGGTGAAGTTCGTTCTAACGAGATCTCGTTAGAAAGCCCACTTCATTCGAACGAGATCTCGTTAGAAGACTCAGTTCGTTCGAACGAAGTCTCGTTCGAACAGCCTCGTTCGAACGAGACTTCGAACGAGTTGACAATTTAGGCTTTTTAGCCTGTTTTGATCCCGAGTGCCCCGCAACCTTGTGTATAGGTAGAGATAGCCTTTCCTTGATGAGTAATTGATATATTTGGGATGTTTGGGACATAATGAGGAGTCAAACCTAGTAGTGTAGTTTGAACCTAAGGGAAAATATGAAGTAGGACGTGAGTGTCTATTACGATGTGAGCTATTGACGGCCTAATTTATTATATTAACCGGGATCATATAAATGGTGTAGTATTATATGTCAGTACGAGAAGAGATATGTACCAATATATTATGGTGATTACTAAGACGTGTGCATACTTAGTATATGTATTGATTTTAAGTGTATGGCATACCTACCATACTTGCTATCACGGGAGGTTGCGTTCGCTTAGGGCCCTCTAATCCTTGTGTTGCCCGGATTTAGACTGGTTACCTCGATGAACATAGGTCAGAGAAGGACTTATTGGGATGTTAATAAGTCTGTTGATCGTGGGAGCGCAGGTATGTGCGTGACCCATGTGATGTGACTGTGTTTGCCTCCATTATTTGTGATGTTGTTATCTGAGAACTATTCCTGAGAGATTCGGAATACGTGATCCTTATGTACGTGATGTACCGGGATGGATAGCAGAGTATGTGTGCACCGCAGCTAGTTCTTGGGGTGCTTGTATTGTATATTTATGATGTGAAAATATACACTTAATTAATGGGAACTTTCATGTTAATATTGTGAATAAAATTATGTTATTGTTTTGAGAAAACATAACGGGTTAACCGATAGTGAAATGTATTACATATTGAGAATCTGAGTTTAAGTAAAGCCCTCCATTTATTTGATAACGTTAGAATGTAATATGGGGATCTAGTAGTAAGGGGTAGAATTTCTTACGGTTTGGTTATATGTGTATGTCATTTAGATGGGTAATGTACGTTAGGAGTGCACATGTAGTCGAGAGGTGAGAATTTCATGTGAGTGCACGTCCTAACATGTATTTTGCATTTAATGTTTTAATGTTATTAAAACACTTGCTGTTTTTAAAATGATTTCCACTTTCGGGCTCTAACCCATTTGCTTTCAAATCTATTTTTGTAAAAACCATTTTAGGTGCCCAGCCACAAGGACACCATGCATAGGATTCTCATTCAGGTGACGAGCTGTAGCTGTTTGTGGAAGTTACAGGACTTTGTTTGTAGACGCTTCATTTATCTTGACTCGATATTCATCAGTTATCAGTTGTAGGGCATGTCGCCCATTTCTTTTAGAGATATTTCATTTATTTCAGTTATTCAGACTCTTGGCATGTAATTATTCAGGATTCAGACTTGTGGTATTATTTCCATTTGTTGGGACTGTTGTGAGGAGTTTTTCCTCCGGACTTCTTATTATTAATTGTTGGTTATTCATTACTTCGGTATGGTGAATGGATTATGTTGTTCTTCCATTATTCTTTTATTGCATGTTAATCAGACTTAACTTAAAATTTGTCACTTACTTTTTAAATACTAGGTGGTTAGTAATTATTAAAATGTTTTCGACAGTGATGCTATTAACTGAACCAACTTGGCATTTTGTTTTAATTTAATAAAGGAGTAGCTAACCGGTATTTAATTAGTCGGGGTGTCACAGTAGTATATATATATGATTTATAAATATTTTATTTGTTGTAAAACATAACGCTTGTGTATGGATGTAGCACACCGATAGCTTGGATATATATATATATATATATATTGGTGTGAATAGTATTTATAGTAAAGCATACCCATTCTAGTGCTATCAGGGGAGGTTGAGCGATGTGGGTGAATCCCCTAGCTAGAGAAAGCAGGGTGAGTATAGTCCTCAGGTCATAGCGTTCGAGTTCAGGAGTGAGTCGTGAGTGTTTTGATCTCACTATCGTGGAAAACTATACCCGCCTCCATAGCATTTGTACATTTTTATGAACGGGGAGCTGAACGTGTCAGGGTTTCGGGGGGATGAGTATACCCGGTTATGATAGCATCTAGAGAACACCTGATAAGTGCCTACTCAGGGGATTGTTATATATCTACGACATGTATGTGTGAATGTTGTAGTGGGATTACGTATATATGGTATAATTATATACGGGTAAATACAGGAAGAGAATTGTATTAATTATATATCTTAAGAGGTTATTATATGATATTAAATTAGAAAGGACTTAAATAAGTTAATGTGATTAATAACTTATAAAGAGTTTACTAAAATTACTCGGGTTAGAATAGTGGGAAAAGTAATATATATATATATGACAAGACTAGTTATGGGATAGATAGCTAGATGGGTTATGTATAAGTACGCTAGGCGTGCGCATTAGTCGAGGGGTGAGGTGTCCTCAAGAGAGTGCGCGACACTAATTTAAATATGAAGAGCATTCATGCATTTTAATTTACTGCATTTTAATTCACTTGCTAAATATTTTCAAAATGTTTTGGGTTCTAACCTTGCTTTAAAACATTTTCAAAACCTATTAGGTGTCCAGCTACAAGGACGCCAGTATTGTTCTATTTCAAGGTTGTGTAGCTGCGGCACATGTGGATGTTGCAGGACTTTGACTTAGTCCTTACAGTCATTTCATTTCTAGATTAGGATGCAATCAGTGTTCCCATTGGTTATGTCACCCTAGTTGTTCCACTTTATTTGAGTTAGATGATGTATTCAGTTATTCCTCTTGTAGTTTATTTTCGTTATTTTATTTGTAGCCGATAGTTGTCTCGGCAAGGATTATATTTATTCTTGTCTTCTATTGTTCATTTCAGTATTTGTGTGAATTGTTAGTTGTATATTCTTTCGCATGTTATTGTTGGGATGTTAAATAAAAAGACAAAATTGGGCACCATGCCTTTGAATACTTGGTGATTAGTAAGCTTTAAAAAGTTTTCGACAATGATGCTAAGAATGAACCAAATGATATTCCTGTTTAATTTGATATAGGACTGATCACTCAGTATTTTATTAGGCGGGGTGTCACTCTTTTATGCATTGCTTCAAATTTTTCCTTGGCCTTTATTAACCCCACACATCTTGATAAAAAAAACGGACATTTAAAGTAAAGGGTGCCCTTCTGCAGGTGGTAGTTAACTAGTTCTAATAACGTCATTTCTCCTTCCCGCATTTCTAATTTATTTATGAGTGATCACTTCCAATCCTCAATCTCCTTACTCAGAAATAGAGACCTCACTGTCATTCGCACCGTCCTCTGTCGGATAATGATAATGGTTTCCAACTCTTCCATTTCCAATTTTGTGCAGCTATTGCTAGGGCATCTAGGTGCCTGTTCATTACCTTAGGGTGATTCTCTATTTTTATGGCAAAAAACTGACCTAGTAGCCTCTGGATGATTTCTCTATATGGGGCAAGGTTGGCGTGTTTAAGCGCGAAGTCCCCATTGACTTGTTTAACCACCAATTTAGAGTTGCCTCATATACAAAGAATTCTAATACCACTTTTTAGTTCCTCCAACAGGCTAAGTATGAGAGCCTTGTACTATGCCTTATCATTAAAGAATTTAAAATCCAGCTTGTAAGAGAGGGTGATCTTTTCTTTTCTGTTAAAGAGGATAATATATCCCCCACATGTTCTTTGTTCGCATGAGCCATCAAACTCCATTTTCCATTCTTCCATTTCTTTGGATAAACATTTTTGGAAATTTTCTCCTGGTAGATCTTTATTAAGAGGTTCAAACTTTTGGCTTGGGAGTTTGGCCAGTATGTCATCGATCGCTTGACTCTTGATGGATTTTGGAACAACACACTTCAGATTATCCTCAGAGAGTATTAGGAACCATATGGTAGCTCTCCCCACCAAGACAGTTCACTCCAGTAGGTATTTGATGGGGTCACACTTGGTGATAATATGTATAGTGAATGCGAGCAGGTAATGTGTCAACTTCTTCACTACGAAGACTAAAGCTAGAAAATGACTTGGTATGTCTGTGTATTAGATTTTGTTCCTGAAATTACTCAGGACGTGTAATATGCTAGATGCTCCACTCTAACTTTCTCCCGAGCGAGTAGAGAACCCTATGGACCATTAGGTAGACATGAGGTATAACAGTAAAGGTGCATCTTCTTCTGGTGGGATCATTGTTGAAAAGGAAGTCAGTATTGCCTTCACCCTCTCGAATGCTCTCTTTTGCTCTTCCCCTAGACTAAGATGAATTTTATAATTTCTTTTACTCTTCTAAGACCAAGCTAAATTTTACAATCTATATAACCTTGCGTTGGGGTATTGATTTCACATGTTGGTAATTAAATATCCAATGGACTAATTGAAGATGTTGGAGATAATTGTATTAATTTAGTTAGTCTAAGATTAATAAAGGAATTTGTAGATCATGTATCAAACAAAATATGTGTAGGAATATATTGAAAGATAATTATACCTCTTATCATGTCATGTTCATTTCGTAAAGGTCGTATAGAATAATTCCTCTCACGATTTGGAATTGGCTTAACTCTCTGGGATGGTTTGGAGTGATGTTTAACAGAATGGAATGTTAGATTTTATGAGGATTTATTTGGTTGGCGACAGATTGGAGTTGACTTTATCTTAGGACATTGAGGTTGAATATGTCCTACTTCATGACATTCATGACAACGGATAACGAAACGAGTTGTGTTGTGATGGATTTGGGAATAATCTTATCCACTTGAGTTAGCATATGGATGAGTTTTAGAATGAGATGGAGTTCTAACGACATGGTTGTTTCTAATGGTTAGGGGTCAAGATCAGATTATGGTAGAAGAATTGCATTCCACAATGGTCACAACATCAATTAATTGAGAGTACTCACGAATTTGTAACGAAGCGATTGAATTATTAATTCTTGAATGTAATCCTCTTTCAAACTACTTACATTTTCTTATCTCAGTATCCCATATTCCAGGGCATAACGAGATAATTCAGTAAACTTAGCCTTTTATTAGGCCACTGAGAGGTTAGCTTGTTGCAATTTTAGGAAATCAACGGTTCATTGGTCTCGCTCAGTCTTGGGAAAATACTTTTGAAAAAAGTCTCCTTAAATTGTTCTCGAGTAAAATTAGCAGCATTCTGATTGTGTGACATTCCTTGACACTAGAAATCGGCTTCACCTTCAAACATATAAGCGGCTAAAGTTATTCAGAGATTAGTAGTTATACCTACTTCGTTTACAATATCACAATATGGCGCAACCATTTCTCAGCTTCATTAGCACCTGGATTTCCAAGAAAAGATGGGGGGTCATTGTCTTAATTCCTTAAGATCAATTATTCTACAAATTTCTTCAAAACATGCTTAGGAGTAGAACAAGTAGTATGTTGTTGTCGGTCTAACGTAGTAAGTTACAGGAGACACCGCATGATTCCTTCAATCTGAGTCTTTTCAGGTTGAGTTCCAGCAGAGGGGGTTCGAGTACTAACCGTCCTAAAATATAACAGTTTAAATAACAAAAGAAATTAATTAAAGCTAAGGCGGGATAACATAACTTTATTAATTATTAATATGTTTACATAGGGTTGAACCACCGCAGGGGTGAGTTACACATTTTTAGTACACACAATAATATAGATAATTGAAAAGATCCACTCCTTGCTCCCATCTGGTTTAATCTGTGCTCACATGATCATATACATAAATAGGTGACCAGTTTTGTCTCTAATAGGGAAGAGATATTGTCTTATTTCTCCTGGCACATCTGGAGAAGGAAGGAATTAGCACAAATAATCTAAGAGGGTTCTACCAGTTCTATAACGATTATATAGATATGAATATGAGTTAGAGTGCGTATAGAATCCGTGTTTAAAAGGTTGATAATAACAAGATGATAATTCCATATTTATCATAATATAAAAATATCAAAATGTTGGAACTTGCAATTCCAAAGTGATTAGTCCATTTGAGAAATAAGGTTCCTTACTAGTTTACTTAGGATCATGTAAAGAAAGTCAAAGAGTTTTAAACTAATAATCCCATTCTTACTAGTTCACTAAAGGGTATAGAAGTAATTAATCCATTAGTAAACTTATAATAATCAGTTAACCCAAAACTTTTAGGGAAACCTGTTATGCACACAATTAAAGTGGCACTCATACGTATTTAGCAATAATCATGGCTCTCAATCATCTAAGACCAGTAGGCCAAGTAGAAATTTTCATGGGATAACATGTCAGTCTACTTCCTAGTGACTACTGATGCTTATAGTAAAAATGGCACAAGGTGCTAGGGTGAACTGAATCAATAAGGTACATGATATCAGTTATTATATAAAAATGGTTAAAATTGATCCCTAAGTTTAAATACTGGTGGTAAATTCAAATATTGATGATGGTTGACAAAATATGTAGTATGGCAGTATAATAACATACACACACACTAAGAATAAATGGGGCTATCACATAGTGATATCAATAGAAGTATTTCAAATGCATAAAGTATAATACTAAAAAGGTAGAAAAACATGCTTGGTATTCAGTTGCCTTCCTATCACACAAGGATATTTGGAAGAACTACAATATGTGGTATATAAGTATTAGGGATTTAATCAGTCAGTTTTGTATTTAAAACTGTCTTTTTTAAAGTTTTGGGGGCTTATTTGTAATTATCTTGGGACTTTAAAATATTGAACTTAAGCTCATTATTGAACTTTGGTACAAGAGAGTTTTTGTCTTAAAATAGTTTAATGTATGTATGGGTAAAGTTTGGGGATCAAACTCATAAGTTGTAAAAGTTGATAGGGGTTAATTTGTAATTTTGGAAAAGTTTCTTAAGTAAAAACCTTGTTTTTGCATAACTTGAGATATGAATATCCAAACATGGTCTTATCTTATACCATTTTGATAAAAAAAAAATAATAAATATTTTGGGGAAAAAATCAGAATTTTCTTATTGGCCATGCGCCCTCACGTGCGTGGTCAAGGTTTTTGAAAAAAGTCTTCATCTCCAACCTCTCGATTTTGACTTTTAGGGTTTCAATTTTTTACCGAGGTTTTCTCCTCTGTTGCTATACCATTTAAGGCGATTCCTCAATAAACTTAACCTAATTTTTAATGAGTAATCCAAATAGATAAATTTTATGGATTGACATTCAGTATAACTCAAGTTCTAAAATTGTGTATTTTTTTTTAAACTTTGACCTGACTTTCGTCGATTTCTAGAGTATGGCGAGGTCTCTTATGAATTGGGTTTGGTTTCTGCTATATGTGAGAGTAGTCTGGTTTTGATTTTCAATAATTAAGATGGATTTGACTTAGATAATTTAGAATTTTTAGATTTTGAGTTCAAAAAACACTTTCGATCGATTTGAGCTCTACATGAACATTCATAGCTTTTAACTATTACACTCAATATCCTTAGGTTATAATGAAGTTATACATGGCTTCAAATCAATGTTTAAGGTATTATATCGAGTTTCACCATTTAAGTTGAAGCTTTAATGGTGTTCCTACGGGTTTTTACTATCCTAGGTCATCCTACACGTAAAAGCTTGCATATTATGAGTGTTCTAACAATATTAACTATGCAGAAAACTACTAGAATTGAAAAAAATTAAAATGAAGCATAAAATGATATAATACCTGAATTGAGAGAAATTTTGAGATTTGAAATTGAAACGTGGGGTGAGTTTTTACTGCTTGGGTCAAGGAGTATTTATACTACTTCATGAGAGGATTTGAGTGGAGCTAAAGGGAGTTGAATTTGAACTAGTTTAGTTGAGGTTTTAGTTGTGAGTAAATGGGTTCATTGGGGTTTTCATGCGATTTTAGCTTCTTATGATGATGTGGGGAAGCATGTGGACAGGGGTTGAAAAATAATTTAAGAAGGTTTTAAATTTAGTCCATCATTGTTTGCATACTTACTTTTATTATCCTAAAAGTATACTTTATAAAGTATAGGGGTATTTTGGTAATTTCAAAAAGTGTCCAGGGTTAAAACTATAATTTTATGTTAGTTGAGGTCTAAAGGAATAATTTTATGTAAGGTTGGGGTTTAGGGGTTAAATATATCTCAAGTTATCTTACTTTGAAAATTTCAAGGATGCTTTTATAATTTATTAAAACTTCAAGGGGTCTAAGTTAATTAACAAAGTTGTAGGTTTTTAAAGATAGTTTCTTTCCTCTTTAGATGGCTTTTAATTTTACATACCTTATGAGAGTTTAAATCGAGGTCGTATGTAGACTAGGGTTTAAAGAAATTCCTAGCTCTTACACTCACCCATTTTCTGCACTTCCTGGGCCAAGTGCCTCAACGTGAACTCATCGTCGGCTAAAAAATTTCTATAAGAACTGCCTACGCATTTCTTCCCAAGTAGGGATGTCGTTTAGCACCAGATGGGAGTACCACGTGTACGCCTTTCCCATCAGGGTTTTGAAAACTCTTACAATTTCAGCACCTTGTCATTTCCATGCACGCCACGGCACTCCACAAGCCTTTTGGCGTGCTCCCTAGGGTTCTCACCTCTCCCATTGAACTTCATGAACTTGGGAGGAAAATACCACTCACGGTATGGTTTTTCATTGATACTGTCTGGGTATGGGTTTTACAATTCCTCATAAATGAGGTGACCCCTTTGGGGAGGAGAGAAACGTTTTTACTTCTTCTATCATGACAGGTTTAGAGGGTGATTTCTCCATCTTTACTTTTTTCGCATCCGGCGAACTCACTGGCATCACCACTTGATCTATCACCTCTCTTCTAGACAAAGTTATCTCCACTCAATCTTCTCCTACAACGAGGCCCATCAAGGGTGTCACAAGAGCTTGACCCAAGGTAGTCGTATTCACATTGTGTTGTCTCAAAAGTTTAAAAAACATGCTCATTAAGTTCATTCCATTCAACTAGGCAGTCGCGACTTCATTTGCCTACCCCCTAGAGGAGCAAGATCCCCTGCTCCGATAACTATGACTCCCTTACTGGTCATCTGATAATTTTGTACTCCATTACTAGCTGAAGTATCTTCAAAAACTAGCTACTTCGAAATTTTGTAACCTTCCTTATCCATGGAAGTGAGAATACCTCCTTAGAAAAGTCGTCAAATGTAGGATGGTAGTAATACAAGGTCTATGAATATACTTAATCAAGTGAGGCAAGACCCACACCAATGGAAGATGCCTTCAAGGTGTTTAAATCTTTAAGAGCAGCAAGTGATTGAAAGCTGATTTTTGTGATAAAATGACATTATATGATTACTAAGTGAGGAAGACAATGATTGAATATGAGATTTTTAGTTAGAATGAAAGGGATAGAATCACTTTAAAGTGATGATTCTTGGGAGTGAAAATACAAGCACTTAAAGTACCCAAGAGAGAACAAGAAGAGAATACTTTTGTGTGTATTTATGTAGAGTAACAATGCTTCAATGATATGTTATGATTTGACGTTACCCAGGTTCTCTATTTATATCCAAATACCTGGTTGATGTGGCATGTTCACGCTAAAAGGATATTCCTTGCAACAATATTTGAGTTTTACTTGTTGTCCTATTTTACTATTTATCATCTACCCACTCTGACAGGCAACATTTGGTGCAACTCGAAGTCAAAAAGCAAATATGTCGGGCATAGTGCCCAAAATTACGATTTTATGAATATTTCAAGTGGATACTTAGTAAACAATTTTTTAAAACTTACGAGCAGCCTTAAGGTTCACTTACCAATGTTAATAACTTCAAATGGCTTTATGAGTAGTGCCTTGACTGCTCACTTATTTTACTAAGTGTGAACTATGTAAGGGTTTGAGTGACCTATTAGGTCCCTCCTTTTAGTATTCTCTCTTTCTTAAGGTACTGAAGAGCTTGAGGCTTAGCTTGCCTAATAAGACTTGCCTCTTAGTCTTCAAACCAAAACTACCAAGAAATCCCAATTGGACATCTTCACGAGCCCTGCTAGATCAGCTAAGTCTTCTTTCTAAGAATTCATGTGTACAAAAATAACAAAGTGTTAGCCAATATTATCTATGTGAACTTTTTTCTAACATAGGCTTAGGGTTTCCCGCAAAGCACCCCTCACTGTCTTGGAGCTACTCAAGAGTGCTTCCTTACTATTTTTGGGGTTGCTTGTCTGGCATTCCCTCACTAACATGGACCAACTCTCATGACACCCCCTTATTCACTTAGGGTTGATTATATGGTATTTATTTTCTATTTTGGGGTTGCTCGCATGGCACACCCTCGTTGGCTTGGTTCCACTTGTGTGGCACCCACTTATTGGTTTGGGGATTCTTGCATGACATTTAGTAACTGTCTGAGGGTTACTCATATGGGACTCCCTTAATAGCTTTGATCCACTCACTTGGCACCCCCTCACTGGATTGGGGCTGCTTCTCAATATTTTGACTTCTATTTTGGGCCCATTCATGCTCAAACTAATTTTTTATGAAACTCACAATCATCAACATATGTCTCTCTTGTACCTTTCTTAAGTTTATATTTCCATTTAAATGATCTTCATAATACTACAAGAAAATAAGGTAACAACATTGTCCATATGGTCCTATATGTTAGAGAGATATTCATTTATAACTAGTTTATTCGTGATATATGGGTTTGGTCATTATATATCAACTCGTAATACTATTATATATCTTTTAAGATTGGTAATATTAGTATGGATATATTTGGTCTGTGTATATTAGTTCAATTGAGAATCAAAGACCTAATTTAACTGGAGTACCTATTTGGATTCAGATACGAACGAATCATTTTGTGTATATAATTCATCCATCTTATCCCTTTCATTAAGACATCACCGAGAGGCCTTAAATTTGTGCTTGTGGGTTAAGGAAAAAACCCTATAAAAACTATAGAAAATTTAATATTCTCACAAAGATCAAGGCATAAAGATAAGGATATCTTTTGAGTTCAAGGTTTATGTCAAGATCAAGTATATATTTGTTCTTGTAATAACAATCAATGGACAATCCGTTTTTCATTCCACACTTCGGTATGCTAAACCTATGTACATGTTATGTTTTATGTGTTTACAATGGTATCATAGTTATTAAGTTTGTTGATTTCAACATATAATTCTTATTTTTTTCTTAAAACACCCTTAATGAAACCCATTGAAAATTTATTTTGAATATTCCTTGATTTAATAAAAAAATTTACATAATTTTGTAGCCTTGCTCATAAGAAACTTGCATACAAAATTTCTTTGAGCCTCCCGAGAGCTATAGAATAATTTAATTTGGAAAAAGAAGATGTAAAAAATATATTTTTTTCAAACTTCCATGAAATTTATCATTAATCATCTATTTTTATGGAATATTTTCCTCGCAATTGTTCTACAATATGAGGGATTAATCTCGTATATTGAAAGCATTTTTTAAGGTATATTATATGAGTTGTGATCTTTCAAATGTTGTCACTCAAATCGCATTTTGGAAATTTTGATTGTTTTAGATGTTGAATAGTATTTTAAAAAATGGGACTGGTATGGTTGGTAATTTGGACACTCTAGATTAAACATTATTGCCTATTTTCTGTAATTCTTTTTTAATTTTATTTGTTAATTATTTAAATTTAATTTTTCTATTAAGAATTAGACAATAATTATATAAAATTAGAATTTATTACAATCCAGAAGAAAACTATAAATTTGGGTTATTTAGATAAAACATCAATTTGATAATACGATATTTGACTTAATCCCGATGTTTGTAAATAATTAGGCATCACACAAAGATTATGAAACTTATAAGTTATTTTATGAAAATTGACACATATTGTATGCAAATTGATGTTATTTCATGCAATTCAACAATTATTTCATTATGTGCATTCATTTCATGTAAATCAACATGCTTTTGCCTGATTATGTGTATTGCCTAATTATTTGCAAGAAATGGGGTTGAGTCGAATATCGTATTATCAAACTAGAATTTTGTAGAAATTCTAGTTTGATAATTATATGGAAAAAATTAGGGTTACTTATAGTTTGGTCCCTCTTAATTCTTTGATATTAACTTTGAACCCAATCATTTCTTTTCTTAGGTTTTAACCCCCAAAATGACTGTCAACGATGCAAAAAGTGCAACAAAACTATTTCCTTAAACATTTAACAAAACTTTTTGCGTTGCTAAAAGTTATTTTAGGGGACAAAACCAAAGAAGTAAAAATGATTGGGGCCGAAGACAATATCAAAGAATTATTGGGGCTAAAACCCCGAATAACCTAATATTTCTTAGACTAGAATAAATTTACTGTCATAGGTGGAAAAATCCTATTGTTACGAAATCAACACAATTAAGCCAAGCAGGAATAACAATCACAACCACATTATAACACAATATGTACATGGTTCGACAATGTGCCAACATCCACGGGGTATTTCTCTCTCTTTATTGATCAATTATTGAAATAAAGATTACATCCCCCTTTTTCCAGGGGTGTGGGTTACATTTATAGAGAATTGAAAGAGTTTGAGGGGTGTGGGACTCCATGAACTTAGATTATTATCATAACCTAATCAGGTGAGTTCAATTTTGGGACTTTCATTGATTGACCTTTATCCGTTCATTTATCTTTGAGTTATAGCTAAAACATGTCAGATTCTCATGATTGGTCGGACAATCTCCCCCTCCATTGATCATGGTCGACAGTGAAATTTTATCGCCCTTAGAAGCTATGATGGAATAATTCAACACTTGGTGTTTTTTAGATGAAAAATGACTTCTTTCTTTTCAATATGCTCAAAGGGAACTCTTTTCATTTTCTTGGGTGTTTCAGGGGTAAGTTGGTAATCTTGTGCCATTTAGCCATTGGATGGTGGAGTGTGTGTCAACGATATTTTGGGGCATATTTGCTAACAATGACTTTGTCTTGGAAGTTGAACCAAGCTAGTTGATGACTTCTCCACCCTCACTTTAGAGAGCATTACCTTCTTCAATCCTTTAAAAATAACTTACAGACATTTTCCATCCTTATTCATTGTAATATCCTCCTCTTTTCTCCCTAATTTCTCTATATTTTTCCTTTCTCCAAGCATCGCCTTCATTTTCTCTATCATTCTTATTTCTTGACTTGTAAAAATTATTTACCCAATTAGTGAGGGTCCCACAGAGGAGTTTAGGAAGTATTTCTACATTCTTGAGTAATAAAGTTTGGGGAAACCCTAAAGACTATTAAAATATGGGGGGGTACACTAATTGTTCTCCTAATTTGTTGATGGAGTGTGTATAACCCTTCCTCCCAATTTATTGGCGATGACAAGTGTGTGATGTGTGATAGAGTCAGAGAAAATAATTATCATTTATTTTTCCAGTGTGACTACTCTTCTCAAGTTTGGAAAAAAGTGTTGGTTAATTGTGGAGTAATCGGAGAAATTTAAACATTTGTAAGGAATTTAAGGAAATTAAAAGAGCAGTTCAGCTAAAACTCTTCTGAGAACTATTATAAGAAACTCAATTATCACATGCATTTGTTTCATTTAGAGAGAAAGAAATAATCGTATTTTTAAACATCAATGCAAAGATTCAGATTCAAGTTTTAGTTAGATTAAAGATACCATGTAATTATTAGCTTATAGTTGGGGGAAATTTCCCAGAAATTGAACCAACTGGGAAATAGTCTAAAGATGGGTGATCAAAGAGAATATTCTTACTTAAGAAAAATATCTGTGGGAAGCTCTTCATAGCACGGGAGGAATTTTATTATATACCAAATAAAAGAATAAGGGGGATATAACTACAAACTTTATCAGACCTACTCTATTTAGGGAGATCGAAGGGGTAGGAGTATTTTATCTATTTCACCGTACTTCTTAGACTTGCATATTGTTCTTGAATTTTTCATTGTTATGAGTTAATGTACATTTTCAAATCTAGTGTTATGAGGAGTTTTTTACAGATAAATTTTCTTTTTAGATTTTGATAATAACATTATCACTTGATGGTTTTTCTTCATGGGTTGTAGATAATGCCTTCAACATTTCATGCATCAAAATATAGAGAGCAGAAAATTAGTATTTATATCTAGCACTAAGGTTTTTATACAAGATCTTCATAGGTGTTTTTAGAGTGTGTGCAATCCTATTTTGTACCAAGGATGGGTTTTGCTTAGTTTATGGGGTTCTTTCGGGTTATGGTATAGATATGAGGTCACTGGTGCTTTAGTTCCATTTTGACATTTTTTTTACTGTCAATTTCATTGATCGGGTATTTTTGGTCTTATTTACAGATTTTGTAGTAGTTCTACATCATACTAGGTATTTTTTATGAGTTTTAAAGACTCACCTTAATTGTAATTTTGTAGAGGCTCCGCCCTAGAAAGTAACATTTCTAGATCAATACCCCTTATTCATGGACTGCGTGACACCCCGCCTAATAAAATACCGGGTGATCAGTCCTATACCAAATTAAAGCAGGAATCCCAGTTGGATCATCCTTAGCATCACTGTCGAAATTTTTTTAAATCTTACTAACCACCTAGTATTCCAAAAGCTAGTGCCAATTTTAACTTTTTTAATTAAACAAAATAGTACATGAGGAATTAAAGTATAAACTATTCACACATCTGAATGAAAATAAACTGAATTATAATTACACAACTTGCCGAATAAATCACTGGCCACCAAAGAAATAATCCAATACAAATATTCAACACCTGAATAAATTACACCTGAAAACTGTACCGAGAAGTCTGGGCGACAAGCCCTAAATATAATTAAAACTGATACAAGATTCCTACTCTAGGAATGAATGAATGATGCGTCTAATCCAAACTCCTGCTAGCATCCACATATGCCGCAGCTCCGTGTTCATGGAATAGAATATCAATCATGGCGTTCCTGTGGCTGGACACCTAAAAAGGTTTTAAAAATAGTTTTATAGCAAGGGTTAGAACCCAAAACATTTTAAAAATATTTAGCAAGTGAATTAACTACAGTAATTTAAAATGCATGAATGCGCTTCATATTTAAGTTAGTGTCGCACTCCCTTGTGGACATTCTCACCCCTCCACTATTGTGCACACCTACCGATTAACTTAACCCCACCTAGTTTTACTACCCCGTCCAACTAGTCCTGGTATAACATTCCCTATACTACTCTAACTCGAGTATAATGATTCTTGAATTATAAGTTATTTCACAATTAACATAATTAATTCCTCTTAAATAGTAGCATATAACCGTGTCACAAGTTATATAAAGTAAATACATCGCACACTGTATTATTACCCGTATATAATATTTACTACCATTATATACGTACCTTTGCCACAAAATCCACACATATAACATACGTATATTCATCCCTTCGAGTATACCCTCGCCGGATGATTCCCTCAAAAATGTTATCTCACTAGGTGTGCTCACAAGACCTAGTTCCCCAAGTTGGAATCGCTCACCAACCTGGCCCAAAATATAAACGTAGTGGAGGCGGTCATATTCCTTCCCTGAAAGTGAGATAAATCCCTCACCCATATATACCGGACCCTATGACCTGGGGATATACTCGCCCTACTCCTAAAGCTAGGGGATTCACCCACATCGCACAACCTCCCTTGATAGCATTAGAGTATATAAATTGAATAAATATCCAGTCACTGGTATTTAATATCACACACAATATATACACACACACACATATATATATATATTTATATATTTATATATATACTATCACTTCACCGTATATATATAATATAAACCTCGGCTTTACCGTGTACTCAAAATCCCGTACACTGCTTGTAATTTAATATCACACACAATATATACACGTATATATATATATATATATATATATATATATATATATAAACCCTAGTTTTACCGTGTACTACAAATCCCGTACACTGCCTATAATCCCCTGAGTCTGTGGCCCGACTCAACGTAATTAATTTTCTCATTTAATAATTTATCATCTTCCCGAGTCTATGGTCCGACTCTAATAATTTATTCACGCCTCAAATAATATAATACTTTCCCCGAGTCCATGGTCTGACTCTAATTAAATTAATTAACTCACCCATTAATTTAATACATCCCCGAGTCTATCGTCCGACTCTAACTAAATTAATTAACATTAACACACTTATTAATTTAATACCTCCCCGAGTCTATCGTCCGACTCTAATTAAATTAATTAACACACATTTTAATTTAATACCTTTCCGAGTCTATCACCCGACTCTAATTAAATTAACTAACACACATATTAATTAAATACATCCCCGAGTCTATCGTCCGACTCTAATTAAATTAATTAACACACATTTTAATTTAATACCTCCCCGAGTCTACAACCCGACTCTAATTAAATTAATTAACACACCTATTAATTTAATAACTAACCGAGTCTACACCGTGACTCCATTTAAATTAATTATTACACCCATTAATTTAATACTTACCCGAGTATACAATCCGACTCTTATTTAATTTAATTTACACATTAATTAATCAACACAAATCCGAGTCTGCGGTCCGACTCTAATATAATTAATTTATACATTAATTACTTTACCAATTCCCCGGACACACTTACTTGGCCCGTAACTTAATATTTCCCGAGTCTACATTCCGACTCCAAATTAATTACGCTTTCTCAATAATAAATTAAATACTTTGGTGTCACTTAACCAGTATATCCGGACTCGCTCACTTGGTCCATTTTACCTCTCAAAATTTCATTCCCACATTTTTCGCCCACAATATGCCACATATTTATCTTCATAAATTCCCCAATTATATTTACCTATAATTATCAACATACCCGGACTCGATCACTTGGCCCGAAATTAAATATTTTTCCGAGTCTATATCCCAACTCTAAATTAATTAGTTTATCTCCAAACTTAATTCACTACTTTGGGGTCGCTTGACCAATATACCCGGATTCGCTCACTTGATCCGTATCTCACTATTTTGGAATAAAATTTCTCAAATTCATCCATTAAGTGCCCCACATAAATTCATCCTAGTCCCAATTACTTTCTCCCATAATTTCTAGGAATATTTGTTTCATAATTATTTATCACTAATTAATGTATGGGAATTTAATTTCTAATTAATTTCCCCCTTATATACAAACTGGGCGAACTGCCCAGAATTCTGAATCATCGATCGATCGAACCCCCTTGGTCGATCGATCGATCGTCCCTGACTTCGTCTTCTTCGAGACGCAGTTCTTCCATTAATGAAAACCTCCAACTCTCATTCTTTTCCCTGGACTAACCCAAGCCCAATCAACCCTATATCTATATAGGAATAGGATCAAAGCACCTTATGGAACATCAAACTGAAATCAAATCTCACGATTTTCTACTTTTTCTCAATTTGGGTATTATCCGGGTTTCAAATACCCAATACGAATTTCATTCATTTTATCAGTAATTAACCATCTACTCTTACTGGTTTTAACATCTGATTCAGTTCTCTACGTTCTAGAATCATAAACACAATAAATCCTACGCTTAATCCCATTAAGGTGTATTAAATTCCAAAAACCAAATTTAAATTTTTGGTCACACACCCAAAACGAATTTTCATATACACATCACCATGATATGAATTGATTATCATAAATTTAGAATCACAACAGTTAACCACTTGCCTGTAAGTGTTCGTAGTGTCTGATCCGTTGTTGATGTCCCTTAATTTGGCTCCAATAACCTCTAATTTGCTCTTGATTTGCTTTCCCCCAAATCCCCTCTCAGACCCTAGGTTTAGAGTTATGTTGGCTGTCATTCCTTAATATCCCAATTAGGTTAAAAACCCTTAATCCCGTTTTTCACCAAATGGGCTTAATTAAAGTGGCCCAACTCACCCCGTATGGGCCCGACTATGCCCAAAAATACCCCAAGACCCAATTACTACCCCCGGGTACTCTTTTCTGACTATCTCGACCCATCCGGACGCAACCGCGCACTCGGAATTGCCATCCAAAATACTTTTTGACATCACCAAATTTCGACCTCAAAATGCGACACACGAGATTTTGAACCATTAACTTAAAAGTCACCAATTATAAATAATTCGGCTCACTCAATTAAATTCTCCAACTCATGAATTTAAGTTTCTCCAATTTAAATATTTTTATAACTCCCAAAAATAATTAAATATTAAACCCTCAAAATTACGGGGTGTTACAGACTGTAGTTTTGTACCTGCTCAACCTTAGAAAATGACACTTTAAGATCCTTATCCCTTGATCATGGATAATTTTCTCTTATATCAGAGTTTGTGACTAGTGAGTTTGTGGTTTTGGTATCATAACTATTGGTTTTCTTCCTGACTTGTCTCACGTGCTTACATGTTCGAGTTTTGACTGTTGAATTTTGACAGTTTTGGTAGTTTTCAAGAATGGTCAAGAATGGTTTTATGTTTCTTCTGTAGTGGATTGGAACCTAAATAAATTATGGATCTTAAGGGTTATTTTAATTGAGATCTAATATGTGTGGCTTTACTCTATACCTAGTAATGAGTTCATTTATCTAAAATGTGTTGAGTGAGTAAGTAGGAGAAGTGTTTAGAAGAGTCCATTCATCATGTTAGTAGGGTTGTAATAAGCCCAACACGTGTAGGGTTAGATTGGTTTGTTTTGTTTTTTTATGTGTTAGGTCGTATTTGGATCATGTGAAATAGCAGTTGTGTTAGTCCTTTTAAGATTTTTATATTATTTGTATATTTTATGCTTTGCCTTGTTTTTTATATATTCTTACATATTACCAATAAAATTCTTTTTAGAATTTTGTGAGTATTTCTATGTATTCCTTACCCAGTACTCCCCAAACATCTGGAGGATAATGAATGGGATAAATCGGATAAATGAGTTATTTGAAACTCACTTAGAGATCCCAGAGATCCTCTATTGTTATATACGGTGACAACGAATAATGACACCATTTATTTGAATGTAAGGAAGGTAGAGAGGGTTCTTATAGTAAACCTTCCATATTCTAAAAAGGATTAGTGGTATCATTGCTTTGTTGTAAAGCAGTGGCAACACCTTCCTATTCCTGAGGACAGTGAACCTTATAGATCCATGGGTGATCTAATAGAGGACATGAAATAGGTTTATCGCTTTCTCTTGTGTTTTTCTTGGTTAGACGATAACTTGTTTGATTTATATTGATGTTGTTGTCATTTATTTATTGCGGAAAAATCAAAGAAGAAAGAGCACAGCCAGACTCACATTAAATTTAACGAGCTGAGAGAGGTTTGGAAACTTAAGAGGACTTCGTCTGCTAGTGCCAAACATCCAATGCCGTCTTCACTATTGTTAAACTAAACCTACACCAACACCTCTTTTGTTTCCAGAACAAAAGCCAAGGAACCAAAAATCCATGTTTTTCCTGACGAGGAGGAGTTTATAACTGAGAGAACTTCAGGATCGTTTGGGTTCATAAACTTTAAATCAATCTAATTCTCCATCCCTTTTACATACGGGGAGGAAATGTTGTCGATGAATATAATTCCAAATATCTTGGATGGAGCCATTTCCCCTAGTTCTCGAAAAGTACAAACTTCTAAAAAGGAAGTAGGTCGGGGTTCGTATGACCCTATACACTTGGTGAATTCCACCTAAAAGTCATAAGACCATACATACATGATGAGCAAGACTGGTACAAGTCTTACAACTGCTCTATCCACCAAATAGGTGGATTCTTCCATTAAGGGGAAGATACCTACCCATATGTTTTAGTGGCTAAAAATGCTGAATTATCTCATGCACTACTGAAGGGGGATTTCTTACATGTCGATCAAGGGGTGGTCGGTAGATTATCAACCGACTAGTTGGTATCCCTTGATGCTCAGACACATATCTTGGTAAGTTCTCATATTTTGTTAGTATTTTTCTTTAAATAATTATTTTGTACTAACTTGTTTGATTGACCATTGTCTTGCAGTTCTTGGTGATCTTCCTATAAGAGGAGAGGCTCGGTAGGAGCCATAGAGTATTTTTCGGAAGCGGTGATCGTAATAGAAATCACCATGATTATTGTTCAGACATATGACAATAGGATAATTACTCGATAGTAGTAGCTTCCCCAAACACTGTCGTAAAGAACGGTGGTACAAATTTAGACTCACCCCGCGTAGTGAGCAGCAGGGAGTCGAATGAACTCTTTTAAATAGTCATTTGTAAGTATTCGATGAAGAGAGGGAGTGTGATTGGGCCAATCAAAGGATATAATATAAAAGAAATAGTGTAGGGTGGAATGCATCGACACCCAGGAGGAAACTTCAGGAGAAATTATTTATGCTCATAAGAGCAGCGATATAATGATGGGAGTCAGTCACGAGAACCATGGGGAGATACATTAATAATAGGTAATTGGGTGCGGCTGGACCGTAAGACCTTCCATTTGCTATTCAGACAGATATGCGAATGGAGTTTCAGAATTTATCACAAGTGGGACAAATACCAATCGTTAGAGAGAAGTTGAATTGTTTAGTAAACTTCGTACCCAACGAAGGGGATACGTAGAATAAAAAGGGTTCGTAAGTTGATAATGGACTCGTAGGTAAAATATACGAGCGTAGATTGGAAATTCGGACAGGTTGACTAATGCCGATGTCGTCAAGGTCGTGTGTTTACAAGTTTTTAGCTTAACGCTTCCTTGAGAAGAGAGTCAAGAGGTTAGAGAATCTAGTCGAAGAGAAATATTGGATTAAACGATACTAATGAAGCTCCACAGGAGGGTATACCTAGTAGGGAACCCATTTAAGTGATTGAGATTAATAAAACTCCAACCAAGCGATAGTGGATTCAGTCAGTGCCATCAAGGCCAATATCGAGTTCCATAGGGATAGCGGAACCATAAGGGACAACGAGGATACAATTGGGAGCCAAGGCTATTAGGTCCGAGAGAAGAACACCCTTACATGGACAATGAGGGCCAAAGAGAGGGGGATAGCACAAAAAGGTGTCTTATGCGTAAGAGTAGAGCCACTGATATTGAACTTGTCCACAGCAATTAACTGAGACCAGTCAGATTGGAAGATTGATGGGAACGGTTCCAGTGGGGCACAACAACAACCGTAGGAGTGAGACTCCCAATAGGGAAATAGGACTAAGAGATTTAAATCCGAAGGTTACCAACTCGAGAGTAGTGAGATCAGGAAGAACCAACAGGGTCCTCAACAGTAATAGCAGCATTTTGTTCATCTGCACCATCAGGGTTAAGGGAATGGCGGGCGAGGCCAGCAGAGCTAGGTCTAAAAGCAAGAGAGTTTTTCTAGTAGTTATTACAGTTATGGAGAGACGGGACATAGAAAGAAAGATCTGCCCACAACAAAGTCAATACTCACTTAGGTCATGCTATGAACGAGTCCATAAGAGCTTGAGGGCCCTTTAAAAGGCTCATAATACTGAAATAATGGTCAATGACTTGGAGATAGCTAAGCAAAAGTCAAATATTGAATATTTGGATAAGGAATCCAAAGAGTCTGCACAATGTAAGAGCATAATTTTCTCATAGCTTAGGCTAAGTATAGTTTTTGGCATATCCCGCTACCGTTTGATTCGAGACGTCCAGAAGAACAGAAATTTCCATCGTCTCTAAGTTCAAGAAGATCTTCACAATACGAAAGTATAAAATAATTTAGGATTTTGAATTTATTTACGTTTATAATTGGGAGTTGTTTTATTTAAAATTGAGGCATTTTTTAGAATTTAAATTTTTTTCAAAATACATGCATCTCGTTCTAATGAGATGGGAATCTCGTTCAAATGAGTATGAATTCTTATTTGAAGTGTCATTCAAAGTTTACTTCGATTGAACATCGAATGAGGGTGTACTCTTTTGTGTCATTCGAAGCTCGTTTGAAGCTTGTTTAAATGAGATTAGTTATTTCATTCTAATGACCTTGTTTTTCATTCTAACGAGATGCTTTTCTCGTTCGAACGATCCTAGTTTTCGTTTAAATGAATGTCGTCACCTTGAATTTTGTTCTGGCTTATAAATAACTGTTTCAAACAGAATTTTAAAGAGACTTTTGCAAAAACGAATGGTGAAAACATGTTGCTAAAGTTCCCGCCTTCTTTAGGTAAAAAAAACTATTGATTCATAAATCTCCACTCCCAACTATTTATGTGAATCCATTTAAACCCCTAGATAGTTCTATATCTAAGTAACTATTATGGAGAGATTATCTTCACTACTGACCATTGTGGCTCTTGAGGGAATCACTACTGAAGGAAGACATAGGCTAATCGGTGGATACCGAAGAACTGCACCAAAACTGGTGAATGGTCACGGCCAAAATCCCTTACCAAGACTGTGGGTCGCGGACTTGGGCCGTGATCATTTTAGGCATGACCAATTTCATGGGTCGTAGCCCCAGTCCATGACTAATCTGGGGTCATGGCCCTGAAAGGTCACGACAGATGGTCGCGAACTTGGGTCGTGACCCACACCACAATGAGGAAAAAAATGGTCACGGCCAAAGTCCGTGACCCACAACCGTGACTAAAAATGGTCGCGACCAAAGTCTGTGACCCACACCAAAAAGTGAAAAAAATGGTCGCGTCCAAAGTCCGTGACCCCCAACCATGATAAAAAATGGTCACGGCCAAAGTTCGTGACCCACACCGCGACGAAAAAAAGGAAACAAAATGGTCGCGGACAAAGTCCGTGACCTCCAACCGTGACTAAAAATGGTCACGAACTTTATCTGCGACCCTTTTTCGTCACGGTTAGGGGTGATGGACTTTGGCCGATACCATTTTTATGCGCGACGGAAAAAATAAAAATGGTCATGGACTTTGCCCATGACCATATTTAACAATAATAATAAAAAATGTTTTTTTTCCAATCCTAAACTTGCATGTCCCGTGACTACGCGGGAGGTGTTACAAATATTTATTATTGGCAAAACAATTAAAAAAATCACAAATTGCGAATCGAGAATGCTATTATTAAACTAATATACATACAAACTTAAAAATATTACAAGTCTTAATAGTTCACGGACAGGAAAAAAAAAATTGGGCAAAGTTTCTTTTATTTTTTGAACATTCCAAACCCTGTTAATATAAAACCTGCTTGTTATAAAGCCCGCAAGGCCATAAAATTGAACAATCAAATATAAAAGCCCGCATGGTCATAAAACTAAATAATAAAACAATTATAGCTTGCATGGCCGTAACACATAAAAACATAATCCTGAATGTAAACAACATTATATAAACAATCTTCCAGTTGTAAACCATTGGCTTCTTCATGTGTTCCACGTGCATAAAATCAAACGATACAATGTCATCCTGCCAAAAAAATAGGATATAAAAAATAAATGATATCATGAACCACTTAGTTTTAAAAAAATCGTATTCAAGCTGTAAAAAATTGCATATACGACTTAAAATTATCATCGTATTATCAAAACAGGTGTCCTGTGACTGCAGGTCAATTCTTACGTGTTACGTTGGTCCCGTGTGAGGTGTTGGTGCCTCTCACAGGGTCGTTCCGGCGCTGCTTTGAGTTTTTGCCTTCTAACGCCATGCTTTTAAGCCTAAGTCCTCATATTTTCAAATTATCATCGTATTCTCAAATTGGGAGTCTCGGGATCGTGCGGTCAATTCTTACGAGTTACATTGGTCCCGTGTGAGGTGTTGGTGCCTCTAACGGGGCCGTTCGAGGGTTGTTTTGGATTTTTACCTTCAAACGCCTTATTTTTAGGCTTAAGTCCTCATATTTTCAAATTATAGTCATATTCTCAAACTGGGAGTCCTGTGACTGTGCGGTCAGTTCCTACGAGTTACATTGGTCCTGTGTGAGGTGTTGGTGCCACTCACGGGGCCATAAGGGATTGTTTCTTATTTTCACCCTCTAATGCCTTATTTTTAAGCTCGGGTCCTCATATTTTCAAATTATCATCCTATTCTAAAATTGGGAGTCCAGTGATCGCGCGGTCAGTTCCTACATGTTACATTGGTCACGTGAGAGGTGTTGGTGCCTCTCACGGCACTGTACTGGGGCTATTTCATATTTTCACCCTCTAATGCCTTGTTTTTAAACTTAAGTCCTCATATTTTCAAATTATCATCATATTCTCAAATCGGGAGTCCCTTGATCGCGCAGTCACTTCCTATGAGTTACATTGGTCCCGTGTGAGGTGTTAGTGCCTCTCACGAGGCCGTTGAGGGGTTGTTTCGAGCTTTTACCTTCTAACGCCTAGTTTTTAAGCTTAAGTACTCATATTTTCAACTTATAGTCATATTCTCAAATCGAGAGTCCCATGACTATGCGGTCAGTTCCTACGAGTTACATTAGTCCCGTGTGAGGTGTTGGTGCCTCGCACGTGGTCATTTGGGGGCTATTTTGGATTTTTACCCTCTAACGCCTTGTTTTTAATCTCACGTCCATATATTTTCAAATTATCGTCATATTCTCAAATCGGGTATCTTGCGATTGAGTGGTAAATTCCAACTAGTTACATTGGCCCTGTGTGAGGTGTTGGTGCCTCTCACGAGGCCGTTCGGGGGTTATTTGGAGTTTTAGCCTTCTAACGCCATGTTTTTAAGCCCAATCCTCATATTTTAAAATTATCATCGTATTCTCAAACCAGGAGTCCCGTGATCACGTGGTTAGTTCCAACGTGTTACATTAGTCCCATGAGAGGTGTTGGTGC
The DNA here is from genome assembly GCA_949130495.1 of Sambucus nigra. Lineage (NCBI taxonomy): Eukaryota > Viridiplantae > Streptophyta > Magnoliopsida > Dipsacales > Adoxaceae > Sambucus > Sambucus nigra. Next base: position 184,719,374 of record OX422216.1, read on the forward strand.
CTCTCGGGGGATCGTACGGGGGTTGTTTCATATTTTCACCCTCTAGTGCCTTATTTTTAAGCTCAAGTACTCATATTTTCAAATTATCATCGTATTCTCGAATCGGGAGTCCCGTGATCATGCGGTCAATTCCTACATGTTACATTGGTCCCGTGAGAGGTGTTCGTGCCTCTCACGAGACCGTGTGGGGGCTATTTAGTTTTTTCACTCTCTAATGCATTATTTTTAAGCTAAAGTCCTCATATTTTAAAATTATAGTCGTATTCTCAAATCCTCTATCCTGTGATCATGCGATAAGTTCCTACGAGTTACATTGGTCCTGTGTGAGGTGTTGGTGCCTCTCATGGGGTCGTTCAAGGGTAGTTTTGAGTTTTTACCATCTAATGCCTTATTTTTAAGCTTAACTCCTCATATTTTCAAATTATAGTCATATTCTCAAATTGGGAGTCTCGTGACTGCGCGGTCTGTTCCTACGAGTTACATTGGTCCCGTTGAGGTCTTAGTGCCTCTCACGGGGGCTGTTCGGGAGCTGTTTTGGGTTTTTAGCGTCTAAGGTTTTGTTTTTAAGCTTAAGTCCTCATATTTTAAAATTATAGTTGTATTCTCAAACTGGGAGTCTCATGATCGTGCGGTCAGTTCCTACGAGTTACATTGGTCCCGTATTAGGTGTTGGTTCCTCTCACAAGGTCGTACGGGGGTTGTTTCTTATTTTCACCCTCTAATGTCTTGTTTTTAAGCTCAAGTCCTCACATTTTTAACTTATCATCGTATTTTCAAACCGGGAGCCCAGCAATCGTACGGTCAATTCCTACATGTTATATTCATCACGCGAGAGGTGTTGGTGCCACTCACAGGACCGTAAAGGGATTATTGCGTGTTTTCACCCACTAGTGCTTATTTTTATGGTCAAGTCCTCATATTTTCAAATTATCATCATATTCTCAAATTGGGAATCCTGTGATCGCGTGACCAATTCCTACATGTTACATTGGTCCTATGAGAGGTGTTGGTGCCTCTCACGGGACCGTACGGGGGCTATTTCGTTTTTTCACCCTCTAACACCTTGTTTTCAAGATTAAGTCCTCATATTTTCAAATTATCATCAATTTCTAAAATCGAGAGTGGCGTGATCGTGCGGTCTGTTCTTACATCTTACATTGGTCCCGTGTGAGGTGTTGGTGCCTCTCATAGGGTCGTTCGGGGGATGTTTTGAGTTTTTGCCTTCTAACGCCATGTTTTTAAGCCTAAGTCCTCATATTTTCAAATTATCATCGTATTCTCAAATTGGGAGTTCCGGGATCGCGCGATCAATTCCTACGAGTTACATTGGTCCCGTGTGAGGTGTTGGGGCCTCTCACGGGGCCGTTCGAGAGATGTTTTGGGTTTTTAGCTTCTAATGTATTGTTTTTAAGCTTAAGTCCTCATATTTACAAATTATAGTCATATTCTCAAACTGGGAGTCTTGTGACTACGCGGTCAGTTCCTACGAGTTACATTGGTCCCGTGTGAGGTGTTGATGCCACTCACAGGGCCGTATGGGGGTCGTTTCTTATTTTCAGCCTCTAATGCCTTGTTTTTAAGCTCAAGTCCTCATATTTTAAAATTGTGATCGTATTCTCTAATTGGAAGTCCCTTGATCACGCAGTCACTTCCAACGAGTTATATTGGTCCCCTGTGAGGTGTTTCACATGGGGCCGTTCAGGGGCTGTTTCGAGCTTTTACCTTCTAAAGCCTTATTTTTAAGCTTAAGTCCTGATATTTCCAAATTATAGTCATATTATCAAATCGGGAGTCCCGTGACTACGTGGTCAGTTCTTACGAGTGACATTGGTCCGTGTCAGGTGTTGGTGCCTCTCACATGGTTGTTCGGGGGCTATTTTGGATTTTTACCTTCTAACGCCCTATTTTTAAGATCAAGTCCCCATATTTTCAAATTATCATCGTATTCACAAATTGGGTGTCTCGTGATCGCAAGATCAATTCCTATGTGTTACATTCGTCCCATGAGAGGTATTGGTGCCTCTCATGGGGTCGTACGGGGGTTGTTTTATGTTTTCATGCTCTAACGCCTTGTTTTTAAGCTTAAGTCCTCATATTTTCAAATTACCGTCGTATTCTCAAATGGGGAGTCCCGTCATCGTGCGATCAGTTTCTACGTGTTACATTAGTCCCATGAGTGGTGTTGGTGCCTCTCAAGGGATCGTACGGGGGTTGTTTCCTGTTTTCACCCTCTAATGCCTTATTTTTAAGCTCAAGTCCTTATATTTTCAAATTATCATCGTATTCACAAATTGGGAGTCGCGTGATCACGCGATTAGTTCTTACGTGTTACATTGGTCCCGTAAGAGGTGTTGGTGCCTCTCATGGGACCGTGCGAGGGTTATTTCGTGTTGTCACTCTCTAACGCCTTATTTTTAACCTAAAGTAGTCATATTTTCAAATTATTGTCGTATTCTCAAATCGGAACTCCCGTGATCACACGATCAGTTCCTACGAGTTACATTGGTCCCGTGTGAGGTGTTGGTGCCTCTTACGGGGCAGTTTGGGGGCTGTTTTGGATTTTTACATTCCAACGCCTTATTTTTAAGCTTACATCCTCATATATTCAAATTGTAGTCGTATTCTCAAACCATAAGTCCCGTGACTGCGTGGTCAGTTCCTATGAGTTACAATGTTCCCATGAGAGGTTTTGGTGCCTCTGACGGGGCCGTACAGAGGCTTGTTATTTTTTTTCACCCTCTAATGCCTTGTTTTTAAGCTCAAGTCCATATATTGTCAAATTATCATCGTATTCCCAAATCGAGTATCCTGTGATTGCGTGGTAAATTCCTACGAGTTACATTGGCCACGTGTGAGGTGTTGGTGCCTCTCACGAGGCCGTTCGGGGGTTGTTTTGAATTTTTTCCTTCTAACGCCATGTTTTTAAGCCTAAGTCCTCATATTTTCAAATTGTCACCGTATTCTTAAATAGGGAGTCTCGTGACTGAGCGGTCAGTTTCTACGAGTTACATTGGTCATGTTGATGTGTTAGTGCCTCTCACGGGGCCGTTCGGGGGATGTTTTGGGTTCTTAGCGTCAAAGGTCTTGTTTTTAAGATTAAGTCCTCATATTTTAAAATTATAGTCGTATTCTCAAATTGGGAGTCCCGTGATCGAGCGGTCAGTTCCTACGAGTTACATTGGTCCCATGTGAGGTGTTTGTGCCTCTCACGGGGCTATACGTGGGTTGTTTCATGTTTTCACCCTCTAATGCCTTATTTTTAAGCTCAAGTCATCATATTTTCAAATTATCATCGTATTCTAAAATTAGGAGTCTTGTGATCGCGCGGTCAGTTCCTACATGTTACATTGGTCACGTGAGAGGTGTTGGTGCCTCTCACGGGACCGTACGGGGGTTATTTCATGTTTTCACCTTCTAACGCCTTGTTTTTAAGCTTAAGTTCTCATATTTTAACATTATCATTGTATTCTCAAATCGGGAGTCCCTTGATCGCGCAGTCACTGCCTACGAGTTACATTGGTCTCGTATGAGCTGTTAGTGCCTCTCATGGGGCCGTTCAATGGTTGTTTCGAGCTTTTACCTTCAAACGCCTTATTTTTAAGCTTAAGTCATCATATTTTCAAATTATAGTCATATTCCTAAATCGGGAGTCCCTTGACTGTGCGGTCAGTTCCTATGAGTTACATTGGTCCCGTGTGAGGTGTTGGTGCCCCTCATGGGGTCGTTCGGGGGTTATTTTGGATTTTTACCTTCTAACGTCTTATTTTTATGCTCAAGTCCTCATATTTTCAAATTATCATCATATTCTCAAACCGGGTGTCTCGTGATATCACGGTCATTTCCTACGTGTTCCATTAGTCCCATGAGAGGTGTTGGTGCCTCTTAGGGGATCGTATAGGGGTTGTTTCGTATTTTCACCCTCTAGTGCCTTATTTTTAATCTCAAGTCCTCCAATTTTCAAATTATCATCGTATTCTAGAATCGGGAGTCCCGTGATCATACGGTCAGTTCCTACGTGTTATATTGGTCCTATGAGAGGTGTTGGTGCCTCTCATGGGACCCTACGGGGTCTATTTCGTGTTTTCACTCTCTAATGCATTATTTTTAAGAAAAAGTCCTCATATTTTAAAATTATTGTTGTATTCTCAAATCTGTTGTCCCGTCATCACGCGATCAGTTCCTATGAGTTACATTGGTCCTGTGTGAGGTGTTGGTGCCTCTCATGGGGCCGTTCAGGGGCAGTTTTGGGTTTTTACCTTTTAACACCTTACTTTTAAGATTAAGTCCTCATATTTTCAAATTATAGTTGTATTCTCAAATCGTGAGTCTCGTGGCTGCGGGGTCAGTTCCTACGAGTTACATTGGTCCCGTTGAGGTGTTGGTGCCTCTCACTAGGCCGTTCGGGGGCTGTTTTGGGTTTTTAGCGTCTAAGGTTTTGTTTTTAAGCTTAAGTCCTCATATTTTAAAATTATAGTCGTATTGTAAAATAGGGAGTCTCGTGATCGCACGGTCAGCTCCTACGAGTTTCATTGGTCCCGTATTAGGTGTTGGTTCCTCTCACGGGGCCGTACGGGGGTTGTTTCTTATTTTCACCCTCTAATGCCTTGTTTTGAAGCTCAAGTCCTCATGTTTTTAACTTATCACCGTATTCTCAAACTGGGAACCCTGCGATCGCGCAGTCAATTCCTACATGTTATATTCGTCACGTGAGAGGTGTTGGTGCCTCTCACGGGACCGTACAGGGGTTGTTTCGTGTTTTCACCCTCTAGTGCCTTATTTTTAATCTCAAGTCCTCATATTTTCAAATTATCATCGTATTCTAGAATCGGGAGTCCCTTGATCATGTGGTCAGTTCCTACGTGTTATATTGGTCCTGTGAGAGGTGTTGGAGCCTCTCATAGGACCGTACGGGGGATATTTCATGTTTGCACCCTCTAACACCTTGTTTTGAAGCTTAAGTCCTCATATTTTCAAATTATCATCTTTTCATAAAGTCGAGAGTGCCATGATCGTGCGGTCAGTTCTTACGCGTTACATTGGTTTCGTGTGAAGTGTTGGTGCCTCTCACAGGGTCGTTCGGGGGCTGTTTTGAGTTTTTGCCTTCTAACGCCATGTTTTTAAGCCTAAGTCCTCATATTTTCAAATTATCATCGTATTCTCAAATTAGGAATCTTGGGATCGCGCGGTCAGTTCCTACGAGTCACATTGGTCCCGTGTGAGGTGTTGGTGCCACTCACGGGGGCCGTTTCTTATTTTCAGCCTCTAATGCCTTGTTTTTAAGCTTAAGTCCTAATATTTTAAAATTATGATCGTATTCTCAAATTGGAAGTCCTTAATCATGCAGTCACTTCCAACGAGTTATATTGGTTCCCTGTGAGGTGTTAGTGCCTTTCATGGGGCCGTTCAGGGACTGTTTTGAGTTTTTACCTTCTAACACCTTGTTTTTAAGCTTAAGTCCTCATATTTCCAAATTGTAGTCATATTATCAAATAGGGAGTCTCGTGACTCCGCGGTCAGTTCTTACGAGTGACATTGGTCTCGTGTCAGGTGTTGGTGCCTCTCACAAGGTTGTTCGGGGGCTATTTTGGATTTTTACCTTCTAACGCCTTATTTTTAAGATCAAGTCCCCATAATTTCAAATTATCATCGTATTCTCAAATTGGGTGTCTCGTGATCGCAAGATCAATTCCTATGTGTTACATTCATCCCATGAGAGGTATTCGTGCCTCTCACGGGGTCGTACGGGGGTTGTTTTGTGTTTTCACACTCCAACGCCTTGTTTTTAAGCTTAAGTCCTCATATTTTCAAATTATCATCGTATTCTCAAATGGGGTGTCCCGTCATCGTGCGATCAGTTTCTACACGTTACATTAGTCCCATGAGTGGTATTGGTGCCTCTTAGGGGATCGTACGGGGGTTGTTTTGTGTTTTCACCCTCTAATGCTTGATTTTTAAGCTCAAGTTCTCATGTTTTCAAATTATCATTCTATTCTCAAACTGGTAGTCCCGTGATCACGCGGTCAGTTCCTACGTGTTACATTGGTCCAATGAGAGGTGTTGATGCCTCTCATGGGACCGTGCGGGGGTTATTTCATGTTGTCACTCTCTAACGCCTTATTTTTAAGCTAAAGTCCTCATATTTTCAAATTATCGTCGTATTCTCAAATCGGCAGTCCCGTGATCAAGAGATCAGTTCCTACGAGTTACATTGGTCCCGTGTGAGGTGTTGGTGCCTCTCACGGGTCCGTTTGGGGGATGTTTTGGATTTTTACATTCTAACGCCTTATTTTTAAGCTTACGTCCTCATATTTTCAAATTATAGTCGTATTCTCAAACTAGAAGTCCCGTGACTGCGCGGTCATTTCTTATGAGTTACATTGTTACCATGAGAGGTTTTGGCGCCTCTCACGGGGCCGTATAGGGGCTTATTCTTTTTTTTTTCACCATCTAATGCCTTGTTTTTAAGCGCAAGTCCATATATTTTCAAATTATTATCATATTCTCAAATCAGGTATCCTATGATTGTGTTGTAAATTCCTAAGAGTTAGATTGGCCCCGTGTGAGGTGTTAGTGCCTCTCACGAGGTCGTTCAGGGGTTGTTTTGAGTTTTTGCCTTCTAACGCCATGTTTTTAAGCCTAAGTCCTCATATTTTCAAATTATCATTGTATTCTTAAATCAGGAGTCTCGTGCCTGCGCGGTTAGTTCCTATGAGTTACATTGGTCCCGTTGAGGTGTTAGTGCCTCTCACGAGGCCGCTTAGGGGTTATTTTGGGTTTTTAGCATCTAAGGTCTTATTTTAGGCTTAAGTTCTCATATTTTAAAATTAGAGTCATATTCTCGAACTGGGAGTCCCGTGATCGCGCGGTCAGTTCCTACGAGTTACATTGGTCCCGTGTGAGGTGTTGGTGCCTCTTACGGGGTTGTACGGGGGTTATTTCATGTTTTCATCCTCTAATGTCTTATTTTTAAGCTCGGGTCATCATATGTTCAAATTATCATCGTATTCTCAAATCAGGAGTCCTGTGATAGCGCGGTCAATTCCTACATGTTACATTGGTCACGTGAGAGGTGTTGGTGCCTCTCACGGGACCATACGGGGGCTATTTCATGTTTTCACCTTCTAACGCCTTTTTTTTAAGCTTAAGTCCTCATATTTCAAAATTATCATTGTATTCTCAAATCGGGAGTCCCTTGATCGCGCAGTCACTTCCTACAAGTTACATTGGTCCCGTATGAGGTGTTAGTACCTCTCATGGGGCCGTTCAGGGGTTGTTTCGAGATTTTACCTTCTAACGCCTTATTTTTAAGCTTAAGTCATCATATTTTCAAATTATAGTCATATTCTCAAATCGAGAGTCCCTTGACTGTGCGGTCAGTTCCTACGAGTTACATTGGTCCTGTGTGAGGTGTTGGTGCCTCTCACGGGGTCGTTCGGGGGTTGTTTTAGATTTTCACCTTCTAACGCCTTATTTTTAAGCTCAAGTCCTCATATTTTCAAATTATCATCGTATGCTCAAACCGGGTGTCTCGTGATCGCACAGTCATTTCCTACGTGTTACATTGGTCCCATGAGAGGTGTTGGTGCCTCTCATGGTGTCATACATGGGTTATTTTATGTTTTCACGCTCTAACGCCTTGTTTTTAAGCCTAAGTCCTCATATTTTCAAATTATTATCATATTCTCGAATCGAGAGTCCCGTGGTCACGCGGCCAGTTCCTACGTGTTACCTTAGTCCCATGAGAGGTGTTGGTGCCTCTCAGGGGATCGTAAGGGGGTTGTTTCGTGTTTTCACTCTCTAATGCATTGTTTTTAAGCTAAAGTCCTCATATTTTAAAATTATTATCATATTCTCAAATCTGTTGTCCCGTGATCACGTGTTCAGTTCCTACGAGTTACATTGGTCCTGTGTGAGGTGTTAGTGCCTCTCATGGGGCCGTTCAGGGGCAGTTTTGCATTTTTACCTTCTAACACCTTATTTTTATTATTAAATCCTCATATTTTCAAATTATAGTCGTATTCTCAAATCGAGAGTCTCGTGACTGCACGATCAGTTCCTACGAGTTACATTGGTTCCGTTGAGGTGTTGGTGCCTCTCACGGGGCCGTTCGGGGGTTGTTTTGGGTTTTAACCGTCTAAGTTTTTGTTTTTAAGCTTAAGTCCTCATATTTTGAAATTATAGTTGTATTCTCAAATTGGAAGTCTCATGATTGCGCGGTCAGTTACTACGAGTTACATTGGTCCCGTATTAGGTGTTGGTTCCTCTCACTGGGTCGTATGGTGGTTGTTTCTTATTTTCACCCTCTAATGCCTTATTTTTAAGCTAAAGTCCTCATGTTTTTAACTTATCATCGTATTCTCAAACTGGGAACCCTACGATCACGCAATCAATTCCTATATGTTACATTGATCCCGTGTGAGATGTTGGTGCCTCTCACAGGGTTGTTCGGGGGCTGTTTTGAGTTTTTGCCTTCTAACGCCATGTTTTGAAGCCTAAGTCCTCATATTTTCAAATTATCATCGTATTCTCAAATTGGGAGTCTCGGGATCGTGCGGTCAATTCCTACGAGTTACATTGGTCCCATGTGAGGTGTTGGGGCCTCTCACGGGGCCGTTTCGGGAGTTGTTTTGGGTTTTTAGCTCCTAATGTCTTGTTTTTAAGATTAAGTCCTCATACTTTCAAATTATAGTCATATTCTCAAACTGGGAGTCCCGTGACTACGCGGTCAGTTCCTACGAGGTACATTGGTCCCGTGTGAGGTGTCGGTGCCACTCACGGGGGCCGTTTCTTATTTTCAGCCTCTAATGCCTTATTTTGAAGCTCAAGTCCTAATATTTTAAAATTATGATCGTATTCTCAAATTGGAAGTCCTTAATCGTGCAGTCACTTCCAACGAGTTATATTGGTCCCCTATGAGGTGTTAGTGCCTCTCATGGGGCCGTTCAGGGGCTGTTTCGAGCTTTTACCTTCTAACGCCTTGTTTTTAAGCTTAAGTCCTCATATTTCAAAATTGTAGTCATATTATCAAATAGGGAGTCTCGTGACTCTGCGGTCAGTTCTTACGAGTGACATTGGTCCCGTGTCAGGTGTTGGTGCCTCTCACAGGGTTGTTCGGGGGCTGTTTTGGATTTTTACCTTCTAATGCCTTATTTTTAAGATCAAGTCCCCATATTTTCAAATTATCATCGTATTCTCAAACTGGGTGTCTTGTGATCGTATGGTCAATTCCTATGTGTTACATTCATCCCGTGAGAGGTGTTGGTGCCTCTCACGGGGTCGTACGAGGGTTATTTTATGTTTTCACGCTCTAACGCCTTGTTTTTAAGCTTAAGTCCTCATATTTTCAAATTATTGTCGTATTCTCAAATGGGGAGTCCTGTCATCGTGCGATCAGTTTCTACGTGTTACATTAGTCCCATTAGTGGTGTTGGTGCCTCTCAGGGGATCGTACGGGGGTTATTTCGTGTTTTTACCCTCTAATGCCTTATTTTTAAGCTCAAGTTCTCATATTTTTAAATTATCATCGTATTCTCAAATTAGGAGTCCCGTGATCACGCGGTCAGTTCCTACGTGTTACATTGGTGCCGTGAGCGGTGTTGGTGCCTCTCATGGGACCGTGTAGAGGTTATTTAGTGTTGTCACTCTCTAACGCCTTGTTTTTAAGTTAAAGTCCTCATATTTTCAAATTATCATCGTATTCTCAAATTGGCAGTCCCGTCATCACGCGATCAGTTCTTACGAGTTACATTGGTCCAGTGTGAGGTGTTGGTGCCTCTCACGGGGCCGTTTGGTGGCTGTTTCGGACTTTTACATTCTAAAGCCTTATTTTTAAGCTTACATCCTCATATTTTCAAATCGTAGTAGTATTCTCAAACCAGAAGTCCCGTGACTGCGTGGTCAGTTCCTATGAGTTACATTGTTCCCACGAGAGGTTTTGGTGCCTCTCATAGGGCCGTATGGGGGCTTGTTCATTTTTTCACCATCTAATGCCTTATTTTTAAGCTCAAGTCCATATATTTTCAAACCATCGTCGTATTCTCAAATCGGGTATCCTGTGATTGGGTGGTAAATTCCTACGAGTTACATTGGCCCCGTGTGAGGTGTTGGTACCTCTCACGAGGCCATTCGGGGGTTGTTTTGAGTTTTTGCCTTCTAACGCCATGTTTTTAAGCTTAAGTCCTCATATTTTCAAATTATCACTGTATTCTCAAATCGGGAGTCTTGTGACTGCGCGGTCAGTTCCTACGAGTTACATTGGTCCCGTTGGTTTGTTGGTGCCTCTCACAGGGCCGTTCGGGGGATGTTTGGGGTTTTTAGCGTCTAAGGTTTTATTTTTAAGCTTAAGTCCTCATATTTTAAAATTCAAGTCGTATTCTCAAACTGGGAGTCCCGTGATCGCATAGTGAGTTCCTACGAGTTACATTGGTCCCATGTGAGGTGTTGGTTCCTCTCACGAGGCTGTACGGGGGTTGTTTCATGTTTTACCCTCAAATTCCTTATTTTTAAGCACAAGTCTTCATATTTTCAAATTATCATCATATTCTCAAATCGGGAGTCTTGTGACCGTGCGGTGAGTTCCTACATGTTACATTGGTCACGTGAGAGGTGTTGGTGCCTCTCACGGGACCGTACGGGGCTATTTCATGTTTTCACCTTTAACGCCTTGTTTTTAAGCTTAAGTCTTCATATTTTCAAATTATTGTTGTATTCTCAAATCGGGAGTCCCTTGATCACGCAGTTACTTCCTACGAGTTACATTAGTCCCGTATGAGGTGTTAGTGCCTCTCATGGGGCCGTTCAGGGGTTGTTTCGAGATTTTACCTTTTAACACCTTATTTTTAAGCTTAAGTCCTCATATTTTCAAATTATAGTCATATTCTCAAATCGGGAGTCCCTTGATTGTGCGGTCAGTTCCTACGAGTTACATTGGTCCCGTTGAGGTGTTGGTGCATCTCACGAGGTCGTTCGGGGGTTGTTTTGGACTTTCACCTTCTAACACCTTATTTTTAAGCTCAAGTTCTCATATTTTCAAATTATCATCGTATGCTCAAACCGAGTGTCTCGTGATCACACGGTCATTTCCTACATGTTACATTGGTCACATGAGAGGTATTGGTGCCTCTCACGGGGCCGTACAGGGGTTATTTTATGTTTTCATGCTCTAACGCAGTGTTTTTAAGCTTAAGTCCTCATATTTTAAAATTATCATCGTATTCTCAAACCGATAGTCCCGTGGTAACACGGACCGTTCCTACATGTTACATTAGTCTCCTGAGAGGTGTTGGTGCCTCTCAAGGGATCGTAAGGGGGTTGTTTCGTGTTTTCACCCTATAGTGCCTCATTTTTAAGCACAAGACCTCATATTTTTAAATTATCATTGTATTCTCAAATCAGGAGTCTCGTGATCACGCGGTTAGTTCTTACGTGTTACATTAGTCCCGTGAGAGGTGTCGGTGCCTTTCACGGGACCTTGCGGGGGCTATTTCGTGTTTTCACACTTTAACGCATTGTTTTTAAGCTAAAGTGCTCGTATTTTAAAATTATTGCCTTATTCTCAAATCCACAGTCCTTTGATCACACGATCAGTTCCTACAACTTACATTGGTCCTGTGTGAGGTGTTGGTGCCTCTCACGGGGCCGTTCAGGGGCAGTTTCAGGTTTTACCCCGTAACGCCTCATTTTTAACCTTAAGTCCTCATATTTTCAAATTATAGTCGTATTCTCAAATCGGGAGTCTCATGACTGCGCGGTCAGTTCCTACGAGTTACATTGGTCCCGTTGAGGTGTTGGTGCCTCTCACGGGGCCGTTCGGGGGCTGTTTTGGGTTTTTAGCGTCTAAGATCATGTTTCTAAGCATAAGTCCTCATATTTTAAAATTATAGTCGTATTTTAAAATTGGGAGTCTCTTGATCGCGCGATCAATTCCTATGAGTTACATTGGTCCCGTGTTAGGTGTCGGTGCCTCTCACGGGGCCGTAGGTGACTGTTTCTCATTTTCACCCTCTAATGCCTTGTTTTTAAGCTCAAGTCCTCATATTTTCAACCTATCGTCGTATTCTCAAACCGAGAGTCCTGCGATCGCGCAGTCAATTCCTACGTGTTACATTGGTCACGTGAGAGGTGTTGGTGCCTCTCACGGGACCGTACGGGGTATATTTCGTGTTTTCATCCTTTAGTGCCTTATTTTTACGCTCAAATCCTCATATTTTCAAATTATCAACGTATTCTCAAATCGGGAGTCCTGTGATCGTACGGTAAGTTCTGACATGTTACAATTGTCCTATGAGAGGTGTTGGTGCCTCTTACGGGATCGTACGGGGGCTATTTTGTGTTTTCACCTTCTAACGCCTTGTTTTGAAGCTTAAGTCCTCATACTTTCAAATTATCATTTCATTCTCAAATTGGGAGTCTCGTGATCACGCGATCAATTCCAACGAGTAACATTGGTCCCGTAAGAGTTGTTCGTGCCTCTCATGTGGCCGTTCGGGGGCTGTTTCGAGTTTTTCCTTCTAACACCTTATTTTTAAGTTTATGTACTCATATTTTGAAATTATAGTCGTATTCTATAACCGAGAGTCCCATGATCGTGCGGTCAGTTTCTACGTGTTACATTGGTCCCGTGAGAGGTGTTGGTGCCTCTCACGGTACTGTACGGGGGCTATTTTGTGTTTTAACCCTCTAACGCCTTATTTTTAAGCTTAAGTCCTCTTATTTTCAAATTATCATCATATTCTCAAATCGAGAGCCCCATGATCGAGCGATCTGTTCCTACGAGTTGCATTGGTCCCGTGTGAGGTGTTGGTGCCTCTCATAGGGCCGTTCGGGGGCTGTTTTGAGTTTTTGCCTTCTAACGCCATGTTTTTAAGCCTAAGTCCTCATATTTTCAAATTATCATCGTATTCTCAAATTAGGAATTCTGGGATCGCGCGGTCAGTTCCTACAAGTCACATTGGTCCCGTGTGAGGTGTTGGTGCCTCTCACGGAGCCGTTTGGGGGCTATTTTGGGTTTTTAGCTTCTAAGGCCTTGTTTTTAAGCATAAGTCCTCATATTTTATAATTATTATCATATTCTCAAACTGGGAGTCCCGTGACTGCGCGGTCAGTTCCTACGAGTTATATTGGTGCCGTGTGAGGTGTTGGAGACTCTCACGGCGCCGTTTGGGGGTTGTTTCTTATTTTCACCCTCTAATGCCTTATTTTTAATCTTAAGTCCTCATATTTTCAAATTATCATCGTATTCTCAAATTGGGAGTCCCTTGATAGCGCAGTCACTTCCTACGAGTTACGTTGGTCCCGTATGAGGTGTTGGTGCCTCTCATGGGGCCGTTTAGGAGTTGTTTCTAACTTTTACCTTCTAACACCTTATTTTTAAGCTTAAGTCCTCATATTTCAAAATTATCATCGTATTCTCAAATCGGGAGTCCCTTGATCACGCAGTCACTTCCCACGAGTTACATTGGTCCCGTATGAGGTGTTAGTGCCTCTCATGGGGCCGTTCAGGGGTTGTTTCTAGCTTTTACCTTCTAACGCCTTATTTTTAAGCTTTAGTCCTCATATTTTATAATTATAGTCATATTCTCAAATAGGGAGTCCCTTGACTGTGCGGTCAATTCCTACGAGTTACATTGGTCCCGTGTGAGGTGTTGGTGCCTCTCACGGGGTCGTTCGGGGGTTGTTTTCGATTTTAACCTTCTGATGCCTTATTTTTAAACTCAAGTCCTCATATTTTCAAATTATCATTGTATTCTCAAACCGGGTGTCTCGTGATCGTACGGTCATTTCCTACGTGTTACATTGGTCCCATGAGAGGTATTGGTTCCTCTCACGGGGCCGTACGGTGGTTATTTTATGTTTTCACGCTCTAACGCCTTATTTTTAAGCTTAAGTCCTCATATTTTAAAATTATCATCGTATTCTCAAACCGATAGTCCCGTGGTAACGCGGCCAGTTCCTACATGTTACATTAGTCTCTTAAGAGGTGTTGGTGCCTCTCAGGGGATCGTAAGGGGGTTGTTTCGTGTTTTCATCCTATAGTGCCTCATTTTTAAGCACAAGACCTCATATTTTTAAATTATCATCGTATTCTCAAATCGGGAGTCTCGTGATCACGCGGTTAGTTTGGACGTGTTACATTAGTCCCGTGAGAGGTGTCGGTGCCTTTCACGGGACCTTGCGGGGGCTATTTCCTTGTTTTCACTCTTTAACGCATTATTTTTAAGCTAAAGTCCTCGTATTTTAAAATTATTGTCGTATTCTCAAATCCGCAGCCCTTTGATCACACGATCAGTTCCTACAACTTACATTGGTCCTGTGTGAGGTGTTGGTGCCTCTCACGGGGCCGTTCAGGGGCAGTTTCAGGTTTTTACCTTCTAACGCCTCATTTTTAAGCTTAAGTCCTCATATTTTCAAATTATAGTCGTATTCTCAAATCGGGAGTCTCATGACTGTGCGGTCAGTTCCTACGAGTTACATTGGTCCCGTTGAGGTGTTGGTGCCTCACATGGGGCCGTTCGGGGGTTGTTTTCGGTTTTTAGCATCTAAGGTCTTGTTTCTAAGCATAAGTCCTCATATTTTAAAATTATAATCGTATTCTAAAATTGGGAGTCCCGTGATCTCGCAATCAATTCCTATGAGTTACATTGTTCCCGTGTTAGGTGTCGGTGCCTCTCACGGGGCCGTAGGTGGTTGTTTCTCATTTTCACCCTCTAATGCCTTGTTTTTAAGCTCAAGTCCTCATATTTTCAACCTATCGTTGTATTCTCAAACCGAGAGTCCTGCGATCGCGCAGTCAATTCCTACGTGTTACATTGGTCACGTGAGAGGTGTTGGTGCCTCTCACGGGACCGTACAGGGTTTATTTCGTGTTTTCACCCTCTAGTGCCTTATTTTTTACGCTCGAATACTCATATGTTCAAATTATCATCGTATTCTCAAATCGGGAGTCCTGTGATCGTACGGTAAGTTCGGACATGTTACATCGGTCCTATGAGAGGTGTTGGTGCCTCTTACGGGATCGTACGGGGGATATTTCGTGTTTTCACCTTCTAACGCCTTATTTTGAAGCTTAAGTCCTCATATTTTCAAATTATCATTTCATTCTCAAATTGGGAGTCTCGTGATCACGCGATCAATTCCTACGAGTAACATTGGTCCCGTAAGAGTTGTCCGTGCCTCTCACGTGGCCGTTCGGGGGATGTTTCGAGTTTTTACCTTCTAACACCTTATTTTTAAGTTTATGTACTCATATTTTGAAATTATAGTCGTATTCTCAAACCGAGAGACCCATGATCGTGTGGTCAGTTTCTACGTATTACATTGGTCCCGTGAGAGGTGTTGGTGCCTCTCATGGTACTGTATGGGGGTTATTTCGTGTTATAACCCTCTAACGCCTTGTTTTTAAGCTTAAGTCCTCATATTTTCAAATTATCATCATATTCTCAAATCGAGAGTCACGTGATCGAGCGATCTGTTCCTACGAGTTGCATTGGTCCCGTGTGGGGTGTTGGTTCCTCTCACAGAGCCGTTTGGGGGCTATTTTGGGTTTTTAGCTTCTAAGGTCTTGTTTTTAAGCTTAAGTCCTCATATTTTATAATATTTATCATATTCTCAAACTGGGAGTCCCGTGACTGCGCGGTCAGTTCCTACGAGTTACATTGGTGCCGTGTGAGGTGTTGGAGACTCTCACGGGGCCGTATGGGGGTTGTTTCTTGTTTTCACCCTCTAATGCCTTATTTTTAATCTTAAGTCCTCATATTTTCAAATTATCATCGTATTCTCAAATTGGGTGTCCCTTGATCGTGCAGTCACTTCCTACGAGTTACGTTGGTCCCGTATGAGGTGTTGGTGCCTCTCATGGGGCCGTTCAGGGGTTGTTTCTAGCTTTTACCTTCTAACACCTTATTTTTAAGCTTAAGTCCTCATATTTTCAAATTATCATCGTATTCTCAAATTGGGAGTCCCTTGATCACGCAGTCACTTCCCACGAGATACATTGGTCCCGTATGAGGTGTTAGTGCCTCTCATGGGGCCGTTCAGGGGTTGTTTCTAGCTTTTACCTTCTAATGCCTTATTTTTAAGCTTAAGTCCTCATATTTTATTATAGTCATCTTCTCAAATAAGGAGTCCCTTGACTGTGCGGTCAATTCCTACGAGTTACATTGGTTCCGTGTGAGGTGTTGGTGCCTCTCACGGAGTCGTTCGGAGGTTGTTTTCGATTTTAACCTTCTAACGCCTTATTTTTAAACTCAAGTCCTCATATTTTCAAATTATCATTATATTCTCAAACCGGGTGTCTCGTGATCGTACGGTCATTTCCTACGTGTTACATTGGTCCCATGAGAGGTATTGGTGCCTCTCACGGGGCCATACGGGGGTTATTTTATGTTTTCAAGCTCTAACGCTTCATTTTTAAGCTTAAGTCCTCATATTTTAAAATTATCATCGTATTCTCAAATCGTGAGTTCCGTGATCATGCGGTCAGTTCCTACATATTACATTAGTCCCATGAGAGGTGTTGGTGCCTCTCAGGGGATCGTAAGGGGGTTGTTTCGTGTTTTCACCCTATAGTGCCTTATTTTTAAGCATATGTCCTCATATTTTCAAATTATCATCGTATTCTCAAATCAGGAGTCCCATGATCATGCGGTCAGTTCTTATGTGTTACATTGGTCCCGTGAGAGGTGTCAGTGCCTCTCACGGGACCGTGCGGGGGCTATTTCATGTTTTCACTCTCTAACGCATTATTTTTAAGATAAAGCCCTAATATTTTAAAATTATTGTCGTATTTTCAAATCCGCAGTCCCTTGATCACGAGATCAGTTCCTATAACTTACATTGGTCCTGTGTGAGGTGTTGGTGCCTCTCACGGGGCCGTTCAGGGGCAGTTTCAGGTTTTTACCTTCTAATGCCTCATTTTTAAGCTTAAGTCCTCATATTTTCAAATTATAGTCATATTTTCAAATCGGGAGTCTCATGACTGCGCGGTCAGTTCCTACGAGTTACATTGGTCCCATTGAGGTGTTGGTACCTCTCACGGGGTCGTTCGGGGGTTGTTTTCAATTTTTAGCGTCTAAGGTCTTGTTTCTAAGCTTAAGTCCTCATATTTTAAAATTATAGTCGTATTCTAAAGCTAGGAGTCCCGTGATCGCGTGGTCAATTCCTATGAGTTACATTGGTCCCGTGTTAGGTGTTAGTGCCTCTCACGGGGCCGTAGGTGGCTGTTTCTCATTTTCACCCTCTAATGCCTTGTTTTTAAGCTCAAGTCCTCATATTTTCAACTTATCTTCGTATTCTCAAATTGGGAGTCCTGCGATCGCGTAATCAATTCCTACGTGTTACATTGGTCACGTGAGAGGTTTTGGTGCCTTTCACGGGACCGTACGAGGGTTATTTCATGTTTTCACCCTCTAATGCCTTATTTTTATGCTCAAGTCCTCATATTTTCAAATTATCATCGTATTCTCAAATCGGGAGTCCTGTGATCGTACGATAAGTTCTGAAATGTTACATTAGTCCTATGAGAGGTGTTGGTGCCTCTTACGGGATCGAACGGGGGCTATTTCGTGTTTTCACCTTCTAACGCCTTGTTTTTAAGCTTAAGTCCTCATATTTTCAAATTATCATTGCACTCTCAAATTGGGAGTCTCGTGATCGCGCGATTAGTTTCTACGAGTAACATTGGTCCCGTAAGAGTTGTTCCTCCCTCTCACGGGGTCGTTCGGGGGCATTTTTGGGTTTTTACCTTTCAACGCCTTATTTTTAAGCTTATGTACTCATATTTTCAAATTATAGTTGTATTCTCAAACCGAGAGTCCCATGATCATGCGGTCAGTTAGTACGTGTTACATTGGTACCGTGAGAGGTGTTGGTGCCTCTCACGGGACCGTACGGGGGCTATTTCGTGTTTTAACCCTCTAACGCCTTGTTTTTAAGCTTAAGCCCTCATATTTTCAAATTATCATCATATTCTCAAATCAAGAGTCCCGTGATCGTGCAGTCAGTTCCTACGAGTTGCATTGGTCCCATTTTTAAGCTTAAGTTCTAATATTTTAAAATTATGATTGTATTCTCAAAATGGAAGTCCTTAATCGTGAAGTCACTTCCAACTAGTTATATGGGTCCCCTGTGAGGTGTTAGTGCCTCTCATGGGGCCGTTCGGGGGCTGTTTTGAGTTTTTGCCTTCTAACGCCATGTTTTTAAGACTAAGTCCTTATATTTTCAAATTATCATCGTATTCTCAAATTAGGAATCCTGGGATCGCGCGATCAGTTCCTACGAGTCACATTGGTCCCGTGTGAGGTGTTGGTGCCTCTCACGGAGCCGTTCAGGGGCTATTTTGGGATTTTAGCTTCTAAGGTCATATTTTTAAGCTTAAGTCCTCATATTTTCAAATTATTGTCATATTCTCAAACTGGGAGTCCTGTGACTGCGCGGTCAGTTCCTACGAGTTACATTGGTGCCGTGTGAGGTGTTAGAGCTTCTCACGGGGCCGTATGGGGGTTGTTTCTTATTTTCACCCTCTAATGCCTTATTTTTAAGCTCAAGTCCTTATATTTTCAAATTATGGTTGTATTTTCAAATTGAAAGTCCCTTGATCGCGCTATCACTTCCTACGAGTTATATTGGTTCCCGGTGAGGTTTTAGTACCTCTCATGGGGCCGTTCAAGGGTTGTTTCGAGCTTTTACCTTCTAACACCTTGTTTTTAAGCTTAAGTCCTCATATTTCCAAATTATAGTCATATTATCAAATCGGGAGTCCCATGACTACGCGGTCAGTTCTTACGAGTGACATTAGTCCCGTGTCAGGTGTTGGTGCCTCTCACGGGGTCGTTCGGGGGCTGTTTTGGATTTATTATCTTCTAACGCCTTATTTTTAAGATCAAGTCCTCATATTTTAAAATTAGTGTCATATTCTCAAACTGGGTGTCTCGTGATCGCGTGATTAATTTCTACGTGTTACATTGGTCCCATGAGAGGTGTTGGTTCCTCTCACGGGGCCGTACGGGGGTTGTTTTATGTTTTCATACTCTAATGCTTTATTTTTAAGCTTAAGTCCTCATATTTTCAAATTATCATCGTATTCTCAAATCGGGAGTCTCATTATCGTGCGATCAGTTCCTACGGGTTACATTAGTCCCTTGAGTGGGGTTGGTGCCTCTTAGGGGATCGTACGGGAGCTATTTCATGTTGTCACTCTCTAAATCCTTATTTTTAAGCTAAAGTCCTCATATTTTCAAATTATCATCGTATTCTCCAATCGGTAATCCCGTGATCACGCGATCAGTTCCTACGAGTTACATTTGTCCCGTGTGAGGTGTTGGTGCCTCTCACGGGGCTGCTTGGGTGCTGTTTTGGATTTTTACATTCTAGCGTCGTGTTTTTAAGCTTACGTCCTCATATTTTCAAATTATAGTCATATTCTCAAACTGGAAGTCCCGTGACTGCGCGGTCAGTTCCTACGAGTTACATTGGCCCCATGAGAGGTTTTGGTGCCTCTCACGGAGCTGTACGGGGGTTTATTCTTTTTTTCACCCTCTAATGCCTTATTTTTAAGCTCAAGTCCATATATTTTCAAATTATCATCGTATTCTCTAATCAGGTATCTTGGGATTGCACGGTCAGTTCCTACGAGTTACATTGGTCCCACGTGAGGTGTTGGTGCCTCTCACGGGGCCGTTCGGGGGTTATTTTGAGTTTTTACCTTCTAACGCCATGTTTTTAAGCCTAAGTCCTCATATTTTCAAATTATCACCGCATTCTTAAATCGGGAGTCTCGTGATCGCACGGTTAGTTCTTACGAGTTACATTGGGCCCGTGTGAGGAGTTGGTACCTCTCACGGGGCCGTTCGGGGGCTGTTTTGAGTTTTTACCTTCTAACACCTTGTTTTTAAGCTTAAGTCTGCATATTTTCAAATTATAGTTGTATTCTCAAACCGACAGTCCCGTGACTACGCGATCAGTTCCTACGAGTTACATTGGTCCCGTGTGAGGTGTTAGTGCCTCTCACGGTGCCGTACGGGGGTTGTTTCATATTTCCACCCTCTAATGCCTTAATTTTAAGCTCAAGTAATCATATTTTCAAATTATCATCGTATTCTCAAATTGGGAGTCCCGTGATCGCGCGGTCAGTTCTTTCATGTTACATTGGTCAGGTGAGAGGTGTTGGTACCTCTCACGGGACCGTACGGGGCTATTTCATATTTTCACCTTCTAATGCCTTATTTTTAAGATTTAGTCCTCATAATTTTAAATTATCATCGTATTCTCAAACCGAGAGTCTCGGGATTGCGTGGTGAGTTCCTATGTGTTACATTGGTCCCGTGAGAGGTGTTGGTGCGTCTCACGGGACTGTACAGGGGCTATTTCATGTTGTCACTCTCTAACGCCTTATTTTTAAGCTAAAGTCCTCATATTTTCAAATTATCATCGTATTCTCAAATCGGAAGTCCCGTGATCACGTGATCAGTTCCTACGAGTTACATTGGCCCCATGAGAGGTTTTGGTGCCTCTCACGGAGCTGTACGGGGGTTTATTCTTTTTTTCACCCTCTAATGCCTTATTTTTAAGCTCAAGTCCACATATTTTCAAATTATCATCGTATTCTCTAATCAGGTATCTTGTGATTGCGCAGTCAGTTCCTACGAGTTACATTGGTCCCACGTGAGGTGTTGGTGCCTCTCACGGGGCCGTTCGGGGGTTATTTTGAGTTTTTACCTTCTAACACCATGTTTGTAAGCCTAAGTCATCATATTTTGAAATTATCACCGTATTCTTAAATCGAGAGTCCCATGATCGCACGATTAGTTCTTACGAGTTACATTGGGCCCGTGTGAGGAGTTGGTGCCTCTCACGGGACCGTTCGGGGGCTGTTTCGAGTTTTTACCTTCTAACACCTTGTTTTTAAGCTTAAGTCCGCATATTTTCAAATTATAGTTTTATTCTCAAACCGACAGTCCCGTGACTGCGCGATCAGTTCCTACGAGTTACATTGGTCCCGTGTGAGGTGTTGGTGCCTCTCATGGGGCCGTACGGGGGTTGTTTCATGTTTCCACCCTCTAATGCCTTAATTTTAAGCTCAAGTCGTCATATTTTCAAATTATTATCGTATTCTCAAATTAGGAGTCCCGTGATCGCGCGGTCAGTTCTTACATGTTACATTGGTCACGTGAGAAGTGTTGGTGCCTCTCACGGGACCGTACGGGGATATTTCATATTTTCACCTTCTAATGCCTTATTTTTAAGATTTAGTCCTCATAATTTTAAGTTATCATCGTATTCTCAAGCCGGGAGTCTCGTGATTGCGCGGTGAGTTCCTACGTGTTACATTGGTCCCGTGAGAGGTGTTGGTACCTCTCACGGGACTGTGCAGGGGCTATTTAATGTTGTCAGCTAAAGCCCTCATATTTTCAAATTATCATCGTATTCTCAAATTGAAAGTCCCGTGATCACGTGGTCAATGCCTACGACTAACATTGATCCCATGTGAGGTGTTGGTGCCTCTCATTCGACCGTTCGGGAGCTGTTTCGGATTTTTACATTATAAGGCCTTGTTTTTAAGCTTACGTCCTCATATTTTCAATTATAGTCGTATTCTCAAACCGGACTGCACGTTTAGTTCCTACGAGTTACATTGGTCCCATGAGAGATTTTGGTGCCTCTCACGTGACCGTACGGGGTCTTGTTCTTTCTTTTACCCTCTAATGCCTTGTTTTTAAGCTCAAGTCCATATATTTTCAAATTATCATCGTATTCTCAAATCGGGTATCCTGTGATTGCACGGTAAATTCCTACGAGTTACATTGGTCCCGTGTGAGGTGTTGGTGCCTCTCACGGGGCGTTCGGGGGTTATTTTGTGTTTTTTCCCTCTAACGCCATGTTTTTAAGCCTAAGTCCTCATATTTTCAAATTATCAGCGTATTCCTTAATCGGGAGTCCCGTGATCGCGTGGTTAGTTCTTACGAGTTACATTGGGCCCGTGTGAGGTCTTGGTGCCTCTCATGGGGACGTTTGGGGGTTATTTTGGGTTTTTAACTTACAACGCCTTATTTTTAAGCTTAAGTCCTCATATTTTCAAATTATAGTCATAGTCTAAAAGCGATCGTCCCATGACTGCCCAATCAGTTCCTATGAGTTACATTGGTCCCGTGTGAGGCGTAGTGCCTCTCACGGGGCCGTACAGGGGTTGTTTCATGTTTTTTACCCTCTAATGCCTTGTTTTTAAGCTCAAGTTGTCATATTTTCAAATTATCATCATATTCTCAAATCGGGAGTTCCGTGATCGCGTGGTCAGTTCCTACGTGTTACATTAGTCACGTGAGAGGTGTTGGTGCCTCTCAGCGGACCGTACGGGGGCTATTTCGTCTTTCCACCTTCTAACGTCTTGTTTATTAGCTTAAGTCCTCATATTTTCAAATTATCATCGCATTCTCAAATCGGGAGTCCTGTGATCGCACGGTTAGTTCCTATTAGTTATATTGGTCCCGTGTGAGGCGTTGGTGCCTCTCACGGGGCAGTTCGGGGGCTGTTTCTAGTTTTTTCCTTCTAACGCCTTATTTTTAAGCTTAAGTCCTCGTATTTTAAATTATAGTCATATTCTCAAACCGGGAGTCCTATGACTGCGCGATCAGTTCGTACAAGTTACATTGGTCATATGTGAGGTGTTAGTGCCTCTTACAGGGGTTGTTTCGTGTTTTCACCCCCTAATGCCTTGTTTTGAAGCTTAAGTCCTCATATTTTCAAATTATCATCATATTCTCAAATCGAGAGTCCCATGATCATGCGGTCAGTTACTACGAGTTACATTGGTCCCATGTGAGGTGTTGGTGCCTCTTACGAGGTCATTCGGGGGTTGTTTCTAATTTTTACCTTCTAACGCCTTATTTTTAAACTTATGTCCTCATATTTTCAAATTATAGTCATATTCTTAAGTCGTGACTCCCATGACTACGCGGTCAGTTCCTATGAGTTACATTGGTCCCGTGTGAGGTGTTAGTGATTCTCACGGGGCCGAACGGGGGTTGTTTCATGTTTTCATCTTCTAATGCCATGTTTTTAATTTCAAGTCCTCATATTTTCAAATTATCATCATATTCTCAAACCATAAGTGTCGTCATCGCGCGGTAAGTTCCTAGTCATTAAATTGGTTCCGTGAGAGGTGTTGGTGCCTCTCATAGGACCGTATGGGGGCTATTACATATTTTCACCATCTAATGCCATGTTTTTAAGCCCAAGTCTAGAAATTTGCAAATTATCATCGTATTCTCAAACCGAGAGTCCCGTGATAGGGTGGTCAGTTCCTACGAGTTACATTGGTAACGTGTGAGGTGTTGGTACCTCTCACGGGGCCGTTCGAGCGTTATTTCAAGTTTTTACCTTCTAAAGCCTTATTTTTAAGCTTATGTACTAATATATTCAAATTATAGTCATATTCTCAAATCGGGAGTCCCGTGATCGTGCTACGTTGCAATTCGGGTTAGTCGTGTCATTTTCGGGTCGCGTTGATTTTTATTCTAGTATAAGTTTTGGGTACTCTAAAATCTATACAAGCTAATCGGGTCATTTTGGCTTCTTACCATAAACGGGTTATCGGGTCAAAAATTTCCAGCTCTACGTTTGACATTGGTCCCGTGAGAGGTGTTGGTGCCTCTCACGGGACCGTATGGGGGCTATTTCGTGTTTTCACCCTCTAACGCCTTATTTTTATGCTTAAGTGCTCATATTTTCAAATTATCATCGTATTCTCAAATCGAGAGTCCCTTGATCATGCGGTCAGTTCCTACGAGTTACATTTGTCCCGTGTGAGGTGTTGGTCACGGGGCCGTTCGGTGGTTGTTTCTAGTTTTTACCTTCTAACACCTTATTTTTAAGCTTAAGACCTCATATTTTCAAATTATAGTCATATTCACAAGCCTAGAGTTCCATGACTATGCGGTCAGTTCCTACGACTTACATTAGTCCCGTGTGAGGTATTAGTGCATCTCACGGGGCCGTATGGGGATTGTTTCATGTTTTCACCTTCTAATGCCATTTTTTAAGGTCAAGTCCTCATATTTTCAAATTTTCATCGAATTCTCAAATTGGAAGTGTCATGATTGCGCGGTCAGTTCCTACTCGTTACATTGGTTCCGCGAGAGGTGTTAGTGCCTCTCACGGGACCGTTCGGGGGCTATTTTGTATTTTCACCCTCTAACGCCATGTTTTTAAGCCTAAGTCTAGAAATTTGTGAATTATCATCGTATTCTCAACCGAGAGTCCCGTGATTGGGCGGTCAGTTCCTACGAGTTACATTGGTACCGTGTGAGGTGTTAGTGCCTCTCACGGAGCCGTTCGGGGGATGTTTCGAATTTTTACCTTCTAACGCCTTATTTTTAAGCTTATGTCCTCATATTTTCAAATTATAGTCATATTCTCAAATCGGGAGTCCTGTGATCGTGCGGCTAGTTCCTACGTGTGACAATTGTTCCGTGAGAGGTGTTGGTGCCTCTCACGGGACCGTACGGGGGCTATTTCATGTTTTCACCCTCTAATACCTTATTTTTAAGCCTAAGTACTCATATTTTCATATTATCGTCGTATTCTCAGATCTATCATCCTGTGATCATGCGGTTACTTCCTACGAGTTACATTGATCTCGTGTGAGGTGTTGGTGCCTCTCACGGGCCGTTCGGGGGTTGTTTCTAGTTTTTACCTTATAACACCATGTTTTTAAGATTATGTCCTCATATTTTCAAAATATAGTTGTATTATCAAACTGGGAGTTCTGTGATCACGAGGTCAGTTCCTACGAGTTACATCGGTCCCGTGTGAGGTGTTAGTGCATCTCACGGGGTCATACGGGGGTTGTTTCATGTTTTCACCTTCTAACGCCATGTTTTTAAGCTCAAGTCCTCATATTTTCAAATTATCATCATATTCTCAAATCGTAAGTGCCGTGATCACACGGTCAGTTTCTACTCATTACATTGGTTCCGTGAGTGGTGTTGGTGCTTTTCACGGGACCGTACGGGGGCTATTTATTATTTTCACCCTCTAACGCCATGTTTTTAAGCCTAAGTCTAGAAATTTGTTAATTATCATCGTATTATCAAACCAAGAGTCACGTGATAGGGTGGTCAAGTCCTACGAGTGACATTGGTACTGTGTGAGGTGTTGGTGCCTCTCACGGGCCATTCGGGAGCTGTTTTCGGCTCTCACCTTCTAATGCCTTATTTTTAAGCTTAAGTCCTCATATTTTCAAACTATAGTCGTATTCTCAAACCGAGAGTCCTATCACTACGTGATCAGTTCCTACGAGTTATATTGGTCCCGTGTGAGGTGTTGGTGCCTCTTACGGGGGCTGTTTCGTGTTTTCACCCTCTAATGCCTTGTTTTTGAGCTCAAGTCCTCTTATTTTCAAATTATCATTGTATTCTCAAATTGGGAGTCCCGTGATCGCACGGTCAGTTCCTATATGTTACATTGGTCACGTGAGAGGTGTTGGTGCCTCTCACGGGACCGTACGGGGACTATTTCTTATTTTCACCCTCTAACGCCTTATTTTTAAGCTTAGATCCTCGTATTTTCAAATTATCACCGTATTCTCAAATCGGGAGTACCTTGATCGCGCAGTCAGTTCTTATGAGTTACATTGGTCCCGTGTGAGGTGTTAGTGCCTCTCACGGGGCTATTTCGAGCTTTTACCTTCTAACGCCTTGTTTTTAAGCTTAAGTCCTCATATTTTCAAATTATAGTCTAATTGTCAAATTGGGAGTCCTGTGACTGCGCGATCAGTTCCTACAAGTTATATTGGTCCCGTGTGAGGTCTTGGTGCCTTTCATTGGGCCGTTCGGGGGCTATTTCTAGTTTTTTGACTTCTAACGCCTCGTTTTTAAGCTCAAGTCCTCATATTTTCAAATTATCATCATATTCTCAAATTGGGAGTCCCTTGATTGTGCGGTCAGTTCCTACATGTTACATTGGTCTCGTGAAAGGTGTTGGTGCCTCTCACGGGGCCGTACGGGCTTATTTTATTATTTCACCCTCTAACGCCTTGTTTTTAAGCTTAAGTCCTCATATTTTCAAATTATCATCGTATTCTCAAACTCGGAGTCCCTTGATCGCGCGATCAGTTCCTACGTGTTACATTTGACCTGTGAGAGGTGTCGGTGCTTCTCAAGGGAATGTACGGGGGTTGTATCGTGTTTTCACCCTCTGATGCCTTTATTTTAAGCTCAAGTCCTTATATTTTCAAATTATCATTATATTCTCAAACCGGGAGTCCTGTGATCGTGCAGTTAGTACCTATGAGTTATATTAGTCCCGTGTGAGGTGTTAGTGCCTCTCACAGGGCCGTTCGAGGGTTGTTTCGGGTTTTTACCTTCTAACGCCTTGTTTTTAAGCTTAAGTTGTCATATTTTCAAATTATAGGCATATTATCAAACAACGAGTCCTGTGAGTACGCAATCAATTCCTACAAGTTACATTGACCCCGAGTGAGGTGTTAATGCCTCTCACGGGGTCATACGTGGGTTGTTTCATGATTTCACCCTCTAATGCCATGTTTTAAGCTCAAGTCCTCATATTTTCCAATTATCATCGTATTCTCAAACCGCTAGCCTCGTGAATGCATGGTTAGTTCCTACTTATTACATTAGTCATGTGAGAGGTGTTGGCGCCCCTCACAGGATCGTACCGCATGCTATTTTGTGTTTTCTCCCTCGAATGCCTTGTTTTTAAGCTCAAGTCCTCATATTTTCAAATTATGATCGTATTCTCAAATTGGAAGTCCCTTGATCACGCAGTCACTTCCAACGAGTTATATTGGTCCCCTGTGAGGTGTTAATGCCTCTCATGGGACCGTTCAGGGGGCTGTTTCGAGCTTTTACCTTCCAACGCCTTATTTTTAAGCTCAAGTCCTCATATTTTCAAATTATTATCGTATTCTCAAACTGGCAGTCTCGGGATCATGCGGTCAGTTTCTACGCGATACATTGGTCCCGTGAGAGGTGTTGGTGCCTCTCACGGGGCCGTATGGGGGTTGTTTTCTGTTCACATCCTCTAACGACTTATTTTTAAGCTTAAGTCCTCATATTTTCAAATTATTGTTATATTCTCAAACCGAGAGTCCAGTGATCATGCGGTCAGTTCCTACGTGTTACATTAGTCCAGTGAGAGGTGTTGGTGCCTCTCAGGGGATCGTACGGGGGTTGTTTCTTGTTTTAACCCTCTGATACCTTATTTTTAAGCTCAAGTCCTCATATTTTTAAATTATCGTCATATTTTCAAACCGAGAGTCTCGTGATCATTCACCAGTACCTACGTGTTACATTGGTCTCGTGAGAGGTGTTGGTGCCTCTCATGGCACCGTATTGGGGATATTTCGTGTTTTTTTACCCTCTAACGCCTTATTTTTAAGCTTAAGTCCTCATATTTTTAAATTATCATCATATTCTCAAATTAGGAGTCCCATGATCGCGCGATCGATTCCTATGAGTTACATTAGTCCCGTGTGAGGTGTTGGTGCCTCTCACGGGACCGTTTGAGGGCTATTTCGGGTTTTTACATTCTAATGCCTTATTTTTAAGCTTACGTCCTCTTATTTTCAAATTATTGTCATATTCTCAGATCGGGAGTCCCGTGACTATGCGGTCAACTTCTACGAGTTACATTGGTCCCGTGTGAGGTGTTGGTGCCTCTCATGGTGATGTACGGGGGTTATTTCATGTTTTCACCTTCTAACGCCATGTTTTTATGCTCAAGTACTCATATTTTCAAATTATAGTCATATTATCAAATCGGAAGTCCCGTGAGTGTGCGGTCAGTTCATAAGAGTTACATTGGTCCCATGAGAGGTTTTGGTGCCTCTCAGGGGTTGTACGGGGGTTGTTTCTTATTTTCTCCTTCTAAGGCCTTATTTTCAAGCTCAAGTCCTTATATTTTCAAGTTATCATTGTATTCTCAAACTGAAAGTTCCATAATCACGCGGTCAGTTCCTAGTTGTTACATTGGTTCCGTGAGAGGTGTTGGTGCCTCTCACGGGACTGTACGAAGGCTATTTCGTATTTTCACCCTCTAACGCCCTGTTTTTAATCCTAAGTCTAGAAATTTGTGAATTATCATCGTATTCTTAAACTGAGAGTCCCGTTATAGGGTGGTCAGTTCCTACAAGTTATATTGGTCTCGTGTGAGGTGTTGGTGCCTCTCACGGGACCGTTAGAGGGCTGTTTCGGGCTTTTACCTTCTAAGGCCTTGTTTTTAAGCTTAAGCCCTCATATTTTCAAATTATAGTCATATTCTAAAATCGGGAGTCCTGTGACTTCACGGTCAGTTCCTATGATTTACATTGGTCCCGTGTCAAGTGTTGGTGCCTCTCACGAGGCCGTACAGGGGTTGTTTCAACTTTTTACCCTTTAACGCCTTGTCTCTAAGATTAAGTCCTCATATTTTCAAATTATCCTTGTATTCTCAAACTGGGAGTCCCATAATCTCGCGGTGCATTTCTACGTGATACATTGGTCCCGTGAGAGGTGTTTGTGCCTCTTACGTGGCCCTATGGGGGTTCTTTCATCTTTTCACCCTCTAATGCCTTGTTTTTAAGCTCAAGTCCTCATATTTTAAAATTATCATCATATTCTCAAATTGGGAGACCTGCGATTGCACGATCAGTCCCTACGTGTTACATTGGTCCCGTGTGAGGTGTTGGTGCCTCTCACGGGGCCATTCGGGGGCTATTTTGTGTTTTTTACCTTCTAACACCTTTTTTTTTAAGCTCAAGTCCTCATATTTTCAAATTATTGTCGTAGTGTCAAACTGGGAGTCCCGTGATTGCGCAGTCAGTTCCTACGTGATACATTCTCGGGAGAGGTGTTGGTGCCTCTCACAGGGCCGGACGGAGCCTATTTTATGTTTTCAGCCTCTAACGCCTTGTTTTTAAGCTTAAGTCCCCATATTTTCAAATCATCATCGTATTATAAAACTGGGAGTCCCGTGATCATGCGATATGTTCCAACATGTTACATTAGTCCTATGAGAGTTGTTGGTGCCTCTCAGGTGAATGTATGAGGGTTGTATCAGGTTTTCACCCTCTGATGCCTTATTTTTATGCTTAAGTCCTCATATTTTCCTATTATCATCGTATTCTCAAACTGGGAGTCTCGTGATCGCACGGTTAATACTTACATTTTACATTGGTCCCGTGAGAGGTGGTGGTGCCTCTCACAGGACCGCATGACGGCTATTTCATGTTTTCACTCTCTAACACCTTATTTTTAAGCTTCATTCCTCATATTTTTGAAATTATCATTGTATTCTCAAATCGGGAGTCCCGTGATTGTGCGGTCATCTCCTACGAGTTATATTGGTCCTGTGTGAGGTGTTGGTGCCTCTCACGGGGCCGTTTGGGGGCTGTTTCAGGTTTTTACCTTCTAACGCCTTGTTTTTAAGCTTAAGTCCACATATTTTAAAATTATAGTCTTATTCTCAAACCAGGAGTCCCGTGACTACGTGGTAAGTTCCTATGATTAACATTGGTCCCGTGTGAGGTGTTGGTGCCTCTCAAGGGGCCGTACGGGGGCTATTTCATGTTTTCACCTTCTAACGTCTTGTTTTTAAGCTTAAGTCCTCATGTTTCAAATTATACTCAAATTCTCAAACCAAGAGTCCCGTGACTACGCAGTTCATTACTACGAGTTACATTGGTCCCTTTTGAGGTGTTAATGCATCTCACGAGGACGTACGGGGGCTGTTTCATGCTTACACCCTCTAATGCCTTATTTTTAAGCTCAAGTCTTCATATTTTCTAATTATCGTCGTATTCTCAAACTGGGAGTCCTGTGATTGCCCAGTCAGTTCCTACGTGTTACATTGGTCACGTGAGAGGTATTGGTGTCTCTTATAGGACTGTCAGAGGTATTTCGTGTTTTCACCCTCTAACGCCTTGTTTTTAAGCTTAAGTCCTCATATTTTCAAATTATCGTCGTATTCTCAAATAGGGAGTCCCTTGATCGCGCAGTCAGTTCCTACGAGTTAAATTGGTGTCGTGTCAACTGTTGGCGCCTCTCATTGGACCATTCGGGGGATATTTTATGTTTTCACCCTCTAATGTCTTATTTTTAAGCTCAAGTACTCATATTTTCAAACAATCATTGTATTCTTAAACCGGGAGTCCCGTGATCACGCGGTTAGTTCCTACGTGTTACATTGGTCCCGTGAGAGGTGTTGGTGTCTCTCACGGGACCGTACGGGGGATATTTAATGTTTTCACCCTCTAACGCCTTGATTATAAGCTTAAGTCCTCTGTGACACCCCGACTAATTAAATACCGGGTAGCTACTCCTTTATTAAATTAATACAAAATGCCAAGTTGGTTCAGTTCATAGCATCACTGTCGAAAACATTTTAATATTACTAACCACCTAGTATTTAAAAAGTGAGTTGTCCATTTTAATTAAATTCGATTAACATGCAATAAATGAATTAGGAAAAATTAACATAACCAACAATACAGTCACAATAGGATAACCATCCAATAATAATGAGTCTGGAGGAAAACTCCTCACAACAAACCGAATTCCGAAATAAATAAATACAAAGTCTGCATCACTAAAATTAATTACAACCAAAAGTCTGAAATAACTGAATAAGTAAGATGTCTCTAAAAGGAATGGGCAACATGCCCAACAAATGATAAAAACTGATAATGGAGTCAAGATCGAAGATGGAGGCGTCTACTGTCAAGGTCTTATAACTTCCACAGCAGCTACAGCACGTTTCCTGAATAAAACTCCTATGCATGGTGTCCTTGTGGCTGGGCACCTAAAAAGGTTTTTACAAAAATAGATTTGAAATCAAACGGGTCAGAGCCCGAATGTGAAAATAAATTTTAAAAAATGCAAGTGTTTAATATCATTAAACAGTGAATATAAAGTACATGATAGTGTGTGCACTCACATGAGTTCCTCACCTCTCAACTAATTGTGCACTCCTATCGTACCCGTACCCATTTCTAGTTGCTCCCATATCTATCTAGTCCAATGCAAAATCTAACATTTCTATATGATATCCAACTCAAATCCCAACATCTTCTATTTAATAGAGTATTGTACCTTATTACACAGTTTCCCCACTTTAGCATTTCAATATTATAAATCTTACATTTTCACTTTACAAACCGTTGCTATTACTTATACCCACAATTATTCACGACTATTCATTTCAATCAACAGTATATTATTCTCACCATAAATATACAATACTAGCACCCCGAGGCTAAGCTGCGGTGCTCACATACTCTGCTATCAAATCCCGGTACATCACGTACATAAGGACCACGTATTCCAAATCTCTCAGGAAACATTCAGTAACAACAATCACAAATAGTGGAGGCGAACATAGTTCACATCACATGGGTCACGCACATACCTACGCTCCCATGATCAGCAGACTTATTAACTTCTCAATAAGCCCTTCTCTAACCTATATCCTCGAGGTACCAATCTAAATCCCCCACGTAGGCACACAAAGATTAGATGGCCCTAAACGAATGCCAACCTCCCATGATAGCAAGTAAGGTAGGTATGTCATACATATATAACTACATATACTAAGCATTCTCACATCTTAGATATTAAAAAAAAATTAGTGGTATACTTCTCATTCTTATACCAACACTTAGTGTTATACAAATCACAAGTCCCCGATTTATATGTATTTAAGTTATCAATTATTCTCACTTCGTGATTAGTTACTCACTTCCCAATCCACAAATGTCATCCGGTTCAAGACAATATACTAAGTTTTACTCCTTAATGTACCCCAATCTCCCAACTATATCCACTAGTTAATAAGGGAAGGTTACCTCATCATTTAAATAAGTCTACGGGATACTAGAAATTAATTCAGGCAAAAAAGGCCATTCTGTTAACTCGTTAGAAGTCTCGTTCGAACGAGGTTGTTCGAACGAGTTCATTTGAATGAAGGGCTTTGAACGAAATACCAACTCGTTAGAAGTCATACTGTCATCTCATTAGAAGTTTGTTCGAACGAGGTCGTTCGAACGACTTGGGCAGGTCTTCTAACGAGATGGCAGTTTCAGCCCAAAAAATCCCAATTCCATTTTTCTCAATTCTTCTCTCCTCTAAATCCACCCTAAGACCATCCAAGTTGTGTTTTAACATATATAAACCATTTCTAATCACCCTAGATCATTCCTTATCATATTTAAAGGGTCAAATCTTACAAATTATCATGGAATTAATATGAATCTTCAAATATTTCTCGAAACCCTATGAACATGAACTCCAAATTTTCTTATGCCTAATTACTCATCATAAATCCATTTTTAAATCATTATATATAACTAATCAAGCATTAAATCAGTCCATTATCTTACTACAAGCAAATCCTAACCCAAATTCAAAGTTTCTCCAACAAATTTCATGGTTTTCTTCAAAAAGATCAATATAAGATAATTCCTACACTAAGCATGAAAGACATATTCAATGCATTAAGGATACTAAATCACTTGCCTTATATTGTTCTTCAAAATTTGATGTTGAAGGTTGAAGGTTGATCTCTCCCCTTTCTCTACAGATTTTCTCCCAAGGTTGAAGATGGTGGTTATGGGTTTTCTCTTGGGAACCTTTTCCAACTCTTCCTATAACTCCCATAGCCCTCTAACTTGTCAAATGCTGGTAATGGGCTTAGTGGGTTACTAATAATGTATAATTAACTCTTAAAATTCGTAGGCTTTAATTCCCAAAATTTCAAAATTACCAAAATACCCTTTTAAGTTGCATGTATGGCCCAAAAATGCCCCGGTACCCAAACTAAACCCTCGGCTAGTGTTTTCTGACTATTTCAACCCTTCCGGACTCGTTGGCACACTCAAAATGGCCATTCGGTAGATAAAAATAAAATTCAATTTATAATTCAAATAATTTCATTTCTGACGCGACTGGTACGCGCGTCCCAACTAAATTTCCCAAATTGTCGTATTTCAGTCTCGCAATAATTTTAATCTTTTCAATATTCATATATTGTCATATATACACAACATAATCAAATACCAACTCACATCTCGTTAGTATTTATATACAGATTAATTCACATCTAACGCCTTGTTTTTAAGCTCAAGTCCTCATATTTTTCAAATTATCATCATATTCTCTAATCGAGAGTCTCGTGATTGCGCGGTCAGTACCTATGTGTTACATTAGTTCCGTAAGAGGTGTTGGTGCCTCTCACGGGATCGTACGGAGGCTATTTCGTGGTTTCACCCTCTAACGCCTTGTTTTTAAGATTAAATCCTCATATTTTCAAATTATCATTGTATTCTCAAATAGGGAGTCATGTGATTGCGTGGTCAGTTCCTACGAGTTACATTGGTCCCGTGTGAGGTGTTGGTGCCTCTCACGGGGCCGTTCGAGGGATGTTTTGGATTTTTACCTTCTAACGCCTTATTTTTAGGCTTAAGTCCTCATATTTTCAAATTATAGTCATATTCTCAAATTGATATTCTCGTGACTGCGCGGTCAGTTCCTACGAGTTACATTAGTTCCGTGTGAGGTGTTGGTGCCTCTCACGGGGCCGTATGGGAGGTTCTTCATGTTTTCACCCTCTAATTCCTCATTTTTAAGCTTAAGTTCTCATATATTCAAATTATCATCGTATTCTCAAATCGGGAGTCCCGTGATCGCGTGGTCAGTTCCTACGAATTACATTGGTCACGTGAGAGGTGTTGGTGCCTCTTACGGGACCGTACAGGGGCTATTTCGTGTTTTCACCTTCTAACACCTAGTTTTTAAGCTTAAGTCCTCATATTTCAAATTATCATCATATTCTCAAATTGGGAGTCTCGTGATCACTCGGTCAGTTCCTATGTTACATTGGTCCCGTGTGAGGTGTTGGTGGCTCTAACGGGCCCGTTCGGGGGCTGTTTACCTTCTATCGCCTTGTTTTTAAGCTTAAGTCCTCATATTTTCAAATTATAGTCATATTCTCAAACCGAGAGTCATGTGAATGCGCTGTCAGTTCCTACATGTTGCATTGGTCCCGTGTGAGGTGTTGGTGCCTCTCAAACCGGGTCGTACGGGTGTTGTTTCATGTTTTCACCCTCTAACTGTTTAAGCTCAAGTCCTGATATTTTCAAATTATTATCATATTCTCAACCCGGGAGTCCCGTGATCACCCGGTCAGTTCCTACGTGTTACATTGTTCCAGGGAGAGGTCTTGGTTCCTCTATCGGGACCGTACGGGGGCTATTTCATGTTTTCACCCTCTAACGCCTTGTTTTTAAGCTTAAGTCATCATATTTTCAAATTATCTTCTAAAATCGAGAGTCCCGTGTTCTCACGGTCGGTTCTTACGAGTAACATTTGTCCCGTGTGATGTGTTGGTGCCTCTCACGGGGCCGTTCGGGTACTATTTCCAGTTTTTACCTTCTAACACCTTGTTTTTAAGCTTAAGTCCTCATATTTTCAAATTATGGTCGTATTCTCAAATCGGGAGTCGCGTGAATGCGCGGTCAGTTCCTACGTGTTACATTGGTCCCATGTGAGGTGTTGGTGCCTCTCACGGGGCCATACGGGGATTGTTTCATGTTTTCACCCTCTAACATTTTAAGCTCAAGTCCTCATATTTTCAAATTATTATTGTATTCTCAACCCAGGAGTCCTGTGATTGCTCGGTTAGTTCCTACGTGTTACATTGTTCCAGGGTGAGGTCTTGGTGCCTCTCTCGAAACCGTACGAGGGCTATTTCATGTTTTCACCCTCTAACGCCTTATTTTTATGCTTAAGTCATCATATTTTCAAATTATGCTCGTATTCCCAAATCCAGAGTCCCGTGTTCGCATGGTCGGTTCTTACGAGTAACATTTGTCCCGTGTGAGGTGTTGGTGCCTCTCACGGGGCCGTTCGGGTACTATTTTTGGTTTTTACCTTCTAACACCTTATTTTTATTCTTTAGTCCTCATATTTTTAAATTATAGTCATATTCTCAATTCGGGAGTCATGTGACTGCGCAACTAGTTCCTACGAGTTAGATTGGTCCCGTGTGAGGTGTTAGTGCCTCTCACACTGCTGTACGGGGGTTGTTTCATATTTTCACCCTCTAATGCCATATTTTTAAGCTCAAGTCCTCATATTTTAAAATTATTATCGTATTCTCAACCCGGGAGTCCCGTGATCACACGGTCAATTTCTACGTGCTACATTTATCCAGTGAGAGGTGTTGGTGCCTCTCACGGGATCTTATAGGGGCTATTGTGTGTTTTCATCCTCTAACGCCACATTTTTAAGCTTAAGTCCTCATATTTTCAAATTATCATCGTATTCTCAGATTGAGAGTCTCGTGATCGTGCGATCAGTTCGTACGAGTAACATTTGTCCCGTGTGATGTGTTGGTGCCTCTCATGGGGTCGTTTGGGGAGCTGTTTTGGGTTTTTACCTACTAACGCCTTATTTTTAAGGTTAAGCCCTCATATTTTGAAATTATAGTTGTATTTTCAAACCGGGAGTCCCGCGCCTGCGCGATCAGTTCCTACGAGTTACATTGGTCCCATGTGACGTGTTGGTGCCTCTTAGGGGCCGTTCGGGTGCTGTTTCGGGCTTTTACCTTCTAACGCCATGTTTTTAAGCTTATGTCCTCATATTTTCAAATTGTAGTCGTATTCTGAAATCGGGAGTCCTGTGATAGCGCGGTCAGTTCCTACGAGTTACACTGGTCCCGTGTGAGGTGTTGGTGCCTCTCACAGTGCGGTACAGGGGTTGTTTCACATTTTCACCCTCCTATGCCTTGTTTTTAAGCTCAAGTCCTCATATTTTCAAATTATCATCGTATTCTCAAACTGGGAGACCCATGAACGCGCGGTCATTTCCTACGTGTTATATTGGTCTCGTGATAGGTGTTAGTCCCTCTCACGGACTATACGGGGGCTATTTCTTATTTTCACCCTCTAACGCCTTGTTTTTAAGCTTAAGTCCTCATATTTTCAAATTATCGTCGTATTATAAAATCGGGAGTCTTATGATCATGCGATCAGTTCCTACGAGTTACATTGGTCCCGTGTGAGGTCTTGGTGCCTCTCACGGCGTCGTTCGGGGGATGTTTTGGGTTTTCACCTTCTAACGCCTTGATTTTAAGCTTATGTCCTCATATATGCAAATTATAGTCGTATTCCTAAATCGGGAGTACTGTGACTACGTGATCAGCTCCTACGTGTTACATTGGTCCCGTGATAGGTGTTGGTGCCTCTCACGGAACTGTATGGGGGCTATTTTGTGTTTTCACCCTCTAACGCCCTATTTTTAAGCTTAAGTCGTCATATTTTCAAATTATCATCGTATTCTCAAATCAGGAGTCCCGTGATTGTGCAGTCAGTTCCTATGAGTTACATTGGCCCGGTGTGAGATGTTAGTGCCTCTCACGGGGCCGTTCTGGGGCTGATTGGATTTTTTACCTTCTATCGCCTTTTTTCAAGCTTAAGTCCTCATATTTTCAAATTATTGTCATATTCTCAAACCAGGAATCACGTGATCATGCGATTAGTTCCTAAGTGTTACATTGGTCCCGTGAGAGGTGTTAACGCCACTCACGGGGCCGTATGGGGGCTATTTCGTTCTTTCACCCTCTAATGCCTTATTTTAAGCTCAAGTACTCATATTTTCAAATTATCATCGTATTCTCAACCGAAACTTCCGTGATCGCGCGGTCAGTTTCTACTTGTTACATTGGTCCCGTGAGATGTTTTGGTGCCTCTTAAAGGACCGTACGGGGGCTTTTTTGTGTTTTCACCCTCTAATACCTTGTTTTTGAGCTTAAATACTCATATTTTTAAATTATCATATTATTCTCAAATCGGGAGTCCTGTGATTCTACGGTTAATTCCTACGAGTTATATTTGTCCCGTGTGAGGTGCAGGTGCCTCTCACGGGGCCGTTTAGGGGCTATTTTTGGTTTTTACCTTCTAAATCCTTGTTTTTAAGCTTAAGTCCTCATATTTTCAAATTATAGTTGTATTCTCAAACCGGGAGTCCTACGACTGCATGGTCAGTTCCTACGAGTTACATTGGCCCCGTGTGAGGTATTGGTGCCTCTCCTGGGGCCGTTCGGGGGCTGTTTTGGGCTTTTACCTTCTAACGCCTTATTTTTAAGCTTAAGTCCTCATGTTTTCAAATTATAGTCATATTCTCAAACCTGGAGTCCTGTGACTATGTGATCAGTTCCTATGAGTTAATTGGTCCTGTGTTAGGTGTTGGTGCCTCTCACAAGGTCATTCGGGGGTTGTTTCATGTTTTCACCCTCTAATGACTTATTTTTAAGCTCAAGTCCTCATATTTTCAAATTATCTTCGTATTCTCAACTTGGGAGTCCCATGATCGTGCGGTAAGTTCTTATGTGTTACATTGGTCCCGTGAGAGGTATTGGTGCCTCTCATGGGACCGTACGGGGGCTATTTCATGTTTTCACCCTTTAACACCTTGTTTTTATGCTTTAGTCTAGATATTTTCAAATTATCCTCGTATTCTCAACCTGGGAGTCCCGTGATGGCACAGTCAGTTCGTACGAGTTACATTGGTCCCATGCGAGGTGTCGGTGCCTCTCACGGGGCTGGTTGGGGGATGTTTCGAGTTTCTACCCTCTAACGCCATATTTTTATGCTGAAGTTTAGACATTAGCATGTTATCCTCATATTCTGAAACCGGGAGTCTAAAATATTTTTAACATATTATCCAACAATCAAACCAATAAATATCCCGTACTCCTTCTAATTATCCCATACTCTTAATTATCCCATACTTTCTAACATACTATCCAACAACGAGCCAATAACCAATAATTATCCAACTGCCAAACCAAACAAAACCAATAATTATCCCGTACTCCTTCTATCATCTAAAAGATTTAATAGATAATGCATATCATTTATATAACTACTTTAGTTAAAGTAAAGAGTATCCGGTGTGTAATGAAGAACTGGCATGTAATGAAGAGTTGATATCCAATTGGTTATATCTGCAATACGTAAACAATGTGTTGTGAAGAACGGGTATGTAAAATTAAAGAAATTACCTCACAATACCACTGAAGAATTAAATTTGTTGCCTGTAATATGTCGTAGATTTACATATGACGCGGATTTACTCCCCCATTTTAACATCTCATTTCGAACGAACATGAGCAACCTGTTGCCTATAATATGTAAAGAAAAGTACACAAAGGAAAAGGAGGAAAAATGTATAATACCAACTCGGTGCCTATAATATCAATGTAGTTGTGATTATTACGTTGCCATTTTAAGGCTTTAAAATACATATCCAATCAAGCTGATCACAACAAATCTTTAACTAAAACAAAACTATATGAAATCAACAGAATTATGGCATACATGTCAAGTTAAAATATGAATGAATGGAATTAAGTTTCCTTTGTTCCATGTCAAGTTGTAGCCTCCTAATATCTTGACGTAAACGTCAAAAAATGCACATTAATCACAAGATATGTGATACACTTTTTCATAGGCAAATCAAGAACACACCCAACAAATTTAATAACATGTACGCTTATCGACACTAGTATCAATTCAATAAATCCAACATAGTATCCAACAACCAACACAACAATATCTCACTGTAGTAATGTGCACACATGTTTGCGACTATTATGTCAAAAAAAAATTCATTTAATTATATTTTGTCAAAAAAAAATCACGACAAGCATATATAATGACATGCATATAACCCACAACAAGGTGGATGTAATTTTTTTTACTTATTAAAAATCCCTTTAATTATATTTTGTCAAAAAAATATAATGTTTAGGGTTTTGATAATATTTTGTCAAAAAAATACACACACATACAATCTAGGATTTATTAACATAATTTATACATACACATACATACAATCTATGGTTTATTGACATAATCTATACATACACACACATACAATCTAGGGTTTTCTAAACCCTAATATTTTTTTTGCCATAAATCTATACATACACACACATACAATATATACATACACACTCATACAATCTAGGGTTTATTGACATAAAAAATAATTTATTTGTTCATAGTTACATATGTAAACACACATATACACATAAATATATGCGTACACACATATATAAACATAAATTTATACATAAACACACATACACACACATATACATACATACATACATACAAACATAAATCAATACACACACAGAAAGAACTTTGGGATTTATATAGAAATAACGAAATAAGGGCACAAATTGGAATGAAATCTATACAAACACCCTTACCTTCAGACAAATAGGAATTAAATCCCACAAATTGCCAGAAAGCGCACAAATCGCCAACCTTTTGATAGAAATGAAATGGCAGCGTTTTTTTTAAGTTCTGAAATTGGTCATGGCCTAGAGTCGTGACCCGCCATGCGCGACCAATAAATGAAGGGTATTGTTGGGTAGCTACATTGAACCTGGTCACGGCCTAGAGCCGTGACCCATCACGCGCGACCATTTTTCCATCACCATCACTGCTCGAATGAGGGATAGTCACGGCCCCAGTCGTGACCCCATATATGTTTGTTTTGTGCTTCGCCATGCCAATGGTCATGGTCCAAGTCCGCGACCCATCTGCGACCAAGCTTGGAGGTAATTTTGGCACGAATTTGGTGCTAATATGGTCACGCCATGGTCACGACCCAAGTCCGTGATCCACAGTGGTCAGGGACTTGGGCCGTGACCACTTCCATAGCATCCATGACTTAGTGTGGTAATGAATATGGTCATGCCAAAAATTGAGATGGTCACGGCCCAAGTCCACGACTAGATGGTCGCGGACTTGGGCACGACCATCTGGGCATGACCATTCGCAGGATTTGGTGTAGTGAAGGTGGACCACCGTCTGTGGACAACTCAAGAGAGATCTGTATTCTATAGAAGTTTTGTGAGTTGGGTATTGTAACACTCTACAGTGTTGATTAAAAAGGTTTTACCCGTAAGTGGTTTTTTCCTCATATTGCCTTCTCTTGTTTGCAAGATTTATTTTATCTACAATATCACGTAGTTGCTTTCTTAGGGTAATAAGATAAAATTTGGACTTATATGTGCAAGACACTTAATTATAGAAATTATCCATAAAGATAGAAAGTATACTCTCAAATTGGTATCAAATCCTGTTGCACAAATTTACTATGTGATCTTTTCTGCAAAAATATTTTTCTCTTGATCTCTTTTTTTTTTAAATTGTTGATCTTTAAAAAAAATCATTTTAATGGAATTTTTTTACAATCGAGTGACCATCTTCGATGGTACAAAATATGCATACTAGGAGGCTAGGATGAGGTATGCTTTAAAGGCAACAGACAAAC
Organism: Sambucus nigra; assembly: GCA_949130495.1. NCBI lineage: Eukaryota > Viridiplantae > Streptophyta > Magnoliopsida > Dipsacales > Adoxaceae > Sambucus > Sambucus nigra. The sequence continues at coordinate 184,759,708 of OX422216.1, forward strand.
ATGTTTAGGTAGTCTGTGAAAAAGGGTGGAATCCTCCCACTGTCACAGTTGATAATGTCATCGGTCCTAACCCTGTCTCATAATGGATAGAGGAAGAATTTAAGTGGATAGGTCTCAATTCTTGTGGTTTGAGTGCCATCTCAGGAGCCGTCACCCATGACAAGTATTGTCGCATTATGACGTGAACCACGTCTAAAGAAGCTTGGGATACCCTCCAGCCCACTCACGAGGGTACAAATGTTGTGAAAGATTCTAAGCTGCTTAATCTCACCACACAGTTTGAAACAATCACAATGAATGAATTTGAGTCTTTCGACAAGTTTTATGCATCGTTGTCTGACATAGCTAACTCGAGTTTCAATTTAGCTAAGAAAATACTGAGACGCGTGTAGTTAAGAAAATCTTGAGAAGTCTTCTTGCCATATTTATTCTTAAGGTTATGGTTCTTAATTCTCTAGGGATCTTAGATACTCTTAGGTTAGAAGAACTTTTTGCAGATCTTCAAACGTACGAGATAGATATGTTCCCAAAAATAATTAAGACTAGGGATAGGAGGTAGCACTAAAAGCCAAATATAAGAAGAGAGAGGAAGTGTCTAAAAAGAGATAGGAAGCGTCGTCCAATTCAAAGTTTGATTATGACATATATGATTTGGCCCTTTTTGCTAAAAATTTCAAGAAATTTCTCAAACTTAAAAGGAAAAATACTTGCAAATATAAGAAAAGTTTTAAGAAAGACAAAAAATTTAAATCGGGCAACAAAATATTTGAAAAAGAAAAGAAATATTTCCTAAAAAAATATGAGGAGAGATGTCATGAGTGTGAGGGAAAGGAACACAAAACTCATGAGTGTCGGACTAGGTTGAAACATCAAAGGAAAGGCAAAGTTATCTTAAATGTCACGCTTAGTGATAGCGAGATCAAGTCTGTGAGTTTGGGAGAAGAATTACCACATGGATGTAACTTCACCACATTCATGTATAGTCACTGTTGATACCAAATTTAGTTTGCTGACATGGCTCAATTGAGTGAAGACACATGGCAATCTACAAACACTTCTGAGGAACTCACACGCTCCGAGGAACCATACTACAACGAGGAACACTGCTTCCCCGAGGAATTTATACGCTCTGAGGAACAAGAACTCTCCGAGGAACTCTTGAGTATCGAGAAGCTTAGGCGGTCCGAGCAACTCAGGCGGTCCGAGCTGCACCTCGAACAAAGCATTAATAGCAGGATAACCAACAGTTTGACTATTCATTAAATGATTATCATTCAGACGCATACGCTTAAGGGGCATTAAATGTATTACCCTTTCATATGTACATCATTTAATGTATTACCCTTTCACATTACAGCCTCAGGGCTATAAATACATTATTCAATCCTCATTGTAAGGGGACCGGAATTTCTTGATAGAACTTGTAATCGAGAATTCCTAAACACTCAGCAATAACAGAAACAGTGGACGTAGGCCATTCTTATAAGGCTGAACCACTTTAAAACTTTTGTGTCTCATTTATTTTATCTGTGATTAAATAATTAGATACGATCTAATTTTTTACATCAACAGATTGGCGCCGTCTATGGGAAACGACTGGTAATATCATTTTTCATCAAAAATAATTCATCACAAATGGCTGATATTCCAGAATCCAGTAATCGAAATGCTGGAAGCCCTCCAAATCCATCTGCTCTGCCAAATATTCCAGATCTGGCTGGAATAATGACAAATCTGGCTCAAGGCCAGACCGTCATGCAAGAAACTATGCGACAACTCATACAAACCCTCCATGGCGGTGCACCAACCCATTCAGGACTGCGAAGTATTCAAAGAAATACCCGTGCACCTTCTTCACGTACTAGACGTACCGATTCATACCGCAATGAGGAGTCTGAAGATTTTTCTTATCAACCTAGATGAACTTCGTCAATGCGAGCCACAGATACTGAACAACGTATCACTCTCTCCCCAGAAAGGACCAGTGCGCTACAAAGATTAAGCAGAGTATCTCCTTTCGATCGATTAGGTCCTAGGAGGAGCAAAAGTCCTCCTAGAGCCCCCATCGAGGAGTTTTCGACGACCATCAGACTTAAGGGAAGGATCTGCCCAGTCGCGACCAGTTGCTCGTCAAGATAGATCCTAGGAAGCCACCTCAACGCGATCAGTTGCTCGAACCAACAGGCCCGAGGAAGGAAATGATGCATGGAAAGGCTCTATTCAAAGGCTGGAGGATAGATTGGGGGAAATGGTTAAAGCTAAGAACCCTCTACAATGAACCTTTATTCGAGGAACACCTTTTGTCCAGGCCATTATAGATTTTCCAACACCATCAAAATTCAAAGCACCTGTTGTGACCCCCAAATATGATGGAAAGACTGACCCCGTCCTTCATATAGAATAATACTAAGCTGCAGCCAACATCTATGCTGTTCCAGATGAGATGAGATGCAGGGCATTCTCGGGAACTCTTACCGGATCTGCTCAAATATGGTATAATAATCTTCCTCGGGGTAAGATCTCAACTTTTCTTCAACTGGCTGAGTTATTCATTGGGAATTTCTATTTTGGGGCAAAGGCTAGTTAAACGAGTAACACATTTGTTAAGTGTTAGACAAAAAGCTGGTGAGAGCACCAGAGATTATATAACTCATTTTAATAACGAGAAACTTGAAGTCATTGATTATGAGGAGAAGACAACGATTACCGCCTTGATGAGTGAACTACTGCCAAACAAGTTGTACTACACTTTAGCCAAAGATCCACCTAGAACCATGTCGGACCTGATGGGAAAAATGTCCAAGATTATGAATGCCGAGGAGGCTATGGCTGCAAAGAAGAACATGGATGCTAAAGAAACCAAGGTGGAAGGTGATAAAGCTAAGAAGAAAGAGCATAAGAACAATGGTAATGACAAACATTCAAAAACTAGGTCGGTATGGGACGTAATGAAGAAATTTGATAATTATACTCCTTTGAAGAAGGATATCAACCATGTTCTAGAAGAAATCAAGAATAACGAGGAATTAAACTGGCCAGAGAAAATGAAGGCAGACCCTGACAAGAGGAATAAGGCAAAGTATTGCGAGTTTTATAAAGATCATGGCCATATGACCAAAAATTACATAGCTCTTCAGAATGAGATTGAAACACTCATCAGACGAGGAAAGCTGACAAGGTATGTTGATCATGGAAGCGAAAGAAGAAACAACGACCGAACAAGAGAGAGGTCTAGATCTCCTCATCGAGCAGAGGAGAACAAGAAAAGAAACCATAAAGTTGATCCCGAAGATGACCCCGATCTTCCCAAGAGACCAAGGCAACCAGAACGAGAGGTATTTTCAATACGCTTTGGGTCATTTGACTGTAATGTTATAACAGGTGGAGATGCAGGAGGAGGAGACCTTACTGCGGAGAGAAAAGCTTACCTCTGTGAGGCTCAAGCTTGCTCATACATTCAATGAATAAATTTAGCTGAGGAGGATCGCCCGAGAAAGGTAAATAAAGAGAAATTGGTCATTGGTTTCTCAAAGAATGACCTCGCAGGTGTTCTATACCCTCATGATGACCCATCGGTGATCAAAATAAGGATGAAGGAAGTAATAATTTCAAGAGTACTGGTCGACAATGATAGCTCGATAGACATCATGTTCTACTCGTGCTTCGATAGTTTAAATCTAAAGCTATCTCAACTGGAGCCTTATCATAGACCCCTCCTCGGCTTTGTTGGAGAGAAAGTACTTCCATTTGGGACGATCAAGTTGGATATATTCATTGGTACGTGGCCTGCTTGTCGAACAGAAAGAATACATTTCTTCGTGATGGATAAGAATGTTCAATCATCATACAATATCATCATGGGAAGAGTAGGATTGAAGAAGTTCAAGGTTGTACCATCTACAGTACATCAATCCCTAAAATTTCCAATAAATTTTGGAGTAGGAGTTGTGAAAGGTGATCAGAAAGTAGCTCGGGAATGATATTATTCATCCGCCGAGCAAGAGGAACTGGAGGAATCAAGGAAAAAGACTACTACCTATCAAGTGGATGAAGGTACAGAAATTGAAACATTGGATCCTAGATATGAGTCTCAACTCGTGAAGGGTCAAGTGGTGGAAGCTACTGAAAACATCATTCTCGACGACGAGCACCCTGAGTGAACTACTCAAGTAGGTTCGTCATTGGAAGCCTCACTAAAAAAGGAATTGATAACTTTCCTAAGAAGCAGAAAGCAAACTTTTGCGTGGAGTCTTGAAGATATGCCCGGAATAGATCCAAATTTCTTATGTCACGAACTCAATGTGAATAAGGAGATCAAGCCAGTGAAGTAGAGAAGAAGAGTGTTCAGCCCCGAGAAGAATCAAGCTATACAGGAGGAAGTCGAGAAGCTCCAGAAAGCTTGCTTCATTGAAGATGTTAAATATCCAGAATGGTTAGCCAATGTGGTGATGGTAAAGAAGAAAAACAATAAGTGGAGGATGTGTGTAGACTTCACCGACCTCAACAAAGCATGACCAAAGGATCACTTTCCACTGCCCCGAATTGATCAACTAGTCGATGCTACCTCGGGACATGAGCTGATGAGCTTCATGCATGCTTATTCTGGCTATAATCAGATTAAAATGAAACCTGAAGACAGGGAAAGTACTTCTTTCATTACCCCTAGGGGAACTTATTGTTATAATGTTATGCCTTTTGGTTTAAAAAATGCAGGTACGGCATATCAGCGGCTGATGAACAAGGTCTTTGCTGAATAAATCAGTTGCAATATGGAAGTCTATGTTGATGATATGCTGACAAAGAGCAAGAAAGCTGTCGAGCATCTAGTTGACTTAAGTCAGACTTTTGATCAACTGGATAAATACCAAATGATGCTGAACCCGATGAAGTGCATATTTGGAGTACGAGAAGGCATGTTCCTCGGGTACATTGTCAACCAACAAGGCATTGAGGAAAATCCTGAAAAGATCAAAGCTCTATTAGGGCTGCGATCTCCAACTACGAAGAAAGAGGTGCAAAGTCTTACAAGACGAGTAGCAGCACTTAATAGATTTGTATCACGAGCAACTGATCGATGTCTCCCATTCTTCAAGACACTCCGAAAGACTTTTAAGTGGAATGATGAATGTGATAAGGCTTTTCAAGACTTGAAGAAATACTTGGGAGAACCTCCACTGTTGTCCAGGCCGGTGATGGGAGAAAAATTGTACTTGTATATAGCAGTATAGGAGAATGCAGTTAGATCGGCGTTGATAAGAGTGGAGAATGGAGTACAAAAATCAATCTACTACACAAGTAAGGCCTTCCGAGGAGCAGAGATCAGATATCCAAGGCTGGAAAAGTTAGCACTGGCGCTGATTGAGGCGAGTAGGAGAATGAGGCCATACTTCCAGGCTCATACTATAGTCGTATATACTGATATGCCGTTGAGGCAAGCCCTTCATAAACCAAAAAAATCAAGGAGATTGATGTATTGGGCAATAGAGCTCGGTGAATACGATATAGTCTATGAACCCAGATCATCACTTAAAGGGCAAGCTGTAGCAGATTTTATAGCAGAGTTCACCTATCTTGATACCCCCGAGGAGCAAAGTTGCTCGCTGATCAACCTGTGGATGTTACATGATTAACAAACACAAGCTCAGCCAAACTTAGGTTGGTAAAAGGGCCAGTGGATGATACAGGATCATCAAATTCGAGCTCAAGCCAACTCCGGTTGGTAAAAGGGCCGGAAAAGATGATCGACGAAGAGCAAGAAATATCAGGGGAGGATGAAAGGAAGCAACAAATATTTCACCAAGGAACTCTAACAGATCAGAAATTTAAAGACGAGTTACCTATATGGAGGGTATATGTAGATGGCTCATCTTGCACAACAGGCTGTGGGGCGGGGATAGTTTTGAGCACTCCGAACGAGGTCGACATGGAATATGCCCTACGTTTCTAATTCAAAGCTTCCAATAATGAGGCTGAATATGAGGCCATGATTGCAGGTCTTAGTTTGGCAAAAATTATGGAGGCGCGGCAGGTTATTGTTTTCAGTGATTCTCAACTGATCGTAAACCAAATAATGGGAGTATATGCAGTCAAAGGAGAATTAATGATCAGATATCACGCAAAGGCAAAGAAGCTGGTGTCAGAATTTGCTACTATTCAGCTGGTCAGAATACCGAGAATGGAGAATGAGAGAGCAGACGCCCTAGCTCGATTAGCCTCAGCTACTCGCACCGAGCTCCGGAGAACAATCCCAATTGAAGTTTTAGTTGGTCGGAGTATAGATGAAGATCTGACGATGAACTTTATTACCCTTGATTTAGGACCATCTTGGATGGATCCCATCAGGGCATATATTGAAGAGGGAGAATTACCAATTGACAAGCTCACAACCAAGAAATTAAAGTTTAAAGCTGCTCGGTATGTATTAACTAACGGTATTTTATATAAATGAGGAATTATGGCAGGTTTGCAGAGATGTGTGCATCCCACCGAGGTGAAAGATTTAATTGAAGAGGTCCATGAAGGGTCCTGTGGAGCCCATGTAGCAGGTTGGATGCTTTTTCAAAAGGTGATGACGCAGGGATACTACTGGCCAATGATGAGGGCTGATTGTATAGCCTATGCCAAGAAATGTGACAAGTGTCAGAGCTTTTTCTCCATTTGAAGAACTCCACAAGCATTGTTGACACCCATAACTTCCCCTTGGCCATTTTCCATGTGGGGAATAGATTTGGTCGGGCCACTGCCAACGACCAGAGGAAGATTCAAATACCTCGTCGTCGCAGTGGATTATTTTACTAAGTGGGTTGAAGCTGAGCCTCTCATCGATATGACGTACGACAAGGTGTACAAATTTATTTGGAAGAACATCATTTGTCGATATGGTCTTCCTCATGCTTTTATCACAGACCATGGAACACAATTTGATAACGAGGAGTTTGCTGCCTATTGTCATCAGTCAAACATTTTGAAGATCCACTCAGCACCAGGCCATCCTCAAAGCAATGGACAAACTGAAGTGACAAACAGAACACTGCAAAATGGCTTGAAGAAAAGACTGGACGATGCAAAAACAAATTGGATCAACGAGTTACAGTCGGTACTGTGGGCTTATCGTACTACTCCCCGAGCAGCAACTGGAGAATCTCCATATATGCTAGCGTTTGGAAGTGAAGCTGTTATACCTGCCGAGTTGGGCCTCCCAACACACAGGGTACTGAATTTCAATTCCCCTGTCAGCGACTTAATGAGAAGATTGGATTTAGACATGCTCGAGGAATTTAGAGAAGAAGCAGCCATCAGGAATGCTGCATACCAACAACGAAACAACTTTGTTCTACAATAAGAGGGTGAAGAAGTGCGCCTTAAAAGAAGGAGACTATGTGCTAAAGAAAGTGATTCAAAAGCACAACAAACTAGAGGCAAACTGGCATGGACCATACCGAGTTACAGAAGTTGTTCGACCAGGAACATACCGAATAGCAACTTTAGAGGGGGAGGAGTTTAAGAATGCATGGAAAGCAGAGCACCTGCTCAAGTATTATCAGTGATGGATATTCTCTCCTTTATTGAAAGTTTTTCGGGGAATACTAGTGCTACACACTACTCGTCAAAACTCGGCAAAACTCAAATTTATTCTCGAAAATGCCAACTAAGGTTGGTCGAGAAACAAATATATTCCTCCGGGAAGTAAAACTTATATTCCTCCGGGAAGTAAAGCTACCTGTATTCCTCCGGGAAGTAAAGCTACTTGTATTCCTCCGGGAAGTAAAGCTACTTGTATTCCTCCGGGAAGTAAAACTTGTATTCCTACAGGAAGTAAAACTGTGTGTTCCTCGGGAAATAAAAGTATTCCTAAAAATGCCTACTTATGTTGTTTAGGAAGTAAATATATTCTCGAAAACGCCAACTAAAGTTGGTCGGGAGGTAAGACTATTCTAAAAAGTGTCAAAGTTGCTCGTTAAGAAAAAAAACCACTAACCGTAATTGGTCGAAAAGGAAAATTTACCGACCTTGGTTGGTCGGAAACATTTTATGAAAACGAGAAAGTGATCGAGCAACATTTTTGATACTCGTAACTTTTTACTAAGTTGATCGATAACCACAAATTCAAACTACTCAACAATAAGTTGGTCGACGAATAACACAATATCATTATCTTTTTAACAGATACACATGCACAAATATAAAGTGTTTTACAAGACAATAACAATTAAGATTGCGAACAAAAATAAAAGTCTTTCATTAAAATCAAAAACAAATTACATTGAGAATGAAATGTATACTAACTATTACATCAAAATTCCTACTCTATTGGTTTCTTCCCCTCTGCTTTTGAAACAGGTTCCTCGCCAGCAGGTGGATCATTTAAAGCAAGAGGAGAATTTAGAAAGTTCAAATCTTTTAACATCCTGATATTCATCATGGATGGTCGATCTAGGAGGTGCTCGGGATGAGATATCTCGACATTTGAATGGAGATTATAGTCGCCGAGATATTTGGAAATCAAGCATCGAGGAATGTACCGAGCAGGGATCCAACTCATATCCAGTTTGAATGGTGGCACGGTTAGGTCAAGCAACCCAGGATCGTGGTAGTCCCACGGGTAATGACCCTGTTCGAGTTGCAGCACACCTAAGGCATTCAACTATCATTACTTGTAGTCCTCATTATTGGCATTCTGGATACGATCGTCCAAGTGGTAGAGAGCCTCGTTGTACCCAGCCATCCAAAACTCCCTGGCTATTTGTGGAATTGATATGTCAATATTTCCAGCTGTTCGTGGAGATTTTTAATGAAGAGTTCCTTGTTCTCCAGGACAGACTTCTGCGTAGAATGCTGCTCTTTCAGGTCCCTGGTCTTCTTTGACATTTCAGCCAATGCCTGGTTCTTCGCCATTAATTGGAAGGCCTGGTTCTCTAAGGCAGATTGAGTCCTCTGTTCCTCGACAGGAATCCGAGTAGCTCTTGCTCATCCCCTAGGAGCTCTTGCTCGTCCACGAGAAGATGTAGAGGAGCAAGATCTCTTCAAGGTCTCCAGTTCGTCCCTCAAGTTGGCGTTCTCAACCTCCAAGAACGAGAATCCCTCATCAGTCACTGGGATCAAGGCTTTTAAAGTGGAAGATGCAGACTTCAACTGTGACAACTCTCTTTGCAAGTTATTATTCTCTTGCTCTAATAATTCAGCTATTTGTCTGCACTCCTCGACCTCAGCCCTCAGAGTTCTCTCCCTTACATCGTAGCCAGCAAAATGCTTCTCGTATCCCTTGTCAGCATTGAGTTGCTGATACTTCTTCTCATACCCCTCGTGTAAAAGGGCAGTGGATTCTTTGTATTGTTGCTGAAGGTCTTCAAGAGTGCCTTGGAGATCCTCGATCATATCATAATAAGCCACATTATTGGCCACTGCACGATCAAGAAGACACTTCAAGTGTTGGTAGGCCTCAATTGCCTGTTTCGAAGCATCTTGGCCAAGGATGTCGACGATTTGTGCTGCACTCAGATCTGTGTGACCAACCTTAAAATATTCATTGCATTGCCGCAACAGCTTTGTATCATGAGCAGACAGTAATTCCATCCTGGCCAGGATCTAGTAGAGGAAGAAAAAGAATTAATCAATAATCAAAACAGAGCATAAAGAAGAGACAACAATATGCAAAAACAAAAGTTCAAGTTTTATTATATCACAAGATTCAGAGTTACATGTTCATGGTTATATTTGACAAAGGAAAAATAAAATAGAGATAAACCCGAATAACTCTACATCGTTTCCTTGTCTCCCAAAACTTTCTCGGGAGGCTGGGACGAGGAGGTAGGTTGCTCGGATGGAGCAGATAGTAGCTGGGGAAGTGATGGAGGTTGCTCGGAGGAAGTAGCAAGTTCCTCGTTTATATACTGGATGACTGGGGGATAAGAAACTTGATCTCCCATCACCATGGAAGACTCTTCGGAGGAAGCTTCGTCCTCTTCTTCGTCTTCAAGAGTTGGAGGGGGGCCAGGGATGTGTCGCTGAAAGAGTTCAGAATTTTCATCCACTTTCATCTCCTGTAGAGCAGCGACCCATCCATACCTAAAGTACTTGAGGCTGTCATATTCTACTTAAGACATCATGGCAGCCAAGCCCTTGTTCCACCCCTTGTCCCAGCCATCGCTAAAAGACTTCTTCACAGCCAATTTTCTATTTAACTTCTCCGAGGAAAGCTTCTCGGACAGAAGGTTTTCAGCAGTCTTCAATTTATTCTCAACCTCCTCCTTCTGCCGACTTACTTCCCGAAGTTGGATTAATTCTTCCTCAGCAACCTTGAGTTTATCTTCAAACTCCTTAGCATTCTTGAGCTTCCCTTCAAGCTCTTTATTTTTCTCCTCCAAGTCCTTTATTTTCTTCTCCAACCTCTTGGAGACTTCAACAACTTGAGCCTTCTCCTTCTTAGTGGAGGTAAGTTTCTTCTCCCAAACATCCTTGTCAGCATCGTACTTCTGACGAGAATCTTCCAAAGACTGCCTCACGCCCATCAAAGCTTCCTCTACACCAGATGAGGAGCTTGAAGCTTTAATAGCTTCATCTTTCTTCAAAATTATATTAAAGCAGCTCACCAACTGTGAAGAGAAAATAAAAGCAAGTCAGAGACAGATATAACAAGGGAAAGATGAAAAGTTCAAAGCAACAAGACTTACAGAAGCAATATGGCAAGCAGCCAATGATGTAACCATGTCCCGAGAAAGGTTCTCTTCAATACCTTGGATCTCGAGAATGATCCAAGTCTTCACCAAGCTCATGGCAGAGCTCGGGGGAACGAAAGTAGGAACACCAGTTCCAGTAGTTGGGGGCTGGGAGATGGTTTCAGCCAAATTGACCGAGGAGCTCTTCTTCAGCTTCCTCGGGGGAGAAGGAATAGATTCAACCAAGGAGGAACTCTTGGTCGGTGATATGACAATCACTTCTCCAGGAGCAACAGCCTTGCTCGGGGCCATTGGGGGCTTCTCTACAACCTTCACAGGAGCAGCCGAGGAAGGCGCATCAACTTTCCTTGTCCCTTCTGGGACGTCAATATTACTTATTTTTGCCTCTCCAGCACCAGAGGCAGGTTTCTCAAAGAGAGTGGGAGGTCTTCTCTTCTTCATCCTTTCACTTAAAGGAATGTGTGACTCAGGCAAAGAACTGGTAGAGGCTGGTACTAGCTGTGCGTCGCTTATTACCGGACGAGCAGTAAAAGAAGTGGTGTAGCTCTTGTACTGCAACAGATATGAAGCTGACCTAATGTGCTCGTCGACAACAGACTGATGCAAACTCCAAATAAGTTTCAAATGTCTTATGTTAACGTCTGCCTCTTTTGGAAAGTTTATTTTACTATCAACTGCAAATAAATAAACATTGAAATATTAGTGGCACATTTTATCAAACATAGAGGAAGCATAATTTCAAAATAAATAAAATGAAATAAAAATAACCTATCCCATTGCCATAAGGAGGGCATCTGGGACCCTGATACACTTCATCTCCAAATAAAGGAGCATGTTGCCAATTTTTTATAACAACTCCGTGCTCAAAATAGTCCCTATTGGAATCCAGGAGATTGACCACTAAAGCCCTATTTAAAAATCTAGTTTTAAAATAAAAAAGTGTTATCACCCACTGCCCATCTATAACAAAACATGATTTTTGGAATTCCTATGCGGGTTCCATGAATTTGATTTAACCTATGAACCCCATTAACTATTCTCCATGTATTGGGGGCTATTCTTGCAGGAACAACGTCAAAATATTGACAAAATTCCAAACATAGAGGATTGGGCGAAAAAGAAAATCCACACTCAGCAACAAAGAGACTGGAGAACCAATGTCCCTCAGCCAAACGGAAATAATCAGAAGGCTCAGAAAGCTCTTCCAGAACAACCCATGAGGGAATAGAAAAATCAGAGCGAAACTTATCAAGAGATTCAACAGGGTAAACCATGATGAATAAAGGAAATGAAGAAGAGGGAAGAAGATCTTACAGAAAAAGAGTGGATCTGTTGACAACGAACGATGAAAAGGATGAACGCACAAGGGAGTAAGACAATGGAAAATTCGAAGTTAAAAATTTGAAAAAGTAGAAGACGATAGGAATGTCTATGACGCTTAAATACTCTGCCTTGGGAAATGGTAAAGTTAATGATTACAAAAAGAAATGATTACGCTACAGGCGGCTAGAAGGATAAAAAGTACACGGAGATCGAGGCGGTTATAAAAAAATTCAAAAAAGCCTAATTCTACGAATTTGGAAGGAGAAATAAATACAAAGGAAACACTCCTAAAAGTCAGGAGGACCATTTAAAATTTCCATATTCTGAGAAAGAATGTTCCACACTCCTCAAATTTTGAACTATGAAACATTGAGGGCTTCTGTTGATACCAAATTTAGTTTGCTGACATGGCTCAATTGAGTGAAGACACGTGGCAATCTGCAAACACTTCCGAGGAACTCACATGCTCCGAGGAACCATACTACAACGAGGAACACTGCTTCCCCGAGGAATTCATACATTCCGAGGAACAAGAACTCTCCGAGGAACTCTTGAGTACCGAGAAGCTTAGGCGGTCCGAGCTGCACCTCGAACAAAGCATTAATAGCAGGCACTACACCAAAAACAGGAAACTGGCACTGTTTAAAACCGTGCCAGAATCAGGCGTGCCAGATTTTCTGGTGCGGTTTAAAACCGTGCCAGATTTTCCAATCTGGCACGCTTTTGGCACGCTTTTAAACTGTGCCAGTTTTTAAATCTGGCACGCTTTTGGCACGCTTTTAAACAGTGCCAGATGTTAAATCTAGCACGCTTTTGGCACACGCCAAAACTGTGCCAAATTATCTATTTTCTGGAACGCTTTTGGCACGGTTATAAAGCGTGCCAGATTGTTTTATAAGCGTTCTCATTTTTATGCATTGGCACGGTTTTGGCACGGTTTAAAACCGTGCCAGATTTTTCAGTTGATTAAAAAAAATAATAATAGGAACCAAATCTGGAAAATCTGCAAATTCCAAATTCGGTAGGAAAAATATTTATTATTTGCAAAAACAAAATCAAGAAAAATCACAAATTATGAATATCGCAGTTTGTTGATAAACTAATGTGCATACAAACTTCAAAAAATTACAAGAGATAATATCAATATAAACCAACACATGACCATAAAAGTCGACAATAACTTCAAAAAATTACAAGAGTTAATAGTTCTCATATCAAAAAAAAATTGGGCAGAGTTTCCTCTATTTTCTGAGCATTCCAAAACTTGCTAACATAAAATCTGCCCATATAAAGCCCATACGGCCATAAAAGTCAACAATAAAACTACTATAGCCAGCACGACCATAAAAATAAACCATAAAACTACGGCAGCCAGCTCGGCCATAACACAAAAAATAGAATCCTGAATATTAACAACACTAAATACACAATCCCCCTGTTGTAAAGCATTGACTTCTTCGTGTGTTCCAAGTAGATAAGAGCTAACGATTGAATGTCATCCTACAAAAAAAATAAGACACAAAAAAGATACAATATTAGTAACCAAGTCATTTTTAAAAATATATTCAAGCAAAAAAATTGCATATACAAGAAGAAAAATTGCATATACGACTACGCGATCAGTTCCTACAAGTTACATTGATCCCGTGCGAGGTGTTTGTGCCTCCTAAAGGGTCGTTTGGGGGCTGGTTCGGGTTTTCACCTCTTAACGGCCTGTTTTCAAGTCTAAGTGCGATTTTTGCAAATTATCGTTATATTCTCAAACCGGGAGTCTCGGGACTACGCGGTCAGTTCCTATAAGTTACATTGGTCCCGTGCGAGTTGTTCGTGCCTCCTACGGGATCGTTTGGGGCTGGTTCGGGTTTTCACCCCTTAACGGCCTATTTTCAAGTCTAAGTGTGATTTTTGCAAATTATCGTCATACTCTCATACCGGGAGTCCCGAGACTACGCGGTCAGTTCCTATAAGTTACATTGGTCCCGTACGAGGTGTTCGTGCCTCCTATGGGGTCGTTTGGGGGCTGGTTCGAGTTTTCACCCCTTAACGGCCTGTTTTCAACTCTAAGTGTGATTTTTGCAAATTCGGGTCATACTCTCATATCGGGAGTCCCGGGACTACGCGGTCAGTTCCTAAAAGTTACATTGGTCCCCTGTGAGGTGTTCGTGCCTCCTATGGGGTCGTTTGGGGGCTAGTTCGGGTTTTCACCCCTTAACGGCCTGTTTTTCAACTCTAAGTGTGATTTTTGCAAATTCGGGTCATACTCTCATATCGGGAGTCCCGGGACTACGCGGTCAGTTCCTACAAGTTACATTGGTCCCCTACGAGGTGTTCGTGCCTCCTACGGGGACGTTTGGGGGCTAGTTCGGGTTTTCAGCCCTTAACAGCTTGTTTTCAACTCTAAGTGTGATTTTTGCAAATTCGGGTCATACTCTCAAACCGAGAGTCCCGGGACTACGCGATCAGTTGTTACAAGTTACATTGGTCCCGTGTGAGCTGTTCGTGCCTCCTACGGGGTCGTTTGGGGGCTGGTTCGGGTTTTCACCCCTTAACGGCTGGTTTTCTTGTCTAAGTGTGATTTTTGCAAATTATCGGTATACTTTCATACCGGGAGTCCCGGGACTACGCGGTCAGTTCCTACAAGTTACATTGGTCCCGTGGGAGGTGTTCGTGCCTCCTACGGGGTCGTTTGGGGGCTGGTTCGGGTTTTCACCCCTTAACGGCCTGTTTTCAACTCTAAGTGTGATTTTTGCAAATTCGGGTCATACTCTCAAATCGAGAGTCCCGGGACTACGCGGTCAGTTTCTACGAGTTACATTGGTCCTGTGCGAGGTGTTCGTGCCTCCTACGGGGTCATTTGGGGGCTGGTTCGGATTTTCACCCCTTAACGGCCTGTTTTCAACTCTAAGTGTGATTTTTACAAATTATCTCCATACTCTCATACCACGAGTCCCAGGACTACGCGGTCAGTTCCTACAAGTTACATTGGTCCCCTACGAGGTGTTCGTGCCTCCTATGGGGTCGTTTGGGTGCTGGTTCGAGTTTTCACCCCTTAACGGCCTGTTTTCAACTCTAAGTGTGATTTTTGAAAATTCGGGTCGTAGTCTCATATCGGGAGTCCCGGGACTACGTGATCAGTTCCTACAAGTTACATTGGTCCCCTACGAGGTGTTCGTGCCTCCTATGGGGTCGTTTGGGGGCTGGTTCGGGTTTTCACCCCTTAATGGCCAGTTTTCAACTCTAAGTGTGATTTTTGCAAATTCGGGTCATACTCTCATATCGGGAGACCTGGGAGTACGCGGTCAGTTCCTACAAGTTACATTGGTCCCCTACGAGGTGTTCGTGCCTCCTACGGGGTCGTTTCGGGGCTACTTCGGGTTTTCACCCCTTAACGGCCTGTTTTCAACTATAAGTGTGATTTTTGCAAATTCGGGTCATACTCTCAAACCGAGAGTCCCGAGACTACGCGGTCAGTTGCTACAAGTTACATTGGTCCCGTGCGAGGTGTTCGTGCCTCCTACGGGGTCATTTGGGGGCTGGTTCGGGTTTTCACCCCTTAACGGCCTCTTTTCAAGTCTAAGTGTGATTTTTGCAAATTATCGCAATACTCTCATACCGGGAGTCCCGGGACTACGCGGTCAGTTCCTACAAGTTACATTGGTCCCGTGCGATGTCTTCGTGCCTCCTATGGGGTCGTTTGGGTGCTAGTTCGGGTTTTCACCCCTTAACGGCCTGTTTTCAACTCTAAGTGTGATTTTTGCAAATTCGGGTCATACTCTCAAACCGAGAGTCCCGGGACTACGCGGTCAGTTGCTACAAGTTACATTGGTCCCGTGCGAGGTGTTCGTGCCTCCTACGGGGTCATTTGGGGGCTGGTTCGGGTTTTCACCCCTTAACGGCCTCTTTTCAAGTCTAAGTGTGATTTTTGCAAATTATCGGCATACTTTCATACCGGGAGTCCCGGGACTACGCGGTCAGTTCCTACAAGTTACATTGGTCCCGTGCGAGGTGTTAGTGCCTCCTACGGGATCATTTGGGGGCTGGTTCGGGTTTTCACCCCTTAACGGCCTGTTTTCAACTCTAAGAGTGATTTTTGCAAATTCGGGTCATACTCTCATATCGGGAGTCCCGGGACTACGCGGTCAGTTCCTACAAGTTACATTGGTCCCCTACGGGGTGTTCGTGTCTCCTACGGGGTCGTTTGGGGGCTAGTTCGGGTTTTCAGCCCTTAACGGCTTGTTTTCAACTCTAAGTTTGATTTTTGCAAATTCGGGTCATACTCTCAAACCGAGAGTACCGGGACTACGCGATAAGTTGTTACAAGTTACATTGGTCCCGTGTGAGCTGTTCGTGCCTCCTACGGGGTCGTTTGGGGGCTGGTTCGGGCTTTCACCCCTTAACGGCTGGTTTTCATGTTTAAGTGTGATTTTTGCAAATTATCGGCATACTTTCATACCGGGAGTCCCGGGACTACGCGGTCAGTTCCTACAAGTTACATTGGTCCCGTGCGAGGTGTTCGTGCCTCCTACGGGGTCGTTTGGGGGCTGGTTCGGGTTTTCACCCCTTAACGGCCTGTTTTCAACTCTAAGTGTGATTTTTGCAAATTCGGGTCATACTCTCAAACCATGAGTCCCGGGACTACGCGGTCAGTTGCTACGAGTTACATTGGTCCTGTGCGAGGTGTTCGTGCCTCCTACGGGGTCATTTGGGGGCTGGTTCGGGTTTTCACCCCTTAACGGCCTGTTTTCAACTCTAAGTGTGATTTTTACAAATTATCGCCATACTCTCATACCACGAGTCCCGGGACTACGCGGTCAGTTCCTACGAGGTGTTCGTGCCTCCTATGGGGTCGTTTGGGGGCTGGTTCGGGTTTTCACCCCTTAACGGCCTGTTTTCAACTCTACGTGTGATTTTTGCAAATTCAGGTCATACTCTCATATCGGGAGTCCCAGGAGTACGCGGTCAGTTCCTACAAGTTACATTGGTCCCCTACGAGGTGTTCGTGCCTCCTACGGGGTCGTTTGGGGGCTAGTTCGGGTTTTCAGTCCTTAACGGCTTGTTTTCAACTCTAAGTGTGATTTTTGCAAATTCGGGTCATACTCTCAAACTGAGAGTCCCGGGACTACGCGATCAGTTGTTACAAGTTACATTGGTCCCGTGTGAGCTGTTCATGCCTCCTACGGGGTCGTTTGGGGGCTGGTTCAGGTTTTCACCCCTTAACGACTGGTTTTCATGTCTAAGTGTGATTTTTGTAAACTATCGGCATACTTTCATACCGGGAGTCCCGGGACTACGCGGTCAGTTCCTACAAGTTACATTGGTCCCGTGCGAGGTGTTCGTGCCTTCTACGGGGTCGTTTGGGGGCTGGTTCGGGTTTTCACCCTTTAACGGCCTGTTTTCAACTCTAAGTGTGATTTTTGCAAATTCGGGTCATACTCTCAAACCGAGAGTCCCGGGACTACGCGATCAGTTGCTACGAGTTACATTGGTCCTGTGCGAGGTGTTCGTGCCTCCTACGGGGTCATTTGGGGGCTGGTTCGGGTTTTCACCCCTTAACGGCCTGTTTTCAACTCTAAGTGTGATTTTTACAAATTATCGCCATACTCTCATACCACGAGTCCCGGGACTATGCGGTCAGTTCCTACAAGTTACATTGGTCCCCTACGAGGTGTTCGTGCCTCCTATGGGGTCGTTTGGGTGCTGGTTCGAGTTTTCACCCCTTAACGGCCTGTTTTCAACTCTAAGTGTGATTTTTGAAAATTCGGGTCGTAGTCTCATATCGGGAGTCCCGGGACTACGCGGTCAGTTCCTACAAGTTACATTGGTCCCCTACGAGGTGTTCGTGCCTCCTATGGGGTCGTTTTGGGGCTGGTTCGGGTTTTCACCCCTTAACGGCCTATTTTCAACTTTAAGTGTGATTTTTGCAAATTCGGGTCATACTCTCATATCGGGAGTCCCGGGAGTACGCGGTCAGTTCCTACAAGTTACATTGGTCCCCTACGAGGTGTTCGTGCCTCCTACGGGGTCGTTTGGGGGCTAGTTCGGGTTTTCACCCCTTAACGGCCTGTTCTCAACTCTAAGTGTAATTTTTGCAAATTCGGGTTATACTCTCAAACCGAGAGTCCCGGGACTACGCGGTCAGTTGCTACAAGTTACATTGGTCCCGTGCGAGGTGTTCGTGCCTCCTACGGGGTCATTTGGGGGCTGGTTCGGGTTTTAACCCCTTAACGGCCTCTTTTCAAGTCTAAGTGTGATTTTTGCAAATTATCGACATACTCTCATACCGGGAGTCCCGGGACTGCGCGGTCAGTTCCTAAAAGTTACATTGGTCCCGTGCGAGGTGTTCGTGCCACCTACGGGATCGTTTGGGGGTTGGTTCGGGTTTTCACCCCTTAACGGCCTGTTTTCAACTCTAAGAGTGATTTTTGCAAATTCGGGTCATACTCTCATATTGGGAGTCCCGGGACTACGCGGTCAGTTCCTACAAGTTACATTGGTCCCCTACGGGGTGTTCGTGCCTCCTACGGGGCCATTTGGGGGCTGGTTTGGGTTTTCAACCCTTAACGGCCTGTTTTCAACTCTAAGTGTGATTTTTGAAAATTCGGGTCATACTCTCATATCGGGAGTCCCAGGAGTACGCGGTCAGTTCCTACAAGTTACATTGTTTCCCTACGAGGTGTTCGTGCCTCCTACGGGGTCGTTTGGGGGCTAGTTCGGGTTTTCACCCCTTAACAGCCTGTTTTCAACTCTAAGTGTGATTTTTGCAAATTCGGGTCATACTCTCAAACCGAGAGTCCCGGGACTACGCGGTCAGTTGCTACAAGTTACATTGGTCCCGCGCGAGGTGTTCGTGCCTCCTACGGGGTCATTTGGGGGCTGGTTCGGGTTTTCACCCCTTAACGGCCTCTTTTCAAGTCTAAGTGTGATTTTTGCAAATTATCGCAATACTCTCATACCGGGAGTCCCGGGACTACGCGGTCAGTTCCTACAAGTTACATTGGTCCCGTGCGAGGTGTTCGTGCCTCTTACGGGATCGTTTGGGGGCTGGTTCGGGTATTCACCCCTTAACGGCCTGTTTTCAACTCTAAGAGTGATTTTTGCAAATTCGGGTCATACTCTCATATCGGGAGTCCCGGGACTACGCGGTCAGTTCCTACAAGTTACATTGGTCCCCTACGGGGTGTTCGTGCCTCCTACGGGGCCGTTTGGGGGCTGGTTCGGGTTTTCAACCCTTAACGGCCTGTTTTCAACTCTAAGTGTGATTTTTGCAAATTCGGGTCATACTCTCAAACCGAGAGTCCCGGGACTACGCGGTCAGTTGCTACAAGTTACATTGGTCCCGTGTGAGGTGTTCGTGCCTCCTATGGGGTCGTTTGGGGGCTAGTTCGGGTTTTCACCCCTTAACGGCCTGTTTTCAACTCTAAGTGTGATTTTTGCAAATTCGGGTCATACTCTCAAACCGAGAGTCCCGGGACTACGCGGTCAGTTGCTATAAGTTACATTGGTCCTGTACGAGGTGTTCGTGCCTCCTATGGGGTCGTTTGGGGGCTGGTTCGGGTTTTCACCCCTTAACGGCCTGTTTTCAAGTCTAAGTGTGATTTTTGCAAATTATCGCCATACTCTCATACCACGAGTCCCGGGACTACGCGGTCAGTTCCTACAAGTTACATTGGTCCCCTACGAGGTGTTCGTGCCTCCTATGGGGTCGTTTGCGGGTTGGTTCTAGTTTTCACCCCTTAACGGCCTGTTTTTTCAACTCTAAGTGTGATTTTTGCAAATTCGGGTCATACTCTCATGTCGGGAGTTCCGGGGCTACGCGGTCAGTTCCAACAAGTTACATTGGTCCCCTACGAGGTGTTCGAGCCAACTATGGGGTCATTTGGGTGTTGGTTCGGGTTTTCACCCCTTAACGGCCTGTTTTCAACTCTAAGTGTGATTTTTGCAAATTCGGGTCATACTCGCAAACCGAGAGTCCCGGGACTACGCGGTCAGTTGCTACAAGTTACATTGGTCCCGTGCGAGGTGTTCGTGCCTCCTATGGGGTCGTTTGGGGGCTGGTTCGGGTTTTCACCCCTTAACGGCCTGTTTTCAACTCTACGTGTGATTTTTGCAAATTCGGGTCATACTCTCATATCGGGAGTCCCAGGAGTACGCGGTCAGTTCCTACAAGTTACATTGGTCCCCTACGAGGTGTTCGTGCCTCCTATGGGGTCGTTTGCTGGTTGGTTCTGGTTTTCACCCCTTAACGGCCTGTTTTTTCAACTCTAAGTGTGATTTTTGCAAATTCGGGTCATACTCTCATGTCGGGAGTTCCGGGGCTACGCGGTCAGTTCCAACAAGTTACATTGGTCCCCTACGAGGTGTTCGAGCCAACTATGGGGTCATTTGGGTGCTGGTTCGGGTTTTCACCCCTTAACGGCCTGTTTTCAACTCTAAGTGTGATTTTTGCAAATTCGGGTCATACTCTCATATCGGGAGTCCCGGGACTACGCGGTCAGTTCCTACAAGTTACATTGGTCCCCTAGGAGTTGTTCGTGCCTCCTATGCGGTTGTTTGGGGGCTGGTTCGGGTTTTCACCCCTTAACGGCCTGTTTTCAACTCTAAGTGTGATTTTTGCAAATTCGGGTCATACTCTCATATCGGGAGTCCCGGGAGTACACGGTCAGTTCCTACAAGTTACATTGGTCCCCTACGAGGTCTTCGTGCCTCCTACGGGGTCGTTTGGGGGCTAGTTCGGGTTTTCACCCCTTAACGGCCTGTTTTCAACTCTAAGTGTGATTTTTGCAAATTCGAGTCATACTCTCAAACCCAGACTCTCGGGACTACGTGGTCAGTTGCTACAAGTTACATTGGTCCCGTGCGAGGTGTTCGTGCCTCCTACGGGGTCGTTTGGGGGCTAGTTCGGGATTTCACCCCTTAACGGCTGTTTTCAACTCTAAGTGTGATTTTTCCAAATTCGGGTCACACTCTCAAACCGAGAGTCCCGGGACTACGCGGTCAGTTGCTACAAGTTACATTGGTCCCGTACAAGGTGTTCGTGCCTCCTACGGGGTCATTTGGGGGCTGGTTCGGGTTTTCACCCCTTAAGGGCCTGTTTTCAAGTCTAAGTGTGATTTTTGCAAATTATCGTCATACTCTCATAACGGGAGTCCCGGAACTACGCGGTCAGTTCCAACAAGTTACATTGGTCCCGTGCGAGGTGTTCGTGCCTCCTACGGGGTCATTTGTGGGCTGGTTCGGGTTTTCACCCCTTAACGGTTTGATTTCAACTCTAAGTGTGATTTTTGAATATTCGGGTCATAGTCTCATATCGGGAGTCCCGGGACTACGCGGTCAGTTCCTACAAGTTACATTGGTCCCCTACGAGGTGTTCGTGCCTCCTATGGGGTCGTTTGGGGGTTGGTTCGGATTTTCACCCCTTAACGGCCTGTTTTAACTTTAAGTGTGATTTTTGCAAATTCGGGTCATACTGTCATATCGGGAGTCCCGGGACTACGCGGTCAGTTCAAACAAGTTACATTGGTCCCCTACGAGGTGTTCGTGCCTCCTACGGGGTCGTTTGGGGGCTAATTCTGATTTTCACCCCTTAACGGTCTGTTTTCAACTCTAAGTGTGATTTTTTAAAATTCGGGTCATACTCTCAAACCGAGAGTCCCGGGACTACGTGGTCAGTTGCTACAAGTTACATTGGTCCCGTGCGAGGTGTTCGTGCCTCCTACGGGGTCGTTTGGGGGCTAGTTCGGGATTTCACCCCTTAACGGCCTGTTTTCAACTCTAAGTGTGATTTTTGCAAATTCAGGTCATACTCTCAAACCGAGAGTCCCGGAACTACGCGGTCAGTTGCTACAAGTTACATTGGTCCCGTGTAAGGTGGTCGTGCCTCCTACGGGGTCGTTTAGGGGCTAGTTCGGGATTTCACCCCTTAACGGCCTGTTTCCAACTCTAAGTGTGATTTTTGCAAATTCGGGTCATACTCTCAAACCGAGAGTCCTGGGACTACGCGGTCAGTTGCTACAAGTTACATTGGTCCCGTACGAGGTGTTCGTGCTTCCTACGGGGTCATTTGGGAGCTGGTTCGGGTTTTCACCCCTTAACGGCCTATTTTCAAGTCTAAGCGTGATTTTTGCAAATTCGGGTCGTACTCTCATATCGGGAGTCCCGGGACTACGCTGTCAGTTCCTACAAGTTACATTGGTTCCCTACGGGGTGTTCGTGCCTCCTACGGGGTCGTTTGGGGGCTGGTTCGAGTTTTCACCCCTTAACGGCCTGTTTTCAACTCTAAGTGTGATTTTTGCAAATTCGGGTCATACTCTCAAACCGAGAGTTTCGGGACTACGCGGTCAGTTGCTACAAGTTACATTGGTCCCGTGTGAGGTGTTCGTGCCTCCTACGGGGTCGTTTGGGGGCTAGTTCGGGATTTCACCCCTTAACGGCCTGTTTTCAACTCTAAGTGTGATTTTTGCAAATTCGGGTCATACACTCAAACCGAGAGTCCCGGGACTACGCGGTCAGTTGCTACAAGTTACATTGGTCCCGTGTGAGGTGTTCGTGCCTCCTACGGGGTCGTTTGGGGGCTAGTTCGGGATTTCACCCCTTAACGGCCTGTTTTCAACTCTAAGTGTGATTTTTGCAAATTCGGGTCATACTCTCAAACCGAGAGTCCCGGGACTACGCGGTCAGTTGCTACGAGTTACATTGGTCCCGTGCGAGGTGTTCGTGCCTCCTACGGGGTCATTTGGGGGCTGGTTGGGGTTTTCACCTCTTAACGGCCTGTTTTCAAGTCTAAGTGTGATTTTCGCAAATTATCACCATACTCTCATACCAGGAGTCTCGGGACTACGCGGTCAGTTCCTACAAGTTACATTGGTCCCCTACGAGGTGTTCGTGCCTCCTATGGGGTCGTTTGGGGGTTGGTTCGGGTTTTCATCCCTTAACGGCCTGTTTTCAACTCTAAGTGTGATTTTTACAAATTCGGGACATACTCTCATATCGGGAGTCCCAGGACTACGCGGTCAGTTCCTACAAGTTACATTGGTCCCCTACGAGGTGTTCGTGCCTCCTACGGGGTCATTTGGGGGCTAGTTCGGGTTTTTACCCCTTAACGGCCTGTTTTCATCTCTAAGTATGATTTTTGAAAATTCGGGTCATACTCTCAAACCAAGAGTCCCGAGACTATGCGATCAGTTTCTACAAGTTACATTGTTCCCGTGTGAGGTGTTCGTGCCTCCTACGGGGTCGTTTGGGGGCTGGTTCAGGTTTTCACCCCTTAACGGCCTGTTTTTAACTCTAAATGTGATTTTTGCAAATTCGGGTCATGCTCTCAAACCGAGAGTGTACAAGTTACATTGGTCCCGTTCGAGGTGTTCGTGCCTCCTACGGGGTCGTTTGGGGGCTGGTTTAGTTTTTCACCCCTTAACGGCCTGTTTTCAAGTCTAAGTGTTATTTTTGCAAATTATCGTCATACTCTCAAACCGAGACTAAGAACTCTAAAAGTTCTAGAGTTTACACCGGAAAGAGACTAAGAACTCTAAAACTTTAATACAATACATTCTTAAATTACTACCATAAGACTTGTGTGCTTATTTTCTTTTTCTATATTCTTATCCGTATAAGATAAAATTCCATTTCCCCCTATTCAATTCCTCATTAATAGAAAAAAACCTCATTATCTACTACTATACTTTTATTTCTTCTTTTTACCCCTATTTTTATCACAATTAGTTGGAGTTCTTTTACCCATTTTGGATTCCTCATTGTTGAAGAAAGTTCATCTTCCGAAAGAGTTTTACGAAAAATGGCACGTAATTTTCAAAACATTATCTTCATTGCAATAACTAAAAACTGTATGACCCCCAAAAGTCGCCAAACTACCAACTGTCATATTATTTCTTAAAAACTGATTCACTTGAAAAAGAAAATAAAAAACATAAAAAATAACTTAGGAGATTAGATGAAACTAAGAGGTTTTGAAGCTGCTATCACCTCTGGGCCTTGTTTGTGGCTTAAAGTTCACATCGTTAGGCTAGCTGCTGGGCACGTGCTCCATGCACCACTTTCAACTAAGGGCAGTCTCAGTGGGAGTTGTCGAGAGGCTTGGGCATTAACCTAGTGGCTAGCTGTAGACATAGAACAAGAAGAGCAATTTTCAAAAGGGGAGGAACACGAGACGCAAACTAGGCCAAATAGCTTCAATCAAAACATAATTCTAGAACTCAAACAGGACATTGCACCAAGGTAATCTCTCTTTAGCATTTTATCAAACATGTAGCATACGACATTTTCAATAGATTGTAACATACAAAAATATCTAGTATGTAAAAGAAATTTATTATGGAGACATAAAGGAAACACGAACCAAAATCCATCGGAGCTGAAACCACGGGCTCTCAGTCATCTTCTCCCTTGTCGTATTATGACCACCTTGAATTATACACAATACTATCCTAAGAAAAAAATAAATCGCAAAATTAGGCATGAGAATATAAAATACAGTGAATAAGAATCAATGTTTCATTTCAGATATACTTCACTAGAGTATGAATTCAACAAATATATCAACTAAATAATTTCTAAATCTAACACACAATTGAAAAGCCTAAGTAACAATGAAATTTGTTACAAATGAAGATATGTTTCATCGAAGTACTCGACAAATACATTAATTCATCTATTTAGAAAGATAATATGGAATTGGTCCTTGCCTAAGACAAAAGTAAAATTGATGCCATGACGAACTACTCCTTGCCTAAGATAGTTAAGGCTCTAAGGTTATGCTTTGGATTAGAGTTTTTTTTTAGAATTTTTTTGAGAAGATATATGTCCTTATCAGTAAGCCCTTGACCATGATGCTTAAGAAGAAGAACTTTTAATAGTCAACTGAATCTATAAAAATTTTCAACAAGCCTAAAACAACTATGACTATTACTCATGTTCTAGAAATACTGATTTTATTCAACACTTCATGCTAGTAATTAAGGGATTAGTGTTGATCTTATACAAGGCTCTTAGCATTACTAAGAAAGGCATTACCTCCAACGAAGGCATTACCTCTATGAAATCTACCAACAACAATGTGATAAACACCTCCATGGCAACCACTTATTATTCTCTACAAAAAATGATACTATCAATAAAAAAAATAGTAGGTAAACTAAATTTCAACCAATATTCATGAAATCAAACAAGAAAAATTATTCAACAATGTCTGGATGTAGAGTTGGATGTGAAGTTGGATCGTGAGACTCAAGCAGATCGACCAAATCTTTAATCTCAAATTTCTTATTAGATGGAATGCATAAATTACCTATGTTGATGATCAAACCAAATTGTCGAAGCTTTTGGAGATGACCAAACCATATATTCAACCAAACCTTTGGAGGTTGGTCTGACCTAACTCCGATGGCAGTTCGTGGATGGCCAGAAGAAGAGGATGATGTCAGGTCGCCTGGTAGTAGACGAAGCAGAGGATGAGTAGGCGGCAGAGGATGAGTAGACGAAGTAGACGAAGCAGAGGATGGTAGTAGACGAAGCAGCGTTGATGGAGGCGGAGGGTAGTGTGGATGATGGAGGCGGCTGGTAGGCGGGTAGTGTGGATGATGGAGGCGGCGAAGCAGAGGATGGTTGTTCGTGGTCGCCTGGTTGCGTGGAGAGAGAGAAAGAGAGAGACTTAGAGAGAAGAGAGGACATCATCCCGCCTTGAAAGTTTTGGTCCCCAATTGAAATTTTAGGATATTATTTTTTTAATGAACTGTACCCATTTTTGGCACGGTTTTACACCGTGCCAGAATTTGGCACTTATTTAAACCGTGCCAGTTTATGCTAAAACCGTGCCAAATTCTGGCACTGCTTAAAACCGTGCCAGAATCTCCTTGCCACATCGTGCCAGATTAGCATTTTTGGTGTAGTGAGGATAACCAACAGTTTGACTGTTCATTAAATGCTTATCATTCAGACGCATACTCTTAAGGGGCATTAAATGTATTACCCTTTCATATGTACATCATGTAATGTATTACCCTATCACATTACAGCCTCATGGCTATAAATACATTGTACAATCCTCATTGTAAGGAGACCAGAATTTCTTGATAGAACTTGTAATCGAGAATTCCCAAACACTCAGCAATAACAGAAACAGTGGACGTAGGCCATTCTTATAAGACTGAACCACTTTAAAACTTTTGTGTCTCATTTATTTTATCTGTGATTAAATAATTAGATACGATCTAATTTTTTACATCAACAGTCACGTTAATACATCGAGTGCAACTCACGACAATAAGAAAGCTATAAAAATGAACAACTCGACAGTGGGTTTATCCATTCTAAGGACAGTGAGGGAGAGAATTCTTTAAGCGAGAGTGACAGTGACCTTCAGTGCACTTAGGCCTATCTTTACGGTGAGTCTTTTAAAACTAAGAAGCAAAATAAAGGGTTCACGGCGAGAGTTTTAGCGCTAGAGAAAGAGTTGAGAGAGGCAAGAGGGAGTGATTTCTCGATGAGAGAAGCTTTAGAAGAGAGTTTATTTAGTTGAGAGATATAATGGGGACTTGACCAACAAGGTGTCTAGGCTTACGAGAGATCTACAAGCATCCATGGAGACTCGTGCGAAACTTGAAGACCTTGTATCCTAACTCAAGAAAGATCTTGAACGTGCCCGGGAGGTTAAGATAACTATCGAGGATACATTGAATAAGGTTGGTACGATGATCCCCAGCCCCACTTTAGGAAATATCAAGAGTTAAGTAATAGGTTATGACGGTGCATTCACTTGTCATATCGCACCTGAGTTGCTACCCTTATGGCCCTCGATCGAATCCACCTATGCATCCTAACCCATCTAGAAGAATTCCACCTAGAAAATCAAATTTAGGTAGACCCAAACCTGTCTATGTTTGCACCTATTGAAAAAGGAGAGGTTGCCTCAGAAAGTTTTGTAATAAATTAGGTAGAACTAGTCATACAAATACTCACGTACACCACTTTAGTGACTTTCCTAGTCTTAGGGAGCAAGTTGAATTTCTAGTCGCGACTTCCCATAGATTAATGGAAGAATTTCGATGAATGTACTTATCGTTTGAGAACGCTTCCAACATTCCGACTAAAGCCAACAACAATAAGGGTAAAAAAAAATTATCATCACTTAGGTACCTAAGCGAGACGAGAAAGCCCTTGTTGTCCGTTTTTCTCTCAAGTCTCAAAAAACTTCCCATTGGTATTTTGATAGTGGGTGTTCTAGGCACATGATTGGTGACGTATCATTTTTTACCCACCTTGAGGATTGCGAGGAAGGTAATGTCACCTTTAGGAATATGAGTATATCTTTCATTTTAGGATGTGCAGTGTTGAGATAACCAGATTTCCTAAGCTGGATGATGTGTTGTAAGTGAATGGGTGGAAAGAAAACATGATTAGCATAAGACAACTATGCGATGCACACTTTACGATAAAGTTGGGCTGGTTCGAATGCAATGTTTATGATCAATCCGTTAAACTTTTACTACAAGGTGTGAGGACGAAAGATAATTATTACAGGATTTTTTCTAGGTCCTCTTTTGTGTTCAATAGTCCACGGTCTCTACTATAGACCTTTGGCATCAACAAATAGGTCACATGAACTTTAGTGATCATGAGACATTTGTGAAAAATGACCTAGTTCGTGACTTACCATCACTTGGAAAACTAACTTACTCAATTTGTGGAGCTTGCCAATAAGGTAAACAAATTCTAAGTCCACATCAAAAGTTTAATACCATTACCACCACTCATGTTTTGGAGTTGATTCATATAGATCATATGGGTACGACTCACTTGGAGACCTTGGGGGTAAGAGATACATTCTCGTGATGTATTCAAGATAATCAATTCTAGGATTCCTTCGAGAAAAGTTCGATGAGGTTGAGTTCCTTACAACCAAGTGTTGTGTCCTGTAAAGCCAACACAGTGTCACTATTAATCGGATGTGTGGTGATAACAACACTCAATTGAAAGAAGCGAAAGTGGATAACTATTGCAATGAAGTGGGCATAAAACATGAGTTTTCGAACAGTCATACTCCTCAATAAAATGGTATTATTAAGAGTAAGAACTGGACGATACAAAAGATGGCTAAAACCATGTTTCTTGGGAGAAACGTGCCTAAAAGTTTTTGGGCAGAGGCTACGAGCACCGTATGCATACGGTGAATCGGGTATATATTTATTTGCACACACTTCACACGCCTTATAAGTTGTTGACAGGTAAGAAGCCTATAATATCATATTTTCGTGTCTTTGGGAGTACATGCTATATCTTGCGAGATAGAGACCCCTGAGAAAATATCGACTCTCGAAGCGATGAGGGGATATTTTTAAGATATTCATCGATAAGTATAGATTATCGGGTTTATAATCTAGATAGCTCTAAGGTTATGAAGTGCATAAATGTCACTATTAGAGATGAGGAGCCACCGACATTGGTTGCTCCTAGATCACGGTATGAGGATGATGCACCCTCTGGTGACGATCCTATCCTTCCTCATTCTATCGTGGTGGACCCCGTTCTTACTGTGTGGTAGACACCATCTTGGGTTTAAAAGAGTCATGATCCTTTTATCTGTACTTAGTGATCCTACACTAGGTGTCAAGGCTCGTGCTCAACTTGAAATTGTTGTTAGTTATTTGTGATACACATCCTTAGTCGAGCCCAAGAACATGAAAAAAGCACTCAAGGATGAGCATTGGATATCCGCCATGCAAGAAGAGTTACTTCTGGTTAGAAAGAATAATGTTTGGGAGTTAGTCCCCCGAACTAGTGATACTAACATGATAAGTACCAAGTGGATTCTTAAGAATAAGGTGGATGAAAATGGCACCATAGTTTGCAATAAGGCAAGGTTGGTCGCTCAAGGCTACACACAATCGAGGGTGTAGATTTTAAGGTGACATTTAGTCCTTTTTCTACGTTTGAGTCTGTTCACTTACTACTCGCCATAACATGTTATCTGTGCTTCAAGTTATATCAGATGGATGTCAAGAGTTCCTTTCTGAATGGCATTCTACAGGAGGAGGTTTACATGAAATGATCAAAAGGGGTTAGAAACCCTAAGCACCCTAATATCTTAGGAAAGCCTTGTATAGTTTGAATTAAGCACCCCATGCTTGGTACGAGAGTCTTACTTCATATATCTTAGCTCGCGGCTTCAAGAGAGGGGTTGTAAATAAGACGCTGTTTATGAGGAGAGAGTGTGGTGAAATTTTGGTTGCCCGGGTTTATATGGATGATATAGTATTTGGATCCACGTGCTCTTGCTCGGCTCGCACTTTCGAGGTGGAGATCAAGAGTGAGTTTGAGATGAGCATGGTAGGTGAGCTTACATTCATCCTAGGTCTCCAGGTTTTCCTTGAGGATAAAATATTCATATCTCAATCCAAATATTCAAGAGACCTTGTGAGAAATTCAGTTTATACTCCGCTAAGCACGCTCGCGCCCCTATGAGTTTGTTAACACAGATTAGCAAAGACACTTTAGGCAATAATGTAGAGCAGACTTTATATCCTACTATGATAGGTAGTCTCATTTTCCTTACCTCTAGTCAACCCACTATTGACTTTAGTGTTGGAGTTTTTGTACTATACCAGGCGTCCCCAAAAGAGTCACACTTACAATATCTTAAACGTATTATCAAATATGTGCATGGGACTCTATCATACGGTATTTGGTATTCATTTTATAACAATGATCGTTTATCTGTCTATTCTGATATTGATTGGGCCGAGTATGTTGATGGCTATAGGATCAATTTGGGTGAGTGTTTCTACTTTGGGAGTGCTCTTGTCCCGTGGATGAGCAAAAAGAAAAACTCCATCTTTTTGTCCATGATAGAGGCTGAGTATATAGTTATCGGGAGTTATTGCACACAACCCTTGTGGAAGAAGTAAATATTGGAGGATTACGGCATTTCACAGGACATGATGACTATTTCATATGATAATACGAGTTCCATACACATTTCACGTAATCAATTCCAGCATTCATGCAAAAAGCACATTAGGATACGCAAGCACTTTATTCGAGACCTAGTTGAGGAGAAGGTCGTGTCCTTGAGCTTTGTGAGCACCGATCGTCAGTTAGCCGATCTTTTCACCAAACCTTTAAATGCAATTTGATTAGAGAATTTTAGGAAGTCTTTAGGTATTTACACCATTGACTGAGATTGGATATGTTATCTAGTATAGGATGATTTTCATGCTTATTCATATCTATTCCTATTACTAGATTGTACTACCATTGTAACATCATTGTACTTATATTTTTCCATTTTGATATATTTCTCAAAAAATCCAAAAAGACTTTTGTTTTTATTTAAAAATTTCAAAAAAATACAAAAAGATATTCGGTTCCTTTTAATAAAAATTAACAAAGACAAAAAGATTTTATTTTTGATAAAACTTTTGAAAAAAACAAAATGAGTTTCGTATTTTTTTTAAACACCATATGTGGATGAACATTAAAGATTTTCGAGTCACCCTTTCATTCGATATCCACGTGACTATTTTGTAATGTTTTGAGATGTGACATCATTTCAATTTTGTGCTTTATAATGTGGGAGTAATTAAGATGTCATATGATGATTGCTTATTACATGTTTGACTCCTTATCACCCTTAATGCACACAAGAACGGACTTATTTGAGTATTGCACTTACCTTTAATGTGTTGATTGTAGTGTTTTCATCTCAATTCTACATTTAATATGAACCAAATGTGAAAAACGAGATAATAAAAGTACTGCTTGTAAGAACCACTGCCCAGATTGAACAGAAATAGCAAATCATTTATATATTAAATTTGCTATATTTTCAGTAATGGAGTCGGGCTGTGAAAGACATGTTGACTTTGTGTGAATAGCCACCATTTGAAAAATAAAAGAGACTAATTGATTAAAGGCACATAAAAATATTAGTTCCAGGCTAATTTCTAAAGAACATTGATGCTTCGCTACATATGAGCATTAATTTCTTCAAAAAGATCTGAGAGAAAAAAATTCAATATGTACATTTTCAGGGAGTTAAGTCTAATATCAATAGGTTTGTACATCCTTAAAATCTCATAAAGTATTACATAGTTTTTGGAGTTATTGGTGTGAAAATCACTCACGATCTTGACTAGTTGAATTGGTTAAGTCAATTTCACTTGAGTTCACCATTTTTACACCTAGTAAACTTTGAGCTCTTGCGTTAGTGGAGTCTTATTCCGTCATGCACATATATTATATTTGTCTACATTTATTAACCTATAGAATGTGTTCACGCTCCTACATTCCCTTTCCAGGATTCAATTATTTTTGTGTTTCCTCATGGTGTTGTGTATTTGTAAAAAAATTACTTAAAAAAATGAAAATTTTCAAAAATAGTTTGTGAAGACTTTGAGACTATCATTTCATTATTATTAGTTCATATTTGTTGCGATGATATCTTTTTATTATTGGTGATGTTCCCTATTTTCATTACTAGTTTCTTCTCCTTGTTTATTTCGGACAAAATAAAAGGGGAGAACAAATTACGGGGGAGTTTGATTTATAGTGGAAATTTTGTCTTTATCCATTTTTTTTATATGTCAAACTCAATGCATCACGGGGTATTTTCTTTGTTTCATGCGTGTAGGTACTTTTGGAAGATTATATCTGGATTACACTCAATGAAGACAAAGTTCCCAAAAAAGACAAAGAAGAAGTGGAGATTTGAATATTTTATTGAAGACATCTTTAACTTGTACCAATCCATTTTACGGTTTGGGATGGTATAAGGATATTGTATTTATCTTAGGGGATTTAATTGTAATTTGAAATTTTTGTTTTATGTTTGTACTAGAATAGACAAAAACGGGGAGATTTATAAAGGCATAATTTGCTCATAGCTTAGGCTAAGTATAGCTTTTGGCATATCCCACTACCATTTGATTCGAGCCGCCACGAAGAACCAAATTTCCGTCATCTCCAAATTTAATAAGATCTTCATTATACGAAGGTATAAAATAATTTAGGATTTTGAATTTATTTACGTTTATAATTGGGAGTTGTTTTTCTTTAAAATCGAGGAATTTTTTTGGATTTAAAAATTTTTCAAAATACGCACGTCTCGTTAAAATGAGATGGAAATCTCGTTCAAACGAGTATGCATTCTCGTTTGAAGCATCATTTGAAGTTTACTTTGATCAAACATCGAATGAGGAATTACTGGTTTGCATCATTCGAAGCTTTTTTGAAACTTTTTCAAACAAGATTAGCTATTTCGTTCTAATGACCTTGTTGTCATTCTAACGATATGCTTTTCTCGTTCGAACGAACCTAGTTTTCATTCAAACGAATGTCACCGCCTCAAATTCTGTGTCGAATTATAAATACCTATTTCATATAAAATTTTAGAGAAACTTTTGCAAAAATGAATTCTAAAAACCTACTGGAAAAATTTCACACTTTCTTTAGGTCAAAAACACCTTTTAATTCATAAATCTTCACTCCCAACTATTTATGTGAATCCATTTAAAACCATATATAGTTATATATATAAGTTACTCTTGTTGAGAGATTCTCTTCACTGCTGATCATTGTGGCTCTAGAGGGAATCACTGCTGAAGGAAGACAAAGGTCAATCGGTGGATACCGAGGGTGGACTGCCGCATGTGGACGATTCAGGAGAGAGACGTATTCTATAGAAGTTTTGTGAGTTGTGTCTTGTAAAACTCTATACTGCTGATTAAAAAGGTTTTACCCACAAGGGGTTTGTCCTCATATTGCCTTTTCTTATTTGCATGATTTATTTTATCTGCATTATCACCTAGTTTCTTGCTTCGGGTAATAAGATAAAATTTGGACTTGTGTGTGTTGGACACTTAATTATAGAAATAATCCATAAAGATCACAAGCACGCTCTCACACAACCCTTATCTATCATCTTAGAGGCCAAGGACAAGGCTTATGACTTGGGTGGGATGATGCCTTTGGTCATACTAAGAAACAAATAGACTTCATACACAAGCCTTTCTTTAAAAAAAGGTTAAAATGAAGCCTTGATCAAAATAATCATCCCCACTAAATTTGAGCTCTTCAACGAACATGATCTAGGTTCTCACCCGAACTTGGAGGAGGAGCAAGAGGGTAAATTAAAAGGTTCCACCTAGGAAAATGATGGTGTTGACTAAGAAAAGGAGGCCATGAACCAGAATAAGACAATGGTCAAACTAAAGGAGGTGACAATATAAAAATAAAGCCAAGCTAATTATATTAATCCAGGACTTCTTATACTTTATACCACTATCTTTTTTGTATTTGTTTTATACAGGCTTACCCAAATTTTACTTTTTAGTGAAAATACTTATCATTTTGGATTTATAGTGTTTTGTTCGATCACTTTTGATTACTTTTTTTTGCATGCTTGCTTCCTTTTCAGCTTCAAAATGCTTTTTATTTTTTATCGCTATAGTCTATTAATAACTTGTCCTTGGTGCCAATAGCCTAGGAAAATGAAGATCTTGAGATTCCTTTTCATCTTTTTGGCAAACACTCCAAAATATGACAAGTGATTATGGTGAGCAGGACCATATGGTTGCTTCTCTTTGAGTCGACATCGAAAATGTTGGAGACATTACCGAGCTACTACAAAATGAAAATAAATTTTTAAAGGAGAATATCGAAAATGTTGAGCTAACTTTTATAGAAGACCAATTGATTAAGAGGAGTCCTCAATATAAGGTGATGAGATAATGATATCAGTTTCATCTTGGGCCTCGCATAGTCTGGTCAGAAGGAAACGATGAGGGATGGATGGATGCCTTATCTCACTTAAGAGAAGCTAGGCATTCCTCTTATAATCATGGGAGGATGAATGCCCTGTCTCACTTTGTGAAGATAGGTATGTCTCTTATCAGCTTGGGTGGATGAATTCCCTGGCGATTTTGAAAGTTCCTCGTGGTTCCTAATTCTAGTATTGGTACGGGGTCAATTTCCCTTTCATTCAGATCCTTCCACTTGGGAGTGTCGAATTATGGATTCCTGCAGACGTCATTCCTATTCAACTAATATGGGGCTATCTTCTTGATCATGATAGCGAGGACGAATTTCATCTCAATCTAAATTATGCTCATCATATTGCAATAACTGTGGAGCTTAACGATTAAAGATGAAGTAGGAATGACCCACTTTTTGTATTTAGGTTTTATAATCTTCTCATCTAGTAAATTGTAATTAAGTGAATGTGAAAGAATTATTTAGTTAATTCCATGTCTTGCATTTTCCATTTTTTAGTCAAACATGATTTTATTATTTGCCTTACCTTTTAGGATAGTGTCGTCACACCTCCTCAGGCCACGGATAAACTATGAAAAAAATCCACCTAGTCACAAGGCTATCCACCCATTCTAGATTTTTTCCGACTAAATTTGAGACACTTAGTGCCTAGGGATCCCCTGTAGGGTTTTTCTTGGTTGGGAAATTATAGATGTTTTCATGTTCATTGGTGATGAAAACATGTAACCTTAATATGTAATTAAGTGTAGTCTTACTAAGTCATTCAAATTGAGCGATCGGAACTTAATCGAATTTGAACAAAATTATAGTGATGACAGTCTAGTCACAATGATAATTCATATTTCAAGATGTTGGTATGCCATTTGGAACATTAAGAGAAACTGAATGAATTAATTGAATCTTTGAAATATCCAGAAGTTGAAATGATAAAACAATTAAAACTTACAAAGATGCTTTAAAAATAAAATTTTCTAAGGTTGGCCGCATTTTAAGGCCTAGGTATCTCCCTACCACCCATGTTTTCCATAAGATAGGCTCCTAGGAGGTCGCCCTTGACGATTTTGAATGTTCCTTTCTAGTTAGGCCCCATTTTTCCATCTGATGTACTTCTCGTAATGCCAATTACTTTCCTCATCATATAATCTTTGACCTGGAACTTCCTTGAATTGAAGCCTTTATTATAGTTCTTGGCCAACTGCTATTGGTAGGCATCGGTTTGATTAAGGCTTGTCTTCTTCTTTCCTCATTCATGTCAAGATCAATCCAAATGATTTTTTATTCAAGCTTTAGTCATCAATAATCGTCTTCATGGTTGGTAGAAGTCTTACAATGGTCCTATTTTAAATTGCGTTACATTATTGGTAATGATCATCCTCTATTTTCTAAAATGGGTCACGATGTTTATCTATATATATATTGATCATATCAGTGTCCATTATGTTTCCAAAGTCTTAGCTTCCATCCATATTGTGAAGTAATATTTGTTAACTAAGAGATACTTCTAATTTCCTAATACTGGAGGTAAGGGAGCCACAGTATTATATCCCCTATAAACACCACATTCTATGATCCCTTAAGTCTCTCCTTAGGTCCCTAGCACCTCCCCCTTTAACTAAAAACCCTAGGTCATACTCTGAGTATCGATCTAGAGGCTAGTAGGAGCTCCCGGGCCCCATTTGATTCTGGTCCACTTCATCACTAGAGCAAAATCTCAATTAATCTTCAAATGCCACTCAAACCCCTTTCTAACGATCTGACCCATACACAAATTGGCATAACAGATCGAACAAATGGCCCATTTTACTATCGAGAATCGATTTGGAGTCCGCCAAGCACTCATGGGCCCTGATTTTACCCCAATCAACCTCATCGTCAAAGAAAAAGATCAATGGATTCTCGAAGGGTGTTGAAACCCCTTTCCAATGATCTACCCCATGAGCAAAATGACATAACCGTAAGAACGAATGATCCGTTTTCCTCTAAAAATTGATCCGATGGCCATCGAGCGCTCCCGATATCTATTTGACCAAGGTCAACTCTTCATATCAAATGATAATGAATCAGTCCTTTAAGGGCACTGAATACCCATTCTAATGATCTACCCCATGTATGAATCAGCCTTACGGTACGGATGAATGACTCGTTTTACTCTAAAAGGTCACCGGGCACTTTCGAGCCCTATTTGACCAAAGTCAACTCTCCAAACTGAGCAAAGCACTTCGGAACATTAAAGTGCCTATTATGACCTTTCTAATGGTCCATCCCGTTCATGATTTTGACTTACGGTTTGGATGAATGACCCATTATCATTCGATAATCTCCCGTCTAATGGACCAATGGGAATGTTCGAGCCTCGTTTGACCCAAATTCAACTCCCAGATTTAGGAGATGCCCAAAGTTCTCCTAAAGGTCTCTAAATTACCTTTCTAACAATTTAACCCATGCACGATTTGGATTTATGGATTTTATTCTACAATCGGTTTCCTAAAAAATCTACACGAGACTATCAATTGGCAGGACCATTTCCCTGCCAATCAGCTGTGTGTTTAGGGTCACCTATCGATTGGAGGACTAGGGGTATGTCGATAAGTATTCCCCCACCCTATAAAAGGAGGGCATGAGCTCACTCCCAAAGATACTAGAGATCCATCAGTATCAGTGATCTCAGCCACATTTTCTTGTAATTAGGGAACTTTCCTTGTGTGAAATTCCTTTCCATCTTTCATTACCATTATTTTCATACCCAATTAGAAAAATCGCCTTCTCTCTCATCCAACATTTAAGGGATTTCATCAAGGATCAAGATCAATCCTGAGTTCTCCGAAGAAGGTCCAAATACCCTTCTCTCTCTTTAATTTTTTTTTATTCCGCATTAGTTACATATGTTCTTGATCTAGTTTTCACTTTAGTTCATACAAATTAACATCTCATCCTTTATTAGTTATATTTCATATACTTTATTTTCTATAAAGAAAATCAAAACAAAGAAAAAGAGGGTTACACCAATAATTCCAATGGGATTATTCACCACAATTTCTCAAAGCTAAAAATACCTTTTCTAAACACCCACATATAATAAACTCCCGTTTGAATTTATGGGAAAACTCTCACCCCTGTGCCTCATGCGAACTCCGTGAACTTTGATGCCTTTATAGTCTACGTAGATGTTTCGGGATAAAGCCTGAGACTCGAGTCCAACTTTTCAATTTTCCTATTTTTACGTTTTCATCCTTTTTATTTTATCTATATATTACTCTATATATCATACTTGTGATTTATATTTATGTTTTATCTAAAAAATTATTATCATGTCATTGTAACGATCAATATCTCAATAAGCATGCACATCATATTTCCTAATTATTATTTTGGGAACATTTCTTTTGATGACCTCGCACTATCTTTTTCGTGATATGAGTCTAGATATTCTGATCTTCATTTATATATACACGCACACACACTTCACGGAGAAATTAAGGAAAATAGTAACATAAGACCATGAGAGACCGAAAGGGTGGAATGGGTGCCTAACACCGTCCTATTCTATAACTTAGCCCCCAAACCTCTGAACTATTGATTTTGTAAGCATCAGTTTGTCTTTGATGCTGCTCTCGAGGCAGCGACATGTTCTTTTTCCCATTTTGTGTAAAATAGGTTGGTGACTTTGATGTGGTGTGAACTGTGTGTTCGTGTAACGACACTATCGTTGTTTTCAGTTCACTGCCTCAATGCAAAAACCTAAACTATGACTACACTCGATAAGGGAGTATATCGGCCAGTCCAGGTATCAAGAATATAGAGGGAATGTTTGACAGATTATAACGAATTTATTACTCAAAGAATAAAAGTGTAAAAGGTGATATGATGGTTTTAAAGAAAAGGGAAAATGAGAAGTTAATTGCTAATTAAGACTAAAAATAATATATAAAACGGGATTAGACCCACATCCCCGCCATGGGCTAAACAACACATAATTAGAAGTTCGATTCGAAAATAATTAACTAAGCATTTACAATTAATTATAAACATCACACATGAAGGAATTTAATCCAAAAATGCCAGATAAAACATCTGATCAAAAATGGTCACACGTGGATTAAATTCGATATATCGCTATAAGCACTAACATTGTGTGACAAAGAAAGTTAAACGCTTAAAATTCCAAATTTAATACACGTGGTTTCAATTAAACGTAATTTTACATAAAACCTAACTTTCGGAGCTCGACACCCATTAAGGCGAAGAAATGACCCCAATCCACTAACTAGCTACAAGACATGATTAAACTAAGTAAAACAACTAATTAACAAGTGAAACAACAAATTAAACTACAAATAATTAATTAACTAAGCATGGAAATTAACTACAAAGCAAGAAATCAAGTAAATAAAGCATGTATATAAGAAAGGTGACAATGAATAGTAACTACTTACATAAATGGGTATAACCCAAAGAGAGAGGGGGGAAGAAAACCACCAAAAATCTAAGCTAAATTAACCTAAAATGATGTAAAATTACTCTCTACACTTGAAACAACGTTTCCATACAAAAACCCCACCAAAACCCACTTAAAAATAGAGATTTGTTGACATTTACTATAGCCGAATCGATTCGGCAAAACTCCAAATCGATTTGGCCCTGACAGTGATGATTCTCCTTCGATCAAATGCATGGTCGAAGCTAATGTAAAGATAATTCAATTATCTACAAGATTCTTTTAAGACCCTCCAAATTATGTAGTATGAAATTACCAAAAATGCCCTTGAAGTGGAATAAAACACTGAAACCTTATAAACACGAGCATAACTTCCTCATTCAGGGTCGGAATAACGCACGATCAGTGTCCCTGCAAATATCACACTACACCAAAACTGGAGATTGGTCACGGCCAAAATCCCTGACCAAAACTGTGGGTTGCGGACTTGGGCTGTGACCATTTCGGGGGTGACCAATTTCGTGGGTCGCAACCCAAGTCCATGACCAAAAATTGGTCACGGCCCAGAGGGGTCACGGTCGATGGTCGCGGACTTTGGCCGTGACCCATGCTGTGACGGATCGCGGCCCTCATCCGTGACTCACAACCGTGACAAATTGGTCGCGGCCAAAGTCCGCGACCCACGATCGTGACAAAAAAATTAGTCGCGGCCCTCATCCATGACCCACAACCGTGACAAATTGGTCGTGGCCAAAGTCCGCGACCCACAACCGTGACGAAAAAAAAGGAAAAAAATGGTCGCGAGCTTTGGTCGTGACCATTTTTATGCACGACGAAAAAAGTAAAAATGGTCATAAACAAAGACCATGACCATATTTAACTATAATTTTAAAAAAATATTTTTTTTTTGTTCCAATCCTGAAATTGGGGATCCTGTGAGTGCACCGTCGGTTTCTACATGTAACGTTGGACGCTTACAAGGTGCTACAAATATTTATTATTGACAAAACAATAAAACAAATCACAAATTACGAATCGAGAACGTTGTTAATAAACAAATATATATACAAACTTAAAAATATTACGCGTCTTAATAATTCACAGACCAAAAAAAATGGGCAGAGTTTCCTCTATTTTCTTGACATTCCAAACCCTATAAATGTAAAACCTGCTTATTATAAAGCCTGCACGGCTGTAACACATAAAAAACAAGAATGTCCACAACATATAAACAATCTTCATGTTGTAAACCATTACCTCCTTCATTTGTTTCACATCCAAAAATCCTACAAATGATAAGATACAAAAAAAAAATATCAGTAACCAAGTAATTTTACAAAAAATTTAATCAAGCTGAAAAATTGCATATATGAGTTAAAATTATCAACATATCAATGTTTTTAAGCCTAAGTCTAGAAATATGCAAACTATTGTCGTATTCTCAAGCCGGGAGTTCCACGACTGGGCGGTCAGTTCCTACGAGTTACATTGGTCCCGTGGGAGGTGTTGGTGCCTCCCACAGGGCCATTCGGGGGCTGTTTTGGGTTTTCACCCTCTAACGCTATGTTTTTAAGTCTAAGTCTAGAAATATGTAAATTATCATCGTATTCTCAAACCGAGACACCCGCGGCTGGGGGTCAGTTCCTACTAGTTACATTGGTCCCGTGAGAGGTGTTGGTGCCTCCCACAGGGCCGTTCGGGGGCTGTTTCGGGTTTTCCCCCACTAACGCTATATTATGCCTAAGTCCAAAAATATGAAAATTAACGTCGTATTCTCAAACTGGGAGTCCTGGGACTGCGCGGTCAGTTCCTACGAGTTACATTGGTCTCGTGGGATGTGACGGTGCCTCCAGCGAGGGTGTTTGGAGGTTGTTTTGGGTTTTCACCCTCTAATGCCATGTTTTTAAGCCCAAGTCTAAAAATATGAAAATTATCATCGTATTCTCAAACCGGGAGTCCCGCGGTTACGGGGTCAGTTCCTACGAGTTACATTGGTCCCGTGGGAGGAGTTGGTGCCTCCTATGGGGCCGTTCGGGGGCTGTTTCGGGTTTTCACCCTCTAACGCCATATTTTTAGCCTAAGTCTAGAAATATGCAAATTACCATCATATTCTCAAATCGAGAGACCCGCGGCTACGCGGTTAGTTCCTACGAGTTATATTGGACTCGTGGGAGGGGTTGGTGCCACCCACAGGGCCCTTCGGGGGCTATTTTGGGTTTTCATACTCTAACGCCATGTTTTGACTAAGTCTATAAATATGCAAATTATTGTCGTATTCTCAAACTTAGAGTCCCACGGCTGCGCGATTAGTTCCTACGAGTTACATTGGTCCCGTGGGAGGTGTTGGTGCCTCCCACGGGGCCGTTCGGGGGCTGATTTGGGATTTCACCCTCTAACACCATGTTTTTAAGCCTAAGTCTAGAAATATGCAAATTATCATCATATTCTGAAACTGGTAGTCCCGTGGCTGCGCGATCAGTTTCTATGAGTCACATTGGTCCCATGAGAGGTGTTGGTGCCACCCACGGAGCCGTTCGGGGGTTGTTTTGGGTTTTCAGGCACTAACGCCATCTTTTTAAGCCTAAGTCTAGAAATATGCAAATTATCGTCGTATTCTCAAACTGGGAGTCCCGTGGCTTCGTGATCAGTTCCTACAAGTTACATTATTCCCGTGGGAGGTTTTGGTGCCTCCCATGGGGCACTTCGGGGGCTGTTTCGAATTTGCACCTTTTAACGCCATGTTTTTAAGGCTAAGTCTAGAAATATGAAAATTATATTCGCATTCTTAAACCGAGAGTCCTGCTGCTCCGCGGTCAGTTCCTACGAGTAACATTGGTCCCGTGGAAGGTGTTGGTGCCTCCCACGGTGCCGTTCGGGGGCTATTTTTGGTTTTCACCCACTAATGTCATGTTTTTAAGCCTAATTCTAGAAATATTCAAATTACCATCGTATTCTCAAATCGGGAGTCCCGGGGCTGCGCGGTCAGTTCCTATGAGTTACATTGGTCCCGTGGGAGGTGTTGGTTCCTCCCAAGGGAGCGTTTGAGGGTTGTTTCATTTGAGAATTGGTATCCAATTGGTTAGATCTGCAATACGTAAACAATGTGTTATGAAGAATGGGTATATAAATATTAAATAAAGTACCTCACAAAACCACTGAATTGGTTTTGAAAATTAAAGAAAGTACGGGACCGTACGGGGGCTGCTACAAAAAAATATAGGGGCTGCTACAAAACTTCCTTCAAATAAAATAGGAATTGGGGTTGGCTTTTGCATGGGTAGAGGAATGTTTGAGTTAGATTCTTTGGATTTCTTGAGTTGGGGTTTGAAGATGCAATAATCATACATATGACCTTTGTCCATATACTAAGATAAGAGGGATGGAATATTTTTACATGAACTCTGCAGTTCATCCTCAACACTTGTCCACTAATGCCATTGATCCTCACGGCCACGGCTTTGTTGTGCTGACCTCCACTGTACCTCCAACTGCCATGTTTATGAGTGGATGGACTATAGACCTGCTCGATCATCTTGACTACTACAATCAACTATGTAAAGAATTACAAATATAATAAACGCATAACAAAACTATTAGTAAATAATCAAAACTTTACCTCGATGAATGTAGTGGTTCAATTAAATCCAACATCTTAGTACTGAAGTTTGGAAACCCTACATTTAAATTAGTCAAAAGGTTAATAAAACAAATAAAGATAAAAATTTATACTCAACTTCTTAATAGAGAAAATAATCAAAACCTCAAACGCAATAATTGTCCACGTTTGAAATGCTCTCTCTTTTAATCTTCGGTCTCTGAATGGCATCTCAGTTTGTTAAAAAATGAGGAGCGTACAATTTAATTTGTATGTTTAGCATTAGTCTTCCAAAAGTGTGATGAAAAGATGAAAACTCTTATCAACGTAATATATGAAAGGAAAAACAGTAAGATAAATGACAGTATAATTACACCATAGTAGCCTTGAATGAGTGAGTGTCTGTCAAAAATAGAGAAAAGCGATGCAACTGCTGCTGAGCCCTTGGAAAGATCGGAAGTCATGCTCCTAGCATCAGTTATGACTTTCCCATTACTAACCAGTATGAAAAAAGTCTTAAAACATCACATGTTGTATGCATATATGCATTCAGTAGCATATATGCTATAACTGTATGCATATATGAACACAACAAAATATATGCAAACAGTAGCATATATGCATACATATATGGAATAATTGTATATATGTTTATAACTTCTCCACGTGTCAATCGGGCATGTTAGGGAATTAAATTATCGTAACATCGTGTATCAAATTATCCATACGATGTCAAGATAATAGAAGCATTAGTAAGGCACCTAAGGTTAGTGATGATAATGCGACGAAATAGATTAACATTTTCTAACCAAATCATTAAT
Organism: Sambucus nigra; assembly: GCA_949130495.1. Classification (NCBI taxonomy): domain Eukaryota; kingdom Viridiplantae; phylum Streptophyta; class Magnoliopsida; order Dipsacales; family Adoxaceae; genus Sambucus; species Sambucus nigra. The sequence goes on from OX422216.1 coordinate 184,802,338, forward strand.
TTCAACACATGAACACATTATGACTATTTAGAAATCCATTTTATTACCCATGTGAGCATCGCAGAGTTGCCCGTGTCTAAGAAATTTTGTGAGCATTTTCAAATACTTAAGAGAGAAAGAACCGCACGGGTATGATCATTTAACACCCAAACAACAACTAACTCAAACTATTCTAAGAAAGCGATTGGAAAAAAGACTTACTTTGATTTAGAAAAGAAATATTACTACAATTACCTCGACAAATTGCTGTGTGTTGGCCCAAAAGTGTCCCAAATAAAGGTCTCCATAACGTTATTATCAATTTTATCACTACCTACGGGACAAACAGACATCCATGTAATGTATGATGTTAGTATAAAATTCCAAGATATAACAACCCAAATGTTTGATCCTACAGTATAAACAATAAATACAACCAAGTAATATATGATGTTAGTTTAAAATTTCAAAATATAGCACACCAAATGTTTGATGAAGTGATAAACAAAATTATAGCACACCAAATTTTTTGCCGATGATATAAAAATGAAAAGAAAATTACTAACTGAAATCTTCCTAAGAAAAAAGAAGATACAAATTATGAAAACAAAATTTTAAAATTGACAATACCTGTACCCACTGTGTTATAGCTCCATCACCCAAACCCGGTTTGGTCCAACAAAAATCAACCCACCGGACTTAAACCGGTCAGAATTCCAACAGAAACCCAGTTGAAAATTGAGACCCAAACCCAACAACCCTCACCGAACCCAGTTGAAAATCGCAACCCAGTTGAAAATTGACCACAGTGGTCCCGGACTTGGGTCGTGACAACTTACAGAGCATCGATAATTTAGTGTGGTAATAAATATGGTCACGCCAAATATTGAGTGGGTCACGGCCCATGTCCGTGACCAGCTGGTCGCGGACTTGAGCCATGACCCATTGGGCGTGACCATACGCAGGATTTGGTGTAGTGTCATTTGATGATATACATGTTGGTAACTTCATTACATATACAATAGTGAGTTTGAAAATACCAAATTGCCCTTGAAGTTTCCTTTTACGACGAAACAATATTGAAATGCAATCAAACTTCACGTTAAGCACTTTAATACATACAAAAGCTCAATTATACCTTGAAAAGCATATAAGAGGTTGTCTAGTTAATGAGAATAAATAGAGTAATTAAGGTACCCGAGGGGGGTAAAATGCATAAGTAAATGGGGTAAATAAATGCAATATTCGAGACGAATCACACCCCCAAACTTACACATTCCTAGTCCCTAGGAATTAAATGCAAAGAAATAAGATTACAAGTAAACCACAAGAGAAGAGATATGTACAAAGGGGATAAATGCCACTTTTGCGGGCGAACGATTGCATTTAGAATATGCAATAAGTCGTTGAACCCTTAGGTTACCCTAGTGGACGAGTGTCGTCTCGTGAGGGTTTTCAGGGATGAAACCCACAAACATCATAGTTTCCTCAAATTATGACTAATCACCAACATTAAACAATCTTGACAATAGTAAAAAAGATTTCAAGCACGTAATTAGAATAGTGAACGAATTCACCCAAAAGTCCGTAGTTATTAACATTATAGAATGAACTTCATGGAATTGAAACCTTAAAAGTGGTAGGGGAGATAGCATATGCAAAGTATGATTTGGCAAAAACTTATATAAATTGGATAAATATTAAAGTGTGCATAAATTCGATCCTCACCGGATATTACGCTCAACAAATGAAATCACTATGAAATGGATGTAATACATGGGACATGCGGGCATAAAGATTAAATGTAAATGGAAACTGGGCCGCACACATATCACTAATGAAGAATGCTATATAGGAAATAAAAATTGTAATCTCAATGAAAGATACTGGTCATTAAAGAAGGTGAAATGTATTTCATAGATTATCAAAACTAGTTAAACTTTTAAATTAAATTTACCCTAAGATCACATAGGACTTGTATAGGGTTATGATGTAGGTTTGAGGTTAAGGTTATGAAATGAATGGTATATTTACGGATTCAAAGTGTTCGGGGGTAAAAATTCAGGATAATGGAAATTTTTGGCAATTTCAAAATTGGAAAAATAATTTCTATAACAAGCATTGAATGTAACAATTGGAGACCAATAAAGGATTATTGAACACTATGTATAACTTTCTCTTTCTTTTTATTTTCTTCTTTATCTCATGAGTCTTTTGTTTTCTTTTTCTTTTTCACTTTTTTTCCTCTAATATGCTTAATTGCAACCGCAAGATAATAACATCATGCAATATCAAGTATCATTCCAAATAAAGGTATGGAAATTAACATATATGGTATATAACTCCAGTGACAAGTTGGTTATGGGATTTTAGGATTTGAAACAAAAGGCTATATTAAGGCTCAAAGGGGTTGACTAGGGAAATATTGAAGGTGAGGTTAAGGTCAATATGGGTGATATAAAAAAGATGGCCTATGATCGATTCCTAAAGTTTACGCAATTCTCGAGTCAAAACATCTTTGAAAATCATGCTCAAGTAACACATTTAAAAATGAACTCAATTAAAAAATGATCAGATGAAAGAATAGTGAGATTACCGACGAAATCAACATTTTCATGGAGGAAAGAGTGGTTTACAACACTCACAAATAAAGGTACGTATCAAATCTCACTTATGTAAGTATATACAATGCAATAAAATATTACCAAGTTATAAAACTCTTAAACCAAATCAATAAAGCAAGAAAAGCGCATGTGCTCATGGGTTAAAGTTTAATTCATGAAGTTATTCATATTATCAATGATTTGAGGACTAAAGTCTAATAACTTCTAAATTTGAGAACATGCAACGTTGAGTTGTCAATTGGATATGGAAAATATTGAAATTTATAATCTGAAATAAAGGCAAAATACCTAACAAAGGAGAAAAAAGAAAGAAAATATTTTTGAAATTTTTAAATTTTTCAACAAAAAGGCAGGCTTAGTAATAAAATGTGATCAAATCAATGGAACAAAACAAACAGTGAACAGAATATCCCACACCTCCTAAATTAAATTTTGCACTATCCTCGGTGTTAATCAAGAACACAACATAAAGAGAGGAAAAAAGATTTTACCCAAAATTGGAGCGATCCCCGATAAGCGCAAGTCCATTGAATCTACAAAACAAGTTAGTAACAAACATAACAAGAACAATAACAAAGAGTTTAACTAATTACACTAGACTATAATTAAAAAGAAAAAAAAGAAAGAAAGAAAGAAAGAAAAACTAACTATGTACAACCAACTATTTGGACTTCTAACTAACTGTACACTAAAAGTTTAAATTTTTTAGGGTCCATCCAAAATATAATTTGACTTTTAAGGATAAATAGTGGACCCTCCCTTTCATGCATGCCTCTGGAAAAATAAGAATTTAATTTGAACAACGGAAGGCCTGTGTAAGGCGTGAGAATTGAACCATCAGTAATTATAAACTTTTGGGGGATGATGGGGAATTTGGATCAAACGAGGGATAAGACCACATTGATCTCGAGAAAATGAAAATCACCTCCCCAAGGTTATTCAATTGGAAAAGGAGGCGGGGAAAATCCAAGTGAATATCCATGAGATGGAGCATCTTGAAATAACATTCCTGTTCAAGAATCGAATCAAAGTACTCAAGACTTTCAATCGATTCTTGTGATAAATTTAATGGTTCAAGAATAGTAGGGAATAAAGGAAAGGAAGGACCATCAACTTAAATACAATCGGAAGAATTAATAAAAGGTTGAAATTTGAAAGTGCTTGGATCACTCTCGATTATTTCTTCCTCAAAAAGTGGTGGAGGTGAAATGTAAGTTTCAACCTCAACTGGCCCTCATCGAGTTGGGCGTTAATTTTTAAATACCAAGCTTCAAAACTCTCAAATCGGCCATTCGATTCCTTTATCATTAACTCCTGATCAAACCAACAATAAGACATAACATCTTCTTATGAATTTTGCTCATAGCTAGCGGATTCCCCGTTTCCCAAACTTTTCTCACAAAGCAATGAGGGATTACTTATATATTCTTGAATTTCACGCTCAATGCGCTCATTTTCAAGAATTTGTAGGCAATCTCTCATAGTCTTGGGGGTATAACTTGGAAAAATATTCACATAAAAATTAAGGTTATCTAAAGATTTATAGCGAGGCATTTCAAATTAGGCAATGCAACAAAGCGACGAGCACCAAAATTTCAATTTCTCGAAACAATCTAACACAAGTCAAAAAGAAAGGGGAAAATAAGGAACACAAATGTGAATAAAAGAAATATTACGAAATAGTAAATCAATCACAATCCATAACAAAACACTCCCTAGCAACGGCGCCATTTTGATGGGTCATGAAGTGTGTGTTTGTGTAAGGACACTATCGTTGTTTTAGGCTCACCGCCTTAATGCAAAAACCTAAACTATGACTACACTCGAAAGGGAGTACAACGGCTAGTCCGACTATCGAGAATCCACAGAGAATGTTTGACAGATTGTAACGGATTTATTACCTCAAGAACGAAGTGTAAAAGATGATATGGTGGTTTTAAATAAAAGGGAAAAATGAGAAGTTAATTGCTAATTAAGTCTAAAAAATAATAAATAAAACGGGATTGTGGTCACATCCCCACCATGGGCTAAATAACGCATAATTAGGATTTGGGTTCAAAAATAATAAACTGAGCATTTACAATTAATTATAAACAACACACATGAAGGAATTTAATCCAAAAATGAGAAATAAAACATTTAATAATAAATGGTCACATGTGGATTAAATTCGGAATATCGCTATAAACACTAACGACGCGTGACAAAGAAAGTTAAACACTTAACATTCCAAAAATACACGTGGTTTCAATTAAATGTAATTTTATTCAAAACCTAACTTTAGGAGCTCGATGCCCATTAATGGTGGAGAAATGACCCCAACCCACTAACTAGCTACAAGACATGACTAAACTATGTAAAACAACTAATTAACAAGTGAAACAACTAATTAAATAAGCATGGAAATTAACTACAAAGCAAGAAATAAAGTAAATAAAGCATGTATATAAGGAAGGTGACAATGAATTGTAAATACTTACATAAATGGGTATAACCCAAAGAGAGAGGGAGGGGAGAAAACCCCCCAAAACCTAAACTAATCTAAACTAAAATGATGTAAAATGACGCCCTACACTTGAAATAATGTTTACATACAAATACCCGACCAAAACCCACTTAAAAATAGATATTTTTGGATGTTTAATATAGCCAAATTGATTCGTAAAAATTTCGAATTGATTTGGCTCTGACAGTGTTGATTCTGCTTCGATCCAATTCTGGGCACGTCGCACGAAAATGGCTTTCACTTCTTCATACATTATAGGAATGATGCACGGTCGGAACCGATGCAGAGATAATTCAATTATATACGCTTGATTCTACTTTGAAACCTTCCGAATTATGTAATATGAAATTACCAAAATGCCCTTGAAGTAGAAGAAAACACCAAAACCTTATGGATATGAGCATAACATCCTCATTTGGGGTTAGAATGATGCACGGTCAATGGAAATGCAAAGATAATTTGATGATATACATGTTGGTAACTTCATTCCATACAAAATAGTGAGTTTGAAAACACCAAATTTCCATTGAATTTTGCTTTTGCGATGAAATAATCCCGAAATGCAATCAAACTTCACGCTAAGTACTTTAATACCTACAAATGCTCAACTATACCTTACAAAGTATATAAACATATATAAAATAGGTTGTCTAGTTTGTGAGCATGAATATAGTAATTAAGGTACCCGGGGGGTCTAAAATGCATAAGTAAAAGGGGTAAACAAATGCAATATTCAAGATGAATCAGAATCGATCTCTTTACATCACCCCACATCGATGACGGTCGAAGCGCTCTTAGAAAAAGGGAGCGAAACCTTATCTCCATATCCAAGTGCAACGGGAACCCCCGAGACGAGATAGAGGGAAGGAGCCAAATAAAGGATGGCCAAAGTGGCGACTCCTCTAGTGAGGAACTTATCATACGAGGGCTAGACTATGTTTCCATCGGTGTTATCATTCTCTACTTGTGTGCGTATAAACCTACCTGTATGTTTCCTTTTTTATCCTCTATTTTTTCTTGCATATATCTACCTCATGCGTATATCACTCCTCACTCACACACTTGTATATACTCTTCATGTATAATTCACACTACTTACACGTAGATCACTTATATCCACATGTAGCACACACTACTTAGAATATCAAGGCTTAGGTGTCACTAGCACACACACCTTCACTTCTCACACTTGTATATATATCGATGCTCACTCACACTTATCACACACTACTTGTAGTTGATCCATGCTTAGGTTCACTACCATATACTCACTCATGGATAGTCACACATCACTCACTCTCACATATCCATGCTTGGTGTAATCTCCATGCTAGATTTACTTTTCATGATACTTATACATTCTTCCCTATTAGTATAATGCTCATCATGCCAAATAAAATACTCTCTCCATAATGTACTAATCAAGAATCATGAATTTTACACACTACATCACCAAAGAGCATGTTTATTGACTAAAATTGTGTCCTATAACTGGGGGGTCACTTTGTGATGGGTGGTGGTCCGACAGGTCGTAGTTAGCCTAAGCAATATGACTCTCACCTTCCATTGGCCAAGTACCTTCGACGTATATTGAACGGTTTCCCTAGCATTGTACCGCTTGACCAAAGTTATGACGGGAGGTATATAGTAAGTAACTCATTCACGTACGTCGAGTATATAGAATTCGCTCTCACGTGTATTATCCCCATGAGGTATATAGTGAGGCAATTCACGTGCACTCAGGTATATCAAATGGCTTGTACAAACATACCGATTGACCTCAAAAGAAAAATGTATATCGTGGAAGTCATGCCAAAGAGGGGAACCTTTCCACTAACCCAACAACTTCATACCCTCATATAGGTGTCAAACCTAGGGCACTCATATTTAGTTTGTCGGTTACTGCCCGAAACTCTGTCGAAATGACGGGTCGACATGCCGCTCAAATTTTTGCACAATTTTGTCTTTTTTCAAAATGAGATCCTGTGCATGATCCTGGAAACAATTCAAACTAGGTCTGTCAATGGGTCAAAATCGGGTCGGGTTTAGGGAGATCTAGATTCGTGTAATCGGGCCTTCCTCGGGTTTGAGTCCGGGTCCGGGTCTTCATTGGGTCTACAATATTGGATCCAGACCCGGATCCGTTCGGGGCTCCGGTTCGGGTCTGGCCAAATATATACATTTATTTTATATTATCCCCCTTCTTTATTTTTTAATCTTAAATTAAAATATTTTTTAATATATTATAGAATATTATTAGTATAAATGAAACATATATTATTTATATTTATTATATATATTATATATATAAATATATTTTTTTTATATATTACTTACATGTTATATTGATAAGATATAATTATAAATATATATAAATTTATAGTACATGTATATATATTTAAAAAATAATAATGTACAATCCGGGAAGGGTCTTTGGGTCCGGGTCTTGTATAAGATCCAGACCCTACTCGTTTAATAAACGAGTCTTCGGGCATTCGGGTCTTCGGGTCTCGGGTCCCAAAAAAATATGCTCAGACCCTAGTATACAGATCGGTTCCGGGTCCAGACCCGACCCATTGATAGGCATAATTGAAAACGTGTTTTACATATTTTTCAAACTCAATTTTTCCAAGGCTCAAGTCCCGTCCGGCATTTCTTTTGCACTTAGGCAAACCTAATACAAGTGAAAACATAATAATAATAATAATAATAATAATAATAATAATAATAATAATAATAATAATAATAATAATAATAATAATAATAATAATAATAATAATAATAATAATAATAATAATAATAATAATAATGTTGAGACTCTTCTCTCGTTTTTCCCTCCTTCCTTACCAAAAGTGTCAAAAATATTTTTTCACTTCTTTTCAAAATACCAAAAACATGTTTCCTCCTTTCATCAAAAAAATACCAAAAATATTACGTCCTTCCCTTTCCAAAAAAATATCAAAAACATTTTCCTCCTTTTTCAATAATAAAACTTTTTCCCTTCTCTTTTTCAAATATAAATTCGAATCATGTTTCTTCTCACATTGATCGCATACCCGACCCTTGATCTAGCTCCCTATTGGCTTTGGTCTTCCGTCAAACCGTCCCGAAGCTCCGTCAGTTCTCCCGTTACTTCCTCCATGTCCAGAATCCACCTTTACCCACTTTCTAGGGAGAACGCAGACCAAGTACCCAATGTGCGTCATGATTTGATGACGGTTCTAAGTCCTCTTCCCTCACACTATGGGTCCACCCATACCCGAACCTATTTGGGTCCCAAAGAATATCAGCACACTCCGTGTGCCCCTCCTACCAATAGGCCACCGCTAGCTCATCTCCCTATACCGAATCTTGCCTAGCCAGGGGCTAACCTACTAGTGATCGTTGATCCGAAGGAAGTAGAGTTGAATAAGGTCAAGGAAGACCTCAAGTTATTGACTAAGAAGTTTGACCAAGTTCGAATCTCCGAGAACTACATAGATTACACCCATATGTCTCCCTACCCTAAAGCAAGGCTATCAACATTGAGAAGTTTGGGGGTAGAGGGCCCTCAATTGTTCATCTCCGAAGTTACCATAGAGTCATGACACTTCTAAGTTCCTATGAGGAAATTATGTCCCAAATGTTCCAACAAACGTTGAAGGACAACGTTCTTCGCTGGTTCTTATCTCTCGAGGAATCCAAAATTCACGGTTAGTTGGATGTTGCCCGTGAATTCATGCCACAGTATAAGTATAACGAGGAGTTGGAGGTTACCCACTGTGATTTAGAACTTCTCAAGAAGAATCCTGGAGAAACTAGCAGTAATAAAATACAAATGTGGAGAGAGAAAGCGAACACCATGACCAACCGGCCTTATGAAGAGGAACAAGTCAGTATTATGAAGAAAAACTTTTTACCACATGTTAGAGCGATGTGGGAGGACAATACTACCCCAATTTCTGAGCCCTCCAAGAAGTGAGAGTGGATATTGAAGAAAGTCTAGCCAAGACAGAAGTTTAGCCAAAGAAAGTATCTGAACAATTTAGTCCCAGAAAGTATGAGAAACTTACCAGTACCACAGCTTTTACCATCAATAACATCTCAACCTGCCACTTTATGGGCACCAGAAAGCCTCCCTAACCCAATCAGAAAGGAATACACTGAGCTTCATGATCCTGTCTCTAAGGTTTACCAAGTCCTTTTGAGAAGAAATCTTATCAAGCTATTGGAACCTTGTCCATCACCAAACCCACTTCTGAAAAATTTCAAACCCGACGCCCATTACGATTTTCACCAAACTGTTGGCCATACCACTGATCAATGATTCCATCTCCAGAATATAATCCAAGGTCTGATTGATCGACGTACCATCACCCCACCATCCAATCCTAAGATAAACACTACTCATAATCCATTCCCAAATCATGCAAATGCTATATTCCTAGAAGAAGACTCATAATTTAACCCATCTACCCAGATTGTACCCAGTAAATCGCCCATCATACTCGTATATTCACCTAAACCCCTTAAATTTTGCCCATACTTTCTCCTACATCCTACTTGTTTTGCTGATCAAGCCCAGTCACTTCTTATAAGAGCATGTATTGTTGTTCGTACTCGTTCCGCGATATGGAATTTTCAGCGGCATTGAACTGGGTCCTAGAGTTAGGGTTGAGATTGCCCTCAGAGTTGACCATTGACTTCCAGAAGTTCAACACACTATTCTTGGAATCTAGAAAAAGGGCTCGAGAGTTAGATAATTAGGTGGTACCCATCGATAAAGTCAGCTTAGATGATGATTTCCAAATCATGGCAGACTTATTCCGACAGATCGATAAATTTGCAGTATGTCTGAGCTACTATATACTTTGAAACTATAAGGGAACTTGGTCTCTTCACTTCTAAATCTCCCCATTGAGTGGGAGGATCTATACGAAGAGGTCGTTAAGGTTTTAGAATGTATTGACTTCTCATGAAAGGATGACATCGTTGCCACGGGATGGGGGGTGAATTCAATAGTTCAGATGAAGATAAAAGCCCAAAAAAGACAATCCCGGTAGTCAATATATGTGAAATGATATCATTTAAGGATCTACTAGGAGAGATCAAAAAAATGGCCGAGTAGCTCGAGATATATGACGAAACAGGGTTTATATTTTTTCCCTCTTCTGTGAACCATTTGACTAGATTGGGGAGGCCTTACCAGGTTTTAAAGGCTCAATCAGCAACGACGAATAAGGGAAAAGGTGTTAAGAAACTCCCTATACTGAAAATGACCCTTGAGGATAGCAAGATCCTCGATCAGTTGAAGAAAACTCATGCTAACATCACTCTGTGGGGACTCTTTATGTCTTCCCAACCTCACCAAAATGTCTTCATTAAACTGCTTACCGGGCCCACAGTCTCTCCTTCCACCATGCCAAAAAAAGTAGTGAATCTGGTTAAATCTCTAAATGCACTCCTTCTTCGAGGAAGAAATCCTAAAATTTGGTCCAAATCATAACTATGCTCTCAATATCTCGGTGGAGGTCATGGAAATGATCGTCCCACTTTCGCTTGTTGAGAACGGGTTAACACTTAATGTTTACCCGTTAAGAACCCTCAACTTCTTGGGATTGAAAGTAAATAACCTTGATCTAACTTTCGCCATGGTACGAGCTTACGACAATACTCGTCGGGAAGTAATGGGATCCATAAATCTTACAATAGGGTCTGGCTCTATAAATCCCATTACTGAATTCCAAGTCATCAACATCCCGACTTGTTTCAACCAATTTCACAGACGACCGTGGTTCCATAATATCAAGGAGGTGTCTTCCTCTTTCCATTAGAAATTGAAGTTCTTCGCCAATGAGCAGGTCATCATCATCTTGGGCGATGATGATAATACTGAGAATGTAAGCACCAGTAACCCAGTACTACAGATACAACATAGGGCAAATGATACACTTTTGTCAAGATTTTGAGTCAAATCACTTCCACGCCCAGCATGGGATGATTTCAGAGATAGGGTCTGTCCAGATCATAACCCTCACAGCAATGTCAATGTGATACAGATGTTCAAGAATATGCACTTTATATCCAGAAAGGGGCTGGGATGATGACAACAAGGAATACTTAAACCTAGAGTGTTAAAAAAGTCCTTTTCTCCATGTCGCCTAGGTCATCAACCATCATCAGAGGAACTTAGAATGCTCCACCAACCTCAATTGAAGAAAAGTCAAGAAAGTGCTAAGACTGTCTCAGGAGATTCCTTCAAATGGAGGTTCGTCAAAGAGGGTGAAGATTTCCCCTTTTGTGGCTTTCCCAAACCATGGTATGATCATGTGGATAAGAAAATTAAGTCAAGAATGGATATCTTCTTCCAAGACAGTTAAAAATAGACCAAAAGTTCCCAGCATCGTGTGTAACTGCTCATTGAGAAGACTATAGCTATTATCGGGGATTTCGAGAGAAGTGACTCTGAGGACTCATTAAACTTGCAAAATATAGGGCTAACACTTTGCATGATTCACTTAGATGACACATCATCAGATCCATCGATCCTGATCAAGACTACTGGTGCAACTCTCCTCATATGGAATATTGTGCCAGTTAATCCTGTTGAAATGCAACCCAACTCAGATGTTTATCCGATTTCTTCTTCTTTTGTTGTTCCCCCTTATTCTGATCATAATGTAATCGAGACCTCCTTTGATGAGGTTCTCAATGCTATTTTTCACAGGAATGAAGTAAACTAAGATTTTGAGTATCTTGTTGTGCCTTACATTATTAATTGTCTTTATTTTAATCAAACTCTTGATGATGATGATTTTGTAAATGAACAATTATTAACTAGTCTTAATAAGGTTAATAACAAATAACATAACCGCATTCAAATTAATGAAGATGAAAATGTTATTAATAATCTCAATTCTAGTATCCAACTGTGCGAGATTAGGATAGGGTCCACCCTTGACAAATATGAGCGCGCATAACTCGAAGAACTAATGAAGGAATTTATGGATATATTCGCATGGTCCTACGACAATGTGCCCCGCATTGATCCCGAAATAGCTTAGCATGAGATTCTAATGCTCCCAAAATTTAAATCAGTCAAATAGAAGCGGCGAAAGCTCCGCACCGAATGGTCACTCAAGGTTAAGGAAGAGATGGTCAAATAGTTGAATGTAGTCTTCATCCAAGTGATTGAATATCCCATATGGTTAGCTAAAGTCGTGCCTGTACTAAAATCACGAAGAAAGGTTCGCATGTGTGTTGACTACGGAGATTTGAATAATGTATCTCCAAAGGATGATTACCCGCTACCCAATATTGACAAGATTGTGGACAATACGGCCAGTCATGCTCTCAAGTCATTGAATGATGGGTTTACTAGATACAATCAGATCAAGATGTACCCTGATCATTAAGAAAAAACTACATTCATCACCCTCAGGGAACCTTTTGTTACACGGATATGACATTTGGTCTCAAAATGCAGGGGATACCTACCAAAGGGACGACACAACTATCTTGTATGATCTAATGCACAAAGAAGTCGAGGCATACGTGGATGATGTTATTATCAAGTCTAATACTCAAGAAGGTCATGTTCTCTCTCTCTGAAAGTTCTTGAAAAGGCTGCGACAATAACAGATGCGACTTAACCCACAGAAATGTGTCTTTGTCTTTACCAAAGGATCTCTTTTAGGATTCATGGTTAACGAGAAGGGAATTGAAGCAGATCCTGCCAAAATTAAAAGCCATAATCAAAATGCCACCACCCTAAATGGAGAAGGAATACCGAGGATTCTTAGGAAAATTACAGTATATCGGTCGGTTCATCATCCAATTGACTTCTATTTGTGAACTCGTCTTCAAACTCGTCCAAAAGGATTCCCCCAAAGTATAGAATGAAGTTTTTCAGGAAGCCTTTGAATGAATCAAACGGTATCTAATCCGACCTCTGGTACTCATGCCACCGCAACTTGGTCTCCTCTTACTCTTTTAAGTAATTGTAACAGATGTCGTAGTTGGGGATCTGCTAGCTTAATACATTGAAGAATCCCACAAATAGAGGACCATTTACTACGCCAGTCACAAATTAGTTGGATACGAAGTCAAATAAACTACCTTAGAGAAAGAATGTGTCACCCTTGTCTGGGTCACTCAAAAATTATAGCACTACATGATTACTTTTCCCGTCAGACGTGTGTCCCGAATGGATCCTATCAAATACTTGCTCGAGAAACCTGCCCCATCTAACAGAATAGGTTGATGGTTAATGTTATTAGCCAAGTTTAATATTGTGTATGTCATGCAGAAATCCATAAAAGGATGAGCCATCTCTGACTACCTTATTGATTACCCCATGGAAGAAGCCTATGTTTGGATCTCTGAATTCCCAAATGAAGATATCCTTTGTACCTCTCAGAAAAACATCCGGTGGCAGATGTTCTTTGAAGGTGCTACCATTAAGAAAGGATATGGCATTGGGATACTCCTGATCATCCCTGATGATTCTCACACTCTTATTGCATTCAAGATAGATTTTCCCTACACCAATAACTTAACCGAATATGAGGCGTGCACTGTAGGTCTCAAATCACTCTCAATAAAAGAATCCAATGCCTAAATGTCTATGGGGATTCTACCCTCATCATCAATCAGGTCCTTAGAAGATGAAAATTTAAGTACGAGAAGCTCCTACCCTTTCATGCCCACCTAGAAGAGTTGGCCTCCCAGTTTTGAGATATCACTTTCCATTACCTGCGCTGAATAAGGAAAAACTTAGTCGATGTCCTTGCTACCTTAGCCTCCATGGTTGACATGCCCGAGCAAGCTAAAACATCCGACTGCAACCACATCGAGCTCATCACAGAAAAAGATCTTGATATGGATGAGTGCTAGTACTATGATATTTGGCACCTCCTCAAGCATGGAAGGTATCCCTAGCATTGCAATAAAAAAGATCGAGAACCCCTCCTTAAGATGGTTGCCCAGTATATAGACTACGATAAGGCACTATTCTAGAGAAACTTTGATGAAACCCATTTACACTCCATCGCAGGGGCTGACATTGAATAAATAATGCAGAAAATCCACAAAGAAGAATGTGGACCCCACATGAATTTCCATATACTCACCAAGAATATTATTTGATAAGGTTACTATTAGACTACCATGGTTCGGGATTGCACCGCCTATGTTAGAAGATGCCGTAAGTTCTAACAGTTTTCCAATCTCCAGCATTTGCCTCTGTGATAATTATATAATATGACCTCTCCCTGGCTGTTATCCATATAGGGCATCGATATCATAGGGAAAATCACACCCAAAGCCTCTAATAGGAACGATTTCATTATGGTTTCCATTATTACTTCACCAAATCGGTCAAAAATGAGTCATACATAGTGTTGAATGCCAAAAAGGTTGCCAAGTTCATCTGTCGATATAAGGCCCTGCACAAGCTACTATCAGACAATGGGTTACATTATGAGGAAAAAGTCACAGAATTAGTCGATAAGTATGGGATCCAGAGACACAAATCTTCTCTCTACCGACCTAAAATTAATAGTATAGTTGAATCCACTAATAAGAACCTCAAATTAGTCATCAGTAAGATGATAGAGAGTTACTGAGATTGGGATACCTCAACTTAGTTCGAGAATCTACTAGAGATACTCCTTACTCTCTGGTATACTTCATGGAAGCAGTCTTACCCATTGAGCTAGAAATACCTTCACTACGCGTCATGCTTGAGAGAAAGGTCAACGAGGAAGACTGGCATCAGAGTCATCTTGACAAGTTATCACTCTTAGATGAAAGGGGTATAAAGAATCTATATCATATACAGGGGTACCATCGTTGGATAGCACGATCATTTAACAAGAGAATCAAGGACCGTGGGTTTTAAGAAGGGGATTTATCCCTCTTCATAGGGGCATTATCTTCCTTTGGTGGGAGATCTGGATTGTCCTCATCATCACCATCGAAGTCCTCGTCTCTTCTCGCTGGGGTGTCATCTCGACATCTGTCACTTTTCTTCTTTTTAGGGTCATTTCTTCCCCTCTTGGGAACATTACCATCAACATACTTCCTCAGCTTTCTGGACTTCAACATCTTCTCGATTTCATCCCTCAAACCGAAGCACTTATCTATCACATGGTTATAGTATTGGTGGAACTCACACCACAGGTTCTTGTTCCTTTTGTTTGGAGGGGCCTTCAACTTCTTCGACCATCTCACAGACCGATCATTCTTGATCTCATTGAGGATATGTTCACAGCTCACAGCTAGAGGAGTATAATGTGCAAACTTATCATCTGCAGACCTCTTTTTTCCTTCTTTCTTTCTTTGGAACTTCTCGCTGCCACTTCCATTATCATCCTCGTACTTCGTGGTCATAGCCTCTTCGACGTTCATAACCTTTCCTACAGTTGCCAATAGCTCTGCCATAGACTTGGGAGGGTCTTCTGTAAGCTTCCATAGCAACTTCCCCTTCTGGAGTCCTCCAATGAGGGTCATCATGGCTATATTCTCTTCATAATCTTTAACCTCAAATTTCTCTTTGTTGAATAGCAATGTAGTCTCTTAGGCCCTTGTTCTTTCCTTGATCGACATACAACAGATGGGTAATCTTCTTTTGAGGTCTTACCCCAAAATAGAAATTATGAATGAAATGTTCAGCCAAGCCCTTAAAGTTCTTAATTCAGTTCTTTGGAAGAGAGGTAAACCAGATGTGTGCAGCTCCAGTTAAAGTCCCAAAGAAGGCCCGGCATTTCATCTCATCTGGGATTGAATAAATGTCCGCCGCAGACTAGTACATCTCAATATGATGTACAGGGTTGGTGCTACCATCATACTTGGGAGACACTATAGGTGGTTTGAACTTGGCAGGGGTTAGGAAGCACACTATCTTGGCCACGAATGGAGAGCCCTATAAGAAACCTCTTTATAGTGAGTCTTCACTTTTGATGAGATCCCCTATATTCTCTTTAAGATGTTGGATGGAGTCATTCCATGGTCTTGCAACATTAGCCTGGCCAAGGTTGTGCCCAACCACCTCCAAGGGGTAGACTGAGGGTTCCCCAGCTGCAGCACTACGTTGGTTGTTGACCTCTTCTTGATCCCTATCCTGGCCTTAATGGGATCGGCCATGATGAGGACAATGTTCCCCTTCATCCCTTTGTGACCCTGCTGCACTTCTTGACCTAGATAACCTTTGCCTCAGGTCATTTACTGGGCCGATCCTTTCAAAGGTTGATCCTCTGCTCAAGAGATCAAAAGTTAATCCTCTCTGTTGGGCACCACTATCTCTTCTGTCCCCATAACCTCGGCTTTGGTGGATAGGACGTATAGTGTTGTTCAAAACCTCATACGGCTCCCAGCAGCCCTCTGGAGTATCTTTTCCCTCCAGATCATCATACATATCTTCAGGGCAAGGGTGTCCTTGCCTCCCCAGGTGTATATGCCTAGGGTCAGCAACGTCCCTCCTCCGATGAGGAGTAGGTTGGTCTTTTTGTGGTGTCAGGGGTGGTCCTCGGGCTTCAGGATGGGGTTGAGCAGATGCTAGAGTAATCATCGCCGGTGAGATCCCTCCTTCATCATTTGCTGCATTGCAGCTAAGGACTTCAATATCGCCACCACCTCATCCATTTCAGACTAGGGTGGTGCCTGACTAGAACTAGGTCCTCCAACACCAGACGGCGGAGGAGGTGGTGGAAACTCTGGTGCTATGTGTCAAAACTGAAGATCTTATGAAGAAAATGAGCTTAATACCTTAAAGGACCTCTTTGAATGGTGAAACCTCTCCACGCAAGGGGTGAGTCCTACTTCACCACTAGAGTCTCCGGTGAGGTTAAGCGGAAAAAGAGAGGAAGAGACAGCTTCTCGTTCCCACAGACGGTGCCAAAATGATGATGCTAGAAATAGCACCACCCTTCA
Source organism: Sambucus nigra (assembly GCA_949130495.1). Taxonomy (NCBI): domain Eukaryota; kingdom Viridiplantae; phylum Streptophyta; class Magnoliopsida; order Dipsacales; family Adoxaceae; genus Sambucus; species Sambucus nigra. Next base: position 184,819,357 of record OX422216.1, read on the forward strand.
AAGTGTTTATAAGCTCAAATTAGTGACAACAATGGCAGCTCAAGTATATATTAAATATATGAGACTGGGATGAGGAGAAGAGGATGAAAACCAATATATAAGTGGTTCATCCAATTAAGCCTACGTCCACTGTGCAAGTGAGTGAATAAGGTCACCAGGATAAGGCACTAATGGCCATGGATACAATCTCTCAAGCACTCTCTCTCTCTCTCTCTCTCTCTCTCTCTCTCTCTCTCTCTACTGTGTAATTTGATAGAGTTTTAACTAGGGTTGTTATTTCGGATCCCTCTCAAGGTAGGAGAAGACCAGTATATATAGTGCATGGGTGGTGTAATATACCCCCCCCCCCCCCATGCATGCAATGAGCATGTGTGTGTTGATCTAGCCAATCTAATGAAGACATTTGTCACTGTCACATGTAGAGAATGATGATGAAATATTCCCCCACGTAAGGGGATTAATTCAGTTACAACTGGCTTTGTCCATGTGTTCCTATCCTTCCATATGCTTGTAAATGCTCAGTTTTGTCCTCGACGGGTGCAACCTCGGCCTAGAAGAGTACAAGGTTGGTTAACTCTGACTATTGCTTTATCCGGGGTTATTCATGAGGATCTTGGCCAGGTAGGATGGCGGAGGTAAGACATAGGAAGTTGAAACGTCAGCCTTAGCTGGGGTTAGGGAAGTATAGTTGAAATGTAGGCCCAGGTCGACGATAGCGATAAAGGGTGGTTGAACCCGTGAGTTTTTACTGGCCTCGGCTGATTCTTAGCCGAGGTTGGTGTGAGAGGAAGATATGGTGTCGATTGTGGACGACCTGAAGGATAGCTGACCCCATGCATTATGAGGACCTCGAAAGATGCCTGATGGAGGTGCACTAGTAATATCGACCGTAGCTGACCTTATGTTGGACAAGAGCGCTGGTCATCAGTCTTGAGCCCTTATTACCTTGGTCGTCCTTGTGGCTGAGGTTAGTGCCTCCGAGTTGTCAGGTACACTTTGGGCATATCAATCACCACCTAGCCCTTAGTTACCTATGTGAATAGGTGACTAAGGGGTATGTATGTCCAAGGTATATATGTCCGAGGTTGCTTTTCTTTTATGTGCCAAGGGTTCATTGACAAGTGTCAACTATTGAAGTGCGTTACGTGCTTGACAAGCGTAATGATGATGATTGTCCTTTATGCTCCCGAGGCAATGATGGGCCTTGGGACACGTGTAACCCTATTTAAGGGTTTAAAACCTTTTTTCTCTCTTTATTCTCCACTTCTTCATCTTCCTGCCTTTGATTTTCTCTGCAACTTTCTCTCTCTACGAAAGCTTAGCTGCGCATCTCAGTGGTCTTCTCATTTCCAATCGTCTTCTCCTTCACTAAGTTTTTTATCAAGTATCGTCTTCCTTTTTTCTCCACTCATTTTCAGCCTTTAATTCTAGTTTCTTCACTTTCCGGTGGAATTTTGGGTTTTTCGGCCACCGTTTGCATTTTTTTATGACCTTTGTTCTTGATGTGCCTTGTTATCTCTGGTTTATAACTCAATTTGATATTTAGTTAAGTTGAGTCAAGTTGTTTGTCTTTGGCTTAGTGTCCCAAGAATTCTCTTTATCAGCTCTTAGAAGAATTCCCTTCTCTTAGAGAGAAGACTTTAGAAAATATTAGGCAAATAGAGAGAGCCCAAGAGGAAGCTCGTAGGGCTGAGGCCTTCACCCTTAGACCAATCTTTCCACCCCCTCTGAGGGTTATATACCCTGAGCCAGCAGAGTCAGCTGAGCCAGCAAAGGACCCATTGAAACCTACTCCTATGTCTGAGTCTAAGTCGTCCACCTCAGAGCCTATGTATGTAGATTCATTCCAAGTGGCAATGGATTTCTCCATTAGGCAAGATCAGGTCCCTGATTCGGTCGAGGTCCAAAGTCGTACCTCATCCTACAATGGTTCTAGCACTTCACATACCTCTTCTGATGTTGAAGTTGTGGGGACGAGTGTGGCTGTCCCACTGCCTATTGATGCTATTTCTCTGTCGGCCTCCACAGGGGCTGAGTTCGCTCAGAAGTTCCCTGATGGTGTTCCTACGCTTGCCCAGGCCGATATCACCAGGGACGAGGATGATGGTCATGCGAGTGACGTTGACATCTCAGAGGCATCTGAGATAGAGAGAACTGTCAATGAGTTCAACCTCTTAGCCTTTAGGCACATTTATTCCATAGCACCTTCTATCAAACTTAGGATACCTCTGAGGGATGAGAGGGCCTTTGGTGGCTGAGATGGGGAAATCTGCATTTATGAACAGATGTTTAAGTTAGGATTTCATCTCCCCATCCATCCAATAATTAGGGCCATATGATCCCATATTAACCTGGCCCCTTCCCAATTATCCCCCAATGCTTGGAGGGTGATGATTGGAGCCATCTTCCTATAGAGGGCATTCTATCACTCAGACCTTCCTGTCAGGGTCTTCACAGGGTGCTACGTGCCATGCTCTTCTAGAAATCATACGAGCTATTACCACTTCCTAGCTAGGAAGCCTGATAAGAAGATGTTGTTGGTTACCTAAACCTCTAGTCATAATTGGAAACCACGATACTTATTCGTTTTGGGGGCATGGGAATTTGGCACTTGTGCCCCCTCTTCATCTCTAGAGCCGAGGACCCCTCTGAGGTGGGGAAAATTGTCACTGGATGGCAAAGCCGACCCTGGGCTAAGCCAAGATAACCTTCAAAAGGTCAAGGACCTTCAAGATCAGGGGGAGCTTGGTTGGATGGTCAAGTACGAGCATTTGATGACTCCCTACTACCTCTCTGAGACTGGCCTTGGGGGGAGTCCCCTGATTGATCTTCGTAAGTTACTTTTTTTTCAACAAGTTGTACCTCTAATTTTACTATGTCTCTGATCTTTTAACTCAGACCTTTCTTCTTACAGAACACCCCGAAGGAATCTCGGAAGATATCTAGAAAATGTCAGCCCCAAGTCTTGTCAGGTTGGTGAAGAAAGCAAGCCTAAATGCACCTCCTCCTCCCCCAACCTCTTCTAAGGCCGATGCTTAAAAGAAGAGGAAATCCACCATTGCTGCCTCTGAGGACCATAGGAAGAGCAAAGCCTCTAAGGGAGATCGTTCCATCTCTATTTCATCTGATGATGTGCTAGCTGCTCGTCTGGATCAGCTAAAAATCGGCGACAACCTCATAGGCCAAAGTATGAAGTCCATGGATTCCATCGGCTCGGTGATGATCGATGCTGATAAATGCTTCTGCCGTTCTTTGGATACTCCTCTACTATTCGAGTTTTGCCTTTATATGTCTATCTATGTCAGATTTTTTGCTTTTATATTCCAAGTGTAACCTCGGCCTTGAATTTTACTAACTCCTAAACTTATGTATCTGATTCTGTTTTGCAGGGTATCCTCACCATGCACCAGTTTATTGACTGGACTCTGATAAAGCTGCCCCTTATTGAGAAGGGGAAAAAGGCCCAGAAGGTACAGGCTTCTTGGAATGCTGAGGTGGAACTTCTGAAGGCTGCTTTTGAAGGGTCTGAGACTAAGGATAAGAAGATGGAAAAGGAGATTACCAAGCTCAAGAAGGACCACAACTCTGCTATGAAGGAAACGGATAAAGCTCTTCAACAAAAAGTTGATGCTGTAGTGAAAGATGCCCTTGAGGATGCCTCCGAGAAGTGGTTGGCCGACTATCAGGTCTCTGACCAATTCATAAGCTTTAGCTTTGAATACCTTGAAAGAGGTATTAAAGCTACTGGTAAATGGTCGTCCATCAAAGAAAAGGAGTCAGGGAGTTTGACAGCCTCCGACTTCATTAGTTTGGGTTTTGCAAACCCTTAATTTGCTCAGGCCTTACAAGAGGTCGAGGAGGAAGGAGGTGTTGCTCCTGTAGAGACTACCCAACCAAAAGCTACAGAGACTGAGGAAGTTAATCGTCGAGATGATGGGGTCGACATTACTAATATGGTCCAAAATGATTAGGCCGAGGTTACAAATCCTGTGGCTGTAGACACTTAGATCATAATTTGTGAAGCTTCACTTGTGGTTTTTGTTTTTCATCTGTAACTTCATAACTTCTGACAACATTCTCTTGCACATTTTGGCTTGTAATTCTTAACTTCTTCATGTTATATAATCCTCTTCAAGGGATTTTTCATCTTTTGATGAATGCTCCTTTGACTAGTTTTATGTGTCATGTAATGGTGTGTATTAAGGTCTAAAGCCTCAATACAATGGTGTCTTCATCACTAAACTATGATGTTACCCTTGTAATTTATTACCAAATTATGATGTTTTAACGTCTCAGGCCATCGAACTAAGATGTTATCCCCACAAATTTCACCAAATTAATGATGTTAAAGGTCTGAGGTCATCCAAATATGATGTTTCACCTCAGACCTTGTCACCAAATTATGATGTTTTAAGGTCTGAGGCCATCGAACTAAGACGTTATCCCCATAAATTTCACCAAATTAATGATGTTGGAGGTCTGAGGTCATCCAATTATGATGTTTCACCTCAGACCTTGTCACCAAACTTTGATGTTTTAGGGTCTGAGGCCATCGAACTAAGATGTTACCCCCATAAATTTCACCAAATTAATGATATTGAAGGTCTGAGCTCATCCAAATATGATATTTCACCTCAAACCTTTTCACCAAATTATTATGTTTTAAGGTCTGAGGCCATCAAACTAAGATGTTATCCCCAAAAATTTCACCAAATTAACGATGTTGAAGGTCTGAGGTCATCCAAATATGATGTTTCACCTCAGACCTTGTCACAAAATTATGATGTTTTAAGGTCTGACGCCATCAAACTAAAATGTTATCCCCACAAATTTCACCAAATTAATGATGTTGAAGGTTTGAGGTCATCCAAATATGATGTTTCACCTCAGACTTTATCACCAAATTATTATGTTTTAAGGTCTGAGGCCATCCAACTAAGATGTTATGCCCACAAATTTCACTAAATCAATGATGTTGAAGGTCTGAGGTCATCCAAATATGATGTTTCACCTCAGACCTTGTCACTAAATTATAATGTTTTAAGGTCTGAGGCCATCAAACTAAGATGTTATCCCCACAAATTTCACCAAATTAATAATGTTGAAGGTCTGAGGTCATCCAAATATGATGTTTCACCTCAGACCTTGTCACCAAATTATGATGTTTTAAGGTCTGAGGCCATCAAACTAAGATGTTATCCCCACAAATTTCACCAAATTAATGATGTTGAAAGTCTGATGTCATCCAAATATGATGTTTCACCTCAGACCTTGTCATAAAATTATGATATTTTAAGGTCTGAGGCCATCAAACTAAGATGTTATCCCCATAAATTTTGCCAAATCAATGATGTTGAAGGTCTGAGGTCATCCAAATATGATGTTTCACCTCAAACCTTGTCACCAAATTATGATGTTTTAAGGTCTGAGCCCATCAAACTAAGGTATTATCCCCACAAATTTGACCAAATTAATCATGTTGAAGGTCTGAGGTCATCCAAATATGATGTTTCACCTCGGACCTTGTCACCAAATTGTGATGTTTTGAGGTCTGAGGCCATCAATCTAAGATGTTATCCCCATAAATTTCACCAAATTAATGATGTTGAAGGTCTGAGGTCATCCAAATATGATGTTTCACCTCAGACCTTGTCACCAAATTATGATGTTTTAAGGTCTAAGGCCATTAAAATAAAATATTATCCCCATAAATTTCACCAAATTAATGGTGTTGAAGGTCTGAGGTCATCCAAATATGAAGTTTCACCTCAGACTTTGTCACCAAATTATGATGTTTTAAGGCCTGAGGCCATCAAACTAAGATGTTATCCCCATAAATTTTACGAAATTAATGATGTTGAAGGTCTGAGGTCATCCAAATATGATGTTTCACCTCAGACCTTGTCACCAAATTATGATGTTTTAAGGTCTGAGGCCATCAAAATAAGATATTATCCCCATAAATTTCACCAAATCAATGATGTTGAAGGTCTGAGGTCATACAAATATGATGTTTCACCTCAGACCTTGTCACCAAATTATGATGTTTTAAGGTCTGAGGCCATCAAACTAAGATATTATCCCAAAAATTTAACCAAATTAATGATGTTAAAGGTCTGAGGTCATCCAAATATGTTGTTTCACCTCAGACCTTGTCAACAAATTATAATGTTTTAAGGTCTGAGGCCATCAAACTGAGATGTTATCCCCACAAATTTCACCAAATTAATGATGTTGAAGGTCTGAGGTCATCCAAATATGATGTTTCACCTCAGACCTTATCACCAAATTATGATATTTTAAGGTCTAAGGTCATTAAAATAAAATGTAATCCCCACAAATTTCACCAAATTAATGATGTTGAAGGTCTGAGGTCATCCAAATATGATGTTTCACCTCAAACCTTGTCACCAAATTGTGATGTTTTAAGCTCTGAGGCCATCAAACTAAGATGTTATCCCCATAAATTTTACAATATTAATGATGTTGATGGTCTGAGGTCATCCAAATATAATGTTTCACCTCATACCTTGTCACCAAATTATGATGTTTTAAGGTCTGATGCCATCAAACTAAGATATTATCCCCATAAATTTCACCAAATCAATGATGTTGAAGGTCTGAGGTTATCCAAATATGATGTTTCACCTCAGACCTTGTCACCAAATTATGATGTTTTAAGGTCTAAGGCCATCAAACTAAGATGTTATCCCCACAAATTTCACCAAATTAATGATGTTTCACCTCAGATCTTGTCACCAAATTATGATGTTTTAAGGCCTGAGACCATCAAACTAAGATGTTATCCCCAGAAATTTCACCAAATTAATGATGTTGAAGGTCTGAGGTCATCCAAATATTATGTTTCACCTCAGACCTTGTCTCCAAATTATGATGTTTTAAGGTCTGAGGACATCGAACTAAGATGTTATTACCATAAATTTCACCAATTCAATGATGTTGAAGGTCTGAGGTCATCCAAACATAATGTTTCACCTCAAACCTTGTCACCAAATTATGATGTTTTAAGGTCTGAGGCCATCAAACTAAGATGTTATCCCCACAAATTTCACTAAATTAATGATGTTGAAGGTCTGAGGTCATCCAAATATGATGTTTCACCTCAGACCTTGTCACCAAATTATAATGTTATAAGGTCTGAGGCCATCAAACTAAGATGTTATCCCGACAAATTTCACCAAATTAATGATGTTGAAGGTTTGAGGTCATCCAAATATGATGTTTCACCTCAGACCTTATCACCAAATTATGATGTTTTAAGGTCTGAGGCCATTAAACTAAGATGTTATCTCCATAAATTTCACCAAATTAATAATGTTGAAAGTCTGAGGTCATCCAAATATGATGTTTCACCTCAAACCTTATCACCAAATTATGATGTTTTAAGGTTTGAGGCCATCAAAATAAAATGTTGTCCCCATAAATTTCACCAAATTAATGATGTTGAAGATCTGAGGTCATCCAAATATGATGTTTCACCTCAGACCTTGTCATCAAATTATGATGTTTTACGGTCTGAGGCCATCAAACTAAGATGTTATCCCCATAAATTTCCCTAAATTAATGATGTTGAAAGTCTGAGGTCATGCAAATATGATGTTTCACCTCAGGCCTTGTCACCAAATTAGTATCTTTTAAGGTCTAAGGCCATCAAAATAAGATTTTATCCCCATAAATTTTGCCAAATCAATGATGTTGTAGGTCTGAGGTCATCCAAAAATGATGTTTCACCTCAGACCTTGTCACCGAATTATGATATTTTAAGATCTGAGTCCATCAAACTAAGGTATTATCCCCATAAATTTCACCAAATTAATGATGTTGAAGGTCTGAGGTCATCCAAAATTAATGTTTCAGCTCATATTTTTTACTACTAAAGCATGATGAAACAAATAATTGACTCAGGAACAGCTTTTCTCATTAATATTCTCTTCATAAAATGATACATTTACTTATAAATGAATGCAACATCATATTTAATACTTCTTCAGATGATCAGCATTCCATGGATTGGAGAAAGGTTCCCCTTCAAGATTTTCTCGCCGATTAGTGCGGGGCACAACCTCATCATTCATTTTGTAAGGGCCATGCCAATTTGGATGAATCTTGTTAGCCTTTTGCAACATCTTCTTCTACAACAGGTCTCCTACAACTATAGGTCTTAATTTCACCCTTTAATTGTAGAACTTTGATGTTCTCTGCTAGTTGGCTGCCTGTCTAATCTCAGCATCTTCCCTTCTTTCCTCAGTCAAATATAGGTCAAGTATTCTCTCTTCTCCATTCTTTTCGGGGTCGTAAGCCTAATTTCTATAAGTGGGGAGTCCAACTTCTGTAGGTATGACGGCCTCTGATCCATGTGCTAACATAAATGGGGTCTCCCCCGTTGGTGTCCCAGTCGTTGTTCTGTAGTCCCATAACACAGCATAAACCTCTTCTTTCCATCTTCCCTTAGCTTCTTTCAACCTCTTCTTAATCCCATCGAGGATCGTTTGGTTTGTGACCTCAGTCTGCCCATTTACCTGTGGTCGGCCCGAAGAAGAGAAGAATTTCTTGATCCTGACTCTCTCTTAATACTTTTATAAGGAAGAATTTTTGAAAGGTTCTGTTATCTGAGATGAGGGTGTTCGAAAGACCATGCCTGCATATGATTCTCTTCCAGATAAACTGGAAGGTCTTCTGCTCTGTAATCGTGATCATCAGTTCAGCCTCTACCAACTTGGAGAAGTTATCAATTGCTACTATCAGGAATCGGTATTTATTCGCAGCCCTTGTTAATGGTCCCACTAAGTCAATCCCCCATACCGCAAATAACCAAGGGGAACTGATCGATGTCATAGGTTGATGAGGGATAGTGGAGAATCTCTGGCACTTGTCGCACCTACTCACGTAAGCTCTAGCGTCCTTAGCCAAGGTCGGCCACCAGTATCCCTGTATAATTATCCTCTTGGCTAAAGGTCTTCCTCCTATGTGACTAGAGCAATAACCCTCGTGTATATCTTGTAGGATGCAGGGGATCTCTATGGGATGAACACATCTGAGAAGAGGCAATAGAAATCCTTTTTTATATAGGACATCTCCTATTATCGATAACTTTGGACTTTGTATCTCAACTTTCTCCTCTCTAACTTGGATTCTGGCAGCTCTCCCTCTCTGATATATCTGATGATAGGGTCCATCCATGATTCTCCTAGGTTCAGGTTGAGGCAAGAGATGGCAACCTCTTCTTCCTCAATGGTCGGTTTGAGCAGGATCTCGACTGGTATTATCCTTTTGATGCCTGTCCTTATAACTGAAGCCAGCCTTGCCAATGCATCTGCATGACTATTGTCTTATCGAGGGACCCTCTTCATCTTTACCTCTTCAAATCCTTCTATCATCATTCTTACCCTCTTCAGGTTCGCCATCCTATCGTCCTTGGCCTCATACACTCCAAGTATCTGGTTGATAACTAACCTCGAGTCGCTGTGAAGTAGGAGTCGGCCAACTCTAAAGGCTTTTTCTAGGGAGACGCATGTTATCAAGGCCTCATATTCTAACTCGTTGTTGGATGCTTTGAAGTTGAACCTTAGCGCATATGCAACGTCTGTACCATCCGGATCTGACAGTATTAGCCCTGCACCGCTTCCACTCTCGTAAGAAGACCCATCAACATAGATGTTCCAAACATCTTAATTTTAAGAGAAGCTCCCCTCTGACAGGGTTCCTTGCTTGATGAGGTACCTATCTTCCTCGTTCTCAGCTATTCTGTTTCTAGACCTGCTGGACACAACCTCTTTCGGGACTCAAAAGACGTTATTAGCTTGATCCCTCTATAATCTTTGGGTTATTTTTAACATCAGTCTCCTCCTATGTGAACTCGGCAACAAAGTCTGCGAGTGCCTGCCCTTTAATGGCCTTATTGGGTTGATAAATAAGGTCATACTTTCCCAAATCTATGGCCCAAGTCATTAATCTACATGACTTCTCAACCTTGTGGAGGACTTGCCTTAGTAGGGAGTCAGTGAGGATGACCATAGAGTGGGCTTGGAAATAGGGTTTCATCTTTCTGGAGGCGTGTATCAAAGCGTATGACAACTTCTCTATCCTAGTATAGTTCTATTCAGACCCTTGAAGGGACTTATTATTGATGTATACAGGCCTCTATACCCCATCATCTTCCCGTACTATGGTTGCGCTTATAGCTGACTCTGAAACTGCTAGATAGACATACAACTTCTCTCCCAGAATGGGCCGAGATAAGAGCAGTGAGGATCCGAGGTAGGACTTGAGCTCTTAAAGGCCTTGTCACACTCTTCACCCCACTCGGAGTCCTTTCTAAGAACCTTGAAAAATGGAAGACACTTGTCGGTAGCTCTGAAAATAAACCTTTTGAGCACTATAACTCTTTCGGTGAGCCTCTGAACATCTTTTATAGTTCTCGGTGTCTTCATATCAAGCAAAGCCTTGACCTTTTTGGGGTTGGCCTCTATCCCCCTCTGATTGACTATGAACCCAAGAAACTTTTCAGCTCCTACTCCGAAGACACACTTAGCGGGATTGAGCTTCATCTTGTATGAGTCAATGATGTCAAAACTTCTCTCCAAGTCTACTACATGGGTGCAGGCCTTCAAGCTCTTAGTCAACATATCATCTATATATACCTCCATGGTCTTACCAAGTTTATCTTCAAACATATTATTTACAAGATGTTGATACGTGGCCCCTGCATTTTTTAAGCCAAAGGGCATGGCCTTATAACAATAGGTTCCCTTATCTGTGATGAATGTTGTCTTCTTCGAGTCTTCAGCATCCATGAAGATCTGATTATAGCCTGAATACGCATCCATGAAACTCATAAGTTCATGCCCTGTCGTGGAGTCTACCATCTGATCAATTCTAGGTAAGGGATAGTTGTCTTTAGGGCAAGACTTGTTTAGGTCGATGAAGTTTACACACATCCTCCATTTTCCATTGGCTTTGGGCACAATGATGGCATTTGATAACCACTCTGGGTATATGACCTCCCTGATGAATTCTACCTCTTATAACTTTCTGACCTCTTCCCTTTTAACATCATACTTTTCCCTGGACTAAACTCTTCATCTTTATTTGATTGGCTTAGCATCTTTCACCACATTGAGTCTGCGGCACATAACTCCCAGGTCGTTGTCGGGCATGTTCGCGTGGCTCTAAGCGAAGATGCTCTTCCTTAACTTCAAAAACCTTATCAGCTCTTCCTTGATCTCTGGTTTTAAGGCCTTGCCGATTTGGATGGTTTTTTTCGGTTCGTCCTCATTAAGGATAATGGATTCTACCTCTTCCGTGGCCACTCCTTTCTTCAGTTTTGTTTCGTCCTTAGGATCAAGTGTGTCAATGTTATATACGGTAGTTGCCCTCTTATGGGCCTCTCTCTCTCCAGCTGATTTGAAGTAGCATTCTCGTCCTATGGTTTGGTCACCCTACACTTCCCCTACCCCATAGGGGGTTAAGAATTTTAGGATTTGGTGGACCATTGACGGTACGGCCTCAAACTTCTTAAGGGCTACTCTTCCTATGATAAGGTTATAGGATGAGAAGACGTTTTCATCCATAATGAAAAAATTGATCTTTCGGGTCAACCTCTTAGGCCACTCGTCTCCCATTCGTATATCCATCTCATACATTCCCAATTGATGGACCTTTTCACTGTTGAAGCCCATCAACGGATGATGATAGGGTACCAGCCTAGATCTGTTGAGGCCTTGGATCTTAAAATAGGGCCAGAACATTACATCTGCTGAGCTTCCTCCATCTATGAGGATTCTATGTACCTCACATCCATGCATTTTTGTTTTAATTACCAAAGGGTCATCGTGCAGAGCTAAGATACCTCTGAAGTCGAGTCGATAAAATCCAATAATAAGGGTATCCATGTCTACCTTCTTCCTTTTCTGCTAGTCTCTGAAGACGCCAGATTCATAACCTCCACTTTGGTCACTGCCTTAGCGTCTGCCAAATGAGCTTTACGGCCGGCTACTTCAGAGCCATCCCCTGCTAGTGCTCCACATATGGTGTTAACATCGAAGGAGATCATCCCATCCCTCTTCACAAGGGCATTGTCATACTTTGGTGGGAGATCTGGATCATTCTTGTCATCACCATCGAAGTCCTCGTCTCTTCTCGCTGGGGTGTCATCTCGATATCTATCGCTTGTCTTCTATTTAGGGCCATCTCTTCCCCTCTTAGTATCCTTACCATCGACATACTTACTCAGCTTTTTGAACATCAACATCTTCAAAATTTCATCCCTCAAAGCGAAGAACTTGTCTGTCACATGGCCTTGGTCTTGGTGGAACTCGTACCACAGGTTTTGGTTCCTCTTGTGTGGAGGGGACTTCAACTTCTTAGGTCATCTCACAGACTGGTCATTCTTGATCTTGTTGAGGATGTGTTCGCAGCTCACAGTTAGAGGAGTATAATGTGAAAACTTGTCATCTACAGACCTCTTTTTTCCATCTTTCTTTCTTTGGAACTTCCCGCTGCCACTTCCATTCTCATCCTCGTACTTCGCAGCCATATCCTCTTCAGCGTTCATGACCTTTCCTGCAGTTGCCTATAGCTCTGACATAGACTTGGGAGGGTCTTCCATAAGCTTCCATAGCAACTTCCCCTTCTGGAGTCCTCCAATAAGGGCCGTCATGGCTATATTCTCTTCATAATCTTTAACCTACAATTTATCTTTGTTGAATCTATCAACGTAGTCTCTTAGGCTCTCATTCTTACCTTGCTTGACATACAACAGATGGGTGGTCTTCTTTTTAGTTCTTACCCTAAAATAGAAATTATGAATGAAACGTTCAGCCAAGCCCTTAAAGTTCTCAATTGAGCTCTTTGGAAGAGAGGTAAACCAGATATGTGCAGCTCCTGTCAAAGTCCCAAAGAAGTCTCGGCATTTCATCTCATCTGGGATTAAATAAATGTTCATCGCAGACTGGTACATCTCAATATGATGTACAGGGTTGGTACTATCATCATACTTGGGAAACACCATAGGTGGTTTGAACTTGGCATGGGTTGGGAAGATCACTATCCTTGCCACGAATGGAGAGCCCTATGAGAAACCTCTTTGTAGCGGGTCTCTCCTTTTGATGAGGTCCCCTGTCTTCTCTTCAAGATGTTGGATGGAGTCATTCCATGGTCTTGCAACGTCGGCCTGGTCGAGGTTGTCCCCAGCCACCTCCAAGGGGTGGACTGAGGGTTCCCCATCCGCAGTACAATGTCGGCTGTTAACCTCCTCTTGATCCTTATCTCGACCTTGATGGGGTCATCCATGATGAGGCCGATGTTCCCCATCTTCCCATTATGACCCTGCTTCATTTACTGACCTTGATAACCTCTGCCTCAGGTCATTTACTGGGCCGAGCCTTTCAAAGGCTGACCTTCTGCTGAAGCGATCAAAAGCTGATCCTCTCTGTTGGGCACCACCATCTCTTCTATCCCCATAACCTTGGATTTGGTCGATAGGACGTACATTGTTATTAGAAACCTCATGCGACTCCCATCATGCCTCTAGATCATCTTCTCCCTCCAGATCGTCATACCTATCCTCAGGGAAAGGGTGTCCTTGCCTCCCTAGGAGTAAATGCCTAGGGTCAGCAACGTCCCTCCTTCGATGAGGAGTAGATTGGTCTTTTTATGGTGCCTGGGGTAGTCCCAGAGCTTCAGGATGGGGTTGAGAAGTTGTTGGAGTAATCATCTTCGGTGATATCCCAGGTGGCCTCATCACATTTTTACTGAGCTAGGCAAATTTCTCCTTTATCGCTTGCTGCGTTGCAGCTAAGGACTTCAATGTCGCTGCCACCTCAGCCATTTCGAACTGGGGCAGTGCCTGACTAGAACTAGTTCCTCCAACACAAGATGGCGGAGGAGGTGGTGGTAACACCGGTGCTTTCTGTCAAAACTGAAGAGCTTATGAAAAAAATGAGCTTAATACCTTAAGAGACCTCTTTGAATGGTGAAACAGCTCCACGCAAGGGGAGAGGCCTGGTTCACCACCAGAGTATCCAATGAGGTTAAGCGAGAAAAGAGAGGAAGAGATAGATTCTCGTTCCCACAGATGGCACCAAAATGATGATTCTGGAAATAGCACCACCCTTCAAGTTGTTTGTAGACTCAAATTAGTGACAACAATGGCCGCTCAAGTATATATTAAATATATGAGACTGGGATGAAAAGAAGAGGATGAAAACCAATATATAAGTGGTTCAGCCAATTAGGCCTACGTCCACTATGCAAGTGAGTGGATAAGGTTATCGGGATAAGGCACTAATGGTCATGGATATAATATCTCAAGCTCTCTCTCTCTCTACTGTGTAATTTGACAGAGTTTCAGCTAGGGTTGTTATTTTGGATCCCTCTCAAGGTAGGAGAAGACCAGTATATATAGTGCATGGGTGGTGTAATATACCCCCCGTGCATGCAATGAGCATGTGTCTATTGATCTATCCAATCTAATGAAGACATTTATCACTCTCACGTGTAGAGAATAATGATGAAATATTCCCCACGTGAGGGGATTGATTTGGTTACAACTGACTTTGTCCACGTGTTCCTATCATTCCATATTCTTATAAATGCTCGGCTTTGTCCCCGACGGGTGCAACCTCGACCTGGAAGAGTACTTGGTTGGTTAACTCTGACTGTTGCTTTATCTGGGCTTATTCATAAGGATATTGGCCAGGTAGGATGGCCGAGGTAAGACATGGGAAGTTGAAACGTTAGCCTGGGTCAGGGTTAGGCAAGTATAGTTGAAATGTCAGTCCAGGTCGACGATGGCGATAAAGGGTGGTTGAACCCATGAGTCCATGCTGGCCTCGGTTAATTCCTAGACGAGATTGATGTGAGAGGAAGATATGGTGTTGGTTGTGGACGACCTGAAGGATAGCTGACCCCATGCATTATGAGGATCTCGGCAGATGCCTGATGGAGGTGCACTAGTAACATCGATCATAGCCAACCTTATGTTGAACGAGATCGTTGGTCATCAGTCTTGAGCCCTTGTTACCTCGGCCATCCTTCTGGACGAGGTTGGTGCCTCCGAGCTGTCAGGTACACTTTGGGCATATCAGTGAAGATGATCATGTTTGGTGGTGCCGCTTTGCTCACCGACCTTGAAGGAGAAGAGATGGCTAGTCCAGACAACCTGGACCATCTGAATAAATTCTACCCTTAGTCTAAAATCTCGGCACGCTACGACTCCTCTCATCTCCCTTCTATTATAAAAAAAATATTCTTCATTTCTTTCTACATAGAACTACGTGGGGCCTAGTCCTCTAAAAATCCTTTTAGCTTCAAAAATAAAACTCGAAAATTTTTTAAAACCCCCAGAGGCACATAGGCAGCACATACACTTTACATGAGCATAACCCCTTTCTTTTTCACAAAATGTTACTCTTTTCTTACCTCCAAGAATGCCAGTTCATTTCATCATTTACATGAACAAAAGGATTATGTATACCTTACATATTAGTGTAGATAATTTAAATGAAAAACTCATCAAGAGGCACAATAATATAATTAAAATCCTTTTTTATTCCATTATGAGAAATTTTTGCATGATTATAGAAAATATCAGCATATGGAGTCAAAAAACTACTCTCACTAACCTTTATTGTCCTAAAAACAAAACCATACCAAGTTACTCCTAAAAATAAACTAGCCAAACATCTCCAATTTTTTCCCATAACCAAATAAACAAAATCTTTACACATAATCAGTTTGACAAAATACTCTACCCGCAGCTACCAGAAGATCTGACCCCATCATCATATACATCTTGAGGTCTGTAAACTTCTCCTACCTGGATAAAATGCTAAAGGCACTCCATAGAATGGTGAGACTGGACTAGCCTAGGGAAAACCATTATGCATCCCTCTATGGTGTCAAACATGGCAAGCCATATCTACCCAGTTTCCTCGACCAACATCTTAGTCACTACCCTCCTCTACAGCCATTTCATATAATCCCCAAAAAATGCCAAACTCTATAAACAAATTGGGAAGGACGGGTTGACGAATCTCCCACAGAGAACCCAACTGCTTGCCCATGCCTTTCGTCAAATCCTCCACCGGGAAGAAGTTCAAAATACGTGAAGGCACGATCTGTTCCCATCTAACCTAACACAGGAGCTGCCAAGAAAAATAGAAGGCGATTTGTCGGAGGCCAACTAACCAAACATACTAGTATTCCCCCAGTTCCAGAATGGGATGCAACTCCCGCCATGAGGGCACCGACCAGCGCAGACATCGAGATTCATGCTCCACAAACTAATTTACCCAATTCTCGATGCTCGAGCCAAAGCTGATGAAATAGCGAGTGAAGAAATTTGGTAGAGTTTCCAAGGGATATTCAGGGATTCCGCCAAGAAGAATTTCTTCGACAGGAACATAAATAGCATGACTAGGTTACCTCTCAAAAAATTAGAATGTCCTTTATGCAAAGCATCTAGACCATTCAGGGTCTCTACTAATATCATCGCTGCAGGATTGCGATGATATGACATCCACGCAATAATGGCAACAAGTTGAAGGTCCATCATTAGGTCCTCGGTCAACATCAAAATCCTCGAAGTTAGGACCATGGCAAAAACTCCAACATTAGTGTAATCTCTTCAACACACCAAAATCAACACAATCTAATAAAGGCAAAAAGCTCCACTTTACAACCCAACTTTCAATCTCCTCATCCATATACTAACCAAGCCTCCAAGGCCATCCTCTACTCAAAAATTCCAAAAAAATCATTTTTCCTACTCAAAATAAATCCCTTCAAAAGGGAATATCTTTTTTAACCAAGCCTCCAAGGCCACCTTCTACTCAAACATATTCAAAAATTTCCTAAAAACACACTTTTCCTACTCTTTCTCAAAATAAAAACTTAGCAGCAAATTAAAGTGCATGTATAGTAAGCCATTAAATCAAAATAATCAAACAAAATACAAATCTCTTTTCGCCTTTTTTAAATATCTTTTCAGGTCAAATATCACTACATCAAGCAAGTCATGAGGTAAACACCAAGCTCCCATAGTCAACGATGAACCTGTAAAAAAATGTCGATGGGAAAGAGCCAGAATTGGATATCACCTCATCTTCCCCACAACCCATCTTCTGCGTACTAGACGTACCCAAGCTCACACACCATCAATCGTCGTATTTGCACATGCATACCCAACATCCCTAATAGGGGTTTGGACTACTGATCAAGACATCCCTAAATGTAATACGTCGAGAGATGAATTATGAACTTGGGATCATAAGAATATCTCAGTATTTCTCTCACATACGCAAGAGGTTTTGGAATCAAAGACAATGTTGTTCCAACAAAGGGGGAATATATGCATATGTGGGCTACGTGATACCAGGTATAAATTATATAGTTTAATTATTTTCAAGGAGCCTAGTCCTTTGTATGGAATTTTCATTTTGAGACGAAGTATTATTTTCGTATTTTAAAAATTTGTAACCAAAGATAGGTGTTTGTTAAGTATTTTTGGAAAAAAAATATTCGAGGGTGCCTCCGTTAGGAAGGGAATATTTTCTCGAAGAAATGGTGAAGAGTAATCCAATTTTAGACTTTGGTTTAATAAAGTTTCAGAGTAACTTGGTTCATGCAAAATTTTCTGATGACGGTTTTGAAAAGTATGTTTCAGTGTTGTAATTAGTTTAACCAATTTTGATTACAATTATTTAACATATGAGTATGTTATCTAGCTCAACCAATAGAGATGTTAGAGAAATAGCAGACTTTAAAATATAAATGATGTAAAAGAATACATGGTCCCCTAATGGATACTGGGATATATTACTATGCAGATATGTACATTTTTATATCTCAATATTTATTTTAAGACATGAGAGAAATTTTTAAAAACATTTCCCCTTATAGTGTGAATTGGAATTCAGGGTGGAATTTGCTTCGAGAAAAAATAATCATACTATCGGGTAAAGGTTTGACTATGGAACTTTATATTTCCAAATTTTCGTAGGGGAACAATGATTTGTGGGATCTAAATACCACTTAAGTAACATCTTTTTTTAAAGATGGTGCTTTGCAAAAGAGTCTCACACCCAGGCTTGAGGGAGAAGAGTTTAAAAAATAGAATTAATGTTGGGTTTTGGTTCCCCTTTTCTAATGTGATGGGACCTTTATTTATAGTTGTCGGCTCATAGTCATAAACTATGGAGTTCATGCCTTGATTAGCCGTGCAGTTAATGATAAAAGATAGGTGTTATCGTGGATAGGTTCCAGTAGGTCACGTGTATGGCTAGATCTATTTAAGAGGGGAAGTAATCCTAAAATGAATGACAGTGTAGTCGATGGTCTGATCTTGTAATGTGTAAGGACAAATTTATAAATTGAGTCAATTTGTAAGTATTGACTTTATTTCGTGTTTGGATAAAACATGTATGAGTCATAGTGTAGGACTTAAATTGTGTGTTCTTCAATCCTATAATGTGTAATGGAAGATATGCATCAAATTAAATCTACATCGAGGATACATTGGTTTGTGTTTCGAGTTTTTGTCTACAACATCTGAGGGATCTCATGGAATGTATGAATGCATAATATTATTTGATCCCTGGATATGTTTTGGTTATTGATTTACATAAATTATTTGAGTCCCTTTAGTAATATGTTTTTTAAAAGAAAACATATTTTTTTATTTTGGTTCGTTTGAATGAGTTTAATATTCGTTGGAATGAGATGTAGAGATTGTTAGAACAACCTTCCAACGAACATCAAATGAGTTACTTCCATTGGACAGAGGAATATTCATGCGAAGCTCACTCAAAGTTGGTTCAAACAAGATTACATGTTTGCTCAAATGAGGTTTGATTTCATTCAAACAAGATAAGGTTTTCGTTCAAATGAGTAGCCTTAAATTTATGTTATCTATAATTACTCAGGTCTATCATCAATTTTCTTAGAGAGTTTTCACAAAATTGATTTTCCAAGGTTTATCTTGTGTATCCAAAACCCTATCACCTAAGTTTGAGATCCAAGAATCCTATATGATTATGTCTACTTGAGATCTCTTTCGTGTTGCACCATATATATTTTCTCTTTATAGTGTGAGCATTTTTTAGTAGTGGAATTCATGTTTGTGTTGATCAGTGGAAGGATTGTACACGAGATAAGTAAGATCGGTGGGATATCAAGATGTGGTAATGCACCTATATTATATGTCCATTGGAAGGTGTCGAATAGTGGCTATTAAGAAGGTTATAAGGAACGAGAAAGCACGTAAGGCTTAAAGGTGTTGAGTCTATGAGCAAGTCTTAGATGTTCTTGTAAAATACTTATACCATAATGGACTTTTTTGGCTGGGTCATCCGAAGTTTTTTCAGTTGTGTGTTTTCCTCGTACATCATTGTGTTGTTGTATTACCTATTTTATTCTTGCTTATATTTTCCTAGATGCATGTTAGGTCAAAACTAAACTTGGTAAAACTTTTTCACACGACACTTGTGGCTTCGTAATTGGTGAAATATTTATTTAAAATTGTGGAAAATAAAATTTTGTGTTTTTGTCTGCAAACCCTTGGGCACACTAGCTTTATCAAATTGATATCATAGAGGGTTACACTAGATTACTGTGTTATATCCCTGTTATGTCTTGGTTAGGGTTTAGATGGATTTTAACCGTAAGGGTAGTTCCGTTGGATGGACTCCATTATTTTATGGGTCAAATTATCCCAATTGGAAGACTCGAATGCATTTTTTCATAAAATAGATAAACGAGAATGTTTGGAATACGGTTGAGTTTGGGTGAACTCCTCCCACTAAAGGTGATGCTCCTAAATCATTTTCATCCTAGACAATAGCTAAAAAAATGCCTTGTCTTTTAATTCCATGGGTGTGAACTCTACTTTTCGCGTTGTGAACGCTGAAGAGTTTAGACTCATTATGACTTGAGAGAGCGCCAAGGTTTCTTGGGATATTTTATGATACACGCATAAGGGAACAGTCACTATCAGGGTTTTCTAGTTATAAAATCTTATGACTAAGTTTAATACGATTAAGATGTTATAGAATGAGTCTTTTGATGAGTTTTAAGTCAAGTTATTGGATATTGTCAACTCCTCGTCTAACTTAGGTGAGCCAATCCCCAAGTCTAGAGTTGCGAGAAAAATCTTTAGGTCGTTACCTAAAAAATTTAATGCCAAATTCAAGGTTCTATATTCCTTAGGTTTTGTTGACACTATGAGAGTCCAAGAACTTGTAAGTGACCTTTAAACTTATGAGATGAATATATGTCCTCCAAATGAAAAGAAGGGCATTGCCTTGAAATCCTGCATAAAGGATGTGTCAAATTCTGATAGTGACATTGAGCTTAATGCTAAAGAGATAGTTAGGTTTGCTAGGAAGTTCATAAAGTTTTTTAAGATAAGAGATGAGAAGAACTATGAAAAGAGTTTAGAAAAGAAACCTAAGAACTTTTTCGATCGTGAAAGGAAGAATAGAGATAGTTCTAAGAAGGTGGATAACCGTAACAAGTGCTTTGAATGCCAATGTTTGGGGAATTATTTTCATGAGTATTACACTAGATTAAGGAAATAGGGTAAGAAACTAAAGGAATGCCATAACATCCTTAGTGATAGTGAGTTGGAAGAGGAATATAATTCCCCCAATAATGGCAACTACACCGTGTTCTTGGCTAGTTATGTGGGCTTAAATGAAATGTCTTCCCCTGATAAAGATGATCATGTGCATGAAGGTTCTAAGGTTTGGTCTTTAGGTTCCCAAGAGTGGGAGGATAGGAGCGATGAAGAAAATAATAAGAGGAGAAGAGTGAGATTTAACTGTCCTTTAGAGAGTTATACACCGAGTTAATAAGTTGAAAAGTGCCAACTTACGTTTAAAAACTAAGGTGAAGGAAAGTTCCATAAGATATGATAATGGTAAGTTAATTGAGAATTTTAGAGCATGTGAGGGGACTCTTAAAAAGAAGCTAACATACATTAAGGGGGAGAGAGATAGTCTTCGTGGTTTAAAGAAGGTTTTAAGAAGGAACTTATTGAGTTTGAAGAGTCTAAGCATTTGTTGAGTCTAGGACTATGGAGTTAGAAGAGAAGCTGAGAGTCTCAAGTAATGTCACATTTAATTTGGAGTCCAGGTCGGAGAGGTTGTATAACATGTTAGGCATCATTTGAATTAAAGATGAGAAGTGTGGTATTGACTTCGATAATATAAATACTTCCACTGTTAAAGACAATACCATGGTTGTAATAAATTCAAAGAAAGCAATGGACATCAGAAAAGGTCAACCTAGTGGTAACATTCCTCGTATACTCACTTACACACGCTATGGTAGGAAGGTCACCTTATGCATTTCTATTATGATCTTAGAAAAGGTCCTAGGAAGATAAAGGCTAGTGTCACCAAGTTTTTCCAAGCTCAAGTTCGTTAGTTAAACCTATGTGGGTCAGGAGATATGATTTGGAGGCGCTAAATATTATGTTTGTTGACTCTCGTTTACTTTCACATCATTCATCCCATGTTATTTCTTATAAGTGATTGAGATTACATGTTTGTCATACACTAGTATTGTGTTTTATATTATATCATATTGCTAGTGTTATGACGTGTTTATCTTTTGTATTTTTCTTTTTCATTTTTTGGTCATAATGAGAAACATACAAAAAGATTTTGTTTGAGTTTTGAGTTTTTTAAAATAATGGTGTGGTGAAAAATGTTTCATAACTCAAAAATAATTTTAGTTATCATGTAGTTTAGTTTCACACATATCATGTGGCGTATCGGTGTGTTTAAATACCATTCCTTTCGTGTATCCATGTGACTAGGACATTTGATTTTGATTTTTAATGCTTGGATTGTTCTTAATCATGTTTACCTGAAGTAGTTTGAAATTTATTTGCATGATGGATACACTTTTAATATGCTTATTCACACACTTTACATGAGCTCTTTTGGATTTTAACTCCATATGTCACATGAGCTAATTGAGATGTTCTCCCAATAATCTTGTCATATGGATAAAAACTTTGACTGGGGGTATGCATGTAAAACCAATTACCCATGAATTTGTTTGATATTTTTTTGAAAAATATAAGTGTGCATGGGAAACGGATACGAAAGGAGAAATATTGTTTGCATGAAAGGACACCATTGGTAAGAGCCTAAAAATGTTGAAAGGAAATAAAAGTAGAAAAAACTTCAAAGCTAAATTTTTTGCAATGATGCATCAAAAATTAGATATATTCAAAAGAAAAGGAGAGAGAAAATATGATATATTTTTTAGGGTGTTTAGTTGAATATCATTGGGTTTCCACAATGAGTCCTAGTTGAGCTTAATTGTTTTAGCGCTATTGATTCGAGAATCATCAAAAATTTTAGGCAACTATGCAATGAGTTTGTTTGTCCTTTTGAGTTCTTTGCTTGACATGTGAGGCTAAATCAAATGTTGATAATTTATTGTGGTCAAATGCGAAAAAGGTTTGTACAATAGTAAAGATACTCAAGTTTATGTCGGTCAAGCGTTCGTAAACTTTTTCTTTTGGGGTTGGAAATTGAGTCTTAATGAGATTTAGGGCCCAATAGGTTTTTTAATTTGAGTTTTGGCCCAAAAAAGTCAAAGGGAGAGATTTGTAAGGATAAATTTTTTAATCAAGTCAATTTTTAAGTATTGGTATTATTCTTTGTTTGAACAAAAATTAGTTGAGTCATAAGTTAGGACTTAAGTTGTGTGTCTTTCAAGTCTATGATGTGTAATTGAAGACTATGTGACAAAGATAAAGCTACATCGAGGATACATTAGATTGCATGCCGAGTTTTTATCTTCAATACCGAGGGATCTCATTTAAGGTATCATAAATCATAATAGTGTTTGATCCATGGATACATTTTGGGTGTTGTTTTACAAAACTTGTTTGAGGCCTTCTCGTAACATTTTTTTATAGAAAAAATATTTTTTTGTTTTGGTTCTTTCGAACGAGTTTAAGTGTTCATTAGAAATATCTTTCAAAGAACATGAAATAGGGTACTTCTGTTGAACAAAGGTATATTCATTCAAAGCTCGTTCAAAGTTGGTCTGAACGAGATCACATTTTCATTCGAATGAGGTTTGAGTTCATTCAAAAGAGATAAGGTTTTTGTTTGAATAAACCTTGTGCTTTCATTCAAACGAGTTGGCTCAAAAAATGTGCCACCTCAAAACTTGTGTTTTCTTAAATACTCATGTCTTGCATCAATTCTCTTAGAGGGTTTTTAAGAAAATGATTTTCTAAGGTTTATCTTGTGCATGGAAAATCCTATTTTACACCCAAGTTTGAGATCTAAGAATCCTACACACTTATGTCTGTTTGAGATCTCTTTTGTGTTGCACCATATCAATTTTCTCTTCATATTGTGAGCATTTTGAGCGATGGAGACCGCATTTGTTTTGTGCAAATACTGGACAAATCATGAGAATAGTAAGATTGGTGGGATACTGAGACGTGCGAATGCACCGACGTTGTGTGGATGTTAGAAGGCGTCTAAGAGTGTCTACGAAGAATGTTACAAGGAATGAGTAAGAACAACAAGTCTTGAAGGCATCGAGTCTATGATTAAGTCTAAGTTGTTCTTGTAAATAGCTTATATTGTAGTGGACTTCTGTGGCCAGTGTGGCCATCCCAGGCAGCGTGGGAGGAGAGATCACTCAAGAAGACGGCGCCGCGATCTCTCACCCCTCTTTAAAAAGTGCTTCGGTACTCGTCGGTGTGGGGGTAAATGTGAAGAGATGGAGTCGCCAGCCTATTTCTCACAAAGTAGGCAAAAGAACATGTATCCACTTCGAGAGAGAGGCATCAAGGAAAAAATGATGCATACGAAACCAATAGTTCGAAGGTTCGAGCACTAAGTTACGGAATGGGAAGGTGTTAGGCACCCATCCCGCCCTTTCGATCTCTCATAGGCTAGTTTTATTATCTTCCATTATATCCTCGTAAAGTGTGTGTGCGTGTTTCTATAATGGAGATCGGAATCATTCAACTCATACCATGGACAAGGTAAAGTAAGTATGATTTGTGCGTTTATCACGATATTGGTCATTATTAGGAAATGATAATATGTGTTGGATGAAATGCAAACATATATGATATGATATATATATATATATATATATATATATATATATATATATATATATATATATGTGTGTGTGTGTGTGTGTGTGTGTGTGTGTGCAAAAATGGGAGATTTTAGAAAATTAGGGAATTTGTGAAATTGAGAAAATTGGAAAATTGGACTCGAGTCTCGAATTTTAATCTGGGAGGCCTAAGTCCCATAGATTCAAAACAGAATTTTATTATGTGTGTATATGTAGAAAATGTGTTTTTGGTTTTTTGAAAAAGTGTGATGGATAATTCCGTTCGAAATTTATGGGCGTAACCCTCTTTTTTTTTTGGGGGGGGGGGTTTATAGAAAATAAAATATGTGCAATATACTAATAAAAATGTAGATATTAATGTGTATGAAGTAAAGTAAGAACTAGATTATGAATCTAATGTATATTATGCAAAACAAGGAATTTAAAGAGAGAGGGGAGGAATTGGACCTTCTTTTGGAGCTTGATCTTGGATGAACTTCCTTGGGTGTTGATGAATGTTGATGAGAGAGAAGGATATTTTTCCAAATTGGGTATGAAAAGGATGGGAATGTAAGCATGAATGGAACTTCACATAAGGAACTTCGTTGATTTTAAGGAAATGTTACCGAGATCACTGATGCTAATGGATATGTTGTGTTGGTGTCCTTGGTAGTGAGGTCATGGCCTCTATTTATAGGGCCAAGGTGGGTTTCGATCAGCCAACCCCATGGGGTGCCTATCAGCAGGTGATCCTTGACACTGTGCCGATAGGCAAGGATTTAGACCTGCCAGTTGGAAGTCCCGTGCAGGTTTTTCCAAAAAAATGGTCGTAGAACGCAAATAATTTATCTGAATTACGTGTGAGGCATATTGTGAGAAAGGTACTTCACAGACCTTTACGTGTCCATTTGACCACTTCCAGGTCCGGGAGTTTACTTTGGGTCAAATATGGCTCGAAATGGCACTTTGATCTTTTGGACGGGAGATCATCAGATAGAAATAGATCTTTCGACCGCATTGTAAGTTAGAATCATGCATGAGGTGGACATTTAGAAAGTTTAGGATATGTACTTGGACATTACAAGGAGTTCCATTTGGTTCAGAAAGTTCACCTTGGTCAACCGGGGATCGGAAGAACCAGGTGACCTCTCGAAGTAAAATAGATCGTTCGTTCATTCCATATGTCATAATCACACATGGGGTAGACCATTAGAAAGGATATTCAATTCCCTTCGGAGATTCATTGAGTCTCATTCGAGCTGGACAGTTAACTTTGGTCAAATGGAGCACGGGAGCACCCGGTGGCCTCTGGATCAATTTTGGAGGGAAAACTAACCATTCGTCCAAAGGGTTATGTAGTTTTGCACACAGGGAGGACCCTTGCAAAGGGTGTTCAGTACCCTTTGAATATTCTAAGATCTTTCACTTTGACGGTGAAGTTGATTGGGGTCAATTCAGGGCCTAGGAGTGCCCGGTGGCCTCCAAATCGATTTTTGATAATAAAATGATTCGTTCATCCGAACCGTTATCCTGATTTTTTCATGGGATAGACCATTGGAAAGGGTATTAAGTGCCCTTCAAAGATTTAAAAATCTTTTTCTCTAATAATAGAGTTTACCAGAGTTAAACGGTGCTCGGGAGCGCCCAATGGCCTCTAGATCGGTAATCGAAGTGCGACCTAGGGTTTGCAGTGAGATGGGGAGGTGCTATGGACCTAAGGGGAGACTTAGGGGATCCTGTAATGTGGTGTATAGAGAGCCCCTCAACGGGGGAGCTTGGAATAAGTGATAGCCGTCGAATAGACACCACATGATAGAGGTCGGTTCTGTGGACCTAAGGGATGAGGATGACCGATTCAGAGGGTTGAGGTCGATGCTGAGGACCTAAGGTGATGGTTAGGATGGATGAATCTAAGGATCTAAAGGAGGTGAACAGTAGGTAGGCAACCAATTCTACGGGTGAAAGCTTATTTTACGGGATTAAGTAGAAGAAATCGATTCTACGGGTCAAAGCTAATTCTATGAGCTTAAGTAGAAGTGACCAATTTTGCGGGTCGAAGACAATTTTGAGGGCTTAAGATAGAATAGGCCAATTCTGAGGGTTAAAGACAATTCTGAGGGCTTAAGATAGGGGTTACCAATTTTGCGGGTCGAAGCCAATTCTAAGGGCTTGTGTAAAAGTGATCAATTATGTGGGTCAAAGCCAATTCTGCAGGCTTAAGTTAAGGTTGACCAATTCTGTGGCCAATTTGGGGTGACAAATTCTACGGGTAACAACCAATTCTAAGGGCTTAAGATAGGGGTGACCAATTCTGAGGGTCAAAGCTAATTCTAAGGGCCTATTTGGGGTGACCAATTCTGCGGGTCGAAGCTAATTCTATGGACTTAAGGTAGAGATGACAAATTCTATAGGTCAACCCCAATTCTATGGGCTTAAGTTAGAGATGATCAATTATGTGGGTTGAAGCCAATTCTGCGGGCTTAGGATAGAAGCGACCAATTTTAAAGGCCGAATCCAATTCTGAGGGCTTATTTGGGGTGACCAATTATGTGGGTCGAAGCCAATTTTGCGGGCTTAAGATAGAGATGACCAATTTTAAGGGTGAAAGCCAATTCTACAGGTTTATTTGTGGTGTCCAATTCTGCGATTCGAAGCCAATTCTGCAGGCTTAAGGTAGAGATGACCAATTTTGAGGGTAAAAGCCAATTCTTTAGGCTTAAGATAAAGGTGACCAATTCTGAGGGTCAAATCCAATTCTGAGGTCTTATTTGGGGTGACCAATTTTATGGGTCGAAGCCAATTCTACGGGCTTAGGATAGAAGCGACCAATTCTGAGGATCAAAGCCAATATTGAGGGATTAAGATTGGGGTAACCAATTCTCAGGGTCAAAGCCAATTCTGCGAGCTTAAGGTAGAGATGAACAATTCTGAGGGTCAAAGCCAATTCTGCGGGCTTAGGATAGAAGCGGCCAATTTTGAGGGTCAAAGACAATTCTGAGCGCTTATTTATAGGTGATGGATTCTGAGGGTCGAAGACAATTCTGAGGGATTATTTTGGGTGACCAATTCGGAGGGTCGAAGATAATTCTGCAAGAATAAGGTAGAGATGACCAATTTTGAGGGTCAAAGCCAATTCTGCGAGCTTATTTGGGGTGACCAATTCTGTGGGTCAAAGACAATTCTACGGGCTTAAGGTACAGATGACCAATTTTGAGCGTCAGAGCCAATTCTGCAAGCTTAAGATAAAGGTGACCAATTTTGAGGGTCAAAGCCAATTCTGAGGGCTTATTTTGGGTGACCAATTCTAGGGACTTAGGATATAAGCGACCAATTTTGAGGGTCGAAGCCAATTATAAGGGCTTAAGATAGGGCTGACCAATTCTGAGGGTCAAAGCCAATTCTGTGGGCTTAAGGTAAAGATGATCAATTCTGAGGGTCAAAGCCAATTCTGCGGGCTTAGGATAGCAGCGACCAATTCTGAGGGTCAAAGATAGTTCTGAGGGATTATTTAGAAGCGACCGATTCTGAGGGTGGAAGACAATTCTGAGGGCTTAAGTTTCCTTTGGTAAGTTTGGGGACTCCACTAGGGATGTGTAATATTTCTCTGGGGGTTTGGGGAAGCATTTGATTTTATGTTCCGCTGGGGAAAAGGGAATGATCCGCGGATTTTTTTTAGCTGAGGAATTTTTGGAATTTTGGAATGTCCTCTGGAGACATTGCTAGGGAGAAATGTTTTTTGAAATTTTGTTGGGGATGTAAAAAAAAGATTTTCTTAGTGAAAAAGGTTCTAAAGTTAATTTTGTACTTTTACGAATTTTTTGAGAATTTTTCGTGATTTTCTTATATTTTTTTGGACTTTTGTACGAAACTTTAAAGGGGGTGCCGACTGGCATGGATAGAGGGGTTCCAAACGGAAGTGGCATGGTCTTTTGGCGTACCTCGAGCAGGTGGAGGGTTAGTACTGATTGGTGGGTGACAGGGAGATGCCGATCAGCATGCCCCATAGCCTCTTATAAAAATCGGGTGGGTTCTCCTCATTTTTCACAACTTTTTAACTTCCCTTCTTCTGTAATTAACTTCTGCAAATCGTTCTAAAGTTCTAAATGGCCAATTTTTCAAGCAACACTACTCACATGGCATGGCTTAATGGCGACGATTGGGCAGGGTTGGAGGGGAGGGCTAGGGTGCCCCTTGCAATGGGTAGCGAGAACTCATTCGACTCATTTGAGTCGATGGTAGATGAACGGAATCTTTGTGTGAGCCATCACATCATCGTTCTTCTAGGGCAGTGAACCCCAGTGGCTATGTAAGTATTGATGACTTTTTGTATTCTTTTCCTTTTTTCTTGACGAGATTGCTTTACTTCTTGAATTTGACACTGATTTTATTTGTTTCTTCGACAATCTGATGTCTCCTTATCGACTATACGTACTCGAGGGACGACGGGACTTAGGGATGTTTGAGATCACCTTCCACCTATGGTGTG
This sequence comes from Sambucus nigra, assembly GCA_949130495.1. Taxonomy (NCBI): domain Eukaryota; kingdom Viridiplantae; phylum Streptophyta; class Magnoliopsida; order Dipsacales; family Adoxaceae; genus Sambucus; species Sambucus nigra. The sequence goes on from OX422216.1 coordinate 184,847,969, forward strand.
CTGGATGGTGTCATCAGCCAGCTTCGGTAGGCTGGCGTCTGTTCTGGACGAGACGCCCCATTCCATGATTGTTTTGTATGCTCTAGGAGAGAGGTGGTGGGACACTACCCACACCTTCCATCTCGTCTACAAGAAGATGATGGTGACTCCCATTGATGTTCACAGATACAGGGGCTGAATTATGAGGGTATGTAGATTGAGGTAGGTAGAATACTGAAGTTAACGCCGGAGGCGGTGATGGCGGAGTTAGGTGATGTGGAGAGGGTGGTTTCTGGGGACTCTCTTTGTGTGTCTTTGTTGAGGGAGTTGTTGTTGAGGAGGAGGATCAATGGGAGCGATGGTAAACAGGTGCGTCAGATGGCCCGCTTGTTTATTCTGTTGGGGTTGGGAGTTTTTCTGGTGGCGACGTCGTCAACTTGTGGTTTTTGCCATTTTAGGGTGTTCTCGGACATCCGTCTTTATGATTGGGGGAGCCTAACTTTGGCGACCCTTTATTATTCTCTTGATGCATTCATTTAGTGCTCCCGATAGTCTTTTACTGGAGCCACGTATCTTTTGGAGGTATTCTTTATTTTTTTGCATTTTTACGTTATGCATTCGCATTTTCCTTCATGCGATTTATTCTTTATTTCTTAAATGTTGTCCTTTGCAGACGTGGTTTTTTGTGGTGATTGGGTTAAACACCTAGTTGATATCTTTGAAGGATGACTCTGTTGGGGACTTCTGCCGGATTTACCAGTTGCGAAAGTCCAACTGACAGTCGGAGAAGTCTCTCTCTCTAGAGACGGTGCGTCAGGTCTAGAATGGCCTGATGGGCGGGCCTTCTTTTATCTTGATATTATCCTTTCCTTTGATGGTTTTTTATTGATATTGATCCTTTTCTCTTGATGGGTATTTGCAGGTGACCTTTTATCCTTGGGGGTCGGTCATTCATCATACTTGATCGACTGGGATACATGCATAGATGTGGCGTCTGTTGGAGCATGAGTTTGGCTACTCCTAGTACCTCGGGAAGAGGGTAGTCCGACAGATCATGGAGGGTGAGGAGGCCCAGGTGGCGGTGATGATGGGAGAGTCACATTCATTATATACCGACACAACGATGATGTATGACTACATGGATTTTATGTCGAGCTGGCTGATGCCTCCCAGTATATCCTCGAGCGGGTTTGAGTCTGCAAGTGGGGTCCTCCCATAGTATAGGCAATGCGATGACATCAGCAGTGGCGACGTCTTTAGAGGCTCCTTTTGTGCGACTGCATTCGCCTAGTTACAACATCCGACGAGCTGATGGAGGGTCGGTGCATATGCTTAACCGTCCTAATGTGATGGACCCTAAGGAGTTGGGATTGATAGAGGAGGTCCTTTGACCTGTGGTATACTTTTTGCCTCTTTTTCTTTTGATTTCTTGATTTCTTCCTTTGCCTCAGACTGATTGATTTGCTCTTTCTGTTTTCTTTTACAGCACATTCGGGTCACCACCACTTGGCTGAGGGATATTAGGGATTGGATATCTTCGAAGACTAGCCACATTAAGGATGCAATCCCGGTTCCTTCTTGACTGGTGTCTTCTGCCTCATCTGAGGAAGGGTAGGAGTGGTGGAACATCGTCTCTCCGCAGAGGGAAGAAGGTGCGCCACAAGGAGGGAGGATCCTAGAGAGAGAGAAAAAATTGGGGTGAGATAGAGAGAGAGAAAGAAAATGGGGTTCGGGATGAGTCCCATTGTATTTCTATTTTTCCATCAAGATAACAATGTAATACATCAAATGAACTTTTTTTGTGAATTTTTATTTTTAGTGATTAATGGGCATGCTCTTTTTACTTTTTTACTGAGACCGTAAAAAGAATTTGTGGTGACAATTATTATGCAACACAAATAGATGAGAGAAAGGCAATCACCAAGCAAGATTAAGGAATGTAAAATGACAATCACATAATAAAAGATGTACGTGGTTCAGCAAAGGTGTGCCTACGTCCACGGTGGTGCAGTCAGTGTTATTTCTATATACTCCGGAGAGTGGTTACAGAGAATAAAAAACTTATCCTTTACCCGTGACCTAGGGCTCAATATATACATGTTCATTTTAGTAAGTGGGGGTGTTGGACTCCCCCACGTTTTCCATCTCTCCTTAAAACCTCCCTTAATGGGAACGTGGGAAGAGACTGGATCTTAATCAATAGAGAGATGAGGGGTCTGGACTTTGGGCCGCCAGAATTGGGCTACTCATCCAGGCCCATCACCCTAATTTCGGGTACCCACAATTGCCCCTAAGTTTGTTGGGCCATTTTTTGGGCTCAATAAATTTAAATGACTAGTCGTAATGGATTTTTTGTACATTGTGCAACTCTTTAAAAGTTGTGAAACTGATTCTGGCGGCACCCGCTTCGTATTTTGTGCACTATGATTAGCAACACTTAAAGGTTTTCTAGAATAGTCACTTTTCGACCGTCATTTCAACCTTCCCAGCATTCTTCCATTCCTTGTGAGCTCTAGCGCTTCGTACTTTCTTCTCTCAGTCTCCATTCTCATTGCTTCCTTGTTATTTGGGCTCGTGCTTCTTCATCGTTCGAGTCGAACTTCCATTTTGTAAGTCTTTTGTGCCTTTTATTTGTACTTTCTCTTTGAATTTGTAGTTTTCTAGGGTTTTCCAATGGCGAATATTGGGAATAGGTCGGTCTCTGAATTTAGGAAGTTTTATAACATCCCAGAGTGGGTAGACATTGAGTGCTGCGCTCCCCCCCCCCCCCCCCCCCCCCCAGAAATGTTAGAGAGACAGAGGATGCCCATTGGATCCATATTTTGTTGCTTTCCCAAGGGGGAACTTTTCCTCCCAATGATCTGTTCTTGCACTTCTTTGGTTACTTCAATATTTTTCCTGCACAGTGTTCGCCCAATGTGTGGAAGATAATTAATGGCATCCATAGAATAAATCAGTTATATGGCACTAGGTTAGGGCTCATCGAGGTCTGTTTTTGCTATTCTTTTTCTTGAACTAGTTCTGGCATCCTCTACCTCAAGGCCAGGAGCCCTGACAGGGTATTGGTGGTGAACCTACCTGATTCCCATAAGGACTACTGGCATGAAGGTTTTCTTTCTAGAAACTGACAGTTTTCTCCCCAGTTTCAAGGGTCGGGGTCTGATAGGTTCTCGGTTCCCTTTCATGGGGAAGAATACATAGGTAGATTTTGCTCTTCTCTTTTAATTTTTGTTGATTTATGATCCTTCTAATTTTTCTCTGCTTTCTTCTACAGCGAGGTCGAAGAATTTGGAACCTGCTCTCAGCGAGGTTCGTCTTTCTGAATTGGTTAAGGCTTGGAATATCAGGGAACCTTTGGGTGACGACGAGCACCCGTGGTCTGCTTCTTTTCTACTTTAGTACAAGAACGTTGGCTCCAGTTTTATAGCAAGGCCAGTGGACAGTATCCCTGAGTTCGATACCTCTGAAGAGACTACTACGGGTCCTATCTAGTTGGACAAGGAGGAGAGCATCTCTGAAAGCGATATCGCAGGTGGTGCTGTGAGCAATTTGGGTGGAGGGAGCTCCAGTACCAGCAGTTCCTCTGAATGTGGGGAAGTTTCTGAAGCTCGAGAGTCGTCGAGCACATCTAGCAGTTCGAGCGAGGAGATGGTTCCTCGAAGGAAGAACTTAATTTTGGATGATGATGATGAAGACCACATGCTTCTCGCACAGAGGTCGAAGAAGAATAAGTCTAGCTCTAGGGTCATGGCTACTGGTTCTCGGTCTTCTGCTCAGGAGCAGGAGAAGAAGAGGAAAGAAGAAGAGCAAGTGAGAGAGAGAGAGAAAAAAAAAGGATGAAGAGAGGAAGAAGGTGGAGGAGAAGAAGAGGGTAGAGGAGAGGAAGAAGATAAAGAATGAGAAAGAGGAGGAGGACAAGAGGATGGAAGCGAGGACGAAGGCTAGGAAGGCCTTAGTCCTAGTGTATCGCTGCCCGAGGGGGCTTCCGTTGCAATTTATCCTCAATTGGCCCCCGCTCTGCTCGAGAGAGCGGTTCTTCCTGCTGATCGACAAAGGGCGTTGGGGTCTGATCAACTGGCCCTACAGGATAGCCAGAGGCTGGCTTTGCTAAGACCATTTCTTTTCTCCAATGTTTTAGTGAATTCCATCATTTTCTTCTTCTAATGTCTTCTTCTTCTTGCAGTTTGTGACCGACTTTGCCGTGCTCTATTATTCTTGCGATGAGTTGGTGAAGAGAAATGGTGAGTTGTAGCAACAAAATAAAGCCTTAAAGTTGAAGGGTGTAGATCTTGAGGCTGTCTTTAAGGCCATTGATGCTGCTCGGATATCATCCGACCTGGCTCTTGTTACTGCCAACCGGGAGAAGGACGCAACAGTTAAAGAGTTGAAAGAGTTGTGATAGGCCTACGACCTGGCTTGCTCGAGAAAGATGGTTGTCATGGAAGAGAACAGAGTGCTATCTAAGGAACTGAAGAAGGAGTCTGAGGTTGTCACTGCCAAGGAAGACTCATATAATTTTGGTTGGGCTGCAGCATATGAGGATGCTGAAATTCAGATAGGCTTTATTAGTCGTCTGAACTTCAAGAAGGGCTGGAATAAGGCCCTCAGAGCAGCTGGAATGGATGTTGCATCTCCTCTATTCGATGAACACGATCCAGGGCCGAGGCCAGTTGTAGATGAAGTCCCTGCCCCAGCTATCGAAGGTGATGATTTTGTCCCCCAGACAATCCCTGCTGACGTTTCCCTTGTTGAGTCGACAGAGGTTACCCCTGCTGAGGGCGGTGCTCCTACTGATGCTAATAAAGGGAAGCATCCATCGACTTCTGGGCAACCTGAGGTTGCTAATTAGTTTTTACTTCTAGGACCACCTTGTACTTTTGCCTTTTTTTATTTGTAAATTTTCTTTTTGCTGCTCGATGTACTTTCAACCCTTATTAATGAAAAGGTTTCTTTTTCTCAGTGCACTGATTTGTCTTTTTCTCTCCCTTGCCCTTTTATTACTTGTAGTTGATTGATGTTGATGATTATATTCCTGCCACTTCTCAATTGGGAAGGACGTTGGGGCCCGATGTAAGCTCCGAAGTTCGTCACACTTTTGTGAGGATCTGCAAATCTCTGAGACTGAGGAACAAATGCTTTATAGAGCAAACTGAGCTCGTCGCCAAGCTAAAGTACAGGCTTCAAGAGATGGAGGATATTGGTGCCTCAGTCCAAGAGGAGGTTAATTCGCTGAGAGCGAAGCTGTTAGAGGCTTCTGAGATCAATCAAGTTGGGGAAGTTCTTTAGCAGGAGAATGAGGCTTTGAGGAGAGAGGTCTCACGACTTAGGGAACATGCTTCGAGCACTGCTCTAGCAGTATTACGAGGATCTTCCTCATCACGATCTAGAAATGGTCAGGGTGATGTGCCTCCTGCATTGTAGGGTTTTTCTCTTCCTGTCATTCCGAGAGCTCTCAGGAACACCAAAGGGTTCATCTAGAGAAATGGAGGAGCTTCGTGATGATGTTCAGCGAGCGTATGTGATTGCTGCTGGGCTCCAGAGGGATGTTACTCAGCTGAGGCACCTATTTAAAAAAGGACCTCGACGAGTATGGGCCGATGGGTACGACCAGGGCTAGCAAGATGCTCCGACTAAGCTGAGTGAGTTTGAGGAGCTCGCCTTCATTAGGGGTGGTTGAGTGCATTTAGGGAGATACAAGTTCCAAGGAACTCGATGCTCTGGTATCGCCATGAAATCTCCCCTTCCACTTGGATGCCCAATCCCTTTCAGAGATATAATCAGTGGATACCCATCGATGCCATCCCTCGATAGTTGTTGGAGTCGGATGCTAACGAAGTTGAGGAGGGTTTAGCCCCTCATCCTGATGATGGCCGAAGAGCCCAAGTGGCTGACTACCTTGCTCAGAGGCCTCATCCTCATTAGGATTTTGCTAGCAGTTACCCTGTATGTATTGTAAATGCTTTGGGAGAGTTCGCCGACTAAACATGTATCACCATTGTTGTAAATATAGTGGATTAATAAAATTTATGTTTTGGGATAATTTAGCTGACTAAATAAGTGCATTATATTCTCCAAGTTCTTACTTATTTGGGATTTTCTAAGTTTATATTATCACGCAAGTGTCCTCCCAGTCCAGTATAACATCGAGATACCATTGTGCACCACTTTACCTTTTAGGTCGTGTCGTCACACTCCTTAGGCCTAAGTGTGGCAATTGGTGAGGACACACCTGGTGTTGGATGTTCTATCCGATCAGGATTTTATTTAACCAAAGAAGGTTTGGTGACCAGTTTAGACTTGGCCATATTGCCTAAGGATCTCCTGTAGGGCTTCATATATTGCCAGGGGTAATGTAATGAGGTCTTTCGTGTTTGATAACGACAACCTGAGGAGGGACAATTCCCTGTTATGGCGTAATGGTCGATGTGCCTCTCATTTGGAAAAGATGTGCGATAAAGCTTATATATCTGTTACATATCAGAATGCAATCGTTATATAATTTTCATTAACGACAAGGAAAATGAACTTCCAGTTCTATGACAAAAGAATAAAAGAAAGATCTAAAAATAGAATTTCTTGAGATTGGCGGCGTTCCATGCTCAGGGTATTTCTCTGCCTTCCATCGTTTCTAAGTGATAGGCGCCCTGCAGATTGTCTTTTGTTATCTCGAAGGGTCCTTCCCAGTTTGGCCCTAGCTTGCCGTCGGACGGCTTCACTGCGCTGCCTACAACTTTCCTTAGGACATAGTCCCCAACTCGAAATGTCCTTGGGTTGACCTTCTTGTTATAGTGCCTTGCGAGCTATTGCTGATAGCTCTCTAGTTTTACTAGGGCTAGCTCTCGGCACTCTTCGTCTAGGTCGAGTTCGACGAGCAATGCTGAATCATTGTGGCCTTGGTCGATAAGGCTGAACCTCATAGCCGGCAAGCTTGCTTCTAATGCGATGACTGCTTCCATCCTGTAGGTCAGTGAAAATGGGGTTTCCCCTGTTGCTCGTCGGGGAGTTGTTCGGTAAGCCTATAGAACATGTGGTAATTCATTTACCCATGCGCCTTTAGCTCATTCCAATCGCTTCTTTAACCCGTCGATCACAGTTTTGTTGGAAGCCTCGGCTTGGCCATTGTTCTGAGGATAGGCAACCGAACTGAAATGGTGTCTGACTCCATGCTCGTCATAAAAACTTTGAAAGAAGCCTCTTTCGAACTGCATTCCATTGATGGTGATGATGGTTCAGGGGATGCCAAAACGAGTGATTATATTCATCCATACGAATCTTATCATATCTGCATCTCGGATGTTTGCCAGGGGTTCCGCCTCGATCCATTTGGTGAAGTAGTCAGTTGCAACCAACAGATATTTGTGATTGTCGGTGGCGGTAGGAAGTGGTCCCACAATGTCAATTCCCCAGTGGGCGAATGGCCATGGGCTAGACAGTGATTTTAGGTCGCTATCAGGTGGGCCATAGAAGCGTGAAGTTGACATTTCAGGCACTTGCGGACATACATCACAGAATCCCTTTGCATATATGGCCACCAATAGCCTTCCTTCATTGCTCGAAAAGATATTCCCTGGGTGAACGCATTGAAGGTAGGGCCCGGAGAAGGATCTCTTATACAAGTTTCCCTCTAGAGATAAGTGAAAGCGAGCTGCTTTGACTCTTATCTGGTGGGCGGTCTTCTTGTCATCCGAGAGTGTGCCATCTTTCACATAGCCCCTTAAGGGGTCCATCCAGCTGGGAGCTGATCCCACCTGGAGTACCTGTTCCAAGTTTGGTGGCTTGTTGTCACGGTTGATGCTCGGATGAGTGAGGAAATCGATTGGGATGGTTCTTTTTAGGTTAGAGCCGACTACTAAACTCAGGGTTGCTAGGGCATCAGCATGGCTATTCTTCCCTCTAGGAAACTGCTGGACATTGATTTCTTCGAAGCTCGCCATTAGTTTTCTCACTAGGGCGAGGTAAGCTGCCATTCTTTCATCTTTTGAATTGTAGTCTCCACTTATCTGATCAGAGACTAATTGGGAATCGCCGAACACCTATAAATGCTTTTCCCCCAAAGTGCGCGCCTTCTGGAGGCTGGCTATTAAGGCTTCGTATTCTGCTTCATTGTTGGAGGCTGTAAATCCAAGCCTAATTCCTTGTTCAAGGATTGTATTCTCTGGGGTAATGATGACAATGCCTACCCCTGCCCCCTTTGAGTTGGAGGCTCCATCAAAAATCAATTTCCAGGTTTCCTCTGTCGCGTGGTTCTCCTTTTACCTTGCTGGTTGAGGTTGGTTGGAAGGTTCCTCGCCCGTGAATTCGGCTATAAAATCAGCAAGGATCTGCCCCTTGATTGCGTTCCTTGGTTGAAATTGGATGTCAAATCGCCCGAGCTCGACTCTGCCCGATAATTTCGCTTTCCTCAGGATTTCGTTTAGGGGTGCGATGTAAGGACGATTATAAAGTGGACTTCAAAATAGTGCTTCAGCTTCCTCGAAGCCACTACTAGTGCAAAGGTGAGCTTCTCCAGTGGTAGGTACCTTTGCTCGGCGTCTAGGAGGGTCTTGCTCACGTAGTAAATAGGGTGCTGGATCCCTACAACTTCACACATTAATGCGGAGTCGACAGTATGATTAGAGACGGCGAGGTACAGGTACAAAGAATCTGTTTACTGTGGTATGACGAGCAGTGGTGGGGAGCTTAGGTAAGCTTTGAGTTCAGCCAATGCTTGCAAGCAATCTGGGCTCCACTCTACCGTTTTGTTCCCCTTTAGAAGCTGGAAGAAAGGATTGCATTTCTCGGAGGATTTAGAGATGAAGTGATTTAAGGCAGCGAGCATACCAGTGAGCTTTTGTACGTCCCGAATTGTTCGAGGGGGTTGAACCCTGTTAATTTCATCGATTTGGTCTGGGTTAGCCTCTATGCCTATCTTACTGACCAAGTATCCAAGAAATTTTCCTGACTAGACATCGAAGGAACACTTGCTCGCGTTAAGTTTCATTCGGTAATTCCTGAGGATTTCGAAGGTGTTTGACAGGTCTGAGAGGTGGTTTTCTTTCTTCTTACTTTTAACGAGCATGTCATCGATGTAGACCTCCATGGTGTTTCCCATCTGCTTCTTAAACATCTTGGTGACCAGCCGCTGATAGGTTGCCCCTGCATTCTTGAGCCCAAAGGGCATTACCTTGTAGCAGTATAATCCAACTGTCATGATGAATGTTGTTTTGTCTTGGTCTGGGGCATATAAGGGGATCTGATGATACCCTGAGTAAGCGTCCAGAAAAATCATTTGCTCGTGAGCTGCAGTGGCGTCTACCAGTTGGTCTATTTTTGGGAGGGGGAAACTGTCTTTAGGGCACGCTCTGTTGAGGTCGGTGAAGTCGATGCAAACTCTCCACTTCCCGTTGCTTTTTGGAACTACTACTGGGTTGGATAACCACTTGGGGAATTATACTTCCCGTATGGATACTGCATCCAGTAATTGTTCAACTTCTTTTTCCACCACTTTTGCCTTCTCGGGTGCAGTTCGCCGTGCCTTCTGCGTGATTGGTTTGAAGGTGGGATCAACATGCAACTGATGACATACCATATTAGGATCGACTCCATGCAGCTCGTATGGTTCCCATGCGAAAACATCTACGTTGCGTCTCAGCAGAGTTGTTAATTCCTTCTGTTCCTGGTCAGTGAGGGATGCTCCAATCAATAAGACTCTATTACTATCACCATCTCCAACCGTAACTTTTACCAGGTCTTTCACAACCCGCTCGAAGGGGAGGAGCCTGGTCTCCTCTACTCTAGGTCTTCCGTACTTTAATTGTTATTTAAAAGGTGTCAGACCTTCTTCGACTTTCTAGCTGGGTTGGTCAGCCTTCTTCTCTGGCCTTGGTCGGATGGCTACTATGAAGCACCTTCTTGCCATCGCTTGATCGCCGTGGATCTCCATTAATCCTCGCTCGATTACGTACTTGAGTTTCTGATGGTAGGTCGAGGAAACATCTTTCATTTCATGGAACCATCCCCTGCCGAGGATGGCTTGGTATGGCGAGTCGATGTCCACCACCAAAAATTCAATCATCTTGGAGACGTTTCCCGCGCGTACTGGCAATATAATCTTTCCCAGGGGTATAGTTATTTTTCCAGCGAAGCCAACTCAAGGGACAGTAGCTTCCTTTAGGTCGGCGACGCTTAACTTCAATTTTTTGAATAAGTCGAGATACATGACTTAGGACGAGCTTCCTTGGTCGACAGGTAACTTGTCGATGTCAAAGTTAGATATCCTGAGGATAATGATCAGAGCATCGTGATGTGGGGTTCTCACTCCCACTAGATCTTCATCTGTGAAAACAATATGCTTATCATAGTTGATGTCATCTGCTCGTCGACACTTTCCTGACTGTGATTTTGCTGGATCGATCTGAAAAGCTTGCATCACCGCTGTAAGTTTCTTCATTTCCATTCAAGCTGAATTTCCTTGGATCTGTTTGGCATCATATGCCCCGTGAATTCTCGCGAACTCATGTCCAGCATCATCGTCGAGCACGTTGTCAGGTCTTGCTTCTCTATTGGCAGCCACTTTCTCTGCCTTTTTATCCACAAACTCGTTCAAATGCCCGGACTGGGCTAGCTCCTCGATGTGAGACTTAAGAGCTTTGCAATGCTCAATCTTATGTCCTCCTTCTTTGTGAAAGGCACATCTCAGCACGTTGTTCCTCTTCGTGGGATCTCCTCCCATCTTTCTGGGCCACTTGATGAATGGCTCGTCTTCGATCTTTGCGAGAATTTTGTAAATTGATTCTTTGAAGATGGTGTTGACCACCTGAAATGCTTTTGACGCATCATTGTTGCCTCCATTTTTGGAACCATTTTTGCCCCCATTCCTTCCTCCTTTCTTTTGGCTTTCAGTTTTGTCACTGCCCTTGGTATTGAGTTTAGCTCGACTGTTTTCCCCTGTACTGAGGCGGGTGACATCTTCCACCTTAGCGTACTTCTCGATGCGATCCATTAGGTCATCAATAGTCATAGCCTCCTTCTTCGTCAGGGACTGGTATAGAAGGGAAGAACTGGGTAGCCCAATTTTGAAAGAGGCCACTGCCACTTGCTCCGATCAATCCTCGACCTCATTCAATAACTCCCAGTACCTCTTCGCGTAGTCTCGAAGGGTCTCTTGAGGCGTTTTCTTCATTATTAGCAAGGCATCCATCCTTTTGGGATGGGAGCTACTAGTAATAAATCGGTTCGTAAAGAGCTCGGCCAGGGATTCGAAACTTCTGATGGACCGGTGGGGGAGTCTTTTGAACCACTTCTGCACTACGTCATGCAGGTTCGAGGGAAAAATTCGTCACATTAGTGCGTCCCAGTGGTTCCATAGGGTCATGGCCTGCCGGTACTTCCTGACGTGATCAATGGGATCAGTCTTACTGTCATAAATCTTAAATTTTGTAATGGCAAACTTCTTGGGGTCTTCTTCTTCTTCAATTTCCCTCGTGAAAGGTGATTTCATCTGGGTTTTAAGAGCTCGCCTAGCGAGTTCTCGGGTCGATCTGGTACCGTGGTGGGCAGGATGTTGGTCCATTTCCCTGCGGAACAGATTTCGTATGTTCTCGTTGCTGCGAGTAGGGCTCTGGTAATGATGATCTTTTCACAACTGCTCGCGCAAGTCGTCGTCTCATTCATCTCCCTTAACCTTTTGGGATCCTCACCTGGGGCTCCTTCCTCAGCTGCGAGACTTGTCGCTTGAGGGCTAGGAGTACGGTATGGACGTCTCCTGGTATCATGATGAAGCTCTCTCTCCAGTCTTTTTAGTCTTTTTTCAGGCAAGTGTTCTCAGCCTCGTGTCTGCGAGAAGACTCCCTCTGCTCATGGAGCCTTTCCTCGTATGCATCAATCAGTCTGGATATCTGCATGGACCTCGCTGGTCCTTGGCTTTCTTCTAAGGCTGGCCTTTCTAAGCGAGCCCTCTGATCTGAACGTCGAACTTCAGATCTAATCCTACGAGGAACAGGTGGTTCTTGAATATCCCCTGCCTAGGGAGCATTGCTACTGTGACCAGACATTTTAAACTCCTTTTTTGGTTTGGGCTTTTCTCAGGGAAGATAAACGCTTCCCACAGACGGCGCCAATTGTGGTGACAATTATTATGCAACACAAATAGATGAGAGAAAGGAAATCACCAAGTAAGATTAAGGAATTTAAAATGACAATCACACAACAAAAGATGTACGTGGTTCAGCAAAGGTGTGCCTACGTCCACGGTGGTGCAGTCAGTGTTATTTCTATATACTCCGGAGAGTGGTTACAGAGAATAAAAAACTTATGCTTTGCCCCGGACCTAGGGTTCAATATATACATGTTCATTTTAGTAAGTGGGGGTGTTGGACTCCCCCACGTTTTCCATCTCTCCTTAAAACCTCCCTTAATGGGAACGTGGGAAGAGACTAGATCTTAATCAATAGAGAGATTGGGGGTCTGGACTTTGGGCCGCCAGAATTGGGCTACTCGTCCAGGCCCATCACCCTAATTTCGGGTACCCACGGAATTAAAAATGATTTGATAAGGATTTTACTTTAAAATAGGATAAGTAAAAACGTAAGGATAAGGAAATCGGAATTCCCTTAAGATAAAAATTATTTTTATTAGATTTTATTTTATTTTGACAAAAACGATAAAAAGGGAATTTTCCCAAAATAAGGGGTTACCGATCGGCATGACCCCTGTCCTACCTATCGGCATACTAGTCTAGTCTAATCAACCCAAGGCTTTGATTGCACTTTTTTAAATTGCTTGGTACTTGGTAGGGTAAGTTTTCCTTCAATTTTTGCAGGCTTTCTTGTCTTTGATTGAGGGTTTTCAAGTATAAATACGGGTGTGGATGGAGCTTTTCTTCACACCTCCACATCCTTTTTCCTTTACATCTTTTTTTCTCTCTTTCTTATTCTTTTGTGATATGGCTCTCCCTTGTAGTTTTAAATTTACGAACTACCTCAAAACCTTGGAAGTAATGTATTCCTACAACATTGACTACAACACTTTCAACATGCGGCAAATATCTTTGTGGTGCAACGGACCCATAGAGTGGAATATGTTGATCGCAGCCATGGAATTCTAGTACCCCGAATACCATGTCTTTCAATTGGGGTTGGAAGAAATATATCCGACCTATGAAGAGTTTTTTGCCATGTTGGGGATAAATCCCAACATTGTAGTGACTATGCCTGAGTTCTCTCGGTCTCCTATGGAATTATTGGCTGGACTTATCCATATCTCACCTTCGGCAGCCAGGCCGTTGATTATGGGAGGAATGATTTCTCTTTCGGCGGTGCTGCGATCTATGCATTCGCAAGATTTGGACGATGCCAGCTATGTTGGGGCCATCATCCTGGGCCTGGTTTCGAAACTGTTCTTGGTAACTGGGGAAGTCCTGGTGGATCCCTAACTTACAGCTATTTTGTCTTGGACGTTGTACCATCGCAATCCTGCAGCGGTGATACTGGCGAAGACTCTGAATGATTTGAATGCCTAATGGGAAGTTCGTTCTGACTTTCAGAGGGGTAGCCCTGTAATGTTGTTCATGTGGAAGTCAGAGAGGTTCTGCATGGTGGTCCCACCTAAGTATCCTTTATCGACGGTGCCAAACTAATTCTCATGCTACTTTATTAGTGTAGGCCTAGACATTAAGAGCTAGGAGAACTAGTTATAGAGCATGGGGCTCGAAGCTTACGCTGGTCAGTGCCTTCGTGGAGGGAGTTACTGCTAATTCTAGAATCGGGGAGTACCAATATGTACGATTAGTAGGCCTCAAGCAGACCTCTTTATACTTTCCCTGGCGGCTACTATGCCAATTTGGTTGGGAGAAAATTGTGCCACCGCGGACACTGAATTTCTTTCCGGTAGAGGACCTGACAGAGCGTATACGCATGTGGCTTGGTATTCCATGGGAGAATCGTCGTCCGTTGACCCATCCCTCCCAATTTGTGGGTAGGGTCTGACACGTCTCCAGGGAATACATGAAGTGGTTATGGAAGAAGGTAGTGGCTAAGATGTTGGCTGTGGCAAAGGTGGTTTCCCATATCTGACGCCATAGAGGGAGGTGTTATGGTTTTACCCAAGCTAGTTTGGGCTTATCGCTCTATGGAGAATTTGTGACACTCCATTCAGGCAGCGGAAGTTTAGGTATCCTAGGATGCCGATGATAATGGGGTTGGTTCCTTTGGCAGCTGCGGGTAGGATTTTATGAAGTTTTTATGATGGGTGTGGTTCTATTTGGGGTTATTTTGGTTGTACTATGTGAGAATTTTAGGAGTAGTGGGCCTTGGTTTTATCTTGGTTTTTTAGGCAGGTAAGTGTAGGCTAGCAATGGAAGTCATTTAACTCCCTATACTGATGTAATCGTACTAAAATTTTGAATATTGAAATAAAAAAGTTTTTTATTATCTAGTTGTGCCTTCTGATGACTTTTGCATTTTGAATTATCTATACCGATCGCTAATGCATACATAATCCTTTTGTTCATGTATATATAAGAATTAACTGTCATTCCCGGGGATAAGAAAATAATAGCATTTTGTGAAAAAGAACGGGGTTGTGCTCACGTAAATAGATAATCTACCTACGTACCTCTAAGGGTTTTGAAAATTCATTTTTAAAATTTGTAAGTAAAAATATTTTTAAAGAATCAGGCCCCACGTAGTTCTGAGTAGGGGGAAATGAAGATAGATTTTTTTTTCAGACTAGAAGGGAGATGAGAAGAGTCATAGCGCGTTGAGATTTCGGACTAGGCGTAGAATTTCTTGAGACAGTCCAGGTTGACTACTTCTTCTCATTCAAGGTCAGTGAGCATATCGACGCCACTTGACAGTATCTTCTTCAAGATGTACGGGCCGCTCCAATTACGTTTGAATTTACCTCTAGGGTCCCAGATGGGCTCTACAATTTCTTTGAGGGCTAAGTCCTCTTCTCGGACACCAAGGTCCTTGACTCTCTTGTTGAACTCCATACGGCGATGGAACCCTTGTATATGGTATAGAGACTTCAGCCTTCTTTCGTCCAAAAGGGATAGCACATCAAGAAGACTTTGGTGATGTGATCGACAGGGTTTCGCCACGACGCGAGAGTCACCTACGGGCCAATCGTTTTACATTCGACTCACCAACTCTATACAAAAACCTAAGTTACGACTGCACTTGCAAAAAAAGTATAGCGGTAAGTCGGGTATCGAATCCACGGGGAGTGTTAGTATATCTCGTAATCGGTTTATTAATTCAGGAATAAAATTGTAAAATGTGATGGGTGGATGTAAATAAAAGAAAAGAATAATTTAAGTCTACACAAAAGTAAAGCGAGTATCGGGATAACATCCAACCATATGGCTCAAAAACAACTATTAATCAGAATTCTAGCTCGAAAGCAATTTAATCGAGCATCCTCAATTAATCATAAACTTCACGCAATAAGGAATTTAAGCCAAAGTTACGTGAATAAACATTTAATCAAAAATTGGTCGCACGCGGATTAAATTCGGATTATCGTTATAAACACTAACGATGCATGACAGAGAAAGTTAAAAGCATAATAATCCGACTTTAATTCGCACGGGTTCAATTAGACGCAATTTTGCACAAAACCTAATTTTCGGAACTCGGGGACCGTTAATGGCGGAACAAAATCAAGGGTACATCATGAACTAAACTAATTTATACTGATTAAACTAGGAAAGCAAGAAATAAAGCAAGTACACTAATTAATAAAGCATGTAAATTAATCTATAAAGTAAGAATTAAACAAGAACAACTTTATTAATGGTAAAGGAGATGGAAAGTTCAACTTACAAAGCCCAAATGGTTGTCATCCCAAAGAGAAATGAAGCCAAGCTCTCGAAACACACAAACCCTAACCTAAAACTAAATATATATTTATTACAACAAAAATCCCTTATATAGTAATTTGGGAGAAAAATAAATAAGAAAGAAAATAAAAGGGAAAACATCTCTGGAAACAAGGAATCGATCGATCGATCCCTTTGATCGATCGATTGATCAAACAAATATCAGCCCACTGTCTATGATCGATGGAAAAATGTGAAGGATCGATCGATCGATCCTTTTGATCGATCGATCGATCAAACAAAGCTGCATAATCCTTGTCCTGTTTTGGTTGGTTTTCTCATCCGCTAAAATCATCGTATCTTCTTCTTTTGGACTCGAAATCACGCACCGTTTGTGGCCACGAGAATATTATGAGGAGGGATACAACTTCCATGTAGATGTTAGGCCAGGTGCCCAAATTATGAATTGACCGAATTGCCCTTGCGCATACGATTACGTACAGAACTTGAGCGGAATGCGTCTGAACTCCATACTTAGTACCTAAATACCTACAAAAGCCCAATTATACCTCATATAGCATGTTAACAATATAAACTGAGGTTGTCTATTTAACGAGGTTAAATATAGAGATTAAGGCACTTGAGGGGCTAAAATGGGTAGATTCAAAGTATGAAATACGCAATATTTGCGTATTATCATGCTGCCAGTCGTCCTCGTTGACTTTGCTTTCAAGAATGAAGCGTAGCGAAGGGATTTATAGCTCCATGGGTAGGATTGCTTCCATGTCGTGGACTAGTAAGTGGTAACCCCAGTAGAGGTTCGAACTGAAGTGCGATAGCCCTAAATGGCATAAGGGCCTTCCAGCCCAATATCGACAACTCTCAATCATTTTGCTAATGATGGTTTTGAGGTTCTTATTGGAAACTTTGACTACCCAGATGGTTTGAGGTCGATATGGAGAAGATTTGTGTCTCTGAATTCCATACTCGTTGACCACTTCTATAACTTCTGCCTCGAAGTATAACCCGTTGTCTGATACCAGCTCGTGCGGGACCGCATATTGACAAGTGATGTTTTTCTTGATGAACTTGGACAATTTCTTGGCATTCAGAACTGTGTATGACTCATCTTTGACCTATTTGGTGAAGTAGTCAATGGAGACGAGGATGAACATATGCCCGTTGGATGCTTTCGGTGTAACTTTCCCTATGATGTCAATGCTCCATGTCGAGAACGGCCAGGGAGAAGTCATATTATACAATTCCCGTGGAGGTAAGTGTTTTATGTTGGAAAACTGTTGGCATTATAGGCATATTCAAACGTAGGCTATGCAATCCTAAACCATGGTAGTCCAGTAGTATCCTTATTGGATGATATTCTTAGCGAGCATATGGCCCTTCATATGAGGTCTGCATTCCCCTCTATGGATTTTCTGCATCATTTCTTCAATGTTAGCCCTTGCGATGCAATGCAAATGGGTTCCATCGAAGTTTCTCTTAAATAATGTTTTATCATAGATAATGTACTGAGCAGCCAGTTTGCGGAGAGTTGCCCAGTTTTTCTTGTCAGATCCTTAGGGATACCTATTTATTCATCGATACCGGGTTATTCAGCCACCTTGTTGATTTCTCCTAATAGCTCCTCGAATGATGACGATGCAAGAAATCACCCATAAGTCATTCTCATATCCGCAAGTCAAGTAAAGAACAAAAATAAAACAATTAAAGCACGTAAGGAGATATGAACACAAGATATAGAGTGGTTAAGCCTCTAAAATAGGCCTACATCCACTGTGTTGCTCCGTTCTCATTATATGCGTTGCATTGTATAATATAATCATGCCTAAAGAGCCGTACAAGTATGAGAATGAAGGAGAATACATGATAGTATTGAGGATTTCTATGTGCCGGAGAGGTGGCTGCAATGTAGATGAGCAACCCTCAAGTTGTATGTTGAGGTTGTGTAAAGAGAGTCTGTATTGTAGAATCTGCCTCAGGCGTTTAGACTCGATTCTCCCTTTTATTTCGTGGTGTGGTCCTCTATTTATAGGAGATATGCTCACATGATCTAAGCACGTGATGTAAATAAAATTTGAAGTTGATGTAATAAGAGGGATGTGGCCTGTAAGACAAGCAATGTGAGTGATGTAATCTGCAATAGGCTAGGGACAAAGTTTCCGTGCCCTGTAATGGGTAGTGCCACACCCCGTGTTGTGAAGGGCCACACCCTGTCCTGATAAGGGTCGCGCCCTATGCTGATAAGGCCTCGCCCTGTGCTTATATTTGTGCTATCCGCGGCAGGGTGATATATTTTTACTATCAAATGATATCATCCCGCATATATTGGCTATCAAACTAGTTTTTTTACTCTTTCTCTTTATATGAATCTTCAAAACTCTCCCCCCATTCGGTGGAAATAATGTTGTCTTTCCTTGCAAAGTCAATACACTCTACAACTTCCACGGCCACTTTGTATAATTCTTCCCATTCGGTAGGGAAATATAGAACTGAAGGGACCAGGCGCCCTTGTAATTTCAAAGCGTTGAGTAGCTCGGATACACTGCAGATATCATCAGTCTGTCCAAACAAATGTGTCATGATCTGGACCATGTAACCTAGACTGACTTCGTAGGTTGGCACCACCTAATTGTCTGACTCTCGGGCCCATTTTTTAGCTTTTAAGAATATCCCACTAAATCTCTAACAGTCGATGGTCATCGGGAGGGCAATTTCAGCCCGAACGCCAAGAGTTGGTTCAACACTTCTGACAGTTCCATATCTTTACATCTAGAGCATGTGCGGACAGCGATGCATTATCTGGTGAGGATGGATAAGGCATGATCGGCAAAGCTGGTAGGGTGTAAGAGGAAATATGGGAATGTTTTTAGAGGTTTAGGAGAGTATATGGGTATGACTGGTTATTTACTCCGCACGATTTGGGTGGATAGGTCAAATTCTGAGTCTTCTTTAAGGAAGATGGCATTTGCATGATTTGAGAGTGGATTATGGGTAGTGTTTGGTTTGGGATTAGCTGGTGGGGCGATGACACCCCGGTCAAACAGGCCTTGGATTACATTTAGAAGATGGAAACATTGGCTGGTGGTATGTCCAGTAGTTTGATGGAAGTCACAATGAGCATCAGGTTTAATGTTTTTTGGAAGTGGGTTTGGTAATGGACGGGGATCTAAGGGTTTGATTATATTTTGACTCAAGAGGGCCTGGTAGACTTTGGAAAGAGGATCATGAAGCTCGATGTATTCATTCCGGACTAGGTTTGGGAAACTTTCAAGTGCCCATGAAGTGGCAGGCATAGAGATGTTTTTTATGGTAGAAACCATGGTACTAGCAGATTTTTCAAACTTCCTAAGAGCAAATTGTCTAGAGGTTTTCTTCGGTTAAAATTCTATCTTTGCAAGACTTTTTTCAATCTTCACTCCTACTTTTCGAAGGGCTCGGAAGTGAGGGTAATATTTTCCTCCCATTGTGGCTCATACATGGGGTAACAAGTTTGTCTTTACGATACTGACATGTTCTTCTTTGGAAGGCTGATTGGTCATGGTAGCTTCTTTCTTTCTCCACATTGATATGAAGTTTCTTACTGATTAACCAGGGTTCTGTTTAAGTAGCTCTAGGTCACGGCGGGTAACTTCTAGCTCTTCATTCTAGTTGTACTGTGACATAAACTCGTGGGCAACATCTTCCAAACTACAGATCCTGGATTCCTCAAGGGATAAGATCCAATGGAGAGAACTATATTTCAAAGTCTGTTGGAACATCTAAGCCATTATTTCTTCATAATCCCCTAAGAGAGTCATGGATCGATGATATCTATGGAGATGAACGATTGGGGGTCCACTGCCTTCGAACTTCTCGATATTGGGCATCTTGAATTTTTTTCAATAACCTAGCTTTAGGATAGGGAGACATGTGGGTGCAGTCCATGTAGTTCCCAGAGAGTCTAACTTGAACAAACTTCTTGGTTAACATTTTGAGGTCTTCCGTGACCATGTTCAATTCTTCCTCTTTCGGGTCAATAGTCACGGGTAAGTTAGCCCCTGGCTGAGCAATGTTTGGCATAGGAATTAGGGCTGGTGGAGGCCCAGTAGAAGGAGGAGTATGGGGAGCATGATGGTATTCCTTGGGAACCCACATTGGTTCGGGTGCAGGTGGACCCATAGCACGGGGGAAGAGGACCTCGAGCTCTTCGGGGATAGGGACCCAATTTCTTTATATCTCATGAACCTCGATTTGAAGGTTGTCAATTTTGGCAGTGAGCTGAGTTATTACCGTCAATAAATCCGATTATGCACTCGGCACTTGATCCGTGTTCTCCATGGAAGGCGGGTGAATCTTAAACTAGAAGAATGTAAGGGGACTGACAGAACTTTGGGGAAGTCCGACTGACGATCGAAGCCAATATGGAGCCAAAAAAAATTATTGTGATCGACCAGATAAGGAGGAAAATTGGAATTTATTTTCGAAAAAGAAAAGAAAGGGGAATTTTTTATTTTTAGAAAAGGAGGAAAATGTTTTTGACATTCTTAGAAAATATGAGGATAAAAATGTTTTTTTTTTTTGGAAACAGAGAAGAAAAGACAAGAGATAGATCTCAGCATGATTATTGGGTTTATTAGGTTCTCACTTGTATTAAGTTTGCCTAGATGCAAAAAAGAAATGACAGACGGGACCCGAGCCTAGAAAAAATTGGGTTTGCAACATATGTAAAAACTAGGGTTGGACTTATGATCAGGCTCATGAGCAGGGTCCCATTTTTAAAATTGCGTAAAAAATTGGGCGGCATATGGACTCAAAATTTCGAAAAAGTTTTGAGTCGAAACCATAAATCTAATATGTGTGTTCTTGGCTTGACACCTATATGAGGGTATGCAGTTGTTTGACCAATTGGAAGGTGTTCTCCCCTTTGGCATGACTTCCACGATATACGTCTCACTTTTGAGGGCAATCGGTACGTGTGGACAAGCCATTTGATATACCTAAGTGTACGTGAATTGCCTCACTATTTACCTCATGGGGACAGTACGTGTGAGAGTGAATTAGATATACTTGACGTACATGAATGAGATCCTTATGATATACCTCTCATCATAACTTCGATCAAGCGGTACGATGTGGGGGAACCGTTCGATAGACATCGAAGGTACTTGGACAATGGAAGGTGAGAGTCATATCGCTTAGGCTAACTGTGACCTGTCGGACCAGCGCCCATCACAAAGTGACTCCCCAGTTAGGGGACAAAATTTGGTCAACAGTAATGCTCTTTAGTGATGTTGTGTGTATCATGCATGATTATTTGATTAGTATCTTATGGAGAGGGTATCTTTCTTGATCATGCCCAGCCGAGAATAAGGTACAAGTATAAACAGTAGAGCTAATACTAAGAAGGGATAACAAGTGAGAGTGGGTGGTGTGTAATCATCTAAAAGTGAGTGTGTGATGAGAATAAGTAGAGGTGTGTGTTAGTGAAACCTAAGCATGGATTTTTACGTGATGTGTAGAATATGTGGATATATGTGATCCTAGTTGCATGTGGTGTGAAGTGTTCATGGAAAATTTCTACAAGTGTGTGAATAATGTCATAATCATGATGTAAATATGTACAGGGAATAATAAGGGGAACATGAAAATAGGGGGATATACAAGAAAATAAAACACCCATGCAAACAGAGTCTAGCACTCTAAAAACAGTCCCTAACGGAGTCACCACTGTCTCCATCTCGAACGGCATCGAGGGGAGATCCCTCAAGAAGACTGCACTGCGGTCTCTCACCCCTCTTTGAAAGGTGATGTGGCCATCGTCGGTGTGGGGGTAAATGTGAAGAGATGGAGTCGCCAGACTATTTTGCACAAAATAGGCAAAAAAACATGTAGCCACTTCAAGAGAGCGACATCAATGACAAACTGATGCTTACAAACCCAATAGTTCTAAGGTTTGTGGGCTAAGTTACGGAATAGAAAGGTGTTAGGCACCCATCCTGCCCTTTCAGTCTCTCATGGGCTAGTGTTATTATCTTCCTTTCTATCCCCATGAAATGTGTGTGCGTGTTTATATAATGGAGATCGGAATCATTCAACTCATATCATGGACAAGGTAGAGTGAGGTCATCCATAGGAATGTTCCCAAAATGACTTATATAAAAAGAATGATTTGTGCATTTAGATATTAGTCGTTATTAGGAAATGATAATATGTGTTGTATGAAACACAAACAAGTATGATATATATATATATATATATATATATATATATATATGTGTGTGTGTGTGTGTGTGTGTGTGTGTGTGTGTGTGTGTGTGTGTGTGTTTGTGTATGTGTGTGTGTGTGTGTGTGTGTGTGTACGTGTGTGTGTGTGTGTACCTCAATTAACCATTCTGGCCCAGATGAGTATCCCGATTAAGTCCGATCCAAAGTCTAAAGGCCTCGTGCATAACTAATTCAGTTATGAACCATTCAACACCTCAAATTTCTCACGAGATATTCTAGGAGTTATGGGCTAATGTGGAGGAGTCCAACACCCCCACTCTCCGAGAAATGACAAGTATATATTAAACCCTCAGCCCGAGGCAAAGGGCACGATTTTTTAAACACTCCCCCAAAGTAAACAGAAATAAAGATTAGAGAGAACCATCGTAGACGTAATCCATTTTTCCGAACCACGTATATCTTGTGTTGTGTGTGACTGCAGTTATTTTCTATTTTTTACTTATTCTGGTGATCGCATTTGTTTATCATTTGTGTTGAGATTAATTGTCACAACAATTGGCGTCGTCTGTGGGAAACGATTGTTTTTCTCAAAGAAAGCTTTCACCAATAAGAACCTAGAATGTTTGGTCACAGCAGCAATGCCCCTCGAGCAAGGGATATTCAAGAGTACCAGCCCCTCGTAGGGTTAGATCTGAATTTCGATGCACAAATCCTAGGCCTCTCCCAGAACAAAAAGCTTCAGAAGAAAGTCAGGGACCAACCAGGTCCACGCAAGTCTCCAAGATAATCGACGCCTATGAGGCCAGGCTCTAAGAGCAGGAGGAAGCCACTCGTAAGAAGGAGGTCGAGAATGCTCGCCTTAAGAGAAGATGGAGAGATAACTCCATCGCAGCACGACACAACGTCACTATCGCACTCCTAGCCCTCAGGCGAGCAGGTTTTGCAACTGAGGAAGGATCCCTAGACGTGGATCTCAAATATTTGAGGGACACAGGTCAGATGATGACTTGATCGAGCAATAACAATCAGCTCATCGTTATAAGAGTCCAAACCGAGGAAACGACGATATACAAAATCTGGTCCGGAGATAAATGGACCAACACCCTGCACATATGGGTGCCTGGTCGACCAGAGAGCTAGCCAGGTGAGCTCTCAGGACCCAGATGAAATCCCCTTTCTCAAGGGAGATAGAAGAAGGAGAAGAAGAAGCCCCTAGGAAATTTATGATGTCCGATTCAAGATCAATGATTGAAAGACTGATCCTATTGACCATGTTAGGCAGTACAGGCAGGTCGTGATCCTCCAAAACCATAAGGACACATTGATGTGCCGAATCTTTTCATCAAGCTTGCATGACGTATCTCAAAAGTGGTTCACAAATCTCCCTCACAGATCCATCAGAATTTTCGAGTCCCTGGAAGAACTCTTCATAGCTCGCTTCATTACCACTAGCTCCAATCCAAAGAGGGTGGATGCTTTTTTGACAATGGAGAAAATGCCCCAAGAGAGCCTCAGAGACTACGCGAAGATATATTGGGAGTTATTCAATGAGGTCGAGGACTGCTTGAAGCAGGTCACCGTGGCGTCCTTTAAGATTGGCCTACCCAACTCCTGCCTCTTGCACTAGTCCCTCACTAAGAAGTAGGCCACGACCATTGGTCACTTAATAGCTCGTATTAAAAAAATATACCAAAATTAAAAATGTGACCCGTCTCAGTGCAGGGGAGAATAGTTGCACCAAGTTTGCAGGCAATGGCAGCGGCAAAACTTAGAAACAAAATAAAGGAATCAAAAATGGGGGCAAGAGAGGCCCCAATAATGGAAACAAAAGTGATGCCTCAAAAGCATTTCAGGCAGTGAACACGGTTTTTAAAGAACCAATTTACAATATTCTAGCAAAGATCAAGGATGAGCCGTTCGTTAAGTAGCCTAGGAAGATGGGAGGATACCCCTAAAAAGGAATAACGCACAGAGATGTTCTTTCCATAAAGAGGGTGGAAACAAAACCGAGCACTGCAAAGCCCTCAAGTATCACCTTGAAGAGTTAGTTCAAACCGGAAACTTGAACAAATTTATGGAAATGAAGGCAGAGAAGGTCACTGCCAATGGAGATCAAAGGTCTGACATCGTGCTCAAGGAGGATGTCGGCATTGAGTTCGCATTGATTCATGGGGCATCCGACTAAAGAAGATTCAAGGAAACTCAGCTCGAATGGAAGTTAAAAAGCTTACGGCAGTAATGCAAGATTTTCAAATCGATCTAGCCCGAATGCAAGTAGGGGATATCAACTACAGTAAGCATATTGTGTTCACGAATGAAGACCTAGTGGGAGTAAGGACCCCCCGATTCCTTGATCATTACACTCAGGATAGCTAACTATGACGTCGATAAGTTTCTCATCAACAAGTTGCTCATCGACCAAGGTAGCTCATCTGAAGCAATGTATCTCGACCTATTCAGAAAGTTGAAGTTAAGCGTCACCTACTTAAAGGAAGCCACTGTTCCTCTAGTTATCTTTGCTGGAAAATTAACCATCCCTTTGGGAAAGATTGTACTGCTAGTGAGGGCAGGAAATATCTCCAAGATGATCGAATTTCTGGTGGTCGATATTGGCTCACCCTACCAGGCGATCCTTGGCAGAGGGTGGATACATGCGATGAAGGTCGTCCCCTCTACCTGCCATCAGAAACTCAAATATGTGACTGAGCGAGGAGTGATGGATATCCATAGAGATCAGGCAATGGAAAGAAAGTGCTTTATAGCAGTCATCCACCCCAAACCTAAAGTCACTTACCGACCCATGGCCTTTTGCCCACTGGGGAATGGACAACGTAGTCCCTCTTCCTACCATAGCTGGTAATCACAAGTATCTGTTATTAGCAGCAGACTATTTCACCAAATGGATAGAGGCAGAGCCGCTGGTAAACATTAGGGACGCATACATGATAAGATTTATATGGAGGAACATTATCACTCATTTTGGAATCCCCAAGACCATCATCATTGACAACAGAACCCAGTTTGAAAGCGGTCTCTTTTAAGGTTTCTATAGCGACCACGGGATCAATAATTACTCTAGTTATGTGGCATACCCTCAGAGCAACGAACAAGCCAAAGCTTCCAAAAAAATAGTGATCAATGGATTGAAGAAGCTCTTGGAGGAAGCCAAATGGCCATGGGTAAACGAACTACCCCACATCCTATGGGCTTACTGAACTACCCCACGACGAGTAACAGGGGAAACATCATTCGCACTAATATATGGTATGGAGGCAATCATCCCCTTAGAAGATGGCCTCCCTACCATGAGGTCCACCCTTGTCGACCAAGGCCAGAACAATGAAGCATTGCTCACTGAACTTGACCTAGCTGAAGAACGAAGAGAGTTGGCTCTGGTGAAACTAGAAGGTTATTAGCAACAGCTAGCAAGGCACTATAAGAAGAAGGTCAATCCAAGAGCACTCAAAGTTGGGGACTACGTCCTAAGGAAAGTTATTGGCAGCATTGTAAAACCATCGGATGGCAAGCTAGGACCAAATAAGGAGGTACCATTCAAGGTGATAAGAGACGACCTACAAGGAGCCTACCACTTAGAAATGCTGGAGGGCAGGGAGATACCTCGAGCTTGGAATGCAGCCAACTTGAAGAAATTCTACTTCTAGTTTTTCTCCTTTAATTTTTTACTTCAATGTTTAAATTTTCAATTCATTTCTGATTAATAAAAAAAAGTCTTTGGCAGTGGCATTCTATGAAGTGTTGAAATACATTATGATTCATGCACCTTTTCCAAGCTACAGGCTCCCCCTTAACGCACAAAACTAAGATTACGAGATGCGTATTAAAGCAGAGTCAGTATGTAATAACCCTACTTAGGCCTTCGTCATAAAACACAAATGCCCTCCTAGCATTGCCCCTGGAAATATATAAATCCCTACAGGGAACCCTTAGGCAACATGGCTAACCCAGGTTGGTTACCAATAATGTTTAGCTCAAAAATCCTGCTCGGATGGAACATCCAACGCCAGGTGTATCCTCGCCATTGCCACACTTAGGCCTAAGGAAGTGTGATGACACAACCTAAAAGGTAAACTAAGGAAGAATGGTATAATAAAAGCATACTGGACTGGAGGGATACTCATTCAACCAACCGACTCTGCCTACGTCAAGTCTAGTCGGCTAAAAAAGCCCAAGATAGTTGAACAAGGAGTCAATGAAGTAAAAAATACACAACACATGTTTAGTCAGCAAATTTCCCAAAACATAACTATTTTATTACATAATTACATATACAAAGAGTTACATATGTTGAGTAAAGTAAATCCTAATGAGGATTAGGTCGCTGAGAAAGAAAGTCAACCACTTGCTCTCTTTGACCATCATCTGGGTGAGGATATAATTCCTCCTCGACTTCCTCTGAATCTAGTTCTATGAGTTGCCTTGGGGTGGAATCTATAGGGACCCATTGACCATCCCTCCTGAATGGGTTCGGCATCAAAGTTAAGGGGGAAATCTCATGACGATACCAGAGGACAGAGTTCCTAGGGACCTATAACTCCCTAAGAGCACTCAACCATCCTCTAATGAAATATAGCTCCTTGACCTCCCTCAACTTCGTCGGAGCATCAGTCCAATCCTGATTATAACCATCAGCCCATACCTGTCGAGGACCTTTATTGAACAGGTGCCTCATAGAGGTAACATCTCTTTGAAGATCGGCAGCTATCACATACGCCCTACGAACATCACCTCGAAGCTTGGCAATCTCCCTAGCTAAGCCACTGTCATTAGTATCAGCTCGTGGACCAACCGATGAAGAGGAACCATGCAAAACTCGAGGGGCAATTCTCAGCACATTCTCCCTTAGTCGCGAGACCTCTCTCCTCAAAGAATCATTCTCTTATTGAGGTACCTCTCTAACTTGATTAACTTTGAAGGCATCTAGAAGCTTGGCCTTCAGAGCATCCACTTCTCCTTGAACAGAAGCACCGATCTTTTTTAACTCTTGGAGCCTGTCCTTCATCTTAGTAACGACCTTCGACTGATCCTTATACTCTTGGTTCCTCGACCTAAGTGGCTTGCAAATTCTTACAAAAGCACGATGAACTAGATTGTTCACATCAGGACCAAGAATTTGTCCTAGTTGAGAGGAAGCAGGAATATATTCCTCAATATCAATGAGCTACAAACCATATAAGCAGTAAAGAACAAATAAATCAATACGCGAAAGGGAGCAGAATTTCATTTCATTGAAACAAAGTTCAAGTACATCTGCGAAAAGAAAAAACAACTAAAATACAAAGAAAAAATAAAAAAAGCTACCTAAGGAAGACTAGTTGGCCACCTCAGTCTGCTCTGAGGACGCTGGTTACTTCCCCCTATCTGTGACAATCCCAGGTGAAACCCCCTCAGGTGGAGCAGTCACCGTCCCCTGATCAAGGGGAACACCAGCATAAGTGGTCTGAACAGCTGGAGCACCATCATTGGTAGCAGAAGGGGGTATCTCATCAATAATAGGCTTTGGGCCAGGGTCGTGCTCATCAAAGAGGGGGGAATCAACGTCCACCTTGGTAGTGAGAAAGGCCTTATCCCAACCCTTCTTGAAGTTGAGACAGTTAATATAGCCAATCTTTCCGTCATCATCCTCATATGCTACATCATATCCAGCATTATATGAACTCTCCTTGAGAGTAGCAGCCCTAGACTCCATCTTCTTCACCTTCACAGCAAGCACTTTGTTCTCTTCGATCATCGCCAGCATGCCGTGCAGACCAAGTCATAAGACTGCCTCAGCTCCTTAAGCTCCTTAGTCGTTGCGTCCTTTGCCTTGTTAGACTTAGCTAAGGTGAAGTCAAAAGACTTCTGAGCAGTAGTGGCAGCCTTCAGATTCTCTTCTAACTCACCATTCTTCCTCGCCAACTCATTGCGACTGCGATAGAGGACGGTGAAGTTGGAAAAAAACTGCAGAAAGAAAAAGAACATTAGCAAGAGAGATAGTAAAAAGAGAAATTCAAAATTAGAAGAGTTAGAAGAAACTCACCAAGGCTATCCCCTGACTTGCCTTCAGAGCTAACGGATCGGTCCCTATGCTAGACGACCTCTGGCGATCAGCGGGAAAAACTGCTCTCTCGAGCACCATCGGAGATAACTGAGGGGAAAAGGCAATAGAATCCCCCTCAACCAAGGTAGACACGGGCACCAAAGACTTCCCTATCTTGGTCCTCACTTCTTCTCTCCTTATTCTTCCTCTCTTCTTCTTTCTTTCTCTCCCTCTCTTTCACCATTGCCTCCTTCTTTTTCTTCCTCTCCTTCTCGTGAGTAGCAGTTTAGGATCCAGTGGCAACATCCCCACTCCCAATTTTTTTCTTCTTCAACTTGCGAGCAAGCATCACATTATCTTCATCATTAACCTGGATCAGATTTTTCCTAGGTGGAGCCATAGCTTCCTCGCTAGACCTATATAAAGAGTCCTCTGACTCCTCCAGAACCTATGAACCTTCCTCCAAACTGGAAGACTCTTCGCTGCTTGAGCTCTCCTCACTATAATCAACTTCATCTCGGCCCCTGTCAGCTCTCTCACTCTCTTCACCAGAACTTCTTTCCTTCTCGTCCAATTGAATGGGGTCAACAACAACCTCTTTTGTGATATCTAGCGGAGGAATACTATCCACAAGACTAGAAAAGAAGTTGGGACCAATGTTCTTATACTTCAAAAGGAATGTGGCTGATCGCAAATGCTCACCATCAGCCAAGTATTCCTTGATCTTCCAAGCCTTGAGCAGCTCAGTAGATAAAATCTCGTCAAAAGCAGGCTCTATGTTCTTTGACTTCGCTGAAAAAGATGAAGAGGGAAATATGAAAAAAATAGTACAATAACAGAAAATCCATGAGCAGAACAAGGTCTATGCCTACCTATATATTCCTACCCATAAAAGGGAATCTCGGGTCGCCTGTACCTCACCCCTTCAGTTTGGTGAAGGAGCTGCCAGTTTCTGGCAATATACCCCTCGTGCCAGTAGCCCTTATGGGAATCAGGTAGATTTACTACCAATAACCTATCAGGACTCCTAGCTTTGAGATAAAGAAGACCAGAGCTTGTTCGGGAAAAATAATAGCAATAGCAAATTTCAGTAAGACCTAGATTGGTGCCATAGAGCTAATTAACTCTATGTACACCATTGACAATTTTCCAAACATTTAGCGAGCACTGTGCAGGGACTATATAGAAGTAACTAAAAAATGCAAAATCAAGTGATTTGGGGGAAAAGTAAGACCCCCTAGGATAACAGAAGAACATGTATCCAGTGACTGTGATCAATGTCCCTAACATTATAAGGAACAGGGGTCCATTCAATGTCTACCCAGTTTGGAATATTGTAGATCTTCCTAAACTCATTTATCGACCTATTGCATTTTTTTCCATCAGAAAAGAGAAACCCTGGTATCAATAATGAAGAAATTCCACCAAAAAACAAAGGAGAAGGAGTTTAAAGAACTTACAAAGTGAGAATCATCTTGAGACGACGCAAAGCCACAAGCAGAAAAGATGATAAGGTAATAAAGAAGCTCGAAGGTGAAAAACTAGACCTGGAAGTGAGAAAGCACAGTAAGGAGTTTGAGAAATCTTGAGAATGCAAACAACTTTGATGCGACGTCAGGAAATGGCTTTCCCAAACTAGTTTAAACCCTCTCAATCATGACGCATGGGAAACGAAGCAAATCTTCCGCTTGAAGCTACTCAAGAGAGACGCTTCAATCCCAAGGTGTTATGTGATTCACAAAAATGCCATTAAGGCTATTATGTAAATTATTGAGCCCAAATTGTGACCCAAGAATTTTAGGGGCAATTGTGGGTACCTTGATTAACCTTTTCGGCCTAGATGAGTAGCCTGATTAAGTTCAGCCCAAAGTCTAAAGGCCTCGTGCATAACTAATTCAGTTATGACCCATTCAACCCCTAAAATCTCTCACGAGATATTCTAGGAGTTATGGGCTAACGTGGAGGAGTCCAACACCCCCCTCTCCGAGAAATGACATGTATATATTAAACCCTAAGCCCGGGGCAACGGGAACGATTTTGTAAACACTCCCTCTAAGTAAACAAAAATAAAGATTAGAGAGCACCACCATGGACGTAAGTCATATTGCCGAACCACGTATATCTTGTGTTGTGTGTGACTACAGTTACTTTATGTTTTTTACTTATTTTGGTGATCGCATTTGCTTATCATTTGTGTTGAGATCAATTGTCACCATAATATATATATATATATACACACACACACACGAAAATGGGAAATTTTAGAAAATTAGGGAATTTGGGAAATTGAGAAAATTGGACTCGAGTCTCGAATTTTAATACGAGATGCCTACGTAGCCTATAAAGGCATCAAAGTCCATGTAGTTCGATCGTAGCATAGGATTGGGGTTTATCCCATAGATTGAAACGGAATTTTAATATATTTGTATGTGTAGAAAATGTGTTTTTGGTTTTTTGAAAAAGTGTGATGGATAATTCCGTTTGGAATTTATGGGCGTAACCCCCTTTTTTTTGCTTTGGTTTTTTTTATAGAAAATAAAATATGTGCAATATAATAATAAAAATATAGATATTAATGTGCTTGAACTAAAGTAAGAATTAGATTCTAAATCTAATGTATATTATGCAAAAATAAGGAATTTAAAGAGAGGGGGAAGGAATTGGACCTTCTTTTGGAGCTTAATATTTGATCTTAGATGAACTTCCTTGGGTGTGTAACATCCCGCATGCCCGGAGAGACACGCGGTGTGCTATTATGATAAAGCTAAACTAAGTCCATCAAAAGAAAGTATAGAGCATCTAAATTTCCACAATTTAAATACAACAAATCCAATAATTCTTACATTTTCAAAATAAGGATTACAATATTGTTTCTCTCAAAATACACAAATCTCCAATTATAATTGCACCACCAATTATACAAAAAAATAAATCTTCCAATCCATGCTCTAAAATAATTCTCCAAAATAGCCAATAGCGTCCCATTCCATGTTAACCTGCCACTAAAAGAAAATACGGAGAAGTACACAATATGACAGGAATAGATGCTCAAAAATAATTAGCACAATGAATAAATTGCAACAATATGAATCGCATATACAAATCAAATGCAACACTCAAGCATTATATCACAATTGATTTCTCAATAACACATCAATGAGTCACCAGGCCTTACCTCACCTCCCCTAGGCATCTCAAATCCATATATCGGTTTGTGGGACTATTGGCGGGTGCCCATTCTCTGTGCCATATTAAAATCTCATGACACGATGATCAAATCACAATATAATATATCAAAATAAATCAATATAATAAATTCCAATAATTTTCAGATTTCAAACGAATATCACAATTCAACATGAGTGCAATCGACACGGAAAATAAATGGAATACTCTCGAGAGAATTTAGGTTCATATTGTTTAAGTCCCATACCTTAAAATCATCGTATGAATCATCATATAAAAATCAGCCTCAAAATCTGATCGCACCATCACGTTCCTCTCGCAAAAATAATTAAATCATGTTCTAGCCCCAACACGAGATAACTCCAAATAGTCCTATTTTATAAACCCAGAAAAATCACATCCAAAAATTATTCGAATCGACAATACGACTTCAGATTTGGATTCTACACGAACAATTGAGTCAGGTATGTGTTTTGTATTTTTATCAAATCTCATTTGAATGCACTTAAAAAGAACATCTAAACATTCTAAATTGGCTCTTCCCATTCCACTCGTTTTTGCCTCTTTGGATTTAGTTTTTGGCCTCTCTTTTTCATCTCCCTTTCCTTATAATCACCCATAATATTCCTTATATAATCCCTCTCTCAAACCCTAGCTTGGAGCCTAAGCTAACACATATTACTATATTGCCCTTTAATTAAAAATTATCAACTTTACATATTTAAACAATTACAAAATGTCCAAAAGCCAATTAAATTTGAATTTAAATATTCGATTCATTTCAAATAAAAATAAATATAATATTAATATCCTAATTAATAAAATAATAACATTATTAAAATTATATACCATATTCATAGATAAAGCCCTCAAAATTGCGGGGTATTATAGGGTGTTGATGAATGTTGATGAGAGAGAAGGATATTTTTCCAAATTAGGTATGAAAAGGATGGGAATGTAAGCTTGAATGGAACTTCACTGATTTTGAGGGAATGTTTTTTAGATCACTAATGCGGATGGACTTGTTGTGTTGGTGTCCTTGGTAGTGAGTTCATCGTATCAATTTATAGGTCCAAGGGGGTACCGATCGGCCTACCCCAGGGGGTGTCGATCGGCAGGTGATCCTTGACACTGTGCCAATAGGTAGGGATTCGAACCTGCCAATTGGTAGTCACGTGCAGGTTTTTATAGATAAATAGTTGTAGAAAGCAAATCGTTGATCTAAATCGTGCATGGGTCATACGTTTAGAAAGGTACTTCAGATACCTTTAAGAGTCCTTTGGACCTCTCCTGGGTTCGGGAGTTGACTTTGGGTCAAATGTGGTTCAGAAGAGCAAGTCAGTCTTTTGGACGGGAGATCATTGGACGGAAACGGATCGTACGTTCACATGGTAAGTCATAATCGCACATGGGGTGGATCGTTAGAAAGTTTAGGATATATATTTATACATTACAAAGTGTTTCGCTCAGTTTAGAAAGTTGACCTTGGTCAATTGGGGCTCGGAAGCACCCGATGACCTCTCGGAGTAAAATGGCTCGTTCGTCGGTACCGTAGGTCAAAATCGCACATGGGGTGGACCATTAGAAAGTTTATTCAGTTACCTTTGGATATTCATTCAGTCTCATTAGATCTGAAGAGTTGAATTTGGTCAAACGGAGCTCGAGAGCCCCCGGTTGCCTCCGAATCATTTTTTGGGGGAAAACTGATCGTTCATCCGAACGGTTATGTTGTTTCACCCGCAGGGTGGACCATTTGAAAGGGGTTTCATTGACCTTTGAATATACAAAGAGCTTTCACTCTGACGATGAAGTTGATGTGGGTCAATTCGGGGCCTAAGAGTGCCCGATGGCCTCCGAATCGATTTTCGATAGTAAAATGGTTCATTCGTCCAAACCGTTATGCCAATTCATGAACAAGGTGGACCATTGGAAAGGGTATTCAGAGCCCTTCAAAGATTCAAACAACTTTTGCTCTGACAATAGAGTTAACCAGAGTTAAACGGGGCTCGTGGGCGCACGATGGGGAGGTGCTAATGACCTAAGGGGAGACTTAGATCAGTACTCGGAGTGCAACCTAGGGTTTAACCTTAGATCAGTATCGTCAGAGTGACCTAATGACCTAAATCACCTCCCCTTAGATCAGTACTCAGAGTGCAACCTAGGGTTTGCAGTGAGAGGGGGAGGTGCTAATGACCTAAGGGGAGACTTAGGGGGTCCTAGAATGTGGTGTCTACAGCTAGGTCATTTTAGGTCTTTCCCGTTTTGAGTTATCCTTGTACATCGATGTGTTATGGTATTGCTTAATTTATTCTTGCTTATACTCACCTAGACGCATGTTTCAATCAAGACTAAAATCGGTAAAACAATTTCACACAACACTTGTGGTTTCATAACTAGTGCAAATTTTATTTAAAATTGTGAAAAATTAAAAATTAGTTTTTGTCTACAAACCTTAGGGAGCACTAGCTTTCTTATAATGATTATCATAGGATCTTCATCCATGTGGTTAATGGGATCAACAATGTGGTTCAAGGCATCAACAATGTGGTCAATCAACCATTTTGGTGGGAAATAAAATGGAACAATCGATGAACCATGCGGTTAATTGATCAACCAAATGCTCAAAAGGCCCATTAACTGCGCAGTTAAAGAAATTGACCTCAATTTGTGTTTTGTCACAATTTCATATTATTAGCATAAGTTTTGACTCATAAGTATAATTTATGTGTGTTTTCATTATTGGAAAGATAATTTGAAGCTCTACCTATTTATGGTTCTCAATTTACTCAATCTCAATTTACATAGTGTGAATTTCTTGAGTCAAGGGATCCTAGGGCTTTGGTGCAAGCTCTGATTAGCGCTTGGCTTTCATCGCTGGAAATAAATTTCAAATATCTACAATATTTTTGTTTATCACTTTCCCAAATTATGAAGTTTGGTCCAAAATTTCCATAAGGTGTGATATTTAGGGTAAATCATCTCAATAGGGATTATCCTTGGCTTAGACCTTTGAAGTGAGGCACAAATGGGCATAAGTAAGTTAATAAAAGGTGTTTGGATATATAGGGTACATTGTAAAGTTGGTTAAGTCTATGGTAGGACAAAATTTGATGGATAATTTTGCATATTTGTAAGAGTGACATTACAATCTCGAGAAGTTTAAGGTTTTCCTATAATCAAAGTTGATATTTTTAGGCAATTATCTTGTGTGATTTTGGGAGGCCGGTGGGTTATAAAAATGATATGACATTAAGGATAGAGGTGTCTACATAGGCAGTCAATGAGGAATATGCACTTGCGAATACTCTTTATCGAAATTGGTGAATAAACCAATCCTTATCGGTGAAAGGATTCGGTTGTCTTAACAAGGGGGATGGATGTATAACAAAGAATCAAAATTTTATTATTAAGGTTACATGGGAGCCCAAATGTCCGATAAAGGATCGATAATGGGTTCTCGACATTACCCTAAGGCTTATAAGGTCTCTATTAAGGTCTTATAGGGACCTATGACAAAATAGAACCTAAAGGTTTGGTTCCAGAACAACGATGGGTGATTGATGTTGCATCAACGGTTGGAACGTATCTATAAAGGTCGCATGGGGACCTAAGATGAAAGAGAACCTAGAGGTGCGGTGCAGGACCGATGATGGGTGTTCAACGTTGCATCAAGGCTTATCTCTGTAAAGGTTGCATGGGTAACTAAGATAAGATGGAACCTAAAGGTCCAGTAGAGAACAAAATATGGGTGCTCAACACTGTGTCAAGTCCTGGAACATCTCCATAAAGTTTGCATGGGGACCTAATGTTAGGTTTTCATTCTTAAAAACATGTCAAGACATTTTATTTTAATTAATAAAGGATTGTCTTATTCAGTTTTAAATGAGAATCGTGTTTGTGAGAATGCTTTTTATTTAATTTTAAATATATCATTTCATATGTATGTCAATAAATAGAGCTTAGTAGGAATTTTATTAAGTCGAGTTTGGCTTAATCATAGGATAATGGAATTTTGGTTCTAGCACTATTGAAAGGTTCACAACCTAGATATGGGGTTGACATCTTATCGAAATATTTGCAATACAATCCTAGTAGTTTATCTCAAACTACGAAAACATGTGTGATGATTCAATAATTTGTACGATGGTTTAAAAGAGGATTGTGATCGATACATCAAAGAATGTATTGAATAAGAACACCTGTGAGATTTGAATCCTAGGAATGTATGATTAGATTTAAGAAATCTCACACCATTTGCAAAGGGTGCGTAGATTCTTAATCCTAAGAATTAATAGGAATGGAATGTCTGCATGATTGTTTCTTTTATTTCTATGGGTGCGATTTGATTTTAGATTAAATCAAATGATCCCCGCAATTTGGCAGATAGTTGTGTGAGTAGTTCTGAGAACTTAATTCAAATCAAACCATGTCTGGTTATACTTTCGTTTGCGATATCCCCTTGATATACCTATAAGATTTGCTTCCAGTAGTCTAACTATTCGGTGGATTATTTCATAATCCGGTCGAGTAGAAAAATAATTAAAGTATGCAAATCAAGGTATTGATTAGATGTTGGTAAAAAAGTCAATTAGCAACAAACTGGTTTGACCAAGCGAGTATTAGAAGCTTAACGTGGGGAATCACATTGTGCACCATTATCAATTTTGCAAATAAGACCTCATTATATTTGAGTGATTTGTCAGATAACCAAATTGGAGTGAATTCATAATTAATTATGATTAAATAAAGAAAGGAATCAAATTATGGGATTTGTAATTTAGGATTTTCAAGTATTCATTTGGAATCCAATTTAATTATTTGTCTTGGTTCCCTAGTATAGTCCATATATTCAAGAAGTTAAGCCCAGATTCTCAAGAAACCCGTTTGACCCAATCCACCTCTTAAACTAGTATATATTGGTTTAAGTTGGGGTTTTAAGTTGCATGATTCATTATTAGGGTTCGATGTGGATGAGAGAAAACATAAATCATATTTTTTAGAAGGAGCCTAGAGAGCGAGGACCATTTCTCACTCAAAAGCAAATTTGTATTCTTTAAAGGTGTTAAAACACCTACCTAGTTTTGGGTGGATCATATACTAAAAAATCCAAACATTTGGGAATGATCTATCAAGATTTGGAGGACCAAAAGAAGGCAACCCCAAATCATCATTAAATAATTTTCTCCCCGTCGAATTACAAACGTATTTGCTAAGATGTTATATTTAGAACTTTAGGTTAGTTTTTTGTACCTATCTTTCCCTTTTCATTATTTATATTGCCTAATCATTCAGACATTATAGGGATGATTTTTTTCTTCTGTGCACATCGATCCTCAACAGGTAAGACGAGAGAGAACCTAAAAGTGCGGTGTAGAATCAGCGATGGGTTATCAATGTCATATCAAGACTTGTAAGTCTCAATAAATGTTGTATGAAAACCACGAACCTAAAGATACGACACATGACCGATGATGTGTGATCGATGTTGCGTCAAGTCTTAGAATGTCTCTGTAAAGATCACATGGGGACCTAAGACGATAGATAACCTAGAAGAGAAGTCTAGGACTAGCGATGGGTTCTCATCATCGAGACAAGTCTTCTGATTTCTTTATTAAGGTTTCATGGGGACCTATGATGATTGAAATCCTAAATATACGATGTTAGACCGATGATGGGTGTTTAGCATTATGTCAAGGCATGGAACGATTCTATAAAAGTTGCATGGGAACCTTAGATGTTAGAGAACCTAGAGATTTGGTGTGGGACCAACGATGGGTGATCAATGTCGTGTAATGGCCATAGCATGGGGACCTAAGATGAGAGAGAACCTAAAGTAATTGTGCAAGATCATCGATGGGTGTTGAACATCGCATCGAGGCTTTGATCATCTATGTAAAGGTCTCATCGGGACCTAAGATGAGAGAGAACATAGAGATACGGTGCAGGACCAACGATGGGTGCTCAAAGTTGCGTCAAGGCATGGATGAAAATGTTATATGGGGACCTAAGACGAGAGAGAACCTAGAAGTGAGGTAAAGGATTGACGCTGGGTGATCAATGGTTCATCAAGGCTTGGAAAGTATCTATAAAGGTTGTTTGGGACCTAAGATTATAGAGAATCTAGAGATGTGGTTCAAGACCGACTATGGTCGCTTAACATTGCGTCAAGACTTGGAACGCCTTTATAAAGATCACATCAGAACCTAAGATAAGAGAGAACCTGGAGGTACGATGAAATTCTAGTGATGGGTGCTCAACATCATGTCAAGGCTTGAAGCGTACCTATAATGGTTTCATGGGGAACTAAGACAAGAGAGAAGCAAGATATGAGGCGCAGAACCAATGATGGGTTACAGGGTATCTCAACTTTTAACTTTTTTTTTAGCAAAGATTAGGAATATTTCAATCCCTTCCTATATTAAGTCTCATAGGGGACCAAATATTAAAATGTGATGTTTTGATGGCAACTCTTGAGGTCACATGGTGATATTTGGTGGGATGTAGGGTATCCCAATATTTAAATTTGGTCTTGGAAATGATTCAAAATATTTTTGCCCTTCTTATTTTAGGTTGCATACAAGACCAAAATTAGAAATGTTATTTTTGGATTGTGTCTATTGAAACAAGTGGTATACTATTTTAGGTCTCATAGAAGACCAAATTGGTTTGAAATGCAGAGATTCTTATTTTAGATATTGTAAGGGATTGAATTTGTTTGAAGCATAGGGCATCCAATTTTATATCGCATAGGGGACCAAATTTTTTAAAGATCGGACCTTCTTATTTTAGGTCGCTTAAGGGACATAGTTAGTTTGAAGCGAAGGTCTTCTTATTTTGGATCGCATGGGGGAGAAAATTTGTTTGAAGTATAAGGCTTCCTATTTTAGGTTACTGGTTCGAAGCGCAGAGCTTCCTATTTTAGGTCACATAGAGGACCGAATTGGTTTGAAGCATGGGGATTCCCATTTTACGTCACATAAGGGACCGAATTTATTCAAAGCAATGGGCTTCCTATTTTAGGTCTCTAAGGGACCAAACTTGTTTAAAGCATATAGTTCTCATAGGGAACCTAATTCATTTGTAGTGCAAGGCTTCCTATTTTAGGTCATATAGGGGACCAAATTGTTTTGAAGCGAAGGCTTCCCATTTTTTCTCGTATAGAGGATTGAATTTTTTTGAAGCACAAGGCTTCCTATTTTAAGTCACATAAGGGACCAAATTTATTTAAAGCACAAGGCTTCCTATTTTAGGTCCGTAGGAGACCAAAATTGTTTGAAGCGTGGGGCTTCCTATTTTTGGTTGAATAGGGGATCCAATTAGAGGAAATTATTATTTTGGTATTTCTCTAGCGAGGCTTTAGTGATTTTGAGGCTATTGTGGGATGCTCAGAGGAGTCTGAGGCTTAAATGAGGTACTCATGCTAGAGTTTTCCCTAAGGCCTATAAGGTTTTGATTATATTCTCTTAAAAGAATCTAAGGTTTTTATAAGAAGCTTAAAAGTGTCGATGGATTTGGTGAAAGGTTTGCTTGAGTGAAGTATTGGTCCTTTCTTAAGTTTAATCGAGGAGGTTAGAGGCTTTGGTTTGGTTTGATCAAGGTAATGTGAGGTTTTGTTTTAGTTTGCTCATAAGACTATAAGGGTCTCTAGGGGTTTGCTCAGGTGGTGTTTAACGATTAAATGAGGTGCTCAGGATAGTATGAGGTTTTTATTTGCTCGAGTAGAAATCGAGACTTTATAGAGGCATGCTCAGAGTATTTCGGGGCTATATAGGGGTTTTCTCAAGCGGTGTTAGAGGCTTAAAAGAAGTGATCAAAGTGGTGTAAGGATTTTATTTTCTCGAGTGGAGTCAGAGACATTAGAGAGGTATGTCCAGAAGAGTCTGAGGCTATGCAGGGGTTTGCCTAGGAAATGTCCGAGGTTTAAGTGAGGTGATCAAGATTGTGTGAGGCGTATATATGTTGATTTTGAGTTCGAGGATTTAAATATATTTGATTAAAATAATATGAGGCTTTGTAGAGGTTTACGTAGGTAGTGTCTGAGGCTTAAGTGAGGTGCTGAGGGTAGTGTGAGGCTTTTCTTTGCTTGGGTGGAATCTCGGGCTTTAGAGATATATGCTCAAATGGGTCTGAGGATTTACAGGGATTTGCTCAGGCGGTGTCTGAAACTTAAGTGAGGTTCTCAGGGTTGTGTGAAGTGTTTATTTTTGAAGGTGGAGATTGAGTCTTTATAGTGGTTTGCTTAGAGAAATATTAGGCTTTGTTAGCATTTATTTAGGTGGTATCGATCCTTAAGAGAGATGCTTAAGGTAATGTGGGGCTTTGTTTACTCAGGAAGAGTTTGAGGCTTCAAGTAGGTTTTCTTAACGGAGTCTGAGGATTTACAAGGGTTTTCTCAGGATGTGTTTGAGGCTTAAGTAAGGTGCTTAGGATAATGTGAGGCTTTTGTTTACTCGAGTGTAGTCAGAGACTTTAGAGAGGTTTGATCAGAGGAGTCTAAGGATTTTTATCTACTCGAATGGAGTCACAGTCTTTAGAGAGGTTGTCTCATAGGAATCTGAGGCTTTGGTTGTTAATTTTCTCGGGTGGAGTATGAGGATTTGGAACGTTTGACCCAGAAAAGTCTGACGATTTGGTTAGGAGTTTGATCCAGTGGAGTTAGAATCTTTGTAGAGGTTGGCTCAAAAAGTATGAGGATTTTGATGTGGTCGGGTAAAGTCTGAGGCTTTATGGTGGTTTAGCTCAGAGGATCCTAAGACTTTGGTTATGAGTTTGTAAGGACAAATTTCTAATAGAGTCAATTTATACGTATTTTGCCTTATTTCGTGTTTGGACAAAACCCTTGAGTTATAAGTTAGGACTTTAGTATGTTGACATTTCAAGACTATGGCGTCTTTGTTTAAAAACGTAGTGGTTTTTAGAAATCTCATTCATCGTGTAGTGTTTTGTTCCACGTTTTATCTTCATGTTTCGAGGATCTCTCAGTTATGAAAGCGTATATTTTTTATCCTTAGATATTTTAGTTGTGGGTTTGTTTTTATAAAAATGTTTGAGGGATGTTTTTAAGAGTTTTTTTTAAAGAAAAATATTTTCAGCTTTTAAGTCATTCAAATGACTTTATATTCTTCGTTCGAACGAGATTGGATGTTCATTCGAACGACTTTCAAACAAACATCGAATGAGATTTGTTTGTTAGCCGAACAAATATCATTTGAAGCTCATTAGAAGTGACTTCGAACGAGATGAGTTGTTTGTTCGAACAGGTTTGGTTTTGGTACGAATGAGATACGCAATTCTATTTAAACGAACTCTTATTTTTGTTCAAATGAGTCCTCAAAATTTTTGGTACCTTAAAAACATGTATTCTATATAAACGGGTCTTGGCATCTGTTTTTATTAAGATTTTTTAGAAAAATTAAATTCCTATACATATCTTAAGTCTCCCAAACCCTAGTTTTACACCCATGTATTTAAGGTCCAAGTTTCATAATCATATATGCTTTGAGATTTTCTTCGTGGGAACCAAGAAGTTTTTTCTTTTCATCCTGTTCAAAATCATTTCGTCCGATAGATTTCGTACCCAGTTTTTTTTTTACACGTAGTGGACTTTGTATTGTGGCATTGCGGTAAATAAGTGGTGTATTCATGTTCCAGATCTGTAAACGATTTTTGAGCCTTAATGGTTGTGTGGACTTACATATTGTGGAAATGTGTGAGTGGACCCTTACGTGAAACTAGGTGAAAGTTAAAGGAACGAAGAGCGTCAAGGCTTGCGAGGGTACCGAGTTTGTGTTGTAAGTCTTCTATTCTGTCCTTTGTAATTTCATACTAAGTGGATTTTGTATGGATGGGACATCCAAAGTTTTTTCCATTATGGGTTTTTCTCTCACATCCACATGTTGTGTGGATTGATATGTTTTATCCTACTATCACCTAGATGCATGATTCAAGATAAATATATATTTGGTTAATATGTTTTAACACACCATTCATTTAAAATTAGTGCATGAGGTTAATTCTGTTTAAGTTAAATATTTGATTTAAAAAATTAAAATTTGAGTTTTGTGTAGACCTTTCCCGATATCCTTCAAATTGGAATCAAAGCAGGAGCACTAAGTTTTTATGTTAAATTCGTGTTTAGGCATGAATTCTAGCAGTTTTTATATGAAGGGTGAGTCATTTTCTAGTCCACCTATGTTTTATGGGTCTAATTACGCACACTGGAAGATGTGTATAAAACTAGCACTTAAGGTGATAGATTAATGGGTGTGTCAAGGGTTGATAAGTGTTGGTCCCCTCCCACATCCTTAGTAAGTGATTATAGAATTCCGAAACCCATAGAATCCTCGAGTTAGGACAAGAATAATCTGTGTAATTATAACTCTCGAGGTATGAATGCATGTTTTTATGCCATAACACCAGAGGAAATTTGTCATATTATGACATATGAAACGTCTAACGAGTATTGGGACATCTTCTAGCTCACCCATGAGGGAACTAGTGTTGTTAAGGCTTTCAAAATCCGAAAACTCACCACTCATTTTGAAACCATTAGGATGGGGGAGATTAAATTCTTTGATATTTTTTATGCTAGATTGTCTGATATTGTGAACTCGTCATTTAGCTTGGGACAGGGAATACCCAACACACGTGTAGTCAAGAAAATCTTAAGGTCCTTTGCTAAAAGATTTAATTCAAAAGTGATAGTTTTGAAATCCTTGGGTACTTTAGACTCTATGAAACTCAAAGAACTTGTAGGTGATATTCAAACTTATGATCTCAACATATTTTCCTCCAAAAAGATTAAGAAAGATAAGGACATTGTGTTGAAAACCTAAAAGGAAGAAACACGTGTTTCGAATGATGAGTCTGGCATCATTTCTGATGATATGGACACATTTGCTAAGAAATTTAGGAAATTTCTCAAGTTTGAAAATCAATCAAAAGATATAAAGAAGTTTGAGAAAAATAAATATAATAAGGCTGAATAATTCCGTAAAAGTCATAATGATAATTATAAGAGGGGTGGGTCGAATAGATGTCTTGGGTGTGAGGCTTATAACCATAGGTTAGCTAAGTGACCCACTAAGATAATGAAGGAGGGCAAGAAATCAATTTCATACAATGACACCCTTAGTGATAGTGAACCGGATGAGGAGCCTGATCATCCCATTTAGTGCAACTACACCGCGCTCATGGTTAGTCATGCAAACCTGAATGAAAACTCTTTCCATGAAGATAATTTTGTGCATGACACTTCTGGGGCCAATTTTGTTGAATCCCAAGTGAGTGATGGTGGAGAGAGTGGAATGAAGAGGAATATTAAGAGGAGGTGGAGGAGGAGGAGAGTGAACTCCAAGTTACCTTCCGTGAGTTGTATGTAGAAACGATGAAATTAAAAAATTCTAACTTGAAGTTGGAACCTAAACTGAAAGAACGTGCCATAGGCAATGACGATATTATATTGATTTAGGATCTTAGGGCATGTGAGAATACTTTTAGGAAAAATCTCACATATGTTGATGGGGAGAGAGATAGAATTGGGGTTTGAAGGAAATTTTAAAGAAGGATTCCCTTGTTTTCATCGATTCACGTCGTTTAACGAGTCTAGGATTATGGAGTTATAAGAGATATTGAGAGACTCGAGTAATGTCAAATTTGATTTGGATTCTAGGTCAGAAAAGTTGGATAAAATGTTATGCACCATTAGAACAACAGATGACAATTGTGCTACTATGATCCAAATGCTTCCTCTACTAAAGCCAAAACCATGATTTTTAGAGAGTCAATCGTTAATAGGAACTTTAGAAAAGGTCAACCCAAAAGTGACATTCCTCATGTCTACACATGCACACATTGTGGTAGGAAAGGTCACCCTGAATGATTTTGATTTGAAATTAGAAATGTTCCTAGGAAATATTAGTCTAGAGTCACCAACGTTACCAAAATCCAAGAGCGTCACGTCACACCTATGTGGGTTAGGAAATTATATTTGGAGGCTTTATATGTTAGACTTGTTGAATCTTAAATGTTTGCACATGATTCATCTCATGGTAAATCTAATGGTTAATTATGTTCGTAAGTTTATCTTTACTAGATTTTGTACTTCATATTATATGTGTTTGTTGGTTGTTAGTTTAAGTCTTTTATATTTTGATTTTTCTTCATTGTGTATTATTGTGAAAAATACAAAAAGATTTTTCTTGTCATTTAAGTTTGTTTTTCTTCTGGTGTCATAAAATGTTTAAAAACTCAAAAACATTTTTGACTTATTTATGCTTTGGTTCTATACATTTTTTGTGGCATATAGATGTGTTTTAATCCACTTCATTCAATGTTTACTTGTGCTATAACATTTTATTATTATTTTTAATGTTTAGATAGTTCTAAATCATTTTTTAATGGAGTATGATTCACTTTGTATATGCCTCCACACATGCATGCACACGGTCTTTTGGATTTTAACTTCACACATTATATTTCAGCTAAATTAGATGTTCTCCCACCAATCTTGTCATCTACATATCTTTTGACTATGGACAATTTGTGCATGTAAGAACCACTGTCCGTGAGTATGTTGATAATGAGAAAATCAC
This sequence comes from Sambucus nigra, assembly GCA_949130495.1. Classification (NCBI taxonomy): domain Eukaryota; kingdom Viridiplantae; phylum Streptophyta; class Magnoliopsida; order Dipsacales; family Adoxaceae; genus Sambucus; species Sambucus nigra. The sequence goes on from OX422216.1 coordinate 184,891,785, forward strand.
CTTTGCAAGAAATCCAACATTGGCAAGAGCCTAAAAAATGAGAGGCAAAAAGAAAAGATTATAATCCAATATGTTTATTTGTTTTATTTTCAAAAAATTGAAAAAAGATAAGATTAGCTTTTAAGGGTGTTATAGTCGAAGATTAATGGGTTTGCACAATGAATCCTAGTTAAGCTTAACATGTCATGACACTATTAATTTGTAGAATCATCAAAATTCTAGGCTTGTGCACATTGTGCTTATTTGTTTTTTGAGTTTACTTTATCTGCCACTTAAGGTTAAATCTTAGTTTGATAAAGTTTTGCGGACAAATATAACTCCTTGGATATTTTTGAGTGATTGGTCATTTTTTAATTTATTTCTAGATCACGCCCCCTTCACTCCATCCACAAGTTTATACACATCGATACTATGCTAGTATGTAAATCTTATTGTGTCTTATTTGTGGTTATTTATACCTATATAAATGTGCCTATGTGTCATTATATATTCTGCATATTTATATATATGGTATTGTCTGTTTTTAGTCTTTTCATTTCCATTTAATCCATGTTGGTCGTATGCTTTATCTTTGAATCAAATTGGCATGATATATGATCATATTGGTATCTCTTATTACTTGTTTACATAAGTATCCCATGTTTCATTATGTATCTAAGTTAATATCATTTTTGCATCAATATTGGTATTGATTGATCATTGTTTGGATTATTTGTGCTTCTGTTGCCATATTGTCCTTATTGCACTTTATACCATTGAATGATATTATTATTTTCTTTATATTTTCAATTGATATTACTTGTTCTCACGTTTGGGGGAGATATGTTTTATGGGGGAAAAATGATTTATTATGTAATTTTTCTTTATTTATTCTTGAATGAAAAGTGGGAGAAATGATATATTTCACTTTAGTTTTAAGAGGAGGCCTTTATCTTAGGGGGATACGTATTACTTAGGTGAGGATCATTATATATGGGAGAGTTTCATTCTTATGCAGGTTTTAAATATTTTTAGGTTCTCTTTGTATTTTAAGGTCTATTTAAGTGTGTAGGATTGCAATATTCAGTAAAGTTTACAAGGAAACAAAGATACTCAAGTTTATTTGTTCGTAAAGTTGAACTTTTTCCTTTTGGGATTGGGGATTGAGCCTTAGATAATCTTGACATCCCATAAGAGCTTTTCTTTTTGGTTTAGTTCCATAATATCCAAAGGGGGATATTTGTAAGGACAAATTTTCGATTGAGTCAATATTTATGAATTTTGGATTATTTCATGTTTGGACAAATCCTTTGAGTCGTAGGTTGGAAACTGAGTGTGTGGACCTTTCAAAACTATTACGTGTTTTTTTTAAAGAGATGGCTGCAAAGTTTCAGAGACTATGTTCATCGTGTCGTGTTATGTACCACGAACGAGTTCTCAAAATTTGTGTTGACTCGAAAAATGTGTTTTCTATATAAACGGGTCATGGCATCTATTCTTATTGAGAGTTTTGGAAAAATTGAATTCCTTTACATATCCAAAGTCTCCCAAACCCTAGTTTTACACCCAAATGTTTAAGGTACAATATTTTCATAATCATATATGCTTTGAGATCTTTATTGTGGGCACCAACAAGTTTATTCTCTTCATCTTGTTAAGAATCATTTTGTGGGGTGGATTTCATAACTGGTTTACAATTTACATGCGGTGCACTCAATGGCATGATGTTACAGTGAAGAAGTGATGCATCCGTGTTCCAGATCCTTAGACACTTGATGAGTCTTATCGATGCACACCGAAGCATGTGTGGACTCGCACATTGTGGCAGTGCGCGAATGGACTCTCGTGTGACACTAGGCGGAGGTTGAAGGAACGGAGAGTGTCAAGTCTTGCGAGGGAAGCAAGTCTGTGCAGTAAGTCTTCCATCGTGTCCTTTGTAATTCCATACTTACTGAACTTTGCGTGATTGGTCCATTCGAGATTTTTCCTGTTGTGTATTTTCCTCGTACATCGGCGTATTGTGTGGATTGATCTATTTTGTCCTGCTATCACCCATACGCATGCTTTAGGATAAAGTTAAAAAAAAATTAATCTATTTCAACACAATATTTGTTTAAAATTGGTGATTAATGTTAATTTTGTTTAAGTTTAATATTTAATTTTAAATAAAATAAAATTTAACTTTTGTTTAGACCTTTTCGTATATCCTGCAACTTCAAAGTTTGCTCGTTTGGAGTTTGAGGCTTTGGAGAAGTTGTCTTAAAGGATTTTAAGGATTTTGATCTACTCACATGGAGTCTGATGCTTTGAATGGTTTGGATTAGAGGAATCTAAGTCTTTGGTTAGGATTCTCTCGAACATAGTCCGAGGTTTTAGAAAGGTTAGCTCATTGGAGTCTGATGTTTTGGTTAGGAGTTTGCTCGGATGGCGTACAAGGCTTTGGAGCGTTGGCTCTAAGGAGTTTAAGGGTTTTGATTTACTCAGGTAGAGTTTAAGGCTTTGAAGAGGTTGGGTCAGAGGATTTTGAGGCTTTTGATCTACTCGAGTGGAATCCAAGGCTTTAGGGAGGTTGGCTTAGAGGAATCTAAGGCTTTGGTTAGGATTTGTTCAGGAGGAGTCTGAGGGTTTAGTTAGGATTCTCCCAGGACAAGTCTGAGACTTTAATGAGGTGCTCAATTTGAGTCTTCATTTTGGTTAGAGGCGGCGAAAGTTTATTATAAGGATGTCGATAATCAATGATTGATGCCTAATTAATATCTTTATGAGGAGAGGCAATGTATGTTATCTAAAGGGAACGTAGAAGGTGGTGGCTCTTTAGTAGATAAAGTGGTTTCTAAGATAAAGAATGCTTTTCGACAAGCCACGAGATGATTATTCTTAGGGACTTGCTCATTTTTTATTTTTTCATTGGGAGTCATAGATCACTTTTTTTACCACAAAGAGTACCCATATGATTTAGAATCGACACGAAGTTTTAATTTTTGGATTAAAATCATGGGTGGAGAGGATGAATGGTTACTTGAAAATGAAAGGTAACCATGAGTACCTTTTAGACTCTTACATTAAAGTTTGGTTTTGAAACATTTTCTATGCACATTCTCTTACAAAACTCATTCCTTAGGATTTGTAGATTCCTAGGGTGGTGGCTTTGATCACAAGGTTTGCCTTTGGTTCAAAGGGCTTTGAATAAATAGGGGGACATATTTAATGGTGTGGTTGAGTCTCTGAGTGGACAGTCTACATATCCCTTAAGGGGAATCTAGTCAAATGTAATTCCACGGGTCTGGTGTCTTGTATTATAACTTAAATGAATGTTGGTAATGTATGATGTTTTAGGGGCTCGGCATGAGGCAAAGGCTTTTTTAGTGGAGAATTGAGGAGAGGGGAATGTAATTTCATGTTAGGACTCATAAGATGAGCTCCGAGTGAGATGGATTTTGTTTCATGTTTCAAATAATGAGAATCCTCTGGAGTTCTAACACTTTAGCGTGTCTTTTATTACTTTGAATCGTTCAATAGATAATGTAAAATCTTTCTCAATTAAGACATAATGATCATGTTTCTTCAAAAATCGAGTTGGGGTTTATTTTTATTGTTTGTTCGAGCCCAAAGTGACTTCTTCGAAAATCAAATTTTTTTTATAATATTTATATTGTAAAATTAAGTCTACGTAATTCCATCGAATGAAAAGTTAGGGGCTCATAGCTTTTAGTTGACTTTAAGAGAAAGGTTGATGGCTCAAGTTGGGCACTTTTTAATAGGTGGGAATTTGTTTGGTTATAGGATTTTATCTTCATAGCCCATTTATGATTTATTCTTTTAACTTGGCTAGCAGTCTATATGGTTTTGGATCTTCGACAAAGTTTTTTCTATTTTTTTTATTTTTACTCACTTTTCTTTTGTGTTGGATTTAGGGATTAACTGCTATTATACCTATTTTGCATAGACAGACTTTTCTTTTTTCACGTCGACTTATACCTTTGTTTATAAATAACTAGGGAAAATAATTTTCTGGACAGTCAAGATTAAAGTTTGGGAGAATGTGACCCTATCGATGTAACGCCATTAGTGTTTATTTTGGGTGAGGATGTATAGACCACATTTATTAAGTATGAACTTATCTCTAAGATTCCAAGAGGGCCATAAATTATCCTTTAGGAGTAGGTTTTCCTAATTTATGTCTCGTTGTTTTTCTATCGAAGGTTATGACAAAGGTACATGGGTTGGGGGAGGGTCACATATAGATATATCTAGGGTGCTCAATGTATCCCGAGTTACTAGTTGTTTTATGTCTCTAGCTAGAAATTATATGTCTGTTTTGATACTTGTTAAGATGTTTTAGGTACTTTAAGTATTTTTGGTCAATAAAGTCTTATTATTAGGTGTGTCGTTTGAGTCATTAAGAATTCCCAATTCAACACACCGAGTACATAATGTTGAGTACTTAGAACCATTACTTACCATTCCATATAAAGGGGGAGATAACTTCATAAATCTCGGAGAAATTTGGCTCTCAGGAGGATATGGGGAGACTTGGTTTTCAACCGGGTAGACTTAAGAAGTTATCGTTATTCAAACGGGGTAGTATCAGTGGTGAGGAGTTATGATATTTATAGATGGCTTGTCGATGGGATCCCAACGAAGATGGGATAACAAGCATTGGGTTCTTTTTAAAAATCCATTGTTATTTTTCATGATCATAATTTGTATTCTCTAAATTTTCATTGTAATCTGGGTAGAGGTATATTTGCTCACTAAGTGGAGACCTTACTGTTTTAACACATAGGGAGCTATTCAAAATTCTAAACAAGGTGAGAAGTATCTAGGTGAGATGGGTTTCTACCCAAGAAGCCTCTGAGCAAAGACTTTGAAAGAGCGAAAAAATACGAGGGTCTTAATTGAAGATTTAAAGTTTAAGGAAATAAGTCTTTATTAACGGATTCATGGAAAAAACACTATTAGATAAATTAGGGTGGGTGAGAATATGAACATCTCAGCTTAAGTCCACATTAGATTTAATGAATGATGATGGGTGGATCTTGTATAAATCCAAAATATTGTAAGTGATCATTTTCTCCTATCAATTTTTTTATTTTGCAAAATTTGTCGATGTCTATAATAACATATGTGGGTTTAGGGTAAGCCCTAACATGTATGAGGGTTCTGATAAATCTCTTTGTTGGGCACGAACTTGGAGGAAGCTGATAGCCGGCGTAAATTGTGTGTAAAATATGTCGTTGGGTGTTTACGCCTCTACACAAACAAATACCTAGACTTGGCACACTAACTACAGAGTGCAGTGGCAAGTAAGGATCGAATATACAGTGACTAGTTGTTAGAATTCTATTAATTTAATACTTCATGAATAAAAGTGTAAAATATGATATGTGAGTAAATCATTAAACTAGGCATGTATTTAAACTTATATAAAATAAAACGAGTAAAACTATAGGTTGAGAATCATCTCCCTCTCACGAGCTAAATAGCATAAATAGTTACATGAACATAAAAGCACTAACGAGATTAATCACATTTGGACAATTAATTAAACCTAGAGTTGTCACACTCTAAATTCTCATAAAAGCTTAATTTGAGTTCGGTGTCAAAGAATATTCTCGGAATTACACATGAAAGGTTGTAAATATGGTGCATACATGGTATACCCCGTTAAATCTCCTCAGTGTCATACAAAGAACAATTAACTCATTAAAACTACCCTAGACTCATCATACCATAGCAAAGCAACTAATTAACCCATTTGAGTTTAACAATCTCAACCTAGATTAAATTACCTACAAAGCATTATGAAAGACATTAATTAAATGCAAGAAAGTAAATGAAAGCAATTAAATCTAGGTTACAAAGTAAGTAAACTAATTAACAAAGCTTAAAAAACAACAATGGAATGTTCGATAAAGGAAGAAGATGATGAATAGTGCTATTACAAACCAAAGTGGGTAAAACCCTAGGAGAGAGAGAGAATCCACACCCAAAATCCACTCCAAAACCCTCTTACCTAACCTAAGCTCTCAAAATCCTATCAAGAAGATCCAAAATCTATTATATCATATAGGTCATCCAAAAACACAAAACACCCACTTATGTAATAAGTGCAAAAATAAATAAAGATAAAAGAAAAGAAAATGATTTATCCTAAAAATCAAAAAGGAGATCCTCGAGAAAATGGTGATAACATGTTCATTAGGAACCGGATTGATGAATCGTTGGAGTCCACGCGAAGCTGACTCGAAGGGATAAAACTTCCGTGAAGAGTTTGGGCATAAAGCTCAAACGCTGAAATGACTAAAATGCCCTTAAAGTTGCGTACTACATTGAAAACTTCCCGAAAAGCACCAATTGCACCGTTAAGCATTTCAATACCTAAAAAAGCTCAATTATACCTCGTAAAGCATATAAACATACATAATAGAGGTTGTCCGGTTAATGAGCATAAATACGGGAATTAATGGACACAATTGTGCTAGAATACATAAAGATAACGGGCGTAAATATACAATATTCGTGACTAATCACACCCCCTAACTTACACATTACTAGTCCCTAGTGATAAAACAAACCAAAATCAATCCAACAGATGACAATGCAAAACGTATATAAGCATAAAATATACAAATGCCACCTTCGCAGGCGAACGATTGCATTTAGCATATGTAATAAGCCTTTAAACCCCTAGGTTACTCTCATGGACGAGTGTTGTCTCGTGAGGATTTTCAGGGATGAAACCCACAAACATCAAATTTGCTCAAAATATGCCCATCAATATGCCAAGCTCAACAACAACTAAATATTTCAACGTATTATTAAAAAAGCAAAAGAGAATTTTGCCCAATAATCCAAAACTATTAAAATTAAAAGAATAACTACACGGAATTGAAACCTCAAATGTGAATGGTGTGCATGCACATGCAAAAAGCTTTGATTATATAAAAAATGCCTATATCCCGGATAACAGTTAAAGCATGCTTCCACTCAATCCTCTCTGGATATTACACTCAACAAATAAAAGCACTCGAAATGGTGTGTAACACACGGGGCATGCGGGCGTAAAGAGTAAATGGAAACAAGGCCGCGCACACGTCACAAATTAAGAACGCTATATATAAAATCAAAAATTGTAATCTCAATGAAAGATACCTCTCATTCAAGGAGGCGAATTGAATTTTCACAGATTATCAAAACTATTTCAACTTTTAAATTGAATTCACCCTAAGATCACATAGGACTTGTAATAGGGCTGAAATGTAGGCTAGGGTACGAAATGAAAGGAATGTATGTACGGATTCAAAGTGTTCGGAATGAAAAACTTCGAATAATGGGAAATAGTGCGGGCAATATCAAAATTGGAAAACGAGTTCCAAAAAGGCATTAGATATATCATCGGGGAGAGTAATCAAATCTTATTGAACTATATACACAACATTTGAAACTTTCTCTTTCTTTTCTTTTCCTATTTTTCTCTTTTTTTTCTTTTCTTTTCTTTTGCTTTTTGCTTTCTTTTTTTCATCTCTTTTTTTCACATCTCTTTTCTTTACTCTTCATACTCTCATATGCCTAAATTTCAACCGCAACACAACAACAACATTTAATCCTAAGTAACATTCCAAAAAAAGTTATGGAAGGTGTATGTATGGTGTATAACTCCAATTCGGAGTTGGTTATGGGATTTGGGTAATGAAACGAATGGCTATATTAAGGCTCAAAGGGGTTAACGAGGGAAAAAATTTAAGGTGAGGTCAAGGTCAATATGGGTGATATAACAAAGATGGCCTATGATCATTTCACAAAGTTTACGCAATTCTCGAGTCAAAATAAACTTTGAAAATCATGCTCAAGTAACACATTTCATATATGAACTCAATTAATGAGCGATCAATGAAAGAATAGAGAGATTACCGATGAATTCAACGTTTTCAAAGAGGAAAGAACAGTGTATAACACTCATAAACGACGAAAGGTACAAAGCTTACTCGGTGTAAGTATATACAATGCAATAAAATATTACCGAGTTATATAAATCTTAAACCAAATCAATAAAACAAGAAAAAGGCATGTGCCCATGGGATTAAAGTTTAATTCACGAAGTTATTCATAATATCAATTATTAGAGGACTAAACTCTAATAACTTCTAAAATCGAGAACATGCATCATTGGGTTGTCTATTGGATCGGGCATTTATTGAAATTTATCATCGGAAACAAAGGCAAAATGCCCAAAATAAGAGAAAAAAGAAAGAAAATCTTTTTTAATTTTTTTAATTTTTCTTAGAAAAGCATACTAAGTAACTAACATGTGAGCAAAAACATGGACTAAATAAATAAATGGATAGAATATCCCACACCCCCTAACTTAAAACATGACATTGTCCTCAGTGTGAATTAAGAACCAAGTTAAAGAGAGGAAACGAGCGATATTACCCAAATTGGAGCGATCCCCATATGAACAAGTCCAAAGAATCTACAAAATAAGTTAGTACCGAGCATAGCAAAAAACAAATAACAAAAAGTTAACTAATTACACTAGACTAAACTAAAAAGGGAAGAAAAGATAAAAAGAAAGAAAGAATAAAAAGCTAACTATATACAACCTACTATTTAGGCTCCACACTAACTATACACTAGAAGTCTAAATAGTTGAGGGTCCACCGCAAAAATGATTTGACTTTGGAGGATAACCGGTGTACCCTCACTCTCAAGCATGCCTTCCAAAAAATAAGAATTCCGTTTTGGAGTGGAGGGTTTTGGAAGACGATATAACCGGTGACTAATCAGAAGCCCCAGGGGTTGGATACGAATTTATAAAAGGATTCTAAAATGGGGGGTATCTTAGGAAGTCGTTGTTTAAATCAGGCTTAATAATCTTTCAGATAAAGGGGGATTAAAGTCATCCCCAAGAAAGGTGGCAGTTTTTGAAGTCCCTTGATTAGATTGGGCTTCGTAAGCCCTATGTAAATGTGGGCATCTAATAAACAACTGAATAGGAGATGCGAGCCTCAGAGATTCAGTCTCTTATGGGCAATGATTTTTAAAAAGCGACATAAAAGCTTAGTCCAAGTAAAATTTGTTCTACCTGAATGATGTGTGTAAGTAGAACTGGCAAAATAGGCTCGAAAATGATAAATTGCCCATATTAACCCAGTATTTAAAATATGGGGCCCATATTTTGTAATAGTGGGTCAAATTTGGGCCCAAGCATGAAAAGTAGTGAGACAAATATGGACACCTATCTCACATATGACTTTATAAATAAACTAACCCTAAAATCACCAAATTTTCTCATTTCACAGCCTCTCCCTCCCTGTCTCAACAAACCCATCTTCTCTCTCTCTCTTAGTTTCTTTTTTTTTGTTTTTTCGTTCTACTCTCTCCCTACCTCTTCATCTCTCTACGTTTTCTCTCATCTCACGCACCCACACAGCAATAGAAATGGCATATATATGCTTATATATATAGTTAAACATACACACACTCACAGTATATACTACTATATACACACAACCACATAGACACTAAAGTACTTCTATAACCATACAGAGGGAAAAATCAATTTCTATTCCGAAATTGGTATATGGTTCCCACGAAAAGAAAACAAAAAATGGGCCAACCCGAACACAACCCAGCCCAAATTTCGATATGGCCCGAATTTGATCCGCCCACATTCAGCCCAGCCCAGATTTGGCCTGCCCACATTCAGCCCAACCCGCCTATTTGACAGTTCTACGTGTAAGACAAGAGTTCCAGCCTCATAGAGATGTAGGATAGGTGCCTTATTTGAAGTCCGAGTGTGGGATATTTTGGCCATATTGGCGTAATTTTGAAGACCCTGTTTGGTTGTTCCAAAATTGTAAATTGATCCATTTATAAATTTGTCCATTTACAAACTGATCAATTAATTGTGTTTGGTTTCATTAACGAAATGATTCATTAATTGTCCCATTTCAGTTCATGTGTAAATTCTGAAATTTGATCATTTCACAAAAAATGTGAAATGCATCCATTTAAAATAGAAGACACATAAAGTGCATGCTCTTCTCTCTTTCCCTCCCTTCCCCCCTCTCCCTCTTCCTCTCTCTCTCTCTTAATTTGTTTTTAACTTTTTTTTTCTTATAGAATCTTAACATCAATTTGAGATTACCAAACATGATGTAAAATTGGATTTAAACTCATTTCAAATCCACTCATTTATAATTCATTAATTCACAGTGAACTAATTTACATAATCAAATAATTTGCACAACCAAACAGGGCCTAAGTGTATCACATGAAAAAAGACGTCAGATTTCCATAGCCCCATGGGAGACTTAAGGACGCACTCATGAACTTTATTGGAAAGATTTCACACGGAAGAATACATTTGGGTGAGGAGAAAAAATAAAAAATAAAATCTTTTTGGTACTCTTTACTACACACACACACACACACACGCACACACACACACACACACACACACACACACACATATATATATATATATATATATATATATATATATATATATATATATATATATAATCAAAAATTAGAAAATAGAGAATTAAATCACAATACTTTTTAAAATTCAAAAAACTATTAACTAAAGATGAAAGTGGTATAAATAAATGAAGCAAAAAAGTATTGAAAATACTTTAAAAAGTGTAAAACTAACAAAGATATTACATTATAAGATCTCCAACAAGTGTGCATGTGTGTGTGTATTTAACCGCACATGGGCAGTATTTTTTTCTTATTTGGTAGTATTTTATTTTGGGTAGAAATGAGAAGAGTCGAGTTGGATTCAGGTGAAATGGGGTGATCTCTCAACTTAAGTGCGAGGAGCGGGGAAATTATAGGTTGAGGCCCAAACATTTCCCAAAAATAAAATTGTGGGTAAGGGAATCCAATGTAAGGGAATTATTCTTTGGCGATGACTTGCGGATTCATGTTATTTTATCTTCCGTGAAAAAAGAAGATAGTTATCCTAGAATCTGAGGGGTTTGGACCTGCCTTAGGTCATCTAATAACTTTTAAAAAATTTGTCAAAGCAAGCAGCCCACAAGTATTTGCTCTTTCTGTGCAATAGGGTTTGTACGTGGTAGATTTTTTCTCTATATGCTAAAAGAATATGCAACTCAGAGATTGGTGGATCACTTTTCATTTCCATGGATCACGATATACTGAGCTTCTTGGGATGACCAATCGTTGAGGTAAGTTTGAAACTAATTTATCCTAGTACTGAATAGTTATCGAATCCTCTTCGATATATCCCAGTATCAGGAAAGCACCAAACATTCCATGTCACCTAGATTTTGAGATCTAGAAAAGAGTCGCACGATATACCATACTAGTGGACGAAAAGAGAGAGGATAGTCATTTTCGACCAGCCTTTCGGTTGACTAATTTTGGCCTTGCGGGTGTAGGGTGTAAACAATATAAATATCAAAACTAAGCAGTGTGTGATGAAAATGGGTAATCTTTATTTCTAAGTACTTTTATGTTTATTTTATCGTGATGTCCTTCATTCACCCCCTATATATTTAGATCAATGTACGATGTTGTAAATGGGTACATAAGCATGTGTCTACATTTTAAAGGGCTTTAAAACTAAGTCCTCTACACAATTCTAGAATGTGCATAAATCAGTCATATGGGACTGAGATATTAAGTATATAAAAAGGAATCATAAGGATAGTTCGTCTCGCTTGATGTATTCCTAGCAGAGTCACCATTGTGGTGTGATGGGCCTCGTGGACTTGACAGGGAGGGGGAGGGAGAGCGGGATGCGCTACTTGTTCTCCAAGTGCACAGGTAAGGCATGGTTCATAAACGGTGGGAGTTAGCTTGATGCTCCCTATAGGTACGCGAGAGTGCTAGTATCTCAGTACATCATTTCCTCTAAGGTTGAGTTTATAGTAGGCTGTTCCCGTGGAAGCTGTTTGACACCATATCCAATTTAGTCTGCTTGCCCTTACATCATTGAAGCTATCACAGCATTGGCCGAATAAAAACCAAAGCAAACCTCACAACGAAGGTATTAGCCATCTTTGTATGAACACCCTCTGTGTAAATCAATTTTTTGTGAATTTATATATGTTTTGAACATTTATATATGTTTCAAAAAGAGAGAAATGTTTTGACACCTTTTGTTTTTTAATATGTTACCTCTGTTAATTTATATCTCTTTGATACCCTCTCTATAAATCTGTATAAATCTGATTTAATATTTTTTGGACACCCTTGGTTTGTTAATTTCTAATATGTAACCTTTGTTTGTTATTTGGTGTGGATTTACTTCAGACATATGCCAATTATGGAGGAGAGTTCCACGGTAGTCAATAGCAACCTTACTACGAAAAGTAGCCAAAAAAAGTCAAAGATTGGTGTCAAATCTAGTCTTTGGGGAAATCATGGAACTTCAGAGGTATGGAATTATTTTACCAAACAACTTGTAGAAGGAACGAAAAAATATTCTGGTAAAGATCATTATGTCTTTTTCCATTATACTATTAATGCACATTCTTCGAGTGGAACAAATAAGTTTTGGAACCACATTAAAAAATGTAAGGAGTTTCCTAGGGGTGAAGAAGATACCGGACAAAATATTATTTCTTTTGGAAAAGGTCAACTCACTCCTTGGAAATTTGACCAAGAAAAATGTCGTAACTCTTTAACAAGAATGATCATTCTTTGTGAACTCCCTTTTAGTCATGTTGAGAAGGAAGGTTTTAGGTGGTTTTGTGAAGATTTATAACCAAAGTTTCACATTGTTTGTAGAACTATAATAACAAAAGAGCTAATGTTTTTTGAAGAAAAACAAAAGATAAAGGAATTTTTTAAGTCCACATGACATTGATTCAAAATCTTGGTTAGATAGTCTTAACTGGTCACTTTGTGGATAATGATTGGAAACTTCATAAGAAAATAATTAATTTTAAAGTACTTCCACATCCTCATAAGGGAGAAGCCATTGCTAAAGCCGTGGAGAGTTGTTTGATAGAGTGGGGTCTAGAGAAAGTTTTGACAATAACTCTTGATAATGCTAAGAATAATGATACATGTGTTGCAAATTTGAAAAGAAGATTATCAAAAAGAAATGGTTTTTTATTGGAAGGTGAAATCTTTCATGTAAGATGCTTTGCACACATAATCAACTAAGTTGTTAGGGATGGTGTTGAAGAGGTGAAAACAACTATTAGGCGCCTTCATTGAAGTGTTAAGTGTGTGAGGAGTGGTTCCTCATGCATGCAAGCATTTAAAAAATATGATTCGGATGAAATGTGAACTAGTAAGAAGGTTCTACATCTAGATGTCAAAACTAAGAGGAATTCAACTTACCTAATGATAAATGTTGCATTGGAGTTTGAGAGAGAATTTGAGAGGCTTGAGGAGCAAGATCCAAATTATAAAATTGAGTGTAATGTGAAGGGTGTAGGTATATTGGATGAAAATGATTGGAAGAAATTTAAAGGTTTGCACACATTTTTAGAAGAATTCTATGAGCTCACCAATCATGTTTCAGGGTCTACATATGTCACTTCCAATACATATAATGATGAATTAACGCAAGTTAAAGATCTTGTTATGGATTAGTTAGTAAGTAGGGATCCTTTTTTTTGTGAAATGGCCAAGAAAATGGATGAAAATTTTGATAAATAATGCAACTTTGACACTCTTAATCCAACTTTAGTTATTGCAATAGTGTTGGATCCTCAATATAAAATGCAATTTGTGAAATTTTGGTATTCATCATATTTGGATAATATTTGCAGTCTTTCTGAAACGGAGAAAACTTTCAAACTGGGTAATTATATAACGAGGTTGAATGATTTAATGAGTCGTCTTTATTATTAATACAAGTTTGTGAGTACATCCTTTGTTGATGTTGAATCATCCAACATTTCGGATAATGATATGGTCGTTGATAAGGTGTACAAGTGTCCCAAGGCAAAAAGACTTGTATAGGGGCATTTTGAAGAGGAAGGATTATGTTGAAGCATTAAATGATTTAGATAGGTATCTAAGTGATGGGGTAGTGGTTAATGAGGATCAAATTTTTGATATCTTAGCGTGGTGGCATGGTAAGGTTGGTAATTATCGTGCTCTTGCAATGATGAATCGTGATGTATTATATATTCACATGACATCAGTTGCTTCAGAGAGTGCCTTTAGCACAACTGGTCATGTTCTTGATCCTTTTCGAAGCTCGTTGACCCCTACTACTATGGAGTGTTTGGTTTATACATAATATTGGTTAGGCCCTACACCATCCATTGTTGATTATGCCGTTGAAGAAAAACTTGAGGTTCTTTTTTAACTTGAGAGAGGTATATACTCATTTGTATGTAATTTCGTATTTATTATTCAATTATTTGTTGCATTTTTATTAATTTTGTATATTTTTTAATCATTTCAGTTGTATTGGAAGACTTTAAAGAACTAGCTCTTGGATCTTCTACTTGAGGTGATATCTTCAAAGGTAACATTTCTTGAATCTCTTACTTGAGGTGATATTTTCAAAGGTAAACATTATTCATTTATTCATGTTTGTAGCAGGCCGTACCAGGGATGTACTACCAGATGTGTACCTATTTCGAACTTATTTTATACTAGATTTTGTACCAGATTTGTACCAGATTTTGTACTTGATTTATCCAAGATTTGAACAAAATTTGCAGAACCTTTATTTGTATTTGTATTTGTATTTGTATTTGTATTTGTATTTGTATTTGTATTTGTTTTATTAGAACAACGGTTTTTTTATTGTGATTTTTATTGGAACAATGTTAGAAAATTCATATTAGTATGTTACATTGTTGTTTATGCTATTGATGCATTCTAGAGTTTCTTCATTAATCATATGTATGATTTTTAAAAATGATATTCCCGATATTTTTCGAAATAGATAAAACCAAAAATTCCAACTTTTTCGATATTTTTTCGAATAATAAATATTCCAAAAATTTTGAATATTCCGAACATCCCGACTTGGAAAAAAATGATTTTTCAAAATTTATTTTTTCTGATTTGGAAAGGATTTTAAAATTCCAAAAATTTTGGAATATTTTCATATCACCCTTATTCCGATCTGATCCGGTCGAAACACACTCCTATGCATATCTGTCGGAATGTCACTAACTAGAAGGAATTTTTGAACCTTTGTGTTGGTTAGAAAATATAGGGGATAGGTTATTTATAGACCCTATACTTCCTGTGAGTACATGGTTAGATGGGAGAGGGGTTGTGCTAAGGATGTTATGTTGTATGGCTGAGAGGCCGACTAAAACATGACACTTAAGAAATGGAGTGGGCCAGAAGTCACCAACAGACATCTATATATCCCTTATCTACATGGCTATAATATCGGAGGTGTCATATCTCAATCTGATTGAAAGTGATAGAGATGACTAATTTGTCTGAGAAAGGGGTTTTAGATTGGATATGGAGACATCCATAAAGATAAAATGTCGAGAGACATATTATGAGGCTTAGTCTCATGAGTGCAACTCGGTATTGTGCCTATGTACCCAAGAGGTTTTGGGATCAAATCCAATATAGTTCCAACAAAAGGGCATACTTTGAGGTGTGGGATATGGGATGCCAGAAATAAAGTATACAATAATATGATTTTTAATAATCCTAGTCCTTTGTATAGTATTTTTGTCGAAGTATTATATTTGTATCTTAAAATTATATAATCAGAGGCATGTGTTTAATAAGTATTCCAGGAAAACATAGATTCAAGGATGTTATCGTCAGGAGGGGAATATTCGCTTAGAGAAGTGTTGAAAAGTATTCCGATTTTAGACTTTAGTTTTAGCAAAGTTTTGGAATAACTTGGTTCACAGACATTTTTCTGAGAAAGTTTTTGAAAACTATGTTTTTGTGGCATATTTAGTTGTACCGGTTTTCGTTAGCATTAGTTAACATATGAGTATATTATTTATTATAACAAACAGAGATGCTGAAGAAAAAACAGGATTTAAAATATAAACAATATAAAATGCATACAGGGCCCCTGACAGGGGTCGAACTATATCACTACGCGGATATGTACATTTTTATATTTTAATATTTATTTAAGACATATGAGAAACTTTTAAAATGTTTAACCTTTGAGTGTGAACATGGCTTTGACATGTAATTAGCTTTGAGAGAAAATTATTGCACTATTAGGCAGTGGTTAAACCGAAGAACTTTAGATTTCTCGAATTTCCATAGAGGAACAATGTTTTTTCTGGCCTCGAAAGTCGCTTACAGAACATCTCTTTCGCAAGTTGGCTCTTCGTAAAAGAGTCTTGAGCCAAGGCTGGGGAGAAGAGCTTATAAAACTGAATCAATATTGGGTTTTGGAGCCCCTTTCCTAATATGGTGGGCCCTTTATTTAGATCTACCAAATCAGGGGCATCAATCGTGTGGTTCATGGCCTAATCAATCGTGTGATTATTGACAAAATACATGTGTCATCATGGATAGGTTCCAATGGGATGCTTATATGGTTGGATCTGTTTTGGAGGGAAAGTTGTACTCAAAGTAATGATTGTGTCGTAGATGTTTTGATTTTATAATGATTATCATAAAATCTTCAACCGTGTGGTTCATGGGATCAACCGTGTGGTTTAAGGCATCAACGTGCAGTTTAACACATCAACCGAATGGTTGAAATTCCCATTAACCGTGTGGTTGAAGAAACTAGCATCAATTTGCGTTTCATCGCATTTTCGTATTTCTACCATAAGTTTTTACTCATAATTTCAATTGTCGATTGGGTTTCACTGTTGGAAATATAATTGGAATTTATACCTATTTATGGTTCTCAATAATGAAAGTTGGTAGGTCTAAAATTTTCATAAGGTAGTATGTAGTGTGAATTTCTTAAGTCAAAGAATGCAAGGGATTTGATGCAAGCTTCAATTGGTGCGTGGCTTTCAACATTGGAAATATATTTCAAGTATCTACAACTTTTATTTACCACTTACCCAAATTATGAAATTTTATAAGTCCAAATTTTCATAAAGTATTATATTTAGTGAAAATCGTCTCAATCGGTACTACCCTTGGTTTCGACCTTTATAGTGGGGCACAGATAGGAATAAGGATGATTTGACAAAAGGTGTTTGGATATGTATGGTACATTATAAAGTTAGTTAAATCCATGGTGGGCTAGGCTTTGGTAGATGAATTTTCATATTTACCGGAGTGCCATTACGATCATGAGAAGTTTAAGGTTTTCCTATCACTAAAGTCGATAATTCTAGGAAATTGCCTTGGGTAATTTTGGGATGTTGGTGGGTCATGAAAATGATACGTCATTAAGGATTGGGGTGTCTACAGAATATAACACTAAGTCCTAAAGTATGTCGTGGAAAATAAAGAAACATTCTGCATCGTCGTATAAAGATTGAGAAAAATTATTTATTTTGTGCTACACGATACGATAAAGATCATAGTTCTTACAAAAGAAGCAATTTCCTCTAATGCTAGACAATATTGGATGGTTGTTATGCAACAAAATATGAGCTTCATTTCTATGACAAAGTCTCGAAGTTGGTCAATCTTTCGACAGATCGCAACATCAGTGGAAATAAATTGGTCTTGAAGATAAAGTGTGGTGCAGTGGATCAATTGACAAGTATAAGTCATGCCTTTTGGCGTAAGGACAAACTATAATGAAAGGTATCGAATATGAGAATGCATTCTCCCCTATGGTAAGATTTGCCTTTATTCGCCCTATATCAGCTATTATCGCACATTTGGATTTAAAACATTTCAGATGGATGCTAAGAGTGAATTTATTAATGGAAAACTAAATGATGATGATGATGATGACATCTATATGCATCAAATCGTAACGAAAAGGGATAAGATCGCAAAGGTTTCCACCTAAAATGGAACTTGTGGCCTTAAATAAGTGTTTAAACAATAATATTTTCAGATTTAATCATGACACTACTTATATTGGTTTTGAGATGATTGAGGAAGGTCATTGTTTGCTCAAATGATCCGAGGAAAATGTTAGTATTCTCGTTGCATGTTGGTGACATCATATTAGTTAGGAATAGTATGGACTCCACTGCAAACCTTATGCTCGCGCTGCAAACCTTATGTTGCCACGAGAGTGTTTTTTTTTTTTTTTTGCCTTTTAGCACATTTTTGGCATATTATTTATTTAGTTTTTACCCTTCCCGCGGTATTAAATTATTGTAGGGGCATTATTACCTATTGCTGTAAGGACATAAATTTCCAATTGAGTCCCTGTATATTTTTGACTTAATTCCATGAACAAATATGTGTTTGTAATATGTCATAGGGAGATTTTTTTTTGTCACGATCCCACTCGATCTATGACGTATTGAAGAAATTTAAGACGTTGCGGCAAAGCTTCAAAGAATTAATCATGCCGGAGTTTAATTGGTGCAAGTTTAATCGTCTTAAAAGTTAATTTCATTTCGAGATCACTCAGGTATGAATGCGTATAATTAATGGTGCTCGGAATTATTTTATAAAAGATAAGGATGTAATTTTTATAAAGAAAAATGTTTTTAAAGTGTTTTAAAGGTTTACTCTACGTTTTATGATGATAAGCTCGTAAAATAGTTTGACATTTTTAGATCTCTCATTGGAAGAGACGTTTTAAACAAAAAGTCAAAAAGTCAAACTTTCGCTCTGTCGTTCAAACGACATCCATTCTCGTTCGAACGAGACGGGATGCCGCTCGAACGAGTTCCTCAAGTCGTTCGAACGACACGTTTTTCGAGGCGGTGTTTAAATCCTATTTAAACAGTGTTTTCGTCATAGTTTCATAGGTGTGCTTTCTGGAAAATAGTTTTACGAACCAGAACATTGTTTGCACATGTTTTCTAAGGTTTACAAAGCATAAACACATCCTTAGAAGTTTGCAAAGATCTGAGATATTATTCTTATATGTTTACGTGATCTTGCTGCACCAAAGTTGTTTGTTCTACACATTGAACATAAAGGGTTTTACGGTGAAGAAAAGAGAAGGACTTCTTGTTCGACATCGTAGACGAATCAAAGCCATTCGGTGGACACCGAGACATACGTGGACGTGTGTGTTGTGGACAGGTATCGTGGAAGACGGAATTTCTGCGTGGGCACTATTGAAGAACGGTTGAAGATCAGAAGGAGCGTCAAGACCCGTGGAGATCGAGTCTTAGTGTAAGGCTAATCTGTCTTTGTAAAACCATTGTTCATAGTGATTGTCTGGCTTGGGTCGTCCGAGGTTGTTTTCCCGTTTTGAATTTTTTCCTCGTACATCCGGCGTTGTGAGTATTCTTTACTTTACTTTACTTGCTTTAATCACTATATGCATGTTTAGAATTAATCAAGACAAAATTGGTTTAAAGTAAGAATTGGGTTTTTCACAACTTGGTTTAGTGCATAACTAAAAGTTGGATCTTTTTCGGAGAAAAATTGGTTTTGTTTGAAACACACATATTGGGCACTCTTCAATTGCCTTGGAGCAAATCACCGTTTGAGGGGAGTAAAAATACATTTTAGCATTTTGGGGGAGCAGAAATGCTCTTATGAGCATTTCGCCTTTTGTTAGTGTATTTTGGCGTTTGAAACGAAGAGAGACGAGGGTGCAAAAGAGGATGATATCCAAAAGGGACGGTGCTTGCAAATGGTTTTTACCCGAACTGGGTGTGGGTGGGTTTGTGTGGGTGGGTGGGTGAGAGAGAGAAATAGAGAGACGTTTGAGGCACAAAGTAATTCAAAAAAGCTTATTTTGGGAACTAATTATATTTGAGTAATTTAAAAAAAAGTATTAAGTGTTTTATATGTATATCACAAATGTTATCGAGCCATTTTCTCCAAAAATCTCTTAATTGAAAGCAAAAATATATTAAACCTAATTATTAGGGTTACTTAATTATTTATTTATGTCATTACATGAAAAAATATATATAATTTATTGGGAATCATCAATAGTCCACGTTATTATCAATGATTTTTTTCAAAACCATAAAGCATTTTGTACTCCTAAAATATGTATAAAAAAATTTTAAAAAGGTAAAAATATGTTGAGATTTATGGTTGTGCAAAGATATCAAAAATTTCAATACCAATGCAAAATATTTTGGAGAAATTCTACAAGAAACGCAATTGTGTAAACATAATCCACATGTTTTAAAACAATGCGCGTCTTATTTGTATATCACACAAATGTTACCGAACCCTTTTTTTACCCAAAACCCCTTTCATTCAAACAAAAATTTAGTAATCTAAATAATTGGGATGGCCTATTTATTTATTCATGTGTAATCAAGAGAAAAAATATTATATAATGTAGTGATGGAAATCAATAGTCCACTTTATTATCAATAATTTTTTATAAAACACAAAGTACTTTGTAATCTTACAATATCTAAGAAAATGGTTGTAGAGATTTATGGGCGTACTCAAATGTCAAAATATGAAAAATACCTTACCAAAAAAAAATGTCAAAAATATCAATACTAATGCAAAATATTGATTTTTGAAGGGGTAAAGATGTCTTAAAGGAACATTCTTTTTTTAGGTAACTTTATAGATAGGTACATTTATAGATAGATAAGCTAAAACTCGGGCCGTTTTATTTTAATTACTAGCATGTAGGTCACGCGATGCGTGACCGACTTTATCAAAACTGTATTGTTTTAAATAAGAAGAAAATATATTTTTTTTTACTTTTAAGCTCTAAGACAATTCCTTACATTAGAAGAATCAGTTTTCAATTTTTTTTTCAATTTACTTAATTCCTAGTATACTCACGACATCTGAGAACTACATAAATTCATTAAAATAAAACTTGCTTAGATGTAACAAAGTCAGCAAACTCAAAAAAAGGAACCAAATGAAAAAGATCGGAGGAAAAGCATTTAAATTCATCAAACATTATAATATTGGAATGTGGAAAGAGCCTTTTTTTTAAACTAACTGGAGATAACATTGCTAATTGAAGACATGGAGGTATAAAGAAAGACTTGCCATCACTTTTGTCCAACATCTGCTTAAACCCATCTACAATTTGATTAAGTGAGAACCTACCATCTTGAAGCAACCCGCAAAAAAGGTTTTTACACTGATGAAACCAAAACCAACCAATGAACAATCTGAATTCACTCCAAATAAAAACAAAAAACATTAATTAAAAAAGTCCAAACCACTTCTTTGCCGAGCTCCTCAGACACAATACCTAAAAATTTGGGAAACCTCATATGGTGGATGATGTTATCATACAACACCATGTACTGAGTTTTAAATTAAAAGTAAATTTCCACTACAATAGAAGGGGAAGGAGAAGCAGTTAGTTATTCTATGTCTTAAATTGAAAGCCAGAAAATGGGTATTACCTGAAGGATTTGGACATTATCAAGAGCTTTAACCTGCTATCGCCGGAAAGGATATTTTTCTACTTCAAGGTTGGAAGCTTAAATGCCATACTTTGATACTTGCCTTTTTTGGTACGCCTACATTGGTGGTGGGGGTGATTTATATACCCTTAAGGGAGCTTCTATTATGATCCAAACGTTTGGTATTTTTAGGTTCATATGGAGAAAATTGAGGGTTTTCTTAATTGATACATTCGGTGAATTGTATTTGGAACTTAAGAATATTTAATACACATGCCATGTGTCAACCTCACACGATTTAGGTCTATAATTTTTATATAGATATATAGATTGGACTATCTAAGACTAGGTATCGGCCCACAGTTGTCTGAACCATTTTAATTGTTTCAATATAGAACATTTTTTTGTTTTTTTTAGTGTTTCGATATAGAACATGAATTCACATGCTACTGAAATTGAATAAACGGAGCCTTGCTTTTAGTTGTTTAAGTTCGTAATCAAAATTAGTAAATGAATCCAATTCCACATAAAACATAGGATATATGTACATAAGTTCAATATTAAAGGTGGCAATTCGTATTTTTGCATCGTGTTTCAGGTCGGCACGACACGACATGACAAACGTTTTTCGAATACGAACACGACACGACAAGACACGAATTCGTATTTTTTTAGTTGACACGAACACAATTCAAATAGAACACGATACGGCACGAATAATACGATTTCTTAAATTTTACAATAAATTAAATATAAATAGACACGATAACCCGAATAAAAATACAATTAACACGATAAGATACGATAACACGAACAGGACACGATACGACTTCGTGTTAAAAAATACGAACACGACAAGTCGTGTTAATTTCGAAACAATTTTGCCACACCTATTCAATATGAAAGGATTTACATAGATTATATCTAAAAAACGATTGAAAATATTGTTTTAAAACAACAATGGCTTATATAAACTGTGTATGACTAGTTATTAACCGAGCGTCAACTTCAAGTTAAATTTGGAAGACAATACAATATTCCTCATAGATTATAAATATTAAATAGGATCACATAATTAAGAACTGAAATACTATAATTCGTTTATCAATGAATTGTACAAACCTTTTATACAAAATTAGCAAGTAACTCGCGCGATGCGCGGGCAAAAATAATGAGAATTGCAAACTCAAATTTATTATAAATTACTTTCATGAACAATATATTGTGAAGTGTTTCTACTCCCAAATTACAAAAAAAAAAAAAAAATAGTAAGAATATTGTCTTATTTTGAACCGTGTACACTAAGAAGATGAATTCTATCCATATATAAAATTATGATGATTAAAACACTTAATATTGTAATAAAATAAGATAAAATATATTATATTAACCTAAAACTGTATTTGAAAATTGTTAAAAGGAACATGTAGCGAGACTCAAAATAGTTCGGATTAGGGTGCAAATTTTTTAAAATAAATAACATGTCTCGTGATTTCTATCTGTTTTTTTTTTTAATTATAAACATGCACTTTCAACAAATAAATAATATTGCATGACATTTGTTTAATCGCTACGATTATAATCTTGCACACGTTAGTCAACAACCACTTAAATTGTAAATTAGTATATTTCTGTAAAGCAAAACAAAGAAACATCAAATTTGAAAATAAATATAAAAATATTTTCAAAACCTGGTTTGAACCTAAAATACTTACCCGAAATTCCAACCAAAGAAAACATATAGGAAAAGAATACCATAAAATATGTGTAAAGGCATTCTTAGTCCTAGAACTAAACATCACGTATCAAACTGGTTGATTAAACAATCAATAGGACAATGGGGAATTAAATACAAATGATTTAACTATGATTTCAAAATTCAACCTCCAAATAACCAAGTATTTTGTTTATGGAAGACCAAGAATGTGCGTGGAATATATGAAATGCCTATGAACATATTTCAAATCCAATTTCTTTGCAATTTCAAACCCCTCATTTCATTCTACCAAACATCTTAGCACAAAATAAAACAATATATATATATATATATATATATATATATATATATATATAGCCATAACAGCAACAGGCCCAAAGTCTTAATAGCTATTATAAAAAAAATCCAAATCAAATAGATACATTTATATATTATAAAAATAATTGGATTTGTGTTTTATCATATCATACCAAATAAAATCCATCAAAATTAAACTCACAAAACAATGAAAGAGATCAAAAGATGATAAAAAGATGAAAATATTTTAAAACCCACCCAATTGATAAATCCACAAAACCAACATCAGATTTTATATTTAAGTTATGAGGCAAAGTCATTCACAATGACTTCTTTTTGCAAACAGGTGATGAGTGAGATGACTCCATAAGGGCTCAATCTTGAATATATGTGTTAAATCCATAAACTTGAGACAAATAATTAGCTGCTATGAGCTGCCGAATCTATTTTTTTGTTTAAACTTTATAATTAAATGAAACACCTCCAGATTAACTACTTTTTTTCTCATCTTCCCCAATCTGAAGTTTGATTTTTCTTGATCAAAAGTCCATTATTTCACTCATTTGTCTACAAAGAAGACAAACCCACCATTTTCAAATCAGCAAACTCACCCACGGCTCAACCCAATGAGAATCATCAAAAAATAAAACTATTATTTTTCTCTGCGAAACATTGAAACCTTTGAGCAGGGCGTATTGATTCTCTACCGATAAATTTACATTCAAATTTGCTAACATGTAAGACTCTACACCATTTGAGAACAACTTGCTAAAAAAGCAATTGAATACATGAGATGGAATAAATGGAGAGATTTTCACTGGTCATAGATTTCTAGATGTGGAGTACTTGGAGGGATCCAACGGCCGTAATCTATTACGGTGAGGAAGCGACTCATGGGCAGATCCAACCGATTCGACTCAAACCCGGCACCGTTGCTCAACTTCGAGACTCCAAAATCGTCGATAGATCCAACCGATTCGACTCCAAATCCCAGATCTCTCTCCATCGCACACCATCCCCATCCTCAACCCCCTCAAGATCCCAAAATGCCATTCAATCATCCGACAGCTTCCATTGCTTTGGCGGTAGGATTTACGGTCCTAAACGCCCACAGAGAGGGAAGCTCATGGTTGCTAAATCTGCCTACTTTCTCCAGGTATACTCATGTGTTTGTATATACATAGATAATAAGAGGAAGGTAAAAGGGCATTTAAATGTAAAATGGTAAAGGTGGAATATGTGGACACTTCGACAGAGTAAATGGAGCAAAAAGGTAGGGGGAGAGTCTGGAGGGAAAGATTATTGGGTTATTGAATATCGTTGATGCCTTCATTAATTTTACATTAAGGAGATGAAGGATCCGGAAATCAACTGGGGAAGAGGGGTCGTAATGAAAGGAGAAACGTAAGAACGGGCGAAAGAGAGAGAAAAGTACAATTCATTTGGGTCTAAGAATTAGGTATTAAATGCTATTAAAACCTCTAATACTATCGTATTAGAGGTATATATAGATGATGTGGCATGAGTTAATGTTGGATAGAATCCAAGATACAATACTAAAGTGTGGCTCCCAAAATTATTTATTGATATCACATTAGTTTGTATAAATAAATTGTATACTTTATTTGTACCTGTAACATTACTCATCACCAAAAGTTGGAGAGAGATTAGTACAGAATTTGTAACTGTCACTTCGTACCAAATGTAATTAAGGTGTATATTTATGTACCATGTATTAGATGTGTGTGACTTTGTATTTAAAGCATCATACTCCAAAGGATAGAGCAAAGACAGCGATATTGTTGACATTCTTATGTAAACGGTATAAATGGCACATCAAGAAATTATAAAATATCTATTAATTGAATGCTTTAATCGAGTCGGCGCTAGAGGAAAGATAAGAGAATATTCATATCCTAACAACCTATATATAAGCTTTTGGGCTCCTTTAGGAGGGGTTATGGGTGACATCATTATTCAGTAGAGATACATAAGCCAAAAGCTAGACCGTTCCTTATGATATGAAGTCTAAAATATACCGCACTCAACTACAAACTATTGTTATATAAGAGTAAAACAAGGGGAAAAATACAAATTACAAGAGAGAACAAAAATATAAGTAAGAAATCTGTTGTAAGGAAGAAGAGGACGAAGAACGAAGTTAGTTGTCAATAAAGAGAGACTATAAGCTTAAGCACTGACACTTTTAAAAAGGCAACATGTTCGAGTTCGACACGTGTCGAAAACCAGACACTCTTGGGACTTTAAAATTTGCGACATCATGTTGGGCCGCATCCATCAAAGAATATGCCCCAACGACAATCAAATAGGTCTCCATTTCTCCCCTATTCTACTGACACCAGAAAGATTCTCCACAAAAGTTATTATCTTAAGCCTTCATGTCCATGTTTTGCTTAAATATATTAATTTGAGTAAGTATTCAAACATGTTCTTTACCTTTTCATTTTCGTGTTTACTCTATATAAATTGATAAAAATAGATTTATTTTTTGGCGTATCCCTATATATTTGTCGTGTGTCAACACGTTTGTGTCGGGTCAAGTATGATACTTGTTTTCGTGCTTCTTAAGAGAGAGAGAGAGAGAGAGAGGGGATGTAGTAGGTTTATTTGGGATTATAAGAGACGTGGATCAAAATTACTTAACGATTAGATATAACGACCAATCCAGACCAGACAAAAGGGGAAAACTGCTACACTTAATGTACTTGGAGGATTAAAATAGATTGTGACAAGAAAAACAAATCAGGGGGCAAACCAATATGGTAGGGAAATGTTTAGGGGAGATTGGTGTAAATCACTCTAAAATTTTAGAAAACCTTTCTAAGCATTATCACGAGTCCGCATGATATACTATTCATTTGTAAAGCACAATGAGTTGGCAAGTTTTAGATGGCTGATAATTTCCATTATCCATGTTGGTTCAAGTGGTTGATGAATTCCAAGATATCTCAAAAATCTCAACTCACAAATTCAGTGGCAGACTTTGCAAACCTATTAAACGGAGAACACATAACTATATGCAAAAAGAGCCAAATGATCGTGAGAATAGAATGTGAGATGACGAAGGATTCTAAAAGGGAAACAAATTGTGTAATTTCCTTGCTTTAAAATCTGTGTAAAGACCGCAAGTTGAAAGAGCATCCAAAAACCAATTGTTCTTAATAGCAATGCAAGTATGATGGATGCGACATGATGAAATGGGACGGCCCTGACAGCTTGGATACCTTCTAAGTGTAGGTATGTGCATGTGCTGCAAAAGCTTAGACCCACGGCCATGGTTCAGACTGAAACCGAACCAAGACAAACAAGTTGAGTTGACCAACTTTTGATGTCTACCATTTTGAAACAGTTACCTTTACCTACATATTAGCGTAATCAATTTGATTCAACTTCACTTGCTAGATTTGATGGTGAAATCAACAAAATATCTCCCACGAGCTAGTCGACTGGCTGAATCGTGGAGCCCTATTTATTTTTGTATATCATTTTAGTTCTCTAAATTGTTATCATTTAGTCCAGCCCAAACCCGATATCAAGTTACAACTGGATTCCCGAGTCTTAGACTGAAACCGTCTTCGAACCATATCTTTCTCCTCAATGATGCGTGTTGTACAATAACGTCATGGAAAACCTTGATCATTTTATTATTGCATTGCTCGTTTTCTTCCTTTTAATGGAATAGTGTTTTAAAGGAATCCTGATGTGGAATGTGTGATGACAAAAATAGGTGTGGATAGGATGTTGATGAAGGTGACAAATTATGGAGTTACAAATAGGATGAAGGGCCTTTGGGTGTGTATTGTTTTGCGTATATTTGGGCTAATTAGGTTAGGAGAGAAAAAGTGAAGAAAATTAAGAGATGTTATGGAATGTTGCTTGTCAGCTTATACACCAGAGCATTTTCGGGATATTCCATTGTCATGAGTACCTTGAGTTGGACTAATGTAAATACACGAAGAAAAATTGTATGTAAAAATAGAATAGAGGGAGATTGATTGATGTGAGGGAGATTTATTGATGTGAATCGAGGGCATAATTGCCATTTTTGGGTTATTTTTGGACATAATAGTATTTTACTTTCTTTTGTTATTTTTATTTGAACATTTTCTTTTTGTTTTGTTTTAGTATTTAAAGGCTAGAAGTAATAATGACATTTTTGTAATTAGTGCCTTAGCTTAGAGCCTAAGCCACTCCCCCCTTTAAATACCCCCTTATAGCCTCATTTGAGGTATACTTGAATTTTGAAATTAGAAAATAGGTATTTCTCTCTCTAAAGTGGTGTTTAGATTTTTTTTAGCAGCCTTTTGATGGGTGGTTTACGTCAAATTGGTATCAGAGCAGGTGTCACTCCACATTGGTGATTGGTGTTTTTAATTTTTTTTTTCTTTCGAATCGTACACTAACTTTAATGGCTCCAAAGAAATTCAAACAACATAATGAAGAGATGCATGAATTGACGCACATGGTTGAGAAACAAACCCTAGTTACCCAAGACCTCGCCCAAAAATTTGAAGCCCTACTTCAAACCCAAAAAAAAACTATCCAACCCCCCCCCCCCCTCCTGCTGGCACAACCCCCCTGCCCAGCCGCCCCACTTCCGCCCCTCCATGCAACCCTCCCGGGCCCAACGATTCCCCCCCCCCCCCCCCCCCCACACACACACACACCAAAAATCCCACCCCAAACTCTACCAGCAACCCTTTCGACCAAAAAAATCCCCTGCCCCAACCTTTTTCGACCCGGAACAGCCTACAACTACCCCCTGCATCCCGCAACTCAGTCCTACCCTCCCAACCTATATCCGTTCAAACCCATAACCACCCGACCCATCCCTGCCCATCAAACCCTTACCCACTACTCACCGACAACCACGGAACACTATCCCACCCCCGTCTGAACCCCTAACACTATCTACCCCACTCCGCCCTTCACCCGCCACAATTTTTTGACCCGTCTACCTCCTATTAAACCCGACTGACTCCCACTAACCCATTGTTCCACCACCACAATGTTGAAACCCTTCCCAAGCCATTCCCACACCCACCCGGCCCAAGTCATAACCCGCACCCTTTATCGAGCCTCGTACCTACCTCGTACCCCCTTCCATTCACTTATTCGCACCCTCCGACTCAATTCTACCCACCCGAGGCATTTACCCATTCCACATTTCCCGAAAAAATCCCCAGAGTCCTCAACAACCCCAATGGAACCCCTGACCACCCATTACCTCCTCTTCCTCACCATACACCCTCCCACCACGCCCTGTCACTACTCCATTCAAACTACTCCTCCTCATCCTCCTCGAGTTTGGGGATAGCCACCCCAGTGTTCTAGAGTGGATACCTCCACCCCCACCCAATGCCTACCACCATGCTCCATCTAGAGGCCAACAATATTTCTATTGCGGTGAGCTTGGCTATTTGATAGGTACTTGGCCTCACTATCCCCGCATTCCTCCAGCACCTCCTGCACTTCAACATGGTCAGCCTCTTCATCCACCGCCTGCACAGGCCCTCCTGCTGATGTTGTTCCACATGTGCCAGGTGATGTGATGACCCTGGATGCTCATCAGGACGAGGGCCCACTATCCATGGCTCTACAGTTGCTCTCCCGAAGCCTCCACGGGGATGTTAGCATAGATGTACCCATGTTCGACGGGCACTTTTCTCCAAACGCCGTGATAAATTGGCTAGCTTCGATGGAAACAGTTTTTTAGTACAAAGGGGTTCAAGGCCATTCTTGTGTTCTCCTTGCTACCACCAAATTCTAAGGATTTGCCCGGGGTTTGGTGGAATGACCTCTGCTACCGCTGCACGGCGGCCGAATAGAGACTTGGCCGAAGTTGAAGGTTGCTCTCCAGGTGTCTTTCATCCCACCTGCCTACGAGCGTGACCTATTTGCTCGCGTTCAGTCTCTCAGGCAGGACGCATCATCAGTAGTAGAATATACGGAGCAGTTCCAATTTCTGTGCACTCGAGCTCATCTTTCCGAGACAGAGGATCAGTGGATCAGACGCTATATATTGGGACTACAATCATACATTCAGTACGATCTCGGCCTGAGGGAGATACCGACCTTTCTGAAGGCAATCGAGTATGCGGCCAAGGTTGAGGCCTACCACACAGCGCCCGCAGCTCCTCCGATCTCACAGGCTCCCACTACACCGATTCCTGCTCCAACTCCTCATCCAGTGTCAGCTTCAGTTCTTACTCCCGCTTCTTCCACCGATCCATAGCCAGGGCCTCATACCTTTCGATGCTACAACTGTGGTAATGTTGGTCACCGAGCTTCTGATTGCTTTCTCCCTCGGCGCCGCGCATTATTGGTGATGGATCATCCACCTGACTATTTGGATGCATCTGAGGAGTTTCTCCAACATACCTTGATTACAGTTTTGAAGGGTGATTCAGTTGGTCTTCCTCTCTGAGTTCGAGGACGAACTCTTTTCAAGGAGAGGAGATTGATGTGAATCGAAGGCATAATTGCTATTTTTGGGTTATTTTTGGACATAATAGTATTTTACTTTCTTTTGTTATTTTTGTTTGAACATTTTCTTTTTGTTTTGTTTTAGTACTTAAAGGCTAAGAGTAGTAATGGCATTTTTGTAATTAGTGTCTTAGCTTGAAGCCTAAGTTACTCCTCCCTTTAAATACCCCTTTGTAGCATCATTTACTGTAGACTTGGATTTTGAAATAGAAAAGGGGTATTTTCCTCTCTAAAGTGATGTTTAGATTTTTTTTTAGGAGCCTTTTGATGGGTGGTTTACATCAGATTTGGTCATTTCTCTATAATTCATTAGAAGGATACTATACAGGATACAATAACAAATTGCATCGAATAGTAATGACCGTCCTGAGTAGCATATCTCATATCATAAGTCTAAATGTAGTTTCGTTTGTTGAATTGTTTCTTTTGTGATGTAGTTTTGTTTGTTCAATTGTTTCTTTTTGTTCTTATCATTTACACATTTTTAAGTATTTCCTCTGCATTTCTTTTTCACAAAAAGTGCTCAGAAAGTAAACTAATACTAAGGGAAAAAATAACTAATGGCGAATATTAGGAACAACAAAGAACCAAAAATAATGAGACAAACTTAACAAAGTGATCAAAACATTTTCTAAACACAAGCAGCATTATGCTTCAATATTGCAACAGAACTCAGACAAAACACATGCAGATGGTAAAATGGGATATGATGAATTTAGTAGCGATAACAAATTAACAATTTTCCCTTAGCTAATTTGGGAGAATTGCCTTTTTCTTATAAAAAGAAAAGTAAGAATGCTGAAGACCAAATTTTCATTGCTAAAAATTAAGGATCGCATAAACCTAAACTGATCACACACGGATATAAACTCAAAGCTCATTTCGTGAATAGACATGTATTCTAGTTATAGGAATGCCTGAAAATATTTCATGTGAGGATTATAATACCAGCTGGTTACTACTATCCTGAGGAAGGAAAAACATAAACGACAACCAACCATTTTATAAATGAAAAAAAGCACAATCTTATAAGCCGTAGCATCTAGAACATGTAAGTTCATAAAATTATATCCACATGCTATGTGAATAGTTTTTTCGTGTGCCCTAGAAAGAATGCTAGTCCATAGCTTTTTTACAGAGCATGCAATTCCTGAATCCATAGTTTTTTTCATGTGAATATGAAAATTCCTATTTCACATTCATAGTAAATTTCTTTGGTAATCCTAAAGTGCATTCAAACTCTGTTAATAAATTCATGAAGTTGGGAGCGCAATTGGAAACTCATTCAACCTCACTTGGATGCTAACTTGCTATCAGCCTCTTTTAATGCTCGGACGAGATGGGTTATACGATATTGGAGCTTTGCGTTTTCTGCACTAAGCTGCTGCACTTCTTTAAAAGCCTGAGGGCAGAAAAACAGAGATAACAAGTCTGCTTTACTTTACAATTGCGATTAGAAAGGAGAAGTACAAACATACAAATGCAATTCACCTTTTCTCTTTCTAAAACTTGATCAGATTTTGTACTTTCTAGCTTTGACTCAAGTTCACTAACCTTCTTCAGCAATTCCTCTTTTCCAGAATCTATACAATCACACACACATCACGCCCCCCCCAAAAAAAAGCACAACAGGAAAAATAAGAAAAATATACATCTACGCTTTAACCAAAAAAAAAATAGTCTGAATAGATTGCTGACTAACCAACCTTTCTTACTAGCAAAGGCAGCTTCAAGTCTGGCCAATCGATCCTTTAAATCAGCACAAACGAATTAGTGGGATTTTAATTATTAATTAAAAACAACAAAAAATTTCAAAATCATGATCATTATATTTTTTTCACAATGATTTCCATATAAATCAACCATTTGAAAGCGAAAAGGGAGGAGAATGCCACTTGAGCTAATTTGTCAAAGTTGATTTTTTAACAAATTTTCTATAATGACAAGGAGGTTTGGACGTGCGGATTAGGGTGTCCTAGTACATGCGGATCAGAGCGCCTAAACGAATCTTAGGGATAAGTCGGGTGCTCTAAGAAGCATGGACACCCCATCTGAGCATTGTGCTTTCAGCCATCTGAGCATAAAATTATTCTTTTCTATCATTTTTTCAGATCACATTCATCTTAGATGAGCATAGTCATTTTTTTATACACACACGAGAAACCTGCAATAACATTAGAAAACAAATTTATATATAACCGTCTTAGGGTCTTTTCAAGGATCTAGAGAACAAACTGATAAGGATAACATCTATATTACATGAGGCAAACTTTTGATTAAAAAATAAATAAAAAGAAAGGCCTAGATCTTCCTCTCCTTCTCTGCTCCCTACGGTTAAAAAGAGTAAAATTATCTTTCCCTCGATCGCGATATGATTGTACAAGTGTTCCTCCCTAGTTGGAGGCAATAAGCTGTAACATTTTAGTGACATATTCGCATCGCGTACGCCAAACAACCGCTCGTGCATTTGATTTTTATAATTAAAAAATAAGCATAAATAAATAATACAAAGAAATCAAAACAATCAATCAGAATAAAGTGCTAGAAAATTCAATATAACTAAATCATTTCAACGAAGTAATAGTCATAACTCATAAGACGCTACATCATTGCAAATAAAGCTACAAATATATTACTACATTGTTCGAAATAAAGTCATATAAAATCCATACAATCATAGTAAACACAAAGTTTCCGACAAGGAAATGAAAACTTAAAAGTAATCTCCCCTTCTTATTCATAACCACGTTTCCAACAAATAACTTTTTTAGACATTTATATCTCAACAACCAGCTGAAGAAGAAAACTAATGTCACAATCACAACAAAACACTTACAATTAACAAGTCTCTCGAATGTTACTTTTGTCCTCTTTTGTCTTTTATCCTTTTTTGTGTAGCCTTAGACTATCTAGGGCATAGCATTCTGGTTTATTAATACCTTGTAATTATTAGATGGTAGAGAAATTCTTCTAATTTGTGATTGTTCTAGAGTGTCATTTGTAGTGTTACGTAGTGATTTTGTTTTGTATCTTACTAATCCATTCAGCTTTAAAATCTCTGCCATGGCCTCCCATGGCTGTGCCACAATTTGTTTCGAAGTCAAACCATGCTCATCTTCTTCCTTGTTCATTTCTTTCATACAGTATGAGCTCCAAAACCCACCTCCATCACCCTCCCTCCTCCTCTACAAACCACCCCAACCTCCGTTAAAGCCCGTCCTCCACCCCCACATCTGTTGAAACTCAACCCCCAAAACCCCAGCCTTCGTAAAAAAACCATCCTTACTTTCGGCATTGCCCGATTAGGGTCCGTTTGATACATATTGGGCAAAAGTGTTGGCATGGCAAAATTTGCAGGACAAATTTTGCCTAGACAAATATTTTTTTCTCACATTAGACTATCAAACACCAAATAAGGTAAAACAAGTTTTTTAGGCAAAACATTTTAATAACACATTTTTCGTCCATATTAACATATATAATAATAAAAAATATGTTTTTTTTTAATTTTCGTCCCAAGTCTTATTTAATAAAAAAACAGTTTTTTCTTTTCTTTTTTACTTCCCGTTTTTATTTATTAAAAAAGTAAGAAACTATATATAAAAAAAAAAGTTTTTTACGCCAAAACTACTTACTAAAAACAGTTTTTACATTAAAACAGTTTTTAATTTTTACATTAAAACAGTTTTTACGTTAAAACAGTTTTTAATTTTTTTTACATTAAAACAGTTTTTATATTAAAATAATTTTTTGCATTAAAACAGTTTTTACATTAAAGCATTTTTAAATTTTTTACATTAAAACAATTTTTACATTAAAACAATTTTTTACGTTAAAACAGTTTTTACGAAAAAAACAGTTTTTACATTAAAATAATTTTTTACATTAAAACAGTTTTTACATTATAACAATTTTTTATATTAAAACAGTTTTCACATCAAAACAATTTTTAATTTTTTACATTAAAACATTTTTTACATTAAAACAATTTTTACATTAAAACAATTTTTTACATTAAAACGGTTTTTACGAAAAAACAGTTTTTAAACAGATTTTAATTTAAAACAGTTTTTTTAACTATTTAAAACAATTTTTAAAATATTCATAACAATTTTTAAAATATTCATAACAGTTTTTTTTAATTATTTAAAATAGCTTTTAAATTGTTTTTTAAAATATTAAAAGCGTTTAAGAAGTTAGCAAATTTGTTGGCAAATATTTCTCACCCATATAGCAAAGCAAAATTTGCCAACATGTTATGCATAAGAGGTGTTGTACATTGGCAAATAGCTTGTAGGCAAATTTTGCTATCAAACACACCAAATTGTAGGCAAATGTCATATTTGTCAACTTATTTGCCATTTGCCATGGCAAATAATGCTATCAAACGGACCCTTAAATTAAATCAAATTTTGTGAGAAATCCTTATGTAAATAGCAAATACGATTTTAAAAACCAAGAATGAAACTCGAATTGATTCCATTACCTAAGGTTTTCTCATCAAATAAACTCTCTCATGAACCAACCAGACACTTATCTCTCTCTCTCTCTCTCTCTCTCTCTCTATCTATCTATCTATCTATCTATCTATATATATATATGTGTGTGTGTGTGTGTGTGTGTGTGTGTGTGTGTGTGTGTGTGTGTGTGTGTGTGTGTGTGCGTGGGTTCTAGAATTACACAAACACGTGCTCGGCACAAGCGCTCAAGCCAGGTACACTTATAATTGATGAAGATCCAAGTCATGAAGACTTCAAGTCAATCACTTGTAACGGCTGATTATGATTCCAAACTCTTAAGGATAATTATTGATGGAGTTTAGGACTCTCCTAAACTGCTCTATAAATGTAAACCCGTCCCCCATGAGGGGGGCATGCAATATTGTAACGTCGAGCAGTATTAAAACTTGGTCAACCAATTTTCTAAAGCAATAAAGTATGAACCCTAGCACCCCGTGGATATAGGCACGTTGCCGAACTACGTACATCTTGTGTTGTGTGTGTGATTTCATTGCTTTCTGTAATATTCATCCTTGTTTGGCTTGTACGTATTGAATATCATTACTTGTAGGAAATTATCACCCACAATTGGCGCCGTCTGTGGGAACCATCTGAGTTCTTTACCACTAGCCTATCTTCTTAAATGTCTCACACATCCAACTAGGATCACCCGAATCTCGATGACCAGGTGGGTCATTAGCAACATGATCATGGGGACCAGAAGGGCTATCCCCTAAACTATGATAGTCACGATGACCAGGAGAGCCGTCAGTCATCTCCTCCATCCCAGAGGATTAGATCCGAGATTGGTAGTTATTACCAATCCTTTGATGTGCATTATCGTCCTTAGGAGAAGAAAACAAATGATAGTGATGAACTTGAGTGATCTAACCAGATCTCGAGGCTTACTGACAATCTCCGAGATGAGAGGGCTGCCAACAGGCACTAACAGGCGCAGAACGCTGCGCTCCAGCGACCCCTAGAGAAGTTGGAAAGGGAAGCCCAGAAGGAAAAGCGCACACGTGGGCACAGATCGCGAACTCCAAGTCCTCAGGCGAGCAGGGCTCGTAACCGACTCAGCGACACAGAAGTAATCCCCTCCACACGAAAAATCTCATGAAAGAAGACGACGCTCTGACGAGCGACGAGAAGAAAGAGAAATCACCCTTCAAGGGGGCTCGCACGACCGAGGAGCTTGCAAGAAGAGCCATGGTCTGTCAAATAAAGTTACCCTTCAACTGGGTTATAAAGGAGTTTGAGCCTCCTAAAAAATTTACTTCCCTACGATTAAAGATATATGACGGGAAGACATCCCACCGATCACGTCAGGCAGTATCGCCAGGCGATGAAGCTGTGGAACGCCAACGAAGGCTTAATGTGCCAAATATTTCCCTTCAGTCTTGGAGATACTGCTCATAAGAGATTCGAGAAGTTGCCATACCAATCTATCACCTTCTTCAAACAGCTGGTTGAGGCCTTCATGGCCAGGTTTATCACTAGTAACCATTGTAAACGGATAGATTCGCTCCTCACGATAAAGAAGCCTCAAAATACACTCTGTGAGGACGCCAGAAGGTACTAGGAGGTGTATAATGAAGTGGAATATTGCACCCATCAAGTTTTGGTGGCTTCCTTCATGATTGGTCTGCCGAGCAATTCCATGCTTTATCAGTCTATCACTAAGCGAGAGGTCATTACGATTGACGACATCATGGAAAGGATTGAGAAATATGCCAAGGAGGAAGACACAATGACCGGAGTCGACACTTGGTCAGGAAGGAGATCGACAAAAAGAGTCCAGGAACGGCGACAAAGAAGGGACGAACAAGAAGGGAGGGAAAAAGCATAAGGGAACCGAGAAGGATCCCGAGAAAGCATTTAAAGCCATCAACACGGTTTTATCCAAACCGATCTACACGATCTTCTACATGATCAGAAGTCGACAGTATTTCAAGTGTCCCGAGAAGGGAACTGAGAAGAAGGATCCCAAGAAAGCCTTTACAACCATCAACACGGTTTTCTCTTAAACGATCTATAAGATCTTCTAGAAGACCAGAGGTCGACAGTATTTCAAGTGGCCCGAGAAAATGAGAAAAATAACACTAAGGTGTGCATAACACAAAGATCACAACCACAAAACTGAGAATTGCAAGGCACTCAAATCCCACCTTGGTAAACTGGCCAGGCTGGAAAACTCACGATTATGTAGAGATAGAAGGAAGGTCCATCATAGCATGGGCGCAACCAGAGACCGGACAATGTACTGGATGAAGACTTAAGGCACGAGTTTGTAGTAATCCATGAGAGCTTAGAACCACTGCGCAATCCAAACCCCGATAACGATTTGGATAAATGTTTGGGTTATGAATTCACAGTGATTTATGGAGCCTCAAATCCAAATCAAATCAAGGGGAATGCCCTCAGGATGGAAGTGAAGAATCTTATAGCAGTAATGGAGGCATTTCAAATTGACCCGGCCAAGTCCGTCATGGGTAAACGTCGGCATCCAGAAGATATTGATTACTCAAAGCACAATATATTGATCACTCTCAGGATCGCTAACTAGGATGTGATCAGGATATTGGTGGATTAGGGGAGCTCCTCAAGATGTTCAACCAACTAAATCTGCACGTAGAAGACCTGTAGGAAGCCACTGTGCCCCTGGTCAGTTTTGCAAGAAGGATGACTTTGTCCCTTGGGAAAGTTGTTCTTCCCATCCAAGCAAGAGGAACCTCTAAGCTCATTGAGTTCCTCGTGGTAGATATAAATTCCCCATATAATGCTATACTCGGCAGAGGATGGTTGCATACCATGAGGCCAGTGTCGTCCACCTACCACCAAAAGGTAAAATGCATCATTGATAAAGGGATCATGGAAATCCGAGGAACCAAGCCTTAGCCCGGAAGTGTTTTATAGCAGCCATCCGATCAAAATAGGAGAAGAAAAAGGAGAAAGCCATGGAGTTAACAAAGGGATCCGTACCCTCCATATAGAAGTTAAAGTATGCGTGATCTGGTGCTGAGGAAACCAGGGTTGCCACTGTCGATCAGGTCATGAAACCTCTGAAGAGGTGGTCTTTGATGATGATCGGCCTGAGAAGTTCTTGATCGGAAGCTCGCTTACCAACGAAGAGAAGGAAGAACTGGTTATTTTCCTCGAAAGCAATCAAGACGTTTTTGTCCGGTAACCATATGACATATCAGGAATAGATCCAGAAGTAATGTGTCACAAGCTCCACGTGAATCCGTCACATTCATCAGTGACTCAACTGCACCCGAGAAAGTCAGGGCAGTCAAAGAGGAAGTGAGGAAACTTATGGAGGCGTAGTCCATTAAGGAAATTCAATTCCCCAAGTGGTTGCTAAACCTAGTAATCGTGAAGAAAAGAAACGAAAAGTGGGGAGTCTATAAAGACTTCACTGATTTGAACCGAGCGTGTCCAAAGGATAGTTTTTATTTACCTAAGATAGACTAATTGGTCAACACAACCACCAACCATGAATGTATGAACTTCCTTGACGCCTACTCAGGGTACCATCAGATCCCGCCGTTTGCCCCCAACCAGGAAAAGACTTCCTTCATCACCACGTTAGGACTATACTGCTACAGAGTGATGTCGTTCGGGTTAAAGAACGCCGAGGAAATCTATCAGAGATTTGTGACAAAGATGTTCAGGTAACAGTTGGGATATACGATGGAGGTATACATAGACGATATGCTTATGAAGAGCAGGAGGGAACAGCATCTTGCGGACTTAGCAAGGAGTTTTAAAGTCCTTTAGGGTACAATCTGGAAAGTTCCTCGGAAATCTGGTCAGTCAAAGAGGTATTGAGGCAAACCCCCGACCAAATTGAAGCCATCCAAAAGCAAGCACTGTGCGCGAGGTGCAAAAGCTGACAGGCATGCTCGTCGTGCTCAACCGATTCATATTAAGATCTTCAGAGAAGTGTCAATCTTTCTTCCAAGCATTAAGGAAAGAAATATGGAATGACGAATGCACCCAGACACTTGAAAAAGTAAAGAAGAATTTAGGCCCACTACCGTTGCTGACCATTCTGGACGATGAAGGACCCTTGCACTTGTACCTGGCGGTGTCTAGTAATGCAGTTAGCTGGGATCTAGTTTGTGAGAAGATAAGAGTCAAGCTCCCATTTATTATGCAAGCAAAACCTTGCTCGACGCTGAGAAGAGGTACCTCCCGTTGAAAAAACTTGCATACGCACTAGTGATAGCCTCCCGCAAATTAAAACATTACTTTGAGGCACATATTATCATTGTTTTGACCTCCCTCTGAAGGCGATGCTCGGGAAGGCCGACATGTCTGGGCAGAAGTCCAAGTGGTCGGTGGAGCTGGGGAGGTTCGACACCCAGTTTCAGCCTAGAACCTCAATCAAGGGGCAAGTCCTAGCTGACTTCATTGTTGAATTCTCCAACAGCATGGAATAGATGGAGATAATCACCGAAAGTGAAGAATTTGTCCAACAATCAACCGAAGAGGGGAAGAGCAAAAAGGTGGACCCTTTATGTCGATGGAGCCTCAAATTCCAAGGGAGCAGGAGTTAGAATAGTGTTGGTATCCTCGGAGGAAACTGCTCTCGAACAGGCAATTCGCTTCAGATTTGAAGCCTCCAACAACGAAGCAGAGTATGAAACCTTAGTCAATGGGTTAAAAAAGGCACTCTCCCTGGGCGCTCGTCACCTTGACGCCTTTTTGCGACTCAAGGCTGGTATCAAATTAGATATCAAGATACTACAATGCTAGGGACGAACGCATGGCAACGTACCTTGAAGAGGCTCGGTACCTGGTCGCCCAGTTCAAGCATGTACAAGTCAACAGTCCTAAGGGGAAATAACAGTCACGCAGACGCGCTAGCCACACTCACTTCAGTTGTTAAGGGAGATAAGAAGCGAACGATCCAAGGAGATTACCTTGATCAATCCAGCATCAACAAAGAGACATCTGACGAGCAAGTTATTGCCATTGATAAGGCCCCAGATAGATTCAATAATCCGTTACCTAAAAGAGGATGCCTTGCCAGACGATAAGGAGGCACATAAAATCCGAGTGAAAATTGATCGCTTCCACTTATCAGCAAACCAAAAGCTTTATCGACGCTCTTTTTCAGAGACCACACCTTCAGTGCGTACACCCGACAAGACCCTTTATGAGTTGCATAAGGGGATATATGGAAGCCACGCAGGGCCAGTCACTGGCATTTAGGGCCATGAAAGAAGGGTATGGGTGGCCATATATACAGCAGGTTGTAGTCAGCCTACGTCCGAAAATGCAAAAACTGCCATTTTTTATCATCGTCCCGTCAGCGACCTCGAGTCCGTCACAAGTCTTTGGCCTTTTACAAAGTAGGGCTCGACATCGTCGGTC
The DNA here is from genome assembly GCA_949130495.1 of Sambucus nigra. NCBI lineage: Eukaryota > Viridiplantae > Streptophyta > Magnoliopsida > Dipsacales > Adoxaceae > Sambucus > Sambucus nigra. The sequence goes on from OX422216.1 coordinate 184,931,513, forward strand.
CAATGCCCCTCGACTCAAGTAGTAGAAAGTATTTATCGGTCGGCAGGCACGGACTATTTCTCTAAATGGGTCGAATGAAAGCCCCAGGCAAACATCCGAGATGTCGACATGAGCAAGTTCTTATGAAAGAACATCATAACACGGTTTGGCATCCCTCAGATCATCATCACAGATAACGGGACTTAATTTGAGAGCAGACTCGTTCAAAGCTTCAGCAACGAGCAGGGACGTGATCGTCATTTTATCATTTTTGTTCTTTTTAGGATTTCTTTTATTTTAAGCATTCATCGTATTTCTCATTTTCTTTGGTATTTAGAAAAAGGAAGGTTAATTAGCACTTAAGGGCATAATTGTAATTAGATTGTTAGCTTAGAAGCCAAGCTACCTCCTTCCTATAAATACCCCTTTTGTAGGCTCATTTGGGTCATTCTTCCATATTTTGAGATTTGATTAAGGAGAGTTTGAGAGAGAATTATCTTTTCTTGTTCCCATTGACGTCATTTACATCAATTGGTATCAGAGTCTCGTCGCTCCACCCAGTTGTTGTTGTTGTTGTTGTTGTTGTTGTTGTTGTTTAGACAAAAAAAACTCATAAACAACGTCACGTGGGTCCAAGAAAGACGAACAACTCCGCATCAAACCCTTTCAAGCAAATCATGGAAGTTGTTCAACAATTAAAGGCTCAAATGGATGATATGAACGCTCGGATTCCACCAACGGCAACCATCACGGACCGCCCCCGCACCGCCCCAGTAACATCTCAAAACCCTAACCCTAATTCTCCAAAATCCACTCATTCTACACCTTTGCCCCAAAAAAATCCTAGTTTCACAAACCCTAACCCCACTCACAATCAAGAAAGCCCCACCACCGACGAGGGTCCTCTCCCACCACCACCTGTTGGCCGGAATGCAAAAAAAAAAAAAAAGAATATCCCCTCTGACCCTTACTGCCCCTGAACCACAAAAAAAATATATTCGAGCCCTCCCAAAAAGATTCCGCCCTTATCGGTACTGCCGACCCAGTCGGCCAGCCTATACCTGCCCTCGGTTACAACCATGGTTCAAAGTCTCGGTATCGGTCCCGGTCGCGGACACTCGGTCGCGGTATCGAGCGATATGCAAATATACACTATTTAGAGAGCGCAAAAAATTCTGGAAAAAATGTAGAAATTTTAAAAAAATAAGATTAACAAAGTGGACCAATGAGATACATTCAAACCCATCATTCAATATGCATTGCATTGTATAATTGGTTATACTAAAGCGCGGCAGAGTTATCAGATTCGATATTGCATAGTAAACCAATACTAATATTGAAAAACAATCAAATGGCACAGAGAACTTGATAAAAAAATTTACATGGAAGATAAATAGAAATAATTACAATGTTTCGTCATTTTTATCTCCCTATTTAGTTGCGATATCGATCATACGGATATTGATAGGGGTAATTTCTTTCAGTAGGGTAAGGAAAGAAATATGAACCATATTGTTGCTCAAAGGGTTGGGATGACTGACTAGATGATCCATAATTTGGAAATTGTGGTTGGCGATCTCCCGATTGACTACCGTGATGATAATATCCAAAACCTCTATACTCAGAACTATCAGTTGAAGATCCACCATATTTTTCAAAAAAATAACATTTTTATTTTTTTGTAACATTTTTATAACATTTAAAAAAAATAACATTTTTATAGTTTTATAACATTTTTTGTAACATTTTTATAGTTTTATAACATTTTTTTGTAACATTTTTATAACATTTAAAAAAAAACATTTTATAACATTTAACAGTTTTATAACATTTTTTTGTAACATTTTAAAAAAATAAAATTTTCATAGTTTTACAACATTTTTTGTAACATTTAAAAAAAATAACATTTTTATAACATTTAACAGTTTTATAGCATTTTTTTGTAACATTTTTATAACATTTAAAAAAAATAACATTTTTATAGTTTATAACATTTTTTGTAACATTTTTATAACATTTAAAAAAAATATCATTTTTATAGTTTTATAACATTTTTATAACAACTAAAAAAAAGAGCATTTTTATAACATTTAACAGTTTGTAACATTTTTATAACATTTAACAGTTTGTAAAAAAAATTGAATCGATTGTCTCTGCCGATATCGCGGCGATGCGTCAACGCCTCTCGGTATCGTATCGGTACCCTCCGATTTCGAGTCAACTCGGCCGATACTTTGAACCATGGTTACAACCTCCGAAGTAGACCAGCTGCAAAACAATGTCATACAGCCCCGACCCAAGTCCAAGTTGAACCGCACCACCCCACGGCTGTCCTGGACATCTCCGACAAACTAAGATACACCAAACAGAGGTTAAAAGCAGCCCCTCCTAGTCGGCTGCCAGCACCACCCCAAATTGAGGTAAATCCGAATATTTCCTCCCCAATTGCCCTCCAAGCGGTACCCCCCATGGTTGAAACACACTCACCGACTCTCGCCAAGATGATTCGTGACATCCGGCATGAAAAAGGTTTGAAATCAACCCAAATTCAACCCCCAATGTCAATTCCCGATTTTTATGAACCTTACCCCACCTTAACCCCAATCTTGAACCCCAAACCCTAAAATTTCTACCCTCCCACATCCCTAATAATTTTCCTACCAAAATTCACTACTACCCCCTATACCTCCACCTCCACTGCCAAACATATCAACACACCATCATATACCCTCTCCCCCCCATCTTCCCCCACCCCAAATTCTTGTTCCCTCCCACTCCCCACCACAACCCCCACCCAATTATCCCACCCAACACCCATATGATTATACCCTACCTCCTATCTCCATTTACCCTCGCCACCACCCACAAAAACACCTCGAACACCCTCATTTACTCCCCATACCCCCATCCGTCACCACACATCCTCACCCACCCCATTCCACCTATTTTACACTCCTTTCCCCCGTGGGATACCCGTTCACTCCGCGTTGATTCCCACGAGCAGGTTCGGGAGTGGATTACCCTCTTTCCTCATGCCGACCCTCGCTCCCCCCGTCGCCACTCCGCTCCAGAGTTTGAGTCACCCCCTCCTACCATGTGGCGCACGGATGTCTCCCCCTTTGATTCCCTCAACCCCAAGATGACCCCCTATGTCCCTATCTCTGAACGCCATTGCTTTGTTTGCGACCAGAAAGGACACCAAATGAATCGATGCCCCTACCGCCAGTCATTGGTTCCACCACCTCCTCCTTCCCCACCTCGTGAGACTCCACCACCTCTTACCGCTTCTTCTGCACCCCCAGTTTCTCTACCAGCTCCTGACCCTCCTCATCCACCACCTCGAAGGTGCCCACAGCGAGCCTTACTTACCGAGCCTTCGCCAGGCGATGATGATCTAGATGAGGACACCCTAGCTCTTCAAGGTGGTGATGCCATCACTCGGTCCTACAGTTACTTTCACGGAGTATGCAGGGTGATATCAGAGTGGACGTTCCCATGTTTGATGGCTACCTACAGCCTGATGTTGTTGATTGGCTTGCTACCATGGAGCGGATTTTTGAGTATAAACGGCTGAGGGGTCGTAGATGTATTCTTCTCGCAGCAACCAAGTTTCAAGGCTACGCTAGTGTGTGGTGGAATGACTTGGAGCAGCGCCCCCATGTCTGTTTTTGTCCCAGCCACTTATGGGCGTGACTTATTTCTTCGAGTTCAATCACTTCATCAGGACTCCACAGTTTTGGACTACACTGAGCGATTTCAGCTTTTATGTACTCACGCCCGCCTAGGCGAGAGTGAGGAGCAGCGCATTAGCCGATATATTCACGGCCTTCAGGGCTACATCCAGCGCGATCTTGCTTTGCGTGAGGTCACCTCCTTTGCCAAGGCGGTGGAGTATGCCACCAAGGTTAAGTCCTTCCACCAGACTACCCCTCCACTGCGTAACTGCTCCACACCTACTCCTCCAGCACCCGTGACTTCGATACCTACTTAGACGTCTTCTACCACTGCACCTCCTACTGCCACGGTTCCTCCTCCTGCTCCAGCTCATCCGGTCACCTTCAAATGCTACAATTGCGGGGTGATGGGCCATCACGCCTCCGATTGTTCCCTCCCTCGCCGTCGCGCTCTCTTGTCTTCTGGGGACCTGACTACATTGAGGAGGCACCGGAAATACCATCCCAGCCAGCTCTCATCACGATCCTCGATGGTGACACCGAAGGCCTTCCCCTCTGAGCTCGAGGACGAACTCTTTTCAAGGGGGGAGAGTGATGTGAATCAGGGACGTGGTCGTCATTTTATCATTTTTGTTCTTTTTAGTAGTTCTTTTATTTTGAGCATTCATTGTATTTCTCTTTTTCTTTGGTATTTAGATGAAGGAAAGTTAATTGGCACTTAAGGGCATAATTGTAATTAGATTGTTAGCTTAGAGGCCAGGCAACCTCCTTCCTATAAATACCCCTTTTGTAGACTCATTTGGGTCATTCTTCCATATTTTGAGATTTGATTAGAGAGAGTTTGAGAGAGAATTATCTTTTCTTGCTCCCATTGACGTCATTTACGTCACAACATTAGGCACTACTACTATTCAATGGCCTATCCTCAGAGAAATGGGCAGGCAAAAGCTTCTAACAAGACAGTCCTCGACGGAAGAAAAAAGAGATTGGAAAAAGTAAAAGGCGCATGGGCTAACCAGCTCCTCCACATTCTCTTGACATTTCGAAATACAGCGGGGAATACAACCTTAGCCCTCGCTTATAGAATGGGGACAGTCATCCTACTGGAAACAGGTTTGCCGACCATAAAGTCCACCTTAGTCGACCAAGGCCTCAACAGCGAAGCAATCAGAGCAGAGTTTGACCTAGCCAACGAAAATAGGGAATTAGCTCTTGTGAACCTTGCTTCCTACCAATAACAGGTAGACTTGAGGAAACTTGCAAAGAGCCTACCACTTAGAAACAATGGAGGGCAAAAAGGTTCCCCGAGCATGAAATGCTACCAATCTGAAGAAGTTTTACTTTTAATTTCGATTTTGAATTATTTTTCACACGTTCTTTTAGACACGTATTTATGTATGTCAGAATTTCACTCTCTGGATTGTTCAAAGTAACAGGCAAATGAGTATTTAATAAAGAAAATCGATTAGTCAAATGAGTTTTCTTTGGTGTATTACCTATCACTGTGATGATTATCTTCTTTCATGTGTCTTTTTTTATGACTAATTAACTGGTCGACCAAAGACCATCTCTAAATTGAAACGTCGACATATAGAGACTAACTGGTTGATCGACCAATGATCAACCAATCTCAAAATATTTTGAAGATTAATAAAACATAAACAATTGCTCACAACAAATGAAAGGCCTACTGGGAAACCTTAGGCACCTATAATCAATGAGGTCGGAATAATCCTAGCTGAAAAATGACCCTGCAAATAGGTGCATTATTGTTTTTCCGGCTCTAGGCCTAAGGTTTGATGTGATGACATGACCTAAAAGGTAAGACCAGGGTCCACACGGCGTAAGGGGAACAAAGTGCAAAATTTTTCATTAAGGGTGTGTTTGATAACAAAGTTCGAAAATAATTTAAAATTAGTTAATTTTCACATAAGTTGGAAAATAAGTGAAAAAAATAAGAGTGATGTAGTCTTATTTCTGGAGTTTTCCATGGAAATCAATTCTTTAAGGTTCAAATAAGAAATGTTTTTCATGAAAATGATAAAATTATGAAACACTTTTCGAATTTATAGTCATTATGTTTCAAGAATGTATTTGAAATCAAGCACTACAAAAATAAAAAATGAACTAAAAATACTATTTTCCATGGAAAATAATTCCATGTCAATCAAACGGACCCTTACACTTTTAAGTTATTACAAGGAAATTGAAAAGCAAAACAATTTACATCGGAAAAAATAACGGAGCGATATGCCTTCTAAGGCTCCAACTCCAGCAGCCGGAACTTCAACGCATAGGGGGTAACAGTCTCAAACAAATCTCTGATTCTCGATGGCCCTCCAGGAGTCTCCATGTCAACTAAGTTTGGAGGTCGATAACGTCCATCAGTCGTAGTCGGCGAGGTACTTCCTTATCAAGCTGACTGGAATAGCATCTGTAGGGATCCACAAAACATCAAACTTATAAGGGGGCTTTGGTTGATCAAGACAACTAGGGTCATGCCAATACCGCAACTTAGAATCCTTTGGTACATTTGCCACTGCCAGGGCATTGAGCCAGTCATTCTTATAGTCAACATTCCGAGCATCATTCAAGGTAGAATCCATACTGAGAAGAACCTCATCGTAGCCATTCATCCATACTTGGCGAGGTTGCTTGTGAAATTGGAATGTAAGGCTATCAAGATTCTCAAGATAGGATCCTGATGGTTGTCACTTTTGTCGTGCAAAGACTTATTCTTCTTGGGAGAAAGATAGACCTCTGGTGGTCGCATCCTTGTCGTTCAAAAACTTTTGAGCCTTCTCCCGTCCCTCTCTTAAATGGGCATTCTCTTCTTCAAGAAAGAAGGCTCCTTCCCAGCTTGATTGCTTGGTCAGGACTTATTAAATCTCCCAAGCTCAGCCCTCAAATCATTGTTCTCTTTCTCGAGAAGAGCAAGTCCTGTTTCACGCTTATAAAGTCGGCATACAGGGCAAAGCTCTTCTTTGTATGTGCAGACTCGATGTCGGTCAGCTTCTTATCAAATCCTCTTTCTCTACTCAACTCGGCCACCTTCTCGTCAAATTTAGCCCTCGGATTAGTTAATGATTCCATATGAGTGCTTTGAGTGGTGAAAACCATGTCATAAAAGGTTGCGCTATCTGCAACAGCCCGATGAAAAAGGCTAGATCCAAGTAAGCCTCATTTGCTCGGATAGACACATCAAGGCCCAAGACCTAGTCGAGGTCACCATCATCATCCGCGTCAAAGCAGAAGTAAAGGGTCTTCCACATCTATCCTGAAAGTCGTGCTAGGCAGAGATGAGCGTTGCAAGTCTTGCATCAAACTGCATGGACAGATGGTTGGACATATGAGCTTGGCAAAACAGAAGAAAAGATAACAAACTCTGAATTTCATCAAAAGATAACAAATGAGGGAATCCCCCACATCGTTGATTGAAAAGAAAAGAAATACAAATGCTTCCTAAAAATCCTAAGGAAAATTCTCGTCGACCCTCTCTTTCTCGGTAGCTTGAACAGCAGCAGCAGTTGTTCGACCTACCCTGAACAAGCCTAATAACAGCAACTTGTCTTCCGACCTCCTCCTCATTATCATCATCATCATCCTCAATTTCAGGAGGGGAACCTGCGTTATGCTCCTTGAAGAGGTCGGAGTCCCCAGTAATGTCGGCCTTCACAAAGGCCTCATCCCGGCCGTTCTTAAAAAATACCTTTCTCAAGTATGCAATCTGGTCTCCAACTTTGGCAAATGCCTTGTCCCAACTACGAGAATAGCATCATTTTTAGCCATTGACACACCAGCTAGAGCCTTCTCAACTTTAGCCTTGGCCTCATCAACCTTTGTCTAGGCAATCTCGGCCTCGCCCTTGACACTCTCAACATCTTTCTTGGCCTGATCCGCAGTGGCAACCAGGGCAGCAGAGTCGTGAATCTTCTTTTGAAGATTGGCCTTCTCAACCTCCGGAATCGAGCTTCATCTTCTCAACTACCCGGGCAGCATTAAGGGATCGAGCAGCCGCGAGAGACTTTCTCAACTCATCAAAAGCCACCTCCACATCAACAGAGGACTTACGAGGAAAAGATTGTGATTGGCACGTTCTACCAACCGACTATGGGATAAGATGGAAGCAGCAACCCTATCAGCAGGAAAGACCCACGACCGAATCAAATCTCGAGCCAGATCGGGGCGCGCAACCACAAATTGAGCAACGCCTTTGCCCTTATCAACTGTTGATTTTCCACTACAGCCAATGGGAGAGGAAGAGCGTGATCCTTCTTGAACCTCTTTAATAAGGGCTCATGATCCTTGGAGAGTGAATCTCCGATGTCCATGGGATTGGTAGGTCCCCCAACTTCATTCTTCTTACTCACCGACCGAGCAAGACCTTTTTCATTGCCCGACGGGCGAGCAGGGGGAGACTTGGTATCCAAGTTTGCAGTAATCAAACTCACAACTTTTCTCTGTGCCATAGGAGAAGGCTCTGTAGAAAGAACAAATGAGACCTCCAACGGTTCAAAGGAAGATGTTGAAGCTTCGAGTCGTCCAAGACAATGGGGATGACCGGATTTTGTTCTACTGGCCTCGCAACAAAGGAGCTGGTAGAACTCTTATAACCGAGCATAAATGCCCCCGACCTAGGAGGATCACTAGTTCCAACCCTCTGCTAAATAGCCCAGATTGTTCGAAGATCACCAAAATTAACGTCATGAGCAAGGGGAGGTTTTTTCTTTCTACCTTCTGCAAAGAACAAAGAAAAACATTCAATATCAGCCAAAATGAAGGAAAAAGTACAAAGTCAAAAATCTAACTGCGACCTAACCTATGCCTCGCCCTTCCTGAGGGCATCTTGGCCCTTCGTTTGCCACACCCAGGAGTATTGTCAGTTCTTCACAATTATACCATGATCCCAGATTCACCACCAGACCCGGTTGGCCACCCTTGTCTTCATATAATATATACTTTCATGGGTAGTCGCCTACTGGTAGCATTATCTAATATCATTACTGGCAAGACTGGTCCATACAGCTTGTTAATGCGGTGAACCCCATTAACGATCCTCCAAGTATATAAAGCGACATAGGCTAGGACCACGTTAAAGTATTGGCAAAACTCTAAGAATAATCGATTTAGGGAAAAGGTCACCCTACATTCAACTATAAAGATTGAAGGCAACCAATGGCCCTCAGAAAGGGCACAGAGGTCACAAGGACCCGCAACTAATTCTACAGTTACCCATTGGGAAATGTGGTGATCAAGTTTAGATTTTTCAATAGTATCTTCACTAACAATGTATACCATTGTCAAGAGATTGCAACTCAAATGAAGAAAAATAAGGAGAGAAATCGAAGAAATGCAGAAAAATGATTGAAATGGAGTTGTGCTTACAGAGAAATGAAGACAGTTAAAAGCACTGCTTCAACGTTCGCAAATTTAAAATCAGCAAGAAAGAGAGGGAATGGTTGTTTTTTAGTGAGAAATGGCCTCACAATTCCCTAAAAACATAATGATCATACCCGTGTGACGACTGTCAAAGCGACGGCTGTTTTCCCCCACCGCCAAGAAAGAAGCCATATTTACTAGCGTGCCCATGAGGCAATTAACAAACAGGGACTTTCTAGATAGTCATCAACTTTCGAAGAAGGATTACTGTTATTCCCTCAGTGTAAAGACTTGTCAGGTATCAACAGCCGACCTAAACACGAAAAAGCCCAGCAACCTCAAGGAGACCCTGAACCTTGGAAGCAATTGTGAGGTCCAGAACTGCACATGCACGTGCTCATCACAAACTCTCAAGCCACGTGCGTCTATAATTGATGAATGGTCCAAGTCAGAGAAGAGTCCTTCAAGTTAGTCACTTGTAACGACTAATTATGATAAGAGAGGTTCAAACTCTTAGGAATAGTTATTGATGGAGCTTAGAACTCTCCTAAGTTGCTCTATAAATGTAAGCCCGCACCCCATTGAGGGGGGCACGCAATATTGTAACGTCAAGCATTACTACAATTCTGCCGACCAGTTCTCTAAAGAAATAAATAACGAATCCTAGCACCCCGTGGACGTAGGTACGATGAGGAATCACATACATTTTGTTTTGTGTATGTGATTTCATTACTTTCTATCATATTCATCCTTGTTTGGCTTGTGCACATTGAATATCATTACTTGTAGGAAATTACCACCTATAATATGTATATATATATAGAGAGAGAGAGAGAAAGAGAGAGGCCCCCTCCTGTAAGGACTTCTTATGGTGCAGACCTCAGTACATACCATTTTTTTTAAATAGTAAAAAAATGAATTTTTTAATGAAACTTCTTGGATATGATCTTCATGGTGAGAAGATCGTCTCAAAATATTTTCATCAAAAAATTCAATAAAAAAACCATTGAGATGAGGTGATATGTAAAAAAATGGTATATATATGCATTTTCGACCGTTGAAATGTTGGCGATGATCTCACCCACTTTCAATTGAAGTTTTTTATGAAACTTCATGGATATGATCTCGACAGTGAGAAGATCATATCCATCCACTTTCAATTGAAGTTTTGGATGAAACTTCATGGATATGATCTCGACAGTGAGAAGATCATATCCATGAAGTTTCATCAAAAAATTCAATCAATAAAGTGACTGGGGCCGACCTAACATTTCAGCCGTTGAAAATGAATATTTATACCATTTTTTTACATATCACCTCATCTCAACGGTTATTTTACCGTATTTTTTGATGAAAAAAATTGGAGATGATCTTCTAACCGTGGACATCATATCCATGAAGTTTCATCAAAAAATTCATTTTTTTTACTATTTTAAAAAAATTGGTATGTACTACCATAAAAAGTCGTTACAGGAGACTTTATATATATATATATATATATATATATATAAACCTTCGATTTGTGATTAAAGGTATCGATACCCAAATTCGAATGCATTTGTGTTTATGTGTGACTTTATTTTGTGTTGTAATGGAGGTTGGGTTAGGTTTCAAGGAGGTGACGATAGGTTTGCAACGGGCCAAAAGGTGTCTGAAGTGAGTTTGAGGAGGTGGGGTTAGAATTTTATGATTGTATCTACAATGGGGTTGTGCTCGGAGAGGTGTTGCAGCAATGGGGTGGGTTTTAGTGGTGGTGTCGGAGGCGGAGCAAGGTGGTGTGCGATGGCAATGGTGATGACAGATACATGTATTTATACATGTTGAAAATGACAAAGAAATAACTATTATGTATGACATTTTTATGGTAAATAAACCAACTTTTTTACACATAAGATGACACATAATATCTTTATGTGAATTTTCGTTAACTATTTTAACGGCAGTCTCAAAGTGAGTTTAATTGCACCGATTTTTAGAATACGGGGTTAACATTGCAAGTTTTAAAAGATCGGGTCCAAAACTGAAATTGGCCCGAAACTTCAAAGTTAAATTTGCATTTATTTTTATTGTCGTTGACTGCTTGCAACCATCAATGGTCCGCCAACTCTCTCTCCACTCCGTTTTTCTATATTTTTTTAATTTCAGAAATCTATTATCTTTATATACAATGTGTTCAGAATATTGAACAATTTGAATATTAATATAATACTCCTTTAAATTAATTAGAATTCGATATTGTATTCCTTTAAACTAATTGGGTATTCATCCGAAATATGCTTAAGTATTTTAAATCAATTGAGTATTTCCTGCTAAATATATTTCGAAATGATGGAATATTTAGGGCTAAAAATTGATCAAAGGGGGTAAACATGCTTAATCTCATAATATGTTGAAAGTTCAAAACTAAATTAATATGTTTAATTTTAGAAATAGTATTTTCTTTATTTGCATTGTAACTTTTGTTGAGCATGTTGAAATTTTATTTCTTTATTTATATTACTAAAACAAAGAATATTTACTTAGGGTCCCTTTGGCAATCCAATTCCAAGATCTGGAATTGAGTTGCCAAACATACCCTTAATTCTTTAATTTTAATTTAGGGATGAACTCAAGTGTTCACTATAATTGAACGAAAAATTCTTGTTTATTTTGAGTTAGTATTTGAGATAAATAGTTAAGAAAAAAAGTTTATATTGCTTTGGATGTTATATAAAATATTTGTGAAAAATGAAAATAACCCTAGGCGGGGGCTCATTGGAAAAAGACACAAGGAAAGTAAATGAGTAATATAATTAAGAACCCAATGTATGAATACATACAAAATTTCCGGAGACCCGTATAATAAAATTGGCAAAGAATTAAAGTAGTGATAGGTTATGTGTAAAATGTGTGGCGGAGTAATTAGTTGGTCTAACCTCTGCCTCAGAAGCTCTTTGGTGAAAGGGTTTCAACACCTCTTCAAGATCGTTTGATGCTGCCATTTTCAAACTCACAAAGTCCACTACTAAAACATAAGTTGTTGTTTCTTATAAAGGGTGGAGACGGGTATCTAATTTATGGGAATATACTCTTCGAGTGTAACTTTGTTGCATCACATCATAACTTTGTTTCATCCCATCATAATGAGCATCTTAACAAGTTACAAATGGAGAGGTTTGCAATCGTGGGCAAAAACTCAAAAGTGAACAAATTTTGTATGAAAAAGGGAAGAGGTTCTCTAATTTTGGATACGAATTTCTAAAGGTTCCTCATAACTTTATTAATTTGTCAAAATTTCTAATAATTTTAGAAATTCATAGAAACTATAAATAATTATTTTTATTATATATTTGGGTTCTAATATATATTGAGTCCTTCGAACTATATTAATTCGTAAGAATTTCTTACGAACTAATATAGTTCGTAGGAATTATGGCCCATCACTCTTAACCATTTTTTATCTTTCACCGTTGTATCCTTACGCTGCAACGAAAGGCATTATGAGCTTTTTGATTTGTAAAGATACCTCTTAGAGCATCCACCAGTAGGGATGCTTTAAGGGGGCAAACTCGTTCCACAATGTCGCTGCGAGTAGGGATCGCCATAAGTCCGCGGCTCGCCAAGCCCACCAAGCTCGTTCGAAAAAAAATAGGGCAAATAGACCCGTGAACCGCGCTTTGTACAATTTTATATGGACGATTTTTTTTCTAGGTGGCTTGGGCATGTATTCTTAGGCCCGCTTGAACCCAACTCGGCCGAAGCCTGAGAATTATTAGTTTAGTTTTTATTCCTTTAAGGTTAAAAGTTACAAAAAAAGAATACAAATGGAGAACATTTAGAAATATCAATTTTAGTATTTATTCACTATTAGTCTTAAGAGTATATTCTAAAATAAATTTGTTAAACAATAAAATAGGTCATAAATTTGCTAAACAATAAAATTTAAATAAAAATTTTGTGTCCGGGGTGGGCAACGCACCTGGACAAGAAGCTTCCGAACTTGTGCGGGTTTGGGATTACACAATGAGGCCGAGTCGGGCCTGTGCGGGCTTGGGATAGCTCAAATATTTACAAACCCGGCCCATGACCACCCCTAGCTGCGAGGTACCCGGGGGTTAAATGTACGCAGTGTTATTTCTGCATATGTTGTTTCCGCGAATCAAATAACTATAGGTTTATTAAACAAACCCCTCATAGGGTAGAGTCTTTACACGCCGACTCTCATTTCCAACTAATTCGATGCGATTTGTTGGCATTCGTATTGGCTCGTGTGCAAATAACTATAAGTATATTAAACAAACTCCTCGCAGGGTAAAGTCTTCTCACACCGACTCTCATTTCCAACTAATTCGGTGCGACTTGTTAGCATTCTATTGGGTCATGTGCGGATCTAGCGATGGTGGACTCCAAACACGAATCAATACATGTGCAATACGTTAGTGAGTCATACCCAATTAATCGAAAATAGTAACCGATTTAAAATTATTGCTTGAACTATAATAATTTTATAGATAATTTGAAAAATCCGACAAAGTACCCTTAAACTATTAAAACGTGAAAACTAACATATCTTTGGTAAAAAAAATGATTAAATTTAATAGTGTGCATAAAATATGTTAAAATTTTAATAGAAATGTGTTAGTTGTTATTGTTCAGTAGTTTAGGGTACTTTGTCAAGTTTTTTAGATAATGGGTGGTCTGTAAAAATATTTTAGTTAATGTATCTTGTTATAAAAGAGGAAGTTGTAATCCAATCAATATAATTTTGTAGTAGTTCTTTTACCTCTTTTTCTCACATGCCAATACAAATAAAAAAAACAGAAGTTCCACCTTAGTATATGACACTTGGCTTTACATTTTATTCTCACATTATACAAGCTTACAACATACGCGATGCACAAGTGATTTAGATTTTTTAATTATAGTGATCATAATTTTTTTAATGAAATCTATACGAAAAAAAATTTCGAAGCAAAATACTTTCATGTGTATCGGGCATGTCTACTGAAAGTTCTCAAATATTAATTGAAAGAAAAAAAAACATGACCACAACATCAAAAGAAAGAAATTTGACATATATATACATACATATATATAGGGAGATGATCAAAAGTAGACCTAAAAGACGGACTTTTTAATGGCCCTTAATAAAAAATACCTACAAAACTATTAATTTTAATTCTCATAGTGTAATTGGTCCACTCCCACGGCAATGGACATGCGTGTGATCCGAGACTCCCTTACCTCTACCCCCACCCCCAAAATCGGAGTAGCCTCTTGACTTAAAAGAACATTAGGTTATCACCCAGCAACCTTCCACCATCTAACACCTGAAACCACCTCCTGCTCCAGCGGCCTTAAACCATCTATTAGTTGCCCTCACCAAACACGACGACCCACTCGCCTACCAACCCAAATCCGATGACCTCTCCATCCGCGCACGCCCGAATCTGGCCATGAAGGCATCCCATACCTTCCATACCCAAACCCCCACCCACCTTCTAAACTCAGATTTCCTCTCTGACCCATGATTCCAACCCAGTTGCCCCAAAACCAGGAGACCCATTTACTTCGATCCAACCCTGCATGCCCAAGCCAATCTCTTGCATAACTTTTCTGCCACTCCCAACATTTAATTCTTATGACGGGGGAGTGTAAAAAAAATTCGATCGGCACATGTATCCGTTGTCGCTGGCACGGACCAATTACACTATAAGAATTAAAATTAATGGATTTTTAAGTATTTTTTTGTTAAGATCCATTACAATATTCACTTTTTAGGTTCACTTGTGATCCTCTCCCTATATATATATATATATATATATGTGTGTGTGGATAGAGAGAGAGAGAGAGTTCCCGTGAAGGAAAAATAAAATCAATTGTCAAAACTATATGTGATATTTAAAATATATAATAATTGTAGTATTAATATAAAACCTAATATTATCAAGATATGTACAATAGTATTATTAATATATAACACAAAATAGTGAAGACAATATTTAAGATAAGTAATGGCTCATATAAACAAAAAAAGCCCATAACTTTAAAAAAAATGTACCCTAAGAGTCTTATTTGTATTAAATAGTAATTGTGAAAACACCAATAACCCAACTCACACATATAAAAGTATTTAAAAACAAACAATAACCATTAGTAATTTTTAAGTAAAGAACTTAAATTAAATGAAAGAAGAATTATCATATAACACATATATCATTCAATAAAAATATATGCAATTATTATTTTTTATATTGTAAATCATGTAAATAAGGTCTCAAAATATGTAAAATGCCCACATTGTACTAATTGGGTACCAAAGGTTGAGAGAAGTCATATATTAATTCTACAATAGTTCTCTCTAATATAAATGAAAGTTTTTGCATTTCCAAATTTCAAAACATAAATGTTAACTCTTTCTCCCACTTATTTCCTACTCAGTATAAGAGAAGTATGAGTCTTCCTCTCATATTTTTTTTCCTGATTCTAGTGAGTCCAAGCCTTTTTTTTATATTTTCTGGATCTTCCCTTTAGAGGCCCCTTCTGTAAGGGCTCCTTATGGTGCAGACTCTGGTACATACTATTTTTTAAAATATTAAAAAAATAAATTTTTTGATGAAACTTCACGGATATGATCTTCACAGTGAAAAGATCATCTCCAATTTTTTTCATTAAAAAATCGTTGAGATGAGGTGATATGTAAAAAAATAATATAAATATGCATTTTCGACCGCTGAAATGTTGACAATCATCTCACCTACTTTTTGATTGAATTTTTTTATAAAACTTCATGGATATGATCTCGATAGTGAGAAGATCATATCTGTGAAGTTTCATCAAAAAATTCAATCAATAAAGTGGTTGGCGTTGACCCAACATTTCAACGGTTGAAAATGAATATTTATACCATTTTTTTACATATCACCTCATCTCAATGATTTTTTTATTGAATTTTTTGATAAAAAAAATTGGAGATGATCTTCTGACCGTAGACATCATATCCATAAAGTTTCATCGAAAAATTCATTTTTTTACTATTTTAAAAAAATTGTATGTACTGGGGTGTGAACCATAAGGAGTCCTTATAGGAGACTTTCTGTATATATATATATATATTGTGTGTGTGTGTAAAGACAAATTACTAATAGAGTCAACTTGTATGTATTAGCTTAATTTCGAACAAAACATTTTGAGTTATGGATTAGGACTTCAGCTAGTGACCAAGCCTACGACCTATTTGATGAAGACGTAACGACCAAGCTAAAGAGAACATATTATCATGATATGCTTCGTGCCATGCTTTATCATCATCGTTCTAAGGATCTTTCATGTATAAATGCATATTTTTTATTATTAGGTGTTAGGATGTTTTTAAACTAATTATAAAATAATTTTAGAAATTTTTTACAAATCGTTTTGGGTGTCATTAGAACCCGGATCCAACGAAACTTCAAAAGAGTTAAAATTAATCTTTGTTGTTTTCTTATTAGATGTCTCACTAGCACCAGAATCTAATGAAACTTCTAACGAGAATAGGTACCTTATTGGATATTTCGTTAGATACTGGTTTGAACGAGAATAGGTACCTCGCTCAAACGAGAAAGGGTACCTCGTTCAAACAAAACTTCTAACAACCCATTTTTTTCCTTTTTGGAATCTCGTTCGAAGGCCATTCCAAAGAAATTGGTACCCTCGTTCAAACGAACTGCTAACGAGGTAAATTTTTGAATGGCTTTCGCTCTCTTAAATCTCATTTAAACTCTTCTTAGATCCCTGTTCGAACGAGAAAGGGTACATCATTCGAACGAGATACCATGTCAATTGAATGCATTTTAAAAAAAATAACAGTTTTTTCTCACTACTCACATGTTCTCAGACTTTCCACCTTTTTAAATAATGTGGAGCAACACTTATTCAAATGACTTTTTCCATGATTTAGGATTCAAAAACTCTTCCAAAAAAGTTCACCAATTTTTGTTAATCATTTATGATTAAAATTTTCAAATATAAACCCTAGTTTACACCCAACACGTTTACGATCCAAGATTAATCTTAGATATACTTTGAGATCGTGTTTTGGCACATTAGATCATTCTTTACATCTTGCTGAGAATTATTTCTTGTGGTAGATTCCGTGCTCATTGGTTTACATGCGGTGAACTTCGTGTGCGTGACAGTTGCTAAGACTTATCGGTGAATTCTGAGGTGTGTGTGAAATCACACATTGTTGCAGCTACGCGGGTAGATTCTTACCTGTCACTGAGCAGAGGTTGAAGGAACGAAGAGCATCAAGGCTTACAAGGGAGTCGAGTTTGTGTTATAAGTCTTTTGTTGTATCCTTTTGTAATTCCGTTCTTAATGGACTTTGTATGATTGGGTCGTCCGATATTTTTCCCATTTGTGGTTGATTTATTTTATGTTGCAATACTCACTTATATGCATGCTTAGGTTTAAGATAAAATCGATTTAATCACAACTCGATGAATTGTGCAATGTTTAACTTCGGGTTAATTTATTAGTATAATATTTATTTGGTTCTTAATTAATTTGAATTATTTTTTTTAAGAAAAAGTTGATATTGAAAAACTCCATACAAAAACTAGTTTTTGTTTTTTGAACCATCCCATTAAATATCTTTCCGTATTCGTGCCCCCTTTAAATTGGTATGAGAGCAGATACACTAATATATTGTGTTAGATTTTGTTTGGGCTTGAATATGGATTGTCATTTTTGAGGTTTTTAGTTTTTTATGGTTTTAACTATGCGTACTGTCAAGAGTGTATAGAAACATCACTTAAGTCAATAGATGAGATGGTTTGGAAAGTGGTTATTCGAGGATGATCCCCACCCATTACATTAGTAAGTGAAGTTCATGTTCCTAAACTCATAGAAAGATGGAGTGAGGACGAGTATAAGTTACGTAAATATAATTCAAGTGAATTGGAAGTTTTTTTTGTGCCGTCAACCCGGAGGAGTGTTATTTTATTATGACATGTGAAACATCTAAAGAGGCTTAGTACATACTACAACTCACCCATGAAGGTACTAGTGCTGTTAAGGCTTCAAAACCCCAAAACCCCGTGACTCAGTTTGAAACCAATAAGATATAGGAGAGTGAAACCTTTAATGAGTTCTACGCTAGATTGTCTGATATTGTGAAGTTATCTCTTAACTTGGGAGAGAGAATACCTAAAAACCGAATAATCGAGAAAATCTTAAGGTCCTTGCCTGAATGATTTAATTCAAAAGTTATGATTTTGAATTGCTTGGGTACTTTGGACTTTATAAAACTTGAAGAGATTTTAGGTGATCTACAAACTTATGAGCTTAACATGTTTTCCTCCAAAACGAAGAAAAAATGTGAGGTCATTGCTTTAAAAGCCTGGAAGGAGGAAATACCCGTTTCGAATGATAACTCTGGCACCGATTCTGATCATATGTCCACATTTGCGATGAAGTTTTAAAAATTGCTCAAGTTTCAAAAACAATCGAAAGATGTGAAAAAGTTTGAGAAAATAAGTATAACAAGGCCGACCAGTTACCTAAAAATCGTAATGATAATTTTAAGAGGGATGAGTCGGATAGATTCTTTATGTGTGAGGATTATGGTCATATGGCAGCTGACTGTCTTATTAAACTAAGGAAGAATGGCAAGAAATCGAAGGTATACAATACCACCCTTAATGGTACTGAATGAGAAGAGGATCATAATTCCCCTGTTGAGTGAAACTTTATCGCGATCATATCTAGTCATGTGAGCCTTGATAAAAAATCTTCCCATGAATATACTTCTAAGTATGACACTTTTGAGGCCATTGTTTGTGATTCCCAAGTGAGTGATGGTATAGAGAATGTAAAAGAGTATGGGAATTAAGAAGAGAGGGAGGAAAGTTAATTCCAAGTTTCGTTTCGTGAATTGTATATAGAAACGTTGAGAGTGAAAATGACAAATTTGTAGTTGGAAGCTAGGTTGAAAGAACGCATCGTAGGGAATGATAAGAGTGCTATAATTGAGGATCTTAGGGAACATGATAGGACTCTTCAAGAGAATCTAAAATAAGCGAGGGTGAGAGAGATAGTCTTTGAGCTTTTATGGAGGTTATAAAGAAGGAGCTTCTTGAGTTTGAAAAGTTAAGGAGTTTATTTGACTCTAGGAAAATGGAGCTTGAAGATAGGCAGAGAGACTCGAGTCGTGTCAAATTTGATTTGGAATTTAAGGCGTAAAAGTTAAATAAAATGCTAGGTACATACAAATCAAATATGACAAGTGTGGAATTGGTTGTCATATTCCAAATGCTTAGGAGCTTCTCTTACTAAAAGACAAAATCATACTCTTAAGAGAATCAACCATGTTTAGGAACGTTAAAAAATTCCAGCCCAAGGTTATCATTCCTCGTGTCTGCAAATTCACATATAGTCATAGGAAAGGTCACCTTATACATTTTTGTTTTGATCTTAAAAATAATTCTAGGAAGTCTAAGTCTATAGTCGCCGAGGTTCCCAAAACCCAAGAGCTTAACGTTCCACTTATTTGGGTCGGGAAATTCAATTTGAAGGATTTACATAATATATTTCTTGGTACTCTTATGAAATACACTAGTTTTTTTGTACTTCATGATGTATATGTTTGCTAATTGTATGTGGTTCGAGTCTTTTGCTTGATTTTTCATTTATTAAGTCTTGCTGAAAAATACAAAAATATTTTGTTTGTCTTTTGAGTTGTCTTTGTTTTTAAAATTGGTCTAAAAAGTGCAAAAACAAAAAAAATGTTGTTTATATGTAGTTTTGTTTTACACATTTTGTATGGCATATCCTTGTGTTTTAATCCACCTCATTCCATGTATCCATGTGGCTAGAACTTTTTGTTATGATATTTAATACTTAGATTGTTTTTAATCATCCTTACATGGAGTAATTTGACTTTGATTTTCTTAATGGATTCACTCTGTATATGCCTCATCACACACATACACGGGCTCCTTTGAACTTCAACTTTGCATGTTATATTTGAGATACGTGATTATTCTCCCATCAATCCTATCATCAATATATCTTTAGACTACGAGTATTGAAAAATATGAGTGTGCATGAGAAAAAGGCTATGAATGGATAAATCTTCTTTTCGTGAAAGGACACCATTGACAAGAGCCTAGAAAATTAAGAGACGAAAGAAATAAATAAATTGCCAAGGGCGTGTCTTTAATATTGATCATCAAAATTGGTAACTTAAAAGATTTGAGGTGAAAATGATATATGTTTAGTTTTTTAGGGTGCTAAATATGAAGATCAATAGGTTTGAACACTGAATCCTAGTTATACTTAACAAATCATGATGCTATCGATTTGTAAAATCGTCAAAATTCTAGGCTTGTGTGCATTGTGCTTGTTTATTCTTTTAATTCACTTTATTTGTCACTTGAGGCTAAATCTTAGTTTGATAAAGTTTTGTGGTCAAATAGAATTCCTTGGACAGTGATTAGGCCATAACTCTTTTGTATCTAGTTCACAGCCCTCCACTCGGTTTACCACATGTTTATTTAGACACATTTATGCCATACGAGCATAGAAAGCTTATTGTGTTTAGTGTCATGTGTAGTGTTTATATATATATATATATATATATATGCTTCATTGCTATCTTCTGCATATTTATATATATGGTATCGTTTATTTTAAGTCTTTGCGGTTACATCTAGTCCATGTATGCCATCGTTTTAATGCTATATTTCATATTGGTATGATATATGTTCATATTGGTATCTCTCTTATTGCTTGTTTACATTCGTATCGTGTGCTTCGCTTAGTGCATTTTAGTTGGTATAAAATGTTATTGCATCAAAGTTGGTATCCATTATGCATTATTTGAATTAGTCGTGCTTGAATTGCCGAGTTGATTTGTTGTCGCTATTCTCAATATACATCATTTCATGATATACTCGTTTTCCTTTGTGCTTATCGTTTATTTCATTTAAAGGGAGAATTAGTTTAATCGAAAATAATTAGTTATTTTATGCACTTTAATCTTTGTTTATTCCTGAACAAAAAAGGGAAGAAATGGTATCTCATCTTTCTAGTTCAAGGGAGATTTTTCCTCTAGGGGAGACGTCATATCTTATGTTTAGATTATTATATTAGACAAAGGGAGAGGGTGTTTTATTCATATTCAAATTTATATTGTTTATATTTTCTCTTTGCATTTGAATGTATATTTAAGTGTGCAGGTTTAAAACATGTGCTAAAGTTTTCATGCAAGCAAAGATACTCAGTGTAAGTGTTTGTTGAGCAATTGTAAATTTTCTTTTGGGGATTGAGGATTGATTCTTTTAGAGAGATTGACGACCCATAGGTGCCTTTTTTTGTTTTGTCTTGAAATAGTCAAAGCAGAATATTTGTAAGGATAAATTTTCAATAGAGACAATTTATATGTATTGACTTAATTTCAGACAAATCATTTTGAGTCACAAATTAAAACTTGAGTTAACGACCATTCAAGCCAATGGCGTGTTTGATAAAGACGTAGCGATCAAGCTAAAGAGAAAACATCATTAAGTCGTGCTCCATGCCATATTTCGTCATCATCATTCCAAAGACCACCTATGTATAAATGTATATGTTATATTGAGCATTGGATATTTTATTATTGGGCTTAAGTATGTTTTTAAACCAATTATAAAATAATTTCATAAATTTTTTACATGTCGTTTTGGGTATCATTAGTAATCGGATCCAACGAAACTTCAAAAGAGTCAAAATTAACCTTTGTTGTTTTCTCATTGGATATCTCGTTAAAATTGGGATCTAAAGAAAAATCTAACGAGAACAAGTACCTCATTGAATATCTCGTTAGAAGTTGGTTCCAACGAGAACAGATAGCTCGTTTGAACGAGAAAGGTACCTCGTTCGAATGCAACTTCTAACCTAATTTTTTTCCTTTATGGAATATCATTAGATAACTCATTTGTAGGTCATTTCAACAAGATTAGTATCTCGTTCGATTGAAATTCTAATGAGGTAAATTTTGGAAAGACTTTCCCTCTCTGAATTCTCATTTGAATTATCATTAGATCCCTATTTAAATCAGAAAGGGCGCATAATTCCAACGAGGTACCATGTCGTTCGAACGATCCAACGCATTTTTTAAAAAATAATAGATTTTTTCCACTACTCCTATATTCTCAAATTTTCCACCCTTTTAAGTAGTATGGAGAAACAATTATTCAAATGACTTTTGCTATGCGTTAGAGTTCAAAAACTCTTCCAAAAATTTCTGTAAGTGTTAATCATTTATGATTAATTTCTTCAAACGCAAACCCTAGTTTACACCCAACTCGTTCACGATCCAAAGCTTATCTTAGATTTGCTTTGGGATCGTGTTTTGGCACCATAGTTTATTCTTTACATATTGTTGAGAATTTTTATTGTGATGGATTCTGTGCTCGTTAGTTTACATACGGTGGACTCCGTGTGCATGATAATTGTTGAGCCTTATCGGTGGTTTCTGAGGCATGTGTGGGATCACATGTTGTTATATCTATGCAAGTGGAATCCTGCGTGTCACTGAGTAGAGGTTGAAGGAATGGAGAGACTTAAAGGCTTGTCAGGGCGTCGAGTCTGTGTTGTAAGTCTTATATTGTGTCCTTTTATTATTCCATCCTTAGTGGACTTTTTGTGGCTGGGTCATCCGAGGTTTTTATATTCCGGTTTTCCTCGTACATAGGGCATTGTGGTTGATTTATTTTATCTTGCAATACTCACTTAGATGCATGCTTAAGTTTAAGATAAAATCAGTTTAATCACAACTCGATTAATTAGTGCAACGTTTAATTTTGGGTTAATTTGTTTAGTATAATATTTATTTAATGCTTAATTAATTTGAATTAATTTTGTTTAAGAAAAAGTTAATATTCAAAATTCCATATAAAACTGGTTTGTGTTTTTTGAACCATCCCATCAAATATCTTTCTGTATTCGCGCCCCCTTCAATATATATATATATATATATGCGCACACACACACACATATGGGCGGAGCAACAACAAGCCGAGTGGGGGTTGTAGCCCCCACAAATATATACTTTAAAACTTGTATAAAATTTAGAAGAAAAAAATATTTACAAACTAACTTAGGGCGATATCTTGAAATAAAAGAAGGTTTATCAAACTTAAACATAACTAAATAAACAACGCAACACATGCACGCCCCTACCTCATAAAAAACCCATCTTTCTATCAATCTCCCTCCCTCCCACTCCTACACCCGCAGTTGTCCCTCTGACCCAAGCTAGCTCTCCATCCTGCCCAGCATCGCTGATCTCCTTCTTTGATTGACCGTGGTACCGTCTCTCTCTATTTTTCTATTTTATTAATTTGTTATATATATATATATATATATATATATATATATATATGTATGTATGTATGTATGTATGTATAATTTATTGTTAAATTAAATGGTTGTATTATATGTTTCTTATCTTATTGTTAAGTTATAAATAATGGTTAATATTTTTTTTTAGTGTTATTGTTGGTTGGTTTAAATTTTGAGGTTAAATTTGGGTTTAATTTAGGATTAAATTTGGGTTGAATGTTATTAATAAATGTGGGGTTAAATGTTGGTTTAAATTTGATGTTGTTTGTGGATATAAATTTGGGATTGAATGTTATATTAATTTGATGTTATAGGATTAAATTATGGAGCGGGCCGAACTCGATTTCGGCCTTCTTCCCTTGATTGAAGACGATTGGCTGGCTTTCAACGGCTTACAATTCAATGGGGACTCTTTGACGCATCTGATCCCGCTTCAACGTTAAGGATAAGGCGATCTGCCAACGTGGATGGCAAAATAGAAGAAGAAGACTTTTTATAGGAAAGAATCTATTAACTTCCCTTGACTTGCCGCCCCCTTTACTAATAAGTCTAATAAGTGGAGGGAACCCCATAGTGGAGAAGGTGGATCAGTAGACTGACAAATACTTTAAAAAAATGATGACGAATAAATTTAATGTATTGTAATTTGTTTTTATTATTTGCAATCAATTGTCTATTTATCTTATTAAAATATGAGCAATTATATGCTATAAGTAAGAAATGACCAGGAAAAAAATCAGCTCGGGGACGTAAATCAACCCCCCACTCTTTACAATTCTTGGATTCATCCCTATATATATATATATATATATATATATATATATATATATATATCACAAAATGGAAATGAAGAGAATAATCTTGAAGACTTGAGAAGTTAAGGGATTAATTTTCCTTTTTATGTATACATCTAGGAGCAAACCTTTTACTTTCATTAAAAAGTTCATTATAACCTAAAAGAATTATTTAAAAAAATTCAAAATGCTTGAAAAAGAGAATACGAAAGAGTAAAGCCTAGAGTATTAATTATTACACTCCACCAAATACTCTATCGCTAAAGTGGTAAGCATTGTACTCTACGTGTCACGAACTATATTAATAAAAGAGCTCATTAATGAGATAAAAAAATATATAAATATAAGGGTGGGGAAGAGATGAAAAGATAAGAAGAAATATTATAAAAGGACATGTGTAACATTTGCTAATTTCCAACCTTGCGCGATGCACATGTAGTGTAAATGAAGTGAACGAAAAAAAATGTAAACAAAAAGGAGAGAGAAATAATGGGAGGGAAAAAAAGAGATATAAACTAATGGATAGAGATAAGTGAGATAATAATATTTGAGAGATATATAAATGAAGGAGAGAGGTTAATGATACTAATAAAAGCGAAGGCTTCAAATATTGTCATAGGGCACGACGAGAGAGTCCAAACGAATTCCATTTTACTATATTTTATATAGATATAGAAAAAAAAAGATTACCTTTAATGTCTCCACCTTCCATCTCTTTTTATTATGTTAGTTATCTAGTTGTATTCTATGTTACCTCATTTTATAACCTTGAAGAGCTACAATTTGGAGATTAATGGGGAGAATGTATTGAATTCTTTGTATCTGAAGCACTGGATTTCCCATTGGTGTTATCAACCCACTCCCTTGAATTGTATTCCTCTCCTTATATCTTCGTGTCAAATTCTTTTGTTAACGAGTAATTTTTCTACATATGTTTGTATGTGTGTGTGTGTGTGTGTGTATACATGTATATCTTCATTTTTATTTTGTTTAGATTCAAAATTGCAAGTGTTTTTTGAACTACATCCATTTTTGCAAAATACAAAATAAAGTTACATCATAAACATATGTTTGTATGTGAATAAGTATTAGGGTGTTAGTATTTGCTATATGGGTTTACTTACATCGTCTTTAATGTGTTGTGTATTTGAGATTCATAAATTCCAAGTTTGTGATCGTTAGAGGTTGGAATATTATTGATCACGCAACTTAACTTAGACTTTCATTGAGCGTGAAATGGCCAACGAAGGACCTTGTATTTTATTCAAAGAGGTAATCATTTATCTATATATTTTTTGGTATCTATTACCGAAATAATATTAATAACTTTAATATACATATATATATACATACACGCACACACACACACACACACACACACACACACATATATATATATATATATATATATATATATATATATATATATATATATATATATATATATATATATATATATATATATATGCACACACACACACACACACACACACACACACACATTTGAGAGACCACATACACACACATTTATATTCCTTGTAGATGTTATTTAAAAAGAGTTTTAATAGTAGACCAAGTGTAGCAAGGTGAGATTGAATTATGAAAACAAAATTTTGAAGGTTTTATTGCCATTAGGATCACGTGGTAGAGTATTTAACACAAGAACAAACATGTGAATATCATTCATTTGCTTACCATGTTAATAACAGTTTACTATTTTCAAGGTGCCTTAAGGGAAATGTATTCTAACGGGACCACATGGCATGATTTGTGGCACACCGACTCAACATAACTGACTAGAATTGAATTATCTAAAATCCAAATGATTAAAATGAATATCTTCTATAATGACACTATCTTATTGTAATTTAACTAATGTGTGGGATATGCTCTAAGAGAGACCGATTACAAAAAAATTATATCATGAAATAGTTGTAACGTTTAGGAGTTTGTATTTAAATATGTAGGAGGGGGGTTAATGATAAACCTCTCCATCAAATCACTAATATAAGATCAAGACAAAATAGAGCTTTGTTTAACCACACTCAAGCCTTACAAAATAAGCACAATGACTAAACATTAACCCATCACCTTATTTATGATTATAGTTTATCTAGTATTAAGTGAGATCCCTCGGTATCAATAATAGACCAAGTCTGGCAGAACTTGGGAGAACTTACATTCTCAGTTGAGGAAACTAACTAAATGGACTCTTTAAGGGAATTGATTTAGAAGATCTAAAGCAAGGCATTGTTGAGCAATTTAACTTAGTTAGTTTAAATACACCAAGTAAATAATCAAGGAATCTCGAATGAGAATCATTCGAACAACCTCATTAGTATACATTCTCAGCCACACATATTTTGGCGCCAAAATATCGTATCTTTCATAAAAGATCTGAGATATGGCAAATCATGGACAACATATCAAATCATTAACATACCTTAAATTGACGGCTGGCAGCCTTGGTGGCTGAAAATGCGCTAACGATGCACTGTGCCACCTGACACAAGTCGAAAGGTCCATCATGATTTCCCTCAACTTTTAATGCTCTTGTCATATTAGGTGTGGTAGACTGACACAACATTCAAAGGTCCCTTTAGTCTTTTTTTTGCCTATGTAATAACAAAATTGTCAATTACGAGGTAATCAAGTTATCAAATTGAAAGCCTTTGGCAAAAAAGACACATTCTGAACTTAGAAAATCATTAGTGGATTTATTTCGTTCTCAACAAGAACATAACCATTGTTACCATCAAACATTAAAATCGTTCACCCAGTGGTATTTACCTACTTACTAGTGCATATTTAGAGTGTTTGTTCTATCTCCCTTTAAATAAATGCCAACAAAACACCCTTATTTATTGTCCAACATCCTTGTATTTACTGTTCATTATTGTGATAATCGTAGAATTTAGTTTTTAAAATTCTTAGTAGATTAAATATTATATTTCCACCACTAAACGGGTTACACCTCATTATTTACCCTAAATACCCCGATCATGCTACTCTCTAAAATTTGGCGACTCTGTTGGGGAGGCACTGCTATTGAAATGGTGATGGATAATATTAATTGTAATGTGTTTTATGATAATAAATCGGAGGGAGAACATGATACTCATACGTCATCTCTTTACAAAACACTATTCTCACTAGAGGTGGTCAGATGGCTGAAGCATCCACCAACAGTATAATGGGGCCAACTCAAACGACCGACATAATGGCCAAGTTTATGGAGTCCCTCTATAAAAGTGCATAATTATCTAATGGTATAACTTATTTAATTAGATGTCAATCCCAAAAACAAATTTTAATTTATTTCAATCCTAAAACACGCATCCAGGTGATTCAAAGCACCAAGTAGATAAAGCATGCAAGGAAAGCAGAAGTTCGGGAAAAATCCCCAAAGGGGCAAAATCTTTTATTTCACTATAATTTGCAAATTGCAACTTACAACCTTATAAGTGAAATACATCCCGACAAATCTCCCGCGGGTGACCTTCGTCTTCTTCGATGGTGGTTCTTTAAAGTCCCACAAAAACCACAATATTCCTTCAGCAATAATTCTTCCAAGAATCACAAAAGAAGCAGTAGAGAATCCTTCTCTACAGGGTCAGAAGTGAAGACTCCTTCTTCACAAGTGTAACTTCAATGCAAAAGTATTTTTGATTTCAAAGACGGTCCACAAAAGAATTTAGGATATATTGTGTGAATCAAAAAGCGTTTTCTCCCTTTAAAAGTGAAGACTTTTTATAGTAGCTCTGCAGTTTTCGCAAATGCATAGTCTTAACAAAAAACTTACAGAAAACAGGTATTTTTAGCAAAACATGAAAATCGAGGCGAAGTCGGATCGCTCAAACGAGACTATGACTTCATTTTAACGACATGATGATGTCATTCGAACGAAATAGATTTTGCTCTAACGAGATCTAAAAATTCAAGACAGCGAGCCCTCGTCTATAAATTCGTTTGATCAATGCTCCAAACGACCTTTGAACGAGACAAAAAGTCATTTTAATGAGATTGCCATCTTGTTTGAATGAAATTGGTAACAATTAAAATATTTTTAAGTTCGAAAAGTTATTTGAAAAAATGCCTTGTTTTGTAAAAAAATATTTTATGAAAATCTCCCAATACTATGTAAAAAATTCACAAAAATGAAAGCAATAACTATACAAATATTATGTGACATCGTGGAGCATGTTTGAAAATAAAGCGGCGCATATTGGAGATTTACGAAAACTTATACCTCATTTGAACTTGAAAAATATTTATCTTTAAAATATAAAACAAGTTCCAAACATTTTAAACAAAACAAACACCCTTAATAAAAATTCCAATGACTCGTAATTAATACACATTCATACCTATGATATCCTCGGTATACGTGAAGACAAACATGGCACTAAACTTGGCACAATATATCAATCTTTGAAGCTCGATCGCTACGTCTTCAACACATAACGTCATAGGCTTTATGTGATCACAAACTCAAAGTTTATCCTATGACTCAAATAGTTTTATTCGGAATATTCCAATTACATACAAATTGAATTGACTGGAAATTTATCCTTACATAAAATATCCTCATTTAAAATTATCATTTAATTAGCCATGGCCAAATCATGTATGTTGTAAATCGGAGTAATTGAAAACCATTATTTTGATAAATTTGAGTGTAATTTTAAAACCTATTGTAAGATATGAAAAGAGTCCTTATATGGTCTATTAATATATAGATGTGTGCAATGGGGGACATTCCAAGTTATATAAAATTATGAAAACCATTGAGATAATTGGTTTTATGGTTTAGAATGCTAAGCCTATTTCATCCCCATTAGTAATTTACTGCTATCAAATATATATGAAAGGCGCTAATGTGGTTGTTATATTCTAATACAACCTTATATTGCAGGTGTATAAGAAGAATGTAAATAACGTACAATGAGCAATAGCATGACCACTTATCTGATGAGTTGTTTTAATAGGCATCGCATGTTCCAGTTGCCTCTATGATGTTGTCGGCGGACCGCAACATAAAATTAGGCAGCGTAGAAATGAATAATTAATATGTATTTGATTCTAGAATTCTTTGTCGATGTCAGAGTTTGTCTCACAACTACTGATTCTATTAGCGGTGCTGATGGGGTGTACTAGCCAAATGCGTCATTGGTACATACAATAAAGCTTCAGCCCAACCTAAGTTATGAGGATAAAGTAGTTGTTATTTTGGATCAAAGAGAGCAAAAACTTCGCTCCAGGGTGATTCTTTTAGTGCATGTCTAGTGGGGGTATAACAACAACGATGAGTCAATGTGGGAAAGGGAAGATAACATGTGAGAGAGGTATTCCTTGATTAGGGGAGAAGATTGTAATACCCCGTATTTTTTGGTAATTATTTAAATGATTGTTAATCATAAGACTAAATTAATAATATGAAATTCATTATTACTTTAGTGGATTGGTAATAAGTTAATGCATATTTTAATGATGATTAAATTTACATGTTATGTGATTTTTCCGCATGTTAAATTTAATTAATCAATTTGGATTATATGCGGTTATATGTAAAATAAATATGTTCATATACTTTATTTTACATTATGAGGTATTACCATGAGTTATGTGGCATTACCATTTAGAGTGGACTCTATAATGAAACTAAGCCCGATTATATGTTTGAATCAGTTTAAGTTGGCCCTGGAGGATAGGTATACCCTTAGACTAAGTTTTGGGCTATTATGGGTGGTATTTTAAGCTCATTTAAGGCGCCAAAAGTAGGCCTATTATAGACTAACGGGGTTAAAAGGTATTTAAGGGAGATTAGCCTCATCAATTAATTACTTTACACGTAAGAAATATACCCAAACAGTCTTAGACTTTATCGGAAGAGCTTAAAGAGACTTTGGGAGAAGAGGAACAAGGAATGTTGTGTAGAGACCCGTTGTTCATCGTTTCAGGAAAGAAATATCTTGTTATATCACCGGTTAATCTAGAACTTGTTTAGAAATTCATGTTCTTTGTTTATTTCTGGGATTTAGAACACATGTGTAGGTTTGAATATAATTATCTTAATCATTTTGGTTTAATTGATCTAATTAGGATTAATATTAATTAACTCTCCATTGAAGACTTGTACTTATAAATAGAAATCTAAATTAAATAGTTTTAACATATGATTCCATTGTTAGAACTCATGTTTAGGATTTAATTTCATTTAAAAATTGAATCCATTTGTTAATTTGAGGTTTAGATATGAAATAAGAGGTGATAATTTTTTGATTTCGTGTTAAAGATTGAAACTTGACTTAATTTGTAGATTTCTAAAATTAAACCCATGATTCTATTTTATTGATGTTTAATCCCTTATAAATGAATTAGTATGATTAATAAGTATGATTTTGGGTTGGAATACTTGATTTAGAAAAAGCTAGGTTTGAGCATTAATGGGAGTTTGGGGAAGATGATCTTCGTTTTTAGGTTGGCTTGGAACTCTACCCCGAATCAAATTGATTCGTCCCCTTTGATAGGTTGAGGTCGAGTTGTGGAAACTACCGTGGAGTTACTATGAGTTGATTCGAGTATGTGAATCAATGTCCACGTGAGAGATGATTAAAAAATTCAGAAGTTAGGTTTATTAGTGTATAAACCAAAAGATAAATTGTGCAACTTTAATTAATGTATAAGATTGATTAACACTTTGATTCATTGTATAATATGTTATTGCGGATTGGGTCAAATTGGGGCGAAACGGTATCCTATGGACGTATATATGTATTATGTGTTGTGTGTGTGTGTGTGTGTGTGTGTGTGTGCGTGTGTGTGTGTGTGTGTGTATGTTACTTGTTTGTGTGAATATACCATTACTCGTAGTGAATCTATTGGTCGGGATTGCTTTGGATGTTGGAATTGTGTATCGCACACCTGGATGTTGATGCAGACCATTGTGGAGGTCATTATGTTTGATTGCGCATTCAGGATGGTCACCAATTTGTGACGAGAGAAATTGGGTAGACTCGATCCATTGAGAGATTTTGTGTATGGGACTAGTCGGTGGTGTTACTGTATAGTGATCTCCCCGCTTTTATTTGTATGTTTTGTAAGTTTCTTAAGTGAGAGAATCCAATCAACTTACCGATAGAGGAATAAGAGTGTCATCGGAGGTCAATGCCTTCTGTTTATTATATCCTGAATATATGAAAAAGATGATTTAGTTTAATGATGGACAATTTGCGAATGAACCATATGCCACATTTAATTTTTTACAATAAGATTGTGTATGTCGTAATCGTAGGTTACATTACGGGGGTCGATAATTTGGGTTGTATTCTCACAAATATCATTAGTTTAATCCATATTGTATTTTATTATTGGTTATTTACTTATTAGTCGAGTTATAGAGACTTTTAGTGTAATTTATGCCTTGAGTTGGGACATGCGCATAACATTTCACTTAGGTGAGGGGATAGGTAGTTATTACATGTGAGATCCGACAGAATAACACGTTTATTGTAAATTATTCACATGATTTACATTGTTCATATTGAAGATATTTCTTGCAAATTTTGGGGTCTGATCCAAATTATATAAAAAAAATTGTTTGCATTTATAGACAAGAACAAAAGGACTGAGGAGATTTCATAGTTGAAGATCCACTTCATTAGAAGCTTCTGACTTTGATTCTAGGTTAGGTCATTACTCTTTTCAGTATTTTGGTTTAGTTTTATTTTAGAGATTGTATGGACCCTGAGTCCTAATTAATTATTTTCGCTAGTTGTTTTGATACCTATGTAGTTGATTATGGTTGGATGTTTCAAGGCTATATCTATTCAAATTTGTTTACCTTTTTAGCTTTCGAATGTGGTGAATGCTTTTATATTCACTTGTATTTATTTATTTATTTATTTATTATTTGATGTCGAGATTGATATAAATTATTTGACAAGCCCTATGTTTGGTATATTAACCTGGCTGACTGTTACGCAGAAAATAGGGGTTATTAAAGTTTGTTCATAGCATCCAGGTTTTAGTGTCATTAGGTTATGTGTTGCGCTCATTACGTTCTACATTGCATTCTTTGAAATGTATAACCCTATGAATATGATTAAGTTTATTGTTTGCATTAGTTAATAAAATCTAGTTCGCCTTTAAATGGCAAACACTAGATGCAGTAGACCACGACAGACTACCAAAGATGCTGCAGAGGGAGAGGCTTAGTAGGAGCCGCAACAGGCACCACCTGTAACTTCAGCATCAAACTTAGCTAATATAGTTACTCAGACAGTCACCACAATAATTGTTGTCATGTTTTGTAGCCATTACAATAGTTGGTGATACCAGTTCAGTCGCAATGCACAAAATGGGAGAGAACACGTGGGGGGACTTTGCAAAGGTCCATTCGTCGTATGTTGCTAGGAGTACTGATATCCTAGTGGAGTGTTAGTGGAGAAGGGATATTCAGAGACATTTAAGGATCGTAGAGTGCACAAACAGATGTTGGCTTCGTTCAGGTTAGTTGGAAAGGCCTTGCAGTGGTGGGAGTCAGTCACCACCGTTCAGGAGAGGTACATGAAGACCATTACAAATTTTGGGGTTAAGTTAGATGATATGTACTACCCATCAGCAGTCAAGAATAAGAAGAAGAGATAATTTTTAGACCTCAAGCAAGAAGGATACACTGTAATGGAGTATGAGCAAGGTTTACCACTCTATCACTATTTGCATTAGAGGAGGTAAACAATGAGAATAAAAAGATAGATAAGTTCATCTTCGGGTCGAGATGGAGCATCAAGAATTACATTTTGGGTAACCCAAATTTTACCACTTATACACAGGTGTTGAATGATGTTTTACTTCACTGTCACAACCACAGGGAGTTTTAGAAGGGCAAAAGGGAGAAGTGGCACAATTCAGATTCGTTTAGCCAGCAGGGCAAGACAAATAGGGGTGGTACTCAGGGGGGAGAACAATCTAAGGGGCCTCATTTAGGAGATTAACACCACAAAAATCAAAAAGGTTATGACAATCGTAACAAGTAGGACCATCAGTTATAGGTGCAACACTCCCAACATGACTAACAAGGCCATGGATAGTAAACTAGAGGCTATTAGTGCCAAGGGAAGTAGGGTCGTGGCCGACAAGGCTAACGGCGGCAGCAGTAAGGTAGACACCAGTTCCACAATCGTCGTTTCACCTGTAAGGAGGCAAAACATATAGCCAATTGGTGCCCTCATGGAAATTAGGGGGAATAGGATCCGAGGGGTCAACGTGGGTACCAAACACACTAGGGAAACATCAGTAGATGCCAACCCCACGAGTTTTTATAATTCCAGTAGTATCAACACCACCAGACCATCTTAAATAGTTAATAAAACCTCTAATATGGGCGTGTGTATCGTGTCTCACCGAGAGAGGCACCAGAACCATCCCAGGCAGTTGAGGGTATGTTTCCTATCTTTGGACATATAGGACACATTCTTTTGATACTGTTTCATCATAATTTTTTTGTCAATAATTGTTTTGGTCATTTATTGGGGATGGTAAACTAAGCATCGAATATAATCTTATACAGTGATTCACCCGTGGGTAGAAGGACACGTTTGTGTTTCGTGTGTAGATGGATTGAGGTGGACATTAGTAGGCTTACATTTATATTCGACTTACTTTTTTTAGATATGTCTAAGTATGACCACGTATAGAGCTTGTGGGGATTATTTTTGAAGATCCATTGTCTTTGACATTTCAGGGAAAGGATGTACTTATTTGCGATATCGTGACCAAAGGGAGGGTCGATAATGCATTCGTATTAAATTGAGAAGGACACTTCTGAAGGAGTCACAATGTCTTTGTATTTTATTTCGATTATTGGGAATTTTTTTGACATGTTCTAGGAGATTTTGGGGTTACCGTTGAGGAAATAAAATTGAGTTCGTGATTGAGTTGGCTCTAGGTAGGGGTGGCCATAGGCCCGAGGCCCGCCATGCCCGCCAAGCCCGCCCAGCCCGCCCAATAAAAAAATAGGGCTTGGGTAAGGTGAATAGGCCCGCAAAGCGGGCTTGGTAAAATTTTATAGGCCCGATTTTTTTTCGGGCGGGCTTGGGCATGAGTTCTTAAGCCCGATGAGGCCCGGCCCGGCCCGAGGCCTGAAAAAAAAATATATATATATATATGGGGGGGAACTTTTATAAATATAAAAACGTATACCAAGTCTTTTCATGTAGAGTGAGAAACTTTATATATGGACTTTGTAATATATGGAGTTTAAAACATATTTTAAATTAAAAAAATTGGTCTTTAAATAAAAAAATAAGTATTTTAATTTAAAAAAAATCTTTTAATTAACATAATAAGGCCCGATCGGGCGGGCCTGGGTAAAGAGCTTTAAAATCTGGGCGGGCTTGGGATTACATAATAAGGCCCGATCTGGGCCCGAGCGGGCTTGAGATAACACTTAATTTTTCAAACCCGGCCCGAGCCCGACCGGGCCTGCCCAGGCCCGGCGCACGGCCACCCCTAGCTCTAGGCATGAGACCTATTACCCGCACACCATATCGTATAGATCCTATGGACTTGAGAAAGATTGGCGACTGAATTTGATAACTATTTAGACATAATTTTATTTAGAGGATTACTTCACCTTGGGGAGCTTTGATATTATTCATGAAGAAGAATGACGGATCTTTGAGGTTGTGTATCAATTATCGAGAGTTGAACATTGTCACCATACATAACAAGAATCTGTTACCCCGTATTTATGACATGACATATCAGTTTAGGGGTGCATCGTACTTTTCAAAGATTGATTCCAGGTCAAGTTACCACGAGTTGAGGATTTAGGTGCAGGATGTTACGAAAACAACATTTTTAACGAGATATAGATCATATGAGTTTATGGTTATATCGTTTGGGATAGCCAATGCACTAATAGTGTTTATGGATTTGATGAACAGGGTGTTTGGTGAGTTCTTGGATCAGTTTATCATTATGTTTATTATTAACATTTTGATATATTCTCGGACTGTAGGTGATCACTTTCAATAATTGCAGATCGTCTCACAGATGTTACGAGACCATCGATTCCTTGCTAAGTTCGAGAAGTGTGGATTTTAGTTGATGGAGTTGCATTCCTTGGGTCATATGGTATCTGAGGCATGGATATAACTGGACCCAAGTAAGGTTTCGGCAGCGATAGAGTGGAGACATCCCATAACACCTATTGAAGTTGCAACTTTTTGGGATTGGTAGGCTACTATCATCAGTTCATTTAAGGGTTCTAAAAGATAAATGGGCTTTTGACAAATTTGACGATAAAGTGTGTGGTTTTTGTGTGGGTTGAGTTTTACCAGTAGGCTTTTGATAAGTTGAAGGCCAAGTTGTCTTCAGCTCTAGTGCTCGCTTTACCTCGTGGTGGGGTGGAGTACATGGTGTATACCTATGCATTCCTACAAGGACTTAGAGGTGTGTTAATGCAGGAGAAAATTATTCTTCTCGCAAGGTAAAACGTCACGAGGGGTATTACCCCACCCATGATCTTGAGTTGGCAGCAATGGTTTTTGCCCTTAACTTTTAGAGTCACTACCATTTAGTGGACATATCCCATCTTTTCACGAACATTAAGAGTTTGTAATATTTGTTCACACAGAGGAAGCTGAATAAAAGGAAACATAGGTGGATTAATTTTGTGAATGACTATCGATTTGATATTCAATATCACCTGGGAAAGGAGAATGTTGTAGCAGATGCCTCAAGTCGTAGGCTAACAGTTACACTTGCGGTAGTTTGGAAGGAGAAATGAATTTCACCCAACACTAAGGATGAATTATTTTATGCATTAATGGTAGTCTTGACCACCACACCTGAGATAATCACTCAGGCTGTGAAGGCGTATACCAGGGATCCATCATATAACGCCCCGACCTGGGTTTGGGTCACCAATGGGTCAACCCTCACCGTATCTAGGAGCTAAAGGGCGACGAGGAAAGTCCAGTTTTATTATTTTAAAAATAGCCTTCAATTGCACCATTTGTAAAAGATTAAATTATCGATTTCAAATTGAGAAAAGAATTTACCACTTTAAGTAATTAAGTTAATTCGCAAGGCTTATTTATGAAAATTCGATTAATCCAACAATAACAATTAAATGTGAAGTAAATCATAATTATCCTTATATTGTTACATCACACGGCCAAAGGCCAGAATAAAAGGTTTAAATGTCCTAAATTTCCAATGTTTCAAAGGATCTAATGACGATGACTTCCCTCATGGGGCCTTAAGAGAATCCTTCCCGATATACCTACTCGATGTACCTGGGGTGGGGGTAGGGGTTTTACATAAAAAAGCACGGGTGGGCAAACACTCAGCAAGTTGTAACGCCCCGTATTTTAAAAACATTTTAAATTACACGTGTGCATATAATTTAACAAAATTGAGAAATAAAGTTACTTAAATAAATATTAACTAGCAGATAAAAAGGATTAATATTTATGTGTAATTATATTTACTTGTGTGATAAGTAAATGAAAACAAGTTAAATTATGTTACGTAGTAAGTGACCAGAAGCGAGGGGTTTAACGGTATCTCATTCGCGACATGCGAATAGGGTCGTGTCGAGCATGAGATGGAAATTAATGTTAAATAACTCATATGGAAATTTTGAGTGCGACAACGGTTCAGAATGGGTCGAAATAGTTCGAAATAGGTACCCCGTGGTTATAATTAGGTTTTAGAGACTTTTTACCTAAAGGGGAGCCGTAAAAGGGTATTCGGATTATTTTATATATAAGGATTGACTTAATTTCGGGATCTAGAGTGTTTAGGGTTATATTTAAGTAAGTTGGACAGAAGGGGAAACTATCCAACCATTCAAGAGGCTAGAGCTTTGAAAGAAGAGAGAAAAAAAGGGAGAAAAGTGAAGAAAAATGGACCCGGGATGGACATCAAGTTCATCTGGGTTGAATATCATTGCCAAGAGAGGAAGTCAAGAAAAAAATCTCAACAATTCATCACTCTCAAGGAAATTATTTAACTTTCTTTATTCTTATTTGTAATTTTAAATATTCATGTAAAAATTGGTGTAGGAAGAACACAATTTTTGAGTTGGGAAAACCATGTAAAACGGGGTTTTGATTAAAGAAATCATTGAGAAGGAATCTTATAATGATAATATAATAGATCTGCTATCATTAGAGTGAAACATATGAATTATTGATTGATTTAAGAGATAAAATATTGATCTTGAATTAGGGTTTTAAACTATATACAAATCTTGATATAAATTGGGTGATCTCATAAGTTAGATGTTATTATGGATGAATTGTATATAGAATTATGTACAAATCTTGATATAAATTGGTTGATCTCATGAGTTAGATGCGTGTATAATAGGGTGAACATACTCATGCGATAATTATGAAATCGAGTTAGGATTTCAAGAATTATTAGGGTAAGTGCTTAGGTAGAATAGCAACCTGGCCAGAAATATGAAGTTAGGGAGTTAACCATAAGTAAGTGAATACTTGGCAAAATCGGGAAGTCGAGATAAACTTGGGATTTGGTGGGCTAGTTCTATGAGAGACAAGATGCACATTAGCCAATATATATATATATATATATATATATATATATATATATATATATATATGTGTGTGTGTGTGTGTGTGTGTGTGTGTGTGTGTGTGTGTGTGTGTGTGATTGATCGATTTATATGTGAACATACCTACTCTAGTTGTGCTACCGTTGGAGGTTGTGCGTAGTGAGTGGCCCACCCTGGCATTGACCACCAGATGTTAGGTTACTTTTCGAGGTCATAAGACTATTGTATTACAACTGTAGGTGATTTACGAGTCCAGTTGGGGGAACATGGTACAGTTATGACCCACGGATGTATGTTAATGACCGCCTCGAGTATGTGTTTATGATTTGGGATCAATGGTGAGATTCCGACCCAGTGGCCCAAGAGTGGTACGTGACATACCTCGAACTTAATAGCATATTAGGGATTCATCCAAGAGGCCATCTCGGGGATGCTATGTATATACGTATAAAAGAGTATTATATGTGTATGTGTACTCAAATGATTGTGTGAACATTAAATTATAACTAGTGTATAGTTATGTTGATTATATAATAGTATGAGTATAACTGAGAAATACTATGTTATAGCGTATGTGATAAAAAAAAATCAAATTATGAGTAGCACATTTGGGCTAGAGGTTTATCATATTGGAGTGTCTTAAGGATGGATAGAGTAGTTAGGCAGGGTAGCATAATTAGATAATTAAAATACATGCATTAGGTGTGCACTATACATAAGAGGTGAGGATAATCTCATGTGAGTGCGACACCAGATGAACATGAGTAATTCTTGATACATATTTATTAATGCATTTAAATACTTTAAATTTTTTAAAAATATTTTAGGTGATGACCCGTATCAAAAATATTTTCAAAACCTTTTTAATGTTCAGCCACAGGGACGCCAGGGTTAGCTCGTCATTCCAGTCAGATGATGTTGCAGCAATTGAGGATGCATACAGGATTTGCTTAGACTCCTCTCTCCATTTTATCTAGTTAGGATGATTATTACAGTGTTTCTTTTGGGCATGTTGCCCACATTTGGACAAATTTTATATTCAGACTTTGTTTATATTATTTCATTTAGCAATTGGATTATTGTACTTGGGTTTTATCGAGAGTTTATTCGATTAATTATTTAATTATGCTATCACCACTTAACATGTTCTGTGGTTGTGGTGAATGTTTCTCTTATATGTTTGAAATGATATAATAATCGTGTTAATACATTTTTAAAATTTGACACCAGGCTTAATAGGGTATTATTAATTACTTGGTTTTCGACAGTAATGCGAAGAATGAACCCGACTGAGATTTCTATTTTATTTTAGTAGTAGATTGGTCACCCGTTATAATAATAGGTGAGTATCACAGATGGCATCAGAGCATCAAGTTCTAGTATCTGTAGAATCTCTGCAGACTGACTACTTTTTTAGCATTATTTTTTTTATATAAAGCTCTATGTTTAGGACTGTTGATTAATATTGCGCTTTAACATTCTTCTGCTATAGTATAGAGTCAAAGTGAATATCATTCAATTTTGATTTGGTTTTAAATTCCAAACAACAAGATTGGACAACCATCTCATTCCGCTAGGAGAGCCACAGGAGGAGCGACTCAGTCGGAGCTGCTAGTCACTCACGGAACGGTGACAGCTTCCGAGGTTGCCACCATTATTGCATAGGAAGTTAATGACACGACGACTACCATGGCGCCATAATTTCCTTAGGCATAACCACAACAGCCAGTGTCATCCATCACCCAGGCCACCCAATACCGTCGGTGTAGGAAAGAGTTGGAGAGGCCTTTAAGAAAGGCCATCTGCCAAAGTTTTAGGAAAGCACGAATGTTGTTATTACTAACCAATGGAAGACAGACAGTCAGTGGCGTCTTAGTATAGTTGAGTGTAGTAATGCTCAAAAGTATATTCTGGCCACTTTTAAGTTTATGGGAGCAGCGTTGCAGTGGTCAGACTCGGCTATCACATCTGAGGAGAGAGATACCATGACTATCGGGGAGTTTTGGATGCAATTTGATCGCAAGTTCTTTTCATCTTCCATTCAGACGGAGATGCGGAGGAAATTTCTAGTCCTATCACAGGAGGGCCGGATAGTGGCCAAATATGAGGAGAAATTCATCCACTTGGAAAACTTCGTTTCAGATGAGGTGACTACGGAGGAGAATAGAGTCCTTAAGTTCATTGATGGGATCACTTGGAGGATTCTCCAACATTTGTTGGGGAATCTAGCATTACAGACCTACACTAAGGTCATAAATGTCGTGTTGTTCCATTATCAAAACCATCGCTTCCACGAAGTAAAGAGAACCAGAAAGTCTAGCTAGTAGGGCAAGATCGGGGGTAGTGGTGTTAGCGGAGCGCCACAATAACAACAGAGCCAGAATGAGCGGGATTCTTAATAAAGGGACTCGGCTAAGAGATTTAGGTCGGGTAATAGTAGTTACAAGCAGGGCTATCAGGGCCAGCAGCATATACCACAGGGCTAGGAGAACCAAATCTGAGGCAGTAGGGCCACGGACATTAGGGTCAGTAAGGACAAAGATAGAGGCAGCCTCGCTAAGGCTAGCAGGGCCAGGGGCCAATTGATTTCACTGGGAGGTGTTTCGTGTGTGGAAATCAGGGCCATATATGGCGTGCGTACCTGAACAGGGCTAGGGTTCAGGAGCAGGGTGCCCAGTCGGGGCAACAGTTGCAGTAGCGTCCAACCCACCAGCAGTTCCAACATTACCGCCTCCACAGGAGCAAGGGAAATTTGGGTGTGTGTATCATATCTGTGGACCAATTTATAGCCAGAGTTGTTAGTGATTGAGGGTATGTTTTCTTATTTATGGGTATATGGGGAAGGTTTTGGGTGATATGAGGGCATCACGTTCTTTTGTTTTCACTAAATTCATGTGTGAGACGAGTTTAGTGGATATAACTTCCATTGTTATTACGAGTATATATTTACCATTGGGTGGGGGTGGCGAGGCTCTCTTTTGTTCCATCTGTAAGGGAACAAGTGTGGACAATGGGAGGTTATTCTTAGTAGAGGATTTACTATTAATAAGTATGGTGATATCCTGGGTATGGATATGTAGCGATGTGTAGGACGAAAGTGTACTGCTACTGTAAGGCCATCGTGATCGCTATTCCAGGGTAGGATGTGTTTCTTGTTTCGACTCCTTGTACTGAGTGAGGATTGAGCACGCAGTTATACTATTTTCGGGAGGAGACTTTAGAGACCATAGTTGTCTCATTTTATTTTATCATTATGCTTAGGGACCTTACTGATATGATTCAAGGGATATCGCGAT
Organism: Sambucus nigra; assembly: GCA_949130495.1. Classification (NCBI taxonomy): domain Eukaryota; kingdom Viridiplantae; phylum Streptophyta; class Magnoliopsida; order Dipsacales; family Adoxaceae; genus Sambucus; species Sambucus nigra. Next base: position 184,972,572 of record OX422216.1, read on the forward strand.
TACAGCCATGTTAAGAGATCGAGTTACGATTGACTTAGTGCTGGGACTTAGCAATAGTGTAGGCACTGTATTATATGACTCCTTTATAGATGTAGGAGCTGAGAACTAGATTTAGTGACTTTTAGGGATAATATTTTGAGTGTCTCGACAATGTGTTGTGGGCCTACGGATCTCAATAACCGATAAAGCTAAGTAGAAGTGTATTGGGGGTTCCTCCTTTAGATTTCACTTGTGAGACATCTCACGCGTGAAACTTAGTAAGTGTCTAGAGTTGGGAGACGTTTGGGCTCAAGGTCCTAGTTTAGTACATTAGTCATCACACGTGTTCAAATATAACGTTTTGAACAGAGAGCTATTATATAATTTAGTCCAACGGGACCAAGTAGTGTAATGAAGAGAACACTGGGGAATGTTTCTAACAGTAGTTTATAAGTGGGGTAATTTAAAAATGAATCGAGCCTCGATTAGTAGGATAATTCATTATATCGTTACCGTATAATCATGCAGGGTATGTCGGGCCCGATTTTTTATATGTCGATTACATTTCTATTATTTATACGTATATGGATGTAGTATTGGGTGTATGGGTACCCTGGTCAGTTCGATATTCAGTATCATTCGGGAAGGGATAACGTGGAGGAAAATGCATTGACCAGTATGCTTGTAGGGTATTGAGCAATTATTTTGGAATGGTAAAGTGGATTGAGCTTCGACACGAGAATGGATAGTCTAGGCATTTGTAGCAATGATGACCATCACACCCAAGATCATTTGAGGGTTGTGAAGGCAAAGGCAAGGGATATGTCTTGTCACGAGAGGGTTCAATAATTATTAACATATGGAGAGGATCCATACTCAATCATTTCTGAGGGTGCTTGGCCTATCAATGGGAAGTTGATTATCGAGATGACGAGGACCTACGACGCGTAGTTTGGGAGAAGGTGTATAGGTCACAATTTATAATTCTTCTCGCGGGAAGTAAATATGTCAGGATGTGAGTAGGAAGTATTAGTAGGTTGGTATGGGCTAATTCGGATGTACACTATCGGGTAGTGCGCCCAACTTCTCATTACAGAAAGAGAGTGAGTTTTCACAAAGTGTCGCTTAATATTATTTTGGGGATCGAGGTAAGATCTTTGTGTCCTAATTCTGATGGAGTTTCTTAGAAGGCGATGGGAACAGAGTTGCGTTTAGGCATAGCATATCACCTGCAGACCGATGGTCGAACGGACAGGGTGAAGCAATTTTGGAGAATATGCTGAGCATATATATATGAACCTTAAGGTTAGTTAAGAGAAGTAATCTCTTTGGTGGAGTTGCGTATAATAACTCGTACCAGTTTACTATTTTTCCAGTTCCTTTTGAGGCTTTATACGAGAGATTTTGTCGCTCACCCTCGTGTTAGTTAGAGGTGGGGAATAACAAGCTTCTCAAGCAGGACATGATTCAGGATACATCTGCAAGGATTGAGTGGATCAAGGGTCGTATTCGACTAGCTCAGGATGGCATAAGTATTATACTGAGACAAATCATAGGATTTCAGAGGTTGACGTGTGTGATCAGGTGTTATTACTGGTGTCTTCCATGAAGGGAGCTATGCAATTTGGAAAGAAAGGAAAGTTGGCACCGAGATATGTGGGGCCTTTCCCGATTATTAAGAGGATAAGTCCAGTTGCATATAGGCTCGCCCTGTCAGAGCATGTACAGAGGATTCACAATATGTTTCATGTGTCATCGCTGAAGAAGTACCAAAGGAGTGACATGGCTTACTGGCATATTTTGTTGGAGGAGATTGAGTTAAAGCCAAACATTACGTATGAGGAGATACCTGTTGCCATCTTGGATCTTAGCGATTGTAAGTTTTGATTAATGGTACTGTTAGTTCGTGTTCAGTGGGGGCATCATAATGCCGATGAGTCGACTTGAGGATGACATGCAAAAAAAGTATCTGGAGCTCATTATGCCAGTATGTTCTAATTTAAGGGATGAAATTCCTTTGTTAGGGGGGAAGTATGTAACACCCCATATTTTAAAAGCATTTTAAATTACACATGTACACGTAATTTAATTAAATTGAGAAATAAAGTGACTTAAATAAATAATTAGTGAATAAAAAGGATTAATATTTATGTGAAATTATATTTACTTGTGTGATAAGTAAATAAAAACATGTGAAATTATGTTACGTCGTAAGTGAGTAAAGGCGACGGGTTTAACGGTATCTCATTCGGGACACGCATATAGGGTCGTATCAAGCATGAAATGGAAATTAATGTTAGAGAACTTGGATGGTAATTTTGAGTATGCCAACGGTCCGGAATGGGTCAAAATAGTCCGAAATAAGTACTCGAGGGTTATAATTGGGTTCCGGAGACTTTTTAGTCTAAACGAGAGCCATAAAAGGGTATTCGAGTCATTTTATATATAAATGCTCAATCAATTTCAGGATTTAAAATGTTTAGTGTTATATTTAAGTAAGGTGAATAGAAGGGGAAACTATCCAACCATTCAAGAGGCTAAGGTTTTGAGAGAAAAGAGAAAAGACAAGAAGAAAAGGGAGTAACGTGAAGAAAATGGGATCCGAGTTGGAGATCAAGTTCATTCGGGTTGAAAATCATTGTCAAGAGAGAAACTCAAGAAAAAAATCTCAAATATTCATCACTATCAAGGCAAGTATTTGACGTGCTTTAATCTTTTTTGTAGTTTCAAATATTCATGTAAAAATTGGTGTAGGAAGAACACAATTTTAGGGTTGGGAGAACCATGTAAAACGGGATTTTGATTAAAGAAATCATCAAAAAGGAATCTTATAATGATAATATAATAGATATGATATGATTAGAATGAATAATATGAATTCTTGATTGATTTAAGAGATAAAAGATTAAATCTTGAATTAGGGTTTAAACTATACACGAACCTTGATAGAAATTGGGTGATCTCGTGAGTTAGATGTTATTGGGGATGAATCATACGCTAATTTATGTTTTGTATTGGTTTGGTAATCATATTTTAGGTTTACATGAAGCTAAGAACTCCTAAGGTTGAAGGGAAAGGGAAAAATCATGTCCAAAGTTCATCATGGCATCCCAGCAAACCAAGTCATCTGCTTACCGAATCGGTTCGGTCCATCCAGTGAACTGGTTCAGATTGGTTGGCTGGTCTTCCTTTCCATTTATTGCTTTTTGCGGATCGTTTAGGATTTGACATATATTATTTGGTCTAAAAAATGGAGTTAGACTTCTATAAATTTAGAGGGAAGGTTAGGAAGTGACTTAGGCTAACCAGGGATGAATTTCGAGTAAGAAATTATGTGTATAATAGGGTGAACATAATCATGTGATAATTGTGAAATCGAGTTAAGATTTCGGGAAGGATAAGGCTAAGTGCTTAGGTAGAATAGCATGTTGACCAGAAATATTAAGTTAGGGAGTTAAGCATAAGTAAGTGAATACTTGGCAAAAATCGAGAAGTTGGGATAAACTCGGGATTTGGTGGGCTAGTGCTATGAGAAACATGATGCACACTAGCCGATCTTATATATATATGTGTGTGTGTGTGTATGTGTGTGTGTGTGTGTGTGTGTGTGATTGATTGATTTATATTTAAACATCCTTACTCTAGTTATGCTATCGTTGGAGGTTGGGTTTAGTGGGCAGACCACCCTGGTATTGACCAATAGGTGTTGGGTCGTTTCCCCAGGTCATAAGACTGTTGCATAACCACTCTAGGTGAGTTTCGAGTCCGATTTGGATAATGTGTTACGGTTATAACCCACGAATGTATGTCACTAACTGCCTCCAGTATGTGTTTATGATTTGGGATCGGTAGTGAGATTCCGACCCGTTAGCCCAGGAGTGGTATATGTGATGTACCTAGAACCTAAAAGCATATTAGGGATGCATCTGAGATGCTAGCTCGGGGATTCTATGTATATACGTATAAAAGAGTATTATTTGTATACGTGTACTCAAATGATTGTGTGAACATAAAATTATAACTAGTGTATAGTAACGTTGATTATATTGGAGTATGTTGGAGCATGTTAAGGATGGATAGACTAGTTAGGCAGGTTAGCATAACTAGGTAATTAAAATACATTCGTTTGGTGTGCACTAAAGATGATGGGTAAGGATAATCTCATGTGAGTGCGACAACAGATGAACATGAATAGTTCTTGCTGCATATTTATTAATGCATTTAAATACTTGAAAACGTGTTTAAAATGTTTTGGGCGTAGACCCGTGTCAAAACAAAATTCAAAACCTTTTAGGTTCTCAACCACATGGATGCCAAGGTTACCTTGTCATTCCAGTAATGAAAGATTTGCTTACATGCCCTTCTCCATGTAATACCCCGCCCTAATGTTTCATTTAATTTCCTCGCATAAGTTGAAATTGAGTGAGAACCTTGGGGCTTGAATAATTATGAGTGGGATTGTAATATGATTTATTTGCTTTGGAGGCCTAAAGTTAATTGCTAGAATTTGTGGGTAAAAGTTGGATTAAATAAAAAGATTAGAAGAAAGGGTCGTTCGAGCGACATGAGTGTAATTAGAACCAAGAAGCAGGGTCGTGCGAAGGTCGCTTGAAACAAAGGTTTATACGAGCTTCGAGCGATATATCGCTGCTTAACAGTTCAAGGTCGCGCAAAGGTCAATCGAAGCCGAGGATCGAACGAGGTGCCTTTCTCGCTCAAACGAGGGAGGGATTTCGTTCGAACGATGGCTTTTGAATTTTTAAACTTGATTGCACGTGTGCATTGTCTCGTTCTAGGCCGTTAGATAGGTGAGTTATCGAGCTCTAGTGCATTATGAGCTTGTTTGGATTCATTTTAGTTGTTGGAAGATGGAAGAAGAGATAAAAAGAGGGATATTGGTGGTCTTCCACCATTGTTGAGCATCTTTCCACCTCAAACCACCATTCCACCATAAAATATCCACCTTAAACTGTCATATTCTTCTAGTCTTCACCATATCTAAGCTTTAGATATTCATTTCCTCCATTATTAATCAAAGCTGTGAATTTTTAAAGGTGTTTTGGGGGGATTTTTGGAGAAAACGAAGATGGATCTTTATAGAGTTTAAAGAAGGTTTTTGAAGGGGTTTCACTTGGAAAATAAATGGAGCATGCTTTGGAGCGGGGAAACCTCCTAGAGGCTACCTTAGAAGGTGGGAGGTTTCCATCTTCTTAGGTCTTCCATGCGTTCCATTGTTGGAACTTCATTAAGGTGAAAAAAATCTACTCTTAGGTTAAGACTCTATTTTATGCATTTGTAGTCTTGTTATTAAAATGTTAAGAGCAGAATGCATATGCAGTTGATGATGGATTTTCTAGAAGAATTAACAATAAATATTTTTATGAAAAAAATGTTGGGAAAATATCATTTTTGAGAATAAATAAAGAATACACATTTTAAAGTTTCTTGAATTAAAGACTGGGATTTTATGAAAATTGTGATGTTGAACATTTTATGAAATAAAATGTTGGGAAATGATGTTGATTTTGCTAAAATATTTGGTGAAATAATATTCTAAACTTTCTCGTAAAAATGGAGATTTTAGGAAAAATGGGCATTTGCAAAGTTTAAAGAAAATAAAAATGTCTTTATGTTTTAAAATGCATGATTTTGCAAGCATTGTGCATTTCTAAAATGAAATGTATGTTTAACCCATTTAATAGGATTTTAGGATTTAAAATCCATTTTCTCATGCATATAAACTTGTAGTATTTTGATGATAAATATGTGAACAAGTTTAAAGGAGGTTTTGTTGGGTGTAAACAAGAAATAAGAAAAAGTATATATTTTAATATTCAAAGTGTGTGAAAAGGGGGTTAAAGGTGTGATGAATATAAGGTTGTAAGACTACATGTATTGTTAAAAAGGAAATATTATTTTCTATAACAGTGATTAGATTTCTTGAATGAAGAAATGTCTAAATTTGAATATGATTAATAAAGGAGTTGGATAAGTGTTAATTGTTAAACATTGAGAAGTAAGTGTGTATAACTTAATAATGTTCAGAAGATTAACACTTATGAATTTGAAAATGAAATAATGGAATAAAGAGGTTTTTAACTTGAGAAGAATGAACTCCAAATATTGAAAAGGTGTTAAAGTGTTGAAAGCACTTAAGAAGTAGTAAGAGTAACTTAAAGGTGTTTTGGGAAAACAACACTTGTAAAATGGAGGAAAATGATAGGTTTGGAAACAAATGGGTAAAATAGTAATTTTACTTAAAGTGGACATTTTTATAAAATAAAAATGTTGAAAAAGGTCACAAATTTCCCCTAAATGAATATGATTATTGGAATAAAATCAAAGTTAAAGTGTAAAGGACATGGAATAATAATTTCAAAGTGTAACCCAAATTGGGGTGAAACCTTGAGTTTGACTTCGACTGGGTAAAAAAGGGAAAGAAGGAATAATGTGGATATTTGTAAAATGTTAAAATACATAAAAGTAACTCGGATGACAATGGGATAATTAAGGAGGGCTCCCAAAATCACTGACCAGAGTATATAGTGGCATCGCTAACGGTGTGGAGCCCGTTAAAGTACACATGGTTTATTAGAAGATTCGGAGAATAAAGATAATGGAATAAAGAACATGTTAAGAAATGGGTTGTGTGTTGAAAATGTATTAAGACAACCTAACTTGAATGAATTAATAAATGTTCCGATAGCAGTTAAAATGGACAAGAAAATGTGAAATTGATTATTGTCCATAAGGTAAGAAAAGGGTAAAGTAAGTGGGTAAATAGGTGGTTAGGCAACCAAAGTAGTTCAAGCCATGATTAACACAAGAGTGTTTAAAAGTTTTTTCAAAGATTAAATAAGTATTTTCTAACACGTTGTTCGCGTGCGTTGAAAGGGGGATTTTCAATGAAAATATTAATGTGAATTGGCTAAAATGAAAAGGGTAATTTCGCTAAAAAAAAATGGCTTTCGGTAGTTGTTTCAAGTATTTAACCATATGTGTTAAATAAAAGGATAAATGTCAAACCAAGAAACAAGAAGTCTTTTTACAAGATCAAGGTGAATTAATCGGGATAAATAACATTTTCGGAAGCAAAATGGCTTCATGCACTAAGAGTGTGTGTGTGTGTGTATGAATATGTACAAGTTAGTTTCATGTGCACGTAGGTATAACGTGTAGAGTCTTCTTTTTCTTCATTCGTTTCTATATTTTTTTTTGTATATTCCTACTGGGCATTGGGTCACAACCTCGTCTTTGTTATGGAAAGTTGGGTGAGGGTTTGTATTTTGAGAGAGTTATACATGTAAGTGTTCTATTTAAGTTTATGTTAGTAGTTATGTATGCTTGGACTCCGAGGATGCTTCCCATAGGTCCTTCACGAAGTTTGAACTCAAACTTGAAATCGCATGTTAAACAAGTGAAACATTAATTAAAATAAAACTGGACTAGCAACACTATATAGGTTGTTTCATTGCACTTCACACCTAACGCTCGGGTCGAATCGGATTGACTACGGTTAAGCCATAAATCTGGGTCGAGGCATTATACTCCGTTCAATCTAGTTAGGATGATTATTCTAGTGTTTCTTTTGGGCATGTCGCCCACACTTGGACAACTTTTATTTTCTGACGTTGTTTATATTATTTCTCATTTAGTAGTTGGATTATTGTACTTGGGTTTTATCGAGAGTTTATTTGGTTAATTATTTAATTATGCTATTAGCATCTAATATATTATGTGGTTGTGGTGAATGTGTATCTTATATGGTTGAATGATTTAATAAGTATGTTAATAAGTTTTTAAAATTTGACATCGGGCGTAATAGGTTATTAGTAATTAATTGGTTTTCGACAGTGATGCTAAGAATGAACCAGACTGAGATTTATGTTTTATTTTAATAATGAATTACACACCCGTTATTAAAATAGGTGGGGTGTCATACAGGGTGGATAATACTAAGCTATACGTTTTTTTATAAAATAACATGCATATAACACGTATTTTAATAATTCCAACAATGTTTAACAATTTAGCTAGTACTAATACAACAACCACGTAATGCACCCGAGCGACGTGCTAATACTCATACGTAGCCATTTTATTCCACCTTCTTTCGGGTCTAGAGACTATTTAATCATATTTTATTCCTTAGTCTCCTTTTTATCCCATTTCATTAGGTTATCTTATTTACATTTTCGAGCACAACCATATTCATTTATTTTCCATTATCCTCTCGAAATTTTTCTAGTATTCGCATGCTTTAACGGGCTCTATACTGTCGGCTATGCTACCATATGATCTTGCCAATGATTTTGCATTTTTTATCCTAGGGCTCCAGGACCTTATTAATTATTCTCGGTGTCATCCAAGTCCATATTAAAGTGCTTTAATACTTTTGCTAATGTCCACATTATTGTGTCATTTTACTATTTTTTTACCATTTCTACGGTTCATTTCATCAATTCATATTGTCTACACGCCATTTTATCTACTCAATCCATTTTTTTTACAAAAATCAACCGATAAGGTCAAATAAGGAAGTCTGACCATTAGGACCCTCAATTTTTTCGAAATTATCATTTTACCCTTTTTTCACCATAACCTTTTGAAAAACATACTTAGCTCATTATGGCATTACAAATCATAATTTTTCATTCAAAACCACCCCTTATGATTTTATGTTCATACTACATAAAATACATTTATTTATCTACAGATCCTTTTAATAAAATGTGTACTACTTTGCCCTATTATCACACGTAGTCTCAAATATTATTTTTCTTCTAACTTAACAATATTTATACCACATTTTAGGGCTGTTTTTCCAAACTTTCTTATTTTCTCATGAAACCCATTTTAAACATCATTTATCAGCTCTAGATGTCTTCTACCAACATACTACATGTTTTACACATATTTGGGTGGATTTCAATCTTAGATATCCATAAATATGAATTTAAACAAGATATTAATATGGGTTTACATTTTGTATGCTTACTCTTCATATTTCAAGGTTAAACTGCTATTTATTCTTCAAAACACATTAAGGTCTTATTTTCTTAAAACTCCATTCTTGCAAAACCCATTAAGGGTTATTTCATGCCAAACACGTTTTTAATGATCAGCTGTACCAAATATCGACCCTCATAGATCCAATGGCCCATATGTTGATATCATATTAAAAATGTGCAGATTTTTCAAACTCATCTCCTGTCATTCGAACGACATTGAACCTCGTTCGAATGAGATCCCCTCTCATCTGAGTGAGAGTTCTATCGAGGTATTAACGAGGCCAAATATTAGGATTAAAAGGGATGTGAGATGTACCACTGTAGAGTGCGACTGTGTGATAATTGATTAAATTAAATTCGCAAGTTTCCAACTACCCCTTATTTAATTAGAGTCCCTAAACATGCATCTAAGGTGCGTGTGTCAACCCATAAATAAATACAGCATGTGACACAAGAATATGCTGAGACACATATTTCAGGAAAAAAAACCTTTCGGGTAAAACCTTTATTTCACTATGAATATATAAATCGTAACTTACAATTACATAGAGAAATCTGCAATGGATCAACGCGCAACCAACCCACAAAGACACGCAGTCTTGAACTCAACAAGAGAATACACGCAGCACCCTCCAAGGACTCACAGCCCAAACAACAAAGGACGAACCGCAACTCTCCTCAATGACACGCAGTCATAACACTTTGTAGAGACTCCCTCAGCAATGACACGCAGCCCTCGGTTACAAAGATCTCCCCACAAAGGTTGAACACTAGCAAAGCTTGTGTTCTAGGGTTCCAAAAGATTCACAAAAGTAATTGGGATTTTTGTGTGTGAATCAAAAAGATGTTTGGCACATCAAAAATCGAAGTCTTGTTGTGTTTGAACTCTTAGAAACGTTTTCTCAAAGACTTAGAAAATATACCACCGAAATAGGTATATATATAGGAAATATAAGTTGGTGGAAAAATAACTCACGGAACTGTTCGAATTTATCTCAAGCGGACCGGTCCGGATCTTAGGCGGATCGGTCCGACTTCGAATCAGTTCTTTTTCCAAAGGGACTCTTCGGTTTGCCTGCGATCCGGGGTTTTCTGGTGCAAAGCGGATCGGTCCGGTAGGGAGGCGGATCGGTTCATTTAAAATATGGGCGGACCGGTTCGGTATTCTAGAAAAATTAAAATTTCCCAATACTAAGTATGAAGCATAAGGAACTTAAAAACAAAACATTACCAAGTTCATTCTCGCAGAGGTTATGATGTTTAAAACGCTTTGATATTCAGATCCGTTGATGTAGATGCGATCTTGAGTTTCTTCAACGGTGTAACGACGTACGACATACATATTGACAATGGACAAAAATGTCCTTACAACCTCGTTCGAACAGACCCCCTCCCCTCGTTCGAACGACGATGTACCTCGTTCGAACATGGCCTTCCAATGAGATTCCAAAGAGTGAGGGAAATCAAGCAGTTCTCAATCGTACAATTTTACCTCGTTAATGACTGCAAAAATCCATTATATTAAATTTAAGCCATGAAAACTCCAATCCGACATGCATGGAGGCCACGATGATGGTTCAAATTCAATATTCATCAATAATATACAGTTTATGGCCTAGAGGCAAATACGTTACGGGTTATAAGGTACAAATCTCGAGCACGAGTGTTACACTTTTAATCAGGAGAAGGTATAACACCCATTGATAGAGGTTATAAAGTCATACTCGATCGGATCTGATGGGGATTTGTTGTTCCATAGTTAACTAGTGGTTCCCAAAAATGAGGAGTTACGACAGACAGTTATGACTAGGGCACATGGGTTGCATTTTGTGGTATATCCCGATGGGGATAAGATGTACCAGGATATGAGGCCTCAGTATTTATGGGCATGCATGAAGAAGGATATCGCAGTTTGTGTCCAGGTGTGACACTTACCAAATAGTGAAGGTAGATCATCAGAGACCAACGGGTGTTCTACAGACTCTTGATATTCCTCTTTGAAAATGGGAGATAATTTCTATAAACTTCGTCACAGAGTTTCCTACGTCACAACGGGGGCACGATGCTATCTGGGTGATCGTGGATTGTTTGACTAAGGTAGTTCACTTTTTTCGATTCGGACCGACTTTACTTTAGAGAAGTACGTCGATCTTTTCATTGCTAAGATAGTGAAGTTTCATGGTGTGTCGATCAAAATTATTTTAGATAAGGACAAGATGTTAATGTCTCACTTTTGGAGGAGTTTCGAGCACGCATTGGGATGGAGTTGAGGTTGAGTACCTTGTATCACCCACAGACGAAGCAGGTGAATCAGATATTAGAGGACATATTGCGAATGTGCATCTTCGACTTCAAAGGCAGTTGGGAGAAATACTTGTCATTGATAGAGTTTGCTTACAACAATAATTACCAGTTTACGATTGGCATGGTACCATTTGAGGCTTTGTATGGGAGTCCTTATTGTTCACCCACATGTTGGTTAGAGGTGGGGGAAAGCACGCTTCTCAGATCCTAGTTTGTTCAATACACCTTAGAAAGGGTGGGAATGATCATAGATATGATAACCATAGTCGCCAAAAAAATCATGAAGATGCGGACATAAGGCACCTAAATTTCCCTGTTAGAAATCATATGTTACTTAGGGTGTCTCCTATGAAGGGATTTATGGGGTTCAATAAGAAGGGGAAATTGGCTCCCCAGTGTGTGGGTTCGTTTACCATTATTAAGAAGATCAGACCAGTCGCCAACCATTTATCCTTTTGTATCATTTGTAGAGGAATCAAGATTTTTTCATGTCTCGGTGTTACAAAGGTTCCTTACAGATGAGTAAACATACAACATATTGATCCCGATGAGATAGCAATTTAGCTCGACGTGAGTTATGAGGGAAATTTCCATATTGGATCGAAAAGATCAAAAAATTTGCTCCAAGGTGATTCCTTTAGTGCGTGTCGAGTGGGGGTATCACAACGAGGATGAGTCGATGTGGGAAAGAGAGGATGACATGTGAGGGAGGTATTCAGAACTCTTTTAGTTAGGTACGTGTTGAATTTCGAGGATGGAATTTCATTATTGGGGAGAAGACTATAAAACCCATATTTTTGGTAATTATTTAAATGATTGTTAATTATTATAGTAAGTTAATAACATGGAATTGATTATTACTTGAGTGGATTGGTAATAAGTTAATTCATATTTTAGATGTTGATTAAATTTACATGTTAAGTGATTTGTTTGTGTCGCATGTTATATTTAATTAATCGGTGTAATTAAATAACTTGGACTATAGTTATAATATATTACCATTTGTAGAGGACTCTAGAGTGATATAGAGACCTGATTACATATTTTAATTGGTTTCAATTGGACCCGGGAGATAAGTATACCCTTAGCCAAAGTTATGGGCTATTCTGGGTAGCATTGTGGGCTCATTTAGGGATCCAAAAATAAGTTTATTATAGACCTGAGGAATTAAGAGGTATTTAAAGGAGATTAGACTCATTAATTAATTACTTTATATATAAGAAATAAACCCTAGCAGCCTTAGACTTTGTGGGCAGAGCTTAAAGAGACTTTGGCAGAAGAGGAACAACGACCGTTGCATTGAGACTTGTTATTCATCGTTTCAGGCAAGAAATCTCTCGATATATCACATGTTAATATATAATTTGTTTATAATTTCATGTTATATGTTTATTTTTGGGATTTAGAATGCGTGTTTAGGGCTAAATATGATTATCTTAATCATGTTAGTTTAACTGGGGTAATTAGGATTAATATTAATTAATACTACATTGAGAACTTGTACTTTTAAAGAGAAATTCATATTAAATGGGTTTGACATATGATTCTATGACTAAAACTCATGTTTAGGATTTAATTTTGTTTAATAATTGAATCCCTTTATTAATTTGAGGTTTAATACTGCAATCAATGGTGATTATGATTCTATTTCATATTAAAGATTGAACTTTGTTTAATTTGTAGATTTTTAGCAATGAACCTATGATTCTATTTTATTGATGTTTAATCCCTAGAAACAAATTGGGAGGATGAATAAGTATGTTTTTGGGTTGAAAGACCTGGTTTGGAATAGTTTTAAAGCATGGTCTGAGCAATAATGGTGGTTTAGGGAAAATGATCTTCATTTTTAGGTCGACGTGGGACTCTTACCCGAACAAAATCAATTCGGCCTGGGGCGAATCAATTCAACCCCTGTGTTCGGATGAGGCAGAGTTATGGAAAGTACCGTGGAGTTACTTTAAGTTGATTCGAGTATATGAATCGTTGTTCGCGTGAGAGATGATTGATAAATTATAGATTTTAGATATTAGTGTATAAACCAAAAGACAGATTGTGTAACTGTAATTAAGATAGAAGATTGGTTAATACTTTAATTAATTGTACAATACGGAGTTGGGGATCGGGTTAGATTGGGTAGATGCATGAATGAAGCGATATCTTATGGACGTGTGTGTGTGTGTGTGTGTGTGTGTGTGTGTGTCTATATATATATATATATATATATATATATAATACGGCACCCCGAGTCATAGCTGCGGTGCAATGCATTACTCTGCTATCATGTCCCATAGGTGAGGGATGAAGTACTTATTGCATGTGAGAGTCAACGAGATGGAATGTTTATTATAAATGAGCCTCTTGATTTACACAGTCGATATTGAAAATATTTCTTACAATTTTCGAGCACTAACCCAAATTATATAATAATATTTTTTAGGCATTCATAAACCAGACCAACAGGGCTGATAAGACTTCATACTTAAGTTCCACTTCATTAACAACTTCATCCTTTGATTCTAGTTTAGGTTGCTGCTCTTTCCAATATATCGATTTGATTTATTTGAGATATTGTATGGACCTTGAGTCCCAATTAATTATTTTAGTGAGTTGATTTTGAAACTTAATTAGTTCATTATTGTTGGATGTTTTCAGACTATATATATCCAGAGTTACTCACCGTTTTAACTTCCGCATGTCGTGAATGGTTTTAAATTCACTTATATTTATTTATTGTTTAATGGTGAGAATGATATAAATTGTTTGACAACATCTATCTTCGGTATATTAACCTGATCGACTGTTATGTAGAAATTAGGAATTGTTATACATCATAGTAGATGTAAGGTTATTATTCCTTGCCTTTTATTTAAGTATTTATTATTATTAAGAGAGTTTTTGGTATTGACTATGGGTCCCTTGAGGTGTATGCATTCCAAAGTTGTGGTGGAGGTTGTACCCTAGTTTATTTTTGGGCAATTTACTATTAGGTCCCTTGGTAACAATTTCTAAACATTTAAGGACAATTTACAATTCGGTCCACTTGTTATGCCCCTAGCATGGACTTCTACAAGAAGAGAATTAGTGGACCTAAGTATTTAAAATTTGTCGAAATTCCTTTAGTGTTTAAAATTTGTTTGTGAGGGACCTAAGAGTATTTTCCCTTTTATTTTTTAATCTGTGTTGTTTTTTTATTACATACATCTATCTCATAATTATATGTTGTTTTAATCTATTTGTTTATCATATTTACATGCTTAGTATAGTATTTAATTGTTTGATATTCATATTCTCAATATTGAAATGACCACCTTAAATATAAAAAATATGACTTGCCATAATTAACAAGGGTGAAACCGTCAAAATTATGATTTCAAGTAATGACAATTTTAAGGATGTAGTAAAAGATTAAATTTATTATTGGTTTTTGATGTCCTAAGAAATTATCACACAATTATTAAACATTTTGAACTTAAAGCTAATTCACATTTGAGTATAGTTCCATTTTTTTTATCAAAGAGGGACAGTACCCCCACACATTTTATTTATAAATAACTGAGAAACAGCCTCTCCATGGCTTACAAACCCACTAACTTAAATTTTCTAGAGGATGGGCCCATTACTCTGGAAAGGAAATATTTAAATTTGGTGATTTATAGATTATCCCCATTACATTTGAGGATTTTTAGATAAGTAAATATGGGAATTTATAAATTATCGCCATTACAAAGAATATAAGCTAAAGATATTTAAACTTGGGGATTTATAAATATCCCCATTACAATCTTTTTACTTTAATTCTAAGAGAGGGGGATGTTTTGCCTATCCATGTTGAGATGACCTTTAGCCAATTTTGGAAGAGAATTGAAACTCCAATAAGTTGATTCCATTTATCATTTGGTTTTATTTAGAAATCAACTGGAAGGATTCTAGATACTTCATTTGGTTTCATGTAGAGGGAATTTAGGCTAAATTTGAATTTAAATTTGGAGATGAATTACTATAGGATTTTTTTTAGAAGGATGGGTTTTCCCTATCAAAATAATGATACAATGATTATAGGCAAGGAATATTACATTGCCAACCTATTGTGTGATAAGTTGTTATTGCATCTCTATTTGTTAAAACCATTTTCAATTCAGTATGACGAGTTTGACCTCATTCTAATGAACATCCTATTTAGAGGTCTACGAGAAAAAACCAATTTGACCCGCACAGAACTTTGCATTTTTAAGTAGCCCCAACCATCATAATTCATACATACATCATTTTTCCACTCTCTTTGGATGTTTTAGAGATATAGTAAGAGCTTAAGAGAGGTAGAATAAGTTTGGGTTTGAGGAAAAGACCTGCAGTGTCTCTTTAGAGCAAGAAAAATCAAAATGCCACATGAGATGAAATAACAGAAAAAAGGATATATGGTAAGAACAAGCGAAATATAGAAGAATGGGAATAAAAGATTAAAGAAAGCATTTAGAAGAACTCGTTGGATAATATAAAAAGACTTTCTAAAGTAATCACGTCTTCTGTTAAGGTTCATTTAGTTCAAGCAATAAGATTTAATTAAGTTTTTTTCAATATTTGATGTATTCAAACTTAGGGTTTTCTTATTGATTTATGAGAATTTGTTGGATTAAATAAGAGTGAGTCCATGTAGAGCTTGGGGTGGCCTCCTTGATGAAGTCTTTGGAGACTTGCCATCTACATGAACTTGCCATTTTAGCTTAAATGTAAGGGGGTGGTTATTCTCACTCTTTTCTTTGCAAATAATCAAGCATGATATAATACACACACGTGTGCCCGCGAACACACACACGTACAAACGCACGCTCGCACGCGAAAATTCATAATAGTGCGTAGATATGCGCAGTTCGTAAACTATGCTTGTTATGGGTAGTTCATGAAAACAGTCTTCATCATTGTTTCAAATTTGAAATAAAGTATTTTAAAAAAGAAAAAGTGCGCAAATATGATGAAAATCAAGTTGGAGTAAATTATTTAATCAAACATTGTTGTGACTTTAAAATGTGTTAAAATGAGGAAAGAAAATGCTCAAAAACCTTGGAGTTAAGGATTTGGGGGAAAATAATGTCATATTAAACACTTTGACAAAGTGCTGGGGTTAGAGAAAATGCTACAAATCTTTGAAATTATAGCTTTGGAAACAGGACAGCCACATTCAACACTTAGGCAAAGTGTTAAGGCAAAAAATTTAAATAATAAGTTTGAGGTGCTATGGTGCATTTGTGATATTGAAAAGCGATTTTACAAAATGGTTTACTCATGCCAAATTGGTGATTCATGCAAAAATGGTGTTTGTTACAAAATATTTTATTTTAAAAGCTTATAAACCAAGTTAAACAAAGCTTTGTGTTAAATATAATGATTTAAGACTTCTTGGGTTCAGAATGTATATTTCAGAACTTGGGTACAGGAGATGGGGGGGGGGGGGGGGGGGTGAGGGCGAAGGAATGATTTGGAAGTTAACATTACAACTTTCACTGGAAGGGCACGCTAATGAGGTTGTGTTAGAATGATAGTAAAATCATTGTAACGGCGTACACACTTTTAGTACCAATAGGAGCACGAGTGGTGCTATGAGTTCCAAATAACTCTCTCAAATCTTTCCCAAAAAGTAATAAAGTATTGTGTCCTGGCGGGACCCATACTACAAGACAATACTTAATGGGTAGGTGAGATAGTATATGGGATCCACGTCACTTTTAATGGAGGTTTTGGAGGAAGTATTTGTACCCATATCATTATTCATAGAAGCACTCCATTTCCCCGTGAATGGTAATGTGGTGCAATTTCCCTTTCCACCCCTGACTTTTAGTAAATCCCTAGCCTACAAAATAATACCCCGACCCTATTTACATTTTGTTAATCATTTCTATGTTTTATATTTCTTGATAAAAAAATTAATATTTTATTATAAAAACATTAAATAAAATGATATAATGCATAACAATAAAGTTTGAAACATAACAAATATAATAAACATATATAATTATACTAAACAAATAATATATATTAATAACTATAACTACTATATGGGGTTGGGGTACCCGTGGGGTGGTTAGACTAACATCGAACCCGCCCTCAACCCAAACCCACTCTATTAAGGACGGGCGGGACGGGGCGGGGCGAGTTCGCGAGTTTTCTCTCCTCATTGCCAACTCTAATGGTCTTGATAGGAGTGTTGTTTAAAGGTTAAGGAATGGGATGAGAATGTACTTTACTAGAAATTCAAGTATGATGAGATCGAGATTTGATTGTAGGATGATTTTGTTTGAGCTTGTGCATCAGTCGTTGTTGTGAGTTACCTTCCTTTGCGTGAGCCATCCCCATCTATCCCCTGTTACTTTTGCTTTTGACTACCGTGGTCGACATCCCTCGCTAGTTAGCAATTGTTAATTCCCCTTGTGTCTTTATTGAGGATTTCTTTGACATTTTCATCGAGGATTGTTTGGTTACTCATACTAGCTTTCAACAGGTGGAGTCGTGCAGTGTTAATGACTTCTTTCCACTGTTTAGGATAATAGATAATAGTTTAGTGTTCGTTTTTTTCGCAGATTGATTCGTTGATTTGTGTGGGTTTGTCTGAGCGTGAGTACATGGATCCGATTTGGTATGCATATTAGTCTCGTACTGACTATTCGACACATCACATTGAATTTTTGGGTTGAGATTGTTGCATTCGAGGAACTATCATTTGGAGACAACTTTTGTTTGAGCGCAAAACAACTCTTGTTAAGTTTTGTTGGTTGATATGCTGACTAATTTTTCGAAGAGGGGAGCCCATAAAGATAATGAAGACACGTCAATGTTAATAAGTTTTGAGTTTGAGACGAACTCCTTTGAAGAGGGGATAATGATGTGCACAGGATACCTACTCCCCCTCTGTGTTCTGTTGGAGATTTTTAAAATAAGAGAGTAAGAGTTTTTTGGGTGTAAAAGCCTTAAGAGCTTGTCCCACATTGGAAGTGTGAGGAAGAGGTGGGAAGCTAACCCAAATATAAAAGGGTATAGTGTCCCACATTGGAAAATGTACAAAGCTAAGTGTCACCACTAAGCTATAAAAAGGGTGGGCAACCTTTGAGTCCCACATTGGAAAAATGTTAAGAATTTGTACACTTAATAAGTACAAATGGAAGATGAAGAGTTAATTCATCTAGCATTTAAGAGGCTATTCAAGAGACCTCAATACGGTGCGAAGCACCGTACGCACACGCACACGCGCGCGCGTGCGGGTGCGGGGCAGTGGGCTGTAGAGGCGCTAGTGGCGCACTTTGCACTTCGCAGTGGTAGCGGGTTGCAGGGTCGGATCGCGGTAGCTCGGGCGCGGTCACTTTTTGGTTGACCCGTGCAAAACCGATTCGGTATTATTATACCTGTTCGGAATGGACTTAAGACTGTTGGCAATTAACAGTCATACCTGTTCGGAAATGACTTAATTCAACAGTCATGACTCTTAAAGACAAAGCCTTTCATTTTCTATAAATAAAGGCTGCCTAAAAACGGAATTACATTGATACCAAAAACCAGTTTCAGATTTCCATACCCTGCTATTACTCTCTTACAGTTTTTAGGAGATATAAATTCTCTTATTCTGTTTTGTGCACATAAACAGAATAAGAACTTGATTGACTGTTCTTCGCTGCTACATCCAAGGGCTGTCTTCAAATATACAAGTTGCAGACAGTGCAAGTGCTTCATTGTATCTTGAGTACGGATTTGCTGATTCCCGTTTGTATACCGAAATTCTTCGTGTGGGGCAAATACTGTATTTAGGAAAGTGACATCACGCCTTGAAGTTTTATAGTGACTATTCAGAAATTACATTGTTGTATTGAAGTTGACATTTTGAGATATATAAAGAGTTCCATTTCTGTATTTGCATTCATAATTTCCAACATGTTCCACACAATAATTTTATTATTACCCATTAGTTCATCTCAGGCAGCGAACCATTGTAATCATTCAATCATACGAGTCTTATGTTTACAGCTCTCTCTCTCTCTTGATTTTTTTGTTTGGCTATAAAATATATATTTCTTAACAAAATTTGTTGAGAAACTTGTAATTTAACTCACTTGTTATATATATATATATATATATGTATACCCACACAGACATAAAAATCAATTTTCTTGATTTTCTGTTGACCACTTTGCTGCAAGTGAAAAATTTCAAAGTTCAGAATGACTTTTTTCCAACTGTTCCAATGTCATTTCTCTTTACCTGTGGTTAAATCCCAAAAAAGAAACATGTTGAATTACACAATCTGAAAAAATTGCTCAAAGACTACCAATATGCATCTAGAATTATTTGGAAGGAAAAAATAGAATCAGCACGAATATACCCATGTTAAAAAAAATAGCAAAAAATATATATTTTTAAATCAAATTTGGTATACATGTCTAAAAAAAAATCCAAAAATACAACTTGAAAGTGAATGATTTGAAAATTAGACAAATACGTGCATTTTTACCCGTTGAAACTTGTGATCATTATCTCACACTCTTTCAAGTTGAATTTTTGGATGAAATTTTTTATAGGTCCTCATTATGGAGATCATGAGGGATATAACCATGAGCATGTACCAAGTGGACAATCACACAAAGCCCCCATAGGTCTATTTGTTATTGCTTATACGTTAAATGACCCATTTTTTATATCAATACACATAAAAGAGCCTATTTTACAATTTTCACATGGAACCTTGTCAATTTTTATCAAATTGAGTATCGGCCTTGGAGATCAAGTATACCAAATTTATAGTTCAAATATATATTTTTTTTTGCTATTTTTAAAAATAGATATGTTGTTAGGAGGTATGTTAGAGAGCTTCACTAATATATATATATAGATATATAGATATATTACATAATTTAAATATAAAGTACTTGGGAGTAGATTTATTTGGTTTCATATTCTATTCTACACTGAACACTAACACAATCATGATCAATTACACTCGAAGCTCAAACGCAAAGAGAAAGAAATATATTTACAAAATTGAGGAGAAAACTTATCCTGACCAGCTCAATGACATGCAAGCCCATATGGAAGAAAGCTAAAGGCACATTTGACATTCTAGAGCAATTTAACTGCAATTCTTTCATATACACGTATCATATGTTTGTGTCATCAAAAAAAGGGACTAATGTGACATCTTATAGCAATCAAACTGCAATTCTATCATGTACACGTATTAGATCTGAGGGTCGTCACAAAAGGGGCTAATTTGGCATCTTTAAATAAGTTAAAATGCCTCTTCATTCCTTCATATATATAGTATTATCTGTATAAGGGCTATGCATCATCTTTATAAATGATATTCAAAATTTTGGAACATCAGTTCTCTCAGAGAGCCTAGGTCAGTACCGGCAAGATGCCGCCTCCGTTTCTTTTTCCTTTCGCCTTTTCTGCATTAGACATCCAAACACGACTTAACAAGATATTTAACGAGTAACGCTCATGTAAGGACCTAAAATAATATATTTAACGGTAAGTGGAGAAAATGCATTTTAAATTAAGCCAACGGTAAAAAAAAAAAAAAAAAAAACGGAGAAAATGCTTTAAGTCTTTACTCTAGGCCTTACAAGAGCATTAATGTAAATGTATCGCAAGGGGCTAGATATAAACAGATTCTTATTATAGAAACGCACCTCTATCTTGTAGTTCCAATCCTAGTATTTTCGCAAGGTCTGCTTTCTTAAGCCTAGAATATCCTTTCAATCCCTGTAGCTTTGCAATCCGCCTTAGCTTAACTACTGTCAGATAATCCACCACAGTAGGACAAGGAAGCGGTTTCACCATCTCAGTATCCGTCATCCAATAATCTTCCTTAGTTGTAACGAGTGTTGTATCATCATGCAATTTAGCCAAACAATTATCAAGACTACTCAACTCTTTAGTCCCCTCAAGGGCTGTCTTCTTCTTCTTCGTCGTCTCCTCCTTGATCTTCACGTTTGCATTCCACTGCCTCTTGAGTTTTGCTTGAGAAGATGAATCTAAACCAAGCTCAAGCAAGAGACATTGTTCCTTTGGAGATGAGTTTAAATTGGAATCATTAACAGCTACTTCAACCTTCGGTGCTATATTTGGAAGTTGTTTGCTTTGCTTTTTCTTCATTTGTGGGGTGGTTGTGTAACTTGCGTTTTCTTTTATTTGATTCAGCAGCTCTAGATGTGAGTCTGCTGATGCGTGTTCAGTATCAGAAAGACTGGCATCTCGTACCTCCACTTTCACGGAATTTGTTATTCTGTTATCCTCATTCTTCCAAGATAAGTTTCGAGTGTTGATATTGTTGGGAGCAGCATCGGGTACTTTCTTTAGTTTTGGATTTGTGTTGGACTCTTCGTTTGCTTCTTCTAACGCGCCTGATCTGGATTCTATAGTTTTATCTGCAAGCTGGCCGAAGTTTGGAATAAACAACTAATTAACATTGAAGAGATATATAATTTATTCCCATGCATATGAAGAAAATTATTTACAAGCTAGCTATTTTGGGAAAGAAATAAGATATGATAAACAACTGCGAGTGGTTCTCCCCAATTTTAAATCTGCTGTGAAGGGGGTTGATTCCACAGCCTCTCAAACTTGAGACGTGATTGATAAATGAAGTGCTGGTGTCTAGTGATGTAACTAGCAGAAGAGAGTAACATGACAGGGTTTATGTTGAAATTACAGAAGGATGGGAACCCGTTTATTTATACCGTTTTATTTGTAGTTCTTACAAGAATTGGTGAACAAGAGGTCTAATTAAGATAATTAACCAGAAAGGTGAACAATAATATAAGAGGTACCCATAATATCTCCCAACTAATAATATCCCATTGATTAAGGGATGAACACCCCTAAAAGCACCACCACCAACCCCCATCCCCACCCTCCCACACCAATACACACAAAAAATCTTTGACTTCCAGATCTGAATCAGGTTTGCAACCGACTTGCGAAGGCTCCTCAACCACAGACAAATCAAGGACACCATATGACGCGTTGGAACACGTGTGATAATGGTCGTCATATGCAACGGTGATGGGGCCATAGGGGGGATGGCACACCAAAGGGTATACGACCAGAGACTTCCACATTCTTGGCGTGGTCTTGCCAAGTACTTTTCACATTCATGCCACATAATATCATGCTCTGATTTCAATTCAGAAACTGCTTGGTTACACTTGTCAACTTGAAGCGGCACTCTTCGTACCAGGCAGCTATGAAGAACCCAAACCTGTAACCCTACACCTAGTTGCACCAATAAAAGCCTTGTCCTACCATATGGTTCCTCACTCCCCCCGCCCCCCTCCCCCCCAAAAAAAGGCGAAGACTAGCCCACTTTCTCAATAGTCTTGTAACATTGTCTTCAGTCCAACGAATTCCTCCCCAAAATCGAGAAAACGGGAGGACGTGGGGGTGGAAACGACATAACGGAGAGGCGGTGCCTGCAAACTTGTCTGACACCTGAAGGCTGGCTGAATTTAACAGTGGGGAATGGGATGGGGTCCTTAGGACCGACGGCTTTATCAAGGCAGAAACTAATTGCCAAGATTTGTGCGGCCCCCACGGATGGTGAGAGGCAATTGACTGGGAGGATACGAGACTGATGAACGAGGCATTGGGCAGGTTGTTTACAGGGGTCATGGTAACTCAGTGGAGCTGGTGAAACTAGCGGGTGAGGGTTGGGTGACGAGATGATTGGGCAGGTTGTTTACGGGGGTCATGGTAACTCAGTGGAGTTGGTGAAACTAGCGGGTGAGGGTTGGGTGGCGAGATGAGAGAGCTGTGACCCATGACGCTCGGTGATGGCAATAGGCTCAAAGAAGGGCTTCTTGCCTTCCGCTTAGATCCTTAGTGGGGAGACAATTTGATGGAAATGGGTCCCATTTTAGGGATTATCTGTCATTGTTATTTTCTTTTAGTTTGTTACGGTGGCGGATCCAGGATTTTAGTCCGACAGGGGCCAAATCGATTCAAAAAAAATTTTAACCCTAACAAATAATCAACTCATAAAAACCAACAACCGATAGAACATAAATACTGAATATGCCAAAATTTCATATCAATTCATCCATACATAACCAGAAATTGCAAATACAAAGAGATTGTTTACAATATTCCCCTACGTGGCTTCATATTTTGAAAATATTGAATGATATCTTCCGTATCAACATTTTTGAAGATATCCTGTTCAATTTACGTCACCAAGCAATCATTTGTAAAATCATTCCCATTCGGTTACGTAATGTACTCTCCACGATTTTCATTGCGGAGAATGCTCTTTCCATGCTTGCAGTTGCAACCGGCAATGTCAAGGCAAGTTTTATAAGAAAGTACACTAATGGAAATAACCGATCCCTCTGCGTTTCAACCATTTTTTGAGCAAGAGCACTAATCCCTTTCAAATCTTTGCATTCTTCCTGATCACGCACACTATATATATAATTTTCAAGTTGTTCCCCAATGACTGTGAGTTCAATCGGATCAAAATCATTCGGATAAAACTCCGTAAACCAAACTAATCTTGCCACATCAAATTTGAAGTATATACTTGGATCAAGACATGCCATACTGTGTTCTAAAAGGCCCGCCTAGGCTTGAGAGAAACGCATCACCTACGCCTTATTCTTGGTAAAAGGCTTAAGGCACACTTTTTTTTTTAAAACAAAGGATTAGTTGACAAATATTGGTTATGGAGCATGAATATGAGAAAGATGGCTACCAAACATATGGATATATTTTCAAAATTCAAGGTATGTATTATTTTATTATATTACTAGCCTTAGAATAATTAAAATAATAAAAAAAGAAAAAACGCCTTTTTACGCCTAGGCTCCTAAGGCTTGGGCTTGACCTCTACGCCTCGACCACGCCTCGCGCCTTTTAGAATCTTGGCCATACATAAAAGTAACTCTGTATTCACCTCATTAAACCGATGGTTCAACTCCTGTAGTTGCATATCTATCACCGAATAGAGCAATTCAACCTGATAGTGATGAAGATTTGTCCTCTCTTTGACGTTTCGACGTGATCTTCCGCTGGTCACAAAACAATCTTCCATATTTATGATTACAATGTCATGTGTACTACAAAATGAAGAGACTATTTTCAACAACTTATCCCATCCATGCTCCCTCATTTTTTGTAAACGCATCTTAGCTATTCCAACAAGATCCATTGCATTCACAATATCTTGATCCCTCTGTTGTAGTGATTGCGACAAGTCATTGGTAATCCCCAAAATTGCTTTCATTAATTGCAATTTGAACACAAAATCAAAGCACTGCAAATAGCTAATCATATCATATGCTTATATTCTCTGAGTACCTACATCACCATCAACTTGAACCACCTCATGTACACCAATCACAGCAGAGAATAAATGATCTAAACTCAAAAGTGTACCGTAATGTGAACCCCACCGTGTGTCCCCTGCCCGTGTGAATGCTTCTTTTGGGTTTAAACCACGACCCGTCTCCCAATCACCAGTGTATATTCCTTCAAGTATATCATCATACTGTTTCATCCGAAATATATCTCTACGCTTGCAAGATGCTCCAACAACATTCGACAAAATTAAAACTTTGAGAAAGAAAGAACCAATTGTGTTATGATTGTTTGCGACCGCTACCAATGCCAACTGTAGCTGATGAGCAAAACAATGAACGTAATAAGCTGAACTGTTTTCCCTTAGAATCAAACTCTTCAGCCCATTGAACTCCCCTTTCATGTTGCTCGCCCCATCATAACCTTGCCCACGAATACTTGACATACTCAACCCATGTTTCAAGAGAAGTAACTCAAGGTTAGTTTTAAGTGTTACAGATGTAGTGTCAAGGACATGTACAGTGCCAAGAAAACGTTCAACCACATAGCCTTTTTTGTTCACATAACGTAAAGTCACGGCCATTTGCTCCTTCACAGAGATGTCGCGGGACTCGTCAACTAGTATGGAGAATACCTCATCCCCAATATCTTGAATTATGACTTTGGTGGTCAAAGCGGTGGCGGCATTAATGAGCTCTTTCTGATTTGATGGGACTATCAGCTGGTGGTTTTCAGGGACATTTTTCAACACAACTTTGTTGATAGCTTCATTTTGCTCGCAAGGAACTGTAAAAGTTGCAGAAAATTACCCCGGTTAGATGACCCCACCGATTCATCATGCCCTCACATCGGCAAACCTTGACGTAGTAAGTACTTAAGGCAATTCAAGGATGCAGTCAGACGGATGCGATAATCAACTCTTGTCTTATCTGAATGGCTAGACAAAGACACTTCGATGTGTTGATCTTGTTTCATCAAGTCATCACAAGCATTCATGCATTTGTTATGACTACTTGAATGGGGACAACATGATCTCTAAACACTTGTTTCTTTTTCCAATTTGAAAAGCCTCCTCTAACAAATACACCACCACCCCCTTGCCCCCCTGTATTTGGTCGGAACAAATAGCAAAACAAACGAAACGCAGCCTCCTTTGCCACACTATACTCTAACCATCTCCCAAACTCCTCAAACCATGACGAAATAAATCTACGTTTGTGTGTTCCAACTTGTATCCATGGGAAATTGTGATTTGTTGGTTGGCAAGGGCCCCTGGTAAGATATGTTCGACGAACTAACTCCATTTGTTTAGAATCACCATATTCTGATATAGATTTCCTCAAACCGGGATCCGATGGTAGTTCATCCAAATTGACCCCAATATTAGGTGAGTGTTGGGGCTGTGCGGTTTGTGCCACAATTTGGGGTTGAACTTCTTGATGAAGAAGATTATCGGACTCCACATTGGGAGATGATTGAACCTCAGCTTCGGATACAGCATGTGTGTTGTCTCCTCTTTTTCGTTTAAAAAATTTCTCCATGACTTCCTATTTAAAAAATACCACATATTTTAGACTACATTTATCACCACATATTTAAAAAATAATAATAAGGGCATATATGTTTGGGACACAAATTACAGAAATTTGACTTTTTTCCCCAAATTACAGAAATTACACAAAAATAAGGGCATATATGTGTTTGGACACAAATTACAGAAATTCCACAAATTATACAAATTACAGAAATAAGGGTATATATTTTTCATACAATTTCTCCAATAATCATACATACAAAAAATCATACATTTTCTCCAATAATCATACATACAAAAAATCATACATTCAATCAAAACCCTATATTTTTTGTATTAATGGTATGGTATGGTACACAAAAATCATACATACAAACAAAAATCATACACAAAAATCAGATTAAGGTTAATAAAAAATACCTGATGAGATGAGTTAGTAGTTGCTGGTGACCGGAACGCCGGAGGGGCTGGGCAAGGGGGAGGATGGAGGAGAGAGGCGCTCAGGCGGATGGCGGGGGGGGGCTGGACAGGGGCAGAGGGGCTACCGCTGGAGTCGACTGGACGGAGAGGAGAGGGACGGAGTGTGAGAAAAATTTATCAAGTAAAAGAAAATAAATGAGAGAAAGGAGAGAGACCGATCTTTAGTTTAGGTTTAGAGTTTTAATTAATTACAATCTTATACCCTCAGTTTTGAAAATAATTGTAGTTATACCTTAAAGTATGAAATTTTACCAAAAAACCCTATATTTTTCTTTTTTTTGCAAAAACTGAACCGGGGCCACCGCCCCCCTTGGTCCTCACGTCCATCCGCCCCTGGTTTGTGATGTCATTATATTTTCTTTTGCTTTAGTATTCAGAGGTAGGAGTAGTAAAGGCTATTAGGGGCATTTTTATAATTAGAATATTAGCTTAAAGCTTAAGCTACTCCTCCGCTTTAAATACCCATGTTAGCGTCATTTGAGGTAGACTCCATTTTGAATATAAAAAATCTCTTGATTCTCTCCTTAAGACATTGTTTTGGTTTATATTTTAGGCCATTGACGTGTAGTTTACATCAAATTGGCTAAGACAAGGGAAGGCGGCAAGGCCGTGACCTACAACTGAAAGAACCCACGACGGCATAGATGCTTGGCGGTGGACTGATATGGGGGGCCACATGACAATAGGGGTAGGTTTGGAGGCGTCATCTGGCTCCTCCGAGCTTTTCCCATAGCTCATGCTCACAACACTATTATGACTTACACGTCAACAACTACAATAGATAGCTTATTACAATGAGATGGGTGTTAAGAATCAAACATCAGGCATTAAATCCAATGGTGTCCCATAAAAGCTTAATAAATTAGATGAAGTGGAGAGATTAATGGAAGTTAGGTCGCATTATGGGGAACTTGGATGGATGAAATTACTGTGTTTTAATATTTGTATGGTTTTTATTAAAAGTGCGTTTATTTAACCACAATGTGTAGTGTTGATTGTATTTCCTTTACTATAAATACCTCACTTCACCAATGTAATCATCCAAAAACAAGCCAAATAATAAATATTTAGGGTTCGTTTGGTTGTAAAGTGGGCAAATGGCCTGAATGGCAAATTTTTTCATGGCATGGAAAAATTTTCCATGACAAATCCTATGGCAAAAAAGTTGGGATTGTTTAATAACATCGATTTTTGAGGTGGTAAAAAAGTGAGATGTTTGATAGAATTAATGATAAAAGTGTCGAATATAAACAAACTGATATATAAATAAATGGGTTTTAAACAAAAAAATAGTTTCTAAAAAAACAATTTGAACAAAAAAAAACTTGTAACGAAAAAAGCAGTTCTTAGAAAAGTTGTTTTTAACAATAAAATATTTTTTGATGAAAAAAAAAATTAACAATAAAAAAATAAAACAGTTTTGACAAAAATATAACAGTTTTTAACGAAAAACTGTTTTAACGAAAACAGATTTTAGTGAAAAACTATTTTTTTTAGAAAAATAGTTTTTTTTAAAAAGCAGTTTTTAGCCCAAAAAATAAAAAACATTAAAAACAGTTTTTAACACAATAAAAAATGTTTAACTAAGAAAAACAAGTTTAAAAAAAATCATAGGGATGGCAGATATGTGGAAAAACTTTGCCATCCTGTATAAGTAAGCAAAATTTGTCCACAAATTTGCCAAAAGGATGACAAAAAATGTATGTGAACATGGTATCCATGCAAAATATACAGTGAAAAGTAAGGGTTATCAAACACAAAATGGTGGGCAAAACCTTCATTCACCACCATTTTTCACGTTTGCCACGGCAAATGTAGCCTATCAAACGAACCCTTAAGGCTTTAGTTGAGTATTCTTTCGAGTATCTTTCTTATTGGCGTGTGCTTCTCTTTTGAGTAAGTTTCTTCTTCTTGTGAATATTAGAATTTGTGTACTCTAATTTTCAACAATTGGTATAAGAGCGGGACGGTCAAGGATCGGTCTTAGTGAGTTTTCTTAAGTCGTGAGAAGTTTGTATTTTGCAAGTTTGTATCTTTAAATCAAGCTTGTTCAGTATTATTGAAATCTTACCAACACGATGGGTGACGTTGGAGGAATAAAGAAGGTCAACAACCATAATTACAATACGTGGGCAACATGTATGATATCTTACCTAAAAGGCCAAGATCTTTGGGAGGTCGGCGGCGGTGGTAATGAAGTTACGCAGCCGGAAGAAGATGCCAGTGGCACTTTGCGTAAGTGGAAGTGACGTAAACTACACAACAATAGCCCAAAACAAAACAAACACCAACTCTAGAGAGAGAAACTCGGAATGTCTTATATTAAAAGATGAAGAAATGTCCTCAAATGAGGAATACACGGAGCATTTATATGGGGAGAATTGCTTGCTAACAAAGTAATTACCTAAATGACTAAAAGGGGCAAGCATTAACAAAAATATACCTAATTAGTCCTAAATATACTTGGAGACCAATTAAAGAAATAAAAGAAATAAAAGCACTAAAATAAAAGGACAGAATAGAATTAAAAGGAAAATAAAATGGGATTCCCATCACTCTCCCTCCTCAAAAAGAGTTCGTACACGAACTCAAAGAAGAATGCCCACTGAGTCAGGATCCAAAATGGTAATCACCGCATGTCGAGGAAGCTCTTCGGACTCGTCAAGATACTCCGGTAGGTGCTCCATCGCTAAAAGGTCACGGGATGTGGAAGAGAGCACTCTGAAGCTCGATGCCACAATTGTGGTGCGATGCGAGGGTAGTAAAGGTGACAGGAATAGTGGTAGAGGGAGCCATCACTGAAGGAAGAACAAAAGCAGGGACCGACGGAGGTGCAGCTCGGGAGGATGGTGGAGCTGCTGGCGCTATGCGAAAAGCCTCGACCTTGATAGCATACTCCACCGCCTTCAGAAAGGTTGGTATCTCTCGTAATCCCAGATCACGCTGAATGTATGGCTGGAGGCCCAAAATATAGTGGCTAATCTGCTAATCCTATCTCGAAAAGACGAGCCCTGGTGCAAAGAAACTGAAACTGCTCGTTGTTACTCCACCACACTAGATGTCTCTTGTCGGAGGGACTGGATTCAAGCAAAAAGGTCGCGCTCGTATGTCGGCCGCATGAATGAGGCTTGTAGAGCGGCCTTTAGCTCTGATCAAATTTGGATAGAGGGTAGCCTTACTGCAGTCCGTCAATAGCAAAGATCATTCTACCAAACTCGAGCGAATCCCTGAAATTTTGTGGCAGCAAGGAAAACACAAGAGCGGCCTTAAACCCGCTTGTAATAAAAAACTGTCTACATAGAAGCCAACCAATCCATCATGTCATCGGAGGAGATCGTCCATCGAACAGAGGAGCATCGATGGGTATATCCATGTAGAGACTTCAAGAAAGTGGATGCTCACCACAGTAAAAGCACTGGCGGTCTCATAATGGTGCGAAGCGATGAGCGTCGGGTGGAGGATGAGGTATACATTCTAAGACACTATAGCGGGCGCCTCCCGCATCGAAAGATGTGGAAGAATCAGTAGAGAGAATGGAGAGTTAGTGGAAAGGGGTGTGATGTGATGGGGAGGTGGGTGGGGACGCAAACATGGATGATGGGGTCAGGAGCCTAAAATTTCAATATATCCACCGAAGTCATAAGGTTGTCGATGGTGGTTTAATGGGGCGGAAGGGTATGATGGCCGGAAGGGGCTGGGGTCCGGTGGTTGTTCAAAGAACTCGGGTTGATTGCCGAAATTTTTAAATATTTGGTCATGCCTAGGTCGCCAAAAAATTTGAAGGAACCGGGTTGGCCGAAGTGGGCAGAAGAAGGGTCGAGGGGGTTGGGGCTCCGAAAATTGTCGTGGAGCCCGGTTAATCCGAATGAGGTGGGCAGGGGTAGTTCTCCGAGTAGGCCGGGAGAATCAAATCCTCCGGGAGGGTCAGGTTCTTGAACATGGCCAAGGGATTATTATCGGTCCATGTTATCGGGGAGTTCGGGTCCTTGTGAAAAGGCGGGGAGTTCTAGAATCTCGGCATTTCTGGGTAGGCCAAAATTCACTCCGAGAGCGGGTCAGTAGGGGTTTTTGTCGTAGGCAGGGAGACCGAATCGTCCTAATTTCCTGAGGTGGTCGGGAATTCTAGGTTGATAGCACGGGTCAGAAGATCCAACATCACCAGGGAGGCCGGGACCTTCTGAAGTTGCGGAGATTTCTGAATCGCCGATGTACACGAGGAGTTCGAGTTCTCCAGTTTGGCCGAGGACTGCGACCGTATCAATGGGACCGAGAAAGCCAGAAAAGTCAACGGAGGTGGGTCGCCAAGATGTTTCGTAAGTTTCGAAATTTTCAGTATCCCTGACCTGTCTAGACCAGCTGCCGATAAGTTCCTTTCCACCTCTTCGAGAGGGTGACTTGTTCTCGGTAGGTGGTTGTCTATGGTGAGGAGGCGGAAGAGAGAATCAAATTTCTTGTCAAATTGTTGTGCTATGTCATCAGGGAGCCATTGAGAATGTAGCGTACGATTTGTTGAATATCTATATACCGATATACCAATACACTAATGTTGGAGCGACACCCGCTCTAATATCAATTTGACGTAAACTACATGTCAAAGGCCCAAAACAAAATAAACACCAACTCTGGAGAGAGAAACTAAGAATGTCTTATATTAAAAATTGGAGGGATGTCCTCAAATGAGGAGTACATGGAGTATTTATATGAGGAGAATTATTTTCTATCCAAGTAATTACCTAAATGACTAAAAGGGATGAGCATTAACAAAATATACCTAATCAGTTCCAAATATGCTTGGATAGCAATTAAAGAAAGAAAAGCACTAAAATAAAAGGAAACAATAGAAATAAAAGGAAAATAAAATGGGAATCCCATCAGGAAGATCAAAGTAGGTAAAGCTATGTTTGCCCTTAAAACCGTTGGAGCATATTTGGAAAGCCAAAACACCGAAAGATGCTTGGGATACATTCGTTGCACTTTTTTTTTAAAAAGAACGATACAAGACTGCAACTTTTCTAGAACGAGTTGTTATCGGTTGTATAATGTTATATGGCGAGTGCTCAATATTTTCACAAGGAAAAATCAATATGCAGTGAAATTTCTGAATTATATCCTATTGTTACTATTGGGGAAACCAGAGGTAAAAAAATAATTATCCATGGTTCGAGGCACAAATACCGAGCCTTTGTTGTCGTTGTACAAGGATGGCCGACTCAAACATCACTTGTTGAGTTTGAAAATTTGCTTTCAGGCTCACGAACCAATGGCCAAGGAAATGGGAGGGATATCGCTGAAGGGTGAGGAGGAAGCGCTTTACACCAACAAAAACAAAGGCGACTTCAAGTAAGTACGCTGGAGGTAAATCTAAAAAGTATGGTGACAAGGCAAAAGGTCATGAAGACGAGGGAGGCTCTCGTCCAAGAGAGCTTCAACGAATCGTGGCAACAATAGTCAGTCTAAGCAAAATAGAAAAATTTGGCAAATGTTACAACTGCGGGAAGAAAGGCCATATAGCGAAAAATTGTTGGTCGAACAAAAGGTCCACCGAGAGTAATGTTGCTACTTCCAACACAAAGGAGAAAATTGAAGACGATTGGGACGCCGAAGCATCTCTCGCTATGGAGGAAAAGGAGTTAGCGCTCACAGTAGCAATGCATGAACGAATTAACTACGAGAATGATTAGATCATCGACTCTGACTGCGGTGATAAACAGAAGCTACAGAACCTGATTGATTACAAGGGAGGTCGTGTGGTGGTGACAGTTAACAACTCAAAGTTACCGATAGCCCACATCGGTAAAACAATAATTGTTGTCCGATAAAGTCCTAACCAGATGCCTCTTAAAGATGTCTACCATGTTTCGGGTATGAAGAAAAATCTATTTTCAGTGGCGCAGTTGACATCGTCAGGCCACTATGTCTTGTTCGGTCCACGAGATGTCAAGGTGTATCAAGACATCAAGATCTTAGGGATGTGGACAATGAAGGGATGACGATTGGAGTCAGTCTATATAATGTCAGCAGAGTGCATATCTGGACAAAATAAGGAGGAACGAGACAGTAGATTTATGGCAAATGAGATTGGGCCACGTTAGCTATCACAAGCTATGTATGATGATGAAGAAGTCCATGCTTAGGGTCTTCCTCAACTTGATGTGAGAAAAGACACGATCTGTGCGAATGTCAGTATGGTAAGGTGCAGCAATTATCATACAAAGAATTGAAGTTCAAAGCAAAAGAACTATTAAAGTTAGTTCACTATGATCTGTTTGCGCTGTCAAACAACCATCAATTAGTGGAATTCGGTACACGGTGACATTCATTGATGACTTCTCCTGTGGGTTTTCTTTATGAAATAAACATACGACACATTTCCAAGTTTAAAGAGTT
The DNA here is from genome assembly GCA_949130495.1 of Sambucus nigra. Classification (NCBI taxonomy): domain Eukaryota; kingdom Viridiplantae; phylum Streptophyta; class Magnoliopsida; order Dipsacales; family Adoxaceae; genus Sambucus; species Sambucus nigra. The sequence goes on from OX422216.1 coordinate 185,005,602, forward strand.
TAGAGAAATAGTTGAATGAGAAGTGGGAAAGAAGATTATTTGTCTAGACACAGATAATGAAGGAGAATAGACCTCCAATGAGTTTTCTCGGTTTCTACGAGACTGCCGAATACATCATCAGTTCACTTGTGCCAACACGCCATAACATAATGGTATAGTGGAGAGAAAGAACCGACATCTTGCAGAGATTTGTTGGAGTATGCTAAATGCGAAGAATGTACCAAGAAGATGTTAGGCTGAAGCCATGAGTACCACAGCCCATGTGAACAACATACTTCCCCAACTAAGGTTAGGATTTGTTTCACCCTTTGAAGAATTGTGGGATATGATACCTACAGTCAGTTACTCTCAGGTGTTTGGCTGTGTATGCTATGTATTTGTTTCAAGTCATTTATGTAGCAAGTTTGACAAGAAAGCAGTTAGATGTATCTTTGTGGGATACGACTACCAGAGAAAAAGGTGGAATGTTGTGATCCTGCCAGTGGAAAGTGCTACACATCACAAAATGTGGTGTTTGACGAAGTATCTTCATGGTGGTCCCTACATAATGAGGAGTTGCCAAATTCAAAAGAAATTGAAAATAGGTTGCAACAGAATATTCGCATGATGAACTTGAAGATTCGCAAATCTAACTTGAAGATTCGCACAAATCCAATCGAGTTCAGATGAACTTGAAGATTCGCACAATGGTAATGATCCTTGGAAAACTGGTATGTATCAACAACCAGCCGGAGAAGATAAGCCTAGTGAAACAAAAGACCTAACTCCACAATCACAACTCAGAAGGTCAACGAGTATCCGAAAGCCAAATCCCAAATACGCCAACGTAGCCATAGCAGAGGAACTTGCAAAAGAACCTGAGATGTTTGAAGAAGCATTGCAAAGTTCCGAGTGGATTAAAGCTATGGAAGAAGAAATCACTGCGCTAGAATAAAATCAGACTTGGGATCTGGCGTCAATGCTAAGAGATGTGAAACCCATACCCTGTAAATGGGTTTACAAGATAAAGCGTCGTCAAGATGGACCAATCGAGAGATACAAGGCTCCACTGGTGGCTGGAGTCTCTCAGCAGTATGAACTAGATTATGATGAAATGTTTAGTCCAGTGGTGAAGCTTACAACTGTACGAGTCTTGCTAGCAATGTGGCTATCAAAGATTGGAACTTGTGGCAAATGGATGTGAAGAATGCTTTTCTTCATGGGGAGTTGGATCGGAAGATCTATATGATTCAATCAATGGGGTTTAAGAACAAAGGTCATCCCGAGTTCGTGTGTAAGCTGAGAAAGGCGCTCTACGGATTAAAGCAAGCACCAAGGGCGTGGTATGGTAAGATTCCAAATATGTTACTCAAAGTGGCTATTCAATAACAACTCAAGATTCCAGCTTATCAGTCAAAGTCAATGGAGGAAAGATAGCTAGTGTGCTATTATATGTGAATGACTGGTGACGACGAGACAGAAATTCATCAAACAAAAGAGAATTTGTCAGTTCGCTTTCAGATGAAAGAGCTTGGACAACTTAAGCACTTTCTTGGACTAGAGGTTGATCGCACACAAGAAAGGATATTTCTGTGTCACCATAAATATACACAAGATTTGTTGCAGAAGTTTGGGATGCTTGAATGCAAGCCAATCTCAACGCCGATGGAACCGAATGTCTAGATGTGTGCACATGAAGAAAGAGACTTGGAAAATGCAACGACGTATCGATAACTGGTAGGTAGTCTAATCTAATTGACCTTGACTAGGCCTGACACCTCTTATGCAGTTGGTGTGATGAGTCGGTATATGCAAAATCCAAATAAACCTCATTTGGAAGCAGTAAGGCGAATACTAATATATGTGAAGAGTACAATTGACTATTGTCTTTTGTACAAGAAAAGTGACAACTACAAGTTATTTGGTTATTGTGACACCGACTTTGTAGGAGATCATGACAACAGAAGATCAACTATCGGGTATGTGTTTAAGCTTGGTTCAGGAACGATTTCTTAGTGCAGCAAAAGACAGCCGACTGTATCCTTGTCAACTACGGAAGCAGAGTACAAAACAATATCAATGGCATCTCAAGAGAGTGCATAACTGATACAACTGATAAATAATTTACATCAACCAATAGATTATGCAGTTCCGTCATACTGTGACAACCAGTTGACAATTCTTTAGCAGAGGTGCACTATCTTTTTATTAGAGAAAAGGTTTCTATAAAAAGAGATTGAGATGAGACGGATCAAGACAAATGATCAAGATGCGGACTTGTTCAAAAAAGGTTCTAGTACTGGCAAGTTGAAAAAATTTCGTTGTGAACTGAATGTGGTGCAAATAAGAAGAGCCAATGTTGAGGGGAAGTGTTAAGAATCAACATCAACCATTAAACCCAATGGAGTCCCATAAAAGCTTCCTAAATTAGGTGAAGTAATTGGAGAAATTAGTGGAAGTTAGGGTACATAATGGGCAATTTGGATGGATGAAATTAATTTTTGTTTTAATATTTATATGGTTTTTATTAAAAGTGTGTTTGTTTATTTAACCATAATGTGTGGTGTTGATTGTATTTCCTTTACTATAAATACCTCCCTTCACCAATGTTTGTAATTTTCCAAAACCAATCCAAGTAATAAACACTTGACGCTTTAGTTGAGTATTTTTTTGAGCATTTTTCTTATTCGTGTGTGCTTCTCTTTTGAGTAAGATTCTTCTTCTTGTGGATATTAGAGTTTGTGTGCTCTAATTTTCAACAACACGAAGGTGTTTATCTATAGGCCTAACAAGTCTTAACGGATAAGACATTTAACTTAGGTAAATAACTCGAAAGGTAAATTACACCAAACCCCCCTCAACTATCTCAGGTTTGCGAGTACACCTTCTCAAGAAAAATACTCGACAAACTCACCCCCTCAACTATCAATTCATTGCACTTAACCCCAAAAACCGGGTTCCAACCTATTTTGGGTCTACATAGACAAAAAACCTTGAAATAAATTAAAAATCCAAACGCATTTCAAAATTTTACCCCGCCCCCCCCCCCCCCCCCTCCTCTCCTCACGATTCGCCTCCCACCATCTTCACCACTTCACCAATCGCCCCTACCACCTGCACAAACAACTCTCCATATTTATATCCGGGTATTCACAATCAGCTCACCAAAAAACACGGAAGACCTCATTATTTTTGCCATCTCTCTCTACAATTCCACCCATATGGAGACCACAACAACAAAACAAAACATAATCTTCCGATCCAAGCTCTTGGATATTAACATCCCCAAACACATCTCTTTATGTGCTTACTGTTTCGAAAACATTTCCAACTTCAGCTCCCGCTCGTGCTTGATTAATGGATCAAACGTTGAAGTCTATACCAACGCCAACGTTGAGCTTATTTTCGAAAGGTCGCATCTGGACTCAACAAACTTGGAGTTAACAAGGGAGACACAATCATGATTTTGCCCCCAAACAGACCCAATTTTGTTTTTTCATTTCTAGGGGCATTTTACAGAGGAACCATATCCACGATGGCTATCCCGTTTTTCACATCAGTGACAATGTTTAAAAAGGCGTAAGGCAGAGGCGAGGCGTAAGTCTCCATGCGCATTGAGGCGTGAGTCTCAAAATTTGAAAAATTAATAAAATATTATAAAAACAATTCCAATAAATCACAAAAATAATGTAACATAACACTTTTCACCAAAAAGATCTAGATTGATATCACTAACACTAAAATAGGTCTGATATCACCAACATAAATTAGTGTATCATCATCAAATAATTAATTATTTAGTATATGTTGTTGATTAAAAAGAATATTATAATATAATTTATGAATTAGTTGTACATATAATCATAATACAAATATATATATATAACATTAACATATATTAATTATAATATATTAATACTAATCAATAAATATATTCTTGTATCATCACCGAGTAATTAATTATTTAGTTTATATTGATTAATAATTTTGTATGAAAAAACTATACGAAAATATTTTACAAATTACATAACCAAATTAGTACATATATATCTATATTTATTCAAAGTACAAATTGAACAAATCTAAGGGAATGTTTAAAAACTAATTTATTTAGTATCATATATATAACAAAATTGGTACATAATCAAATTGGTGCACATATATCTCCAGAGTGTGCATATATACCAAGCATCTATCTATCTATCTATCTATCTATCTATCTATCTAAAATAACCAAAAAAATAAAATCATGATAGAAAAATTAAAAAAAAATATCCTTGTGCCTCAATGAGGCGAGGCGTTGAGGCGCATTGAGGGGTAAGCCTCTTTTTGGCCTTTGAGGCTTAAGCCTCAAGGCGGTTTTTCCTCATTTCGCCTTAAGGCGCGCCTCAAGGCGTAAGCCTCGAGTGATTTTTAAACATTGATCAGCGGAGATTATAAAACGGACCAAAGCCTCAAACACGAAGCTCAATGTAACTCAAGCTTGTTACGTTGATAAAGTAAAGGAATAAGCAAGTAAGGAGTGAATAAACTTGGTGGAGGTGGTAGGGGTGGTTGGTGAAGGGGTAAAGATGGTGGGAGAAGGATCGTGAGGAGAGAGAACGGGGGAGGTGAATTTTGAAATGGGTTTGGATTTTTTAGGGGGGTTTTAATTTATTTCAAGGGTATTTTTGTCCATTTAAACTCGAGGAGAGAAACTCTAGAAACAAAAGGATTTAAAATAAGGAGTAAAGAGGACAAACGGGAATGTGGTGAACTTGGAGAGTTGAGAGATACCTAGAAATTGATTATTTTCGATTTTTAGGCTCAATTATCCAAAAAGATGGAGATGTTAGTGATGATGTTCCTCATGGGCTTAAAGCAGCCTGGGATAAGTGGAGAAGTACTACCGGCGTATTGTGTGATAGACGTATACCTTTGAAATTAAAAGGAAATTTTTATAAGACGACCATTAGACCCGCCATGTTATATGGAACAAAATATTGGGCAACCAAAAAACAAAATGTGCAGAAAATGAGTAACGGATATGTGAATGCTAAAATGGATTTATGGTAAAACTCAAAAGGATAAAATTATAAATGAACAAATTCGTGAAACGGTAAAGGTAGCTTTTAAAGAAGATAAATTAGGAGAAAATCGACTTAGATGGTTTGGACACGTCAAGCGTACACCAATGGATACCCCCGTAAAGAAGAGTGATTTAGTTAGTATTGAGGGTAACGCACGCGTAGACCAATGGATGCGCCCCCATGTTACAATTAGTACGCCAACACTAAGCTTTTCTTGAAATTAAATACATGAGTCACGATTTGCAAAATGTATCTATGTAAGAAAAGATATTGGTCTTTGTCAAATAGGACAATTCGCAGCCAGCATAAATTCAAGAATTGTCATCCAACAGTCCAGAATCCTTGTAGCAACAATATTTTTATGGCAAATGTTGTAATTATGAACACAAATAAGGGTAAATAAAAGGCAATATTTTATTTGTGTATGGAAAAAGCGTCCCTCTCAACCTATATGAAAGGTTTATCCCCTCATGTTGTGTGTACCTTAATTGTATCTAAAAAATATGTTCCTTTTCCTCCAAGCTCTGACAATGAAGACGATGCTAAAATGATGCTTCTCAATGTAGAACATTGTGCTTCGGCCTCCTCTTTAATTAATTTTAAATCGTTGTTGCTAAGCCTTTTCTCTCCATTGCAACCATGGTTCAAAGTCAAGGTCGATACCGCGATGATACGACCGAGTTGACTAGGTATCGATGCCCACCGATCCGATTCCGGGTTACGAGTTGAGCTTTCAATTATTGATGTGAATCGACACTATATCGGTAATTTCTCGGTAGTATCGGTGATATAGCGGTATAATCGGCCCATATCGACGATATCGCAGTAGAATCGAGCCATATCGGCGATATCGCGTTGGAATCGGCCCATATTGACTATCGCGATGGAATCGGCCCATATCGGCGATATCGCGATGGAATCGGCCCATATCGGTGATATATCGGCCGAGATGGTATAAGTTACTAAGAATCAATCTCTCTCTCTCTCTCTCTCTCTCTCTCTCCAGTGTTGTGTTGGTAAGCGGGTTATTTTGGGGGGGTTACAAAATGCTAATTGTTTTTTGAATTTAGTGTGCTGTGTGTGGTGGGTTTAATTTAGTGCATTGTATATGTGCAAGTTTTTTTTTTTAAAGAATGCAAATGATCCAAATGTTATTTTTATTATTTTTTATAATAATGTTCCCAATGTTATATTTTAATATGTTATTATTTATAAAAAAAACGTAAATGTTATTCTTTTACAAACAAATATACAACTATAATTATTGTAAAAATAACATTTGTATCCTCTAAACATTTGTAAAAATAATATTTGCATCCTTTATGTAAAAATAACATTTACAACACAAGTAAAAAAAAATATTTGCATCCTCTTTGTAAAAAAATAACATTCCCATCAATTTAAAAAAAAAAACATTTGCAACCCAACAACAACAAAAAAATAACATTTACATTCCTTCTATAAAAAAATAGCATTTGCATCATTTTTTGTAAGAAAATAACATTTGCATCCTTTTTGTAAAAAACGATTGTAAAAAAAATGTAGTGTTTTGTCAAAATCACTCTTTGTATCCTCTTTGTAAAAAGATAACAATACTAAAAAAGATACATTTCTATCCTTTTTAGAAAAATATAACATACTTGAAAAACATATTTGTATCCTCTTACTAAAAATAATACTATGAATATAATAGTTGTATCCTCTTTGTAAAAAAAAAATATTATCCTCTTACTAAAAATGTGACATTTGTTTTTCTTTGTAAAAACATAATATTTGTATCCTCGGGAAAAAAAACATTGATTTATTATATAACATTGAATCTTGCAAGTTCGCAGCACGTCAATATAATCAATTGTACAATGTTATGCATATTCAAGGATAGTTTTAAACTTATCTGATTGGTCCACATTGTTAATCGTATTTTTTAAAAAATTTCTAGATTTTTTCGGAATTTTTTGCGCTCTCTAAATAGTGTATCTTTGCGTATCCCCCGATACCGTGACCGTTAGCGCGACCGAATTGAAAATCGAGTGGCCGATACCGGGACCGATACCGAGACTTTGAACCATGATTGCAACCAATTGCGTGTTGTGAAGAGGAATTTTTAAACAGAGGAGTTGAAGACTGTTCATTGTGAGCGGAGATTAGTAATAAGCGAATGTAATGAAAATACAGGATTAAAAACGGATTTTGTGACACATCTCTGAGCTATAGCACTGTGTCATACAAGCTAATGAAGGGGAAAGCTGGTTCACCTTCTCCCGGCCTTCTACAGCTGTTCGCCTCCTTTCAGGATTTAAATATAAGTCCGGAATTGGAGCTGAAGTAGTGAATTTTTTTGTGAGGTTTTCCTCCTTGGAGTGTCCAATTGTCAGTTTCTCAGCATTTAATCTGGAAGGTTGTATGATGTCAAGAGGCTGTTCATTGCAGAGAAAAGCCAATCACATTACATTAGTTTATCAAAGGTTCCCCCCCCCCCCCCCCCCCTCTCTCAACACACTTTTTTGTGTAGTTCAAACTATTAATTTTCAATTAGGATTGCTCAATATATCTCCTCCTTGGGGTGCCCATTGGCTAGTTTCTCAGCAATTAAATTGGAATTTAGAATGACACTCGAAGGCTGTTTATTTAAGACAAGAAAATCCACATTGCATTTCATTAGTTTATCAAAGCCACATCTCCCCCAAACACACACAAAACAAAAAAGCATACAGAAATTGAAACAGAGGACAGTATAATTCTTGGGGGAGGAAATAAAAGCAAATTACTCTGTCATGTTGCCTTTTAATGTAAGATAATTGATAAAAGATTTGTGTTGTCAAATGACTACTTTTATGGTTTTATGTAAATAAGCTAAATATATCATCAACTGGAAAATTATTTATCAACATATTTAATGTTTCTCATATTGATTCACATTTAGTTAAGAGTCTTGAAAGCGGTCTCTCCAAAAAATGTAGGTAAAGCGTACCTCCAAAAAATGGAGGTAAAGCTAAAGTGGGAGGGAGCCTTGTGCACTGGGTATAACCTTTTTTATATTGATGAGTGCAATTCAATAATTTATTTGCGTACAACTTACATTGATGAGGTGCAAATGCCAAGTAAAAGTGACATAACACGCCAATGGCACCCATTAAAAGAATAACTCCAGCACAAATTCTCTCACAAATGTATTGAACAAATAACCCCATTGGAGAATATGTAAATTTATAAGCCTATGAGAGGGAATATTCCCTGTAAGGTGCTAGCATCAGCAAGGTCATGAGTGTTGTCACCCATGTGTGGACAACACTAATGGTACCATCTAAAAGCTATTAGGCTAGCTATAATATCTAAGGACATAAAACATAACAAGTGTGACAAAAGCAGAAAAGTACAAGAATACCCCATATTTATTTACATCACTCCCCCTAAAAGAGAATTCCCCCACGAGCTCAAAGCGGGCACGCTCGGTCTTTGGGTACACTCGGGTGAGCCATGTCTATGCACGACAGGCTGGTCTGTTGTCTCCTCTATGGTGAGTGAGCGTAATCGACTTATTCTTCTTTTTCGGGCGATCCGTGACTCTATGCCCAACCCTTTGTACTCCCCTATGGAGCTTCCACGGGCCAAGTGACTTCTGTGACAACTGCGTGGGAGGGGGCTGGTATAGCTAGTCCTCGACGTGGATGGCGTACTCAATAGCTCGCTGAAGCGTGGGAAGCTCGCGGAGGCTCAGCTCATTACGGATACGAGGCTGAAGGTCATGAATATAGTGCCCAATGCGCTGTACGGAAACTCGAACTACTCCGTATAATCACAAATCATGATGGACTGCCTCAAACCCTGGAAGCGGATGTAACAACCCGAGGTCTTGGAGACGATAATTTATTTATTTCGGGAGAGATAAATAATATTTTATTGGAGAAATAATGAAATTGGCAATTGAGGTCAAAATTTGGAGTTGTTAGAAAGTGTCTCGAATGGAATTTCTGAGGGTACCATTGTTTTCGGAAGGGTCGAGAAAGTCGAAATGACTGTACTTGGGGTCTATTTGGGTTCCGAAATAAAATAGGACCGTTTGACTCGAATTAAAGTCACCGAGTCATTTAAAGTGTGTATTATCATTTAAAGATGTGTATTTTCGGATTTAGGCTTAAAAAGCCTACGGGAAATATTTCTCCCAAAAGAGAGAAAAGAGAAAAAGGAAGGAGAAAGAGGGAGAAAGGGGATTTTCCGGCGGATTCAGACCCTACGAACCCGAGGCAAGTGATTAAACTTGCTAAATAATTGTTGTGTACCATTTATTGCATGATTTGTGGATTGATTTTTGGGTTTTAGGTTTAAAATGTTAAAACCTAACTTTTGGGAAAAACTTTAGATTTGTAGTGTATATAATGGATTTAAGGTTAGAAATTAGTTTATATGTATTCTAGGCTGAATATTAATGTTATATTTGTGTTTGGGTTGAAGAGAAATGGAGAGAAAACCATTAGAATGATTTTTGGGTATTTTTGGCTACTCAAACAGTAGCCATTTTCGAGGTTCAGCAGGGCCGAATCGATTCGGCCCCCTAGCCGAATCGATTCGGAAATATGCAGATGCCCAGGTCTGAGTGACCGAATCGATTCGGACCCCTAGCCGAATCGATTCGGCCTGAGGCAGAGTCCCAGGTCTGATGACCCGAATCGATTCGCCTTCCTGGCCGAATCGATTCGCTGGGCCGAATCGATTCGGAATAAGCCCGAATCGATTCGGAAACAGGGCTTTTGAGGGAAAGTTTTTCTAAGGAGAATTTCTTTCCGTTTTATTCGAGGTTATCGATCGGGGATCTCTATAGGAGACGTTGGGAATATGTTTTGGAGACTTTTAGAGAGTTTCCCCCACAAGATATTATTGGAGTCATGTAGACTTAATTTGGGGATTTCCGATTAGAGGATTTGGTATCTTCTAAGTGGGGGAGCCCACTTTCTTTTGGGATGACTTTAAAGGATTCTTAAATGAAATGAACCCTAGTATGAGTGGATGTTTACTAATTCTATTTGATGTGCTTTTGGATATGGAAATATCCTTATTAATGGTCGATTGGGAGATATCTCACAATGTGAGAAATGCATTAAAGTGCAATAGGATATAGAACATCCCTAACTAAATTGTATTGAAAGGCAATTCGTTAGTAGAAGCGTCATGAGGGCTTCAAGAGAGAATTAGTATAGCATATACTAAGTGGGGGTAATGGGTGTGAGTATTAACGATTAGTGTATCATGATAGAGTATACTAAACTATGATGTAAATCAACTGCGCCTAAGTGCGTATTATAAACATGAATGTGATGTTTCAGGTATACCTTATAAAATGGTGTATCTTTATTATGTGGGATGTATGTATACCTTATATATGGTGTATATACATGTTAAGCATACCCCCTCCTTGCTATCATTGGGAAGTTTCGTGCGTTGAGGGTGAGCATCCTGACAAATATGCAGGGTGTGGATATTCCCCAGGTCATAGTCGTCCTTTGTGGTCAGAAAATGACATATATATATATATTTACTTATTTTGGGGGTGAGAGGTCGGGGTATGTGATGCTCTCACTTGCCGGTTAGGAACTATGACCGCCTCCCGGACGTCGTGTGCGTGAGTTAATCACGAGGTGGGTGTCGTTGAACCCCACCAGGTGGCCCCAGTTTGCTACGTTTATGGGCTGCTGGATGATGATAGCATGTGAGCCTGCGTCCTTCGAGTTATAGCTCGGTTGGATGGTTATTAGTTGCTTGTGTTTGTATTTGGGTGTCGAGGGCATAACAGACCTTAATGACCTACATTTCCAGGATTAGTGTATCTGGGGGGTTCCTTGTTTGGATTTCGCTTCGGCGAGACGTCCCACGCACGAACCGCAGTGTAATGTTGGAACTTGGGGATAAGTTTAGTCCTTAATGCTCATCATTATATTATATTATATATCTATCACCTATCCCGACGATCGACAGTGCCAGGAGTAGTGTAACGGGGGGGTTCCTTGTTTGGATTTCGCTTCGGCGAGACGTCCCACGCATGAAACGCCGTGTACTGTTGAGACTTGGGAATATTAATTAATTAAAATTGGATACTAATCATTTGAGTTACATGCATCTTGCATTGAGGGCATAATGAGCCCCGAGGATCGATACGGTCAGGAGTAGTGTAACGGGAGGGTTCCTTGTTTGGATTTCGCTTCGGCGAGACGTCCCACGCACGAAACGCAGTACCGTGTTGAAAATTGGGAGGAGTTTAGTCCTTAGTTCTTGATGCTAATAACTCATCTATTATTATTATATATATGGTTTCTTGCCTTATTTGGGCATCACTAGAATAAATCTAGTACATGATATTGTTTATGTATTGTGATGATGGAGCATGATAGGATCATGTAACTTTATATGTTCAACAAAAGAGCATTATAAAGTTAAGCGTAATGTTTACATTAAGGTTAATAATTATAACTATTAGAAATGGATTATATGTAGAATCGGGTGTTAGGTTAGATGGTTTCACTTAAATACTTTATTTGGGTTTAAGTTAGAATCCTCTTACCTAATTAGAATCGAACATCCTTTTTGGGAGACACGTGCATACGCTTAGTGCGCGCTTTAGATGAGAGGTGAGTTGAACTTCTATGGAGTGTTCGATTCCAGCTAAATCACGTAATAATGCATTTATAATTATTATGCATTTTAATACACTTGCTATAAATGTTTTTCACACTCGGGTTCTGACCCGTTTCTAATCCCCCTCCCCCATGCACATATATATTGTATTACTTCAGGTGTTCCCCCGCAAGGACGCCTTTATTATCCCTCCATTCAGGATTTGTAGAGCTGTGGCAGTAGCGGACTGTTGCCGCACTTGGTTTTAGTCGATTCCTATCTTTGTATATCTAGATTAGGATTCAGTTGTATTGAGTTAGTATTCAAGTGTTATAGATTAACACTTTCATATGATTTAATTATCTGTTTACTGTATTGTCTGTTGCCCGACAGCATATTCGGGTATTTCATTGTTGGGATTTTTGTTGTACAATGTATTTTACTCTTTCATTATTGGAGCATGCACTTTCCACATTATAGTTAGATGTTTCGTGTTGGGTGTATGCATTTTTGGTTTTGTTGTTGTGGTGAAATAAAAAGTTTTAAATTTTTGGCGATTCGCACTTTATGATTTCGGGTAGTTAGCCTTATATTACTGTGTTTAGTTGTTGATGTTGAGACTGTACCATCTGAGATACCTGATTTATGTAGTATAGGGCTGGCCACCCGTTATTATTTGGAGCGGGTTGTCACAGCGGATGAATAAGTCGTGCTTGTAGGTAGAGCTGGGAGGGATGCCGATCGGAGGTGGGCCAAGCTCGAATAGGCCAGATGCCTTGTTGCTCCAGTGATTGGACCTAATCATTCCACTACACCTTTATAAATCCACAAAGCTTGGTAGCCACGAGGTCATACACATTTGCTGAAAATTTTGTGTATTTTTATTTCTTGAAAATACTCAATAAAAAAACCTTTTAATTCATCTAGAGCCCCCAAAAACTCAGGGCCAGCTCTGTGTATAAGCAAAACATATGTACAATAGACATGTATAATTTGTTCAACACCAACCAAAGGAAGGGACATAACGTACATCAACATGTCCAATTCGAGATTAGAAGACTACGAATATTTTTTCTCCACAACCTCCCATTTAAAAAAATAATTCTTTGCAAAGTCCATTCCTTTTGAGTTTTCTATTCCTTAATTAGCAGATTAACTCTATTTTCGCATTAGTCTAATTTGCATAACTCATTCCTCCATTCTAGCCATTTGAAACGCATCAGTAGACGATGTCATTTTTGTGATTCATGTCTAACTATACGAAATATTTATGTGCCTCAATAATATTTAGTTGTAAATCTAATAGAATCTAATGTTGGATGCCTAGAATTTTATATGTTATTCCGTTTGTTTACCTAGGATTTTATTAAAGCTAATAGAACCATTTAGCCGACCCCAAATAATTGGGAAAAGGCTTTGTTGAGTTGAGTTGAGTTGAGTTGAGTTGAGAGAATCAACCATTTGCAGAAGATACATGAGAGAGTTCAGCATTCAAAACATATTTGAGCAGTCAGTCCATTGGGTAAAAATTTGACCTGAACACACAACATAATTTCTTTTTACGATGCCAGCATGACAGCACCACACCATAAAGTTTAAACTCAAGTCCTATTATTTTATTTGTTTTCATCCGTTAATCCAAAATTTTGAAAGTCATATATTCACGAATGAAAGCACTTATCAAATAAAACTCTATCAACCATTATATATATACATATATATATATATATATATATATATATATATATATATATATATAATATGATATATAAAGGTTTTCATTTCTCGATTCTTAAAAAAATAAAAAGTAAACAAATAAGAAAAACTTTGAGATCACCTGTTTTTCGCCGGAGGTTAGAATAATCTCCTCAGCTTCCTTGTGTCTTGTATTTGTAGCAGATTTCCCTGTTTGTTTCACCTCTACTAAATGTTTGGCTTCCGTTCCTGGATGATCTGTGCTTGATTCTTCAGCAACATCATCTCTAGACTATTTTTTTACCATGGAAAATTATAAAAGACAACGTTCCAACTCATCAGGTATGACTTTCCACATGTAAATTTTGTTCATAATAACTTGAACAACATTTAAGTATTTAACTAAATTTGAAGTAAAAGCAGAAAGCTTTTATCTTGTGATTAATTACTAGAGAAGTTTGTTGAGGGACACAAAAGAATGAAGAGAAATCAGAAAAGGTAAGTTATCATTCACTCAAATTTAATGAAAGCTGAGGATTGAATATTGATATAGCCGTGACTCATGAGTGTATCCAACAATCCATATATGTTTATATTGGTGAGAGATCAGAATGCCTTCCCTTTACACCCTCTTATCAATTGACTGTCAATTCTTCATAGATTTTGTCCCTTTTCCACTTCAATTTTTTTAGTATATAACAGGGGAAAAAAGATAAGAAAAAAGGAAAGCTCTATGCATACTATCCACCCCATGAAATCCATTGCATGACAGAGCAATAGTAATTGATAATCAATAGAGAATGAGAAAAAAAATACTTTTGTAGTTCGAAGATTTAAACCTCTTTATCCTTCTCTTGAAAGTAATTCCCAAGCAAAGCCTTTAGAACATCATCTATTCTCTCCACTGGGTTTCTAATGAGTTGCAAACTATCATCACAATTATGTTTATCTTGTAGATTTTCATTTTTCAAGCTCCGTATTGCAATATCAAGACCATCAATCTTTTCTCTCAAAGTAGAAGAGCATAATCCAGACCATTCTTCATCAGCCCAGGCTAATTGACTTTGGAGGATTACAAGATCATCTTCAAGTTCAACAATTTCATCATCTGCTTTTGATATCAATATCCTCAACACTTGTATACAAGATTTCTCATTTAATGCAGTTTCTTCTAGCACATCTGCAGCAGTAAGACGAATAGCTAAAATTACAGGAGTGCCTGTCCCTCTTAACAAGTTGTAAAACCAAGCAAGATTGCAAAATCAAAAGCATAAGGACATCAAATTACCAAGCCCATAACCAAAGTAAAAGTCACACTGCCATTCGTGACTAATATGATAACTTTCCTCTGTGTCTGAAAACCCATTAATTAAATCAACAGTGAGTAACGATAAAAGAACATTAACTTAGGTATGATGACAAAAGAAAACACAACTTACTTTAAATATTTTTTTAAATGTAGTCATTGAACCATTTCTTAATTGGCAATGTTATTGAACTTGTTTTCACGTTTCAATTTATTCTAGAAGAGTTGAAAAGTCCCAATGTTTGGTGTAGCTACAAGTCGTATTTGGACTATAGTGAAAACGCATAAATAAGTCCAATGAGATCTCCAAAGAAAAGAAAGTTCAATGACTGAAATGAAAAGGCATGCATCGTTGTGCTTTTCCGTAATTGAACCAGTGACTTATTTTGCCAACTGCTTGATAAGACTTTCAAGTACCTAGATCAAATGGTGTATCCCAGAGATTCCAGTCCATAATTTCAGAAGACTTTATCCTGAAACGCAATTAATGAGAATAATTTAATTTTCCATCAACTCGAGAGAATACAAGAAAAAGAGGTGTCGAATGTGTGTGTGTGTGTGTGTGTGTGTGTGTGTGTGTGTGTGTATGTATATACATATAAAGAAAGCATTAATTTTGAAAAATTAAGGGTATATAGATAGGTCTATAAGGAGATTAAACATTTATATAGAAGCGGGAACCTCTCAGCTTCTTGCTATTGAGGTTTCTCTAGGGACCTTGTTAAGGATCTTAGGGGAGGGACCTTGTTAAGGTTCTTGCTATTGAGGTTTTTTTGTTAACTTACGAAATATGGGTCCTTATGTCTTAATATGTGTTAATACTTTATTAGTCTGAAACTGAGACAAATGGAAAAAAATGGAGCGCACCAGCATAACTGATGGCACATGACCAGTCTTAAGCTTTCATTAAGGGTCAGCATTACTCATGTGGCCCCAATTACAATGATCATTTTGAACAAATTTATAACTAACACATTATATAGCCTTTCAATTATCTCATAAATAACATCACATAAACAGACGTGTAGTATTATTATTAATAATAATAACAACAAGATGATAATTAAAAGAATATGAATAGCAAACACAAGTATCTTATGAAGAACAGAGAGGGGATACATTCAGTCAAGAAATCATCATAGCAGTCATAAAAGGACGATAATCAAAATTTAAAAGAAGACAAAATCATGGTAATCAATTAAAAGAAGTCAAAGACTAGCACAATCTTCTTAAGTCCTACATTCAAACAAATGTCCCAAGTCACAGTTGGGATTGGAGATCACAAAGCATCCCCTTGGCTGCGATACACTGGCTCGTGGTCCCAAAGGCACTTGTCCCCAAGTGTCGCACTGCTCATACCCTTTGACCCCAATACTGTCATTTCTTTGACCTTGACGTTGAACTGTTCCAACCGTGTTGGAAGTCACCAATCTGTCCTCCAGAACCAAACAAGGGCCAAGGTTACTCAGTTCGACTGATCCGGTGTAATTAACTGCGGGTCACCGAGGGCAACAACAGTCACCCGAGTGAAGATGTGATGGCTCCTTGTTTTTTGATATAACTGGCCATTGAACAACCTCTACCACGAAGTCACCTTTATAAACCAAACACGTCATTGACGAACCCATGTCGGAGGGTAGAGAGCGATGGGATGACAAACAGAAATTCGCTGTTGGATCTCTCCCGAGTCGAGAGATGCTAACATATTCTCGGAAATCTCCAACCATTCTTCAATTTTCATATTGCAAATCAAACTTCTTTGATGATGAATATGAAAATTGAGAGGCGAACTGTTGTTCCCGAAAGAACCACACTCCACCTATGTAGGCTTGCTTTGAAACATTCAATGTCAACGAACCTCATTGACAAAAAATTGTTCTCAAGTCCTAATCCTAACTCATGAACCTAACACAAGCAAACCCTTCTCTAATACCACTTTATGTAAATTGGCGGAAGTGTTAAAAAAAAAAACAAATCAAAATTCACCCCTCAAATCAAATTTATTATCAACTTAAATGTGATTACAAAGTACAGCCTTTGCTCTTATTTACAGATGAAAATAATTTGAACCTTGATTAACACGGAAACTAAAAATAAGTAAGTATATCATAATTGGTGTTGATAAAAATAAATAAATAAAGTAGTTCATTACTAATAATCTACAAACTAAAATCTGTTCAAATTATATTAAACTAATCACTAAAACTCTCCTAATAAATCTATTTTTCCTCGTTTTCCAATCCACATGCCCCAAGGGCCCCATCCTACAATTACTTCACGTGACCGAATATCATCCAATAATCAAAGCCTCAGAAGTCAATACTCCCTCCATCCCAAATTAATAGTCCCCTTTTGAAAGGTAAACATTTGCTTTCCAAGTTTTTCCTTCCAAACAATTGAAATGCAACCATGCACTTCAATCATTGCTCTCCCATGACTTATAAGGATGGGTAACTTTGGAATCACACCTACTTTTATCTGCTATTTTTGGAAATCGGACTCTTAATTTCGGAGAAACCAAAAAGGAAAACTGGACTATTGGGACAGAGTGTATAAGATATTTGAGTCTCTCCACCATTATTACTTGGTGTCGGATTGGCTGCTCCAACTTTAACATCAGGTTATTTGTATCGACTGATAGCACAAATACTACATGTCACCGAATATATAGTTCAAGTGTTTAGACCAAGTAAAACGACTCCATGGTTCAAAGTCGCGGTATCGGTCTATGACTCGGACACTCAATTTTTTACTTGGTCTCGGTATCGATCGATACGCAACCATACACTATTAAGTGGACCCAAAAAAGATTGAAAAAAATATAGAAAATTTCAGAAAAATAAAAACAATAATATGGCTCAATTAGACAAGTACAAAATCATCATTTAACATGCATAATAATGTCTAATTTTTTATATTGATGTTGTTTCGCACTTGTCATCTACAATATTCCATAATAGTTCAATAATATGTAAGCAAAACAATTTAATTACACAAAACTTCACAAAGTTGCATAAAATTTTATAAAGGAAAAAGTTGCAAATTAGGATATATCATATATTAAATGCATATTATATTTTTCTTAAATAGAATAATAATAATAATAATAATAATTATTATTATTATTATTAATTAAGTAATAATGATATTAAATCAATATATTTTACATAAATAATCATACATTTTAAGGATAGATAAACAGTATTATGTTTTAATACTAATTAAGTAAATAAAAAAAAAGGGTTAAATGGGAATAACTCCTTAGTAACACTATAAGAAAAGAAGAGAGAGATTCAACCAACAAACCCTATTATTTGTAACCATGAAACATCACATTTACCCTGCTCCGAATTGAAAGAAATTGATTTGATCATGACATAAATGCAAAATCGACGCTCAATTGAGTGAGTTAGAAGGTAAGGAAGAGTGATCGAGACTCAGTGACTTATCATGTCTTGGCCGATATATAACTAATATGGGCCGATACTATGGAAAAATTGCCGATATGCGCCGATTCGCACCAATAGTCTAAAACTCAACTCGTAACTCGGAATCGGATCGATGGATACCGACCGATACCTAGTCAACTTGATCGTATCGTCGCGGTTTCGGCCTAGACTTTAAACCGTGAACAACTCAAACCATAACCAATACAATCCAATTTAGCACGGTTAATTTAAGGTATATTCTATTGTTACAATTCCAAATCCATCTTCTATAATGACCCAACTACGATGATTAATCTACAAACAAAATCTTAAGAAAGACGAGAACGATTCAATTTCCCCATCCAAAGATTCCCTTATGTGATAATAGAATGCAAAGAAGGAGATAGTCATCCAAAGAATAAGAATTAGATTCCAAATGGAGAGATAGTGACAAAGAAATTCAAATTAAGAAGAAGAAAATACCTTGTGAATTATGAACAGAATATTCATGCATAATCTTAATATGAAGGGAGGGCCCAATCTCTGACTTACAAGCATGAACAAACAAATCAAAAAAGAACCCTTTAGTCTTAGGCCCCTAACACTCAACAGTTGGTGTGTGGTTCCTAGAAACTAATACACACACCATCCCAGATTAAGAGTCCATATATGTTGTTTGTATGGATTAAGGATACACTCAATCAATTACTAAAATCAACACTCATTCACTTTCGTAAATTTGGTTCATTGATCATTTCCAAAAAATGAAAGTGGACTCTTAATTTGGGACAACCCAAAAAGGAATAGCAGACTCTTAATTCGGGACAAAGGGAGTATAGGATGTTGGATTATGACACTTATATTAGAATTTTTTTTTTGACATATTAGAAATATTTATGTTATATTAAAAAGCATATATGTCATATTGGACCACAATACATAGACTTCACACAAACACTTAAAAAAACAGAGCCCCACATTAAGAAAAAAAAATGGCTGGACCTTTTGACAAATTCTTGAATGAAAAAAATAATCTCAGCCCAATTACAACTATTGTTCAACTGTTCATCAACATTTCAAACACACAATTTAGCAACAACATCAACACCACCTCACCAATGACCTAACCAAGTATACAGTCACACACACACATTCTACAAGAAAAACGAGCACCAACACACCTAATATACAAAACGATTACATACAGAACTAGTTTCAACAAAAGCAGATAAACTGAACAAAGAAAAATAGTTGAGCAAGTCTAACAACGAAATTAGTGAATGAAACACTAAACAAAAAGTTTTGACATGAGAGAATACATTTCAAGAAAATACAGACTCTGTGTTCCACATGCAACAGGGAAAAACACCTAAAAAAAATGGAAATGTAGCTTTGGTGAAGACCGAACAATAGAGGGTATTAGAGAACAAAATAAAGTTCGAATATGAGTAGGGTTACCTCCAACTTGGAGAGAGAGAGTAAAAAAGCTGATACTGATTGAGTGAGAGAGGGAACTGTTGTTGTATGGAGAAGCAAATGAAAATGGAAAATCTTTTATCCTTTTCACGTGGAAGCTTCAGAGAGATATGTGGTCCCACATATTGGTGATTCATGGGACGATTACTTCACAAGATCCTCATTGCTATTATAAAACGAAAAATAAAATAAAAGGGTATTTAGGGTTTGGCCCCATTAATTCTTTTGAGATTGACTTTGGCTACCAACCTTCTCTCTTTTTGGCATTGGACCCCCAAAATGACTTCGTTGACGTAGAAAAAGCGTTGCCATAAGCAGTTTTTAAAACTTTGTGTCACAGTTTTGGCTTCGCTCAAAAGTCATTTTTGGGGTCAAACCCAAGATATGAAAATTATGGGGGTAAACGTAATTACAAAAAATAAATGACGACCAAACTTCAAATAACTCAAAAGATATTAAGAAAAAAAATTAATTTACCCCTTGTCTAGTTTTCATAATTAGAGTTCAAACACCATATTTTTTGCTTTGGACCTAAATTATCAAGACGGATCTAAATTGTTATCTTTATTATAAAAAGCCCATATTGCTTTTATTATACATTTTTTACAAGTCTTTTTTGTACATTATCATGCTAAAAAATAACTTTTTGTTTCAGCTTTTCATTTTTATTATAAGTTACAATTATTTTTGGGATTAATGGTCGTAGAAATCTCTTTGGAGGACTCAACTCCAACAGATGCTCCTTGCAAGACCTTAGACCAGGTAGTGAAGATGTGTGTCAAGGTAAGAGACAGGGATATATAGTGGTTCAAACCATCTCATGAGGATCCTACGTCCAATATGAATAGTGTTTCTCTTTATATTAAGTTATAATAAGAGTATTGTAAACTATAAACTTCTTGGGCTTTGACCAAACGAGTCTAAGGTTTCTGAGGTCATTGTCACTAGCCAAAGAGTCACACGAGAGTAACTGATGGACTCCTCAAAGGGTTTCTTAGCTTAGTTTAGGACTCAAAATAAGATACACGTATGGGTGTATGGAAGTGGTCCTATCATTCTTGAGCGTATAGCCAACAATGGGTTAAAAATGTTAAATGATAAACAACTAGGATACAAAGGTTCCCTAGTTGCTCTGGTAATTGCACGATGAGTTTTGGATATAAAGGTTTTCTAATATATAGGCAACCTGCTGGAAATGTCACGAGTGGATTGCAACGGTATGGGCAGAGTGACATTGAGGTCTGACAGTTATAGTAACATAGTGAAGTGTTGATGAAAGCTCTGCAGGTGGAGTAAGGTAGTTAATATTGACATTAAATTCATATTAGAGTATTCAATTCTAGTGAAACCAAGTGGTGGTGGTGGTGGTGGTGGTAAGTAGAATAATGGTTGTTCCTTCTACCTACCCGACAGACGAGCTAAGAAGTTATACCCGTGGCCTGAGGTATCCTAAGGTGGCTATGGTCACTTTAGGATAGTCTAAGCTTATTCCTTTGACAAAGGGGGGAGTTTACCCTTAAAGAAAAATATATGAACTAGGCATAGGTCAGCCTTTGTTAGGCGAAGGTCCGTTGGACTTGTTTGAGGCCTCATGTTGTTCATTTAGAGGTCTTCGAGCTCGGTCTTCAAGGTCTGAATGCACGTGTGAGTACTTGGTTGCCCTGGGAGTGTTTTTATGGTCTTCAGCTCATTTAAGGATCCTTTATTGGTGCACGAGTGAGCACTGAGGATCGAAAACTGCTCGATAGAGGTCTCTAGTAGGCCTTGGGACATTGTTTTGTATGTAAGGGGGAGCAAGAGGCTAAAAACACCCTTAGAATACCCAAAGGGATAAATGTAGTATCATGAGGGATAAAAAAATAGTCCCCCTCTATTTTCTTTTTTTAAATGACTTATTTATTTATTTTCTTTAATTTAATTTTTTCCATTAGAAAAATAAAATTTTGAAAGGGAAAAAAATATGTGAACGATAAAAAAATATCCCTGATTTTATTTATAAAAAACTAAAAATAAAAACTTTCAATTTTTTTTCATTTCTTATTTTCTATTTAAAATATAAAATTATATATTTAGATTTTATTTTTGAAATGTGAATATACAAAACAACTTGGTACAGACATGGGTTGTATTGTTATATGTAAGAGCAGAAGTATTCTCAAAAGCTCCATGGGGTTATATTGTCTTATCTTATTCCAAAACATATTGAGTCATTATATAAGTTGTCCCCAAAAAACTTCATGTTCATGACTACAAGGCTGAACTTCTTCATCTTCATCCTAGAGCTACCTTTTGACATGACCAATGACAATGTCATTGTTGTTGCCAAAAAGTGGATCTGGAAGAATAGTATGTGCCATCGAAGCTATATCCAATAGTCAAAGTATAGAAAATAGAGTAAAATGGAGATGAAGATTTATAAAATGAGATTTAAAGTAGTCCGGCTATAAAAATGAGCCTACGTCTACTTTGGAGCATGATTCTCATTATACATATGTAGTTATACAAGATTGTGGGATTTAGAGGCATACACGAGAGAGAAGAGAGGCTAAATACATGAACATACAAGTTATGTGTTGAAAAGGTTGGGGCCTTGTAGTGAAGGAATATAGATAGGTCATGGAACCTGCAAGAGGCTGACAATTAAAATAGTCCATGGCCATACCAGCGACAAGCTGCGAACACACAACCTCAGTACATCCGTCATACCTGTCGTAGACATTAACACGTCAATAATTACCTGCCAGTTTTCCACCTTCTAGAAAAAATTTAACTTGATAATAATTATCTATAAATCACGTGCACCATGCATGTGACACTCCCACCAACTACTATAAATAGATGCTCTCACCTCATCATTGGGGGGACCTTTTAGGCAGTGAAACTCTGCCCAATTATCAACATAAACTAATTCCAATCAATCAGTTTTAACTCTAAAACCACAAACAAATCCGAAACCCTAAGCTATTGCGTGTTACAGGTTACAAAATCAAACCAAATCCAAACCAAAATCAAACCAAATCCTACAACAACTCGGTTTCAGTAAAAACCCAAGACCTATTTTAAGACTTATGTTTGAAGTGTTATAGGTAGGGTTTATTTCGGATTTAAAATCAAAGCAAGGATTCTTAGTTTGGCCAAGATTAAGGTTAAATGTTAAAAAACACAGATCAATGATGAAAATAAAGAATCTAAGTTTCATTTTAATGGAATTTTAAATCTAAGCTCTACATTTTTTCATTTCAATATGAAATTGGTTTGAAATTTAGCAAATCAGTGGAGGAAATCAAATGCAAGCAAGGAGATTAATCAAACAATGGCAGGAATGAAACAAAAAAT
The DNA here is from genome assembly GCA_949130495.1 of Sambucus nigra. NCBI lineage: Eukaryota > Viridiplantae > Streptophyta > Magnoliopsida > Dipsacales > Adoxaceae > Sambucus > Sambucus nigra. Next base: position 185,028,497 of record OX422216.1, read on the forward strand.
AAGGAAACCCAAACTGAATTAAAAGAATAAAGAATACGATTGAAGGTCGTCGGAGAATATGGCGGAGAAACTTTGAGTTTGCCTGAAATTGTTCTGCTATATTGCTCTTAAGTTTTGGGTAAAGTAATGAGGTCATGGTCTCATCTCATTTATATAAAAGGTCGCAAAAAGTCGAAACGTTAAAACTCGAAACGCCATAATAGCTTGTTGTGACACTTGTATGACAAAGATCACGCCCTCAATAAGAAAATAAAGGGAATTTAGGCCAACTCAGGCGCGACCCCAGGACAAAGCTCTGCCGATTAAAATAAAGCCCCAGCACCAACTCACTTACCTCTTGGCACTGAGGCTTGGGGGTTCTGTTATACCCAAAATATATCTACATATAAACACATAACATGTGGCATAGAGCCCCTCATAAGCATAACAAAGAACTGGGCCGCATGAAGCTTAGGCCCATTACATTCAAATTTACGCCCTGGAATGCAGATATAGGTCGCAGACCCCACAAGAGACCAATAATCAAAATAGGCTACGACTAGGGGTGGCAATTCGTGTTCGTTGGGTCGTGTCATGTCGAGTTCGTGTTAAGTATTAGTCAACCCTAACCCGACCCATTTAACTAATCGTGTCAGATGATCAAACACTAACCCGACCTATGTATTATCGTGTCGTGTTCGGGTTGACCTGCATAATCCATTAAGTAAAATATAAAATAATTTTTTTCTTCTCTCTTAACCAATCATACCACTCATAGCCCTACAATAACTTAAATTTAATTAATTTCAACTTCTTTCAACACATAAATAATTTATCATCCGATTCTCCATGAATTTTATAGAATGTTTATCAAGATATATAAATTATCTAATATATTCTCCATAAAATACGAGTTAAACGGGTTTATTCGTGTCATTTTCGAGTTATACGTGTTTGACACTAACCCACCCCGTTTATTATTCGTGTTGGCGGGTCGTGTCATATTCGGGTTCGTGTCAAGAAATTGCCAACCCTAACCCGCTAACTTCGTGTCGAGTTCGTGTCGGGTTATCGTGTCGTGTCAAAAATTGCCACCCCTAGCTACGACCATACCAGGGACAAGCCACAGACACACAACCTTTGTACATCCATTATACTATCATCAATTACTTGCCAGTTGTCCACCTTCTAGAAAGATTCCATCTCAATAATACTTATCTGTAAATCACATGCACCATGCATGTGACATCCCACTAACTACTATAAATAGATGCTCTTACCTCCTCATTTTGGGGGGGACTTTTAAGCAATGAAGCTCTGTCCAATTTTCTCCTTCTTTTCTCTAAATTTGAGAACACACTTGGGTCACCTACTCCGGGCACCGTAACCACACAAGTTTACGGTCTATCATACACTACAAGGCAGCAACCCCTTTAACACATAACTTATATGTTCGTGTATATAGCCTATCTTCTCTATCTTGTATGCCTCCAAGCCCTCCAATCTTATATAACTACGTGAATATAATGAGAATCAGGTTCCGAAGTGGACGTAGGATCATTTTTATATCCGAACCACTTTAAATCTCATGTTATAACTCTTTATATTTATTTTACTCTATTCCCTATACTTTGACTATTGGGTATAACTTCGATGGCATGCACTATTTATATAGATCCACTTTTTGGCAACAACAACCGCTTTAGGATAAAGGTAAAGGAGTTAGAGTGACTTAGATTCACTCGTGTTTTAACATAACCAAAATTTAGATTTTCTTAAATTAGAAAATGTGTTAAAACTTGTGTGTGAGTTTATTTGGATGAATTAACAAATACACTACGTAATAATCTTTCCATATCGAAAAACTATTTTCCTAAAAACTACATTCTTATGTGCGTATTTTAAGTATGCATGTTCTGGGTAATGAATAAACATACTTAGAGTGTTTGCCAAAATTATTTTCAAAAACTTGGATGATAAATACCGATTTAATTTTTTGATCAAATGAACGACCTGTATCGTCGCAAAATTGTTGTAGTGAAGGCTTTCTTTGCTACGACGAGCGATGTTTCACTGATACTTCCTCCAAGTCCAAAATCTTTAGCTACTTACGTGACCTGGCTTCACTGCAGGTTCTCTACACTAAGGACTTTCTTTGCTGCAACAAAGATTTAGCGAAGGTCCCAAATCTGGCTTTCTTAAGGATTGCATTGTAAAACGTGTAAACTCTCTTTTGTTGTTTTGACACCCCGCCTAATTAAATACTAGGTGATCAATCATTTATTAAATTAAATCAAAGTGTCCGTTTGGTTCATTCTTAGCATCACTGTCGAAAATAACTTTCTTTATTTATCACCTATTAAATAATTAAGCTAAGTGTCAAAACATTTAATTTTATAAATTAAGTCCCATTGTTACGAGTTTATATATGAACACCATTTCATGAACACATATAATAATATTTAATACCAAACAATCCAAGTGGAATAAATAGGCTAGATTAATCATTCCAAAGAAAATATCCCAAATCGAAGGACAATGTAATAATTAAAACAAGCTCAATTAAAACTGAATACTGAAATAAATAAAGAGTACAAAGTCACTCTGAACTAAATAAAAATTGGAAATGGGCGACACATGCCCTATATAAAATGACTAAGTGAGTAGTTGAAATGACAAGGATGGAGTCGTCTAAATGCAAGGACCTGCAACTCCCACACTAGCTGCAGTACGTCAACATTCATAAGATTTAAGTCTGACGTCCCTTGTGGTTGGGCACCTGTAATACACACACACACACACACACACACACACACACACACACACACACACACACACACACACACACATATATATATATATATATAAGAGAAAGAGGAGATGACAAGAAACGGGTCAGAGCCCGAGTGTAAAATAGTTTTAAAATTAGTTTAGTAAGTATATAAAAGGCTTACGAGTTGAAATTACATACATGTTAGTGCCTTGATACTCACTTGAGAATTCTCACATCTTAACTATTGTGCACCCCTAACGTACTACTGAATTAATCAAGATAAAGCTAACCCAGTTAACTAGTCTAACTCAATCTCCCCTCATCAATCTTGATTCACGTGATCATATAACTAAAATTTATAAATGATAACTTTTTCTTGTGAGTTTACCAAGCCAGTTATGTACATCTCAATACAGCCTTATGTTCTCAAACACTTAATTTATTTAATAGCGATTATTCAATTTTATCTACTTACAAGCACAGTAGATGAATCACATGTACATACATTTATCACTCGTAATATATATACTAATAAGGCACCCCACATAAAATCTATGGTGCTCGTATACTCTGTTATCAAGTCCATGTACTTCTCGTAAAAATGAGGGAAATGGTAGTTCCGATCCACTCTCGAACTCTATTAACACAAAATACACATATTGGAGGTAAAGCATAGTTCCCAGCCACTAAGAGGTCAGCACATACCCTTAGTCTCTTAGGACCGTCTGATTATCATTCTCAGATAGCATGTACCAAGGATCTTATGTTCTGGGGTACGAGTCAATACTCCTCATGAAGGTCACATCAGAATAAGACTCACCTGGTGCGAAAACCTCTATGATAGCAAGTAGCGCGGGTATGATTAAACACAGATATTCATATAATATATATTTACGTGCACTCATACAATTATTTACATTATCCAGATAGGCACATCCACGCCCCATAGCATGTTCTACCCATACACGTCACATAATACCCAAATTTTACGTATAATTAGTTCATTCTTTTATATTCCCTTTTCATCGCAAGTTCCCAAGTACTTATCGACCCTCGAAGTGTATCATTTTGATAATTATAGTATCAGTAGGTGTACTCTCTCTACCCTACTGGTCTAAGTCATCCTTAATTATCATAAGACCTAATTTAACATACATACGATTATCACCCCATTTTATACCCTCACGACCTCACAGCTAAATCTCATACAAAAATCATACTACTCGAACCTTGCCTAGCACCCTACTGGTCATCCTCAAGTCCCATCATGGTATCTAAGTTATGTCTAAAGGTTCTTATACATTGGGGTTAGATTAACATTAAAAAGGAAAGAAAATTCAAATTCCAGGGGGAGTCGATAGATCGATGGAAATGGTCGATCGATCGATCCAGTCGATCGATCGACATTATTAAGTCGATCAATAGAAATGGTCGATCGATCGATCTAGTGGATCGATCGATATTCTTGAGTCGATCGATCGATCGAACAGATATTAGCCCAGTTTCTGCAATTCTTTACATACGGGTTTCATCAACATTATTCCTCAAAACCTCTATCAATTCAGCCCAAACTCCCAACCAAATATCACAAACATTATTGTAACAGGTATGAACAAGTTCTAACATAAAATCTAGATTAAATCATTAAGGAATCATCATTAAATGGGTACAATTCATGATTTGGTCTCTAACCCTAGTTTACCATATTAATTCAAGAATACACATGATATTTCTAGATTTCTTCCTCTAGCCATCATTAAAATTCGTGATAAATACCCTACGTGTGATAAGGACATCAGCCTAACATGATTTTTGTTCAATTATGTGAATTATAGTCTCTCATATACATTTAATCTCCATAAAAACTTATAATTATATTTCCTACTCTAATATGGATGAAATATCAACTCAAGAACAGCAAGATAGATACTTTCCTAGAAATCAAAGGTCTGATCCGATGAATTTGAGTGATGTAGGAACGATCCTCTTATTCCGATCTTTGCTTTGGTGGTGGTGGAGGTGTAAAACGGGTGGTTCTTGGTCTTGAACACCTTGGAAAGCTCTCTCTTTCTTCTTCCTAAGGTTTTCCTCACTTTTGATTATCAGAACCCTAACTTCCTCGACACACCATCTGATATAGCCTTAATAATTTCGTCATTAATTAAGGCCCCAAATTAGAAATTACTAAAATGCCCTCTCGGATTGTCGGTTAAGCCTAAAATCGTCCCGAGACCCAAACTAACCTCCCGGGTACACTTTTCTGACTATCTAAACCCTTTCAGACACATTGGTGCACTCAAAATGACCATACGGATGACTTAGAATTAATTTAGTTTTATTTCTTTAAATTAGTCCCGACACAACTGACACGCGCGTCCCGACTTAATTTATATAACTGTCGTTTATTCACTCATGAAAATTTTAATAAATTCAATCTCATATATTACTTTACTCACTAAGTAATATTTAATATAATTCTCATCAATAATTACTAACTCTTGCCACGCTAGTAAATATTTATTTAAAATTTTGAATTAATATTAAATTAACTTATCCAAATTTAATTTAATTAACCCCATAATTAAAGGCCATAAAAATACGGGGTATTACATACTTCCCCCCTAATAATGGAATTTCGTCCCGAAATTCAAAAAATAAGGCATACTTGGTAAAAATAATTCTAGATACTTTTCGTGCATGTCTGCCTCTCGCTCCCAAGTGGACTCCTCTATATTATGATGCTCCCACTGGACTTGTACAAGTAGGACTGCCTTCAACTTCTCCTCTCACTATGGTCCAGAATAGCTACTGGCCTCTCCTCATAAGAACTGTCGGCCTGCAAGTCAATCTCCTCTATTGCAATGTGAGTGTGCAAATCATCCCAAAGATACCTCCTCAACGATGAAATGTGGAACACATCATAAATACGACACAAGTGCTCCGATAACCCAAGTTTGTATGCCACCGGTGTGATCCTCTCGATAATGGGGAATGGTCCTACGTACCTCGAAGACAATCTCCCTTTCTTCCCGAATGCCATTACTCCTTTTATGGGAGACACTCGCAGTAAAACTTGGTCCCCCACACTAAACTCCCTGAAGAACCACTTTGCATCGGCATAGTTTTTTTGCCTGTCCTGGGCTACGTGAATGCGACTCTTGATCATCTCAATCCTGGCTGACGTATCCTGAATCACCTCTGGCCCGAGTAACTTGTTATCCCCCACCTCTAGCCAATAAGCGGGAGAATGACAAGGTCTGTCGTACAACGCCTCAAATGGGGCCATGCCAATCATAAACTGTAAGGAGTTGTTATAAGCGAGCTCCACTAGTGGAAGTTACTGTTTCCACCCCCCTCCAAAATCAAGGGCACACACGCGTAACATATCCTCCAACATCTGATTAGTATGCTCAGTCTTCCCATTTGTCTGCGTGTGAAAAGTCGTACTCAACTGCAACTTGGTACCCATAGCCTCCTGAAAGCTCTTCCAGAAGCATGACACAAAAATCTTATCTTCGTCGGACACGATATGGGCACCCCATGCAACCTCACTATCTCAGCAATAAATAACTGGGAATATTGTCCCCTAGTGTAGTTTGTCCGCACTGACATAAAATGATATACCTTGATCAATCGATCCACCACTACCCATATAGAATCGTGACGCCGCCGTGATGTAGGCAACCCAATGATGAAATCCATAGAAATTCTCTCCCATTTCCTCATAGGGATCTCTAGCAGCTGAAGTAACCCTGGTGGCTTCTGATGATCCACCTTTACCAACTGACAAGTGGCATACTTGGACACGAACTCCACAATGTCCTTCTTCATCCCACTCGACCAGTATTATCGCCTCATATCGTGGTACATCTTATCCCCTCCTGGATGTACCATAAATCGAGACCCATACGACTCTGTCATCACTGCATAATATAAGTCCTCCCACTTTGAGACCACTAATATCCCATTAAACAGCAAACCCCCATATGAACTCACTGAGTAGGACTCTGCGCCCTCAGCTAAAAGTCGTACAATCTGATCCTGGCAGAATGAATCAGTGACTTGGGCCTGCATCACCCTCGTAACAATCTCTGGTGTGACTTTCATGATGGACATAAAGGATCGAGACACTGCATCCTGATGTCCCAACTCTTTCCATTTCGCCTTCTACACTTTCGCCATCTCACCTACTGGCCTACGGTTCAACGTATCAGCAACTGCGTTAGACTTCCCCAGATGGTACTGTATCTCGAACTGGTAATCTTTCACAAACTCCAGCCACCTGCGCTGACACGTGTTCAACTCCCACTGAGTGAACAAGTATTGCAGTGACTTGTGGTTTATGAACAAGCAAAATTTCTCTCCCAACAAGTAGTGTCTCTAAATTCGTAAGGCAAACACGACCGCTGCTAGCTCCAAGTCATGGGTGGGGTAATTCCTCTTGTGAGGCTTGAGATTGTGGGAGGCATAAGCTATAGCCTGCTCTTCCTCCTGAAGTACTCCACCAATTCCTTACAGGGAAGCGTCAGTATAAACCAGGTACTCCACTCCTGGCCTAGGTGGAGCAAAAATTAGCATCGAAGTCAACTTATCCTTTAGCCCATCAAAATCCAACTGACAATCGCCGTCCTATACGTATGGTACCCCCTTGCAAGTCAGATTAGTCAATGGACTCACTATCTTCGAGAATACTCGAATGAACTGCCTATAATACCCTACCAATCCCAAGAAACTACGAATTTCTGACGGTGTCGTGGGCTACCCCCACTCCCTCATTACGGACACCTTTTTTGGATCTACAAATATCCCTCTGGCTGAAATAATGTGCCCCAAGAACTGGACCTCGCATAGCCAAAACTCGCACTTCTCATACTTAGCATATAATTGATGCTCTCGCAGGGTATGAAGAACCTGTATCAAATGCTCGGCATGCTCCTCCTCAGTCTGGGAATAAATCAGAATGTCATCTATGAAGACAATGACGAACTGATCCAGGAACTCTCCAAACACCCTATTCATTAAGTCCATGAACACGGTTAGAGCCTTGGTTAGCCCAAATGGTATAACCCGGAACTCGTAAGATCCATATCGCATTAAGAAAGCAGTCTTTGACACATCCTGCTCCCTAATCCGTAACTGAAGACATCCCGATCTCAAGTTTATCTTTGAGAAGAAGGCAACTGGTCGAACAAGTCATCGATTCAGGGAAACGAACACTTATTTTGTATTGTGACTTTGTTCAACTCTCGGTAATCCACACACAACCTCAATGACCCATCTCTTTTCTTTAGAAATAACACGGGAGCACCCCAAGGCGAGGTACTCCTATGGATGAAGCCCTATCCCAACAGCTGCTCAATCTGATCCCGTAACTCCCTCATCTCAGCTGGAGCCATACGGTAGGGTAAACAGGCTATCGATCGAATGCCCGACATCAAATATATAACGAAATATATCACTCGACTAGGCGGTAGTCTCTATATATTCTGGAACACATCGAAAAACTCGCAAACTACATGAATGGAATAAATAGGAATCGCCATCTCCTTAGAGGTATCCTCCTCTATGTAATATAAATGGGTAGACGATCGAACCTCCCTCAGGACGAGGCATCGCCACCAAAAACATCACTTGACCCGAAATAGCAAAAATAATACTCCTACCAAAATAGTCTATCGTGGCTCTATAAGCAGCAAGCCAATTCATGCCAATAATGGCGTCATGCTCGTGCATATATAAGACTAGCATATTTGCAGGCAAAATCAGGCTCCCAATATCTATACCTACTCCCCGGTATATAAAGAAAATCAACTATCCATTACCCAACAGTGAGTCTATACATCTCACTGTACTCTCTATCATGTTTAACAACCCCGTGGCCTGTGCAAAACTAGTGGCTATGAAGCAGTGTGATGCCCTAGTGTCAAATAAAATGCACCTCATAGTACCATGGATAGGAAATATACCTTCAATAGCGGGTGGTGGTTACGGAACTGCTGCCTACTGGACGTTATACACACACATACTGTAATTGTCCCTGATGTGGTGGGGCGGCGGGAGAAATGGTTGATAAGGCAGGTACTTGTGCCGATGTTGGAAGGGCCGCTAGAAATATAGGTCTCTGAGACTCCTGATACGCACCCTGTCGTTAGGTTATCTTGTCCTTATCTGGACAATCTTTCCTCCTATGACCCATCCTGCCATAATTGGAACATCTACCACCAAACTGTCCCACATTACGAATTTGTTGATTTTGGCCCTGTTGCTTAGTTCCACCTCTTCCTTGACCCTGTTAGCCCTACTAAGCATCTTGATGAAAAATAATATCAGGTTGAGGAGAGTCCCTCCATTTGTGACCTTGTCGTTCACACTTATAGTAGAGTCCTAAAAGTCTTTTCTTTCTTTGGCCTTGTTGTCCTTGCTGATCAGGTAGGAGTTTATCTTCAGCCTGATTCGGATAAGCTTGACGTTTATGGCTATCTCTTCCATATTTGAAACACTTTTTTATGACATCATTATGTCCCTGACTATGTTGGCCCTGATGATTTTGTCTCTTCATGCAAATTTTATTACCTTCGTGGTCTTTACGACCTTAATGAACTTGTTGTTGCAGTATTGGTGTCTTCCCACAATTATTAACTCTAGTCATGTCAGATTGAGTATCTTATCTTGTTCTTTTGCCTCCAATAAGCTGCATACCGCGATGTGACACCCCACCTAATGAAATATAGGGTGATCAATCCTTTACCAAATTAAAAAAGGAATCTCATATGGTTCATTCTCAGCATCACTATCGAAAACCAATATAATTACTAATAACTTATTAGGCTGGCGTAAAATTTTTAATTAACTAATCTCTTCAATCAAACCAACCAAGTAAAATAATCATAACAGTTTATATACAACAATTGAGATGAAATAAAATAATCGAACTCTTGGTACAATATGATACACCCAAATCGAATGCCGCAAACTAAAATGTGGTAAAAGAATAAATGAATACAGTTTGGCTATCGTCCTGAGTGCTTCTACAACGACAAGGATAAAATTGCCTACAATAAACCTGTTTGCATCCACAATTGCTGCAGCAAATTTCTGACTCAAAGGTGTCATTATCCAAGCGTCCTTATGCCTGGACACCTATATATATACATATATAGCAAGAGAAGGAAAAATAGAGAAATGGGTCAGAGCCCGAGTTTTGAAAATATTCATTAAGTGCATTAAATACCATATTTTAAAATATGAAATCTCTCATATTAAAACTGATATCGCACTCCCAAGAGATACACCTCACCCCTCTTTTAATAGTGCACACCTATCGCATATATTTAACCAAACTAATTAAGCTATCTTGCCTAACTAAACTCTTACCCTCATCCTCTAAATGCTCATAAACCCGAGTACTAAGGACTAAACTTCTCCCCATTCCCAATATTGCGCTACGTTTTGTGCGTGGGACGTATCGCGAAGACATGACAATGTTGATCGTCGAGATCCATTAGGCCCTCAGTACATAACCCATATTATAAAATCCTGTATATATAGTTCTCACTAGAACCTACGATTCACATTTATATTTTCGAATATAAAACTACCAGAAGAAGAATAACATCTTATTCATTTTACACTTTACACCATTTAAAGTTATATGATATCTCATTTCATATATAAGCGATATACTATACACAACAAGTATATTTATACCTACATTACAATCATAAGTATAACAACCATCCCACCGATCTATGCAGTCTCAAAGTACCTATCCAAATTCGAGTTTGCTCAAATTAACCCCGATACCAAGTCAGACTCTCTCATGATCATGGTAGAACTACAAAACGGTGGAGGTGGTCATATTACCTCCTGAAAGTGGGATAAAAATATCGCACCTATATGCAGGACGATATGACCTAGGGATATACTCTCCCTGCTCCGCAAGCCAGGGGATTCACCATCATCGCGTAACCTCCCTAGATAGCACAAGAGATATAAATATACATAAATATATCGTTTGCATACCAATATATTTATAAACAAGTCGTATATATATACGATAACAGTACTCGTATATATAACATATCACGTTCCTCAATATGCTCTCGCTATAATTGTCAAACTCTTATAGCGATAGCCAATAACCCGAATGTTCCCATTCGTAATAGTAAATAAGTATTCAAACACTTAAAATACTAAACCCATAAGTATTCTTTTACATAAAATGTAGCTCGCACCTTGATCACTTCTAAGTATATATGTAATCCCGAATATACCAATTCACAATAATTAAATAAGTATACAACTACTTATCTTAATTCCATAGGTATCCCATTGCCTATAATAATAATTGTCAATAAACGTACCAGATAGCCACTCAATCCTCTTTAGCCCTTATCCTAAATTCCATCCTAATCATATCCTAGGATTTACTCCAATGCAATCGGCCCATATTTATTATAACCGCATAAATACATCTAAACCAAGGTTCTAAAAAATGGGGGGCGTGATCGAGGCGTGGAGGCCAAGCCTTAAGCCTTAGAAGCCTAGGCGAGCCTTAGGCGTAAAAAGGCGTGAAAAGGCGTTTAGGCCTTTTTAATATATTTTAATATTTTTTAACCATAACAAGGCTACTAAAATACTAAAATTGTACATATCATAAAAATATGTCCAAATATTCATAAATTAAAATACTATTTGATTATTTTGGATGAGATAATGGTCCGGTTTGTAAAAAAATCTTTAAAAGGCGATTAAAGCATTGTTGTTTTTAGAGAAAAAGTGCGCCTTAAGGGTTTTATCAAGCATAAGGCGTCAAAAGCTTACGACGAGGCGTTTCTCCCAAGTCTTAAGCCTAGGCGCGCCTGGACGAAGCTTAGGCGGGTTTTTTAGAACAGTGATCTAAACACACTTGCCGAATACTTCTCTCGAATATTTCTCGTCCTAAACATTCATTAAGTCCATACCCCGGATTGTACACTCAACTAATCCAAGGTTCACTTTTCTTTACCTAAGGTTTACTGGCCCTCAATTCCATTATCTAGGAGTCCTAATATTACATTTAGAATCCCCTACAATAATCTTCAATTCATGATTTAACACCCCCGAAACTTAAAGGAGAAAATTTTCAATTTTAGCAGAAGCGAATCGATTCCCCCCTAATGCGAATCGATTCGGCCATGCGAATTGATTCGGTACAAATCCCAATATGTTTGGAAAAGGTTCTGCAATCAGGTCTTCAGGTGGGAATCGATTCGATCTATATCCGAACCGATTTGGCTTGAGACAGCCTTATAGGTCTCCTTGTGCGAATCAATTCGGTCTAGACCCGAATAGATTCGCCTTATTCGGAGGGCACTGTTTGGGCGATTTCTCAAGCTCCAAAAATCCCAAGTATCATCCTAATCTCCATTTTTGTTGTTTCTAATCTCAACCAACAACTCCACAATCATCCAATCTATGTTTTACAACTAACACATCAATTAATTTGTGGTATTAAACCATTTCTCTTAGATTTAAACCCCAAAACCATTAAAGCCCTAGTTTATCAATTTCCCCCATTTCAATTCCTCTATACACACTATTAACATGATTTTAACACTATAATTCATAAGGAGTTAACAAAACATCAATTTGTTAACTCAAAATCAAATTTCCCCAATTTTATTTTAAGGGTTCTAACCCAAAATTTATCTAGTTTACCAACTATAATATACGACCTCGAGTCGAATCCCGTGGAGTTTGGCCCGGAATCCCCTTTCTCTTCTCCCTTTCTCTTCTTCATTTCTTTTCTCTTTTATTTCCTTTCTCTCACTCTCTCGTGCCTTATATGAAAGAAAATAGGTTTATCCCATATTAGACCTAAAAAGTGACTCATTTACACTATTGCGAGTCCCTACTAGTCCAAAAGTCCCTTAAACCCAAACGCTACCCCCAGATACTCTATTTTGACTGTCTCGACCATTTCAAAACCAACCGTGCACTCAAAATATCCATCCGAGATACCTAACTAAAATTCACTAGTCGTACCCTACACTTCTCTACACGCATTTTCTACAACTTAAACTATCTCCCGCCACTTAACCCGACTGTGACATGACCTAAAAATATTCTATCTTATTTACTAAGTCACGTAAGAAAATATAATTAATTATAAATATTAATCCGGCACCAACAAACTATGAGGACACACTATATATTTGACTTACACTACACCAAAAACAGTAATTTGGCACACCCTGATATTAAAAATCTGGCACAGTTTAAAACTGTGCCAGATTCTGCCACGGTTTAATGACAATCTGGCACACTTTAAAACAGTGCCAAAATTTGGCACTGCTTTAAAGTGTGCTAAAATTGAGTACACTTCACTAAAATATAAAATACCCTATGTTTAGTTTCCCTCTTCTCTATCCTCTCTCATCTTCAATCTCCCACTCCCCCCCTCTCTCTCTCTCTCTCTCGACTGTAACACCCCGCCTAATTAAATACCGGGTGGCCAGTCCCATACCAAATTAAAACAAAATATACAGTTGGCTCATTCTTAGCATTACTGTAGAAAAACATTTACAACTCACCCAATACCCAATTAAGCTGGTGTTAAAAACATTCCAAATTTTAATTTAACAAAATCCATTTCCAGTTTAAGAATAACACAACACATTTTATTCTACAACACTGATAATCAAATAGATAACACAACAGAATTTAAATGCAATTGGAATAAACATTCCCAAATAATATTAATCCATTACAGTAACCCCAACAATATTAAATGTATTAAAAAGACACGAGTACAATAGTATTTGACCCCGATAGGAAAAGATAACTGAATCCTTTGGGCGACATGCCCTACTAAGAGAACACTGTGAATCAAATGATGATAAGCGTCTAATCAATACTCCATAGCTCCATAGCTCGTCAAAATCAACTAAGGTTGGCGTCCCTGCTGCTGGACACCTGATATAGAAGGTACAATAGAAAAGAAAATATGCAAGGAAACGGGTCAGAGCCCGATTGTGAAAATGATTTTTAAAACAACAAGTATTTAACAAGTGCAATAAAGCATTTATTATGTACATGTTAGTAACCAACCCTCACTTGCCATTCTCACCTCTTTACTAGAGTGCACACTTAACGTTTCCTATTAACCTCCTAGTTAATGATTCCTCATTACTAATTTCGATCATATGATTCCATTCCCATATCACAACCCCGTATGTCCCATACCATACATTGTAAGTCTTCTTATATATATTTCTCAATTATGAATTGTTTCTCACTAACATGAATCAAGATTTTCAATTCTTTAGAAATAAACATTCATTAACTTACTTCAATTCTTTTTCTCAATTTTCCATTAGCTACAATTATCACACAGTAGATGATTTAACCACAATATATCCATTCATTAGTTTAATCCATTATATATATATATATATATATATATATTCATATATAATACGGCACCCCGAGTCACAGCTGCGGTGCAATGCATTACTCTGCTATCATGTCCCAATATCGATGGTCGCCGAATAGGAGACAAAAGGTTCGGTAAGAATTCCTCGAACCACAAAATTCAACAAATAAATTGGAGGCGAAAATAGTTCTCATACCCATGGGTCACGCACATACCTACGTACCCATAGTCAGCGGACTTATCAACATCCGATAAGTCTTTCATAGACCTATGTTCTCGAGCGACAAATCAAAGATCCCATGGATTCATCAGGATATGACTTCTCTCACGCGCAAACCTTTCGTCGATAGCAAGTAAGCTAGGTATGTCATACACATAATCATCAATCAATCAAATAGGTATTATCATACCTATAGTATACTATCAACAAGGTACACATATTACCCTTAGATTATTCCCACACGTAGCATTATATTTCCTTAAATCCCACGTATTACAATACCATAACTTTACTTCTTAATTTAAGTATTCCCGAGCCTCACTCAATACTCAAGGTTCAAATAGGTTTTTCCTCAACATATATTCAGTAAGAAGCCACTAATATCCTACTGGTCCATATCGTCATATCTCCCGAATTACTACGAATCAAACTCTCCCTTTCATTTGGGTTAAAACGATAGTTTCAAATCTCTTATAAACACCTCTTCTTTCACTTAGGATTAAACCCTCTTGTAAACTAAAGGATACCCAAGTATTATATTCAATCACCCCTACTGGTCCTATATTTAATCCTCATGCATACCAATTGAAATCCAACAATTGAATCTAGCAACCGAAATTCCTTTAAATTAATTATCATTATACTAATCAATTGAAATCCCAATCAAACTAATTTAAATCTTACCTAGGGCTTACTGATCTTCTTTAAGTCCCATAATATCCAATTAACAATCACCAAAGATCTACCAAAGATTTGGGATAAGAATCAACATTAAAAAGAATAACTTTAGGAATTCTGGGGAGGTCGATCGATCGAAGGTAGGGGGTCGATCGATCGATCACTCCAGTAACAACCCAGTTTTCTGCATTTCTGCAACTACGGGTTTCATCATTTTTACTCATTCTATCCCTCATATTAACATCCAAAATGACTTATAATCTTTACTACATGATGTATTAACATATACAAATGATTTCTAATGATCTAAACATCCTAGAATCATCAAAATATTGGATTAAAAAGCATGTTTATATCCTTATTTCTAGAAAATCATCTACATATTATCTTCAAGAACACATCAATGGTTTTCATAATTCCTTCAACAGATTCATGACTATTTCGTGGATTATTATCAACATACAACATGAGTTTAATTCCTATATCATTTCAGTTTCCTGAAATCCATTTAATAACTCCATTGTTTCTTCCAAATATGAATAATCTTCTCTTTTCATAACTATTCTAACATGGACAATATACAAACTTAAATTGCCATTATCAAACACTTGCCTTTACTGAAGGTCTGATCCTTTGGTGTAGTATATCTCAGGTGGTTCTCACCTTTTTTTGTGAGCTTCCGGTGATGGTTGGTGGTGGTGACTCTTGGTTCTTAGTTCTTCTCCTTCCCAAGTAGGCTTTTCCCTTCCCAAGCAACCTTTCTCTCTCTCTAGGAAGATGACTTCTCTAATTTGTGAAGAGGAGATGTATAACCCACGTACACTTAATCTACCAATACTTATAATCAGACAAAAACCGAAATCACTATTCATCCCTCTAGAAAAATGACCAAAATGCCCTTTTGGGTTGTCCTTTCATTTCCAAATGACCCGAGACTCAAAATTAACATCCAAATAGACTTTTCTAACTATTTCAAACCTTCCGGATGCAACGACGCAGTCAAAATAACTATAAGGTCAATAAAAAATAAATTTTCTTTTTAATTTAATAAATTAGTCCCGACACGTCCCATATCGCGTCTGATAAAAAATTCAAATTACCGAACCACAATTATCAATAATCACCACATTCACATATTACCTAAATATCTTTAAGTAATATTCAGAATTATACATTTTAATATCCTCAATTCGGATAAAACCCAAATGAATTAATTAATAATAAAATCCAATTAATGCATTAATTTAAAATACAACCCATTTTAAAAGTCATTAAAAATCACGGGGTATTACATCGACCAAAACGCACAGCTGCCCCTCACCGCTCACCGGCTTGCCTGTCAGCTCGGGTTACCAAGCGAGCTATTGGGCACTCAGGGGTCTGGTGGAGCTACGTTGCAACTGGGGGATTCTGGTTCTCACTGTCTTCGCTTTCTCATCCGAAAACTAGATCTGACCTAAAGCCGCTTCTCTTTTTGTCTTTTGTTTCAGTCTCAAATAAGTTTAATCTGTGCTTCTGTATTGATTGGTTATTGGTTTGTTTTGAAGGTGGAAGTTGATTTCTTGTTGTTCTTGTTTGAGAGAGTAATTACAGATGAGCTCAATAATTTTGTGAGGTAACTCTGCTGGAAGTTTAAATTTTATGATTCCAATAAAGTTGTTACTAGAGTATTGTTGTTGTTTCAATTGAGTTAGTGGAAAAGTGAAACGTGATGTTGGGACTTCTAATTTGATTTTCCCTTTTGGAGTTGTGCAATTCCAACTTTTATCTTTCTAAAACACTTTCTATCCTTGTTGGCATAGTAAGTTTTGATACGGACCTTATCTACTTTTATCAGTGTCGACCCACCACCTACGGAAAAGGGGAAGAGGAGCGAGAGAGAGAGAGAGAGAGAGATCGGTTGCAGTTCCTACCAGAGAGTTGAGAGGTATCAATTATGTACTGATTTTATTTTTAATGTCATTAACTAAAGAGAGCGACCACATTGTAACGCTTTCAATTTTTGGTTTGACATTTGTATTTATTACTTTTCTCTTTGTGGATAACTAAATAATTTAGGGAAGAAAGGAGAATTAGAAAATGGAGGAAAATGATTGGGTTGGAGGGAGTGATTGGAAGCACTACGTAAGGAAGAAACCTCATGTTCTTTACCGGCGTAATTTTTTGGATTGTGATGATTTGTGTGTTTTCAGTGTTGATTAGTTTTGGGTTTTGTTTAATTTAATACGTGTGTGTGAGATTTTTATTATATATATATATATATATATATATATATATATATATATATATATATATATATATATATATATATATATATATATATATATATATATATATATTTGCGCTATTTTTCTCTGCTCCCTTTCTTACTTATTATTTGATTATGTCTATAAATAAGTTTATACACTCTAGATGATATAAAAAGCTTATTGAATAGACCTTGTTTGGGATTAGTCTCACACTCTATTTCACTCAAGTTCTAATAACTACTTAATGCCTAACTATCTAGCATGAACAAAAATAAATGTGGGCATGTTGTAGTTTTTTTATACATGTGTTATACACCGTTTATGTTTGTATAAATCTCTATAATCTATACAAATCACATGTTGTGTTATTCACAGTCTAGGTATCTACAGAATTAATGCCAATATTTTCTTGAATACAAAGTAAGGAAATGAGAACTCATGTCACATTATTACATTATTACCTTATTTTCAATCTTCTTATTATCTAATGCTTTCCATCTACGTTTAAATTGATCACGTCACAGGTAAAAGTAAAAGGGAACCAACCATCGGAATCTAAAGTAGGTTTTAACCCCTAATTTATTTGACTTTGGTTTGTTTCAAAATTGTATTTTAGGATTAATTTATATTTATGACTATTGTGAAGTTTGATTTTTAAATGATGTGTTGTTTCTTGGGCACCTAATGGTACGTAAGATGAGTATAAAAGTGTGAATTGAACAATTGATTTGATGGAGATGAATATACAATTATTGCCATGAGGTTTTGATTCTTTTCTCTATTAAGAAGTTGAGTATAAATTTTTATCTTTATTTATTAACCTTTTGACTAATTTAAATGTAGGGTTTCCAAAACTCATTACTAACATGTTGGATTGAACTGAACCGCTACATTTATCGAGGTAAAGTTTTGAGTATATATTAATAGTTTTGTTATGCGTTTATTGTATCTGCAATTCTTTACTTAGTTGATAAATTCATATTGACTTTTTGAAAAATCTACTTCGTGCTATTCCCAAATATGTTCAAAAGCAATTTCTCTTAGAAGTTGGAGTACAATTAAATAGAAAAATGGTCTGAAATAGCGACAATAAGTAGCCAAACGTAAAATGGCTTACTTTATGAGCTTATTTAGTTAAATTGGAGGAAGGGATTTGTTGGTGGTTTGGTTTTGGAATTTGCTGCTGCTCTTGAGTTTATTTTAAATGTTAAAACAGGTTGGATTGAATTAATAAAGAAACGAAACTATGTCAAAATTTTATATGAATAAACAAACGAAACAAGCCGTTAAAGGGTGAAAACCTAAACCAACCACTAAATGGACCCGTAAGAGGCACGAACACCTCGCACGGGACCAATGTAGCTTGTAGGAACTGACCGCGTACTCACGGGTCTTCCGGTTTGAGAATACGAAATAATTTGAAAAAATAACACTTAGACTTAAAAACAGACCGTTAAAGGGAGAAAACCTAAACTAGCCCCCAAACGGACCCGTAAGAGGCACGAACACCTCGCGCGGGACTAATGTAACTTGTAGGAACTGACCGCGTAGTCACGGGTCTCCTGGTTTGTGAATATGACGATAATTTCAAAACATGTCGATTTGGCTTGAAAATAAGCCGTTGAAGGGTGAAAACCTAAACCAGCCACCAAACGTCCCCGTAGGCGGCACGAACACCTCGCACGGGACCAATGTAACTTGTAGGAACTGATCGCGTAGTCCCGGGTCTCCTGATTTGAGAATATGACGATAATTTGAAAAAATCAACACTACTTAAAAATAGGCCGTTAAAGGGTGAAAACCCAAACCAGCCACCAAACGACCTCGTAAGAGGTACGAACACCTCGCACGGGACCAATGTAACTTGTAGGAACTGACCGCGTAGTCCCAGGTCTCCCGATTTGTGAATATGAAGATAATTTGTAAAAATCACACTTAGATTTAAAAATAATCCGTTGAAGGGTGAAAACCCAAACCAGTCCCCAAACGACCCCGTAAGATGCACGAACACCTTGCACGGGACCAATGTAACTTGTAGAAACTGACCGCGTAGTCCCGGGTCTTCCGGTTGGTTAATATGACGATAATTTCTAAAAATCAACGCTTAAACTTAAAAACAAGCCGTTAAAGGGTAAAAACCCGGACCAGTCCCCAAACGACCCTGTAGGAGGCACGGACACCTCGCACGGGACCAATGTAACTTGTAGGAACTGACAGCGTAGACCCGACTGGGTCTCCCGATTTGTGAATATGACGATAATTTGCAAAAATCACACTTAAACATAAAAACAAGCCGTTAAAGGTTGAAAATTGAAACCAGCCCCCAAACGACCCCGTGAGAGGCACGAACACCTCACACGGTATTAATGTAACTTGTAGGAACTGAACGCGTAGTCCCGGGTCTCCCGGTTTGTGAATATGATGATAATTTGAAAAAATTACACTTGTAAGAGGCACCAAACGACCTCGTAAGAGGCACGAACACCTCGTACAGGACCAATGTAACTTGTAGGAACTGACCGCGTAGTCCCGGGTCTCCTGGTTTGTGAATATGACGATAATTTGTAAAAATCACACTTAGATTTAAAAACAAGCCGTTAAAGGGTGAAAATACAAACGATCCCCCAAACGACCCCGTAGGAGGCACGAACACCTCGCACGGGACCATTGTAACTTTTAGGAACTGACCGCATAGTCCCGGGTCTCCCAATTTTAGAATACGGCGATAATTTGCAGAAATCAACACTTAAACTTGAAAACAAGCAGTTAAAGGGTGAAAACCCAAACCAGCCACCAAATGACCCCGTAAGAGGCACGAACACCTCGCATGGGACCAATGTAACTTGTAGGAACTGACCGCCTAGTCTCGGGTCTCCCGGTTTGTGAATATGACGATAATTTGCAAAAATCACACTTAGACTAAAAAATAAGCCGTTAAAGAGTGAAACCCAAACCAACCGCCAAACGACCCCGTAAGAGGCACGAACACCTCGCACGGGACCAATGTAACTTGTAGGAACTGACAGCGTAGTCCCGGGTCTCCCTGTTTGTGAATATGATGAGAATTTGCAAAAATCACACATAGACTTAAAAACAAGCCGTTAAAGGGTGAAAACCCAAACCAGCCCCCAAACGACCCTGTAAGTGGCACGAACACCTCGCATGTGACCAATGTAACTTATAGGAACACACCGCGTAGTCACGGGTCTCCCGGTTTGTGAATATAATGATAATTTACAAAATTCAACACTTAAACTTGAAAACAAGCCGTTAAAGGGTGAAAACCTGAAAACCCAAACCAACCCCCAAACGACCCTATAAGAGGCACGAACACCTCACACGGGACCAATGTAACTTGTAGGAACTGCCTGCGTAGTCTTAGGTCTCCCGATTTGTGAATATGATGATAATTTTCAAAAATCACACTTAAAACTTAAAAATAAGCCGTTAAAGGATGAAAATTGAAACCAGCCTCCAAACGACCCCGTGAGAGGCACGAATACCTCGCACGGGACCAATGTAACTTATAGGAACTGACCGCATAGTCCCGAGTCTCCCGATTTGTGAATATGACGAAAATTTGCAAAAATCACACTTAGACTTAAAAACAAGCAGTTAAAGGATGAAAACCCAAACAATCCACCAAATGACCCCGTAGGAGGCCTGAACACCTCGCACGGGACCATTGTAACTTGTAGGAACTGACCGAGTAGTCCCGGGTCTCCCAGTTTGAGAATATGATGATAATTTGCAAAACTCACACTTAGACTTAAAAAAAAGCCGTTAAAGGGTGAAAATCCAAACCAGTCCCCAAACGACCCCGTACGAGGCACGATCACCTCGCACGGCACCAATGTAACTTGTAGAAACTGACCGCGTAGTCCCGGGTCTCCCGGTTTGTGAATATAACGATAGTTTGCAAAAATCAACACTTAAACTTGAAAATAAGTTGTTAAAGGGTGAAAACCTGTAAACCCAAACCAGCCCCCAAACGACCCCGTAAGAGGCATGAACACCTCGCACGGGACCAATGTAACTTGTAGGAACTGATCGCGTAGTCTCGGGTTTCCCGATTTGTGAATATGACGATAATTTGCAAAAATCACACTTAGACTTAAAAACAAGCCGTTAAAGGGTGAAAACCCAAAGCAGCCCCCAAACGACCCCGTAAGAGGCACGGACACCTCGCACGGGACCAATGTAAATTACAGGAACTGATCGCGTAGTCCCGGGTCTCCCCGTTTGTCAATATAACGATAATTTGCAAAAATCAACACTTAAACTTGAAAATAAGCCGTTAAAGGGTGAAAACCTGAAAATCGTAACCAGCCCCCGAACGACCCCGTAAGAGACACGAACACCTCGCACGGGATCAATGTAACTTGTAGGAACTGATCGCGTAGTCTCGGGTTTCCCGGTTTGTGAATATGACCATAATTTACAAAAATCACACTTAAACTGAAGAACAAGCCGTTAAAGGTTAAAAACTGAAACCAGCCCCCAAACGACCCCGTGAGAGGTACGAACACCTCGTACGGGACCAATGTAACTTGTAGGAACTGACTGCGTAGTCCCGGGTCACCCGGTTTGTGAATATGACGATAATTTGCAAAAATCACACTTAGACTTAAAAACAAGTCGTTAAAGGGTGAAAACCCAAACCAGCCACCAAACGATCCTGTAAGAGGCACAAACACCTCGCACGGGACCAATGTAACTTGTAAGAACTGACCGCGTAGTCCCGGGTCTCCCAATTTGTGAATATGATGATAATTTGCAAAAATCACACTTAAACTTAAAAACAAGCCGTTAAAGGTTGAGAACTGAAACCAGCCCCAAACGACCCCGTGAGAGGCATGAACACCTCGCATGGGACCAATGTAACTTGTAGGAACTAACCGCGTTGTCCTGGGTCTCCCGATTTGTGAATATGACGATAATTTATAAAAATCACACTTGTAAGAGGCACTAAACGACTCCGTAAGAGGCACGAACACCTCGCACGGGAGTAAGTAACTTGTAGGAACTGACCGCGTAGTCTCAGGTCTCCCAGTTTGTGAATATAACGATAATTTGTAAAAATCACACTTAGATTTGAAAACAAGTCGTTAAAGGGTGAAAACCCAAACAAATCCCCAAACGACCCCGTAAGAGGCACGAACACCTCGCACGGGACCAATGTAACTTTTAGGAATTGACCCCGTAGTCCCGGGTCTCCCGGTTTGTGAATATAACGATAGCTTGCAAAAATCAACACCTAAACTTGAAAACAAGCCGTTAAAGGGTGAAAACCTGAAACCCAAACCAGCCTCCAAACGACCCCGTAAGAGGCACGAACACCAAAGACGGGACCAATGTAACTTGAAGGAACTGACCGCGTAGTCTCGGTCTACCGGTTTGTGAATACGATGATAATTTGTAAAAATCACACTTAAACTTAAAAACAAGCCGTTAAAGGATAAAACTGAAACCAGCCCCCAAACGACCCCGTGAGAGGCACGGACACCTCGCACGGGACCAATGTAACTTGTAGGAACTGATCGCGTAGTTTCGGGTCTCCCAGTTTGTGAACTAGACGATAATTTGTAAAAATCACATTTAGACTTAAAAATAAGCCATTAAAGGGTGAAAACCTAAACGAGCCACCAAACGACTCCGTAAGAGGCACGAACACCACGCACGGGACCAATGTAACTCATAGGAACTGACCCCGTAGTCCCGGGTCTCCCGATTTGTGAATATGATGATAATTTGCAAAAATCACACTTAAACTTAAAAACAAGCCGTTAGAGGTTGAAAACTGAAACCAGCTCCCAAACGACCCCGTAAGAGGCACGAACACCTCGCACGTGACCAATGTAACTTGTAGGAACTGACCGCGTAGTCCTGGGTCTCTCGGTTTGTGAATATGACGAAAACTTGTAAAAATCACACTTGTAAGAGGCACCAAACGACCCCGTAAGAGGCACGAACACCTCGCACGGGACCAATGTAACTTGTAGGAACTGACCGCGTAGTCCCGATTCTCCCGGTTTATGAATATGACGATAATTTGCAAAAATCACACTTAGATTTAAAAACAAGCCGTTAAAGGGTGAAAACCCAAACTAGCCCCCAAATGACGCCGTAAGAGGCACGAACACCTCGTACGGGACCAATGTAACTTGTAGGAACTGACCGCGTAGTCCCGGGTCTCCTAGTTTGAGAATATGACGATAATTTGTAAAACTCAACACTACTTAAAAATAAGACGTTAAAGGGTGAAAACCCAAACTAGCCACCAAATGACCCCGTAAGAGGCACGAACACCTCGCACGGGACCAATGTCACTTCCAGGAACTGACCGCGTAGTCCCGGGTCTCCCGATTTTAGAATACGACGATAATTTGCAAAAATCAACACTTAAACTTGAAACACAAGCTGTTAAAGGGTGAAAACCCAAACCAGCCACCAAACGACCCCGTTGGAGGCCTTAACACCTCTCACGGGACCAATGTAACTTTTAGGAACTGATCGCGTAGTAGCGGGTCTCCCTGTTTGTGAATATGTCGATAATTTGTAAAAATCACACCTAAACTTAAAAATAAGCCGTTAAAGGTTGAAAACTGAAACCAGCCCCCAAATGACCCCGTGAGAGGCACGAACACCTCACACGGGACCAATGTAACTTGTAGGAACTGACCGCGTAGTCCTAAATCTTCCGGTTTGTGAATATGACGATAATTTTAAAAAATCACACTTAGATTTAAAAACAAGCCTTTAAAGGGTGAAAACCCAAACCAGCCCCCAAACGACCCCGTAGGAGGCACGAACACCTCCCACGAAACCAATGTTACTTGTAGGAATGGACCGCGTAGCCCCGGGTCTCCCGGTTTGTGAATATGACGATAATTTGCAAAAATCACACTTAAACTTAAAAATAAGCCGTTAAAGTTTGAAAATTGAAACCAGCCCCCAAACGACCCCGTGAGAGGCACGAACACCTCGCATGGGACTAGGGGTGGCAATTTTAGAAACGACACGAAAAAACGACACGGAACGACACGAAATTGACCTGAAATTGACACGATATTTCGTGTTCGTGTCGTGTTTTTTTACACGAAGCCGTGTCGTGTCGTGTTATCATGTTTTTTAAGCCTAAAATTTAAGAAATTATGGTTGTCGTGTCGTGTCGTGCCGTGTTATTTTTTATTCGAGTCGTGTTCGTGTCAGCTAAAAAAAACACGAATTCGTGTCGTGTCCGAAAAAACCTTGTCGTGTCGTGTCGTGTCGGGTCAAAACACGACCCACTGACCCAAATTGCCACCCCTACATGGGACCAATGTAACTTGGAGGAGGTGACCGCGTAGTCCCGGGTCTGTCGGTTTGAGAATATGACGATAATTTTAAAAATCACACTTGTAAGAGGCACCAAACGACCCCGTAAGAGGCACGAACACCTCGCACGGGACCAATGTAACATGTAGGAACTGACCGCGTAGTCCTGGGTCTCCCGGTTTGTGAATATGATGATAATTTGTAAAAATCAACACTACTTAAAAACAAGCCGTTAAAGGGTAAAACCCAAACTAGCCACCAAACGACCCCGTAAGAGGCACGAACACCTCGCACGGGACCAATGTAACTTCTAGGAACTGACCACGTAGTCCCGGGTCTCCCGATTTTAGAATACGATGATAATTTACAAAAATCAACACTTAAACTTGAAAATAATCCGTTTAAGGGTGAAAACCTGAAAATCCAAACCAGCCTCCAAACGACCCCGTAAGAGGCACGAACGCCT
This sequence comes from Sambucus nigra, assembly GCA_949130495.1. Taxonomy (NCBI): domain Eukaryota; kingdom Viridiplantae; phylum Streptophyta; class Magnoliopsida; order Dipsacales; family Adoxaceae; genus Sambucus; species Sambucus nigra. The sequence continues at coordinate 185,053,595 of OX422216.1, forward strand.
CGCACGGGACCAATGTAACTTGTAGGAACTGACCGCGTAGTCCCGAGTCTCCTGGTTTGAGAATATGAAGATAATTTACAAAAATTAACACTACTTAAAAACAAGCCGTTAAACGGTGAAAACCCAAACTAGCCACCAAACTACCCCGTAAGAGGCACGAACACCTCGCCCAGGACCAATGTAACTTCTAGGAACTGACCGCGTAGTCCCGGTTCTCCCGATTTTAGAATACGACGATAATTTGTAAAAATCAACACTTAAACTTGAAAACAATCCGTTAAAGGGTGAAAACCTGAAAACCCAAACCAGCCCCCAAACGACCCCGTAAGAGGCACGAACACCTCGCACGGGACCAATGTAACTTATAGGAACTGACCGCGTAGTCCCGGGTCTCCTGGTTTGAGAATATGACGATAATTTGCAAAAATCAACACTATTAAAAAATAAGCCGTTAATGGGTGAAAACCCAAACTAGCCACCAAACGACCCCGTAAGAGGCACGAACACCTCGCACGGGACCAATGTAACTTCTAGGAACTGACCGCGTAGTCCCGGGTCTCCCGATTTTAGAATACGACGATAATTTGAAAAAATCAACACTTAAACTTGAAAACAATCCGTTAAAGGGTGAAAACCCAAACCAGCCACCAAACGACCCCGTAGGAGGCCTTAACACCTCGCACGGGATCAATGTAACTTTTAGAAACTGACCGCATAGTCCCGGGTCTCCCGATTTGTGAATATGTCGATAATTTGTAAAAATCACACTTAGACTTAAAAATAAGCCGTTAAAGGGTGAAAATCCAAACCAGCCACCAAACGACCCCGTAAGAGACACGAACACCTCGCACGGGACCAATGTAACTTGTAGGAACTGACCGCGTAGTCTCGGGTTTTCCGATTTGTGAATATGACGATAATTTATAAAAATCACACTTAAACTTAAAAACAAGCAATTAAAGGTTAAAAAGTGAAACCAGCCCCCAAACGACCCCGTGAGAGGCACGAACACCTCGCACGGGACCAATGTAACTTGTAGGAACTGACCGCGTAGTCTCGGGTCACCCGGTTTGTGAATATGTCGATAATTTGTAAAAATCACATTTAGACTTAAAAACAAGCTGTTAAAGGGTGAAAACCCAAACCAGCCACCAAACGACCCGTAAGAGGCACGAACACCCCGTATATGACCAATGTAACTTGTAGGAACTGACCGCGTAGTCTCGGGTCTTCCAATTTGTGAATATGACGATAATTTGCAAAAATCACACTTAAACTTAAAAACAAGCCGTTAAAGGTTGAAAACTGAAACCAACCCCCAAACGACCCTGTGAGAGGCACGAACACCTCGCACGGGACGAATGTAACTTGTAGGAACTAACCGCGTAGTCTTGGGTCTCCCGGTTTGTGAATATGATGATAATTTATAAAAATCACACTTGTAAGAGGCACTAAACGACTCCGTAAGAGGCACGAACACCTCGCACGGGACTAAGTAACTTGTAGGAACGGACCGCGTAGTCTCGCGTCTTCCGGTTTGTGAATATAACGATAATTTGTAAAAATCACACTTAGATTTAAAAACAAGTCGTTAAGGGGTGAAAACCCAAACAAACGACCCCATAAGAGGCACGAACACCTCGCACGGGACCAATTTAACTTTTAGGAATTGATCGCGTAGTCCCGGGTCTCCCGGTTTGTGAATATAATGATAGTTTGCAAAAATCAACACTTAAACTTGAAAACAAGCCGTTCAAGGGTGAAAACCTGAAACCCAAACCAGCCTTCAAACGACCCTTAAGAGGCACGAACACCAAAGACGGGACCAATGTAACTTGAAGGAACTGACCGCGTAGTCTCGGTCTACCGGTTTGTGAATATGATGATAATTTGCAAAAATCACACTTAAACTTAAAAACAAGCCGTTAAAAGATAAAAATTGAAACCAGTCCCCAAACGACCCCGTGAGAGGCACGAACACCTCGCACGGGACCAATGTAACTTGTAGCAACTGATCGCGTAGTTCTGGGTCTCCCGGTTTGTGAATTTGACGATAATTTGCAAAAATCACACGTAGACTTAAAAATAAGCCATTAAAGGGTGAAAACATAAACGAGCGACCAAACGACCCCGTAAGAGGCACGAACACCACGCACGGGACCAATGTAACTCATAGGAACTGACCCCGTAGTCCCGGGTCTCCCGGTTTGTGAATATGATGATAATTTGCAAAAATGACACTTAAACTTAAAAACAAGCCGTTAAAGGTTAAAAACTGAAACCAACTCCAAAACGACCCAGTGAGAGGCACGAACACCTCGCATGGGACCAATGTCACTTGAAGGAACGGACCGCGTAGTCCTGGGTCTCCCGGTTTGTGAATATGATGATAACTTGTAAAAATCACACTTGTAAGAGGCACCAAACGACCCCGGAGGAGTTACGAACACCTCGCACGGAACCATTGTAACTTGTAGGAATTGACCGCGTAGCCTCGAGTCTCCCGGTTTGAGAATATGACGATAATTCGCAAAACTCACACTTTGATTTAAAAACAAGCCGTTAAAGGGTGAAAACCCAAACCAGCACCCAAACGACCCCGTAAGAGGCACGAACACCTCGCACGGGACCAATGCAACTTGTAGGAACTGACCGCTTAGTTCCGGGTCTCCCGATTTGAGAATAAGACGATAATTTGCAAAAATCAATACTACTTAAAAATAAGCCGTTAAAGGGTGAAAACCCAAACTAGTCACCAAATGACTCCGTAAGAGGCACGAACACCTCGCACGGGACCAATGTAACTTGTAAGAACTGACCGCGTAGTCCCGGGTCTCCCAATTTGTGAATATGATGATAATTTGCAAAAATCACACTTAAACTTAAAACAAGCCGTTAAAGGTTGAAAGCTGAAACCAACCCCAAAACGACCCCGTGAGAGGCACGAACACCTCGCATGGAACCAATGTAACTTGTAGGAACTGACCGCGCGGTTTGTGAATATGACGATAACTTGTAAAACTCACACTTGTAAGAGGCACCAAACGACCCCGTAAGAGGCACGAACACCTCGCACGGGACTAATGTAACTTGTAGGAACTGACCGCATAGTCCCAGGTCTCCCGGTTTCTGAATATGACGATAATTTGTAAAAATCACACTTAGATTTTACAACAAGCTGTTAAGGGGTGAAAACCCAAACCAGCCCCCAAATGACCCCGTAAGAGGCACGAACACCTCGCACCGGACCAATGTAACTTGTAGGAAATAACCGCATAGTCCCGGGTCTCCCGATTTGAGAATATGAAGATAATTTGCAAAAATCAACACTACTTAAAAATAAGCCATTAAAGGGTGAAAACCCAAACTAGCCACCAAATGACCCCGTAAGAGGCACGAACACCTCGTACGGGACCAATGTCACTTCTAGGAACTGACCGCGTAGTCCCGGATCTCCCGATTTTAGAATACGATGATAATTTGCAAAAATCAAGACTTAAACTTGAAACACAAGCCGTTAAAGGGTGAAAACCCAAACCAACCACCAAACAACCCCGTTGGAGGCCTTAACACCTTGCACGGGACCACTGTAACTTGTAGGAACTGATCGCGTAGTAGCGAGTATCCCGGTTTGTGAATATGTCGATAATTTGTAAAAATCACACTTAAACATAAAAATAAGCCGTTAAAGGTTGAAAACTGAAACCAACCCCCAAACGACCCCGTCAGAGGCACGGACACCTCGCACGGGACCAATGTAACTTGTAAGAACTGACCGCGTAGTCCCGGGTCTCTCGGTTTGTGAATATGATGATAATTTGCAAATATCACACTTAGATTTAAAACAGCCGTTAAAAGGTGAAAATGTAAATCGACCCCCAAACGACCCCGGGGGAGTTACGAACACCTCGCACGGCACCATTGTAACTTGTAGGAATTGACCGCGTAGCCTCGGGTCTTCCAGTTTGAGAATGTGGCGATAATTTGCAAAACTCACGCTTTGATTTAAAAACAAGCCGTTAAAGGGTGAAAACTCAAACCAACCCCCAAACGATCCCGTAAGCGGCACGAACACCTCACATGGGACCAATGTAACTTGTAAGAACTGACCGCGTAGTCCCGGATCTCCCGGTTTGTGAATATGACGATAATTTTTAAAAATCACACTTAAATTTAAAAACAAGCCGTTAAAGGGTGAAAACCCAAACCAGCCCCCAAACGGCCCCATATGAGGCACGAACACCTCAAATGGGACCAATGTAACTTGTAGGAACTGACCGCGTAGTCCCGGGTCTCTCGGTTAGAGAATATGACGATAATTTGCAAATCTCACACTTAGACTTAAAAACAAGCCGTTAAAGGGTGAAAACCTGAAAACCAAAACAGCCCCCAAATGACCCCGTAAGAGGCACGAACACCTCGCACGGGACTAATGTAACTTGTAGGAACTAACCGCGTAGTCCCGGGTCTCCTGGTTTGAGAATATGACGATAATTTGCAAAAATCAACACTATTAAAAAATAAGCCGTTAAAGGGTGAAAACCCAAACCAACCACCAAACGATCCCGTAAGAGGCATGAACACCTCCCACGAGACCAATGTAACTTTTAGGAACTGACCGCATAGTCCCGGGTCTCCCGATTTTAAAATACGACGATAATTTGCAGAATTCAACACTTAAAACTTGAAAACAAGCCGTTAAAGGGTGAAAACCCAAACCAGCCACCAAATGACCCCGTAAGAGGCATGAACACCTCACATGGGACCAATGTAACTTGTAGGAACTGACCGCGTAGTCTCGGGTCTCCCGGTTTGTGAATATGACGGTAATTTGCAAAAATCACAATTAGATATAAAAACAAGCCGTTAAAAGGTGAAAATGCAAACCGACCCCCAAACGACCCCGTATGCGGCACGAACACCTCGCACGGAACCAGTGCAACTTATAGGAATTGACCGCGTAGCCTCGGGTCTCCCGGTCTGTGAATATGATGATATTTTGCAAAAATCACACTTAAACTTAAAAATAAGCCGTTAAAGGTTGAAAACTGAAACCAGCCCCCAAACGACCCCGTGAGAGGCACGAACACCTCGCATGGGACCAATGTAACTTGTAGGAACTGACCGCGTAGTCCTGGGTCTCTCAGTTTATGAATATGATGATAATTTGCAAAAATCACACCTGTAAGAGGCACCAAACGACCCCGTAAGAGGCAGGAACACCTCACACGGGACCAATGTAACATGCAGGAACTGACCGCATAGTCCCGGGTCCCCCGGTTTGTGAATATGACGATAATTTGCGAAAATCACACTTAGATTTAAAAATAAGCCGTTAAAGGGTAAAAACCCAAACCAGCCCCCAAACGACCCCGTAAGAGGCACGAACACCTCGCACGGGACCAATGTAACTTGTAGGAACTGACCACGTAGTCCCGGGTCTTCCGGTTTGAGAATATGAAGATAATTTGATAAAATCAACACTACTTAAAAACAAGCCGTTAAAGGGTGAAAACCCAAACTAGCCACCAAACGACCCCGTAAGAGGCACGAACACCTCGTACGGGACCAATGTAACTTCTAGGAACTGACCGCATAGTCCCGGGTCACCCGATTTTAGAATACGACGATAATTTGGAAAAATCAACACTTAAACTTAAAAACAATCCGTTAAAGGGTGAAAACCCAAACCAGCCACCAAACGACCCCGTAGGAGGCCTTAACACCTACCAATGTAACTTGTAGGAACTGACCGCGTAGTCCCCGATCTCCCGGTTTGTGAATATTTCTATAATTTGTAAAAATCACACTTAGACTTAAAAACAAGCCGTTAAAGGGTGAAAACCCAAACCAGCCACCAAACGACCCCGTAAGAGACACGAACACCTCGCACGGGACAAATGTAAGTTGTAGGAACTAACCGCGTAGTCTCGAGTTTTCCGGTTTGTGAATATGACGATAATTTTCAAAAATGACACTTAAACTGCAAAACCAGTCGTTAAAGGTTAAAAACTGAAACCAGCCCCCAAACGACCCCGTGAGAGGCACGAACACCTCGCACGGGACCAATGTAACTTGTAGGAACTAACCGCGTAGTCCCGGGTCACCCGGTTTGTGAATATGATGATAATTTGTAAAAATCAAAACTTAAACTTGAAAATAATCCGTTAAAGGGTGAAAACCTAAAGCAACCACCAAACGACCCCGTAGGAGGCCTTAACACCTCGCACGGAACCAATGTAACTTGTAGGAACTGACCGCGTAGTCCCGGGTGTCCCAGTTTGTGAATATGACGATAATTTGCAAAAATCACACTTAAACTTAAAAACAAGCCGTTTAAGGTTGAAAACTGAAACCAGCCGCCAAACGACCCCGTGAGAGGCACGAACACCTCGCACGGGACCAATGTAACTTGTAGGAACTAACCGCGTAGTCCTGGGTCTCCCGGTTTGTGAATATGACGATAATTTGTAAAAATCACAATTGTAAGAGGCACTAAACGACTCCGTAAGAGGCACGAACACCTCGCACGGGACTAAGTAACTTGTAGGAACTGACCGCGTAGTCCCGGGTCTCCCGGTTTATGAATATAACGATAATTTGTAAAAATCACACTTAGATTTAAAAACAAGTCGTTAAAGGGTGAAAACCCAAACCAACCCTCAAACGACCCCGTAAGAGGCACGAACACCTCGCACGGGACCAATGTAACTTTTAGGAATTGACCGCGTAGTCCTGGGTCTCCCGGTTTGTGAATATAACGATAGTTTGCAAAAATCAACACTTCAACTTGAAAACAAACCGTTAAAGGGTGAAAACATGAAACGCAAACCAGCCTCCAAACGACCCCGTTAGAGGCATGGACACCAAATACGGGACCAATGTAACTTGAAGGAACTGACCGCGTAGTCTCGGTCTACCGATTTGTGAATACGACGATAATTTGTAAAAATCACACTTAAACTTAAAAACAAGCCGTTAAAGGATAAAAATTGAAACCAGCCCCCAAACGACCCCGTGAGAGGCACGAACATCTCGCACGGGACCAATGTAACTTGTAGTAACTGATCGCGTAGTTCTGGGTCTCCCGATTTGTGAATTTGACGATAATTTACAAAAATCACACTTAGACTTAAAAATAAACCATTAAAGGGTGAAAACCTAAATGTGCCACTAAACGACCCGTAAGAGGCACGAACACCACGCACGGGACCAATGTAACTCATAGGAACTGACCCCGTAGTCCCGGGTCTCCCGGTTTGTGAATATGATGATAATTTGCAAAAATCACACTTAAACTTAAAACAAACCGTTAAAGGTTGAAAGCTGAAACCAACCCCAAAACGACCCCGTGAGAGGCACGAATACCTCGCATGGAACCAATGTAACTTGTAGGAACTGACCGCGCGGTTTGTGAATATGACGATAACTTGTAAAACTCACACTTGTAAGAGGCACCAAACGACCCCGTAAGAGGCACGAACACCTCGCACGGGACCAATGTAACTTGTAGGAACTAACCGCGTAGTCCCGGGTCTCCCGGTTTGTGAATATGATGATAATTTGCAAAAATCACACTCAGATTTAAAAACAAGTCGTTAAAGGGAGAAAACCCAAACCAGCCCCTAAATGACCCCGTAAGAGGCACGAACACCTCGCACCGGACCAATGTAACTTGTAGGAACTGACCGCGTAGTCCCGGGTCTCCCGGTTTCAGAATATGACGATAATTTAAAAAAATCAACACTACTTAAAAATAAGTCGTTAAAGGCTGAAAACCCAAACTAGCCACCAAATGACCCCGTAAGAGGCACGAAGACCTCGCACGGGACCAATGTCACTTCTAGGAACTGACCGCGTAGTTCTGGATCTCCCGATTTTAGAATACGACGACAATTTGCAAAAATCAACACTTAAACTTGGAAACAAGCCGTTAAAGGGTGAAAATCCAAAGCAGCCACCAAACGACCCCGTTGGAGGCCTTAACACCTCGCACGGGACCAATGTAACTTGTAGGAACTGATCGCGTAGTAGCGGGTCTCCCGATTTGTGAATATGTCGATAATTTGTAAAAATCACACTTAAACTTAAAAATAAGCCGTTAAAGGTTGAAAACTGAAACCAGCCCCCAAACGACCCCGTGAGAGGCACGAACACCTCGCACGGGACCAATGTAACTTGTAAGAACTGATCGCGTAGTCCCGGGTCTCTCGGTTTGTGAAAATGATCATAATTTGAAAAAATCACACTTAGATTTAAAAACAAGCCGTTAAAAGGTGAAAATGCAAACCGACCCCCAAACGACCCCGGAGGAGTTACGAACACCTCGCACGGAACCATTGTAACTTGTAGGAATTGACCGCGTAGCCTCGAGTCTCCCGGTTTGAGAATATGACGATAATTCGCAAAACTCACACTTTGATTTAAAAACAAGCCGTTAAAGGGTGAAAACCCAAACCAGCACCCAAACGACCCCGTAAGAGGCACGAACACCTCGCACGGGACCAATGTAACTTGTAGGAACTGATCGCGTAGTCCCGGGTCTCCTAGTTTGAGAATATGACGATAATTTACAAAAATCAACACTATTAAAAAATAAGCCGTTAAAGGGTGAAAACCCAAACCATCCACCAAACGACCCCGTAAGAGGCATGAACACCTCGCATGGGACCAATGTAACTTTTAGGAACTGACCGCATAGTCCCTGGTCTCCCGATTTTAGAATACGACGATAATTTGCAGAATTCAACACTTAAAACTTGAAAACAAGCCGTTAAAGGGTGAAAACCCAAACCAGCCACCAAATGACCCCGTAAGAGGCACGAACACCTCGCATGGGACCAATGTAACTTGTAGGAACTGACCGCGTAGTCTCGGGTCTCCCGGTTTGTGAATATGACGGTAATTTGCAAAAATCACAATTAGATATAAAAATAAGCCGTTAAAAGGTGAAAATACAAACCGATCCCCAAACGACCCCGTAGGAGGCACGAACACCTCGCACGGAACCAGTGTAACTTGTAGGAATTGACCGCATAGCCCCGGGTCTCCCGGTTTGTGAATATGACGATATTTTGCAAAAATCACACTTAAACTTAAAAATAAGTCGTTAAAGGTTGAAAACTGAAACCAGCCCCCAAACGACCGCGTGAGAGGCACGAACACCTCGCATGGGACCAATGTAACTTGAAGGAACTGATCGCGTAGTCCCAGGTCTCTCGGTTTGTGAATATGATGATAATTTACAAAAATTAAACTTGTAAGAGGCACCAAACGACCCCGTAAGAGGCACGAACACCTCGCACGGGACCAATGTAACATGAAGGAACTAACCGCGTAGTCCCGGGTCTCCTGGGTTGTGAATATGACGATAATTTGTAAAAATCACACTTAGATTTAAAAATAAGTCGTTAAAGGGTAAAAACCCAAACCAGCCCCCAAACGACCCCGTAAGAGGCACGAACACCTCGCACGGGATCAATGTAACTTGTAGGAACTGACCGCGTAGTTTCGGGTCTCCCGGTTTGAGAATATGAAGATAATTTGCAAAAATCAACACTACTTAAAAATAAGCCGTTAAATGGTAAAAACCCAAACTGGCCACCAAACAACCCCGTAAGAGGTACGAACACCTCGCACGGGACCAATGTAACTTCTAGGAACTGACTGCGTAGTCCCGGGTCTCCCGATTTTAGAATACGATGATAATTTGTAAAAAGAAAAACTTAAACTTGAAAATAATCCGTTAAAGGGTGAAAACCTACAGCAACCACCAAACGACCCCGTAGGAGGCCTTAACACCTCGCACGGGACCAATGTAACTTGTAGGAACTGACCGCGTAGTCCCGAGTCTCCCGGTTTGTGAATATGTCGATAATTTGCAAAAATCACACTTAAACATAAAAATAAGCCATTAAAGGTTGAAAACTGATACCAGCCCCCAAACGACGCCGTGAGAGGCACGAACACCTCGCACGAGACCAATTTAACTTGTAAGAACTGACCGCGTAGTCCCGGGTCTCCCGATTTGTGAATATGATGATAATTTGCAAAAATCACACTAAGATTTAAAAACAAGCCGTTAAAAGGTGAAAACGCAAACCGACCTCCAAACGACCCCGTAGGAGGCACGAACACCTCGCACGGAACCATTGTAACTTGTAGGATTTGACCGCGTAGCCCCGGGTCTCCCGGTTTGAAAATATGACGATAATTTGCAAAACTCACACTTTGACTTAAAAACAAGCCGTTAAAGGGTGAAAACCCAAACCAGCCCCCAAACGATCAGGCACGAACACCTCGCATGGGACCAATGTAACTTGTAGGAACTGTCCGCGTAGTCCCGGGTCTCTCGGTTTGCGAATATGACGATCATTTTCAAAAGTCACACTTAGATTTAAAAACAAGCCGTTAAAGGGTGAAAACCCAAACCAGCCCCCAAACGACCCCGTAGGAGGCACGAACACCTCACACGGGACCATTGTAACTTGTAGGAACTGACCGCGAAGTCACGGGTCTCCCGGTTTAGGAATATGATGATAATTTGCAAAACTCACACTTATACCTAAAAACAAGCCGTTAAAGGGTGAAAACATGAAAGCCCAAACCAGCCCCCAAACGACCCCGTAAGAGGCACGAACACCTCGCACGGGACCAATGTAACTTGTAGGAACGGATCGCGTAGTCTCGGGTCTCCCGGTTTGTGAATATAACGATAATTTACAAAAATCAACACTTAAACTTGAAAACAAGCCGTTAAAAGGTGAAAATCTGAAAACCCAAACCAACCCCCAAACGACCCCGTAAGAGCCATGAACACCTCGCACGGGACCAATGTAACTTGTAGGAACTGACCGCGTAGTCTCGGGTCTCCCGGTTTGTGAATATGATGATAATTTGTAAAAATCGTACTTAGACTTAAAAACAAGCCGTTAAAGGGTGAAAACCCAAACAAGCCCCCAAACGACCCCGTAAGAGGCACGAACACCTCGCACGGGACCAATGTAACTTGTAGGAACTGACCGTATAGTCCCGGGTCTCCCGGTTTGAGAATACGATGATAATTTGTAAAAATCAACGCTTAAACTTAAAAACAAGCCATTAAAGGGTGAAAACCCAAACCAGCCCCCAAACGACCCTCTAAGTGGCACGAACACCTCGCACGGGACCAATGTAACTTGTAGGAACTGATCGCGTAGTCCCGGGTTTCCCGGTTTGAGAATACGACGATAATTTGCAAAAATCACACTTGGACTTAAAAATAAGCCGTTAATGGGTGAAAATCCAAACCAGCCCCCAAACGACCCCTTAAGAGGCACGAACACCTCGCACGGGACCAATATAACTTGTAAGAACTGTCCGCGTAGTCCCGGGTCTCCCGGTTTGAGAATATGATGATAATTTGCAAAAATCAACGCTTAAACTTAAAAATAAGCTCTTAAAGGGTGAAAACCCAGACCAGTCCCCAAACGACCCCGTAGGAGGCACAAACACCTCGCACGGGACCAATGTGACTTGTAGGAACTCACCGCCTAGTCCCAGGTCTCCCAGTTTGAGAATATAAGGATAATTTGCAAAAATCAAAACTTAAACTTTAAAACAAGCCGTTAAAGGGTGAAAACCCAAACCAGCCCCAAACGACCCCGTAGGAGGCACGGACACCTCGCACGGGGCCAATGTAACTTGTAGAAACTGATCGCATAGTCCCGGGTCTCCCGATTTGAGAATATGATGATAATTTCTACCCCTATATGTAATTTTTTAGTTTAAGTAATTTTTTTTAAAATTATTGGGTTACTAATATCGTATCTTTTTTGTATCCTATTTTTTTGCAGGATAGCAGTTTATCATTGGCATTTATTCACGTGGAACACACAGAGAACTCAATGGTTTACAACAAGGGGTTTATTCATGATTCCATTTTTTTGTGTTATGACCGTGCGGGCTTTTGTAATTTTATTGTTAACTTTTATGACCGTGCGGTCTTTTATAAGTTAATTGTTATATTTTGTGGCCGTGTGAATCTCCATAGCGCCCAAAAATCCGCGCTAACCTGCCACTAAAAGAAAATACGGGGAAGTACACAATACGGCAGGAAAGATGCTCAACAAATATATATTAGCGATGAATGAAACGTAACAACACGAGTACGAATATTCAAATCAAAATGTGAATCTCAAAGCATTTATCAATATAATTTCTCAACAACACATCAATGGGTCACCAGGCCTCACCCCATTCGCATATGCTTTATCAAGCCATAGCCCGGAAAACAGGAATTTTGGCGGGTTCCCAAAATCCGTGCCATATTAAAATAGAGGAAACTCTGCCCAATCTTTTTTGGCCTGTTAACTATTAACGACTTGTAATATTTTGAAGTTTGTATGTACATTAGTTTATCAACAACGTGCAATATTTTTAATTTGTGATTTTTTGTGCTTTCAGATAATTTTTTTTTTCTTTTTATAAAAAAATCTGGCACAGTTCAAAATCGTGGCAAAAGTGTATCATATTTTGGCACGGTTTTGAACTGTGCCAGAATCAGGTGTTCCATAATTACCATTTTTTTCTGACACGGCTCAAAAGTGTGCCAGATTTGGCCAAACATGAACACTTCTGGCACACTTTTAAATCGTGCCAAAATTTGATAAAGGAGTTCCAACCAGTTTGGATATTGAGACAAAATATGATTATATTTTTTCGAGTTACTCTATCTAAAAAAGGCATCAAGCTTCATCAAAAGCATCATAGTCTAAGTACTCCAATGCGACACAAAGAGTTAAGTACAACTCTTAAACCAAAATTAGGACACATACACTGCACATACATGTTTATTATGTGTGCATATTTTTTATTGTGTTGTTGTTGCTTCAAATATTTTTTTTGGAAAAAAAAATTCATTTGAATATTTTTTAATCATTTACAATGATTTTTCATTTAATTGAAATATGATTTTAAAAATATATTTGAGGTTAACATAAGAATATTTTTTATGATAAAAATTTGATTGGTTAATATTTTTTTTGAGTCGAAAAATTTAGTTTTTCCAAGACTTTAAAAAAACACACGTGTGTTATATTTTAATAAGGTATTTGCGTTTGTTTAGTGTCTCGGTGGTTAGACTCATTTGTGACCCTAGATTGAGTGGTTATCTATGAATCATATTATCAGTGCCTCAATCCTAGCGAACACCTTTTAGCCAATCACATTTGTTATTCCACTTTCTTTATACACCCTTAGATCTTGAAGATTAGATCTAGACCCTTTTTTTTTGTAACAAACTCGTATATAACATTTTAGGGTTTCTTATTATCGGGATTAGAAGAAGAGAGTATGACGGCTGATAGAATAGAATAGATAGGAGAGAGAAATCATCTTACACTTCATCTTCTTCTCCATCTATCTTGAGAGGAAACCGAGATCAAGAGAGAGAGAGAGAGAGAGAGAAGAAGAAGTCGTCGGCAAAAGGAACAAAAGAGAAAAGAGGGTTCTGCCGGCTGAGAAAAACCGAGGAGAGAGAGAGACGAGATCACTGCTGGAGTTCCATCACTGGAACTGTGACCCGAGATCACTGGAATTGACGCTGTCACGTTGCTAGACCACGCCGAGAGAAATCGATAACGAGGAAGAGAGAAGAAGCCACTGGGTTCGTCATCTGTCATTAGAAAGAATGAGAGAGAGAGAGAGAAAGGGACCGTTGTCTTCGGACCTTCATCGCCGGAGTTGTTCGAAAATCCGAGACTGTCGGAGCTGGTTTTAATCCGACGTCACCGGAGTTGGTTTTAAACCGAGGCCTCCAGAGCTGAAAAAACCAAGATCACCTGTTCATAAAAATTGACTCACTGGATCAGAAAAAACTAAGAACTCGCCGGAGTCTGATCGAAATCTTCTATTGTTTGTCCAAACAGTAAACCCATTTTCTTTGAGTGTTAACTTGTTGGGGGGTTTGTTTGATGTTGGGTTTTGTGGCTGGTTTACTGGTATTTGAAGACCTTCTTCAAACAATATATATTCTCTAACAATCATTTAGTTCACTCTAATATTTTTAGCATTTTTTATTTTTAATTTCTTGGATATTATTGTTGTAATTTTTAATCCAAGATTGTGATATCAAATACATGTTGAGAAATTATACTTTTATATATTTTCAGATTTAGAAATAAAGATTGTGTTATATTGGGATTTTACATTTGAGTGAAATTAGTTTGAATATAAATAATTTGCTGGGACAATATTTTGATAAAAAATTGTTGTGTGTCAAATTTGAAAATTGACGAAGTTTATTACTCAAGTTGAATTTGAAATTAAATGGCATTAAATGGCTTGTAATTTATAAGAATTGCTTGTATATTTCATTGAGAGGGCGAGAAGCGTTATTGCATCTAGTTTAATTCACAAACATTATCACTCTCACATGAACACTTAGGAGTTGTGGTTCTTAGTGAGATATTTTGTTTGTGGGGCTGCTGGAATCTGGGATTCAAGGATAAATCTGAAGCTACGTGGAGAAGAACAAATCAAGATATAATGCCTTTGAGAGTGGGGTAACTCGTGTAGGTACATTTTCTGATCTTGTATTTTGGTTCTTAGTTGCATGCTTTAGTGTTGTAACTTGGTTGTGATTCTAGTGGACTTTTTTTTTTGCTCCGTAGAGGGGGTCTTGGATGTTTTTCTTATTTTAGGGTTTTACCACGTTAAAAATCACGCGTCTTATTTGCTTGAATCTTCTTAATTACTTTGGTGAACAATATCGTACTCGAGACTTAAATTGAACGTTTTAGTTTTAAAAAAAACTCAAGGTAATCAAACTAACGAAACTAGAGATCATATTCAAAAAAATTATTTTAACACATGTAGTCTTCATTTTGAAAAGAGTTACGTTCAATGAGTTTATTTCGGAGTTTACTCAACTTATAACTTTTTGTTATTAATCTTGTAAACATAGTTTTTTTTTCAAGTGGTATCAGAGTGGGTTCATCAAAAGATATTTTTAATCCTGAAACTTTAGAAATTGCTTTCGAAATCCATTTATGAATATGGATGAAAGATTTGAGAAGTTAGGCAACCTTTCCTGACCACCACTCTTTGATGGAAATAACTTTTCTTATTGGAAAGTACGAATGGTTGCTTTCATTCAAGGAACTCTTGGTGATGATGTTTGGGATATGATTGAAAATAATTATGAACATCCAACTAAGTCTTTTTCTGATATTGATCCCAGAATGGTTAAGAAACTTCTTAGCGAATTTTCTATTGTAGAGAAAAAGAAGTCTCTTCATAATAATAAGGGCAAGAATGTTATCTTTATGTCCATTAATGAGCATGAATTTAAAAGAATATTTATTTACTCTACTTCTAAGGAGGCCCGGGACACTCTAGTCATCGCACATGAGGGTGATGAACGAGTTAAGGTTGAAAAAATACAAATGCTTGTCCAACAGTACATTACACTGATTATGGATGATAATGAATCCTTTAACGAATTATACATTAGGTTAATCGACATTTTTACAAAATTACATGCAAATGGTGTAACTTATACTATAAAAGAAATTGTTCAAAAGATTCTTATGTCATTACCTGCTAAGTTTGACAATAAGAGATATGCCATAGAAGAAATGAATTACCCAAACCTGACTCCTGAATTGCTAAGTAGTAAATTAAGAACTATTGAGATGGAGTTAGAGTTCAAAAAATAATTGACTCCCCGAAACAAGAGACTCACTGGACCTAATATTGTGTTTTCATCACAATTAACTTCACCTAAAGTCAGTCCCTTAGACTTTGACCTTGACTTGAATGGTGACTTTGAGTTAGATCACCTTAACATTCAAATAGCTCTGATGAGCAAGCATTTTAAAAAGATTATCAAATTCATAAATGCTTTAGACTATAAACAAGGCAAACAAAATTATCAAGGTAATCAAAATCATAGACCTCATAAAAGACATGACGATAAAAGGACTTATGACAATAGTAGACCTAACATAAACATGAAAGATGTCAAATGTTATGGATGTGGAAAAATGGGACATATTGCTAATAAATGCCCAAATAAGCCTACCAACCATACTAGGGCTAATTTGTGTAAGACATGGGATGACTCTAGTGGTTCTGATGAAGATGAAATTGAGTCAACCCATAATTATGAGTCATATATGTCATTCTACGCTAGGATCACATGCCGTGATGATGATGAATACGCGTCTACTCATGATTCTATTGTTCCTATTATTGCATCTGCTGTTGAAAATGTTGTGACTGTTGATGAAAATGGCATTGCTAATGATACCTTAAGGGTGTGTCAAACTGAAAATATTTTTGTTAAACCTGAAGTGCGTGTGAGTTCCACATATGAAATTAGTGATATAGGAGACACTTCACACGATACACTTAGTGATTCTGATGATAGTTTTCCAGGTGTTCAAGAGCTGTACACGAAAATGCATAAGAAAAGTGTCTGTCTTGATAAAACGATTAAGAAATTGAATGAGGGTATTGATTTACTTAACCAGACTATTAGGAAGAGTGCTGAAGAATTTACAGCACAATGTGTTGCCCATGAGACTGAAATTGAAGAATTTTTCGCAAAAATAGAATATCATTCTGATCAAAATAATATTTTGGAACAAAAATACAAGTTTACCTTGGTAGAACTTGAAGAATCTAAGCAAAATGTTTTAAACGTGTTTAAAAAATGCTTACACTTTGAAACTCAAGCTAAGTCCTACGAAGAAGTTGTTGTAGGAAGCAAGTTTGATTCTGACGATAAATCTGGTTTTGGATTTGGAGAGAAAGTTTATACTAGTAAACATGTTTCTCCTGAAAATGTTGTTTTTGTAAAATAAGGCCAGAATCCTTAAAACACCCAGAAAGAAAATTGTTTTAAAGATGTCTCTAAGGTAAAACAAAGTGATGATTCTTAAAAGCCAAAATCTAATAGTCTAGTTAAGTACGTCTGTCCACCTATTATAAATTATTATCAGAAACTCAAAGCCAATGACACTTGGACGACCATTTTTATTAGGGATAAACTAATCTTCAAAGACTTTAATAATAAAGTCAAGTCCTGCACACATCAGTACTGTTCATACTGTGATGTCTACGACCACTCCATTGCCGAATGTTTTTAAAAGAGAGTGTATACACCTACTTATTCAAACTTTAACTATTCTAGAAAGAGTAGGAATGCTTATGTTCTCCTAAGACAGACCACTCACAACTCTAACTATAAAAAGAAGGGAGGACCTAAAACTAAGAAGAAATCATTTAGAAATACCCAATAAAACTTTTTTAAATCAAAGGCTAATCAAATAGTTAAAACTATGCCTATTTGGATTAGAAAAGATGACTTGCTAACCAAGCTCAAGTGCAACATTGTCATATATGATATTAAGGCACCAAGCACTTCGTCTGGATGGTATCTTGACTCCGAATGTTCTAAACATATGACCGGAGATGAAACTAAATTAACAAATAAAACAAAATTCCTTGGAGGTAGTGTTGTATTTGGTGATGGAGTTTCATCCAAGATCATAGGTAAAGGAACATTGTGTGAGGAAGGTCTCCCCGAAACAAATGATGTCCTCCTAGTTAAAGGTCTTAAAGCTAACTTGCTTAGTATATCTTAATTTTGTGATTCCAATCATATTGTTGCCTTTTCTAAACTTGATTGCAATTTTTTTATGAAAAGGGAAATTATATTATAACAGGAAATAAAAATTAGGATAACTGCTACACAGTCCTTCTTAAGTTTGAATCTTGTAATAGATTGGAATATACAAATTTTGATAATCTTTGTAAAAAAAAGTTCCCAAGAAATGGTTAGAGGATTGCCTAGACTAAAAAATTCTTTTAAACCCGTCTGTGGTCCTCGCCAGGAAGGAAAAATAAGTAACCCCTTACATAAGAAAGTTAAAAATGTTTTAACTACAAAACCTTTGGAATTACTCCACATGGACTTTATGGTTCCCTCTCGAACTGTCAAATTCTGTGATAACAGTTACATACTTGTTATTGTGGATAACTACACATGATATACTCGAGTTGCATTCAGGAAAAATAAATTCCATACCTTCGATGAGTTCTTAAAAGTACTTTTAAAAATAGAGAACGAGAAGGATACCCAAGTATGTCACATCAAAAGTGACAGAGGTGGAGAGTTCAAAGATTCGGGTGTTGCAAAATATTGTATAGACAATGGCTATAAATATGAATTTAGTGTGATTAAGACAGCTTAGCAGAACGACATTACTGCAAAGAAAGATAGAACTTTACAAGAGATGGCTAGGGTTATGCTACATGTGAAAATTCTACCTAAGTATTTTTGGATCGAAGTTGTTCAAACGGTATGTCATATCATTGATTGTGTATAACTTAGGAAGAATTTCAAACCCGCTGATGATATTCGATTTGAGTATCTTTGTAATGCCATTGGTATGATAGTTCTTACTTAATTTAACACATAATTCATATCCTCGGTAGTTGCATGCTAATAATTGGTTTATGAGGATTTAGGGCGTGGTCGTTTCTCAAATGACAAAAGACGCCTCCTAATATTTGTTTAATGTAGGAGACCCTTGTATCTGCCCTTGCATATGTTATTGCTTGTGTTGGAATATTATATCATATTCTCATGATTTATCTTTTTACCGTGTTGTATATTTGAGCAAAATTGGGGGAGAATAACTTGAGTACCTGTGCTGCGATGTATATCTTATCTTGTACTAACTCAACTAATATGCCATTGAGTGTTTATCCTTTTCAGGCATTTTTCAGACCCGGTCGTATAGCTTATCCTATTTATTAGGCTATTGGTCGGTATTGGAGTTGGGTAATGTATTTTCTTATCTTATTTTTGGTTCTAGGATGGGAATGGGTAGATAGAGATTTTTGTATAGGAAATCTACGATTTTTCATTTTCACCCACGAGTTCAGGATAGTCAAGGAAATTTTATCTCCAATATCCAAAGGGGAAGATTGAGAACACACTATATGGTTGACTTACTTGAGTATGTGTCATATAGGAGTTCCAACTAGTTTGGATATCGAGATAAAATAGGATTAGATTTTTTCGAGTTACTCTATCTCAAAAAGGTATCAAGCTTCATCAAAAGCATCCTAGTCCAAGTACTCCAATGCGACACAAAGAGGTAAGTACAACTCTTGAACCAAAATTAGGACACATACACTGCATATGCATGTTTATTATGTGTGCATATTTTTTATAGTGGTGTTGTTGCTTCAAATATTTTTTTTGGAAAAAGAAATTTATTTGAACATTTTTTTAATCATTTACAATGATTTTTCGTTTAATTGAAATATGATTTTAAAAATATATTTGAGGTTAACATAAGAATATTTTTTATGATAAAAATTTGATTGGTTAATATTTTTTTTGAGTCAAATTTTTTTATTTTTCCAAGACTTTGAAAAAACACATGTGTGTTCTATTTTAATAAGACTATTTGTGTTTGTTTAGTGTCTTGGTGGTTAGAATCATTTGTGACCCTAGATTGAGTGGTTATCTATGAACCATATTATTAGTGCCTCGATCCTAGTGAACACCTTTTAGCCAATCACATTTGTTATTCCACTTTCTTTCTACACCCTTAGATCTTGAAGATCTGATCTAGACTATTTATTTGTAACAAACCCTTTTGCCCCTCGTATATATAACATTTTAGGTTTCTTATTATTGGGATTAGAAGATACTGTGGTGGCTGATAGAATAGAATAGAGAGGAGAGAGAAAACTCATCTTACACTTCATCTTTTTCTCCATCCATCTTGAGAGGAAACTGAGATCAAGAGAGTGAGAGAAGAAGTCGCCGACAGAAAGAACAAGAAAGAAAAGAGGGTTCTGTCGGCCAAGAAAAATCAAGGAGAGAGATACGAGATTGCTGCTGGAGTTCCATCACTGGAACCGTGACCCGAGATCACCGAAATCGATGTTGTCACATCGCAAGACCACTCCAAGAGAAATCGAGAACGAGGAAGAGAGAAGAAGCTACCGGGTTCATCATCCGTCGTTGGAAAGAACAAGAGAGAGAGAGAGAGAAATGGATCATTGCCGTCGGACCTTCATCGCTGGAGTTGTCCAAAAATCCGAGACTACCGGAGCTGGTTTTAATCCGACATCACCGGAGCTGGTTTAAACCGAGGCCGTCGGAGCTGAAAAAACCTAGATCACCTATTCATAAAAACTGACTCACCGGATTTGGAAAAACTAAGAACTTGTCGGAGTCGGATCGAAATCTTCTATTATTTGTCCAAACAGTAAACCCATTTCCTTTGAGTGTTAACTTGTTGGGGGGTTTGTTTGATGTTGGGTTTTGCGGATGGTTTTATGATATTTGACGACCTTATTCAAACAATATATTTTCTCTGAGAACCATTTATATTATATTCTGTATATATAATATACATATACACATATATACATAATATACATATACAATATAATATATATGTATATATACAGAATATAATATACATATACATAATATACATATACAATATAATATACACATATATACATAATATACATATACAATATAATATACACATATATAATATACATATATATGTATATATACAGAATATAATATACATATACATAATATACATATATACAATATAATATACACATATATACATAATATACATATACAATATAATATACATATACATAATATACATATACAATATAATATACACATATATACATAATATACAGAATATACATAATATACATATACAATATAATATACAGAATATAATATACATATACATAATATACATATATACAATATAATATACACATATATACATAATATACATATACAATATAATATACATATACATAATATACATATACAATATAATATACACATATATACATAATATACATATACAATATAATATACACATATATAATATACATATATATGTATATATACAGAATATAATATACATATACATAATATACATATATACAATATAATATACACATATATACATAATATACATATACAATATAATATACATGTATATATACACAATATAATATACATGTATATATACAGAATATAATATACATATACATAATATACATATACAATATAATATACACATATATACATAATATACACATACAATATAATATACACATATATAATATACATATATATGTATATATACAGAATATAATATACATATACATAATATATATGTATATACCATTAAAAAGTCCATTCTTTTGGTCCACTTATGATCCTCTTCCTATATATATATATATATATATATAATATGTCTGTGTATATACATATATAATCTGTATATATACATATATAATATATATTATATATGTATATATACAGAAGTATACATATATTATATATATGTATATATACAGAATATAATATACATATACATAATATATATGTATATATTTTGTAAATAATATATATTAAATATAAGGAATATAGGAAATATACAAAATTTACGAAATATAAACATATATTAAAATATATGAATTATATAAATTATATAAATGTATGAAATATATAAATATATGAAATATAAATAAATATACGAAATATACGCAATATACATATATGTGCTAAAATATATAAAATATACGAATATATATTAAAATATACGAAATATATACATTTATATATTTATTAACAATATATATTTATATATTTATGAAATATATAGAGTTATAAAAAAAAATTGGTTTCAAGTGATTTGCTACCCAAAGGTGGCAAACAAAAACCTGCCCCCCCTCAAAGAATTGAATTCCACCCTATGGTGGCAAATTGTGCTTAAGGGGTGTTGTACATAGAAAACAAATTCCAGGGCAAATTAAGGCTATCAAAAAGCCTAAAAGCTGAAAAATACCAGAATTTTTCAACTTTTGGGAATTTGCCTTGGAATTTTTGTGCTATCAAACGGACCCTAAGAACCATTTAGTTCACTCTAATATTTTTAGCGTTCTTTGTTTTTAATTTCTTGGATATTATTGTTGTAATTTTTAATCCAAGATTGTGATATCAAATACATGTTGCGAAATTATACTTGTTGTACATATTTTCAGATTTAGAAATAAAGATTGTCTTATATTGGGATTTCACATTTGAGTGAAATTAGTTTGAATATAAATAATTTGTTGGGACAATATTTTGATAAAAAATTGTTGTGTGTCAAATTTGAAAATTGATGAAGTTTATTACTCAAGTTGAATTTGAAATCAAATTGCATTGCATATAAAAATGACTTATAATTTGTAAGAATTGCTTGTATATTTCATTGAGAGGGCGAGAAGCGTTATTGCATCTAGTTTAATTCACAAACACTATCACTCTCACACGAACACTTAGGAGTTGTGGTTCTTAGTGAGATATTTTGTTTGTGGGGCTGCTGGAATCCGGGATTCAAGGATAAAACAGAAGCTGCGTGGAGAAGAACAAATCAAGATAGAATGCCTTTGAGAGTGGAGTAACTCGTGTAGGTACGTTTTCTGATCTTGTATTTTGGGCCTTAGTTGCATGCTTTAGTGTTGTAACTTGGTTGTGATTCTAGTGAACTTTTTGTTTTGCTCCGTAGAGGGGGTCGTGGATAATTTTCTTATTTTAGGGTTTTACCACGTTAAAAATCACGTGTCTTATTTGCTTGAATCTTCTTAATTACTTTGGTGAACAATATCGTACTCGAGACTTAAATTGAACGTTTTAGTTTTTAAAAAAACTCAAGGTAATCAAACTAACAAATCTAGAGATCATATTCAGAAAAATTATTTTAACATATCTAGTGTTCGTTTTGAAAAGAGTTTCGTTCAACGAGTTTATTTCGAAGTTTACTCAACTTATAAATTTTTGTTATTAATCTTGTAAACATAGTTTTTTTTTTCAAACTAATATTTACTATTCACTTTAACTTCTAAATTCATTAAATTACACTCATAAATTCCAAAATTAGCATTCACAGTAATTTACTCTAATTACTAAATTACGCCACTTATGTAATTTAAAAATCTATAAAAGTACGGGGTATTACATACTCCCACCCCCTTACAACAAAATTTCATCCACGGAATTCGTATACAACTTGTATTACCAACCTAGGATCGCTAATCATATTACGTCCTAGTACACCAAAGTCGAATGGTACTACCCAATGGTACCCTACCATATACCACCGATCTCAAGGCTTATATTCTAACACACCAACTTAACGACAAGCTTATCTAAATATCCATATGCTACAACACTACCTCGGTCATCCCAACCCGAATAACTCGAAATTTAATTCCTCTAATACCTGGAAATCTATTCCTTCTTAAGGTTAACCACCAATCTTCTCGTGGTTAACTCACTACAACCTTCCTATAACAGTGCCACTTGCCCCACTGGCCTTATTTCTTAGTAACCCTAAGATCAATGTGTTTTCCTACACACGTAAAATGATTATTATACTAACTATATCCCTAGTGACCAAGACCTTTCTCAACTCTCGACATTCGCTTGGTTTCATGCGTGGGACGTCTCGCAAAGCGAATTCCAAAAAAGGAACCCTCCCGTTACACTACTTCCCCGCATCATTTGTCATTAAGATATAACGGCCTAAGGCACACAACCGGGATGTTTTAAAATCCTATCTCGTAAACATACTCATGCTCTTCTACCACTATGTCCTTCCATTTTTGCAAAATGAAAAGTCTAACTAATCAGGGCGCCTATACTCTGCATAAATGTTACGAATATCATAACCAAATCATATTACCTAAGAATTTGCCTTCTACTCAAGGCCTGGATATAAGCCTTAAATATATTTCCTTTACGTTGCCTCACCCACATACTTGCGGTGAGAGAAACATTTAAGTGCTTTTTCATTGCACTTCCATCTCCATAAGTCTCCAATCATCACATGACTCTCGGTTTACAGTGTTCTCTTCACACTAGGTAAATTATCATAAAAACCAACATCCTTGCATCGAATAACATCTCTCCACTCCCGACATAGTTAAGGTTCATGCGTGAAGTGTCTCGCAAGCAAAATCCAAACAAGAAACCCCTTTGATATACTACTACTTAGCTTTGTCGGTCGTGGAGGTCTGTTAGCTTCAAATATGCCACTGGGATAACCCCATCCTATTTATCAATAGATTATGGTCTGAACTCCTACTTCTTTCTAAGAGCCATACCACAAGGCGCTTGTACTAACATTAAGTCCTTTGCGTAAATAATAACGAGTTTAAACTCACAGCTTAACACTAAATCCTGCATACCTTAAATCATACCTATAATGTCATTGCACACTTAAATCGAGAAAATGAAACATATACTCATCGAAGTCCCATATAAATCTATACTAAAGGCGAGCTCAACCCGTCTCCAGGTGAGATATCACAAAAATAACCAGTTCCACCCTGGAATCGCGGATACGATAGCCTTGCAATCATTGGCCTACTATCTCTTCGATTATCCCCGAACATATTATATTCAGAATAGTACTATACTCGTATAACATATACAAATGAGCAGTGCAAGATAAATATAAGTTCAATATACCAACACCCATTTTCACAACGAATGAAGAAAAATAGTTCCCGCTATCGCGGAAAAACATATAGATATACCCTCTATGACATTACCGATATTGGCATAAAACTCGAATCACTTATACGAATATAGGGTTAACAAAATACTGTGATGCTATCTAGCCACATAAAATATACCTCCTTCATTTGAGGTGAAACTCATAATAATAACTTCACCAATCTCCCTGACTGCTCCAATTGGTTCCCAGACATAGTACACTTGTCTTAACTGAATCTAAAAACTACTTTAATCAATTCCCCATCTAGGCATCATAATCTTGACCTTTAGCTCCTTATTGGGCAAGGACTTACTATGTGGTTCTACGTTCCACATCACAATTATTCCCCATCTCTGGCCACCCTGACCATGTTAAGGTTATCCGTATCTCAGACTCTATAGCCTCGATCCTGACAACCATTCTTTTAGTTCTCTTAACTTCTCCAGCCCAAAAGGAAACAATACTACCGACCTTAACAACCCCGTTTCAATGAATGCCCAGGTGAATATCCACCTGTGGGGTTTCATGAACACAAATTCTCTATAAGTGTTTGCAACACTTACTAGTGAACCTATCATTCTCCTGAAGGACTCTTTCTTCATTGTACCGACCTTGCTTCTGTACAAAATTCCCTTATCCATATCACTCTTTATTCACAATCGGCCTCTGACCAATCCTTATGTGAATAATTCAAAAATCGCATTCTTTTCATTTTTGATAAATTGAAGGAAATTGCAGTTAAAATTGTCCGTAAGATTCCTCTATGAGAAAAACATCCTACTTCCCCAAACATGGTGACCATCGTTCCCACCATCTCTACATTGCTCTAACGAGTGAAAAAAATTTTACTCAAATTTTCACATCTGGGCATTCTTATACCATGCTCTAAGCCAAAACTTCTGAGCCTCCTACCTCCATTGAATAAGGGTACACTTCCTTTACATAACTTATCTTCAATATATGGTCCTTATCAAAGACCTTACAAACTTTTTGCCAATTTAACTTCACTAGATAATTCAAGTTTAGCACCACTATCTTCTATAGCAGTACTTGGATAATTATAACTAATATACTTTAGTAGTCGTTGCAATAATCCATGACGATGCCAGAAAGGTAGTAACCTCTACTGCGATCCTCGTCCCTAAATTCAACTTACAGCTCCAACTAAGCCCCGCCTCCTACTGCCCTCATCACGGCCTCCCCTAGTCACCCTTCATTGATCAGCACATGAATCTCGAACGAGCGCGTAAAAGATATACTATAATCTTACATAATGGCGGGAGAATTCAACAATCCTAGTCATAAGGCTCTATCTCAAATAGAAAGCAACGCTGAAAGCATAGTACGCTCGCAAATATTCCTAAGGAAACTAGAACCTGATGCTCTGATACCATCTGTGACACCTCGCCTAATGAAATATCGGGGGATCAATCCTTTACCAGATTAAAACAGAAATTCCATTTGGTTCATTCTCAGCATCACTGTCAAAGACCAATTTAATTACAAATAACTTATTAGGCTGAAAATTTTAATTAACTAATCTTTTTAATCAAACCAACTAGGTAAAACAATCACGACAGTTTATATACAACAACTGAGATAAAATAAAATAAACAAACTCTCGGTACAATATAATACAACCAAATTGAATGTCGCAAACTAAAATGTGGTAAAAGAATAAATGAATACAGTTGGGCTATTGGCCCGAGTAATTTTACAATGCCTCATATCTAGATCTCAAGGATATAAGTGCCTACAATAAACCTGCTTGCATCTACAACTGTTGCAGAAAACGTTTGACTCGAAGGAATCATCATCCAGGCGTTCCTGTGTGTGGACACATATATATATATATATATACATCAAGAGAGGAAAAAAAATAGAGAAACGGGTTAGAGCCCAAGTTTTGAAAATATTCATTAAGTGCAATTAATGCCATATTTTAAAATAACAAATCTCTCATATTAAAACGGGCATCGCACTCCCAAGAGATACACCTCACCCCTCTTCTAATAGTGCACACATTTCGCATACATTTAACCAAACTAGTTAAGATACCTTGCCTAACTAAACTCTTACCCCCATCCTTTAAATCCTCATAAACTCGAGTACTAAGGACTAAACTTCTCCCCATTCCCAACATGGCGCTACGTTTTGTGTGTGGGATGTCTCGCGAAGCGAAATCCAAATAAGGAACCCTCTTGATGCACTACTACATAACAATGTTGATCGTCGAGATCCATTAGGCCCTCAGTACGTAAACATATTATAAAATTTCGTATATATAGTTCTCACTAGAACCTACGATTCACATTTGTATTACTCCGGATATAAAACTACTAGAAGAAGAATAACATCTTATTCATTTTACACTTTACACCATTCAAAGTTATATGATATCTCCTTTCATATATAAGCGATATACTATACACAACAAGTATATTTATACCTACATCACAATCGTAAGTATAACAACCATCCCACCGAGCTATAACTCGAGGATGCAATCTCAAAGTACCTATCTGAATTCGAGTTTGCTCAATTTAACCCCGATACCAAGTCAGACTCTCTCATGATCATGGTAGAACTACTAAACGGTGGAATAAATCATATTCCCTCTTGAAAGTGGGATAAAAATATCGTACCCATATGCGGGACGATATGATCTGGGGATATACTCTCCCTGCTCCGCAAGCCAGGGGATTCACCCTCATTGCGCAACGTCCCTGGATAGCACTAGAGATATAAACACACATAAATATATCATTTGCATACCAATATATTTATAAATAAGTCGTATATATATATACTGTAACAATACCCGTATATATAACATATAACATTCCTCAATATGCTCTAGCTATAATTGTCGAACTCTTATAGTGATAGCCAATAACCCAAATGTTCCCATTCGTAATAGTATATAAGTATTCAAACACTTAAAATACTAAACCTATAAGTATTCTCTTACATAAAATGTAGCTCGCACCTTAATCACTTATATATATATATAATCCCAAATATACCATTTCGCAATAATTAAATAAGTATACAACTACTTATCTTAATTCCATAGGTATCGCATCACCTATAATAATAGTCGTCAATGGACGTACCAGATAGCCGCTCAATCCACTTTAGTCCTTATCCTAAATTCCATCCTAATCACATCCTAGGATTTACTCCAATGCAATCGGCCCATATTTATTCTAACCGCATAAATATATCTAAACACACTTGCCGAATAGTTCTATCGAATGCTTCTCTTCCTAAACATTCATTAAGTCCATACCCCAGATTGTACACTAAACTAATTTGAGGTTCACTCTTTTTTACCCAAGGTATACTGAACCTCAATTCCATTATCTAGGAGTCTTGATATTACATTTAGAATCCCCTACAATAATCTCCAATTCATCGTTTAACTCCCCCTAAACTTAAAGGAGAAAACTTTCAATTTCAGCAGAAGCGAATCGATTCGCCCCTAATGCGAATCAATTCGGTCCAAATCCGAATTGGTTCGGAAAAGGGTCTGTAATCACGTCTTCAGGTGTGGTATTAAACCATTTCTCTTAGATTTAAACCCTAAAACCATTAAAGCCCTAGTTTATCAATTTCTCCCATTTCAATTCCTATATACACATCATTAATATGGTTTTAACACTATAATTCATAAGGAGTTAACAAAACATCAAATTTTTAACTCAAAATCAAATTTCCCCAATTTTATTTTAAGGGTTCTAACCCAAAATTTATCTAGTTTACCAATTGTAATATGAGATATACACTCAAATGAATAAAGCAAGTAAATACTTGCCTCGTGGATAAAATTCGACGACCTCGAATCGAATCCTTCGGTGTTTGGTCCGAAATCCCCTTTCTCTTCTCCCTTTTCCTTTTTCCTTTATTTTCTCTCTTTTCTTTCCCTTCTCTCACTCTCTCGTGTCTTATATGAAAGAAAAGAGGTTTATCTCCTATTAAACCTAAAAATGACTTGTTTACACAATTGAAAATCCCTACTAGTATAAAAGTCCCCTGAACCCAAACGCTTCCCCCAGATACCCTATTCTGACTGTCTCAGCCATTCCGAAACCAACCGTGCACTCAAAATCTCCATTCGAGTTACCTAACTAAAATTCACTAGTCATACCCGATACTTCTTTACACGCATTTTCTACAACGTAAACTATCTCCTGTCACTTATCCCAACTGTGACATGACCTAAAAATATTCCAACTTATTTACTAAGTCACGTTGGAAAATATAACCCATGTACATATTAATCCGGCACCAGCAAACTAATATTTACTATTCACTTTAACTTCTAAATTCATTAAATTACCCTCATAAATTCCAAAATTACTATTCACAGTAATTTCCTCTAATTACCAAATTACGCCATTTATGTAATTTAAATATCTATAAATGTAAGGGGTATTACACACGATCTTGGTACTGTAAGACTGTAGTGATAACTGCCTGTGCCAGAGTACCTTCTATTTCGACGATTGATACACTCTCCGGGGGTACCTGAGGTATCAGTTGACCTTGCTCATTGACTCCCCTAGCATTGTTAGCTTATTCTTCTTGACGTCCCATCTGAAAGTTGAAATGGAATGGGTGAGTTCAACATCCATACAAATAAATCGTAGAAGTACGAATTTATAACACGTAAGGATGAATAAAACATTCCTAATGTTAGGGCTCTAAATCAAAGGATGCTAAGCGGAAAGCAAAATAAGTCGTACAGATCCTAAGGACACTAGAACCTGATGCTCTGATACCACCTGTGACTCCCCGCCTAATTAAATATCGAGTGATCAATCCTTTTTTGAATTAAATCAAAGTGTCAAGTTGGTTCATTCTTAGGATCACTTTCGAAAACAACTTTCTTTTTTTATCACCTAATAAATAATGAAGCTAAGGGTCAAAACATTTTATTTTATAAATTAAGTCCCATTGTTATGAGTTTATATATGAAGCCATTTCATGAACATATATAATAATTTTGAATATCAAACCATCCAAGTGGAATAAACAGGGTAGATTAATCATTCCAAATAAAATATCCTAAATCGAAGGACAATGTAATAATTAAAACAATCTCAACTAAAACTGAATACTGAAATAAATAAATAGTACAAAGTCACTCTAAACTAAATAAAAACTGGAAATGGGTGACACTGCCCTATCTAAAATGACTAAGTGAGTAGTTGAGATGACAAGGATGGAGTCGTCTAAATGCAAGGACCTGCAACTCCCACACCAGCTGCAGCACGTCAACAGTCCAAAGATCTAAGTCTGACGCCCCTGTGGCTTGACACCTATAATACACACACACACACACACACGCATATATATATATATATATATATATATATATATATATATATATATATATATATATATATATATATATATATAAGAAAGAGGAGATGACAAGAAACGGGTCAGAGCCCGAGTGTAAAATAGCTTTAAAATTAGTTTAGCAAGTATATGAAATGCTTACCAGTTGATATTACATACATGTTAGTGCCTCGACACTCACTTGAGAATTCTCACCTCTCAACTATTGTGCACGCCAAACATACTACTGAATTAATCTAGATAAAGCTAACCGAGTTAACTAGTCTAACCCAATCTCCCCTCATCAATCCTGATTCACGTGATTGCATAACTATAATTTATACATGATAACTTTTTTTGTGAGTTTACCAAGCCAGTTATGTACATCTCAATACAACTTATGTTCTCAAACACTTAATTTATTTAATAGCAATTATTCAATTTTATCTACTTACAAGCACAATAGATGAATAACAGTTACATATATTTATCACTCATAATATACATACTAATATGTCACCCCACATAAAATCTATGGTGTTAGAATATTCTGATATCAAGTACATGTACCTCGCATACAAATGAGGGAAATACTAGTTCGGATCCACTCTCGAACTGTATTAACACAAAATACACATATTGGAGGCGAAGCATAGTTCCCAGTCGCTAAGAGGTCAGCACATACCCTCAATCTCTTAGGACCGTCTGACTATCATTATCAGATAGCCTGTACTAAGGATCCTATGTTCTGGGGTACGAGTCAATACTCCTCATGAAGGTCACTTCAGAATAAGTCTGTCCCGGCGCGGAAACCTCCGTGATAGCATGTAGTGCGGGTATGATTAAATACAAATATTCTTATAATATATATACATGCACTCATATATTTATTTACATTGTACAAATAGGTACATCCACGACCCATAACATAATCTACCCATACACGTCACATAATACCCAAATTTTACGTATAATTACTTCATTCTTTTATATTCCCTTTTCATCGCAACTTCCCAAGTACTTTTCGACCCTCGAAGTGTATCATTTTAATAATTATTGTATCAGTATGTGTACTCTCTGTACACTACTAGTCTAAATCATCCTTAATTCTCACTAAACCTAATTTAACATACACACAATTATCACCCCATTTTATACCCTCGTGACCTCACGGTTAAATCTCATATAAAAATCGTACTTCCCAAACCTTTCTTACCGCCCTACTGGCCCTCCTCAAGTCCCATCATGGTATTTAAGTTATGTCTAAGGGTCCTTATACATTGGGGTTGGATTAACATTAAAAAGGAAAGAAGATTAACATTCCAAGAGGAGTCGATCGATCGATGGAAATGGTCGATCGATCGATCGAACAGATATTGACCCAGTTTCTATAATTCTTTGCCTACGGGGTTCATCAACTTTAATCCTCAAAAAATATATCAATTCAGCCCAAACTCCCAACCAAACATCAATAACGTTATAGTGACAGGTATGAACAAGTTGTAAAGTAAAATCTAGATTAAATCCTTAAGGAATCATCATTAAATGGGTAAAATTTATGATTTGGTCTCTAACCCTAGTTTACCATATTAATTCAATAATCCACATGATATTTCCAGATTTCTTCCTCTAGCCAGCATTAACATTTGTGACAAATGCTCTACATGTGATAAGGACATCAATCTAATACTATTTTTGTTCAATTATTTGAATTTATTCTCCCAAATACATTTAATCTCCATAAAAACTTATAATTATATTTACTACTCTAACATGGATGAAATATCAACTCAAGATACTTTCCTGGAAATCAAAGGTCTGATCCGATGAATTTGAGTGTTATAGGAAAGATCCTCTTCTTCCGATCTATGCTTTGGTGGTGGTGGAGGTGTAAAACGGTTGGTTCTTGGCCTTGAACACCTTGAAAAGCTCTCTCCTTCTTCTTCCTAAGGTTTTTCTAACTTTTTTATTCTTAGAACCTGAACTTTCTCGACACACCATCTGATATGGCCTTAATAATTTCGTCATTAATTAAGGCCCAAAATTAAAAATTACTAAAATGCCCTCCCGAGTTGTCGTTTAGGCCTAAAATCGTCCCGAGATCCAAACTAACCCCCAGGTACACTTTTCTGACTATCTCAACCATTCCGGACACATTGGCGCACTCGAATGACCATAGGAGTGACTTAGAATTAATTTACCTTTTATTTTCTTAAATTAGTCCCAACACAACTAACACGTGCGTCCCGACTTAATTTCTATAACTGTCGTATTATTCACTCGCGATAATTTTAATAAATTCAATCTCATATATTACTTTACTCAATAAGTAATAGTCAACATAATTCTCACCAATAATTACTAACTCACGTCACGCTAGTAAATATTTATTTAAAAATCAGTATTAATATTAAGTTAATTTATCCTAATTTAATTTAATTAATCCCACAATTAAAGGTCATAAAAATACTAGGTATTAGAGTTGTCATATCTTTTATCGTGTTTAAGAAATAACATATTTTGCGTGGACAAGAAGGACTTTGAGGTTTTGAAAGCTTATGTCCACAAGTTTAAAAATTCCTATTTAATTCATCTTCTTATAAAAAAAATAAGGTTGAGAAGGTTAAAAGTTTTATTTTAGTAAGGTTTTCATTGTTTTATTAAGTCAGATTGTCTTAAGAGTATGAACCGTCTTTGTATTTTTTAGATATCCATTATTATCATTCTATTTTAAAGTTATTTGAAGTTTGATTACTTATTCTCAAGACTTGACAAATATTTTGTGGAATTTGTTCTTGAGAAACTTTAAATACTTTTTAGAGTAAATTACACAAGTGGACTTGATCCTTTGCTAGTTGTAACATTTTGGACGTTATCCCTTTTTAATATTTTACCTATGTCCTTTCATTATGTTTCAACCTTGGCCCCTCCTTTAATAATATTTGTTAACTTAAATGGATGTAGTCATGTACATGGCACATGACTACTAAAGAAGGGTACATGTGTCGTTTTCCACTACAAAGACATTAATACCTACCCAAATCATTCTCCCAAATCAAAGTTAGTTGAATTCCTAGCCAAATTCATCCCATAATGATGAACCCTAACCAAACGATTTCTCCATCAAAATGTTTGTGTGGAGGATCACCCATGGAGTTAATGAGTGGGTTAATTGAAGTTCCACCAGCAAGTGAAGAAGTTATTCCTAATTAGTGATCATTTCTTTGTTTTTGTTAATTTTTTTATTAAAAATTATTTTTTCCTCGAAATTAAGTTTTTGTTTGTTTATGTGATGTATCCCTACATATTCTTAGATTATAATAGTTTTTGTTTATTTTCTAATTTGTTTTCTTGTGTATATATGAGTAGGTTTTCTTAGTGATTATGATTCCATGGATAATGATTACATTGCTA
Organism: Sambucus nigra; assembly: GCA_949130495.1. Classification (NCBI taxonomy): domain Eukaryota; kingdom Viridiplantae; phylum Streptophyta; class Magnoliopsida; order Dipsacales; family Adoxaceae; genus Sambucus; species Sambucus nigra. Next base: position 185,086,957 of record OX422216.1, read on the forward strand.
ATTATGGTAAGGGTGATCTACTGATGCTGATAGTTTTAGTGATGGTGAATGTATTATCAAAAGAAAGCCTAACAAAATACAACCAAGTAATGCCATTATTTATTGCTCTGACATTGAGGATTCAGTGAGTTGAGGAGTTTGTATTATGCAAGTTATGATAATGATGATAATTTGGTAGAAACTATTAGGTATATTAAATTTATAACTGAAAGAGACATGAAAGAGCTAAACTTTGAGGTTATTTTGAGATTTTCTAATGCTGAGAAACTTAGGAATACAATTAGGGAGTACGTGATTATGAATAAAAAAATTAATTAAGTTAATAAAGAATGAGAAGTGGAGGGTAGGGTAGGGTTAAATGTAAACCTCCTTATCAGTGGATTATTTTTGCTTATAAGGTTCAAGGTGAGACAACTCTTGGTATAAAAATAGTTAGTAATACTCATACTAACTGTAGGCCATCATTTGCAAACAATACCATAAATTCCACATGATTGTCAAAGAGGTACATAAACCAAATTAGGATTAACCCTTTGTGGCCTCTAGAGGCATTTAAGGAAATTATGAACCGTGACTATACTATTTTTATTAGTGGGATGCAATGTTAAAGAGAAACTAGAAGGCTAAGCTTATATGGTAATCACAAAAAATAATATTCTCTATCATGGAATTACTACAAATGAATTAAAAGGGTAATGTCAAGGTCTAGCATAGTTGTTGACAAGGTACCTAATAGTGATGACCATTGAGAAAAGGTTTTTTAGAGAGTTATAAACCTTTTATGGAATGGATAGTTGTTTTTTAAAGGTCCCTTTCTCGGGCTAGCTATAATAGTAAGAATTTATGCAAACAATGGCATGTGGCCTTTTGCATATGCCATTGTGGATAAATAGACAAAATAAATATAGAATTGGTTCTTGTCGATATCGCTTGATGGTGTTGGGTAAGGCCACTAAAATTTTATGTATGATCAACAAAAGGTACAATTGTAATTGTTTAGCTTTCACTTTAATTATACATACCTATGTTTCATTACAGTTATAGTTAATGCACTTTTCATTTGAATATTTCATTGGTATTAGTATCAATACTTGAGAGACTTGTCCCAACTAATTAGATAAGGTCCTGTGGAACGCACCATCATGAAAACTTCAAGAAAATATTTGGTGGGAAATTGCTGAAAGGTTAATTTTGGAAATGTGCAAGAGCTACAATAGTTTAATACTTTAACAAGTGCATGGAGGCGATGATAAAGTTGGATAAGGTTGATTGGGAGTGGATGGATAATGGAATATAACCTTGTTATTACCCAAGGTCTTACTTCCAGTTTACATCCAAGTGTGATGTGTTAGTCAATAATTACTGTGAGATTTTCAATGCCTTCATTATTCCAACAAGGGACAAGCAAACCATTTACTTAAAATAATAATATGTTTGTTAATTAACAAGATTATAAATGATAAAGATAAAATGAAGAAATTCCATGGCCCATTATGCCCAAAAAGTCAAGATAAGTTAGATAAATTGGTAAGGTAATCACAGTGGTTTGGTGCTCAGTGGCTGGTGGTTCAAAACTTGAGGTCAATATTCCATATTGGCGGCATGTTGTTGGTATTGAGGAGAAACTCATAGTTGTTGGTTATGGAAACTATGTGGAATACCATGTTCAAATTCAATTGTTGCCATTCTTTATGAGGGAGATAATCCAGCCACATATGTTAATGATTGTTATATTGTTGGGATGTATTTAAAGGCATATGTGAATATTATTATGCCAGTTAATTGCCAATACTTATGGCATGTATTTAGGAAGAATCCTCGAAAAGAACCATTTGTTAAAACGCAACCTGGAAGACCTAAAAAGTAGATGAGAATGGAGCAAGGAGAGATACATTAGGGTAAATTGAGTATACAGAGGATGAAAATGAATTTAACTAAATGTGGTAATACTAGGCATAATCAAAGGAACTACAAGGGTCAAACAGATCCAAATGTGAAGGAAAGGGATACAACATCATAGAAAAAATGGAAGTATAAGGTGAGAATCACAAACCAAAAAGGAATGGAGAAGGTGGGAACCATAAACACAAAAAGGAAAGAGAATAAGGCCAAGTTACAAGTAAGTGTCTTTTAATTTTTGTTTTTTCATGATCAAATGACTGGTATTTTTCTGTCATTTAACTTGTGTTTTAATTATTGCATAGGTGAGGAGGAAAAAACAAATGCAAGAGGATAAAATATGAGCAGATCACAAGCTGTGATGAATTCCCCCCCCCCCCCCCCCCCCCAATCCAGTCACATACTTCAAAAATAGGAAAAATCTTGGGCAGTTCTTAGGCATTATATTTTATATCTTATAAATACTTAATGAGTTTATTTTGATTAGCCAAATACTTTTTAAAGTTCTATTAACCATCAAGAATATCAAATTCAAAGAAGTTAAATATACATTATTGTATTTTCACTTGTTCCTTTGGAATAACAAGTTTGCTTTAACTTTAAAGAAGATTTAAAGATTTGCGCAAATGTGCATTATCAATGTAAGTTAGCAACTGCGAGCTAGTGACCGGTTTGGGAGTGGTCCACACTTTTTTCTTCTAACTAGAAGGTGTAAAAGGTGTATTATGGAAGTTTTACATTATTGAGTTTATAATAGGTTCAAGTTTGTAAGTCATTTATTCCTTTTTATAAATCTTCACCTATATAGTGGAAGGAGTTGGTTTGACCTGAAGTTTTTTTTCACAAGATTTTTTTCCTCATATAAATCCTCGTCACAAGTGCTTAATTTTTTATTACGCATTTTTATTTCACTTATATGCTTTATGAACATATATAGTTAAGTTAAATCAGTTTCTAAGACACATTTTTGTGACTTATACGTTAGGATTAACTTTTTCTCAAATTTGGATAAAAGATAAACACGACCTTCATTTTGATAGTAGTTTTTAATTTGGATAGTCGCTCTCTATGCACACAAACTTTCATGTGGTATCGGAGATATACCTCATTTTTGTAGGTTTAATCACCAACAGGTAGATCGTGTGTTTGTAGAAATAGATTTTCAGTATGAGATTTTAGAGGATTTATCTAATAGTACGTCCAATGACTCTTATACCGAACTTCATTCTCAGACCAATTTTACATGTCATCCTTTAGCCAAAAATTAATATGAATGATTATGATGATATTGATTTCTGGACTCTTGAATATAAATATGATATATATATATATATATATATATAAAGAGTCTTTGAAATATTTTAACGATAATTCTTTGTTGTCCTCTAAACTAAATGAATATAAAAAATGAGAACAATGATTTATGACTTAAGTCATCCATGGTTAATTAACTTCAAGTTGATCGTGCTTGTATGTATGATAAGATTAAGTTCTTAAAGGAAGAGCCTCCAATTATTGATTGTAGTTTAACAAAAGTTTAAAAGAAGATAATTAAGCTCTTCGGAAAAAGGTCAAAACTCTTTAAAGAGTGACTTTAGAGTTTTTAAATGAGCTTGCACTATTTAAAGAATAATTGAATTTTTGTGTATTTTGAAAGCTCGGGGATCTATCTTCTTTGAAAAACTTAGATGCGTTGATGTTTTTTGGGGATTTTTTAGACTTTATAGGAAGAGTTAAAAAGAACATTATTTTAAAAGAAGAAGATTAAAATTTTATCAATTTTGAAGAAGAAATAAAATATTTTTCTACATCTCTTAAAATTTGAAAATTGATTTTCTTTTACGTAAAGAGTCCAAAATCGTTTTGAAAAAGAAATTTGAAAGTTTCCAAAATGATTTGAACGCAACAAAAAAATGTGAAAGTATTTTCTAGATAGGAGATAATACAAAATTGAATATTTTTTTATACCAACCCAAAAAGGAAATAATAAATAAGGGTCACGTTTTAACAAGTATGATGTTTCATCTTTCAATAGAAAAATATTTTTTCTAAATGCTTTTTCTCAAAACAAGACAATAAACATTAAAAATGTTCCTTTGAAAATTCAAGATCAAAAGGAAAAATGTTTTAAAGAATTTTGAAAAAAAACTTGTGCATCCCTAGTTTGATAACGAAAATTATGTACTTAATCATACGAGGCCTAATAAGAACTTTGTTTGTTCTTATTATCATTAGAAAGTCAAACTACAGATTTTTGTTACATGCTGATGAAAGTTCAACATTTTAAAAAGGTTGTTTCCAAACCAAAACTTAAATGACTATACCAAAATATTTTAAATGTTATCATTACCACATAGTTAGTTATTTGAGGAAATTTTATTTTTCACTCAAACTAAGCCTACCTTTGAATCATGGTAAGAATGGTAAGATTTTTGTGGGCAACAAAAAAGGTAAAAAATTTCTTGATTTAAAGAAATTTGTGCCTAACCCCTTTGAAAGATAGGTTTAGGTTGAAAAGAGTCAAAATATTTTTTTTATCAAATTGGACTGGAAAGAGAGGAAATGTGAAACAAATGTGCTTAATGCCCCATTTAAACCCGAGATCCTCATGTAAGTTGTGTGTGGGTTCGAAAGGACATTTCGAATAAAATTAAAGTTGATAACAAGAAGATTTCGAATTTGGTCCCCTCCACCTCTAAACGTTAGAGTTGGATTGATTTAGTCATAAACTGGTTAGCATGTAATTTCATATATCTTATGCTATGCTATATGCTTTTGATCTGTATTTAAGTTTTTGTATCACTCGTATCATCCTTGATTACTCATATGTGAATTTTTTATCTTCTTTACTTGTTTTATCTTTGTATCTCAAATAATTTGAAGAAAAAAATTTGTTTATAAGAATGATTTTGTAATGCCCTAAAAATGATTAGGCATATTAGTTGCATGATTAAGTATAAGTTATGGTTGATAAGGTTAATGATGGATATTAAATATTTTAATTATCATGTTTAGAGAGTGCATACTCACGTGATATATATGTTGGTTGCATTAGATTCTGATTGAGCTTATAATTTGTGATAACATATTTAGAATATATGATTAGTTATGTAGTTAAATGCATTATAAAGTATGTTTTGGATGCATTGTTATTTTTGTAAAAGTAAACCGGGTTGTTGGTGTGAATTTGGTGAGCTTCGGTTACCAACTATTTAAGTTTTAAAATTTTGGGTAGATTGTTATATTCCTATTTGACTTCAATTTAAGCACAGTAAAGTTATGATATGGGAAAAATATAAAAGTTGTACATATTTACGTTATCTATGATTAAACTCAAAGGGGAGTTCAATTGGATGCTAAAATAGTAAGTTATAGTAGACTTATGAATAGAGGACAAATTTGCCATAAGTTGAAATGTTTTGATTAAACTTTTCTTTCATTCAATCATACACAACCACATTACAAATGACCACATGACCATATGACCACTTTTTCCTGGTTATAAAGCAAATGTTTATCATATTATTCATCGCATAGTATAAGGTTTGGAAAAATTAAGCTTGAGGAGAAAGAAAAGAGGAGTTTAGAAAGGGATTTCTTAGATAAATTATCATAAATTAAGGAGTTCTTGTAACGTAATTATATTTTTATTAAAGTTGGTTACGTGAATGCGTTCTATAATGTGACAACCCACCTACTAAAATAATAGGTGGCTAGCCCAATACTCTAATAATCACAGGAATCATAGATGGTCCATTCTCAGCATCACTATCGATTAAAATAATAGTACGAGATAACCACCAATCATTTTAGAAAACGGACTGCCAAATTTAAAATTTTGAAAGTAAAAGAAAAACACTTAGACAATCCCATTTGCAAAAACGGTGGATATCAAAAAATCAACGGGTAAATGAATAACAATGATAAATAATCACCGAATAAGCTGTCGGTGAACAAACCAATACAATTAGTTACACCGAGTATTACACATTAAATATTACATTATAATAAATGTGTGCAATGCTTGGGCAACACGCCCGAATAAATAAACTGAACATAACTAGAGTACAATGGAATGAAGCGTCTAATACAAATAACCTACAACATCCGTAATATGCTGTAGCTCCATGACAACTAGAATGGAAATGTAAATATGGGTGCCATGCGGTAGAGCACCTGCACGACAAGGAGTATATGCATAAATAAGGAAATATAGACGGGTCAGGGCCCAGTTTGATATGATTCCCATGTGACTAAAATGCATGACAGTTAAGTGCGTAATTTTCTCGCAGTTAGCATAATATTTCTCACCTCTCAATCTAAAAGCACACCCTAGTGCAATATCATGAGATGCTCTAGTTAACCTAAGTACTAAGGGCTAACTTCTCCCCAGTCTCAACACTATGCCCTATTCGTGCGTGGGGTGTCTCGCAAAGCGAAATCCAAATAAGAACCCCCCGATACACTAATACTTAGGCAAGGTTAATCGTTGAGACCCATTAGACCCTCAGCACGAAATTAATATGTATATGTATGTATATGCATGGGAGGTCACATCTACAGCTACTCAAGGAGATACAAAATAAATCCATCCACAACCTAGGGGCGTAATTCCTATTTCTTTCTTTAGGAATATACACATATGGTAATTCATTTTATCAAATGCTTACCAATTAAATCTCATTTCCAAAACCTTTTTTACCAAATTTTATTTCCTTTCTTCCATCCAGGAAAAATACATTTTTAAAGCAAGTTTTATTATTATAAAAACGCTTTATCATTTTTCATAAAATCCCACCTCCCTTCTTCCATCCAGGAAGTGTAATCAAAAGTCATTTATATTATCATAAAAATACTTTTGCATACCATATGCTTCCATCTCCCTTCTTCCATCCGGGAAATGTATCCGAAGCCAAACCATATATCCCATTTCCCTTCTTCCATCCGGAAAATGTATTTAAAGCCAATTCATTATCATGAATTGCTTTAACATATCTAAGACCATCCCTCCGGGTTTTCCCACTGGCCTCGCCCCTAAATGGCTATCATCTTCTAGGGCCTATTAAACAAGACAACCTGGGAACCTACCAAACGTCGGGAAACGGCCATATGCCTACGGGATAGTCATGACCACACCCAGAATCACCTAACCAGCCCAGTACAATAAATGCCCATATGGCGTAGGGACTATATCCACCCTGCATTCTTTAGCTAGGGGGATTCACCACACGCGCGCAACTTCCCTTATGATAGGGATTTAAAGAGGTGTGTATCCATAAATTAACATTTATGAAAAAAATTACTTTTTCCTTTTGAAAACATTCACTTTTACGTTCTAAAAAAAATCATTCATTTGTACATATTCATTTAGTACCACATATTAGCATATGTCTTTCTTATTCTTAGTGTCATATTTTATTAATGACCTAAGACCCAAAGCGCTATTATCCTCAAACTAGTCTCCAAGAGTTCATATAACTTCATGAACCATCAAAGTGAGTCTCCCTCGATAAAAGACTCCCAAAAGTCCCAACATTCACATTTTATCTCCAATTTATCTTTAGGTTAACTTCCTATATCATACGGACATTAACCTATACAAACTAGCCCTCGGGGTAAGCCCATTCATCCCATTTTATCCTAGGACATTAGTCTACCCAACTCAACCCTCTACGAACTCTTTTTACTTCCCAAAGGAAGGGTCCTAAACCTCGGACCTAAAAGATAAAGGGCTAAAACAAACTAGGAAAAATCTCACCAAAAACAGGTAGCCGAATCGATTCGCCCTAGGGCCGAATCGATTCGCCCCTGGTTGCGAATCGATTCGCCCAAAAGTTGAATCGATTCGGCCTTAAATGGAATCGATTCGGTCCCCCAGACCTGTAACCTTACCCTTATCCGAATCGATTTGCCCCTAGGGCCGAATCGATTCGGTCCTGCAGTTTTGCCCAATTTGGGCTACGGGTTTAAGAACCCTAATTTCCCAAAAACCTCAAATCCCTGGTTTTATCCAACATCAACAACAACTAATTCTACCAAATTGTTTCTACACAATTTATAACAAATAATTTATCCTCAAATCAAATTAAAACTAAGATTTAAGGGTTAAATCCTCAAAATCAACAAAGAACCCATTTAGGGTTTAAATTTCCAAAAATTAACTATACATGAAATTTATCACATTAAATCAACATCTAGCAAGTAAGAAACTTGCCTCGAGGTTGTAGTCTCAGATCCTCCTCCGGTAGTAACGAAATCCGGCCTCAAATCTCCATTTTCTCCATTTCTCCCAAGCTTTCTCTCTCTCTCTCTCTCTCTCTCTCTCTCTCTCTCTCTCTCTCTCTCTCTCTCTCTCTCTCTCTCTCTCTCTCTCTCTCTCATGGCTTCTAACATAAGATTGAGGAAATAAAGGCGCGGTGAGACTTAAACGGGTCTTAAAACACAATTCCCCTCTTTTAATTGTTAATACACCATTAAAATGACTCGTATCCACATAATTGAGCCATAACCCACAAAAAGTGCCCGAAACTCGAAAATACAACTTGGCACTTATTTCGACTATCTCGACTATTCTAAAAATAACCGCACCCCCTATTTTGGCATTCGGAATAACGTGGACTATTTTTATGTTCCAATTTCATTTTATTTCATCAATTTTACCCAACTTTAAATATAGGTCATAACCGTCGTTTTACATATGGCGACTCAAAATATCACAATATAATGCTATTTACCTTCTCATAACGGTAAATAGACAAAACATAGTAAATATTATCCTTAAATATCACGGGAAATAATATATACTCCAACTTCCCCTATTTTATAAAATTAGCCCATCAGGCAAAATGATATAAAATAGTCGCTCAAAAGCCTGGGTTGTTACATACAATTTTTAGATTTTTATTTCTAAGTTAAAAAATATTTAGATGAGGCCTATTATGCCTAAAGAGATAGAGATAAGAAAGGTTTAATACCATAATTGAGACATTGTGCTAGGATGGTAAAATTGAAACTTGAAAATCTCATACTTGAATTATCATTTGGTGAGAGTTTTATTTTATGAGATTTGTGTATCTGATATATATATATATATATATATATATATATATATATATATAGAGAGAGAGAGAGAGAGAGGAAGGCTCACATACATCATGATATATACATCACATTATACACCACACCTAGTTCTAGGCCCTCAGAAACGTTTTTTCCAAAATTTTTATTTTTCTCTTGAAATTAACCTTCCAATAAATCCATATTCAAAATATTATGTTAAAATACATTTTGTACCTATTTTTAAAAAATCCACAAAAATGCTGGCGCATACCCTTTTAAATATGGTATTTTGAGCAGTTTTGTGAATTTTTTAAAAATACCTACAAAATGTATTTTGACCCAATTTTTTAAACATGAGTTTGTTAGAATGTTAATTTAAAAAAAATTAAAAAAAGTTTTGTAGGGCTTACAACTAGTTGTGTTGCATGGTGATGTATAGAGCATGATGTAGGTGAGCCTTCACACACACACACACACACACACATGTGTGTTAGGTATTTTTTCCATGAATTAAAACAAAAAATAAAGATTAAGTATGCTTAATTATGTTATGTCATGCTTTAATGTTCTATTTTGAACTTAGTTGTGTTCAAAGTGGCATAACTCAGTGGATACTTACTCAAATCAATTGTTTCCAGTTGAAGATACTAGATCATGGATATGAGTATAACGTATTCTAGGATAAGCATAAAATACCTTTTGGTTTGGTGTGGGTGCTATTTTAAAATTGCAATTTCATTAAAACAACTTGAAAAATATTGTAGTAAAATGGGCATAACCCTCTCTAAAAGATTCGAAATTTCATTTCATAAATTGTGTTAGAACCATAATACATAGAGTTTTATAAAAATATAAACTACAATATCTAATGCTTTTCCAACTATATCATATTGACCAACTAATGTGATATGTGATTAAATTTAATGATATTTTGTGTATTCAAATACTAATGATGTTGAATGGATAGATAGGGTAATGGATAATACTATCATACCAAAGAAAGGATTTTCATAATACTTTACTTACTTACTTTAAGGTGAGTGACCTTCCCTATGAATTGTAGATGCTTATACTTTCATATGGAAATATGTAGGTTAAATACTTGTGTTGGGATACTCGTGTAATGGTGTGGTGTTTATGATATATATGCATATGATTAAAAATATTAAGTGAAGTGTATGGAATGTGGTGGGTCATACAAAATGTGGTGTCCTTAATTTAATTAAAGAATTTAACTTAAGATTTTGTGTATTCAAGCCAAAATAAAGGGATGTTGTGATCCCTATAAATTGTGGTGGGTTAATTGAACTGTGGCGGGACCAGGCTTCCGAGAGTCCAAAATTTCTACTTATGTTATATGATTTAAATGTTTGTTTAAACTTATTATATTTGTGGTGTATGTGTATAAGGTAATTCACTATGCTTTTGTTGCTTACACTCCTATAATGTTTTGTTTCAGGTATGCCCATCGCTTGAAGTTCACTGCTAAGGTAGGACTTTAAAACAAGGACAGTAAAGGAAATGTAATATGGGTTGAATATTATAACCTTTTTAGAAATATTAAACTAAGAAACTTGTTTATGTAAATTTGTTTTGTACTTAGTAAGTTATATGTAAAAGTAATTATGTTTTTGTGTAAACATGCCATTAGAAAATAAACTTGTGTTAATTTCTGAGAGAATACATTAAATTATTGTTAAAGGGAATTTATGTGCATATAATACCCTGTATTTTATAATGATTTTAATTATGGGATTAATTGAGGATTAATTGACTTAAAAATGAGAAATTTATTTATAATTAATTCGAATTTAATTAAATAATTACTAGCGTGACAAGAGTTAGTACTTATTGATGTGAGTTATATTTAATATTACTCTGTGAGTAAAGTAATATATGATTATGAAAATATCAAAGTTGTCATGGGTGAAAAATATGACAGTTATAGTAAACTTAATTGGGATGTGCGTGTGAGACGTGTCGAGACTTAAATGAGGAATAATAATGTAATTTTATTTTTGGTTATTCGGATGGCTATTTTGAGTACGCCAATGTGTCCAGAAGGGTCAAGATAGTCAGAAAAGCCTACTCGAGTGTTTAGTTTGGAGTCCGGGACAACTTTAGGCCAACCCGACACCCGATGGGGTATTTTTGCCTTTTGAAATATTGGGATTAATTATTGGACGAAAATTAGATTAATATATCATCCCTTACGTAGTAGCAACTAAGGTTATGTTCTGCAAAAATAGAGAGAGTCTAAGGGGAAGAAGGAGAATAGGTTCCTAAGAGTTCCAAGGCCAAACCCAATCACCTTTTACAAAAAAACACCAACATGTTGATTGCGAAGAGGAGAACACACCTACACCAGTTTCAAGTGATGAATTAGACCTTCGTGAAACGACAAGTGTTTATCTTATAATTTTTTAGAGCATGTAATGTCCATGTTAACTTAGTTGTTGATTTATATGTAAGGACACAATTCATCAATTGAGTCTCAATGTTGTTTTGGCTAAATTCCAGACAAAAATATTTATGTCATAGGATAGTATTCAATGTATCTATTCAAGCTTATGATGTGTTTAGTTGAAGACGTAGCGGCCAAGAATATAAAGCTTCATCATATTGTCGAGTTTGTTGTGCCTCGTTTCTACGTCACCAACATGGTTCCATTGCTCCTAAGGTATGAATGCATCTTTATATATATATATAGGAGCTTGGAACAATTTGTATTGGGTGAATTTTATTTTAAAAACTGTTATTTATTTTTCAGAAAGATTTTATTAAAACTTTAATATAGAGTATATAAAGTTTCTGGGCTAAAAATCAAAATTTATACTTTCTGGAAGTTCGTTCGATATAGTCGTTCGAACGAGTTTTTCGTTCAAACGAGAATGTCGTTCGAATGAGGTTTGCCAACGAGTTTCCCTATTGGCCACTGGAATGTCGTTCGAACGATAATGATGTTCGAATGAGAATTCCAACAAGATTTCTAACGAGTTCAACTTTTATATACCGAAACTTCATTAGAAGGCTCGTTCGAATGAGACTTCGTTCGAACGAAAGTCTCATTCGAACGAGATTTGATGGGAACAGTTGCTTTGGCAGTTTGAGCAGTTTTTCCCACTTTCTCACTTCTTTTCCCACTAACTTTTTACCTGAATAATTAAGTGCGGAAATTAATTTTTTCATTTTAACCTTTTCATACTATTCCAACTCCTAGAGAGAGTTTTGAGAGTTCAACTTTCCAAGAAAAAGTTCATTGTTTAGAGTGTTAATGTTTCAAGAAAATCTTTAAAACACTTTTGTTCTAGACCCATTATTTGTTTATTCCATATAAATATTTTGCTTGGAGTGTTTGGCACCGGTTTATCTCTACACTTTGAAGAAGAGAAGTTTGGGTTTGCTTCTAAATCTCTCAAAGAAGAAGTTCATTCTTTTGCTGCGGCATTATCACATGGTTAAAGGCACCATGTGTGATTGACGGTGTACCTAATGTCTCAATGGTGAAGTCCAAGATTCCGATGGAGTTTTGGAGTTGTTGACTAGGCGGAGGTGTTTACGAGAAGACGCGGCAAGTCTTGAAAGGGGTCGAGTCAAGGAAGTAAATCATCTATCTTGTAATTGTAAAACCATACTTAGTGGACTTAAGGCTAGGGCCGTATGAGTTTTTTTTTCGTTGTGGGTTTTTCCTCGTACATCGCGGCGTAGTGATTCATTGTTTATTTTATCTTGCAAAATCACCTAGAACGCATGCTTAGGTAAAAAGGTAAAGTTTGGTTTATATCACTACTTGTTTAATTTGGTGCATATTAAATTTGGGTATATATTAATTTAATTCAAGTCGTCGTTTTATTTGTTAAAATTGGTTTGGCCTAATTTGGTAATATTGAAAATATGATTTAGGCAAATTTCTAGGACTTGAATTAATGTGTTTAAGTGAAATTAACATTAGTGTGTGGTTAAATTAATTTCACTTGGTTTAATTTTAATTTGAAAATAAATTAAAATTTGTTTATTTTGAACCATCTCTCTTTCGCATATTTAAAAAGGAACTTTTGATAAGACTTTCAAAATTGGGGTTCCTCCGTCCCTCAGATTGGTATCAGATCCAAAACGATAAATTATTTCATTAAAGATCCTTTAAATATTTTTGGCTAAAATGGAATTTTCTCCATTCTCAAAATTTTCTATTGTCGGTGGTTCTAATTACGCGTATTGAAAAGCGCGAATGAAATCGGCACTTAAATCTATCGATGAGAGGGTTTGGTTGTCTATAGTTAACGGGTGGTCCCCACAAACTCATTTAGTAGATAATGAACGTGTTACCAAACCGGCCGATAGGTGGAGTGAGAGTGAATTTAAACTTTCAAATTTTAATTCTCGAGGTTTAAACGCCTTGTTTAGCGCTGTCACACCGGATGAATTTCGACGCATTATGAGGTGTGAAATCGCTAAAGAAGCTTAGGATATTTTACAACTCACTCATGAAGGTACAAGTGTCGTTAAAGCTTTTAAACTCCAAAATCTCAATTTGAAACCATCAAAATGAACGAAAAAGAAACTTTTGATGAATTTTATGCTAGACTTTCCGATATTGTTAATTCATCTTTTAATTTGGGAGAGAAAATACTCGATATCCGAGTAGTAAAGGAAATTTTAAGGTCCCTTCCCGATAGATTTATTCCAAAAGTGACTGTTTTAAATTATCTACCCACTTTAGCCTCTACAAAATTAGAAGAGCTCGTAGGTGATTTACAAACCTATGAACTAGACATGTTTCCCTCTAAAACTGAAAAGAAAATGGAAAAGGGCGTTGCTTTAAAAGCCTGAAAAGAGAAAAAACAAGTAGTAGAGAGCGATAGTGAAAGTGAATCGAAAGATAGGGCCTTGTTTGCTCGAAAATTTAGAAAATTTCTTAAAATTAACAAAGATAAATTCAAAAATGATTATAAGAAATTTGAGAAATCTAATCATGACAAAGTCGAGAAGATCCCTAAAACTTGTAATGAAAATATTAATAGGGACGAGTCAAATAGGTGTTATGGTTGTGGGGGTTATGTCCAAAGGGCGAGAGAGTGCCCCACTAAACTAAGGAGAAAGGGTAAGTAACCAATTTCATATAATGCAACCCTTAGTGATAGTGATAAGGAAGAGGGACCCGATTCCCCCATTAAGCCCAACTTTGTGGCTTTTATGGCTAGTCATGTGAGCACCGATAGTGAATCTTCTCATGAAGATATACGAACACATGCCACTTCTGAGGTCAAATTTTTTGATTCCCTTATTTGTCATGGTAGTGAGAGTGAAAGAGAGAGAGAGAGAGAGTGAAAATGAAGAGGTTGATGTGAGTGAACTTCAAAACACTTTTCATGAATTTTATGTAGAATCTATTGAATTGAAAAGAGCTAATTTAAAGTTAGAAGCTTGTTTGAAAGAGCGTGTCAAGGTCATTGATGATAGTGCGTTAGGGGAAGACCTTAGGACACGAGAGAGAACTCTTCCAGAGAAGCTAGAATATATAGAAGGCGAGAGAGATAACCTTAGAGGTTTAATGGAATCCTTGAAAAATGAGCTTCTCATGTTTGAAGAGAAAAATGTTTTGTTAGAGTCCAAAATTTTAGAACTAGAAAATAAATTAAAAGACTCTAGCAAAGTCAAATTTGATTTGGAGTGTAGGTCCAAAAAACTCGATAAAATCTTAGGCACGATCCAAATAAAAAATGACTTGTGTGGTTTAGGCTTCGATACTTGTAACGAATCAACTCATAAAGCCAAAACCTATGTTTTAGAAGAATCATCTAGGAAAACCTTTAGAGATCACTCCTTAGGTAAATCTTTTCGCCGTGAATTTAGGTGTTCACATTGTGGTCGAAAAGGTCATCTTAGGAAATTTTGTTTTGATCTTAAAAGAAGTCCTAGAAAATACCTACGTAAGGCAATCGAGGTAGCTAAGATTCCTACACCCCGAGTTAGTCACTCATCGTTAGTTTGGGTTAGGAGATCCGACTTGGTAGCTTTACAAAATAGGATTTTTGATTCTCATTTACTATCACATGCTTCCTCCCTTGATAAATCTAAAGGTTGAATATGTTAGTGTTTGCATACTTTAGCTTCTGTACTTCATGCTATATCACCATGCTAAATGTATGCTTGTTTAATTATTTTTTAGTCTATACTACATGCTTAATCACATGCTAGAATTATGATTTCTGTTTATCTTTTGTATTATATTTATTTCATTTTAGTTTGCTTTAAATGAAAAATACAAAAAGATTTTTGTTTATCACTTGTGTTTTATTTGTTTAGTAATTTAGGCTTAATAAAAAATACAAATGATTTTTTTCTTTGTATTTTGAGTAAATAGTTTTATTTTTGGTTAAAAATTTCAAAAACTCAAAAAGATTTTATTTTGTGTGTATTTTAGTTTGACGCACTTTATGTGGCATGTAGTTGTGTTAGAATCCCTACTTTTTCGCTCAGATGTGGCTAGAACTTTTGGTTAAGATTGTCAATCCTTAAAATGTTCTTTATGATGCTTACATGGAGTAGTTGGATTTTGTATTGATTAAGTGGATTCTATTTTTATATGCCTCTATTCACACATGCACGAGATATTTTGAAATTTAATCGACACATGTTATATTTGAGCTTTGTGAGATGTTCTCCTATCAATTTTGTCATCTACATGTTTGTGACCTAGGAGGACTAGTGCATGTCAAAATTCGTTGCACATGAGATTTGTGTGAAACATAAAAATAATATATATAATTGTGCACGGGGAAGGGCTTCGAAAGGAATAATAATCCTTTGCGAATAGTAAGCCACCGTTTGAAAGGACCTAAATGAAATATGTGGTCCAAAGGCCTAAAAATATAAAAATGGCATTAAAAAGAAAAATCATTGCCGAGGCCTATTTTATTTGATATATTCATTCAAATATTCATGCTTATTGAGGGAGATTGGATGGTATATCAACAGTTTGCACAATGTTCGTTTATCCTAGTTGTCCTTTCATTGTTATGACTCTATTGGTTTGTAGAATCATCAAATTTTAGGCTTGTATGCACTGTGTATGTTTGTTCATTGAGTTCAATCTATATTGTCACATGAGGTTATATTCAAATGTGATAAAGTTTGCAATCAATTGAGAACTCCGTAAACATATTTTAAGTATTTGGGTGTAAATTTAATTGTTACTAGTTCACACCCCTACACTACCGTTTCCATATGACACATTTTTGCCATACGAGCGTGAAAAGCTTATCGTATTTTGTGTCATTTGTGTGTTTATATTTATGTATATGTGCTTGTTCTTTATTGATAAAATTAGAGTATGTATATATATATGATATTTGTGTTTCTTTGCCTATCTTTCTAGTCCATCTTTGCTTTCACTTCATTTTGGTATCTATCTTGGTGCATTCTTGTTAATATCACATGCTTAATTATTTATGCATCATATTGGTATCATTTTATTGCATTTTAGTTGGTATCCTTTATTCTTTATTGTAATACCCCGTATTTTTATTGCTTTTAATTTTGGGGATTTATTAAATTAATTAGAGATATTAATTTAATATTACTCCGAAAAATCATTTAAATACTTTCTAGCGTGACGAGAGTTAGTAATTATTGGAATTTTGTTGTAAGTTACTTTATGAGTAAAGTAAGAGATGTAGTTATAATTAGTAAAATTATCACGGGAATCTAATTTGATAATTTTGAAAATTTATGAGGACGCGCTTGTGTCGTGTCGGGATTAAATTCGAACTATTAAAAGTGAATAAATTATAAGTCACCCATATGGTCATTTTGAGTGCATCAATGTGTCCGGAAGGGCCGAGATAGTCAAAATAATGTACCCGGCGATTTAGTTTGGGTCTTGAGGCGTTTTTAGGCCTAATTAACATCCCGAGAGGGCGTTTTGGACATTTTACATTTTTGGGCATGAAAACCCACGAAAATTCTAAGAGTATATCAGATGGTAGGAGTCATATTTTAGGGTTATAACAAACATAAACCAAAGATGGCCATTGGAGAGGAAGAGGAGAAGCTTTCTAAGGAGTTCTAGGCCAATAACTCCACTGTTTGCACCGCCGTTGCCGCCAAACGTTAGATCGCGCAACGAGGAACACCACCACACCAATATCTCCACAAAATCTGAACCTAGAATTCACAGGCAAGTATCTATCTTGCTCTATTTCAGTTAATGCTTCATTAATATTAGTCTAGGATTGATTGGGACTAGTTTTTGTGAAAGAAAAACCTATTTTGAAGACTTGTATTTATTTTGATGTATAGAGCATTGGAGATTTATTTTATTTCGAGTTAGATGTTGTATTTATTCGAGAGACATTGTTGTATTTATTTGAAGAGATTGAGATTAGCGGTTTCTTTTCTATATTGGGATTCAGATGCTCTATACCTTGTTATATTGTGGATTCGTTTAGTTTTATCGATAGTGGCGCTCCGTTCGCTCTCCCCGGGCGGGCGGGGTGTTACATTTATATGGATTAGTTATGATTATGTTGCTCATATGATTTAACTGTTCTTAATATATTATGTATTATCATGTTTAAATTCGTTAACATCCTTCGTATATTCCTGAACAAAAAGGGGGAGAATGATAGGGGGAGAAATGGTATCTAATCCTATTAGTATCATATCTTAGTTTGGGAGATTTATCTTAGGGGGAGACGTCTTTCTAAATTGATCATAGTTGATAAAGGGATAATTAATTTAGGGGGAGTATTTATTTTAATTGCATTATAAATTTTGATATTCCCTATACGTTTGATAGTTTGCTTAAGTGTGTAGGAAATCTTCCAAGTGGCAACTTTCATCATCGACAAAGTGTTTGATCCTTGGGTCTTGTGTCAAGTTTGGGTGGGATGTTTTGAGTCTAGTAGAGCTTGACGACCCTTTAGGATTTTAGTTGGTTTTTGTCCCAGAATATCCAAAGGGGGAGATTTTTAAGGGCACAATTCTTCAATTGAGTCTCAATTTTGTTTTAGCTCAATTACGGACAAAAACATTTATGTCATAGGATAGTGTTCAATGTATCTATTCAAGACTATGATGTGTTTAGTTGAAGACATAGCGGTCAAGAGTATAAAGCTTCATCATATCGCCAAGTTTGTTGTGCCTCGTTTCTACGTCATCAACATGGTTCTATTGCTCCTAAGGTATGAATGCATCTTAATATATATATATATATATATATATATATATATATATATATATATATATATATATATATATATATATATATATATATATATATATATATAGGAGCTTGGAACAATTTGTATTGGGTGAATTTTATTTTAAAAACTATTGTTTACTTTTCAAAAAGATTTTATTTAAACTTTAATATAAAGTATATAAAGTTTCTGGGCTAAAAATCAAAATTTATACTATCTGGAAGTTCATTCGATATTGTCGTTTGAACGAGTTTTTCGTTCGAACGAGAATGTCGTTCGAACGAGGTTTGCTAACGAGTTCCCTATTGGCCACTGGAATGTCGTTCAAACGAGAATTCCAACAAGATTTTTAACGAGTTCAACTTTTATACACTGGAACTTCATTAGAAGGCTCGTTCGAACGAGACTTCGTTCGAACGAAAATCTCATTCGAGCGAGATTTGGCAGGAACAGTTAATTTGGTAGTTTGAGCAGTTTTTTTCCACTTTCGCACTTATTTTCCAACTAAATTTTTACCTGAATAATTAAGTGCGGAAACCAACTTTTTCTTTTCAACTTTTTCATACAATTACAACTCCTATAGAGAGTTTCGAGAGTTCAACTTTCCAAGAAAAAGTTCATTGTTTAGAGTGTTAATTTTTTAAGAAAATTTTTAAAATACTTTTGTTCTACACCAATTATTTGTTTATTCCAAGCTTCCATATAAATATTTTGCTTGGAGTGTTTGGCACTGGTTTATCTCTACATTTTGAAGAAGAAAAGTTTGGGTTTTCTTCTAAATCCCTCGAAGAAGAAGTTTATTATTTTGCTGAGGCATTCTCACATGGTGAAAGGCACCATTTGTGGTTGACGGTGTACCTAATGTCTCATTGGTGAAGTCTAAGATTCCGATGGAGTTTCAGGGTTGTCGACTAGGCCGAGGTGTTTATAAGAAGACGCGTCAAGGCTTGAAAGGGATCCAGTCAAGGAAGTAAGTCACCTGTCTTGTAATTGGAAAACCATACTTAGTGGACTTAAGGCTAGGGCCATCCGAGGTTTTTTCCCATTGTGGGTTTTTCCTCGTACATCGCGGTGTAGTGATTCATTGTTTATTTTATTTTACAAAATCACCTAGAACTTATGCTTAGATAGAAAGATAAAATTTGGTTTATATCACTACTTGTTTGATTTGGTGCATATTAAATTTGGGTATATATTAATTTAATTCAAGTCGTCATTTTATTTGTTAAAATTGGTTTGGCCTAATTTGGTAATATTGAAAATATGACTTAGGCATATTTCTAGGACTTGAATTAATGTGTTTAAGTGAAATTAACATTATTGTGTGGTTAAATTAATTTCACTTCATTTAATTCTAATTTGAAAAGAAATTAAAATTTGTTTATATTGAGCCATCTCGCTTCCGCATATTTAAAAAGGAAATTGTTTTACTTTTGATAAGACTTTTAAAATTGGGGTTCCTCCGTTCCTCATTATATATGATATTATGGAATTGCGACTGAAATTCGATTTTCAATCTATGATTGTGGTATAGGTTTTGTATGTATATGAATAACAATATATTGGGGATTAGAAATCTGAACTTTATGTGTTGAAATCACGAATTTAAATCCGGGTTTAGTTGTGATTAATGGTGATTATGTGAAATTAGGGCTTTTGATGATTTGAGGAATAAATCTAAATTTGGAATATAATTTTAAGGATTTGATGTTAAAAATATGTTGGGAATAATCCTATTACTAGTGGGTATAGTATTAAATCATTGGATTTGAGTTAGGAAGAGGGATTGAGAAATTTGGACGATGAAAAGATGGAAAAACGAAAGTTTAGAAATGACAGGGATGAACTGCAGTTTTCTCGTTCGAACGACCTCGCTCGAATGAGAATTCTAATGATCCATTTAATGAGAATTCAAAGAATAATTCGTTCAAAGTTTTGTTTGAACGACCTGGTTCGAACGAGAATTCAATCCTTAATTCATTCAAAATTTCGTTCGAATGAGATTCTCCCCATTTCTAACGGGATTTAGCAATTTTAATTTTTGCCCGGACAAGTTAAAAATCTTATGAGGTTAATTCAATTGAGAGAAAATAACCTACACTATTTATGAGTGACTACATTAAATAGACTAGTGGTGAGATGATTGTGTAGCTACAAAGGGAAATAGGTTGGAATAAGAGGGCCTTATGGAATATATACGATAGTGAGATTAATTGTACGGATAGAATAATGTGAGTATTAGGGATAATAATACTACGTATAAATTCGGGGACTTGGGTTGAATGAATACCTGATGATTATTATAGGTTGTGTGTATGTACATATTGATTGAATTATTGTGTGTATAACTTATCTACGTTGCTTGCTATCGGGGTAAGGTTACGCGTTGTGGATGATCATATCATGAGGAGCCTTCGGGGAGATTTTGATTCGTATCACTAGAACATATAATCGTGGTTCGAGCTATTAGTGATAACGATAGTGTTGACGGTCATATGGGTGCGTAGGTATGTGTGTATACTATGTGCTTAGAACTATGTTCGCCTCCAATATGTGTGTTTGTTTTGATGGTTCGCGATAGATTGAACCTGTCCTTCATGCAATAAGCGATGCACCGAGACATGATAACAGAGTATGCATTGCACCAAGGGGTCCTAACCTAGGGGTGCAGAATTAGTATATATATAATGTGATAAATATATGTATACTTGTGATCTATTATACTTTGTGTAATTAGTAGATATGGAAATAATGATACTTAAAATGTTCTTAGTGAGGAAAAGAATACCTATTAGAATATATGAATAACTATCCTTAAACATGTGGTAATACGAGAAACGGGTAAACGCTTGAAATTATTGATGTGACAATAGTTATCTCCGGACTAGTTAGGAGGGATAGCATAACTTGGATGGGTTCAATATGTGCGTTGGGTGTGCACATTAGATGAGAGGTGGGTATCTCAAGTGAGAGTACGGGGATCTAACGTGTACACTATATGTGCTATTGTTTTCATTTAAGCACTTGCTGGTTTTTAAACTATTTTCAACTCGGGCTTTGACCCATTTATTACAAATTTCTTTTCTTTTGTCAAATCAGTTTAGGTGCCCAGCCACAGGGACACCAAGGATAGGAGTTTCATTCAATTGACGAGTTGTGGCTGTTATGGAAGTTATAGGACTTGGTAGTAGGTGCCTCTATGATTCTCATTCCTCCATTTTTAGTTATCTATTTCAGTTAGGGCATGTCGCCCCTTTTTACTTGTTCAGACAGTCATATATTTGCGAATCTATTTATTTATTCCGTTCAGTAGTTGGTTTATTTTTTTTGAATTATTGTATTTGAGATTTAGGCTGGATGTGTTTACTCCAGTCTCATTTATTACCTTGGTCGTTTTATTTCATACGAGATTCGTTTAAATGGTGTATGATTAGTAATGAATTAATTTTCTTTTCATGTTAATTAAAAGATAAAATTTTGACATCAACCTTTTAAAATATTAGGTGGTTAGTGTTAATAATAAAGTTTTCGACAGCGACGCATATTCTGAACCAACTAGATATTCTGAATTAATTTAATAAAGGACTGATCACCCGGTATTTAATTAGGCGGGGTGTTATAGGTGGTATCAGAGCATCAGGTTCTAGTGTCTTTTAGGATCTATGCGGCTTTTCACGTTTCTGTGTAGCGTTCTTTGATGTAGAGCCTTATCATCGGATTGTTGTATTCCTCTACATATGTGACTTACGTTCTCTTGCGATTAAGTGTAGTGGATGCAATTCATGTATAAGTACGAATGGGCATTATACACCGAACAACAAGGGACAACCAGTAAATGGCTGTTAGAAGGACTGCATGAGAAGAGGCACAGTAGGAGCTATGGAGTATTCTAAGAGTGGGGATCGTGATAGAAGTCACCAAAATTATCGTCTAAGAAGACGATAATAAGGGATAAGCACTCAGGAGAAATGACTTCTAAAACACTGTTATAGATAATAGTAGTAAAAATTCAGACTCACCCAGCGTTGTCAATAAAGGAGGGATTTAGGGGAACTCTTTCGAAGAATCACTTATGAGGATTTGAAGAAGAGATGAAGTGTGAGGGACCAATGGAAGTAGAGAATACAAAGGCAATGGTGTAGGGTGGAGTGTAGTGACACTGAGAATTAAATTTCAGACGAATTTTTTTGCTCATAGGAGCAACATAGAGCGATGATATCCAGTCGCTGCATATAAGTAGTATATATAGAGTTAAACGAGAGATTGGGTACAGTTTGATCGTAAGATCTTCCATTTACTGTTCAGACAGAGATGTGAATGGGATTACGAACTTATCACAAGTAGGTCAGGTAGAGTTAACTTGGTTAATGAAGGGTAGAGTTAACACTGTTATAGACAAGTAGGTCAGGTAGACCGTGAAAGATGAGTTAACTTGGTTAATGAACTTCGTAGTAAAAGAAAGGGGATATGGAGAGATGAAGGGTACGTAAGTTGAGATTGAACTCGTGGGTGGAATTACCAGACATGAATGGGAGATACGGTTAGGGTAACTAGTGTCGGTATCATCAAAGCCATACGTTCACAAGAGTGCATTAGCTCTTCCCGGAGAAAGGAGCCAAGAGGATTGTAAATTCTAAAGAAACAACAACCCCAAATTTAAAGATACTAGGGGGAACCACAAGGGGGTATACCTAGTAAGGGGATCCATTTTAATGCCTAGGTCATTTAAATTCTTACCAAGTGACGGTAGATTTAGTCAGGGCTGTTAAGGACAGTAACTAGTCCTAAAAGGCCAT
Source organism: Sambucus nigra (assembly GCA_949130495.1). NCBI lineage: Eukaryota > Viridiplantae > Streptophyta > Magnoliopsida > Dipsacales > Adoxaceae > Sambucus > Sambucus nigra. The sequence goes on from OX422216.1 coordinate 185,109,914, forward strand.
AGGAGCCAAAGGGATAATGGGGGTAGCTATAGGGGCTATAACTGCCATGTTCGATAGAATGACACACCTACATGACCAGTGAGTACAGAGATGGAGAATGGACACATGAAATTACCCTTTAGGTGGTGAGTAAGACCACCGGTATTAAACTAATCCACAAAGGGAAAGTGAGAACAACCAGACTGGGAAGGTAAAGGAAAATGATGTTAGTAGGGCATAATAGCAGCATGAGAGAGATTCCCAGTAGGAGAATCGGACTAAGAGATTTAAGCCAGAGGTTATCAACCTGAGGATTCAATGGGTACTAGTAGGACCAACAAGGTCATCAACAGTAATAACAACATTTTCATCCCTCAAAACCATCAGAGCTGAGGAGATAGTAAGGGAGGCAAGTAGGGCCAGTTCAAAAAGTGATAAAGTTTCTCTAAAAAGTTGTTACAGTTATGGAGTGACAGACTGCACATATAGGAATTATTCAAAGTGAGACATAGGGCAACCTCAAGATGAGATCTTGGATATGCAATCGTTACAGTTGAACAAAGGGTTAGTTTCGGCAAGAGGGTTATGCTCAGGAACCCATTGACCATGCAAGGTAGGCGAAAAATGGAGATAGAATAATCGCCTTACCCTTATAAGTGAGGGATGATGTTTAGGGTGACATGAGTGAGTCATAATAATTAATTAGTAACATTACAATTTGAGTGTGCATCGAGTTTAGTGGGCACGTTGGTGATAATAGCCTTTTATGTATATGACTACCTTTGGGTAGCGAGACTTTTGTGCCAACTGCAGGGAGGAGCAGATGTGGATAGTAAGAGAATTTTTATGTATATGTTACATAGTGATTTGATCCTTTTGGGTGTTATGATAGTAGAGCATATTATTATATTGTCTAATGATTGTTTACAGAGTTTGAGCGACAATAATGTGTGTGATAAGACTATCGTACTAGTTATATCAGGGTAAAATATACTGGTTTACTAGGCATTACCTGAAAGAGGGTTGAGCTTGCATATATATTATATTGTATTGTAGACTTAGGTGACCATGTTGTCTTTTTATATTTAATCTCAGTGAGTAGGGACTTTTACTTATGTGATTCAGAGTATATTGATTTATTATCGAGCAGAGGGATACAACTCGTTCATTAAATAGCTCTGAGAACTTAGTGATAATGAGAGCGTCGTGATATAGGTCGTACTAGAGATACGAGAGTGGACGAGTATACTTTTATTTTCAAAAGACGGAAATTTGGGTGTAAATGTTATGGCTAAGGGCCTAACATATCTCGATAACCAACAATGCTGGATAGTGTATTGGGGGGTTCCTTGTTTGGATTTATCTTGCGAGATATCCCAGCATGAAACTTAGCGAATGGTGGGAGTTGGGAGATGTTTTACCTTTAGTACATGGGTTTAATACCGTAGTTATTACACATGTGTGTTGTTATAATGGTGAGTTAATATTTTTGTTACGAATTAAGGTTGGTAGAGCCGTATTATGTTAGCATGCAAAAATGTTATAAATCGTTGACACCACAAGCAGACCGGTGGAATAACAAAGGATATAATTAAGTGTGAAATGTAGGTTGGCTTCGTATAACCTTTCCATATAGTTATGCGAAGTATGTGAGGCATAGTTGAGATGAATGTAACATGTTTAGAATGGTTGTGTAGAAATGCACAAAGTATAGGGTGGATGGGCGCCCAAGTAAAACGTATCTTCAATAACATTTACAGGGAGGAGACGTGGAAAGGTGAGAATAGATGCAGACGTATGGATAGATTTGAAGTAGAATTAGAATGAGGTAAGGGGGAAACGAAATTTCTTAGTGAGCAAGGGAATCACTATACACCGAAGAGTAAAAGGATGAGAAATGTTATAGTGGTATAAGGTGGAAGAAATGTACGATTTAGAATCTTGAGAATAATCAACATTCGCTCGGTATATAGGAGTAATATGATGAGAGCTATATCATAACAAATTTAGAAGATTTTGAAGCCGTGAAGAGTAGTCGAGTATGATTGAAAATATCTCCCACGAACAGATGAATCACTAGTTCAAATGGTAGTGTATAGACCGTCGGATTAAAAAGTACCATTAATGAAAAGACACGAGGAACAACGTAATGTTCCGAAAATATAAAAGAAGTGGAAATATATATGTGATGATCACTAATGACTAAAGGAGTTGACACGTGGAGATGATTGATCGGGCGAAAAAAGTGTGCGCGTGTAAAGTGCACAATCGTTGTGTGTTTCGCCGCCGCGATACAAAAGAACCTAATATACTACTACACTTGACAAGCAAGCACAGCGGTAAGTTGGGTATCGTAAGAAATCCACAGGGAGTGATTGAATTTTAGTTGTTAATTGTTTTAATTACTTCAGGAATAAAAGTGTAAAATAAATAAAAGAAAAGGTGATAGGGTGGTTATGGTGACAAAAGAAAATAATAAGTTACGCTACACAAAAGTAAAGCGAGGATCGGGATCGCATTCCACCACACGGGCTAAACAACTACTAATTAGAATTACGGTTCGAAAACATTTAATCGAGCATTTACAATTAAGCATAAACATCACACAAGAAGGAATTTAACCCAAAGTTGCGAGATTAAACATTTAATCAAAAATGGTCACACGCGGATTAAATTCGGATTGTCGCTATAAACACTAAAGTTGCGTGACAAATAAAGTTAAACGCATAACAATCCAACTTTAATACACGCGGTTTCAATTAAACGCAATTTTACACAAAACCTAACTTTCGGAGCTCAACGCACATTAATGGCGAAAACGCAATCCCAACCCGTTATCTACGGACAATACATGGATTAAACTACTTTAAACAACAACTAAACTAATTAAAGCAATAAATAACAACAATAAACTAATTTGAAAGCAAGGAAACTAGTTATCAAAGCAAGAAATCAAGAAATACAACTATATTAATGGCAGGGGTAATGAATAGTGCACTTACAATCCAAATGGGGTGTCAAACCAAAGAGAAATGAAGAAGAACCATCCAAAACCCTAACTAAACTAACCTAAAAACGTTTTTCCAACTTAATACAATGTTTCTCCCTTTATACCCAACCAAAAACCAACTTAAAAATACAGATTTTCGGACTTTTACTGTAGCCGAATCGATTCGGAAATGGACCGAATCGATTCGGAAACAGGGGAAGTTCATTTCTGCATTTCTGCAGCATTCCGAATCGATTCGGTTTTGGGCCGAATCGATTCGCAAGCTACAGGTCTGAATTCTGCAGCTTTGTCCTGTTTTACGGAAAATGCCGCCATTTCTTCGTTATAGCTCGGAATGAGGCACGGTCGGAGGCTACGCGAAGATAACTCAGAGGACTAAAACATCCAAGAAGACATTAGGCTAAAAAACCAAAATATGAAATGACTAAAATGCCCTTGAATGTGACCTTGAGTGTACTTTTCATGTCAAAACCATCCTAAAAATGCCATAACTCCATCGATAGAACTCGGAATCATGCACCGTCGGCGGCCACGCGAAGAGAAATCAAAGGGATTCAACTTCTGTGAAGAGTTCGGGATTCAAACCCGAATGCTGGAATTACTAAAATGCCCCCGAAGATGCAAAAGTCGACGAAACAATTCCGGAAAGCGTCCGAACTTCATACTAAGCATCCAAATACCTACAAAAGCTCAATTAACCCCTGCAAAACATGTTAACATAGAAATCCGAGGTTTTCTGGTTAACGAGCATAAATATAGGGATTAAGATACCCGAGGGGGCTAATAAGGCGTAGGTTAACGGGTGAAATACGCAATATTTGCGTCGTATCACACCCCCTAACTTACACATTGCTAGTCCCTAGCAATGAAATAGGAAACAACAAGAACTACAAGCAGACCAAAAGTAGGATAAGTACAAAAATATGGTATAAATGCATAAGGCCACTTTCGCGGGCGATTCGATTGCATTTAGCGTATGCAATAAGCCGTTAAACCCCTTGGTTACCCAAGTGGACGAGTGTCGTCTCGTGAGGATTTTTAGGGATGAAACCCACAAACATCATATAGTTTCCTCAAAATATGCCCAATCAAACATGCGACCAGCCCAATAATGGCGAAAAGGATTTCATACGCATTATTAGCAAAGTGAATGAATTCACACAAAAGTCCAAATCATTAACATTATAGAATGCACCTCATAGAATTGAAACCTTAAAATGTGGGAGGGGAGTGAGAAAATGCAAAATATGATTTGGCAAAAACTTAAATAAATCGGATAAACATAAAAGCATGCATACATTCAATCCTCACGGGCATTACGCTCAACAAATGAAATCACTCGAAATGGGAGGTAATACACGGGACATGTGGGCATAAAGAGTAAATGTAAATGGAAACTAGGCCGCACACATGTCACAGAAGAAGAACGCTATATATAAAATGAAAAACTTTAATCTCAATGAAAGGATACCGCACACTAAAAGAGGGGAAATGCATTTTCACAGATTATCAAAACTATTTAAACTTTTGAATTACATCAACTTAAGATCACATAGGACTTGAATAAGGTTATAATGTAGGTTTGGGGTTAAGGTACGAAATGAAGGATATATGTGCGGATTCAAAGTGTTCGGGATGAAAACTCGGGATAATGGAAAAATGCGTGCAATAACAAACTTGGAAAAACAAGTTCCAAAACGGCATTAGATATATCATCGGGGAAAGTAATCAAAGCTTATTGAACACAATATACACAACATATACAACTTTCTCTTTCTTTTCTTTTCTTCTTTTTCTCATTTTTCTCTTTTGTTTTCTTTTGCTTTTTGCTTTCTCTTTTTCTTCACTTTTTTCACTACTTTCTTTTCTTTGCTTATCAAACTCTCATATGCCTAAAATTGCAACCGCAATACAACAACAGCATTCAATCCCAAGTAACATTCCAAACAAAGGTATGGAAAGTGTATGTATGGTTTATAACTCCAATTTAGAGTTGGTTATGGGATTTTGGGTAATGAAAAGAAAGGCTATATTTAGGCTCAAAGGGGTTAACGAGGGTAAACATATAAGGGTGAGGTCAAGGCTAATATGGGTGATATATCAAAGATGGCCTATGATCATTTCCAAAAGTTTACGCAATTCTCGAATCAAAACAATATATGAAAATCATGCTTAAGTAACACATTTTAAGTATGAACTCAATTAATGAACGGTCAAATGAAAGAATAGAGAGATTACCAACGAATTCAACGTTTTCAATGAGAAAAGAATAGTGTATAACACTCACAAACGACTAAAGGTACAAAGCTTACTCGGTGTAAGTATATACAATGCAACAAAAGATTCCCGAGTTATAAAAATCTTAAACCAAATCAATAGAACAAGGAAAGTGCATATGCTCATGGGATAAAGTTTAATTCATGAAGTTATTCACAATATCAATGATTTGAGGACTAAAGTCTAATACTTCTAAAATCGAGAACATGCATCATTGAGTTGTCTATTGGATCGGGCAATTATTGAAATTTATCATCGAAAACAAGGCAAAATGCCCAACAAAGGAGAAAAAAGAAAGAAAATATTTTTGAAAATTTTCAAATTTTTCACAAAAAGGCATACTTAGTAACTAAAAGTAAGCAAATCCATGGACTACACATGAAATGGATTGAATATCCTACACCCCCTAACTTAAATGTTGCATTGTCCTCAATGCGCAAAGAGAGGAAAAGAACGATATTACCCAAAATTGGAGCGATCTCCATAAGCATGAGTCCAATGAAATCTAGAAAACAAGTTAGTACCGAGCATAGAAAAAACAAATAACAAAAAGTTAACTAATTACACTAGACTAAATTAAAAAGGAAAGAAAAAAAAGGAAAGAAAGAAAATTAAAAACCTAACTATTTACAACCTACTATTTAAACTTCACACTAACTATACACTAGAAGTCTAAATAGTTGAGGGTTCACCCAAAAAGGGATTTGACTTTGAAAGATCAATGGTGGACCCTCCAAAGTGAACATGCCTCCCGAAAGATATGAATTCCGTTTGAACAACGGAAGGCATGTGGGTGGTGGAAAATGTGAACCATCGCCAATTTGAAATTTTGGGCGGACGATGGGGGATTTGGATAATAAGGGGGAAAGGTACACTAGAGATCCAAGAAAAGTCGACTCATCTCCCAAAGGTTTTTCAAATAGAATGGGAGATGGTGCACACGTCGGGATAACATCCATCGAAAACAAGTCCGGTAAAGAGTCCTCGTCGGCAAAAAGTGTAGAAGTTGTAAAAGTTTCTACCGACTCATAGGAATCAACCGGTAATTCTAATGGTTCAATGACGGAAAACGAATATGGTGATGAAACAAATTCAATCTCAATCGACATATCGTCGGGAGGAGATTGAATTTCGGGGGAGAGAGATTCACACTCGATGAGAAATTCTCTGAAAAAGTGAGGTGAAACACAAGTTTCCACCTCCTCGTTGTTTTGTGCAAAAGAATTCATCTCATCGCAAAGTGAACCAAGTCTCATTCCAGCATCATTTAGGCTTTCCAAACCTTGGGAGTAAAGAAGAAAAGTCTCTTCCAAAGTAGGCTTCCTCGGCTCTAGATCCTCGGATTCCTCATTTGGTTGAAATTCGTCTTCGAAAGTAATGAAATGAGAATCGTCATTGGATTCGAATAATGAATCCAACTCTAGCTCCCAATAACGATTTTCATTCCGATAAATGTTTTCAAGTCTTTCATTTTCAAGAAAATCTTGAAAATGGAAAACTTGAAAACTATCCCCAAAGTATGAATCATTAGAATAACCGTAATAACTATAATAGTAGGACATGATTACCTCATTGTTTGTAGATGGAGAATCCGAGCAAGAAAGTGAGCAACCGCGAATCAAAGTTTCTTAGCGCTCAAAGTATGCAAATCCTGCAAAAAAGGTTAAAACAAAGAATACAAATACAAAAGGAAAAATACTACGAAATAATAAAACAATTACAATCTAAAACACACTCCCCGGCAACGGCGCCATTTTGATCGGGCGAAAAAAGTGTGCGCGTGTAAAGTGCACAATCGTTGTGTGTTTCGCCGCCGCGATACAAAAGAACCTAATATACTACTACACTTGACAAGCAAGCACAGCGGTAAGTCGGGTATCGTAAGAAATCCACAGGGAGTGATTGAATTTTAGTTGTTAATTGTTTTAATTACTTCAGGAATAAAAGTGTAAAATAAATAAAAGAAAAGGTGATAGGGTGGTTATGGTGACAAAAGAAAATAATAAGTTACGCTACACAAAAGTAAAGCGAGGATCGGGATCGCATTCCACCACACGGGCTAAACAACTACTAATTAGAATTACGGTTCGAAAACATTTAATCGAGCATTTACAATTAAGCATAAACATCACACAAGAAGGAATTTAACCCAAAGTTGCGAGATTAAACATTTAATAAAAAATGGTCACACGCGGATTAAATTCGTATTGTCGCTATAAACACTAAAGTTGCGTGACAAATAAAGTTAAACGCATAACAATCCAACTTTAATACACGCGGTTTCAATTAAACGCAATTTTACACAAAACCTAACTTTCGGAGCTCAACGCACATTAATGGCGAAAACGCAATCCCAACCTGTTATCTACGGACAATACATGGATTAAACTACTTTAAACAACAACTAAACTAATTAAAGCAATAAATAACAACAATAAACTAATTTGAAAGCAAGGAAACTAGTTATCAAAGCAAGAAATCAAGAAATACAACTATATTAATGGCAGGGGTAATGAATAGTGCACTTACAATCCAAATGGGGTGTCAAACCAAAGAGAAATGAAGAAGAACCATCCAAAACCCTAACTAAACTAACCTAAAAACGTTTTTCCAACTTAATACAATGTTTCTCCCTTTATACCCAACCAAAAACCAACTTAAAAATACAGATTTTCGGACTTTTACTGTAGCCGAATCGATTCGGAAATGGACCGAATCGATTCGGAAACAGGGGAAGTTCATTTCTGCATTTCTGCAGCATTCCGAATCGATTCGGTTTTGGGCCGAATCGATTCGCAAGCTACAGGTCTGAATTCTGCAGCTTTGTCCTGTTTTACGGAAAATGCCGCCATTTCTTCGTTATAGCTCGGAATGAGGCACGGTCGGAGGCTACGCGAAGATAACTCAGAGGAATACAACATCCAAGAAGACATTAGGCTAAAAAACCAAAATATGAAATGACTAAAATGCCCTTGAATGTGACCTTGAGTGTACTTTTCATGTCAAAACCATCCTAAAAATGCCATAACTCCATCGATAGAACTCGGAATCATGCACCGTCGGCGGCCACGCGAAGAGAAATCAAAGGGCTTCAACTTCCGTGAAGAGTTCGGGATTCAAACCCGAATGCTGGAATTACTAAAATGCCCCCGAAGATGCAAAAGTCGACGAAACAATTCCGGAAAGCGTCCGAACTTCATACTAAGCATCCAAATACCTACAAAAGCTCAATTAACCCCTGCAAAACATGTTAACATAGAAATCCGAGGTTGTCTGGTTAATGAGCATAAATATAGGGATTAAGATACCCGAGGGGGCTAATAAGGCGTAGGTTAACGGGTGAAATACGCAATATTTGCGTCGTATGAATGATGGAAATACTTTTTTTTAGTAAAGGAAATACTTTGACCGTGCGTAGAGAGGCTCATATTAGTGACAAAACAGAAGCAAAGTGTCATGTAAGCACCAAGGTAAACTGTTGGACTTAAATGATGGAATACTCTGATATGTAATGAGTAAAGAGAATTATTCACTAGAATGGAATGGTAAGGGCAGACCGTTCGACTGAAGGGTGTTGTTAGTAGAGTGACACTGAGATAATGAAGATTTCATGGGGTGCCACTTGATAGTGTGTCTGACTGGGATAAGATTGTCATGTTGTAGTTTTGGTAGAGTTCCAGGAGGTTATGGTTATCGAGTTGCGATTGAGTTCGACTTATCACCCACAGACGGATGGGCAGATAGAGCAGATAAATCAGATGTTAGAGGATATGTTGCGGATGTGTATCCTCGATTTTAGCGGGGGTTAGGAGAAGTATCTTCTAATGGTGGAGTTTTCTTATAATAACTCCTACCAGTTTACTATTGGCATGAATCCATTTGAGGTGTTATATAGTAAACCTTGTAGTTCTCCAGCGTGTTGGCTAGAGGTGGAGGACAACAAGCTACTTGGGCCAGAGGTGATTCAGGATACCTCAGCCAGGATTGAGATGATTTGGAGCCATATTCGAGTTGCTCAGGATAGACAAAAGAGCTACGCTGATGCCAAGAGGTTCTTCAGAGAATTTAATGTGGGGGACCATGTGTTACTACGAGTATCCCCTATAAAGGGGGTAATGCGATTTGGGAAGAAAGGGAAGTTGGTGCCAAGGTATGTAGGGCCATTCCCTATTATTGAGCAGATTGGGCCAGTAGCTTACATAATTGGGTTATAGGAGAACTTGCATAGGATGCACGATGTGTTCCATATTACTTCGCTGAGGAGATATCTTCAGGATGACATGGCCCACAATCATATTTCTTTAGAGGAGATTGATCTATAGTCTGATAGTTTCTACGAGGAGGGGCCAGTTGCTATCGTAGACCGTAGCGAGAGGAAATTGAGGTCAAAGGTAGTTTCGTTAGTGCGCGTTCAGTGGCGGCATCATAATATCGAGGAGTCTACTTGGGTGCGTGAGTATAAGATGCGCGACAAATATCTCGAGTTATTCTTACCAGGTATACCTTTATTTTTCCGAATTTTGGGACACAATTTCGTTATTAAGGGGAAGTATGCAATACCCCGTATTTTTTAATGATTTTAATTATGGGATTAATTGACTTAAAAAATGGGAAATTTATTTATAATTAATCCGCATTTAATTAAATAATTAATAGCGCGATGAGATTTAGTACTTATTGATGTGAGTTATGTTGAATATTACTTAGTGAGTAAAGTAATATATGATTATGAAAATATTAAAGTTGTCGTGAGTGGAAAATATGGCAGTTACAATAAACTTACTTGGGATAGACGCGTGACACGTTTTGGGACTTAAATGAGGAATAATAATATAATTTTATTTTTGGTTATTCGGGTGGCTGTTTTGCATGCGCCAATGTGTCCGAAAGGGTTGAGATAGTCAGAAAAGTCTACTCCAGTGTTTAGGTTGAAGTCCAGGCAACTTTAGGCCAACCTGATACCCCAGAGGGGTATTTTTGCCTTTTGAAAAATTGGGATTAATTAATGGACGAAAATTAGAGTAATATATCAACCCTTACATAGTAGCAGCTAGAGTTATGTTTTGCAAAAATAGAGAGAGTCCAAGGGGAACCAGGAGAATAGGTTCCTAGGTGTTCCAAGGCCAAATCGAGTCACGTTTCACCAAAAACACCAACGTGTGAATCGAGAAAAGGAGAATGTACATATACTAGTTTTAAGCGATGAATCAGACCTTCGTGAAAAGGCAAGTGTTTATCTTTCTATTTTTAGAGCATATAATGTCCATGTTAATTTAATTGGGGGTTTATTCACGACATTATGGAATTGGGGACTGAAATTAGGTTCTAAATCTGTAATTGTGATATAGGTTTTGCATGTAGATGAATAACAATATATTGGGGATTAGAAATCTGACCTTTATATTTTGAAACCACGAATTTAAATATGGGTTTAGTTATGATTAATGGTGATTATGTGAAATTGGGGCTTTTGATGATTTGAGGAATAAATCTGAATTCAGATTATAATTTTAAGGATTTGATGTTAAAAATATGTTCGAAATTATCCTATTACTAGTGGGTATAGTTTTTAATAGTTGGATTTGAGTTAGGATGAGAGTTTGAGAAATTTGGATGATGAAAAGATGGAAAAACGCAAATTTAGAACTGACAGGGACGAATTGCAGTTTTTTTTCGTTCGAACGACCTCGTTCGAATGAGAATTCCAATTATCCATCCAACGAGAATTCAGAGAATAATTCGTTCGAAGTTTCGTTCGAACGACCTGGTTTGAACCAGAATTCAGTCCTTATTCGTTGAAAATTTCATTTGAACGAGATTATCCCCATTCATAACGAGATTTCATAAATTTTAGTTTTTACTCGGATAGGTTGAAAATCTTACGAGGTTAATTCAATTGAGAGAAAATGACTTACACTATTCATGAGTGACTACATCAAATAGAATAGTGATGAGATGATTGTGTAGCTACAAAGGGAAATATGTTGGAATAAGAGAGCCTTATGGAATATATACGATATAGAGATTGATCGTACGGAAAGAATAACGTGAGCATTAGAGATAATAATACCACGTATAAATTTGAGGACTAAGGTTGCGTGAATACCTGATGATTATTATAGCTTGTGTGTATGTACCTATTGATTGAATTATTGTGTGTATAACATACCTACACTGCTTGCTATCGGGGGGAAGTTACGCATTGTGGACGATCATATCTTGAGGAGACGTCGGGGGGATTTTGATTCGTATCACTAGAAACTTAAAACCTTGGTACAGACTATCAGTGAGAATGATAGTGTTGACGGTGATATGGGTGCCTAGGTATGTGCGCATCCCATGGGCTCGGAACTATGTTCGCCTCCAATATGTGTGTTTGTTTTGATGGTTCACGAGAGATTGAACCTATAGTCCTTCATGCAATGAGCGATGCACCGGGACATGATAGTAGAGTACGCATTGCACCAAGGGGTCCTAACCCAGGGGTGAAGGATTAGTGTGTATATATATATATATATATTGTGTGATAAATATATGTATACTTCTGATCTATTCTACTGTGTGTAATTAGTAGATATGCAAATAATGATACTTAAAATGTTCTTAGTGAGGAAAAGAATACCTATGAGAATATATGAATAACTATCCTTAAACATGTGGTAATACGGGGTATGGGTGATATGGGTAAATGTTTGAAATTATTGGTGTGACAATAGTTATATTCGGACTAGTTAGGCCGGTAGCATAACTAGGATGGGTTAAATATATGCGTTAGGTGTGCACATTAGATGAGAGGTGAGTATCTCAAGTGAAAGTATGAGGATCTAACATGTACACTATATGTGCTATTGTTTTCATTTAATCACTTATTGGTTTTTAAACTTCTTTTTAACTCGGGCTCTGACCCATTTATTGCAAATCTCTTTTCTTTTGTCAAGTTATTTTAGGTGTCTAGCCACATGGACACCAAGGATAGGAGTTCCATTCAATTGACGAGTTGTGGATGTGGTGGAAGTTATAGGACTTGGTATTAGATGCCTCTATGATTCTCATTCCTCCATTTTTAGTTAGCTATTTCAGTTAGGGCATGTCGTGCCTTTTTACTTGTTCAGACAGTCAGAGATTTGTGAATTTATTTATTTATTCCGTTCAGTTGTTGGTTTATTTTTGTTGAATTATTGTATTTGAGATTTAAGCTGGATGTGTTTACTCCAGTCTTATTTATTACCTTAGTCATTTTATTTCATATGAGATTCGTTTGAATGGTGTATGATCACTAATGTATTAATTTTCTTTTCATGTTAATTAAAAGATAAAATTTTGACATCAACCTTTTAAAATATTAGGTGGTTAGTGTTAATAATAAAGTTTTCGACAATGATGCATATTCTGAACTAACTGGATATTCTAAATTAATTTATTAAAGGACTGATCACACGGTATTTAATTAGGCGGGGTGGTACAGGTGGTATCAGAGCATCAGGTTCTAGAGTCTGTTAGGATCTGTGCGGCTTTTCACATTTCAACGTAGCATTCTTTGATGTAGAGCTTTATCATAGGATTGCTCTATTTCTCTTCATTTGCCACTTACGTTCTCATGCAATTAAATATAGTGAATACAATTCATGTACGAGTTGGGATGGGCATTGTACACCGAACAATAGGGGACAACCAGTAAAAGACCGTTTGAAGGACTGCAAGAGAAGAGGCACAATAGTAGGCCTGTAAATGGATCGGATTTTATTCAAATCCGATCCATTTAAGCGGATATGGATCATGCCTAAAATTCGATTATCCGATTACCCGTTTATTAAATGGTGGGGATTTGAATTCATATACTCCGATCCGTTAATGATCCGATTCGATTAATATTTTTAATATATATATATATATATATCATATATCATATATTTTTAATTAATATATATTGTATTTAATAATATTTTAAATATATATATTTTTAAATATTTATTATAATAGTTCTTTATTTCATTATCTATTTTAGTGGAACATTTGCAAAATAAATTTATGAAGAGTTGAAATTATAAATATTGCAAATCAAGTTTTAACATAAATGGATAATCGGATAAACGGATCGGATCCGAATCCGTTTAACATAAACGGATATGAATTTGGATTTTCTTGATCCGATCCGATTAATAAACGGATCAGATCCGAATCCGTTTAACATAAACGTATATGGATTTGTATTTGCCTGATCCGGTTTGAATCCGATCCGTTTAGAGGCCTACACATTAGGATCTATAGAGTATTCTAAAAGTGAGGATCATTATAGAAGTCACCAAAATTATCGTCTAAGAAGACGATAATAAGGGATAAGCATTCGGGAGAAATGACTTCCAAAACACTGATATGGATAACAGTAGTGCAAATTCAGACTCAACTAGCATTGTCGATAAAGGAGGGAGTCAGGGGAACTCTTTCCAAGAATCGCCTATAAAGATTTGAAGAAGAAATGAAATTTGAGGGGCCAATTGAAGGAGAGAATCCAATGGCAATGGTTTAGGGTGGAGTGCAGTGACACTCAAAATTAAATTTTAGACCAAATATTTAGCTCATAGGAGCAGTACAGAGTGATGGTAGCCAGTCACTGCATATAAGTAGTATATATGGAGTTAAATGAGAGATTGGGTGAAGTTTGACCATAAGATCTTCTATCTACTGTTCAAACAGAGATGTGAATGGGATTACGAACTTATCACAAGTAGGTCAAGTAGAGACCAACCATGAAAGATGAGTTGACTTGGTTAACGAACTTCATAGTGAAAGAAAGGGGATACGAAGAATATGAAGGGTCCGTAAGTTGAGAATGAACTCGTGGGTCGAATTCCCAAGCATGAATGGGAGATACGGCTAAGGTAACTAGTGTTGGTATCGTTAAAGCCATACTTTTACAAAAGTACATCAGTGCTTCCAGGATATGGGAGCCAAGAGGATTACAAATTCTAAAGAAACAACAACCCCAAATTTAAAGATACCAGGGGTGGACTACAAGGGGTTATACCTCCTTTATAATATTTTTAATGATTACAATCCCTCAATCATAGGTATTACTGAACCTACGATATGTTTTAAAGATCTTTATTTCAATTTCATAGCTTATTTACACTTGAAACTTTTGGTTGTTAAGAGTAAATATTATGATACGGCCAATCTCTAGATCTTGGGTCACGAGTCTTTGGATCATTTTAACGTTCATTCCATATTTAATCAATATGTAACTTTATCTGGATGGATTGAAGTCATTCTTGTCCATTGTATTCTTGTATATGTCAAAATAAATATTCTCGATAGAAGAGATTTATGGGCTGATATTACCCAAGACATGACAATTCTGAATGGGTATATTATAGTGATGGGAGATTTTAATTGCATTCTTGGAGCTTATGATAAGATTAAAGCAAGCTTCCTAATAATGCTTCTTGTGTTAATTTTAAATATATAATTGATACTTGCAGACTCATTCATTCTAATTGTCGAGGTCCTCTTTATAATTGGACCAGAGGTACATACAGAGGAAATATCGAATAAAGTGTTGTGTAATTCTGAATGGTTTGATAATTGGAGCATTTGAAGCTCTTTTATTTTTCCAAGATTTTTATCTATCTATTCACCTACCCTCTTTAATAGTTTTAGAGGATCTTAAGGTCACTACCCTTTTCGATTGAAAGCTATGTGTATTTTTCATAATGACTTTCTCATAAGATACCATCTAAGCTTAGAATTCTACCACAAATTATGGATGCCCTATATTTATATTAGTGCAAAAAGTTTAAGTTGTGAAATCATCTCTAAAAGTTTAGAATAAAGAGTAATTTAGTCATTTATTAATTCAAATAGAGTAGGCTAGACCCAAGCTTTCCACTATTCAAGATAATATTTCCAAATATGGTATGAATGATATCATATTTAAAGATGAAATTGATGCCAAGCTTAAACTAAAAAGTGCCATTGATGGATTAAAAAAGTGTCATACCTGAAAGATCTATTTTGTAAAGTATTAGTGTTGTTTTTAAAAGCTTAAATATGATGGATAAAAATAATTGGCGGCAATGTTGTATTAAAAAAGGTTTTTGATACTATCAATTGATAATTTTTATTAGAAGTTTTGAGGAAATTTGGCTTTGACTCTATCATCAATAATTGGATCTATTCGTTTTTTAAATCTTTTAAGCTTTTAATTTTTATTAACAGTGTTTTAGGGTTTAGTCCCATATCCAAAGTTTTGTTAGGATCTCCTCCCATGTATTTTTTAGAATGTATTAAGTCCTATAAGCACCCAAAACCTCCCCCAACTGCCTTATAATTGCCTATCTTCCTTTTCGCAGAGAATATAACTTGTTCCATAGTTGTTACACTATAACTAACAACTAAAAAAATATAAACATGGGAGTGGGTACAAATGAATCTTTGAAAGTGGAACTAAATACCTATGACCCCTTTTATTAATGGGACTCTAGTTGGTTACTTTAATTGTAGTAGGGTGTTAGATAAAGAGACCCCTTATCTCCTTTACTTTTTTTCTTAGCTAAATGTGGATTAAGCATAGGCTTTAGTGGTTTCTATATTAAGGAATAAAATCTATTTTTATTCCTAGAGGCTCTCCACTTATTACTCATTCTCTTTATGCGAATGATATATTCATTTTTTCAAGAGCTAATTCTTATTCTCTCAAGAATCTTATGCTTTTCTTGCTACTTATGGTGCTGCTTGTGGGAAATATATGAATATGGATATGAGTAGATTTTATCTTGGTTCTCTTTATGTGCATAGGAGAATAATTATTTATGAATTTCTTATCATTAGAGAGGGTGTTGTTACTTTCAATTACCCTGGAGTCCCCATCTTTTTTGGAGGCGTATAAGAAGTCATCTTCAAAGTTTGGTCGATAAATCCATTACTAATCTCTCTAGTTAGAAATTTAGGATACTCACTATGGCAGTAAGAGTTCAGCTTATTCAATATACCTAATTTTTCTAATGTTGCAGACTTAGGGTGTTTTATTTGTTAACAGGTGCATAGGCCTCAATTGTCTAATTTTTGGAAGGGTGTTGCCATTTATGCTATACGCAAGATTTGTTTAGCTAGAAATAAACTTAAGTTTGATGATATCATACCTAGGTTCATAAGGATGAGCAGTAGTATCAAATCCTCGCTTTAGCTTATTATATCCATGTACCTAGTTTTTATAAAGGGACCAAAGATCTTATTGTTCTTGAGAAGATAGGTGTTCAACTTGGCCTTAAAAGAGCTCAAAAATTTAAATAGTGTCATAGAAAACCCAAGTTTTTGATTGGGTTAGTTAATAACGAGTGATGGATTAGCTAAAGGGAATTATGGACCTGTCGCTTATGGCTTTGTCTTTAGATATTATACAGGTAAATTATAGGGACGATATTGTAAAGACATTGATCTGAACATTTATTTTTTTGCTAAGCTGCAAGGTGTTATTTCAGCAGTTCAGTATTCTACTTTGAGAGTCTTGTCTAAGCTTTAGTTTGAGTGTGATTCTCAAAGTGTAGTGGATTACTTCAATAATAAAAAATATATTCCTCCATGGAATTTGAGAATTTCTTAGGACAATTGTCTAAACCATATTTCTAATATGCAATTATATTATAGTCATGTATATGGAGATGGTAAATATGTTGTAGATTATCTTGCCAACATTGATCTCCTCCATCCACTTGGGTAGTGGTGGAATCATTCTCCCGATTCTCTTATTATTCATATGAATGGCAATAGGCTGGGCTGGGATGCTTATAGGTTTTCTTAGATTTTTTTCTTTTATCTATGGTGTGTTGCATATGATTGAGGGGATTTTATGTGTCAGCGTAGTTAAGATATTTTATTCTGCTTGTAAAGCCTTTTTCACCTCTACATTCTTTTTTCTTGTGATCTCTATTATTACTCTTGTATCATTCTTTTGTTTTTAATAAGATAATGTTTTTTTCCAAAAAATGTGCTTCCTGTATATCACTTAATCATATGCCATGCTTTTTAGTGGTTGTATATAACTTTCACCGAAAATTTCAAAAAGATTTTTAGTACAATTATGTTTATGCTTTTTATATGCTATACTCCATGATATATATTTGTATATCAAAAGGGCTTATTTGATTATTTTACCATTTATTTGGAAATATGATAGTGTTTTGTGATATGAATTAGATTTTTTTAAGTATTATAAATTTTGAGAAAAATTTATGCTTGAGAATATATTATCATATCTCGTTGCACTTTACACTGCACAACACATTATTAGATGCCACTTTATGAGGAATGCTAAAGATGTATGGTCTTCTACAAAGAGTTAAAAGCTTCATTAGACTTATGAAAGAATGGTTAACACTTATATTTGAATGTGAGGATATTTTTTTTATGATTTGGAGAAGTTGAAAAAAATTGTACTATCTAAAAAATCATGAGTATTGATGTACTTATGGCTATAACATTGATTGAAAGATGATATATTTGAAAATAATAAATAATACCCATCTTTGTGCTTGAGTGAAAGCCACCACATGAAAAATAATTTGAACATAGATATGTCTGAAAGATTTTTATCTATCTAATATTTGGTAACACCAAAGATATGAGACAAAAGGTTTTAACTAATTGTTATTAATTTATTATTATTATTATTTTTTTTGGTGTTGGGGGGTGGGGAGTGGGGTGGGGTAGATGAAAATGAGCTTAAGAGGAGTGTTGGATATTTCACTTGAGTCGAAGCATTGCATTATTTGTTTTATGATTCATTAACTTAATTGAACTAGAGCTTGGACTTTTTTCTCAATAGTGTTCATTATTTTTGCTTTGCACATTCGAGGTACGCTCTTATGTTATTGGTTAATTCACTTATCATGTTATTAGTCTTTTATAAATAATATTTTCTTGATTATGAACATTGGATAAAAAACTCGAATTTGGTAAGTGATATTGCCTATATTTTTAATTAAAAAAAATGGATCTTAGAGTTGTTCTCTTATTACATAAATGTCGGTGCTCCATGTAAAACCCTTTATTTGAGATAAATTACTATAAGTTTAATTGTTGTCATTTTCTTTGCATATTATTCTCTTTCCTATATAGTATATGTAACAGACTAGTGCCATGGTTTATTTGGTATCCAAAGAGTTACAGCCCACATCATTTGAGTGATGGGAAGTAATGGTTCATATATGTAGATTTGCACTCTTATAACACCAAGTCCTTTTAAGCTACACTGGTGCGGAATATGGTTTATGACATCACATGTCATGGGTTCAAACCCCGTTGGAACCAATTTGTGGATGTGAGCTAAAATAAAACTCCATATCACTATGAGCGGTGGTTAAATTAGGAACAATATCAATGGTGGTAGAGTGGGGTATTATAGTATACCTTGCACATTTTTTAAAAAGATTTATTCAGAATGCATTATTGCGAATATCTCTTTTAATTGAGTGATAATTTTGTTGGTACATAATTGCTCTTGTATAGTCTTAATTGTCTTTAGACTTGATCTTGCTTATTGATATTCTAAGAGTATGTAGTGTTACCATTGACTTTGATATTGATACAAAATTTTCATATTTGTTAATATCATAATTATTACATTAGGATAAAAATACTACATTATCCAAATGGTGTTTGATCATCACTTGTTTTGATCATATTAAATAGGATAATATATTGAAATGTTTTACATCTTAGTGTATCTTATATCTTTAATGATTTCTATTCATGATATTACCCATGCTTCACCTTTGGATGTTTTTTAGACATATTTCATAGATACTTGGATTGTCATGGGCTATCGCCTGGTATCTATAATTATGTTAATGTTTTGAGTTTTTGTATTGGCCTACAAATCGGTATTTACTAATATTTTGTATATAACATACTCATTGCTCAGTGTACTTACCTTGTGTAGTACGTTGCGAGTATTTTCTCTAAAAATATTGATTCCGTATATTTAGTTTACTATAAAATTATTGATTATTTGTTCCTTTATATTATATAATTTATATCTCATATTACTATCATCTCCTATTGCTTATTATGTTAGATAGAATGTTCTTCATATCCTAAGCTTATTTTCTCTAATTATGTTATATAGGTATATTCGTCATGTCCTTACTAATGTATTTCTTGGTCACATCATTTTTCCTAAATTGTAAAAAATTATCTCAAATGAGAGAATACTTGAATAAGGGATATAATTGATTTGTGAAAAAATAAAGTTAGTTATAAGATATAAAGAGAGAAAATTTGTGTTCTTAAATCATACATAAATCAATATCATTTTAAGGAGAGTTTAATAAGATATAATATAATTTTTTTTTATCTTGGTGACATATATATTTGACCTTTGCTTAATCTTTATGCCTTATATACTGTTATCATATGTTCATATCCTATTTTAACTTTTATGTCAATTATATATTGTGATATATAAGTTTCAATATTTATTTTATCTTTACTCGTTCATTTCTTTAGAAGAAATTTCATTATGTTCTTAATGGCGTTATTTCTAGACTCTATCATTTCAATATTTGTCGACTCCATGACAAAAAAGAGGAGAATAATCTTCCTTTAACAAAATAGTTTGACAAAAAGGGGGAGAATATTTCCTAAGAGGGATAAAATTCTAGAAAAGGGGAAAGTATTTCCTTGGGGGAAGAAATCTTCTTGAATGAGAGAGACTTACATGAGAGGGAAAATATTCCTTAATGAGGAGAATAATGAATCAAGGAAAAGTATCATTATATGATATTATGGCATGTTTGATAAGTAAATGAAACAGTAATAGATAACCTAAGGAACAAAGTTTATATATTGTATCTTATTGAGATATTAGATAAACTTGATATGTATTCTTTAGTAATTATATGAACCATGCTCATATTGTTGTATCTTTTATTCATCTTATTACTCTTGTTATCTTTCCAATTATTTATGCATTAATATATGTTGATGTCTTTGTTAGTGCTTGATAGGAAAATATGTTATAATGGTCACGAATGGTTGTGCAGTTTCCATCCTTGTATGCTTCGTTGATACTTATTACAAGGCCAAATTATTTAACTACTCACATGACCTAGCTTCGCTGTGGGTTCACTATAATGATGACTTTCTTCACTACAACGAAGCTCTAGCGAAGGTACCAGGACTGGTGTAAAAAGGAACTCTTTCTTAAATACTGCTTTATAAAATGTGTAGATTCTCTTTTACTGCCTTATATTTTATTATGTTAAGAAGGAATTTATTTCGTATGGATAAGAATCTCTTAGATTCTTTGATATCTTCTGGCAACAAGTTTAAAAATGCCTATTTAATTCATATTCTTCTCCAAAACAAAAAAAGTTGAGAAGGTTAAGAGATTATTTTTATAAGGTTTTCATTATTTTATCAAGCTAAAGAAATAATATTTTAGTAAGAGAAAAATCCTTATTTATATTGTTTAGATATCCATTGTTATCATTATATTTTCACGTTATTTGAAGTTTGATTAATTCTTCTCAAGACTTGAACAAACATTTAATAAAATTTGTTATTGAGAAACTTTAAATATTTTTTATATCTCAAAACTATTTTGTGAGTTTATTTTGATTAGAGGTGCACTTTTTAAACTCCCATTGACCTTTAGGACTCTCACTTCCTAGGAAGTTAGATATACGTTAGTTTCCTCTTACTTACGAGAATGATAGAATTTAATTATGGCCCCTACAAGCTTAGGAACTTATATTTATATTAAGGAGGAAATACAATAAGGGACCAAATTAACCTTATGTTACATAAATAACATACACATTCTAACACTTCCTCTCAAGGTGGGGAGTAGATATCGATTAAGTCCAGCTTGCCAATATAAAGGCAAAGAAGAGAAGGATTAATAGGTTTAGTTAGAACATTTTGCAAGCTGTTCTCCTAAAGAAAAATATAATGGAGTGATGATCTCATGACAAACCTTCTCTTTGAGAAAATGAATGTCTATCTCAATGTTCTTTGTCTTCTCATGAAAAACTTAATCAGAAGCAAGCTGAATAACTGACTTATTATTACAATGCAAAACAAAAGAAGTTTTCTCAGAAAATCCCAAATCCCTAATAATAGAGCGAAGCTATATAATCTCACACATGCCCAAGGCTATGGCTCTATATTCTGCCTCGACAAAGGAACGCAAAACGACAACTTTCTTTTTACTTTTCCAAAGAGATGATATGACTATCACAAAAATTACAAAAAGCTAGTAGTAGAGAGGCCATCACAAGCTCCTTAATAATCTGAATCAGTGTGGATATATAATCCTCCGGGCTGAGGTCTTACTATATAAAATAACCCAAGTTTAGGAGAATACTTATGATACCGTAAAAGGTGATATACTGCATCCAAGTGAGTCTGACGGGGTTTGTGCATAAACTGACTAACTATCCTAATAATAAATGATATATCTCATTTGTAATTAGCTAAATAAATTAAACGACCCACCAAATATTGATACATCAACGGATCTTTCAAAGGTACACCACTTCCAACCACAAGCTTTAAATTAAGAATTATAGGAGATGAAGTCAGTTTGCACGCAACCATCCCTGTATCCTCTAAAAGATCTAAAACATACTTTTTCTATGAGAGGGAAATACCATGATGAGACCTGGATACTTCAATACTAAGAAATATTGAAGTTGAGCGAGGTCTTTCACATCAAATGCCTTTTCCAAATCAACCTTAAATCGTGTCATTCCAATAGAGTCATCTCCAGTAATAATAATAATATTATCATCATACACAAGTAAGATCATACTCTTCCCATATGAATCCTGTTTGAACAAACAAATATGGTCAGAATGTCACTGAGTAAATCCTAATCCAATGATAGCCTCATTGTATCTAGAGAACCAGGCTCGTGGTGACCGTTTCAACCCATATAGAGATTTTCGGAGATAATAGACTTTCCCAGAATACTCCCCCTCACCATGAAAGTCGGGTGAAGGATCCATATAACTGACCTCATCGAGGTCGCTATGAAGAAAATCATTTATGACATCAAGCCGGTGAAGCAGCCAAGAGGACATAGCAACCAACGAGATCCATAAGCGAACAATGTTGAGTTTCGCCACTGGAGCAAAGACAACACCAAAATCTTTTTCTAGAATCTGAGTAAAGCCCTTTGTAACAAGGCGGGCCTTATACCCATCCCATCAACTAAGAACTCTAGTGTATAGACCCACTTACAACTAACTGTCTTATCCCCTTTTGGTAAATGAACTATATTTTAGATATGATTATTTTGTAAAGAATCCATATCACACTGCATAACGTGAACCCAATATGAAGTCTGGAAAGCTTCAGAAGCAGTCCTAGGGATTTGAGTGGAAGAAATAGCCACAATAAAATCATGGTAAGGGCATGAAAACACCTCATAAGAAACAAACTGTGAGATATGATGTTTTGTAGAACAAACATATTCTCCTAAGGGGGTATCGAGGCTTAATGTATAGAGCAACAAGGTCATCATCTGCTAGCTCATTAGTAAACTCAACAACAGACTCAACAAGATGTTCAATTGAATGAGAAGTGTTACCTAGTGAAAAAGGGATAATGACATGAGAGATATGTGAGCGCGGAGATGGGAATACACCTAGAAAGGTTGATTAGCTGGGGAGATATAATTACTATAATCAAACACATGTACATAGTAAATAGTATGTGAGTCCTCAAGAGGTGGAGTAGAAGAATGCACAAAATTAAATTCACCAAAGAATGACGTATTTTCATAAACTGTTACATCTAAAATATAAAGCATACGACATGTGACAGGATCATAACAACGATACCATTTAGACATTTTAGAATATCCTAAAAAAATTGCAACGAATAGCTTTCTTATCAAGCTTAATGAGAGTAAGAGATTTATTATGAATAAAGCAAGTGATACCAAACACACACAAAATTACAGAAAAAAGAATCTTATCAGGACGAATAAGTCGTAATGGGGATTTATTATGAATAACTCAACATATAGTATCATTAAAAAGATAAGCATTTGTTGAGATAGCTAAGTTCCAATAAGATTGAGGAACTTACATACCCACATGATAGACAATGGACCACCCCATGAGATTTTTTTTCTTTCAGCAACCCCATTTTTTGCAAGTGTATATGGGCAAGTGAGTTACTAAAGAATACCCTCTTTATTAAAATGAGAGACAAACTCATTGTAGATGTACTCTTTTGCATTATCTGACTGAATTCCTTTTAACAATAATATTAAATTGAGTTTTGACAAGTTGTAAGAACTGTGTAAAAAGGGTAGTATATCATATTTTCTACCAAGAAAATAAATCCAGGTACATCTTCAGTAATCATCAATAAAAGTGACATAATATCGATGCACAGAAAAAGCTATAACAAGTAGGGGGACCCAAACATCAGAAGGTATTAATAAAAAACACAAGGAATTCGATGCATGTGAGGGATATAATTGGTTCTAGTATGATTATATAAAGAGGATACAACCTATTGGAATTTTGAAGAACTGCAAGCTTTAATTAAGTCGGGAAATAATATATAGAGATATTGAAAATTGACATGTCATAAATGATCATGCCATAACTATAATGTTTAAAAAGAAAAACTTAACGTCCTGAATCAGGCAACACACTAGCATGAAAAACATAAGCAGTAGGTGTTATTGGTCTAGTATCCTTAGTAGTCGAGCCCACAGTGCTCGTATCCCATGCTAAAAATCATCCCCTTATGCAAATCCTGAAGATAACACCAATCAAACAAAGAAATAATAACACGGTTAAAACTTAATACTAACCTTTTAACAAATAATAAGTTCATAGCAACATTAAGTACAAGTAAAACTAAGTGTAAAATAATGTCCATACAAAAACATATATTGCCTTTGCAGAGAATGAGAGTAGAAATCCCATCAGCAAGGTGAACCTGTTTATTGAAACGTTGGGTAGATGAAGTAAAAAAGATATTTCTGACCTGTTATATGATTCACTAACACTAGAATCTATAACCCAAGTAGAAGGAGTGTCAAATGTGTGAGCATGGTATACTTGAGGAGTACATGACGAGTATTCAGTCATAGCAGTAGGCCTAATACCAGGAGCTTGATGATTACCCAACAAATAAAGAATTCGATCCACCTTAGAACTAATGAATTTCTCAATCATGTCATTCAGATCCATAGGACTAGAGAAATGAGAATCAGTGGGACCTTCAGCAACAATAATTATACGAGTCCTACCTTTTTAATTTCTCAACTCAGGATATAATTTGAAGCAAGTGAGCGTTGCATGACCCTCTATACAACAATTCTAACATACCATCTTCTTCTTTTCAGGACATGTACCCCAAGACGCAGTAGAAGAATCTAAATGTCGATTCCTTGTATTGGCTACAAGATCTATCTAATCAACTACAGAAGGGGACATAGATATCACCACATATAAGGATGTAAGCTTAAAGTGACATTCATGCTTCTAACATACTGCATACACTTCACGTGTGGAGGAAGGGGTGAATTGTTCAAAATTTGTGTCTGAGGAAGCTCAAAATCAACCCTAAGACCTAATAAGAACTGGTAAACCTTTTGTTTCTTTTCTCGAGCTATAAGTGATTCTACAGCCTACGCATTAAAACCCACTATCAGCTAAAGGACGATATGGAGCATACTCCTCCCATATCTGAGTTAGATAGCTATAAAAATATCGAATAATTTCCTTGACAGATATGCGATATCTCCTTCCATTGTTCAAATACCTAAACTTCATCGTATGATTGAGAGTACATAATAGTCATACCCTTCCATAGGATCGGAACATACTCATAAATCTGAAAAATATCATGAACACTCATCTCCATAGAACTGAACATCGATCCCCAGAATAGTGCAATTGGTAATAAACCACCGACTGAAGGTTGGATTAGATTCCTTAGACATTGGGATTTTCTCAAAAAGCCAATAACTTTTTTCTTTTACACCACATAATAAACAAAAAATCCAACCCATGAAGAAAAATTTCAGACATTAAGTAACTAAGCCGTAACTTTGTGTGAGGGTTCATGGTGAGTGGTGGATCTTTACTTCAATAATTTTCTCGTCAGACATTGTGCACCAAATCGGCAATAACACCAATAATTATGATCTCACACCTAATAATGATCACTCAAAGTAATCCACAAAAACTACCCATAAAAAAATTCCATAAAAACAGTCACGTGGCCACCAAAAAGTTAATGGAGTAGTGTAAGGAGATAATTTTATAAATGTCCGGGGTAGAATCTAGGAAATTTCTGTTTTCTCCTAGATCACAGTTCATATGTCTGATACCGCTACATTCGGCACGTCAACACGATCATCCTCGACGGCCTTTATCCGAATTTAATGCATCGACTTTCTTCACGTGCATCCTGCTACATGCAACGTGCTGCTCAGCTCATTCCCACTACGCTCTATCAGTAATATGTTTTGTTGGAGCTTTAAATATTTGGGAAATGTTTTTGAAGTCTGGTTTTATTTTTTATCAAAAGAAGAATTTTTCTAAGTGTAGAAGCAAATTGCCTCGATCGACGAGATCACTCAAACGACTTTGAAAGTCATTCGCGCGAGATAGGCATGTCGCGCGATATCGTTCGAACGACTTCTATCCTTCGTTCGAGCGACATGACTATCTTGTTCGAATGAGCTACCACCTCGATTTTTGTATAAATATCTGATCTCCTTCTACACGTTTTTCAAGTCTTTCTGCAATCTCAAAATTCTGCGAAAACAACCCAGAATAAGACTTCACTTTTTTAAGGTTTTCTAAACCTTTTTCATTCACAAAACCATTCCCATATATGTGTGTGGATCTTTAAACCTTCAAGAGGATCATTTACTCATCTGGAGTAATTTGTGGAAGCCGCTCTCTTCTTCACTGCTGCCCTACTGGAAAGGAATAGTTCCAGTCACCGATAATAGAACCGACACCCGAGGGTATTTCTGTGTCATATATTTTCATTGTAATCCGTGTAAGCCGTACTCTTACAAAATTATTGTGAAAATAAAAGGTTTTGCCCCTTTGGGGGATTTTTTCCTCATATATGTGTTCTTGCATGTTTCATCATCGTATTTAATCACATATAGATGCATGTTTAGGAATTGTGTGGTAAAAATTGTGTTTAATTAAATAACTTCCTTATTTGAACGCAAGCGCACTCTTCTCAAATTAGTATCAGAGCCAGTTACACAAATTTACCGTGTAATTTTTCGCAAAATTTTTCTAAGATATCAATTTTCTGAAAAATTGACTTTTGAAAACGAGTGTGTTCATAATGGAGAAGTTATATAATAAAATGCCAATTTTTGACGGGATAAACTATGTATATTGGAAAGCCCGCATGAGATCTGCATTAAAAGCCATTTATGAATGTGTCTGGATTTTGGTTGAAAGAGGGTGGACACCTCCCTCCGTCACTGTTGATAATGTGATCAATTTAAAACCTGTCACTTCTTGGACTGAAGAAGAATTTAAATGGTCATCATTCAATTCTAAGGGTCTAAGTGCTATTTCTGGGTCTGTCACACCTGAAGAGTTCAAACGCATAATGACGTGCACCACGTCAAAAGAAGCTTGGGATGTTTTACAACTCACCCATTAAGGAACTAATGCTGTGAAAGAGTCTAAATTGCAAAAATTGACAACTCAATTTGAAACCATCACCATGCATGAGACTGAATGTTTTGATGATTTTTATGCTAGGCTTTCTGACATTGTTAATACTAGCTTTAATCTTGGTGAACATATTCCTAATGCTAGAGTTGTCAAAAAGATTCTTCGTTCTCTGCCTAAGCGTTTTATCCCTAAAGTCACTGTACTAAATTCTATGGGTAATTTAAATACGCTAAAATTGGAAGAACTTGTAGGAGATTTGCAAACATATGAAATTGATATGTTCCCTAAAACTGCTAGGTCTAAAGATAAGGAAATAACACTTAATGCCCAAGAGAGAAAGAGTGAGGGGTCGGCTAGAAAGAGGGGAGAGTCAACTAGAAAAGAGAGACAGATTCGTCTGATTCTGAGTGTGATTTTGATTTAGATGATTTGGCTCTTTTTGCAAAAAAATTCAAGAGGATTCTCAAATTCAAGAAAAATGGTAATTTTAAAAATAAAAAGAATTTTGAGAAAAATAAGTTTGAAAAGAAAAATGACAAAGATTTTAAAGATCCTCCTAAGAAAGAAAGTGAGAGATGCTTTGAGTGAGACGGTAGGGGTCATAGAGCTTTTAAGTGTACTACTAGGCTGAACAGAGAAAAGGGCAAAGCTGTCCTTAATGCTACCCTTAGTGACGACAGTGAGGTTGAGTCGGTGGATTCTGGAGTCGAGTCACCGCATGAGGTGTAACTTCACCGCATTCATGGCTAGTCATGTGAGCACTTCTTGTTCTCCTCACGACGATGAGGATGATGCTTCACAGGGACACCTCGACAGTGAGAGCAATGTGAGTGAGGGGGAGGATGACACAAGTGAGAACGAGAGTGATATTCAACGCGCCTACACTGAGTTATATTCTGATTCATTTAAAACTAAAAAGCGTAACAAAGCGTTAGTTCTTAAGATTACCGGCTTAGAGAAAGATTTAAGAAAAGCGAGAGAGAGAGAGAGTCCTCCACCTGCACCACCCTGAGAGAGAGAGAGTCTGCCTGTGTTGAGAAAGAGAGTCTGTTTAGAGAGAGAGAGAGAGAGTTGTTTTGAGAAAGAGATAGGGGACTTGACTAAAAAAGTGGCTAGTCTTACGAGTGAGCTTCATTCCTCCATGGAGACTCGAAAGAAACTTGAAGCCCTTGTTGCCCAACTTACTCATGATCTGGAGAGAGCACGGGAAGTCAAGGTACAAATCGAGGACAAATCTGGGAAAATGGGAAAGATGCTCCTCGGCCCCGCTTTAGGTTTTGGTGATAGGCATGGAATAGGTTATGGTGGTGCCTCCACGTCCCAAATTTCACCCGGACCAGTTCCTGAGTTTACTACGACTCCTTATGGCCATCGTCGAAAACCTCGAAGGAGAGTTCGATCAAGAAAAGCAAACTGAGGTTCGCCTTTGACTGTGTTCTTTTGTACTTATTGCAAAAGAAAAGGCCACCTCAGGGAGTTTTGCTATAGTATGGGTCGGATACGACGTACTACTACTCCACCTCAACATACTGATGATTTTACCAGTCTGAGAGAGCGAGTTGAGTTTTTAGCTGCCACATCTCAGTGTTTGATGGAGGAATTCCGACGGATGTCTTTGCCGTCAGTGAATGCTTCTCACATTCCAGCTAAACCCAACAACAACAAAGGCAAACAAAAGGTCACCACTTCTTGGGTACCTAAGAAAGATAAAAAGGCCTTTATTGTTCTTGTCGCTCTCAAGGAACATAATACCTCACAGTGGTATTTTGACAGTGGGTGCTCCAGACATATAACAGGTGATGCCTCGTTTTTTACATCTCTTGAGGATTATCAGGATGGCAGAGTCACCTTTGGAGATGGGAGCAAGTCTAGCATTATAGGACGTGGTACTATCGAGTTACCTGGATTTCCTAAGCTAGAAAATGTTTTGTACGTCAAAGGTTTGAAAGCAAACCTTCTCAGCATTAGCCAGCTGTGCGACGCTGAATTTTCCGTAAAGTTTGACCAGGATGCGTGTAAGGTCTATAATCAAGCCGGTAAACTTTTAGTGCAAGGGGTGAGGACAAATGATAACTGCTATGGGACTGAGCACACATCCTCACTTGTCTGCAATAGCGCCACGATCACTCCCATGGATCTGTGGCACCAACGTCTAGGTCACATAAATATTAGAAATCTAACTCGCTTAGCTAAAAAGGACCTAGTACGTGGCTTACCATCTCTTGGAAGGGCAACTTCGACGGTTTGTGGACCCTGTCAGTTGGGAAAACAAATTCGTAGTCCCCATAGGAAGTTGTATTCCATTACCACCTCTCGTGTTCTTGAGCTTATACACATGGATTTTATGGGTCCCACTCGTACCGAGAGTCTGGGTGGTAAGAGGTATATCCTCTTGATGGTAGATGATTTCTCCAGATATTCCGTCGTAGGTTTTCTGAGAGAGAAATCCGATGCTGTAGAGTTTTTAACGACCAAGTGCCGTGT
Organism: Sambucus nigra; assembly: GCA_949130495.1. NCBI lineage: Eukaryota > Viridiplantae > Streptophyta > Magnoliopsida > Dipsacales > Adoxaceae > Sambucus > Sambucus nigra. The sequence goes on from OX422216.1 coordinate 185,139,347, forward strand.
CCGGCAAAATCAACACGGAGTCACTATTAACAGGATACGTAGTGACAACGACACTGAATTTAAGGAAGCAAAGGTAGATTCTTATTGTGATAGCCTTGGGATCAAACATGAGTTTTTTGCTGTGAAGACTCCTCAGCAAAATGGGATTGTTGAGAGAAAGAATAGAACGATCCAGGAGATGGCTAGATCTATGCTTCTAGGTCGTAAAGTTTCAAGGAGATTTTGGGCGGAGGCAGTGTCTACTGCATGCCACACGGTGAATAGTGTTTATCTGCGTCCACACACACTTCAGACTCCTTATGAGTTGTGGACTGGAAAGAAGCCCAACCTTGCATATTTTCGTGTTTTGGGGAGTAAATGCTACATCCTACGAGATAGAGAGCAATTAGGAAAGTTTGACTCCCGAAGCGACAAGGGAATACTGCTGGGATATTCATCGAATAGTAGAGCATATCGGGTTTTCAACCTGAAGAGATCTAAGGTTATGGAGTCAATAAACGTCACCGTGCAAGATGACGAACCTTCGGCATTTATTGACTCTAAACTTCAGTATGAGGTTGAGGATATTTCTAGCAGTGATTTACTTGTACCTCACCCACACTCTGTGAACCCTACTCCTGTGTTAGGGGACACACCCGCTTGGGTTCGCAAGAGTCATGACCCTTCTGCCATTGTTGGTAATCCCACTCTAGGGGTTAGGACTCGTGCTCAGCTAGAGAACGTTGTCAGCCATTTTTGCTACACGTCCAAAGTTGAGACCAAGAATCATAAAGAAGCACTCAAGGATGAACACTGGATATATGCTATGTAGGATGAATTGCTTCAGTTTAAAAAGAATAATATCTGGGAACTTGTCCCCCGACCTAGTGAGACAAATGTGATAGGTACCAGATGGATCTTTAAGAATAAAATGGATTAAAATGGTACCATAATTAGAAACAAGGCTAGGTTGGTCGCTCAAGGCTACACACAGATAGAAGGTGTAGACTTTGGGGAGACATTTGCTCCTGTTGCGAGGCTTGAGTTCGTCCGTCTACTACTCGCCATCGCATGTCATTTGCGTTTTAAGTTATATCAGATGGATGTCAAGAGTGCCTTTCTGAATGGAATTCTATAGGAGAAGGTTTACGTAGAACAACCAAAAGGGTTTGAAGACCCTCAGCACCCGGAGCACGTCTACTATCTGAGGAAAGCCTTGTATGGTTTGAAGCAAGCACCCCGTGCTTGGTACGAGAGGCTTACTTCTTATCTCTTAGCCTGTGGCTTCAAGAGAGGGGGAGTTGATATGACGTTGTTCGTCAGGAGAGATGACGGTGTAATTTTGATTGCCCAGGTCTATGTGGTCGACATAGTCTTTGGATCCACGTGCTCTCAACCTGCTCATCACTTTGAAGAGGAGATGAAAAGTGAGTTTGAGATGAGCATGGTTGGTGAGCTTACTTTCTTCCTTGGTCTCTAGGTTCGTTAGTTAGAGGATGGGATGCTCATCTCCCAATCCAAGTATGCTAGAGACCTAGTAAAGAAATTTGGGTTAGACTCCGCTAAGCATGCACGCACACCTATTATTACCTCTACCAAGCTTAGTAAGGACACTTCAGGCAAGGTCGTAGAGCAAACCTTATATCGGAGTATGATAGGTAGTCTTCTCTACTTGACTGCCAATCGTCTCGACATAGCCTTTAGTGTTGGAGTCTGTGCCCGATATCAGGCGTCCCCGAAAGAGTCACATTTACTTGCTCTAAAACGTATTATTAAATACGTGAGTGGGACTCTTTCATACGGTATTTGGTATTCCTTTCATACTGATGACCATTTATCCGCCTATTCAGATGCCAATTGGGTGGGGGATGTAGATGGTTGTAGGAGCACTTCTGGTGGGTGTTTCTATTTTGGTTATGCTCTTGTCTCCTGGCTGAGAAAGAAGCAAAATTCCATCTCTTTGTCAACTGCGGAGGCTGAGTACATAGCCGCGGGGAGTTGTTGCACGCAACTCTTGTGGATGAAGCAAATGCTGGAGGATTATGGGATTTCACAGGACACCATGACCATCTCCTGTGATAACACGAGCGCGATACACATATCCCATAATCCAGTCCAGCATTCGCGCACAAAGCATATCAGGATACGTGAGCAATTTATACGACAGTTAGTTGAGGAGAAAGTCGTATCCCTGAGTTTTGTTCCCACCGACCGTCAGTTAGCCGATATTTTCACGAAACCTTTAGATGCCCTTATATTTGAGAGTCTTAGGAAGTCTTTGGGGATTTGCACAGTTGACTGAGGGGTTGGTCTATGTCTAGGATATGATGTTTTTTTTATTCCTATCATATGCGTCCTATTGCTAGTTTGTTCTATATGTATTATTGTTTTGTTATACAACTATTTATTTATTCTTTTGAAAAATCCAAAAAGATTTTCTTTTATAAAAAATTTAGAAAAGCCCAAAAAGATTTTTGTATTTTTTATGCACCTTTTATGGATGAACATTTCAGATAGCCAAGTCACAATTTCATTCCATCTTTTCATGTGACTGTTTGATAGAGATTTGGGACGCTACATCATTTCATCCATGTGCTTTACACTGCTTGGAGTCTTTGAGATGTGATTCGTGATATCTTGTCTACATGTTTGACTCCTATCTCCTTTATTGCACATATGCACGGCTTTATTTGATTATTGTACTTGTCTATCACATGTTGGCTTGAGTGTTTCCATCTCAATTCTGTCTATACAACTAATAATATGCGATAAAACTTGACAAGATTGGAATGCATGTTAAAACCATTTTTGTGAGACTGAATGTTTAAGAACGGGGAGGGGCTGCGAAAGGTAATTATCTATTCTTTGCGCAAAAGCCACCGTTCAAAAGGACCTAAAAAATGGAGGATTTTATTATCCGAGGTCCAAAGAGGTTGAAAGAGCCACAAAAAAATGTAAAGGCAATAAAAAACAATTTATGCCAAATATGGGCCATTAGGTTTCACCATCAATTCTCCAAAGTTTGAGAATTTAGAAATCCTCTATTCAAAATTAAAATTCGAGGGAGTTTGGTTGGAGAATGTAAACGGGTTTGCACTTCCTTGAAAGTCCTGAAAAAGCATGAAATAATTTTGGACGTTATTGGTGTGGAAATCACTTTGAGCTTTGATTTATTGATTTGATTGAGTCAATGTCTCATATTACCAATTTTTACACCAAAGGAAGACTTTGAGTTCATTCGTTAGGAGTATACGATATTCATCGTGCACATGTGTCATGTTTGTATGCATTAATTCTCCTATAGACTTTGATCACACCCCTTCATTTTCGCTATCATTGACTTGGTTGTTTTGTGATCTTTCATGGTGTGATTCTTTATTGTATACTATGTGTGAAAATTTTTGAAAAATACAAAAATAGCAGTTTATTCCCGTGTGTCATCCTCCATGTGCATTCATTTCTACTTCTTATATCTGTCTATTTAGGGACATTATAAAAAGGGGGAGAAGAATTATGGGGGATAATTGTTGGTTGCTGCATGAATGATTTGCTTAAACTTAATTGATCATCAATTTTTGCATATCATTATATTTCAATCTGTTGCTTGTCACGGGTATTTGATTTATCTCATGTGTGTAGGTACATCATTGCTCATTATTTGATTACACACCCTGATGAGAAAAGCTTTGGAAAGTACCAGAGAGCTGAAGTTTTGGAAGACATGTCATTTAGTATTCTCAGTTTGAGGGTTTAATGGGGATATTATCTTGTATGTCATTTGATTGCATAATTTGGATTTTTTGTGTATGTACCGGCATAGACATAGGGGGAGATTTGTAAGGACATAATTTTATAAATGTCCGGGGTAGATTCTAGGAAATTTCCGTTTTCTCCTAGATCACAGTTCATATGTCTGATACAACTACGTTCAGCACGTCAACACGATCATCCTCGACGGCCTTTATCCGAATTCAATGCATCCACTTTCTTCACGTGCATCATGCTACATGCAACGTGCTGCTCAGCTCATTCCCAATACTCCATTATGCTCTATCAGTAATATGTTTGTTGGAGCTTTAAATATTTGCATAAATATTTGGGAAATGTTTTTGAAAATTATTTTTGAAGTCTGGTTTTATTTTTTATCAAAAGCAGAATTTTTCTAAGTGTAGAAGCGAATTGCCTCGATCGACGAGATCGCTCAAATGACTTTGAAAGTCGTTCGCGCGAGATAGGCATGTCGCGCGATATCATTCGAACGACCTCTGTCCTTCGTTCGAGCGACATGGCTATCTCGTTCGAACGAGCCACCGCCTCGATTTTTGTATAAATATCTGATCTCCTTCTACACGTTTTTCAAGTCTTTCTGCAATCTCAAAATTCTACGAAAATAACCCAGAATAAGACTTCACTTTTTTAAGGTTTTCTAAATCTTTTTGATTCACAAAACCATTCCCATATATGTGTGTGAATCTTTAAACCTTCAAGAGGATCATTTACTCATCTGGAGTAATTTGTGAGGAAGCCTCTCTCTTCTTCACTGCTGCCCTACTGTAAAGGGATAGTTCCAACCATCGACAACATAACCGACACCCGAGGGTATTTCTGTGTCATATATTTTCATTGTAATCTGTGTAAGCCATACTCTTACAAAATTATTGTGAAAATAAAAGGTTTTGCCCCATTTGGGGGATTTTTCCTCATATATGTGTTCTTGCATGTTTCATCATCGTATTTAATCACATATAGATGCATGTTTAGGACTTGTGTGGTAAAAACTGTGTTTAATTAAATAACTTCCTTATTTGAACACAAGCGCACTCTTCTCAAGTAGCAACAAAGAAACCTCTAGATCACAAGAGATGGAAATTTAGTGAAGTATACCTTTAATTGCATACAATCAATAAAGAAAGAACTTCAAATACCCATAAAAGTTTGCTGCTCCAAATGATGAAAAATCATACCATTATTCTACCACATCACAAGTAAATAGTAAGAGTATCTTTAGTCAAGAGAAATAAACCCCCAAAACGCAGAAAATCGATCATAAAATCCAATTCATAGGCATCTTGAAGTTGGAGCCCAAACCCTAGGATAATGGGAACACACAGGGGGGATGACTCATATATAGGTTGTGCAACCTAGGGTTTGGTCGCCTACGATTTGTGCTTCTATTGGTGGTCACCGTAGGTTGGGGACTAACTAAGGTGGAAGGGCTAGGGTTTATGGTTCTATGAAGAAGAAGAAATGGGAGTGCAACAAATTTCTCCCCCTTCTTTTTTATGTTTTTAGCTTTGATAACAACTAGAATGATAAAATTCAATTATCTCCCCTATAACTTTAGGAGCTTATTTTTATAATAAGGAGGAAATACATTGGGGGAATAAATCACCCTTATGGCCAATTACATAAACATACACATTCCAACACACTTTTTCCTTTTGTACAAATTTTTTTCTTCAGCATTAAAGGAGTTTCGAATATCAACACAAACATGCCATTATCAATGGAGGTTGACACTTGCGACATGGTGAGTGTTCGGAGAGTGATCCATGATTGCTTTTCCAACTAGAATGTGGAAAAGTGTCATGTGGAGTTTGTGCATTATTGATTCTATTAGAGTTGCAAGTTTGTAAGTCATTTATTCCTTTTGTAAATCTTTACCTATATAGTTGAAGGTGTCGTTTGGCCCGAGGTTTTTTTCCCAAGGGTTTTTCCTTCATATAAATCCTCATCTCAAGTGCTTGATTTTATATTTTGCCTTTTGATTTCACTTATATACTTCATGAAAATCACATTTTTTTCACTTAGATGCAAGGATTAACTTTTATTCGAGTTTGGATTAAAGATAAATATTAACATTTCTATTGAACCTCCTAAATATAAATGTTTTTATTCCCACCAAAGCAACAAACAATAGATTTAATCCATTATGGTGAAATATATTTTGTAATATTTGTAACTTTGGGTAAGGAACATTTTGTTGTTTGAGTCATATTATATTAACATTTGAAACATTTTATAATATTTACAGCTCTAGTCGGGTGGATGTGGGTGTCGATTACAACGAGACTGGATAAACTTCGAGGAAGGAACGCTTTCAGGATTTTGATATTATTAGTCTTGTATTCAGTGCAATTAATTTTATGTCTTAAGAATTTTAATATTATTACTTTTAGATTGATGTATTAGGTTGTTCAACAATGGAATTGTGTGACAGTTTTTGAAAACATGCACATGAATTTTTTTGGAAACAAACAAATCAAAATTATTTTTTAAATCCGTGATAATTTTCATGGGTATAGTAATGGGTCATTGTCATAAATCGTAACCAACGTCTCTATTATCCCAGTTATCAGTCACGGTCACCATTGTTCACGGTTTGGGATCACGGTCAATAACCGTGGCCAATGATGTATTTAAACTGCATAGGTCACGGTTTATAACCATGACCATGTAAAATTTGGTCATATTCAATAACCATGACCAAATTATATGTTACAAATACGATTGGGACTCATATAAATGGTTACGGTTCATGACAATGACCCCTGAAATAGTCACCAGAGAAATTTTCATGGTCATGAACGTGACCATTTCTGTTTGTCACGGCCAAGGACGATGACCATTTTCGATAAATGGTGTAGTGTTAAGGTGGAAACTTATCATATCACCTAATATGGATGGAAATTCATTTTCATTTTCATGTTTTTTTGTCATTACCAATAACTCACCCAATGTTAAGATATAGACAACCTTACTTATTCCAATATATTATTACACTTCTTCAGTACTAAATCTACTCTGAAAAGACAAATGTTGTATTTTGAAATCATTTACTCGTGAAACACATTAAATACCAAACTTTTCCAAGATCATAAAGAGATCCTATAACTTAATGGACACTAAATAATATATAGGTGGTTAAACCTCATAATAAAAAATAAGACAATTTTGGTGCTAAAAAAATTATTATACTCACAATTCATACTCTGTTATAAAGAAAAACAAATAACTACCCCAAAAATATATATTACAATATAATCAAAATTTGACCATTTTCCATAAATAAAATTCATGACTTCGGATATGCATGTAAACTTGAAAAAAATGAATTTCCATGATATCATATCCCACTTAAAAAGATAGACAGGGGGAAAAGGTGACGACAACTAAAATAGAAAAATATTTTTCAAACCTATTAAGTATAGAGCCTTAAGACACTTGACTAAATGTATAACTTGTTCCTCAACCCCTATATCAGTTAATTTTAATTTGGGAGAAGGGGAAAACATTTTAGATAAGAGATTCAAACAACTGAGTTAATTATAAACAGTCAAAGACGGGTGAAAAATACATAAATTATTATAATCGTGATGGATTGATTAATAGCATACTTATTAATTTTACAAAAAAAATCTTGGAAAACTTAAAATATGTATTAAAAAACTAAAATGTGCTAAACAATGGGAAGGGAGGAAACCTCGATGAACAAACAAAATTTAATGGCTCGTCTTAGTAAAAAATAATCTACAAATAAATTTATAAGTAAAATCTTCCATTAACAAATGAAATTTACGAGGACTGGTAAAAAGGCATGAAAAGTAATCGATACTCCCACCAATGTGAAAACTGTTTATTGAATTAGCAATTATTAATGCAACCATTATCTATGATCACTGGAATTTAACATAGTCTCCCATCAAGAACCCATCACCCATTTCTCAATTTACTATTACTTTATATAAAATTAAATTGGTAATTTATCAAAAAGAAAACACAAACCATGATTTAAAACTTTATAAGTAGTTAAACTCATATTAAACACAAACCAAGATTTAACACTTTATAAGTAGTTAAACTCATATTGGTTATAGAATAAAGTTATGGGAAAAGAGTCATACATCAATTTAAAATAATAAATCCTTAGAAAAATACATATAACAATTTATAAGAAACTTTAAAAAAAGAATGAAATTTATAAGAAAAGTCACAAACAAAAATTTAGAATAAAAAAGCCTTAGAAAAATAATCATGTAAGACTTCATAAGAAATATTTCCAAAAGAATAATAATTTAGATGTTCTTATGAGATATACATCCCTTTAAAAAATATCCATTTCATTACATTCTTAATTTCATCCTTTTTTATATGTAAGATGATATATATGTCCAAGCTTCCTTAAAATTATTCCCACTACTAAGGAATTTAACCTTTGTTATCTAAAATATTGAGGTCATCATTTCTACAAAGTAAACATTCATGAAAAATAAAAAATCAGTTAATCTAGTTAAAAATAAAAGCATGGAAAAAACATACATATTTCAAAGCCTAGCATGTACAATATAAATCATCAAAATACCACTACTTTTAAATATATTATGACATGTAAGAAAACCAACTAAAACAAATTACAATTTTGACCATGCTTGAAATTTTCATTTCATCTTCAACTTTCAATTGATTTTTTATTCTTCCAAATATAATAAAAAACTTATAATTATAAGACATGATGAAAACACATAGATAAAAATAGATAAAGGGAAAATAAAATTGAATGTACAAGATCATATTAAATCACCCTATATATATCTAAGGCAGGATCAAGTGCAAACTAGTTTAAGGACTGGTTCATGCAGACCAATTTATTTAAAATACTAAAAATAATAATTTTGAGTTGATTTTTTCCTATGATTTTTAAACATTTCAAGATACCAATATACAAAAAGTCAACTCAAAATGATTTTTTTACTATTTTAAATAAATCGGTCAAATATATGTCATCTTTTAAGCAGTATAAAACTGTCATATTTTTATCGATTTGTTTAAAATAGTATTTTTTTTATCTTTGTTGATTTTTTTATATGGGTACCTTGAAATATTTAAAAATCATTAAAAAAATGAACTAATTTTTTTAGTATTTTAAATAAATTGGTTCGCACAGACCAATCCTTAAACTAATTCACACTTGATCCTCTCCTATATATATATGGATATGGACAAGGGCATGTGTGATTATAGTGAGATAACATGGGTATATAAATATAGGATGGCATATATAACACAAATGGGTAGTTGAACGTGTCACTGTAAAAGTGTTTAATTCATTGTACTTGGGTGGGAGAGTAAGGAAAATTATAGGTTTAAAGAAAGGCGATACAAAAAGGGGCTAAAAAGGAAAGTTGGAGAGACTCAGAGAAAATGAAGATTCTAATTAAAAGGCGAGGAGAAGTTTCTCCTATGAATAGAGTAAAAAAAATCAGAATTAGGGATATAAAAATTACAACGTACCAACAATTTCCTATTTATCATCCTCACAAAATAAATGAAAAGAATATCATTACGGAAGTAAAACCGCACACACTTAATATCAATTATTGAAAAAAAGAAACTCTTGATTATAAAAGAAAAAACACAAACCATAAGTGAAAAAGAAAAATATATAATATGAAAAAAGAATTTCCTATTTTGTCTCACATGTAAAATAGAAAGTTTCATTTCTGTTTTAACCCACCTTCTTAAATCAACAACATATGTGAAGCAAAAAAATACGTATTATCAAATTATCAAAATAATAAAATAAAATTATTGTTATTAAAAAATGAGTAAATTACTCAAGTACCTTCTCAACTATCTCGACTATTCCAAAATCACCCCTGAACTATAAAAGATATCAATTATGCCCCCAAACAATGGAAATATATTAAAAAAGAACCTTATGTCCATTTTGACCATTTAGAGTGAAAAAAGGAGAAAATATGCCATTAACATGCCTTTTTAAAAGGAATAAATGTCAATGAACAATCAAATAAATATTCCCTCCCCTTTTGGCACCAAAACCAACTCCCACCCCTCCAGGGTCCACTAAATACATTCTTATTGCTCCAACATAAGAGATAAAGCAGGAAAAGAACTCCAGACCAAAAAAAATATCTCTAATGGTTGTGTATTGTTATTATAAAAGAATTGAAAAAACTAGAACCTCATAGACTACAAAAAATCCTGGTCGGAGTACCTCTACAGATGGATAACCAAGGCGGGCAGAGTAAAGAGATGGAGACGTAGATAGTAAATAGGAATGTTTGTAAGTATATTATGATAATTTTTATGTTGTAAATAGTGAGGGTGAGAATGTGCAAGTGTTGTGAAGGTATAAAAAATGTATAATATAAATGATGATGGAATAAAATGCAATTGATATGTTTCATAGTACCGTCCATGATATAGTTCTTATTATTATAATAAATTACATAAAGTCCATAATACAGCCATCCATAAAATTAGGCATTCATCCCCAAAAATTACAACATATATAGGTATTATCCCCTCCTAAAAAAATAAAAATAAAACTTCATAAACTTATAACCACCCATCATTCACATGTTGGTGTTGTATTGGTTGCAAATTGGCTAACTTGTTTGTCTTATTTCTTTTTACCTACAATGTAGAAAAATAGAGTTAAAAATGTCAAATTAATTCAAATTGTAAGTCACTTAAAGTATAACATACATCTAACTTCCCCTTGGAGTAAAGGTTGATGTTACCTCAGCTTCTCTTCCTACAATAACTCCACTATTGCCACTTGCCTTTGGTTTTCCTTTTACTGACCCACTACCCCCACTTCCCCCATGTGATCACCACTAGCACCACTTTTTTACCCATTATAACTTCTATAATTATGGCCATCATTACCATAGTTTTTATAGGTTATAACACCCTCTGATTCTCTAACCTAACTCTCTTTTGCCTTTTTATGTTCATAAGCCTCCCCTTATATGCTTTTTTGGTCTACCTAGTTGCACTTCAACTTTAGTTGTTCTAATTAAGACTTATAAGATTGTGGCCATAATTATATGCCATTGATGGGCAAGACTATGTTCTCATAGGCATGAAGGTGGGTTTCATTAGTGTGGTAGATATCCACATAATCTTTAAGATTATGACCTTGGTTTAAAATTTCAGATTTCCTATGCACACGAGGAACCCCACTCAACTTCCACACTCTACATGAATAGTTCTTCTATTACAAGTCTACAATATATTGGACCTATGAAGAACTCACCTACCACTAGTTGCCTCCACTCCATTCATGTATGTAACTGGATGAATAATTCACTAAATTATCTAACTTTCAATTTTAGGGAAAATAGGGCTAGGGTGATTTCTGGTGAGTTGGGTTAAAATCAATAACGAAAGATCATAATTCTAATTTTAGTACAATTGAAATGTTGAGAGACTAGATAAGGAGTCCTATCAATAATGTTGCATATACAATCTTAATAGTTTATCTTGACTGTGAAAACTTCTCTGATTATTTGAGAACTTGTCTAAAAGTTCAAGAAAAATTGTACCAATACATTAAGAATGTATTGAACTAGACCAAGGGTGAGGTTTGAGTCAACGTGCTGGCTAGATTGCATAATTTCATAATTTTCAAAGGGTGCATTGATTCTTAATCCTAAGGACTATGAGGATTGTAATATTCACACAATTATTGTCTTGATTTGATATGGATGAGATTCAATTTATTGGGTCAAATATATTTGTAGGTTGAGAAATCTTTATGTGTATATGTTAGAGTTTATATTCTGTAGACTCGAGGATATATTTTGAATTATGATAACCATTTGATAAACTTATTAGTTTTGATTCCAGCATTAAGACTATCTAGTTGATTTCATCTAGTAGAGTATTAAATAAGTTAAGTTTGAGATCAAGGGATATATATTGCGCTAATGAAAATGATTCGCAAAATTTCACCAAGTGCATATTGAATACTTGTTTGTGGTTTTCACTTGACTTGGTTATTGTATTTTAGTTAATTGCAAGCATGCGAGGAAAGGTTTTGGTCTTGTTAATCAATTTATTATCTTAGACTTATGATAATGAGGCGATTATGTACTATTTAATAAGAAGACTTATGATTCTCTCATGGAAGGCTTTGATGTGAGTGATACATTAATACGATTAACTAGTACTAAGCAGAAAAAAGTAATTGGCGTAAACTGAAATTAAAGTAAAGATCCGAAATAAAGAAAGAACAGTAAATGTAAGAAAATATTACACTACTAAAAGTAAAACAAATCAAATTTAAGGGAAAGCAAAATTTAAATAAAATGTTAATAAAGTTACAATCTAACTTACAAACGAATCCAAATGAAAGAAAAGTTCTAAATAAATGAAAAGGAAAGGAAATAAAAGGAAAAGGAATGTAATTTTTTTAGGGAGTCCTCTCTTAATTTTTCCTCTAGTTGCTTATTTATATAATTCCTTGTTATGCAACTGCCACATAACTACTGGGTGGTTACCCAATTAGATTTTTTTGCCTAAACACTTAAGTACCCCTATAACCGTCACTTAGTACTTAATCCCACATCCGAAGACTTGACAGGTGTCAAGCGTTTCCCTTTTTACATCAAACCCATGCATTATACTCGACTATAATTTCAGTTTAGTAATTATATGTTGTGTAAAAATTCCCCTCGCACTAATTAATTTTTGAGAAAATTTTTATTAGTGGATTGTTGTCTTCCACATTCCATTACTCCGCACTTTATCATCATTACTTCTGATCACACACGCTTTATATATAGACATATTTTGGCAGTGAAAAGATTCTAGCTTCGATCTATCAATCTCTTCAACTACACTTTTTGTCTCTTGCTTTTTTACCGTCTCTGAACTAAACAATGTTGTTATAGGAGAACAAAGAAACTATACTTAAGAGTGTCCACGCATTTGGCTCTACTTCGAACTCAGTCAATACTAACATTAACCTATGTGTTGTTAACAATATTTCCCTGGATCAATTTTATGATAATGATTTGTTCGTCGCTGCTGCTCAAAGGAAGATTGTTCGTGAGTTCTATGAAATTCATGCTCCCATATCTCTTAGTAGGTCTCTCTTCAATGTTACTACATTAGTTGTTGATGTATCAACACATCAATTAGTTAAAGAAAAAAGATCTCATGCTAAGGATATTGAGGATGATGATGCTCTAAAGCAGAACTTTTGGTGTATAAACCCAATTATATGTTTCGAAATTCATCTAATGACTATGGTGAGAATTGAAACATCATTCATGATGGTCATTTGCTAACTTCGCCTCTCAATCCTGTGTGGGAAGAGCCCATCATATCGGCTCATGGTGCTACAGTCATTGGTCATGATCGATTCTTTATTCTTCCACACTTTTCACTTGAGCATTATATGCAAGTGATATTAACCACTTTAAGTGCATATTATAGCAAGGCTTACACTTGGTCAAGGATATTCCGTTATTATTTTCCTTTTGACACACACAAGAGTGAGTATTTAAACCTCTTGGATGCTTGGGATCATTCATCCTACAACGTTTCGAGGTATGATTCCATTGACCAAAGCAAGAAGCACCCAAGACTGCCACTCCGGGCCAGTCCAGTCATCAATGGCCATCCACTCAAGATTGTATCCCTAGTTCGAAGAACCAACCATTTAAAGTCTTGGAGAAAAAAGGACTTAGGAACAGTTTTTTAGAGAGAGAAAAAAGAAGATTCAAACAGTTGAAGGTGTGAAAAATGAGGAGGACCCTTTTTTATAGAAGGCTAAGGGGCCTATCAGTCGATAACCCCCTATCCATACCGATCGACAGTCGCCTTTTCCTCTTTCCAAAGAAGACAAGGAGTCCACGAACTTACCGATTGACACCATCCCAAGACTTCATAGTGGCACCTCCTTTCAAATTTTGTATAAAAAATGCATGAAAATTTTCAAAATTGTTCGAAAAATTCCCCTAAATCCCTGAATAATATTGGAACATCATATTCCTCAAGAAAATCTTTTTTTTGGAAGCACTAAGCGTCTTAAAAATTCTTAAAATCACTAGGAGGATTGGTCTTACACTCTTATCCTCAGCATACTACAAAACAAAACTCAGGATGTGCCCGCATCAAAGTCTACTATAATTCCCCAACCACAATCCCAAAGATAAAACATCCCCCAATGGAATATTAAAATAAAGACAATCCCCAGTGGAACCAAAAGTGCACTTATATCCTCATGAAGATTCAAATTTTCCCAGAAGAGTGATTCCACGCATTATAAAGGTCCTCAGAATTGACCTCAGTCCTCATAATTGGTTGCTACAACTAAAGGTCCTCAGAATTGACCTCGACCGTCAGAATTGGCCGCCATAACTCAAGGTCCTCATAATTGACATCAGACCTCGATATTGATCGTCAAAACTTAAGATCCTCATAATTGAACTTGGCCCTCAGAATTGGTTGTCACAACTCCAGGTCCTCAGAATTAATATCAACCATCAGAATTGGTCATTATAACTAAAGGTCTTCAGAATTGCTCACTATAACCCTAGGTCCTTAGAATCGATATTAACCCTCAAAATTGGTCGTCATAACTCAAGGTACTAAGAATTTACCTCCACCCTCAGAATTAGTTATCACAACTCAAGGTCCTTAGAATTGACCTCGACCCTCAGAATTGGTCCTTACAACTTAAGGTTCTCAGAATTAATCTCGACCATCAGAATTGGTCGCTAAAATCCTCACAATTACCCTCAGCCTACGTCATTACAACTTTAGGTCATCAGAATCGACCTCGATCCGCTGAATCGATCAATCCCAACATCACTTTAGGTCCTCAAAATTGACGTCGACCCACTGAATTGGTCTTCCTAGCCCCTTAGAAGATATCTTAACACGTCTTCGACCTGCAGAATTGATTATCCTCCTTTCCTTAGGTTCTAAAAATTGACCTCAACCCACTGAATCTATCACCTTCATCTAATTAGGTACTTAGAGCTGACCTTGACCCTCCGAATCGATCAACCTCACCCTTTAGGTCCTCAAAATTGACCTAAAAACTCTTTCCCAACGTCGATGTGGTGGCTATCATTCGATGACTTTTACTTATTCTAAGTTCATCCGTTGAGGGTTTATTTGTAGACCCCCCAACCTTGGACCCCCTAAGCACCACCTTAGGTCCCTAACACTGACTCATTCATCGCAAACCTTAGGTCATTCTCCGAGTATCGATCTAGAGGTCACCGGATGCTCCTGAGTCTCGTTTAACTCCCATCAACTTTTTCGTCTGAGAAAAATCTCAATGAACATTCAAGGGCTCTTAATCCTATTTCCAACGATCTATCTCGTGCTTGAGTTAGTCTTATGGTTCGAAAGAACGGTCCGTTTTACTCCAAAAATTAATCAGGTGGACACTGGATACTCTCGAGCCTCGTTTGACTCTGATCAACTTCTTTTTCTGAGCAAAATCTCATAATTTTTTGAAGGGCTCTGAATTCCCTTTCCAGCTATTTGTCCCATGCACGAATCGACCTTACGATTAGAAAAAAGAATTCGTTTTACCCTAAAAATTGATCTGGAGGCCATCGAGTGCTCCTGGGCCCCATTTGACACCGATCGAATTTTCATATTGGACGAAGCTAAATGAATATTTAAAGGTCTCAGAATACCCTTTTCCAACAGTCCACCCCGTATGCGAATCAGCCTTACGATATGGATGAATGGTCCATTTTACTCTGAAAGGTCAACTGGTGTTTCTGAGCCCCATTTGGCCTATGTTAACTCTTTGAACCGAACAAAGTTGAATGAAACCTCAAAGGTATCTAAATGCCCTTTCCAATGGTCTATTATATACGCAAATCGATCTTACGATTTGGACAAACAATATGTTTCCTTCGAGAATTTCCTGTCTAGTGACCAATGGCCACTTTTGGGCCTTATTTGACTTCGGTTAACTCTCGAACCCGATAGTGGCTTGATGGATTCATAAAAGTATCTGAATACCCTTTCCAATGGTACACCGTGTTTATGATTTTGACTCATGGTTCACGTTTTACTATCATTTTTTCAAAAAACCTACCTCCGACTTCCGAATGGCACCCTAGGACCTTCCTGTCGACAGTGTGTCTAAGGATCTACGATGGTAGGTAGGTCACGGACCCTGATGATCGGCACCCCCTTGTCCAAATAAATAGAGGCCATGGCCTCACTTTTAAAGGCACTCCCTGAACATCCCTCTTAGCAATTCAGAGAATATTCTCTCGTATCCAGAGTTATTCCCTTCTTAAAAATCCCATTCTCCACATTCCCTCCATCCTTTTCATATCCCTTTTAGAAAATTCTCACCCATATCCTTATACCTCCATCATATCATCACGAGATCAACGCATCTACAATCAAGATCCAATCCACGTCTTCATAAGGAGGTTCAATTCTCCTACTTTTGTCTTTAAATTCTCTTATTTTTGCATTAGTCACTTTAGTGCTTTGTTTCATTATATCATACACCTTAATTGCAAACCTTTATTATTTTTACTTATACATACTTTCTTTTTATGAAAAAGCCCGAAAATAATAAAAAGAGGGTTCACTTGTAAATTACAAACGGGAAATTCCCATCACATTTTCTCACACTAAAACACCTTTTTTCTACACACACACATATAAGAAAAGTCCCTAGTTGGATTTATGGGTTAAACCCCACCTCGTATTGTCTTCGAACTACATAGACTTTGATTCCCACTCGGGCTACGTAGGCATCTTGGGTAAATCCCTAGACTCAACTCCTCCCATACATATTTGTTACCTTGCTCTTGTTATATATTCTTAATATATTTTATATGATTGCTTGCTTATGTCTTGTCCGATCTATGCATTCGTTCTTCTATAACGACTTGTGAATTGACAAACAGTTACATTATACTTTGAATTACTATTTTGAAAAAACTCCTAAGAATGGCCTCAATCTGCCTTTGTCCATGATGCAAGTTGAGTGATTCCATTCTCTAAATATTATATACACATAAGCACACCCATCACAGAGTTTAATGGGAGAAGATTAACACATGCCCATGAGAGACCGAAAGGGAGTGATGGGTGCCTAATACCTTCCCATTCCATAACTTAGTCCCCAGAACTTTGAACTAATGGTTTCGCAAGCATCAATATTGTCCTTGATGCCATTCCCTCGAGGGGAAATATTTTTTGTGCCTGTTTTGTGCAAAATATACTGGTGACTCTATCTCTACATATCCCTCCACATCGACGATGGCCGAGATCCTCGAGAAAGGACACAGTCCTGTGTGCACGCCAAAAGGTAAGGAAAGGGGGGAAGGAAGATGATCATCCTTGGGAGTCCCCCCGACCCTGACCTCAGGATGACCACAGTGGCTACTTTGTTGGGTATGATTTAAGAGGACTAGACTCTATTTATGCATGGGTGTTATTCTTTTCTGATTGTTTGCATATTCACCTAATTTTATATTCATCTTTCTCCTCTATTTACCTTTTTGTATATCCCTCTCATGTGTATATTACTTTTCACTCACTTATACACTTCACACACTTGTATATACTCTCCATGTACACTTCACACACTTACACTTAGCTTCACTTTATACTCACATGCTTCACACACCACATGGAATATCCATGTTTAGGCTTCACTAACACACACCCATATTTTACACACTTGTATATATGCTCACTTACACATATCAAACATCACTTGTAGTTCATCCAAGTATAGACTCACCACCACATACACTCACTTATATATATATTCCTATATCACTTACTCACTGACATGTATCCATCTGTAGTATAATCTATATGTTAAATTTAATTATCACAATACTTGTATATGCTCCCCCATTAGTGTAGTATTCCCTTTACTCATCATGACAATAAAAGAAATGATAAAAACACACTCTCTCTCCATAATATGTTAATTAAGACTCTTGCACCTTTTCACACTATATCACCAAGAGCATGGCAATATTGACTAAAATTTTATCCCATAATGGGAGGTCACTTTATGATGGGCATTGATCATGCGGGTCGCAGTCATCCTAAGCGATATGACTCTCACTTTCCATTGGCCTCGTACCTTTGATGTATATCAAACAGTTCCCCCCTCATCGTACCGCTTGATCGAACTCACGAAAGGAGGTATATAGTAGGGAACTCGATCACTTACATCGAGTATATAAAATTCTCTCACACGTACTGTCCCCATGAGGTATATAATGAGGCAATTCACGTACACTCAGGTATATCAAATGTCTTGTCCACAGGTATCGATGAATTATTACCCTTCATTTCAAAGGAGGGAACCCTTCCACTAACCTAATAATTACATAAACCTCATATACGTGTCAAACTTAGGACACTCATATTTAAGTTTTTTATTACCATGCGAAACCCTGCTGAAATTGTAGGTTGGCGTAGTGCCCGAATTTTCGCACTATTTTGTCTTTTTCAAAATGGGTACCCGTCCATGAGCCTGGAAATAAGTCCAACCCTGTCTTATATATTTTCAAACCCTATATTCTTAGGTTCGGGTCCTGTCTAGCATTGTTTTGCATTAGAAAAACCTAATACAAGTAAGAACTTAATAATAAAATTAATAATAACCATGCTGAGATTCCTTTCCGTTTCCCTTCTTTTAAAATCACCAAAAACATTTTTTCTTCTCCATCTTAAATACCGAAAAATTTCGCATTCCTTTAAAAAATTAATTTGAATCGTTTCCCTCTCAGGTCGATTGCATTGACTTCAGTCTTCTTTCAAATCGCCTCGAAGCTCTGTCAGTTCCTCTATTACTTCATTAGAGTTTGTGATTTACCTTCACGAACTCTTTATGGAGAACACTAACCAAACACCAAATGTGTAGCCCGATTTGATGACCGCCTTAGTCCATCTCAGTGCCAAAATTTACAACCTTCAAATTGAGGTCCATGAAATGTCGCATCATTGACACCAGATCCTCGAGGAACCCAAGGTTGTCTTTCCTCATGCCATGGGACCACTCGTTCATAAGCCTGTCTGGGTCCCAGAGGAGTATCAGTATTTTACACATGCCCCACCTACCAATGGCCCTGCCTCGCCAGCTCAACTACCTATTCTAAACCTTGCCCAGTTCGGGGCTAAGATTCCCGTACTTGTGCATCCTAAGTAGGAGTAACTAAACAAGGTCAAGGAAAAT
Organism: Sambucus nigra; assembly: GCA_949130495.1. Lineage (NCBI taxonomy): Eukaryota > Viridiplantae > Streptophyta > Magnoliopsida > Dipsacales > Adoxaceae > Sambucus > Sambucus nigra. The sequence goes on from OX422216.1 coordinate 185,158,332, forward strand.
ATCAAACTAATGACAAAGAAGTTCGACCAGGTCAATATATTTGGGAAATACATGGACTACACCCATATGTCTCCCTATCCTAAAGCGAGACTACTAAAAAAAGTTCAAGATGCCAAATATCGATAAGTTTGGGGGAAGCGGACCCCCATTGTTTACCTTCTAAGCTAGCACTAAGCCATGACTTTGCTCCGTTCCTCTGAAGAGATAATGGCCTATATTTTTCAGTAGACTTTGAAAGAAAGTGACCTCCGGTGGTTTCTGTCCCTTGAAGAATCCAAGATCCATAGTTAGGAGGTTGTCACACGAAAATTCAGCGCATCTGTATAAGTATTGTGGGTACCTCGATTTGTCACCACGGGTCCAGACGAGTAGTCTAATAAATTACGACCCAAAATCTGGGATCCCCCTGTCTCAGCTCACTCAGTTACGACTTAGTCTATTCCTAAAATCTAGTAAGGAGAAATTCTAGGAGTTGTGGATTGACGTGGGGGAGTCCAACACCCCCACACCCCATAAACAAACATGTATATAACAAACCCTAAATCTAGGGCAAAAAGCATGAATTATTTTTCTTGTAAAACACTCCCCGGAGTATAGAGAAATAATATTGAGAGCACCACCGTGGACATAGGCATTCTTGCTGAACCACGTAAAATACCGTGTCGTGTGATTGGCGTTCTTTACATTCTTTATTTACTTTGGTGATTGCCTTTTCTTATTAATTTGTGTTGAACTTAACTGTCACCATAAGTATAATGAGGAGATAGAGGTTACGTATCGAGATATAGAGCTTCTTAAATATAACCTTTGGGAAACAGTCAGTAGCTTCATAGGAAGGTGGAGAGAGAAAGACGCTACTATGACCAACAGACCCTCCAAGGAGGAACAAGTCAGTATCGTGAAGAAGAACTTCTTTCCTTATATCTGAGCATCCATGGGAGGATAGTATTACCCATACATTTGATCCCTTTGAGAGGCTGGAATAAAAATTGAGTAAGGCATTGCCAAAGTCAAAATTGTGCTAAAGAATGTGACCGAACAATTCACTTCCCAAAAATATAAGAAGCCCTCCAGTGCTATAATCTCAACCATTAACAAAATTTCTCGATCTACTACATCTTGGGCATAAAAAACTTGCCTTAATCCAATCAAGAAAGAGTATATTGAGATCCATTATTCCCTGTCAAAAGTCTACTAGGCTCTATTGAGCCGAAACCTCATCAAATCCTTGGACCCCTGTCCATTACCAAATCCGCTTCCTAAAATCAAACATGATGCCGTAGTGATTTACACCAATCCATTTGTCATATTACTGACCAATTCTTCCACCTTAGGAATGTGATCTAAGGCCGAATTGATAGGGGTATCATGACCCCACTAGTTAATCCTAAATCCAATACCACTCATAACCCACTTCCAACCCGAATAAATGCCATATTTATAGAAATTAACCCAAAATTTAACCTATCGACTCAAATCATACCCAGTAAAGTAACCACCATACCTATAATCTCACCTAAACACTAAAGGCTTGCCCATATTTTCTCCTACACCCTGTTTGCTTCATCTGTCAAGATTTATCCCTCCTTGCAAGGGCCTATATTACCGTCCACATCTGGTTTGAAGGATAAGACACGGAGTTACTAGCTGTGTTAAACCAACTCTTAGAGTTTGGGCTGAAATTGCCCGCTGAGATTACTGTTGGTTATCATAAATTCAGTGGCTTGTTCATAACAACCCTAAAGTGGGATCGATAATCAGATAAATGGGTGGTACCCATTGAAGAAGTCAGTCTAGATGATGTGGTACAAATAATGGCTAAAGCTTTTCGACAAATAAGTGAAATTTACAACATTTCTGAGCTACTCACCATTTTAAAGCTTTAGGGATGGTTGGTCCCTTCATTACTGCACCTCCCCGCTGAGTGGGAAGATTTTTACGAAGAATCCATAGAGGTTATTAAATGTATTGATTTCTTTTGGTTAGAGGACATAGTGCCCACCAGATGGGGATGACTTTGATAATTCTGATAACGAACCTAGTCGAGAAGAAACCAGTCTAGTAGCCAGTCTGTGCAAAATGATATCCTTTAAAGATCTGTTGGGGGAATTGATAAAGTGTCCATTCAAATAGAGGTAGATGAAGACACGAGGTTCTTTTTCTTCCTCGCCTAAGTAAATCACATAACCAGGTCAAAAGACACTATAAATATCCGATTCCTCATGTGAACGAGACAGATAAAAGAAAGGGAGTTGTTGAAGAACTTCCCATACTAGAAATGACCATTGAAGAGAGAAAAGTCCTTGACCAGCTCAATAAAACCCAATCGAATATCACCCTATGGAGGCTTCTTATTTACTCCGAGTTGTATCAAAATTCTTTGATAAAACTCCTCACTAGGCCTACAGTACCTCCTTACACAACTCTTGAAGAAGCCGTAAATATGGTTGGGTCCTTAACCTCTTCCATACTCCTATCATTTTCCAAAGTAAAGATACTGAAGATCAAAACTGATCATAATTATTCCCTTAATATCCCTGATAAAGTCTTGGGAAAGACCTGATCATAATTATGCCCTTAATATCCCTGTTGAAGTCTTGGGAAAGACATCCCCACTTTCACTTATTGCCACCGAATTCGCCCTCAATGTTTGTCCTCTCAGAACCTTCAATCATTTGGGATTAAAAGTCAATGATCTTATTCCTATTTCTTCCACTATGCATGCTTATGACAATACCCATAGCGAAGTAATGGGGTCCGTAAAACTCACAATAGGGGTTGGCCCTGTTCATCCTGTCATCGAGTTCCAAGTTATTGACATACCTGCATGCTTTAATCTTCTCCTTTGCAATCCATATATCCACACCATTTGAGGGGTATCTTATTTTCTTCATCAGAAATTGAGGTTCTTCACCAAAGGTTAAATTATCACCATTTTGGGGAGTGATGATAGTACAAACAATTCCAGCACTAACAATTCGGCATTGGAAATCAAGTATGGGAAGAATGACATGTTCCTTTTTGGCTTCCGAGTTGATCCACTTCTCCTTCCAGTGGGAGATAATTTCAAAGATCGATTGTATCCGAAATATAACCCTCATAGCAATGTCAATATGATTTATATATTCAAGAACATGCACTTCATGCCACAATGGGGCTAGTGTGGCCCCAATAATAGATCCTTAAGCCCATAGTCTTGAAGGAGGCCTTTCCCCCATGTAGCCTGGGTGACTAGCCTTGACTAAAGGAACTCAAAGCACCCTGTAGGCCAAGATTAAAAAGAATCTTAGAGGATGAAAAGGCTATTTCAAATGACTCTTTGAACGAAAGGTTTATTAAGGAGGGTGAATTCTTCCATTTATGTGGCTTCCCTAAACCATGGTGTGACCATATTGATAAGAAGATGAAACCAGGGCTGTAAATCTTCTTTTAAGACAACCACTCTCGGGCAAAGTACAACCTCTTTTGATAACCACTGCCACCTAAAGTACAACCTCTCATCGAGAAAGCTATGACAGTTACCGGGGATTCTAAGGAAAATGACTTTGTGTACTCAATCAACCTCCAAACACTGGAGATGAGTCTTTACATGATTCACTCAGATACAGCGCCATCAGACATGTCCACTCAAATCAAAGCTGATGACATGCTTCTCCTCAGCTGGAATGTCGTCCCAATCCAACTTGCTCAGATTTAACCTGAACCTATTGTTTACCCTATCCAAGTTTCTTCACCTAATATTGTTGTTCCTTTTTCTGATATCAATGTAACTGAGACCTCTTTTGACGAGGTTCTCAATGTTGTTTTTTCCGAAAATGAAATAAACGAGGATTTTGAGTATGTTGCTGTGATTTACATTAATTGTCTTGATTCTAATAAAACCTTTGATGATGATGATGATTTTGAAAATGAATAATTCTTAACTGATCTTAATATGGAGAATAACAAATAATATAACCACATTCAAATTAATAATGACGAGATTGTTGTTATTAATCTCGATTCTAATAGCCATCAATGCGAGATAAGGGTAGGATCCACCCTTAACGATCATGAGCATGCACAATTTGAAAATCTACCGAGAGAATTTGTAGACGTCTTAGCATGGTCCTATGATGATATACTCGACATTGACCCAAAAATAGCTCAGTATGAGATCTTGACATTCCCCTAATGCAAGTCGATGAAACAGAAGCTAAGGAAACTTCGTACCGAAGGATCACTCAAAGTCAAAGAGGAACTGGTCAAATAATTGAAGGTTGGTTTCATTCGCATAGTCTAATATCCTGCATGACTTGCTAATATCGTTCCTATAATAAAGCTGGGAGGAAATTTTCGCATATGCTTTGACTATAGCGTCTTGAATAAAGCATACCCAAAAGTTGATTACCTATTACCCGATATTGACATGCTTGTGGACAACATATCTAGACGTTCCCTCAATTCTTTTATTGATGGATTCTCCAGATACAACAAGATGAAGATGCACCCTAACCATCAGGAGAAAATTGACATCAACACCCCATGATGAACTTTCTGCTACACCGTCATGCCATTCGAACTCAAGAATGTCAGGGATATCTACTGAAGGGCTACCACAACCATCTTATTTATAAGGAGGTTGAACTTTATATGGATAATATGATCATTAAGTTTAAGACTCAAGAAGGTCATGTTTCTTCCCTTCGAAAGTTCATCAAGTGAATACGATAATATCAGATGTGCCTAAATCCATATAAATGTGTTTTCGACATCACGAAAGTAAAACTCTTGGGATTCATGATTAGTGAGAAGGGAATTGAAGCAGACCTTGCTAAGCTAAAAGCCATACTTGAGATGCCACCACTATGGATGGATAAGGAAGTTCGAGGATTCCTGAGTAAACTATAGTATATCAGTCGGTTCATCAGCCAACTGACTTTTATCTGCGAACCCATTTTAAAACTTTTCTGAAAATATTCAACTGAAGTTTGAAATAAGGCATGCTAAGAAGCCTTTGACCGAATCAACGATACTTCACCCGAACTTTGGTGCCTTTACCTTCGCAGCTAGGTCTTCACATCCTCTTATAATTGATCGTAACAGATACCATAAAAGGGGATTTCTAGCCCCATAAATTGAAGAATCCCATAAGGAATAGAGCCATTTATTAGGCTAGTAAAAAATTGAACGATTAAGAAATCAAATAAATTACTTTGGAGAAAATGCGTGTCACCCTGATCTGGGTCACGTAGAAGTTACGACACTACATGCTTGCTTTCCTCATCAGACTAATATCCCATATGGATCCCATCAAGTACCTACTAGAAAATCCCGTTCTATCCAACCAAATGGATCGTTAGGTGATATTTCTAGTTGAGTTAGATATTGTGAATATTCGACAGAGAGTTATGAAAGGGAGAGCCATCTTCGACTACCTTGTTGATTACCCCATGGAAGGAATCGATGTTTAGGTCTTTAAATTATCGCATGAAGATATTCTCTACACCTTTTAAGAGAACATCAAATGGAAAATGTTCTTTGATGGAGCTGCTAATAAGAAAGGATATGAAATTGGTATACTCGTGATCGCCCCTGATGACTTTCATACCCCCATTGCCATCAAACTAGACTTTTCTTGCACTAATAACATGACTGGGTATGAGGTATGCACTGTAGGCCTCAAGATCACCCTCAAGAAATAATTCCGACACCTAGATGTCTATGGAGACTCTGCCATCATCGTCGTCCAAATCTTCAAAAAATGGAAAGTCAATAATGAAAAGCTCCTACCCTTCGATGTACACCTAGAAGAGCTAGGCTCTCAATTCAAATATGTCACATTTCACTACCTACCTCGTGCAAAGAATAGCCTAGCTCATGCACTTCCTACGCTGGCCTCCGTGGTCAACATGTCTGAGGGAATAATAATAACCCATTTCCTGGTTGAGAAACAAGATATGCCCACCCACTACTACCACATTGAACTTGTTACCGAGGAAGACTCTGATATGGTTGGGTTATGTACTATGACATTTGACAACTCTTCAAACATGGTAGGTATCCCTAAGATGCAGATAAGAAAGGGCGTGCGACCATTCATAATATGGTTGCCTAATACATCATCTCCAACAAAGCATTTTTTAAAGAAAAACTTCATCGGAACCCATTTGCACTGCATAACAGAGGTTGATGTTAAAGAAATAATGCAGAAGATCCACAGTGAGGAATGTGGGCCCCCACATAAATGGTCATATTCTTTCCAAGAAGATCATTCGTTAAGGGTACTATTGGATTGCCATGGTTTAAGATTGCACTGCCTATGTCCAAAGATGCCTCAAAAGCCAATAGTTTGCCACTATCGAACACTTGCCTCCTCAAGAACCATACAACATGACCTCTATCTGACCTTTCTCCACCCAGGGCCTTGACATCATAGGGAAGGTTACTCCCAAAGCTTCAACTAGTCAAGAATTCATCCTCGTCGCCATTGATTACTTCACCAAATGGGTCAAAGACGAGTCGTATGCAGTGTTGAATGCTAAAAAAGTGGCCAAGTTTATTATAAATAACATAATCTACCGATATGAAGTTCCTCACGAGTTAATATCAGATAATGGGCTGCATTTCAAAGATGAGGTCACAAAACTAATCGACGAGTGTAGGATTCAGAGACACAAACTTCTCCTTACTGAGTCCAAACCAATGTTGCTGTCGAAGCCTCCAATAAAAACCTCAAAACCTAATCAACAAGATGGCTTAGAGTTTCAAAAATTGGGTTGATCGGATTACTTATTCCCTTTGGGGTTACCTCACTTAAATAAGAACTCTTACTGGGGCTACCCCTTACTCTCTAGTGTATGGTACATAAGTGGTCCTACCCATTGCTAGAGATATCTACCCTCAACATCATGCTCGAGAGCAAGGTTAAAGAAGAATAATGGCATCAGAGCCACTTTCATGAATTATCACTGTTGGTGTCGAATGAAAAGAGGCTGAAGGATTTATAAAATATACAGGGGTACCATCTCTAGATGGCGTGATCATTCAATTGGAAAGTCAAGGACCGCGGTGTCCAGGAGGGAGATCTCGCCCTTACAGAAATCTAAAACCTTTCTAGGACCCCGAAGAAAAATTAAAATCGAATAGGAGCGACCCTTACATCATGAAGAAAATTCTCTTAGTAGGCACCGCTATGCTCATAGACCTCGATGGAGAAGATATGGCTCGTCCTATCAACCTGGACGGTCACAAATTTTTTACCTTTATTTCGAAATATTGACATGCTATGACTCTTCCCATCCCCCTTCTATTCTAAAAAAATTCTTCTTTTCCCTTACCCCGAACTACATGGGACCTGATCCTCTCAAAAACATTTTATCTTCAAAATGAAACTCATGAAATTTTTTAAAACCCACAGAGGTACGTAGGCAACCTATATACTATACATGGGCTTGGTCCCCTTCTTTTTTACAAAATGCTGTTCTTTTATAACCTTCGAGAATGGCAGTCTATTATATCATTTAGATGAACAAAAGGATAAATTATGCCATAGCGATTGGTATAGATAATTCAAATGAAAAACTCATTAAGAGGCACAACAAAATATGATAAAAAATATTTTTTATTTTTGAATAAAGAATACAATGTTGTTACATGGAGTATCCACGATAGGAGTTGAAGAAACCACCCCTCCCTTCCACTGACTGAGCCATATTTAAACACACCTAACCCTTACCAAGATACAAAAAATTATTTCGAAACCCCAAAAATAAAATTACCATATCTTCACAAAAAATCACCCATGCTTCGTAAGACATTACCTTCGACTGCTCGATGGCCCCACTTCATCATCATTTCTGACCTTGAAGGTCCCTAAGTTTCCCACTCCTAATTAACACTCCGTATACGCTCCATGGAGCAATATGCCCTAATAAGTGATAAGCACCCAAAATTGTATAATTTATACCCCGAATAGATGCATTTAGTCGTTCGTTTTTAATAAAAATGACCTTATGTTCGTATTTGTTTATTTCTTAGGTCAATACGCAGTTGGGATGTTAAATGATGCTAAATCCAGTCAATTGCGATGCAATAGTGGTCAAAAGCGTACATCGAAGAAATCAAAGAAGCCCGCGAAATCAGAGTCCATTCTGAGCTTGCCCAGATGTGTTTCGATGCTCCGAACCAGTCCCGTAACCTTAACTTAACCCAGACCATTCCCTGAACCCCTTGTGTGTTGAGTTTGTACCTTTATTATTTTTTGGATTTTTATTTTTAGTCATTTTATTTTTGGAATTTATTTAGATTTATTTAGAATTTTTTTAGATTTTTTTTTTATTTTTCTATTTTGATTTTTATTAGTTTTTAATTTTTAATCTTTATTTAATTTAATTTAATTTTATTAGGATTAATATTTTTAGGAATTTATTTTATTAGATTTTACTTTTTTTTATTTATTTTAATTAGATATTTATTTTATTTTATTTTAGATCTTTTATTTTAGTTTTATTTTTAGATTAGAAATTTTATTTTATTTTAATTTTAGTTTTTATAGATTTTATATATTTTTTAGAATTTCAATTATTTCAACTTTTTTTTATTTTTTTTAGGGTCCAAAAGTAACACACACCCCCTAAACCAACCTACACCCAAACACACCCCTAAACCACTATTCATCATCATCTTCCACACACGCACCTTCTCTCCATTCTCTCACCTCCATTAAACTAAACAACCCCTCACCTCTTCTCTCTCCCAACAAACCTGCCAAGCCCCAAACTCGCCGTGACCCACTAGTGACTCCGTCGTCGGCGCAACACCAGGTCGCAGCCGGACCCGCTATCACTTGCCAAACCGGCGACGCCCCCCAACTCTGGCATCCCAAGCCCCGCCGGCAACCACCTCTGCAAGGACCTCCAAATCGCGCCCCGACCCAGACTCGCGAACCCGTTTCCCTCCTTCCGGCGCCAAAACCCGAATCCTCCCTTGTCGACCCGCGAACACCCCGGCCCAAACCAAACCATTTTCAAAAATAAAATAAAAAACCTCCAAACCCACGATTTTTATCACCTGCCCTATAAATCAGGAACCAACCAAAATCATTCAAATCCAAATGCTTATCCTCCAAAAGAAATCCCAAAAAAATCTCCCCAAAAAGAACCACTTCGTGGACTATAAAAGAAAAGGGTCAGCTCAATTAAAAAAGGGGGAGACTCTCACAGCAAAAAAAGAAGATACGCAGAGAGAGAGAGAGAGAAAACCACACTGCATATTATGTACAGTTTAAGGTCATAGAAAATTCCAGAAAAATACAAAAAAAATTAGTTACACTGCATATTATGGACGCGTGTCAAGGCGCTTTTCAAGACAAATTTTGGAAAAAAATTGCGTATTGTATTTCAACCTTCTCTTTTCAATTTATTTCCTTCTTGACATATTATCTATTGTTGTTTATGCATAGATGAGAATGTTTGGCTAAACACCTCGTTCAAGGGGTGGGATGCACTGTGAATGATGTTAATTTAATTAAATGGTTTCTTTAATTTTATATTTCTAGGTAAATTAATTTTTAAGTGTCACCAATTAATTTATGTAACGAGAGTTAGTGAATTAATTGAACGAATTAATGTTTGAATGTTGGAATCGAACTAGAGATAGGTTTTTCCGATAATTATATATTAATTCGGTATTGAAATTTGAGGATTGATATTTTTTTCGTTAAATTGATCCTAGCGGGTAATTTTCTGAAAATAGTATAAGTCCTAATTTTTCATTCGTGTGACATTTTTAAATTAATTTTTTGAAAAAGATTTTATTAAATTTATAATTTTAACGAGAGTTAGATTATCGATTTAATATTATCTCGAAATATTTCAAATTAATAAATTGAGAAATTAAAATAATTGAAAATTCAGTGTAATCCCATCTCTTGACCTTCTCACATATTTCACACTCGGTTGCACATTTTTTTTTCTTATTGAGTCATTTTATAAATTTTAGCATTTGTTAGTTAATTTTTCCTTTGAAATTGTTTTTAAAAATAAAAAAAATATTTTAATAAAAAAAAATTGGAATTGCATGTTTTCACATTAATTGTTTCACCTTGAAAGTTGGATTGATACCCGTACTTACCGCAGTACGAGTTATTTTTAGACAAGTTTTGTAGGTACTCAAGGGAATTTTGAGAGTAGCTTTTGCACAACAACGATACATATACCAAAAGAAAGCTTCTTATCAATAAGACTGGACAAAAGTACACCACCGTGCTCCACGGTGTCGAAGGCAACGAACCACATTTGATCGTTCTCTTTCGCCATGATTTTCTCTACTACCCGCTTCCATAATTATTTTAGGTAGTCCCCATACACATGCAAAACCCTCCCACAGACTATGACGGATGGATTGACGGTCGACGACGCTGCCATAAAGAGACCAGCATCATCCTCAATGATTCAGTAAAATCTACCACTGAGAAGAAGTTGGTTATGCGAGGGGTCACAATTTGTTCTAACCCGACTTGGAGGGGAAGCTTCCAGGGAAAATAGAAGGAAGTATGTCAAAGGCCCACCAACTGAACATACCGATACTCTCCAAGTTACAAGATATGCTATATGTCCCTCGACCATAGCATTGACCAGGGAATACACCGTGCTCCATAAATCAGTTAAACAAACTCTCCACAGATGGTCCAAAAAAGAAATTGGTCACACCTCGGAGTGGATGCTGGGCTAACCTCTCTGTAAGACACATGAACAACATTACCAGGATCCCCCTCAGAAAGTCAAAACGGACCTCCTTCCAAGTATCTAGACCATTCAGGGTATGAGCCAACACCACTATCGTAGGATTATGGGAGTAAGACATTCATGCCATTATTGCAGCCACTTGGGGATCTGCTGTTAAGTCCCCTATAATAACCTGATAGTAAGGCCTAATACAACAACTCTGAAAAAGCCATAATCCCCAAACCCCCTCAATTGTATTGAATACATAACTGATTGAAGAGATATAGTCCCTCCAGTAACCAACGATCGAGACACCGAAGAAGAAATGTGAAGCACCTCCGCCATAAATGTCGAGGGAGTATGGGAAAAATTTGGCATAATTGCCGCCACACCGGGGCTGACCCCTAACATGGTCGAGAATTCCTCATAAGTGGGATAGACCTCCTTAGGGAAAAAATATAATACATAGTTCACAAGGTACCAGAATTGTACCGCCACTGCTAACAGGTTCCAGTCTATGGCTCAGTTATGATATAGAGAAATCCGACACAAGTTGAAATCATCACAGTCCATAACTTATAGGTACATGGCCTCCAAACCATTAAGGTAAGAAGCAAATCATTTAGACATGGGAAGAGCCATTTGAGAATAAGAAATATGAAGCCAGAAGAGAAATGTGGGTATTATTGGAGAAAACACATCCCACACCCCTCCTTTAATACTCAAAACCCTTGGTAAAAGATAAGAATTCTGGAAACCTGATTAATTTTTAGCCCTGCAAGAGTACTCCGATGTGCAGGAAAGTGCAATCAAAGCCTAGGGACGATTTGACTTGACCGCGATAGGCAAGTCAAGAGGTATGCCGATCGACAACCCCCTTATTTTGGAAAATTCATCTTTCCTCTTTTATCAAAATCAATTTAAGAAAAAATACTCATTTTGAAAAAATACCCCGGATTATTTACTCATTTTCTCTTAAGAAAAAAAAATCATTTTTAGTCTCAAAATCAATTCTTGCTTACAAAATCTTTTGCCTGAGCTAATTACTTTTAGTCCCCTTTTTAATAATAATAAACATTTCTCCTTTCATTATCAATTCTGTACCTATCTCTATCTTTGCATAAAATAAACAATCTCAACAGAAAATTAAAAATTCATATAGGATAAGTCATTAAATCAAGAAAAATGCAAAAAAAAAAAGAAAAGAAAATGCATATTTGTTCAGATATATTTTGCTAAGTTACATTCTGCAGATAGGAAAGAAAACTAGAAAAATACAAATGCGACTTTGCTCTAACTCTCAACTAAGCCTCAACCCCCACAGTAGACGCGCTATTCCTAATGACAAGCGGTGGATCCTCCAATCCCCTAACCCAAACCCTCATCTGAGGCGGAAGACGACACAAATCATGGAGGGGCCGACGTTTTGATATAATTCAACATGGAAGACATCCAGTCCTTGAAATCCCTCACCCAGGTGGTTGACACCCAAACATACTGAAAACAATTGGACCCTCTTATGTTGCCGTCATTGAAGTGACATCACCTACATTGTGAGCCGATCACATCGGCACAGTATTACCCCTTCTCGAAGTCGTGGTCGATGGATGCATGTTCTCTACATCATCAATTCTAGAGGTCATCAACAAGCTCGACATGAATCCTGATAATCATAGGTCAAAATTGTATCCGTATAGTTTGTATCGGGCTCATAGATCATCGCTATCGTCCGGGAATTATCTGACATATCCTTCACCCTCTGCATCTACCCAGGGGCCACCGACGGTGAGACTGCCACCTCTTACTCCACAATCTTCCTCACCACCGTCTCCCTTAGGTACCAGACATAACCAAATTCATGCTTAATAAATCATCGAATATGCGCTTATAGCCCCGTCACCCTAGTGTACTAACGCCGGTTGTACCGCCTCTGGTGACACCCTCAGTGTGTGGTCCATCACTATCTGGAACCCCTCATAATCAACCCTCATTAGATGCTGAACATCTATGGGAGTGACAATCATCTCCCCAAATCCAAGATTAAAAGTATGGGTAGCGTCCCACCATCTCTCCACCAGAGCATACAAAACCTTAGTAGAATGCGGTGTCTCATCCAAAGTTGGTGCCAAACAGTCAAAATTATCATAAGAAACCATCCAGCACACCACGACAGGGAGCTTCTCCCAAACCTCCTTCATCCCTGTCGTCCCCTGTGTCCAAATTCCCGAAGGATCAATGCCAGTCTGTAAAAAAATAAGAAGAAAATCTTCCCATTAGAACAAAAAAGAACAAAATGAAATATAATGGAATAACAAAAGTCACTAACTTACGTAGCCACTAGGGTTCTTTTACATAAAATAATGGTGGTATGCAGGCTCGCATAGTAGGATATGTTCATAAGCTACAGGCTCGAAAAAAAATCAAAGGCATTTCTATTACCAAAAGAAAGGGGAACTCTAAACTGCCACTCCAGGCCAGCCCAGTCATCAATGGCAAGCCACTTATTGTTGTATCCCTCGTTTAAAGAACCAACTATTTGAAGTCTTAGAGAAAAACGGACTTAGGAACGGGTTTTTTTAGAGAGAGAAAGAAGATTCAAACATTTGAAGGTGTGAAAAATGGGGAGGGTTAGCTCCCTTTTTTTTATAGAAGGATAAGGAGCCTGTCGATCAACATCCCCCAGACCATACCGATCGATAACCTCCTTTTCCACTTCCCAAAGAAGCACATGAGTCGATGCTCTTACCGATTGGCACCCTCCCAAGACTACTGATTGGCACCCCTTTTAAATTTTGTACAAAAAATACCAGAAAAATACAGAAATTTCCCGATTTTTTCCCAAAAATCCCTAAATAATATTGGATAGCCTTTAACTAACTCTTAAAACCCCCAGTAATATCAATCTTACACTCTTATCCTCAGCATACTACACAACAGAACTCATGATGCACCAATATCCAAGTCTACTATAATTCCCAAACCAGAATCCTAAAGATAAAACATCCCCTAATGGAATATCAAAACAAACAAAATCCCCAGTGGAACCATAAGTGCACTTGCACCCTCAAGAAGATTCAAATTTCCCCAAGAGAGCAGTTCCTAACATTTAAAAGGTCCTCAAAATTAACCTCGACCCTCAGAATTGGTCGCTATAACTAAAAGTTCTTAGAATTGACCTCGACCCTCAGAATTAATCGTCAAGGTTCTCGAAATTAACATCAGTTCTTAGAATTGGTCATCACAACTTAAGGTCCTTAAAATTGACCTCGACCCTGAGAATTGGTCGTCCCAACTCTAGGTCCTCTAAATTAACTTCAACCCTCAAAATTAGTCATTATAACAAAAGGTACTTAGAATTGACTTCCACCCTTAGAATTGGTCACTATATCCCCAGGTCCTTATAATTAACCTCGATCCTTAGAATTGGTCGTCACAACTTAAGGTCCTCAGAATTAATTTCAGCCCTCAGAATTGGTCGCCACAACTTAAGGATTTAAGAATTGAACTCATCCCTCAAAATTGGTCATTATAACTCAAGGTCCTCAGAATTGAACTTAGCCCTGAGAATTGGTTTTCACAACTTAAGGTCCTCAGAATTGACCTCGACCCTCAGAATTAGTCACTATAGGTCCTTAGAATTGATCTCGGCCCATAAAATTGGTCATTATAACATTTTACCCTTAGAATCTACCTATATCAACTGAATAGGTCAACCCCAACATCATTTTAGGTCTTCAGAATCAACCTCGATCGCTGAATTGGACTCCCTAGCCATTTAAAACCAATATTAACACATATTCGACCTGCAAAACTAGTCATCCTCATCTCCTTAAGTCCTTAAAATCGACCTCGACCCATAGAATCAACCACCTTCATTTCCTTAGGTCTTAAAACTGACCTTGACCTTTCGAAGCTATCAACCTCATCCTATAGGTCCTCAGAATTGACCTAAAAACTCTTTCCCAACATCGATGTGGTGTCTATAATTCAACCACATTCACTCGTTTCAAGATCATTCGTCGAGGGTCTCTCTGTATGCACCCCATCCTAGGACCCCCAAAGCACCTTCTTAGGTCCATATTGTTCACTCATTCATTGTAAACCCTAGGTCATACTCCGAGTATCGATTTAGAGGCCACCAGTCGATCCTAGTCCCGTTTGACTCTTGGAAACTTTCTCGTCTAAGAAAAATCTCAATGAATATTTAAAGGGCTCTAAATCCCCTTTTCAACGGTCTACTTTGTGCTTAAATTAGCCATACGGTTCGGATGAACGATCCATTTTACTCCAAAATTGATTTAGTGGCCACCGGGTGCTCTCGGACCTTATTTGAATCTGGTCAACTTCCTCTTTTGATCAAAATCTCAATGAATCTTTGAATGGCTTTGAATCCCCGTTCTAACTATCTTCCCCATGCACGAATTGTCCTTACGATTCAGACGATCAATCCGTTTTACCCCAAAAATAAAATTTGGAGGCCACCCGGGCCTTGTTTAACCATGGTCAACTCTTCATCTTGGATGATACATAATGAATCTTCAAAGGGATATAAATATCGATTCCAATAGTCCAACCCATGTGGTAATTATCCTTACAGTACGGACAAATGACTTATTTAAACCCGAAGGATCACCGGGCGCTTCCAAGCCCCGTTTGACCTAGGCCAACTCTCCGAAGTGAACGAAGCTGATTGAAACCTCTAAGGGATCTGAATACCCTTTCCAATGGTTCGTTCTGTGTGCGAATTAGCCTTACGATTCGAACAAATAATTCATTTTCCTTCAATAATTTCCTGTCTAATGACCAACAAGCGTTTCTAGGCCTCGTTTGATTTTGGTCAATTCTTGAACCCGAGAATGTCTCAATAAATCTTAAAGGGATCTAAATACCCTTTCCAATGGTCCACCCCATGCACAATTTTGACTTACGATTTGGATTTTATGACCCTTTTTTCAAGAACCCTAACTCAGACTATCGAATGTCACCCCCAGGACCCTGCCTACCGACACCGTGTCTGGGGTTCTATGACGATATCCAGGGAAAGGACATTTCCGATCATCACCCCCTTTGCCATATAAAATTTAAAGAATATTCTCTTGAATTCAGAGATGTTACCCACTTAAAAATCCCATTCACTATGCCAAAAATGCTATTATGGCACGCTTAGATAAGGAGAATCTGGCACGGTTTAGAACCGTGCCAAATTCTAGCACGATTTATTCCCAATCTGACACGGTTTAAAACGGTGCAAAAATTTGTTCCTAACAAAATAATAAAACTAATTTCAATTTTCATTTTCATTTTGGAGGCAACTCCTCCTCCCCCGCTCTCTCTACCAAAAGATGTCTCTCCCTACCAAATCCAAATCTCTCTCTCTCTCTCACGCCAGGTTCGTCGAGTACGTTGCCGCAATTGAGAAAATCATCGAGCAAGACTTTTTTCGTGACATCACTAAACTTTGTTACTAGCTCGATTGACTCAAAGCGGTACGGACCGTGGTCCCGTTGAAATTCGCGATGTCTAGCTCAATATTCTCTAGCGCCTAGCCGGTAGGCCCTTTAATTTTGACACCCAAGGTAAACTTCGAACACCTAGATCCACTTTTTTAAGATCCACCACTCCGTTTGATAATTTATTAATTGTGACAATTTCATAATTTTCCATCTACGCTTTGAAGATTGTATAATACTCTCTTTTAGGATCCACATGGTTATTTAATCTATAATCTATATTAGCATCCCTGTATAGATTATAATCTGGACTTGTCTACTAAGATGTTAATAATTTGTATTTATTTTTCTCCCCCATTATGGTTGTTTCACAAAGAGTTTGATTTTATAATATGTATATCTCTTCTTTTGTGACAATCTCATAATTTTTGTGCTAATTTGGCCTGAATAATATATTGTCTATCTTAGGATCCACCTCCTTGGCTAATAAATTATATATCGTTGAAGAGTGGCTTGAAAATATCCCCCGATGACTTGGGATGAGCAACACGTTTTAAAGAGGAATTTGGGAAATAAGGCACTGGATAAACAAAGGATTATTATCGTTGCCATTGTGCTCAGGTTTGGAGTTTAACCTAAGTGATAGTTGTCACCGCTAAGTCTTCACATGTCACCGGTAAATTATTGCAAGCTAACGTAATCAAATAGATGGCTACCCTACAATTATGATTTGAATATGTACTTTCTTTTTGGTGATTTTATTACAAAATTATTGGTTGATTGTTAATTGGATTAATTAGTGTTATTGCTCATTAATAAATGGAATGTGACTGAAATGTGTGAGAAGTTGAGAGGGAAGAAACTAATGTTTGTTGGAGATTCCTTAAATAGAGGGCAATGGCTATCAATGGTATGTCTGCTACAGTCTGTGATTCTAGTAGAAAATAGGTCCATGACACCACAATTTCATCTTACTACTTTTACAACCAAGGTATACCAAAACTTCAACTAATGTGTTCGCAATAGGTTTATAATGAAATAACTCATTTTATCATCCTAAAATTTTATGTTACTTGAACTTTTATTTATGTGTAGATTGATTGTTACTGATAGTCCTATCATATGTGATTCTGCATTTATTTATGTTTATCTCGTGTAAATGAGTACAATACCAATGTGGAATTTCTTTGGGTTCCGCTTCTTGTTGAATCTAATGATGATGATCCAATAAATCATAGATTGGATGAGTGAATAATACGTCCTGATTCAGTTCTTATGCATGCATCCTAATGGGAGCATGCTGATATACCGATTTTTAATACATATCTATGGTGGAGACAGGTCCTTGTTAAGCTATTGTGAGTATAATCATTCTTGACTTCACTTAGAATGGTTTTCAGATGGAATGAAGTATTTGCATCTCATGCTGGATAAAACCCCATTATTTTACAGATGGAGTACTAAAGAAAATGGGGTTTGTGAATAAATAGATGAATTGTGAGGCATGTAATTAGCAATGGAGGCTTGGGAAAATTGGGTGGCCTCAAATGTTAACCCCCTCAAAAATAGGTCTTTTTTGTTACCATGTCTTTTACACATCATTGGTGAGTGTTGAACCCTCTTTCCTAAAATATTCTCTAAATTTATAAATCATATGCATGTTATCACTTGTGCATCTTATAGTTGACTTCTGATCATTGAATCTGGGGAAAATGGTTCTTGAAATTTAAATTAGAGATTACTCATTTGCGAGGCTTAATTGCTTAGGTAAGGGGTCTTTAAGTTTTAAATATCCAATATACATGGATTTAGACCAAAGGATCAGAATCTAAATCATCACTTGCTCTGGTTCGGTCAATTGTCCCCATTATTATGCTTTATCTAGCCATATTTTGAAGTGTGATTTTTAGATCATCGCTGCTTCAATGGTTAAAAATACGAAAGGTAAATGTAACTATGAAATTGTTTTTATGTTCAAGAATCCTTTTGGTTAATATATAATTTTTTGCTCAACAAATGAACAATTCCATGGGATATTATTACTAGATTGGAATTGAATTTTCATGCTTATAGTGACTTTATAGTAACTTATTTTCTTGTTTAATTAAATGAACACTATATTAAAGTCGATACTTGTGGGACTTCATTTGTAAAATAAAGGAGGATGTGAGAATATGACTTTATTGAGTTATACGCAGTATGTATATATTATACTCGCAAATGAAGGGAACATTGGTCAACATGCTCAATTAAAAGTCTAAAACAACAACTACAATTCAGGGGCCATTTGAATTATATACCTTCCTTCTCGTGTAGATTGGGGGATTGAGTGATAAAATAATGGATTTTCGGTGGTGGTGGTGGGGTGGGGTGGAAGGGGGGGGGGGGGGCTTCTTGTACAAATCTTCTTCTTGCAATATGTACTTATTCGTATGATTCCATACTTGTAAACAACAATTTTGATTCGTGACATTCGTCTCAATTTGGCTGCCATGATATTATCTGAAAGATGTTCACATATACCATGTGTGTGGGTGTGAATAATTGAATATATCTATGTGTGTAGAATATTGTATTTAATATATATATATCAAGTATTATATAGAGTATTTAGAGATATGTAAAATTATATGTAAACAAATTGCACACACACACACACACACACACACACACACACACACACACACACACACACACACACATATATATATATATATATATATATATATATATTGATAAGTAATAAATACTGTTTGTTAAATTTTTACGCTTAGTTTTTGCTTTATCGAGATGAAAGAAGTAAGATTTGCTTTATTTAATTATTTTTTATGTTTTCTTGTTCCGTATCAGTGATCACTGCTATCTGGTTCTTGTAGGAATTGTGGTCACGAATGACGGGAATAAAAGTCTGCATGAGTTGGATCTTGCTTACCCGGATGCAAAGATATAATTTTCCTATTACTCATTGAATTGAAGGCATGGTTTTTTGATTTAATCGATTATGTGCATTTGGGTTTCACTCTGGTTTATTTTATTTTTATGTTATTCACTAATATCTTTATTCCTAGTATAGATAATATCTAATATTATAATGGCATACTCTTTTCAATATCTTTTTGTTTACTCTTCAGTGATTTTTGTGCTCGGAACATAATTTGTTATTCTTATCTTTTTATATGTAGTGGCAGCCCATGATTGAATTAAGACGCATACACGATTAATAAGTAGGAGATGGAACGACTTCAATTATAGTTCGTGGTATGTGATCATGTATAATTTGTTCGAATGATCATATAATCTTGTTGTTCTCTAGGGAACTATGGTATTCCACTTTCAACACGTGGATCTTGGTCTCATTTCACATTCTAATTAGTTTTAGGGCGTCTTAAACTGCGAAAATCAACTCCATCTCTTATTTTCATTATGAAACGTATATGGTTGTTGGATTCTTTATATCCTAAATGCTTGATCAGTAACCGGTGCTAATATCCATATTGCTCTAATCTGGCACACAATTGAGTAAGTCGTTACTGTAATTTCCTCTATAGGTTCTTTGGATCTACATTTGTAACCAATTTGTAGTTCGTTGCATCATTTTGATTTTCTACATGTTGTACCTTCTCCAACCCATAGACCATCAGAATCACATGCCTAGATAATGAGGGTTTAGTACAACTTCAAGCAAACATAAATAACAGATGATTAATAGAGATAAGTGTGTCAGATGACAATACTTCAAACTCTATCGGAGCTAAGATTTTTTCAAGGTAACCAATGAAAGCCTAAAAAGAGATAATCAACAACGAAAGTTAATACTGAAATAACTGAATTTGTATTTTCTAATTTTTATTACAACAAATTTAATGGGTTGCTCATTTCATATTATTGATAGATACGATCAGTAATTATCTCCATTTACATCTCCTAGGAAGCCATTGAATTTTTCGAACGATATTTCATAGAAACTTGGACTTATTTATATAATGTATATGTTTATCTAATTATGAATCACATAATTACGGTAATTATTTTTGCCTTGATATTTTTTTGGACTTCCATTTATTTTTTAATCATTATGTAACATCGGCGTAGGCTGCAAATAGAGGTTGTACAGTATATAAACGATCATGTATGTGGAGTGCCATTAGATATGCAAGCTGCCAGGCCATTGAGTGGATTTGTTCAACGTTTGAAAGGAAAGTAGGGACATTTTCGAGGAAACTTGTATAGTAAGAGCGTCAAATATACTGGCAGGACTCTTATATCCCCCGATCCTATTCTCATAATTTCGGAGGCTTGGTGTGCCTTTTCACTATAAGTTAAATAAAAATTTGGACTTATTATTTATGTTTTAACAAATTAAATTGTTGCAGATTGTAATTCAAATCTTGATTGCTCGGAGTTTATCTTATCCTGAGCGTGTTTCACATCATAATATAGAGAATTCGAGGCAGTGTGTCCATAACGGGCTTAATAAATACCCTGGTGCAAAGTTAATCAGATTTTATAATGGTTCATTGACATTAGAATATTATTTATCAACAAAACTTACAGAAAGGACCTTCTAAAATACTTTTTGAGCTTATGGTAATGATAACTCTTCCTTGTTACATGTGTTTGTTTAAGTGAGTTAAGGTTTATCCCAAATTTCTAAGACTTCATGTGTGATAAAATAGATTCCTTTTCAAGTTTGAGACTTTTTTTTAATTGAAGTATGGAGGTTTTAGTGGTATTGATTTAATGTAAAGTTACAGGGGCGATTAGAGAGCTTACTTTTACACTTGCACATAATAATTAATGTTTAATATCTCAATAATATATCTCTCCCCAAAGTATTGTATGGTTCAAGAATGAAGACAAGGCCTCTTTGTTCTAATTGGTACATAAGTTAATCATACCTTCAATAACTAAAATACTAAAATAAAACCTTGTTAATGCATTGAGTAGCAATAAGTTATTTTTACCATCCCAATTCATATGTTAAGACAATAAAAATATAGCTTTTAGAGCTTTAGTGAATGTTATTTATTTTAAATGAATATGTAAAAGTAGCACGCCTGATATTAAAAAATATGACGTGAGAGGGCGAAAATCTAAAACAACCTCCAAACAGTCTTGTGAGAGGCACAAACACCTCGTATGGGATCGATGTAACTCGTAAGAATTGACCGTGTGGTCACGGGACTCCCAATTTGTGAATATGATGATAATTTTAAAATATCTAGATTTAGGCTTAAAAATATTTTATTAGAGGACAAAAATCCAAAATAGTCCCCAAACGACTTCGTGAAAGTCACGAACACCTCAGACGGGACTAATGCAACTCGTAGTAACTGATCGCGTGGTCATGGGACTTCCGATTTGAAAATATGATGATATTTTGAAAATATCTAAACTTGGACTTAAAAACATGTCACTAGAGATTGAAAAGCCAAACCATTCCCCAAATGGCCCTGTAAGAGGCACGAACACCTCGCACGGGACCAATATAAGTTGTAGGAATTGACCGCATGGTCACGGGACTCTCGGTTTGAGAACATGATGATAATTTATAATATATAGACTTAGGCTTAAAAACATGCCATCGGAGGTTGAAAATACCAAAATAACCCCCAAATGGCCTCGCGAAAAGCACGAACACCTCGCACGGGACCAATGTAACTCGTAGGAAGTCACCGCGTGGTCACGGGACTCTCGATTTCAGAATATAATGAAAATTGGAAAACATCTAAACTTACGCTTAAAAATATGCCGTTAGAGGGTCAAAACCCAAACGAACCCCTAAATTGTCTCGTGAGAGGCACGAATACAATGCACGTGATCAATGTAACTCGTAGGAACTGATCGCATGGTCACGGAACTCCCACTTTGAGAATATAATGATAATTTGAAAATATCTAGACTTAGGCTTAAAAACATGCCATTATAGGGTGAAAACTCAAAATAACCCCCAAACGGGCCCGTAAGAGGCATGAACACCTCGCACGGGATCAATGTAACTCGTAGGAACTGCCCACGTGGTCATGAAATTTTCGATTTGAGAATATAATGATAATTTGAAAATATCCAGACTTAGGCTTAAAGACATGCCGTTAGAGGGCGGAAAAATAAAAATAGCATCCAAACGGCCCCGTGAGAGGTACTAACACCTCGCACAGGACCAATGTAACTCGTTAGAACTGATCGCATGGTCACGGGGCTCTCGATTTTAGAATGTAATGATAATTTAAAAATATCTAGACTTAGGCTTAAAAACATGTCGTTAGAGGGAAAAAACCCAAAATAACCCCCAAACGGCCTCGTGAGAGGCACAAACACCTTGCACGGGACCAATGTGACTCGTAGGAACTGATCGTGCGATCACAAAACTCTCAGTTTGAGAATGTGATGATAGTTTTAAAATAGCTAGACTTAGGCTTAAGAACATGCCATTAGAGAGAGAAAGCCCAAAACAATCCCCAATCGACTCCGTGAGAGGCATATACACCTCGCACGAGACCAATGTAACACGTAAAAATTAATCGCGTGGTCACGGAACTACAGGTTAGAGAATATGATGATATTTTGAAAATATTTAGACTTGGGATTAAAAACATGACGTTAGAGGTTGAAAAACTAAACTAACCCCCAAATGATCCCGTGAGAGGCACGAGCACCTCGCACGGGACCAATATAACTCGTAGGAATTGATCGCATAGTCACGAGACTCATGGTTTGAGAATACAATTATAATTTGAAAATAACTAGACTTAGGCTTAAAAATATGTCGTTGGAAGGTGAAAACCCAAACCATCTCCTAAATGTCCACGTGAGAGGTACGAACACCTCGCACGGGACCAATGTAACTTATAGGAACTGATCGCATTTTCACAGAACTCCTAATTTGAGAATATGATGATAATTTGAAAATATCTCGACTTAGGCTTAAAAACATGCTGTTGGAGGGTGAAAACCCAAAACAATCCCTAAACGGCCCCGTGAGAGGCACAAACACCTCACACGGGATCAATGAAACTCGTAGGAACTGGTCGCGTGGTCACAGGACTCTCGATTTGAGAATATGATGATAATTTGAAAATATCTAAACTTAGTCTTAAAAACATGCTGTTAGGGGGCAAACACCCAAAATAGTCCCCAAACGGCCCCGTGGGAGGCATGAACACCTCGCACGAGACCAATGTAACACGTTGGAACTGATCGCATGGTCACGAGACTACCTGTTTGAGAATGTGATGATAATTTAATAATATCTAGACTTAGGCTTAAAAACATGCCGTTAGAGGGCGAAAACTTAAAACAATCCCCAAACGGCCCCGTGAGAGGCAGGAACACCTCATAAGGGACCAATGATACTCGTAAGAACTAACTGTGTGATCAAAGGGATCCCAATTTGAGAATTTGATGATCATTTGAATATATCTATACTTTGGCTTATCTTAAAAATGTGTCGTTAAAGGGCGAAAACCCGAAATAGCCACCAAATGGCCCCATGAGAGGCCGGAACACCTCGCATGGGACCTACGTCACTCATAACAACTGATAGCGTGATCATGGGACTCCCGATTTGATAATGTGATAATAATTTGAAAATATCTAGACTTAGGCTTAAAAACATGCCGTTAGAGGGAGAAAACCCAGAACAACCCCCAAACTGCCCCTTGAGAGGCACGGACACCTCGCACGGGACCAATGTTAGTAATTGGAATTCACCGTGAGATCATGAAACTACCGGTTTGAGAATATGATTATAATTTGAAAATATCTAGACTTAGGATTAAAAACATTCCGTTAGAGGGGTAAAATCCCAAAACAACCCCCAAACGGCCCGTGAAAGGCATAAACACCTCACATGGGATAATGTAACTCATAGGAACTGACTGCATGATCGCGGGACTCCCAGTTTAATAATATGATGATCATTTGAAAATATTTATACTTTGGCTTATCAGAAAAATGTGCAGTAAGAGGTAAAAACCCAAAATAACCCACAAACGACCCTGTGAGAGGCGCGAACACCTCGCACAGGACCAATGTCAGTCGAAGAAACGGACCACATAGTCACGAAACTTATGGATTGAGAATATGACGATAATTTGAAAATATATATACTTTGGCTTAAAAACTTGCCGTTAGAGGGTGAAAATCCAAACCAACCCTCAAACGGCCCTGTAAGAGGCACTAACACCTCGCACGAGACCATTATAACTCATAGGAACTGACCACGTAGTCATGAGACTTCCAGTTTGAGAATATGATGATAATTATAACTCGTATATGCAATTTTTTAGTTTTAATACAATTTTTTTAAAATTACTTGGTTACTGATACCATCTTTTTTGTAATCTATTTTTTTACAGGACAACATTTCAGCGTTAGTTTTTATCCACGTGGAACACACGTAAAATAAGGGGGTTGTTTATTTAGTGTCGTTAATATTCAGGATTCTATTTTTTATATGTTATGGCTGTGCGGGCTTTTGTAATTTTATTACTAACTTTTATGGCCTTGCGGGCTTTTGTAATGTTATTGTTAAACTTTATGGCCGTTCAGGCTTTACATTATTCATGTTTTATATTAGAAGGTTTTAGAATGTCCAAAAAATAGAGGAAACTGTGCCCAATTTTTTTTGGTCTCTGAACTATTAAGACTTGTAATATTTTAAAGTTTGTATGTAAATTAGTTTACCAACAACTTGTGAGATTCTCAATTTGTGAATTTTCTTGATTTTTTTGCAAACAATAAATATTTTTCTTACCAGATTTGAAATTTCCTTATTTTCCTAATTTGTTTTCAAATAATATTTTTTTTAATTAATTGAAAATTTTGGCCCGGTGTAAAAGCATTGTGCCAGATTTCATATTTGACACGGTTTAAAAGCGTATTAAAAGCGTGCAAAATTGAAATCTGGCACGGTTTAAAAGCGTGCCAAAAGTGTGCCTGATTGGACAATCTAGCACGATTTTAAACCGCGCAAAAAAATTTGGAACCTATGAATCTGGCATGGTTTCAAACCGTGTCAGATTGGGTTTGGCACGATTTTAAATTGTGCCAGATTGCTATTTTTAGTGTAGTGATTTCCCCCAATCTGTCCATCATTTTCATACTCCATTTAGTAAATTCTCACCCATATCCTTATACCTCCATAATATCATCGTGACATCAGCGTATCTACAATTCAGTTCCATTCGAAGTCTTCATAAGGAGTTCCAATTCTCCCCCTTTTGTCTTTACATTCTCTTATTTTTGCATTAGTCACTGATCGAGTGGAAAAACCGAGCGTCCGTGTAATACGCTAGTCATTGTTATCGGCTTCCAACCTCAATAAAAAAAACTAAACTTGTAACTACACTCTTAAGGAGTATAGTGGCGAGTCTGGGTATCGAATCCACAGGGAATTAGGTAGTGTGAACGTGACGACAAAGGTAAGGTAGTTTAATCCTAAAGTTGATGTTAAAATAAAATAAAAGAAAAAGATGATTGATGGGTTTAAATTTCCAATTGGTGATGAAATAAAATGTGCACAAAAACACTAAGAATTGTAAAGAAATTATATTTAAAAATGAGAGAAAATAGGGTGGGGTGCAATCCCTCATACCTTAGTAAATTACCGTATAGAATACTAGAATTGTAAATTGAAATTTTTGACTAAATCCAATCTTTATAAATCCTAAGCATTACATATATGAGGGATCTAGCCCGCATCATATGAAACCAAAGGTACATACAAAGCAGTGAATGGACAATTTCACTTGGATAGCGTTCTTAAACATCCCAAGTACCTAGGGCAAGAGAGATTAAAAGATTGGCTATGTTCGTATAATTTCCATACACGATTCGGTCAATATTTAATTTACCCTCTATTTTCTACATGGGTAATTCACCACGGAATGAATTCATGTACCCCAGCCCTTGAGAATTTAGCTGGACATGATTTTTCTAGAAAACAAATTCATACCAAAACATGGAATTATGGATCTAGCAAACATTGGTAACAAATTGCAAAACAATCAAGAGTGGAATTGAAAAGAAAGAATAACTAAGAGAATGGAAATTTTATACTTGTATTCAGTAACAGGAAAATCAAATGATTTGAATCCAGAAAACTTCTTCTTAATCAGCCTTACAAACTAGGGTTTATGAAAACTTCTAAAAATATTTCCTAACTTCTGAATTTCTCTCTCTAATTCGACTCCCCAGGAATGAGGTAGGGCTTGGTCTTTTATAGCACCAACTAGCACGAATTTGACAGCTAAAATCGCTTGCTGCGCAAGATTCTACCACCTATGCACATCTTGATCTTCGTAATTAATGCCAGGATTTCACAAACCCGGACCGGTCCGGATCCCTTCGGATTGGTTCGTTTTTTATTTTATCGGATCGGTCCGGACTCCACCGGATCGGTTATGCTATCATTGGTTTGGCATCAATCTGGGGTCTACTGGAATTGTGACATTTCGGATCGGTCCAAAATCTACCGGATCGATCCGATTATCCTCCATGTTGACTTTTTCCTTTCATCTTTGACTGGCCATAACTTTTGATCTCGAGCTCCGATTTGAGTGTCGTTTCTTCCGATGCTCTTATGAAATCAAGATCTTCAACTTCACTTTAGGCATCAAATCCGAACTCTGGGTATAAATTTATGCTTTTGCCCTTTGACTTTTCTTCCTTTGTTCTTTTCCTTTCTTCCGGTTTGTTTCTCTCTTTTCTTGCACTAAATTCCTGTAAAATCCATTAGAAATACACGAAACTCGGGGTACTTGTTAGAAATAGTCAATGGCAATAATATGGAATAAAAATGATTCAATTACCTTGTTGGAGATATCAAAATCAATAACTTAAGGGGCTAAATTCAGAAGAATTTATGTTTGGTCAAATCCCCCTAACTTAGGACTTTGCACGTCCCGGGCAATGTAAATGATGCTACCCAAAGTTCTATTTTTTTGCGAATTCCTTTAAAATTCCACTTTCGCGGCATGCGATTTCATTGAGCATATGCAACAAGCCTTTAAGCCCCTAGGTTACCCTAGTAGGACGAGTTTTGTCTCGTGAGGGTTTGCAGTGAATACACCCACAAAATTCTTTATTGACTCAAATAAATATCAAAATACTTAAAAATTGTACAATTGAAACTTTTCGAAAAATAATCACTATAAATTCATATTCAAATGTCTCAAACCATAGTGTGTGTGTGCAAATCCAGAAATTAAACCTCAAATTTCCACCGATTGAGCATTACGTTACTTTCCGAAAATTCGTTTTGATTCAAATTCTTACGGATGCACTCACAAACGAATCACTCGGATTGTGGCTATTTTTTCTCGGTATGCATGATATAAAGAGTAAATATAATGGACACAAATTCATGCATACAAAATTGAAAAGAAGAAAATATATGGTGAAAAGATTTCATCATCGGAGTACGGTTATAAGGAAACGGGAACATCGCTTCTTAATCACACCATTTAATCTCTCATATTATCTTTTCATGTCTTAGCTCTCCATGCGGTAATTAATTTCGCCATTCGGACTCAGTTAGGACTTTATCGGGTTATAAGGTGTAAAGGGAAAAAATGAGAATGATCGGAATTGGAAAATTTCCTATGACGTCCATTAGTGCTTTTTCGGGCATTTGCTCATTTTTCTCTTTCTTTTTCTATTTTCATTTTTTCTCTTTTTTTTTCTTGCTATTTTTCTTTTGAGAATTTTTTTCTGTTTTTCTCTTGCCCCTTTTTATTGCACCATTTGAACTTACTTGATGAATTTTCTCAATTTTCACAATTCCGGGCTATTTGGGTTTTTCGGGATATCAAACGAAAAGGAAAAAATTTATTACGCTCAAATTGGTTTGCAAAGGGATAATTTTTTTCACACTTTTATCATGGCTAATATTTTTGGATTAAACAAAAGAAGGCCTACT
This sequence comes from Sambucus nigra, assembly GCA_949130495.1. Taxonomy (NCBI): domain Eukaryota; kingdom Viridiplantae; phylum Streptophyta; class Magnoliopsida; order Dipsacales; family Adoxaceae; genus Sambucus; species Sambucus nigra. Next base: position 185,186,408 of record OX422216.1, read on the forward strand.
TCATTGTCCAAATTTCTAATCACATTACCATATGCATCTCGAGATTAATTAAGTTTAGAGATATATTTAGCACGAATTTCGAGATAACATTTCACACATTTCCCATAACTGATCAAAATAAAGGATTGAAATCATCAACGACTTATTAAAACGCTGAAAAGAACTTTGAGTTAATCATAAACTCAGATTGATTTAAAAACTCATAAAACATTGAAAGGCTCGAAATCTCACCGGTTTTATTAATGTCCACACTTATTCGTAAGTCGTCAATTTTTTTTCAATTTCCATCTTCGGTCAATTTTGGCTTAGTGCAATTGAGATTTAACAATTTGTGACTTTAAATAGAATAAAGGTGATATTTTTGAAAATTTTAAATTCCATTTTTTTATTTATTTTAAAGAATTTTTTTTAATTATTTTATATATATATATATATATATATATATGCGAAGTTTTATGAATACGCACTTATCATCCCCCCTAACTTAGTGATTTGCATTGTCCTCAATCAAATGGACGAGAGAGTGAAATATGACGAAATAATGAGTGCGATAAATAAAACAAGCAACTACCATACTAAAACTGTATATTACAACACAACTGTGGAAGTAAAGGATAACTAACATAAGTAATATAACATAACTGCAGGATCGGGGCTGCCTAAGGGGCGGGTGGGGGGCGGGAAGATCCGGGAGCAGCAGGGTCATATGGATTATAGTAATATGGAGGAAGGGGGCCTCGGGAACCGACTGGAGACGGTACAAATCAGCCTGCATACGCAAGACCAAACTCATGTCCCTCTCGTAAGATGTCATAAACCCGTCCAAATGCGTCTCAAGAGAAACAACGCGCTTAGTCAAACATGTACCAACCGGAACATAATCCAGATCGGCTGTTTCATTATATTCTTCCTCCTCGCCTTCTTCCATCTCAACATCTTCGTCAGCAACGTCCTCTTATTCATCACCCTCCTCCTCACTTGAGGTATCTCGGTCCTCTCGCCGCACACGGATCAGCTGGATTTGCTTTTCACTTCGAGTGCGGGATTCTTGTCCAAGAGGCTTGGGAAAGTTGATAAGATCTTGCGGGGGAACGATACCGACATCCTTAAGAAAGGAGGTAATGAGGCGACCATAAGGAAGAGGGGTCCTACCCTTTTTGTCCAGCACCGCAAAGATGATATAATTGATAACAGTTGCATGGTCAAACAAATGATACATCATAGTAGCTTGACGCGGGTGCATCGCCGAATCATTTGAGGTTTGTAAAATGTTGGCACAAACGATGTGAAAAGTGATGCGTGCCTTGTCGGGTAACCGACCAACAAGAAAAGTTTCGGTAGTCCAAACTGCTCTCGACGCGATTCAAGAGATGCAAACAGCTTTGGACAGAACTGGATCAGGACTTGGATAAGTAAATTGGGCTGGAGTGACCACACCTTTAGACTCGAGTTTCTGGGCCAGAATTTCAAGCGACAACAGAATCGGTGTGGAATCCACAAAAGCTTGATATTCGAAATCGTTGGTACGGACGAGCGAACCGTAAAACTGATGAACTTCATCCTCCCATACAGCTTCGTATGGCTCATTGAAAAATCTGCACCAGCCTCGGGACATGAACATGCCTATGACAGAATTGGGCAGCTGATCCCAAAGCACTTGACATTCAATGTGGATTTTGCGCGTTGGACTGAAAAAATGACGGCACCAATTTGCCTCACGGCAGGAACAATATTCGCCATTGCAATCAGGTAGGACTTCGATGGAATTATATTTCTGGGGAGCATCCATGGGTATGGAAGTATTAGACAGAAAGTGAGAGAGAAGAGAAGAGGTGGAAATGTGAAGAGAATGGGGTGGGGTATGTGGGTATTTATAGTTGGGGTGATGGAAAAGGGGGGAATGGATGGGGGAAAAATAGAGTTGACAAAATTTTTGGGAAGAGAAAGGGATTAGGGGAATGAATGACGTTTGGATTGAAGAGGTTTTGACCCCGGCAACGACGCCATTTTAATCGAGTGGAAAAACCGAGTGTCCGTGTAATGCGCTAGTCGTTGTTATCGGCTTCCAACCTCAATACATAAAAACTAAACTTGTAACTACACTCTTAAGGAGTATAGTAGCGAGTCTGGGTATCGAATCCACAGGGAATTAGGACGTACGAACGTGACGACAAAGGTAAGGTAGTTTAATCCTAAAGTTGATGTTAAAATAAAATAAAAGAAAAAGATGATTGATGGGTTTAAATTTCCAATTGGTGATGAAATAAAATGTGCACAAAAACACTAAGAATGGTAAAGAAAGTATATTTGAAAATGAGAGAAAATAGGGTGGGGTACAATCCCTCAAACCTTAGTAAATTACCGTATAGAATACTAGAATTGTAAATTGAAATTTTTTACTAAATCCAATCTTTCTAGATCCTAAGCATTAAATATTTGAGGGATCTATCCCGCATCATATGAAATCAAAGGTACATACAAAGTGGCGAATGGACAATTTCACTTGCATAGCGTTCTTAAACATCCCAAGTACCTAGGGCAAGAGAGATTAAAAGATTGGCTATGTTCGTATAATTTCCATACACGATTCAGTCAATATTTAATTTACCCTATATTTTCTACATGGGTAATTCACCTCGGAATGAATTCATGTACCCCAACCCTTGAGAATTTAGCTGGACATGATTTTTCTAGAAAACAAATTCATACCAATACATGGAATTATGGATCTAGCAAACATTGGTAATAAATTGCAAAACAATCAAGAGTTGAATTGAAAAGAAAGAATAACTAAGAGAATGGAAATTTTATACTCGTAGTCAGCAACAGGAAAATCAAATGACTTGAATCCAGAAAACTTCTTCTTAATCAGCCTTACAAACTAGGGTTTATGAAAACTTCTAAAAAGATTTCCTAACCTCTGAATTTCTCTCTCTAATTTGACTCCCCAGGAATGAGGTAGGGCTTGGTCTTTTATAGCACCAACAAGCACGAATTTGACAGCTAAAATCGCTTGTTGCGCAAGATTCTACCAGCTATGCACATCTTGATCTTCATAATTAATGCCAAGATTTCGCAAACCCGGACCGGTCCGGATCCCCTCGGATCTGTTCGTTTTTTATTCTACCAGATCGGTCCAGACTCCACCGGATCGGTTCTGCTATCATCGGCTTGGCATCAATCCGGGGTCTACTGGAATTGTGACATTTCGGATCGGTCCGAAATCTACCGGATCGATCCGATTATCCTCCATGTTGACTTTTTCCTTTCATCTTTGACTGGCCATAACTTTTGATCTCGAGCTCCAATTTGAGTGTCGTTTCTTCCGATGCTCTTATGAAATCAAGATCTTCAACTTCCCTTTAGGCGTCACATCCGAACTCTGGGTATAAATTTACGCTTTTGCCCTTTGACTTTTCTTCCTTTGTTCTTTTCCTTTTTCCGGTTTGTTTCTCTCTTTTCTTGCACTAAATTCCTGTAAAATCCATCAGAAATACATGAAACTCGGGGTACTTGTTAGAAATAGTCAATGGCAATGATATGGAATAAAAATGATTCAATTACCTTGTTCGAGATATCAAAATCAATAACTTAAGGGGCTAAATTCAGAAGAATTTATGCTTGGTCAGTCACTTTATTTTCACTTTAGTATTTTATTTCATTACTTCATACACTTTAATTCCGAACCTTTATTATTAGTATTTACACATACTTTATTTTCATAAAAAAACCAAAATAAGAAAAAGAGGGATCACTTGTAAATTCCAAATGGGAAATTTCCATCACATTTTCTCACACTAAAACACCTTTTTCTACACTCATACATATAAGCAAAGTCTCCGGTTGGATTTTTGGGTTAAACCCCACCTCGTGCTGTTTTCTAACTATTTGGACTTTGATGCCCCCGGGCTACGTAGGGGTCTTAGATAAATCCCTAGACTCAGGACCTCCCATATACATTTGTTACAGTGTTCTTATTATATATTCTTAATATATTTTATATGCTTTCTTGCTTATGTCTTATCCGATATACGAATTCGTTGTTTTATAACGACTTGTGAATCGACAAACAATTACATAATACTTTGAAATACTATTTTGAGAACACTCCTAAGGATAACCTCAATCGGTCTTTATCTATGGCGCGAGTTGAGAGATTTCATTCTTCATTTGTATTATGTTTATAAGCACACACAACACGGATTTTAACAGCAGAAGATTAACACATGACCATGAGAGATCGAAAGGGAGGGATGGGTGCCTAATACCTTCCCATTTCATAACTTAGTCCTCAGATCTTTGAACTGCTTGGTTTCACATGCATTAGTATTCTCCTTGATGCTATTCTCTCGAGGCAAAAATATTTCTTTTGCCTATTTTGTGTAAAATAAGCTAATGACTCTGTCACTACCTATCACCCCACATTGACGACGAACGAGTGTACCAAGAAAGGAAATAATCTCAGACGTACAGTGAAAGGTAATGAAAGGGGGAAGGAAGAGGATCCTCCTCAGAAGACCCGCTGACCCTGACCTCGAAATGACTATAACTTTGATCCTAAATCCTTCTTTTTAGTGAGATAGCTCAAGTGAATGGCTGGTCTATTCAAGCTTAATATCGATGGAGCTTAAAATACGAATCCAGGGATTTTTGGCTTAAGGGGTATCATTAGAGATCATAAAGGATGCGTAGTTCAAGCCTTTTCATCTTTTGAAGGAGTCAACACTAATAATAGAGCTGAATCTTTGGCACTATTAAGGGGCATTAATATGTGTGTATCTCCTAATATCAATCACATAATTAGGGAATCTGATTCTAAATTTGTGATTGATTTTCGTAATGGAAACATTACAAATCCTCCTTGGACCCTAATTGATATCATTAAGAAGATTTGTACCTTTAATATATCAGTTGCATACTATTATTTCTTGAGAGAAGCCAATTATGTTATTGATAGTCTTACCAATAATGGGATCAATTCTCAATCCCTCTCATATTTTACTCAATTGAAGGACCATCCTATATCTTCAAGACGTTTTTATAACCTATACAAACAAGATTTTTCTTCAATTATAATTTCTAAATAGGAGAGGCCTTTTATTTTCTTGTATTTGGTTATATGGTTTCTTATACAACCATCATTATCCTTATAAAGGTCACCTTGGTAGCGTTATTCTACCTAATAACATTTATATAATAAGGGGATCTCCCCACATTGTTAAAAAAAAGTGCAATCACAATGTCTGTCTCTTTCTTCTTTAATTTTGGCGACTTCACCACATGCCACATACTAGGGTCCACATGTTAGGGATTGTTAGGTCTCCTAAGAATATTATTAAATTGCAGAGCCACCTTTGAGTCTTGACCAATGAACCAATCAGGAACTCATTTCACCATTAGTTCTAATTTTGTGTTTTCATCAGCCTCGAAGCTCCTAAATACCGACGAGCTTTAGCTTCATTGAAATCAGGCATGATGTATTAATGGTTCCTTGATATTTTAAAACCTCCTTAAGGGTAGTTGAGACCACAAAATGGCTGCATTTTTCCAAAAATATTCCCTTGGAGTTCCTCTTGGCCATGAAATACTTGGGCTTTAGCTGCATAACCACTATTCACTTTCTTTTTAACCTTCTATTGCTTATGTGTTTCATTACCTTTTGGTATGGATCCTCAACTTTTTTAGACTTTGAAGCTTTGCACTTAACTTTTGCTTCATCTTAAATTCAACACGCCATTTATGTTAAGCAAATGAATTGATTGCATAATTGTTCTAACTTCTTAAGGTTGGGAAACGGGTCTTCATCAACCCCTATGTTGTTTTCCTCTTTCCCATGAAACTTGAATTTTCCTCTTCTGATAAACTCTCGAATCCTTTCATAAAAAACGTAACACACACTAGTTGAATAGGAGAAGACATTGTACCATTTATAATAATTTTTACCTTTAACTTCATTTGGTGATTTTGCATCATTAAGCACTTTTAACATTTTGACTTTTAAGAGACAATGAAATGTTTCTTTTGCTAAAAAAATGTCAAATGAATATTTTTAATCATCCCCTTTGATTTTGGGATAAAAGATTCTATTGTTGTGCTCTTTCGAACCAATGGTTAACAAACTATAGTTTCAGTTCCTATAATCTCAGCAACATCCATGTCTAGATTTGGATCTTTGCAGTATCTTTTGAAAGAAGAGGTGTTTATTTCATGTTTTTCTTGTAAATTAGCCTCATGTATAGATACTTTAGTAGTTAGTTTCACCAAATCTCTGAATTCAGTTGCATCAAAATTATTTCGAAGCCTAATTTCTAGCTAAGTTTGGGCTAATTTGACACATTCAGACTCAACTAGGACTATTTTATACTTTTTTTGAGCCCTTTTGAACATATTTATAAAAGCAATTGCTTTTTCATCTAACTATTAACTTAGACTAATCAAGTCAGTCATGGATATTTCTGGTTCAGTCTGGAAAATTTGTGCATGGAACGTATTTTCCATTTACTGACAAGTTTGGAATGTGTTTGAAAGTAAACTAATGAACCGAGAAAAAGCTACAACAGTAAGGGAACTAGAAAACAAACTCCGTTTAAGGTACTCATTTGTCATAACATCATCACATTAACTACGAACCTAGCAATGTATTCCATAGTGAACTGACTTCCATTTCTTAAAAAGAGAGAGAAGGTTGGGAATTTAAAACCCTCTAGCATTTTAATAATATTTATCCATTCAAGATATGACTTCATATACATTGGATTTTCTACACCTCGAGCCATCGGCCCAAAAATATTATGTATGAGATCATTAATTTCATTTGTCCCAACACCAGCAGGCAATTGGTTGTTTAATAGGGCAATAGCTCGGTTCATTATTGGATAGTTGCACCAATAGTGGTGAAAATTGGTTAGACACATTTTGTTGTGTTTGAAAAGTTGATGGTTGCGATACTTGATGAATTTTATTGCCAAGCCTCATGCGTTCCCCAACCCACTGAGTTGTTGTTCGAACTAAGGATTGTTAAGTATCGCATAAGTCAAAGTGTCTGGGAAGCATAAGTTGGTCTCATTTTAATATAGCCTAGTCATCCCTACCTCTGAGAGGGGTGTTATCCCTATTGGGTTATTGTAACCCAACTGTTAGTAAGTGTTGGATGTTCCCAAACACCCCAGTGGGTTGTTAACACCTAGACCAGTGGCGTTAGTGTAAGTTTGCATCCTTAGGTTATTTCAAAAGTTTTTTTTAACATTTATTAGGCATATAGTTTACATGATGATATATATTGGGTTGAGTAGTTGTATTTACACTGATTGTTTTGCATGACCTTGACCATTGGACACTGCAATTATGGGTGGGGAAAACCTTCTAGTCACTGTCATGATTCATGTATTGATATTTTTCATTATGTTCCCAAGATGATCAAGAATCGGGTTTAATTGGATTATTAGTTGATCTTAAGAATTTGAGGATATACGAACAATAGATGCTATGTGAATATCATAGGCCCTTAGAGCCGTTGTTACATTCAATTCTAGGTTATGAGCAATTAGCCTCAAGTCTTGGGTCGTTTCGACCATTGTTTTCTTTGTGGTGGTATTACGTTGGTTAGTTGAGGTAATTTTACAAACATTTCCTGGAACATCATCGCTTCGTCTAATTAAACACTTGAGTCCCACTGGGAATGCCAAGAATATGTTTATGGTTTTCACTTGGCTTTAATTATGTAGTTTGGTTAATTACGAGCGTGCCAATCAAAGTTATGGTCTTTCCAACTAATTAATTATCTCAGCCTTGTGATAATTACGTAATTTTGTACCGTTCATTGCTTTAATTAAGAAGGCTTGTAGTTCCCTTAGGGAATACTTTGACGTGTGTGATAAATTGATATGATTAACTAGAATTAAAGTAGAAAAAGTAATTGTCATAAACTAAAATTTAAATTGGCATAAACTAAAATTTAAGTAATGATTCGAAATTAAAGAAAGAAAATTATATATAAGACAAGATTACACTACTAAAAGTTAAACAAATCAAATGCAAAGGCAATGAAAATTTTAATAAACCGTAAAGAAAGTTAGAATATACCCTACAAACTACTTCAAATGAAAGAAATCTATATATAAATGAAAAAAAGGAAATAACAGGAAAAAGAAGATAGAACGAGTAAATGTAGTTTTTTGAGTGAGTCCTTTATTCCTTTGCCCTCTAGCTTCTTATTTATATAATTACTTGCCATGCATTTGTTACGTAACTGCTGGGTGCATACCCAATTAAATTTTCCTGCCTAGGCACTTAAGTGTCCATATAACCTTCACTTAGTGCTTAATACCATATCCAAAGCCTTGATAGGTATCAAGAGTTTGAGCTTCCTTTTGCATTAAACCCGCGCATTATACTCGGTAAACTCTCATTGGATGATAATTATATGGTGTAAATAATACTTAACTCGTTGAATCATATTATATGCTATCTAACTTTGCAAATAAGTTCTCTCTATTTGAATAATTTTGGAATAATTATATTACACTGAAATTTTAATTATCTAATGGAATTGATTACTATTAAAGGAAAAAGAAAATAAATTATAAAGGCAAATTTGGGATTTTCATATCATTGTTGGGATGCTAACTTAATTATATGACGTGGGTCTATAGTACAATCCATATACCAAGTGGCAAGCCCATAATTCCAACATTAATTGTCATACGTCTACTTCGTTTACCTACATATATGGGTGTAGGGAAGTGTTATAAGCTTCGTTAACAATCCTAAGGGTTATACAGGGATGAGATAATTCGATATTCACCTTTTGTGATGGGAGGGATAAAGAAAATTATATTTCTTTTTATGGATCATATCTACAATATTTAAGGTGTTTTTTTTCTCACATCTAAATGAGGATTGGAGGTGGTGAATCATCACAACATCTCCTTCCTTAATTATGTCTCCTATATTGGATAACCTATAAGATTTGTAAAGGTAGGGTGATCTAAACCCTATATTTAGTTTGCGTTATTTTTTTTATTAAGGAATATGATGAATCAAATTTCTTAAGGCGTAATTTTTTAATTATCAATCCCCATCAATTGGTATCAGAGCCCCGATTAAGGAATCATCATGTTATAGAAGATACATGTTGTCCATTATGAAATCTTACTTTTTCATGTTGTAAGTATATACATGTTTGTATATGATATCGAACTAACAAGACTTTTGTAGGGATTTAATAATTATATCACTTCCTTCATGGTTTCATGAATGCTCTTTTTTGAGAATGGATATCACGATGGTTTATTTGTAGTTATTTTTCTTCAATTTGATTGTAGAATTTAATTATAAGAAAATAATTTATTCAGAGTAGTTTGTGAGGATATATAATAGTTTTTACTAGTTAGAATCATTTCTCTTTATGGGGTTTGATCCTTGTAAGAGTTCCGTGGAGTTTGATGACATTCTACTCAAGTTTGGAGGCTTTTTGAATTCTTTTTTTCAAATCCAACAAAAGGTAAAAAAATAGTTTGAGGAATTTGGAACGTGATAAATCAAGTCTAGGAAGGTTGATCGATCGGGTACGAGATTTATCGAGTTTGGTGACCTTAATTGATATGTCCTTGCTATTAGGCCTAAGTGTTATTTTGGTGTTGGTTTTTTATTTCCTCAGGTTTTTCATTATGATCATTTCGAAACGTGAAAAAGAGTATCTCTAAAGGCTCAAATTGTGAAGAAGTCTACATTGAATGGAATTTTTGTTCTTGAAAAGTTTTACTTGAAGAGGAACTCTAGGCCATGATGGAAAAGGGGTTTATTTTATGTTTTGATTTATAATTGGATTTATTTATGTTTTATTATATATATACCATTTCTACTCATGTTGATAATTATTTATGCTAATTAATCCGTTAATTAGGATCCCATGTTATTATGGACAATGTTGATTAATTTTGAGTCTGACCTACGACACGTTTTTTTGGAAAATAAAAAATTATTCTTCGAATTAAACCATGTAAATAATTTATGGTACAAATTAAATTTTGCTCTCCGTATTTTTATTTTTAAAAATTAAAATAGTGAAACTGGGTAATTTAATTCGTAAAAATGGATATTATTTTGATTTAATTCACAAAATTTGAATAAAATAATATTTTTATGTAATACCCTCAAAAAATTAGGATATTATCTTTTATCTCTCTAGTTTTTGTCATTGTGGTTGTTTGGTTTGTAGAGTTATTATAGCTGAATTGTTTGGGAGCTATCGATGGGTAGGTTGTGTTTTGATGTTGAGTTGTTGATGCCGTACTTTGTGTGTAATTTTGGCGGCTATTAATGTATTTAAATATGTTGATGAAACCAATTGTACTACACCTTTGATTTAGTAATGACATGTCCAATTGAATCATCTTATTGTCATTTATATGTTTTTTGTATATATATATATATATATAGTGTGTGTGTGTGGGGGGGGGGGGGGGTACCCCTTTTGTTGACCAGGCCCATAAAAGTAGCCGAACAAGCCCAAATGAATAATAAAAGGCGTCCAACCCAAATTATGAGTCCTCAATGACGGTTAGAGTAAAAGGATATGACCGAGTCCATCCCCAATATATATATATATATATATATATATATATATATATATATATATATATATATATATATATATATATATATATATAGTGGGGGGGTACCCCTTTTGTTGACCAGGCCCATAAAAGTAGCCGAACAAGCCCAAATGAATAATAAAAGGCGCCCAACCCAAATTATGAGTCCTCAATGACGGTTAGAGTAAAAGGATATGACCGAGTCCATCCCCAAAAATCTCGGATAAGATATTCAAGGGATACTGGGTTAAACGTGTTGGTTACCAACACTATTTCTCTCTCAACTGAATATATATTGTACCCCTGGCCCGGGGCATAGGGGCATGTAGTAAAAATTATCTCGAGAGTTACTTAATAACAAATACAGTAGACCTCTTTGTGTACGTAGGCAAGTTGCCAAACCACATAAATTCTTGTGTTATGATTGCGATTATTTGTTGTTCCTATTTTCTTGGCGATTTTTTATTTCATTATCATTTGTGTCGTGATTTTCGTCACCACAATTAGCGCCGTCTGTGGGAAGCGATTGTTATTCCTAGGAAACCTTCATTAAAAAGAACTAGAGATGTCCCATCACTGCAGTAACATCCTTCAAGAAGGAGACATTCAGTAGTAGCCTAACCCTCCAAGGGTAAGGTCTGAAATTCATTATTTAAACCCAAGACTTCTCCAGGAGAGGCAAGTCTCCAAAGAAAGCCAGGGGCCACCCAGTTCCATGAAGATCTCTAGGTCGATAGACACCTATGAGGCCAGGCTCCATGAGCACGAGGAGGATACCCGCCAGCAACAAGATGAAAATGCTCGCCTTAAGAGGCACCTGGAAAGGATGGAGAGAGAACTACATCGAAGCATAAGGCGATGCCAGAACAGGACTTCTAGCCCTCAAGCAAGCAAGTATCGCAACCGATGAAGGAGATTGAGGTGTGGGTCAGAAAGAATTGAAAAGCACAGGTCAGATGATGACCATTTCAATGATCACAACCAGCTTTCCGTTACAGGAGTCCTAGTCGACATAACGATGACATACAAAGTTTGGTCCGGAGGGAGATGGACCAGCAACTAACTCATCGCAGCGCCAAATTTATGAGAGAGCTAGCCATGCGAGCTCTAAAACCCCAGATAAAGTCCCCTTTTTCAAGGGCAATAGTAGAAGAAGAGGCTCCGAAATTTTTTACGATTCCCAGGTTCAATATTTACGATGGGAAGATTGATCCCATTAGTCATGTCAGATAATACCGACAAGTTATGACTCTATGGAGTCACAATGATGTGCTCATGTGTCGAATCTTCCCCTCAAGCTTGCATGATGTGGACAAAAAGTGGTTTGAGAAGATACCTCATAGGTCCATCCAAAATTTCAAATCCTTGGTTGGCCATGGCATTCTATATGTATTAGTTATCTCAAATGTATTATGTTATATGCACCTTCTACAAGTTATAGGCTCCACTTTGTTATGAGTATAATAGAATTCTTGGATTACAGTGAGTTACCTAACTTATTTCAATCGAAGGATCTTTTTAACTAACCTCTTATGATTACAACACAGTGGTTAGGACTATCCTAGATTACATTGTTCAAATCATAACTAACAGGGTCAATAGGTAATAACCCTCCTAAAGGCTTTGTTCGAAAACACAATTGGCTCCTTAGGGTGCTCTGACAACAAATAAAGACCTATAGGGGATCCTTAGTTAATATGAATAACTTAGGTTGGTCACTAACGTAGTGTGGCTATAAAATCCAGCTCGGGTGGATCTTCGATCAATCAGGTGTATTCTCGCCATTGCCCTATTTAGGCCTAAGGTAGTGTGACGACTCGACCTAAAAGGTAAAGTGGGCGGAATGGTATGGCTAAGGCATACTGGATTGTGGGAATACTTAATTGAAATTAAACTTTAAATAACATTTAGCCGATAGGAGTGCCCAAAATGACTAGAGTTTATCAGTAAGTCAAAAGCAAGCAACATATGTTTAGTTGGCCTATGACCAAAACCAAAATATTTGATTTCTTACTAAGAATTACATAGTTACATGTACAATGGAAATGAAATAAATCAATCCTAAGAGGATCCAGGTCAATAGGCAAGGTAGTCCGCTACTCGAGCTCTCCAACCATCACCAGAGTAAGGGAAAGCTCTCCACAACCTCTTCCAAGCTCGACTCTAGCAATTGTCTTGAAATAACATCTATAGGGATCCATTGATCATCCCTTCGATGGGATTTGGCTCCAATATTGGGGGAGAGATCTCATGCCTATACCATAGAGGAGAGTTCTTGAAGACCATCAGCTCCCTAAGGGCACTTAGCCAAGCTTTAATAAAGGCCAACTCCTCCTTTTCTTTCATCTTAGTGGGGGAATCTATCCAGCCTTGATCATAGCCGTCAACCCACACTTATTGAGGACCCTTTAGGAATAAATGTCACAGACTTGTAACACTCTTTGTAGTCGGTAATAATTATGTATGCTCGCCGAACGTCCCTTTTAAGCTTGATAATTTCCCATCTGGGAACTGACATCATCTCTTTTAGCTCACCGCGTGGATGGCGAAGAGGAACCTTGAAGAACTTAGGAGCACTAATTGGAGAGTTTTCCTTAAGACGTGCAATTTCCCTCCTTAAGGCATCATTTTACAAACTACAAAATGTCCCCAACCTGATTGATCTCTGATGCATACAACATCTTAGCCTTTAGGGCATCAATCTCTTCTTGAACAGTGGCACCATCCTCCTCCATCTCTTTAAGCCTATCCTTTAACTTGATGACTACTTCAGACTAATCTTAATAGTCCTGGTTCCTTGACCAAAGGGATTTACAAATCTTGACAAATGCTCGGCGAACTTGGTCTCTTATATTCGATCCGAGGATTTGGCCTAAGCGACAGGTGGCAGGAAAGTAATCATCAAGATAGAAAAACTATAAGACACAGATCACAAATGATAGGTATATCAGTGAATGCAAAAATATAATTCCTTTATTTCATTGAAAACTCGCACTAGCCAGGTACAGGTACATGAAATGACAAAAAAGAATAAAAAATACACAGATAATGGAAAAAAGCCTAGAACTCTATTGGGCGACCTCAACTTGCTTGGTAGGGGCTAATTATTTCCCCTTGTTGGCAACATCCTCACTCGTTTCAGTCCCAGGTGCACCTCCCTTGCTCGGGGTAAGATTCACTCTCTGGTCGCCAACAGGGACATCAGTAGCAAGAGCAGCAGGCTCCACAGTAGTTCGAGAAGTAGGGACTTATTCATCAATGATCGACTTGGGACCAGGATTATGCTCACCGAATAGATATGAGTCAGAATTAACTAAAGCTCGATCCCAGCCTTTCTTAAAGTTTGCTCGACCGATGTAGTCGATTTTATTTTCGGCATCTTTATAGGCTGCCTCCCATCCCTCATTGTAGCCAGTCTCTCTAACAGTGGCCACCTTTGTCTCCAGGCTATTCACCTTCTCATCAAGATGTTTATTTTTATCTATGATGGCTAGTTTGGTTACCAAGACCATCTCGTAGGAGTCACAGAGTTCCTTCAGCTCCTTGGCCACCCCAACCCTCTCCTTGGCAAAAGAAACCTCAACCTCTGTGAGAGCCTTCTCAGAGGACTTCTGGGCCTCCTGGGTAGTCTTCTGTGTTTCCTTAAGCTCAGAGTTACTACTCTCCAGCTCATTGCGTCTGTGCCTGAGGACGGTGTAGTCAAACAAAAAATATAGGAAGAAATAAACGTGAGTCAAAGAGTACGAAAAAATTACAAGAGATAGAGAAAAAGAGGAAATGGGCTTCCCAAATTAAGCCCGTGATCTGCCTTCAAGGCTAACTGGTCTTGTCCCATCTTTGAAGATCGGTCATGGTCCGTCTTCATCACTTCTCTCTTGAGCATTATGAGAGAGAGCTGAGGGGCAAGAGTCGTAGAGGCCCCCTCAGCTGGGAAAACTACAGGCACAAGAGAAGCCTGTGCTTTCTTCATCCTCTCTTATCCTCTCCTCTTCTTCTTTCTTATTCTTCTTATTCTTCTTCTTTTTCTTCTTCTTCTTCTTCTTCTTCTTCTTCTTCTTCTCTTCTCTTCTCTCTCTCTCTCTCTCTCTCTCTCTCTCTCTCTCTCTCTCATCTTTTTATTTCTAGCTCTTTTTCATGAGCTGCAGTCTAGGAACCACTAGTCATATCCTCAAACCTTGGCTTCTGGATCTTTATCCTGTTGGAAAATAGGACATCATCAGCAGCAGTATTATGATCAGGTTCTTTCTTTTAAGGGGAGCCATATCTTCCTCGCTAGAACTTTTCGACCTGGAATCTCCTGAGCTAGAACCTTCCTTGCTGGACCTCTTTCCACCAGACTCTTCCTCATTGGATCCTGCCTCACCACTACCACCTCTATTACTTACAACAACAACAATATCTGAGTTGCTCTCCTCCTCTTCGTCTAGCTCAATGGGTTCGAGAGAACCTTATTACTTTTCTTCTTCCTATGAGATATTAAGATGAGGAATGGAGTCAACTGGATGGACAATGAATTTGGTGGTAGTGTTCTTATATTCTAACAAGAAGGTAGCCGACCTCGGATGAATAGAGTCCTTTATGTTCTAAGCTTTAATTAACTCAGCAGCACGGATCTCGTGGAGAGCAGGCTCTTGATTTTTGGACTTCACTGAAAAAGAGAAGAAAATATTGGAGGAAGAACACATTAGAGAAATAATAAAAAAACATCAAGATTGGACAACAACATATTAATTCCTCCCCATACGTAGGGATCTGAGGTCCACTGTACCTTTATCCCCTACCTAGGGAGGGAATTGCCAATTCCTAGTAATAAATTCCTCAGACCAGTAGTCCTTATGGGAATCTGGTAGGTTCACTACCAAGACCCTATGTTGACTCCTCGCTCTCAAATAACGAAGACCAGAGCTTGTGTCAAAAAAGGTATAGCAGGAGAAAATTTCAACCAAACCTGAATTAGTGCCATAGAGTTGGTTTATTCTATAAATGCCATTTACAATTTTTTAGACATTTGGAGAACACTGAGTTGGAACTATATCGAAATATTGAAAGAAGTAGAAGAACATATAATTAGAGGGAAAGGTTAAACCCTCCTGAGATAACAAAAGAACATGAATCCAGTGGCCATCCACAACGTCCCAGAATGTTATGAGGAACAGGGGCACACTCAATATTCGCCCAATTGAGGATATTGTAGCAATTTCTGAATTCAGTTAAAGACTTGTTATCTATTTTTGCCATGAACAAACCCTAACTATAGTACAAAGGAAAGAAATGAAGAAAGAGAAAAGGATTGAGGAGTTAAGAAGTAATGACCTAGGTTAAGATGATGAGAAATCACAAGCGAATGAGGACGAGGAGAAGAAAATATCTTTTGAACGACTAAGAACAAGCTTCAAATTAAGAGGAAACTTCAAAGCAAAAGATGTTTTGGAAGTGAGAGAAAGCAAGAAGTTAAAGTGATGAAGTGAATCGTCCAACACTTCGGTTTAAACCCCTCAATGATAGTGCACGATAGTCGAAGAAGATTTTCCACCTAAATTTATTGCAAAATGGTGATTCATGGCCTATCAATTCTTAAAATAATAACAATGCCATTAGAGGAAGACAAGAGACGTTATTTAAAATTTATGAGCCCAAATTATGGCCCCAAATTTTTGGGGGCAATTGTGGGTACCCCTTTTGTCGACTAGGCCCAAGTGAATAATAAAAGTCACCTGGCCCAAATTATGAGTCTCGAATGACGGTTAAAGTAAAAGGATATGAGCGAATCCATCCCCAAAAATCTCGAATGAAATATTCAAGGGATAATGGGTTAAACGTGTTGGTTACCAACACTCTTTCTCTCCCAACTGAATATATATTGTACCCCTGGCCCGGGGCATGAAGGAAAAACTATCTCGAGAGTTACTTAATAAGAAAAATAAAAGACTTCTCCGTGGACGTAGGCAAGTTGCCAAACCAAGTAAATTATTGTGTTGTGATTGCGATTGTTTGTTGTTCTTATTTTCTTGATGATTGTTTTGTTTCATTGTTATTTGTGTTGTGATTTTTGTCACCACAAAATATATATATATATATATATATATATATATATATATATATATATATATATATATTTTTTTTTTTTTTAATTTTGTGTTAGTATTAAGAAGTTTTGAAGGCTCGTCATTGTACTTATCAGGGACTGCTCATTTGAGGTGACACATTCCTTACCCTCTTTTACATAATGTAATTAATAACATGGAAAACAATGCATGTTTCAAGTTAGGGGTGTAATTTACTCATTTCAATTTTTTTGTGAATCGTATAAACATTTTAATATTAATTAAAAAAAAGTGAGGATCCTAAAGTTATCGGAAGAAATAAAAAAAGTCAAACTTCATGGTTATATCCATTTCTTATTATGGAACTTGAATTCTAATTTTGAAATTGCCCACACTGACCATTGTCCCAAATGTTCTCCCAAACTATTTTAATTATGTAAAGTCCATTCATTTCATAACCTTAGCCAAAACTTCGTTAGAATCCTATAAAGTCTTATATGATCCGAAGATGAATGCGACTTGAAAGTCAAAGTGATTGCGATAATCTGCTAGAGTACGTTTCACCTTCTTTAATGAATGGTATATATTAATAAAATGCATGTTGATTTTCATACATATGAATTGTACATCCAACCACGTTTGATATCTAATTCAACTAAATATGAATATGTATTAAAATTCGAAATCATAAATCTAATATCCATACATATGAATTATAACATGCATTTGACATCTAATTTAACTAAACATGAGTATTAGTAATGAAGCTAAATCATACATATAATATCCACACATATGAATTATAGGTTACGTTTGGCATCTAAATCAACATAAACATGAATATTAGAATCAACGGGAACAATCAAAACAACCCTCGTGGTGGAAAAATACATAGTATTTGGAAAAATCACAATTTTTGTCAAAAATAGAAAAATTGAGTTAGCATAACGAGAATTTAGAGAATTACTTTAGGATCTCAAAATAATTTGCGGAATTAAAATATCATTTTTTTGTCGTGAGATATTGATGTCAACATTATTACCGAAAATGACAATCACACAATTTTAAAGACCTAAATGATGTCAAAATGAAAAAGTAAGGTGGCTCACATTGTTTAGAATGAGTTTTTTTTTTATTTCGACGATTTGACTCGACCATGTAAGTTTTATAAAATTTCAAGCAAGTCTAAACTTTTCATCGCAACCAGTGAAAATTGGCGATAAACAAAAAAAGTCATAGAAAGCTTCAGGCATACATTTTGAGCAGATTTAATAACATAAAAAAAATATCGCAAAAAATCCCGAACACACAAAAGTAATTTAATATAGATTTCATTATAGGTAAATATTAATAAAAGAAAATTATTAGATCTTAAAATTTAACTCTAATGCCACATGTAAAACCATTCTAAAGAAGACCCGAATATTAATTAAGAACACATTAATTTGATTAAACTTTAGTATACAATTTTCCTTGATAAAAGGATTTTGGATCTTTATCCTTTTACAAAATATGCTTCAATGATAGAAAAAGGGACTTACCTTGAACCAATGCATTGATGAAGTTTTTTGTAGGAATCCTCTTGAATCGTCTTGATAATTGCTCCATTAATAATTACTCCAACATAACATTAATCACTTTAACAAAAAATAATAATAATTGTGAGTGAAAATTAATCACAATTAAATAGATTAAGAAAGCAATTAAAGAAGGAAAGTAAACAGATGTCAATCACACAACACAAGGTATACATGGTTCGACAAATTGCCTACGTCCATGGAAAGGTCACTATTTTTCAATTAAGTTCTCTCAAGTCTCGATTTAAATCCCCTTTCACCCTAGGGTGAGGCTTACATTTATAGTAGTTTCAAGTGGTAGAGTTGTACAAGGAATTCCCCCATCTTGTTAGTTACTTGTGTAGTATTCCTGAATATTTCCTTCGAGATTGTTGGTAACCGTTTGAGATTATCAAGGCTGACGTGATAAATATTCGTATTTATCCATGCGATAAATACAATCAGTAATCATCTCTAAGTACTTTAGGCCAGGAGTGTTAACATCCTACTGGGCTCGGTCCCTTAATTGGGCCTAGTTAATTATTTATGTCCCCACATTTGCCCCTAAAATCTTTGGAATGAGTCCCATCCATCTTAGAACTTGTTAGTAGATGTGAACTGACATGGCAACTTCGCAACTATATTGAGGTCTCAAGGGTACACTCAATTGACTAGAAGATGAAGTGCTAAAACCCACCTCGGGAGCCGTGTCTTCTGATTACACATGAGATATCAAACAAGATGTGTACACTCTCAAACCATCACTTTGACTTTGATCTTCTACATATCAAAATCTTCAGAGCTTCCTTTTTCATTCTCCTATTTATGTAGGTCTCCAACTTTACTCCTTCTGCTCTAAGTTTTCTTTTTCTTTCTAATGTCTGTCTTCAATATTGGTAGTTTTATTCCTCCAACCATGCCAACTATTCACGACAAAAGCATAGAGGAATTTAGAAAAACTTATTTTATTCCCTCATGGGTAGGAATCGACTATGCCCCCATGCCCAAAGATGTTAGAGACGTCGAAGGGGGGCATTGGATTCACAACTTGGTTGTGGTCCACGGAGGGTTAACATTCCCCTAAAATTCTTTGTTTTCAGAGTTTTTTTATTTGTTTGGGGGGGTCCCTACTCAGTGTGTCCACAATACTTGGCGAATAGTCAATAGGGTTAATCGAATAAATGAGCTCTATGGGACCACCTCGTGCATTTATGGTATTAGGGTTTTCTACTCTTGGTCTCGCACTTTTGAAGGCCTCTTTTATCTTAAGGCAAGGAAGGTTGAAAGGGTATTGGTCGTAAACCTCCCTGATTCCAATAAAAGATATTGGGATTAGGGTCTTATCGCAAGGAATTAACAACATCCATCGCTCCCTGAGAGCAAAGATTATGCAGTATTTTTGTGCCCTAACTGGGGGATGATCACATGGGTTAAAACCTAGTTCTTTGATTCGCTGATTGTTTTACTATTTGTTCTGTTACTGTTGATTTTGATTTTCTATTATCTTGTGAACAAGTTGCAAAAGGAATAGAGAGCCCTCCCTCAAATACATTAAGGTTATAGACCTCCTAAAATCTTGGAGGATTAAAGATAGTTTTCCCGACGGTGAACATCTCTGGTTGATGACCATTCTACTTGAATACACCAAGACCACCAGCAGCTTCGTTGCTTGCCTGGTGGATGATATACTTGATCTTCCTCTATCGAATGGGGAAACTTATTCTTCTTTCGATCCATTAGATGTTGGGTTAATTGAGATAGAGGAAGAGGAAGGTCCAATGGCTCCTATTAGTAAGAGAGTAGTGTTGGTTTTTTATGATAATGAAGATGATGATGTGATCCTCTCTGCCAGAGCCAAGTACCGACAGAAGGTAGAGGAAGAATCCTCAAAGTTTAGAACCCCAGTTTGGCTGTCAAAAAGAGAGAAGAGGAGGAAGGATGAGGAGAAAAATAAGGAAAAAGAGAAGAAGAGGGACATTACTACCCTTTCAAAAAAGGTAAATGTTCCCCCCCTGTCTAACTAATATCCTTAAGGCCCAACTTGTGGCCCACAATCCATTCTCTGCCCCCGATCTGCTGAGGGGGCAATGCTTGTGGGTGATCACGAGCGACTTAAGATACTGGGACCTAACTAGATCTCTCTTCGAGCATCTTAAACTCTGTCCCTAGTAAGAGTCTTCTTTTTATTTGTTGTACTAGTTCTGTTTGACTGCTATTTATTATTTCTTCTAACACTTGAACTTTTCTTTATTTTTCAGTTTGTGATAGAGTATACTAGTCTTTTAGATGGTCGCGCTGACTAGTCTGAGAAAAATAATGAACTAACTAAGGCCTTTTGAAAGTCATAGGAGGTCATGCTTAAGGACAAGGAGGCCCACGAGAAGGAGAAGAATACCATTACCAAAGCTATGACCCTTTTAAAGTATGAGAATAGCCTTATGAAAGTGGCGAACTCTAAGTTAACCAAGGAGGTGGAGAAGATCCATGCCCTTAAGGACACCAGCTTCGAGAAAGGCTGGAATGAGGCGTATACCGATGCCAAAACCAAGATCGCCTATTATCGGAAGGCGAGCTTCAAGAAAGGGTGGGATAAAGCCTTGGTGAAAACTAGATTCCCCTCTAAGTCTGAGCTATTTAGGAGGCACCGACTAGGTACCCTTCTTACTATTGACGAGGAGCCTCCTGCTAGTCATTCTTCCAACCAGGAGAATGAGGTGGCAACTAAAGAAAATGATGTGGCAATAAAGGGGAGAGAGATTGAGAAAGAAGAGCAGGTGAAGAAGTGAAGCCTATAGTCTTAGGGTTTTTTCTTCTTTTGCTCGCTTAATTTGCTCCTTTTCCTTTCCTTAGACTATAATGGCTCTACTTATCCTTTGTTTTGTTTAATGAAAATTGATAAGCACCCGAAACTGTACAATTTATACCCCGAATAGACGTACTTTAGTTGCTAATTCTCGACAATATGGGTCTTATGTGCTTAATTGCTCAATATGCAGGTTTAATTGCAGTTGCGGTATCAAAAACTATATTTCAGAGCAATTTGCAGTTAAAATGGAGCTAAATCCCTCCGCCGTAACCTTACCCGAGCCTAAACCGTCCCTAAACCTACCCCAAACCATGTGTGTGTTTTGTTTGTCCCTTTTAATTATTTTATAGATTTTTAGTGTGAGTCATTTTTATTATTAGAATTTATTTTAGATTTATTTAGTATTTTCTAGGTTTTATTTTATTTTATTAGTTTTTAGTTTTATTAGCATTAGTTTTTTTTGTTTTATTAGATTATTTTTTTAGGACTTTAGTTTTCATTTAGATTTTAAGTTTCTATTTCTTTTATTTTATTTTAGTTTTTATATAGCTTAGGATTTTATTTTTTTGTTTTATTCTTTTTAGTTTGTTTTATTTTTTGTTAGATTTTATTTTTTTAGTTTTAGTTTTATTTTTAATTTGAGTCTTTATTTTATTATTATAAGTAGGATTTTTATTTTAGATTTTTAATTTTATTAGTGTTAGTTATTTTCAAGGTGTCCAAATTAAACACACTCACACCCTAAATACCATATACTCAACACACCCAAATACACCCTCACCCATACCACACCCTCATCCTCACCATATTTCCCATACACCTCACACACACACAATCACCGCCATCCATCTTCTTCCCTAACAACTCACTCTCTCTCCTCTCTCCTCCATAACCAAACTACTCACCCTCTCTCACATCCATCATCATCCAAACACCACCCAACAAACCCTCATCTCTTTTCATTACCCCTAACCACTTAACCCACACACACCTCCAGCCCACCGCCACCGGTAATCCAGTGGCCTACCTACCTCCGCCGGCGAGCTGGATGCCGACCTGAGTCGCGTCCCCAGCAGCCCTCAACCTCCTCTCCCGCCTCCTGAGACCCCTTACGCACCCCATAACCTGGAGATCCCATCACCCCGGAACCCCCTGCCGTCGTCGGAGATCCCATGACCCCGAAAAACTGAACAGTCCAGTCCCGTCGGTGACTCCGTTCCCCACCGACCTCATCCTGAAACCGCCGACCCCATCGCAATCAACCTATCCAACCCGACCCTACCTTTCCAACCATTTTCCTCTTATGCCCCATACCCATTTATCCCACAAAGCTTCCCACGATTTTTCACCTGCATCCAACCAAATGCAAAACATAAAACCCATGTGCCATAAAACCCCTTTTAACCCTTTCTCCCAATTTTACTCCCAACTATCTAACTTTAAGTCATTTTCAAAAATACCCATAAATCATATCAGATTTTTATCCCCCAATTCCCTCACCCATATACCTTCCTTACCTCACACATTTATCATACACATGTGCACATCCATTACCCAATTTACCCCCATGTGCACACTCCCCATGCTCTTGCATCTTAATTCTTCCAACTATACCCCCATGCTCCATGTGCCTACTATAAATGAAGATGAAGACCCCATGGGAAAAAAGGAGCTTTTAGATAGGAATTTTTCGAAGAGAGAATTGTAGAGAAAAACACCATTTGTATATAGTTTTATTTTATTCTTTTTAGAGATTTGGTGAGAATTAATTGTGAGTAATTGAATTGTATGGAAGAGGATAGAGTTCAAATTGCCAAATGCAAGGAGACTTGTTGAAGATTTGTTCTCTTTCTCTACTCTTTTATTATATATGCCTTTGATTATTTGTTCATCATATTTAATATCATGTTAGGCTAATCCCCTTTTAAGGGGTGGGGTAAAACCCTTATTTGATGTTATTTTATTTTAATTAGTTTAATTACTTGAAAAGTCCCTTTGAATGTTAATTTTGATCCCTCATCGTTAGATTTACACCTCGAGAGAGGGTAAATGATTTTCGAGAGAAAATCGAAATTCTAGTTATAATACCCATTTTAGATTCGAACTAGAGATAGGGGTTTCTTAAATGGGGTATTATAACTTGAATTTCAACTCTAAATTTATTTTTATAAGATTTACATAAATTCTAATTGATCGATCCTAGCGGGTGATTAATTAAAAGGAGCGTAGATATATTTTTCTAGAGTTGTGGGGTGTTAAACTTAATTTTCTAAAAGATTACTATTATAATTACACTTGCAACGAGAGTTGGTTTGTAATTTTGATATTAATTTGGGAGAATTCAAATAATTGAATTAATTAATTAGAATAACTAAAATTTATGGTGTAATCCCACTCCTTGATTGTTCTCACAATTATTTACCTCACTTTATCTCTTATTTTTAGTGTTAGACTTTATTTTTCATTTTTGTCACTTTATAGTTTGTTATTTTCATCTCACATTTAGTTTAGTTTAGTTTAAATCATCACCTCACCCATTTGTTTTAATATTTGAAAAAGCTAAAAAAAAAGTAGAAAAAGTAAAAAGCCCAAAAAGAAAATAAAAGGTGAATTACAATTGAATTTGCCTCTAGATTACACCCTTGGAAGTGGATTGATACTCTTACTTACCTCTACACTTGAGAATGTTTTATTTTGTAGATATTTTAAGGTTTTGACTAACTTGGCTTTCAACAACGACATACGCAAAAGTCACGTTATCAAATGGCGCCGTTGCCATTCTTGGGATTGTGAAGCTCGGAGAGAATTTCAACTTGTAGTTCATTTATTTTTGCACTTTATTATTTTTTGTACCATTTTTATATTTTTAGAAGGCTTGTATTAGGATTTTATACTTGGCTTGTATTTCGGTGCATAGAGACACCATTTATTTTCCATTTAAAATTTTTATAATCGAAGACAAGCGTGATAGGGAAACTGGACAAGGTAGAGAAAGGGCGTCCAAAGGCGAGGATTTAGAAGCCTCTCTACCTTGGGTCGGTAGGACTCCCCGGGACGACTGAGATAGGTGTGATCTCCCCCCGGTCTACTCAAATTTTTCGGCATCCCATGACATAAAAACCGTGGGAGGTATATTTCTTAAACCCTCGCGCCTCTCCTGTTAGCGAGTCAATATTGTGAGTGCTTGTGTGCTCTTGTGTGATTTCATTCTCGCATTTATTTTTTGAATGGTGTGATGAATTAAATTACTAAGACCTACACCCGGTCACTCACGAGAAGGGATTTCATCACCCGACTCACTCGCTTATCATTGCGTGCTACCCTAGCCATCATTAAATTTAAAATCAATCAACTAGGTAGCCCAATAGGAGAATATTTTACAAATGCAATCACTCATATTATTCCATGAATTTTTTATCGCCCGCGAATTTATTTAAAATTTGACTACCCTTTCACTAAATTTAAAGATAAAAATTGGCTATGTGCTAGTTAGGAAATTTTCTTGACTAGTGTGTGTCCAATTCATTTTTTGGTAGTCGGTTTTAGTTGGTTCGTCCAATCAAAGAGTCCACATTTTTTTCCCCACCTTTTCTTCCACAAAAAATCCAAAAATATTTTCTTTCATTTTTATAACAAAAAATCAAAAAAATATTTTCTTTCTTTTTTTTTTAGAAAAATCCAAAAATCTTTTCTTCCATTATTTTTAGAAAATCCCAAAAATATTTTCTTTCCTTCTGAAAAAATTTAAAAAACCAAAAAAAATATTTCTCTCCACATGGCAGAAGAACGTCCTTTACGGGACTACTTTGGTCATTTTCCATTGACACGTGACACGTGTGAGAGTGATCCCGAGCCGTCTCTTTATGATATTCTTAGTCGTTTCACCTCTCTCAGGAGTACCGTTGGTACTCTTAACCCATCCATGCATGCACCTCCTATTCCATCACCCTCGATGTCAAGTGTCGCCATGTCTCCTCCTTTGTTGTGCACCCACTGTTATTATGCCGATCACATGTCCCATGAGTGCCCTTACATCACATATCCATCTGAACCCACCCTGGAACATGTGTATCCGTATGACACTGTTTCGGAACCCACCTCGGCCTATTATCTCGATATACCCAATCCCGAGTTGTGTGAGTACCCGAGTTATTCATGGAGGCCTGATCACCCTTCCACGCAATACGAATCCCAACCCGATGTTGTGGATCCTCATACGTTCCAATAGTCATCATGGAAACCTTGTGCACCTGTTCACGATCAGTTCCCTCACTACACACCCCATGCGCATCAACCAATTGTCCATCACGAAATCGATCCTTTCGTGTATGATGAACTTGGACCCACCCCACACACTTCATATGCGTATTCTCCATATAGTCCCGATTATAGCGTGTTGTGTCCACCTCAACCACCACCACCACCCATCATTCCACCACCACCACTATCATCCACCTCCACTCTCGAAACCCTCTTGCAAAAGTTCATACTAGAGCAAGAGCAAGCAATTCAAACTCAAGCTCTCCAAAGGCTTGAACAAAGGTTAAATGAATTGGAGTGTGCGCAAGAGTCGGATATTCCCATGGCCCCACCCATCGTTGCCACCGAGTGTGATGATGATTTGTCCTCTTGTGACACGGATTCTGAGTGGGACCAACCCTACCACGCCGAGAATCTCGAAGTTGATACCATTCCATGGTCCAGGTCCCAAGTAGACAATTGTGTTGACTTACCTTTCGATAGTGAGCCTGATTCAATCCCACCATGTCCACATGAACCCCATTTTGAGGTTTCCATTCACCTTACCACTCCCATAGAATCCAAAAAAATGCTTGAGTCTACACCTATCGAGCTTCACCCTTGTGTTCCCGAGGAACCAATTTATCCTAGGTTAGCTTCGGCTAAAAGTGTTCACGATTTTCCCGCCTCTCTTGATGTGGATCCTATCCCATCATATTTGGCTTCCCTTGAGCCAAATATTGATGTTGATTCAACTATCTCCGATCTTGGTGCCTTGTCTTACGCATCCACCCCATTTACCGATGCTACTCTTATGGAGAAGTTGACAACTCCATCTTTAGAAACCACACTCCCTTGTGAGTATTCATTTACTCCCAATGAGGGCTGTGTGTCTCCCACGCTTGAGTTGGTTCATCTTCCTCCACCATTTATCCCACCCGATACACCATTTATCCCACCCCACCCACCCGTAACACCTTCTACCCCACCACCTGGTTTGGATCTTGATTTTACACATTTCAAGTTTCCATCTACATTTTTAGATCCTCACCTGAAACCATCCTCCACCTTCCACGAGAGTTATGGTGATACTCTCTACTTCCGTGACATCGAGCTTGTTCCTCTATGCCCGCCACTCTCTTGTGGTGTTGATTTTTTCCATCGACAGCTCCCTGGCGTGTCACGACGCGACCACTATTATCGCCCATTTATAGAATGGTCATGTGATTTATATGATCCCCAACCCATCACTATTTCCAAACCCTTTTGCCTTCCTCACCAGTTAGAGCACAACGCTTATAGGGCCCTTGTTGCCCCACCTTTAAGCTCAACAAGGCCCGTGGCCAATACCTCTTCACCCTTTCCACCCTCACCTTAGCCCTTTTTCCCACCCGCCCATGGTCCACCGATGCTTTGCATCGCGTGATGAACTTTGCCATACAAGTGCATTGACCCCTTTAGCCTTTATCCAACAAGACTGGCGCTTCAGTCTTGTTTGGGAGTGATTCTCATCACCCAATTTTTCTGCCACCCCGCGCTTTCATAGATCTTATCCCTAGGGTGAGATTTCATATGTCTGGCTGAAGATATTAAACTTAGCACTACCGGGAGGCAGCCCTCTTTTCTTGTACTAGTCTAATCCTGTTTGAGGGTGGTGTTTCACATCACCCTATACTTTATCATGATTATAGACTTGTTCCACTTTTTTTTCTTATCGCTCACTCAGGTTTATTCTTCGCTACGTCTTTCCACTTCATGAGCGGTTCATTCTGGTAATCTCTTTCCTACCATATGCTCTCAATTTTAAAAATCATTTTATCTAACATCGAGGACGCTGTTCCTTTTTGTTTGGGGGTGGGGAATTTTATCAAAATCATGCCTCTTTTGAAAAATATTTATTTTTAAACCTGATTTTTGAAATTTCGTGCAGTTTCTTTCATCTCATTCATTGATGTGAATTTTCAATAATCCATCTTTCAAAAGTTTAGGAATCAAGCTAGAGAATATTTTTTCTAATAGCTTATGTAATACGTGTCAAGGCATATTGCACTATGAATTTCTAGACTCAACAAAATTTGCGCACTTGTCACGTCAATACGGTTTAGAGTTGAGGAGTACTATAATTCTAAAGAGAACCTTAAAGATCACTAGTGGAGACTTTGGCTTGTGAGATTCGTTCCTTTCACCCTTTAGAGAGTTTTACGCAATCTCCGAGTCACAAGTTGATTCAACTTCCTTTGGGTCCTCACTTTAATTGTTGTATGATCTCATTATTCTTTATTTTTGGCTTGATCACTGAGAATGACATTTTTTCTAGTTGTAAGAAACACGTGTCTTGAAATTTGTCCTGATCACTAGGATTTTTCATCCATACACCTACCACTTTTCCCCATATCATATTCCCATTCATTTCACCCATTACATTTCCATATATTTCCCCACACCATCACCTATCACCTCCATTTATATCATCCATCATCATTTTCAAATAAAAGAGTGTGATTTCAAATGTAAATGTCTTCATTGTTGGTTTGAAAAGAGAGAGAAAAATAAAAAAGAAAAAGAAAAAGAAAAAGAAAAAGAAAAAGAAAAAGAAAAAGAAAAAGAAAAAGAAAAAGAAAAAGAAAAAGAAAAAGAAAAAGAAAAAGAAAAAAAATAGAAAAAAAATAGAAAAAAAAATATAGAGAAAAAGAAAAGAAAAATCGAAAAAAAGAGAGAAAAGAAAAGAAAAAGAGAGTTGTAGTTAATTTTTATGTAATAAAGACATTTGTGCCTAAAGTGTATACACTCTTCTCACATATCGCATCCATCTTTTATCCATTACACATCCATCACTCATTACTCATCCATACATCACCATTCTACCTCATATCATCATATCCTTTCCATCCCATTTCCCCTCACCCATAATCATCCATATATTCCCCCTAGGTGCTCGGGCAAATGATAGTCAACTTGGTGAATAACTCGACATTCTCACTATAGTGGTTAACATTCTTTCATGAGATCAATTTTTTTTCTAATTGTTCGTTCTTTCTTATGTGTGTGTGAGACGTTTGAACTTGCTTACATTTACTCACCTCCTCGCACACAAGCGCGATACACTAACCCATATCTCAAGAGTTCGTTTGAGAGATTTATATCCTGTGAGATTTGAAGTTGAAGCGTTGATTTCGACAAGGCAATTTAGGAATTACTCTTATGATACTCGACCCGTTTTGGCTGATTCACACTACACACGTTGAGTTCCAGGAAGGATGTGCCTTGAGTATTTATTTAGCTAAAATTTTTACACATTCTAGCTTGTATTTCTGAAAATATTTTTCTTGTGATGGATTGTGCGATTATTCTACGTCTAATAAGAGATTGACTGGCTTTCAATAAATTTTTGCAAATAAGAATTTTGTGGGTATATTCCCTGCAAACCCTCACGAGACACAACTCGTCCTGTAGGGCAACCTATAGGTTTAAAGGCTTATTGCACATGATAAGTGCAATCGCAAGTGCCCGCGAAAGTGGTACACTTTTGGTTTCTTATTTTTATCTTTCTCTCTATCTTATTGCTCGAGGACTAGCAACACTCTATTTGGGGGTGGTGTGATAAGCACCCAAAATTGTACACTTTATACCCCGAATAGACGTACTTTAGTTGCTAATTCTCGGCAATATGGGTCTTATGTGCTTAATTGTTCAATATGCAGGTTTAATTGCAGTTGCGGTATCAAAAGCTATATTTCCGAACGATTTGCAGTTAAAATGGAGCTAAATCCCTCCCCCGTAACCTTACCCGAGCCTAAACTGTCCCTAAACCTACCCCAAACTATGTGTGTGTTTTGTTTGTCCATTTTAATTATTTTATAGATTTTTAGTGTGAGTCATTTTTATTTTTAGAATTTATTTTAGATTTATTTAGTATTTTCTAGGTTTTATTTTATTTTATTAGTTTTTAGTTTTATTAGCATTAGTTTTTTTAAGATTTATTAGATTATTTTTTTAGGACTTTAGTTTTCATTTAGATTTTAAGTTTTTATTTCTATTGTTTTATTTTAGTTTTTATATAGCTTAGGATTTTATTCTTTTGTTTTATTATTTTTAGTTTTATTATTTTTAGTTTGTTTTATTTTTAGTTAGATTTTATTTTTTTAGTTTTAGTTTTATTTTTAATTTGAGTCTTTATTTTATTATTAGAAGTAGGATTTTTATTTTAGATTTATAATTTTATTAGTTTTTTTTAGTGTTAGTTATTTTTAAGGTGTCCAAATTAAACACACTCACACCCTAAATACCATATACTCAACACATCCAAATACACCCTCACCCATACCACACCCTCATCCTCACCATATTTCCCGTACACCTCACACAGACACAATCA
Source organism: Sambucus nigra (assembly GCA_949130495.1). Classification (NCBI taxonomy): domain Eukaryota; kingdom Viridiplantae; phylum Streptophyta; class Magnoliopsida; order Dipsacales; family Adoxaceae; genus Sambucus; species Sambucus nigra. Next base: position 185,216,023 of record OX422216.1, read on the forward strand.
CCCCCATCCATCTTCTTCCCCAACAACTCACTCTCTCTCCTCCATAACCAAACTACTCACCCTCTCTCACATCCATCATCATCCAAACACCACCCAACAAACCCTCATCTCTCTCTCATTACCCCTAACCACTTAACCCACACACACCTCCAGCCCATTGCCACCGGAAATCCAGCGGCCTACCTACCTCCGTCGGCGTGCTGGACGCCGACCTGAGTCGCGTCCCCAGCACCCTCAACCTCCTCTCCCGCCTCCTGAGACCCCTTATGCACCCCATAAACTGGAGATCCCATCACCCCAGAACCCCCTGCCGTCGTCGGAGATCCCATGACCCCGAAAAACTGAACAGTCCAGTCCCGTCGGTGACGCCGTTCCCCACCGACCTCATCCTGAAATCGCCGACCCCATCGCAATCAATCTCTCCAACCCGACCCTACCTTTCCAACCATTTTCCTCTTATGCCCCATACCCATTTATCCCACAAAGCTTCCCATGATTTTTCATCTGCAACCAACCAAATGCAAAACATAAAACCCATGTGCCATAAAACCCCTTTTAACCCTTTCTCCCAATTTTACCCCCAACTACCTAACTTTAAGTCATTTAGAAAAATACCCATAAATCATATCAGATTTTTATCCCCCAATTCCCTCACCCATATACCTTCCTTACCTCACACATTTATCATACACATGTGCACATCCATTACCCAATTTACCCCCATGTGCACACTCCCCATGCTCTTGCATCTTAATTCTTCCAACTATACCCCCATGCTCCATGTGCCTACTATAAATGAAGATGAAGACCCCATGGAAAAAAATGAGCTTTTAGATAGGAATTTTTAGAGAGAGGATTGTAGAGAAAAACACCATTTGTATATAGTTTTATTTTATTCTTTTTAGAGATTTGGTGAGAATTAATTGTGAGTAATTGAATTGTATGGAAGAGGATAGAGTTCAAATTGCCAAATGCAAGGAGACTTGTTTAAGATTTGTTCTCTTTCTCTACTCTTTTATTATATATGCCTTTGATTATTTGTTCATCATATTTAATATCATGTTAGGCTAATCCCCTTTCAAGGGGTGGGGTAAAACCCTTATTTGATGTTATTTTATTTTAATTAGTTTAATTACTTGGAAAGTCCCTTTGAATGTTAATTTTGATCCCCCACCCTTAGATTTACGCCTCGAGAGAGGGTAAATGATTTTCGAGAGGAAATCGAAATTATAGTTATAATACCCATTTTAGATTCGAACTAGAGATAGGGGTTTCTTAAGTGGGGTATTATAACTTGAATTTCAACTCTAAATTTATTTTATAAGATTGGCATAAATTCTAATTGATCGATCCTAGCGGGTGATTAATTAAAAGGAGCGTAGATCTATTTTTCTAGAGTTGTGCGGTGTTAAACTTAATTTTCTAAAAGATTACTATTATAATTAAACTTGCAACTAGAGTTGGTTTGTAATTTTGATATTAATTTGGTAGAATTCAAATAATTAAATTAATTAATTCGAATAACTAAAATTTGTGGTGTAATCCCACTCCTTGATTGTTCTCACAATTATTTACCGCACTTTATCTCTTATTTTTAGTGTTAGACTTTATTTTTCATTTTTGTCACTTTCTAGTTAGTTATTTTCATCTCACATTTAGTTTAAATCATCACCTCACCCATTTGTTTTAATATTTGAAAAAGCTAAAAAAAAAGTAGAAAAAGTAAAAAGCCCAAAAAGAAAATAAAAGGTGAATTACAATTGAATTTGTCTCTAGCTTACACCCTTGGAAGTGGAATGATACCCTTACTTACCTCTACACTTGAGAATGTTTTATTTTGTAGGTATTTTAAGGTTTTGACTAACTTGGCTTTCAACAACGACATACGCAAAAGTCACGTTATCAAAAATAATAATTTGAGTGCGCTAATTCGTGTATTTTTCTAATAATTTTTTTTTTGTTCAGTTTTGCTATTATAGACTGATGCAGAGGAAATTCCTCCTTCTAGTAACTTAGACAATATGCTTGGGCGATGTTAGCGCGCAAGCTCACCGAGCATTTCTGACTGCATGTAAAGACCTAAAAAAGTACCAATGCCTATAAGGATCAATCCACATTGGTCGCCAAACTGAAGGACGACCTCACGGATTTGGAAGATGAAAATGCCTCCATGCAAAAGGATATCAATGACTTAAAGGGCCAGTTGGAGGAATCGAAGGATGTGGGCATAGTCGGCACTTTGGTCCTGTCAGAAAATGACGACTTGAAGAAGAAACTCTTTCAATCCGAAGAGAATGTTCGGAGGAACAACACCATGGTCAAGGGTCTACCGTGATAATAAGAATCTTTGTAACTTGTTTAGGATGGGTCCTCGTGTGATATGGGTGGAAGGATATGATGAGGGATAGTAGGATGCCCCAACAAGGTTGCAGGAAGTTCAAGACGTCATGCATGACTGCGAAGTATGTTGCCATCATGTCATCTTTTGCATTGAAATACCCACTGACTTAATTGGAAACCAATTTGGATTTACAATAAACATTAAGTCTTTTTACTTCGAGCAAATATGCATTTTGAAGTCTGATAATGAACGGCTCATACTCAGCCTCGTTATTAGATCCATTGAATCCTAGTTTGATCATTTGCTCGATCATGGCGTTCTCTAGAGTCACAAGCAGTGGCAGAGCCATGATTGTGAGTTAATGGGTGCGAAACATGTTTGACGTATCCCATGGGTTCGGGGGCGGGAGCCCCGAGGCGATTTTTTTTGAGTTATTTTAACTATATTGGGCATAAATCTAGTACTAAACAAAATTAAAAAAAAAAGCATGCATTAATATTCATTTTCAATTAAAAAAAACATGCATTAAAACCATTATCAAAATATCATAGGATAATTATTACAATGCAACTCTCCTAGACTTCATTTTCTGAAAAAATTGAATGATATCTTCAGTGTCAATATCATCCAAGACATCTATTTCGATATATGCCCCCGAGGCGGAGTCGAGGATGACACTTTCGCTTTTTTAAAATACTTCAACATATTCTGAAATTAATAGAAAAACAGAATTAATCTAACATAAATAAGTTATTTGAAATTAAATATAGAATTAAGTCATGGAAGTAAATTAATCTAACAGTTTTATATAACATAAAAATCTAACATAAATGAGAATTAATTTATATAACAGTTTTAAATCAGGGATAATTTTTGTTTAATTCAAGTTTTATACAATTTTTCGAAAAAAAATTCTAATAATTTTATACACCAATAAATATAGAAACATTAAGAGTGCTTTAACAAATAAATGAACAATAAATAAGAATGTTAGACAAATTAAAAAAAAATAAACTAATAAAAGAAAATAAACTAACAAAAAAAATGAACACGTAACACACCTTGATTTTCCGGCTGGTTTGTCGACGGGTGCGGAGATACAGGCAAAGGGCAGGGCGGGGATGCAGGCTGTTGGTGGCGGCAAGGGGGATGGGCCGAGATGCCGGGACAGGGAGGGCCTGATTTGGGGGAATGAAGAAATGGAATGAAGAAGCGGGTTAAGAAGGAGCTTTGGTTAACAGTTGATTGTGTTTTGTTGAATGAAAATATGGTTGGCTGTGTTGTGTTGTGTATGGACTTAAGTTTCCGAAATTATAATTTTTAACCTCAACATTTAAGTTATTACACATTGAAAGTGCTACTTTGTGATAATTGATTAAATTCAATTCGCAAGTTTCCAAGTAAACCTTATTTAATTAGATTCTATTAATTCATCCCCTAAACATGCATCTAAACATCATAAGAAATTCAACCCATGAATGAAAAATTAAGACGACCGATATAGGAAAAAACCCTTTTGGGTAATTTTTTTTATAACACTTTGAAGAATTCACAAGACTTTTGACTTACATACAACCTGATAATCGCCCACAAGTGTCTAAAGCACAGTGCCATCAACAAACCTTCAAAGATTCGAGAGACAGCGAAATACCCTCCAGGCGTCGGTTCGTCGTCTTCGACTCGTCCACATGTAGAATGACTACGGTCGGTATCCACCGATCAAATATGGAGATACCTTCTCCACAGAGGTTGAACAAAAGAAAAGTTGTTCTTAAACACCAAACAATTCACTAAAGCATATGGGAGTTTTGTGAATTGAAAGCCAAAAAAAGGATTAAACCCTAAAAGGAAGAAGCCTAAAGAATTATGCTTTTTCAATTTTTCTGTTCTGTAAAACGCAGGGACTTCTCAATGAAAATGTTACCATTTAATGAGTGTTTTAAAAAAATGCACCGTCTCGAAATCCGAGCTCGTTCGAACGAGAAGCATATGTCGCTCGAACGAAGGATGCGTGTCGTTCAAACGACATTGCATGACTTCCAATATCATTCGAATGAGATGGTGATTTCGCGCGAACGGCCTGAGAGTCAAAATCGAGGTCCGCTTCAAAACTTAGAAAAAATACTCATTCTCAATATTTGACGAAAAAGTTGGCTCCAACACTTAGAAAATATTTTGTAAAAATCTCCGAAAAGCTCTAAGTGAAAAGTAAAGGTATTTAAAACATAACCTTACCAAAGTAAACTTCGCGGAGCCTTGAATGATGAAGAACTTGAGTAATTCGGATTCGTCTTTGATATAGATGTCTCTTGAATGCTCTTCGATGGTGTAGCGGTATATGACATAATAAATTGATAACAGACCTATGAAAATATGCCCTTACACACATAGGTATAAAAAAAAATTCTCAAAATCCAGTAGGTGCGTCCGCACTCACTTGCACCACTGTAGCTCCGTCCTTGGGGAAAATTATGACTCAAATAATTACACCCACCGCACCTTGTACACACGTATAATTCACACAACAAGGAAACAAAATACAAGAGAAGAATTATAAAGATTTTTCACATTAGCCCTGTATATCACTTTAAACAAAGAAAAGATCAAGCAAACACAGTTAAAATCAAGAAAGATGGTTTTTTTAATTATTTATTATAACACGAGGTGTTAACAATTTATTACAAAAGCAGACAGACACGTTATTTTTGTGGTTCACAGAAAAATCTTACATTTTGTAGAAGGACCCAATAGAGTACCCGTCCCATTAGTAGCGAAAGAAGAATACCCAATGAGAAGTCTGTTGCAATAAATAGTTAGTAAATGCAACTTTTTTCTCGCGATGCTAGCCATAGTGAGAACCAGGGACGGAGCTACAGTGGTGCGAGTGTGTGCGGATGCACCTACTGGATTTTTGGATTTTTTTTATACTTATGTGTAATAACTTAAATATTGAGGTTAAAAATTGTAATTTCGAAAACTTAAGTCCATACACAACACAACATAGTCGACCCTATTTTCATTCAACAAAACACAATTAACTGTTAACCAAAGCTCTTTCTTAACCCACTTCTTCATTCCATTTCTTCATTCCCCCAAATTCGGCCCTCCCTGTCCCGGTATCTCGGCCCATCCCCCTTATCGCCACCAAGAGCATGCATCCCCACCCCTCCCCTTGCCTGCATCTCCTCACCTGTCGAGAAACTAGCCGGAAAATCAAGGTCTGTTACGTGTTCATTTTTTTGTTAGTTTATTTTCTTTTATCAGTATATTTGTTTTTAATTTGTCTAACATTATTATTTGTTGTTAATTTATTTGTTAAAGCACTCTTAATGTTGTTATATTTATCGGTGTATAAAATTGTCAGAAAACAAAAAATTTGAAAAAGTAGTATAAAACTTAAATTAAACATAAATTAACCCTGATTTAAAACTGTTATATTAATTAATTCTGATTTATGTTATATAAAATTGTTAGATTAATTTACTTCCATAACTTAATTCTATATTTAATTTCAAATAACTTATTTATGTTAGATTAATTCTGTTTTTTCTATTAATTTCAGAATATGTTGAAGTATTTTAAAAAAGCGAAAGTGTCATCCTCGACTCCGCCTCGAGGGCATATATCGAAAGAGATGTCTTGGATGGTATTAACACTGAAGATATCATTCAATTTTTCCAGAAAATGAAATCTAGGAGAGTTGCATTGTAATAATTATCATATGATATTTTGATAATGATTTGAATGCATGGTTTTTTTTGTTGAACATGAATATTAATGCATGCTTTTTTTTTTAAAATTTTCTTTAGTACTAGATTTATGTCAAACCCACTAACTCACAATCCTGGCTCCGCCACTGGTGAGAATCTTAACCTCAAATCTCACCACCCCTCTATCCCGTTCTTCCAAAATGTGAGTGACGACATCGCTCCCCACATATGCCCCATAAATGTGGAGATTAAAATGTATTGTCGTTTGGGTGGATGGGGACAGTGAGAGAGATGGAAATTGGGCTGAGAGTAAGTAAGTGCGTTTGTAGTGGAGGGAGAACTGGAGGTGGTTGTAATATATATGGAACCTCCTGTTTGGGTTTGTGAGCAAGAAAGACAAGTTGGCTGTAGTGTAGAGCTGGTTATTGGAGAATATGGCGACAGCCATCAAGAGTATGCTAGTGAGCAGTGGCAGAGACATGATTGTGAGTTAGTGGGTGTGAAACATGTTTGACGTATATCGGGGGTTCGGGAGCTCCCGAGGCGATTTTTTTAGTTATTTTAACTATATTGGGCATAAATCTAGTACTAAAGAAAATTAAAAAAAATCATGCATTAATATTCATTTTTAACAAACAAAAAAAACATGCATTAAAACCATTATCAAAATATCATATGATAATTATTACAATGCAACTTTACTAGACTTCATTTTCTGGAAAAATCGAATGATATCTTCAGTATCAATATTATCCAAGACATCTCTTTCGATATATGCCCACGAGGCAGAGTCGAGGATGACACTTTCCTTTTTTTAAAATAATTCAACATATTCTGAAATTAATAGAAAAAAAGAATTAATCTAACATAAATAAGTTATTTGAAATTAAATATAGAATTAAGTTATGGAAGTAAATTAATCTAACAGTTTTATATAACATAAAAATCTAACATAAATCATAATTAATTTATATAACAATTTTAAATCAGAGTTAATTTTTTTTTTAATTCAAGTTTTATACTATTTTTTCGAAAAAAAAAATTTCCAACAATTTTATACAACAATAAATATAACAATATTAAGAGTGCTTTAACAAATAAATTAACAATAAATAAGAATGTTAGACAAATTAAAAATAAATAAACTAATAAAAGAAAATAAACTAACAAAAAAATGAACACGTAAAACATCTTGATTTTCGGCTGATTTCTTGACAGGTGCGGAGATGCAGGCAAGGGGAGGGGCGGGGATGCAGGCTGTTGGTGGCGGCAAGGGGGATGGGCCGAGATGCCGGGTCTTATTTGGGGGAATGAAGAAATGGAATGAATAAATGGGTCAAGTAGGAGCTTTGGTTAACAGTTAATTGTGTTTTGTTGAATAAAAATAAGACCGGCTGTTGTGTTGTGTATGGACTTAAGTTTCCAAAATTATAATTTTTAACCTCAACATTTAAGTTATTACACATAGGTATAAAAAAATAAAATAAAATCAGAAATCCACTAGGTGTGTCTGCACCCACTCGCACCTCTGTAGCTCCGCCCCTAGTCACAAGGATAATTTCTATGTAGGCCCCCTTTGATTTGGAAGTGCCATCAACATACAACGTCCATCTCTCGCCTCAAGCCTGTTTGTGCAAGTTTGGTTGGTCAGTCAGCTTCTAGTCGGGGGGCCTTCTTTATAAATTCTGTGATGTAGTCGACCAAAACCTGCCCTTTAATTATTTTCCTTGGTTAGAAATGGATATCGAATCTCCCAATATCTACTGACCACTTTGACATTCATCGAGAGAGGTCAGCCTTGCGAGGGACAACTTTAAGGGGGAAGAAAGTGATCACAATGATGGAATGGGCTTCAAAGTAGGGTTTCATCTTATGCGAAATGATCACCAATGCATAAATCAATTTCTTGAGAGGCAAGTAGCGCTGTTTGGCATACAGGAGCATCTTGCTGGCATAATAAATAGGAGACTGCTTTGCTTTTTTCTCATAAATCAAGGTCGAGCTAACAATGTGGCTTGATACTGCAAGATAAAGATAAAGAGGACCCCCTGACCGAGGATCGCCGTTAGTAGAGGTTTGCTGAGGTAGGATTTGATCTCCTCAGGGTTTTAGAGGAATCATCGCTCAAGTAAGGCCCTTTTCCTTTTTAAGCAGCTAAAAAATGGTCGACAATGCTTAGAAGACTCCAACACGAGTCTATTGAATGCTGTGAGCATTTCGATAAGCTTCTTGACCCTGTGTAATGTCTGTGGAGGCTGGACCCTACTGATTGCTTCTATCTTATCTGGGTTAGCCTAAATCCCCCTATTGCTGATTAGATAACCTAAAAATTTACCTCATTGGACCCCAAATGAACATTTACTAGTGTTAAGTTTCATTTGGTAGCGCGTGAGGATTTCAAAGGTGTTATCTAGATCTTAAAGACGGTCACTCTTATTCCTAATCTTGATGATCATGTCGTCAATGTACACTTCCATGGTCTCCCTCATTAGTTGTTGGAATATCTTGGTGACTAATCTCTGATATGTGGATCCTGCATTCTTGAAGCAAAACGGCATGGCGGTGTAGCAAAACATACCAACTAGCATTATGAATGAAGTCTTATCTTAGTCATGGACGAAAAGAGGAATCTAGTGATACCCTAAATAAGCATATATAAAACTCATTCACTCATTCGTTACTGTGGCGTCAACCAGTTGGTGTCTATCTTTGGTTAGGAAACTATCCTTGGGACCGACCATGGTGAGGTTGGTAAAATCTATGCAGACTCTCCAACCCTCATTACTCTTTCGGACCATGACTGGATTAGAGAGACACTTTAGTAATTAAACTTATTTGATGGACCTTGCCTCCAGAAGTTTCCTTACTTCCTTATCCACTGCCTTTTATTTCTTCGGGGTAGTTCGACAAGCCTTTTGTATGATAGTCTTAAATGTTGGATCCACATGGAGTTGATGGCAAGCAAGTGCAGGTTCAATCCCAAGAATATCGTACGCTTCTCATACGAAAACATCCAAGATTTATTTGAGGAAGGTGATTAATTCCTTATTTTCGAGGTCAGTCATCCTTGTCCCGATAAAAAACTTTCTCTTTGGCTTGGCTTTGTCAAAGGTAACCTCCTTCATGTCTCCGACGAACTTATTAGTGGGGTGGATCCTGGTCTCTTCCAATCCTGTTTGGCCATGTCATAGTTTCTATTTAAACGGAGTATCCCTATCTTAGGTTACCTCTGGAACAATTTCTTTTTCCTTCTTCCTCTCCTTTTTGGGCCAAAATGGAAACCATGAACTATTTTCAAGTAGCTGCTTGATCACCTTTGTTCTCCATTTCCCCCCTGTCAGTGATGCAATTGAGCTTCTGGTGGTAAGTAGAAAGGAAAACCCTCATGGATTCAAGCCATCCTCTACCCAAAATGGTGTGGTAAGGTGACTTAATGTCTACCACCAGAAATTTTATGAATTTTGATATATTTCCTTCCCTTACTGGTAGGACCACCTTTCCTAACAAAATCGACATTTTCTCAGCGAATCCAACAAGAGGAACAATCACCTCCTTATGGGTTGACATCTTAAGCATGAGTTTATGGAAGAGCTCTGGGTAATTCACCTTTGAAGAGAACTCTAGTCCACTAGTAGCTTGTCCACGTCCCAATTTGTGATTCTGAGAGTGATAACCAGTACATCGTGGTGTGGGGTTCAAACCCCAACCAAATCCTCCTATATGAAAATGATGTTCTTATTGTAATCAATGTTCTCTGGTCGTTGGCACTTTCCACCCTGGCTTTTTGATGGATAAATTTGAAATGCATCAATTATGACACTAACTTTCTTGAGTTCCATTTGGACAACATTCCCTTGCATCCACTTAAGGTTGGATGCTCCGTGAATGATGACGAAGTCATGTCCCATGTCATCATCAAGGACATTATCCAGTTTCTGGTCACCATTGGCTGCGGCCTTGTCAGACTTCTTCTCGATAAATTCATTAAGATGCCCAACTTGGTCTAATTCCTCTAGGTGGTCCTTAAATGCCTTATAGTTGTCGATATTGTGGGTACCTTATTTGTGGAACCCGCATCGGAGTGCATTATTTCTTTTGTTCGGATCACCACTCATCTTCTTGGGCCACTTGACGAACTGTTCATGTTTTATTTTTGCAAGGATCTTATAGATTGGCTACTTGAAAACTGTGTCGATGACTTGAAAAGACTTAGAGAATTCAATTCGACCCCCATTCTTGGTGCCATTTTGCTTCTTATGCCCCATTTTTATGGGGTGCTCTCCTTGTCGCCCCTGAGAATGCGCTTGAAATCAATAAATAAACTTGTTTAATTAAATTCCAATATTATGCCCATATTTTAATTAAAACCCTAGATCATGCATCTAACTGCGCTTGACATGAATTACGTAATCAAGCATGCACATAATCACAAACACAGATTTGAGGAAAAATCCCCTAAATGGGTAAAACCTTTTTATTTCACTATACTGTGTAACGACTTACAAATACAGAGTAATACAGTTTGTTGTGACACATGAATACTCATAGGCATCTGTTCGTTGTCATCGACAAGAGATTTTGCAAGAGCTCTAATGGTCAGCAATGGAGAGATAACCTTCTTCTCCACAAGGGTTACTCCAGATGATTAGAATGAGTAATAAGGGTTTAGAATGATTCACATGTATATTTGGGAAGTTTTGGTGAATCAAAGGAGGTTTAAAACTCAAAATACGAAGTCTTAAAGTTGCAGTTTTTCTGCAGTAAACGGTGTTGTGAAGACTTGTAAAAACCTTGCTACAGAATCAGATATTTATAAAAAAAATTCAAAAGACGTGGTAGCTCGAATGACATTATGTTTTGCTTGATCCAACATCGTGCGACCTATTAAATGAGGTAAAAATACCAAAATATTACGGGTTTGTTTGATGACAAATTCAAGCGAGGTTCGAGCGACCTATCTCGCGACATGCAATGTCGCTTGATGAAGTCGTTTGAATGACATTATCCTGTCATATGAATGACATCGCTTAGTCGTTTGAAAGAATGAAGAGTCAAATTCTATGTTCGACAATAGGAATGAAAAAAATAATTTCGACTTAGAAAACCTGATTTATTTCGACTAAAACATTTTAGAAAAATTCCCAAATAAATATGGAAACATTTAAATCTCCAAAATAAGCATTATACCATTTTAGCGCATGCAGTTAGTGAGAATGGTTAAAGGCCCACGTTGCACATTGCTCGATGTTGTTACACTACGCACGTGTAAAGATGATAGGTACGTGAAGCTTTGGATTCAAATAGAGGTCGTCATGGATGATCGTGTTAACGTGCTGAATCTAATGGTCTACGACATACTTGCCGTGACATAGGACACATAGAAAACTCCTAGATTCTAAACGGACATTTATAAAAGCATGTCCTTGAAAATATCCCCCTATGTCTATGCCAGTACGTACATAAAATTATCCGAATTATGCTACCCAAACTCAAAGAGAATGACATACAATTTAATATCCCCATACATGTCTTCAAAATTCTTTTTACATCTTCAATTCTTCAACATTGTTTGTCATCATCAAGGTGTGCGAAAATTGATCCTCAATATTGTACTTAAACACATGAGACAAGAAAAAATACCCATGACGCGCAAAAGTTTGAAATATAATGATAAGCAAAAATAATATTAATTAAGCTCAAGCAAATCATTAGAAATCAAACAAACCATCTCCCCCATAATTCGTTCTCTCCTTTTACTGATGTCCCCAAATGGACAAATATGAAGAACACTAAGCAGTGCAAATGGAAAGTGTCACAAGGTAATAAACTTTCTCTTTTTGAATTGTTAAATTTTTTTCTAATAAACAAAAAATGTACGATAAAGAATCACGCCATGAAAGAACATGAAAATAACCAAGTCGGATATAGTGTAAATGAAGAAATGTGAACAAATTCGATAGGAAAATCAATGCAAACAAATATAACATATGTGCACGATGAATTTTGGATGTTCCTAATGAATGAATTCAAAATCTTCCTCGGGTGTAAAAATGGTGGAATTATAAGAAATTGACTCAATCTGATCAACAAATCAAAGTTCAAAGTGATTTCCATACCAATAGTGACCAAAACTATTTAATGCTTTTTCGAGATTTTCAAGAAAGTGCAAACCTGTTGATATAAAAATCAAACCAAACTCCCTCAAAAGTAATAATGATCATATAATGATCTTTTCTTGTGAATGATCCTATTGTTCTAAACTAGTTTGGCCTTGGCTAGTTTTATCAATGCCACATTTTTTTGGTTTTTTCAATTCTTTGGGTATTGGCTACTGTTTTTAATGCCACACTTTTTTACCCGAATTAAATGGTGGCTCAATCGCAAAGGATATTATGAGTGCCTTTTGTAGTCCTTCCCCATTTTTCACACAACTTACATATATTGAAAAAAAAATCTCACGGGTAACGAATATTACATGCACTACTATTATTAGTCTCGTTTTATCGTATCTGGTTCGTTGTATAGACATAATTGAGATGGAAATACTCAAACCAACATGTGATAGACAAGTACAAAATTAAAATAAAACGGTGCTTATGTAAATTAATGGAGATAAGGAGCCAAACATATAGAAAGATATAACTAATCACATCTCAATGACTCCATACATTATAAAGCACATGGATGAAATGATATAGCATCTTAAATCAATATCAAACAGTCACGTGGAATATGGAAATGAAGAGGTGATTATGGATATCTTAAATGTTCATCCATAAAAGGTGTAAACAAAATACAAAACTCTTTTTTTGTTTTTCAAAAATTTTTATAAAAAGAAAACTTTTTGCCTTTTTAAAAAATTTATCAAAAACAAGCTCTTTTTGTATTTTGCTAAAAATAAGAAAAAAATACAAAAAAAAATTGATACAAATGATACAATCTAGAAATAGGAATAATATGATATGAACATGAAAAACGAATCCTATTCTAGACATGGTAACCATCCCTCAGTTAGATGTGCAAATTCTTCAAGATTTCCTAAGACTCTCGATTCTAAGGGGGCCTAAAGGCTTCGTGAAAGTATCGACTAACTAGAGGTCGGTAGGCACAAAACCCAAGGATACAACTTTCTCTTCGACTAATTCACGGATAAAGTCCTTGTGTTGCCTAATGTGTTTTGTGCATGAATGCTGGATTGAATTTCGGGATATGTGTATCGCACTACTGTTATCACAAGAAATAGTTATGGTGTCCTGTGATATCCCATAATCCTCCATCATCTTCTTCATCCACAGAAGTTGCGTGACAAAACTCTTGGCGACTATATACTCAGCCTCCATAGTGGACAAAGAGATGGAGTTTTGCTTCTTTCTCAACCAATAGACAAGAGCAGAACTAAAGAAGAAACACCCACCAGAAGTGAACCTATATCCATCTACATCCCCTGTCCAATCAGCACTCGAATAGGAGGATAAACGGTCATCGGTATCAAAGGAATATCAAATGTCGTATGAGATAGTCCCACTCACGTATTTGATAATACGTTTAAGAGCGAGTAAGTGTGACTCTTTCGGGGACACCTGATATCGCGCACAGACTCCAACACTAAAGGCGATGTCGAGACGACTGACGATCAAATATATAAGTCTACCTATCATACTTCGATACAAGGTTTGCTCTACGTCCTTGCCTGAAGTGTCTTTGCTAAGCTTAGTTGAGCTACTCATCGAGGTACATGCATACTTGGCGGAGTCTAAACCAAATTTCTTCACAAGGTATCTGGCATACTTAGATTGGGAAATAAACATTCCATCCTCATGATGATAAACCTGGAGACCAAGGAAGAATGTAAGCTCATCGACTATGCTCATATCGAACTCACTCTTAATTTCCTCCTCAAAGTCGTGAGCATGTCGGGATCACGTAGATCCAAAGACTATGTCGTCCATATAGACCTAGGAAACCAAAATAACACCATCTCCTTTCCTAACAAATAATGTCTTATTAACTCCCACTCGCTGGAACCACGGTCTAAGAGATAGGAAGTAAGACTCTCATACCAAGTACAAGGCTTTTCTTATAAAATAGACGTGATCAGGGTGCTTAGAGTCTTTAAACCCTTTTGGTTGTTCCATATAAATCTCCTCCTGTAGAATGTCATTTAGGAAAGACACTCTTGAAATCTATCGGATATAACTTGAAGCGCAAATGACATGCGATGGCGAGTAGTAAATGTACGGACTCAAGTCTTACAACAAGAGCAAATGTCTCGTCAAATTCTACACCCTCTATCTGTGTGTAGCCCTGAGCTACAAACCTAGCCTTGTTTCGAATAATTATACTATTATCATCTATCTTATTCTTATAGATCCATTTGGTACCAATCACATTATACTCACTAGGATGGGGGATAAGTTCCCAGATATCATTTTTTCTAAACTGAAGTAACTCATCCTGCATAGCGAATATCCAGTGTTCATCTTTGAGTGATTCTTTTATGTTCTTGGGATCGACTTTAGACGTGTAGCGTAGAAAGCTAACCACGTTCTCAAGCTAAGAACGACTCTTGACCTCTAAAGTGGGGTCCTCAAGAATGACAAAAGGTTCATGACTCTTGCGAACCCAAGCAGGTGTGTCCCATAAGTCAAGACTACGATCCACCCTCAGTGTGTGAGGGATAATGGGGTCATTAATTGGAAAAGCATCATCTAACTAAAAAGGATTGAATCAACAAACGTCAGTGGTTTGTCATCTTTCACGTGTGACAACCCACCTAATTAAATACTGGGTGCTCAGCCCTTTATTAAATTAAAATCAAGGTGAACGGTTGGTTCATTGTTAGCATCACTGTCGCAAAATAAATACTTCCAATTTAAACACCCTAAATAATGAAATTCAATGTCAAAACAAATTAAAGTCTTATTTCCATTTTATTAAATTATAATATAAAAACCCTTTTCAATAACCAACAGTTTAAGAATCACATAAATGCTAAGGATGGCAATCAACACAAAAGAATTAAGCCATCTAGATTAACCAAACCAAGTTAAAGAACCATAAATGAAATCATCTTGACAAGAGTTAACTCCCAACGAGTACTAAATACTGGAAACATAAATAAAAACAAATCTCTGACAAATCCAAACGGAATAGGAGATCGGCCGACACATGCCCTAACTATGAAGAACTAAAACAAGAACTGAATCAATGAAGAGGTCGTCTAAAGCAAGGGCCTGCAACTCCCACATAAGCTGCAGCACGTCCAATCCAAAGAACTTATGCATGACGCTCCTGTGGCTGGGGACCTGTAATACATACATATATATACAAGAGAGAAAAATGATAGAAGACAGGTCAGAGCCCGAGTGCAAAATAGTTTTAAAATAATTTATTAAATATTTAAAATGCTTACCGACTAATGTGACAACCAAGTTAGTATGCTACATTCTCTTGAGAATTCTCACCCCTTATCTAGAGTGCACGCCTACCGTACTATTAAAACTCATAAGTCTATCTAACTTATCTTCCATAAAGTTTTATTTTGAGAGTTAACAAGGTTGTGATCTTTAGTTTAGAGAATTAATCTCGTCATGATTACTTACGTTACTAGGATATCTCAGTACCGTCACAAAGTTCCCAAACACTTATTATAAAGTTTGAAGCATTTATACAAAACTTAACTACTTATACGCACAGTAGAAAGTTTTCATAGATACGTATATATTAGTCACTCATATAACATATATACTATCGAAGCCCCACATAAAATCTATAATGCTGGCATACTCTGCTATCAAGTCCCCGTATCTCTTTTACTAAGGGAAATACTAGTTCGGAATCACTTTCGAACTATATTAACACAATACATACAAAATGGAGGCAAATCATAGTTCTAAGTCACTAAGAAGTCATCACATATCCCTCATGTCTCTTAAGAATGTCTGACTATCATTCTTAGATAGCCTGTACCAAGGAATCCTATGTTCTAGGGTACAAGTAAATATCCCCCATAAAGGTCCCATCAAGATAAGACTGTCCCGATGCGGCAACCTCAAGTAGCGCGGGTATAATTGATCACAAATATAGTATTTAATATATGCACACAGTCACACGACCATATGTAGATACACATTTTCTAATTAACTTTGCTCATGACCCATAATTATTGTTAACCATACTTAGTACAATCTTTCCCCATTATCTCGCATAAAGGATTCATCTATTTTATTCTCAATTATAATCATTTCATACTTACTTCTCATCTCTCGAAGTATTCTCTCTTACTAAATATAATTTTAGTAGATACACCCTCTCTAACCTTCTGGTCTATGTCTTTAACGAGGCTATCAGTTCTTTAGTGAACTTACGCACAATTCCCACTGTGTGATGAAACCCCCCGTCAACCCACAATTTCATCCAATATAAAATTCCACTTAACGGAGTCTACTTAGACCCTAATGGTCCTCTTCATGACCCATTATACTACTTGAAAATATGTTACTAATGCCTTTTATTAAAAATAAACTATTTAAGTAACTTCGAGTTATTTTTTGAAGAAACTATTTTCGTAAAAACCAAACTATTTGAACACAAGATGTGTTTAATAAAAGTATGTACGAGATCTATTCAAGATTTAAATAACAAGTTTAAAAGATAGTTTAAACAAGCTTTAAACACAGCACAACCAAGAATGAGATGAGGAGATGTAGAAAGATTATGTTCACTATTTTTTACGTGGTAAAACCTCACCAATTGAGGAAACATCCACGACTCCCTCTACGGAGTAAAATGAAAAATCCACTAAAACAAATTTATGAGTTACAAACTATATAACTAACATGCATACAACTTAGACCTATATAAGTTTAGGAATGTACCCTCTGGTGTCCTTATAACTTTTTTGCAGTTCTGATTGTAGATGTAGTTCTCTCAGTTTGTCAACTTCTGATTTGTTCCATCACTTTACGTCGACTTTTGTTCACAAGATCTTATTACCAACACTTTTCGTGTTGTAGGGTGAAAGTGTTTGTGGAGGTGCTCTCTAACACATGCAAGCACACACACACACACACACACTTATTAAGTACAAACAGTCCTAACAAATTACAGTAACACTATATGCTGTGATCTTTTCTTTTCTTTCTTCTTACAAAACTTTGAACCTTATTTGACCTTTCAATCAATCCCAGAATCCACGGATATCTTGCTTAGAAATCAGTCAAGATCTTAATCAATCTCAGTTTTGAAAAGATTTTCGAGATTGAAAACCTCCAAGTGTGATTCCAAACTAGGCCAAAGGTTTAGTTTTACAAGAACTAGAAACAGAAAGCATTTATTGTTGATTTCAAAGTAAGCAAACGTTTTATAGAAAATAATCAACAATATATTTCTCAAGATGAGAAATAAAGAATGAAACTAAGTGTAATGTAACATGAATAACTCAGATTTGAAATTTTTATGAAATCAGAAACTAGATCTAAGTAACAGTTTAAGTTGGAAACAAGATCTAACGAACAAGAGGTTACAACAACAATAATAAACTCAACTCAAACTATCAAACACTCAAGAACACTCAGGGTAGTGTTTTTGGATATGGAGTTTTTTAAGAAGTGTTTGGTTTTGGATTGAAGAGGTTTTGACGAACAAAGTTAGGGTTTCTAACTCTCTCTCTCTCTGGTTTCTTTCTTCTCTCTCTTCTCTCACTATTTCTCAGAAAAATGAAAATGGCAAAAGTCTTCGAAGTCTGAGATTAGGGTTCCTTTTATAGTGTGAAGAGAAGGTTCGAGAGACTGGATCAAAACCAAGGGTTAGGATTGAGTCAATTTAAATTGACTTGAATCCAAGGGCTCACAGAAGGCGGTGGTTAAACGATACCTAATTGGTTTAAAAGGTTGTACTGGGATTCACCAAGACAACATGCAGATCGTTGATAAGCAATGATCCAAGGGCTAAAAACATAAGCGTTTATAACTCAGTAAAGAAACACAATCCCAACCAATCAGATGAAGACAGGTGTAGGCCAAATAATGGATATGAAACGCGCGTCCTAAAATAATTAAAACCACACCCTCATGTTTACTCCGCTTTCGGATTCTACCCAAGGTAACATTAGGCCAATATACCCAACAAGGTATATTTATAGATTGACCCCAAAAACTTATAAATCAAGTTTTAATTAATAAAATCTTGTTTAAAAAGTGTTTAAAAAATCCCAAAAAATTATTAAAAAATCAAACTTAGGGATTTAAACACACTCAACATATGTACACACAATATTATGCAATATGACATGCATGAAATGAATTCTACTATGTGTGAGTGTTGGCAATAGTTTCTTGATCACTATAAGATAGAAAGATGTAGAATCCAACCAATTTCTGAGGTTCTTTGGATTCTAGGATGGACATAATTTTGTCACAATTTCCAAACTAGATGAGCACTTATACAATATAAACTCAAGTGAGTCAAGAGTATAAGGGCTTCAATCTCCCCCTTTTGAAATATGAGACAAAATCTCCTTTGAGTCAGCTAGGACTCGTAGGGCAACAAAAAAAAAGAAAAACTTATTCCTATTAAAATTCTATCTACCCAATTCCTAGAAATCAAAAAGTACTTAACTCAACTATTTACAATTGAACACCCTATTACATCTGTTGAGAATGACTGTAGAATAAAAACCTGCAATGAATCACTAAGATCAAGCTGTTTACCATATGTAAGAATTTAATAGACTCAAATTTCTCCCTTATTTTGTCTCAAATGGACAAAGGGAAAAACTTGGATAAACAACAAAGTTATTACTCAGCACAAACCATACCAATAGATTTATGTAATGAAATGAATCTATTATAATTTAGAGGTTTAGTAAACATATCTGCGAGTTGTAGATCAGTAGGAAGATAATTGATTTCTAATTCCTTAGATTCAACCAATTCGCGTATAAAATGATGTCTTATTTTTATATGCTTTGTTTGCGAGTGTTGAACAGGATTTTTAGAAATATTAATCGCACTTTGATTATCACAATAGAGATGCAATTGGTTTTCTTGAATACCATAATCACTTAGCATTTTTTTAAGCCACAATAATTGAGCACAACAGCTACCAGCGGCTATGTATTCAGATTCAGCTGTCGAGAGTGATGTGCAGTTTTGTTTTTTACTACTCCGTCCTACCAAGTTATTACCAATATAATAACATGCTCCTGAAGTGCTTTTACTATCATCAGTACACCCAGCCCAGTCAGCATCAGTGTACCCAATAATAGTGCTTGGTGTGTCATTAGTGTACCAAAGTCCTAGATTCAGAGTGCCTTTTACATATTTAATTATACGTTTAACAGAATTCAAATGGCTCTCTTTAGGATTATTTTGATAACGAGCACATACACACACAGCATACATGATATCAAGACTCGAGGCAGTAAGATATAGTAAAGTTCCTATCATACTACGATATAGAGTAGGATCTACAGATTTTCTATTTTCATCTTTTGACAATTTTACCGTAGTACTCATGGGAGTTTTAGCATCTTTAGCACTCTCGAGGCCAAATTTCTTAACGATCTCTAAAGCGTACTTAGATTGAGAAACAAATAATCCTTCTGGATTTTGTTTGACTTGGAGACCTAAGAAGAACTGCAACTCCCCCATAAAGGACATTTGAAATTCTTTGCTCATAATTTCAGAAAAGGATTTTACTTCTGAGGGAGAAGTTGATCCAAATATAATATCGTCAACATAAACTTGAGCAATAGTGATGCGTTTGTCAAAATGTTTGACAAAAAGAGTTTGGTCGTTTCCACCTCTTTTGAAACCTTTATCTAAAAGAAAACTGGAAAGACACTCATACCAAGCTCTAGGAGCTTGTTTAAGGCCATATAAAGCCTTTTTTAGACGAAATACATGATTTGGATATTTAGGGTCAATGAACCCTTTAGGTTGTTCTACATAGGTTTCTTCAGCCAGTATTCCATTAAGGAACGCAGATTTGACATCCATTTGATACAATGTAAAATGCAAGTGGCAAGCTATAGCAAAAAGTAAACGAACAGATTCTAAACGAGTAACAGGGGCAAAGGTCTCGTTAAAATCAATTCTTTCTATTTAAGAGTATACTTGAGCAACTAATCTAGCTTTATTTCTAATTATTATCCCATTTTCATCAGTCTTATTTTTGAAAATCCAACGAGTGCCAACAACCTTTTTGTGATCTTGACGTGGAACAAGATACCAAACATCATGAATGACAACTTGTAAATGTTCTTCCTGCATAGCAGAAATCCAGTGAGAGTCATTCAATGCCTCATTTACATTCTTTGGTTCCACAAGGGAAACAAAACATGCATAATGTGCATAATTTCTTAGTAGGGATCTTGTATGCACTGTCTCACTAGGGTTACCAACTACGTTATTTATGGGATGATCTTTAGAAACCTAGTTAGGTACTTCAGGTGTCTCAATAGGTAATGAATTATCTATTTCAGAGGAGTCATTTTCTAAAATACTTGTAGACTCTTCCTCAATAGTTGATTCACCAGTCTTGCTTTCTACAGTAGTGTCACTAACAATTACATTTATGGATTCCATCAAGGTTTTAGTGCGAAGATTATACACTCGATAAGCTCTACTGTTAGGCGAGTATCCTAGAAATATGGCTTTATCTCCCTAGTTCTCAAATTTAGACAAGTGTTCCCTATCTTTGCACACATAACAGGTACTGCCAAAGGTTCTAAGATACTTGAGATTAGGCTTTTTATTGTACCAAAGTTCGTAGGGGGTTTGTTTGGAATTCTTTCTAAGATAGACCCTATTAATAATGTGACAAGCAGTACGAATAGATTCTACCCAAAAATATTTAGGTAAATTCTTGGCATGTAACATGACACGTGCCATCTCTTGAAGGGTACGATTCTTTCTCTCGGTGATTCTATTTTGCTGAGGAGTCTTAGGAGCACTGAACTCGTGTTTGTAACCATTATAGTCAAGTATTCTATAATACCAGTGTCTTTGAATTCACCACCTCTATCACTACGGATTCTATTTACTTGAGTGTCCTTTTCATTTTCAATCCTAAGAAGAATTTTTAGGAAGGTTTGAAAGGTGTCAGACTTTTGCTTTAAAAAGGCTACCCAAGTAAATCTGGTGAAGTCATCAACCATAACTAAGATGTAACTGTGTCCACAGAGGCTAACAGTTTAGGAGGGACCCATTAGGTCCATATGGATGAGTTCTGAGGGATTAGAGGTAAGAATATCTTTGACTTTCTTATGAGTTGCCTTAACAATTTTACCTTCTTGACAGGAACCACAGACAATATTATGAATAGGTTTAATTTTGGAATTCCTCTTACTATGTCATGAGTAGACAATTTACTAAGATTATCGTAATTTATGTGACCCATTCTGTTATGCCATATCTCGTTGTCATCCATTCTGGCAACATTACAGATTTCAGAATTGTTCATGACAGTGTAGCAATTGTCAGGAGTTCTGAATCCAGTAATTATGCATTCACCTTTTTCATTTAAAATTTTGCAATTGTTCTTTGAAAAGGTAACAGTATGATCTGAGCCACAAAATTGCGAAATGCTAAGTAGATTTGCCTTAAGACCTTTGACTAGAAGAACATCTTTAAGAATAGGAAGCCCATCTTCTTGGAGAGTTCCTTTGCCTATGATTTGAGATGAAACTCCATCACCAAAAATGACTTTACCACTAGCAAAGATGGTTTTGTTTAAAAGTTTAGTTTCATCTCCAGTCATGTGCTTAGAACATCCAGAGTCTAAATACCAACCGGATGATGTGTGTTCAACTTTTAAAGCAGTAATAACAACATTACACTTCATCTGAGGTAATAGATCATCTTTTCTAACCCAAATATCTCTAGTTTTCATCTTGTGCTTATTAGCTCTCAATTGATAAAATTTGCGAGCATTAGATTTTTGCTGAAAAATATTTTGCGCATGATTTTGAATTTTGTGAGAGACTTGAGCATTTGGTTTAGGAAAGTGCTTAGGATTCCTTTTAGGAAATGTTCTTTTAGGTTTGGTCTTTCTCTTTCTATAGTTAGCGTTTTTATCTGGCTGTCTAGGAAGTATATAATTGTTTCGGCTCCTCCTAGAATAGTTAAAGTTCTGATAGATATGAGGATTATAAACAGGTTTAACTAGTCTCCTAGCATAGAAACCATCGAAAGAGTGACCATATATGTCGTAGTAGGAGCAATAAAGATTGCTCAGAATTGGAGTCTCCTTAGGAAAGTCTCTAAACAAAGGTTTTGAAAAGTTTTGAGGCTGAACTCTATTCCTAGGTAGTACAGGTTTGAGTGTAGGTTCACTCTTTCTAATAAAGGGGCAAACGTATTTAGCCTTAGGTGAACTTTCATGTTTAGAGCAACGTGATTCTCCAATGTTAAAGTTTTGATGTTTTAAATCAAACTCAGTTTTTAGGGAATGAAAATCTGGGCATGTTTCAATAGGTCTTTTGCCTCCTGACACAAACTTGATAGGTTCAAATGATTTTGTTTGTGTCATCAAATTGGGGCAAAACCCTATACCAGTTCGATCATCAGAATTGGTTTTAGATTCAGCAACAAATTCATCAAAACAGTTTGAATTATTTTCAAATTTAGTAAATTTTTTGAAAACAGTTGCTGTCTTTTCTTTGGTTTGTTCCAATTCTAACAATGTCCCTTTGTACTTTTTCTCCAGAATTTCATTTGTTTCAGTCAAATTTTTCAGTTTTTCATCAAATACTTTAATTTCACTTTCATGAGTTAAACATTGGGTAGTATACTCTTCAGCATCCAGTTTCACCATCAGGCTTAGATCTTCCAACTTTTTGGTAAGATCTTTCACAATTTTTTCTAGTCTAGCGCTTTTCTTGAGAGTTTTAGCATAAAGTGTGTGAATGTCTGGGAGATCTTCATTGTCCGAGTCACTAAGTGTAGTGTGTGAAGTGTCCCCTAAGGCTTCATTTTTAGAACTCACACACCCATTGACATCGTCATTATCGCTTTCCCTTTGACTCACACACCCCGAGGTAGAACATACAACATTCTCAGTAATCAAAGCATCTAAACCAGTAACAACAATATTCGAAGCATCAGACATAGAATTATTTGGTTCATCCTCTCTAACAAGCATAGGTATGTCATCATTATAAATAATCTTGGCAAAGAAAGACATGCAAGGATCAAAAACATCAGATGACTCAGGTTCCTCATTTTCAGAGTCACTTGAATCATCCCATGTTTTGCAGATGTTAGCTCTAGTGTGTTTATTTTGAGTGTTTAAGTTAACTCTACAGTCTTGTGCAATGTGTCCCAGTTTACCACATTTATAGCATTCAGTCTTCTTAAGGTCTCTATTAGGTCTAATATGAGAGTCCTTGTGATTTTTGTCATGATTTTTCTCATGAGGTCTGTGATTAGAGGGAGTTGGATAATTTGACTTGCCTTTTTTATTTGCCACTTTGTTTATAAACTTAATGATTTTCTTAAACTGTTTTGTCATTAAGGCAATCTGATTGTCCAAACTCTCTATATCGCATTCCTCATCAGATTCATCATTGGAAGTATTAAACTCTGGCTTAATCAATTTAGAATAGAAGCTTAGATTGGAACTAGTCTGTTTCCTATAGGATTGGGTAAACTGTTTCTTAAATTTTAGTTCCATTTCCACAGTTCTTAATTTACTACTGAGTAGTTCAGGAGTGAGATTTATATCACACATTTCCTCAATAGCATATCTTTTGTTATCAAACTTCTGTGGTAATGATCTCAGAATTTTAGATACAATTTCTTGTCTATCATAAGTTATCCCATTAGCATGCAGTTTGGTCACAATATCAGTCAGGTTCATATAGAAATCATCAAATGACTCAGTCTCAGACATAATTAAGGAATTATACTATTGAATGAGCATTTGAGTTTTAGCAGCCTTAACTCTAGTGTCTCCTTCATGAGTAGTAACCAAAGTGTCCCAAGCTTCCTTATAAGTGGTACAGGATGAGATTCTTTTGAACTCATGTTCATTTATGGACATAAATATGGCATTCTTTCCTTTGTTATTATTTCGAGAAACTTGTTTCTCTTCTTGAGTGAACTCACTTGATGCCTTCTTAACCCTCTCATTACTTCCTTCGTTGGCTGGTTTAGTAGGAAAAGTGTAACCATTTTCAACAATGTCCCAGACATCATCTCCCAGAGTTCCTTGAATGAAAGCAATCATCCTTACTTTCCAGTAAGCAAAATTGGTTCCATCAAAGATTGGAGGTCTGGTCAAGTTACCAAATCTTTCATTTTTCTCGTCCATATTTGATTTTCAGAAAATAATTTCAGAAACACAGGATCTCTTTAAAAGAAGTTTAACCAAGCTCTGATACCAATTGAAAATATGTTACTAAAGTCGTTTATTAAAAATAAACTATTTAAGTAACTCCGAGTTGTTTTTTGAAGAAACTATTTTCGTAAAAACCAAACTATTTGAACACAAGATGTGTTTAATAAAAGTATGTAAGAGATCTATTCAAGATTTAAATAACAAGTTTAAAAGATAGTTTAAACAAGATTTAAACACAGCACAACCAAGAATGAGATGAGGAGATGTAGAAAGATTATGTTCACTATTTTTTACGTGGTAAAACCTCACCAATTGAGGAAACATCCACGACTCCCTCTACGGAGTAAAATGAAAAATCCACTAAAACAAATTTATGAGTTACAAACTATATAACTAACATGCATACAACTCAGACCTATATAAGTTTAGGAATGTACCCTCTGGTGTCCTTATAACTTTTCTGCAGTTCTGATTGTAGCTGTAGTTCTCTCAGTTTGTCAACTTCTGATTTGTTCCAGCACTTTACGTCGACTTTTGTTCACAAGATCTTAGTACCAACACTTTTCGTGTTGTAGGGTGAAAGTGTTTGTGGAGGTTCTCTCTAACACATGCATGCACACACACACACTTATTAAGTACAAACAGTCCTAACAAATTACAGTAACACTATATGCTGTGATCTTTTCTTTTCTTTCTTCTTACAAAACTTTGAACCTTATTTGACCTTTCAATCAATCCCAGAATCCACGGATATCTTGCTTAGAAATCAATCAATATCTTAATCAATATCAGTTTTGAAAAGATTTTCGAGATTGAAAACCTCCAAGTGTGATTCCAAACTAGGTCAAAGGTTTAGTTTTACAAGAACTAGAAACAGAATGCATTTATTGTTGATTTCAAAGTAAGCAAACGTTTTATAGAAACTAATCAACAATATATTTCTCAAGATGAGAAATAAAGAATGAAACTAAGTGTAATGTAACATGAATAACTCAGATCTGAAATTTCTATGAAATCAGAAACTAGATCTAAGTAACAGTTTAAGTTGGAAACAAGATCTAACGAACAAAAGGTTACAACAACAATAATAAACTCAACTCAAACTCTCAAACACTCAAGAACACTCAGGGTAGTGTTTTTGGATATGGAGTTTTTTAAGAAGTGTTTGGTTTTGGATTGAAGAGGTTTTGACGAACAAAGTTAGGGTTTCTAACTCTCTCTCTCTGGTTTCTTTCTTCTCTCTCTTCTCTCACTATTTCTCAGAAAAATGAAAATGGCAAAAGTCTTCGAAGTCTGAGATTAGGGTTCCTTTTATAGTGTGAAGAGAAGGTTCGAGAGACTGGATCAAAACCAAGGGTTAGGATTGAGTCAATTTAAATTGACTTGAATCCAAGGGCTCACAGAAGGCGGTGGTTAAACGATACCTAATTGGTTTAAAAGGTTGTACTGGGATTCACCAAGACAACATGCAGATCGTTGATAAGCAATGATCCAAGGGCTAAAAATATAAGCGTTTATAACTCAGTAAAGAAACACAATCCCAACCAATCAGATGAAGACAGGTGTTGGCCAAATAATGGATATGAAAGGCGCGTCCTAAAATAATTAAAACCACACCCTCATGTTTACTCCGCTTTTGGATTCTACCCAAGGTAACATTAGGCCAATATACCCAACAAGGTATATTTATAGATTGACCCCAAAAACTTATAAATCAAGTTTTAATTAATAAAATCTTGTTTAAAAAGTGTTTAAAAAATCCCAAAAAATTATTAAAAAATCAAACTTAGGGATTTAAACACACTCAACATATGTACACACAATATTATGCAATATGACATGCATGAAATGAATTCTACTGTGTGTGAGTGTTGGCAATAGTTTCTTGATCACTACAAGATAGAAAGATGTAGAAGCCAACCAATTTCTGAGGTTCTTTGGATTCTAGGATGGACATAATTTTGTCACAATTTCCAAACTAGATGAGCACTTATACAATATAGACTCAAGTGAGTCAAGAGTATAAGGGCTTCACTACTTAAATGATATTCAAGGGCTCCTATGTATTTTATCCGGATTAAATAAAAAGGAAA
Organism: Sambucus nigra; assembly: GCA_949130495.1. Taxonomy (NCBI): domain Eukaryota; kingdom Viridiplantae; phylum Streptophyta; class Magnoliopsida; order Dipsacales; family Adoxaceae; genus Sambucus; species Sambucus nigra. The sequence goes on from OX422216.1 coordinate 185,242,509, forward strand.
AAAAATATGCAGTTTTCCAGGAGGGGGGAGGAAAGGGATCGATCGATCGATCGATCGATCAAGCAGGTATTCCAAATTCTGCCATTGTTAACAATGGGTTTTCTTCTCCAACCTCAACCAAAACTCCATTAACGATCCCCAAACTCCCAAAAAAATTTATTACTGGTTACATATACCCATATACATGATTTCCTACGTGAAACATATACAAATTCATCAAAGGAATTGAATTAAAGGGGCAATTCATCATAATTATCAAGAACCCTAAATTTTTCATTAAACTTCCATTGTTCTAATTTTTTTTCCAGATTTCTCAGTTCTAAACAAATACAATTTCATGGGTAATCCTCTACATATGTTGAGATTTCCAGAATATATCTATTTCCTCTAAAACATGCGATTTACATTCTCTAAATCATCAAATTCTTCCATAAAACATATATTTTTCAATCCTATTCTAACAAGGGTAAAACATTAACTAGAAAAGAAGCAAGATAGATACTTGCCTGGGATTCGAATGTCTGATTTGTTGATGAAAAGGATATGGCTGCATTCCTCGTCTTACGATCTATGTTTTGGTGGTGGTGGCGGTGCAATTGAGTGGGTTCTTGGCCTTGGATTTCTTGGAAAGCTTTCTACCTTTCTTCTCTAATGGTCGTTCTATGTTTCTGTGGTTGTTAACCCTAAAATTTCATCTCTAATAGTTGATATAACTTATGAAAATTTGTGGGTTTAATTACCCAAAAGTATAAAATTACTATAGTGCCCTCCCGGGATGCTAATTAGGCCTAAAAACGCCCGAGACTCAAACTATACCCTCGTGTACACTTTTCTAACTATCTCGACCCTTCCGGACACGTTGGCGCACTCAAAATTAATGACTATGCAGGTGACTTATAATTTATTCACTTACTATAATAATAATTTAGTCCCGACACGACACAGGCGTGTCTTGACCTAATTTTCCATAATTGTAATATTATTTACTCGTGACAATTTTAATAAGTTTACTTATACATATTACATTACTCATTAAGTAATATTCAACAAATTCCTAATAATTACTAACTCTCGTCACACTAGTAAATATTTAAAATAAATTTCCGGATTAATATTAAATTAATATCTCAATTTAAATTTAATAAATCCTCAAATTTAAAAGCCATAAAAATACGGGGTATTACATCACAGTGACGTTTATTAACTCCATAACCTTAGAGATTCTCAGGTTAAAAACCCGATATGCTCTACTTGTCGATGATCCTAATAATATTCCCTCGTAACTCCGCTAGTCGAAATTTACTAATTGTTCTTTATCCCGTAGGATATAGCATTTTCACCCAAAGACACGAAAATATGAAAGGTTAGGATTATTTTTAGTCCACAATTCATAAGGCGTCTGAAGTGTGCGTGGATGAAGGTAAACCCTATTCACCATGGGGCACACGGTATACATCGCCTCTACCCAAAATCTCCTAGAAACTCTATAACCTAGAAGCATATATCTATCCATCACCTAAATCGTACGATTATTCCTCTCAACGATCCTATTTTGTTAAGGAGTCTTCGTGGTAAAAAATTCATGTTTGATCCTGAGGCCATCATAGTAAAGATTCACCTTTGCTTTCGTAAATTCAGTGCCGTTAACACTATGCATTCTATTGATAGTGACACTGTGTTGATTTACTGGAAACTCTACAGCATCGGATTTCTCTCTCAGAAAACCTACGATGGAGTAATGAGAGAAATCATCTACCATCACGAGGATATACCTCTTACCACCCAAACTCTAAGTACGAGTAGGACTGATCAGATCCATGTGAATCAACTCAAGAAATCGTAAAGTGGTAATGGAATTCAACATCCTATTGGGGCTACAGAATTTCTTTCCCAACTGACAGGGTCCACAAACCGATAAAGTCAGCTTTCCAAGTGACAACAAGCCACGTACTAAGTCCTTTTTAGATAATCTCTCCCAATATCCAAAATTCATGTGACCTAGACATTGATGCCGTAGATCTATAAGAGTGATCATGGTGTTGTTGCAGACAAATGACGACTTGGACACAATCCCATAATAATTATCTCCAGTCCTCACCCCTTGCATATAAGTTTACCGTCTTGATCATAAAAATTGCACTAGTTTTGATCAAACTACACTACAAAATCCGCGCCGCTATGCTGGCTAATGTTGACAAGGTTCTCTTTCAAATCTTTGACGTTCGAAACATTCTCTATCTCAGGAAATCCCGGTATCTCTGTTGTAGCTCGTCCTATTATGCTAGACTTGCTCCAATTTGTAAAATTTAATTTACCTTCCTTATGATCCTCTAGGTAGGTAAAAAATGACAAGTCACCTGTCATGTGCCTGGAGCACCCACTATCAACATACCACGGTGAGGTATTAGGTTCATTAAGAGAAACATAAACAACAAGGGCTTTTACGTCATGCTTAGTTAACCAAGTAATGGTAACCTTATGTTTGCTCTTGTCATAGTTAGTTCTAGCTGGTATTTTGGAAGTATCCTCTAACGGCAAAGACATCCATTGGAACTCTTCCATTAAACTCTGAGATGTGGCGACTAGAAACTCAACCTGCTCTTTAAGATTACTAAGATCGCTAGTGGTATGTGGCAGAGAAAATGTACATCGTGTCCGACCCAAACTACAGCAAACCTCCCTAAGGAGGCTTTTTCTTTTATAGTAGGTATAAAAATACACAGTCTTAGGTCGACCTTGGTTTGATTTTATTGGCCGAACTCTTCTCTGGGGTTTTGGTTGATGACCATATGGATTTATAGTAAACTCAGAAATTGGTTTCGATGTAACATGAGACGTGGAAGCACCATGAAAACCTATTCCCCTCCTTTCTCCAACCCCTAAAGCAGGGGCGAGGAACATCTTTCCCATCTTTCCAAATATGTCCTCTATCTTTATTTTGACCTCCCGAGCTCTCTCAAGATCATGAATGAGTTGGTTAACAAGGGCTTCAAGTTTCTTTCGAGCCTTTATGGAGGAATGGAGCTCACTAGTAAAACTAGCCACTTGCTTGGTCAAGTCCCTTTTTTCTTTCCCAAAACAACTCTCTCTCTCTCAAATGACTTTCTCTCTCTACACAAACTCTTTCTCTCTCAAAGTAGTGCTAACGAAGGACTTTCTCTCTCTATCATCTCTCCCAAATATTTCTCTAAGGAGATGATCCTAAGAGCTAACACTTTGTTATGCTTTTTAGTTTTAAATCAATCAGTATACAAATCGGCGTAGGCGCATCATAAATTTCTCTTGCTCTCACTTGCAGCATCTTCCCCCTTACTCACATTACTTTCACTGTCGAGGTGTTCTTGTGAAGTAGCATCCTCATCATTGTGATTCGCACCATCAGTACTCATATGACTAGCCATGAATGCGATGAAGTTACATTCATATGGTGACTCATCTCCAGAATCCACCGACTGAACCTCACTATCGTCACTAAGGGAGGAATTTAAAGCAGCTTTGCCTTTGCCTTGGCATTTGAACCTAGTTGGACACTGAAAAGACTTATGACCTCTACTATCACACTCATAAAATCTCTCTTAGTATCTTTTAAGTGGGCCCTTTTATCTTTCCCATTTTCTTTCCAGATTTATTTTTCTCAAAATTCTTTTTATATTTGAAATTGCCATTACTTTTCAATTTGAGAAATTTCTTAAAACTTTTTGCAAACAAAGGCCAATCATCTAAATCAAACTTCGAATCTGAAGTCTCTTCCTCTTTTATCTTAGATGACTCGCCCCTCTATCTAGAGGGCCCCTCACTTATTCTAGCTTGAGTTTTACGTGCTACCCCTTTATCTTTTAATTTAATCGTATTATGAAACATGTCAATTTCATATGTCTGGAGGTCTCGTAGTAGTTCTTCTAATTCAGACAACTCAAATTTCCTATAGAATTTAGCACAGTAATTTTAGGGATAAAATGCTTTGGCAATGATCTCAAAATATTTTTAACTACTCTAGCATCAGGAATATGTTTACCAAGATTGAAACTAGTTTTAACAATATCAGATAAACGAGCATATAATTCATCAAAACACTCGGATTCAAGCATGGTAATTTTTTCAAGTTAAGTAGTTAAATTTTACAATTCAGACTCTTTAACCGCATTAGTGCCTTCATGGGTAAGTTGTAAAACATCCCATTCTTCTTTTGATGTGTTACACGTCATGATGCATCTAAACTCATCGGGTGTGATGACTCCAGAAAGTGCACTTAGCCCACGAGAGTTATATGTACTCCATTTAAATTCTTCCTCAGTCCAGTGTGACACCAATTTAAGATTTGTCACATTTTCTACTATGACAGGGGGAGGATTCCACCCTCGTTCACATACAACCCATACACGTTCATCAATGGCCTTTAAATGATACTTTATGCGGGCTTTCCAATATGCATAGTTAGACACGTAAAAAATTGGCACACGATTATACACGTTTTCCATTGAGTCCCTTTTTCAAAAATCAACTTTTAAACAAAAAAATGATAACCAGAAAAATTTTGTAAAAAAATTACACAATATAATTATGTAATTGGCTTTGATACCAATTTAAGAGTGCGCTTGCAATCAATGAATAAACTTGTTTAATAAAATTCTAATTTTATGCGCAGATGTTTATTAAAGCCCTAGCTCATGTATCTAATTGTGATTGACAGAAAATACGTAATCAAGAATGAACACAATAATAAACACAATTTTGAGGCAAAATCCTCCATAGAGGCAAAACCTTATTATGTCTCTGTATTGTGTAATGACTTACAAATACAAAGAAATACATCTTGTTGTGACACAAGAATACCCGCAGGCATCGGTTCGTTATCGTCGGCAAGAGATCCCGCAAGAGGTCCAATGGTCAGGAATGGAGAGTGACGCGACTAAGAATTTGACTCAAAAGTGCGTTTACTCTAGGCTCAAGTGCAAGCCTGTCGCGTTAGTAATAATCCGACAAGTCGGGATCGTATCCACAGGGATAAAAAATTGGCACTTTTATAGGAATAGTTATTTAACCTTGAAATGATTCCTCTAAAATAAATCAGAATATGATTGATGGTTGTAAATTTCCAATTGGTTATGAAATAGAATGTGCACAAAAATATTAAGAATTGTAGAGAAATTAGATTTGAAAATGAGAGAGAATAGGGTGGGGTACAATCCCTCAAACCTTAGTAAATTACCGTATAGAATACTAGAATTGTAAATTGAAATTTTTGACTAAATCCAATCTTTATAGATCCTAACCATTACATATATGAGGTATATAGCCCGCATCATATGAAATCAAAGGTATATATAAAGTGGTGAATGGATAATTTCACTTGCATAGCATTCTTAAACATCCCAAGTACCTAGGGCAAGAGAGATTAAAAGATCGGCTATGTCCGTATAATTTCCATACACGGTTTGATCAATATTTAATTTACCCTCTATTTTCTACATAGGTAATCTACCTCGAAATGAATTCATGTACCCCAACCCTTGAGAATTTAGCTGGACATGATTTTTCTAGAAAACAAATTTATACTCATACATAAAATTATGGAACTAACAAACATTGGTAACCAATTGCAAAATAATTGATAATTGAATTGAAAAGAAAGAATAACTAAGAGAATGGAAATTTTATACTTGTATTCAGCAACAGAAAAATCAACAGACTTGAATCCAGAAAACTTCTTCTTGATTAACCTTACAAACTAGGGTTTATGAAAGCTTCTACCAAAGAAAACTAAAGATTTCCTAACTTCTGAATTTCTCTCTCTAATTCGACTCCTCTTAGAATGAGGTAGGGCTTGGTCTTTTATAGCACCAACTAGCACGAATTTGATAGCAAGAATCGCTTGCCGCGCAAGATTCTACCACCTATGCACCTCTTGATCTTCATAACTAATGCCAGGATTTTGCACACCCGGATCGGTCCGGATCCCCTCGGATCGGTTCGTTTTTCAGCCACCGGATCGGTTCTTTTTTTATTCTACCGGATCGATCCGGACTCCACCGGATCGGTTCTGATATCATCGGTTTGGCATCAACCAGGGGTCTACTGGAATTGTGAAATTTCGAATCGGTCCGAAATCTACCGGATCGATCCGATTTTCTTCAATGTTGACTTTGTCTTTCCATCTTTGAGTGGCCATAACTTTTGATCTCGAGCTCCGATTAGAGTGTCGTTTCTTCCGATGCTCTTGTGAAATTAGGATCTTCAACTTCCCTTTAGGCTTTGAATCCGAACTCTGGGTATAAATTTACGTTTTTGCCCTTTGACTTTTCTTCCTTTGTTCTTTTCCTTTCTTCCGGTTTCTTTCTCTCTTTTCTTGCTCTAAATTCCTATAGAATCCATTAGAAATACACGAAACTCGGGGTACTTGTTAGAAATAGTCAATGGCAATGATATGGAATAAAAATGATTCAATTATCTTGTTCGAGATATCAAAATCACTAACCTAAGGGGATAAATTCAGAAGAATTTATGCTTGGTCAAATCCCCCTAACTTAGGACTTTGCACGTCCCGGGCAATGTAAATGAAGCTACCCATTGTTCTATTTTTGAGAAATCCTTTAAAATTCCACTTTCGCAGGCATGCGGTTGCATTGAGCATATGCAACAAGCCTTTAAACCCCTAGGTTACCCTAGTAGGACGAGTTTTGTCTCGTGAGGGTTTGCAGTGAATATACCCACAAAATTCTTTATTGACTCAAATAAATATCAAAATACCTAAAAATTGTACAATTTAAACTTTTTGAAAAATAATTACCATAAATTCATATTCAAATGTCTCAAACCATAGTTTGTGTGTGAAAAGCCATAATTTAAACCTCAAATTTCCACCGATTGGGCATTACGTTACTTTCTGAAAATTCGTTTTGATTTCAAATTCTTACGGAATGCTCTCTCAAACGAATCACTCGGATTGTGGCTATTTTTTCTCGGTATGCATGATATAAAGAGTAAATGTAATGGACACAAATTCATGCATACAAAATTGAAAAGAAGGAAATATATGGTGAAAAGATCTCATCATCGGAATACAGTTATTAGGAAACGGGAAACATCATCTCTTAATCACACCATTTTAAACTCTCATATTATCTTTTGTATCTTATCTCTCCATGCGGTAATTAATTTCGCCATTTGGACTCAGTTAGGACTTTTTGGGTTAAAAAGTGTAAAGGGGTAGAAATGGGAATGGACGGAATGTTCGTAATTGGAAAATGTTCTTATGACGTCCATTAGTGCTTTTTCGGGCTATTTGCTCATTTTTCTCTTTCTTTTTCAATTTTAATTTTTTCTTTTCTTTTTCTTTTCTTGCTATTTTTGTTGAGCATATTTTCTGTTTTTCTCTTACCCCTTTTTATTGCACCATTTGGACTTACTTGATGAATTTTCTCAATTTTCACAATTCCGGGCTATTTGGGTTTTTCGGGATATCAAACGAAAAGGAAAAATATTATTAGGCTCAAATTGGGTTGCAAAGGGATAATTTTTTTCACAACTTTATCATGGCTAATATTTTTGGGTTAAACAAAAGAGGGCCTATTTCATTGTCCAAATTTCTAATCACATTACCATATGCATCTCGAGATTAATTAAGTTTAGAGATATATTTAGGACGAATTTCGAGACAACATTTCACACATTTCCCATAACCGATCAAAACAAAGGATTGAGATCATCAACGACTTATTAAAACGCTGAAAAGAACTTTGAGTTAATCATAAACTCGGATTGATTTAAAAACTCATAAAAAATTGAAAGGCTCGAAATCTCACCGGGTTTGATCAATCTCCACACTTATTCGTTAAGTCGTCAATTTTCGCACAATTTCCATCTTCGGTCAATTTTGGCTTAGTGCATTTTGATTGTTAACAATTTGAGACTTTAAATAGAATAAAGGTGATATTTTTGAAAAATTTAAATTCTAATTTTTATTTATTTTGAAGATTTTTTTTTTGTATATACGAAGTTTTATGAATACGCACTTATCATCCCCCCTAACTTAGTGATTTTCATTGTCCTCAATCAAATGTACGAGAGAGTGAAATATGACGAAATAATGAGTGTGATAAATAAAACAAGCAACTACCATACTAAAACTGTATATTACAACACAACTGTGGAAGCAAAGGATAACAAACATAAGTAATATAACATAACCGGAGGATCGGGGCTGCCTAAGGGGCGGTTGGGGGGCGTGAAGATCCGGGAGCAGCAGGGTCATATGGATTATAGTAATATGGAGGAAGGGGGCCTCGGGACCCGACTGGAGACGGTACAAATCAGCCTCCATACACAGGACCAAACTCATGTCCCTCTCGTAGGATGTCATAAACCCGTCCAAACGTGTATCAAGAGAAACAACGCGCTCAGTCAAACCTGTACCAACCGGAACATAATCCGGATCTACGGTTTCATCATATTCTTCCTCCTTGCCTTCTTCCATCTCAACATCTTCGTCATCAACGTCCTCCTGTTCAGTAGCCTCCTCCTCACTTGAGGTATCTCGGTCCTCTCGCCGCGCACGGATCAACTGGATTTGCTTTTCACTTCGAGTGTGAGATTCCTGTCCAAGAGGCTTGGGCAAGTTGATAAGATCTTGCGGGGGAACAATACTGACATCCTTAAGAAATGAGGTAATGAGGCGACCATAAGGAAGAGGGGACCTACCCTTTTTGTCCAGCGCCGCGAAGATGATATCATTGTACAACGTGCGTGCCAAATGGATAACAGTTGCATGGTCAAACAAATGATACATCATAGTAGCTTGACACGGGCGCATCGCCGAATCATTTGAGGTTTGCAAAATATTGGCACAAATGATGTGAAAAGTGATGCGGGCCTTGTCGGGTAACCGACCAACAGGAAAGTTTTCGGTATCCCAAATCGCACCCGGCGTGATTCGAGAGATGCAAACAACATTGGACAGAACTGGATCAGGACTTGGATAAGTAAATTGGGCTGGAGTGACCACACCTTTAGACTCGAGTTTCTGGGCCAGAATGTCAAGTGAGAACGGTATCGGTGTTGAATCCACAAAAGCTTGAGATTCAAAATCGGTGGTACGGACGAGCGAACCGTAAAACTGATGAACTTTATTCTCCCATACAGCTTCGTATGGCTCATTGAAAAATCTGCACCAGCCTTGAGACATGAACATGCTTGTGACAGAATTGGGCAGCTGATCCCAAAGCACTTGACGTTCAATGTGGATTTTGCGCGTTGGACTGAAAAAACGACGGCACCATTTTGCCTCACGGCGGGAACGATATTCGCCATTGCCGTCGGGCAGGACTTCAATGGAATTATATTTTAGGGGAGCAGCCATGGGTATTGAAGTAGTAGACAGAAAGTGATAGAGAAGAGAGGAGGAGGAGGTGTGAAGAAAATGGGGTGGGGTATGTGGGTATTTATAGTTGGGATGATGGATGGGAGGAAAATAGAGTGGACGAAATTTTTTGGAAGAGAAAGGGATTGGGGGAATGAATGAGGTGTGGATTGAATAGGTTTTAACCTCGGAAAGGGGCGCACTGCAAATTACCGGATCGATCCGATTTTTTTATCGGATCGGTCTGATTGCACCGGATCGATTCTTTCAATTCAGGGCTAGACCGATCCGGTCTGTTGAATTTCCAAAAATTCCCTGATTTTCTTTCCTTCTCACTGTTAGGCTGCTTTTTCCATTCTAATGCTTCCTTCAATGTAATTTAACCTCTAAACTCCCGAAATGTTCACCGAAACCTAAAACACCCCCAAGACATGTATTGGATTCCCTACTCCGATTATGACACATATCTACGACTCCTAACATCCTAAGACTATTATACATAACATTCACCCCATACACGTCGGGGGTGCGACGGCCTCACATTTCTTTTTCAGTCAATCCCCATAAATGGGGTCCGACAACCAGATTGTGTCGGCTTCCATGACTTCCGCTTCCCAATATGGCTTGAGACGATGCCCGTTGAATTTGAATGTGTTTCCCCATTTTTGATCCTCTAGTTCAACAGCTCCATGGGGAAATACTTCCTTCACAACGAATGGACCTGACCATCGTGACCGTAATTTTCCAGGAAACAAGTGCAACCTCGAGTTGTAGAGAAGTACTTTTTGTCCCGAATGAAATTCCTTCCATCGAATGATTCTGTCGTGAGCTCGTTTCATTCGTTCTTTAGAGATTTTAGCACTTTCATACGCATCCTTGCGTATTTCTTCCAACTCGTTCAACTGAAGTTTACGTGTTTCACTGGCTTTTTCCATGTTAAAGTTCACCCTTTTGATAGCCCAATACGATTTGTGGTCAATTTCAACCGGAAGATGACAAGGCTTGCCATATACAAAACGAAATGGGGACATCCCAAGGGGATTCTTGTATGCAGTTCTATACGCCCAGAGCGCATCATTCAATCTGAGAGACCAGTCTTTCCTATTAGGTTCGACTATCTTTTCCAAGATATTTTTTATTTCTCGATTGGCGATCTCGGCCTGGCCATTTGATTGAGGGTGGTAAGTTGTTCCAACTTTATGGACAACTCCATACTTTCGCATTAGCTTCTCCATCGGCCTATTGCAAAAATGGGTACCATTATCACTGATTATAGCCTTAGGCACTCCGAATCGAGAAAGTATGTTTTCTTGAATGCATTTTATCACCACCTTATTGTCATTCGTCCTTGTAGCTATGGCCTCTACCCATTTTGAGACGTAGTCTACAGCGACGAGGATGTATAGAAAACAAAAAGAAGGGGGAAAGGGCCCCATGAAGTCAATACCCCAACAATCAAACAACTCCAAGACTAGTATTGGGATCAATGGCAGCATATCACGACGAGTAATAGCTCCCATTCTTTGGCATCTATCGCATGATTTGTAAAAAGTATTCACATCCTGGAAGATTGTGGGCCAGTAGAGAGCGCCTTGCAGGATTTTCGTAGCAGTTTTATTTTTGGAAAAATGACCTCCACATGCTTCCGTATGACAAAATCAAATTACCCCTTGGATTTCTTCATCAGGTACACATTTCCGGATGATTTGATCAGCACAATACTTAAACAAATATGGATCATCGTAAAAGAACATGCGTGACATAGTAATCAAATTTGTTCTCTCTTGCGGAGTTCAATTGGAGGGAATAACTCCAGTGACAAGGTAATTGACTATATTCGCAAACCAGGGGAGGGAAGAAGTAACGAATAGATTTTCATCCAGAAAATACTCGTCTATGGGAATGGGATCAATAGGTAGGTCGGACGAGAGGCGTGACAAATGATCAGCAACGACGTTTTCTACTCCTATCTTATCTTGAATCAAGAGATTAAACTCCTGTAAGAGTAGGATACACCTTATTAGACGTGGTTTGGCATCTTTCTTGGTCAAAAGATATTTGAGGGCTGAGTGATCAGTGAAGCAAATGATGGGTGACCCAACAATATAAGAGCGGAATTTGTTGAGAGCAAAAATGACTGCTAGTAATTATTTCTCTGTGGTAGAGTAGTTAAGCTGAGGGCCAGATAATGTTCTGCTAGCATAGTAAATAACATGAGCTTTATAATCTTTTCTTTTTCCAAGAACAGCCCCAATCGCGTAATCACTTGCATCACACATAAGCTCAAATGGGAGTGATCAGTCAGGAGCTTGCATGATAGGAGCGAAAATTAGCATGATTTTAAGTTTATCAAAAGCTTCTTGGAATGCTTTATTCCATTCAAATGGAGTGTCTTTCATGAGAAGATTACTCAAAGGTCTAGCGATGGCGCTAAAGTCTTTGATAAATCTCCTATAAAATCCATCATGGCCTAGAAAGGACCTCACATCTTTAAGCGATTTTGGCGGGGGTAACTCAGCTATTACTTCAATTTTTGCTCGATCAACCTCAATTCCCCTAGATGAGACTATGTGGCCTAAAACTACGCCCTCGGTGACCATAAAATGGCATTTTTCCCAATTGAGGACTAAGTCTTTTTCCACACACCGGAATAGAACTCTTTCAAGATTAGCTAAACATTGGTCGAAAGATGGACCGAAAACGCTGAAATCGTCCATGAACACCTCAAGACCTTTTTCTATCATGTCGCTAAAGAGACTTAGCATGCACCTTTGAAAAGTTGCTGGCGCATTACATAGCCCAAATGGCATACGTTTATAGGCAAACGTACCAAACGAACATGTAAAGGTCGTCTTTTCTTGATCAAGTACATCCACTTCAATCTGATTATAGCCAGAGTACCCATCTAGGAAACAGTAGTAAGGATGGCCTGCCACTCGTTCAATCACTTGATCGATTAACGGTAAGGGAAAATGGTGTTTTCTGGTCCCGGCATTAAGCTTTCGTTAGCCAATGCAAACACGCCACCCGGTGGTGGTACGTTGAGGTATTAATTCTCCCTTAGTGTTTTCAACCACGGTCATGCCTGACTTTTTTGGAACGATCTGAATTGGGCTCACCCATTTACTATCAGAAATGGGATAGATAATCCCAGCATCTAGCAATTTGATGATTTCCTCTCTTACTACATCTTTCATGGTTGGGTTTAGTCGCCTTTGCATCTCACGCGAGGGCTTCACTTCCTCCTCAAGATGGATTTTATGGGTACAAATCAATGGACTTATACCTTTCAAATCTGCTATAGTCCAACCAAACGCACTTTTATGCTTCCGTAACACATCCAACAACATGCCCTCTAGCTCTTTTTTTAAACTGGAAGAAATAACAACATGGAATGTATCATTATCTCCCAGAAAAGGATATTTGACATGAGAGGGTAGTTTCTTTAACTCAAGACTAGGAAATCTATTTTCAGAGGGGATCATGGGTGACTCCCTTGGGGGTAATTCTTCAAATCTAGAAATCCATTCAACATATCTTAAATTCTCAAAACTCGCTTCTTCTTGTAACCAAGTTTCCAACTCTTCCACCTCACGCTCAAACTTAGTATAAGGACTCTTATTCTCACCACTTTACACTAAACAAACCTCCAGTGCATCTCCTCCTATGATCTTCTCGATGTGCTCATCCACCACTTCTTCAATAAGATCAACCTCAAGAATTTCATCCTCATCACCCATTTGGTTAGCGACATTGAAAATATTGGTCTCGAGAGTCATGTTTCCAAAAGTGAGTTGCATTTGGCCATTCCATGTATTGATCAAAGCATTAGCAGTAGCTAAAAATGGACGGCCCAATATTATTGGAACATGATTTCTCGCATGGGGAGAAGGCTCAGTGTCCCAAATGAAGAAATCAACAGGGAAATAAAACGTGTCCACTTGAACTATCACGTCCCCCCACAACCCCACGAGGTACTTTCACTGTTCGATCAGCTAACTGTAGAGTGATTCGGGTAGGTTTAAATCACCTAAATCAAGATGCTTATAGATAGAGTATGGAAGGATGTTCACACTCGCACCTAAGTCAAGCAATGCTTTTTCCACTTTATTCGCTCCTATGACACGCGAAATTGTAGGTGCACCAGGATCCTTGAATTTTGGTGGAAGATCATTCAGAAGGACCGAGCTCACATTTTGTGCCAAGAAAACGTTCTTCTTCACCTTGAGCCATCGTTTGACAGTCAAAAGATCTTTGATGACCTTGGCATATGATGGAATTTGTTGAATAGCATCGAGAAATGGCAAGTTCAACTTTACTTGCTTCAAAACATCTAACACTTCTATACGCGAAGCCCCTTTTTTTGGTGGTGCTAAGCGTTGACGGAATGGAGCAGCATTGGGCAGTTGTACTTCAATTTCAGGTTCAACTCCCTCATCTTTATCTTGCGTATGAAATGGAGTCTCTTTAGATTCTGACGCTTCCTTAGCTTTATATTCCTTGGGAAGTGTTGACGCTAGATCAATTACGCGACCACTACGGAGAGTAGTGACAACTTGACATTGTTCGGGCAAATTCGATGATGTGGAGCTAACCGTGAGTTATCCTTGAAGAGGAGGCCTTTGGCCTTGACTGGGAATTTACCCTTCTCCTGAGTATTCACTGCAGATTGCAACCTAGAGATGCTAGTATGAATTTCAGTGAACATTCGATCATATTTAGCATTGCTCTTCTTTTGAGATTGGATGAATTGATTCAGATTATCTTCAAGAGATCGCCTATGTGGAGCGACATATGGACCAGAAGGTGGTACCTGCATAGGAGCATGCGTCGGAGGAGCCACTTGCTGAAATTGAGGGGGTGGTGGGGTCACATGTGGGTTAGGAGCCATCCCCCCTTGCGGTTGCCCATAGTTGAAAACATGATGATTCCTCCAAGATTGAGTGTATGCATTCCCTTGTGGTACATTAAAATTTCCGCGATACCCTCCTATCGCCTCAACTTGTTCAGTGTACATTGCCTTGTATGCAAGGATGGTAGGACATCCTTTGGTAGAATGACCAGCAGCATAAATGGCACACACTTTTTCCTTTCCGGCTTGCACGGGTCCAACTACTTCTCTTAATCGCACTTCAAGCATATCTCTGAAATTCCTTTCCAACTGGTCAAATTTTCAATCTAATAAAGTGTCCTTGTCTAAGTGATAAATACCGGACGCAGCAGGCAAGTTGGACACTTGTCGATTTTTATTTTTACTATTGTGGTCAGAAACATCCCATGCTTGGGTAGTCTCCGCTACATATTTCAGATGGGCTTCAGCATCGCTCGAGTCTAACTCCCAAAAAGGTCTTTCGCACATGGTTTGAACAAGTTGTTTAGATGCTAAAGTAAGCCCTTGATGGAAAAATGAAATAAGATGATGTTTTTCGAATCCATGATGTGGGTAAGCATTAACTAACTCCTAAAATCTCTCCCAACACTTGTCGAAAGCCTCATTCTCATTTTGTCGAAAAGCTGGTATTTGGGCTTTGACAGAGTTAGTTTTGTGTTGTGGAAAGAACTTGGAGAGAAACTTGGTTTGCATATCTCTCCAGGATAACACAGAATTCTGGGGTAGTGACCATAACCAAGTCTTGGCTTTATCCTTTACGGAAAAAGGAAAAAGCTTTAACCGGATAACATCTTGTGGGCAAGCTTGGTCACCAAACGTCTCACATGCTTCCTAGAACTCTCTAATACGGAGATATGGTTTTTTCGAATCCATCCCGTGAAATGTGGGAAGAATTTGGATCATACCATTTCGAAAGTGGAACTGATCGGCATTATACGGGAGTAAAATGCAACCATGGGTAACAGTTCGCTCCGGAAATAAAAGATCTTTCATGAGAAGATATGGTATATCTTCCTCTCCAGCACCAACACCAACACTACCGTGCATAGACATATTGCTACCCAACGATTCAGAATTCACACTTAGTGTTTGACTCAATGAGCGACTTGTGATTGAATTATTAGGCGAAGAGGTGGAACCCAAAAATAAGGAGAATCAGTGGTGTGAGAATTTTCAGAATTTGCTTCGGCAATAGGATTTTCGTGAACTTGGGTGGGAGATGAATTCTGCATATAAGCGCATAAGAGATGAGATGTAATTTTTTTTTTAAGAGAATGGAAATCACCTTAGGATTAAAATCACTTTCCTAAATTATACCAATTGATAATCCCCGGCAACGGCGCCAAAAATTTGACGCGACTAAGAATTTGACTCAAAAGTGCGTTTACTCTAGGCTCAAGTGCAAGCCTGTCGCGTTAGTAATAATCCGACAAGTCGGGATCGTATCCACAGGGATAAAAAATTGACACTTTTATAGGAATAGTTATTTAACCTTGAAATGATTCCTCTAAAATAAATGAGAAGATGATTGATGGTTGTAAATTTCCAATTGGTGATGAAATAGAATGTGCACAAAAATATTAAGAATTGTAGAGAAATTAGATTTGAAAATGAGAGAGAATAGGGTGGGGTACAATCCCTAAAACCTTAGTAAATTATCGTATAGAATACTATAATTGTAAATTGAAATTTTTGACTAAATCCAATCTTTATAGATCCTAAGCATTACATCTATGAGGTATATAGCTCACATCATATGAAATCAAAGGTATATATAAAGCGATGAATGGATAATTTCACTTGCATAACATTATTAAACATCCTAAGTACCTAGGGCATGAGAGATTAAAAGATCGGCTATGTCCGTATAATTTCCATACACGATTTGATCAATATGTAATTTACCCTCTATTTTCTACATAGGTAATTCACCTCGGAATGAATTCATGTACCCCAACCCTTGAGAATTTAGCTGAACATGATTTTTCTAGAAAATAAATTTATACTCATACATAAAATTATGGATCTAACAAACATTGGTAACCAATTGCAAAATAATTGATAATTGAATTGAAAAGAAAGAATAACTAAGAGAATGGAAATTTTATACCTGTATTCAGCAACAGGAAAATCAACTGACTTGAATCCAAAAAACTTCTTCTTGATTAACCTTACAAACTATGGTTTATGAAAGCTTCTACCAAAGAAAACTAAAGATTTCCTAACTTCTGAATTTCTCTCTCTAATTCGGCTCCTCTCGGAATGAGGTAGGGCTTGGTCTTTTATAGCACCAACTAGCACGAATTTGACAGCTAGAATCGCTTGCTGCGCAAGATTCTACCAGCTATGCACCTCTTGATTTTCATAATTAATGCCAGGATTTCGCACACCCGGACCGGTCCGGATCCCCTCGGATCAGTTCATTTTTTAGCCACCGGATCGGTTCTTTTTTATTCTACTGGATCGGTTCGGACTCCATCGGATCGGTTCTACTATCATTGGTTCGGCATCAATCCGGGGTCTACTGGAATTGTGACATTTCGGATCGGTCCGAAATCTACCGGATCGATCCTATTTTCTTCAATGTTGACTTTTTCTTTCCATCTTTGACTGGCCATAACTTTTGATCTCGAGGTCTGATTTGAGTGTCGTTTCTTTCGATGCTCTTGTGAAATCAGGATCTTCAACTTCCCTTTAGGCTTCGAATCCGAACTCTGGGTATAAATTTATGCTTTTTCCCTTTGACTTTTCTTCCTTTGTTCTTTTCCTTTCTTACGGTTTCTTTCTCTCTTTTCTTGCTCTAAATTCCTGTAGAATCCATTAAAAATACACGAAACTCGGGGTACTTGATAGAAATAGTCAATGGCAATGATATGGAATAAAAATGATTCAATTACCTTGTTCGAGATATCAAAATCACTAACTTAAGGGGCTAAATTCAGATGAATTTATGCTTGGTCAGAGAGACAACCTTCTTCTCCACAAGGGTTACTCTAGATGAGTAGAATGAGTAACAACGGTTTAAAATGATTCACATATATATTTGGGACTTTTTGGTGAATCAAAAGAGGTTTAAAACTCAAAAGATGAAGTCTTAAAATCATAGTTGTTCTGTAGAAAACGGAGTTGTAAAGACTTTTAAAAACCTTACTGCAGAGTCATGTATTTATTAAAAAAAAATTAGTCACTACGGTCACTCGAATGACATATGGATGTCGCTCTAAAAACAATAGATGTCGCTTGATCCCATATCGTGTGACCTATTAAATGATCTAAAAATACCAAAACAGTACGGGTTCATTTGATGATTACTTCAAGTGAGGTTCGAGTGACCTATCTCGCAACATGAAATGTCCCTTGATGAGGTCATTTGAACGACATCAGCTTGTCGTTTGAACTACATGGCTTAGTCATTTGAACGACTGAAGCGTCAAATTCTAATTTCACTAATAAGAATGAAAAAATTAATTTCGACTTAGAAAGCCTGATTTATTTCGATAAAAATATTTTAGAAAAATTCCCAAATAAATACGAAAACATTAAAAACTCCAAATTAAACATTATACCATTTTAGCTAGTGGAATTAGTGGGAATAGTTGAAGGCACACGTTGCATGTTGCTCGATGTTATTTTACTACACACGTATGAAGATGATGGCTGTGTGAAGCTTTGGATTCGGATAGAGGTCATCATGGATGATCGTGTAGATGTGTCGAGGTATATGACATACTTGCTGTGATCTAGGACATATAGAAAACTCCTAGAATCTAAACGGACATTTATAAAAGTATGTCCTTATAACCCCCCTTATTTTTCTTGGCGCGATCAGTCTCAGCCTGACTAGTGTAGTCCATGTCCTTCACCTTGGCATATTTCTCAATGCGCGACCTGAGATCGTCAATGGTTTCAGCTTCCTTCTTAGTGATGGATTAATACAACATCAATGTGTGTGTGTGTGTGGGGGGGGGGGGAGGATCTATCTTGAAGTACGCTACAACAACTTGCTCTAAGAAATCCTTTACCTCATTGAAAACTTCCTAATAGCGTTTGGCGTAATTGTACAGAGATTCCTGTGACTTTTTTTCATTATAAACGACAACCAGGTGTGAGATATGAGTAGATTTGGGTTGACAATGGCTTTCCTCCGAAGTCTGTGGTTCCGATCGGAACCTTGGGTTCCTATCTTGGCAAACCTTAGACCTGACTCTCAGGGGGGATAAATAAGCCCACACATCTACAAGTTGAGGCGCACTATTAGGAGCATTGTTTGGTTATTGGGACATCGCGAGTGTTCCTTATAGGAATTACTTTCATGGATAAGAAAATCATTCCCGCAGAAGGCGCCAATTGTGAGTGAAAATTAATCACAATAAAATAGATCTAGAAATAAATTAAATAACGAAAGTAAAGAGATTCCAGTTGCACAACACAAGGTATAATGGTTCGGCAAATTACCTACGTCCACATAGACGTCAGTGTTTTTCTATTAAGTTCTCTAATGTATCTATTTGACATTCCATTTGATCCTAGGGTGAACATTATATTTATAGTACTATCAAGTGGCGGAGTTGTATAAAAAAACTCCCCAAGCTTAGTAGTGGCTCGTACGGTATCCTTGAATATCTCCTCCGAGATTGTTTATAACCGTTTGAGCTTATCGAGATTGACATGATAAATATTCATATTTATCCATGTGATTAATGTAATTGTTGATCATTTTTAAGTATCTTGAGCCAGGTGTGTCAACATCCTACTGGGCCTAGTCGGTCGTTCCTTAGTTAGGCCTAGTTAATTATTTAGGTCCTCACAGTTGGAATCTGGAAATTTCATCTCTCTTGTCTAGTATCAGTATGGTGTGTTTTAATGTAGATAATTGATGGAATATAACCCGCTATATATAGGGTGAGAGAGGATCCAATTTCTTCACTAGGCTAGAATTTTACCATCCATCACAGTAGAGTTTGATTAGGAAACTAACTTATTATTATCCTTAGTATTTAAATGACTTATCTAAAATAATCTTATCGGTTCTAAATTCTTATGTGGACCACATTAAGTAGTTAACTTTTATTTAATTGAGTAATTAATTTCAAATTTCATAATTTCAAAATTTAAAATAATTAAATATTTCCAACAATGTTAAACTCCGCATCCAGGGCATGCTAAGATATTATCATTCACAACTAATTAATAATCTCAATGATAAAGTGAACTTAATATATAATAGGATGTAATATTAAGTGCAAGGAACTACGAAATATCCTTAAATGTAACGACACTGAATTCTCCAACACGTTAACCCCAAAACCCTCATGCTCTAAAGAAAACCTTGTCTCAAGGGGAATCCTTCGGCATAAGAGTTATATCTTAGTTGAAACCTCGACTTTTCCAAGATGTTTCAATCTCATCCAGACAAACACATTTAATATTTCACAGTCTCTTCGAGTGTTATTAAAACGTCCACTCTCCACAACTTTGCTCTAGAATTTATTTTGTCGTGATAAATCAAATAAGAGTTACAAGAATTTAATATTTAAATATTTTCATTCATATTTTAGGAATCGTAATTAACATATATAGGGTTTCATATTTTTTTTAAATCTCATGTTTTTTGTGTTAACGACATTTCATGTTGATTGCATTCAAGGTTGAACGTTGTTGATGGAAAATGATATGCATACCAAGTTTTTACACCAAGTTTTGTGTACCAAATGCATTAAAGTATTGTACTCTAGGTGTATGTACAACACTTTAATTCACTTGGTACACATACTTGGTGTAAAACTTGGTACACATAGCATGAGAATTAAGGATCTAGACTTGCAAATCAATAGTGTTTAAAATGTTTAAAACTTTAGAAACATCATTGAATACCTTATGAAGATTGCCTTGGCCTTGTTTTATAGCTTGAGAATAAAAATGGAGGAATAAAAAATATGGGTTTGAAGCACCGATAACCAAGAAAAAACAAGTAGAATTTTTTCTATTTTTTTACTTATAAATATATTATTGACGAGTGAGATGTTTGTATGGAAGAATTATTTAGAGTGCCTTTAGTGGTGTTCAAAATAAATGCATTTGTATCTATTTTGCTAACAAAATTGGTAGAATTAATTTAAAATTTTATGAATTTTACACAAATTTTTTAGGGTTATTGGCACTTTACTACCCTGAACTTTAGCTACTTTTGCACTTCAAATCCCAATATATCAAAATTGGCATATAAACTCGTAAGTTTTCACATTGTCGCAATTCAAATTGCCTATTGTTAAATTGACTAACAGAAAGAGTAAAAAATGAGGATAAATGCATGAAAATGCTATTTCTTACCAAATTTTGGGATTTTATTTGTTAGTCTTAATACATCGGGGCATGAAGTGAAAAAAATGACTAAACTTTAGGACAATAAAGTGCCAATAACTTTCTTTTGTCAATTATATTAATTATTTAAATTTAGTAGGCTAAAATTATCATTTTTAACTCTTGATTTTTATACTTTTAATTACTAGATATTTGCAATCTAGGCACTATATGTTAAATAGTTTATTTTCTAGGGCAATACATACACTTGGAGATTAAAACCTTAATTAATGTTAATTGCAGAAAAGATGCACTTAAAGTGTATCAAGTAATATACTTAAATCATATCTAAAAACTCGTAAATAACAATTAAAATTAATCTAATTGTCATATCCAAAAATTCGTCGCAAATTTGGTATCATCATATATAAAATAGCAAAATTCAAATAGAAAGTCCGTGAAGTGCAAGTCAATGCAAAGTCGGAGTTCATCTCCATCAAGTTTGGTTATAAGATTAAGTTTTTTATTATTTAAAAATTGCGTTTGTTTTTTAAGTACATTAATAAAGGTCCGCACTTGAAGAACTCTCTCCGTATATATATATATATATATATATATATATATATATATATATATATATATATATATATATATATATATTAGGGTGTGCCCGTGCCGATTGCACGGTGAAAAGATAACTCCTGAATATTTACATATCTATATACTCACCGTCTCCATCCTCTACTATCCGTAGCTCCCGTAGGTATGCTTAATTCGAAAATTCTTTTAAATATACTTGATTTGAGATTACAAAAACTAATAAAATACATTGTTGAACTGTCCCCCACACATGTAATGGATTACATTCCCACATAATGGCATGTTTCAAACATCCAAACCAATATGTTTTATGTCGAATTATAAAAAAAAAAAATGAGCCACTCCAAACTTGTTCGGTTAAAAATTGATGACAAAATGTATATGTGCATCACACGTAAAAGAGCAACTACTTTTGCCTAATATTAAAAACAGTAAATTAGTTACTCTTTAATAACTATGAGAAAGACTTTGTTAAATAATTTTTCACCCATTTAATAACTTTTAAAATATTTGAAAAAAAATAATATTACAAAATTGATATGAAATGGTATTAACAGAACTTAGGCATAGGGTATAATATAGAATCTCAAGATAAAAAAACGTACACTAAAACTCCAAATTGATACAAAAATTTTTTTAAAAAATAAAGCACGTGTTGGGAATTATATATTGTGGTGTTACGCCGAAAATTATTAGATAGAAAAAGAAAAATATAAATTGTGATAACCTTAGAATATCATTATCTCTTATTCTTATTTATTCTCCATCTAATGATTCAAAAGTAATAAAAATAAATCTTAATTTCATCTCACCCTTCTTAAGCTAAATAATATTCTTCATATAATAATCCAATTGTTACTATTGACCCTAGCAGCCTAGCTATCTATAGCTTATTGCCCACTCTATATAGGTGTTTGAGTGTGGCAATAAACATAATAAATATTTTGACCCTGGGGCCCTTTTTACTTTACATTTATAGTGATGTAAAACTAAGAGTGCATATTAATATTTCAAAAAAATTAAGTTGTTATCAAGAACAAATAGAATGGATAGTTCATATTTTAAAAGGAAAAAAAACATGAATTAATCAATTAAATTTAATAATGTTAAGGCATTTAAAACATCAAAGATTTTGTAAAAAATCGCACATCAGGTTGAAAAAATACTGAAAGCTCTAATGGGGTCACAATAAACACAAACTAATATGCAGTTAATGAATATAAAATTATACATCCAAAATAAACACAAACTATTCACTGTGATCTGCAAAAGGTGAAGAAATTCGTATATCCTTATATTTCGTACACATCATTGTGAAGCTTTAGACATTTGGAGAAGCATTTCCAAAAAAACTGATATACTCCGTTTTGTTTGACCAAAAAGAATATTTTAAAAAAGTAAAATGCCCATTTTGAAACCCAAAAGCTCCATAAAATAATGAATATTTTGTGATAGAATATGAAATTGTTTGACAGGGGATCCTCGAAAGTGATGACGGGTGAATGACTTTCAAATCCTTTCTCGAGCCTCACCCACCCATATAAAGAGTCATGGGTATGTCGGATAATTCTTGGAAATAAAGATAATTTTTGTTCACAACAATAAAAAGGCATAGGCGTGTAACGAAAGTGAGGAAATAGTGTCTCGTTAGAATACTTTTCACTGTGACTTATTTAGTAAATCTCCATAAAAAAACTTAATGAACATAAAAGTAAAAGAACTTGGTGTAAACACTTAAATCTTTTCAATACAATTATAGAGTCAAATAAAAACTAATCAATAATTGAACATTAACTACAGAAAAAGTCTCTAGATTATGAAAAAAAAAAGCATGAAAGAGGCTTCCACCAATGGAACATACGTAGGAAAAAAAAGTTAGCAAAAAACATACCCAGCAATATAAACATGAAACAGCTCCACAACGCTTAGCAAAAAAAAAAAAGTTAGCACCCGAAATATAAACCTGAATGAAGAACAAAAAAAAAGTTAGAAAAAAACATACCCGGCAATATAAACCTGAACCAACTCCACAACGCTTAGCAAAAAAAAAGTGTGAAAAAAACACTCTTGCCCCGAAATATAAACCTGAATCAAGAAACAAAGTAGTGGAAAACAAAATACATACCCACCAATATAAACCTTAACCAAAAAATGAAATAGCAAAAAAAAAATGATAATGCTTAGTATACAACTGAACGAAGTGAGATTAAAGCGTGGATACATACCAGCAATGGTGAGATGTTACACAGCAAGTGTGAGGAAAAAATTCAACTATGACTATGAGCCACGATTACAATATAACCCCTCTACTGCAATAACAACATGTTGATCATTCTATGGATTTTACTGCCATGATAGCACCAATGCACTTTAACAATAGAGGGAAATATATGTCAAATAGGGTAGAATCTCTTGTGGACATCATAATTACTTCGGTGCATTTAATTCTACTGGCGTGGGTTTCGCCCAGCTGGAAATCCAATCCCATCACGGTCAGCAATTTGGTTCAAATTAAAGAATTTTAGCAGTAATATAAGGGGCCAACTAATAGCGTACGTGTAACCAAAAAAAATAGCGTACAAAAACAACACTGTATCAAAGCTACAAAAAATACACTGTATCAAAGCGTTACCTCAGTGCTGGTTTTCTGAACTCAAAGCTACTTTTTTGGAATGGACATGATTTGTAGTCTCAAATAATAGCTGTAATATGAAAAAAACATTTAAATCTAAAATCAAGTATCACAGGAAAATCTAAACTAAAAAGATCATTTAAATAAAAAAAATAAAATTAGAAAATTCATATCTTTGGAAAACAGGGGCATTCAAATCATTCTGTATCCACGGAAGAAGACATTTTTGATGGGGTCGCCCCCTCCTAAACCCAGTTCATAAAAACCTTGTTACTTCCTTGCAGAACCCTTGATCCGCAACCCACCAGCCACACAACTGACACCACTGGAGCAACCTATTATGTTTGTCGCCTTCAGGTTAAAACCAGCCATCTGCGAGCCTCTTGCTAATAGCTCTTGCTAACAGCTCCGACCATCTACTATAGGCTGACAGCGTAATCTTATAAAGCTTGTACTCAATCTCAGCGATTACCAAAATCAAGCAGATCGAACTCAAATTTTAGTTTGAAGAAACCCTGATGCATAAACAAAATTAAGAAAAAAAAGACAAAACCCCCAGAGTAGTGAGTGTTTAAGAGAGAGAGAGAGAGGTCTCGTGTTGGATCAGTGAGAAATACACGGTGGTGTTGCTTCTTCACTCTTGAGTTGGGCCCGTGTTGGATCTGAACAAAAAAAAGAGTAATACACTGTGCTGGGTTCGTGTTGGATCAGTAAGAAATGAGGGTTACTTGGGTCTGTTTGAGCTACTGGCTAGAGCTAGGAGAGAGGGGAGCTTTCGTCCTACCCAGATTTCTTTGTGTTGGTTTCAAAGGGATTTGGAGAGTGAAGAGAGGAGAGAGGGGAGATTTTGTGAACATTGCTTTCTCAAGCCTTGTGCTCTGGCATCATAAATAGTAGTGTTTCACTTTTAGGCAAGCAAATTAATACCGTTGGATTTATCCCCTCTCCCTCATCTTGAACCTTTATTTACATAAAATCTGAGCCGTCATTCGATAAACACCAAACCAATCAACTTTCAATCTCAACCAAGAGTTGGCCTAGACAAAAAAGCCCTCCTCCTTTATATATATATATATATATATATATATATATATATATATATTATGCTGGACTTAGGTGAGTTGATGCTTTCGACTAGAATGTTTGGAGACGGAAAAAATGTCATTGAGAAAAGGACAAGAGATGATGAAATTTGACCCTATTTTTCACAAATGATACTTAATACTTGCGTACACGTACAAATTCAACTATTATACATAGATGTTACTTTTAACAATAAGTAATTACATTGAGAATATTTAGGATAAGAATACCACAGTTTTAAAAGGTTATAATTGATTCTCGATTAAATAATTTGATATGAAATCAATATTATCTACTAATATAAATATAAATAAATTTAATTAATTAATATTGTTGAAAAAAAGAGTTATTGATGCTTTAATAACATAAATTTTAGTCGCTTTTGCATTTCAAACCCCAATATATCAAGACTCGCACATAAACCATCAAAATTTGACGTGAAAGAGCATTTTTACGCAATTACTCTTATTTTTACTCTTTTCGTTAGTCCATTTAACAATAGGGTTTTGATTATAGAAATATGAAAATTTGGTGTTTTATGTGTCAGTTTTGATACATTAAGACTTAAAGTATAAAAATGAATAAATTTTAGTATAATAAAGTGCCAATAATCAATTTTTTATTTGAAAGGAGAGTAAAAACTAAGAAATTTAATTTATTTACCCTTCATAAATAACATTATCATTCAACTTAATCAAAATATGAATAACTCATTTAAAAGTCATTAAGTCATTTAAAAGTGAAGAATTAATCGTTAGTGTTTTAACTAATCACAATTGACCTCACAAACACAAACACAAACGTAACTCAACAAATTAAAAGACTCATAACAGTTGTTAGTGTTGTACTAATCCAATATAAACTCGAAAAGGGTAGTGTCTTCGGTAAAAACCAATCTATTATAGGAAACCTAAATACTTTTGGATTCGAAGTAATTTACAACTTCTTGGCTCTCTCTCTTTCTCTTTTTTTTTAAAGAAAATATTTATTAATAGATGGAGAAAAAGCCTCTCCAGTGGCACTTACAAGCGCTAAAGCAGGAATCTTGAAAAAATAAACACCAATCTAAAGCATTTAGGTTCTACGATTTCTTGAACGTGTTCTTTTGCGGGTGACGTTCCAATTGTCATTTTTCGCAGTAGAATTTATATCAATTGAGATAAGATCAGAATCCATCGCAAATGTTGAATCAAGATTGGGGAGATCCACGACTAAATCAATGCCGCGATCGTCGTGAATTTGTACACAAATAGGATTAACTTGGGATAACTCGACACTTGTGTTAATATACTCTAAAGGAGTCTCATAAAAAGATGAAGTCTCAAGAAGATCATTACGCAAAACAAGTTCATCTCCAATTAATAAGATGGAATCCCTTTGGATTAATTGATGAATGTAATTTTCTTTTTTCTTTTTTGGGTTACCAACAGAGGATCCATTCTTCAATGAAGGGATGTCACCAGATTCAGAGACACTTTTATTTTCCTTTTCTTTAATTACTGAGTCAAAATTGTGGCCATTTAAATCTTTCGAGATTGAGATAATCCCTTTCGCATCTTTTGGGATTTCCTCCAAATCTTTTTGAAGATTTTTACGAGTCAACAAGTGATTGAAACAAAGTTTTTATTTTGGAGCAGAATTATCGGTATGGAGTTCCTGAATATTTGGGATTATCCCATTTTCTTTTTGACCGGTTTGAAAACCGCGATTTGAAACTTCAGCCACCTGAATATCATATCTGTCACCTGAGATGACACTATTTCTATTTAAAAACCTCAAGCAATTTGGTGGCAGATCCGTACAAACGTTTTGGAGCTGTATTGCAGACTGTCTGATCAAACATTGGGCCAGCAGTGATAGGTTTTAATAATATCGGCAGTTAAGGGATAAGAATTTAAAGGTTCCTGATATGACATGGGAACCACTTTAGGAGACTATGTGGTTTCATTATCGACAGGAGCCATACTTGGGTTAATATTTTTATTTTCTTTCAAAGAAACGAATTTAACTCCTTCTAAACTTCATTTATGGTAGTTGGTCTGCTATTAGTCGAAGGCTTTTGTTGGTTTTTGGACACTAAAAGTTTGGATATAATTTTATGGAGATTTCTACACTCACGCACTGAGTGTCCCACAGTTTTACAGTAAATGCAAAATGACGGTAGAGATTCATATTCCAGGTTCACTTAAAAGCTACCTTCACCCCTTTCAACAAGAAGTTTTTCAAGAGGAAGGTGGTTCATGTCTACTCCAACCAAAACCCTAGCAACGTTGCCATAAGACCTTTCCAAAGTTGCTTTGTCAATCCATAATGGAATGCCTACACCTCTTGCAATTTGTAAAAGCAAACGAGGATCCCAGTATTCTAAACTAAGACCCCTGAAACGAATTCATACAGAGGCAGTAGAGACAACATATTTGTCCGGGTGAAAATCAGGGACCCATTGAGAGACCTTAAATAATCCATGTGAAAGTTTGGAACTACGAATAGACCAAAATTTATTCATTTCAAGAGAGCAAGAGAAATAAAGATTGTAAAAGCCTTTACCTATGTGAGTAAGAAACTAGGTATTTTGAAGCTGCTAAACACTAGTAAGATTTTTTTTCAAATCATTGACTTTCCATGGCTTGTCACCTTTGGCAAGAGTGAGTCTACCAATGAGGCTAGTAGAGCTACATTCCTTAATAACTTCTTGATAAATCTCATCAGTGAGTTTGACGGTCATGACATCTCCACACATGTATGGGTCAGTCAATCGGGGGAGGGCCGGGCTGTGGGAGGGTCTTTCTTGATGGCAAGAATATCAACAAAGGTTGATTTTTTAGGATGATCACAGTGGCGGATCCATGATTTTTGGTCAATTGGGGCCAAAGTTTCGAGTGGTGCAGGGGGTTCGGGGGTGGGAGCTCCCGAGACGAATTTTTTTGGGTTATTTCGAGTTTTATACAAATTATAACTTTATATCGAGTTTTACACAAATTATAGTTCATCCAAATCGACTACAAATTATATGTTTCGAGTTTATTTCGAGTTTTTTTTGGGCATATATGTTTGGGACACAAATTACAGAAATTTGTTAAGGGGTAGATTACAGAAATAAGGGTATATGTTTGGTGAGACTACAAAAAATCATATATGCAATTTCTCTAAAAATCATACATACAAAAAATCAGCTTAAGGTTAAAAAAATACCTAATGGTGATGAATTAGTGACTCCGGCTAGCATCTACAAAAATCATACACAAAAATCAGCTTAAGGTTAAAAAAAATACCCGATGAGTTAAAAAAAATACTTTAGGTTTAGATTTTTAATTAATTACAATTTTACATCCTCGGCTTTGAATATAATTAGAGTTATACCTTAAAGTTTAAAATTTTACTAAAAAAATCATATATATATATAAGAGGCAGGCTCCTGTGCACACTAAGTTTGCGTACTAAGTTTGCACATTACCTTTTAAAAGTAGTAAAAAAAATATTTTTGAGTTGATTTTTTTTGTGTGATATTTAAACATTTCAAGGAACCCATATAAAAAAAATCAGCTCAAAAAAACTTTTTTTGCTATTTTTAAAAAACCGGTCAAACTTTCGCAGTTTTTAAGCCCTTTAAAAACTGCGAAAGTTTGACCGATTTTTTAAAAATAGCAAAAAAAGTTTTTTTGAACTGATTTTTTTTATATGGGTTCCTTGAAATGTTTAAATATCACATAAAAAAATTGGTGTGCGCCAGCACTAAGTTTGCCTACTTTTAAAAGGTAATGTGCAAACTTAGTGTGCAAACTTAGTGTGCACAGGAGCCTGCCTCATATATATATATATATATATATATATATATATATATATATATATATATATATATATATAAAATGTGGATCCACCCGTGGATGATCATCGTGAACTTGGGAACAAGGAAGATTAATGTTATCAGAATATGGTTTAGGATCAAAGTCCAAACTAAGAAAAGGACTTGAATTCACCATGGTGAACTTGGGAACAAGGAAGATTAATGTGATCAGAATATGGTTTAGGATCAAAGTCCAAACTAAGAAAAGGACTTGAATTCACGGCAAGAGAAAAAAATAGTTTGTTAGGGAGACGGAAAGAAAATTAGAGAGAAGGAGTTTCTCAATTATGAATAATCTTTTGGCTTTTCAGATCTTACATTTCTCTCAAACATTCAATTATGAATCACCTTTTGGCTTTCCAAATCTTACATTTATCTCAAACCTTAACTTGTAGAGCAATCCTTAACTTGTAGAGCAATCCGTTTGTATGTGTTGTCCGCTCATATGCATTATAATTAAGAGAATGCAAAGGGGCTACCTACTTCTATAAATACGTCTACACATTATCACATATCAATTCACCCCATCTCTCTCTCTCTCTGTCTCTCTTCAATGGCGCCTAAAAATAAAGAAAGCATTCACGAAGATGATGACCATCTCGAACAGAAACTCACAACTTATAAGCGAAGAAAGGTTCATTACGACACTTATGTGATTCTTGAAGCCAAATACAACCCTCAAGCCATAGTTGATTATTGTTTACATGATTCAGATGACACCAGCCTTCTTCTGCGAAAGGATATGATATTGAAAGCACAGAAGCACTTGTGTGCTCGTGGGTGGCTGTTTTTCCACGCTCACAAGACTGAGAATGGGAGAGAATTGTGTTACAAGTCACCCGGTGGTGTTTTATACTATTCTCTTCGAAAAGCATGCGAAAGCTGTATAGATGAAGTGAGACAAAGAGGAGGAAATAATAATAGTGTGGGAAAGAAGATAAAAATAGATGGCTTTGAAAGCTTTAGAAAGAAGGGTTCTAAAACTAAATCTAGAACTATGCTTTCTTGTTTGATAGACAATTGTGTGGTTTTGCCTGGGGCAAAAGTTTACTACAAGAAGATGGATGGTTCTATAAAGGCTCAAGGGTATGTTGCTCGAAATGGGATCCAGTGTAATTGTTGTGGAAATCTATTAACTCTTACGAAATTTGAAGTGCATGCCGGTAGTACTTATCATAGACCCGCGGCCAATATTTTCCTGGAGGATGGGAGGTCACTTCTAGAGTGCCATTTGCAACTTAAACCCAATGACACCATTGTAAAACCCCAAAAGATCTCAAAATCGCGCGACAAAAGAGATTACAAATGCTCAATCTGTCACAATGGGGGTGGATTAATGCTTTGCGATGAGTGTCCGTCGGTGTATCATGCTAGTTGCCTAGGGTTGAACGAGGTGCCATGTGGTAAGTCCTGGTTCTGTCCAAGATGCTGCTGTGAGATTTGTGGTGAAGTTTGCAGAGCAATCGATAAAAATAGCGTCGATTGTGATCAGTGTGAGCGCAAATACCACATGGGCTGTGTTAGGGGTTGTCTTAAAGAAAATTGGTTTTGCAATGAAAGATGTGAAGGGATATTTTTTGGGCTTAAAAAGATTATAGGGAAACCAATTTTAGTATCCGGGTTTGATAATTTGCGTTGGACTTTGTTACATAATTATGGTAATGATGTTGCTATCGTTAGTAAGTTGGGTGTTACACTTGAAGTGTTGCACGAGTGCTTTGATCCTATCGAGGAAATTTGGACAAGGGAAGATGTGTTGGAGGATCTTGTTTTTAATCGGTGGTGTCAGCTGAACCGACTAAACTTTCGAAGGTTTTACACGGTGGTTTTGGAGAGAGGGGATGACATCATCATGGTGGCTACAATTAGAGTTTGGGGGGGTAAAGTAGCTGAAATGCCCCTCGTGGGGACGCGTTCTCGGTTTCGAAGGCTCGGGATGTGTAGGGTTTTAATGAATGAGGTTGAAAAGAAGCTAGTGGAATTGGGAGTGGAGAGGCTAGTTTTGCCTGCTGTTCCGAGTTTGTTAAACACTTGGACTAATTCATTTGGCTTCTCCGTGATGACTGAATCTGAGAAACTGAACTTTGTGGACTGCACTTTATTGAATTTTAAGGGTACCACAATGTGCCAGAAGCTGTTAATGCAGATTGGTGAAGATGGTGATGATAACAAGGAATTTGGGCAGAAAAATGGTGATAGCAGATTCTTCAATTGCTATAAGCAGAGGAAGAGGAAAATGGCGTGTGAGGGCTGAAGTTTCATTAGTTCCATCTCAAGAGCTAGACTTTGCATATGTAAGAAGCAATTTAATTATGTTAATTTTTAATGCTGTAGTACAAGAATTGGTCATGGGCTAATTTTTTTCGGTATGTTTGATTTGGGGCAAAACGTTTACATAATCATAGAACATCGTACATTTATGTATCTTTATGAAAACATACATATGTATGGGTCTATCTATATGTTATACATATATAGAAAAAAAAGGCTCCATAATAACAACAACAAAGGATCACATAATATCCACTATCATGTACACTAATGCTCATATTAGAGATATCACATGTTTTAAATACACGGGAGTGGCCCTGAGGATGTGTCAAGTAGACGCTCGCACACGAACCCCACTGGTCAATTATAATTACTTATATATTAAGGGTCCATTCTTTTATATCAACTAGTTGTGTCCACGTGCGTTGCACGTGTGGTCATTTTCGGATATTAATCTTCCACTGCAAATTTGTGAAGGACAAAGTAATAAAAATACTTGCTACATATTATGTAGAATTTATTTTGTTAGAATATAACATAAAGTACCTAGTACGAAGCATCAAGCATTACCCCCAAAACCAAACCTCCATTCAACTGTAAACTATACAAGATATTCCTGTGAATACTCTAAATCTATCACAAACAAACTGAGAACTCTCTACTCAAAAGAAGGAAGAAATACACACAAACATGTATGTATATAAAATCAGAATCCCTATAACTTCAACAGAGGTACTGCAAAAACTCTGGTAAAAATACCTCTTCTGAGTGGTTGAAACGATTTATGTGGCTCATCAAATGGGTAAAAAATTAGGGGATGTTAATATGGAGTATAAAATTTATTTATACTTAGATCTGGGAAAGATAATTTTCTCAGGCTTAATAATGACTCTAGAATTAAGGATTTGTTAGCCAACAAAAGTCCCTGGGGATTCGAAAATAAACCAATCTATTGTTGAATTGGCCCTGTAACCCTACAAAGTCAATACAGGTAAATTTTGGCAGTTTGAAATTCCCCTAGGTTATTATCCTCTGAAATCATTTTTCGACGCGTTCAGAGTTTGTAAAGTGCAATTTTTCATGAGTGACACTATACTACCTAATCTGTTCTCCGATTCCCAAAGCTCTTTCATCTTCTCAAATTCAAAACCTAAATTTACACTCAATTTGTTAGCGCTCAGATCAAGATACTGAATATTAGAGTATACATGAAGGGAATTTCCTATCTCACCAGTTAAATTATTACTCCAAATATTCACAACAACCAAGTTGTCACAAATTCTAGGAAAATATATAGAGTTCCACCATGAATTATATTAAGTGATGTTAAGCTCAATAGTAAATCAACTTAGAAGACAACACATTATTATATTATGCATCCACTAAAGTTGATTTCGCTGAAAGAATCCTATTTGTTCTCGCTAAAATTCTAGTTACAGCAACAACCACTGTTCTTGCTTAGTCATTCATCTGTGCTTACCCCCCTGTGCCAGCCAATTGACGTGTATTTGTAAGTAACAGCAGCAGCTGCTGCTGTTGTTTTTAGCCTGACATGCATGTGGGCAATATCGACTGATGACTAAATCCTATTTAGGACTCGAAGGCCTTCGTGGTATGACTAAATCCGCGTGTGGGACTAAGTTTTCAGATGTTTTTTTTGTTTGACCGTGTCCGTAGAGTGGTACTAAGGTTTATTCTGTAATTTCAGCCTTGCACACAAGGCATTGCAACTGTTGGTGATCTTGAATTTCAGCAGATACACTTGGGTAATGAATCCATTTGTAAATACAGGGGCAGCAATAGGGGTGGTTACAGGGTCTTGAACCATGTTATAGTCGAAACCACCGGTCGCATTATTTTTCGTTAAGTTGGTGGATTGTTTTCTAATGCTTTCGACTTGATATTGGTCTACTTTTCTATCGTACCAAAGAAATAGGATTCTCATCATTGACTTTATTAATTGGGTACCTAACCACTTGTCTATTTTTCTTACTACCATAAAAAACTAAAATGTTATTCTCCATTTTTATAACTTACCAATCATATGTACCCTACACTAATCACGTGAGAAAAAAAATCTTCTCTCTGATGTAGGCGAAAGACGATAGTATTTTGTCAAGTGTTAAATTTTCAGGAATAAATAAATGGGACAATATGTGTCAAATCTTCATTATACTCAACAATTTAGGTCGCAGCCTATAAAACCAATGCCAAACCCATTCCCATTCTCTCTATATACGTATCCATCTAGTCTCCCATATATATGAATCCAACAATTCTGACATAATGAAAATAGTTTGAAAAATGTAGGTTAAAAAAATATATATTCGGCTAATATAAAAATAAATTATGTATCAATACGTAAGTTTGTGCGTGAATGTCATTTTAAACTTAGTGGCGCCGAAATTTCACTCACTGAGTACCCAATCGCTCTAAAAAAGCCCACTAAATAATGAATCATCAGAGTCTTTGATTATTTTGGTTCATAGGTTGTTTCATTCATCATGATATCAGAAAGTTTAATATGCATATTGCAATGATGTAATTTTGTTTATCCAAACAATTATGTTCCTCCTTATTTTATAAAAAATTGGGTGTCTATTTGGTTCTACTCTATAATTTGTTATACACGCGTAGTTTGTAAATACACCCCTTTTACAAAACTATATCACCTGCATTTCTTTCAGTATTAGGTACCATGTATGTATATATTTGTATTTTATAATTCACAAATCGGATACCCAAAACAGAAAACGGAGATAAAAATGTTAAAAAAAGACAGATGAATATTATCAAACACATGAGATGCAATGGATTTCATTCATGCTAACAAATTTTAATTGTCCAACACTCATAAAACAATAATACATAATTGGATCAAAGCATATACTCCAACCATGTATATAATCATTTATTTATTTTACAAAAAGATATTTGAGATCAGAAAATTGTTAGACAAACGTATGAGTGATTATCATCACGATTATGACAGCCCTTACTTTTTTATTTTTGTCAACATAAGAGAATCTTATATAGATCAGTTTCTAAATGATAAGTAAAATAGCAATGATACATTAATCAACTGCAATTACCTCGTAAATCAAAGTGAGATTCCTTCACTATGAGATAGACAATCCAAGCTTTGACCACAAATATTGACAATATCATAAAAAGTTTCAAAGAAAATATATGACCATTTCGTATATAAATTATAGAAAATATTTTCAATGTGGTATTAACGGATAAAGCTAATCACGCACCAAAAAATCTTAAAACACTCCAAATACTTTTTGAAAGACAAACTTGCGCTTTGCTCTAAAGATCAAACAAATATTTTTTTATTTGTTAATTTTTTTTAATAAAGAATAGTATTTTAAACTGTTTTTTTAAATATTTTTTATTTTTTAAAATTAAAATATAGCTGTTTTTTTTATCAAAATTGTTATGATAGTTTTAAAAACCTTTTTATTTAAAAAGCTGTTATGATAGTTTTAAAAACGTTTTTTTTAAATAGATTTAAAAAAAAAAAATTCAAAAAAAAATGTTTTTTACATAAAATTGGAACAAATAAAAAAATTGTTCTTTATATTGAAAACTGTTTTTTATATTGAAAAATATTTTTTATATTTTTTAATTAACACGATCACGACCCAAATAAAACACGACGTGACATGGAGTCGTATTTTTTTTTTATAGCAGTGGCGAGGACTATTATTTATTATTTCAAAAACAGTCTTTTTACTATTTAAAAAAATGGTCCGCGCCAGCGGTAGGCATAGGCGGTCCAACCACCTATACATACCGCGAGCGATGGCCATTTTTTTAGTATATTGGTACGCGTCAGCGGTATGTATAGGTGGTATTATAAAATATTTTAAATAAAATGTAAAAAAAATAACAGTTTTAAACAATTATTTTTGTGCCTAAAGATTTTATTTAAAAAAAATTAAGATTCTAATAGTTACTGTTTTGGAACTACTGACTTTTTAAATAAAATCTTTAGGCACTTAAAAAATTGTTTTAAACTGTTTATTTTAAAACTGTTTTTCTTACATTTTATTTAAAATGTTTATAATACGCGACCAAAATGAAATTAACACGACATGACACGACACACCTCAAAATCTTAATTTTACGTAAAATGAATATGACACATATGAAAGTGACATGACACGACACAAAATTCTTTTTTTTACGAAATGCGAACACGACCCACTTGACGTGTTGCATTTTAAGTAGGTTGTGTTAGTATTTGGTAAAAAAATGGGATTTCGTGTTGTGTCATATTACTTTTATTGGTGAAAATAAGATTTTGAGGCGTGTCGTGTCATTTTTATTTTGATTGGGTCACTGTTTGGTTAAAAAAATAACATATATTGTGGCGTGACACTTTTACTTGGGTTGTGTTCGTGTTTTGTAAAAAAATAATATTTCATGTTGTGTCGCGTCACTTTTATTAGGATCGTGTTTATGTTTGGTTAAAAAAAAAATTTGTCGTGTTGTGTCGAGTTGCTTTTATTTGAGTCGTGTTCGGTTATAAAAATAATTTTCAATTTAAAAAACAGTTTTTTATTTGTTAATTTTTTTCCCAATTTTATGTAAAAAAACATTTTAAAAAAAATATAGTTTTTAAATCTATCTTAAAAAAAACTTCTATCAAAGTATCATAACAATTTTTTAAATAATAAAGGATTTTTAAAACTATCATAAGAGTGTTTTTAACAGTTTTTAAAAAAAAACAGTTATTTTTTAATTTTAAAAATTAAAAAATATTTTAAAAAATAGTTTAAAATACTATTTTTTATTGAAAAAAATTAACAAATAAAGATGTAATTGTTTGATCTTTATAGCAAATGGCAAGTTTGTCTTTTAAAAAGTAAATAGAGTGTTTTAAGAATTTTTAGAATCTTTAAGAAATAAACATGTCCAACTGGAAAATACATATGAATGCATAAAAAGTAATAATCTAATAAGGTGTAAACTTGGTAATTCCTTAACTTAAAATATACATATAATTTTTCCGAAATTAACATTGAATTTAGAATTATTATAAAACCTGAATAGAACAACAATAAAATTGGAAATACACAATTCGAGGACAATAGAGAGACAACATTCATGAATGAGATAGATATAATTACAAAAATTATGTATTTGCTTTCAAATTAACAAATGCATACTTTTGATGGCAAATGAAAAAGGAGTAAAAAATTAGAGAGGAAATTAGGAGTATGGACCTTATTTTTTTGGACAAGAAACAACAACAAGGAATAAACTATACAATATGAATCTGATGGGAAGATGAATGAACTTGGGCAGTTGACTTTTGATTTCTAGGGTTTCAAGATGAATGTATTTGGAAGTTTTGTTAGATGAATGTATTAGGAGAGAAAATGTATCAAGTTAAGATTCATTGAATGATTTTAATTTAATGAATGTGTGAGACTAATATTAAGGGTATGATAGGAAATGTTAATTTAATAAGGGTAATTTAGTACTTTGAGATTTGATGAGGAACTTCCCTCTTTTTAAGTAGTAGAGATATACATTAAAAGGGCATATTTTATAATTTTTGCACGGAACCTTGTCAATTTTTATGAGTATCAAGACCAGCCATGCCAATACAATTAGACTTAACATCCATAGTGAAATTTGATTAATTGATTTCGTTTATTTAACATGCCTACGTGATAATGGTGTTATTTGAGATAGTTCCCTGTTAAGGAGTAGAGTCTAATTATGATAAGAATATAGAGTATCTATCTAATATCAAGCATCATCAGAATGGGTAAATGTGAAAATTAACAGTTGTTGTGTGCCGCGGCAATGGGTCCTTTTGTGGTGATCCATTTTTCTTTTATTTTTGACTTCAACACACATTTTTTTATTATTAAGTTTTTTAGTAAATATCTTTTAGTTATTTATTTTCATGTTTATCTAGGTTGTGGGTAGTATCCTAGTTTAATTGAGATGCCCAACAAGTCGTTGAAAGTCTATAAATAAAATCCCAGAACTACCCCTTGTATTTACTTTTGATATTAATGATATTTTGAGTTTTTTTAGAGATTGGAGTGATTTGTTATTTGTGTTCTTTTTCCGCGTTTCACATTAAATTGATATTAGAGTCAAGTTAGTTCTTGATAATCAAATCCAACGTGTATAATTCAACACACAAGGATGCCTCCCAAAGCAATGCAAAAATCCAAGGCTCAAGAATATGCCTTCGAAAACATTAAACATATGTTATCTAACGTGGCGGCTCAAGCCCAAAGTATCCAACAGCAACAGAGTCACATCAACAAAAAAATGGTGAGAATGAAAGTCGGTGGGCTTGTGGCCAACGTCGGTAGTGTTGTAAATAACCCCCACCATCACGGCGAAGCCGTGACCAACAGATGAGGACCAACCAAGGCAAAAGAGAGTAGCGATGGCCTCCACGCACCTTGTGGGGCCCTCACGAGAGTGACAGCAGGGCAACGAACGTTGGGGGTGCAACTCTAGACCCTCGGTTGTCATGTCGATGGGTGCCCGACATGCGGGGGACGTAACCCAGCTCCATGGGTCCACCGGAGGAATTTTTGATGAAGTTTTCGTAGTGGCCCAGACACTTTTGACATGAAAATAGATTCAAACATCCTACACATTTCGAGATAACGTAACATAATTCGTTGATATGTTCGATGCAAATATGAAAACTTAGGAACGAGCCATGGTGGAGAACACCTTGGGCAAATAACCGTTTCACCCGGAGAAGGAGGTGATCCTTATTCAAGGTTCGTCCAAAATTTGACAAACACTGAAAAAAAATCTAGTTCTATTCATTCATCCTCATAATCGTTATCGTTTGGGGGGGGGGGGGTGACATTGAGGATGGATGGGGAGGAAACTGATGAAAAGTATGGCATGCCACTTACTCGTCGCTCGTTGTACTCCGATGAGAGACGGGTCAAACAAATGGAGACTTACCATGACGGTTTACACAATGTAGTGAGGCATAGTGGTAAAACCCTTTACGTTCCCCCAAATGAAGGTGTGAAAATAAATGGCATATAAATAATAATTTTCCATTTAAGACAAGAACAGATAGACAACATCACACGGACCTGAATATTCAACCCCCTAGACAACCACATTGGGCAGCGCCGCGGCAGCCCTAAGAAGTCCAGATAGGTCATAATGAGGACCCCAAAGATGTATTAATACCTTAAATCATTTATTAGATTTTTTGGCAAGGCTATGCATGGTGATGTTCGGATATATATGAGTATATACGATGGGAAGATGGATCGTGACATATTTATGGATTGGTTAAAGCGCGTGGAATATTTTTTTGATCTAAAAGAGTATCGGGGCTATAGGTGTGTTACGTACGTAGCTGCAAAGTTAGAGGGTTATGTCTTAGTATAGTAAGATAAGTTGGTGCATGATAGGGTCACAAGTTACTTGGACCTGGTTACCTCCTGGGAGTATATGAAGGCAGGTGGTTATCTTCATCTCTGAGACTTATAAGAGGGACATGTATGCATTTGTTCAAGGCCTCAAGAAGGGTTACATTCTTGTGAAGGAGTATTTAAAGAAGTTTCAGGTACTTTGAAATCGAGCTAGGCAAAAGGAAAGCATAGAGCAGTAGATTGTGCATTACATTCATGTACTCCAGCCTAAATATAAGATAGAGTTGGGGCTATGTCAAATTACTTCTTTAAGCCAAAATATTGAGTACACATGGAAACTGGAAAATTACTTCAATAAAGGAGAAATTAAGGCAAGAGGTGGGGCAACCACCAAGACACCTGTGATAGAGACTACATCACCTACCACTATTTTTATTACTACTACTTCAGGATTCCACTTCAAGTGTTATGACTCTAGAGTGTTCGGTGATAGTGCTTCACACTATCCCAATAAGAAAAAGTCGATGTTGTTTTTAGAATGTGAGGAAGAGATAGAGACACCACCAAAGCATGTGGAGGTCCTCACAAGCAACTGCCGCTAGTTCTAAAAAAGATCACCAGAGGGAGGATCGCGGTAGCATTATTTTGTTCGTTTGTTTTAATTTCAACTTTTATTAAGTTAACGGTCGATTTATTATTAATTTAGAAAATACCTTGGTGATCAAGTGAGACTAATCCATTGGTATACATCAAATATGCATTTATACTGTATTATAGAAGGTTGGCAATCCTCTCCCACCAAAATACTATCACACACAATATTATATAGTTTCAAATGTGATATTTTAAAGAAACTAAACATTGGCTTTGAAATAACATAGCACTTTACCCCCATTAGGTTTATTTTTAAATATAAGACTTTGCCACTAGGTCAATTTCCTTAGGGGCATTTTACAAAAACCCTATAAATATAAAATTATATAGTCTCAACATATCACATCACATATCGCATAGTGAAGTAAATAAGTGGAAAAATTATATTGCGTAACATGAAGCACGTTTGGCCTGATTTGGGCCTAAGTCAGAGGCGAGGCCTGATTTGGGCTTAAGGCGGGGATGCAACTAAAAAGGTTAATAATTTATAGCCCCTTACAAAATGATCCATTTAATTTACAATATATTTTCAAAAATAGATTTTAATCTCTAACAAAAATGTTCCATTTAATGTTAATGCCATGCTAATCTCATTATTAGGAACTACTAAAATTTATTTTTGAAAATACGTTGGACTAAAAATTAAATAAATAATACCATACATATTCAAAAGTTTGGCCTTGAAATTTGGCCACATATTAGACGATTTGACCTCGATTATCTGCAATTTGCATGATTATATGGAAAATGTGCATATTCAGTTGTTTAACCCAAGTGTGTACAACTTTCATGATTATGTGAAAATTGTACATATTCAACAATTAAAGTCCAAAACTTTTGAGCATATTCGTCGATTTATCCTCAAAATTTGGCATCATACTCGACAATTTGACAACGAGTATTTATAATTGTAATACACACACACACACACACATTCTTATGCTTGCTAGGGGTATTGCTCTGTAGGAGTATAATATACTCACGATCCTTCCCTTTGTTAGATTGTATTATTTTGGTTTCTAAAACATATTTTATGTATTTGGCCTAAAGATCCATTTTCAACCAAAAATAATGATCAAATTTTATGATCTTAAAGCCTTGCATTTTTCATCCCCATAATCAATGATCACATTTAGTATATAGGTAAATTGATTTAGAGGACCTGTTATTTTTGAAAAAATTGCGTTTACAAGATTAATAACAAAAAGTTATAAGTTTAGTAAACTCCGAAATAAACTCGTTGAATAAAACTCTTTTCAAAATAAACACTAGATGTGTTAAAATAATTTTTCTGAATATGATCTTTAGACTTGTTAGATTGATTAGCTTTGGTTTTTAAAATTCCAAACCTACAAATAAGTCTCGAGTATGATATTGTTCACCAAAGTAATTAAGAAGATTCAAGCAAATTAACACACGATTTTTAACGTGGTAAAACCCTAAATTAGGGAAACGTCCACGGCCCCCTCTACGGAGCAAAATGAAAAAGTCTACTAAAATCATAACCAAGTTACAACACTAAAGCATGCAACTAAGAAGCAAAATATAAGAATAGAAAACGTACCTACTCGAGTTACTCCACTCTTAAAGGCATTCTTTATTGATTTGTTCTTCTCCACGCAGCTTTTGTTTTATCCTTGAATCCCGGATTTCAGCAGCCCCAACAAATAAAATACCTCACCAAGAACCACAATTCCTATGTGTTCGTGTGAGAGTGATAGTGTTTGTGAATTAACTAAACATGCAAAATGCTTCTCACGCCTCTCAATTAAATATACAAGCAATATCCTATGAATTATATTCAACTTCTATTTGATATGCAATTTGATTTCAAATCCAACTTGAGTAATAAACTTTACTAATTTTCAGATTTGACGCACAACAATTTTTTTCTTCAAAAATATTGTCCCAACAAATTATTTATATTCAAACTTATTTCACTCAAATGTGAAATCCCAATATGAGATAATCTTTATATCCAAATCTGAAAATATATACAACAAGTATAATTTCTCAACATGTATTTGATATCACAATCTTGGATTAAAAAATAACAACAACAATATCCAAGAACAAACACACAACAATTCTAACAATTAGTGTACTAAAAATGGTGCCTAAGAGGTATAGGGTAAGAGTACACAAATCTGACTTGGGTTCAAAATTCGGCGAGCTTTCCGGCGACAATCTTGATTTTGTCAGTCACTGACTCGTCTCTTTCTCCTGTTCTGAATTTGGCGACAGAAGGTCTGGTGACGCGACTCCGATGGACTCAGTTTCTGCCCGGAGGTATAGCTCCGGCGGTGTCAACTCAGCGACGGGAACTCTCTTCCTCTCAGTTCTTTCTGAAGACGGCCTTCTCCTCTCTCTTTTCCTCCGCTCTGACTCCGGTAGCGCCCTCTTCTCTCTCTCTTTCTTTCCGGCAACAGCGACAACAGCGATCGCGATTTTCGACGATCTCGATTCAGGCAGGTCGGCATCTCTCTCCTATTCTCTTTTTCGGCTCAAGGCGCCAACGGTATGAGGACGGTATGGGGAACCCTCTTCTCTATCTCTCGATTTTCTCACAGTTGGTTTTTCTCAAGAATGGATGGAGAACAAGAAGATGTGAAGTTAGACTCTCTCTCTCTCTCAACAAATCAGCCGCCCCTTATTTTTCTAACTCTCCTTGAAAATTACTAAGAGATGTTTTTATATGAGGCTCACTAGGGTTTGTTAAAAATAAAGGGTCTAGATCAACTCTCCAAGATCTAAGGGTGTAGAAAAAAGATGGATAGCTAAATCTGATTGACTAAGAGGTGTTCGCTAGGATTGAATCACTAAACATATAGTCCATAGATAACCACTCAATCAAGGGTTACAAATGACTCTAAACACCAAGACACTAAAGAAACACAAAAAACCTTATTAACAAATAACACACATGTGTTTTTTTTTAAAGTCTTGTAAAAATTAAATTTTTCGACTCAAAAAATATTAAACAATTAAAAATTGAACCAATCAAATTTTTATCATAAAAAATATTCTTATGTTAAACTCAAATATATTTTTAAAATCATATTTCAATTAAATGAAAAATCATTTTAAATGATTAAAAAATATTCAAATGAATGTATTTTTTCCAAAAAAAAATATTTGAAGCAACAACACCAACATACAAAAATATACACACATAATAAACATGTATATGCAGTGTATGTGTCCTAATTGTGGTTCAAGAGTTATACTTACCTCTTTGTGTCACATTGAAGAACTTGGACTGGAATGCTTTGGATGAATCTTGATGCCTTTTTGGGATAGAGCAACTCGGAAAAATCTAATCCTATTTTGTCTCGATATCCAAACTTGTTGGAACTCCTATATGGTACAGACTCAAGTAAGTCAACCATATAGTGTGTTCTCAATTTTTAGGGTTATAAAATCAAAATAATATTTTTTTTTGATTCCACATAATGTGTTTTGTTTACCAAGACTCATCAAGTGTCATAGTATTTTTGTATCTAAAATATATTGTTTTTAAAATCTATTTGTATTTCCTATGAGAGTTTGCTACAGTGAAGCTTCTTTTTTGCTGGCGCGAAAACAGAGACTGCTTTGGTAAAACCCTAGAATTTTTCACGACCTCCTCACTGATGGTTTGCAAAATCGAAGTAGGAATTTTATCCAGTGAAGCATTTTCTCTGGTGTTACCAATTCTTTTTATATTTAGAAAAAAATTGTAATAAAGTGCGATTTAGGGTTGCTTATTCTTTGCTACTTCGAAGAATTTTTCGTGTCCCCGACTCCTCAACAATAACAAGCTTGCAGGATAATTTATTTGTGGATATAAATATCTTTATTATATTTTATCACAAAACACCTTTTGGTTGATGGAACACTATAGCTTAGACTTTTCTCATCATAAACATAAGCATAATGGGAATATACTTTGTGTGGTGAAACTTGACTTGTTTTTTTCATCATTACTAATGTTTTTAAATATACATAAACCCCATTTTCATTTCTTTTTCATTAGGCTTCAAATATTTCAAGAGATTAAATATATGAGATAAAATCCAAGTGATTTTATTTTTTTATTTTTAAAAACTCAAAAACTTTTAAGGGAAAGAAAGCTAGGTTAATTCTTACTTATCTTTTTCTTATTGTACCTTCTTTGCATTTCATAAATATTTTATTGATTGATTAATAACAAAGAGGAATACGAAAGTTTATGATCCATAAAGAAAATTGTCACCTTAATCCTTCTGATCCTAGAACCTTTTTTTTTCTTTGGAGATTGTTATGATTGTATGGTTCATCAAGTGATTCTTAATATATAAATACGAGGAATTCTGAGTTGGTTTTAACACTGTTGATCTATTGATAAAGAAATTGTATTTTTGTAGATTCTCATCAACGTTATAGAGTTCTCTGGATTGGTAGAAATTGACATAAAAAGGGTAAGGTGTGAGTTAGCGAATTGTGTGATCGTAAGACCTTTTTTCCCTCTATGAGTCTTTACCATGTTTTTTATGAGATTTTTGTATTGGAGTGTTGTCATTTCCCATTAATGGATTTTTACTGGTATATATCGTGTTATGTGTTGATTTATATTTCGAATGATTAATAACTCAAATATTAATTAATATTAGATTTTGACTTGATTGTTAAATCATTTGTAAATCTTGTGACATAGACCTTTAGGGTGTGATCTTTGTTTAAGAACT
Source organism: Sambucus nigra (assembly GCA_949130495.1). Lineage (NCBI taxonomy): Eukaryota > Viridiplantae > Streptophyta > Magnoliopsida > Dipsacales > Adoxaceae > Sambucus > Sambucus nigra. The sequence goes on from OX422216.1 coordinate 185,286,236, forward strand.
AATTAAAATTTGAAACTAAAATTTTAATTTAATGTAATCTCCGTTTTTGTATGAAAAAAATCACTCTCAACTGGAATCAGAGCTGATCCTCTTTTGTTATGTCTAATCAACAAGAGGAAGATCCTGTTTTGGGTTAATTTGGAGAATAGTGTTATCCTTAGCTGTTTGAATATCTTTGGAAATATTTATTCTCCTCCTATCATACTTGAATCTTTGGATGGTGTTAAGTCAAATGAAAAAAAGGTGTGTCAATCTTCATTTTCAGGTGATGAGTGCGCTTCTAAGATTAAGACTATGTCTTCATTTGGCCATACCATCGACAAACCTTGTGAGGAAGACTATTGTGACCTATAATTTGATTTTAATAAAAGTTATGGTTAAAATGATAAACATAAAAAATAATTGTTAAAAGTTTCTCTCAAGCTAAGATTGGACGAAAAAGAAATAATTTTAAGTATTGTGGAAGTTCAAAGATCCACTTTGAGCGAGAATCTTTGTTCTATAGAGAAATAAAAAAATAATTTGCAAGAGATGAAAAATGTTTTTCAACTGAATTTAAAGAATGTAAAAATTATGAAGGATAATATGTGTTATACTCAAGTAAACATTAACAACAAACATAGAGGGGTTGAATAAGTTTGAAAGCTCTTAAAGTCATTTTTTCGCACTTGCACAAAATTGTTCCAAATTTTAAAATTTTAACACTTTGATTTGATAAAAACCATTTCAAATGTGACTTAATTAACTCACACAAGATGAAATTACGTGAATTTATTGGTGAAACCTATACCTAAAAACTTAATCTAATTTTAGGTAAAATCACAAGATACAAACTGGATCTCTGTGATGTTTGTGACCCATTGAGTACATACAAATGTAAACATACACAAGTAAGCATAAAACAAGGTTTATGACGAAAAACACCACCTAGGGATAAAAAACCTCGATGCACTCCAATTATTATTTTTACTTAAAAAGAAATTTTGCAAAAGATAAGAAGGTACCTGTCACACAATATCTATCATGTAGTTGCTTATGAACCTTAACATTTCCTTCATAGTTAATGAAAATCCACCATAAGCTCCGTGTTGTGAACGAAGTTCATTATGTTCTTTGGAAGTCGCACCACACTGAAAATTATTCAATAATTTGTAATGCCTCCAATTTTATATCATAGAGTGGTTGATCATAACAATTCAGAAAATGTTGAATGAATTGACAAAGGATAATGTGAAGATCTGATTAAATCCACTCTTAGTTCTCTAAAAACACTTTGGATCGAACATAGATGAAGGTTTTAAAAGTTTCTGAAAAATAAGTAGGATTTTGTTTTAAAAAGAGATATAAGAGTCTCTAACTTTTGAAATTTCCTTAGAGGGATATTTCAATTTAATAAAATTCAGATAATAAAAATGGGAGGGAAATTGAATTTTAAATAGAAAATTTTCAAAAATTGGGGTCGCTATGTGCATGGTTGTATCTGGATATGCACACGATTCCAGGCAGTGTGGAATCGTAGTTAGGGCCATGTGCATGGGTTCACTTTGTATCCAAGTGAATGCCAATGTGTGGATGGGCTTAATATAGAGTTATGCGAACGATTAAGACACAAACTTTTTACAAAATGCCTTAACTTTATTCAATACACGAGACCAACTCCTAAAACATTTCTAAAATAGCTTAGAAATACTTGAGACTATTTTATGTCACTTGTTCAACACATTTCAAAATCCTTACACATTTTAAAATCAAAGTGCAACATTTTAGAATATATGTGCACATATGTGTTTAGTCTTGTATAATTCATAACATAAAAGGATACAATCTTCAGTTCAATGTGAATGTACGGTAACGAAATATTTCAATGAGCAGCGTGCATGATCTTCACTCTTCAAAGTTCATCTAAGTCTAATCTAAGACTAATGATCGCACCTCACTCATAAAAAATTAAGTCTGTATAACATAAAAGACTCAAATGTTTTGTTGCGAAAACTAACCAACTAATATTAATATAAAATCACCTTTCTAATACCACCATTTGGATGTTCGTGGAAAAAAACTCCAAACTCCCAAAATGCTTTATTACCCCCACAAAATTCACACCTCACAAGCCATATAGTGAGAGTGGTAGGAAGGTAACGTACAATAATTCATAAGACCAATGACGAAGCAAAAGGTCGAGTCTAAATAATGGGCATAAGTCAAAATCATCAATGGGAAGCCTGAAACCACATAAAATAACAAAAAAATCATCATGCAAGCAATTGTAATACCCCGTAATTTTAATGACTTTTAAAATGGGTTATATTTTAAATTAATGGATTAATTGGATTTTATTATTAATTAATTCGTTTGGGTTTTATCCGAATTGTGGATATTAAAATGGATGATTCTGAATATTACTTGAAGATATTTAGGTAATATATGAATGTGATGCTATTGATATTGCTGTGAGTTGTTAAATCAGTAATTTGAATTTTTAGTCGGACGCGGTATGAGACGTGTCGGGACTAATTTGTTAAATTAAAAAGGGAGTTTAATTTCTATCGACCCTATAGTCATTTTGACTGCGTCTTTGCGTCCGGAAGGTTTGAAATAGTAAAAAAAGTCTATTTGGATGTTGGTTTTGGGTCTCGGGTCATTTGAAAATGAAAAGACAACCCAAAAGGGCATTTTGGTCATTTTTACAAGGGGGATGAATAGTGATTTTGGATTTTGTCCTATAAGTATTTGGAGATTAAGTGTACGTGGGTTATTCATCCCTTCTATAAAAAATATAGAAGTCATCTTCTTAGAGAGAGTGAAAGGTTACTAGGGAAGAAGAAAGCTTACTTGGGAAGGAGAAGAACAAAGACCAAAGGTCACCACTACCAACAACCACCGGAAGTTGGCCGGAGAAGGGAGAACCACATGTGATACACCACCCCAAAGGATCAGACCTTCATTAGAGGCAAGTGTTTAATATTTACAATCTAAGTTCGTATATTGTCCATGTTAGAATAGTTATAAAAAAGATGATTTTTCTTGTTTGGAAGATAAAGATGGAGTTGAAATGGATTTCTGGAAATATGAACATATATAGGAATCAAACTCATGTTGTATGTAGTTGGTATTCCACAAAATAATCATAAATATGTTGAAGAAATTCTGAAAACCATTGATGTGTTCTTGAAGATATTATGTTGATAATTTTCTCGAAAAAGAGGATATAAACATGCTTTTAATTCAATCTCTTGATGATTCTAGGATGTTTAGAGCAGTAGAAGTCATTTATATATGTAAATATATCATTTAGTAAGGTTTATAAGTCATTTGGGTTGTTAATATGAAGGTTTGATTGATAAAAAATGGTTAAACCCGTAGTAGAAGAAATGCAGAAAAACTGGGTTGTTACCTGGGCGATCGATCGATCGCCCCCTGCCTTCGATCGATCGACATCCCCAGAATTATTAAAGTTGTTTCTTTTTAATGCCGGTTCTTATCCCAAACCTTTTGTATATCTTTGGTGATTATTAATTGGATATTATGGGACTTAGAGAAGATCAGTAAGCCCTAGATAAGATTTGAATTAATTTGAGTGGGATTTTAATTGATTAGAATAATGATAATCAAATTGAAAGGAATTTCGGTTGCTAAATTTATTCGTTGGATTCTAATTGTATGCATAAGGATTTAAGATATGACCAGTAGGGGTGATTGAATATAACACCTGGGTATCCTTAAGTTTACAAGAGGGTTTAATTCTAAGTGATAGAAGATGTGTTTATAAGAGATTTGAAACTATCGGTTTTAAACCTACTTAAAGGGGTGTTTAATTCGTAGTGATTCGGTAGATATGATGATATGGACCAGTAGGATATTAGTGATTTCTTACTGAACATAATGTTGAGAAAAAACCTGTTTGAACCTTGAGTAATGAGTGAGGCTCGGGGATAATTAAATTAAGAAGTAAAGACATAATATTTTAATACGTAGGATTTGAGAGATATAATGCTACGCATGGGAACTATCTTAGGGTAATGTGAGTACCTTGTTGATATTATAGGTATGATAATGCCTATTTGATTGATTGATAAATTATGTGTATGATATACCTAGCTTACTTGCTATCGACGGGAGGTTTGCGCATGAGGGCAGTCATATCCTGATGAATCCATGGGATCTTTAATTTGTCGCTCAAGAACATATGTCTATGAAAGACTTATCGGGGAGTTGATACGCCCGCTGACTGTGGGTACGTAGATATGTGCGTGACCCATGGATACGAGAACTATATTCGCCTCCAATTTATATGTTGATGTGTGTGGTTCGAGAAATCCTTACCGAACCTTTTGTCTCCCATTCGGCGACCAGAGATATTAGGACATGATAGCAGAGTAATGCATTGCACCGCAGCTGTGACTCGGGGTGCCGTATTATATATGTATATATATATATAACAAATTAAACTAATGTATATAGTGGTTAAATCTATCTACCGTGTGATAATTGTAGATAACGGAGAATAGAGAAAAAGAATGGAGTTAAGTTAATGAATGTTTATTCTTATAGAATTGAAAAGATTAATTCATATAAATGAGAAACAATTTATGTTAATGAGAAACGTATATGAATAATTATATGACGTAAGGTATGGGACATACGGGGTTACGATACGGGATGGAATCATATTATGGGAACTAGTGAAGAGGAGCCTTTAACTAGGAGGTTAATAGGAAACGTTAAGTGTGCACTCTAGTTGAGAGGTGAGAATAGCAAGTGATAGTCTGGATGCTAACATGTACATAATAAATGCTTTATTGCACTTGTTAAATACTTGTTGTTTTAAAAATCATTTTCACATAGATCTCTCATCCATTTTCTTGAATATTTTCTTTTCTATTGTACCTTCGATATCAGGTGTCCAGCAGCAGGGACGCCAACCTTAGCGAATTATGACGAGGTATGGACCTATGGAGTATTGCTTAGACACCTATCTTCTTTTGATTCACAATTTTCTGTTAGTTAGGGCATGTCGCTCAAAGGAACTCAACTATCTCTATTCTATCTGAGTCATATACTCTTGTATTCGTGTCATTTTAATACATTTACTAATGTTGGGATTACTGTATTGGATAATTATTTGGGAATGTTTATTCCAATTGCATTTAAATTATTTTGAGTTAACTGTTCGGTTATTTGTGTTGTAGACTTATATGTGTTGTGTTATTTGTAAACTAAAAATGGATTTTGTTGAAATTAAAATTTGGAATGTTTTTAACACCAGCTTAATTGGGTATTGGGTGAGTTGTAAATGTTTTCGATAGTGATGCTAAGAATGAGCCAACTGTATATTCTGTTTTAATTTGGTATGGGACTGGTCACCCGGTATTTAATTAGGAGGGGTGTTACAGGTGGTATCAGAGCATCAGGTTCTAGTGTCCTTTAGGATCTGTACGGCTTATTGTATTTTCAGCTTAGCGTTGTTTGATGTAGTGCTGTATGAGTAGGATTATTGCTTTTTTATTTACACCTACGATCTTCAGCTATTTTATTATATCAAATACTGATAGTGTACTCTCGTTTCAGATGTCTCCTCGATGTGCACCTCAGCCCGCCCCAACTCAGGGTACGATGATTGCGGCCGAAGTTGCTGTAATTATCGCTCAGGCAGTCAATGCAGCTCTAGCTGCTATTCAGCAGGCTCCAGCACAGGCACCTGTTGTGCCACCCGCGCAAGGGCAAGTGTTTCCTACTGCATGGGAATGAGCGAGGGATGCTTTTCAAAAGGCACACCCACCTGAGTTTCAGGGTGGATCAGATGTTGTGACTGCTAGCCAATGGAAGAAAGATATCCAAATGCACTTGAGAATGCTCGAATGCACTGAGGTTCAACGTCAAATACTAGCCACATTCAAGCTAGTAGGGGCAGCTTTGCAATGGTGGGAAGCTACGACCACTATGTAGGAGAGAGACACAATGACTATCCAAGACTTTTGGATACGGTTTGATGGGAAGTACTTTCCTTCCACCATACAGACAGAGATGAGGCGAAAACTACTTGATTTGAAGCAGGGAGAGAAGACGGTGACGGAATAAGAGGAAAAATTTACGCGATTAACTAATTTGGTACCAGCAGAGGTACCCACTGAGGAGGGGAGAATTCTAATGTTCAGTGATGGGTTGAACTATAAGATTCGCCAACATTTATTGGGAAATATTTCACTACATAAGTACGCAGATGTTCTTAATGCTGCAATGCTTCACTGCTATGATAACCGCTTTCATGCTTAGGGTGTCAAGCGGGGGTTTGGGTCAAGCCTACAAGGCAAGACTATTGGGGGCAGTTCTAGTGGAACTCAGCCAGGACAGAGTCATCAGCGTCAGGGTGAGAAGGGTTCCCAGACAGGGGATTATGCTAAGCGTTTACGATCTGGAGATTCTCGATTTGAGGATAGAGGTAATGGGCAAGGACAGCAGGGCCATCAGGGCCATAGACAGGCTCATTAGGGCCAAGGGAAAGGAGGTAATGGCCAGCAGGGTCGGGGTTAATATGGGCAAAGTGGTGGAAAGTTTACGGGAAAATATTTCGTACATGGCAAGTATGGCCACAAATGACAAGATTGTCCTGATAAGGATAAATTCCCTTAGCAACAAAATGCTCGACAGGAGCCACAGACACCAGTGTTTCCACCAGCTACTCTTCCAACTCCAGCTCTGGTGCTAACTACCTCCCATTCCAGCAGCACCCGCGTAGCAGGGTCAGTACGGGCGTATATATAACATCTATCAGGAAGCGAATCTACAACCACCACCCGCAAATAAGGGTATGTTTTTCTATCTAAGGAATTATGAGGCGTATACTGATTTTTTGTAACGATTAAGATTGTGTGGGCAAAATGGTTGCTAAACTTAGCCTATAACACTGTTATTTACGTAGACTCACCGAGGGGTGTGGGACACCTATATTTTGCATGTTATCACGTGGGTTTGATTTTTATCATGGGATTACTTACTTATTTTTTCGAATTTCAGGACGAAATTATGTTATAAGGGGGGAGGTATGTAACACCCCGTAATTTTAATGACTTTTAAAATGGGTTATATTTTAAATTAATGGATTAATTGGATTTTATTATTAATTAATTCATTTGGGTTTTATCCGAATTGTGGATATTAAAATGGATGATTCTGAATATTACTTAAAGATATTTAGGTAATATATGAATGTGATGCTATTGATATTGCTGTGAGTTGTTAAATTAGTAATTTGAATTTTTAGTTGAACGCGGTATGGGACGTGTCGGGACTAATTTGTTAAATTAAAAAGGAAGTTTATCTTCTATCGACCTTATAGTCATTTCGATCGCGTCGTTACATCCGGAAGGTTTGAAATAGTCAGAAAAGTCTATTTGGATGTCGATTTTTGGTCTCGGGTCATTTGGAAATGAAAAGACAACCCAAAAGGGCATTTTGGTCATTTTTATAAGGGGATGAATAGTGATTTCAAATTTTGTCCTATAATTATTTGGAAATTAAGTGTACGTGGGTTATTCATCCCTTCTATACAAAATAGAGAAGTCATATTCTTAGAGAGAGTGGCAGGTTGCTTGGGAAGAATAAAGCTTACTTGGGAAGGAGAAGAACAAAGACCAAAGGTCACCACTACCAACCACCACCGAAAGTTGGATGGAGAAGGGAGAACCACCTGTGATACACCACCCCGAAGGATCAGACCTTCATTAGAGGCAAGTGTTTGATATTTGCAATCTAAGTTCGTATATTGTCCATGTTAGAACAGTTATAAAAAAAGATGATTTTTCATGTTTGGAAGATCAAGATGGAGTTGAAATGGATTTTCGAAAATATGAACATATATAGGAATCAAACTCATGCTATAGGTAGTTGGTAATCCATGAAATAATCATAAATCTGTTGAAGAAATTCTGAAAACCATTGATGTGTTCTTGAAGATATTATGTTGATAATTTTTTCGAAAAAGAGGATATAAACAAGCTTTTAATTCAATCTCATGATGATTATATGATGTTTAGAGCAGTAGAAATCATTTATATATGTAAATATATCATTTAGTAAGGTTTATAAGTCATTTGGGTTGTTAATATGAAGGTTTGATTGATAAAAAATGGTTAAACCCGTAGTAGAAGAAATGCAGAAAAACTGGGCTGTTACCTGGGCGATCGATCGATCGACCCCCTGCCTTCGATCGATCGACCTCTCCAAAATTGTTAAAGTTGTTTCTTTTTAATGTCGATTATTATCCCAAACCTTTTGTAGATCTTTGATGATTATTAATTGGATATTATGGGACTTAGAGAAGATCAGTAAGCCCTAGATAAGATTTGAATTAATTTGAGTGGGATTTTAATTGATTAGAATAATGATAATCAAATTGAAAGGAATTTCGGTTGCTAGATTTATTCATTGGATTCTAATTGGTATGCATAAGGATTCAAGATATGACCAGTAGGGGTGATTGAATATAACACCTGGGTATCCTTAAGTTTATAAGAGGGTTTAATTCTAAGTGATAGAAGATGTGTTTATAAGAGATTTGAAACTATCGGTTTTAAACCTACTTAGTGATTCGGGAGATATGATGATATGGACCAGTAGGATATTAGTGATTTCTTACTGAATATAATGTTGAGGAAAAACCTGTTTGAACCTTGAGTAATGAGTGAGGCTCGGGGATAATTAAATTAAGAAGTAAAGCCATAATATTTTAATACGTATGATTTGAGAGATATAATGCTACGCATGGGAACTATCTTAGGGTAATGTGAGTACCTTGTTGATATTATAGGTATGATAATGCCTATTTATTAATTGATAAATTATGTGTATGACATACCTAGCTTACTTGCTATCAACGGGAGGTTTGCATGTGAGGGCAGTCATATCCTGATGAATCCATGGGATCTTTAATTTATCGCTCAAGAACATAGGTCTATGAAAGACTTATCGGGGAGTTGATAAGTCCTCTGACTGTGGATACGTAGGTATGTGCGTGACCCATGGATACGAGAACTATGTTCCTCTCTAATTTGTATGTTCATGTTTGTGGTTCGAGAAATCCTTATCGAACCTTTTGTCTCTCATTCGACGACCAGCGATATTGGGAGATGATAGCAAAGTAATGCATTGCACCGCAGCTGTGACTCAGGGTGCCATATTATATATGTATATATATATATATATATATATATATATATATATATATATATATATATATATATATATATATATATATATATATATATATATATAATGAATTAAACGAATGTATATAGTGGTTAAATCTATCTACTGTGTGATAATTGTAGATAACGGTGAATAGAGAAAGAGAATGGAGTTAAGTTAATGAATGTTTATTCTTATAGAATTGAAAAGCTTAATTCATATAAATGAGAAACAATTTATGTTAATGAGAAATGTATATGAATAATTATATGACATATGGGACATACGGGGTTACGATACGGGATGGAATCATATTATGGGAACTAGTAAAGAGGAGCCTTTAACTAGGAGTTAATAGGAAACGTTAAGTGTGCACTCTAGTTGAGAGGTGAGAATAGCAAGTGAGAGTCTGGATGCTAACATGTACATAATAAATGCTTTATTCTACTTGTTAAATACTTGCTGTTTTAAAAATCATTTTCACATCGGGCTCTGACCCGTTTCCTTGCATATTTTCTTTTCTATTGTACCTTCTATAATAGGTGTCCAGCAGCAGGGACGCCAACCTTAGCGGATTATGACGAGCTATGGAGTTATGGAGTATTGCTTAGATGCCTATCTTCTTTTGATTCACAATATTCTGTTAGTTAGGGCATGTCACCCAAAGGAACTCAACTATCTCTTTTCTATCTGAGTCATATACTCTTGTATTCGTGTTATTTTAATACATTTACTAATGTTGGGATTACTGTATTGGATAATTATTTCGGAATGTTAATCCCAACTGCATTTAAATTCTTTTGAGTTATCTGTTCGGTTATTTGTGTTGTAGACTTATATGTGTTGTGTTATTTGTAAACTAAAAATGGATTTTGTTAAAATTAAAATTTGAAAAGTTTTTAACACCAGCTTAATTGGGTATTGGGTGAGTTGTAAATGTTTTCGACAGTGATGCTAAAAATGAGCCAACTGTATATTCTGTTTTAATTTGGTATGGGACTGGACACCCGGTATTTAATTAGGCGGGGTGTTACAGCAATAATATGCACAAAGAGAAAATTTCATAACTTGGGAATTTTCCAATAAGTTTTAAAGTTATAGATGAAATTAAACATGTGATAAAGCAGGTGAACATGTGAAACAACAACATCATCTAATGTCAAAATATTAATATACCAAAGTGATAAAGCATTTGAATAACATAATATAAAAAAGATGCTACCCTATATGGAGAGTCCCAAATACAAATAATAATTCATCCTATCATAGATATTTCTCTCCTTTTTTAATAAAGTGAGACATAATTTTCTCCCGCTTAATAAGTGAAAGGAAAAATTCACTTCCCCTTGTTGAGACATGGACAAAGAATGGAAATAAAGTTTTTTCCCCATTTATCTCAAGGAGTAACGTTTTCTCCTCCTTTTTGACACAAAAAAGTCAAAGAGAAGATACATCGTAGACAACGGGTAGGCAATAATCAAATTCATGATAGCAAAAGAAACTAGCAAGGCATATGCTAGCCAAGCATTTGAAAAATCATGTCTATGTTATAGAAATCAACAAATGAGCATATATACATGTGAATAACATATCAAGACATGAATCTCATAACCATAAACTAGAAGATGAATGATAATGGCTGAGCTTTTTTGGACCAACTCTTGCTAAACAGTCGGTCCTCTCTTCAATCTCTTAAATTGAGGCTCTGTGGTTTTGCCCTTTTTAACATTAAGGACCTGGGGCATTTTGTGTAATACCCCGTATTTTTTATTGCCTTTAATTTGGGGATTTATTAAATTTAAATTGAGATATAAATTTAATATTAATCCAGAAATTATTTTAAATATTTACTAGCGTGACGAGAGTTAGTAATTATTGGAAATTTGTTGAATATTACTAGATGAGTAAAGTAGTATATAAGATTAATTTTATTAAAAATTTTATGAGTGAATAAAATGGCAATTATGGAAATTTAAGTCGGGACGCGCCTGGGTCATGTCGGGACTAAATTATTATTAATAAAAGTGAACAAATTATAAGTCACCCGTATGGTCATTTCGAGTGCGCCAATGTATCCGAAAGGGTCGAGATAGTCAAAAAAGTATACCCAAGGGTTTAGTTTGGGTCTCGGGGCGTTTTTAGGCCTAATTAGCATCCTAAGAGGGTATTTTAGACATTTTGTATTTTTGGGTAATTAAACCCACGAATTTTCCTAAGGTATATCAGCCATTTGAGTTAGGCCTTTAGGGTTAACAATCAAAAAACTTAAGAACGGCCATTAGAGAAGAAGGTGGGAAGTTTTCCAAGCAATCCAAGGCCAAGAACTGATCCGTTTGCAATGCCACTACCAGCAAAACGTAGATCGCACGAAGAGGAACTCAAGCATACCTTTTTCATCCACAAATCACACCCTTAAATTTCTAGGCAAGTATCTATCTTGCTTTTCTTTTATTTATTGTTCCATCCATATTATATTAGGATTGTTATACACATGTTTCATAAAAGAATTTGAGGAATTTGAGGATTTAATCACATGTCTTGGTAGAGAGAGAGATATTTTGGACATCCCAATCATATGTAGAGGATAACCCACGAATTTGTATGAGTTTAGAAGCAAGAAATCTGGAAAAGAATTTAAAAGAATGGAAGTTTTATGAAAATTAGGGTTCTTGTTAAATATGATGATTTACCCCATTAATTCCATACCTTTGATGAATTTGGACATGTTTCACATAGGAAATCATATATATGGATATATGTAACTAGTAGTAATGTTGTTTGGGAGTTTGAAAATCGTTAATGGCATTTTGGAGTAATTTGGAAGATGAAACCCATAGGTTGAAAATGCAATTTCTGGGCAAGAACTACTTGATCGATCGATCGACCCCCTTTCCTCGATCAATCAACCCCTCCTGAAAGCTGCATATTTTTTGCCTTTTTGTTTAATCCAGTTTAAATACGTGGGAATGCATTATTATTATTTATAAAGTATAATGGGTCGTGAGGAGGACCAGTAGGATCTAAATAGACTCCGTTGAATGAAATTTAATATGGGATGAAAATTGTGTGTTGACGGGGAATTTCGATACACATTAAAGATTGTGCGTAAGTTTGATAATGAATGGAAGGACTCGTGAAATACATAGACCAGAAGGTTAGAGAGGGTATACCTACTGAAATTGTAGTTAGAAAGAGAGAATACTTCGAGAGATGAGAAGTAAGTATGAAATAAATTATAAGTGGGAATAAAAGAGACGAATCCCTTATACGAGATAATTGGATAAAATTGTACTAAATACGATTAATAATAATTATGGATCGTGGGCAAACCTTATTGGAAATTGTGTATCTATATATGGTTGTGTGACTGTGTACGTATATTAAATACTCTAATTGTGAATAATTATACACGAGCTACTTGCTATCACAGGGGTTATCGCACCGGGACAGTCTTATCTCGATGGGACCTTTATGGGGCATATTGACATGTACCCTTGAACATAAGATTCCTTGGTACAGACTATCTGAGAATGATAGTCAGATGGTCCTAAGAGACGTGAGGGGTATGTGTTGATCTCTTAGTGACTTGGAACTATGCTTCGCCTCCATTTTGTGTGTATTGTGTTAATACAGTTCGAGAGTGATTTCAAATTAGTATTTCCCTTAGTACGAGTGATATAGGGACTTGATAACAAAGTATGCCAGCACTATAAAATTTATGTGGAGTGCCGATAGTATATATAATAGATGAGTGACTGTTATATATATACTTATATATGGGAACTTTCTACTATGTATATAAGTAGTTAAGTAATGAATAAATGCTCCAACTTTATAATAAGTGTTCGAGAAATTTATAACGGTACGGTGTTTCTCTAAGTAACGTAATAAATCTTGAAGAGATTGATTTCATTTAAACTGAATATCATAACCTTTTTACTTCTCGGGATAAAACTTTATAGAAAAATGAGTTAGATAAACTTATGAGTTTAGTAGTACGGTAGGCGTGCACACTATATGAGAGGTGAGAATTCTCAAGAGAGTGTCGCATACTAACATGGTTGTTACATTAGCCTGTAAGCACTTTAAATACTTGTTAAACTATTTTAAATTGTTTTACACTCGGGCTCTGGCCCGTTTTTTGTCATCTTCTCTCTCTTGTATATATATGTATGTTTTATAGGTGCCCAGCCACAGAGGCATCATGCTTAGGTTCTTTGAATTGGACGTGTTGCAACTTATGTGGAAGTTGCAGGCTCGTGCTTAGATGACTTCTTCATTGATTCAATTTCTATTTTAGTTTTCATAGTTAAGGCATGTGTCGCCCGATTTCCTATCCCGTTTGAATTTGTGAGAGATTTATGTTTATGTTAATTTTAGTATTTGGTACTCTTTGGGAGTTAACTCTTTTCAGGATGATTTCATTTATAGTTCATAACTTGGTTTGGTTTATCTAGATGGTTTAATTCTGGTTTGTTAATTGCCATCACTCGTATTTATGTGATTCTGAAACTGTTGGTTATTTAAAAGGTTTTCATATTGGGATTTAAATAAAATGTAAGTAAGACTTTAAATTATTTTGACACATAGCTTAATTATTTAGGGTGTTTAAATTGGAAATTTTATATTGTGACAGTGATTTTAAATATAAACCAACCGTTCACCTTGATTTTAATTTAATAAAGGACTGATCACCTGGTATTTAATTAGGTGAGGCGTCATATGTGGTATTAGAGCATCAGGTTCTAGTGTCCTTTAGGATCTGTACGACTTATTTCGCTTTCAGTTTAGTGTCTTTGATATAGAGCCCTATTTTAGGACTGTTGCATTCTTGTATGTACGCTTACGTCTTCAGCTATTTGAGATTTGATAATAACTGTAGACTAATAAACTTACTTCTTGTTTCAGATACCTCCTTGATGCGCACCCCTAGACAGGAATGCTCAGCCCAAGCAATCAGTAGCTTCGGCTCAGGGAATGATGAACGCAACTAAGGTAGCTGCCATTGTTGCTCAGGCGACGAATGTCGCATTAGCGGTGTTGCAGCAGGCTCCACCCTAGGTTCAGGCAGTAGCGCTAGTACCGGTACAGCTTCCCACTCCATGGGAGCGGGTTAGGGATGCCTGATACGACGCAAATATTGTGTATTTCACCCGTTAACCTACGCGTTATTATCCCCCTCAGGTATATTAATCCCTATATTTATGCTCGTTAACCAGAAAACCTCAGATTTCTAAGTTAACATGTCTTACAGGGCTTAATTGATCTTTTTTAGGTAATTGGATGCTTAGTATGAAGTTTGGATGCTTTCTGACAAAGTTCCGTACACAACTGCACGTGCAAGGGCATTTTAGTCATTTCACAACTTGGGAAATTGGCCCAATGTCTTCATAGAAGTTGAAACCCTCTCAATAAGCTTCGCGTGGCCACAAACGGTGCACGAATCAGAGCTATATCGAAGAAGTTATGGAAGTTCAAGCGGAAGAAAATCTCAAACTACTCAAAACAGGGGAAGGGATCAAAATCCTACAGGTGCGAATCGATTCGCACCATGTGAATCAATTCGATGGGAGATGGTGGAAAAAATTCACACATGCAAATCGATTCGAACCCGCCGAATCTATTCGCCCCATTTCAGTATGCCAGTTCCTCTATTTTCGAATCGATTCGGACTATGCGAATCGATTCGGTCCTGCTGATTTTTTTCTTCTTCTTTCTATTTACAAGTTTGCCATTGGGATATTTTTGTATAAATACCAACTTCCTCTCATTTTTAGAGATACACTTAGATAGGTTAGTTTAGGGTTTGGTTTTAGGATCTCTTCTTCATTACTCCTTGGGGTTATGCCCTTTTTGGGTTTTATAAGTTGGTTTTCATTGTCCATTCCATTAATATAGTTGCATTTATTTTTTATTTCCATTCGTGTCATTTAATTCCTTTCCTAGATAATTAGTTGTAGTTATTTATTTCTTACTTAATTAGTTTATTGCTTTGTTATTTAGTTTCATTTATGACTTGCCCTTAGATAAATAGGGTCGGGGTTGTGTTCTACCATTTACGGGTTTGGACCTCGAAAGTTAGGTTTGGTGTAAAATTACATTTAATTGAAACCTCGCGTATTAAAGTCGGATTATTATGCATTTAACTTTCTTTGTCACGCAACGTTAGTGCTTATAGCGATATTCCGAATTTAATCCGCGTGTGATCATTTTTGATTAAATGTTTAATCTTACAACTTTGGGTTAAATTCCTTA
The DNA here is from genome assembly GCA_949130495.1 of Sambucus nigra. Taxonomy (NCBI): domain Eukaryota; kingdom Viridiplantae; phylum Streptophyta; class Magnoliopsida; order Dipsacales; family Adoxaceae; genus Sambucus; species Sambucus nigra. Next base: position 185,301,674 of record OX422216.1, read on the forward strand.
TTGTGTGATGTTTATGCTTAATTGAAAATGCTCGATTAAATTGTTTTCGAGCCTTAAATCTAATTAGTAGTTGTTTCGATCCGTGTGGTAGAATATGATCCCAATCCTCGCTTTACTTTTGTGTAGCATAACTTATTCTTTTCTTTTTCCACCATTCCCAACTATCACCTTTTACACTTTTATTCTTGAAGTTTTAAAACAATTAAAATCTAAAATTCAATCACTCCCTCGGGATTTCTTACGATACCCGACTTACCGCTGTGCTTGCTTGTCAAGTGTAGTTGTAGTTTAGGTTTTTGCATCGCGATGACGAAACACACAATGATTGTGTCCTCACACAGACACACTTTTACCGCTCGATCAAAATGGCACCGTTGGTGGGGAATATTTTTTAGATTGTTATTGTTTTATTGTTTCGTAATACTTCTTTCATTCATATTTGTATTCTTTATTTTTCCCTTTCTTTTTAAGTTGTGCTAGATTGTTTCAAGAAATTGAAATTTTGGCGCTTGTTGCTTTTGTTGAATAGCTTATTTTAAAATGTCTCGCTATTACGCTTTAGATAACCTTAATTGATATGAGAATTATTTTCCAAGTTATACTCCCAAAATAACGAGAGAATGCCTACAAATTCTTGAAGATGAGCGCATTGAGCGTGAAATTCAAGAGTATGTAAGTAATCCCTCATTGCCTTGTGAGGATAATTTGGAATGCAGGGAATCCGTTAGCTATGAGCAACCCGCACAAGAAGATGTGATGTCTTCTTGTTCGTTTGATTACAAGTTAATGACTAAAGAAATGAATGACCAATCCAAAAGTTCTCAAGCTTGGTTTCTAGAAATGAAGCCATGCTCGATGAGATTATTTCTTTACAAAATCGGGTCGAGGTTGAAACTTGCGTTTCATCTCCACCTCTTTTTGTTGAAGAAATAATTGAGAGTGATCCAAGATTTAGCACTTTTAATTTTCAACCTCTTATTAATTCTTCCTATTGTATTGAGGTTGTTGGTCCTTCCTTTCCTTTACTCCTTACTATTCCCGAACAATTAAATTTATCACAAGAATCGATTGAAAGTCTTGAGGACTTTGACCCGATTCTTGAACGAGAATGTTATTTTGAGATGCTTCATCTCATGGGCTTTTCACTTGCACTTGCCCCACCTCCCCTTCCAATTGAAGAATCTTGGGTATGTGATTTTGATTTTTCTGAGACTAATGTAGTTTTGTCCCCCGTAGTATCCAAATCCCCCATCGTCCGCCCAAAATTGATAATTGACGATGGTTCATTTCTTATGCCTTACACATGTCTTCTGTTTTTCAAACAGAATTCCTATTTTTCGGGAGGCATGTTCTCTTTGGAGGGTCCACCGTTGATCTTTCATAGTCAAATCCCTGTTTGGGTGGACCCTCAACTGTTTATACTTCTAGTGTATAGTTAGTTTAAAGCCTGAATAGTAGGTTGTAAATAGTTAGCTTTTTAATTTTCTTTCTTTCCTATTTTTCTTTTCTTTTAATTTAGTCTAGTGTAATTAGTTAACTTTTTGTTATTTGTTTTTGCTATGCTCGGTACTAACTTGTTTTGTAGATTTCATTGGACTCATGCTTATGGAGATCGCTCCAATTTTGGGTAATATCGTTATTTTCCTCTCTTTGTGTTGTGTTCTTAATGCGCATTGAGGACAATGCAACATTTAACTTAGGGAGTGTGGGATATTCTATCCATTTCACATGTTAGTCCATGTTTTTGCTCACATGTTAGTTACTTAGTATGCTTTTCTTATAAAAATTCAAAAATTTCAAAAATATTTTCTTTCTTTTTTCTCCTTTATTGGGCATTTTGCCTTTGCTTCCGATGATAAATTTCAATAATCGCCCGATCCAATAGACAACCCAATGATGCATGTTCTCGATTTTAGAAGTTATTAGACTTCATTCTCAATTATTGATATTAATAACTTCATGACTTAAACTTTAATCCCATGAGCACATGCGTTTTTATCGTTCTATTGATTTCTTTTAAGATTTTTATAACTCGGTAATCTTTTGTTGCATTGTATATACTTACACTGAGTAAGCTTTGTACCTTTTGTCGTTTGTGAGTGTATACACTATTCTTCCTCTTTGAAAACTTTGAATTCGTCGGTAATCTCTCTATTCTTTCATTTGATCGTTCATTAATTGAGTTCATTCATGAAATGTGTTACTTGAGCATGATTTTCATATATTGTTTTGACTCGAGAATTGCGTAAACTTTATGAAATGATCATAGGCCATCTTTGTTATATCACCCATACTAGCCTTGATCTCACCTTATATGTTTCCCTTGTCAACCCCTTTGAGCCTAAATATTAGCCTTTCATTTCATTACCCAAATTCCCATAACCAACTCCAAATTGGAGTTATAAACCATACATATTACCTTCCATACCTTTGTTTGGAATAATACTTGGGAATTAATGATATTGTGTTGTGTGGTTGCAATTTAGGCATATGAGAGTTTGAAAAGTAAAGGAAAAAAAATAGATGTGAAAAAAGTGAAAAAGAAAAGAAAAAGCAAAAAGAAAAAGAAAAGAAAAGAAAAAGTGAGAAAAAGAAGAAAAGAAAATAAAGAGAAAATTGTATATATTATGTATATAGTTCAATAATCCTTGTTACTCTCCAAATGTTATATCTAATGCTTGTTTGGAACTTGTTTTCCAATTTTTGATATTGCCCGCATTTTCCCATTATCCCGAGTTTTCATCCCGAATACTTTGAATCCGTACATTCATTCCTTCATTTCGTACCCAAGCCTAGCCTACATTACAACCCTATTACAAGTCCTATGTGATCTTAGGCTGATGTAATTCAAAGGTTTAAATAGTTTTGATAATATGCGAAAATGCATTTTACCTCTTTTAATGTGTGGTATCCTTTCATTGAGATTACAGTTTTCCATTTTATATATAGCGTTCTTTATTTGTGACATGTGCGCGACCTAGTTTTCATTTACATTTACTCTTTATGCCCGCATGTTCCATGTGTTACCTTCCTGTTTCGAGTGAATTCACTTTATGAGTGTGATTCCCGTGAGGATTGAATGTATGCTTGCTTTATGTTTATCCGGTTTATTTAAGTTTTTACCAAATCATATTTTGCATATGCTTTCCCCCCTCCCACTTTTAAAGTTTCAATTCTATGAGGTGCATTCAACCTATTAATAACAACATACTTTAGCTTGAATTCATTCAATACGCTAATAACGCTTTTGAAATATTTTTCATTGTTGTTGAGTTTGTCGCATGTTGGGTTGGGCATATTTTGAGAAAACCATGTGATGTTTGTGGGTTTCATCTCTGAAAACCCTCACGAGACTACACTCGTCCACTAGGGTAACCTAGGGGTTTAACGGCTTATTGCATATGCTAAATGCAATCGTTCGCCTGCGAAAGTGGCCTTATCTTTTTATTACTTTTTCATCCCATTTTGTACTTGTATCCTGCTTTTGGTTTTCTTGTAGTTCTTTCTGTTTCCTATTTCATTGCTAGGGACTAGAAATGTGTAAGTTAGGGGGTGTGATACGACGCAAATATTGCGTATTTCACTCGTTAACCTACGCGTTATTAGTCTCCTCGGGTATCTTAATCCCTATATTTATGCTCGTTAACCAGACAACCTCGGATTTATATGTTAACATATTTTGCAGGGGTTAATTGAGCTTTTGTAGGTAATTGGATGCTTAGTATGAAGTTTGGATGCATTCCGATAAAGTTCCAAGCACAACTGCACGTGCAAGGGCATTTTAGTCATTTAAAAATTTGGGCAACTGGCCCAATGTCTTGAATGAAGTCGAAGCCCTATCAACAAGCTTCGCATGGCCGCAAATGGTGCGCGAATCAGAGCTATATCGAAGAAGTTATGGAAGTTCAAGCGGAAGAGAATCTCAAACTACTCAAAACAGGGGAAGGGATCAAAATTGTACAGGTGAGAATCGATTCGCACCATGCGAATCGATTCACTGGGAGACAGTGGAAAACAATCACACATGCGAATCAATTCGGACCCGCCGAATCGATTCACCCCATTTCAGTATGCCAGTTCCTCTGTTTTCAAATCGATTCGGACTATGCGAATCGATTCGCCCCTTTTGCAGCTTCGAATATATTTATCAGCGAATCGATTCGGTCCTGCTGATTTTTTTCTTCTTCTTTCTATTTATAAGTTTGCCATTGGGATATTTTTGTATAAATACCAACTTCCTCTCATTTTGAGAGACACTTAGATAGGTTACTTTAGGGTTTGGTTTGGGGATCTCTTCTTCATTTCTCCTTGGGGTTATGCCCTTTTTAGGTTTTGTAAGTTGGTTTTCATAGTCCATTCCATTAATATAGTTGCATTTATTTCTTATTTTCATTCTTTTCATTTAATTCCTTGCCTAGATAATTAGTTGTAGTTATTTATTTCTTGCTTAATTAGTTTATTGCTTTGTTAATTAGTTTCATTTATGTCTTGCCCTTAGATAAATTGGACCGGGGATGTGTTCCGCCATTTACGGGTTTGGACCTCGAAAGTTAGTTTTGGTGTAAAATTGCATTTAATTGAAACCTCGCATATTAAAGTCGGATTATTATGCGTTTAACTTTCTTTGTCACGCAACGTTAGTGTTTATAGCGATATTCCGAATTTAATCCGCGTGTGATCATTTTTGATTAAATGTTTAATCTCGCAACTTTGGGTTAAATTCCTTATTGTGTGATGTTTATTCTTAATTGAAAATGCTCAATTAAATTACTTTTGATCCATAACTCTAATTAGTATTTGTTTCGATCCGTGTGGTAGAATGCGATCCTAATCCTCGCTTTACTTTTGTGTAGCGTAACTTAATCTTTTCTTTTTCCACCATTCCCAACTATCACCTTTTACACTTTTATTCTTGAAGTTTTAAAACAATTAAAATCTAAAATTCAATCACTCCCTATGGATTTCTTACGATACCCGACTTACTGATGTGCTTGCTTGTCAAGTGTAGTTGTAGTTTAGGTTTTTGCATCGCGGCGGCGAAACACACAACGATTGTGTCCTCACACGAACACACTTTTACCGCTCAATCAATGCCTTACAAAAGGCGCATCCCCCCCAGAGTTCTCAGGTAGCTCGGACATAGTAGTCTCCACCCAATGGAAGAAGGATATTCAGAGGCATCTGCGCATGCTTGAGTGCAGTGACGTGAAGAAATAGTAGTTTGCTTCCTTAAAGCTAGTGGGGGCCACTTTGTAGTGGTGGGAGTCCACCACCACCTTAGATGAGAGGGAAAACATCAGGATTTAGTTATTTTTGGGCACGGTTTGACCGCAAGTACTTTCCATCCGTCGTGCAGACTGAGATAAGGCGAAGGTTACTGAATTTTAAGCAGGAGAGTACGACCGTTGCTGAGTATGAGAAGGAGTTCACCAGACTTCTCACTATAGTGCCGGATGAGGCACCCATTGAGGAGAAGAAGATAATGTTGTTTATAGATGGATTGACCTAGAGGATCCGTCATCACCTTATAGGCAATCTATCATTGATTACTTACACTGACGTACTCAACGCTGCTTTATTGTACTGTCAGGATCATCGCTTCTATCAGCAGGGGAGCAAACGAGCAGGGGAGTTCGGCCAGCAGGGCAGGACAAGAGCAGTGGTAATGGTGGGGCACCATCAGCCCAGGGACATACCCGTCACAGTGAGTAGAGTTCCCATCAGGGGGAACCTACCAAGAGATTCTGATCAGGTGATTCTAGACAAGGATTTGGGGGATTTAGGCAGGGTCAGCAGGGCCAGTCTAGTCATCAGGGCCAGTCTAGCCAGCAGGGCCAACACCGTCAGCAGCAGGGTCAGCAGGGCTAATAACATTTTCAGTAGGACCAGTGGCGGGGTGGTAACGGCCAACAGGGTCGTGGTCAGTAGGGGCGGAGGGGAGGTAACTTCAAGGGCAAGTGTTTCGGATGTGGTAAGAATGTCCATAGGCACCAGGATTGCCCAGAGAGGGATAGGGCCACACAGCAGCAGTGTGCCCATAATGGGCCATAGTGACCACTCCTTCCAGTCGCCCTCCCAGTGCCAGCTCGGGTGCCAGCCCGAATAGCCATCCCAGCAACTCCAGTTCAGTAGGGACAATTGTAGTACGGACGTGTCTATAACGTACACCAGGCAGCAGCACCTCAGGCACCACCCGTAATTGAGGGTACGTTTCCTATCCATGGCACTATGGGTCGAGCTTTATTTGATACTGGGGCATCGTACTGTTTTATAGCTACTCATTTTGCACAGGCCTTAGGGTTATTAGACACGGAAGAGAGAACTGTGACATGCGTAGACTCACCACTGGGGAATGGGTCTTTGATTTTCTTTATATGCTGGGGTATAGGGATAGAGATTGGTAGCTTGATTTTTCCTGCAGACATGCTAGTCTTAGAGATGCATGAGCACGATGTCATCATTGGCATGGATTGGCTCGTTACATATAAAGCCATAATTGATTGTTTCGGTAGGAGTATTATCTTTGCCATTCCGGGATAGAATATGTTTTTGGTGGAGATGTCTTGCCCAGAGGGAGGATCTTCCATCCATTTGTATTACATATAGGAGGATACCTCTAAGGAGATTGTGATTCCCCTGGATTCGATGCCAGTCGTTCGTGAGTTCTCGGATGTATTTTAAGGAGATATCGGGCTTAACCCCAAGTCGAGAGATAGATTTTGTCATAGACTTAATGTCGAGCACTCGACCAATATAACGTTTACCGTACCTTATGGCTCTAGCGGAGATGAGGGAGTTACGGGATCAGATAGAATATCTGTTAGTCCAGGGCATCATTCATTGGAGCACCTCGCCTTAGGGTGCTCCAGTGTTATTTGTGAAGAAGAGAGACATTTTGCTGAGGTTATGCGTGGATTACCGGGAGCTGAATAAGATCACGATACAGAATAAATATCCGCTGCCTCGAATCGACGACCTGTTTGACCAGTTGAGAGGAGCAACCTTCTTTTCGAAGATAGATTTAAGACCGGGATACCATTAGCTACGAATTAGGGAGCAAGATGTGTCAAAGACTTCTTTCTTGATGAGATATGGATCTTATGAGTTTAGAGTCATGTCGTTTGGGCTAACAAATGCTCCAGCCATATTTATGGACTTAATGAACTGAGTGTTCAGAGAGTTCTTGGATCAGTTTGTCATTGTCTTCATAGATGACATCCTGATTTATTCATACACCAAGGAAGAGCATTTTAATCACTTGAGACAGGTTCTTCAGAATTTACGAGAGCATCAGCAGTATGCTAAGTATGAGAAATGTGGATTCTGGTTACGGGAGGTACAGTTTTTGGGGCATGTTGTGTCGAAATTGGGGATATCGATTGACCCGAGCAAAATATCGGCAGTGAGGGAGGGGAGACAACCCATAACACCGAGAGAGATGCGTAGTTTCTTGGGGTTAGCCGGGTACTACAGGAGGTTTATCCGAGGCTTTTCGAAGATAGCAGGTCCGTTGACAAATCTGAGTCGTAAGGGAATTTCGTATGTTTGGGATGATTCTTTTCAATTGGCTTTTGATGAGATGAAAGATAAGTTGACTTTCACACCAGTTCTTGCTTTGACCAAGCCGGGAGTGGAGTATCTGGTGTACAGAGACGCCTCTTTACGGGGACTCAGGGGAGTACTTCAGTAGGAGGAGAAGGCTATAGCTTTTTCCTCCTGCAAGCTTAAGCCTCGCGAGAGGAATTCCCCAACCCACGACTTGGAGCTAGCAGCGGTCGTATTTGCACTACGGATTTGGAGATATTACCTGTTGGGGGAGAAGTTTCGCTTATTCATATACCAAAAATCACTGCAATATTTGTTCACTCAGCGAGAGTTGAACATGCGTCAGCGAAGGTGGTCGGAGTTTGTGAAAGACTACCAATTCGAGATACAGTATCATCCAGAGAAGGCTAACGTGGTTGCTGATGCGCTAAGCCGTAGATCGGTAGGTTACGTAGCAGATATATGGAAAGCGGGGTGGAAAGAATTGGGACATCAGGATGTGGTAGCCCATTCCTTTATATATGTTATGTCAGTCACACCCGAGATTGTTATGAGAGTGATACAAGCATAAACGGTGGATACTTTTTGCTAGGAGCAAATTATACACCTCTTAGCTGAAGGTGCTGAGTCCTATTCCGTGAGTTCTGATGGGGGTTTGAGATTTAATGGGAGATTAGTTGTCCCGGAGGGAGAAGACTTACGTCATTCAGTTATGACACAGTCACACGGATCCCGATTTGCATTACATCCCGGAGGGGATAAGATGTACCAAGATATGAGGTGGCAGTACTAGTGGAGTGGGATGAAGAAGGACATTGTAGAGTTCATGTCCAAATTTCCTACCTGTTAGATGGTAAAGGTGGACCACCAGAGATCGCCAGTATTACTTCAACCGTTGGAGATACCTACGTGGAAATAAGAAAGTATTTCCATGGACTTCATTACTAGTTTGCCTACATCAAAGAGGGGTCACGATTCTATATGGGTTATTGTGGATCGGTTGACCAAGGCAGCTCATTTTCTGCCAGTACGGACAGACTACACCACGGGACAGTATGCACAGTTGTTCATTGCCGAGATCGTCAGGCTACATGGGGTGCCCTTGGATATTGTGTCTGATAGAGATAAGATTTTTGTGTCATGCTTCTAAGAGAGCTTTCAGGAGGCCATGGGTACAGAGTTGAGATTGATTTCATCTAATCACCCACAGACGGATGGACAAACAAAGCATACCAATCAGATGTTGGAAGATATATTACGCATGTGTGTCCTTAATTTTAGAGAAGGTTGGGAGCCGTATCTTCCACTGGTGGAGTTCGCTTCTAATAACTCTTATCAGTTCACGATCGGTATAGCCCCATTTGAGGCGTTGTATAGCAGGCCTTGCCATTCTCCCGCTTATTGTCTAGAGGTGGGGGACAACAACTTACTAGGGCCAGAAGTGATTCAGGAGACTTCAGCTAGGATTGATCTTATCAGGAGTCGTATTCGGGCAGCCCATGACTGGCAAAAAAGCTACGCTAATGCAAAATGGTCTTTTTGAGAATTTAGCATGGGGGACCAAGTATTACTGCGTGTGTATCCTATGAGAGGAGTGATGAGGTTTGGAAAGAAAGGGAAGTTGGATCCGAGATACGTGGGACCATTTCCCATTACCAAGAGGATTGGGCCGGTGGCGTACAAATTAGGGCTGCCAAAGCACTTGCACCGCATTCACGATGTATTCAACATCTCGTTGTTGAGATGATATCTTCGGGATAATATGGCCCACACCTACATTGCGATAGAGGAGACTGACTTACAATCCGACAGCTCTTACGAGGAGAGACCAGCGGCTATCCTAGACCATAGCGAGAGGAAATTTAGGTCGAAAGAAGTCCCACTTGCACGGGTCCAGTGGGAGCATCATAATGTGGAGGAATCCACTTGGGAGCGCGAGGCAGATATGTGTGAAAGATATCCAGATCTATTCTTACAAAGTATGCCTTATTTTTTGAATTTCAAGACGAAATTCCGTTATTAGGGGGGAAGTATGTAATACCCCGTATTTTTTATGGCTTTTAATTTGGGGATTTATTAAATTTAAATTGAGATATGAATTTAATATTAATTCGGAAATTATTTTAAATATTTACTAGCGTGACGAGAGTTAGTAGTTGTTGGGAATTTGTTGAATATTACTAGATGAGTAAATTAATATATAAGATTAATTTTATTAAAATTGTCACGAGTGAATGAAATGGAAATTATGAAAATTTAAGTCGGGACGTGCCTGGGTTGTGTCGGAACTAAATTATTATTATTAAAAGTGAATAAATTATAAGTCGTATGTATGGTCATTTTGAGTGCTCCAATGTGTCCGGAAGAGTCGAGATAGTCCGAAAAGTATACCCGGGGGTTTAGTTTGGGTCTCGGGCATTTTTAGACCTAATTGGCATCCCGGGAGGGTATTTTAGACATTTTGTATCTTTGGGTAATTAAACCCACGAATTTTCCTAAGGTATATCAGCCATTTGAGTTAGGATTTTTGGGTTAACAATCACAAAACTTAAAAACGTCCACTAGAGAAGAAGGTAGGAAGCTTTCCAAGCAATCCAAGGCCAAGAACTCGTCCGTTTGCACCGCCACTACCACTAAAATGTAGATCGCACGAAGAGGAATGCAACCATACCTTTTTCATCCACAAATCACACCCCTAAATTTCCAGGCAAGTATCTATCTTGCTTTTCTTTTAGTTATTGTTCCATCCATATTCTATTAGGATTGTTATACACATGTTTCATAAAAGAATTTGAGGAATTTGAGGATTTAATCACATGTCTTGGTATAGATAGATATATTTTGGACATCCCAATCATATGTAGAGCATAACCTGTGAATTTGTATGAGTTTAGAAGAAAGAAATTTGGAAAATAATTTAAAAGAACGGAAGTTTTATGAAAATTAGGGTTTTTGTTAAATATGATGATTTACCTCATTAATTCCATACCTTTGATGAATTTGGACATGTTTCACATAGAAAATCATGTATCTAGGTATATGTAACTAGTAGTAATCTTGTTTGGGAGTTTGAGAATCGTTAATGGTATTTTGGAGTAATTTGAAAGATGAAACCCGTACGTTGAAAATGCAGTTTCTGGGCAAAAACTGCTTGATCGATCGATCAACTCCCTTTCCTCGATCGATCGACCCCTCCTGAAAAACTGCATATTTTTTCCCTTTTTGTTTAATCCAGTTCAAATACGTAGGAACCCTTGATTAATATTTATAGAGTATAATGGGTCGTGAGGAGGACAGCAGGGTCTAAATAGACTCCGTTGAATGAAATTTAATATGGGATGAAACTTGTAGGTTAACGGGGAATTTCGGTACATATTAGAGATTGTGCGTAAATTCGTTAATGAATTGAGGGACTCATGAAAGACTTAGACCAGAAGGTTAGAGAGGGTATACCTACTGAAATTGTATTTAGTAAGAGAGAATACTTCGAGAGATGAGAAGTAATTATGAAATAAATTATAAGTGGGAATAAAAGAGATGAATCCCTTATACGAGATAATTGAGTAAAATTGTACTAAATACGGTTAATAATAATTATGGGTCGTGGGCGAACCTTATTGGAAATTGTGTATCTATATATGGTCGTGTGACTGCGTACATATATTAAATACTCTAATTGTGAATAATCATACCCGCGCTACTTGCTATCACGGGGTTTGTCACGCCGGGACAGTCTTATCTCGATGGGACCTTTATAGGGGATATTAACTTGTACCCTTGAACATAGGATTCCTTGCTACAGGCTATCTGAGAATGATAGTCATACGGTCCTAAGAGACGCGAGGGGTATGTGCTGACCTCTTAGTGACTAGGAACTATGCTTCACCTCCATTTTATGTGTATTGTATTAATACATTTCGAGAGTGATTCCGAACTAGTATTTCCCTTCGTACGAGTGATACAGGTACTTGATACTAGAGTATGCCAGCACTATGGAATTTATGTGGGGTGCCGATAGTATATATAATAGATGAGTGATTGTTATATATATACTTATATATGGAAACTTTCTACTGTGCATATAAGTAGTTAAGTAATGAATAAATTCTCCAACTTTATAATAAGTGTTCGAGAACTTTAGAACGGTACGATGTTGCTCTAAGTAACGTAATAATTCTTGAAGAGATTGATTTCATTTAAACTGAATATCATAACCTTTTTACTTCTCGGGATAAAACTTTATGGAAAAATGAGTTAGATAAACTTATGAGTTTAGTAGTACGGTAGGCGTGCACACTATATGAGAGGTGAGAATTCTCAAGAGAGTGTCGCATACTAACATGGTTGTTACATTAGCCGGTAAGTATTTTTAATACTTGCTAAACTATTTTAAACTTTTTTACACTCGGGCTCTGACCCATTTTCTGTCATCTTCTCTCTCTTATATATATGAACGTATTACAGGTGCCTAGCCACAGGGGCGTCATGATTAGGTTCTTTGGATTGGACGTGCTGCAGCTTATGTGGAAGTTGCAGGCTCTTGCTTAGACGACCTCCTCATTGATTCAGTTTCTATTTTAGTTTTCATAGTTAGGGCATGTGTCGCTCGATCTCCTATCCCGTTTGGATTTGCCTCAGATTTACGTTTATGTTATTTTCAATATTTGGTACTCTTTGGGAGTTAACTCTTGTCAGGATGATTTCATTTATAGTTCATAACTTGGTTTTATTTAACTAGATGGTTTAATCTGGTTTGTTAATTGCCATCACTCGTATTTATGTTATTCTGAAACTGTTGGTTATTAAAAAGGTTTTCATATTGGGATTTAAATAAAATGTAAATAAGACTTTAAATTTTTTTGACACTTAGCTTAATTATTTAGGGTGTTTAAACTGGAAATTTTATTTTGCGACAGTGATGCTAAGAATGAACCAGCCGTTCACCTTAATTTTAATTTAATAAAGGACTGATCACCCGGTATTTAATTAGGCGGGCTGTCACATTTTGTCCGTAGTTTTTCCGCATCGTTAGTCTTCTTAGATGGTGGAGAAGGCAGACCAACCATCAGGTTCTTTCCCATTTCAACAGTAGGTGAAGTTTGGATAGTGTTGATGTCAAAGGACTCAAAGGAGGATGATCTCCAAACTAATGCTAGTTTCTTATCTGCTCCAAAAGACGCAGTAACATAAGAGATTGAAACGGGCTTCTCCATTAAGTTAACTAGAGCTTGGGGTACAATCTTAGTTAGTCGAGTAATTAAGAATCTGATGAAGATCTTATATCCCAGCTGTACAAAAGCAGATCTAGGGTGCTCTTACCCTATTATTTGATGGATTGACCACAAGAACTTCAACTCATCAAAGTTCACTTCAGAATATTTGGTACACTTCTTCTTACTTTCCTATGCAAAAATAAAACAAGAATTTTTAGTTGACCTATTATCAAATAGTTAACAGGCGTTGAAGAAAAATAAAATTCAAAGTGTTAGTCGACCCATGTCATGCCCTTCCTGGGGACATTCCAGACCATTGTATTTAACCCCCTCAGGAAGGGGGCATGCTACTAGTTCTTGACCACGACTCTATAATCCTAATAATCCTTGCTGGAATTAGGAAAATTAAGTAGTAAAGCCCTAATGGCCTTCCTTGTTTTCAGGTTGTATGTATTGTCTCTTGTTGGTCCTCACTTATAGCAATACATCAGTTCAGAAATCCGAGTATGGATCCTATGAAGTTCATTTAAATGATGGACCCCATTAACAACCCTCCAAGTGTTGGGACTACTCTCTTGGGGACCACATCAAAATACTGATAGAATTCAATCAATAAATGGTTTGGAAGGAAGGTTATTCCACACTTTGCAATAGATAGAGTGGGGATCCAATGACCCCCATCTAATGACAATAGATAGAGGAAGGAAATATTATAGAGCTTACTAAATAACAACAAAGAACGAACGACAAAGAAAAGCTTTAAGGTGAGAATTTGCTTAAGTGCTAGGGTTGATGACAAAAAGAAATGGGGGAAAGCTTCGTCCTTTTATAAATTTACCTCAAAATTTGAAAGGAAATGATTAACTGAACCAACAATTGAACTTTTGATGGTTGCACGGTTCCCGAAAATTCGAAAAGACCAGCGTACCCTTTGGCGGTTCGTTAACTTTCAAATTATTTACAAAAATGACACTGACTAATATACCGATGAAAAATTTACAAGTCCAGAAGGTCGAATACTAACCACATTATATTGGGATGCCTGATTCGTCCCGAATCATATCACTCATTACCATCGAACTTAGGCATTTTAGCCCCCACGGGTACCGTAATTGCTATAATTATACCCATTAATCATACAACCTCCGTTTTATATGCTAACATGTTATTGGAGGTATAATTGAGCTTTTATAGGTGTTATGGTTCTTAGTATGAAGTTTGAGCACGTTTCCATAAACTTCCGTCACGATTCGCATGTTCAGGAGTATTTTGATAATTTCACACTTCGAAATTTTTGCCCGAAGCATTCACGAAAGTTGTAGCTCTCGGGTCAAGCTTCCCGTGTCTACGAACGATGCTCGAATAGGAGTTCGAACAAAGAAAACACGTACCTTTAATCGAAAAAGAAATATAAGACTTTATTTCATTTTTATTTTATTAATATATTAATAATTCTATTAATGATCTCCATGTCCTTTTCTCTTTCATTTTGCAGCACACTCCAATTTAGCCATGGGCGATTTTTGCCAAGCTCGAGTTTGTGCTCGGGTTTTAATTTCGTTCAAAATTGGAACCTTTCATTTGAAATTGGGGCATGGTCACGGGTTCAACACATTGCAAAGGGACTTTGGTCGCACTTTCGAGTTTATCCATTTAGCAATTCTTTTTGGGCATGGGTTTTGACAATTATCATCGTCCGAGTGTGGTCCATACACACACGATCTTAGATCGTTCTTGTTTTGGGTTTTTTCCACATCGTACATGGAGGTTTTCACCTTGGCAGTTGGGTCTCGATTTGCAGTTGTAGTAGGTCTAACATGCAAATTGGGTTGGCTTGTGCGATTTCGCAGTTGGGGCTTGATGTTTAGAACCGATTGTTTCGGGTCCATGGCAACGCACATATGGGTTCGGGTCTATGCCCAAATGGGTCTCTAATTTTACCCCATGAAGCAAGGGCTTTGGTTTGATGTTGGTAGCAGCGAAGTTGGGGCTAGTCGCGGTTACTATTTCTGACTCATTTTTTGGTCTGATTTTACCCCATGGCTGACTCTTTTTTTGCTATTACTATTTCTTTTCCTTTTTTCTTTTTCTTTTTGTTTTTCTTATTCTGTCTTTACTTAGTTAGGAGACTTAAGCTTTTTTCTTTTCAAATTTCTTTTTCTTTATTTCTTATTTCCAACTTACTATAAATAGCAACTTTAGTTATTTTTATAGGAGATCTTCATTTTACTTAGTTTTTAGGTTAGGATTTGAGAAGCTATTTTGGGGATTTTGTGGAGACACCCCATCTCCTCCATTTTCTTAGTGGTTTGACACCCATTAATGTAACTGGATACTATTTATTATCTTTTCTCTTTATTTTATGCTTTGTGCCTTAGTTTTTCATGCTTTCCATTTATTTTCAAGTCTTGTTTAATTTATAGTGTTAATGTAATTAGTTTCTTTAATTAATTAGTTAGTTTAATTAATGTTTTTATTTATGTGTAGTCGCTAGTTTAATCTAGGTTGTGTTGGATTGAACTCACATAAGGGTTGATTGGTTGCTTTGCTTTGGTGATGGAGTTTTTATGAGTTTATTTCGATTGGGTTATCCTAGTTATTACGCCTAGGAGATTTAACAGGGTATATCATGTATGCCCCGTATTTACGACCTTGCGTGCGTAATTTTAGTGGTATTTATTGATGCAAAAATCTTAGTAAGCATTTATGCAAATTTACTGGTGTGACAACCCTTCATTTAATTAATTAACGAAATGAGAGGTAATCTGAATAACTCATGAGCCCATATAACCATTGTATACTAATTAACTCGGGGTGAGGGATATTCAACGCAACCTATAGTTTTTATTCGCTTTTTTAATCTTAGTTTATTATACACTAGCCTAGATCAACCTTTTTCTTTATTTATCTTTTATTTTGTTAGCAATTATCTTTTAAACTTTTATTTTAGAAGTATTAAACCAATTAATATTCTAGCAACTCATCTCTGTGGATTTTTGATACCCGGACTGGCCGCAATACTCCCTTAAAAGAGTGTAGTGATAGTTTAGGTTTTTGTATCAAGGCGGTGAGTAGAAAACAACGATCGACGTTTTGACATGCGCTACTTTTCACCCTTAACCAAATGGCGTTGTTGTCGGGGATGAGTTTGTTTTAGAATTTATTTGATTTAGTATTTCGTAGTATTTTCTTTCTATTTTTATTTTTTTGCTAACATCTTTGCAGGACTTCTACATTTGAACGCCAAGAACTACTTGAATTTTTTGAATGTGCATATCTTTGTGAATTTCGCCACTTCGAGCCATCTTTAGGGTAAGCATGTCATATTTCAATTCTTTCGGTAATCATTATGATAATTCTCAAAATTCCCATAAACTTGTGACTTTTGGTTAATACTTAAAGTCCTAAAAATTTGCAAATTCAAAAATGACTTTGGGAGAGTATTACGAAAGTCAAGCTTTGAAGTGCGTGTATTTTGAGGACTATGATAATGATTTTGGACCTCTAATTCCTTATAATAGGAATTTTGAAACAAATTACACTAGTTTTCAAAATTCTTATAATAATGAGTTTGAGTATAGTTTCGATTATAGTTTTCAAACTTCTTATTTGCACGAATCTGCACCTGGACCTATGACATTCGATAAGGGCTTGCTCATGCTTGAAAATGAGAAATATGAAAATCGTTATCGAGAAGAAAATCGTTGTTGGGAGCAAAAGTTGGATTTCTTATTTGAATCTGATGATGATTTTTCTTCCGAGACTTTTGAAGTCGAGGAATGTTTTGAACCAAATGAGGACTTTCTGCCTACTTTGGAACAAACCATTATTCATTTGGCCCATGGCTTAATTGATAATGAAAGTGAGGATGAAACGGACGTAGTATCCATTTGCAATGAAATTATTTCGTCTCTAAATACCTAAGAAGAAAGTTTCATTGAAAATGATCATATCTCCTTTCAAATTCCAACTTTGAATGATGATAACTCATCTCTCGAGTTTGAATTTATTTCCTCTCCCTTTTCATTCTCCGTTATCACACCGTCACAAGTACCCGGTGAATCGGTGTCATATTTTAACACGTTTAACCCCTTCACTGACGAGGAGTACTTGCTCGAGTTTCTCTCCATGAAGGCATCTTTTCCTCCATATGCACCACCTCCCATTCCACTTACTAAATCTTTGGGAGATGATTCAATTTTTCTTGGCCCCCATGTGTATTTGTCACCCCTCTTATCCAAATCCCCCATCCTCAGGCCAAAATTTTTAATTGTGGATGGTTCATTTCTTATGCCATACACATGTCTTCTGTTGTTCAAATGGAATTCCTATTTTCCGGGGGCATGCATGAGAGAGAGGGTACACTAGTTATCCTCCAAAGTCAAATTGTAGTTTAGGTGGACCCTAAAAAATCTCAACTTCTAGTGTATAGTTTGTTAGAAGTTAAAATTGTAGGTTGTACATAGTTAGTTTTATTTTCCTTATATTTCTTTTTCTTACTTATTGTCTAGTATAATTAGTTAAAGTTTTATTCGTTTTTTTGTTATGCTTGTTACTAACATGTTTTGTAGAATCATTGGACTTGTACTTTCACGATATCACTCTATTGTGGGTAATGTCACTTTTTTCCTCTTTTCAACTTGGTTTTTAATTCACAATGAGGATAATATTAGGTTTTAAGTTAGGGGTGCGGGATATTCTATCCATTCATTGGTAGTTTCTTTGATTTGATTACATCTTATTTCCAAGCTTGCTTTTCTTGTAAAATTAAAATTTTCAAAAAGTTTTTCTTTCTTTTTTCTCCTTTGTTGGACATTTTTCCTTTGTTTTCACTGATAAATTTTAATGATTGCCCGATCCAATAGACAATTCAATGATGCATGTTCTCGATTTAGAAGTTATTAGACTTTAGTCCTAAATTATTGATATTATGAATAATTTCATGAATTAAACCTCAATCCCATGAGTACATGCACTTTTCTTGCTTTATTAATTTGGTTTAAGATTTTTATAACTCGATAATCTTTTGTTACACTGTTTATACTTACACCGAGTAAGCTTTGTACATTTCGTCATTTGTAAGTGTATACACTATTCTTTGCTCTTTGAAAACGCTGAATTCATTGGTAATCTCACTATTATTACATTTGGTCGTTCATTAATTGAGTTCATTATTGAAATGTGTTACTTGAGCATGATTTTCAAAGTTTGTTTTGACTCAATAATTGCATAAACTTTAGGAAATGATCATAGGCAATCTTTGTTATATCATCCATATCATCCTTAACCTCACCTTATATGCTTTCCCTAGTCAACCCCTTTGAGCCTAAATATAGCATTTCATTTCATAACCCCAAATCCTATAACCAACTCCACATTAGAGTTTTAAACCATACTTATTACCTTGCATACCTTTGTTTGGAATGTTACTTGGGATTGAATGATGTTAGTGTCTTGTGGTTGCAATTTAGGCATGTGGGAGTGAAAAAAGTAAAGAAAAGAAAGAAGTGAAAAAGAGATGAAAAATAGAAAGTAGAAAAGAAAAGAAAAGAACATATGAGAAAAATAAGAAAAGAGAAAGTTTGTATATGTTGTGTATATAGTTCAATAAGCTTTGTTTACTCTCCTCATTGTTATATTCAATGCCTTTTATGGATTGTATTTTTCAAATTTTAGTATTGCCCGCATTTTCCCATTATCCCGAGTGTTCTTCCCTGAACACTTTAAAACCGTAGATATTTCCTTCATTTCGGACCCTTAACCCCAAACCTACATTACATATCTATTAAAGTCCTATGAGATCCTAGGGTGAGTTCAATTTAAATGTTGAAATAGTTTGATAATCTGTGAAAATGCATTTCGCCTCTTTTAATGAGCGGTATCTTTTATGGAGATTAATATTTTTTATTTTATATATAGCGTTCTTCATTTGTGACATGTGTGCGGCCTAGTTTCCATTTACATTTACTCTTTATGCCCGCATGTTCCATGTGTTACGTCCCTATTTCGAGTGAATTCATTTGATGAGTGTAATGTCCGTGAGGATTGATATATGTTTGCTTTTATGTTTATTATCCGGTTTATTTAAGTTTTTGCCAAATCGTACTTTGCATGTGCTCACTCCCCTCCCACATTTAAGGTTTTAATTCCACAAGGTTTATTCTATAATTTTAATATTAAGGACTTTTGTATGAATTCATTTGCTTTTCTAATAACATGTTTAAAATCTTGTTCGTTGTTATTGAGTTTTTCACATGTTGATTGGGCATAATTTGAGGAAACCATATGATGTATGTGGGTTTCATCCCTAAAAACCCTCACGAGATGATACTCATCCACTAGGGTAACCTAGGGGTTTAACGAGTTATTGGTTACGCTAAATGCTATCGTTCGTCCGCGAAAGTGGCCTTATCCCTTTTATCGCTATTGTATATATATACATCCTATTTTGTGATTTTCTTATAGTTCTTCTTGCGTTGAATTTCATTACTAGGGACTAGAAATGTGTAAGTTAGGGGGTGTGATTTGTCCCGAATCATAGCCCTCATTACCCTCGAACTTAGCCATTTTATCCCCCGTCGGGTACCGTAATTTCTATAATTATGCTCATTATTCAAACAACCTCCGTTTTATATTCAAACACATTATGTAAGGTATTATTGAGCTTTTATAGGTGTTATGGTGCTTAGTATGAAGTTTGAGCGCGTTTCGATAAAGTTCCATAGCGATTCGCACGTTGAGGTGCATTTCGACAATTTCACACTTCAAAATTTTTGCCTGAAGTATTCATGTAAGTTGTAGCTCTCGGTTCAAGATTCCTGTGTCCGTGAATAGTGCTCGAATCGAAGTCCGTACGAAGAAAACACGGACCTTTAATCGGGAAAGAAATATAAGACTTTATTTAATTATTATTTTATTAATATATTAACAATTCTATTAATGACTTCCATGTCCTTTTCTCCTTCATTTTGCAGCACACTCCAATTCAGCCATGGGCGATTTTTGCGAAGCTCGGGTTTGTGCTCGAGTTTTTATTTCGTTCGAAATTGGAACCTTTCATCCAAAATTGGGGCATGGTCACGGGTCCTACACATTACAACGGGTCTTTGGTCGCATTATCGCATTTTGGCTTATACCCATTTTGGCCATTTTTATGGCTTTGACCATTTTTTGTGGGTTTTGGAATGAGCCATTTGGGACTTCATTTTGGGCATAGGTTTTGACAATTATCATGGTCCGAGAGCGGGCCACTCACACACGAGCTTGGATCGTTCTTGTTTTGGGTTTTATCCACATCGTACATGGAGGTTTTCACCTTGGCATTTGGGTATCGGTTTGGAGTCGCAACAGGTCTAACATGCAAATTGGGTCGGCTTATGCGATTTCGCAACTAGCGTTTGATGTTTAGCACCGATTGTAGCGGGTCCATGGCAACACACATGTGGGTTCGGGTTTATGCCCAAATGGGTCTCCAATTTTGCCCCATGGAGCAAGGGCTTTGGTTTGATGTTGGTAGTAGTGAAGTTTGGGCTGGTCGCGAGTTGTAGCAGGCACGATCGATCGGCCTCGCCCCACCGGTCGACCGGTGTTTCATATTTTGGCCTAAAGCCGAGACCCGAGACAATGCTTCTTCCCCTTGCCACGCGATCGATTGATTTTACCGTGATCGACCGGTGTCCTGCATTTCATTGACTCATTTTTTATTGTTAATATTTCTTTTCCTTTTATCTTTTTCTTTTTCTTTCTTTACTTAATTAGGAGACTTAATCTTTTTTCTTTTTTCTTTTCTTATTTTTTTTTCTTTATTTTTTATTTCCAACTTACTATAAATAGCGACTTTAGTTATTTTTGTAGGAGATCTTCATTTTACTTAGTTTTTAGGATAGGGTTTGAGAAGTTATTTTGGAAAATTTGTGGAGTCACCCCATCTCCTCCACTTTCTTGGTGGTTTGACACCCATTAATGTAAGTGGATACTATTTATTGTATTCTCTCTTTCTTTTGTGCTTTGTGCCCTATTCTTTCATACTTTCCATTTATTTTCAAGTCTAGTTTAATTTGTAGTGTTAATTTAATTAGTTGCTTTAATTAATTAGTTAGTTTAATTAATGCTTTTATTTATGTGTAGTTGCTAGTTTAATTTAGGTTGTGTTGGATTGAACTCAACTAAGGGTTGATTGGTTGCTTTGCTTTGGTGATGGAGTTTTTAAGGGTTATTTCGATTGGGTTATCCTAGTTATTACACCTAGGAGATTTAGCGGAGTATATCACGTATGCCCCGTATTTACGACCTTGCGTGCGTAATTTCTGGGGTATTTGTTGACTCCAAAATCTTAGTAGACTTTTATGCGAATTTAGGAGTGTGACAACCCTTGATTTAATTAATTGACGAAACAAGACGCAATTTTAATAACTCGTGAGCCCGAGTAACTATTTTATACTAATTAACTCGGGGTAAGGAATATTCAACGCAACCTATAGTTTTTGTTCACTTTGTTAATCTTAGTTTAATATACACACGCCTAGATTAACCTTTTTCTTTATTTATCTTTTATTTTGTTTGCAATTATCTTTTACACTTTTATTTTAGACGTATTAAGCCAATTGATATTCGAGCAACTCGTCTCTGTGGATTTTCGATACCGGGACTGGCCACTATACTCCCATAAAAGAGTGTAGTCATAGTTTAGGTTTTTGTATTAAGACGTTGAGCAGAAAACAACGATTGGCGTTTTGACACGTGCTACTTTTCACCTTTAACCATATGGCGCCATTGCCGGGGATGAGTTTGTTTTAAAATTTATTTGATTTAGTATTTCATAGTATTTTCTTTTTATTTGTATTTTTTGCTAACATTTTTGCAGGACTTCTACATTTGAGCGCCAAGAACTGCTTGAATTTTTGGGCATCGAATATCTTTGTGAATTTCGCCACTTCGAGCCATCTTTGGGGTAAGCATGTCTTATTCCATTCCTTACGGTAATCATTATAATAATTCTCAAAATCCCAGTAAACCTATGACTAGGGGTGTAAGCGGTACGATTTGGTCGGTAAATAGTAGATACCGATACCAAAACCAAACTCTGGCTGGTAAAACCAAACCGTACCAGTTTACCACCCGGTACACCAAAATCAATACCAAAACCAAACCGGCCGGTATTTTGATTTTTTCGATAATTTTTGTTTTTTCTGGTTTCGATAAATTCTGGTTTTTTCTGGTTTCTGATTTCGATTTTTTCTGGTTTCGGTAAACAACACTAAAAGCCCCAAAAAAATAAAAACAAAACCAACCAACTTTTTCAAATATTAAAACCAAAACCAAAACCAACTTTTTTCTAGTTTCGGTAAATTCGGTACGGTAATTTTGGTAAATTCGGTACGGTACGGTAATTTTGGTACGATTTTTTCTAGTTTAGGTAAATTCGGTACGGTACAATAATTTCAGTACGTTTTTTTTTTGTTTCGATAAATTTGGTATGATAATTTCGGTAAATCGTCCTTTTAAATATTAAAACAAAAACCAACCAACTTTTTTGTGATAATTTCAATTTCGGTAAGACCGGTGTCTGGTATTTTAATATATGAAACCAAAACCATTTTTTTCGGACCAAAATGGTACAGTATGGTAAAAACCCGTACCGCTTCCACCCCTACCTATGACTATTGGTCAATACTTAAAGTTTCAAAAATTGCAAATTAAAAAATGACTTTGGGCGAGTAATACAAAAGTCTGGCTTTGGAGTGCGTGTATTTTGAGGATGATGATAACAATTTTGGGCCTCTAATTCCTTATAATAGGAATTTTGAAACAAATTGCAATAGTTTTCAAAATTCTAATAATAATGAGTTTGAGTATAGTTTCGATTATAGTTTTCAAACTTCCCATTTACAAGAATCCGTGCCTCAACCTATGACATTCGGTGAGGGCTTGCTCATGCTTGAAAATGAGATATATAAAAAACCGTTATCAGGAAGAAAATCATTGTTAGGAGCAAGATTTAGTGATAATACGCAAATAATGCGTATTTCATCCCTCGAACCGGCGTATTTTAGCCCCCTCGGGTATCTTATTCCCTATATTTATGCTCGTTAACCAGACAACCTCGGATTTCTATGATAACATATTTTGCAGGGGTTAATTGAGCTTTTATAGGTATTTGGATGCTAAGTGTAAAGTTCGGACGCTTTCCGCTCGATTTTCGTACGCGATCGCACATTCAAGGGCATTTTAGTCTTTTCAAAGATTGGGCACTTGGCCCAATATCTACACGGAAGTTTTAGTACTCCTCACAAGATTTGTGTGGACACAAACGATGCGTGATTCCGATTCAGAACGAAGAAGTTATGGCGATTTGAGCGGAGGAGAAACCAAGCACATTAAAGCAGGGGGAAGATTATGCAGCCCTGCTTGATCGATCGATCGATGAAGCAAAATTTTGGCATCGTGGGGAGACAGTGGGCTTGGATATTTACCATCGATCGATTGATCACAAGAGATCGATCGATCCCCTGTCTTCTGCAGATATTTTGGCTTTTATTTTCTTTTCTCTTTTCTGTTCTAATTTAATTCCTTTTACTATATAAAGGATTTTTGTTGCAAAAACAGATATAATTCGTTTTACATAGTTTAGGTTAGGGTTTTGGAGGTTTGAGAGCTCATTTCTTCTTGGATTGACACCCATTTGGGCTTGTAATTTATGCTATCATCTTACATCTCCATTAATATAGTGTGTATTTCCTTTATTCTTGCTTTCTAGTTAATTTATATGCTTTCTAATTTAGGTTTATATGCTTTCTTTCCTTGCTTTCTAGTGTAGATTTACCGCATTTATTTATCGCATTTTTAATATGCTTTCTAGCTAATTTAGTCTAGGTTGTGTTTGAATGGAACTCACTCGGGTTGACGCGTTGCTTTGCTTTGGTGATGGTGTTTTCGAGTCTATTTCGGGTGCTAACTAAGCATAAATTCTTCTGAATTCAGACCCTTTATTTAGTAATTTTAATATCTCGAACAAAGTAATTAACTTGACTTTATCCCATATCATTGCTACTGGATATTTCTAACGAGTACCCCGAGTTTTGTGTATTTCTTACTAATTGTATAGGTATTTAGTACAAGAAAAAAAATAAAGAAACCTAAAGAAAGGAAGAAAACAAAGGAAGATAAGTCAATGGGAAAAAGCCTAACTTTACACCCGGAGTTCGGATTTGAAGCATAATGAAAATTGAAAATCCTCGTCTCATAAGTGTGTAGGAAGAAACATAAGTCAAATCGGAGCTCTGGATCAAAAGTTATGACAAGTCAAAGTTGGAAAGAAAAAGTCAAAATTGAAGAATACTGGACCGATCCGGGTTAGATCAGACCGATCCGAAATGTCACCATTCCAGTAGACCCCGGATCGATACAGAATCGATGAAAAAAGAACCGATCCGATGGGAGAAAAAAAAATCGATCCGCCTAATGGAAAAATGAACCGATCTGATGGGATCTGGACCGGTCCGACTGTTCAAAATTCTGGCATTTAGTGTAGAGGTTGAAGAGTTTCAACTCTTGGAAATCCTTATATAATTCATTTTTATTAGTTGTAAAAACGATAC
Source organism: Sambucus nigra (assembly GCA_949130495.1). Classification (NCBI taxonomy): domain Eukaryota; kingdom Viridiplantae; phylum Streptophyta; class Magnoliopsida; order Dipsacales; family Adoxaceae; genus Sambucus; species Sambucus nigra. Next base: position 185,326,029 of record OX422216.1, read on the forward strand.
TGGGGTGTTATAAAAGGCCAAACCCTATAGGAAGAGAGAGAGTTCTTTTTTGTAGACAATTTTATACTTTCTTAGGATTTAGAAACCCTAGTTGTAATTTGGAGGCAAAGGAGTATTACAGATTCAATTTCAAATTTCAGTCCATGTTTTGATTACCAATTTCAATCTTCAATCCAAGTATCAATTTCCATTCTCTTATTTGTTTCTTTATTTTACTTTCAATTTGATTCTCAATTCTTTTGCAATTCTCTTTTGAAGCTATGTTTCTTAGATCTATGATTCAATGCATAGTTATAATTCTATTTTCATATAACAAAACCATGTCTAGCTAAATTTTTAAGGTTTGGGATGCATGAACCCATTCCTAGGTAAATTACCTACGTAGAAAATAGAATTTAAATTAAAAATTGATTGAATCGTGTAGGGAAATTATACGAACATAGTAGATTTTTTAATCTCTCTTGCCCTAGGTACTTGGGATGTTTAAGAATACTATGCAAATGTAATTGTTCTACACCGCTTTATATTTACCATTGATTTCATATGATGCGGGCCAGTTCCCTCATATATGTAATGCTTAGGATCAATAAAGACTGGATTCAGTTAAGATTTTAATTTACAATTCTAGTATTCTATACGGAAAATTACTGGGAATTAGGGGATTGTATCCTAACCTATTTCCTCTCATACTCATATCTATTCTCTTTAAAATTCTTAGTTGTTTTTTCATCTAGTTCATTCTAATTTTTTATTTCATCACCATTTGGAAATTTCAAACCACCTATCATCATCTTTTCTTTTCTTTCTAGGAATCATTTGAAGGTTAAATAATCTTTTCCTACGTTATTCAACGTTGTCAATTTTTGTTCCCTGTGGATACGAACCCGATTTATCGGATTATTACTAACGCGACAGGCTTGCACTTGAGCCTATAAAGCACGCACTTCAGACACATTTGTGGCCGCGTCAAGTTTTTAGCACTGTTGCCGGGGATCACGTAAATTGGTGACACTTAGGAAAGTGAAATTAATCCTAATTTGATTCATTCAAAAAAAATCATCTCATCTCTCATCAGATTACATGCAAAATCCCTTTCCAACCCAAGTTCACAAAAATCCCATTGCTGAAGCTAATTCTGAAAATTCTCATACCACCGACTTTCCACACTTTTGGGTTCCAGCTCCTTCACCTCAAAATTCAATCACAAGTCTCACTCTAAGTCAAACACTGAGTGAGGGTTCTGAATCGTTTGGTAGCAATATGTCTGTACATGGTAGTGTTGGTGCTGAAGATGAAGAGTTACCGTATCTTCCCATAAAAGATCTCTTATTTCCTGAGCGAACTGTCACCCCTAGTTGCATTTTACTTTCATATAATGTCGGTCAGTTCCACTTTTGTAATGGGATGATTCAAATTCTTCCTACATTCCACGGTATGGAATCTGAAAAGCCATATCTCCATATTAGAGAATTCGAAGAATCGTGTGAGACGTTTGGTGAACAAACTTGCCCACAAGATGTTATTCGGTTAAAGCTCTTCCATTTTTCTTTAAAGGATAAAGCTAAGACCTCGCTATGGTCACTACCCCCGAATTATGTTTTATCCTGGAGAGATATGCAGACTAAGTTTCTCTCCAAGTTCTTTCCATAGCACAAAACCAACTCTGTCAAAGCTCAAATACAAGCTTTTTGTCAAAATGAGAATGAAGCTTTCGATAAGTTTTGGGAACGTTTTCAGGAGTTAGTTAGTGCTTGCCCACATCATGGGTTTGAAAAATATCATCTCATTTCATTTTTTCATCAAGGGCTTATTATAGCATCTAAACAACTCGTTCAGATAATGTGCGAAAGACCATTCTGGGAACTAGACTCGAGCGATACTGAGGCTCATCTGAAATATATAGCAGAGACTACGCAAGCATGGGATGTTTCTGACCCCAATAGTTAAAACAAAAATCGATAAGTGTCCAACTCGCATGCTGCGTCCGCTATTTATCACTTGGACAAGGACACTTTGTTAGATTGTCGATTTGACCAATTGGAAAAGAGTTTCAGAGACATACTTGAGGTTCGATCGAGAGAAGTTACCGGACCTATTCAAGCTGGAAAGGAGAAAGTGTGTACCATTTGTGCTGTTGGCCATTCTACCAAAGGATGTCCTACAATACCTGCTTACAAGGCAATGTACACTGAGCAAGTAGAAGCTAGAGGAGGGTTTCGAGAAAATTTTAATGTACCGCAGGGGAATGCATACAATTAATCTTGGAGGAATCATCCTGGTTTCAACTATGGACAGCAACAAAGTGTGATTAATCCTAATTCACATGTTGCAATGTTTCCACCCTAGGGGTGGTAAACGGACGGATACGGATCGGATACCATGTTTTTCATATCCATATCCGCTATTTGAATGTACTATCCAAATCCGTATTCATATCCGCCCGGATAGTTAAAACAACTATCCATATCCATATCCGCTTGGATATCTCGGATTCGGATAATATCCGTATCCGTTTACATTATTTAACTATCGCAAAAAATAACTATTAAAATATCCAATCCAATGAAAACAAATCCAATCCAATCCAAATAAATATATAACAAAATTACTGCCTTCTAACATGAGCAATTATGGATTTCATAATAATAGTATTCCATAATGATAATATGGATTAAAGTCATACAACTATATAAGCTTAAAGTCATCAAAAAAAAATTACCGTCGCATTCCATGACAGTAGAAATAAATATGCACATTTTAGATTAAATCAAATTTATTGAGAATGATAACCTCATGGACCTTTTGTCTTCAAAACATACTGATATTTTTATTTTAAGAAGTATACATTTTTATTTTGTATATAATATACCTGTTGTTAACTTCAGTTCTCATCACAATCAAAATCATCTCTTTATTTTTCTGTTTCTCTCTTACAATCTATTATGTTTCTCTCTTACATTCTTTTTTGTTTCTCTCTTACATTTATTTATAATTAAGGAAACTAACGAACAACCGCATGAGGGTTTCTTTTCTCCTGTTTTGTACGAAAGAGAAATGAAATGAAGTTAGTTTTTTGTTTTGTTTTGAGTGGAGTATTTGTTCTTTAGTGGGTGTATGTTGTGTGTGATAGAGTGTACTGTAATTTTAGCGTAACTCCATGATAATATACCCAATAAAATAATAATACATGACATTTTATAATATACCCAATAAAATAATAACTTTAGGGTGTTTTTGTTTTGAGTGGAGTTATGTATTTATTTTGTTTTAGGGAATAAACGATTAAGTTTTTTTTTTAATATTGTTTTATTGGTAATACTACTACTAATATTATTAGTAATATTTTAAACATATGTTTGACGGATACGGATATCCGGTAAAACGGATATCCGATAAAATGGATACTCCGTATCAGATACGAATTATCCGTGTCGGATACTAGTACTATCCATATCCGTATTCATTTTCTCGGATATTTTTATAGAGTATCCATATTCGTATCCGTTTCCATATTTTCGAATAAACATCCGCAAATTCTAATTTGGATATCGGACGGATGCGGATTTTCGAATATCCGTTTACAACCCTACTCCACCCCCTCCTCAATTTCAGCAATTGCCTCCCACGAAAACCCCTATGAAAACACCATCTCTTGGTCCGTATGTTACTCCACCTAGGCGATCTCTTGAGGATAATCTGAATCAACTCGTCCAATCTCAAAAGGAGAGCAATGCTAAGTTTGATCGAATGTTCACGAAAATACATACTAGCATCTCTAGGTTGCAATCTGCATTGAATACTCAGGAGAAGGGTAAATTCCCAGCCCAAGGCCAAAGACCTCCTCAAGGGAAAACCACGGTTAGCTCTACATCATCAGATTCGCCAGAGCAATGTCAAGCTGTCACGACTCTGCGAAGTGGTCGCGTAATTGATCTAGCGCCAACACCACTCAAAGAATCTAAAGCTAAAGAAGTTTTGGAGTCTTAGGAGACCCCATTGCATATGGATGATAAGGATGAAAATGATGAGCCCGAAGTTGAAGTAAAACACCCATTGCTGCTCCATTTCCTCAACGCTTGGCACCAAAGGGAGCCTCACGTATGGAAGTGTTAGATGTTCTGAAGAAAGTGAAGTTGAACTTGCCATTTCTGGATGCTATCCAGCAAATTCTCGCCTATGCCAAAGTCATCAAAGATATTTTGACTATCAAACGACGGCTTAAGGTGAAGAAGAACGTATTTTTGGCACAAAATGTGAGCTCTGTCCTTCTTAATGATCTTCCACCAAAATTCAAGGATCCTGGTGCACCCACAATCTCATGTGTCATTGGAGAGCGTAGAGTGGAAAAAAATTTGCTAGACTTAGGTGCGAGTGTGAATATCCTTCCATACTCTAATTATAAGCAGCTTGATATAGGTGACCATAAACCTACACGAATCACTCTACAGTTAGCAGATTGAACAGTGAAAGTTCCTCGAAGGATTGTGGAGGACGTGATTGTTCCAGTGGACACATTCTACTTCCCTGTAGACTTTGCCATTTGGGATACGAAGCCTTTTCCTCATTTTAGTAATCATGTTCCCATAATTTTGGGCCATCCATTTTTAGCTAATGCTAATGCTTTGATCAACACACGGAATGGCCAAATGCAACTCACTTTTGGAAACATGACCCTCGAGACTAACATTTTCAATGTTGCTAACCAAATGGGTTATGAGGATGAAATTCATGCAGTTGAGCTTATTGAAGAGGTGGTGTATGAGCACATTGAGAAAATCATAGGTGGGGATGCACTTGAAGTTTTTTTAGTGCAAAGTGTAGAGAGTGAGAGTTCATATACAGAGTTTGAGTGTGAAGTGGAGGAATTAGGAGTTTTGTTACAAGAAGAAGTAACTTTTGTGAAGTTGAGAGATGCTGACTGGATTTCTAGATTTGAGGAATTACCCCTGTGGGAATCACGCATGATCCCCTCTGAAGATAGATTTTCTAGTCTTAAGTTAAAGAAACTACCCTCTCATGTAAAATATGCTTTTCTTGGAGATGATGAAACATTTCCTGTTGTTGTCTCTTTTAGTCTAAAAAAAGAGCAAGAGGGTAAGTTGTTGGAAGTTTTGCGAAAGCATAGAAGTGCTTTTGGTTGGACAATAGCAGATTTGAAAAGTATAAGTCCTTTGATTTGTACCCATAAAATCCACCTAGAGGAGGAGGTGAAGCCCTCGAGAGAAATGAAAAGGTGACTGAACCCAACCATGAAAGATGTAGTTCGAGCGGAGATCATTAAATTGTTAGATGCTGGGATTATCTATCCCATTTCTGATAGAAAATGGGTGAGCCCAATTCAGGTCGTTCCGAAGAAGTCGGGTATAACTGTGGTTGAAAATACCAAGGGAGAATTAATACCTCAACGCACCACCATCGGGTTGCGCGTTTGAATTGATTATCGAAAACTCAATACTGGAACAAGAAAAGACCACTTTCCCTTACCTTTTATCGACCAAGTGATTGAACGAGTAGTGGGACATCCTTACTACTATTTTCTAGATGGGTATTCTGGTTATAATCAGATTGAAGTGGATATACTTGATCAGGAAAATAAGACTTTTACATGTCCGTTTGGCACGCTTGCCTACAAACGTATGTCTTTTGGATTATGTAATGCGCCCGCGACTTTTCAAAGGTGCATGTTGAGTCTCTTTAGCGACATGGTAGAAAATGGTCTTGAGGTGTTTATGGACGATTTCAGTGTTTTCGACCCCTCATTCGACCAATGTTTAGCTAATCTTGAAAAAAAATTATTTCGGTGTGTGGAAAAAGACTTAGTCCTCAATTGGGAAAAATTCCACTTTATGGTCACTGAGGGCGTAGTTCTGGGCCACATAGTCTCATCTAGGGGTATTGAGGTTGATCGAGCAAAAATCGAAGTAATAGCTGAGCTACCCCCGCCAAAATCACTTAAAGATGTGAGGTCCTTTCTAGGTCATACTGGATTTTACAGGAGGTTTATCAAGGACTTTAGCGCCATCGCTAGACCCTTGAGTAATATTCTTATGAAGGACGCTCCGTTTGAATGGAACAACGTATGCCAAGAAGCTTTTGATAAATTAAAAGGCATGCTAATTTCTGCTCCTATCATGCAAGCTCCCGATTGGTCACTCCCATTCGAGCTTATGTGTGATGCAAGTGATTACCCGATTGGGGCTATTTTAGGACAGAGGAAAGACAAGAAAGCTCATGTTATTTACTATGCTAGTAGGGCATTATCTGGCCCCCAGTTTAACTACTCCACTACGGAGAAAGAATTACTAGCAGACATTTTTGCTCTCGACAAATTTCGCTCTTACATTGTTGGGTCGCCCATCATTTACTTCACTGATCACTTGGAACTCAAATATCTTCTGACCAAGAAAGATGCCAAATCGCGCTTCATCATGTGGATCATACTCCTACAAGAGTTTAATCTCTCAATTTAAGATAAGAAAGGAGTAGAAAATATCGTTGTCGACCATTTGTCGCGGCTCTCATCCGACGTACCTATTGATCCAATTCCCATAGATGAGTATTTTTCGGATGAGAATTTATTTACTACTTCTTCTGTTCCCTGGATTGCGGATATAGTAAATTACCTTATCACGGGGGCCGTTCCCTCCAAGTGGACTCTGCAAGAGAGAAAAAAGTTCATTACTTGGTCACGCGTGTTCTTCTATGATGATCCATATCTGTTTAAGTATTGCGCCGATCAAATCATTCGAAAATGTGTACCTGATGAAGAAATTTAAGGGGTAATTTGATTTTGTCATACGGAGGCTTGTGGAGGTCATTTATCCAAAAATAAAACTGCCGCAAAAATCCTGCAAAGAGGTCTCTTTTGGCCCACAATCTTTAGGGATGTGAATAGTTATTATAAATCGTGTGATAGATGCCAAAGAATGGGAGATATTACTCGTCGTGACATGATTCCATTAACCCCCATACTTGTCATAGAGTTGTTTGATTACTGGGGAATTGACTTTATGGGACCTTTTACACCCTCTTTTGGCTTTCTTTACATCCTCATCGCAGTAGACTACGTCTCAAAAAGGGTAAAGGCAATAGCTACAAGCACGAATGATAATAAAGTGGTGATGAAATTCATTCAAGAACATATACTTTCTCGCTTCGGAGCTCCGAAGGCTATCATCAGTGATAATGGCACTCATTTCTGTAATAGGCCAATGGAAAAGCTAATGAGAAAGTATGGGGTCGTCCATAAGGTTGGAACGACTTATCACCCCCAATCGAATAGCCAGGCCGAGCTAGCAAATCGGGAAATCAAGAATATCTTAGAGAAGACACTCCAACCTAACAGGAAAGATTGGTCTCTCAGATTGAATGATGCGCTATGGGCTTACCAAACTTCATATAAAATTCCCCTTGGGATGTCCCCATTTCGTTTTGTGTATGGCAAACCTTGTCATCTTCCTGTTGAACTTGAACACAAGGCGTATTGGGCTATTAAAAGGGTGAACTTTAACATGGAAAAAGTCGGTGAAGCATGCAAACTTGAGTTGAATGAGTTGGAAGAAATACGCAACGATGCATATGAAAGTGCTAAAATCTCAAAGGAAAGAATGAAACTAGCTCACATAAAATCATCCGACGTAAGGAGTTTCATTCGGGACAGAAAGTACTTCTTTATAACTCGAAGTTACAGTTATTTCCCGGTAAATTGCGATCACGATGGTCAGGTCCATTCATTATGAAGGAAGTGTTCCCCCATGGTACTGTTGAATTAGAGGATCAAAAAGGGGGAAACACATTTAAGGTTAACGGACAACGTCTCAAGCCATATCTCGAAGAGGTTGTTGAGGAAGCCAACACAACCTGGTTATCAAACCCCATTTATGGGGATTGACTAAGAAATATAGGAGAGGTCTTTGTACCCCCAACGTGTATGGGGTGAATGTCGTGTATAGCAGTGATAGGATTTTAGGATAGTTAGGAATTCATAGTTATATGTCACTATCGGAGGCGGGAATCATACACGTGTCATGAGAGCATTTAGGGTTTAGATGGTAGTTCTGAGAAGTTTTGAAATCCATGTGCTTTGGTGGGTGTGTTGGGATAGTAAATATTGCGAGGAGAGTGACCACTGAACTGAACAGGGGAAGCAGGACATTTTTACAAACCGGATCGGTCCGGCCCTGAAAAAAAAGAACCGATCCGGTCACTAAAGATCGAAAAAACTAAAAGGCCGGATCGGGTCGGTCTGAATCCGGATCGGTCCGAATATCTGCAGTCTGCGTTCCTTCCTGAGGTTAAGACCTCCTTTCCCCTCAATCCGTCCCTCTCCCCAAATATTTCTTACAATCGCCCCATTCTTTTGCTCCCTTATTTCCCGCCAAATCCTTCCCCCTCTCACTCATCACACCTATAAATACCACCCTCTCCTCCCCACTATTCTTCACACCTCCATCTCCATTTTCTACTCTATCTTTATGTCCAATCCTTCATTTCCAATGGCTGATCCCCAGAAATATAATTCCATCGAAGTGCTGGCTGACGGGAATGGAGAATATCATTCTCGTCGTGAAGGAATTTGGTGCTTTCGTTTCTTCGGTCCTACGTGAAAAATCCACATTGAGCGTCAGGTGCTTTGGGATCAGCTTCCTAATTCTGTCACCAGCTTATTCATGCCCAGAGGTTGGTGCCGATTCTTTAATGAATCGTAAGAGGCGGTGTGGGAGAATGAAGTGCGTTCGTTCTATGGTTCACTCGTACGTAACGCAGATTTCGAATCTCAAGCGTTTGTCAACTCGACACCTCTTCCGTTATCATTGGCAATTCTGGCCCAGAAACTCGAGTCCAAGGGTGTGACACTCCAACCCAATTTTCCTATCCCAGTCACGATCCAGCCATTTCCAAAGATGTTTGCATGTCTCGCATCTCTCCCGATTAGGTTTGAAATACGAAGACTTTTTATGTGGGTCGTTTACCCGACAAGGCCTGAATCACTTTTCACATCGTTTGTGCCAACATTTTGCAAACTTCCAATGATTCGGCTATGCGACCACGCATTTTATAATGATATCATTCACGCGGAGCTGGAAAAGAAGGGCAAGATACCTCTTCCTTATGGTCATCTCATCACGTCCATTCTTAAGGATGCTGGTATTTTTCCCCCGCAAGATCTTATTCGATTACTAAAGCCAACTAGAAAAGAATCCCGCACTCGCAGTGACAAACAGATTGAGCTGATTCGAGCATGTCGGGGTGATAGTGATGCATCGAATGATGAGTCGTCCGATGAGGAGGAGGGTATTGGTGCAGAGAATGTTGACATGGGAGAAGGTGACGAGGCTGAATATGATGAAGCTACTGATCCTGATTATGTTCCAGAAGGTACGGAACTCATCGAGCGCGTTGTTTCTCTTAAGGTGAGTTTAGACGATTTTATGTCTTTCTACCGTCATGATACGCGTATGATGTTACGCCTTCAGGATGATCTTTACCGCCTCCAGTTGGGTCCCGATGCCCCACTTCCTACATATTTTTACGATCCTTATGACCCCGATGCTCCCGGTAGTTCCCACCACCCTCCAGCACCATAGGAAGCCCCCGTTGGATCCTTTCACAGTCCCCCTCTAGTTTTACCTTATGTTCACTTTGTTATTTTTGATCTTTTGTTTCCACATCTATGTTTTAATGAATAGTTTCTATTCAAGTTATTTGCTTGTTTTATTTATCTCACTCCTTATTTCATCTTATTTAGTTTTTCGCCCTTTTGATTGTGGACAATGCAAAAGACTAAGTTAGGAGGGATAATAAGTGTGTATTTATAAAACTTCGCAATTTTCTAAAAAAAAAAGCCAAAAATATTTTTGTTCAAAATGAATAAAAATTGGAATTTAAAAGCTTCAAAAATATCGCCTTTATTCTATTTAAAGTCTCAAAATTGACCGAAGATGAAAATTGAAAGAAAATTGAAAGACTTAACGAATTAGTGTTGAGATTGATCAAACCCGGTGAGATTTTGAGCCTTTTAATTTTTTTTTTGAGTTTTTAAATCAATCCGAGTTTATGATTAACTCAAAGTTCTTTTCAGCGTTTTAATAAGTTGATAATCTCAATCCTTTGCTTTGATCGGTTATGGAAAATGTGTGAAATGTTGTATCGAAATTCGTGCTAAATATATCTCTAAATTTAATTAATCTCGAGATGCATATGGTAATGTGATTAGCAATTTGGACAATGAAGTAGGCCTTCGTTTGTTACCCAAAAATATTAGCCATAATCAAGTTGTGAAAAAATTATCCCTTTGCAACCCACTTTGAGCCTAATAAAATATTTTCCTTTCGTTTGATAACCCGAAAACCCAAATAGCTCGGAATTGTGAAAAATTGGAAATTCATCAAGTAAGTTCAAAGTGTGTAATAAAAAAAAGGCAAGAAAAGAAAAATAGGCAGAAAAAAATGAAAATATTAAAAAGAAAGAGAAAAATGAGCAAATGCCCGAAAAGCACTAATGGACGTCATGAAGCCATTTTTCAATTCCAAACATTTCGTCCATTCCCATTTTTACCCTTAACACTTTTTAACCCGAAAAGTCTTAACCGAGTCCGAATGGCGAAATTAATTACTGCATGGAAAGCTAAGACATGAAAAGATAATAAAAGAGATTACATGGCGTGAAAAAGACATGATATTTCCCGTTTCTTAATAACTGTATTTCGATTATGAGATCTTTTCACTATATATTTCCTTCTTTTCAATTTTGTATGCGTTAATTTGTGTCCATTATATTTACTCTTTATATCATGCATACCTAGAGAAAACAACCACAATCCGAGTGATTCGTTTGTGAGTACATCTGTAAGAATTTGAATCAAAACGAATTTTCAGAAAGTAACATACTGCTCAATCGGTGAAAATTTGAGGTTTAATTTATGGCTTTGCACACACACACACTATGGTTTGAGACATTTGAATGTGAATTTGTGGTGATTATTTTTCGAAGAGTTTAAATTTTACAATTTTTAAGTATTTTGATGTTTAATTGAGTTAATAAAGAATTTTGTGGGTGTATTCACTACAAACTAGGGGTGCACAACGAAATCGAAAATCCGATAAACCGAATCAAACCGACTGCATTGGTTCGGTTTGGATTGGTTTTTTTGCTCAATGGTTCGGTTCCGGTTTGAAAAAAAATAAAACCGATACATCGGTTCGGTTCTCGGTTCCAGGGTAAAAAAACCCAATCCGATCCGAAAACCGATCCGATCCGAACCAATCCGAGACCGACCCGATTTATAATTACATATATATATTTATTTAATATATTTAACACTTGTAATTTATATTTTTGTGATTATTTGAGTTTCTAACTTAAGTTATTGAGGTCAAAATTAATTTTGACCTTAAAAAAATTAGTTATGAAACACATTAATCTTAAAAAAAAATTGTTATGAAATATGATTTTGGAACCGAAAACCGATCCGATCCGATCCAGGAACCGCTGGTTCGGTTTGGTTCGGTTATGTATAAATGTCGGTTCGGTTCCGGTTCCAAAAATTTGGAACCGACCCAGGTCGGTTCGGTTCTCGGATTAGTACCAAAACCGATCCAAACCGAACCGTGTGCACCCCTACTACAAACCCTCATGAGACAAAACTCGTCCTACTAGGGTAACCTAGGGATTTAAAGGCTTGTTGCATATTCTCAATGCAATCGCGTGCCTACTAAAGTGGAATTTTATTTTAATAAAAGAATTCTCAAGAGTGGAATTTTGGTTAGCTTCAGTTACTTTGCCCGGGACGTGCAAAGTTCTAAGTTAGAGGGATTTGACTAAGCATAAATTCTTCTGAATTTAGCCCCTTAATTTAGCAATTTTAATATCTCTAACAAAGTAAATAACTTGACATTATCCCATATCATTGCTACTGGCTATTTCTAACGAGTACCCCGAGTTTCGTGTATTTCTTACTGATTTTACAGGTATTTAGTACAAGAAAAGAAAGAAAGAAAGAAATCGGAAGAAATGAAGAGAACAAAGGAAGATAAGTCAAAGGGTAAAAGCGTAACTTTACACCCGGAGTTTGGATTTGAAGCCTATATGAAAATTGAAGATCCTCGTGTCATAAGTGCGTAGGAAGAAACAGAAGTCAAATCGGAGCTCTCGATCAAAAGTTATGACAAGTTAAAATTAGAAAGAAAAAGTCAAAATTGAAGAATACCGGACCGATCCGGGTTAGATCAGACCGATCCAAAATGTCACCATTCGAGTAGACCCCGGATCGATACAGAACCGATGGAAAAAGAACCGATCCGATGGGATCCGAACCGATTCGGTAGAGAAAAAAAATGATTCGCCTAATGGAAAAACGAACCGATTCGATGGGATCTGGACCGGTCCGACTGTTCAAAATTCTGGCATTTATTGTAGAGGCTGAAGAGTTTCAACTCTTGGAAATCCTTGTATAATTAATTTTTATTAGATGTAAAAATGATACTTGGGTGTTATAAAAGGCCGAACCCTAGAGGTAGAGAGAGAGTTCTTTTTGGCAGACAATTTCATACTTTCTTTGGATTTAGAAACCCTAGTTGTAATTTGGAGGCAAAGGAGTATTACAGATTCAAGTTCAAATTTCAGCCAAGTTTTGATTACTAATTTCAATCTTCAATCCAAGTATCAATTTCCATTCTCTTATCTGTTTCTTTATTTTACTTTCAATTTGATTCTCAATTGTTTTGCAATTCTCTTTTGAAGCTATGTTTCCTAGATCTATGATTTCATGCATAGTTATAATTCTCTTTTCATCGAACAAAACCATGTCTAGCTAAATTTTCAAGGGTTGGGATGCATGAACCCATTCCTAGGTAAATTACCTATGTAGAAAATAGAATTTAAATTAAAAATTGACTGAATCGTATAGGGAAATTATATGAACATAGTAGATCTTTTAATCTCTCTTGCCCTAGGTACTTGGGATGTTTAAGAATACTATGCAAATGTAATTGTTCTACACCGCTTTATATTTACCTTTGAATTCATATGATGCGGGCTAGTTCCCTCATATATGTAATGCTTAGGATCAATAAAGACTGGATTCAGTTAAGATTTTAATTTGCAATTCTAGTATTTTATACGGTAAATTACTAGGAATTGGGGGATTGTATCCTAACCTATTTCCTCTCATACTCATATCTATTATCTTTAAAATTCTTAGTTGTTTTTGTGCACGTAGTTCATTCTAATTTTTTATTTCATCACCATTTGGAAATTTCAAACCACCAATCATCATCTTTTCTTTTCTTTCTAGGAATCATTTGAAGGTTAAATAAGCTTTTCCTACATTATTCAACGTTGTCAATTTCTGTTACCTGTGGATACGAACCCGATTTATTGGATTATTACTAACGCGACAGGCTTGTGCTTGAGCCTATAAAGCACGCACTATAAGCACATTTGTGATCGCGTTAGGTGTGTTATCCTAGTTATTGCGCCTAGGATATTTGACGGGGCATATCATGTATGTCCCGTGCTTACGACCTTGCGTGCGCAATTTCCGAGATATTTGTTGACGTCAAAATTATATTAGTCTTTATGCGGATTTAGGGGCGTGACAACCCTTGATTTAATTAACTGTCGAAACGAGACGCATTTATAATAACTCATCGACCCATGTGAACATTTTATACAAATTAACTCGGTAAAGGATATTCAACGCAACCTATAGTTTTTATCTCTTTGTTAATCTAGTTTCAATACATTCACCTAGATTAATATTTCCCTTTTTCACATCTTTTCCTTTTTGTTGTTATTTACTTTTTACACTTTTATTTAGGAATATTAAACCTTATAAATTCTAGCAACTCTTCTCTGTGGATTTTCGATACCCGACTTACCGCTCTACTCACCCGTTGAGTGTAGCCGTAATTTAGGCTTGTTTTTATTATCGCGGTGAAATGAAAATAACGACTATGTCCTTACACGAACACACCTTTCGAGCGACGATCAAAATGGCGTCGTTGCCGGGAACTTGTTTGTTTTAGACTTTATTTGATTTAGTATTTCATAGTATTTTCTTTCTATTTGTATTATTTGCTAATATTTTTGTAGGACTTCCACATTTGAGCACTTAATAACGCTTGAATTTTTCCCACGCGCACCTACTTTGTGGAATTCGCCACTTCGAGCCATTTTTTGGGTAAGCATATCTTATTCCAATACTTTCGGTAATCATTGTTATAATTCTCAAAATTCTCACAAACCTATGACTTTTAGTGAATACTTAGAATCCCAAAGAATTTCAAATTAAAATATGACTTTGGGCGAGTATAACAATAGTCAAAACTTGGGTTATTGGAATTCAAATATGACATTGTTGTTGAATGTGGCTTCACGTTTCCTCCCAATCCCTTGTGTTTGAAGTTTTGTCAATATTTTGACATTGTACCTACAAGAGTGGCTCCTAATAGATGGAGAGTTGTTAATGGAGTTTATAAGTTAAATCAAATTTATGGAACCCATCTAGGGATTTAATAAATTATGTTTTGTTACAAGTGGGTAACTAGTGATACCACTTTTTTTTAAACTAGGGTTGTTAGTAAAGCTTTGGTAGCTAATCTCCCTGATTATAATAAGGATTATTTTGATTATGGGGTCGTTGTGAAAAATTGGCAACATGCCCCTTTAGTTGGAGGTGTTAAATACCAAGGACCTAGATGTCCACTCTTTGGCAATGGAATAGGTTGTTTTATGTTTTAGTAAATTTGCCCTTTTTATTTTGATAAAATGTCATACTGACTGTTGTTTTATAAATTGTTTTGCAGTTCAGCAAAAAAGAAAGTGCCCCCAGGAGAGTGAAGTAAATTTGAAGGAGTTGAAGTTTATCTGGAATCTTCATAAGGTAGTTGCTGAAGAGCACGTTAGGTCTGCTTCCTATCTGCTCCAATATAAAAATACCATTTCCACTTTTATTGCCAGACCTGTTGCATCTCCTGCTATGGTTATTGATCTCAACCAAAAGGTTGCTGTTGATTCTAACACTCCTCTATCTAAAATTATGAAGAAGAGGAAGTTTCCTGATCTCTGCAGTGGTGTTACTTTTGGCTCCTAATCAAGTGCTGGAGGAGCTAAGAATAAAATAAGGGATGTTATAAAGCCCCCAACCCCCAAAAGTCCAGTCCCCAAAGATCCAGCCCCCAATGATCCACCTCCTAAAGACCTGGTTCCTAAGGGTGTATCTCCCAAAGAGGCTGAAGTTCCTCTGAAGAGACTTAGGAGAGGGCTTATATAGAAACAAATCGATCAAGTGGCCGACCAACTATCCTTAGTTGATTTGCCCTCATATGATGTTGTTCTTCCAACAACTATTACTCTTGGTTTGGATAGGAGGTTGATAAAGTTTGGTACTCTTCCAGACCATAGGTGGGTGGATATTAAGCTCCCCAAAATGAAGGTCTCTGAATTGGTTGCTCAGAACCTTTCATCAGTGAGTAATTTCCATTATCTTGGTTTGGTTGTCATTTACATTCTTCATATGCTCACTTTAATCTTCATTTTTTGCAGTTCTTAGTACACTTCAATAACATGATGGAGAATGATGATGCAATCAAGGTTTCTTCTTCTTCGAATGAGGCGGAGGAAGCACTGTCTGGTTTGAAGAAGTCTCTGCTTGAGTCTCAACAAGCCTTGGAGACTGAGAGGAGAATTTGGGCAGATAAATTGAAGACAGCTGAAATGGCTCGTCAAACTTTTGATACAAATGCCCTTAAAGCTGAGCATAGAGATAAGGAGACTGGGCTCCAGAAGGATGAAGCTGTGCGTAAGAAAGAGGGAGTTGAGCGCCAGAATGAGGAAGCTGATTGCCAGAAAGAGGAAGTTGTGCATAATGCAGAAGAAGCTCAGCGCAGGGCAACGGTTGCTGAAGAGCTTTTGTCCTCTATCAGAGCTAAAAGAAGCACTGTTGTGAAGATCTCCTTCAGTGCTAGTTGGGATAAGGGTTGGAATAAAGCCATTTCTATTGCTTTTACTCAGATTGAGTATGTGAAGCAAAAATATTTTAGAGATGGTTGGGTTGCTTCCCTTCAAGAGTTGAACACAAATGGAGACTCTGAACTTTTTCAGAGGTATATTTATGGGCCTCCTCCAGTAATTGAGGAAGAGGTTGAAGATGAAGTAGCTTCTGATGAGTCTTCAATTATAGTTGAGTCTCTTGCCAAATAACCTGAAGTCCATGAGTCTTCTATTCCTCCAGCTGAGCAAACCGAGCAACTCCAACCTGCATCCCCTTCTTCTGAGTAGAGCAAGAAGGTTGAAATTGATAGGGAAAAGGTTTAATGTTGTTCGGCATTTTTTCTTTTTCTTTTGTTATTTCTTGTTCCTTTGTTTTTATTGTACTTGAACTCTCTAATGTCAATAAAATAACCTTTTGTTATTCCTTTCTATCTTCTGTTGATTATATTTGTTCTCCATTCTTGTTGTTAACTGGTGATTATTTCTTTTTGCTAGTTTATTGCGAAGATGGAGCAATTGTCTTCCCATAATACCGAGCTACTGAGGAAATGCAATGCTTTTTTCAGAGTTGTCCACATGGACTTGTCCTACGAAGAAGTTACTTTGTTGCTCGGTGATGATGCTTTAGAGCAAGTTAGAGAATCCTACAAATATTTGAAGTACTTACTTGATCGGGCGATAGCAAATAATGTTGTCTATTATGAAATGATAGAAGAACTTCAAGAACAGTATATGGAATCCACTACACTGCTGCATCAGAGCTATGAGCAAAAGTATAAAAGCTTGAGTGTAGGTCGAGGCTTTGATAAGTTTGTCTCTGTTTATAATAAGAAGGAAACTTTACTTAAGCTTAAAATTAAAGAAACTAGGACCATTGTCAACCTCCTGGAAGAAGAGAATAGTAATTTGAGGAATAAATTGAATCTTCTGAAGTCTTCCTCTAGAGCTATTGTTACTTTTTAGAAGCTGAGAACGCCACATTGAGAGATGAATTGGAGGCCTTGAAAAACATCAAGTTCGCTTCTTCTTCTCGAGATAGAAATAGGGTTGGCCGAGGAAATACAGAGGAACTTAGGACCCAACAGGCCCTTGCCAACCAAGCGGCATAGTTAAAAGCAAAGGACCGAGCTATTGCTGAGATGTCTCAAAAGCTGCAGACTTTATTTGAGTAATTATCTACTCAATCTTCTCAATTGGAGGCTAAGGATGGGGTACTGAAGAAACTGCCATCGCAAGTTGATAGATTAACTTTCCAATTCCATAAGCAGCCAAGAGAATTTTGGATGGGTGGTTATAATGAAGCTTTCGGACATTATGATAATAGACTCCAACAGGCTTAAAATGAGTCCTACAAATGGGGTTGGATTAACACTTTAATTGTGCTAAAGGTGGATAGGAATAATTCTATATGGGATTTGTATGATCCAGGCTTACTATAGCTTGATAATCGTCCATTTAAGTTAGATGTTAATTGGGTACCTGTTCACCGTATTCCCCAACGTTTGATTTCCAAGTACTTAAGGGATTAAAAACTACATGCCGAGATTGAGATCGTTCGTCCTCCTCATTTGGTTGACCATCCTAGTAGTAGAAATACCAAGATGCTTCGATATCTTAACTTCATCAACTCTCTTTTTACTTTGGTTGATCCTCCGGCTGGCTTGGATCCTGTTTCTAAAGCTGAAGGTAAGCGTCCTGTAGAATAAATTTTTGTATTTTGTTTTTCCATATTTGAGCAACAATATGTAATCATTAAATTTAATGAAAAACTTATTTTATTAATGGATCAACTTTTAGTTAATCTTTGAATGTCTATGAATGTTTTTCTAGTCTTTGACTATGAATGGATCAATTGTTTTAGTTAATCTCTATTTTTCTCCGGTTCTATTGATACTTTTAGGATTATCCTAAGTTTTATAACAATTACCGATGATTCACCATGGCTCTACTAATGTACCTGAATTTTATGGTAATTGCACTAGTTACCTTGGTTTCTAGGCGTGAGTGGAACATTTGTCCATCTTTTAGCCCAGTTTAGACGAACACTTATTATCCAGATCTTCATTAACCAAGCATTTGGGACTTACGATTTTGCCTTGCATGGTTTTATAAGTTTGATACCGAACAACTTTGTTAGTGGTTTTATTGATGCCGACCAACTTTGTTGGTGGCCTTCATTGATGTCGACCAACTTTGTTGATGGCTTTTGTTGATTCCGACCAACTTTGTTGGTGGCTTTATAATGTTGCCGACCAACTTTGTTGGTGGCCTTGGTGGCTACAGGCCAACTTTGTTGCTGGTATTTATTGATGTAGACTAACTTTGTTGGTGTCTTCATAATTAGAACCACTATCATAATGTTATAAGTTCATAGCACTACTACTTCGAAAAAGAAAACAACAAAATAATAATTTTCCAAAAAGTCATGTTCTCATTAATATTGAAGTGAACTGAGTACAACATAATTACGTTTATGGATAGTACTTCTTCAAGTGCTCTGTATTCCATGGGTTCTTAAACTCTTCCCCTTCCAAAGTCTCAACCATATATGTGCCTGGCTGGATAACTGCAGTAACACGATAAGGCATATGCCAATTGGCTTCCAACTTATTATTCTTCGAAATAACCTTCTTCAAAACATAATCCCCCTCCTTTAAGTTGCTTGGCATGACCCTCTTATTGTAGAAACGTACAGTCCTTGATTCATACACAAGGTCATACTCCCCCAACTCCACAGCCAGTACATCAATCTTTCAGATTTCTTCGGCTTGTGCAAAGTCTGCCTTAATGGCATATCATTGTAGATTACTCTAGTGTGGGCTTGAAAGTATGGCTTCATTCGTCTACTAGCTTCAATTAAAGCCAGTGCCAATTTCTTCAGTCTGGGATATCTTACTTCTGCTCCTCAGAAAGCTTTGCTGGTGTAATAAACTGACTGCTGAACTCCATTTTCCTTCCTGATCAACGCAGAGCTAACTGCGGACTCGGATACTGCCAGATACAGATACAGCTTTTCTCCCAACATTGGTCGAGAAAGTAATGGTGGTTCTCCCAGGTACTTGTTCAACTCCAGGAATGCCTTTTTATATTCATCGTTCCATTCAAAGGTTTTTCTGAGTACCTTGAAGAATGGCAAACATTTGTATATTGCTCTCGACAGACACCTATTGAGTGCTGCTATGCGCCTAGTTAGTCTTTGAACATATTTTTTACACATCGGGGACTTCATTTTGATCAGATCTTTAATCTTATCTGGATTGGCTTCAATTCCCCTTTGATTCACTATATACCCGAGGAACATTCCCTCCTGCACTCCGAATACACATTTGTTGGGGTTTAACTTCATTTGGTGCTTTTCCAATTGATCAAACGTCTGGCTGAGGTCGACAATATGGTCATAAGCTTTTTTTCTTCTAGTGAGCATATCATTAACATACACCTCCATATTCTTGCCTATCTGCTTCTCAAATATTTTGTTCATTAATCTCTGATAAGTAGCACCTGCATTTTTCAAACCAAATGGCATAACATTATAGCAATAAGTTCCTCGGGGAGTGAAAAAGGAAGTACTTTCTTTGTCTTTTGGGTTCATTTTGATCTAGTTATAACCAGAATCTGCATCCATAAAACTCAACAATTCATGCCCTGAAGTAGCATCTACCAGTTGATCAATTCGTTGCAAAGGAAAGTGATCCTTCGGGCACCTTTGTTCAAGTCAGTAAAATCCACACACATCCTCCACTTATTTTTCTTTTTTTTTTACCATAACTACATTGTCCAGCCAATCAGGATACTTAATACCTTCAATAAAAAAAAGCTTTTTGAAGCTTCTCCACTTCTTCCTGTATAGCCCGGTTCTTCTCTGCGCTGAAAACTCTTCTTCGCTGTTTCACAGGTTTGACTTCCCTATTGACATTAAGTTCATGACACAGAAAGTTTGGATCTATATCTGGCATATCTTCATGACTCCAAGAGAACACTTGTTTTCTTTGCCTCAAGAAATCTGCCAACTCTTGCTTAAGAACTGGTTCCAATAATGCTCCTATTTGAGTTATTTTTGGCTAGTTGTTGAAAGCAAGAAATTTGCCCCCGAGGAAGGCTGTTATACCAGATTTGAGCAGATCCAGTGATTGTTCCTGAGAACGCCCTACATCTCATCTCATCAGGAGCAAGATAGATATCAACAGCTGCTTGGTACTGCTCTATATGGAGAATTGGATCAGTCTTCCCATAATATTTGAGAGTGACTACTGGAGCTTTAAACTTGGTCGGCATAGGGAAATCCACGATGGTTTGCACAAAGGGGGACCCCTTAATAAAACTTCTTTGAAAGGGATTCTTGGCTTTGGCCATTTCACCTAATTTGTCTTCCAAACATTGAATGGAACCTTTCCAAGCATCACTGCTAGTGCCATGGATGGCAACTCTTTTATGCCGACTTCCAGATCTTGTTGAACTTTCTTCCTATGAACCTTCTCTCTCACTAAACCTTTCAGTTCGTCGGGTATTTAATTTGGACTGGGCTGAACCTTCCCTTAGATCACTTGGCCGTCGAGTATTTCTCGACGCAACCCGTAGGTCATTTCCCTGGGGTCCCAAACGATCAAAAGGAGAGGACCTACTTAGCCTTTCTAAGGCACTCAATCTTTCTGGGATGAGAGATTGTCCATCAGTGGAATTAGTGACCCTAATAGAAGAGGTTGTTCCAGGTAGATATGAAGGATCCTTAGAAGTTCTGGAATGGTTATGCCCAATACTCCTTGTTGGCGGTGGTGGCATATTCCTGTGATAAGATTGCGGCGGCACTCTAGCTTACAGAGTTTGGGCCAACTGCCGTATAGTATCCTGCATAGCCTCTTGACCTTTGGTCAGGCTAGCCAAAATTCCTTCCAAATCATTATTATTAGGAGGGACAGAGGGATTAGGCGGGATTCACTCATTTTTAGTGCTTGATTCTGGAATTTCGGCCATGGGTGATGAATGATAAATGAGTGAAAACGTTTAGCAATACGTTCCCACATACGGCGTCAATCTGTTGATGCAAAAAACGAGACTAAGTCTGATTAATTGATCACAGATAAATTAAGTAAAAGAAACAAGACACGAGAAAACTTCTTAAAGTGGTTTGGCTCAATGGAATAGCCTACGTCCACTGTTGTGTATTTAATGCCTTGAGTTGTTTTTCGATCCCTTGCAATGAGGGTGATACAATGTATTTATGGCGCAATGGGAGATCTTGATTGTTGTCACGTGAAAGGATGGAATGCCTTTATTTGTTAGACATTTACATCACTACATAATGAGAATTAATTATATGAATGTTGTCGCTTCACAGGCAATACAGGCTGTAAGACTGCTGACGCTTGGTTGGCTATACATAATGACTTTTCGACCGTGGGTCGGGTTTTCCAGTTGGTCGGGTAACTATGTTGGTCGGGCTTTTCTATCATGCTAACTTGAATTTGTGCCACATAGGATGACATATGCTAGCTTGTAATTGGTCCATGTAAGATGGTAAATTTTGGTATCAACAATCCCATACCAATAGAAAGAGACAAATAAAAAGATTTATTATGCTGGACTTTGGTGAGATGATGCTTTCGATAAAAATTATTGGAGACGGAAAAAATGTTGTTGAGGAAACGGGAACAAGATGATGAAATTTGACCCTATTTTTCACGAATGATACTTATTACTTGTGTACACGTACAAATTCAACTATTATACATAGATGTCACTTTTAACAGTAAGTAATTACGTTGAGAACATTTAGGATAAAAATACCGCAGTTTTGGAAGCTTATAATTGATTCGAGATTAAATAGTTTGATATGAAATCAATATTATCTACTAATATATAGAAAAATAAATTTAATTAATCAATATTGTGGATAAAAAGTGTTATTGACACTTTACTAACCTAAAGTTTAGTCGCTTTTGCATTTCAAACTCCAATATGTCAAGACTCAGACATAAACCATCAAAATTTGACATGAAAGAGCATTTTTACGCAATTACTTTTATTTTTTTTACTCTTTCCGTTAGTTCATTTAACAATAGGGTTTAGACCGTAGAAATATGAAAATTTTTGGAATTTTATGTGTCAGATTTGATAAATTAGGATTTTTAGTATAAATATGAGTCAATTTCACAATAATAAAGTACCAATAATCAATTTTTTATTTGAAAGGAGAGTAAAAACTAAACTGAATTTATTTACCCTTCATAAATAGCATTATCATTCAACTTAATCAAAATATGAATAAGTCATTTAAAAGTGAAGAATCAATCATTAATGTTTTAGCGCTAATAGAGAAATAAGGTAAAGGTCATATTCTTATATTTGAATTTTTAGGAGAGTGTTTTTCAAGATTAAATCTAGTCTGTGTGGTACAATAGCATCAAACCCAGTGCACGAGGCTCCCGTCACTGCGGGGTACTGGGGGGTTGGATGTACGCAGCCTTACCCCTGCATACGCAGAGAGGCGGTTTCCGTGACTCGAACCCGTGACCTCCAGGTCACAGCGGGGCAACCTTACCGTTGCACCCGGATTCACCCCTTTTCATGATGTTTTTAGTATATTAACTAAATTTATAAAATTATATGAAGTGCCCTATTTTTATAGGGCTTTAAAAATTAATAGGAACTTTGCCCCCCGTCCTTTTAACTAATCACACTTGACATCAAATTAAAAGACTCATAACAGTTGTTAAAGCTGTACTAATACAATATGAACTCGAAAAGGGTAGTGTCTTCGGTAAAACCAATCTATTGTAGGAAACCTAAATACTCTTGGATTCGAAGTAATTTACAACTACTTGGCTCTCTCACTCTATATATATATATAAACGGGTCCAAGAAATTAACTTAAAGCCACAACTCTCTTCAATGGCGCCTAAAAATAAAGAAGCTATTCGCAAAGATGACGACCATCTCGAACAGAAACTCGCAACTTGTAAGCCTAGAAAAGCCCATCACTACGACACTCATGTGATTCTTGAAGCCAGATACAACCCTCAAGCCATAGTTGATTATTGTTTACATGATTCAGATGACACCAGCCTTCTTCTGCGAAAGGATATGATATTGAAAGCACAGAAGCACTTGTGTGCTCGTGGGTGGCTGTTTTTCCACGCTCACAAGACTGAAAATGGGAGAGAATTGTGTTACAAGTCACCCGGTGGTGTTTTATACTATTCTCTTCGAAAAGCATGCAAAAGCTGTATAGATGAAGTGAGACAAAGAGGAGGAAATAATAATAGTGTGGGGAAGAAGATAAAAATAGATGGCTTTGAAAGCTTTAGAAAGAAGGGTTCTAAAACTAGGTCTAGAACTATGCTTTCTTGTTTGATAGACAATTGTGTAGTTTTGCCTAGGGCAAAAGTTTATTACAAGAAGATGGATGGCTCTATAAAGGCTGAAGGGTATGTTGCTCGAAATGGGATCCAGTGTAATTGTTGTGGAAATCTATTAACTCTTACGAAATTTGAAGTGCATGCCCGTAGTAATTATCGTAGACCCGCGGCCAATATTTTCCTGGAGGATGGGAGGTCACTTCTAGAGTGCCATTTGCAACTTAAACCTAATGGCACCATTGTAAAACCCCAAAAGATCTCAAAATCGCGCGACAAAAGAGATTACAAATGCTCAATCTGTCACAATGGGGGTGGATTAATACTTTGCAATGAGTGTCCGTCGGTGTATCACGCGAGTTGCCTAGGGTTAAACGAGGTGCCACGTGGTAAGTCCTGGTTCTGTCCGAGATGCTGCTGTGAGATTTGTGGCGAAGTTTGCAGACTAATCGATAAAAATAGCGTCGATTGCGATCAGTGTGAGCACAAATACCACATGGGCTGTGTTGGGGGCTGTCTTAAGGAAAATTGGTTTTGCAATGAAAGATGTGAAGGGATATTTTTTGGGCTTAAAAAGATTATAGGGAAACCAATTTTAGTACCCGGGTTTGATAATTTGAGTTGGACTTTGTTACATAATTATGATAATGATGTTGCTATCGTTAGTAAGTTGCGTGTTGCACTGGAAGTGTTGCACGAGTGTTTTGATCCTATCAAGGAAATTTGGACAAGGAAAGATGTGTTGGAGGATCTTGTTTTTAATCGGTGGTGTCAGCTGAACCGACTAAACTTTCGAGGGTTTTACACGGTGGTTTTGGAGAGAGGGGATGACATCATCATGGTGGCTACAATTAGAGTTTGGGGGGGTAAAGTAGCTGAAATGCCCCTCGTGGGGACGCGTTCTCGGTTTCGAAGGCTCGGGATGTGTAGGGTTTTAATGAATGAGGTTGAAAAGAAGCTAGTGGAATTGGGAGTGGAGAGGCTAGTTTTGCCTGCTGTTTCGAGTTTGTTAAACACTTGGACTAATTCATTTGGCTTCTCCGTGATGACTGAATCTGAGAAACTGAACTTTGTGGACTGCACTTTATTGAACTTTCAGGGTACCACAATGTGCCAGAAGCTGTTAATGCAGATTGGTGAAGATGGTGATGATAACAAGGAATTTGAGCAGCAAAATGGTGATAGCAGATTCTTCAATTGCTATAAGCAAAGGAAGAGGATAATGGCCTGTGAGAGCTGAAGTTTCATTAGTTCCATCTCAAGAGCTAGAGTTTGCATGTGTAAGAAACAATTTAATTATGTCAATTTTTAATACTGTAGTACAAGAATTGGTCATGGGCTAATTTTTTTGGTATGTTTGATTTGGGGCAAAACGTTTACATAATCATAGAACATCGTATCTTTGTGTATCTTTATGAAAGCATACATATGTATGGGTTTATCTATATGTTATACATATATAGAAAAAAAAGCCCCATAATAAAAATAACAACTGATCACATAGCATCCACTATGATGTACACGAATGCTCATGTTAGAGAACATCGTATCTTTGTGTATCTTTATGAAAACATACATATGTATGGGTCTATCTATATGTCATACATATATAGAAAAAAAAGCCCCATAATAACAATAACAACTGATCACATAGCATCCACTATGATGTACACTAATGCTCATGTTAGAGATATCACATGTTTTAAATGCAGAGGAGCGGTTCTGAGCATGTACCAAGTGGACGATCGCACATGATCCCGCTAGTCAATTATAATTACTTATATGTTAATGGCCTTTTTTTTATATCAATATACATTAAAAGGGCCTATTTTATAATTTTTGTACGAGGCCTTGTCAATTTTTATGAGTCTCGAGACCGGCCCCGCCAATACAATTAGGCTTAACATCCATAGTGAAATTTGATTAATTAATTTCGTTTATTTAACATGCCTACGTGATAATGGTGTTATTTGAGATAGTTCCCTGTTAAAGAGTAGAGTCTAATTATGATAAGAATATAGAGTATCTCTCCAATATCAAGCATCATCATAATGGGTAAATGTGAAAGTTAACAGTTGTTTCTGGTGTGCCGCGACAATGGGTCCTTTTGTGGTGATCCCTTTTTCTTTTATTTTCGACTTCAACACACATTTGTTTATTGGAGTGATTTGTTATTTGTGTTCTTTTATCGCGTTTCACATTAAATTGATATTAGAGTCAAGTTAGTTCTTGATAATCAAATCCAACATGTATAATTCAACACACAAGGAAGCCTCCCAAAGTAATGCAAAAATCCAAGGCTCAAGAATATGCCTTAGAAAACATTAAACATAAGTTATCTAACGTGGGGGCTCAAGCCCAAAGTATCCAACAGCAACAGAGTCACATCAACAAAAAAATAGTGAGAATGGAAGTCGGTGGGCTTGTGGCCAACGTCAGCAATGTTGTAAATAACCCCCACCATCATGGCGAAGCCGTGACCAGTAGATGATGACCAACCAAGGCAAAAGAGAGCAGTGATGGCCTCCACGCACCTCGTGGGGCCCTCATGAGAGTGATCGCAGGGCAACGAAGGTTGGGGGTGCAATTGTAGCCCCTCGGTTGTCATGCCGATGGGTGCCCGACATGCGGGGGACGTAACCCAGCTCCATGGGTCCACCGGAGGAATTTTTGATGAAGTTTTCGCAGTGTCCTAGACACTTTTGACATGAAAATAGATTCAAACATCCTACATAGTTCGAGATAACGTAACATAATTTGTTGATATTTTTGATGCAAATATACAAACTTGGGAATGAGCCATGATGGAGAACACCTTGGGCAAATAACCATTTCACCTGGAGAAGGAGGTGATCCTTATTCAAGGTTCGCCCAAAATTTGACAAACACTGAAAAAAATCTAGTTTTATTCATTCATCCTCATAATCGTTATCGTTTTTTTTTTTTTGGGGGGGGGGGGGGGGGGGGTATAAAGAGTCCAAGAAGGACGTTCATCCTAGCCCATTAAAATTGAGGATAGATGGGGAGGAAACTGATGAAAAGTATGGCATGCCACTTACTCGTCGCTCGTTGTACTCCGATGAGAGACAGGTCAAACAAATGGAGACTTACCACGACGGTTTACAAAATGTAGTGAGGTATAGTGGTAAAACCCTTTACGTTCCCCCAAATGATGGTGTGAAAATAAATGGCATATGAATAATAATTTTCCATTTAAGACAAGAAGAGATAGACAACATCACACGGACCCGAATATTCAACCCCCTAGACAACCACATTGGGCAGCCTCGCGACATCCCTAAGAAGTCCAGATGGGTCATAATGAGGACCCCGAAGATGTATTAATACCTTAATACATTTATTAGATTTTTTAGCAATGTTATGCATGGTGATGTTCGGATATATGTGAGTATATACGATGGGAAGATAGATCGTGACACATTTATGGATTGGTTAAAGCGTGTGGAATATTTTTTTGATCTAAAGGAGTACTGGGGATATAGGTGTGTTACGTACATAGCTGCAAAATTAGAGGGTTATGTCTTAATGTAGTATGATAAGTTGGTGCATGATAGGGTCACAAGTTACTTGGACCTGGTTACCTCCTGGGAGTATATAAAGGCGGAGATGGTGGTTGTCTTCATCTCTGAGACTTATAAGAGGGACCTGTTTGCATTTGTTCAAGGCCTCAAGCAGGGCTACATTCCTGTGAAGGAGTATTTAAAGAAGTTTCAGTTACTTTGAAATCGGGCTAGGCAAAAGGAAAGCATAAAGCAGTAGATTATGCATTACATTCATGTACTCCAGCCTAAATATTATATAGAGTTGGGGTTATGTCAAATTACTTCTTTAAGCCAAAATATTGAGTACACATGGAAACTATAAAATTACTTCAATGAAGGAGCAACTAAGGCAAGAGGTGGGACAACCACCAAGACACCTGTGATAGAGACTACATCACCTACCACTATTTTTATTACTACTACTTCAGGAGACCACTTCAAGTGTTATGACTCTAGAGTGTTCGGTCATAGTGCTTCACACTATCCCAATAATAAAAATTCGATGTTGTTTTTAGAATGTGAGGAAGAGATAGAGACACCACCAAAGCATGCGGAGGTCCTCACAAGCAACTGCCACTAGTTCTAAAAAAGATCACCAGAGGGAGGATCGCGGTAGCATTATTTTGTTCTTTTGTTTTAATTTCAACTTTAATTAAGTTAAGTTAACGGTCGATTTATTATGAATTTAGAAAATACCTTGGCGATCAAGTGAGACTAATTCATTGGTATACATCAAATATGCATTTATACTGTATTATATAGTTTTGTTGGCAATCCTCTCCAACCAGAATACTATCACACACAATATTATATAGTTTCAAATGTGATATTTTAAAGAAACTAAACATTGTCTTTGAAATAACATAGCACTTTACCCCCATTAGGTTTATTTTTAAATATAAGACTTTGCCACTAGGTCAATTTCCTTAGGGGCATTTTACAAAAACCCTATAAATATAAAATTATATAGTCTCAACATGTCACATCACATATAGCATGGTGAAGTAAATAAGTGTCAAAATTATATTGCGTAACATGAAGCACGTTTGGCCAAATTTGGGCCTAAGTCAGAGGCGAGGCCTGATTTGGGCTTAAGGCGGGGATGCAGCTAAAAAGGTTAATAATTTATAGCCCCTTACAAAATGCTCCATTTAATTTACAATAGATTTTCAAAAATAGATTTTAATCTCTAACAAAAATGTTCCATTTAATGTTAATGCCATGCTAATCGCATTATTAGGAACTACTAAAATTTATTTTTGAAAATACGTTGGACTAAAAATTAAATAAATAATACCATTCATATTCAATAGTTTGGCCTTGAAATTTGGTCACATATTAGGCGATTTGACCTCGATTATGTGCAATTTGCATGAATATATGGAAAATGTGCATATTCAGTTGTTTAACCCAAGTGTGTACAACTTTCATGATAATGTGAAAAATTTTCATATTCAACAATTAAAGTCCAAAACTTTTGAGCATATTCGTCGATTTATCCTTAAAATTTGGCATCATATTCGACAATTTGACAACGAGTATTTATAATTATAATATATATATATATATATATATATATACCCACACACACACACATTCTTATACTTGCTAGAGGTATTGCTCTGTATGAGTATAATATACTCACGATCCTTCCCTTTGTTAGATTGTATTATTTTGGTTTCTAAAACATTTTATGTATTTGGTCTAAAGATCCCTTCTCAACCAAAAATAATGATCAAATTTCATGATCGTGAAGCCTTGCGTTTTTCATCCCCATAATCAATGATCACATTTAGTATAGAGGTAAATTGATATAGAGGACCTGTTATTTTTAGGGTTATAAAATCTAAATAATATTTTTTTTGATACCACATAATGTGTTTTGTTTACCAAGACTCGTCAAGTGTCATAGTATTTTTGTATCTAAAATATATATTTTTTCAAATCTATTTGTATGTCCTATGAGAGTTTGCTACAGCGAAGCTTCTTTTTTGCTGGCGCGAAAACGGAGACTGCTTTGGTAAAACCCAAGAATTTTTCACGACCTCCTCACTGATGGTTTGCAAAATCGAAGTAGGAATTTTATCCCGTGAAACATTTTCTCTGGTGTTTCCAAGTCTTTTTATATTTAGAAAAAAATTGTAATAAACTGCGATTTAGGGTTGCATATTCTTTGCTACTGCAAAGAATTTTTCGTGTCCCCGACTCCTCAACAATAATAAGCTTTCAGGATATTTTATTTGCGGATATAAATATCTTTATTATATTTTATCACAAAACACCTTTTGGTTGATGGAATATTATAGCTTAGACTTTTCTCATCATAAGCATAAGCATACTGGGAATATACTTTGTGTGGTGAAACTTGACTTGTTTTTTTCATCATTACTAATGTTTTTAAATCTATATAAACCCCATTTTCATTTCTTTTTCATTAGGCTTCAAATATTTCAAGAGATTAAATATATAAGATAAAATCCAAGTGATTTTATTTTTTTATTTTTAAAAACTCAAAAACTTTAAGGGAAAGAAAGCTAGGTTAATTCTTTCTTATCTTTTTCTTATTGTACCTTCTTTGCATTTCATCAATATTTTATTGATTGATTAATAATGAAGAGGAATATGAAAATTTATGATCCATAAAGAAAATTATCACCTTAATCCTTCTGATCTTAGAACCATTTTTTTTTTGGGAGATTGTTATGATTGTATGGTTCATCACGTGATTCTTAATATATAAATACGAGGAATTATGAGTTGGTTTTAACACTGTTGATCTATTGATAAAGAAATTGTATTTTTGGAGATTCTCATCGACGTTATAGATTTCTCTAGATTGATAGAAATTGACGTAAAAAGGGTAAGGTGTGAGTTAGCGAATTGTGTGATCGTAAGATGTTTTTTCCCTCAATGAGTCTTTACCATGTTTTTTATGAGATTTTTGTATTGGAGTGTTGTCATTTCCCATTAGTGGATTTTTATTGGTATATATCGTGTTATGTGTTGATTTATATTTCGAATGATTAATAACTCAAATATTTAATTAATATTAAATTTTGACTTGATTGTTAAATCATTTGTAAATCTTGTGACATAGACCTTTCGGGTGTGATCTTTGTTTAAGAACTAATTAAAATTTGAAACTAAAATTTTAATTTGATGTAATCTCCGTTTTGTATGGAAAAAATCACTCTCAACTAGAATAAGAGCTAATCCTCTTTTGTCATGTCTAATCAACAAGAGGAAGATCCTGTTTTGGGTTAATTTGGAGAATAGTGTTATCCTTAGCTGTTTAAATATCTTTGGAGATATTTATTCTCCTCCTATCATACTTGAATCTTTGGATAGTGTTAAGTCAAATGAAAAAAAGGTGTGTCAATCTTCATTTTCAAGTGATGAGAGCGCTTCTAAGATTAAGACTCTGTCTTCATCTGGCCATACCATCGACAAACCTTGTGAGGAAGACTATTGTGACCTATAATTTGATTTTAATAAAAGTTATGGTTAAAATGCTAAACATAAAAAATAATTGTTAAAAGTTTCTCTCAAGCTAAGATTGGACGAGAAATAAATAATTTCTCTAAAAAGGTAACGTAGCAGTTTAAGTATTGTGGAAGTTCAAAGATCCACTTTGAGCGAGAATCTTTGTTCTATAGAGAGAAAAAAATAATTTGCAAGAGATGAAAAATGTTTTTCAACTGAATTTAAAGAATGTAAAAATTATGAAGGATAATATGTGTTATACTCAAGTAAACATTAACAACAAACATAGAGGGGTTGAATAAGTTTGAAAGCTCTTAAAGTCATTTTTTCGTACTTGCACAAAATTGTTCCAAATTTTAAAATTTTAACACTTTGATTTGATAAAAACCTTTTCAAATGACTTAATTAACTCACACAAGATGAAATTAAGTGAATTTATTGGTGAAACCTATATTTAAAACACTTAATCTAATTTTAGGTAAAATCACAAGATACAAACTGGATCTCTGTGATGTTTGTGACCCATTGAGTACATACAAATGTAAACATACACAAGTAAGCATAAAACAAGGTTTATGAGGAAAAACACCACCTAGGGATAAAAAACCTCGACGCACTCCAATTATTATTTTTACTTAAAAAGAAATTTTGCAAAAGATAAGAAGGTACCTATCACACAATAGCTATCATGTAGTTGCTTATGAACCTTAATATTTCCTCCATAGTTAATGAAAATCCACCATAAGCTCCGTGTTGTGAACGAAGAAGTTCATTATCTTCTTCGGAAGTCGCACCACACTGAAAATTATTCAAAAATTTGGAATGCCTGCAATTTTATATCATAGAGTGGTTGATCATAGCAATTCAGCAAATGTTGAATGAATTGACAAGGGTAGTGTGAAGATCTGATTAAATCCACTCTTAGTTCTCTAAAAACACTTTGGATCGAACATAGATTAAGGTTTTAAAAGTTTCTGAAAAATAAGTAGGATTTTGTTTTAAAGAGATATATAAGAGTCTCTAACTTTTGAAATTTCCTTAGAGGGATATTTCAATTTAATAAAATTCAGATCATAAAAATGGGAGGGAAATTGGATTTTAAACAGAAAATTTTCAAAATTTGGGGTCGTTATGTGCATGGTTGTATCTCGATATGCACACGATTCGAGGCAGTGTGGAATCGTAGTTAGGGCCATGTGCATGGGCTCACTCTGTATCCATGTGAATGCCAATGTGTGCATGGGCTTAATATAGAGCTATGCGAACGATTAAGACACAAAATTTTTACAAAATGCCTTAACTTTATTCAAAACACGGGACCAACTCCTAAAACATTTCTAAAATAGCTTAGAAATACTTTAGACTATTTTATGTCACTTGTTCAACATATTTCAAAATCCTTACACATTTTAAAATCAAAGTGCAACATATTAGGGTATATGTGCACATATGTGTTTAGTCTTGTATAATTCATAACATAAAAGGATACAATCTTCAATTCAATGTGAATGTACAGTAACGAAAGATTTCAATGAGCAGCATGCATGATCTTCACACTTCAAAGTTCATCTAAGTCTAATCTAAGACTAATGATCGCACCTCACTCATAAAAAATTAAGTCTTTATAACATATAAGACTCAAATATTTTGTTGCGAAAACTAACCAACTAATATTAATATAAAATCACATTTCTAATATCACCATTTGGATATTCGTGGAAAAAAACCCCAAACCCCCAAAATGCTTTATTACCCTACAAAATTCACACCTCACAAGCCATATAGTGAGAGTGGTAGGAAGGTAATGTACAATAATTCATAAGACTAATAACGAAGCAAAAGGTCGAGTCTAAATAATGGGCATAAGTCAAAATCATCAATGGGAAGCCTGAAACCACATAAAACAACAAAAAAAACATCATGCAAGCAATAATATGCACAAAGAGAAAATTTCATAACTTGGGAATTTTCCAATAAGTTTTAAAGTTATAGATGAAATTAAACATGTGATAAAGCAGGTGAACATGTGAAACAACAACATCATCTAATGTCAAAATATCAATATACCAAAGTGATAAAGCATTTGAATAACATAATATAACAAAGATGCTACCCTATATGGAGAGTCCCAAAAAAAATAATAATTCATCCTATCATAGATATTTCTCTCCTTTTTTTAATAAAGTGAGACATAATTTTCTCACCCTTAATAAGTGAAAGGAAAAATTCACTTCCCCTTGTTGAGACATGGACAAAGAATGGAAATAAATTTTCTTCCCCATTTATCTCAAGGAGTAAATTTTTCTCCTCCTTTTTGACACAAAAAAGTCAAAGAGAAGATACATTGTAGACAACGGGTATAGCTAGGCAATAATCAAAGTCATAATAGCAAAAGAAACTAGCAAGGCAAATGCTAGCCAAGCATTTGAAAAATCATGGCTATGTTATAGAAATCAACAAATGAGCATATATACATGTGAATAACATATCACAACATGAATCTCATAACCATAAACTAGAAGATGAATGATAACGGCTAAGCTTTTTTGGACCAACTCTTGCGAAACAGTCGGTCCTCTCCTCAATCTCTTAAATTGAGGCTCTGTGGTTTTGCCCTTTTTAACATTAAGGACCTGGGCATTTTGTGTAATATCCCATATTTTTTATTGCTTTTAATTTGGGGATTTATTATTAAATTGAGATATGAATTTAATATTAATTTAGAAATTATTTTTAATATTTACTAGCGCGACGAGAGTTAGTAATTATTGGAAATTTATTGAATATTACTAGATGAGTAAAGTAATATATAAGATTAATTTTATTAAAATTTTCACGAGTGAATAAAATGGCAATTATGGAAATTTAAGTCGGGACGCGCCTGGGTCGTGTCGGGACTAAATTATTATTATTAAAAGTGAATAAATTATGAGTCACCCGTATGGTCATTCTGAGTGCGGCAATGTATCCAAAAGGGTCGAGATAGTAAAAAACGTATACCCAAGGGTTTAGTTTGGGTATTGGGACTTTTTAGGCCTAATTGGCATCCCGAGAGGGTATTTTAGACATTTTGTATTTTTGGGTAAGTAAACCCACGAATTTTCCTGAGGTATATCTGCCATTTGAGTTAGGCTTTTAGGGTTAACAATCAAAAAACTTAAGAACGGCCATTAGAAAAGAAGGTAGGAATCTTTCCAAGCAATCCAAGGCCAAGAACTGATCCGTTTGCACCGCCACTACCACCAAAACGTAGATCGCACGAAGAGGACCTCAACCATACCTTTTTCATCCACAAATAACACCCCTAAATTTCTAGGCAAGTATCTATCTTGATTTTCTTTTAGTTATTGTTCCATCCATATTATATTCGGATTGTTATACACGTGTTTTATAAAAGAATTTGAGGAATTTGAGGATTTAATCATAGGTCTTGGTAGAGATAGATATATTCTGGATATCCCAATCATATGCAGAGGATAACCCACGAATTTGTATGAGTTTAGAAGCAAGAAATATGGAAAAGAATTTAAAAGAACAGAAGTTTTATGAAAATTAGGGTTCTTATTAAATATGATGATTTACCCCATTAATTCCATACCTTTGATGAATTTGGACATGTTTCACATAGGAAAACATATATATAGATATATGTAACTAGTAGTAATGTTGTTTGGAAGTTTGAGAATCGTTAATGGTGTTTTAGAGTAATTTGGAAGATGAAACCCATAGGTTGAAAATGCAGTTTCTGGGCAAGAACTGCTTGATCGATCGATCGACCCCCTTCCTTGATCGATCGACCCCTCCTGAAAAACTGTATATTTTTTCTCTTTTTGTTTAATCTGGTTTAAATACGTAGGAACCCTTTATTATTATTTATAGAGTATAATGGGTCGTGGGGAGGACCAGTAGGGTCTAAATAGACTCCGTTGAATGAAATTTAATATGGGATGAAAATTGTAGGTTAACGGGGAATTTTGGTTCACATTAGAGATTATGCGTAAGTTTGTTAATGAATTGAAGGACTCGTGAAATACTTAGACCAGAAGGTTAGAGAGGGTATACCTACTGAAATTGTATTTAGTAAGAGAGAATACTTCGAGAGATGAGAAGTAAGTATGAAATAAATTATAAGTGGGAATAAAAGAGATGAATCCCTTATACGAGATAATTGGGTAAAATTGTACTAAATACGATTAATAATAATTATGGATCGTGGGCAAACCTTATTGGAAATTATGTATCTATATATGGTCGTGTGGCTGTGTACATATATTAAATACTCTAATTATGAATAATCATACACACGATACTTGCGATCACGGGGGTTACCACGTCGGGACAGTCTTATCTCAATGGGAACTTTATGGGGGATATTGACATGTACCCTTGAACATATGATTCCTTGGTACAGGCTATCTGAGAATGATAGTCAGACGGTCCTAAGAGACGTGAGGGGTATGTGTTGATCTCTTAGTGACTTGTAACTATGATTCGCCTCCATTTTGTGTGTATTCTATTAATACAGTTCTAGAGTGATTACAAACTAGTATTTCCCTTAGTACGAGTGATACAGGGACTTGATAACAGAGTATGCCAGCACCATAGAATTTATGTGGAGTGCCGATAGTATATATAATAGATGAGTGACTGTTATAAACTTTCTACTATGCATATAAGTAGTTAAGTAATGAATAAATGATCCAACTTTATAATAAGTGTTCGAGAACTTTATAACGGTACGGTGTTTCTCTAAGTAACGTAAAAAATCTTGAAGAGATTGATTTCATTTAAACTGAATATCATAACCTTTTTACTTCTCGGGATGAAACTTTATGAAAAAATGAGTTAGATAAACTTATGAGTTTAGTAGTACGGTAGGCGTGCACACTATATGAGAGGTGAGAATTCTCAAGAGAGTGTCGTATACTAACATGGTTGTTACATTAGCCTGTAAGTACTTTAAATACTTGTTAAACTATTTTAAATTGTTTTACACTCGGGCTGTGAGCCGTTTTCTGTCATCTTCTCTCTCTTGTATATATATGTATGTATTATAGGTGCCCAGCCACAGAGGCGTCATGCTTAGGTTCTTTGGATTGGACGTGCTGCAGCTTATGTGGAAGTAGCAGGCTTTTTCTTAGATGACTTCTTCATTGATTCAATTTCTATTTTAGTTTTCATAGTTAGGGCATGTGTCGCCCGATTTCCTATCCCGTTTGAATTTGTGAGAGATTTATGTTTATATTATTTTCAGTATTTGGTACTCTTTGGGAGTTAAAACTTGTCAGGATGATTTCATTTATAGTTCATAACTTGGTTTGGTTTATATAGATGGTTTAATTCTGGTTTGTTAATTGCCATCACTCGTATTTATGTGATTCTGAAACTGTTGGTTATTAAAAAGGTTGTCATACTGGGATTTAAATAAAATGTAAATTAGACTTTAAATTGTTTTGACACTTAGCTTAATTATTTAGGGTGTTTAAATTGGAAATTTTATATTGCGACAGTGATTCTAAGAATGAACCAACTGTTCACCTTGATTTTAATTTAATAAAGGACTGATCACTCGGTATTTAATTAGGCGGGGTGTCACAGGTGGTATCAGAGCATCAGGTTCTAGTGTCCTTTAGGATCTGTACGGTTTATTTCTCTTTCAGTTTAGCGTCTTTGATATAGAGCCCTATTTTAGAACTGTTGTATTCTTGTATGTACGCTTACATCTTCAGCTATTTGAGATTTGATAATAACTGTAGACGAATAAACTTCCTTCTCATTTCAGATACCTCTGAGATGCGCACCCCGAGATAGGAATGCCCAGCCCTCCGGCTCAGGGAATGATTAACGCCACTAAGGTATTCGCCATTGTTGCTCAGGTGGTGAATTCCACATTAGCGGTAGTGCAGTAGGCTCCACCCCAGGTTCTGGCAG
Source organism: Sambucus nigra (assembly GCA_949130495.1). Classification (NCBI taxonomy): domain Eukaryota; kingdom Viridiplantae; phylum Streptophyta; class Magnoliopsida; order Dipsacales; family Adoxaceae; genus Sambucus; species Sambucus nigra. Next base: position 185,362,351 of record OX422216.1, read on the forward strand.
TAGCGCTAGTACCGATACAGCTTCCCACTGCATGGGAGCGGGTTATACTGCGTATTTCACCCGTTAACCTACGCGTTATTATCGCCCTCGGGTATCTTAATCCCTATATTTATGCTCGTTAACCAGATAACCTCGAATTTCTATGTTAACATGTTTTACATGGGTTTATTGAGCTTTTGTCGGTAATTGGATGCTTAGTATGAAGTTTGGATGCATTCCGACAAAGTTTTGTACACAACCGCATGTGCAAGGGCATTTTAGTCATTTCACAATTTGGGCTACTAGCCCAATGTCTTCAGGAAAGTTGAAGCCCTCTCAACAAGCTTCACGTGGCCGTAAATGGTGCGCGAATCAGAGCTATATCGAAGAAGTTATGGAAGTTCAAGCGGAAAAAATCTCAAACAACTCAAAACAGGGGAAGGGATCAAAATCCTACAGGTGTGAATTGATTCGCACCTTACGAATCGATTCGCTGGGAGATAGTGGAAAAAATTCACATATGCGAATCGATTCGAACCCGCCGAATCAATTCGCCCCATTTCAGTATACCAGTTCCTCTGTTTTCGAATCGATTCGGACTATGGGAATCGATTCGGTCCTGCTGGTTTTTTTCTTCTTCTTTCTATTTACAAGTTTGCCATTGGGATATTTTTGTATAAATACCAACTTCCTCTCATTTTTAGAGATACACTTAGATAGTTTAGTTTAAGGTTTGGTTTTGGGATCTCTTCTTCATTACTCCTTGGGGTTATGCCCTTTTTGGGTTTTGTAAGTTGGTTTTCATTGTCCATTCCATTAATATAGTTGCATTTATTTTTTATTTCCGTTCTTGTCATTTAATTCCTTGCCTAGATAATTAGTTGTAGTTATTTATTTCTTGCTTAATTAGTTTATTGCTTTGTTAATTAGTTTTATTTATGTCTTGCCCTTAGATAAATAGGGTCGGGTTTATGTTCCGCCATTTACGGGTTTGGACCTTGAAAGTTAGGTTTGGTGTAAAATTACATTTAATTGAAACCTCGCGTATTAAAGTCGGATTATTATGCATTTAACTTTCTTTGTCACGCAACGTTAGTGTTTATAGCGATATTCCAAATTTAATCCGCGTGTGATCATTTTTGATTAAATGTTTAATCTCGTAACTTTGGGTTAAATTACTTATTGTGTGATGTTTATGCTGAATTGAAAATGCTCGATTAAATTGCTTTCGAGCCTTAACTCTAATTAGTAGTTGTTTCGATCCGTGTGGTAGAATGCGATCCCGATCCTCGCTTTACTTTTGTGTAGCGTAACTTATTCTTTTCTTTTTCCACCATTCCCAACTATCACCTTTTACACTTTTATTCTTGAAGTTTTAAAACAATTAAAATCTAAAATCCAATCACTCCCTGTGGATTTCTTACGATACCCGACTTACCGATGTGCTTGCTTGTCAAGTGTAGTTGTAGTTTAGGTTTTTGCATCGCGGCGACGAAACACACAACGATTGTGTCCTCACACGAACACACTTTTATCGCTCGATCAAAATGGCGCCGTTGCTGGGGAGTGTGTTTTAGAATGTTATTATTTTATTATTTCGTAATATTTTTTTCATTCATATTTATATTCTTTATTTTCCCCTTTCTTTTTGACTTGTGCTAGATTGATTCGAGATATTGAAATTTTTGCGCTTGTTGCTTTTGTTGAATAGCTTTTTTTGAAATGTCTCGCTATTACGCTTTAGATAACCTTAATTGTTATGAGAATTGTTTTCCAAGTTATACTCCCAAAATAATGAGAGAATGCCTACAAATTCTTGAAGATGAGCGCATTGAGCGTGAAATTAAAGAGTATGTAAGTAATCCCTCATTGCCTTGTGAGGATAATTTGGAATGCGGGGAATTCGTTAGCTATGAGAACCCGCACAAGAAGATGTAATGTCTCCTTGTTCGTTTGATTATGAGTTAATGATTAAGGAAATGAATGACCAATCCAAAAGTTCTCAAGCTTGGTTTCTAGAAAATGATGCCATGCTCGATGAGATTATTTCTTTACAAAACCGGGTCGAGGTTGAAACTTGCGTTTCATCTCCACCCCTTTTTGTTGAAGAAATAATTGAGAGTGATCCAAGCTTTAGCACTATTGATTTTTAACCTCTTATTAATTCTTCCGATTGTATTGAGGTTGTTGGTCCTTCCTTTCCTTTACTCCCTACTATTCCCGAACAATTAAATTTATCACAAGAATCGGTTGAAAGTCTTGAGGACTTTGACCCGATTCTTGAACGAGAATGTTATTTTGAGATGCTTCATCTCATGGGCTTTTCACTTGCACTTGCCCCACCTCCCCTTCCAATTGAAGAATCTTGGGTATGTGATTTTATTTTTCTGAGACTAATGTAGTCTTGTCCCTCGTAGTATCCAAATCCCCCATCGTCCGCCCAAAATTGATAATTGACGATGGTTCATTTCTTACGCCTTACACATGCCTTCCGTTTTTCAAACGGAATTCCAATTTTCCGGGAGGCATGTTCACTTTGGAGGGTCCACCGTTGATCTTTCAAAGTCAAATCCCTATTTGAGTGGACCCTCAACTATTTATACTTCTAGTGTATAGTTAGTGTGAAGCCTAAATAGTAGGTTGTAAATAGTTAGCTTTTTAATTTTCTTTCTTTCCTATTTTTCTTTTCTTTTAATTTAGTCTAGTGTAATTAGTTAACTTTTTGTTATTTGTTTTTGCTATGCTCGGTACTAACTTGTTTTGTAGATTTCATTGAACTCATGCTTATGGAGATCGCTCCAATTTTGGGTAATATCGTTCTTTTCCTCTCTTTGTGTTGTGTTCTTAACGAGCATTGTGGACAATGCAACATTTAAGTTAGGCGGTGTGGGATATTCTATTTATTTCACATGTTAGTCCATGTTTTTGCTCACATGTTAGTTACTTAGTATGCTTTTCTTATAAAAATTCAAAATTTTCAAAAAGATTTTCTTTCTTTTTTCTCCTTATTGGGCATTTTTCCTTTGTTTTCGATGATAAATTTCAATAATCGCTCGATCTAATAGACAGCCCAGTGATGCATGTTCTCGATTTTAGATGTTATTAGACTTTATTCTCAATTATTGATATTATGAATAACTTCATGAATTAAACTTTAATCCCATGAGCACATGCGTTTTTATCGTTCTATTGATTTGGTTTAAGATTTTTATAACTTGGTAATCTTTTGTTGCATTGTATATACTTACACTGAGTAAGCTTTGTATCTTTCGTCGTTTGTGAGTGTATACACTATTCTTCCTCTTTGAAAACGTTGAATTCATCGGTAATCTCTCTATTCTTTCATTTGATCGTTCATTAATTGAGTTCATTCATGAAATGTGTTACTTGAGCATGATTTTCATATATTATTTTGACTCGAGAATTGTGTAAACTTTATGAAATGATCATAAGCCATCTTTGTTATATCATCCATACTAGCCTTGACCTCACCTTATATGTTTCCCTAGTCAACCCCTTTAAGCGTAAATATTAGCCTTTCATTTCATTACCCAAAATCCCATAACCAACTCCAAATTGGAGTTATAAACCATACATATTACCTTCCATACCTTTGTTTGGAATCATACTTGGGATTGAATGATGCTGTGTTGTGTGGTTGAAATTTAGGCATATGAGAGTTTGAAAAGTAAAGAAAAGAAAAGAGATGCGAAAAAGTGAAAAAGAAAAGAAAAATCAAAAAGAAAAAGAAAAGAAAAGAAAAAGTGAGAAAAAAAAGAGAAAAGAAAAGAAAGAGAAAATTGTATATGTTGTGTATATAGTTCAATAATCCTTGTTACTCTCCAAATGTTATATCTAATGCTTGTTTGGAACTTGTTTTCCAATTTTTGATATTGCCCGCATTTTCCCATTATCATGAGTTTTCATCCCGAACACTTTGAATCCGTACATACATTCCTTCATTTCGCACCCAGGCCTAGCCTACGTTACAACCACATTACAAGTCCTATGTGATCTTAGGTTGATGTAATTCAAAGGTTTAAATAGTTTTAATAATCTACGAAAATGCATTTCGCCTCTTTTAATGTGTGGTATCCTTTCATTGAGATTACAGTTTTTCATTTTATATATAGCGTTCTTCATTTGTGACATGTGCGCGGCCTAGTTTCCATTTACATTTACTTTTTATGCCCGCATGTTCCGTGTGTTATCTCCCTGTTTCGAGTGAATTCACTTGATGAGTGTAATTCTCGTGAGGATTGAATATATGCTTGCTTTATGTTTATCGGGTTTATTTAAGGTTTTGCCAAATCATATTTTGCATATGCTCTTCCCCCCTCCCACTTTTAAAGTTTCAATTCTATGAGGTGCATTCAACCTGTTAATAACAATGGACTTTAGCTTGAATTCATTCAATATGCTAATAACGCGTTTGAAATCTTTTTCATTATTGTTGAGTTTGTCGCATGTTGGGTTGGGCATATTTTGAGGAAACCATGTGATGTTTGTGGGTTTCATCCCTGAAAACACTCACGAGACTACACTCGTCCACTAGGGTAACCTAGGGGTTTAACGGCTTATTGCATATGCTAAATGCAATCGTTCGCTGGCAAAAATGGCCCTATCTTTTTATTACTTTTTCATCCCATTTTGTACTTGTATCCTACTTTTGGTTTGCTTGTAGTTATTTTTGTTTCCTATTTCATTTCTAGGGACTAGCAATGTGTAAGTTAGGGGGTGTGATACGACGCAAATATTGTGTATTTCACCCGTTAACCTACGCGTTATTAGCTCCCTCGGGTATCTTAATCCCTATATTTATGCTCGCTAACTAGACAACCTCGGATATCGATGTTAACATATTTTGTAGGGGTTAATTGAGATTTTGTAGGTAATTGGATGCTTAGTATGAAGTTTGGATGCATTTCGACAAAGTTTCGTACACAACCAGGGCATTTTAGTCATTTCACAATTTGGGCTACTGGCCCAATGTCTTCACGGAAGTTAAAGCCCTCTCAACAAACTTCGCATGGCCGAAAATGGTGCGCGGATCATAGATATATTGAAGAAGTTACGGAAGTTCAAGCGGAAAAGAATCTCAAACTACTCAAAATAGGGGAAGGGATCAAAATCCTACAGGTGCGAATCGATTCGCACCATGCGAATCCATTCGCTGGGAGACAGTGGAAAAAATTCACATATACGAATTGATCCAAACCCACCGAATCGATTCGCCCCATTTCAATATGCCAGTTCCTCTGTTTTCGAATCGATTCGGACTATGTGAATCGATTCGCCTTTTGCAGCTTCGAAGATATTTATCAGCGAATCGATTCGGTCGTGCTAATTTTTTTCTTCTTCTTTCTATTTACAAGTTTGCCATTGGGATATTTTTGTATAAATACCAACTTCCTCTAATTTTGAGAGATACACTTAGATAGGTTAGTTTAGGGTTTGGTTTTGGGATTTCTTCTTCATTTCTCCCTGGGGTTATGCCCTTTTTGGGTTTTGTAAGTTGGTTTTCATTGTCCATTCCATTAATATAGTTGCATTTATTTCTTATTTCCATTCTTGTCATTTAATTCCTTGCCTAGATAATTAGTTGTAGTTATTTATTTCTTGCTTAATTAGTTTATTGCTTTGTTAATTAGTTTCATTAATGTCTTGCCCTTAGATAAATAGGGTCGGGGTTGTGTTCCGCCATTTACGGGTTTGGACCTCGAAAGTTAGGTTTGGTGTCAAATTGCAATTAATTGAAACTTCGCGTATTAAAGTCGGATTATTATGCGTTTAACTTTCTTTGTCACACAACGTTAGTGTTTATAACAATATTTCGAATTTAATCCGCGTGTGATCATTTTTGATTAAATGTTTAATCTCGCAACTTTGGGTTAAATTCCTTATTGTGTGATGTTTACGCTTAATTGAAAATGCTCGATTAAATTGCTTTCGATCCTTAACTCTAATTAGTAGTTGTTTCGATCCGTGTGGTAGAATGCGATTCCGATCCTCGCTTTACTTTTGTGTAGCATAACTTATTCTTTTCTTTTTCCACCATTCCCAACTACCACCTTTTACACTTTTATTCTTGAAGTTTTAAAACAATTAAAATCTAAAGTTCAATCACTCCTTGTGGATTTCTTACGATACCCGACTTACCGCTGTGCTTGCTTGTCAAGTGTAGTTGTAGTTTAGGTTTTTGCATCGCTTCGGCGAAACACACAACGATTGTGTCCTCACACGAACACACTTTTACCGCTCGATCAATGCCTTTCAAAAGGCGCATTGTCACGACCCCAACCCAAAATAGTATTAGGGAATGAGTGTCTTGACATGCCACCAAGGCAACAAATATTTCGATTTAATTGTTTCCTTAAATAAATGCAACGGATATATTATCACATGGTTATGAATCGTAAAATACTGAAAGTAAAGGAATTATGTCATCATAAAATTCATATATATTAAAAGTAACAACGAGTTACAACTTAAGAAAATTTTTAAACCTTATTACAAGAGAGCCAGACATGCTCTCAATAAACATTTTACAAAAAGAGCTCTAAAAGCTAAATCTTCAATATAGTCCATTTTCGTTCCGTCCGTGAGCCTAAACGTTTCCTGAAAAATGGTTATTTATACAACATCAGCTTAAAGCCGAATGAGGTTCAATCTCCAAACATTCCAGGGTTTTCAGAAAATAGATACATATTCAAGTCAAAAGAGAAGGAATATACATATATGGAGAGGAAATTTCAGTAAATAGATATAATTTTGAAATGAAATCATATATATCACAATTGGATAGCTCAGAATAAGACGAATTTAACAAATCAAATGTGATATCTTTTTCTTTCAATCATATCATTTTGATGGCCAAGTACACTCTAATACCGTATTCTTCTACCGTATTATACCCCGGTAGTTGAGGGTCAATCGAACTAGTTCATCACAACGCCTTATTTAGGGCACACCAACGATAACCCAGCTGGGAAGTTCAGTCAGTAAAGAGGTCCCTTAGGCCGAATCAGATTTTCAATATTCAATATCCTTTTCAATAATCATTTTAATCGGTATGTTTATATGGACAAATATAAACATATCACAAATGAATCAATCATCGGTATCACATGAATTTTGAGAATAAAAGCAGTTCACAAAATATATATTGTTTGCATAATATCATATAATCAAAATACACAAGGAATGTCAGAGTACTCACCCAAAATGGAGGTCAAATTTACTGGTATTGAGTCTTCGATCACACGTTAATCTGATAAAGATTTAAGTACACGTTCTAAGGTCCAGTTTATACTATACTTTAATAATAACTTACTCTTTTAAAGGATTACTGAATCCCCATTTTTCAACTTTTAAAACTCATTGATCGTAATTGAAGAATTCAATTCATTGTCTTTCCTCATCAGTCAGTTCCCAGTAGAGATGGAGGGTCACAGGGGCACCACTTAAATACCATCTCATCTAGACAGAACATTTCCGGATTCATTCCCAGTAGAGATGGAGGGTCACAGGGGCACCACTTAAATACCATCTCATCTAGACAGAACTTCACCGGGCCTGACTTTGGAATTACTTAAATTGGATTCCATAATAACGAGCAATTTCTTTAAAAAGAATCAGTTTTGAAAGCGTATAATTTCAAACAAGTTTATAAAATCAACTTGGATTTGTTCTAAATTTTAAGTTTTGATTAGTGAATTCTTTATTGTATTTTACCATCATAACTACTAAGTAAAGCTATAAAACAATAAATTAAAACTATAAAGATGCATTATAACATTAAGATTACCTTAAGATGAATATCTCTAAGAACTTCTTCTTAAACTTTCTCACACTTTCTCTCACTATTTCTTTCTATAATTCTCAAGGAATTGGTGTGAGTTTCAAATGATCCCCAAAGGCCCTATTTATAGTTTTCCAAAGATATTTAGGTGTTGACACGTGTCTGGGTGATAAGTTTCACTTTGGTGAATAGTCGTTCACGTGTCGTGCAACGGATCAGCCTTGCAGTCTTGGTTTACCAAACAGCGACACGTGTTTTTTCCTTTTTCTAGAGGATTTACATGAGTTTTATCCTTTCCTATAGAGGTGACACGTGTGCAGTGGATATGTTCAAAAGAAGGCACGAGGTGGAAAGCACGAGGTGGAAAGTTATTAGGGGTATAAGGGTCATTTTACACCTGAAGGGTATTTTAGTAATTTTACACCATATATTTTCAATATTTCTTTTAGGTCCCTGAAAATATTTTATTTATAAAAAGGCCCCTTTTTATTTTTCATTTTGGTCCCTAAAACTTTCTTTATTAAAACCAAGTCCCTAAAGTTTCATAAAATTATATTTTCTACCCCAAAACTTATCACATAGCTTAGGATGTGCCATAAAATCTCAGTTTGACCCATTTTACCGTTGATTCTTCAAATTTAAAAACGGGATTTATCATAATAAGAACTCGGAATATCATATATGTAATAATATATCATTATTAGATAGTAAGTGTGACGAAATTGAAAGAAGACAACTATATATTGGTATAAGAAAATGGGGTCATTACACGCATCCCTCGGAGTTCTCAGGTAGCTCGGACATAGTAGTCGCCAGCCAATGGAAGAAGGATATTCAGAGGCATTTGTGCATGTGTGAGTGCACTGACATGAATAAATAGTAGTTTTCTTCCTTCAAGCTAGTGGGGGCTACTTTGCAGTGGTGGGAGTCCACCAGCACCATGACAGGGAAAACATCACGATTCAGTCATTTTTGTGCAAGGTTTGACCACAAGTACTTTCCATCCGCCGTGCAGACTGAGATGTGGCAGAAGTTACTGAATCTTAAGCAGGAGAGTATGAGCGTTGTTGAGCATGAGAAGGAGTTCTCCAGACTTCTCACTATAGTGCCGGATGAGGCACCCACTGAGGAGAAGAAGATACTGTTGTTTGTAGATGGATTGACCTGGAGGATTCGTCAAAACCTCATAGGCAATCTATCATTGAGTACTTACACTGACGTACTCAACGCTGCTTTGTTGTACTATCCGGATCAACGCTTCTATCAGCAGGGGAGCAAATGAGCAAGGGAATTCGGCCATAAGGGCAGGACAGGGGCAGTAGTACTGGTGGGGCACCATCAGCCCAGGGACAGACCCATCACAGTGAGTAGAGTTCCCATCAGGGGGACCCTACCAAGCGATTCTGATCAGGTGATTCTAGACAGGGCTTTGGGGGATTTAGGCAGGCTCAGCAGGGCCAGTCTAGTCAGCAGGGCCAATCTAGTCAGCAGGGCCATCAGGGCCAACAGCATTTTCAGTAGGGCCAATGGAGTGGTGGTAACGACCAACAGGGTCGTGGTCAGTAGGGGAAGAGGGGAGGTAACTCCGTGGTCATTAGGGGCATAGGGGAGGTGGTAACTTCAGGGGCAGGTGTTTCGAATGTGGTAAGAATGTATATAGGCTCTAGGATTGCCGAGAGAGGGATAGGGCTCCACAGAAGCAGTGTGCCCATAATGAGCCATAGAGACCACTCTTTCCAGCCGCCCTCCCAGCGCCATCTCAGGTGCCATCCCTACCATCCATCCCAGCAGCTCCAGTTCAGTAGGGACAATTACAGTACGGACGTATCTATAACGTACCCCAGGCAGCAGTACCTCAGGCACCACCCGTGATTGAGAGTACGTTTCCTATCCATGGCACTATGGGTCGGGCTTTATTTGATACTGGGATATCGTACTATTTAATATCTACTCATTTTTCACGGGCCTTAGGGTTATTAGACATGGCAAAGAGCACTGTGACATGCGTAGACTCGCCACTGGGGAATGGGTCTTTGATTTTCTTTACATGTCGGGGTGTAGGGATAGAGATTGGTAGCTTGATTTTACCTACAGACATGCTAGTCTTAGAGATGCATGAGCATGATGTCATCATTAGCATGGATTGGCTCGTTGCGTATAGAGCCATTATTGATTGTTTCGGTAGGAGTATTATCTTTTCCATTCCGGGATAGAATATGTTTTTGGTGGAGATATCTCGCCCAGAGGGAGGATCTTCCACCCATTTGTATTAGATAGAGGAGGATATCTCTAAGGAGATTCGATTCCATTCGTTCGTGAGTTCTCGGATGTATTTCAGGAGATACCAGGCCTACCCCAAAGTCGAGAGATAGATTTCATTATAGACTTGATGTCGGGCACTCGGCCAATAGCACGTTTATTGTACTGTATGGCTCCAGCGGAGATGAGGGAGTTACGGGATCAGATAGAACAGCTGTTAGGCCAGGGCTTCATTCATAGGAGCACCTCACCTTGGGGTGCTCCAGTGTTTTTTGTCAAGAAGAGAGACGGTTCGCTGAGGTTATGCGTGGATTATCGGGAGTTGAATAAGATCACGATACGGAATAAATACCTGCTGCCTCGAATCGATGACATGTTCGACCAGTTGAGAGGAGCAACCTTCTTTTCGAAGATAGATTTGAGATCGGGATACCATCAGCTACGGATTAGGGAGTAGGATGTGTCGAAGACTTCTTTCTTAACGAGACATGAATCTTATGAGTTCAGAGTCATGCCGTTTGGGATGACAAATGCTCCAGCCATATTTATGGACTTAATGAACTGAATGTTCATAGAGTTCTTGGATAAGTTTGTCATTGTCTTCATAGATGACATCCTGATTTATTCACACACCGAGGAAGAGCATTCCCAGCACTTAAGACAGGCTCTTCAGACTCTACGAGAGCATCAGCAGTATGCTAAGTATGAGAAATGTGGATTCTGGTTACGGGAGGTACAGTTTTTGGGGCATGTTATGTCGGAATTAGGGATATCGGTTGACCCGAGGAAAATGTCGGTAGTGAGGGAGTGGGGACCGCCCATAACACCGACAGAGGTGCATAGTTTCTTGGGGTTAGCCAGGTACTACAGGAGGTTTATCCGAGGCTTTTTGAAGATAGAGGGCCCGTTGACAAATCTGACTCGCAAGGGAATTCGATATGTTTGGGATGATTCTTTTCAATTGGCTTTTGATGAGATGAAAGATAAGTTGACTTCGGCGCCAGCTCTTGATTTCCCTCAGTCGGGAGTGGAGTACCTGGTGTACACAGACGCCTCTTTACGGGGACTCAGGGGAGTACTTCAGTAGGAGGAGAAGGCTATAGCTTTTGCCTCCAACAAGCTTAAGCCTCACGAGAGGAATTACCCCACCCACGACCTCGAGCTAGCAGCGATCGTATTTGCAATACGAATTTAGAGACATTACTTGTTGAGGGAGAAGTTTCTCTTATTCATGAACCACAAATCACTGTAATACTTGTTCACTCAGCGAGAGTTGAACATGCGTTAGCGCAGGTGGTTGGAGTTTGTGAAAGACTACCAGTTCGAGATACAGTATCATTTGGGGAAGGCTAACGTGGTTGCTGATGTGTTAAGCCATAGATCGGTAGGTGATGTAGTGGATATATGGAAAGCGAAGTGGAAAGAATTAGGTCATCAAGATGCGGTATCCCATTCCTTTATATCTGTTATGTCAGTCACACCCGAGATTATTATGAGGATGATACAGGCACAAGCGGCGGATACTTCTTGCTAGGAGCAAATTATACACCTCTTAGCTGAGGGTGCTGAGTCCTATTCCGTGAGTTCTGATGGGGGTTTGAGATTTATTGGGAGATTAGTGGTCCCGAAGGGAGAAGACTTACGTCATTCAGTTATGACATAGTCACAAGAATCCCGATTTGTGATACATCCCGGAGGGGATAAGATGTACCAAGATATCAGACGACAGTACTAGTGGAGTGGGATAAAGAAGGACATTGCAGAGTTCATGTCCAAATGACCTACCTGTCAGATCGTAAAGGTGGACCACCAGAGATCGCTAGGATTACTTCAGCCGTTGGATATACCTACGTGGAAATGGGAAAGTATTTTCATGGACTTTATTACTAGGTTGCCTACATCCCAGCGGGGTCACGATTCTATATGGGTGATTGTGTATCGGTTGACCAAGGTAGCTCATTTTCTACCTGTATGGACATACTATACCACGGGCCAGTATGCACATTTATTCATTACCGAGATCGTCAGGCTACATGGGGTGCCCTTGGATATTGTGTTTGATAGAGAAAAGATTTTTGTGTCGCGCATCTAGGAGAGATTTCAGGAGGCCATGGGTACATAGTTGAGATTGAGTTAATCTTATCACCCACAGACGGATGGACATACAAAGCGTACCAATCAGATGTTGGAAGATATGTTACGCATGTGTGTCCTTGATTTTAGAGAAGGTTGGTAGCCGTATCTTCCACTGGTGGAGTTCGCTTATAATAACTCTTATCAGTTCACGATCGGCATGGCCCCATTTGAGGCGTTGTATGGCAGGCCTTGTCGTTCTCCCGCTTATTGGCTAGAGGTGGGGGACAACAAGTTACTAGGGCCAGAGGTGATTCAGGAGACTTCAGCTATGATTGATCTTATCAGGAGTCGCATTCGGGCAACCCACGATCGACAGAAAAGCTACGCCGATGCAAAATGGTCTTTTCAAGAATTTAGCATGGGGGACCAAGTATTACTACGTGTGTCTCCTATGAGAGGTGTGATGAGGTTTGGAAAGAAAGGGAAGCTGGATCCGAGATACGTGGGACCATTTCCCATTACCGAGAGGATTGGGTCGGTGGCGTAGAAATTGGGGCTTCCAGAGCACTTGCACCGCATTCACGATGTATTCCACATCTCGTCATTGAGATGATATCTTTGGGATGATATGACCCACACATACATCGCGATAGAGGAGATTGACTTACATCCCGATAGCTCTTACGAGGAGAGACCAGTGTCTATCCTAGACCATAGGGAGAGGAAATTGAGGTTGAAAGAAGTCCCACTAGTACGGGTCCAGTGGGAGCATAATAATGTGGAGGAATCCACTTGGGAGTGCGAGGCAAACATGCGCTAAAGATATCCAGATCTATTCTTACAAAGTATGCCTTATTTTTTGAATTTCAAGACGAAATTATTTTATTAGGGGGAAGTATGTAATACCCTGTATTTTTATGGCTTTTAATTTGGGGATTTATTAAATTTAAATTGAGATATGAATTTAATATTAATTTGGAAATTATTTTAAATATTTACTAGGGTGACGAGAGTTAGTAATTATTTGAAATTTGTTGAATATTACTAGATGAGTAAAGTAATATATAAGATTAATTTTATTAAAATTGTCACGAGTGAATAAAATGGAGATTATGAAAATTTAAGTCGGGACGTGCATGGGTTATGTCGGGACTAAATTATTATTATTAAAAGTGAATAAATTATAAGTCGTCTGTATGGCCATTTCGAGGGTGACAATATGTCCGGAAGAGTCGAGATAGTCAGAAAAGTATACCCGGGGATTTAGTTTGGGTCTCGGGGCATGTTTAGGCCTAGTTGGCATCCCGGGAGGGTATTTTAGACATTTTGTATTTTCGGGTAATTAAAACTACGAATTTTCCTAAGGTATATCAGCCATTTGAATTAGGCTTTTTGGGTTAACAATCACAAAACTTAAGAACGTCCATTAGAGAAGAAGGTAGGAAGCTTTCCAAGCAATCTAAGGCCAAGAACTCATCCGTTTGCACCGCCACTACCACTAAAACGTAGATCGCACGAAGAGGAACGCAACCATACCTTTTTCATCCACAAATCACACCCCTAAATTTCCAGTCAAGTATCTATCTTGCTTTTCTTTTAGTTATTGTTCCATCCATATTATATTAGGATTGTTATACACATGTTTCATAAAAGAATTTGAGGATTTAATCACATGTCTTGGTAGAGATAGATATATTATGGACATCCCAATCATATGTAAAGGATAACCCGCGAATTTGTATGAGTTTAGAAGAAATAAATTTGGAAAAGAATTTAAAAGAATGGAAGTTTTATGAAAATTAGGGTTCTTGTTAAATATGATGATTTACCCCATTAATTCCATACCTTTGATGAATTTGGACATGTTTCACGTAGAAAATCATGCATCTAGGTATATGTAACTAGTAGTAATCTTGTTTGGGAGTTTGAGAATCGCTAATAGTATTTTGGAGTAATTTGGAAGATGAAACCCGTAGGTTGAAAATGCAGTTTCTGGGCAAAAACTGCTTGATCGATTGATCGACCCCCTTTCCTCGATCGATCGACCCCTCCTGAAAAATTGCATATTTTTTCTCTTTTTGTTTAATTAGGTTTAAATACGTAGGAGCCCTTGATTAATATTTGTAGAGTATAATGGGTCGTGAGGAGGACAGTAGGGTCTAAATAGACTCCGTTGAATGAAATTTAATGTGGGAAGAAAATTGTAGGTTAACGGGGAATTTTGGTACACATTAGAGATTGTGCGTAAGTTCGTTAATGAATCGAGGGACTCGTGAAATACTTAGACCAGAAGGTTAGAGAGGGTATACCTACTGAAATTGTATTTAGTAAGAGAGAATACTTCGAGAGATGAGAAGTAAGTATGAAATAAATTATAAGTGGGAATAAAAGAGATGAATCCCTTATACGAGATAATTGGGTAAAATTGTACTAAATACGGTTAATAATAATTATGGTTTGTAGGCGAACCTTATTGGAAATTGTGTATCTATATATGGACGTGTGACTGTGTACATATATTAAATAATCTAATTGTGAATAATCATACCCGCACTACTTGATATCACGGTGGTTTCCGTGCCGAGACAGTCTTATCTCGATGGGACCTTTATAGGGGATATTAACTTGTACCCTTGAACATAGGATTCCTTGGAACAGGCTATCTGAGAATGATAGTCAGACGGTCCTAAGAGACGCGAGGGGTATGTGCTGACCTCTTAGTCACTTGGAACTATGCTTCGCCTTCATTTTGTGTGTATTGTGTTAATACAGTTCGAGAGTAATTCCGAACTAGTATTTTCCTTAGTACGAGTGATACAGGTACTTGATAGCAGAGTATTCTAGCACCATGGAATTTATGTGGGGTGTCGATAGTATATATAATAGATGAGTGACTGTTATATATACTTATATATGGAAACTTTCTACTATTCATATAAGTAGTTAAGTAATGAATAAATTCTCCAACTTTATAATAAGTGTTCGAGAACTTTATAACGGTACGGTGTTGCTCTAAGTAATGTAATAAATCTTGAAAAGATTGATTTCGTTTAAACTGAATATCACAACCTTTTTACTTCTCGGGATAAAACTTTATGGAAAAATGAGTTAGAGATAAACTTATGAGTTTAGTAGTACGGTAGGCATGCACACTATATGAGAGGTGAGAATTCTCAAGAGTGTCGCATACTAACATGGTTGTTACATTAGCCGGTAAGCATTTTAAATACTTGCTAAACTATTTTAAACTGTTTTACACTCGGGATCTGACCCGTTTTCTGTCATCTTCTCTCTCTTATATATATATGTATGTATTACAGGTGCCCAGCCACAGGGGCGTTATGATTAGGTTCTTTGGATTGAACGTGTTGCAGCTTATGTGGAGGTTGCAGGCTCTTGCTTAGATGACCTCTTCATTGATTCAGTTTCTATTTTAGTTTTCATAGTTAGGGCATGTGTCGCCCGATTTCCTATCCCGTTTGGATTTTCCTGAGATTTATGTTTATGTTATTTTCAGTATTTGGTACTCTTTGGGAGTTAACTCCTGATTTCATTTATAGTTCATAACTTGGTTTGGTTTATCTAAATGGTTAATCTGGTTTGTTAATTTCCATCACTCATATTTATGTGATTTTGAAACTGTTGGTTATTAAAAAGGTTTTCATATTGGGATTTAAAAAAAATGTAAATAAGACTTTAAATTTTTTTGACACTTAGCTTAATTATTTAGGGCATTTAAATTGGAAATTTTATTTTGCGACAGTGATGCTAAGAATGAACCTGCCGTTCGGCTTAATTTTAATTTAATAAAGGACTGATCACCCGGTATTTAATTAGGCGGGGTGTCACATTTTGTCCGTAGTTTTTCCACATCATTAGTCTTCTGAAATGGTGGAGAAGGCAGACCAACCATCAGGTTCATTCCCATTTCAACAGTAGGTGAAGTTTGGATAGTGTTGATGTCAAAGGACTCAAAGGAGGATGATCTCCAAACTAATGTTAGTTCCTTATCTGCTTCAAAAGATTCAGCAACATAAGAGATTGAAACGGGCTTCTCTATTAAGTTAACTAGAGCGTGGGGTACAATCTTAGTTAGTCGAGTAATTAAGAATCTGATGAAGCTCTTATATACCAGTTGTACAGAAGTAGATATAAGGTGCTCTTCCCCTATTATTTGATGGATTGACCACAAGAACTTCAACTCATCAAAGTTCACTTCAGAATCTTTGGTACACTTCTTCTTACTTTCCTATGCAAAAATAAAACAAGAATTTTTAGTTGGCCTATTATCAAATAGTTAACAGGCATTGAAGAAAAATAAAATTCAAAGTGTTAGTCGACCCATGTCATGCCCTTC
This sequence comes from Sambucus nigra, assembly GCA_949130495.1. NCBI lineage: Eukaryota > Viridiplantae > Streptophyta > Magnoliopsida > Dipsacales > Adoxaceae > Sambucus > Sambucus nigra. The sequence goes on from OX422216.1 coordinate 185,378,823, forward strand.
CTGGGGGCATTCGAGACCATTGTATTTAACCCCCTCGGGAAGGAGGGCATGCTACTAGTTCTTGACCACGACTCTATAATCCTAATAATCCTTGTTGGAATTAGGAAAAATAACTACTAGAGCCCTAATGGCCTACCCTGTCTTTAGGTTGTATTTATTGTCTCTTGTTGGTCCTCACTTATAGAAATACATTAGTTCAAAAATCCCAGTATGGATCCTATGAAGTTCATTTAAACGATGGACCCCATTAACAATCCTCCAAGTGTTGGGACTACTCTCATGGAGACCACATCAAAATACTGATAGAATTCAATCAATAAATGGTTTGGAAGGAAAGTTATTCCACACTTTGCAATAGATAGAGTGGGGATCCAGTGACCCCCATCTAATGACAATAGATAGAGGAAGGAAATCTTATAGAGCTTACTAAAGAACAACAAAGAACGAACGACAAAGAAAAGCTTTAAGGTGAGAAATTGCTTAAGTGCTAGGGTTGATGATAAAAAAAAATGGGGGAAAGCTTCGTCCTTTTATAAATTTACCTCGAAATTTGAAAGGAAATGATTAACTGAACCAACAATTGAACTTTTGATGGTTGCACGGTTCCCGAAAATTCGAAAAGACCAGCGTACCCTTTGGCGGTTCGTTAATTTTCAAATTATTCATAAAAATGACACTGACTAATATACCGATGAAAAATTTACAAGTCCAGAAGGTCGAATACTAACCACCATTGTATTGGGATGCCTGATTCGTCCTGAATCATATCACTCATTACCCTCGAACATAGGCATTTTAGCCCCCTCGGGTGCCGTAATTGCTATAATTATACCCATTAATCGTACAACTTCCGTTTTATATGCTAACATGTTATTGGAGAGGTAATTGAGCTTTTATAGGTGTTATGGTTCTTAGTTTGAAGTTTGAGCACGTTTCGATAAAGTTCCATCACGATTCGCACGTTCAGGAGTATTTTGATAATTTCACACTTCGAAATTTTTGCCCGAAGCATTCACGGAAGTTGTAGCTCTCGGGTCAAGCTTCTCGTGGCTGCGAACAATGCTCGAATCGGAGACCGAACAAAGAAAACACAGACCTTTAATCGGAAAATAAATATAAGACTATATTTCATTATTATTTTATTAATATATTAACAATTCTATTAATGACCTCCATGTCCTTTTCTCTTTCATTTTGCAGCACACTCCAATTCAGCCATGGGTGATTTTTTCCAAGCTCCGGTTTGTGCTCGGGTTTTGATTTCGTTCAAAATTGGAACCTTTCGTTCGAAATTGGGGCATGGTCGCGGGTCCAACACATTGCAACGGGACTTTGGTCGCACTTTCGAGTTTGGCCTTATACCCATTTTGGCCATTTGTATGGCTTTGGCCATTTTTGGTAGGTTTTGGATTGAGCCATTTAAGAATTCATTTTGGGCATGGGTTTTGACAATTATCATCGTCCGATAGTGGTCCATACACACACGAGCTTGGATCATTCTTGTTTTGGGTTTTGTCCACATCGTACATAGAGGTTTTCACCTTGGCAGTTGGGTCTCGATTTGCAGTTGTAGTAGGTCTAACATGCAAATTGGGTTGGCTGGTGCGATTTCGCAGTTGGGGCTTGATGTTTAGCACCGATTGTAGTGGGTCCATGGCAACGCACATGTGGTTTCAGGTCTATGCCCAAATGGGTCTCTGATTTTACCCCATAAAGCAAGGGCTTTTGTTTGATGTTGGTAGCAGCGAAGTTGGGGCTAGTCGCGAGTTGTAGCAGGCGCGGTTAATCGGCCTCGCCCCACCGGTCGACCGGTGTTTCATATTTTGTCCTAAAGCCGAGATAATGCTACTTCCCCTTGCCACGCGATCGACCGGTGTCCTTCATTTGGCTAACTCATTTTTTGCTATTACTATTTCTTTTCCTTTTTTCTTTTTCTTTTTCTTTTTCTTTTTCTTTTTCTTTTTCTTTTTCTTTTTCTTTTTCTTTTTCTTATTCTGTCTTTACTTAATTAGGAGACTTAAGCTTTTTTCTTTTCAAATTTGTTTTTCTTTATTTCTTATTTCCAACTTACTATAAATAGAAACTTTAGTTATTTTTATAGGAGATCTTCATTTTACTTAGTTTTAGGTTAGGATATGAGAAGCTATTTTGGGGATTTTGTGGAGACACCCCATCTCCTCCATTTTCTTAGTGGTTTGACACCCATTAATGTAAGTGGATACTATTTATTATCTTCTCTCTTGCCATAGTTTTTCATGCTTTCCATTTATTTTCAAGTCTTGTTTAATTTATAGTGTTAATGTAATTAGTTGCTTTAATTAATTAGTTAGTTTAATTAATGCTTTTATTTATGTGTAGTCACTAGTTTAATCTAGGTTGTGTTGGATTGAACTCACCTAAGGGTTGATTGGTTGCTTTGCTTTGGTGATGGAGTTTTTATGGGTTTATTTCGATTGGGTTATCCTAGTTATTACGCCTAGGAGATTTAACAGGGTATATCACATATGCCCCATATTTACGACCTTGCGTGCGTAATTTTCGGGGTATTTGTTGACGCAAAAATCTTAGTAAGCATTTATGCGAATTTGGTGGTGTGACAATCCTTGATTTAATTAATTAACGAAACGAGAGGTAATCTGAATAACTCGTGAGCCCATATAACCATTTTATACTAATTAAATCGGGGTGAGGGTTATTCAACGCAACCTATAGGTTTTATTCGCTTTTTTAATCTTAGTTTAATATACACTCACCTAGATCAACCTTTTTCTTTATTTATCTTTTATTTTGATAGCAATTATCTTTTAAACTTTTATTTTAGAAGTATTCAACCAATTAATATTCTAGCAACTCATCTCTGTGGATTTTCGATACCCGGACTGGCCGCAATACTCCCTTAAAAGAGTGTAGTCATAGTTTAGATTTTCGTATCAAGGCGATGAGCAGAAAACAACGATCGTCGTTTTGACACGTGCTACTTTTAACCCTTAACCAAATGGCGTCGTTGTCGGGGATGAGTTTGTTTTAGAATTTATTTGATTTAGTATTTCGCAGTGTTTTCTTTCTGTTTTTGTTTTTTTGCTAACATCTTTGCAGGACTTCTACATTTGAACGCCAAGAACTACTTGAATTTTTCGGCAGCGCATATCTTTTAGGATTTCGCCACTTCGAGACATCTTTAGGGTAAGCATGTCATATTCCAATCCTTTCGGTAATCATTATGATAATTCTCAAAATTCCCGTAAACTTATGACTTTTGGTTAATACTTAGACTCCTAAAAATTTGCAAATTCAAAAATGACTTTGGGAGAGTATTACGAAAGTCAAGCTTTGAAGTGCGTGTATTTTGAGGATTATGATAACGATTTTGGGCCTCTAATTCCTTATAATAGGAATTTTGAAACAAATTACAATAGTTTTCAAAATTCTTATAATAATGAGTTTGAGTATAATTTCAATTATAGTTTTCAAACTTCTCATTTGCACGAATCCGCACCTGGACCTATGACATTCGATGAGGGCTTGCTCTTGCTTGAAAATGAGAAATGTGAAAATCGTTATCGGGAAGAAAATCGTTGTTGGAAGCAAAAGTTGGATTTCTTATTATAATCCGACGATGATTTTTCTTCCGAGACTTTTGAAGTCGAGGAATGTTTTGAACCAAATGAGGACTTTGTGCCTACTTTGGAACAAACCATTCTTCACTTGGCCCATGGCTTAATTGATAATGAAAGTGAGGATGAAACGGACGTAGTATCCATTTGCAATGAAATAATTTCGTCTTTAGATACCAAAGAAGAAAGTTTCATTGAAAATGATCATATCTCCTTTGAAATTCCAACTTTGAATGATGATAACTCATCTCTCGAGTTTGAATTTATTTCTTCCCCCTTTCATTCTCCGTTATCACACCATCACAAGTACCTAGTGAATCGGTGCCATATTTTAAAATGTTTAACCCATTCACTGACGAGGAGTACTTGCTCGAGTTGCTCTCCATGAAGGCATCTTTGCCTCCATATGCGCCACCTCCTATTCCACTTGCTAAATATATGGGAGATGATTCAATTTTTTTTGGCCCCTATGTGTATTTGTCACCGGTCTTATCCAAAACCCCATCCTCACGCCAAAAAGTTTAATTGGTGATGGTTCATTTCTTATGCCTTACACATGTCTTATGTTGTTCAAATGGAATTCCTATTTTCGGGGGGCATGTATGAGAGTGAGGGTACACTTGTTATCCTCCAAAGTCAAATTTTAGTTTGGGTGGACCCTATAAAATTTCAACTTCTAGTGTATAGTTTATTAGAAGTTAAAATTATAGGTTGTACATAGTTAGTTTTATTTTCCTTATATTTCTTTTTCTTACTTATTGTCTAGTATAATTAGTTAAAGTTTTATTCCTTTTTTTTGTTATGCTTGTTACTAACATGTTTTGTAGAATCATTGGACTTGTACTTTCACGATATCGCTCCATTGTGGGTAACATCACTTTTTCCTCCCTTTAACTTGGTTTTTAATTCACATTGAGGACAATATTAGGTTTTAAGTAAAGGGTGCGGGATATTCTATCCATTCATTGGTAGTTTCTTTGATTTGATTACATATTATTTCCAAGCATGCTTTTCTTGTAAAATTAAAATTTTCAAAAAGATTTTCTTTCTTTTTTCTCCTTTATTGGACATTTTTCCTTTGTTTCCACTGATAAATTTTAATGATTGCCCGATCCAATAGACAATTCAATGATGCATGTTCTCGATTTAGAAGTTGTTAGACTTTAGTTCTAAATTATTGATATTACGAATAACTTCATGAATTAAACCTTAATCCCATGAGTACATGCACTTTTCTTGCTTTATTGATTTGGTTTAAGATTTTTATAACTCGATAATCTTTTGTTACATTGTTTATACTTACACCGAGTAAGCTTTGTACCTTTCCTCATTTGTAAGTATATACATTATTATTTGCTCTTTGAAAACGTTGAATTCGTTGGTAATCTCACTATTGTTTCATTTGGTCATTCATTAATTGAGTTCATTATTGAAATGCGTTACTTGAGCATGATTTTCAAAGTTTGTTTTGACTCGATAATTGCATAAACTTTAGGAAATGATCATAGGCAATCTTTGTTATATCACCCATATTAGCCTTGACCTCACCTTACATGTTTTCCCTAGTCAACCCCTTTGAGCCTAAATATAGCATTTCATTTCATAACCCCAAATCCTATAACCAACTCCACATTAGAGTTTTAAACCATACTTATTACCTTGCATACCTTTGTTTGGAATGTTACTTGGGATTGAATGATGTTAGTGTCTTATGGTTGCAATTTAGGCATGTGGGAGTGAAAAAAGTAAAGAAAAGAAAGAAGTGAAAAAGAGATGAAAAATAGAAAGTAGAAAATAAATGAAAAGAAAAGAAAACATGAGAAAAATAAGAAAAGAGAAATTTTGTATATGTTGTGTATATAGTTCAATAAGCTTTGTTTACTCTCCTCATTGTTATATTCAATGCCTTTTATGGATTGAATTTTTCAAATTTTGGTATTGCCCGCGTTTTCCCATTATCCCGAGTATTCTTCCCCGAACACTTTGAAACCGTAGATATTTCCTTCATTTCGGACCCCTAACCCCAAACCTACATTACATACCTATTAAAGTCCTATGTGATCCTAGAGTGAGTTCAATTTAAATGTTGAAATAGTTTGATAATCTGGGAAAATGCATTTCGCCTCTTTTAATGAGCGGTATCTTTTATTGAGATTACTATTTTTCATTTTATATTTAGCGTTCTTCATTTGTGACATGTGTGCGGCCTAGTTTCCATTTCCATTTACCCTTTATGACCGCATGTTCCATGTGTTACCTCCCTATTTCGAGTGAATTCATTTGATGAGTGTAATGCTCGTGAGGATTGATATATGCTTGCTTTTATGTTTATTATCCGGTTTATTTAAGTTTTTGTCAAATCGTACTTTGCATGTGCTATCGCCCCTCCCACATTTAAGGTTTTAATTCCACGGGGTTCATTCTATAATTTTAATATTAAGGACTTTTGTGTGAATTCATTTGTTTTTCTAATAACATGTTTAAAATCTTGTTCGTTGTTATTGAGTTTGTCACATGTTGATTGGGTATGATTTGAGGACACCATATGATATTTGTGGGTTTCATCCCTAAAAACCCTCATGAGACGATACTCATCCACTAGGGTGACCTAGGGGTTTAACGACTTATTGGATACGCTAAATGCAATCGTTCGTCCGCGAAAGTGGCCTTATCCCTTTTTTCGCTATTGTATATATATCCTGTTTTGTGATTTTTTTATAGTTCTTCTTGCGTTGAATTTCATTAGTAGGGACTAGCAATGTGTAAGTTATGGAGTTTGATTCGTCCCGAATCATAGCCCTCATTACCCTCGAACTTAGTCACTTTAGTCCCCGTCGGGTACCGTAATTGCTAGAATTATGCTCATTATTCAAACAACCTCCGTTTTATATTCAAACACATTATTTGAGGTACTATTGAGCTTTTATAGGTGTTATGGTGCTTAGTATGAAGTTTGAGCGCGTTCGATAAAGTTCCATAGTGATTCGCACGTTGAGGAGCATTTAGGTTATTTCACACTTCGAAATTTTTGCCTGAATTATTCACGTAAGTTGTAGCTCTCGGTTCAAGATTCTTGTGTCCGCGAACGGTGCTCGAATCGAAGTCCGTACAAAGAAAACACGGACCTTTAATCGGGAAAGAAATATAAGACTTTATTTAATTATTATTTTATTAATATATTACCAATTCTATTAATGACCTCCATGTCCTTTTCTCTTTCATTTTGCAGCACACTCCAATTCAGCCATGGGCAATTTTTGCGAAGCTCGAGTTTGTCCTCGGGTTTTTATTTCATTCGAAATTGGAACCTTTCGTCCTAAATTAGGGCATGGTCGCGGGTCCTACACATTACAACGGGTCTTTGGTCGCACTATCGCATTTTGGCTTATACCCATTTTGGCCATTTCTATGGCTTTGACCATTTTTGGTGCGTTTTGGATTGAGCCATTTGGGACTTCGTTTTGGGCATGGGTTTTGACAATTATCATGGTCCGAGAGTGGGCCACACACACACGAGCTTGGATCGTTCTTGTTTTGGGTTTTGTCCACATCATACATGGAGGTTTTCACCTTGGTAGCTGGGTCTCGGTTTGGAATCGCAGCAGGTCTAACATGCAAATTGGGTCGGCTTGTGCAATTTCGCAACTGGGGTTTGATGTTTAGCACCGATTGTAGCGGGTCCATGGCAACGCACATGTGGGTTCGGGTCTATGCCCAAATGGGTCTCCAATTTTGCCCCATGGAGCAAGGGCTTTGGTTTGATGTTTGTAGTAGAGAAGTTGGGGTTGGTCGTGAGTTGTAGCAGGCGCGGTTGACCGGTCTCGCCCCACCGATCGACCGGTGTTTCATATTTTGGCTTAAAGCCGAGACTAGGGGTGGAAGCGGTACGGGTTTTTTTTGTACCGTACCGTTTTGATAAAAAAAATGGTTTTGGTTTCATATATTAAAATACCAAAACCAAGTCTTTCTAAAACCGAAATTATTGCAAAAAAGGTTTTAAACATCAAACACTAGTTTACCAAAATTACCATACCGAATTTACCGAAACCAGACAAAACGTACCGAAATTACCGTACTGTATCGAAATTACCGAAACCAGAAAAAACCGTACTGAAATTATCGTACCGTACCGAATTTACCAAAATTATTGTGCCGAATTTATCGAAACCAGAAAAAAGTTGGTTTTGATTAGGGATGGCAATTTTCTCTGAAAATTCGGGTCCCCGCGGATACCCGAAAAAAATCCCCAAAAAATCCTCAGATATTTGGGGATCAGGGCAGGGTGGGGAGTAAAAAAAATCCCCGAAAAATTTTGGGTCAGTTTCGGGTATACCCTCAAGTCTCCACGGGGATACTCGAATTATTAATATATAATAAAATATATATATTTATATTATAATAAATATATAAGTATAAAATATATATGTTTATATTCAAATAACCCTAAGCGCCGCTCCCTCCCTCATGCATCCCCCTCATCTCTCCCTCATCTTCTAACCTTGTAGCGTCGCTCATTTCATCTTCTCACTACGACTCAGGTTAGAAAACCCGCCCATTTCACCTTGTAGCGCCGCTCGTCTCATCTCATCTCATCTCCACGACTCAGACAGTCTGAGCCACTCACGACTGTACCATTTGATTTTGTAGCGCCGTTCAGTTTCGCCCCTACTGATTACACCGTTCAGTTTCGTTGGTATGTTCACGACTCAGATTGTTATCTTTGATTTTGGCATTTTGATGTTTAGTTAACTGAACGCCACTTTTGAATTTTGATGTTTGGTTAACTGCTATCTTTGTTAAATGTTTTATGTTGAGACCCAATTGTTTTATATTAACAATTGTTGATTTGAGGACCTGCCTCTTGACAAATGAATTGTTTCAATTTGGTTTTCGATTCTACTATTACCATTGTTTGAGATAACCATTGTTGTTGTTACCACTGTTTGATATCTCTCCACTATATTTTTTTTATCAGACTATTATTAGACTGCCTATTTTTTTTAGATTTAACAGTATACTTAATTATAAATTTTTTGAAAAACAAAAACAAAATGCGTTCCCCGCGGGGAAACCGATACCCATTTTAAAAGGGGGACGGGGATCCCCGAACCCACTATAACGGGGAACGGGGCGGGAACGGGGAATGATATTTCTAACAGGGGTGGGGATGGGATGCTTTACCCGACCCCAAATCGACCCGTTGCCATCACTAGTTTTGGTTTTGGTTTTAATATTTAAAAAAGTTGGTTGGTTTTGTTTTTGGTTTTTTGGGGCTTTTAGTGCTGTTTACCGAAGCCGAAAAAAATCGAAACTAGAAATTACCGAAATTACCGAAAAAAACGAAATACCATCCGGTTTGGTTTTGGTATTGATTTTGGTGTACCGGGTGGTAAACTGGTACGGTTTGGTTTTACCATCTAGAGTTTGGTTTTGGTATTGGTATCTACTATTTACCGACCAAACCGTACCGCTTACACCCCTAGCCTAGACAGTGCTGCTTCCCCTTGCCACGTGGTTGATCGACTTTATCGCGATCAACCGGTTGACTCATTTTTTGTTGTTACAATTTCTTTTCCTTGTTTCTTTTTCTTTTTCTTTCTTTACTTAATTAGGAGACTTAAGCTTTTTTCTTTTCTTATTTCTTTTTCTTTATTTTTTATTTCCAACTTACTATAAATAGCAACTTTAGTTATTTTTGTAGGAGATCTTCATTTTACTTAGTTTTTAGGTTAGGGTTTGAGAAGCTATTTTGGGGATTTTGTGGAGACACCCCATCTCCTCCACTTTCTTGGTGGTTTGATACCCATTAATGTAAGTGGATACTATTTATGGTATTCTCTCTTTCTTTTGTGCTTTGTGCCCTATTTTTTTATACTTTCCACTTATTTTCAAGTCTAGTTTAATTTGTAGTGTTAATTTAATTAGTTTCTTTAATTAATTAGTTAGTTTAATTAATGATTTTATTTATGTGTAGTTGCTAGTTTAATTTAGGTTGTGCTGGATTGAACTCAACTAAGGGTTGATTGGTTGCTTTGCTTTGGTGATGTAGTTTTTACGGGTTATTTAGATTGGGTTATCCTAGTTATTACGCCGAGGAGATTTAACGGGGTATATCACGTATGCCCCGTATTTACGACCTTGCATGCGTAATTTCTGGGGTATTTGTTGACCCCAAAATCTTAGTAGGCTTTTATGCGAATTTAGAAGTGTGACAACCCTTGATTTAATTAATTGACGAAAGGAGACACAATCTTAATAACTCGTGAGCCCATGTAACCATTTTATATTAATTAAGTCGGGGTAAGGAATATTCAACGCAACCTATAGTTTTTGTTCACTTTGTTAATCTTAGTTTAATATACACACGCCTAGATTAACCTTTTTCTTTATCTATCTTTTATTTTGTTTGCAACTATCTTTTACACTTTTATTTTAGGAGTATTAAACCAATTGATATTTTAGCAACTCGTCTCTGTGGATTTTCGATACCGGGACTGGCCACTATACTCCCTTAAAAGAGTATAGTCATAGTTTTGGTTTTTGTATTAAGGCGGTGAGCAGAAAACAACGATCGGCGTTTTGACACGCGCTACTTTTCACCTTTAACCATATGGAGCCATTGTGAGGGATGCGTTTGTTTTAAAATTTATTTAATTTAGTATTTCATAGTATTTTCTTTTTATTCGTATTTTTTTGCTAACATTTTTGCAGGACTTCTACATTTGAGCGCCAAGAACTGCTTGAATTTTTGGGCATCGCATATCTTTGTGAATTTCACCACTTCGAGCCATCTTTGGGGTAAGCATGTCTTATTCCATTCCTTAAGTTAAACATTATGATAATTCTCAAAATCCTCGTAAACCTATGACTAGGGGTGTCAGCGGTACGGTTTGGTCGGTAAATAGTAGATACCAATACCAAAACCAAACTCTGGATGGTAAAACCAAACTGTACCAGTTTACCACCCGGTACACCAAAATCCATACCAAAACCAAACCGGTCGGTATTTCGGTTTTTTCGGTAATTTCAGTTTTTTCTGGTTTCGGTAAATTTTGGTTTTTTTTGGTTTCGGTAAACAACACTAACAGCCCCAAAAACCCAAAAACAAAACCAACCAACTTTTTTCTGGTTTCGGTAAATTCGGTACAATAATTTTGGTAAATTCGGTACGGTACGATAATTTCGATACGATTTTTTCTAGTTTCTGTAAATTCGATACGGTACGGTAATTTTGGTACGGTTTTTTTGGTTTCGATAAATTTGGTACGGTAATTTCGGTAAATTGGCTTTTTAAATATTAAAACCAAAACCAACCGACTTTTTTACGGTAATTTCGATTTTGGTAAGACCGATTTCTGGTATTTTAATATATGAAACCAAAACCATTTTTTTTTGGACCAAAACGATACAGTACGAAAAAAACCCGTACCGCTTCCACCCCTACCTATGACTATTGGTCAATACTTAAAGTTCCAAAAATTGCAAATTCAAAAATGACTTTGGGCGAGTAATACAAAAGTCCATCTTTAGAGTGCGTGTATTTTGAGGATGATGATAACGATTTTGGGCCTCTAGTTCCTTATAATAGGAATTTTGAAACAAATTGCAATAGTTTTCCAAATTCTAATAATAATGAGTTTGAGTATAGTTTAGATTATAGTTTTCAAACTTCTCATTTACAAGAATCCCTGCCTCAAAGAATGACATTCGGTGAGGGCTTGCTCATGCTAGAAAATGAGATATATGAAAAATCGTTATCGGGAAGAAAATCATTGTTAGGAGCAAGATTTAGTGATAATATGCAAATATTGCGTATTTCATCCCTCGAAACGACGTATTTTAGCCCCTTCGGGTATCTTACTCCCTATATTTATGTTGGTTAACCAGACAACCTCAGATTTCTATGATAACATATTTTCCAGGGGTTAATTGAGCTTTTATAGGTATTTGGATGCTAAGTGTGAAGTTCGGACGCTTTCCGCTCGATTTTCGTACGCAATCGCACGTTCAAGGGCATTTTAGTCTTCTCAAAGATTGGGAAATTGTCCCAACATCTCATGAAAGTTTTAGTCCTCCTCACAATCTTCGTGTGGACGCAAACGATGCGCGATTCCGATTCAGAACGAAGAAGTTATGGCGATTTGAACGGAGGAGAAAACCAAGCACATCAAAGCAGGGGGAAGATTATGCAGCCCTGCTTGATCGATCGATCGATCGATCCTTCAAAATTTTGCCATCATGGGGAGACAATGGTCTTGGATATTTACGATCGATCGATTGATCACAAGAGATCGATCGACCGATTCCCTGTTTTCTGCAGATATTTTGGCTTTTATTTTCTTTTCTCTTTCCTTTTCTAATTTAATTCCTTTTACTATATAAAGGATTTTTGTTGTAAAAACAGATATAATTCGTTTTAGATAGTTTAGGTTAGGTTTTTGGAGGTTTGAGAGCTCATTTCTTCATTTCTTCTTGGATTGACACCCATTTGGGCTTGTAATTTGTGCTATCATCTTCCATCTCCATTAATATAGTGTGTATTTCCTTTATTCTTGATTTCTAGTTAATTTACATGCTTTCTAATTTAGGTTTATATGCTTTCTTTCCTTGCTTTCTAGTGAAGATTTACCTCGTTTATTTATCGCGTTTTTAATATGCTTTCTAGCTAATTTAGTCTAGGTTGTGTTTGAATGGAACTCACTCGGGTTAACGCATTGCTTTGCTTTGGTGATGGTGTTTTCGAGTCTATTTCGGGTGCTAACTAAGCATAAATTCTTCTGAATTCAGACCCTTAATTTAGTAATTTTAATTTCTTGAACAAAGTAATTAACTTGACTTTATCCCATATCATTGCTACTGGATATTTCTAACGAGTACCCCGAGTTTTGTGTATATCTTACTAATTGTATAGGTATTTAGTACAAGAAAAGAAATAAAGAAACCTGAAGAAAGGAAGAAAACAAAGGAAGATAAGTCAAAGGGAAAAAGCGTAAATTTACACCCGGAGTTTGGATTTGAAGCATAATGAAAATTGAAGATCCTCATCTCATAAGTTTGTAGGAAGAAACATAAGTCAAATCGAAGCTCTGGATCAAAAGTTATGACAAGTCAAAGTTGGAAAGAAAAAGTCAAAATTGAAGAATACTGGACCGATCTGGGTTAGATCAGACCGATCTGAAATGTCACCATTCCAGTAGACCCCGGATCGATACAGAATCGATGGAAAAAGAACCGATCCGATGGGAGAAAAAAAAGAATTGATCCGCCTAATGGAAAATGAACCGAACCGATCCGATGGGATCCGGACCGGTCCGACTGTTCAAAATTCTGGCATTTATTGTAGAGGCTAAGAGTTTCAACTCCTGGAAATCCTTGTATAATTAATTTTTATTAGCTGTAAAAACGATACTTGGGTGTTATAAAAGGCCAAACACTAGAGGAAGAGAGAAAGTTCTTTTTTGTAGAAAATTTCATACTTTCTTAGGATTTAGAAACCCTAGTTGTAATTTGGAGGCAAATGAGTATTACAGATTCAAGTTCAAATTTCAGTCCAAGTTTTTATTACCAATTTCAATCTTCAATCCAAGTATTAATTTATATTCTCTTATTTGTTTCTTTATTTTACTTTTAATTTGATTCTCAATTGTTTTGCAATTCTCTTTTGAAGCTATGTTTCTTAGATCTATGATTCCATGCATAGTTATAATTTTATTTTCATCAAACAAAACCATTTCTAGCTAAATTTTCAAGGGTTGGGATGCATGAACCCATTCCTAGGTAAATTACCTATGTAGAAAATAGAATTTAAATTAAAAATTGACTGAATCGTGTAGGGAAATTATATGAACATAGTAGATCTTTTAATCTCTCTTGCCCTAGGTACTTGGGATGTTTAAGAATACTATGCAAATGTAATTGTTCTACACCGCTTTATATTTACCTTTGATTTCATATGATACGAGCCAGATTCCTCATATATGTAATGCTTAGGATCTATAAAAACTGAATTCAGTTAAGATTTTAATTTACAATTCTAGTATATTATACGGTAAATTACTAGGAATTGGGGGATTGTATATTAACCTATTTCCTCTCATACTCATATCTGTTCACTTTAAAATTCTTAGTTGTTTTTGTGCACGTAGTTCATTCTAATTTTTTATTTCATCACCATTTGGAAATTTCAAACCACCAATCATTATCTTTTCTTTTCTTTCTAGGAATTATTTGAAGGTTAAATAAGCTTTTCCTACGTTATTCAACGTTGTCAATTTCTGTTCCCTGTGGATACGAACCCGATTTATCAGATTATTACTAACGCGAAAGGCTTGCGCTTGAGCCTATAAAGCACGCACTTTAGACACATTTGTGGTCGCGTCAAGTTTTTTGCGCCGTTGTCGGGGATCACGTAAGTTGGTGACACTTAGGAAAGTGAAATTAATCATAATTTGATTCATTCAAAAAAAAAAAATCATCCCATCTCTCATCAGAATACATGAAAAATCTCTTTTCCAACCGAAGTTCACAAAAATCCCATTGCTGAAACTAATTTTGACAATTCTCATACCACCGGCTCTCCACACTTTTAGGTTCCACCTCCTTCACCTCAAAATTCAATCACAATTCGCACTCTGAGTCAAACACTGAGTGAGGGTTCTGAATCATTTAGGAGAAATATGTCTGTACACGGTAGTGTTGGTGCTGGAGATGAAGAGTTACCGTATCTTCCCATAAAAGATCTCTTATTTCCTGAGCGAATTATCACCCCTAGTTGCATTTTACTTCCGTATAATGTCGGTCAGTTCCACTTTCATAATGGGATGATTCAAATTCTTTCAACATTCCATGGTATGGATTCTGAAAAGTCATATCTCCATATTAGAGAATTCGAAGAAGCGTGTGAGACGTTTGGTGATCAAACCTGCCCACAAGATGTTATCCGATTAAAGCTCTTCCCTTTTTCTTTAAAGGATAAAGATAAGACCTGACTATGGTCACTACCCCCGAATTCTGTTTTATCCTGGAGAGATATACAGACTAAGTTTCTCTCCAAGTTCCTTCCAAAGCACAAAACCAACTCTGTCAAAGCTCAAATCCAAGCTTTTTTCCAAAATGACAATGAAGCTTTCGACAAGTGTTGGGAACATTTTCAGGAGTTAGTTAGTTCTTGCCCACATCATGGGTTTGAAAAACATCATCTCATTTAATTTTTTCATCAAGGGCTTACTATAGCATCTAAACAACTCGTGCACACAATGTGCTAAAGACCATTCTGGGAACTAGACTCGAGCGATGTTAAGGCTCATCTGAAATATGTAGCAGAGACTACGCAAGCATGGGATGTTTCTGACCCCAATAGTCAAAACAAAAATTAATTAGTGTCTAACTCGCATGCTGCGTCCGGTATTTATCACTAGGACAAGGACACTTTGTTAGATTGTTGATTTGACCAATTAGAAAAGAGTTTCAGAGACATACTTGAGGTTCGATCGAAAGAAGTTACCGAACCCATTCAAGCTAGAAAGGAGAAAGCGTGTGCCATTTGTGCTGCTGGCCATTCTACCAAAGGATCTCCTACAATACCTACCTACAAGGCAATGTACACTGAGCAAGTAGATGCTATAGGAGGGTTTCGAGGAAATTTTAATGTATCGCAGGGGAATGCATACAATCAATCTTAGAGGAATCATCCTGGTTTCAACTATGGACAGCAATAAAGTGTGACTAATCCTAATTCACATGTTACAATGCCTCCACCCCATCTTGAATTTCAGCAAATTCCTCCCATGAAAACCCCTATGCAAACACCATCTCCTGGTCCGTATGTTACTCCACCTAGACGATCTCTCGAGGATAATCTGAATCAACTCATCCAATCTCAAAAGGAGAGAAATGATAAGTATAATCGAATGTTCACGGAAATACATACTAGCATCTCTAGGTTGCAATCTACATTGAATACTCAAGAGAAGGGTAAATTCCCAGCTCAAGGCCAAAGACCTCCTCAAGGGCAAACCACGGTTAGCTCTACATCATCGGATTCTCCAGAGCAATGTCAAGTTGTCACGACTCTGTGAAGTGGTCGCGTAAATGATCTAGCGCTAACACCACTCAAAGAATCTAAAGCTAAAGAAGTTTCGGAGTCTGAGGAGACCCCATTGCATATGGATGATAAGGATGAAAACGGTGAGCCCGAAGTTGAAGTAAAATCGCCCACTGCTGCTCCATTTCCTCAACGCTTGGCACAAAAGGGAGCCTCGCGTACGGAAGTGTTAGATGTTCTGAAGAAAGTGAAGTTGAACTTTCCATTTCTGGATGCTATCCAGAAAATTCTCGCCTATGCCAAAGTCATCAAAGATCTTTTGACTATCAAACGACGGCTTAAGGTGAAGAAGAACATCTTTTTGGTACAAAATGTGAGCTCAGTTCTTCTTAATGATCTTCCACCAAAATTCAAGGATCCTGGTTCACCCACAATATCATGTGTTATTGGAGAGCGTAGAGTGGAAAAAAATTTGCTAGACTTAGGTGCGAGTGTGAATATCCTTCCATACTCTATTTATAAGCAGCTTGATATAGGTGACCTTAAACCTACACGAATCACTCTACAGTTAGCAGATCGAACAGTGAAAGTGCCTCGAGGTATTGTGGAGGACATGATCGTTCAAGTGGACACATTCTACTTCCTTGTAGACTTTGTCATTTGGGATACGGAGCCTTTTCCTCATTTTAGTAATCATGTTCCCATAATTTTGGGTCGTCCATTTTTAGTTACTGCTAATGCTTTGATCAACACACGGAATGTCCAAATGCAACTCACTTTTGGAAACATGACCCTCGAGACTAACATTTTCAATGTTGCTAACCAAATGGGTGATGAGGATAAAATTCATGCAGTTGAGATTATTGAAGAGGTGGTGGATGAGAACAATGAGAAGATCATAGGTAGGGATGCACTTCAAGTTTGTTTAGTGCAAAGTGTAGAGAGTGAGAGTTCTTATACAGAGTTTGAGCCTGAAGTGGAGGAATTGGGAGTTTTGTTACAAGAAGAAGCAACTTTTGTGAAGTTGAGAGATGCTAACTGGATTTCTAAATTTGAAGAATTACCCCCGCGAGAATCACGTATGATCCCCTCTGAAGATAAATTTCCTAGTCTTGAGTTAAAGAAACTACCCTCTCATGTAAAATATGCTTTTCTAGGAGATGATGAAACATTTCATGTTGTTGTCTCTTCTAGTTTAAAAAAACAGCAAGAGGGTAAGTTGTTGGAAGTTTTGCGAAAGCATAGAAGTTCTTTTGGTTGGACAATAGTAGATATGAAAGGTATAAGCCTTTGATTTGTACCCATAAAATCCACCTCGAGGAGGAGGTGAAGCCCTCGAGAGAAATACAAAGGTGACGGAACCCAACCATGAAAGATGTAGTTCGAACGGATATCATCAAATTGTTAGATGTTGGGATTATCTATCCCATTTTTGATAGTAAATGGGTGAGCCCAATTCAGATCGTTCCGAAGAAGTCGGGTATGACTGTGGTTGACAATACCAAGGGAGAATTAATACCTCAACGCACCACCACTGAGTGGCGCATTTGCATTGATTATCGAAAACTCAATGCTGGAACAAGAAAATACCACTTTCCCTTGCCTTTTATCGACCAAGTGATTGAACGAGTAGCGGGCCATCCTTATTATTATTTTCTAAATGGGTATTCTGGCTATAATCAGATTGAAGTGGATATACTCGATCAGGAAAAGATGACTTTTGCATGTCCGTTTGGCACGTTTGCTAACAAACGTATGCCGTTTGGATTATGTAATGCGCTCGCGACTTTTCAAAGGTGCATGTTGAGTCTCTTTAGTGACATGGTAGAAAAAGGTCTTGAGGTGTTTATGGACGATTTTAATGTTTTCGGCCCCTTGTTCGACCAATGTTTAGCTAATCTTGAAAAAGTTTTATTCCGGTGAGTGGAAAAAGACTTAGTCCTCAATTGGGAAAAATGCCACTTAATGGTCACTGGGGGCGTAGTTCTGGGCCACATAGTCTCATCTAGGGGTATTGAGGTTGATCGAGGAAAAATCGAAGTAATAGCTGAGCTACCCCCGCCAAAATCACTTAAAGATATGAGGTCCTTTCTAGGTCATGCTAGATTTTACAGGAGGTTTATCAAGGACTTTAGTGCCATCGCTAGACCCTTGTGTAAGCTTCTTATGAAGGACACTCCATTTGAACGGAACAACGCATGCCAATAAGCTTTTGATAAATTAAAAAGCGTGCTAATTTCTGCTCCTATCATGCAAGCTCCCGATTGGTCACTCCCATTCGAGCTTATGTGTGATGCAAGTGATTATGTGATTGGGGTTGTTTTAGGACAGAGGAAAGACAAGAAAGCTCATGTTATTTACTATGCTAGTAGGAAATTATCTGGCCCCCAGCTTAACTACTCCACTACGGAGAAAGAATTACTAGCAGTCGTTTTTGCTCTCGATAAATTTTGCTCTTACATTGTTGGGTCGCCCATCATTTGCTTCACTAAACACTTGGCACTCAAATATCTTCTAACCAAGAAAGATGACAAATCGCGCCTCATCGGGTGGATCCTACTCCTGCAAGAGTTTAATCTCTCAATTCAAGATAAGAAAGGAGTCAAAAACGTTGTTGCCGACCATTTATCGCGGCTCTCGTCCAACGTACCTATTGATCCAATTCCCATAGATGAGTATTTTTCGGATGAGAATCAATTTACTACTTCTTCTCTTCCCTGGTTTGTGGATATAGTAAATTACCTTGTCACAGGGTTGTTCCCTCCAAGTGGACTCTGTAAGAGAGAAAAAAGTTCATTATTTGGTCACGCATGTTCTTCTATGATGATCCATATATGTTTGAGTATTGTGCCGATCAAATCATCTGATAATGTGTACCTGATGAAGAAATTCAATGGGTAATTCAATTTTGTCATACGGAGGCTTTTGGAGGTCATTTCTCTAAAAATAAAACTACCGCAAAAATCCTGCAAAGCGGTCTCTTTTGGCCCATAATATTTCAGGATGTGAATAGTTATTATAAATCATGTGATAAATGCCAAAGAATGGGAGCTATTAATCGCCGTGACATGATGCCATTAACCCCTATACTTGTCATAGAGTTATTTGATTACTGGGGAATTGACTTCATGGGACCTTTTCCACCCTCTTTTGGCTTTCTTTACATCCTCGTCGTAGTAGACTACGTCTCAAAATGGGTAGAGTTAATAGCTACAAGGACGAATGATAATAAAGTGGTGATAAAATATATTCAAGAACATATACTTTCTCGCTTCGGAGCTCCTAAGGCTATCATCTGTGATAATGACAATCATTTCTGCAATACGCCAATGGAAAAGATAATGAGAAAGTATGGGGTCATCCATAAGGTTGGAACGACTTATCACCCCCAATCGAATGGCCAGGCAGAGCTAGCGAATCGAAAAATCAAGAATATCTTAGAGAAGACAGTCGAACGTAACAGGAAAGATTGGTCTCTCAGATTGAATAATGCGATATGGGCTTACCGAACTGCATACAAAAATCCCCTTGGGATGTCCCCAATTCGTTTTGTGTATGGCAAACCTTGTCATCTTCCTATTGAACTTGAACACAAGGCGTATTGGGCTATTAAAAGGGTGAACTTTAACATGGAAAAAGCCGATGAAGCACGCAAACTTCAGTTGAATGAGTTGGAAGAAATACACAACGATGCGTATGAAAGTGCTAAAATCTCAAAGGAAAAAATGAAGCTAGCTCACGATAAAAGCATCCGACTTAAGGAGTTTCATTTGGGACAGAAAGTACTTCTCTATAACTCGAGGTTACATTTGTTTCCCGGTAAATTGCGATCACGATGGTCAGGTCCATTCATTATGAAGGATTCCCCCATGGAACTGTTGAATTAGAGGATCAAAAAGGGGGAAACACATTTAAGGTTAACGGACAACGTCTCAAGCTGTATCTCAAAGCGATTGTTACGGAAGCCGACACAATCTGGTTGTCGAACCCCATTTATGGGGATTGACTGAGCAATATAGGAGAGGTTGTCGCACCCCCGATGTGTATGGGGCGAATGTTGTGTATAGCAGTGATAGGATTTTAGGATAGTTAGGAATTCATAGTTATGTGTCACTATCAGAGGCGGGAATCATGAACGTGTCATGAGAGCATTTAGGGTTTAGATGGTAGTTCTGAGAAGTTTTGAAATCCATGTGCTTTGGTAGGTGTGTTGGGATAGTAAAAACTGCGAGGAGAGTGACCACGAAACTGAACAGGGGAAGCAGGACATTTATACAAACCGGATCGGTTCGGCCCTGGAAAAAAAAAAGAACCGATCCGGTCACTAAAGATCGAAAAAAAATAAAAGGTCGGATCGGTCAAGTCTGAATCCGGATCGGTCTGGATATTTGCAGTCTGTGTTCCTTCCCGAGGTTAAGACCTCCTTTCCCCCCAATCCGTTCCTCTCCCTAAAATTTTCATACAACCCACCCTCCCATTCTTTCGCTCCCATATTTCCCACCAAATCCTTCCCCCCTATCACCCATCACACCTATAAATACCACCCTCTCCTCACCACTTTTCTTCATACCTCCATCTCCATTTTCTACTCTATCTTTTTGTCCAATCCTTCATTTCCAATGGCTGCTCCCCAGAAATATAATTATATCTAAGTGCTGACTGATGGGAATGGAGAATATCTTTTCCATCGTGAATGAATTTGGTGCTACCGTTTCTTCGGTCCTACGCAAAAAATCCACATTGAGCGTTAGGTGCTTTGGGATCAGCTTCCTAATTCTGTCACCATCTTGTTCATGTCCATAGGTTGGTGCCGATTCTTTAATGAACCGTAAGAAGTGGTGTGGGAGAGTGAAGTGCGCTTGTTCTATGGTTCACTTGTCTGTACAGTAGATTTCGAATCTCAAGCATTTGTCGACTCGACACCTCTTCCGTTCTCATTGGAAATTCTGGCCCAGAGACTCGAGTCCAAGGGTGTGATCACTCCAGCCCAATTTTCCTATCCCAGTCACAATCCAGCCATTTCCAAAGATGTTTGCATGTCTCGCATCGCTCCCGGTTCGGTTTGGAATACGGAGACTTTTCTTGTGGGTCATTTACCCGATAAGGCCCGAATCATTTTTCACATCGTTTGTGCCAACATTTTGCAAACTTCCAATGATTCATCTATGCGATCGCACATTCTATAATGATATCATTCACGCGACGGTGGAAAAGAAGGGCAAGACACCTCTTCCTTGTGGTCATCTCATCACATCCATTCTTAAGGACACTGGTATTGTTCCCCTGCAAGATCTTATTCGATTACCAAAGCCAATTGGAAAAGAATCCCACACTCGTAGTGACAAATAGATTGAGCTGATTCGAGCACGTCGGGGTGATAGGGATGCATCGGATGATGAGTCATCCGATGAGGAGGAGGGTGGTGGTGCAGAGGATGTTGACATGGGAGAAGGTGACGAGGCTGAATTTGATGAAGCTGCTGAAACTGATTATGTTCCAGAAGGTACGGAACTCACCGAGCGCGTTGTTTCTCTTGAGGCGCGTTTAGACAGTTTTATGTCTTCCTACCGTCCTGATACGCGTATGATGTTAAGCCTTCAGGATGATCTTTACCGCCTCCAGTTGGGTTCCGATGCCCCACTTCCTGTGTATTTTTACGATCCTTATGACCCCGATGCGCTCGATAGTTCCCACCACCTTCCAGCACCGTAGGCAGCCCCCGTTGGATTCTTTCACAGTCCCCCTCTAGTTTTACCTTATGTTCACTTTGTTATGTTTTGATCTTTTGTTTCCACATCTATGTTTTAATGAATAGTTTCTATTCAAGTTATTTGCTTGTTTTATTTATCTCACTCCTTATTTCATCTTATTTAGTTTTTCGCCCTTTGATTGTGGACAATGCAAAAGACTAAGTTAGAAGGATGATAAGTGCGTATTTATAAAATTCGCAATTTTCTAAAAATAAGAAAAAATAAAAAGCCAAAAATATTTTTGTTCAAAATGAATAAAAATTGGAATTTAAAAGCTTCAAAATATCACATTTATTCTATTTAAAGTCTCAAATTGTTAACAATCAAAATGCACTAAGCCAAAATTGACCGAAGATGAAAATTGAAAGACTTAACAAATAAGTGTTGAGATTGATTAAACCCGGTGAGATTTTGAGCCTTTCAATTTTTTTTGAGTTTTTAAATCAATCCGAGTTTATGATTAACTCAAACTTCTTTTCAGTGTTTTAATAAGTTGATAATCTCAATCCTTTGCTTTGATCGGTTATGGGAAATGTGTGAAATATTGTCTCGAAATTCGTGCTAAATATATCTCTAAATTTAATTAATCTCGAGATGCATATGGTAATGTGATTAGTAATTTGGACAATGAAGTAGGCCCTCGTTTGTTACCCAAAAATATTAGCCATAATAAAGTTGTGAAAAACTTATCCCTTTGCAACCCACTTTGAGCCTAATAAAATATTTCCATTTCCTTTGATAACCCGAAAAACCCAAATAGCCCGGAATTGTGAAAAATTGGAAATTCATCAAGTAAGTTCAAAGTGTGTAATAAAAAAAAGGGCAAGAAAAGAAAAATAACAAGAAAAAAAAGAAATAAAATGAACATATTAAAAAGAAAGAGAAAAATGAGCAAATGCCCGAAAGCACTAATGAACGTCATAAGGCCATTTTTCAATTCCAAACATTTCGTCCATTCTCATTTTTACCCTTTACACTTTTTAACCCGAAAAGTCCTAACCGAGTCCGAATGGCGAAATTAATTACTGCATGGAGAGCTAAGACATGAAAAGATAATAAAAGAGATTACATGGCGTGAAAAAGAGATGATGTTTCCCGTTTCCTAATAACTGTATTCCGATGATGAGATCTTTTCACCATATATTTCCTTCTTTTTAATTTTGTATGCGTGAATTTGTGTCCATTATATTTACTCTTTATATCATGCATACCGAGAGAAAACAACCACAATCCGAGTGATTCGTTTGTGAGTACATCCGTAAGAATTTGAATCAATTTTCGAAAAGTAACGTAATGCTCAATCGGTGAAAATTTGAGGTTTAATTTATGGCTTTGCACACACATACTATGGTTTGAGACATTTAAATGTGAATTTGTGGTGATTATTTTTCGAAGAGTTTAAATTGTACAATTTTTAAGTATTTTGATATTTAGTTGAGTCAATAAAGAATTTTGTGGGTGTATTCACTGCAAACTCTCACGAGACAAAACTCATCCTACTAGGGTAACCTAGGGGTTTAAAGGCTTGTTGCATATGATCAATGCAATCGCGTGCCTGCGAAAGTGGAATTTTATTTTAATAAAAGAATTATCAAGAGTGGAATTTTGGTTAGCTTCATTTACATTTCCCGGGACGTGCAAAGTTCTAAGTTAGGGGGATTTGACTAAGCATAAATTCTTCTGAATTTAGCCCCTTAATTTAGTAATTTTAATATCTCGAACAAAGTAATTAACTTGAATTTATCCCATATTATTGCTACTGGTTATTTCTAACGAGTACCCCGAGTTTCGTGTATTTCTTACTAATTTTAGAGGTATTTAGTACAAGAAAAGAAAGAAAGAAATCGAAAGAAATGAAGAGAATAAAGGAAGATAAGTCAAAGGGCAAACGCGTAACTTTACACCCGGAGTTCGGATTTGAAGCCTATATGAAAATTGAAGATCCTCATCTCATAAGTGCATAGGAAGAAACAGAAGTCAAATCGGAGCTCTAGATCAAAAGTTATGACAAGTCAAAGTTAGAAAGAAAAAGTCAAAATTGGAGAATACCGGACCGATCCGGGTTAGATCAGACTGATCCGAAATGTCACCTTCCTAGTAGACCCCAGATTGATACAGAACCTATGGAAAAAGAATCGATCTGATGGGATCCGGACTGGTCCGTTAGAGAAAAAAAGAATCGATTCGCCTAATGGAAAATCAAACCGATCCGATGGGATCCGGACCGGTCCGACTGTTCAAAATTCTGACATTTATTGTAGAGGCTGAAGAGTTTCAACTCTTGGAAATCCTTGTATAATTAATTTTTATTAGCTGTAAAAATGATACTTGGGTGTTATAAAAAGCCAAACCCTAGAGGAAGAGAGAGAGTTCTCTTTGGCAGACAATTTCATTCTTTCTTAGGATTTAGAAACCCTAGTTGTAATTTGGAGGCAAAGGAGTATTACAGATTCAAGTTCAAATTTCATTCCAAGTTTTGATTACCAATTTCAATATTCAATCCAATTATCAATTTCCATTCTCTTATCTGTTTCTTTATTTTACTTTCAATTCGATTCTTAATTGTTTTGCAATTCTCTTTTGAAGCTATGTTTCTTAGATCTATGATTCCATGCATAGTTATAATTTTGTTTTCATCAAACAAAACCATGTCTAGCTAAATTTTCAAGAGTTGGGATGCATGAACCCATTCCTAGGTAAATTACCTATGTAGAAAATAGAATTTAAATTAAAAATTGACTGAATCGTGTAGGGAAATTATACGAACATAGTAGATCTTTTAATCTCTCTTGCCCTAGGTACTTGGGATGTTTAAGAATACTATGCAAATGTAATTGTTCTACGCCGCTTTATATTTACCTTTGATTTCATATGATGCGGGCCAGTTCCCTCATACATGTAATGCTTAGGATCTATAAAGACTGGATTCAGTTAAGATTTTAATTTACAATTCTAGTATTCTATATGATAAATTACTAGGAATTGGGGGATTGTATCCTAACATATTTTCTCTCATACTCATATCTATTCTCTTTAAAATTCTTAGTTGTTTTTGTGCACGTAGTTCATTCTAATTTTTTATTTCATCACCATTTGGAAATTTCAAACCACCAATGACATCATCTTTTCTTTCTAGGAATCATTCGAAGGTTAAATAAGCTTTTCCTACATTATTCAACGTTGTCAATTTCTGTTCCCTGTGGATACAAACCCGATTTATCGAATTATTACTAACGGGACAGGCTTGCGCTTGAGCCTATAAAGCACGCACTTTAGACACATTTGTGGTCGCGTCAGGTGCGTTGTCCTAGTTATTGCGCCTAAGATATTTGATGGGGCATATCATGTATGTCCCGTGCTTACGACCTTGCGTACGCAATTTCTAGGATATTTATCGACTCCAAAATCTTATTAGGCTTTTATGCGGATTTAGGGGAGTGACAACCCTTGATTTAATTAACTCGTCGACCCATGTGACCATTTTATACAAATTAACTCGGGTAAGGGATATTCAATGCAACCTATAGTTTTTATCGCTTTGTTAATCTAGTTTCAATATATTCGCCTAGATCAATATTTCCCTTTTTTGCATCTTTTCCTTTTTGTTGTTATTTATCTTTTACACTTTTATTTAGGAATATTAAACCTTTTAAATTCTAGCAACTCGTCTCTGTGGATTTTCGATACCCGACTTACCGCTCTACTCATCCGTTGAGTGTAGTCATAATTTAGGTTTGTTTGTATAATCGCGGTAAACCGAAAACAACGACTGTGTCCTTACACGAACACACCTTTCGCGCGACGATCAAAATGGCGCCGTTACCGGGGACTTGTTTGTTTTGGACTTTATTTGATTTAGTATTTCATAGTTTTATTTCTATTTGTATTATTTGCTAATATTTTTGCAGGACTTCCACATTTGAGCACTTAAAAATGCTTGAATTTTTTCCGCGCGCACCTACTGTGTGGAATTTGCCACTTCGAGCCATTTTTGGGGGTAAGCATATCGTATTCTAATTCTTTCGGTAATCATTGTTATAATTCTCAAAATTCTCGCAAACCTATGACTTTTGGTGATTACTTAGAATCCCAAAGAATTTCAAATTCAAATATGACTTTGGACGAGTATAACAAAAGTCAAAACTTGTGGAATTCAAATATGACATTGTTGCTGAATGTGGCTTCACGTTTCCTCCCAATCCCTTGTGTTTGGAGTTTTGTCAATATTTTGACATTGTACCTGCAAGAGTGGCTCCTAACACATGGAGAGTTGTTAATGGAGTTTATAAGTTAAATCAAATTTATGGAACCCATCTAGGGATTTTATAAATTATGTTTTGTTACAAGTGGGTAACTAGTGATACCACTTGTTTTAAACTAGGGCTGTTAATAAAGCTTTGGTAGTTAATCTCCCTGATTATAATAGGGATTATTTTGATTATGGGGTCGTTGTGAAAAATTAGCAACATGCCCCTTTAGTTGGAGGTGCTAAATACCAAGGACTTAGATGTCCACTCTTTGGCAATGGAATAAGTTGTTTTATGTTTTATTAAATTTGCCCTTTTTATTTTGATAAAATGTCATACGAACTGTTGTTTTATAAATTGTTTTGCAATTGAGCAAAAAAGAAAGTGCCCCAAGGAGAGTGAAGTAAATTTGAAGGAGTTAAAGTTTATCCGGAATCTTCATAAGGTAGTTGTTGAAGAGCACGTTAGGTCTGCTTCCTATCTGCTCCAGTATAAAAACACCATTTCCACTTTTATTGTCAGACCTGTTGCATCTCCTGCTCTAGTTATTGATCTCGACAAAAAGGTTGCTGTTGATTCTGACACTCCTCTATATAAAATTATGAAGAAGAGGAAGTTTTCTGATCTCTGCAGTGGTGTTACTTTTGACTCCTAATCATCTGTTGAAGGAGCTAAGAATAAAATAAGGGATGTTATAAATCCCCCAGACCCCAAAAGTCCAGTCCCCAAAGATCTAGCCCCCAAAGATCCAGCTCCCAAAGACATGGTTCCTAAGGGTGTATCTCCCAACGGGGTTGAAGTTCCTCTGAAGAGACTTAGGAGAAGGCTTATAGAGAAATAAATCGATCAAGTGGCCGACCAACTGTCCTTGGTTGATTTGCCCTCATATGATGTTGTTCTTCTAACATCTATTACTCTTAGTTTGGATAGGAGGTTAATAAAGTTTGGTACTCTTCCAGACCATAGGGGGTGGATATCAAGCTCCCCAAAATAAAGGTCACTGAATTGGTTGCTCAGAACCTTGCATCAGTAAGTAATTTCCATTGTCTTGGTTTGGTTGTTATTTACATTCTTTATATTCTCACTTTAATCTTCATTTTTTGCAGTTTTTGGTACACTTCAATAACATGCTAGAGAAGGATGATGCAATCAACGTTTCTTATTCTTCGAATAAGGTGGAGGAAGCTCTGTCTGGTTTGAAGAAGTCTCAGCTTGAGTCTCAACAAGCCTTGGAGACTGAGAGGAGAACTTGGGCAGAGAAATTGAAGACAGCTAAAATGGCTCGTCAAACCTCTAATACAAATGCCTTTAAAGATGAGCATATGGCTAAGGAGACTGGGCTCCAGAAGGATGAAGCTGTGCGTAAGAAAGAGGGAGCTGAGCGCCAGAAAAAGGAAGCTGAGCGTAATGCAAAAGAAGCTCAGCATAGGGCAAAGGCTACTGAAGAGATTTTGTCCTCTATCAGAGCTAAAAGAAGCGCTGCTGTGAAGACCTCCTTCAGTGCTGGTTGGGATAAGGGTGGGAACAAAGCCATTTCTACTGCTTCTACTCAGATTGAGTATGTGAAGCAAAAATGTTTCAGAGATGGTTGGGTTACTGCCCTTCAAGAGTTGAACACAAATGGAAACTTTGAACTTTTTCAGAGGTATATTCATGGGCCTCCTCCAGTAATTGAGGAAGAGGTTAAAGATGAAGCATCTTCTGATGAGTCTTCAGTTGTGGTTGAGTCTGCTGCCAAACAACCTGAAGTCCATGAGTCTTCTATTCCTCCAGCTGAGCAAACTGAGCAACTCCAGCCTGTAGCCCCTTCATCTGAGAAGAGCAAGAAGGTTGAAAGTGATAGGGAGAAGGTGTAATGTTGTTCAGCATTTTTTCTTTTTCTTTTGTTATTTCTTTTTCCTTTATTTTGATTATACTTGAACTCTCTATTATCAATAAAATAACCTTTTGTTATTCCTTTCTATCTTCTGTTGATTATATTTGTTCTCCATTCTTGTTGTTGACTGGTGATTATTTCTTTTTGCCAGTTTATTGCGAAGATGGAGCAATTTTCTTCCCATGATACCGAGCTACTGAGGAAATGCAATGCAATACTTTTTTCAGAGTTGGCCACATGGACTTGTCCTACGAAGAAGTTACTTTGTTGCTCGGTGATGATGCTTTAGAGCAAGTCATAGAATCCTACAAATATTTGAAGTACTTAGTTGATCGGGCGGTAGCAAATAATTTTTCCTATTATGAAATGATAGAAGAACTTCAAGAACAGTATAAGGAATCCACTACACTGCTGCATCAGAGTTATGAGCAGAAGTATCAAAGGTTGAGTGTAGGTCGAGGCTTTGATAAGTTAGTCTCCATTTATAATAAGAAGGAAACTTTACTTAAGCTTAAAATTAAAGAAACTAGGATCATTGCCAACCTCCTGGAAGAAGATAATAGTAATTTCAATAATGAATTGAATCTTCTGAAGTCTTCCTCTAGAGCTATTGTTACTTTTTAGAAGCTGAGAACGCCACATTGAGAGATGAATTTAAGGACTTGAAAAACATCAAGTCCGCTTATTCTTCTTGAGATAGAAATAGGGTTGGCCGAGGAACTACAGAGGAACTTAGAACCCAATAGGACCTTGCCAGCCAAGCTGCACAGTTAAAAGCAAAGGACCGAGCTATTGCCGAGACGTCTCAAAAGCTGTAGACTTTATTTGAGTAGTTATCGACTCAATCTTCTCAATTGGAGGGTAAGGATGGGGTACTGAAGAAACTGCCATCGCAAGTTGATAGATTAACTTTCCAATTCCATAAGCAGCCCAGAGAATTTTGGATGGGTGGTTATAATGAAGCTTTGGGACATTATGATAATAGACTCCAACAGGCTTAAAATGAGTCCTACAAATGGGGTTGGATTAACACTTGAATTGTGCTAAAGGTGGATAGGAATAATTCTATATGGTATTGGTATGATCCAGGCTTGCTATAGCTTGACAATCCTCCATTTAAGTTGGATGTTAATTGGGTACCTGTTCACCGTATTCCCCAATGTTTAATTTCCAAGTACTTGGGGGATTATGAACTACATACCAAGATTGAGATCGTTCATCCTCCTCATTTGGTTGACCATCCTAGTAGTAGAAATACCAGGATGCTTCGAGATCTTAACTTCATCAACTCTCCTTTTACTTTGGATGATCCTCCAGCTGGCTTGGATCCTGTTTCTAAAGCTGAAGGTAAGCGTCCTGTAGAATAATTTTTTGTATTTTATTTTTCCATTTTTGAGCAATAATATGTAATCATTAAATTTAATGAAAAATTTATTTTATGAATGGATCAACTTTTAGTTAATCTTTGAATGTCTGTGAATGTTTTTCTAGTATTTGACTATAAATGGATCAATTGTTTTAGTTAATCTCTATTTTTCTCCGGCTCTATTGATACTTTTAGGATTATCCTAAGTTTTATAACAATTACCGATGCTTCACCATGGTTCTACTAATATACTTGAATTTTATGGTAATTGCACTAGTTACCCTGGTTCCCAGACGTGAGTGGAACATTTGTCCATCTTTTATCCCAGTTTAGACGAACACTTATCATCCAGATCTTCATTAACCAAGCATTTGGGACTTACGATTTTGCCTTGCATGGTTTTATAAGTTTGATACCGACCAACTTTGTTGGTGGTTTTATTGATGCTGACCAACTTTTTTGGTGGCCTTCATTGATGTCGACCAACTTTATTGATGGTTTTTGTTGATGCTGACCAACTTTGTTGGTGGCTTTATAATGTTATCGACCAACTTTGTTGGTGGCCTTGGTGGATACAGGCCAACTTTATTGGTGGTATTTGTTGATGTAGACTAACTTTGTTGGTGTCTTCATAATTAGAACCACTATCATAATGTTACAAGTGCATAGCACTACTACTTCGAAAAAGAAAACAACAAAATAATAATTTTCCAGAAAGTCATGTTCTCATTAATATTGAAGTGAACTGAGTACAACACAATTACGTTTATGGATAGTACTTCTTCAAGTGCTCGGTATTCCATGGGTTCTTAAACTCTTCCCCTTCCAAAGTC
This sequence comes from Sambucus nigra, assembly GCA_949130495.1. Lineage (NCBI taxonomy): Eukaryota > Viridiplantae > Streptophyta > Magnoliopsida > Dipsacales > Adoxaceae > Sambucus > Sambucus nigra. The sequence goes on from OX422216.1 coordinate 185,408,552, forward strand.
TCAACCATATATGTGCCTGGATGGATAACTGCAGTAACATGATAAGGCATATGCCAATTGGCTTCCAACTTATTATTCTTCGAAATAACCTTCTTCAAAACATAATCCCCCTCCTTTAAGTTGCTTGGCATGACCCTCTTATTGTAGAAACGTACAGTCCTTGATTCATACACAAGGTCATACTCCCCCAACTCCACAGCCAGTACATCAATATTCCAGATTTCTTCGGCTTGTGCAAAGTCTGCCTTAATGGCATATCAATGTAGATCACTCTTTTGTGGGCTTGAAAGTATGGCTTCATTCATCTACTAGCTTCAATTAAAGCCAGTGCCAATTTCTCCAGTCTGGGATATCTTACTTCTGCTCCTCAGAAAGCTTTGCTGGTGTAATAAAATGACTGTTAAACTCCATTTCACTACAGGAATATTGATTTTTTTCGGCATAAATTAAATGCCGAGAAAAGCACTAAAAATGCCAGTAACACTTTTGGCGGCATTTTCACAAGTGCGGTAATAGCCAATGTGGTAAAAGAACAACGGCATTTTAAACAATGCCGCGAAAAGTTAGCGGCACTTTTGGCGGCATTTCCACAAATGTGGTGGCCAATGTGGTAAAAGAACAACGGTATTTTAAAAAATGCCGCAAAAAGTTAGCAGCATTTTTAGGCATTTATATTAATGCTGGTAATATCTTTTTAGCGGCATTAAAAAAATATTGATAATAACCTTTTGCAACACGTATTAAATGTTCAACACACTTTTGGCGGCACTAAAAAAATGCCGAGAATGATAATAGTGGCACTAAACAAAATTTTGATATTATTTTGCAATATATGAGTGGGAACAAGTGTTAAAAAAAATCATTTATTACAAGTGTTAAAAAAAATCATTTTTGTACCATTACTTCAGCGGAATCCTTATCGATGGCTGAGCCATCGCTCCTCTCGTGTGTTTTGATGTACACATCAACCAACGAAATCTTTTTTCCTTGATCAGCCTCCATCTGCATAAACCCAATGACTCGTAAGTCGTTACATAAATAAGTTTGATAACATAAAATAATATTCACAATCAAAATCTTTTATAAAACACCTTATGAGCAACATTCGCATGACTCTTTCTTCCGGAAGTATGTGGTGTTCTTTGCTTCTTACGAGTTCGACGATTTCTTCGACTCGTTCTCTATTATAAAAATATATTTAAAATATATGTTTAACTTGAATTTATAAAACTTTACTGCTAGTATTACATTCATACCCGTGCCTCACGAGTTCCCCAATACTTAACAAGTTGCGACCACTGCTCTAGCTTTACTCTGGGTGGACAATATTTCAATCTCTCTTCGTCGGTATCAAAGGCACGATAATGTTTCTTCACCTCTGCTTTCCAATTATTCCATATCTTTCCAACCTTCTTGATGCACATTTTTTTGAATTCTTCAGGGGCATCAGTGTTCTCCTATATAATTACAATGTATTGAAAAACAAGTCATCTACTACACATATGATTTTAGCTTACATAATTATCTCTGTAAAGAATTCAAATTTTCAATTCATTTGCCACAAATCATGGTATCATTTGATTTTACCTTCACCTCTCGCCAAACATGTTCCTTGTATGGGTATAAGTCCTTGCATCGCCAATCTTTGAAAGCCAGTGGTAACCTGTTCAGCATTGATATAATATTAAATTAGTAACATACAGTATTGCAAAGAGTATTCTAATAAGAGTTGTGTTATACGAAAATTTACAAAAGAAAGTTTACATGTTTCCATCACGGACTAAAATGCCTAAATGAGTAGATAGTCTACCTGCGGTATCTCCAACTGGCTGATAGAAATCGTTGAAGTGAAGCTCTAAGCGTTTTCTCGTACCCCATAATTCACCCAACTTCGCAATACCTCTACGTTTAGTGGCATATTGTGCTAAAGCTGAACCGTAAATATTGAAAAAATAGGTTAATTTCAATCTACACAATTAATTAAGCACATATAAATCAAATAACTTTGAGTACCTTCTTCATGTGAATGGTCGTCTTGGTTATGTAAAGGCTCACTCTCCGTCGAGCTACTATCGCTTTCACTGTCACTTGAGTTTGATCGTTCAGTCGAGCTAGAATCTGAAAGGGAATGAGAACTGGGCTGAGATTGCGGCTGAAATGGTGGTTGGAGATTGGATTGCGAGTGCAAGAGAGACTGTGAACGTGAATGTGCCCGTGAGAGGGATTTACTCTGCCGCTGCGATGTCATTGCAACCTGCAATAATGAAATCGAAGATCAAAGATACTCGTGGTGTGGCCAACTAACCATATTTTACTTTAAACCACTCATATTCCCAAAACGATGTTGAGAAGGTATATCTTCATTGTTATTAAGTTTCTATACAATGCAGTCACCATTAACCTGGAAAAAGAAAATCTTTCAGAAGCTTTTTGACTCTAGAAGTGAATATTGTGCAGCAGAATTCGAAGTCTGTTTTGAAGAAACTAAACAGATGCATCACTTGCAACATTCTGGACAAACACTATAGAATTTATTACCATTATATCAATATGTTTACTAATTGTAAATATGGGGCTGTATAAATTTTAAAATCATCTAAATGAATGAGTTAAGATTGATTCACAATTGCAATGTGTATTTACCTGAATGATCACATCCTATCAGAGCTTCAGTAGGAATTTCAGACAAAAAGAAACTTATAAGACACAAATCTAAAAAATTCCGGGGTAGTCAGCATATATAAGATAAATTTCTGATTTTATTGTGAGATGGTCCATCTTCAGTTTCCAGCTAACGCAAAGCTTTTTACCTTGATATGGTACAGATAGTAGTCCTTACAGTTTATGCATTCTTATACGGAAGACTCTACCTTTCATTGAATGGATTGGAGAAGGCAATAGTGAAATTCGCAAGGTCAAAGGGAGATGATGCTCTCAAGGCTGCAATGGCGTCACAGTCGATTGTTCAACTTGGTCTTTTGATGGCCTTACCTATGATTATGGAGATTGGATTGGAGAGAGGGTTTAGAACAGCATTAGGTGACCTTATAATCATGCAACTTCAACTCGCATCTGTTTTCTTTACATTTTCACTAGGGACAAAGCTCCATTATTACGGTCGAACGATCTTGCACGGAGGATCCAAATACCGAGCCATCGGGAGGGGTTTCATTGTGAGACACGAGAAATTTGCAGAAAACTATAGAATGTACTCAAAAAGTCATTTCACCAAGGGGCTAGAATTGATGGTTTTGCTGCTAGCATATCAAGTATATGGCTCGGCGACTATGGATTCTAGTTCATACATATTTTTAACATTCTCGATCTGGTTTCTGGTAGGTTCATGGTTGTTTGCTCCATTCCTTTTTAACCCTTCGAGTTTTGAGTGGTAGAAGACGGTGGATGATTGGGACGATTGGTCAAAGTGGATAAGTAACCACGGGCCTGTTTGACAAGGCATATTTGTCATGGAAAATAAACTATCTTGTGGGATATTACATATTTTCCATCTTTTTAGTGTGCTTTGATACCGAAAATTTTCCATGGCAAAGCATGGTAAGATTTAACATGCTACCTAGCCTTCTCCATGTTTTTAGGGCAAAATTTTCTTCGGTTCACCCCAAAGAAAATCAAAATTTCCGTGGCAAATTAACTTTTTGCTTTATTTTCAATCGAGATAGACTATATCTATAAACAGTAATTTTAGTCCGACTCTCATTTGGGACTCAATGGGTGCGACTCGCTTACGTGTCACATCCATATTGGCTCGTGTTTGGACCCCATGGGTTATGCAGGGACACGAGCCAATGCGGGTCTGACGTCGACGAGTCAGCGAGTTGCACTCATTGAGTCCCAAATGAGATTCCGCGTAGAACTACTTATCTATAAATCAAATTTGTCATAGTAAATAATAACAATCAAACAGAAAAAAGTTGAAAAATATATAATTTTTCACCCGGCAAATAAATGTGGGTGAACTTGTGAGAGTTTCTAAATGGGGTCATTTGGATTGTACAATTTTCGGGCCGAGCTTTATTTGAGTTTGAGCCGAGCCGAGCCGAGACTGAGCCAAAAGTTCAAGCCCGAATGAATTTCTGGCCGAGCTTGAGCCGAGATTTGTCAAGCCCGAATTGGGCCCGAAGCCCGAACTTTGTATATATAAATAAATAAATTATTTTATAAAATATAACATATTTATGTTAAGTAATTTTATATGTATGAAATTTAATTAGTCTTTGTAGGTTTTCATTCTTACTTCCCTTGTTTTAGTTTAATATATTTCATAATTATATACTTTATTTTATGAAATAAAATAAGTGTAAATATGTGTAACCTCAAGTCCGGCCAACCCAACCCGATTTACACCCCTATGCATAAATATGTGTCTTTGTGTGTGTTATTTTAGTACAAATACATTGTGTGTGCTTCATATTAGTATTCAAGATGACGGTCACATTAATATTATTTTTTGATACACTTTCGCACAACACCTAGTCCCGGGGTTAAATAATGGTTTGTTTTATCTTCGAGCATAGACAATTGGGTGCCTTTAACCATAATTGTTGATGTCCACTCCCCCATAGTAGGAATAAGCCCGGGACAATACCTATGAGCGGGAGATGAATTTTCTACACTAGGTATAATCTCCCCATTTAGAAGGAATGAAATTAGTTATTAGATATGAAATTATTAGGGTAATTCTAACGGCCCCACATAAATTGCTTCAAAATATCACAAGTTAAAAAAAAATGATTTTTTGCTAAGCGCCACCACAAGTATATTAATATTTTTTTAACCAACTACAACACAAAAACTACTACACTCCAAACTCTTCCTTTCTCATCTTCACTTCACCCAACAAATTTGCCTCCATTAATCTAACCAACCAAATTCAATAACATCTTCAACAACAATAAAGTGTTGTTCCATTGATCCGCACACTCCATTATTAAAGTTTTGTCCCCACCAACCATCAATAACAACATTATTAAATAACTAGGATTTGTTCTTTAAATATTTAAATACTAATGGGTATTTCACCATTAGATAATGACAAGACCTCAAAACCAAATGACAACTCTAAAAATCCCATTTTTAAAGTAAACCTTGGGTTCTATTATCTTAATAAAGTTGGTGGAAAAAGAAGCAAAGAACTATAATCTAAAGATCCTAAAAATGAACAAGATATATTTGGGAATCGATCAAGGGAAATTGCAAAACCTGTCGCGAACAAAGAATGGCATAACCACATGGTAGAGCAAATGCCTACATCAGAGTTAGAAATAGAATCACATCTGATATATAGACAGGCTATTGCTTACATTCATGGCTACTGCTTCATTTATGGCTACTGCTTACGTTCAAGGTCTTTGCAATATTTGGTGGTTGTTTCATTCATGGCTACTGCTTACACGGCAGCAACGTGGCTGATCATGTCATGAGGCACAAGGATTGATTGGACTATTGTGTTTTGGGTATCTATATGTGCTGGGACTTTAGGCATTGTTTTTTTCGGCCTAGGAGTTTTGTTGACTAAACACCGAGGAAAGTAAAGTAGAGGAGAGCTAAATCAAAATTGAAGGGGACACCCACTGTAAGAGTGTCTTGTGCAGCATGATTGGGTAAATGAATATTATAAATTTTATTAAATAAAGATGGGAATAGGCTTGAAAATGCTAATGGTATATTCCATTTGCCCTGATAAATGAAAGAGCTAACAAGAGTATTAAGATTATTAGGATCAATATTATTAGAATTCAACATCTCAATAATTGGTTAACTAAGAAATCGTCCTGCCATAAATTAATTGATTTCTTATCTCCCACAATCCATTGAGAATGGAGTTTAATAATAGAATAAGCTTCTTTCAATCCAGGCCACACAGAGTTAATTTTGTATGAGATCTTCCAGTTTAGAGGATGAAATATCACTTGGATGAAATTAGAACAAGAAGAGGGCTTAGATATAATATTATAAGATTGTTTCAGGAGAATGGCCCTACTAAGAACTGAAAAGTTTTTAATACTAAGGCCTCCATCCATATTATCTTTGCAAGTAAGACCCCAAGAGACAGTATAACCATCTTGTTGCTAGTAATGCTCCCAGACCATAAAAAAGTTTCGGACCATTGATTAATTCTTTTCAATAGATAAGAAGGCAACTTATACATTTAGAACGAGTGAAGCAACATTAGAGTAATGACTGATCTGATAATCTCTGCTATGCCAGGTAATGATAAAAGTTTGCCTTGCTAACCTTCCAATTTAGTTCTGATTCTATTAGCTATAGATTAGAGATTAATATATTTAGGCTTGCCTCTGAATATGGGAACTCCAAGATAATTGAATGAATTTCCTCCTTCTTTGATGCCAAGAATAGAAGAAATAGTGCCTTTTCTAAAAGATGCTCCTTTGCCAATAAAGACTAAGAATTTCTCTTTATTTATATCCTATCTAGAAGACAAAGCATATTCTACAAATGCACTATTAATAGAGTTTAAAGAAGAATTATCACCTCTGTAGAAAACCATGAAATTATCAACATAAATAAGGTGAAAAGGAGAAATGAATCCTCTAGGAGAAGAGATAATATTCATAAGACCTTGAGTTACCTTAGATTGAATGTTTCTGCTAAGGACTTGGGGATAATCACTATATGGTTGGCATTGAATCATGAACAATCCAACTTTTGTTAAAGAAACTCACACGTCTTTTGTGAGATCTTCATGCACTATATCCAAGCAATGTTGGAAGAAAAGACCAATGAAGCCATCTAGACCAGAACTGAAGTGTTGTCCATAGAGAAAACTATGAGTTGATTTCTTCTAAAGAAGGAATTTCAGTTAAACTGACATTTTCCTCCATATTTACCAAAGAAGGAACCACTGAGTCTATTAGACTAATATCTCCAAAGCTAGAGGAATCCGAATAAAGAGACTGAAAATAATCAACAACATAAGACCTCAACTAATCAGGATCAGTGTTAAGAGAAGAGCCAATTTGATGGGCAGTAATGTTACTTCTAGAGGATCTACTTTTGACCATTATATGAAAACATCAGGTATTTTTATCCCCCTTTATCTAACCATTTAATTGTTGATTTCTCCTTCCAAAAATTTTCCTCCATATGTAAAGCTTCAAGAAATTCTGTTTAGGCAAGGGTTACTTTTAAGTTTTTAGCAGGATAATGACCTGTGGCATCAATCTCAATTTAAATATCATGAAGGTTTCAGGATGCTTATTTGACTTTCTCATGAATATTACCAAAGACATTAATATTCCAATTCCTAAGAGATTTCCTCAAATACTTGTAACTTTGGGACCAAAACATACATATGACAGCCAGATATGGAAGTAGCATTCCACTCTTTTTTAACACTTCTAAGAAAAAATGGTGAGAAGTCCAAGAGGAAATGGATTTGAATGTTTTAAGACCTCAGATATTAGATATATAAGAAGAAAATAAGAGAGGATGATGATCTAATTTGCTTCTACAAAGAGTAGAGCAATAGGTAGAGTTCCAGGTAGAAAGCCAACTATGATTGGATAAACTTCTATCTAACCTCCTTTTAACTCTAGAATTATCACTTTTCACCTAATGAATTCAACACCAGAAGTGTCAATGTGGATTAAATCATAGAGATCATACATATTTTGGAATTCCTCACGAGATATTCTAAGAGTAAGGGAATGGCCAGAGGATTCATAAGCTCCAAGAATGGCATTGAAGTTTGCCACAAGAGCCTATGGAAGAGAATATTGATTTTTTATTTGAGCCAATGCAGACCATAGAGTTCTTCTACTCACATAATTTGTGGAGGCATAAATAAAAGAGAAGACGAATGAGATGCCATCTAAAGATTATGAGATGGTAGTATTCTAGGAATCATTGGTAGTAATTAAGGGGGTGCGATTATTGGAATAAATAAAAAGGGAAAATATTGGGAAGTAAATTCCCCCTATTATTTGAGGACAAAAATTTCATACCTAGAGAGTTCCAATATTTAGTTGTAATAGAGGAGAATTCGGTTTTGGGTTCAACAATGCATAAGAGATTAGGTCTATGAGTCAGGCATAGATTTGGAAGGTTTCTTTGGGTTGGGGAGTTTGACATCCCCCGAGCATTCCAGAAGATTACCTTCATTTAGATTGGATGTCAATTCCAATTGTTTACCATCGGGAGAATCATCATTAATTACCACTCCATAAGAGTCTTTAGCTCCTAATTTTCCCTCATTCTCCTCAGGTGCTTTCTGTAATACCGAATAAAACACAAGAAACTTCGACTCATTCAACCGACAAGCCCCGCGAAATTCGATGATATCAAGCAAAATCCAACATCGATCCATTCCAAGAAAAAAAGAAGCACATGCTATCCATAATTGTGTTGCATACTATCAACAAGACTCAACTTTTATCATTTCCAAATTCGTGTATGTTCAAGTTAATCGATTTCGAATGTTTATTAATTTTAGAAAATCTCCCCAGAGTTTATATTGTTTATTCAGGAAATCTGACTTGTTTTAACATTTAAAACAAACACAACAACAAAAGCTTCCTTTAGTCTACTTTAAAAGTGACTTGTTACAAAATGAGTAAGATGTAACACCTGACTGCACACGTAAAATAGTCTACTTTATCCATGTCATTCATTAAAGCATGTTTTCGATGGCTAAGTCATCCCAAATGCACACCTGAAATACATAGACAAATACAAATCTGGTGAAAATTGCAACAGAGAAACAGAGGAATGAGTCAGAAAGCGCAGATGAAATGGAAAGTACAAGGAGAAAAAATCTATTGGTTTAGGGAAAATGTGCAAAAAATCCCCATCATATAGAGTTTGTATCAGGTTAAGGGAGGTACAATTAAACTTAATGTTAATTGACTTGGCATAATATTTCATATTAGAAACAAATAAAATGGAAAGTACAAGGAGAAAAATCAGGCCTGTATGCTTGGACTTGAAGAAAATGACTTTTAAGTTTGAAATAAGAGGCCAAATAGTAGAATTACAAGGAGACCATGGAAGGATGCATCTGCATATGATCACAATAAAGGCACTCAACAAGCCATGCTGCAAGAATAAATTCGCCATCACAGGATAACTAAGCATAATGCCAAATATAATAGAAGATGTACATATCTAAACCTACTGAACTACCCCTAAAAGAATGCAAGACCATTATATTCCACTTGAGAAGGGAGTGAACATATCAACATTAGGCCCTCCTGGTACCCTCACATCAAAAGTCAAAAATTTTAAAAATGTGAAAGAAATGCTATAATATGGTGTCATAAGGCCATCTAGCAATCCCTTTGCATCCGCAGTCTTATTGATCATGAAAAAAGATATCACATGGAGAATGTGTATGGATTACAGGAGGTCAACAACCTAACCATAAAAAAACAAGTTCTCAATCCCAGTCATTGAATAACTTCTTGATGAATTGCATGGTGCTAGCATCTATTTGTTCCAAAAAAAAAATTAAACTATCCCACTCCATCAAAATTTAGTTCACATGTCATCACACCAAAGTAAGATGGAAAAACACATTCTATGCACCACGTAGAATGGTATCATAATGCAACAAATCTGTACTTCATGACAGATGAAATGTGCTACTGACATTTTTATAGTACTTTAACTGGACCAATGCACAGATGGTATATGGGACACCTAAGATTAATAAGTTTAGACAACTAGCAGACCCATTTTTAAGAAACTTCTGCATCGACGTGAAGCCTACGATATGTGTAGCTTGCCTTCTAAGCATTAGGCAAAGGGATAATGAGACGACCCGTGAGTAGACGTAAGTGCAAAATGGCCATTAAATAATGCTTAAGGGAAAATATAAATTAATTATCTGGTCATCTTAGGCCAAAGACGAAGAAATTTAATAAATTCATTGCTAACTATAAACCATGAAAGCATGTAATTCCTAAGCAGAACATATTGCTAAGGCAATATTAATGATACTTAGGAACAATGAGGAAAAAAATACTCATGCACAAGAAAGCAGAAGAATCAAACATCATCATCAAGAATAAAAAGGCATTTACGAAAATAATTTCAAACTCAATAATCAATACTCATCATCATCAAAAAATGTAGTCATTCATTAATCATCAATAAACACAGAAATAGAACAAAAAGAACTTGACTCTCCATCATTATTTATCCATTCATACATATGATGTGAAACAAATAAAATGCATTCAGTCATTAGCCATTTTTAAAATATTAAAGAATGTCAAATTTCGTGAACATCTAAGCATCCTTAAAAATAAAACCATTTCTGAAAAATTCATGTCAATTGTCATCTTCATCCATGTCGGTATCATAATCATCACTGGTCTCCTCATTTTCATCACTTTCATTTATATCACTCTCATTAGCTTCCTCGTCCGCCTCTGAATCATCTTCACAAGTCCCTGTCTCTGAAATATTCTCATCACTACAATCCTCATCAATATCAACACGGATATCATCACCGCCATCTATATCAACTATGTTGTCAACAGTCGTTCCCTCCACACCAGCCCTAACCCATGTAATATCCCCATCATGGTTGATTAGAGCGTCATCCAGTTGCTGGATATTGCACGACTCAACTTCTGCATCTATTGTGTCATCTCCATAAGTATCTTTACCATACATGTCATACAAATCTCTCGGTGTCATCTTCACGACAGCTTGCCAATCTTCTTCAATTGGGTCTCGCACATACCAAATTTGTTTGGCCTGAGATGCTAATATAAACGGTTCATCTGACAGTCGATTTTGCTTTTATAGTGAATGTTTGAAGTTCACTAATGTGAACTCAAAATCATCCTTTGTCGTCCCCGAATGGGTATCAACCCAATCACACTTGAATAGCACAAACTTGAAATCATTTGAATAGCGCAATTCAAATATATCTGTTAATACTCCATAATATGTTACATCCCCCGAAACAGGTCGTTTGTCCTTTGCACTTGCAAAACTTTCGGTGGTGGCATCAAGCATAACTCCACTATTCTGAGTATTCAATCTTCTCTCACGCTGCTTTGTGCGAAACCTGAACCCATTTATAATATATCCCGTGTATCTCCTAGCCCATTGGGAGGGCCCTAAAGCCAAAATTGCAACTTCCTTTGACACCTCACCCTCATTTAGATTCCGTACCTAAATTTTTTCATATGATTGAGTAACAAAAATTAGATGTGTAAAAATTAAACGTGTTATTAAGATTTTAAAATGTTGTTACATATAAATACAAAGATGACTTACATGATCCCCAAACCACTTGTGAAACGTTTCGTTGTGAATGCGGTTAATTTCATAGTGTCCTACACGAGGTCTCTCCTGTTTTAGCATTGTTATATGTTTCCTAAAACATGTATGTATAAATTGACTAACGTAGAGTGATATTTAATTACATAAAGTTTAAAATTCATTCAAATGTTATCTTACTCGCGAAAAGGCTTCACCGCGGCGGAGTCGAATAACACGTACCGATGTGCTTGTAAAAACGAAGTGTCATCAAGCATAAATGCTACTCCTTTACCTAATGTACGACCTATTGAATTTGAGCTGGCATCGGTTTCATCATTTCGTAAAGGTCGATTTAACTTACTCTCAACATCACCCAGGTACCTCGCACAGAATGTCGTGCATTCCTCTGCTAGGTATCCTTTAGCAATTGAACCTTCTGGACGACTTCGGTTACGAACATATTCTTTTAGTGTGAATAAAAACCTGCTCGTCATTGTAAAAAAATTAAAGTAGTATTCATATGCATTAATTTAGGTGACACAAATATAATGCATACACGAAACGTACCTCTCGATGGGATACATCCATCGAAACTGTACTGGTCCAGCAATCATTGCCTCCTCAGCTAAATGGATTGTCAAATGCTCCATAACATCGAAAAACGTTGGGGGGAAGATTTTCTCAAGATGACAGAGTGTAAGAGCAACACGATCTTGCAAATATTCATAGTCTTTGAAGGTCATTGTCTTTGAATAGAGCTACCGATAGAAATTACATAATTCAATCAAAGACCTTGCTACATTCGTAGGCAGTGATTTTTGTACTGCTAGCGGGAGTAGTTGTTGCATTATGATATGATTATCGTGGCTCTTAAGTCCAGAAATATTCCGCTCTTTAATGTTTACACGACATGAAATATTAGATGCATAACCATCTGGGACTTTGATATTCTTTAAAACCTTACAAAATATGTCTTTATCACTTTTACTCATTGTGAAGCATGCTGGTGGTAAATATACTTTGCTATCTGACAAGCTTTTAGGGTGCAATGCTTTTCGAATACCTATGTTCTCAAGGTCTCGACGAGCCTTTATATTATCTTTTGATTTTCCATCAACATTTAACAATGTCCAAAGTATGTTATCGCACACATTTTTCTCTACATGCATAACATCAAGATTGTGACGAATCAAGTGATCATTCCAGTATGGCAGCTGAAAGAATATGCTTTTTTTCTTCCAATTTAGAGAACTATCACCATTCCCTTCACCGTCGATACTCGTTTTTCCCTTCTTCGTCGCCGATGAGTGACTCTTCTCATTATTTCTTTCCATTACCTCTAATTGCTCCAAGATATCCTCCCCGGATACTTGAGTGGGCTTGACTTCTCTTTCAACTTTCCCATCAAAAGCAACGGTATCATTTCTGAATTTATGGTTGTGATCCAACCACCGACGATGGGCCATATAGCAAAATTTCTTCCCATTCTTTAACCATTGTGAACGAGTGTTCTTGTTGCAACAAGGACAATCCAATCTCCCTTTTGTACTCCAACCTGACAAGTTTGCATACGCAGGAAAGTCATTAATTGTCCACATTAAGGCTGCACGCATACAAAACATTTTTTCAGTCGATGCGTCATAAGTAAGTATGCCATCATTCCACAATTCCTTCAACTCGTCGATGAGAGGCTGCAAGTAATTATCAATTTTATTTCCCGGGCTGCGTGGACCATCAATCAACGTAGACAGTATAAGATAAGGTTGTTTCATACACAGCCACGGAAGCAAGTTGTATATCATCAAAACAACGGGCCACGTGCTATGAGAAATGCTCATTGTTTTAAAAGGATTGAATCCATCGGTTACTAGTCCGAGCCTAATATTGCGCGAGTCACTGGAAAAAATTGGATTTTGTTGATCGAAGGTTTTCCATGCTTTAGAATCAGCGGGGTGCCTTAATATGCCGTCGTCATCGCGTTCCTCTGCATGCCATCTCATGAGGGAGGATGTTTTCAATGACATAAATAATCTTTGAAGCCTTGGTTTCAGTGCAAAGTACCTAACAACCTTTGTGGGAATTTTTCGACCCCTAGCTTCTTCATCATCAGACTCACCCGAAAATTGCTTCCATCTTGATGTATGACATATTATGCAATCCTCACGATCTTTGTTCTCTTTCCAATACAACATACAATCATTCGGACATGCATGAATTTTTTGATAATCAAATCCCAGATCATTAACTATCTTTCTTACTTGAGAGTATGAACCTGGCAATTTCACACCCTCCGGAAGTGCCTCTTTTAAGAATTGAAGCAATGCTGTAAACGACGTGTGGCTCCACTTATAAAGTGTTTTCATATGAAAGAGACGAACAATAAATGAAAGTGATGAGAAAGATTTGCAACCAGGGTACAACTCACGCTCCCCATCTTTTAACAACTTGAAAAATGCTGATGCATTTTCATCCATCCCATCCTGGTCTTCATACAGGTCGTTACATCGCATACCCTCTTCACTTCGATTTCCGAATATATCATGTAGTAGTCCACACATATCATCTCTTGTATTCGAGTCATGCACTTCATTCGCTCCACTAGTTCCCATTGTGTATGGAGCACCTTTTACGTGATAAATCCACCGAGTGTAATTCTTAACAAACCCATGTATGATGAGATGCTCATAAACAACTTCTCTTTCATGGCTAATGGTATTTCGACATTTCTTACACGGGCACTTGATCACTAGCTCAGGATATTTATTGGCAAATGCAAAATCAAGAAACCCATTAACTCCTTTAATATAAGGTTGAGAAACTCTTGACAATTCCATCCAACTCTTATCGCTATCCATTTGAAAAGATTGTTGATTACCTCACACTATCACAAAATTGTTGTTAGATTCATTAGGAAAAATTCATAAAAAAATACAATAAATAAACAAAATGTTAAACCATAAATAATTAATATGCTCCTTCAAAACTATGTAAATTTATAAATAGTAAGACTTTAATTATAACACCACTTGCATATGGCCTAATATGAAAACTACCAATATTTACTCATATAATATGGGAAAACTTAACAATCAATATATTTTAACCTTAATTAGTTGACAACAATTCAAAAAACTCACTCATAACATAAAAATTCTATTATTGATTTTTCAAGTGTCACATGAATGTGCTTTCTATAGTCTAACCCCATCATACCAAGTTGTAGTGGCAAATTGTGGCCCAAATATAAAACAACCCATATTAGCCCAGTCTTTTAAATATGGCGCCCATATTTAAAAACTATGAGTTTAAAAGGGGTCCATATTTAAAAGTTATGAGTCAAATATGGGGCCCATATTTGAAAGCTATAAATCAAATATGGAGCCCTATCTTAAAAGCTAAGAGTCAAATATAAAGTTCATTTTTAAAAATTGTGAGTAAAATATGATTTTTTTTACATATACCTGGAATTGTAATACTTACTTTAGTAGAATAAAAATGGGTTGGCCTAGTCCACATTTGGTCTGCCCATATTTGACCCAACCCACATTTAGACTGACCCATATTTGGCCCAACCCACATTTAGTCCAATCCATATTTGACCCGCCCAAATTAGGCTCAGCCAATAGTTTTGCCCCTGTGTTAATATCAAGGTAAGATTTGTATTTTTTTCCCTCAAAGTATTAATCTTAGGGCATTCAATTTTTAGTTTTCTATTATATTTATGATTTCAGGGGAGCTGGATGTTTGACGCATCCTACCCTCTCTACGATACGACGTCATATCCGTTTATACAAAATGAGTTCAACTGCAAGAAGAATGGCCATTCGGATCAGATGTACCAAAAATATAGGTGGCAGCCTCATGACTGAAACTTAGCAAGGTACGATATATATATATAGAGAGAGAGAGATAAGCCAATCAAAACCCAATATATGCAACATAAAAAAATACACCGAAATAAATTTTAAAAAAAATATGCAATATACCACCAAGTACTGCTTGCCTTAGTTCAGTACCCATACAATATATTACCAAAGCTCAGATATAATTTGATAAGATAGAATTCAGAATGTATAAATCCACTAAATAAATTATCACCTTATTGTCAAGTTATTAAATAATGAAAGAAAAAAAAGTGACATGAACAACCCATTATGCATACACTGAAATAAAATTAAAACCCATTGATTATTATCACCGCAACATACACTGAACGAGCTATCATCCATCGTCGTATTGGTAGTTTACCTTAAAGCTTAAATCTTTAAAAATCAAAAACGCATTTTATGATTAAAAAAACACAGTGATTCTCAGTAACTAAAAATGCAAATTTATGTTTAAAAAACACAATCTACCAGCCATTGATGCATACATTGAAATAAAAAAAAAACGCAATTTACCTTAAGCTTCAAAGATCAAAACCCAGTGATTATCCGAGCCAGTGGTAAAGCTGAATGGATGATAGCACCGTTCCCTCTTCCTTCTTTTAATAGGGGAAAAAGAAGACGAGATTGAGGGGTATTGGGTTGGTTGATACCGAGCCAAGTTGGTAGAGGATTAGGTTTATGAGATGGAGGCTAATATGTGAGAGATGAGAACGTGACGGGGGAGAGATTGAGGGAGATACGAACGAGCGTGATGGGAGAGAGAAAGTGTGTATTTTTTTTTAACAAAAAAACAAACCCCCGCCAAAAACTTGAGAGAGGCACTTTTTTTTCTACTTTTAGTGGCATTAGTTATAAAATGTCTAAAAAAATACCACATTTATTTTAGTATTAATTCAAAAAAAGCTTTATTTATGCGGCACATCAATATAAATGCTGTAAATTTTCAATACTTGTAAAAAAAATGCTGGTAAAAAGAAAATTCTCTGCATTTTTAAATAATACCGAGAAAAAAATGCCGAAAAAAATTAGTTTTCTTGTAGTGTTTTCCTCCCTGATCAATGCAGAGCTAACTGCGAACTCAGATACTGCCAGATACAGATACAGTTTTTCTCCCAACATTGGTCGAGAAAGTAATGGTGGTGCTCCCAGGTACTTCTTCAACTCCAGGAAAGCCTTTTTATATTCATCTTTCCATTCAAAGGTTTTTCTGAGTACCTTGAAGAATGGCAAACATTTGTATGTTGCTCTCCACAGACACCTGTTGAGTGCTGCTACGCGCTCAGTTAGTCTTTGAACATCTTTTTTATAGATCGGGGACTTTATTTTGATCAGAGCTTTAATCTTATCTAGATTGTCTTCAATTCCCCTTAGATTCACTATATACCCGAGGAACATTCCCTCCTGCACTCCGAAGACACATTTGGTGGAGTTTAACTTCATTTGGTGCTTTTCCAATTGATCAAACGTCTGGCTGAGGTCGACAATATGATCAGAACCTTTTTTTCTTTTAGTGAGCATATCATTAGCATACACCTCCATATTCTTGCCTATCTGCTTTTCAAATATTTTGTTCACCAGTCTCTCATAAGTAGCACCTGCATTTTTCAGACCAAATGGTATAACATTATAGCAATAAGTTCCTCGGGGAGTGATACAGGAAGTACTTTCTTGTCTTCTTGGTTCATTTTGATCTAGTTATAACCAGAATATGCATCCATAAAACTCAACAATTCATGCCCTAAAGTAGCATCTACCAGTTGATCAATTCATTGCAAAGGAAAGTGATCATTCGGGCACCTTTGTTTAAGTCGGTAAAATCCACACACATCCTCCACTTATTGTTCTTTTTTTTTTACCATAACTACATTGGCCAAGCAATCAGGATACTTCATATCTTCAATAAAAAAATCTTTTTGAAGCTTCTCCACTTCTTCCTGTATAGCGTGGTTCTTCTCCGGGGTGAAAACTCTTCTTCGTTGTTTCACAGGTTTGACTTCCTTATTGACATTAAGTTTATGACACAGAAAGTTTGTATCTATGTCTGGCATATCTTCATGACTCCAAGAGAACACTGGTTTTCTTTGCCTCAAGAAATCTGCCAACTCCTGCTTAAGAACTGGTTCCAATAATGCTCCTATTTGAGTTATTTTCGGCTAGTTATTGAAAGCAAGAAATCTTCCCCCGAGGAAGGCTGTTATACCAGATTTGAGCAGATCCAGTGATTGTTCCTGAGAACGCCCTACATCTCATCTCATCAGGGACAACATAGCTATCAACAACTGCTTAGTACTACTCTATATGGAGAATTGGATCAGTCTTCCCATCATATTTGGGAGTGACTACTAGAGCTTTAAACTTGGTCAGCGGAGGGAAATCGATGGTGGTTTTCACAAAGGGGGACCCCTTAATAAAACTTCTTTGAAGGGGATTCTTGGCTTTGGCCATTTCACCTAATCCGTCTTCCAAACATTGAATGGAACATTTCCAAGCATCACTGCTAGTGCTATGGATGGCAACTCTTTTATGACGACCTCCAGATCTTGCTGAACTTTCTTCCTATAAACCTTCTCTCTGACTAAACCTTTCAGTTCGTCGGGTATTTAATCTGGACTAGGCTGAACCTTCCCTTAGATCACTTGGTCGTCGAGTATTTCTCGACGCAACCCGTAGGGCATTTCCCTGGGGTCCCAAACGATCAAAAGGAGAGGCCCTACTTAGCCTTTTTAAGGCACTCAATCTTTATGGGATGAGAGATTGTCCATCAGTGGAATTAGTGACCCTAATAGAAGAGGTTGCTCCAGGTAGATATGAAGGATCCTTAGAAGTTCTGGAACGGTTATGCCCAATACTCCTTGTTGGCGGTGGTGGTATATTCCTGTGATTAGATTGCGCCGGCACTCCAGCTTACAGAGTTTGGGCCAACTGTCATATAGTATCCTGCATGGTCTCTTGACCCTTGGTCAGGCTAGCCTAAATTCCTTTCAAATTATTATTATTAGGAGGGACAGAGGGATTAGGCGGGATTCCCTCATTTTTAGTGCTTGATTCTGGAATTTCAGCCATGGGTGATGAATGATGAATGAATGAAAACGTTTCGCAATACGTTCCCACATACGGCGTCAATCTGTTGATGCAAAAAACTAGACTAAGCCTGATTAATTGATCACAGATAAATTAAGTAAAACAAACAAGACACGAGAAAACTTTTTAAAGTGGTTTGGCTCAATGGAATAGCCTACGTCCACTGTTATGTATTGAATGCCTTGAGTTTTTTTTCGATCCCTTGCAATGAGGGTGATACAATGTATTTATAGTCCAATGGGAGGTCTTGATTGTTGTCATGTGAAAGGATGGAATGCCTTTATTTGTTAGACATTTACATCAGTACATAATGAGAATTAATTACATGAACGTTGTCGCTTCACAGGCAATACAGGCTATAAGACTGCTAGCGCTTGGTTAGCTATACAGAATGACTTTTCAGCCGTTGGTCGGGCTTCCTTGTTGGTCGGGCTTCTCTATCATGCTGACTTGAATTTGTGTCACATACGATGACATATGCTAGCTTGTAATTGGTTCATGTAGGATGGTAAATTTTGGTATCAACAATCCCATACCAATAGAAAGAGACAAATAAAAAGATTTATTATGCTGGACTTTGGTGAGATGATGCTTTCAACAAAAAATATTGGAGACGGAAAAAATGTCGTTGAGGAAAGGGGAACAAGATGATGAAACTTGACCCTATTTTTGACAAATGATACTTATTACTTGTGTACACGTACAAATTCAAATATTATACATAGATGTCACTTTTAACAGTAAGTAATTACGTTGAGAATGTTTAGGATAAAAATACCACAGTTTTGGAAGCTTATAATTGATTCTCGATTAAATAATTTGATATGAAATCAATATTATCTACTAATATATAGAAAAATAAATTAAAATAATCAATATTGTTGATGAAAAGTGTTATTAACACTTTACTAACCTAAAGTTTAGTCACTTTTGCATTTCAAACTCCAATATGTCAAGACTCAGACATAAACCACCAAAATTTGACATGAAAGAGTATTTTTACGCAATTACTTTTACTTTTTTACTCTTTTCGTTAGTCCATTTAACAATAAGGTTTTGACCATAGAAATATGAAAATTTTGGAGTTATATGTGTCAGTTTTGATAAATTAGGATTTTTAGTATAAAAATGAGTCAATTTCACAATAATAAAGTACCAATAATCAATTTTTTATTTGAAATGAGAGTAAAAACTAAACTGAATTTATTTACCCTTCATAAAAAGCATTATCATTCAACTTAATCAAAATATGAATAAGTCATTTAAAAGTGAAGAATCAATCATTAATGTTTTAGCGCTAATAGAGAAATAAGGTAAAGGTCATGTTCCTATATTTGAATTTTTAGGACAGTGTTTTTCAAAATTATAAATCTAGTCTCTGTGGTACAATAACATTTATTTGTGTGGTCCATTTATAGTTACGAGTTCATTTTTTGGTCCGCGCTAGCCACATCATTTTTCATGATGTTTTTAGTATATTAACTAAATTTATAAAATTATATGAAGTTCCCTTGGGCTTTAAAAATTAATAGGAACTTTGCCCCCCGTCCTTTAACTAATCACACTTGGCATCAAATTAAAAGACTCATAACAGTTGTTAGTGCTGTACTAATACAATATGAACTCGAAAAGGGTAGTGTCTTCGGTAAAACCAATCTATTGTAGGAAACCTAAATACTCTTGGATTCGAAGTAATTTACAACTACTTGGCTCTCTCACTCTATATATATATATAAACGGGTCCAAGAAATTAACTTAAAGCCACAACTCTCTTCAATGGCGCCTAAAAATAAAGAAGCTATTCGCAAAGATGACGACCATCTCGAACAGAAACTCGCAACTTGTAAGCCTAGAAAAGCCCATCACTACGACACTCATGTGATTCTTGAAGCCAGATACAACCCTCAAGCCATAGTTGATTATTGTTTACATGATTCAGATGACACCAGCCTTCTTCTGCGAAAGGATATGATATTGAAAGCACAGAAGCACTTGTGTGCTCGTGGGTGGCTGTTTTTCCACGCTCACAAGACTGAAAATGGGAGAGAATTGTGTTACAAGTCACCCGGTGGTGTTTTATACTATTCTCTTCGAAAAGCATGCAAAAGCTGTATAGATGAAGTGAGACAAAGAGGAGGAAATAATAATAGTGTGGGGAAGAAGATAAAAATAGATGGCTTTGAAAGCTTTAGAAAGAAGGGTTCTAAAACTAGGTCTAGAACTATGCTTTCTTGTTTGATAGACAATTGTGTAGTTTTGCCTAGGGCAAAAGTTTATTACAAGAAGATGGATGGCTCTATAAAGGCTGAAGGGTATGTTGCTCGAAATGGGATCCAGTGTAATTGTTGTGGAAATCTATTAACTCTTACGAAATTTGAAGTGCATGCCCGTAGTAATTATCGTAGACCCGCGGCCAATATTTTCCTGGAGGATGGGAGGTCACTTCTAGAGTGCCATTTGCAACTTAAACCTAATGGCACCATTGTAAAACCCCAAAAGATCTCAAAATCGCGCGACAAAAGAGATTACAAATGCTCAATCTGTCACAATGGGGGTGGATTAATACTTTGCAATGAGTGTCCGTCGGTGTATCACGCGAGTTGCCTAGGGTTAAACGAGGTGCCACGTGGTAAGTCCTGGTTCTGTCCGAGATGCTGCTGTGAGATTTGTGGCGAAGTTTGCAGACTAATCGATAAAAATAGCGTCGATTGCGATCAGTGTGAGCACAAATACCACATGGGCTGTGTTGGGGGCTGTCTTAAGGAAAATTGGTTTTGCAATGAAAGATGTGAAGGGATATTTTTTGGGCTTAAAAAGATTATAGGGAAACCAATTTTAGTACCCGGGTTTGATAATTTGAGTTGGACTTTGTTACATAATTATGATAATGATGTTGCTATCGTTAGTAAGTTGCGTGTTGCACTGGAAGTGTTGCACGAGTGTTTTGATCCTATCAAGGAAATTTGGACAAGGAAAGATGTGTTGGAGGATCTTGTTTTTAATCGGTGGTGTCAGCTGAACCGACTAAACTTTCGAGGATTTTACACGGTGGTTTTGGAGAGAGGGGATGACATCATCATGGTGGCTACAATTAGAGTTTGGGGGGGTAAAGTAGCTGAAATGCCCCTCGTGGGGACGCGTTCTCGGTTTCGAAGGCTCGGGATGTGTAGGGTTTTAATGAATGAGATTGAAAAGAAGCTAGTGGAATTGGGAGTGGAGAGGCTAGTTTTGCCTGCTGTTTCGAGTTTGTTAAACACTTGGACTAATTCATTTGGCTTCTCCGTGATGACTGAATCTGAGAAACTGAACTTTGTGGACTGCACTTTATTGAACTTTCAGGGTACCACAATGTGCCAGAAGCTGTTAATGCAGATTGGTGAAGATGGTGATGATAACAAGGAATTTGAGCAGCAAAATGGTGATAGCAGATTCTTCAATTGCTATAAGCAAAGGAAGAGGATAATGGCCTGTGAGAGCTGAAGTTTCATTAGTTCCATCTCAAGAGCTAGAGTTTGCATGTGTAAGAAACAATTTAATTATGTCAATTTTTAATACTGTAGTACAAGAATTGGTCATGGGCTAATTTTTTTGGTATGTTTGATTTGGGGCAAAACGTTTACATAATCATAGAACATCGTATCTTTGTGTATCTTTATGAAAGCATACATATGTATGGGTTTATCTATATGTTATACATATATAGAAAAAAAAGCCCCATAATAAAAATAACAACTGATCACATAGCATCCACTATGATGTACACGAATGCTCATGTTAGAGAACATCGTATCTTTGTGTATCTTTATGAAAACATACATATGTATGGGTCTATCTATATGTCATACATATATAGAAAAAAAAGCCCCATAATAACAATAACAACTGATCACATAGCATCCACTATGATGTACACTAATGCTCATGTTAGAGATATCACATGTTTTAAATGCAGAGGAGCGGCTCTGAGCATGTACCAAGTGGACGATCGCACACGATCCCGCTGGTCAATTTTAATTACTTATATGTTAATGGCCTTTTTTTTATATCAATATACATTAAAAGGGCTTATTTTATAATTTTTGCACGAGGCCTTATCAATCTTTATGAGTCTCGAGACCGACCCCGCCAATACAATTAGGCTTAACATCCATAAGTGAAATTTGATTAATTAATTCCGTTTATTTAACATGCCTACACGATAATGGTGTTATTTCAGATAGTTCCCTGTTAAAGAGTAGAGTCTAATTATGATAAGAATATAGAGTATCTCTCTAATATCAAGCATCATCATAATGGGTAAATATGAAAATTAATAATTGTTTCTGGCGTGCCGCGGCAATGGGTCCCCTAGTGGTGATCCATTTTTCTTTTATTTTTGACTTTAGCACATGTTTTTATTATTATTAAGTTTTTTAGTAAATATCTTTTAGTTATTTATTTCCATATTTATCTTTTTTTTTGTACGAAGGGTAATCCCCGGGCTAGCTTGCGCGCACCTCGAGACTAATCCTTTCGTCCCGAACAAGGCTTTCGAAACAGGAGGTGTGGAATCACACATAAACAACCTGCGGTATGTGGCTCTTGTGATGACTCGAACTGGAGACCTCTGGGGAGCAAACCCAAGGTCTGACCAGCTGAGTTACTGCTCAGGTTATTTCCATATTTATCTAGGTAGTGGGTAGTCTCCTAATTTAACTGGGATGCCTAACAAGTCGTAGAAAGTCAATAAATAAAGCTTCAGAACTGCCCCTTGTATTCACATTCGCTATGAATGATATTTATTTTTTTTAGATTGGAGTGATTTGTTATTTGTGTTCTTTCGTCGGGTTTCATATTAATTGGTATCAGAGTCGGGTTAACTCTTGATAATCAAACCCAACGTGTATAAGTTAACACACAAGGATGCCTCCCAAAGCAATGAAAAAATCCAAGGCTCAAGAATATGCCTTAGAACGTATTAAATATGTTATCTAACGTGGAGGCTCAAGACCAAAGTATCCAGCAGCAGCAAAGTCACATCAATAAAAAATAGTGAGAATGGAAGTCGGTGGGTTTGTGGCCAACGTCAGCAGTTTTGTAAATAACCTCCACCATCACGGCGAAGCCGTGACCAGCAGATGAGGACCAACCAAGGGAAAAGAGAGCAACGAAGACCTCCACGCACCTCGTGGAGTCCTCAAGAGAGTGATAGTAGGGCAACGGAGGTCGGGGATACAACTGTAGCCCCTTGGATGTCACGCTGATGGGTGCCTGACATGTGGGGGACGCAACCCAACTCCATGGGTCCACCGAAGGAATTTTTGACGAAGTTTTCGATGTGGCCCGGATAGTTTTGATATGAAAATAGATTCAAACATCCTACACAGGCTTTCGAGATAACGTAACAGAACCTGTTGATATGTTCGATGTAAATATAGAAATTTGGGGACGAGCCATGGTGGAGAAC
This sequence comes from Sambucus nigra, assembly GCA_949130495.1. Classification (NCBI taxonomy): domain Eukaryota; kingdom Viridiplantae; phylum Streptophyta; class Magnoliopsida; order Dipsacales; family Adoxaceae; genus Sambucus; species Sambucus nigra. The sequence continues at coordinate 185,432,222 of OX422216.1, forward strand.
ACCTTGGGCAAACAACCGTTTCACCCGGAGAAGGAGGTGATCCTTATTCAAGGTTGGCCCAAAATTTGATATACACTGGGAAAAAGCTAGTTCTATTCATTCATCCCCCCAATCGTTATCGTTTGGGAGGGTATAAAGAGTCCAAGAAGGAAGTTCATCCCGGACCATTAAAATTGAGGATGGATGGGGAGAAAAATGATGAAAAGTATGGCATGCCACTTACCCGTCGCTTGTTGTATTCCGATGAGAGACGGGTCAAACAAATGAAGACTTATTATGACGGTTTATACCATGTAGTGAGGTATAGTGGCAAAACCATTTACGTTCTCCCAAATGAACATGTGTATCACAGGTGTGAAAATAAATGGCATATGAATAATAATTGTCCATTCAAGACAATAAGAGAGAGAGAGAGACAACATCACACAGACCCGAATATTCATCCCCCTAGACAACCACATTGGGCAGGCCTACGACAGCCCTAAGAAGTCCAGATGGGTCATAATGAGGACCCCGAAGATGTATTAATACCTTAATACATTTATTAGGTTGTTTGGAAAGGCTATGTATGGTGATGTTCGGATATATGTAAGTATATACGATGAAAAGATGGATCATGGCACATTTATGGATTGGTTAAAGAGCGTGGAGTATTTTTTTTATCTAAAGGAGTACCGGGGCTATAGGTGTGCTACGTATGTAACTAAAAAGTTAAAGGGTTATGCATTAGTGTAGTAGAATAAGTTGGTGCACGATAGGGTCACACGTGACTTGGACCCGATTACTTCCTGAGAGCATATGAAGGCGGAGATGGTGGGTGCCTTCATCTCCAAGACTTATGAGAGAGACATGTATGCATTTGTTCAAGGCCTCAAGTAGGGTTACATTTATGTGAAGGAGTATTTAAAGAAGTTTCGGTTACATTGAAATCGGGCTAGGCTAAAGAAAAGCATGGAGCAACAAATTGTGCATTACATTCATATACTCTCGCTTAAATATTAGATGGAGTTGGGGCTATGTCAAATTACTTCTTTAAGCCAATATATTGAGTACACATGGAAGGTGGAAAACTACTTCAATGGAGGAGCAACTAAGGCAAGAGGTGGGGCAGCCACCAAGACACCTGTGATAGAGACTACATCACCTACCACTGCTTTTATTACTACTACTTTAGGAGTTCACTTCAAGTTCTATGACTGTAGAGTGTTCGGTCATAGAGCTTCACACTATCCCAATAAGAAAAAGTCGATGTTGTTTTTAGAATGTGAGGAAGATATAGAGACACCACCGCAGCATGCGGAGGTTCTCACAAGCAACTGTCGCCAGTTCTAAAAAAGATCACTAGAGGGAGGGTCGTGGTAGCATTATTTTATTCTTTTATTTTAATTTTAACTTTTATTAAGTTAAGTTAAGAGTCAATTTTGGTGATCAAGTGAGACTAATTCTTTGGTATACATCAAATATGCATTTAAAATTTCTTTCTAATCTAAATCAAGAATGTTATATCAAAGAATTAGTCTCACCTGATCACCACTGTGGAAGAGGGTATAATGTATTATAGAAGGTTGGCAATCCTCTCCCACTAAAATACTATCACACACAATATTATATAGTTTTAAATGTGATATAGTAAAGAAACTAAACATTGGATTTAAAATAACATAGCACTTTATACCCATTAGGTTTATTTTTAAATATAAGACTTTGCCACTAGGTCAATTTCCTTAGGGACATTTTACGAAAATCCCATAAATATAAAATTGTATATTTTCAACATATCACATCACATATAGCATGGTGAAGTAAATAAGTGGAAAAGTTATATTACGTAACATGAAGCACGTTTGGCCAAATTTAGACCTAAGTCAGACGCGAGGCCGAATTTGGGCTTAAGGCAGAGATGGAGCTAAAAAAGTTAATAATGTATAGTCCCTTACAAAACGCTCCATTTAATTTCCAATAGATTTTAATCTCTAACAAAAATGTTCCATTTAATGTTAATGCCATGCTAATCTCATTACTAGGAACTACTAAAATTTATTTTTGAAAATATGTTGGACTAAAAATTAAATAAATAATATCATAAATATTCAACAATTTGGCCACATATTAGGTGATTTGACCTCCATTATATACAATTTGCATGATTATATCCATTTAATGTTAATGCCATGCTAATCTCATTACTAGGAACTACTAAAATTTATTTTTGAAAATACGTTGGACTAAAAATTAAATAAATAATATCATACATATTCAACAATTTGGCCACATATTAGGTGATTTGACCTCAATTATATACAATCTGCATGATTATATGAAAAATGTGCATATTCAGTTGTTTAACCTCGAGTGTGTACAACTTTTATGATTATGTGAAAATTGTACATATTCATCAATTAGAGTCTAAAACTTTTGAGCATATTCGTCGATTTATCCTCAAAACTTGGCATCATATTCGACAGTTTGACAACGAGTATTATTTATAATTATAAAACTTTATACACACACACACACACACATTCTTATGCTTCCTCGGGGTATTGCCCTGTACGAGTAAAATATACTCATGATCCTTTCCTTTGTTAGATTGTATTATTTTGGTTTCTAAAACATATTTTATGTGTTCGGCCTAGAGATCCTTTTTCAACCAAATATATTGATCAAATTTCAAGATCTTGAAGCCTTACGTTTTTCAACCTCGTAATCAATGATCACATTTAGTATGGAGGTAAATTGACGTAGAGGACCTATTATTTTTAGGGTTATAAAATCTAAATAATATTTTTTTTCGAAACCATATAATGTGTTTTGTTTACCAGGGTTCATCAAGTGTCATAGTATTTTTGTATATAAAATATATTTTTAATAAAATCTGTTTGTAATTCCTATGAGAGTTTGCCACGGCGAAGCTTCTTTTTCGCAGGCGCAAAAACAGAGACTGCTTTGGTAAACCCCTAGAATTTTTCGTGACCTCCTCAATGATGGTTTGCAAAATCGAAGTAGGAATTTTCTCTTGTGAAACATTTTATCTAGTGTTACCAAGTCTTTTTATATTTAGAAAAAAATTGTAATAATCTACGATTTTGGGCTACTTATTCTTTGTGACTCCAAAGAGTTTTTTGTGTCCCCTACTCCTCAACAATAACAAGCTTGTAGGATATTTTATTTGTGGATATAGATATCTTTTATTATATCTTATCACAAAACACCTTTTGGTTGATGAAACACTATAGCATAAACTCTTCTCATCATAAGCATAAGCATGATGGGAGCATGGCTTGTGTGGCAAAGCTTGACATGTTTTTTTTTCATCATTACTAATGTTTTTAAATCTACATAAACCCCATTTTCTTTTCTTTTTCGTTAGGCTTCAAATATTTTCAACAGATCAAATATTTAAGATAGAATCCAAGTGCTTTTAGTTCTTTATTTTTAAAAACTAAAAAACTTTTTACGGGAAAGAAAGCTAGGTTAATTCTTTCTAATCTTTTTCTTATTGTATCTTCTTTGCATTTCATCAATAGTTTATTGATTGATTAATAATAAAGAGTAAGACAAAAATTTATGATCCATAAAGAAAAATTGTGACCTTAATCCTTTTGATCCTAGGACCTTTTTCTTTTTCTTTGGAGACTATTATGATATTATGGCTCATCAAGTGATTCTTAATCTATAAATAAGAGGAATTCTGAGTTGGTTCTAACACTATAGATCGATTGATAAGGAAATTATATTTTTAACGATTCTCATCGACGTTATAAAGTTCTATGGTTTGATAGAAATTGACGTAAAAAGGGTAAGGTGTGAGTTAGCGCATTGTGTGATCGTAAGACATTTTTCCCCTCTATGAGTCTTTCCCGTGTTTTTATGAGATTTTTGTATTGGACTGTTGTCATTTCCCATTAGTGGATTTTTGCTTGTATATATCGTATTATGTGTTGATTTATATTTTCGAATGATTAATAACTCAAATATTTAATTAATATTAAATTTTGACTTGATTGTTAAATCATTTATAAATCTTGTGACATAGACCTTTCGGGTGTGATCTTTGTTTAAGAACTAAATAAAATTTGAAACTAAAATTTTAATTTGACGTAATCTCTGTTTTTGTATGAAAAAGTGACTCTTAACTAGAATCATAGCTAGTCCTCTTTTGTTATGTCTAATCACCGAGTGGAAGATCCTATTTTGGGTTAATTTGGAGAATAGTGTTATCCTTAGCGGTTTGAATATCTTTGGAGATATATATTCTCCTCCTATCATACGTGGGTCTTTGGATGGTATTAATCCAAATGAAAAGGAGGTGTGTCGATCTTCATTTCCAAGTGATGAGAGTGCTTATAAGATTGAGACTTTGTCTTCATCTGGCCATACCATCGACAAACCTTGTGAGGAAGAATATTGTGACCTATAATTTGATTTTGATAAAAGTTATGGTTAAAATGTTAAACATAACTAACAATTGTTAAAAGTTTCTCTCAAGCTAAGAATGGACGAAAAAGAAATAATTTCTCTAAAAATTAACGTTGTAGTTTAAGTATTGTGGAAGTTCGAAGATCCACTAAGAGTGAGAATATTTTTTCTATAGAGAAATAAAAATAATAATTTACAAGAGATGATAAATGTTTTTCAACCGAATTCAAATAATGTAAAAATTATGAAGGATAATATGTGTTATACTCAAGTAAACATGAACAAACAAACATAGAGGGGGTGAATAAGTTTAAAAGCTCATAAAGTCAACTTTTCGCACTTACACAAAATTGTTATAAATTTTAAATTTTTAACAATTTGATTTGATAAAAACCTTTTCAAATGACTTGATTAACCTACACAAGATGAAATTAAGTGAATCTATTAGTGAAACCTAGATCTAAAACACTTTATCCAATTTTAGGTAAAATCATAAGATGCAAACTGGATCTATGTGATGTTTATGACCTATTGAGTACATACAAATGTAAACACACACAAGCAAGCATAGGACAAGGTTTATGAGAAAAAACACCACATAAAAATAAAAAACCTCGATGCACTCCAATTATCATTTCTTCTTTAAAATAAATTTTATAAAAGATAAGAAGGTACCTCTGACACAATATATATCATGTAGTTGCCTATGAACCTTAAACTTTCCTCCATAGTCATTGAAAATCCACCACAAGCTCCGTGTTATGAACGAAGAAGTTCATTATCTTCCTTGAAAGTCGCACCACACCTAAAATTCATCAATAATTTGGAATGCCTCCAATTTTAGATCATGAAGTGCTTGATCATAGCAATTCAGCAAACGTTGAATGAATTGACAAAGGATAGTGTGAAGATCTGATTAAATCCACTCTCAGTTATCTAAAAACACTTGGGATCGAACATAGATGAAAGTTTTAAACGTTTCTGAAAAACAAGTGAGATTTTGTTATGAAGAGAGATAGAAGAGCTCTCAACTTTTGAAATTTGCTCATAGGGATATTTCAATTGAATAAAATTCATATCATAAAAAATAGGAGGGAAATTGGATTTTAAATAGAAAATTTTCAAACACTGGGGCCGCCGTGTGCATGGTTGTATCTGGACATTCACACAATTACAGGTAATGTGGAATCATAGTTAGGGTCATGTGTACGGGCTCACTCAATATCAATGTGAATGCCACCGTGTGCATGGGCTCAATATAGAGCTATGCGAACGGTTAAGGCACAAACTTTTTTCAAAATGCCTTTAACTGTTCAAAACACAGGACTAACTCCAAAAACATTTTTAAAAACAATTTAAACGTACCTGGGACTATTTTATGTCACTTATTCAACACATTTCAAAATACTCACACATTTTAAAATCAAAGTGCAACATTTTAGAATATATGTGCCCATATGTGTTTAGTCTTGTATAATTCACAACATAAAAGGATACAATCTTCAGTTCAATGTGAATGTACGGTAACGAAAGATTTCAATGAGCAACGTGCATGATCTTCACTCTTCAAGGTTCATCTAAGTCTAATCTAAGACTAATGATCGCACCTTGCTCATAAAAAATTTAAGTTTATATGACTTAAAAGACTCAAATATTTTGTCGCGAAAACTAACCAATTAATATTAATATAAAATCATATTTTTAATATCCCCATTTGGCTGTTCGTGGAAAAAACACCCAAACCCCAAAATTGCTTTATTACCCTACAAAATTCACACCTCACCAGCCATATAGTAAGAGTGGTAGGAAGGTAATGTACAACAATTAATAAGACCAATGACAGAGCAAAAAGTCGAGTCTGAACAATGGGCTTGAGTCGAAATCATCAATGCGAAGCCTGAAACCACATGAAACAATAAAAAAAGCATCGTGCAAGCAATAACATGCACAAAGAGAAAATATCACAACTTGGGGATTTTTACCCTAAGTGTTAAAGTTATTGATGGAATTAAATATTTGATAAAGCAGGTAAGCATGTGAAATAGCAACGTGTGAACCAACAACATCATCTAATGTCAAAATATCAATATACCAAAGTGATAAAGCATGTGAATAACATGATATAACAAGATGCTCCCCTATATATAGATTCCTAAAGACAAACAATAATTCCCCATGTCATAGATATTTCTCTCCCCTTTTAATAAAGTGAGATATAATTTTCTCCCCCTCAATAAGTGAAAGGAAAAATTCACTTCCCCTTGTTGAGACAATGTACAAAGAATGGAAATAAAGTTTTTTCCCCATTTATCTCAAGGAGTAAAGTTTTCTTATCCTTTTTAACACAAAAAAGTCAAAGAGAAGATACATCATAGACAACTGCTATAACCAGGCAACAATCAAAGTCACAATAGCAAAAGAAACTAGCAAGGCAAATGCTAGCCAAGCATTTGAACAATCATGGCTATGTTATGGAAATCAACAAATGAGCATATATACACGTGAATCAGATATCACAACATGAATATCATAACCATAAACTAGAAGATGAATGATAACGACTGAGCTTTTTTAGACCAACTCTTATTGAACAGTTGGTCCTCTCTTCAATCTCTTAAATCGAGTCTTTGTTGTTTTGGCCTCTTCAATATTAAGGACCAGGGGACTTTTGTTCGCTAGTTTTCCGTATCATTAGTCTTCTTAGGTGGGGGAGAAGGCAGACCAACCATTGGGATCTTTCCCATTTCAATAGTAGGTGAAGTTGGGATAACCTTGATGCCAAAGGACTAAAAGGAGGATGATCTCCCTCCTAATGCCAGTTCCTTATCTTCTCCAAAAGACTCAGTAATATAAGAGGTTAAAACGGGCTCCTCCTTTAAGTTGACTAGATCTTCGAGTACAATCTCAGTTGGTTGGGAAACAAAGGATATGATGGAGTTGTTATATTCCAGCAGTACAAAAGCAGTTCTAGGGTGCTCTTCCCCTATTCTTTGATGGATTGACCACAAGAACTTTAGCTCGTCAAAGTTCACTTCAGAATATTTGGAACACTTTTTCTTACTTTCCTATGCAAAAATAAAACAAGAATTGTCAGTCGGCATATTATCAAACAATTAAGAGGCATTGAAGAAAAATAAAATTTAAAGTGTTAGCCGACCTATGTCATGCCCTTCTTGAGGGCATTAAGGTTCATTGTATTTCACCCCCTCGGGAAGGGGGGCATGCTGTTAGTTCTTAACCACCACTTTATAATCCCAATAATCCTTGTTGAAATCAGGCAAATTAACTATTAAAGCCCTAATGGCCTACCTAGTCTGCAGGTAGTATGTATTGTCTCTTGTTGGTCCTCACTTATAGTAATACATCAGTTCAAAAATCCTAGTATGGATCCCATGAAGTTCATTTAAACGATGGACTCCATTAACAACCCTCCAAGTGTTGGGACTACTCTCGTAGGGACCACATCAAAATACTAACATAATTCAAGTAATAAATGGTTTGGAGGAAAAGTTATTCCACACTTTGCAATAGATAGAGTGGGAATCCAGTGACCCCCATCTAATGACAATACATATACAGGGCCTCCTACTAGTTTTAAAGATACCCAGTTGGGTATTTTTCACTTTTCCATAAACTCTTCTAAAGAACCCTTATCAACAACGTACACTATTATCGAAATGAAATAAAGAAAAAGAAGGGGATATAGAGGAAGGAAATCTTACAGAGCTTATTAAAGAACAACAAAGAACGAACGACAAAGAAAATCTTGAAGGTAAGAAGTTGCTTAAGTGCAAGGGTTGATGATAAAAAGAAATGGGGGGAAAAACTTCCTCCTTTTCTAGATTTACCTCGAGAGTTGAAAGGAAATGATTAACTGAACCAACAATTGAACTCTTGACAGATGCACGTTTCCCAAAAGTTCAAAAAGACTAGCGTACCCTTTGGCGGTTCGTTAATTTTCAAATTATTCATAAAAATGACACTGACTGATATATCTGTGAAAATTTTTACAAGTCTAGAAGGTCGGTTACCAATCACCGTTATATTAGGACGCCGAGCAACTTTTTTGAACAAATCCTCCATCCTTTCAATAAATCATCAAGCATAGAGCATTGGGGGCTTTTGTTGTGTGTCAAAATTATTTATCCACGTGGACCAATGACAAAGTCCTCATACATGGCTACTTAAAGACTCCTTATAAACTTTGACTCTTTTAAAACTAAATTTGTCTTTCAACAAGATTATGAGAAAATTTTCTAGACCACAAACATTTTTACCGTTGTTGTTCTCCATAAAGTTCTTACCATTATTAACAATATTCAAAGGTAATTTTAGTTGGAGTAAAAAGAAAATTTTCTTTAAAGACCAACTTTATGACAATTATCACATTTTAATGGGAACAACCTATTCAAAATGTTGACCTTTCATCGACTTGTAAAAAAATATTTGGTGTGACATTTCTTACGACAGTGAGAACAAACAAAGTTCTTTCTAGGTCTTTTATGATTATGCACATGATTTTTGTTATCAAACTTGGGATGGACGAGTTTATGTTTCTTTTCAAAATTATTTACAACATTTTCCTTTTCAACTTGAATTTTCAAAGGAGATTTTTCATTGTATGTTGTTTTCATTTTGAGAAGATGCTTTTATAAAAATTATTTCACCAGTGGAAGCTGAAATATTAAACTTGTGAAAACCTAACCCACAATTATCATATCATTTTTTTAGTTTACCAAAATAATCTTCTCAAGCTTTTGTGAACTTGTCGTTAGATTTACTTTTACCTTTTTGATCAAGTTCAAATCGTTTTGAATACTTTCAATTTTCTTTTCTAAAAAGATTTTGGACTCTTCACACAAAAGAAGATCCATTTTTAATTTTTCAAGAGATGTAATTTTTTTGCTCATTTCCAAAATTAATAAAAATTTCATCCTTTTGTTTTAAAATAATGTTCTTATCTTTTAACTCATCTAAAAAGTCTAAAAGATCCAAAAAAGAAACATCAACACGTTTAATTTTTTTTTAAAGAGGATAGAACCTTGAGCTTCCAAAATGCACAAAAAATTATTTTCATCTTTTAAAAGTGCAAGCTCATTGCAGAACTCTAAATTTTCTCTTTCGAAACTTTTGACCTTTTTCCTAAGATTTGTAATTTCTTCTTTTAAAACTTTTATTGAATTGTAATAAAAAATTGGAGGCTCTTCCTTTAAAAACTTAATCTTCTCTCACATGTGAGTACAGTCAACTTGAAGTTGATAAAATATATATGTTTTAATGACCATTGTTCTCCTTTTTATATTCTTTGACTTTGGAGGACAATAAAATATTCTCTTTAAAAAGTTTCAAAGACTCTTCATACAATTTATCGTATTTAGTTTCAAAAGACAAGAAGCCTAAATCTCCACTATCATCCTCACTAGTTTCATATTCATTTTGGGGTAAAGGACGACAAGTTAAGTTGGACTAAGAACCAAGTCTGGGATAAGAAGTCTCAAATGTACTATTAGGAAAATCCTCAAAAATCTTAAATCCAAAAGCCACTTATGCACACACAAGATCTACCTCTATGTGATTAAACCTAATAAGAATGAGGTCTAGCTCTCATACCAATTGAAAGAATGTACGTCTAGAGAAAAACTGCCCAAATTAAAAATTATTACTAAAGTGAAGGTAATGTTTATTTTAATCCAAACTAGGTAAAAGTTAATCCTAGAATATAAGTGATAAAATAGTGATTTACAAGTTGATTTATCTTAACAATATAAATTCATGAAGCACATAAGATAAATCACAATGAGGATTAGTAAATCATGCAATTGCGATAATGATTTATACGAGGGAAAAACCCTTGCAGGAAAACTCTCACGCCAAACCAACATCTCCCACTATATAGGTAAAGTTTTACAAAAAGGAGAAATGACTTACAAATTTGAACCTATCCCAGACTCAATATTGCACAACCTCCACAAGACACTTTTTTCACCCTTTAGCTAGAAGAGTAAATACGGATCGCTCTCCAACCATTCGCCGCGTTGCAGGTGTCAACTTTTTTGATAATATTGTGTTTGCGCCAAATCTTTAAACTTTCATTAAAGTTAAAGAAAACTATATTCTTGTTCCACGGGAACAAGTGAGAATACATTAGTGTAGATATAACTTCCTAGTATGTGAGAGTCCTAAAGGTTAAGGGAAGTATGAAAAAAGTGTTTGACTAATCAAATTAAACTCATAAAGTATTTTTTTAGATATAAAAACTATTTAAAGTTTCTTAAGAACAAATTTTATAAAATATTTTGTTCAAGTCTTGAGAGAATTAATCAAACTTCAAATACCTTTAAACTATAATGGTAATAATGGATATCTCAAAAATATAAATAAGGTTTTTTTTCTTAAGAAAAACTAATTTCTTTAGCTTAATAAAATAATGAAAACCTTTCTTGAAAAATCTTAACCTTTTTAACCTTATTATGTGAGGAAGAAGAAGATGAATTAAATAGGAGTTTTCAAGCTCATGAACACAAGCCTTTAAAACCCAAGTAATTTATATTCACACAAAATAGTTTATTTTTTTAACATAATAAGTGAAATGGTTGCAAAAGAGAATCTTCAATAGTTACAATACACTTTTAGGCAGATTTCCTTTTTGCGCTAGATCTGTACCTACCGCTGGAGCAGTGAAAATTCTCGCTAGAGCGAACCTAGTATGATAATCAGGTCGCAATTATGTTTGAGATTTTGGACATAGAATAAAGCACCAATGAAAAAATTTCGCTGCAGTAAAGAGCTGCGACGAGGCAGGTCGCAACTTTTTCTAGAGATTTTGAACTAGTATTTTCAATCTAAGAGTCAGAAAATATTTTAGCAAACCCTCTAAGTATGTTTGATCTCAACTAAGAACACTCGTAGTTAAAATACACACATAAGAATGAAAACTTTTATGAACATAATTAACCTATGGAAAAATATATTGCATAGTATATTTATTCAAATCGTCCAAAACAACTCACACATAAGTTTTAACACATTTGCCAATTTAAGAAAATTTAATTTAAGTTATGTCAAAATAAGTATGGTAAAACTAAGTCATTCTAAGTTCTTTACCTTTATCCAAATGTGGTAATCTCATTAGTCATCACATGAGATAACTGTTCGGATGAAGACGAAGAAGTCTGGTCTTGTAGTCTTAAACATGAAGCTTTTCGAGATAACTTAGACAATGACTCAATATGTTTTGTAACAGGATAAGACAATTTAATCATATGGAGCTTTTGAGCACACTTGTGCACTTATAATATCCTTAACCATTTTTCACGAATATTTAAAAGTGGTATCCGAATCCGCTCTTCTGGATTTGTATGCAGATAAATATCTACAAAAAATATTCTTTTTAAATATTGGTTTACACCCATACCTTAGGGATTGTGTTTCTCAAATCATATGCAAATTTCTCCCAAAGTGTAGGGAAAAACACGACACATAAGGGAATCGTTGTGGCTCCATAAGGATATGAACATCATGTAGTTTTTGACGTAATAATATAGATCTGCCTTTCCATCACGCGTGGTGACATTTGGAATGGAGAACTTTTTTGTGGGATCTAATGTTTCTATGGTAATGGTGAATGAGAATATTGATCCACGACCCAAAGCTCTCTTAAAAAGATCCTCTGGAGTGCGCGATAAGTTAGGGTTTAAATGCCATTTTAACTCTTATTTGATGAGTTCTTGAAGATGACCATCGGCGACGTTGTTTGTTGGGGACCTAGTCTTGGCTAAACTATTATTGTGGTTGGAGTCTGTCGGCCGAACGGACATTGGACCGTGGCTAGCAGTCTTACGGGTGAAAGTATGATCCGAGTGAAAGCAATTAGATCACACTGCATGTGGATTTCTTTATGTGAAGGCTATTCCATTTATTGTCCACCCAAGGTAGTCTGGGGGATCTAACTCTTCGCCTTTTGTGACACTTAAGGTTATGAAAACTAGACTCTTTCTCTTTAGAATGGTCAGTTAACTACCTCTTCAACCAAGCTATTTCTTCGTCTCATTCGTTTAATAATCCTCGTATAGGTTGATGAGACGTGACTTCGCATTCTTAGCATAGGGCTCCATAGAGGGAATGTAATGTCAAAAGCTAGGACTAGGCTTCCGTTGTGTGCATCCCATAGACCATGTGTCGCTGAGAGGTGGAGGGGACTTTGAAAAAGTCCGTTCCTTCCTTACGACTTGTACTTATGACCGGACGCAGCTTCTGGCATGAGACTGGTAAGACTAATGGGCACTCATATCGAAATTTGGTATTCTATAATGATGGGGGTTTAGACTATTAATTTCCTATAGAAGGTGCCAAATTATAGGTGATATAAATCCTACAATAATGCTAAATACTAATTTGGCCCCAAATAAAAGTGCAATATGAAAATTATGCACGTGATTCGATAGGTCGACATATCTACATCCACAAGAAAGGGAGAGCAGGGCTTTATTAATGGAAGACAGTGGATAAGACTACTTCGACTGACATGGTTGCTATATGAGAGTCCAAGCCATGGATACAATAGTATGTCAATCGATGACCCAATCATTAGGGTCATTGCTATTTGTAGATACAAATACCCTAAGGTTTTAGTTTTTTTTCATAGTGATCGATTATTATCCTTAATCCTATTTTTGAGGTTGAAGATTAACTATAAATCTATATTCGGCCATATCCAATTGCCATCTCCTTTATTTCTCCCCTAGTCAGTGTGTGATCTCCGAACAATCTGATCGTTACATTTCTTATGGAGCCATGTGTCATACCACGTGGTTTCTCGAAAGTTAAGTTAATAATTGTTCATTGGATTGATTAATATTTCATTCATTGATTAATTAGAAAGAGAACGAAAAACATTTGTGAGCCATCAAACACTTTTATCACTTTAATCCTTTTCAACTTAGGACATTTTTTTCCTTTGGATATTGTTGTGATCGTGTGGTTCATCATGAGATTCTTAATCTATAAAGAAGAGACTTTCGATTTGGTTCAAAATATTATTGATCAATTAATGAAGATATCGGATATGTTAAGATTCTCATTAAACTTACAAAGGTCTCCGCCTTGTTAGAAATTAGTGGAAAAAGGGTGAGGTGTGAGTTGGTGCATTGTGTTATGTGTTGATTTACATTTCTGTATGATTTAGAACTCAAATATTTAATTAATATTAAAATTTGAGTTAGTTGTTAAATCATTGGTAAATTTTATCACATAGACCTTTGGGGTGTGATGTTTGTTTAAGCATTAATTAAAATTTGGAAGTAAAAATATTAATTTAGTGTATTCTCCATTTCGGAACACAAAACGCAATTTTACCCCAAAATCTAGACATTATTTTCAAGGTTGGGGAGCACCAATTGCAGGTTTTCAGACTTATATTTTTATATCAATTTTGAGGCGCTATTTGAATCCTATATTAATATTTAATTTATTTTAAGTTGAGTATGTGACGAATCAAAAGAAAAATGTTTATTTGCTTCCTTTTCATTACAAATATATACTTTGTTATAACTAATTTTATTTGTTATTGTGTGTGTGTGTGTGTGTGAGAGAGAGAGAGAGAGAGAGAGAGAGAGAGAGAGAGAGAGAGAGAAATATAGTAGCAACTAGAGGTGGATCTAGAGGGTAAGGGGTGGCCTTGCCACTAACTTTATGAAAAATTCAAATTTTATTCCTAACCTTTTTATTTTATTTTTAAAATAATTATAAGTCTAACCCCACACAAATAAATACATTTATTTTATTTATGAGTGTGTGTTTGTGTGTGAGAGAGAAATGAGGGGATGCGTTGGTAGTCGTCGTCGGTAGATCGAGGGGATAAAGGTGACCCTGCCCCCAATTTTATGAGAATTGTAAAATTTGTCCCAATACTTTTTTTAATTATAGTTCTAGGTTTGATTCCCAGAAAAATAAATAAATATTTTTTGGGGTCAAGTTTACTGTGATTTTTGGATCCCCCATGGGTTGTAAGGGTGATAAAAAAGATTGTGATGTTGTGGTGGAGAAGTATTCTTGATATTTTAGATCAACTTATATTCACTAATTCTTTTGATATCAAGCACATATGGAGATAATCAAACTCTGTTGCAGATGCCCTGGCTTCTAATGTTGCTCTCTCTCAAGTTTCTAATTCATATTGGTCCTTTGATTCTCTTCCTCAAATCATTAAGGACATGCTTAATCTTGATTGGTAGAATTTTCTTAAAATTAAAATTAGATATATTTGATTGTAATGGGAATATTCTATAAATTCCCAACTTTAATTTTATCAGCCTTTTGTTTCTTCATTGATTTAATGGGGATCAACATAAATCCTCAAGTATTTTTTTCGAGCCTGACCTCTAGATATAGTATAGCTAAAGGCTTGTATGCCTTGAAGAGGCTATTTCTCTATTTTCTAATTTTTAATAATATGTGTGAGAGTTCCGTCCCTCTTCTCTATTAAAAAAATATTGTGGTGGAGAAGATGGTTGGGATTAAAATTAAGTTTGATTAGTTTAAAAGTAAGAAATAAAAATAAAATGAATTTCACTAAAAATAAATCCCGAATACTTTTTAACAATAACATTTTGTTATAAAATATGGAGTAACTTTTTTATTGACCTTAGAACAAGGATGTCAATTTGCAATTTTTTTGTTCGTGTATTGGACCCACAAGCAAAAGAACACAAAATTAATTAGAGTGATGGGACATTGATCCTTGAGCCGACACTTATGCGGTTATACTTAAATCACGTAACTCGTTACAAAAATTCCCCCACAAAACACTATCAATTTATGTGTCGTCGTCCCAAAAAAAGTTCCCCCCACAATACAACTCCAAATGAGAGAAATCAAAAGCAAAGCCAAAGCCTAAACATCACCATCCCAAAATAAAAATGTTGTCCCCAAATAAAAACCAAGCCCTCTTCATCTCATCACTCATAATCCTCTGGTACTCATCCAACATTGGAGTCCTCCTCCTCAACAAATTCCTCCTCTCCAATTACGGATTCGCATTCCCCATCTTCCTCACAATGTGCCACATGTCAGCCTGTGCTCTCCTTAGCTACATCTCCATTGTCTTCTTGAAGGTCGTCCCTTTTCAGAAAATCAAATCCAGGTCTCAATTCTTCAGAATTGCCACTCTCAGTGTTGTTTTTTGTGCCTCCGTTGTGGGTGGGAATATTTCCCTTAGGTACCTCCCGGTTTCGTTTAATCAGGCTGTCGGTGCAACCACGCCGTTTTTTACGGCTGTGTTTGCGTATTTCATCACTCTTAAGATGGAGGCTTGGGTTACTTATGCTGCTCTTGTGCCTGTTGTTACTGGGGTCGTCATTGCCAGTGGGGTATTTTTTTTTTTTAAAGTTAATTTCGTAATACTGATCTGTGCATTTGTGTTAATTGTATATAGGATGATCTAGATCTGAAATTTTTATTATATTTGGTGAGGTGTATCTGAACTGCATTTGATTGCTTCTTTGGTAAATATTTATGTGAATCAGAAAATTAAGTAGGAGTAACGTGTTTTGTATTGGAAGTTAATGTGTGAAATGATGTGGGTGGTGTGGCAGGGTGAGCCAAGCTTTCACTTGTATGGATTTATTATGTGCATTAGCGCAACTGCTGCAAGGGCCTTTAAGTCTGTTCTTCAAGGCATCTTGCTTTCTTCAGAAGGGTAAGCTCTTTCCTGCTTTTGCGGATTTAATCTCATAATGTTTTTCTCATCTTACTTTTAGTGTTATATATATATATATATATATATATATATATATATATATATATGAGTACCACTACACTTACCCACTTTCATACCCGCCTAATAAGACAAGACAGCAAAAGTTGTACATTTTGCCCTGGTGGGACCCACAACAACAAGGTATAACACTTTTATATAGACGGGTATGAAAATGGGTAGGAAACTGGGTCTGCCTAGCTTTATCCTATATATATACAGTCCTACTCTTGTGCGGACTAGTCCGCATTTTAAAAATGCGGACCGGACATGTGTCACCTGACGGTGAACCCAAAAAAGAGAGAGAGTGTGCCAATAATTTAGGCGATAATTTCTAGGTGCACCGTTAGGTGACACATCCCGGTTCGCATCCTTAAAATGCAGACTAGTCCGCACAAAAACATTATAATATATATATATATATATATATATATATATATATATACACACACACACACACACAGAGACAGATATATATAAAGAGAGACAGAGAGAGAGAGAGAGGAGAATTCTCACTTAGCTCTACACATCATTCATACATTACATCTAGTCATTGTTCTAAAAGGCGCGCATAGGGTACGCCTAGGCTTAAGACTTGGGAGAAACGTCCCGCCTTAAGCCTCTTACTCCTTATTCTTGATAAAAAACTTAACGCACACTTTTTTTTAAAACAAAAACGCTTTAGTGTGATATGATATCACTTTTTTTTTTAAATCAGACCAATATCTCATTCAAAACAATCAAAAGACAAATGGTATTTCAAACCTCTCTACCTCTCATCCAAAAAAACGCGCGTTTTTTCCTTCTTTTTTCTTTTTTGTTTTTTTCTTAGTATTTAAAAAAAAATAGTATTTTAGTTTGCAACATATTTTAAGATTTGTACCATCTTAGTATTTTCAATAGCCTTGTTATAGTTTAAAATATATTAAAAAAGGCCTAAACGCCTTTTTACGCCTAAGGCCCGCTTGCCTAGGCTTCTAAGGCTTAAGGCTTGGCCTCGACGCCTCGGTCACGCCTGCGTTTTTTAGAACCTTGCACCTAGTTGTAGGCCCTAAAAAAAAATTTCAAATATTTTTATTTTTCTCTTGAAACTAATCTTCCAATAAATCCATGTTAAAAAAAAAGGTCAAAATACATTTTGTAGCTATTTTTAAAAAATCCACACAAAAACTGATCAAAATACATTTTGTAACTTTTTTTTTGCTATTTTTAAGATATCGGTCAAACTTTCACAGCTTTTAAAGTGCTTTAAAAGCTGTGAAAGTTTGACCGATTTTTTAAAAATAGCAAAAGAAGTTATTTTGAGTTGATTTTTTATGTGTCCATTGAAATGTTTAAATACCATTAATAAAAATTCAACTCAAAACTAATTTTCTTACTATTTTAAAAAAATCAGTATGTAAACTTGGTATGTATGAGAGTCTGTCTCTCTCTCTCTCTCTCTATATATATATATATATATATATATATATGTTAGTTCTCTATGTACCATGATGTGAAGTTTTGAATTTTAACCCTCCCTTCCCTCTTGCACTCAAAAACACTTTCGTCTATATAAAATGAACAAGAGAATGAATGCACTAGTGATGGAGAGTATAGGTGCATCGTAGATAGGAATGAAACTTTTGGGGCCACCTACCATAGTGGTTGGATGTGTGAACATTAGAGGGTCCAAATACACCTTTAGGGATTAGTCAGGTGCTCAAAGAGGACACCGTAATAAAAAATAATAAAATTAATAATAATAGGAATGAAGTGAAAAATGCAAGAAGGCCCAAAGTATATAAGAATTAATACATCAGAGTGTAGAGTTTAAAAGATCACAACAATCCCTGAGAATATGAAAGGTTATGATTAAACCACACCATTTGATAGTTTTAAAATTTATTTTTATATTTTCTCATTTAATCTTGACCATTCGTTTTCAATGAAATGGCTAGGATGATCACTCTAACCTCAAGAGCTATACCATAACTATAAAGGAGCCGGATCCAACCAGTGTTTTACAAGGCGCGAGGCATAGTTAAGGCGTTTTGCCTCTGTGAGGCGAGGTGTAAGCCTAAACTTTTTTCCACAAAAGTCACTAAAAATGATATAAAAATAATAATTAAACAAGGAACAAATTATATATCACATCTATTATGAAAACAAACAATGTAAACTTGATTCCACAGCACAATACAAATGATAACACCATCATGTCATCATCACAATACATATTATACCATTAAGACAAAAGAAATCCATAATCAAAACCATAAGCACCATCACCATCACCAAACCATAACAAAAAATAATGTATCACCAAACTAGAACCCAAAACAATACAAACAATGTATCATCACTATATATTAAGTAGTGGATCAGTGGTATCTAATGACCGGGAAAATGGATAATATGCTTCACCTCCACCCCCGTCATTATCGCTTAAAGGATCATCCATGGAATGGAATCATCTGCATATTGAATCAATCCATCATCCTCCTCGTCCGAGTTGAGTTGAGATCCTCTCACTCCTCTTCTTCGTCCACCAGTTGCAATCCTTTATCTAATAAATCATAAGATGAAAGGATTAAAAATTGGTTTTGTTGTTTGTTTGAAATTAGTAAAATAAATACGACAAGTATAAATATTAATTTCGACCTTTTCTCATAGTTTTTGAACTCTTCGACCTTCTCTTTTTTCTTTGTTGCACTTATGTACTCGTGCCCCCCTCAGTAGTCAACCTCGATTCATCGCTTTGGCATTCATTGGTTGGCTCGGCAATCCACTCATCGTCAGAAGGCACAATGTCAATGACCAATGGTCTTCCTTAAGTGCCTTTTTCATCAAGTGTCTATCTTTCAATTTTTTGTTATACATGATGTAGACGAGCATGTTGAGCTTCAATGTTGCCAAATGATTTGTCTTCTTTGTGTGTATCTATTACAAATTTTTGTAAAGCAACTAAAAGTTAGTCATAATTTTACAACTATATTCATAAAGCGAGAATTAATTCATAAATATTAATTACTTGATTAAACATACTCCAGTTACGCTCACAAGCGGAGGATGAACAAGTTAAACTTAAAACTTTCACAGCAAATTTTGACATTGTGACAACTCACTACAATAATACAAATTTTGTATCAGCAAAAAAAACATACTATATATATATATATATATAGAGAGAGAGAGAGAGAGAGAGAGAGAGAGAGAGAGAGAGAACAAAAAATATAAAAAAAAAAATCGGCACAGATAATATAAGGAATACATGATATTTACCTTCAGTTTGGTGTAACAGAGATGATCGGAGGACGGAGACGGAAAAGCAAAACCGATCAAAACCGAGGTTTTTTCCCTTCGGTTTTGTGTAACAAAGACAATCGGTGGTCTTTGAGAGCAAATCGGCTAGGGTTTTTGGGTTTGAGCATCAGACGAGGGGTTTTGGGTTGAAACGCACGTTTTTTTTTAAGCTATTTGACCACTTCTACCGTTACTTAGGACAAAAAAAAAGAGGCGTACGCCTCAACAGCCTCGAGGCGCATAGCCTCAAGGCAGAGGCCTCATCCACATAAGGCGGAAGCCTTAGAAAACAAAGAAGATGCGTAAGCCTCAGGTAGCCCATCTAGCGCCTCGCCTCGAGGCGCGCCTCAAATCGCCTTTTAAAACATTGGATCCAACTAATAGGATCTATTAGAATCTAGTATCTACTCAACAGTAATGGACAATTTACTTAATTTTTGTGTCAACTAGCATAATGGTTGGCACTTTTTTAACAATTATCATGTTTACTTTAGTTGACCAAGAAGAAAAAGGACTGTGAATCTTAATTCTGAAGAAAATAGATTAAAATTAACCTGGCCAATACTCAATGGCTTGAAATGGTTAAATCTCGCATGCTGCTTTATCCTTGCTACTTTTGTAAACACGAATAATTTTATATGTTATAGCTTATGGAAACACTCGGAATATACTTCTTTTTTCGTCTGTTAGGTGTCACAAATCCTAATGCTTTATACAAGAGTATAAGTTATTCATCTTTCCCTTAGATTGTGTATATTTTTCAATGGTATCACAAAGGTTGATTCGTGTTTGGTGGCTGAGAATAAAATAGGGTGAAGTTTGTTTTGGGAATGGTTACAGTTATGACCGCTGTGCCATATAAATGTGCTTCGTGTGGGCATTGCTATACTTATACAGATATTAATTTCCTAAGCAAAGCCACTTGTTTTATTTAATATCTATAACTGGCTTTGTAATTACCACCATCTTTTCTGCTTTCTATGTGCATACATATGCTGATTTCCTTGTGCTCCGATTTTTTGCCAACGAGACAGAGAAGGGGTCATTTTTTCTAGAATGAAATTAATTGAAAAAGACAAATGACAAAGAAATAATAATTCAACATTCTGGTAATCTCATTCCAATTATGTACATTGTGATGGTAACTACTGAACTACAGAGTTTTTTCCTTCTTTTCTTCTTTTCCCCTGCTTTCTCTCAGTACAAATAAACCATTTTATATATTTGATAATTATGTACGTTGTTATTGTTTCAGGGAAAAATTGAACTCTATGAATTTGCTGCTTTATATGTCACCGATCGCTGTTCTGGTTTTATTGCCGGCAGCACTTGTAATGGAGCCCGACGTGTTAGATATGACTATTTCACTTGCTATGAAACATAGATTTATGTGGGTACTTCTTTTGGCTAATTCAGCTATGGCTTATTCAGCCAACTTGACAAACTTCTTGGTCACCAAGCATACAAGTGCACTCACACTCCAGGTCTCTCTCTCTCTCTCTCGCGCGCGCGTGCGCTTATCTATCTAGCTAGCAGCTAGCTATGTGCTAGTTAAAATTTCAAAGTACGACTTTAAATCCTTAATTTTGGTACAAACTCGTTTCCTGAATCTCCCAGCAAGTATTTGCTTCACTTTATGCAATGCTGAAGGGTGCCCATTGGATAAGCACTGCATGGCCAGTCTAGCCCAGCCCAAATATTGTAGGACCTAGGCTCACATGGTATAAGCTTGTAAGACTAGACTGGGCTAAAACATTAGGTTCGAGCAAAAACCAGGTTGGAGTTGGATTTTATATTTCTTGCCCCGCCTGCTAATATGTTTCAAATAAAATTTTCTTTCATTCTCTCTCATTCTTACTGTCCCATTTCATCACAAGGCTTGCCCCTCTGTTTTTAAAATACATAACTTATGTCGGTTTAGCAACAATCTTTCCTTTTCTACATTTAATGAAGTACAATGGTAACCTGTGTAGATTTATCAACAATGTAGTGATTTTCTTGTTCTACTTTTAATGAAGGGTGTTTTTATTAACACCCAACAAATATATCTACAGGCCCCGCTTAAGAAATTCATGTGTTTTAATGAATGAAGTTGTAGAAAGACATCCATACTCCTTTTAAAACATACCGATCAAATTGGACGTTGATTTCATATTATTGAAGATGTTAAGCTTGCTTTAAAACTCCATAATAACCTATTAACATTATCTTTTCACAATAAATTATCAAAGCCGAAACTTCTCCTCCCTCACACACCTGCCCTGAAACATCCACCTGCATTGAAACCGTGTAATGAATACAACTAAACAACCCCGTGGAAGCATCGAAATCATACCGATTGATTCATCTACTTTGTGGTTGTAGTTTGTTCACTAAACAATTGATTATTCATACTGACGCATGAAGTGTCATTTATGTCATTTCATTTTTATTTTGTTCATTTACTTATTTAGGGTATTTTAGTCTTTTGGGTCTTTGTGCTTATAAAAAGACTCGTAGGTGCTTAGATTTCATTATGATGATTTTTTTAGAATGAGAGTTATAGAGAGAATTAATGGAGATTTCATACTTCAGCATTTCATTCATGTGTGTAATTAACGTTTGTAAATTTCGCTCCGTTCACATCAAAAGTGGTATCAGAATCGGGTTGTTCTCGGATCAAAACGTGTGATTACTGGGAGCACGAATGGCTACAGCTGTCAGATTTCTGACTGAGTTTATCCTCAGCGACATCTAGGGTGGAAACCTTAGACCTAACCATTGCCCAGCCGACCACCACAGCCCCTAACGGGCCAGCCATATATTTTGCCCCCTCACTCGAAGCCTTGGGAAGCCCTATCCGACCCGACAAACCCTAACAACCCTTTCCAACCCCTGTCAAGTTAGCCCCAGGTGCCAGAAACAAACACCCAACCATCCTCTCCACCTACCCCCGTCAAGAAACCTCACCTGACACAATCGAAAACCCCTGCTTCAGACCCAACCAACCCCGACGCACCCCTAGCAACCATAACCACAATGCCCCACCTTCTCATCCGAGCATAAACCCTCACCGCTACTAACCCATGTGTAAGCCAACCGGGTTTGACTTGGTCCATGAGTTTAACCCACCTCCACGCATCAATAAAAATATGCCCAATTCTGATTATCCTGAACAACTTTTTACCGAGATATCCACCAAGGGACTGTTTCCAATCACCGACTATTCGTTGAGTCTCGAACCCATTAACACGATGATCCGCACTAGCGTTCGCGCCTCTATTTATTATAGGCGCGTTACCCACAGTTATACTCAATTCTGTTTGTTGAACAAACAGCTATCTACCCTATCCCCATATCCAACACAATCTCAATGGCCAGCCACGCCAAAACTGCCCTAATCTACGCCCCAACTATCAATTACCCATCACCGTGCCCTCATCCTTTTATTTTCCTTTGTGTCCAGTTCAGCGTTACGTCGACAGACCAGTCACAATGGCATAGCTTATTCTACACGCGTGTGTTGCGAAGCGATGGTTGTGTAAGATCATAATTGGCGGTGGCTCTAGTGTCGATTTGGTCTCTCACGCGATGGTGGAGCGTCTGGGTCTTCGTTTTCAACCCATCCACACTCCGTGTAAGATTGGGTGGCATGGTTCGAAGTCGCGGTATTGGTGTACGACTTGGGCCCCTAATTTTCAACTCGATCTCGGTTGTTGTATCGGGCTATACGCAACTATATGCAATTTAGAGAGGCTAAAAAAATTTGAAAAAAAATATATAATTTCATAATAATAAAAATAATATTATTAATTAATGAGATAAATACAAAACCATTATTTAGTATGCATAGCATTGTGTAATTGCTTATACTGACGCATGTCACACTTTTTAGCTACAATATTCCATAATAGTTTAGTAACAAGTAAGCAAAACGATCAAAGTAGATACAAACTTCATAAATGAAAATTAAAATAGATTTTAAATATATTATTTCATTAATGTAATAAAATATTAACTATTAGTTAAGTAAACAATAATACTAAATGAATATATTCCATAATAAATTTGCAAAAATATTTTGTTTAAATAGAGGTTGATTTTAAGGAGAGATAATAATGATATATATTTGAAATATATTAAGTAAATAATGATACATTTTCATATATATTAAATTAATAACGATACATTAAAAAAATATATTTTAATTAAATAAAGAAGTTTTTAAACTCAATGATACTTATTTAATACAATTTAATAAATAGATATAAATACATTATTACTAATATGGTAATAATTTAATTTAACTATAAATATCATGACAAATTTGATAGAAGTGGTACAAATTTAATGACTTTTATAGTCAACTTGGTATCGGCCGATACTTTGAACCATGTTGGGTGGCTAGGATCCAAGGATGAAGTGCGCCCTACGGATAGCTCCTTTTACCATTCATTATTGGGCCATATTCAGATGAGGTTGTGTGTATTGTAGTTGATATGGACGTGTTGCCACCTTCTCGTCGACCCTGGCAGTTTGATCATGCTAGCACGCATGATGGTCGTGCTAACACTTATTTATACACGAGGACCATGACGTGGTCCTTGACCCCATGTCGCAACCCAGACTCCCCGACCCGCTTGTGTCCCTGACCTCGAAACATGTATTCCTTGTCAATGCCCTCGAGCAGGGGTTGTGTTTTGCCCTAGCTAGCCCTTGGATGTCGCGCCGACTAGTGTTCCAGATGCCCTTCGTGACATATTGGCATCGTTCCAAGATGTATGCACACCGCTTGATTCTCTTCCACCATTGAGGATCTACAACATGCGATCAATTTTGTGCCAGGAGCCCAGCTACCCAACTTCCCTTAATGCCGGATGTCACCAGCCAAGCACGCTGAACTCCAGCGACAGGTGTCAGAGTCATGCGACCATGGCCTCGTTTGGGAGAGTAGGCCCCTTGTGTCGTGCTTGCCTTGTTGACGTTGAAGAAGGATGGTAGTTGGTGGATGTGTATCGATAACCGAGCTGTGAATAAGATCACCGTCAAATATCGTTTTCCTATCCCGAGGTTAG
The DNA here is from genome assembly GCA_949130495.1 of Sambucus nigra. Taxonomy (NCBI): domain Eukaryota; kingdom Viridiplantae; phylum Streptophyta; class Magnoliopsida; order Dipsacales; family Adoxaceae; genus Sambucus; species Sambucus nigra. The sequence goes on from OX422216.1 coordinate 185,456,732, forward strand.
AAGATATGATTGACCAGCTTCACGAGGCCAGTGTATTTTCCAAGCTTGATGAAGAGTGGGTGTCATCAGATTCGTATGTGGCCTGGGAATGAGTGGAAAACCACCAAGGACAGATTGTATAAGTGGACCGTCATCCCTTCGGATTGACCAATTCCCCATCCACATTCATGTGTGTTATGACTCAGATTATGTGCCCTTTCTTGGGTAAGTTCATCGTGGTTCCCACAGATGAGCACAGGGACCACGATAAACAAGTATTGGAAGTTCTTCGGTGTGAGAGTTTTATCTCCAGCTGAAGAATTGTTCTTTAATAATGCCAAAGGTTTTCTTTCTAGGGTATATAGTGTCGAATGATGGAGTACGTGCTGGCATCGAGAAGGTTCAGGCTATCCGGGAGTGGCCTAGACCATCCACTGTCTCCCAGGTTTGCAGTTTTCACGGGTTGGCCAGTTTCTATCGACACTTCATTGAAGGGTTTAGTTATGTGATGGCTCCTATTACTGCGGTGATGCACGCGTCCGTAACTATGTTTTCTTGGATCGATGCGGCTGAGGCGGGATTCTAGCTCATCAAGCCCAAGATGACGTCCGCTCCCATTTTAGCCCTGCCAGACTTCACCCAACTGTTCGAGTTGACTTGCGATATCGTTAAATCCGGAATTGGTGCAGTTCTCGGTCAAAATGGTCGTCTCGTTGCTTACTTTAGTCAGAAAGTTGTCAGTTCTGGTAACAACTCTTCAGCCTATGATTTGGAGTTCTATGCAGCAGTGCAGGCGGTCAAGCATTGGCAGCTCCATTTGATTCACCAGGAGTTTGTCATTAAATTGGATCACGAAGCCCTTCGTTTCATGAATTTCTAGAAGAACGTCAATAATCGACACGTCAAGTGGACCAGTTCATCTTCAACCTATAGTATAAGCCCGGTCAAGAGAACCAGTTTGCCTATACTCTGAGTAGGAGGTCTCATGCCCTAGTCACCATTCAGTGGTCAATCTTCGGGTTTTTTTAGATTCGAGATTTATATGCGACAGGCGCCTTCTTTGAGCCTATTATGGAGGCATGTTCACGTCAGCATGGTGTTCAGAGTGATTACTTACTACAGGATCGTGGCACAACATTGTGCATCCCTGTTTCTTCTTTGCAAAAGAAGATCATCACGGAGCTCCATGGTGAGGGTCTAACTGGCCATTAAGGTGTTGCTCGTACCTTAGCTACATTGTGTGAACGTTTCCATTGGCCTACCATGAGGAGGGAGGTTAACACCCATGTTCAACGTTGCTATACTTGTCAGACGGTGAAGGGTAGCATACTAATGCCGGTTTGTATACACCCCTACCCATCCTGATTGATTGTGGCTTGATGTTTCTATGAACTTTGTCGGTGGGTTACCTAAAATAGCAAAAGAGCATGATTCTGTGTATGTGGTAGTTGACCTATTTTTAAAGACGATCCATTTCATTCTATGTTCGAGGACTTCGGATGCTTCACATGTAGTCACACTCTACTTTCGCGAGATTGTCCGTTTACATGGCGTCTCGAGGAGTATTACGTCTGACAGAGATATTCGATTTTCAGGGCACTTCTGGCAGACCCTTTGGAAATTGTTGCGGTAAGGGCTTCAATTTTCCACATCTTTTCACCCACACATGGATGTTCAAACCAAGGTGGTCAATAGGAGTTTGGGAGATCTTTTACGGTGTTTAGCTGGTGATTCACCTAAGACTTGAGAGGTGGTTCTTGTTCAGACGAAATTTTCTTTCAACAATTTCGTCAATCGTTTTATTGGCATTTCACCTTTTTATAATGTTTTGAGATCTTCGCCTTTATTGCTTGTTGATTTAGCCGAGACACCCCTACTATGACAGTGAGTTTGCTGATTTTGCTACTAAAATGCTCTCCATCCATATCGACGTGCGAACCCGTTTACAACATATGTATGCTTTCTATAAGGACCAGGTGGATTCTCCTCATCGGTCCCTTCTTTTACAACTTGGAGATCTTATTATAGTATATCTGCGGCGCGAACAGCGAGTGGGCAAGGCCACCAAGTTACAAATGCACCGTTTTGGTCCCTTCCTTGTTTTTCGTCGTTGTGGTGATAATGCTTATGAGCTCGCCCTGCCCGAGGGTTTCTGGACCTATCCCACATTTAACGTGGTCGATTCGACTCCGTTTCAAGATTCACACATTCCTCCGATACCCTTCCCTGTGGATCTGATACAGATAGTTTGTTCACATGTTGACCGTGTTAAGGGTATTTTGGACTCTGAGACGACTATGACGTCTACGGATCCCCTTGTCTGTTATCTGATCCGGTGGCTTTTGGCTGAGATACCCTGAGAATGAAGATTCAGGGATCACTGAGGCCACGTTACAGCATGTTGACCACGACTTCTATGACCATCTTCACGAGGATATGGCAGTGCTTCGTAGAGTGGGAGAGTGACGCAGGAGCGTATCATTTATCTCATTTCATTTTTTATGGAAATGGGTCATATTAGGGTTTAATTGTCATTTTTAATATTTTGTATTAGTCTTTCTTTTATTTTAGTTCTTTTATTTTCTTTTTAGCCTTTAATTTGTTGCCAATCATGATTGGGACTCATTAGGTATTCTTTTATTTTTAGTAGGCCCTTTTAGTCATTTTAGCTAATTACTTGATTAGCAAGTAATTTAACCCCTATAAATAGGTTTGTTTTCTCATTTGTAATCACATTTCAATTCTTGAATTTAAGAACTCTTTTGTTTCTCTCTCTAGAAATCAAATTCTCTTGATTTTTAGGTCATTGATGTGCAGTTCACGTCAAATTGGTATCAGAGCGGGTGAAGCTCCAAACATTGGTGTTCGTGTGTATCGGTGTGTAGAGTATCAACAAATCGTGCACTACTTTCAATGGCCACGGAGAAGATGATGCGAATTCAAGTTGAGATCAACGAGTTAAGAAAAAATCATCAAGAATTGAGAGAAAGTTATCAAGAATTGAAGGAGAGCCAAGGTGAATTGAAACAACAAATGAATGCCATTTTTCAACTTTTGTCCAAATTTCAAAACCCTAACCCTAGTTTTCCCTCCTACCACCCTTCTTCCGCCAACCCACTACGGTCAGCCACCCCTTAGCCCCCTCTAACCCCGCTGACCTCACCCAGTCCCTTCTGGCCACCGAAAAACCTAGGCCGACATCCAAATCGCTGCAACCAACCCTCCCCCTACTTCTCTCCAACCCGTGAGCAACCCCTAGCCTTTCCACCCCCCTTCGACCACCCTCTCCCTCCTACAGTCACTGGGAAACACCCTTTAACCCTTCAAACCCCAGCCGACAGACATCAGATCCCGTCCAACCCATTTTTCAACCCGGGTCGACCCAATCCTAACATTGAACCCCTACCTGAACCCTACCTGACTCCATCCGCTGCCCTAATTCATCCTGGTTTGAACGGAGCAACCCCTGCCCCTGGCTGGCCACCCGACGGCTTCCAATACAGCACCAATCAGAGTCGCGGCCAATCCTTCACCCTCATCTAAGATCAAGATGATGGCTGGACAGAAATTGGTAGAGAATTTGACCGCTCTAGGCGCATATTCGATCTAGGAGGTTCAAAAAAGGGTGCTGAATGTTGAAACTCACAATGAGATTGTTTAGAGGATGAAATTTTGAGCCCTCCCTAACTTTTGCCAAAATTATCTTGAGACCCCAACATTTTTCGTTGCCTCGACGGACATTCTCACACTATTCTCCAATTTTCAAGTTCGAGGACGAACTTTTTTTTGAAGCCGGAGAGAGTGATGGAAATGGGTTATATTAGGGTTTAATTGTCATTTTTAATATTTTGTATTAGCTTTTCTTTTATTTTAGTTCTTTTATTTTCTTTTTAGCCTTTAATTAGTTGCCAAACATGTTTGGGACTAATTAGGTATTCTTTTATTTTTAGTAGGCGCTTTTAGTCATTTTAGCTAATTACTTGATTAGCAAGTAATTCAGCCCCCATAAATAGGTTTGTTTTCTCATTTGTAATCACTTTTCAATTCTTGAATATAAGAACTCTTTTGTTTCTCTCTCTAGAAATCAAATTGTCTTGAGTTTTAGGTCATTGACGTGTAGTTCACATCAATTTTTTTAATCATTTACTTATTTAGGGTATTTTAGTCTTTTGGGTCTTTGTGCTTATAAAAAGACTCTTAGGTGCTTGCCTTTCATTATTATCACTTTGTTTTAAAGAGAGAGTTTAGAGAGAGAATTAATGGAGATTTTATATTTCAGCATTTCGTTTATGTGTGTGTGTAAATTCCAGTGCGTTCACATCACATCCTAACTTTATCCGTTATATTTAAGTTTCATTTGTTTGCTCTGGTTTGTAGGACTCTTGTTTTGATATATCTTAAAAAGAAGAACAACAATAATTTCAACCAATAAATTGCGATATAAAATCTCGTTGTTCTTGACCAATATTTATTGAAATGTCTCCAATTTTTTGTGTGCGTGAGCAAGGAGAAGAAATGATTTTAGCCCTTTTGAAGAAAGGGGGAAGGAGCTGGAATGATCTTTGGCCATTTTGAAGAAAGGGGAAGGAGGTTGTCTGATCAAGGGTTCTTTAAATGTTGAATGTTCCTTTTTTTTATTCAATAGACCCCCTTTTTGGGTGTGATAAATGGATTTGAGCCCGTTAGTGCGGGATTAAATAAATAATAAAATGGGGGCTATAAATAGATAAATGGGGTTTAAATAATAATACCCATAATGAAGCACAATGGTAATAAAACCTGAACAAAGAAGTTCAGTTTTTGTTCACCATCTTTCACAAATTTCTTGTTATTCTTAATGAACACCTCTAAATATAGAAGTGGTTCAGATTTTGGCACGGGCTAACATAATTTTTAGGAGTGGACTTGGGCCAAACAATGGCAGCCCCACTCCGGACCGTGCTTACGTTACGTCTTAAGATGTTACTATATAGACATAAAAATCAACATATTTCAGATATCAGACTTTAAACTTATGTTGCGTTTGTTTTTTCATCTACTCAACTCAACTCAACAGGGCCTCATCTAAATTATTTGGGATCGGCTACATGAATTCTATTTTTACAGTCCATTATGTCCAGTGCAATATCTTGGTTAAACCACATGACATCATGTCATTTTTTATAATATCCCACCAAGTCAATTTAGGACTACCTCTACCCCTCGTGTTACCATCAATACTAACTAAATCACTCTTCCTTACAGGAGCATCCATTGGTCTATGCTTGATGTGTCCAGACCATCTAAGTCGATTTTCTCTCAATTTATCTTCTATATGAGCTATTTTTACCGTTTCACGAATTTGTTCATTTTTAATTTTATCCTTTCGAGTTTTATCACAAATCCATCTTAGCATTCGCATCTCGGCCACACTCATTTTCTGCACATTTTGTTTCCTGGTTGCCCAACACTCTGTCCCATATAACATGGCGGGTCTAATGGCCGTCTTATAAAATTTTCCTTTTAACTTCAAAGGTATACGCCTATCACACAAAACACCGGTAGCACTTCTCCACTTAATCCAGCCTGCTCTAATCCTATGAGTAACATCATTACTAATATCTCCATCTTTTTGGATAATCGATCCTAAATAACGAAAATGATCATTTCTAGGTACCACTTGACGCTCCAATTTCACCACATCTCCATTGTCCTCCTATTACTACTAAAATTGCATTCCACATATTCTGTTTTAATTCTGCTTATTTTAAATCCTCTTATTTCTAAAGTTTCTCTGCACAATTCCAACCTAGCTTTAATCCCCGTCTTAGTCTCATCCACTAAAACAATATCATCTGTAAATAGCATACACCATAGCACCTCATCTTGTATTTGTCCAGTCAACTCATCCATAACAAGAGCAAAGAGATAAGGACTTAATGCTGAACCTTGATGTAGACCTACCGTAATTGAAAATTCACTACTTTCTCCGGCTGATGTTCGTACTGTAGTCATCGCACCATCATACATATCCTTGATCACATCAATATATCTGCGAGTCACGCCTCTTTTATGTAGAACCCACCATATTATATCTCTGGGTATCCTATCATACGCCTTCTCCAAATCTATAAAAATTATATGAAGATCCTTCTTTTTCTCCCTGTACTTCTCCATTAATCTCCTCAATAAATAGATTACTTCCATTGTTGACCTCCCAGGCATAAACCCAAATTGATTCTCAAATATTGCTGTCTTCAATCTCAATCTATATTCAATCACTCTCTTCCAAAGTTTCATTGTACGACTCATTAACTTAATACCACGATAATTTGAACATCTTTGTATGTCCCCTTTATTTTTATAATTAGGTACTAAAACACTTTTTCTCCATTCATTGGGCATCCTATTAGTCATTAAAATTCTATTAAATAATTTGTAAGCCATGATACTCCATCCTTCCCTAAGCACTTCCAAACCTCAATAGGGATACCATCTGGTCCTAAAGCCTTCCCTTTTTCATCTTTTTTAAAGCAATCCTGACCTCTGTTGTCCTAATTCTGCGAAAAAATATATTTTCTCGAATCTCCCTAAGTACCTTTATATCTAATCTACTCCCATTATCTCCATTTAATAGCATCTCAAAGTAGTTTTTCCATCTTTCCATAATTTCATCATTTTTGACTAGAACTCTCGAATCATCACTTTTATACATTTAACGTTATTAAAATCTTTTGTTTTCCTGTCCCAAAGTTTAGCAAGCTTATAAATACTTTTTTCCCTTGTGTTCCTAATTTTGTATAAAGATCATCATACGCTTTTAACTTGGCATCTCTTACTACTTTTTTAACTTCCTTTTTAGCCCATTTATATTTCTCAAAATATTCTTTATTTCTATTTATTTGCCATGTTTTAAAGCACTCCCTTTTAATTTTTACTATATTTTTTACTCCTTCGTTCCACCACCAAGTTTCTGTAGACTGTGCCCGTTGCCTTTTGATTCTCCAAGAATTTCTTTTGATATTCTCCTAATGCATGTGGCCATCTTATTCCACATTATGTTAGTCTCTTCTTCAGTATTCCATGTTGCTTCATTTAATACTTTATCTTTAAGTAGTTCTAATTTCTCTCCTTTTAAGTTCCACCACTTAGTTGGTGGGTTAATCTTCACTTTTCACATTCGTGATTGATTTTTAATATTTATATCCAACACCATTATCCTATGTTGTGAGGTTAAACTCTCTCCTGGGATAATCTTACAATCTTTACGTGTTAATCGGTCTCCTTTCCTAGTAATGAAAAAATCTATTTGGCTCTTATGCGTTCCACTTTTATAAGTTATTAAGTGTTCAAGCCTCTTTTTAAAACATGTGTTTACTAGTACAAAATCATAGGTCATTGCAAAATCTAAGATAGACTTTCCCCCGTCGTTCCTATCTCCAAAATCATATCCTCCATGCACTATCTCATATCTTACACGATCTTCTCCTACATGGCCATTAAAATCTCCCCCTACATAGATTTTCTCACCTACGGGTATTTCTTGAATTAGTTCATCCATTTGTTCCCAAAATTATACTTTAGTGTGCTCATCTGAAATCTGAATATCTGAATGTGAATATATGTTTGTTTTTATATGTGAATGGAGATTCAAACTTCACAAGTAAATTTACCTCTTAATCATTTAGAGGCAAAAATAGTCGTTAGCCTCTTAATCATTTCAAAACCCAACACTATTTGGTACTTCTTAAGTCTGAATGGTTCACATCGTGACAGCATGTTGTAGTAGTTTAAAAACCTGGATAGAAACTTCATCATGACATAGATTAACGCAGTCTGTGATATGTTGTTTTCATTTGGTTATGAATTATATAGATTATTGGTAAAGTTAGTTATTTCTCGTAAAAATAGCTTCTCAAAATTATTAATCCACAATGTTTTGAAAAATTTATTCCAAACGTGTGCAATCTCTATCTTTTCTGCCTTGGACAAACTCTGCAAATATGATAACTTTCATACCATTTCATCAAGGCTGAAAAATTTTCAATTCAGTTTATCAAGAGCCATAGAGGGCAAATTGGATGAAACATAGGAGACCTGAAAGGCAGAAGCTTTAATAATTTTTCTGAAAAAACTAAACTATATTGTTATCATGATAAAGTGTTACTTGACCTTAATGTTTCTGAACCCATTTAATCCCTGTGAAAACTATCAGGTGTTAGGGAATGCAAAAGGTGCTGTGGCTGTTGTCATATCGATAATTCTGTTCCGGAATCCTGTTACTTTTATAGGTATAGCGGGTTATTCGATGACAGTTATGGGGGTTGTTGCTTATGGAGAAGCCAAGAGAAGATACAAATGATCATCTTCCCCACACCTATTCTTTCATTTTCTTTTTTCTCCTTTTATATTAGTGCAGTGGAGTAATTCAATGGAGATAGATCCTGATTTTGGTATTACAGCGGAGTCAAAAACTTGGTAGGGGCACAGAGAGAGAGAGATTATTGCAGTGTATTCATGTTTGACGCTGGTCATTTATTTAGGACTAGCATATTATTGGTGTTCTCCCATCTCCTGGTCATTTAATCAGGACTAGTATTATTGGTGTTCTCCCATCTCTTGGTCATTTATTCAGGACTAATATATTATTGTTCTCCCATCTCTTTGCATGTATTGCTTCTCTCTCTCTCTCTCTCACACACACACACACACACACACACACACACACACACACACGCGCGCGCGTACCAAATGAACCCCACTGCCACTGTAAATCAGAGGTGATGACCCTTTCATTGCATCATTCTTCCTCCAGCTTGTTTCTAGTTTTATTCTAATAATTTATTATGGTTAATAATGGATGAACACGACATGACACGTTAAGATAACGGATCGGGTTTGAATATAATTTTCTCATATGATAAAAAGTTACCCTTTTAGATACGAACTTGATAAAACCCGAACATGATAAAAACTGACACGACTTGACACAACCCATTGACAGGTGGGTGTGTTGAAGTTATCTCGGTTGCTAAATTTTTCAGTAGCAGGTCTTATATATATTGTATATGTTGGTACCTATAACAATTACATATTTACACAGATTTTTAAAATGTTCAACTTTCTTCCTTTTCCAACTTCTACTTCCACACTTCCTCAGAAGATTGCTGGAACCGAATGAGTCTTTATAATAAAAGGGCTTTAGATGTTGACATGTGACATTTTAATATTGCAAGTTACTTGAAACTAAATGTAATGACCCTAGAATATTAGAAAGTATTAATTAAATAAGTATTAGTAATTAGTTTAAATAGTTAGATTAGCTCGATAATGAGATATTAGTTAGATATGCAATGATGTCATGAGGGAAGCATGTGATAGAAGGTAGTAGAATGTTCTAGATGGGATTTACCATGTGTATAAATGCCCAACTATTGTATTAGAAAAGTATATGAATGAAATGAATATTATGCTTTAAGCTCTATTCGTATGATTAGAGAGAGGTCCATCTTTGTAGATCGAAGTTGGAATTAGGATAGTTCATCTTCTTTCAGAGGCGAATCAGAATTTATCATTTTAATTTCTTGCTATATCATGTTATTTTTATCATGACCAATCCATATAGTTGGGGTCATGACACTAAATGGTGTCTTTTTGGTATGTTAATAGTAATTTATCTCCAATTTAGCTGCACGAGACCAGGTAAAAATGAGCAATCCCGGTGACTTGTGAGGAGTGTGCGTGGTTGATTATTGAACGTGAGACGTAACTCACCAGTCCCACGTGTAAAGTTATAAGAATATTATAGATATTGACGATTAGTTAACGATTGTAACTATACAATGAAAAATTAAGACCGATAAGTAGGGTTACCTTTCGTGCAAGCAAACCCGTAGTCTTAAAAGGAGTTCTTGAGTTGAAAAATTACACCTTTCTATTTATTTGTAATTACTAGATTTAAGTTGCGTGCGATGCGCGGGCGCTTTGTGAGGATTATTAAATAAATTACATAATAAGAGAAATCAAAACTGACTTTTAAGTGAGCATGTAAATATAATTCAATAAATATTTTCGACCGTATGCTTTTTTAACCTACAAATCGATATCGACAAAAGTAAGACAATTTTGTAGTAAAAAATAAAACAATTTAAAATTATTCTTCATTTGATACCAAATCCACTAAATTGTAAAACTTAATTAGAATATATTAATAATATCTAAAAAATATCGAAACCAAAATATATAAATTAACACTATATAAGGTGAGGAATACATGAATTTCTAAGATGCTCCTGATAAAATAAATTGAACTTGAGCTTCACAATCCAGATGCAATGTTAAGGAAACTAAAACGATTAAAAATTATTTATTTAAAATAAAATTGTACATATTGCTTACATAATGCCAATTCCACCACAACCAAAAATAATAAATTTATGAAAATGTCTTAAAGTATTTAATCCACTGACTTGCAATCATGTAACAGTAATCTCCATTCTAATAATGCATTTTCCAAAATGAAATAAGTAAAAGAAAAACATACTAGATGAATATTTACTCAATATTGAAAATGATTCAACCCATTTATAAAAGAAGGAAAGGAAATGACATTGAAGGAGAAGAGGAAATGACGTCAAAGGCCCATGTCTATCCACGTGAAAGAGGAAAAAGAAAAGATATTTAAATAGAAGGAGAAAGGACATAAAAAATCCAACGGATCTCTCAAAGAAGAGGATATACTTTCCTAAGAGATGCCAAAATAGTGTTTACTAATAATGACACTTGATAAAACTATAAGAGGAGACACCATATTTAAATAGTAACATTAGATACCCAATTCTGCTTACCCATTAAAGAGACGTAGATGAGGGGCCTCTATAACTTTCTTTGGTCATTTGGTTTACGACCCACCCACAAATTATAACACAAGTACACAAAATTATCACAATGGTGCTCATACAACTTAATTTCTTATTGTGACAAATATAACAATTCTGTTAAACCCTTGATGCTCTACGATTTACAATGGTTTAATTCAAAATCCTTACCTTATCCCACTTTATCCTTGAGCACCATATTTTAATTTTGAAAACAATATTTACCAATCCCCCCCCCCCCCCCCCATAAAGTTGAGCGGCCACTCTTAATGTTACAAAAATAATTTGTCATGAGAAATAAGAAATATGTCGTCAACTTTCCATTCGAGTGTAAAAATACCAATAATATATAGATCATGAAAGCTCATATGCTTTTAATATCGTAGTAGCAACTTCATGGTACCCCGTTGATACCACTAACAAATCAAGTGCCTTTATTGGTGCTTTTATCAAAGTGTAAATTGGATAGTTTACAACCTTGTGTGTGATCCTTAAATCATGTACTTCCAGTAATCGACTTCACACATTAAGCATATATGTGTAATCTAGATAGAATATCGTTGACTCACATGCAAAAACCAATGCTTAATATATGAGACGAAGACTTTGAACACGATCATTAAGCATGTTCAACCCAAGCAACAAGATGTTTATGTCAACTCTAAGCCTATATTGACTTATCCCCCCCCCCCCCCCCCCCCCCAAGCACGTGCTACAGCTTAAACAATTACATAGATGGATTAACAAATAATAATCATAATAAAATAGATGAAAAGGTGCATTTTATCAACTAAACTGAAGCCAAATAAATAAGTAACCAAACTGGATGGATTCTCACACAATAACGTAATCAAATGACTCAATGTAGCCATATTAGTAACATGGTCCTTAAAAATGCGGGGCACTCAAACTTTTGTCAATGGATCGACAAGCATAATCGAAATGTAATGGACTCAATTACTCTTTCATTATGGCACTCTTGTATAAATAAGTATTTAATATATATATTGTTGGCGTCCAAAAATGGAGACAACAAATAATTGATAAATCGATACAGAAAGAAATAATGATAATAAAGAATACGGATGAGACACAGAGAAAACACAATGAATTTTACGTGGTTCGTCCCCTCAAGAAAACCTACGTCCACGGTGTAGCTAGGTTTGATTACACTATTGGCAAAGTTACAATTGTGATTGCTGATACAACTCGTTGATTGAGGAGATACCAACGGAAGTCCCCTTCTTTTATGTATTAAAGCCCTATTTATAGGTGATTATGGATATTTGCAAGACGACAGGTGGATTGCCCTTATAAGTCGGGCATGTAAGATACATGTTTATCATAATAACAAATTAAACCGCCTTGGATCATGGGCTGGCTTCATGGATAAGCACATGGGTGATTAATCTGCAATAAACATGTTTTTGTATTACCATGTGCTTAATGAGGGACGTTCAATATGCAGGCATCCACAGGAGCATAGGGTGGGTCCAAACGAATGTGACAGTTGTCAAGAAAGTTGGCCTAGCAAATAAGTGCTGAGACGACCTCATTTTGGAGTAGAGCCGAACAGATTTATTAATTCCTTTGCCACTTGGATTTTATTCACCTCTGAGACTTATTTGGGTATAACAGAAAGCCCCCAATACTTCTTGGACGAACTCTACAACTTAATGCATGGTGAGTGAGGTACTACATGTTGTTCGTATTAAGACGTTTGTGGTCGGATCGCTTTGGCCGGCCTAAGCCGAGCAGATTTCTTTTAGGGTTTCTTTAAAAAAAATTAAGGACACGTATCAGGTAGCTGAAGCGTCTTCTTTGTAATGATGGTGATTGGATATGCGTACTGATACTCTGTACCGCTATTTCATTTCTGCAGATTTGTTGATGTTTGGCCTGCTGCATCTTTTCAATCTCTTTTTTAAAAAGTATAAATACAGACACTTATCTCATTTTCGTCACTTTGATATTTGCACAATGCTGGAGAGAGAGATATTCAAGCGTTGCTTCAAGCGTCCTTAAAAGATAAATCATTTTACCGCCAAACATATTTCCATGGTTCCTTATCTGTTTTTCGTTGCTTACCCCGCCATTAATTCATCTATCTAGGTATGTTTTCCTTGTTTTAGCTAGGGTTTCTTCGCACTTCAAGTTCTTGGCTGGTTTTTGTTATTATTTGGAGATTGTGGCGCAAGACGTCCATTGAGCTGGTTAGCCTAGGTTCAGAAGGTAGAAGTAGGAATTCTTATAAGTTTTTCCCCACACGTCCAAAGAATTTATAACTTCATTTTCATACTTGAGTCAGAGCGTCCTGGTATTACTGAGAGGAGGTTTTTCCTTCCTTTGCAAGTGATTAGACCAGAGGAAGAGCCTAGTTACCCCCTATATACACCTAAGACTCCCTCTAATTGTGGTTCTTATGTTGACCCTGGGATCCCTTATGTTTCTTCCCCTGTTTTAGAAACTTCTGCTACTATCCCTGCCATACCCCCTTCTGTTGAGGGTGATTGTGTGAACACCATCTCTATGGATCCCATCAATTTCGATTCTCTTTTTGAGGAGCATGCTACTGAAGTGTGGGTTCCCACCTTCTAATTCTCTTACTGATGGGTCCCACGCTAAGGCTACGACGAAGAGGAAGAGGACCATGATGGGTCTTCTAATACTTATAATCCCGTCTAAACTGATGCTCGTTGGTATCAGTATACTATAACTGTGGAGGATCTTGAGGTGATGAGAGAGAAATTTTCCATTCCCATAGCCATCCAAACCAGAATGCCTAACGTATCAAAGATGTGTTATTTCGTAAAGGATGCTGAGGAGATTTGCCTTACCTTGTGGGCTCTCCAAGTGGGGTTAAGGCTATCTCTTCATCCCACCATCTATTCCATTTTGAGGGGCTACGGTATGACTCTGACCCGGCTGCCTCCCAATGCCTATAGGACCATACTGGAGGCTATGATGTTTTGAAAACTTAGAACGGGATTTGATTTGATGGGGGACATCTTCAGATATGTTCATAGTTTAAAAGACAATGCCAAAGCCCGGGGGTATTATTACTTTTCTGTTCGAAAGCCCCAATATAGGATGGTTACCGTGGTCTAAACTAGCAACCATAGCTGCAAGGGACAATAAGTGTTCATTTTAGGATATTGGGAATTTTGGTCCCACGAGCGAGATAAGTTGTGTAAGGTTCCCAGGGAATGGAATGGACCCAACAATATAGGTAAAACTTTTTCTGTTATTTGATATCTCTTTTCTTTATTTTAGTTGTCTTACCGTTCTGATATTACATTCTATTTTCTTATTTCAGTGAAGTGAGCCCCCGGGTTGCCCAAGTCTTTAATTGACTTGGTTGTGTCATATTTTGAAAAGAAGCCTCCTAAATTTGAGGATTTGTTTACTGTTAAAAAATTTATTGTTACTGGGCACCATACTCCCCCTGGTGGTAGGGTCCCATTAGTGTTTGAGGTGCCTTTGGAAGGTTAGGTAGCACAGGAGACTCATCTTGACACAGGTGATCAGCCTATAGGTGGGGAAGTAAATTTTAAAGCAGGTAAGTTATACTGGCACCTCACTTTTCATCTTTCTATGCTTTGAGTCTATATGTTGATGTTTATGTTTGCCATCCTATCACGTGTAAAGGAGCATCCATCTAAGGTTACATTGGGGATGGCCCCTCATCACATTAATCGCAAGGCCTTAGCCGAGGCTAGGAAAAAAAGAGTTGGTGCTAGCCAGAAGCAGAATGGGGACAAGCAGGTTGTTGCTTCTAATATAACCAACCAAGTCACCCACCAGTAGGAAGTTGCAGTTGCCGCCAAAGCCAAGGGTAAAGCCCATGCATCCATCTGCTAGAGACAAAAGATTTCGGGAGGAAGAGGAAGAGGAAGATAGGCAGCCCTTGCGTAAGTTGTTGAAGGGACTTGGTCGTACCTCCGAGCCTGGTCATGCTTCTGGTCCAGGCCATTCTTCTCGTTATGGCAAGGTTCTTAAATTTGAGTTTGATCCTAAACATAAGATGATCTATGAAGACCTGAATAACGACCTGAACTCCATTTTTTACCATGAAAAAATGTCATCGATCTATTTGGTTATCTATGTCATGTGAAGGACTTTGAGTTCTTGAGGTGTGATAACCCAGATTCCTTGTGAAGAGTGGTATAAATCTTTTTAAACTTTTTTATTTCAACTTAGTGTCGACGTTGTGTCCTGACTGTGTTTTCCTATTTGTTTTCCAGGAGTCTATAGCCTATACTAATTTGCGAGAAAAGTCCTTGGTGAACCATGTGGCTATAATGAGCTAGATGAGGAGATTAAGACGCTGAAATCCGATCATGACAAAATATCTTCCGAACTGAAGAAGAAAGATGAAAAGTTAATGATGAGGACTGAAGACTTGAGCAAGGTGGAAAATGAGAACACCATTCTCAAGGAAAAGTCTGATACTGACGATGCCAAGATTTAGAGTTTGAATGATGCTCTTGTTGCTGAGCGATATAAGTTTGAAAAAGAAAAGTCTACCCTTTCTACGAAGTTACAAGATGCTCAAGATGCCCTTGCTTCTATCGGGACCGCTGTTCTTCAGGATTACAAGTCCTTGGCGTAATTCAACACTGAATGCCTTGGTTACTTTCTGAACGGGTACGAGGAGTTAAAGAAGAGGGTGGCAACTCATTACCCTGATATTGCCGAGACGGTGAATGAATGGCAAGGAGATGATGAAGAAGCAGTGACCTTAGCTGGAGAGGAAGGCGATGAACCTCCGATTGACGGTTCTGCGCTTGGCCATGTTTGATGGATTTCTGTAGATCTTTTTCTCCTGTTGCCTTATATTTGTCAAGTGATGGCTTTGTATTTTTGGGCACATCATATATGAAAACTGTTATGATTGTATTACTATCTTTTTATTTAAATTTGTCTTGTCAATCTGCTTGTTTATATCTTATTGTTGAATGATTGTTGAAAATGCTAGAAACATTATTCCTCAAAATAATATTTGATGCCTTTCTGTTCACAACTCGTGAGGTCGTACAGAGTGTTTAGGTTGATCGTCTTATTCTTATACTTATAATAATAAGTTTGCACAAGTCGAACTCTTCGCAACCTATGGGGTCATACAATTTTTTGACCGATCACCTCGTTTGCAACTCATGAGGTCGTACAGGGTTTGGCACACTTGTGAGAACAAGTATGTATAAGTTTACCTGTTCACGACCCATGAGGTCGTATAAGGGTTTGGCACACTTGTGAGAACAAATATGTATAAGTTTAACTATTCGTGACCTGTGAGGTCATACAATTTTTTGGGTTGACCACCTCGTCCACGACCTATGAGGTCGTACAAGGGTCAGGTAAACTTGTGAGGACAGGTTTATACAAGTTTAGTTGTTCGCTACCAAAAAGGTCGTACAGTCTGTTTAAGGATAAAGTATTTTTATTCTGATGCTGTTATTTTTTACTGCACAATTTAGATATTTGCATTGTATCTCATGCCGGAAAGAAGTCAATAAAATGAGGGATGAAAACATCGTTTTATTAATTGTGACAGTGAGAGCTACATAAATGAAATGTCTAACAAACTACTAATAATATTTCGTAAGATGTTCCGAATTCCAGGGGTTCTTGAACTATTCTCCCTTGAGGGTTTTAATGAGGTAAGTCCCATGCCTCACGATGCTAGTTACCCAATCAGGCCCGTACCAATTGGGATCTAGCTTTTTGCTTTTCAATATCACTTTCTTGAGGACATAGTCCCCCTCCTTCAAGCTACTCAGCTTCACCCTACGGTTGTAGTAACGTGCGGTACTTTGTTGGTAAACGACCACTCGTAATGCTGCATTTTCTCTGACTTCTTCCAATAGATCCAAATCTAGTCTTCTTGTAATATCACTTCTTGGAGAATCAAAATTAAGGACTCTCTATCCGGGGAGACCTATTTTAGTAGGTGCAATCACTTATGTGCCAAAGGCGAGCATGTACGGCATTTCTTCGATATTTGTTCGTGGGGTGGTCCTGTACGGACAGAGCACACTATGGAGTTCGTTGATCCAATTCCCCTTTGCGTAATCAAGCCTCTTCTTGATTACGTCCAAGATTGCCCTATTAGTGACCTCAGTTTGGTCATTGCATTGTGGATGCCCCAGTGTTGAGTGTAGTTTTCATATGTTGGACCTAGTGTAGTAGTCTTCAAAGTCCTGGTTGTCAAACTGCGTGTCATGGTCATGATGAATACGACGAAATACCGTAGAGATCTATAATCATCTTTCAGATAAATTGGAATACCCTTTCGTAAGGCATTTTCACCAAGGGCTCTGCTTTCACCTACTTGGTGAAGTAGTCCACTGCAACCATTAGGTACTTATATCGTCCTTTTGTCCTCAGTAGCAGGCCGACCAAATCGATTCCCCATATCGCGAATGGCCATGGTGAGATAATTGGAGTTAATGGGGCCTCGGGGGAACGAGGGATCTTTGCGAACCTCTGGCATTTGTCACATTTCCTCGAGTAATCTACACAATCAGCCTTCATGGTTGGCTAGTAATACCCTTGAGTCCTTATACTTTTGACCAATGATCTTCCGACAGCATGAGCTCCACAACACTCTTCATGCACCTCCTTAATAAGCTTATTGACTTCCATCGGGTGAACACACTTCAATTGTAAGACGGTGTACCCTCGCCTGTATAGTACTTCTGCTTCCATAACATACTGTGCCTTATAGCGCAGCTTTTGGGCCTCGTTCGGATCTGCAGGGTGCTTGCCATCTTTAATGTATGCTCGTATGGGGTCCATTTACGATGGTATTAGATTTACCTCCATTATTCTCAGACTATCCTCTTCAATGCTCCTACGCGTTAATACTTTGATCGGTATCATCCTTTATAAAGACGTTCTAGTTGTCGAGGTTAGCCTAGCCAAGGCGTCTGCTCAGATGTTCTCTAGTCTCGAAATCCTTACTGTTTTCGCCTCTGCAAACTTTCCCAATATTTATTGTAAAAGCGCCAAATATTTTGTCATAGACTCCTCCCTAACTTCATGCCTAATATCTGGTTGACAACTAGCTGGGAGTCGCTGTGTGCTAAAATGTGGTCAGTTTAGTTCGACAATTAGAGCCTCATATTCCGCTTCGCTATTGGAGGCTTCGAATTGAAAAAACAGTGCGTATTCTACATCTATCTCGTCTGGCATGGTGATAATAATATCGATGCCACTTCCTGTCGAACAAGACGACCCATCAACATGCAACTTCCATATAACACTATCTTGGTCGAAGTCTTCTTCTTCCATTTTGTCGAACTTAAAACATTTGCGATGGGACTCGTCACACTGTCCTTAGCTTCCTTGAAGGAGGTCTCTCCCTTACGAGTCTGATCGGTGCTTCTAGTATCTATAGTTTCCTCTGGGTGTGACTATTCATTATTGGGAACCGAGGTCTCTCCTCGGGGAGTCTGGTCGGAAGGTTTCTCCTCGTAGGTGAACTCGAGAATGAAGTCTACCAACACCTACCCTTTTATAGCGGTCCTTGGTTCATACTGTATATCATACGTACCCAATTCAATCGCCCAAGACATGAGCGAACCAATTTTTTTCCGTTTATGCAGGACTTGTCGGAGAGGCATACCCGTGTAGATCACAATAGTCTGGGCCTGGAAGTACGGCTTCATCCTTCACGAAGCTTCTTTTAACGCCAATGCCAATTTCTTCATTCGGGGATATCAAACCGCAGTCCCTTGGTACGCTCTGTTAGTATAATAAACTGGTTTCTGGACCCTTTCCTCTTACCTCACCAGCGTCGAACTAACAGTTGATTCGGACACTGCAAGATATAAGTAGATGGGAAACCCATGTAATGCTTCAGTTCTATGAACGCGTTTTTGCATTCTTCATTCCATTCGAATGACTTTCGCAACACCTTAAAGAATGGCAAGCAATTATCACTGGCTCTAGAGACAAACTTGTTCAGTGCAACCACTTACCCCGTTACCCTTTGTACATCCTTCTTCGTCGCGGGAGATTTCATATTGAGCAAAACCCGGGTCTTTTCTGGAACATGCCTTCCTTTACCCTAAAAACACACTTGGCGGGATTGAGTTTCATCTGCTACTTCTCCAATTTGTTGAAGGTCTGCTTGAGGTCTTTAATGTGGTCGACAGACGCCTTTCTCTTAGTAAGCATGTCATCCACATAAACCTTCATGTTAACCCCGATTTCTTCTTTGAAAACTTGGCTTACCAGTCGCTGGTAGGTGGCCCCTGCATTTTTAAGACCGAATGGTATAACATTATAACAGTAAGTACCTATTTGGGTTATAAAGGATGTTTTTTCTCTATCGATAGGCTTCATCTTGATCTGTTTGTAATTAGAGCAGGCGTCCATGAAGCTGAGGAGCTCGCTGTGGTGTCGACGAGCTGGTCGATCTGTAGCAGCGAAAAATAATCTTTTGGGCATGCCTTGTTCAAATCGGTAAAATAGACGCACATCCTCCATTTTTCGTTCTTCTTGCACACCATAACTACGTTAGCCAACCATTCTGAATATTTAACGTCATCGATAAAGTTAGTTTTTTGCAGCTTGTGGACCTCTTCCTGAATGGCAAGATTCTTATCGACGTCAAAAACCCTTCGTTTCTGCTTGACTGGATTGGGCCCTTCCATCACATTCAACTCGAGGCACATGAAGTCAGGATCTATACCGATCATGTCCTCATGGCTCCACGCGAATACATTCTTGCGCTGCTGCCAGAACTTTACAAGCTCTTTCTTCAAAAACGGGTCAAGGGACGATCCGATCTGAATCGTTCGTTCTGGATGATCGGCGTCAAGTGGGACTATTTCAATCTCTTCAACGGGCTACCCATTGACCAATTTCGCTTTGTCTTAAGGGTCAATTGTTTCTATATGATAGGTGGTCATCAACTTCTTATGTTCTTCCTAGTCGGTTGAGATGAAATAACATTCACGTGCCACCTTTTGATTTCCTTTGACGATTCCCACTCCGAAGTGGGTTGGGAATTTCAAGCATTGATATACTATTGACGGGACGGCTTTTAAACTTCTAAAGGTTGATCCTTTCAAAAATTAAATTGTATGCCAAGAGTACGTTCTTATCAAGGATGAAGAAGCATATTTTCTCCGTTCAGTTGATCGGCCATGCATCGACCATGACTTCTAGGTCCACTGTCCCCAGCGAGTATAGCCTTTCACATGAAAACCCAATCATAGGTTGGTGATACGGTGTTAGTTCTATATCTTGAAGCTTCAACTTCTTATAACAGTTGTAAAACATTACATCTGCGGAGCTGTTGTTATCCACCAGAATCCTGGCCACCCCAGACATGTCATCTTTTGAAAATTAGATGACTAATTTATCTTTGTTCACTTTGCGGGGTCGTTTTTCTGAACGGGCTGTCAAGTTGACCTGCGTATGCTCGTAAGCCTGGGCCTCATTCAGGTAGGCTTTCCTTTTCTACAAGGTCTTCTCCCCCATTGTCTCCACCTCTCGCGATGAAATTACAGTTAAAGGAGATCATGCCCACGTTCTGTACGAGCTCTTTAGGTTTTTAGGGAGATATGATTCGTCGTCCCTCTCCCTCTTCTTATCATTCGTCTTTCGATACGACGACTCTGAGCGTCTCCTGACTTTACTTTCTTCGGGATATGGTCGGATGTTTCCGTCCACATACATGGGCATCTTTCCCCTCCTCATTAGGCCATCGATCTCATTCTTCAGAGCTATACAATTATCTATGTTGTGCTCATGATCCATGTGGAATTCGCAGTACTGGCTTCTATCCATTCTGTTTGTTGGAATTTTCAATTTTCCTGACCATCGAAGGTCTTTGATTTCTCAAATCTCCTCCAGGATATAGTGGACGCCAACAGTTAGAGGCGTGTACTCGTCGTACTTCCTTGATTTGTCAGCCTTTGATCCTTTTGCTCTTATTTGTCGTTGTTCTTATCGACCGACGACTTACTGCCAGATTCTTTGGACTCCATTGCCTCTTCTGCGTTCATAATTTTCCATGCTTTAGTAAGCAATTCAGTCATGGTCTTGGGTGTCTCCTTGGCTAACACCCAGAACAGTTTTCCTGGTCGTAATCCACTCATCAAAGTTGTTATGGTCGTTGGCTCGTTGTAATCCACCACTTTCAGCTTCTTAGTGTTGAATCTGGTGATATAATCTCGGGTGATTTTGTTTGCCCTCTTCCAAACACCAAGCAGATGGGCAACTTGTTTCCTTTCTTTCGCACTGAAGCAGAAATTTCTAACAAATTGGTCGGCCAGTTGCTGAATTTTTTTTATCTGTCCCCTAGGTAGATTGTTGTACCAGATCGACATAGTTTGTTATGGTGATAGAGAATGCTCGGCACCTCATTTCATCTGGGATGGAATAGATGTTCGCAACGTCTTGGTACTATTCAATATGCGAAATAAGATCCCTCTTCCTATCATACTTTGGCGTGATAACCAGCGGCTTGAATTTCGCTGGAGTGGGATATGCCATGATTACAGAGACACAGGGAGATCCTTTCGTGAAATCCCTCTATAGGGGTTTCTTTGGCTTAGCCATCTCTCCCAGGCGATCTTTCAGGTATTAGATGGTGCCTTTCCACGACGGGTTATCACCTTATGTGTCGCCTTCAATTGGATTTTTTGCTCATCCTCGGCTTTCGGTCGAGCTCTCTTCCTTGGAAGTCTGCTTGGCTTCAGCCGAGTATCTATCAGAGCGACGGAAGCCTCTAATGATGGATCTGCCTGATTTATTCCTCCGGGAGTAGTCACGCGAGGTCGTTGTTTCTTACCAACGGTTGTAACGTGGGCCTAACCGATCAAATGCTTAGCCTCTTCTCAACCTTTTAAGCACACTAGGGTGCGGTGCTCCTCTGAATATAACTAGTCGTCAAAATGGTTGAGTGACTGGATGGAGGAAGAGGATTCGGGGCGATAGGGACGATCCCACTGGGACTCGGTCTATCGAAAGGAGCTAGTGTTCCCGTATGATCCTAGGTACCGCCTCCTGGGATTCTCCATTACTTGCCTGCGGTACTCCTAATTCAGCTCCTTGTGAGGCACTAGGGGAAATTTTCCCACACTACTCCTCGATATCTCGGCTCCAGGGGTTGCATTATTCAGATTGGGTTGGGTTGCACTGGTCTTTCCTGGAGGGTGTGTATCAACTGCCTGACATTCTCTTGCATCGCTTCTTACCCTTTAGCCAGGCTCATCAGTATACTCTTTAGATTGCCCGCCTCGATAGGGGTAGGCTGTGTTTGAACGTCTGCCATGCGACTGCTCTCGAGATTATCCACCATTCTAGATTGTCTCAGCTAGGTATTTGAATGAATGGATTTGGGTAGGAATCGTAATGTCTTATTACGAGTTTCCCACAGACGACGCCAATTTGTTGACATAAAAAAATGGAGACAACAAATGACAGATAAATCGATGCAGAAAGAAATAATGATAATAAAGAATGGGGATGAGAGATGGTGAAAACACAACGAAATTTACGTGGATCGGCCCCTCAAGGAAACCTACATCCACGGTGTAGCTAGGTTTAATTTCACTATTGACAAAGTTATAATTAGGGTTGCTGATTCAACTTGTTGATTGAGGAAATACAAACGAAAGTCCCCTTCTTTTGTGTATTAATGCCCTATTTATAGGTGATTATGGATATTTGCAGGAGGACAGGTGGATTGCCCTTATAATCCAGGCAGTTACACCTGAAGATACATGTTTATCATCATAACAAATTAAAGCACCTTGGATCATGGGTTGACTTCATGGATAAGCACGCGGGTGATTAATTTGCAACAAACACATTTTTGTATTCCCACGTGATTAATAACGGACGTTTAATATGTAGGCATCCACAGGAGCATAGGGTGCGTCCAAAGAAATGTGACAATTGTCAAGTAAGTTGGCTGAGCAGATAAGTACTAAGACGACCTCATTTTGTAGTAGAGCAAAACACATTTATTAATTCCTTTACCACTTGGATTTTATTCACCTCTGAGACTTATTTGGGTGTAACATATATATATATATATATATATATATATATATATATATATATATATGCATATTTTAACATTCTTCATAACTATAAAGTTTCTAGATTATCATAAAGTTTTGACAATGAATGGTATTTACAATCATTAATTCTGAAATAAAGATATTCAACCATGAGCATGTTTATTGGCTTCGAACATGCAAAATCCTCAGCTTCAATGACGGAAGTCGATGTTAAGAACTGTTTGGCACTCCACCATGAAATAAAACTTCCATCTAATAAGATAATATAGAAAATGTAGACTTTCAGGTATTTAGGCAAATAGAAAAGTCCAAGTCTGAATACTCGAGTACCTCAAGAGTCTTGGATCCCTTAAACACCAACATAAGATATTCCGTTCTTTACATATACTTGAAAACTTCCTTTACACTTTGTTCGTGAGATTTCCCTATATTCTGATGATATATTCTTAACATTCCTATAGAAAAACTATTATCATATCCCATCCAAGCCATGACATATATGATAATGTCAATTACGGAAGCATATTTCATTTACGTCAATACCTTTCTTCTTTCTTCTGAAATTTATTTTTAGGGTACGATTTCTGACTCAACATGTCTACATCAACCACAAGTATCTCACAAACACGACACTTTAAGAATTTATGTATACTATGAAACACTGTAAATTTAGTCTCCTTTTGAGAATCTTAAACATCCTATAGATCTATCTTTCAGAATCCCGATGCCTAAAACATACTTGTCATAATCCATAACATGTCATATTCTTAGATAACAGGTACTTTTTGTCATACAACATGCTAATATTTTTTTAGCTAGAAGTATATTGTCCACATAAAGTAAAAGAATCACATAATTACTCTCAATTTTGAGATATATGCAATGTTCCATCGGGTTCTCCTTAAAACCATTTCCCATGACCACGTGATCGAACTTCATATAGAACTACTTTAACCCATAAATGGAATAATTCAACTTATACGAATAATCTTCTTTCTCACGACTCTAAATCCTTTTGGTTTCCATATGTAAATCTCATCCATAAGCTTTCTTTTTAAGAAAGTTATCTTTCACATCCATTTGGTGAAGTTCCAAATCAAAGTGTGCTAGTAGTGCCAAGATAATTCTTAGTAATTCTTCTTAGTGACCGAAGAAAAAGTATCCTTTAGGTCCATCCCCTCTTTATATATGAAGCCTTGTGTACCATTATCACTAATAATTTTTAATTATGGGTTCAAAATATTTTTTAGTCTTATAACCCATTTAAACTAGAATGGATTAGAAACTTTTAGCAGAGAATTGTTGCGCTAAAGCAAGAGTATCTCTAGCGACCAAGATGATAAAACTCACTCGAAAATTTTATCAAACATTTGGTGTGCGAAAAACACCCAAGATCTTGTTCTGAAAATGAACTAGTGTGCAAACTCCCAATCAAATCAACCAAGCATCAATGAAGTGACAATAAGAACATACAAGCAACAAACAATCAAAGCAACAACAATTTACGTGGTTCACCCAAGCTTTGGGCTACATCCACAAATGGTAGGATATCTTCTTTTATAGATAAATGGCTAGGAACCAATGGTTACACACACACCTCACTTATCTCTCTCATAAGTCAATCACTAACCAACCTCAAGAACTCACCTTGCTCAAAGTAGCTCTCTATCTCTCTTTGCCTTTGATTAGCTCTCAAATATGCCCACAAACTTGTCCTCTCTCAAAACCTAGAAATAACACTTGTATTTATAGATTTGAGCCAAAATGGCAAATTTGTAAATAAACCAAAACTGAAAAAATAGGAGAGCCAAAATCAACAAGAATATAGTTTATGATAGATTTTTTTGCCATAGGCTTTATCTACGGGTACATGGACTTGTACCATTTCTTCAAATTGATTGGACTAATAAAAATTTGGAAACTCGTCGGAATCATCTACATCCTACACAGAATCACCAATATCATATCCTAATATAACTCTTATAGTCTTTTGGAATAACATATCACCATTCTGTAGTGTATCTTTTAAGGGGTATCAGTTGAGGTACTTCTTCAGGTACTGGTGGTGCTTCTTGTGCAATAGGAAACATATTAATTAAAGGCACCGGTTGGTTCGCGGTAATATTTTGGATGGATTATGATTACCAGGAAAATAATTACCAGGGTTCTAAATCCTTTTGTTCTGTTTGGTTAATCAATGGATTTCTATTGGGCATCAAAATTTTGTGTTTGGTTCATGCATGGAAAGTGACATGCTAATGTATCACATATATACCCCTTAGCAATTATATATATATGTATATTTTAATGTTTAACAAATATAATAATTTATTGTGGATATGTGTGTATTATATGATAAGTTAATCAAATTAATTATTACATGAGTAGAAAAAGGTGCCTTAATAAAATTTGTTCAATTTTAAATGTAATACAAACCGAGATAACGAAATTGTCTTCATAAAATAAATATTTAGAGCTTATTAGTAGTTTTTATAATTTAATATTTTTAAGGGCAATTTTGTCTTCAAAAAAATTATTTGTAAGGATACCCGTGGGAAAGTAAAAATCCCACCTATATTGGATGGATTTTGATTCCATCCAGTTTCCCACAATGGAGGTAATTTGATTCCATTATGGCCTACATTCCCATGCAACTTAACCTTATCCCAAACGCAGTAATCTTATACTTTTCTAGAAATGTTTGGAAGGAATCATATTCCATCCAACTTTACCATGAACCAAACGGAGCCTTAGTATATTCTTGAACATGAATTCTTATTTCTACCATTTCATTTGTAAACTAGTCATTATTTCCGATAACCTCTTCAAACACATATCTCTACAACTCCCACGGTTTCCAATATCCTCTAAAAACAATCATGATCAATCTCAATTATCTGTGAAGATTGAGAGGGAAACATAATCTAAAACCCGTAGATCTTTTTAGATATCCAATGAAACAAAAACTCACTATCTTGGGATCAAGTATGCACAAAAATGTATTGTATATGGCTGCCTCTACCGGACAATCCCAAACAAGTAAAATATTGAGACTTAATTTACTCTGAGGAATAAACTCATAAAAAGTCTTCATTATAACTTTTCTCGTAACTCGGATCGTAATATACACTAGTGTTTTAAGCTCTTCACCTAAATAATCTTTTAAAAGGTATTAATGAGAGAGCATACTACGAACAAGATTTTGATAAGTCTTATTCACCTCTCGGCTACATCATAGTCTGAGGATTTCTCGGGGTGGTATACTTTGGTAAAATATCTTGTTCCCACTGGTAAATCACAAGACAACATGATTTACCCCATCCTAATTGACTTATTATAGTACAATGTAAGATAAGTCACACAATGACTATGAATTACCTCGTCGTGATTGTTTTTTGTATAGTACTCTTTCACCCAATCAAAACGAACAACCTTGATCTTTCGATCTAGTTCTTTTCCCACCTTAACCTGATATTCTTTGAGAGTATGGATATACCCAGTGGCGGACCCAGGATTTTAGCGACGGGTGGGCGAAAAATAAAATAATATTTAATTAAATTAAATAATATTAAAAAAATCACAATTTATAGAACCTGCGTATTATCGAGAATACCATATATAAATAGTCAAATTATCTTTCATTACAAACACTAGTCATCAAACATCAAATTACATAAGCTTGTTTACAACAAAACTTTTCGTGTCTTCATATTCTGAAAGCGTCGAATGATATTTCATAAATAACAACAAACTAATTTAACAATGTTTTTACAATAAACTAATTTTTTTCAATAAACTAATTTTTACAACACACTAATTTTTTTCAATGTTTTTAAAATAAACTTACAATGTTTTGACAATAAACTAATTTCAACAATCTAATTTTTAGATTAAATTAACAATGTCAACAATCTAATTTTTAAATTAAACTAACAATGTTAATTTTTACAATCAACTAATTTTTACAATAAACTATATTTTTTCAATGTTTTTATCATAAAGTTTATCATAATTTTTATCATAAATTTTTACAGTAAACTTCAACAAATTAAAAAATAACTAACTCAACTCAAGAAAATCAACTCAAGAAAGAGGGCAAAATCAACTCAGTTAATTTTTACATAACTATCTCAACTCAGTTAAAAATCAACTTAGTTAAAAAAATCAACTCAAGAAAGAGGGCAAAATCAACTCAGTTAAAAAAATTACCTGTGCTGAGAAGAAAGAGGGGCGACTCGCCGCCGGCGGAGCAGCGGGTGAAGAGCAGAGGAGGAGGGGCGGAGAGGAGCTGCGGAGCCTGCGGAGGAGGAGGCCGGACGGGAGGGAACGGGCGGAGGGGAGTAAGCGCGGGCGGAGCCGGAGGAGGAGTGACACTGTAGCTCCTGCTGCGCCACCGGTAGAGAGAGAACAAAGAAGAGAAGCTGTTAGTTAGGGTTAAATGACAAAAAAACGGGTCTTGTTCTGTTTGTGTAGAGAAGAGAAATGAATTTTGGTTATTTTCGTTTCTGCCCCCAAAAGATTACACCTTCTATTATTAAATATTACACATAGGTCCAAAAAAAAAAAAACTATACTCGGGAAAAAAAATCCGAAAAACCCGGGTGGGCGGCCGCCCACCTAGGTCCGCCCCTGGATATACCCAAAGCATTATAAGTTATTATTTACGACCTTGGGTCATAGCAACATCTTAATTAATGGCTATAATGGGAGAGACTCAATAAAACATTTGTATTATCTAGGTTCCCCTTATCGTATACACATCCATTTATGTATTTAACTAGTCACAAATAAATGAAAATATGACCTTATACATTTCCAAACTGAACAACAATATAAATGCCAATATGATTTATATGCATTATAAATAAATGCAACATAAATATGTTGTGGCAACAATTTAAATAAATGTAGAATTAAAGTAGGGAACGAAATTACCCAATTTAGGAGCTGATAAACCGAAGGCGAAAAATATAAGAAACCCGAAATTGGACAGTCCAGAAATATGGCTGAGTCGCGGACAATGTCGCTCTCTTTAAGGTGTTTCGCGGCTCTGCCTCCAATTTGTGCCGACAGTGTATAGCCTCGTCACCCCCAGGATAAAACAACCTCGATAATAATACAAATCAGCAGCACGAATCTGATTCGCTCAACAAACACCCATTCTAAAATATATATACTGCTCGATCATGATAAATATAAATAATCTGGGAAAGATTATATATTTCTGTGTCGTTATAATTATTCAGTGGATGAATAATTATTTCTGGGAAAAAAAAATTCGTAGGTTGTAAAGAACTGTTTGCAGAATTTTTGTGGGAGGTAACTGTGTGTTAAAAAACGGAGGCTGCAACCTCTTTTATGGGAAACAAAAAAGAGACGTTGGTAAACAAACGTGGAGAGAAAAAACTGGAAGTAGTGGGCAACTCGGTTGAAGAAATCAACTCAGAATAAAACACGTTTTAATTTTTTGGAATTAAAAAACGTTAAAAAATAATTTTTAAAGCCCAAAAAATAATTATGTATTTGTCCAAAAAATTAATTCTTAATGAGCCCAAGCCTAAGACCTAGGACCCGGGCACTGTAACGGGCCAGGCCGGACGAACGACGGCGGCGGCGCGCGCGCGTGTGTGACTTGGCCCATTGGGTCTGCCCTACATACCCACAAAACATTGAATGCCCAAAGGGCTGAACCTTTAGTCTAAAAAAAGAGTATATTAACACACCCCATTTCCTTCAACCCACCGATGTGGGACAAGAAGGAAATATACTTTTTCAACTTTTGTAACTTAACAGCTGCTTATACAGCTGTTTTTCAACAATCCTCCACTTGCAAAATTTGAAAACATTTTTATCGAGCAATAATCTATAGAATTGTGCATAAGCAAAGGTGTCTTTCGACTTGAACCTTTACGTAGTAAAGATGATTCAGAATATATTAGAGTTACTGTAGTTTTGAACTCTATCTCTGACAACATCCCACACACAACCCTACTTGGGTGTAGTTCAAATAGCTAGCACGTTACGGCCATGTGCTTCTATCCCAGTATAGTGAACGCTTTAGGAATTTGCCCAAAATATCCATAGGAAGCGGCCACACTTCCACATTCACATAGGTGAGTCTATCAAGAATACTCCTGTATCTAAGTACCCCACTCAAAATAGAGCTATAGATCTCATTAAGAGTTATAATAACTCATCCTTTAATCGCTTCAGGATATCATGCTCCATAGGGATGGACTCGGAGTAAAACCCCGTTCTATATTAATTAATAATCGCACGATTCAACCCATATCACTTGTGACTTGTTATTACCCTTTGAACATATTTCTTGGGATCTCCGGTCCATATGTTGGGTTACCATCACAAATGACTCATTTATCCAAGGTCTTTAGTCCCATCCCTTTCGTGGTGTTCCACACCTTCTCCCTAGCTAGTCCTTACGTCAAAGGATCAGCTAAGTTTTTTCAGACCGTATATGATCCACCCTCACAGCACCCGTAGAGATAAATTCTCTAACAGTACTATGCTTACGACGTATTTGTCGTTTCTTACCGTTATAATAACGGTTCTCAACTTTTGTAATAGCCGCGCTACTATCACAATGAATCAAAACGGCTGGTATCGGTCTTTCCCATAAAGGGATATCTGACAGGAGGTTTCTTAATCAACCCGCCTCTTCACTAGCAATAGCTAGTGCTATCATCTCAGACTCCATAGTGGATTGAGCCAAAATAGTTTGTTTCTTAGATTTCCAAGAAACTGCACCACCAGCGATGCTAAATATATATCCACTAGTAGCCTTAGAATCATCAGATAGGGTGTTCCAATCTGCATCACTAAATCCTTCAAGGATAGCGGGATGCTTATTATAGTGTAATCCGAGGTTCATCGTCCTTTTAAGGTACCGCATGAACCTCTCAATAGCATGCCAATGCTCCATACTAGGTCTACTGGTAAATCTATATAGTACTCCCACAGCATAAGCTATGTCAGGTCTAGTGCAATCTGTAGCATAATGTAAGCTACCAATAATGCTTGCATAAGAATTTTGATTTACACTGTCGCCAGTGTTCTTAAATAACTTTACACTAGGGTCAAATGGAGTACTAGCAGGTTTATAGTCAAAGTAATTATATTTCTTTAGAACTTTCTCAATGTAATGAGATTGATCCAAAGAAACTCCCTTTTCTGACCTAGTAATATTAATTCCTAATATTATACTATCTTCACCCAAATCCTTCATATCAAAATTGGCACATAATAATGATTTAACATTTTCTACGGCATGAATATTAGAACCAAATATAATCAAGTCATCAACATAAAGACATATGATAGTGCAAATGTTCTCTACATATTTATAATAAATGCATTTGTCACTTTCATTAATTTTAAAACCATTAGAGATGACTAAGCTATCAAATTTATCATGCCATTGTTTAGGTTCCTGTTTGAGTCCATAAAGAGATTTATCTCATTTACATACTTTATTTTCTTGACCGTGTACAATAAAACCTTCAGGTTGATCCATATAAATCTCTTCTTCTAATTCTCCATTTAAAAAAACAGTTTTAACATCCATTTGGTGTACAATTAAATAATTTAAGGCAGCTATAGCAAATAGTACACGTATAGACGTTATTATAGTCACGGGTGAAAATGTATCAAAAAAGTATACATTTTCTCTTTGTCTAAAACCTTTAGCAACAAGGCGTGCCTTATATTTTTCAACAGTGCCATCAGGTTTTAATTTCCTTTTAAGAATCCATTTACACCCAATTGGTTTACATCCAGGAGGAAGGGTCCACTAAATGCCAAGTTTTATTTATTTCCAAAGAATCCATTTCATCATTAATTGCCTCTTGCCATAAATCGGCATCTAAAGAAGATAAGGCTTCTTGAATAGTGTTAGGATCCCCCTCTAAAGTGTAAGAATAAAAGTCGGGACCAAAATCTTTTTCTACACGAGCCTTTTACTTTTTTAATTTCTAAAATGGATTCATTATTTTCTTTATTTTTATTTAAAGAAGTATTAGTGGATGACTCGCCCCCACTGTTTCTCAATTTAAAAGGAAATTTATCCTCATAAAAATCGGCGTCATTTGATTCAATAATTACTTGATTTTTCAAATCATAAAATCGGTATGCTTTGCTATTAATAGCATAGCCTATAAAAACGCACTCATATGCTCTACTTGCAAATTTAGACCTTTTAGGGTCGGGTATACGTACATAGCCTAAGCACCCCCACGTTCTAAAGTATGACACATTGGGCTTAATATTTTTTCAAATTTCATAAGGAGATATTTTCATTTTAGTCTTAGGAATTCTATTAAGCACGTGACACACAGTCAAAATAATTTCACCCCACCATTGTGAGGCAACCCCTAAATTTAATAAAATAGCAACAACTAATTCAATTAATGTCCTATTTTTTTCTTTCGGCTTTACCGTTCATTTCGGGCGAATAAGGGGCAGTCTTTTCATGAATAATACCGTGGGTTTTATAAAATTCAATAAATGGTCCAGAATCATATTCGGTGCCTCTATCACTGCATATATTTTCCGATTAAATTGATTTTCAATTTCATTTAGGAAAATTTTAAACATGTCAAACGCTTCACTTTTATTTTTCATTAAATACACAAATGAATAATCGGAACAATCATCAATAAAAGTAATAAAATAACGTTTGCCATTTCTAGTTGTGACACCATCCAATTCACAAATATTCGAATGAATTAAATCAAGTGGTTCAGATTTTCTAAAAACAGATTTATGTGGTGTCTTAGTGATTTTTGCTTGACTACACCATTCACATTTTTCAAAATCATTTAATGATAATTCTGGAATTAATCCTAAAGTGCTCATATTTTTAACAAGTCGTTTATTAACATGATAAAGCCTAGCATGCCAAATATTAAATGAACAAGCAATATAAACAGAAGGAGAAATTTTATTCATTGCATCAACATTCAACTTAAACATCCCATCAGTGGCATAACCCTTGCATATAAAAATTCCATTTTTGGTCAAAGTAAATAAATCAGCACCAATAGTTTGAGTAAAGCCAGCTTTGTTGAGAAGATAACCCGAAACCAAATTTTTCCTTATCTCGGGAGTGTGAAGAACTTCTTTGAGGATAATAGTCTTTTTCGAAGTGAACTTCAATTCCACATTTTCAATACCAGCAACCTCAGTGGAGTGAGAATCACCCAACAACACCTTCTTATCTGCAGTCTCAGAATAAGTCTTAAACAGACTACGGTCATAACAGATATGGCGGGAAGCGCCAGTATACAACCACCACCCTTCGGCACCGCTAACCATGTTGATTTGTGACATCATAGCACATAGGTCTTCTTCGATCAAATTCGCTTGTGCTTGTGGCACATTGCGACATTTACGAGCCATATGGCCAGGCTTGCCACACTTGAAATAGAGAAACTGTCCCGAGTTGCTAGACTGTCCATTTCCAGGGTTCTTATACTTATTTTGAGTCTGAGTCTGATTTTTAAAATTCTGGTTGTGGCTCTTTTTCTGACTTTTCATATTTTTTCCGTTTGCTTTTAAAACAACTGGAGTGTGGTTCTTTTTCTGATTTTTGTAGTTAGACACAACAAGAATTTCATCTTTATAGTCCTGTTTTCGGGATTCCTCCTCAATTCTCAATTTAGTAATAAGTGACTCTAGTGAAAACTCTTTAGACTTATGCCTCAAAACATTTTTAAACTCTTTGAACAGTGGAGGCAATTTATCAATAATTACAGCCACCTGAAATTGTTCATCTAAAGTCATGCCCTCGGAAATAATTTCATGAGCAATCATTTGCAAATCATAGGTTTGAGCAACAACAGATTTGTCATTCGTCATTTGAAATTTCAAATAACGGCTGACGGCATATTTTTTAGCATCCGCCTCCTCCGTGTCATATTTTTTAAAAAGTGCGTCCCAAACATCTTTCGTAGTTTTATAATTGGCATAATAGTCATAAAGTTCGTCACTTAGAGCATTCAGAATATAGTTCTTGCACAGAAAATCATTTTCCTCCCAAGTTCTAATTGTTTTGCTTTCCTCAACAGTAGGTGGATTATTTACGACGGGTTTGTCAAATTGAACACACGATGCGACTTTTTTCGTAGTTAAATAAAATAGCAATTTTTTGCTCCAACGTTTAAAATGGGTGCCTTCATATTTGAAAGGCTTATTAAGGTAGCTTGAGTTAATTT
Organism: Sambucus nigra; assembly: GCA_949130495.1. Classification (NCBI taxonomy): domain Eukaryota; kingdom Viridiplantae; phylum Streptophyta; class Magnoliopsida; order Dipsacales; family Adoxaceae; genus Sambucus; species Sambucus nigra. The sequence continues at coordinate 185,489,840 of OX422216.1, forward strand.
CGTCCATGGCCGAATTTTCAGAAACACCTTAAAATTGTTGTGGCAGCAATTTAAATAAATGCAAAATTAAAATAGGGAACGAAATTACCCAATTTAGGAGCTGATAAACCGAAGGCGAAAAATATAAGAAACTCGAAATTTGACAGTCCAGAAATATGGCTGAGTCGCGGACAATGTTGCTCTCTTTAAGGTGTTTTGCGGCTCTGCCTCCAATTTGTGCCGACAGTGTATAGCCCCGTCACCCCCAGGATAAAACAACCTCGATAATAATACGAATCAGCAGCACGAATCTGATTCGCTCAACAAACACCCATTCTAAAATATATATACTGCTCGATCATGATAAATATAAATAATCTGGGAAAGATTATATATTTCTGTGTCGTTATAATTATTCAGTGGATGAATAATTATTTCTGGGAAAAAAAAATTCGTAGGTTGTAAAGAACTGTTTGCAGAATTTTTGTGGGAGGTAACTGTGTGTTAAAAAACGGAGGCTGCAACCTCTTTTATGGGAAACAAAAAAGAGACGTTGGTAAACAAACGTGGAGAGAAAAAACTGAAAGTAGTGGGCAACTCGGTTGAAGAAATCAACTCAGAATAAAACACGTTTTAATTTTTTGGAATTAAAAAACGTTAAAAAATAATTTTTAAAGCCCAAAAAATAATTATGTATTTGTCCAAAAAATTAATTCTTAATGAGCCCAAGCCCAAGGACCCGGGCACGGGCCGACATTGAATGCCCAAAGGGCTGAACCTTTAGTCTACAAAAAGAGTATATTAACACACCCCATTTCCTTCAACCCACCGATGTGGGACAAGAAGGAAATCTACTTTTTTCAACTTTTGTAACTTATACCGTTGTTTTTCAACAAAATATCTTTATGATCTTATGCATTCTCAAATAATGCAATATATATAACCTTATACATATTCAATGATGCACTAGAATCTTTCGGTATTAGTGAGTAAATAATGATCCTATAGAGGGGTGGGAGATATGCCTTTTAAATCATTATTCAATAAGATTAAATTTCCTTTAAAAAGTAATTTGGGCTAAGAGTTAAGACCACTATGGGGGACAAACAGGTGCAACCATCTAATAACACATTTGGATGTAGAGTTCAGTGTACTATTCATCCCCTAATTGGTGACCATTGTCACTTGTAAAATTAGCCTCACGATCATCTTTGGGCAAGTTGGTTATCCTTTTCTATCATTCATGTATAGACTATCCTACCCCACTCAATCTATCAAGAAATCCTAGACACCTTTGGACAGACTAGTAATTCTAAATAGGTGAGCGCAAACTTATTGACCTTAAAGGAAAATAAATTCCTAAACTTAAAAAAACATAATCTTTGTAGGAGAGTCACCATTGGGCAAAACAATCTAACCTATTTCAATTCTGAGTATTTCAATAATTACTTTTACCAATCTAATCCTAAATCCTTACATAATAGACTTAACATAACTAAGCTTTTACTATATTTGTGTTAAATTTATATTGTATAACTTTAGATGAGACTTGTAGTTCTTACAGTAAATTTTTACTCATGAACAAAAAATTAACTTGTTTTTAAGAAAACTAGTATTTTTCACACCCTCCAGACATTCCAAAAACTTTCATTTATGATAAAAATTGGAATGTGGATGAGTCAAAATTAAATACCATTGAATAAGGTTATTTAGTGCTTAAATGAAGTGAAAGGTAATGAAAAAAATTTAATGGTTAATATAAATGAAACCGTTAATAAGATAAGGGAAAGAAAAATTCATAATTAATATAGTATTTAAAATGACATTTTATTTGACAATTGAATTTAATAGACAACAAGTTGAAAAGTCATTTTGATACCCAATGTTGATGTAAAAAACTAGATTACTCTAATTATTCAATCACAGATAAATAAGTGAGACAAAGAATTTTAAAGTGGTTCAGCCTTATATGAATGGCCTACGTCCACTGTAATGTTATTGCTGAGTGTTTGGGAATTCTCGATTATAAGTTCTATCAAGAAATTCCGGTCCCTTTGAATGAGGGTGATACAAGGTATTTATAGCCCTTAGGCTGTACATGAAAGGGTGTTACATTAAATGATACACATATGAAAGGGTAATTCATTTAATGCTCTTCAAACGTGTGCGTCAAGATGATAAGCATTCAATGAATAGTTGAACTGTTGATTATTTGGCAATCAATGATGCGGCAGAGATGCAGCTCGAACTGCCTTAGTTGCTCGTCGTTCAAGAGTTCCTCGAAGCGTTGGAGTTCCTCGGAGAGTTAGAGTTCCTCGGAGAGCTGGAGTTCCTCAGAGTATACTTGTTGCTCGGAGTGAGTCTATCTTGGTCGGGGGAATGACCTTCCTCGTTGATATTGTGCCACGTAGATTGACACGTGTCTTCTTATTATTCGTCCACATCAGCATACTAATTTTGGTATCAACAGAAGCCCTCAATGTTTCATATTTCGAACTTTGAGGAGTATGGAACATTCTTTCTCGGTATATGACAATATTAAATGACCTTCCTGGGTTTTAGGAGCCTTTTCTTCGTATTTGAATTTCCTTCTAAATTCGCAGAATCCGCTTTTTTTGCATTTTTATAAGCGCTTCGATCTTCGTGCCCTTTTTGTCCTTTTAGCCGCCGGTAGCGTAATAGTTTCTTTTTTGTAATCATTTCTTTCGCCGTTTCCCAAGGCAAAGTATTTAAGCTTCAGAAGCAATCCCATCATCTTCTACCTTTTCAATTTCTGCTTTCGAGTTTTCTATAGCTTTTCTCTCTCTTGTGCGTTCATCCCTTCCTTCATTTGTTTGTCAACAGATCTCCTTTTTCCTGTAAGATTTTCTTCCTTCTTCTTCATTTCTTTTTATTCACCATGGTTTATATTATCGAATCTCTTGAGAAATTCCGTTTTGACTTTTCGATTCCCTCTTGGGTAACTTTGGAGAGTCTTTCTGAACCTTCAACTTATTTTAATTTGGCTGAGGGACATTGGTTCCCTAGCCTCTTTATTGCTGAATGTGGATTTTCTTTTCCACCAAACCCTTTGTGTTTAGAGTTCTGTCAGTATTTCGATGTTGTCCCTGCAAAAATAGACCCCAACACATGGAGAATAGTTAATGTGGTGTATAGGTTAAATCAGACTCATGGAACTCGTATAGGAATTCCTTAGATTATGTACTGTTATAGATGGGCTATTTTAGACAATGTTTTTTATTTAAAAACTAGGTTTTTGAATAGGGCCTTAGTAGTCAACCTCCCTGACGCAAACAGGGATTATTTTGAACACGGGGTAGTCATAAAAAATTGGCAACATACCCCTTTGGTTGGAAATGAAGTATATGAAGGTCCCAGATGCCCCCCATATGGCAATAGGATAGGTTATTTTCATCTTATTTTGTTTTTGAAATTATGATTTCATTATGTTTGACAAAATGTATGGCTGATATTTCACTATGTATTTGTTTGCAGTTGGCAGTAAGAGAAAAACTCCAAAAGAATCAGAAGTAAACATTAAACATTTGAAACATATCTGGAATTTGCATCGAAGAGTTGCAGACGAGCACATTAGGTCTGCTTCATATTTGCTGCAGTACAGGAGCTACACATCATCCTTTACTACTCGTCCTGTGGTCAGCATTAGTGACCCATTGCCAGCTTCTAAGGAATCTTCACCAGAATCTCACATTCCCTTAAGTCAGAAGATGGGCAAGAGAAGAGTTCCTGCTATCTTCGAGGAGTCTTCCTCTGCTGGAGATGGAAAGAGAAATAAGGCTGAAGTCCCAAAGGGGACAAAGAAAGTAGGTGGTGCCCCTTCTGTTGCTCCTCAGAAGGCTACCGAGAAACCCCCAGTGGCTCCGAGAAAGAAGAATGCACCTGTGGAAGTGGTCCCAACCAAAAGTTCTTTAGTTGAAACTGCTGAAGTGCCACTGAGGAGATTGAAGAAATCCTCCTCTGTCACTTTGACTGAGACCATTCCCCAGCTCCAAGATAGTGGAGCTGGTGTTCTAACCATTATTCCCCCGAGTTCTGCGATGAGCTCGGTAAAGACTTGGACTATTCCTGAAGTCCAAGGGATAGAAGAAAACATGTCTAGGGATATGCTGACATCCCTAGCTACTCGACACATTACTTCAGTAAGTTTCTCTTATCTTGAATTTTTCTTTCTTTCAGTCAATATATGTATCTCGGCACTGACTTATCATTATTTTCTTTTTCAGCTGGTGAGTTGTTTTAACACCATAGTGAAGAAAGATAAAGCAATCAAGGCTTCCAGCTCCTCGTCTGGAGTAGAGGATGCTTTCCAGGGCTTGGCCCAATCTTTAAAGGATTCTCGTCAAAAATATGACGAGGATAGGGGTGAATGGGAGAAGAAAATGGCTGCGTCTGAGGCAGAGAAGATACAGTTGGGAAATAAGGCGAAAGACTTGGAGAGAGAGAATAAAAAATATGCTGAGAAGCTCACAAGTTTTGGGGAGCTTGAGAATAAATTGAAATCAGCTGAGGAAGAGCTGACCCTTCTGCGAGAAGTAAATCGCCAGAAGGAGGAGGTGGAGACTAAGTTGAAAGCCACCGAGGATCTTCTATCCGAGAAGCTCTCCTCGGAGAAAATGAAAAGGAAAATGGCTGTAAAGAAATCTTTTCGTACCGGATGGGATAAAGGATGGGACGGGGGGGTAGCAGCAATGATGACTCAGGTCAAGTATGGGAGTTTGAAATACTTCTGTGATGGTTGGGTTGCTGCCTTGCAAGAATTGAAAGTGAGTGAGGACTCTGAATTATTTCAACAACATCGTCCTAGCCCTCCTCCTGTAATTGAAGATGAGGATGAAGACGAAGATGTATCTGAAGAGTCTTCAATGACAGTGGGTGATCAAGTCCTTGATCCACAACCCAACCAGACAATCACCGAGGAGATTTCGTCCTTGCCTGCTCCTCCTGAACAAGTCCCAGCTTCTGCCAATCAAATCATTGTTCCTGCCGAGCAACCAAGCTCCTCGTCCTAGCCTCCCGAGAAAGTCTTGGGAGACAAGGAAAAGGTGTGAAGTTATTCGGTATTCTCTTTCTATTTTTCTTTTACTTGTACTTTGTATTCTGAACGATGTACTCTTTTTGATGATGTAATAAAAATCACCTCTTTTTGCTCCTCTATATTGTTGATGCTCTATCTGCTTTTTATTAACTCTTGCCTTCTCTTCTTTACTAGTTTGTGGCTAGAATGGAATTATTATCTGCCAATGATACAAAGTTGATGCAGGTCACACAGAATTAAGTGTATCAGAAGTTATTGACATCCTCGGTCATGATGCTTCAGAGCAGGCAGTAGAAGCTTATCAATATCTGAAGGGCTTACTTGATCGAGCTGTGGCCAATAACGTGGCTTACTATGACATGATCGAGGAGCTTCAATATACTCTAGAAGATCTTCAGACTCAGTACAAAGAATCAACTGACCTTCTGCATGAGGGGTATGAAAAAAGGTATCAACAGCTTTCTGTCGAGACAGGTTACAAAAAGATCCTTGCTGGGTACGATGTCAGGGAGAGAACCCTAAAGGGTGAAGTTGAAGCTTGTAGACAAATTATTGAACTGCTGGAGCAAGAGAATAATAATTTGCAGAAAGAGCTAGCACAATATAACTCTGCAGCCTCTTCTTCAACAGCGGTAACCCCAGTGATTGATGAGGGATTTTCCTTCTTAGAGGTTAAGAATGCAAAATTAAGGCAAGAGTTGGATATCCTGAGAAGGTCTGGTACTTCTACTTCTACTCGGGGACGAGGAAGAGGTTCTCGTGGGCGAGGAAGAGTTGCCCAGGATGTTGTCGAGGAACGAAGTACTCCACCTGCTCGGGGTCGATCAAGAACTCCTCGTAGTATTGAAGAAGCTCGTACTCTGTCAACATTGGAAACTCAAGCGTACCAATTGAATGCAAAAGATCGGGCTTTGTCTGAAATGTCCAAGAAAATCCAAACTCTGGAGGATCAACTTGCTTCGACCAAGTCTGCTCTGAAGAATAAGGATGTTTTTGCCAGGAACCTTCATGAGCAGTTAGAGAGAATAACTTTCCAATTCCATAAACAACCTCGTGAGTTCTGGAACGCAGGCTACAATGAGGCCCTTTTATCACTTGGATGCTCGCATTGAAAATTCCAATAATGAAGGTTATAAAAAGGGATGGTTGAATGCCCTGGGTGTATTGAAACTAGAGTAGGACCATTATTTATGGTATTATCATGCTCCTGGGCTACTAGACTTGCCTGTGCCACCTTATAAATTGGACATGGAATGGATCCCAGCTCGTGCCATTCCTCGGAGCTTAATTGCAAAATACCTCGGTGACTACAATCTTCATTCTCAGATCGAGGTATCTCGTCCCGAGCATCTACTGGACACACCTTCTGTGATGAACGTTAGGATGCTGAAGGATTTGAACTTCATTAACTCTCCTCAGACTTTAAATGATCCGCCTGCTGGCGAGGAACCTATTTCAAAAGCGGAGGGAAAGAAACCAATAGAGTAGGGATCTCAATGTAATAGTTAGTACACATATGTAACTTGTAATTCGTTTTGAATTTTAATGAAAGACTTTCATTTTCTGTTTGCAAATCTGTATTGCTATTGTTTTGTGCTTGTCAAACACTTTATATTTGTGCTTGCATAACAATATTATGTGGTTCATTGACCAACTTAGTAAAAAATTACAAGTACCAGTAATGTTGCTCGATCACTTAACAATAAAGTAATGAGTATAAAAATGTTAAAATTTCTTCCAACCAACCAAGGTTGTTAAGTTGAGCTCGTCGACCAATTATAGTTAATGGGTTTTTATCCCCGACCAGCTATACTTGGTAAACTTTGTCTTTTTCATAAAATGTGCCCGACCAACCAAGGTCAAAGATTTTTCCTCGTCGACCAACTACAGTTAGTGGGTTTTTATCCCCGACCAACTGTACTTGGTAAATTTTGGAATATTTGTTCTCCGATGAACTTTTATGTAATAAACTTACTTCCCGACCAATATAAGTTGGCTTTTGAGAGCATCTTACTTCCCGACCAACATAAGTTGGCATTTGAGAGCATGTCTTGTTTCCTAACCAACTTAGATTGGCCTTTCGTCGATCATCTTTTGTTCTCACCCTTTTACCAACCGGAGTTGGTCGTGGGTTTGAACTATCATGTCCACTAGCTCTTTTACCAACCTGAGTTGGTCACACTAGTGTACGCCTCCTAACCAAAGGAGTATAGTTTGTTCTCGCCCTTTTACCGACCGGAGTTGGTCGTGGGTTTGAACTATTATGTCCACTAGTTCTTTTACCAACCTTAGTTGGTCACGCTAGTGTACACCTCCTAACCAAAGGAGTATAGTTTGTTCTCGCCCTTTTACCAACCGGAGTTGGTCGTGGGTTTGAACTATCATGTCCACTAGTTCTTTTACCAACCTTAGTTGGTCACGCTAGTGTACGCCTCCTAACCAAAGGAGTATAGTTTGTTCTCGCCCTTTTACCAACCGGAGTTGGTCGTGGGTTTAAACAATCGTCTTTTTTTTACTGCCGAGCAGCGTAGTGTTAAACACACTAGTATTCCCCGAAAAACTTTCAATAAAAGGAGAGAAGATTGTGAAATATCGTCGTTTTATTCATATTGATGGAACTACTTTACATTTTACATCACTGATAATACTTGCGTAGGTGTTCAGCATTCCATGCATTCTTAAATTCCTCTCCTTCTAGAGTTGCTATTCGGTAAGTTCCTGGTCGGACAACTGCAGTAACTCTGTAAGGTCCATGCCAGTTTGCTTCCAACTTATTGTGCTTCTGAATGACCTTCTTTAGAACGTAATCTCCTTCTTTTAAGTCGCATTTTTTTACCCTCTTGTTGTAGAACAGGGTTGTTCGTTGTTGATAAGCGGCATTCCTAATGGCTGCCTCCTCTCTAACTTCCTCGAGCACGTCCAAATCTAATCTCCTCATCAAATAGCTGACTGGGGAATTGAAATTCAACACTCTGTGTGTTGGAAGACCCAACTCGGCAGGTATTACAGCCTCACTTCCAAATGCCAGCATATATGGTGATTCTCCAGTTGCTGCTCGGGGAGTTGTTCGGTAAGCCCACAACACTGACTGTAGCTCATTAATCCAATTAGCTTTAGCCTCACTTAGCCTCTTCTTCAAACCATTTAGTATTGTTATGTTCGTCACTTCAGTCTGTCCATTGCTTTGAGGATGGCCTGGTGCTGAATGAACCTTCAAAATATTTGACTGGTGACAATAGGTAGCAAACTCCTCGTTATCAAATTGTGTTCCATGGTCCGTGATGAAGGCATGAGGGAGACCATATCGGCAGATGATGTTCTTCCAAACGAATTGGTACACCTTCTCGTATGTCATATCAATCAGAGGCTCAGCTTCTACCCACTTAGTAAAATAATCTACTGCGACGACGAGGTACCTGAATCTTCCTCGGGTCGTTGGCAGTGGTCCAACTAAATCCATTCCCCACATGGCGAAAGGCCAAGGGGAAGTTATGGGTGTCAACAATGCTTGTGGAGTTCTTCGGATGGAGGAAAAACGTTGGCATTTATCACATCTCTTAGCATAGGCTATACAATCAGCCCTCATCATTGGCCAGTAGTATCCTTGTGTCACCACCCTTTGCAAAAGTGTCCGACCTGCTACATGGGCGCCACAGGACCCTTCATGGATCTCTTCAATCAATTCCTTCACCTCGGAGGGATGCACACATCTTTGTAAACCTGCCATGATTCCTCGTCTATACAAAACACCATTAGTTAGTACATACCGAGCAGCTTTAAACTTCAATTTCTTTGCTGAGAGCTTATCCTCCGGCAATTCTCCCTCTTCAATATATGCCCTGATGGGATCCATCCAGAATGGTCCTAAATCAAGGGTAATAACATTCATCGTCAGGTCTTCACCTATGCTCCGAGCTTCTAATACTTCAATTGGTATCGTTCTTCGCAGCTCAGTACGAGTAGCTGATGCTAATTGAGCCAGTGTGTCTGCTTGTGCATTCTCCATTCTTGGTAGTCTGATCAACTGAATGGCATCAAATTCTGCCAATAACTCCATCGCCTTTGCATGATACTTGATCATTCTCCTTTAACTGCATATGTTCCCATCATCTGATTCACAATTAATTGAGAATCACTGAATACTATCACTTGTTGCGCTTCCATAATCTTTGCTAAATTAAGACCTTCTATCAAGGCTTCATACTCAGCCTCATTATTGGAAGCTTTGAATTGGAATCGCAAGGCATATTCCATGTCAATCTCGTCTGGGGTGTTCAAAACAATCCCTGCCCCACAACCTGTTGCGCAAGATGACCCATCTACATATAATCTCCATGTAGGTAACTCGTCTTCAAATTTCTTATCTGACAGGTGAAATATCTGTTGTTTCCTTTCATCCTCCCCTGGTATTTTTCGTTCTTCGTCGACCATCTCTTCTCGCCCTTTTACCAATCGGAGTTGGTCTGGGTTTGAATTTGATGATCTTTTTACATCCACAAGCCCTTTTACCAACCGGAGTTGATCTGGACTTGTGTCTGTTGATCCTGTAACATCCACAGGTTGGTCAGCGAGCAACTTTTGTTCCTCGGGGGTATCAGGATATGTAAATTCTGCTATAAAGTCTGCTACAGCCTGCCCTTTTAATGATGATCTGGGTTCATACACAATATCATATTCACCGAGCTCTATTGCCCAATACATCAGTCTCCCTGATTTTTCTGGCTTGTGAAGGGCTTGTCTCAATGGCATGTCGGTATACACGACGATGGTGTGGGCCTGGAAATAAGGCCTCATTCTTCTACTTGCTTCAATTAATGTCAATGCCAATTTTTCCAGCTTTGGGCACCTGATCTCTGCACCTCCAAAAGCCTTACTTGTGTAATAAATTGGCTTCTGGACTCCATTCTCCAATCTGATCAATGCCGAGCTGACGGCATTCTCTGATACTGCCAGGTATAAGTACAACTTTTCTCCCATTACTGGTCTGGACAATAGTGGAGGTGCTCCCAAATATTTCTTCAAGTCTTGAAAGGCTTTTTCACATTCATCATTCCACTCGAAAGTTTTTCGAAGTGTCTTGAAGAATGGGAGGCATCTATCAGTTGCTCGGGATACAAATCTTTTGAGCACTGCAACTCGTCCTGTAAGACTCTGCACCTCTTTCTTCGTCGTTGGCAATCGCAACCCTAAAAGAGCTTTGATCTTTGCTGGATTTGCTTCAATGCCTCGTTGGTTGACGATGTACCCGAGGAACATTCCTTCTCGTACTCCAAAGGTGCACTTCATCGGGTTGAGCTTCATCTGGTATTTATCCAGTTGATTAAAGGTCTGACCTAAGTCAACTAGATGATCAGCAGCTTTCTTGCTCTTTGTCAGCATATCGTCGACATAGACCTCCATATTGCAACTGATTTGTTCAGCAAAAACCTTGTTCATCAGCTGATGGTATGTCGCTCCTGCATTTTTCAAACCAAAAGGCATAATATTATAACAATAAGTTCCCCTAGGGGTAATAAAAGAAGTGCTTTCCCTGTCTTCAGGTTTCATTTTGATCTGGTTGTAACCAGAGTAAGCGTCCATGAAGCTGAGCAGCTCGTGTCCCGAGGTAGCATCCACTAGTTGGTTAATTCTGGGCAATGGGAAATGATCCTTTGGGAAGGCCTTGTTGAGATCAGTGAAATCAACACATATTCTCCATTTATTATTTTTCTTCTTTACCATCACCACATTTGTTAACCAGTCTGGATATTTCACATCTTCAATGAATCGGGCTTTCTGGAGCTTCTCGACCTCCTCTTGTATAGCCTGATTCCTCTCTGGACTAAATACTCTTCTCCTCTGCTTTACAGGCTTGATCTCCTTATTCGCATTGAGTTCATGGAATAAGAAGTTTGGATCTATTCCTATCATGTCTTCATGACTCCATGCAAAAGTTTTCTTTCTGTCTCTCAAGAAAGTTATCAACTCCTGTTTTATTGAAACATCCAATGATGAACCTATCTGGGTTACTCGTTCAGGGTGCTCGTCGTCCAGAATAACATTTTTTTGTAGATTCAACCACCTGTCCTTTTACCAGTTGGGATTCATCTCTGGGATCCAGTGTTTCAATTTCTGTATCTTCATCCACCTAGTAGGTAGTAGTCTTTTTCCTTGATTCTTCAAGCTCCTCTTGCTCGGCAGACGAATAATAGCATTCCCGAGCTACTTTCTGATCATCTTTCACAACTCCTACTCCGAAATTTGTAGGGAATTTTAAGCACTGATGTACTGTAGATGGGACTGCTTCGAACTTCTTCAAACCAACTCTTCCCATGATGATGTTGTAAGCTGACTGCACATTCTTATCCATCACAAAGAAGCGTATTCTTTCTGTTCGACAAGCAGGCCAAGTTCCAATGAATATATTTTACTTGATCGTCCCAAGTGGAAAGACTTTCTCGCCAGCAAAACCCAATAGAGGTATGTGATAAGGTTCTAATTGAGATAATTTCAAATTTAAACTGTCAAAGCATGAATAGTACATGATGTCTGCCGAACTACCGTTATCTACCAGCACCCTTGAAATCACTACTTCTTTCATCCTCATTTTGATCACCAAAGGGTCGTCGTGAGGGTAAAGAACACCTGCCAGGTCGTTTTTTGAAAAATCGATGACCAGCTTCTCTTTGTTTACCTTCCTCGGGTGATCCTCTTCAGCCAAATTTATCCGTTGAATGTATGAGCAAGCCTGAGCCTCACCAAGGTAAGCTTTTCTTTATGCAGTAAGGTCTCTTCCTCCTGCATCTCCTCCTGTAATGACATTACAATCAAATGATCCAAAGCGTATTGAAAATACCTCTCGTTCTGGCTGCCTTGGCTTCTTGGGAAGATCGGGGTCATCCTCTATATCATCTTCATGATCCCTTTTCTTTTTCTCCTCTGCTCGACGAGGAGATATAGACCTTTCTCTGGTTCGGTCATTATTTGTTCTTTCGCCTCCCCGATCAACATACTTTGCTAGTTTCCCTCTTCGGATGAGTGTTTCAATCTCATTCTGAAGAGATATGCAATTTTTGGTCATATGGTCGTGATCCTTATGAAACTCGCAATATTTATCCCTGTTCCTCAGTTCAGGGTCTGACCTCAGTTTCTTTGGCCACTTTACTTCCTCGTTATTCTTGATTTCTTCCAAGACATGATTAATACCCATTTTCAAAGTAGTATAATTATCGAATTTCTTCAGGACTTCCCATGACGATTTATTATTCTTGGAATGCTTGTCATCGCCATTGCCCTTATGCTCTTTCTTCTTGGATTTGTCGTCTTCCACCTTGGTTTCTTTATCCATATTCTTCTTCGCAGCTATAGCCTCCTCGACATTCATGATTTTGGCTGCTTTTGCCATCAACTCTGACATAGTTGTAGGTGGATCTTTGGCCAAAGTGTAATACAACTTATTAGGCAACAACCCACTCATCAAGGCGGTGATTGCTGTCTTTTCTTCATAATTTATGACTTCCAGCTTCTCGTTATTGAAACGAGTTATGTAATCTCTAGTACTCTCACCAGATTTTTGTCTAACACTTAATAAGTGTGCTACTCTTTTTACTGGTTTTGCTCCAAAACAGAAATTGCCGATGAACAACTCGGCCAATTGAAAGAAAGTTGAAATCTTACCCCGAGGAAGATTGTTGTACCATATCTGGGCAGGTCCAGTAAGAGTTCCTGAGAATGCTCTACATCTCATCTCGTCGGGGACAGCATAGATATCGGCGGCAGCTTGATATTGCTCTATATTAAGAACAGGATTTGTCTTTCCATTATATTTGGGGGTCACTACTGGTGCTTTAAACTTCGACGGGGTAGGAAAACCCACAATGGCCTAGACAAAAGGTGTCCCTTGAACAAAAGTTCGTTGTAAGGGATTCTTCGCCTTAGCCATTTCTCCCAATCTATCCTCCAAGCGCTGAATGGAACCCTACCACGCATCATTTCCTTCCTCGGGCTTATTAGTTCGAGCAATTGATTGTTCTGATGTGGCCTCCTGAGATCTATCTTGACGAGCAACTGGTCGTGATTGTGCTGATCCTTCTCTTAGATCTGATGGTCGTCGAAAACTCCTCGACATGGTCTTAGGTGGACTCCTATTCCTCCTAGGGACTAATCGACTGAAAGGAGACACCCTACTCAGTCTTTCCAAGGCACTGGGTCTTTCTGGAGAGAGAGTGATATGTTGATCAGTATCTGTAGCCCTTATTGACGAAGTTCGCCCAGGTGGATAAGAGAAATCATCAGATTCCTCATTACGATATGGCTCAGTATGCCTGGATCGTGAAGAAAGTAAGTAGGTTTGCCTCTGACCACTTCGTTGTCCTGAACGCGCAGGTGCACCGCCATGAAGGGTCTGTATGAGTTGTCGCATTGTTTCTTGCATGGCAGTTTGTCCTTGAGCCAGATTCGTCATAATCCCAGCCAGATCTGGAGGTGCAGAGGGATTTGGAGGATTTCCAGCATTTCCAGAGTTTCGATTGCTGGATTCCGGATTATCTGCCATTGATGATGAATGATTTTTGGTGAAAAACGATAATAACAATCGTTCCCACAGACGGCGCCAATCTGTTGATGTAAAAAACTAGATTACTCTAATTATTCAATCACAGATAAATAAGTGAGACAAAGAATTTTAAAGTGGTTCAGCCTTACATGAATGGCCTACGTCCACTGTTATGTTATTGCTGAGTGTTTGAGAATTCTCGATTACAAGTTCTATCAAGAAATTTCGGTCCCCTTGAATGAGGGTGATACAAGGTATTTATAGCCCTTAGGCTGTACATGAAAGGGTGTTACATTAAATGATACACATATGAAATGGTAATTCATTTAATTCTCTTCAAACGTGTGCGTCAAGATGATAAGCATTCAATGAATAGTTGAACTGTTGATTATCTGGCAATCAATGCTGCGGTCGAGATGCAGCTCGAACCGCCTTAGTTGCTCGTCGTTCAAGAGTTCCTCGGAGCGTTGGAGTTCCTCGGAGAGTTGGAGTTCCTCGGAGTATACTTGTTGCTCGGAGTGAGTCTGACTTGGTCGGGGGAATGAACTTCCTCGTTGCTATTGTGCCACGTAGATTGACACATGTCTTCTTATTATTCGTCCACATCAGCATACTAATTTTGGTATCAACACCCAATAAGATTTTAGTGCATATAAAAAAATGATCTTTTATTTACTCATATGTTTTTTCTTCAACACACACACACACACACACACACAACTTCGCTAAAAATATTTTCCAGGTATGCCAACAAGAAAAGGTGACGCTAAAAACAAAGTAGTAAAATAATATTTTTTTTCCGACATGTTTTTAATAACGGTAATATAAAGAGTCACAAAAAACCGATACATTTTAGGGAAGTGAAAAAATAATAGCCAAACACCTTTTCACCGACATGATTATGTAAAGCTAGACTTCAGATCACGTTAAGAATTTGTTTTGTGGTAGACTTTACGACACTTTATTTGTGTCAATAATGGGCACTAGACTGCAATATTTGTTTAATTGAGTGCCAAATTATAATTTTACTGACACAAAGACTAATATTATAAAAGTATGTTTATTTTGATAATTATCTTCATGTACACTAATATCATCTTGAATAAAACTCGTGTTACTTCATTGGTATCTTCAACCCTTTCGATTAAATAAATCAAATCCCCATCAACCTATGGGGACCATAATTATGTTGGTACGTTCTCGGCACGAGTATCCAGGCGTTTTGCACTCTTAGTTATTGAAGAGTCCAAATCACAGAAGACTACCACGTCTCGATCATTTGTAATGGTTGAAGTTGATAAAGGATATATCCGAACTTTTAGGGATAACTATTGACAGAGCTTAGGAATCTCCTAAGCTTAAATGTAAACTCGCTCCTCGCTGAATGGGACATGTGATATTGTATCGTTGGGAAATACTATAATTCTGTCGACCAGTTCTATAAAGTAATAAAAACCGTAAATCGCATGGACGTTTGCACGTTGCCGAACCACGTACATTTTGTGCTTTTTGTGTGATTATATTATTCTCTTTGATATTTATTATAATTTTGTAACGCCTCGGCTGGGATTTATGGGTTACCCGTAGTCAACCCGTTTCAACCCGAGCGTCAGGTGTGAAGTGCAATGAAAGAAATCAATATAATGTTACTAGTCCAATTTTATTTTAATTAATATTTCACTTGTTTATTATGCGATTCCAGTTTCGAAATAAACTACGTGAGGGACCCATGGGGAACACCCTAAAGTCCAAGAATACAGTGCTGCTAATGTAAATAAAAGAAAGTACTTACCTGTATAACGCTTCCAAAATATGAAACCGCTCCTAACCTGCCGCAACAAAGCTATGGTATAAGCCAATGCTCAGTGAAAAATAGACAAATGCAGTATAGAATTAAACGACATGAAGAGACTGAAACACATTATGCCTACATGCACATACAAATACATTGCATAAATATATATACATACATATACTTGTACTTAATGCATGCTTTTTACTTTCGAAAATCTTATTTATCCAGATCAATATACCTTAATCTTATAATAGACTTCATTTTACTCATTTAGCATTTTTCACTTTATTTAACACACCAGGCTCAACACTTGAAACCACAACATTTGATTTAACCGAGACCATTACTTTACCGAAATCACTCTTTTTATTTTATCCAAAGCATATTAGTATTTCATTGAAACCCACCCTTTCAACACACGCAAACACCGTGTTTGAAAATACTAATGTAATCTTTGAGAACATTTTACACACATTCTTGTGTTAATTACGGGTTTAACCACTTAGGTTACTTAATCACCCATTTACCCAATTAATTTACCTTTTTTCTTACTTTATGGACATGAACTAATTACCTATTTACTTGTCTATTTTCACCTTTATCGGAATATTTATTAATTCATTCAAGTTAGAGTGTATTAATACATTTCACCACACAACCCATTTCTTTACAGGTTCCTTATTTTTTTTATCTTTTCTCTAAATCTTCCAATACCACATACTTAAACGAGCTCCACACTGCCGACTATCGGCACCATATGCTCTGGTCAATGATTTTTGGTTAATACTCTAGGGCTCCGCCCCTCCTTGCTTATCCCGGTGTCATTCGAGTTCCTTTTAATGTGCTTTAAACTTTTACACATGTCCATATTACCCACTTTTTCTTTTTACTCAACCAAAGTCAAAACCCGGGGTTACACCCCAACTTGTGTTACATTTTAAAATTTTACCATTTCATGTCCTTTACACGTTAACCTTGATTTATTCCAAAAATTATATTCATTTAGGATCACTTTATGTAACACCTTTTCCAATATTTTTATTTCATAAAAATGTTCCACTTTAAGTAAAATTATCATTTTACCCATTTTTTTTCAAAATCACTTTTTACTCCAATTCCGCAAGTGTTAATTTCTTACAAAATACTATTAAGTTACCCGTCCTAACTTCATAAGTGTTTTAACACCTTAACACCTTTTTTTAACTTTGGAGTAATATTCTTCTTAATTGGACACACCTTTACCTCTTTAATTCCTTTCAGTTTCATAAGTGTTAATATTTTATAACACTACTAAGTTATACACACTAACTTTTTCATATTTACCCATTAAAACTTAATGAATACCATTATCAACAATTTACCAAACTACACATTTATTTACTTTATTATTCAAGAAATCCATTTACACTTCGACTACTTTATAAGAGAATACAATTTCTTTCATTTACATGTAGTCTTACACTTTATCCTTGTCACGTTTTAAACCTTGTTTTACACACTATAATTTTTACTTTTTATCATTCCATGTTTAAACCCAACTAATTCTTCTTTAAATTTATTTACACACTTAGTGCCAAATTACTACAAGTTTATATGCATGTGAAAATGAATTTTAAACCTTAAAATCCTACTAAATGGTTTAAATATTATTTTTCACTCTATAATTTCATCATTTATTCATATGCACCCTACTCATATAATCTAATTATAAGACTACAAATATGTAAATATAGTCTTAATACTAAGAGTAAGGTTTTACCACCTCTCATGGCTCCAATGGTGGTAGAAATATTGGTGTAGGAGGAGCAATCCCCACCTCCAAAGGTGGCCTCAAGGTGTTACTAAATACGTCCTCCAAATTTCTCCATTTGTGCTCCAAGTTAAGAACCCCTTCAAACAACTTCATACTCCATGAAAGCTTCATGTTCATCTCCAAAAATCCCCCAACACTCCTCCAAAATTCGTGACTCTACCTCAACAATGGTGAAAATGGGTATTGTAGGCTTTAACATGGTGGGATATTACATAAAATGGTGGTGGAATGGTGGTTTGGTGGTGGGAGGAGGTGGAAGAACACCCACCTCTCTCTCTCTCTCTCTCTCTCTCTCTCTCTCTTCTTCCATTTTTCCTACACAATAAACTCAAACACCCCTTTGTAAAACCTTTAAAAACCTTAAATTTCGTTTTACCCCTACTGGGCTGATCTGAGCTCGATAGCTCAAAAATCCAATGGCCAAAATCGTGACAACGCACAAGGGCAAACTGGAATAAACAATTTCAATTTACGTTGTTCAAAAAACAAGCCCAAGTCATTCGAATGACTTCTCTATCTCGTTCGATGTTTGTATTGCTCAACCCTTCGCGCGACTTGCCACTGTAAAGCAGTGGCATGTCGTTTGAAACCCTGCATCTTGCGACATCTATATTACTTCTAACGATATTGGGATGTCGTTACAACAACCCCTCACAATTGTTCGAATGATCCTAGTCCCATAATTATATTTATTTATTCAATTTTAACCTAAATGTTTTCTCATAATCATATTTAACTCCTCTTCAGAATAATTCATATATAATTTAATTAAATTACTGGAACAAGGTATTACAAACTTCCCTCCTTGGGGAATTTCATCCCTAAAATTCTCGATCAATAAGCCTCAAACTTATGGGGTCCACCAATTTCTATTATAAGTCTGATAAATCCTCCAAGACAAATCATCGAAGTCCTTGACACTAAGGTCACCAAATACTAAATATGAGATAGTTCACAATTTCACCAACCATGCCATTATGTATTCTCGAATCTCCACTCGCCAGATAATCAAGTCTAAACCATTTCTAACGCTACCTATTCTAGTACCCAAGGCATACCGATGCCTTAACGAGCAACCTCTTTTTCTAGCGATCGACACTCACCCAATGTGAACTGAAATACAACTAACCGTCGCATTCATCAAAATCAATTCTAGGTTAGGACCATACATTTAGTGTTCTATAAATTCTCACAACTCACATGAGCTGGTCGATAATCATCCTATGCTATTCTCTCACTCCAATGAGGAATAATGCCATTAAATCATCACCGCACGCCGGGTTTACACCTTCTGATGCGTCATTCTGATGAACCTAATACAACCCTAGGTGTCTCATTTTCGAGTACTCGCTAGAGTCTCACTCTAACCCACTCACCATGGCAAAGAAACATCGTGTGCTAAGTTTCCTCGATTTCCAACACTATAACGTATCCTCAAGCCATCATCCCACTCTTCACAATTCGATCCACTAATTGCCGAGTCAGCCAGTTGAAAGTCGATTAGTCTTAAAAGAGATCAATACTACGAGCAAATTGTGTGGCCGAAAGTGCAGCCACACGTACGCAAAAATTTATGCAATAATAATAATACCTCAGATGGGCACACCTAGTTACCAAGATGCATTGACGAAACTCCATCCACCACACTCTCCCGAGTCCAACCACGTTGTACCATGACATGGAACCAATCCGAGTCACCTCATAGGTGAGAATACCAATTCTCGATTATCGAAACCGGATGGAACACACTAGAGTCAGAAGGAACAAGCAACTATACTGAGAAATTTTGCCCATAAACGTTGGACTATGATTTACAACAGTGAACCTACGTCACAAACTTGAAGTTGTGGCACTCACTCCTAGAGTTCTCACCAAGCACAAATCCTAACCACGCACCCTGACTTGGGTCGCTAGCAGTGGCGAATCGAATCATAACCATTCATTCTCGCAACACGAAAGCAATTTATGAATCGGTGGCCCTGTAAGAAGTCAACGCCCGACTTCCCTCCTTGGGAGAAAGGCCCTACCTTTCACATCCTTGGAGAACATGAAACATTTCGATTTGTGGATACTTCACACCCTAATCTACATCGACTTAGTCCAATCACTAGTGACGACGTCACTAACTCACTATACCTAGGTTATTAATTACCTTATGATATCGCGATTAAAACCCAAATATCCGTAGTCATTACTTAGTTCAAGCGATACACTTACCTTGTCGTGTCCTTTGACCACACGAGATTGCCACCACGCTTACCATTGTTTTCTACCCACATAGAGTTTTTCATGACGACTACACTCGTCGCCATTGATGTTCTAAGAGTAGCAAATACCACACTAGGATACATCTTCTAACCCGTACTAGCTTTTTTCGATGTGCCAAGGACTAATCCTTTCATTTCTAAGGCTACCCTAGTGTATACCGTAGGCACATCGACATAATAATCATGTTCCAATGTTACCCTACCTCGGTTGTCATTTTTAGGTCTCCACATGGCATCATCACTCTAAGTCTCGAATACATTTCCTAGTACATCCCAAAATCGGGTGTCATCACACCCATATTAGTCATTCCATGACATCCAAGAATCATTCATATAACGATACAGCTATCACTCTACCTTAGGCATCATACCACTCATCTATGCCGATTTGGGATGCCATACCCAGAATGTACACTATGCAACCAGCAATCTGGGATCATCACCTAACCCTCAACACAATCGTTACTAGAATTTTACTGCCTCTTTTTACCTGAATTCATTGATCTCCTAAGAACACCAAACACATCTTATGTAAATGTCCCACCACCCGACAAGATTTCATCGTCTATACCTTTATCATTATATGTGCGCTCTACAAACCTTTTTATACCCACATTGCATTTACTTGGTGCTCGTAAAGACACTTCTCTACGAGCTTCTATCTATAGTGCACCTTAACCATCAAACACCTCAAGACATCACAACATTAGATCTTTATCCTCAATGATGCCACACACAATTTGTCTTATGGGCACCTCAAATACCTATGAACTACTCTCATACTGGGATTATATCCCACCTATCCAGACCTCATTAGCTAACATATGTGTCAACACTTATATGCTAATCTTATCTTTCTCCCAAACGGCTGTGACCATAAGCCATGTGTAAACCACAACTAATGCTACTAAGAATTTTGGCAGGATACAGGACGTCGCCCATAACCTAAAAACCCCAAGGTCAGCCTCACCCAATCCTCAATGAATGTTCAACTATGGAAACTAAATTGACTCACTATGTAAATATCGTATCATGTGTTAATTTACATGTTAGCACTACTATATAGATCTTGGTAAGATATAGGACATCGGGTGTTACCTATAAATACCAAGGCTACACCGCAAACACCACGCGGGATCCTATTCCTCAATACCACATTATAATAAAGGTACACCCAACCTAAGTCCTCAACCAAAGGAACTAATACGTTCTCACTACAGATTCAATACTTGTGAATGACACTTAGTCATCTAATCTCCACAAGTGAAACATACAACCTTTATAGTTAGGTCGTAACGAACAGTAATCATTGTTTCCACTACCAAGGCTACTCTCATCACCAAAGTCATCACATAATACATCTCACACAACAAATCACAGTGTCGCCGTTATTAGCCTACACAACTTCATATGCTCACCGAACTACTATCAATTATGATATCACCCCAAGAATCAAATTTTCCTAATTACCTCACTGGCGCTAGCTACCCGTATACGCCGTATATAAGGGTTATATGCCTTTCAATCAACAATCATTAGTGCCTAGTCAAGACACTCTAACCATTAACCTCTACCGTTGACCATATGCGACTCGTGACACATGCCCAATGGGTGTCATTTAACTCTATCGATAGTTCAAACGATTATATGTCACTAAGAATTTAACACAAGCACCTCACACTAACAACCACGATGTCATCACTATTTTCTTATATGGACACTAAATTATTAACAATTCTAATCAGAAGTGCGGAAGAGATTATCAACTATCAACTTGATTGCGTGCCACTTGGCACTTAACTTACTTGTCGTGCAAACCTCTTTGACTTCACCATCAAGGACACGAACTAAACCATCATCGAATTAGCATGACCGTACCAACCAACATCGACGTCGAAAGATTCGATACTGACCTCACTAAGTTACTCCCAAAAGGAACCTTAAACCTAGAGCTATGATACCATTTGTGACTCCCTGACCCGAATTTACAGGTTACCCGTTCCAACCCGAGCGTTAGGTGCGAAGTGCAATTAAATAACCTATATAATGTTGCAAGTCCAATCTTATTATAATTAATATTTCACTTGTTTAGAATGAGATTCCAGTTTTGAAATAAACTACGTGAGGGACCCATGGGGAATACCCCAAGAACGTAAATAAAAGAAAGTACTTACCTATATAACGCTCTCAAAATACGAAACCGCTCCTAACCTTCCATAACAAAGCGAGGGTGTGAGCCAATGCTCAATGGAAAATATACAAATACAGTATAGAATCGAACGGTAGAAAGGAGACTCAAACACGTTATGTCTATGTGCACATGCAACTAAATTGTATACGTATATATACATACATATACTTGTACTCAATGCATGAAACAGTTTTTACTTCTGAAAACCTTATTTATCCAGATTAATATACCTTAATTTAATAATAGACATCCTTTTACTCATTTATCATTTCTCACATTATTTAATACAACCGGTTCAACACTTGAAACCACTAAATTTGATTTAACCAAGACCATTTCTTTCTCAAAATCGATCTTCTTATTTTATCCAAAGTATATTAGTATTTTCATTGAAACCCACCCTTTCAACACACGCGAAACCGTAGAAAATACTCATTTAATCTTTGAAAACCTTTTACAACACATTATTGTGTTAATTATGGGTTTAACCACTTATGTTGCTTAATCACTCATTTACCCACTTACTTTACCTTTTTTCTTACTTTATGGACATTAATCAATTACCTATCTATTTGTCCATTTTAACCTTTATCGAAACATTTATAATTCATTCAAGTTAGGTTGTATTAACACATTTCACCACATAACCCATGTCTTTACATGTTCCTTATTTCTTTTATCTTTTCTCGAAATCTTCCAATACCGCATACTTTAATAAGCTCCACACCGCTGACTATGCACACCATATGCTCTGGCTAGTGGTTTTGGGCTTTTCACCCTAGGAATTCGGGCCTTCCTTGCTTATCCTGGTATCAACCGAGTTCCTTTTAATGTGTATAAATATTTTACAAATGTCCACATTATCCATTTTTTCTTTTTACCCTACCGAAGCCAAAATCTGGGGTTACACCCCAACTTGTGTCACACTTTGAAATTTACCATTTCATGTCCTTTACACTTTAACTTTGATTTTATTCCAAAAATCATATTCATTTAAAACAACTTTGTGTAACACCTTTTCCAACATTTTTATTTCATAAAAATGTTCCACTTTTAAATAAAACTATCATTTTACCTATTTGTTTCCTTAATCACCTTTTACTCCATTTTAACAAAAACACTATTTAGTTACCCATCCTAACTCCTTTAGTGTTTTAACACCTTAATACCCTTTTTAACCTTGGAGTAATATTTTTCTTAATTGGAAACACCTTTACCTCTTTAATTTCTTTCAATTGCATAAGTGTTAATCTTTTACAACACTACTAAGTTATACACACTAACTTTTCCATGTTTACCCATAACACTTATTGAATACCTTTATCAACAATTTCCCAAATCGTACATTTATTTACCTTTTTATTCAAGAAATCCATTTATACTTAAGACAACTTTTATAAAAAAAAATATCATTTATTTCATTTTACATGTAGTCTTCAACTTTATCCTTATCACATTTTCAACCCTTATTTCACACATTGAAATTTTTACCTTTTATCATTCCATGTTTAAACCCACTAGTTCTTATTTAAACTTGTTTACGCACTTAGTTCCAAATTAATACAAGTTTATATACATAAAAAGATGGATTTAAACCTTAAAATCGAACTAAATGGTTTAAACATATTTTCATTCTGAATTTCATCATTTAGTCAAATGCACCCTACTCATATAATCTAAGTACAAGACTACAAATATGCAAATATAGTCTTGATACTAAGAGTAAGGTTTTTCCACCTCTAGTGGCTCCAATGGTGGTAAAAATATTGGTTTAGGAACCCCCACCTCTAAATGTGGCCTCAAGGTGTTACTAAATGTATCCTCCAAAATGCTCCATTTGTGCTCTAAGCTAAAAACCCCTTCATACTCCACGAAAGCACTATGTTCAATGGTGAAAATGGGTATTGTAGGCTTTAACATGGTGGGATATTACATAAAATGGTGTTTTGGTGGTGGGAGGAGGTGGAATGCCACCCACCTCTCTCTCTCTCTCTCTCTCTCCTACACAAGAAACTCAAACACACCTTTATAAAACCTCCAAAAACCCTAAATTCCCATTTTACCTCTAGGGGGTTGATCTGAGCTCGACAACTCAAAGATCTAATGGCCAAAATCGTGACAGCGCACAAGGGCAAACTGGAAAAAATAATTTCAATTAACGTTGTTCGAACGACAAGCCTAAGTCATTCGAATGACTTCTCTATCTCGTTCGATGTTTGGATCGTGCGACCCTTCGTACGACTTGCCACTGTAAAGCAGTGGCATGTCGTTTGAAGCCCTGCATCTCGCGAGATCTATCTCGCTTCTAACAACACTAGGAGGTCATTATAACGACCCCTTATAGTCGTTCAAACGATCCTAGTCCTATAATTATATTTATTTATTCAATTTTGACCCAAATTTTTTCTCATAATCATCTTTAACTCTTCTTCAGAAATTCATGTATAATTTAATTAAATTATTAGAATAGGGTATTACATATTAGGCTGATGAGCATTGGATACTATCATCTTTAGAAAATTACCCCTACAGTTGGCACTGTCTATGGGAACGATCTGAGTTTTTTTTACTAACTAATCTCCTAAGAAGTTTACTCCCCCATGATTCAAGATATTTGATGGGAAAACTGACCCTACCAATCACGTTAGACAATATCATTAGGCGATGACACTGTGGAATACCAACGAAGTATTGATGTGATGAATATTCTCCTCCCGTCTTGGAAACACTACTCAAAAGTGGTTTGAGAAGTTTCCACACATATCGATCACTTCTTGCAAGAGTCTCATTGAGGCCTTCTTGGATAGATTCATTACTAGTCGCACTCATCTTAAACACGTTGACTCACTTATGATGACGAAGAAGAGTTCTCGGGAAATACGTCTCGAGTATGCTAGAAGGTACTAGAAGGTGGATAATGAGGTGGATGAGTGTGTTGAGTAGGTTGCTATAGCGTCCTTCAAGATCGAATTATTGAGCATCTCCATTCTTTACTTGTACATTACCAAGAAAAGTCCATTACTATTGATGATCTTATGGAGAAAATAAATTAGTATGCCAAGGCTGAAGATACAGTGATTAGATTTATTCAGGAAGGAGATAAAAAAAATAAACCAAGAACAGATACAAGAAGGGGAGAACATGAGAGTAGGGAAGAAGAAAAACAAAAAGCGTAAGAGAATCGATAAGAAGGATCCCGAGAAAGTCTTCAAAACCATTAGCATGATTTTCTCTGAAATAATATACAAGATCTTATCAGAGGTTGTTAATACTTTAAATGGCCCAAGAATATGTTCAATGAACTCAAGAACAGGAACCGGGCACTAAAGTGTGCATATCATAAATATCACAATCACAAGATCAAAAATTACAAGGCACTCAAGTACCACCTCGTGGAACTGGTTCAGAATAGAACCTAAATGGTTTGGTGGAGAAGAAGGAAGGTGAAACACCTCCTTTGCACAACGAGAGACCAAACAATCTCCTAGATGATGATATGGAATGTGAGTTCACAATAATCCATGGGGCTCCACAACCAGATTATGTCTTGGAAGAATGTTTGGGACATGAATTCGTAGTGATTCATGGGGCCTAAAAACTAAAAAATATCAAAGGGAATGCCTTCAGGATGGAAGTCAAGAAACTCACAGCAGTTATGGAAGCCTTTCAGATTGATCAGGTAAAGCCTGCCACGGGTAAACACTAGCGAACTAAAGATATTGACTATTCGAAGCACATCATTTTCACTGACGATGATCTGGTCAGAATAAGGACTCACACCATGATACTCTCATAATCACTCTCAGGGTTGATAGCTGGAATGTGAATAAGCTACTGGTGGATCAGGGGAGTTACTAGAAGTTAATGTATCTCATAATATTCAACCAATTGAACTTGAATATAGAAGACCAGTGAGAGGTAACTATACTTATGGTTATCTTTGCGGGAAGGATGACTCTGCCCCGGGAAAGATTTTCTCACTATTAGAGCAAAAGGAATATTTAAGCTTATTGAGTTCCTCGTCATAGATATAAATTCATCATACAATTCCATACTTGGCAGAGGATGGTTGCATGCCATGAGGGCAGTTCCATCCACCTACCACTAAAAGATAAAGTGCATCACTGATAAGGGGTCATGGAAATTCGGGGGAACCAAGCCTTGGCCCATAAGTGCTTCATAACTTCCATCTGACCAAACTAGGAAAAGAAGAAGGATAAATTTGAGGAGATGGGGGAGGGATCCATACCCTCAAATTAGTATCTAAAGT
Source organism: Sambucus nigra (assembly GCA_949130495.1). Classification (NCBI taxonomy): domain Eukaryota; kingdom Viridiplantae; phylum Streptophyta; class Magnoliopsida; order Dipsacales; family Adoxaceae; genus Sambucus; species Sambucus nigra. The sequence goes on from OX422216.1 coordinate 185,515,744, forward strand.
ATGAGCTACCTGTTGTCGAAAAAATCAGGGTGGCTCCTGCTGATCGAGTCATGGAACCTCTTCATGATATAGCCTTTGACGACCACCAACCTGAGAAAAAGTTCTTGATCAGCATCTCACTACCCGATAAAAAGAAAAAAGAACTAGTTGATTTCTTCAAAAGCAATCTTAATGTTATTTCATGGAAACCATAAGATATGCCAGGAATATATCCAAAAGTAATGTGCCATAAGCTCCATATGTATCCATAACATCCACCAGTAAGATAAAAGACATGAGGAACAACACACGAGAAAGCCATGGAAATCAAAGAGGAAGTGGGAATACTTTTTGAGGCACACTCCATCAAGGAATTTAATTCCCTAAGTGTCTATCAAATTTATTGGTCATGAAGAATAATAAGGGGACGTAGAGAGTCTGTATAGACTTCACTGATCTGAACTGATCTTGTCCACATGATATATTTCCTTTGACCAAGAAAGATGATTTTGTCGACGCCATCGCTAACAATTAGCATATAAACTTCCTCAATGCCTACTCAGGTTACCACCAAATCCCACTATTTTCCTCCGACCAGGAAAAGACTTCCTTTATCACTACACTGGGGTTATACAGTTTCAAAATGATGTTGTTTGGATTGAAGAACGTCGGGGAACCTTATCATATATTAGTGATAAAGATGTCTAGGCAACACCTGGGAGATAAAATAGAGGTGTACATAGATGACATGCTTATAAAAATCAGAAAAAAGTGCACAACCTCATTGACTTAGAGAAAATTTTTGAAGTTCTCTGCCATTACAGAATGAAACTATATGCAGCCAAGTTCTCCTTTAGGGTAAAATCAAGAAAGTTCCTGAGTTAACCTAGTCATTAAAAATGTATTGAGGTGAACCCTAACCAGATTAGAGCCTCCAAGAAGGTACAACCCCCCAAAATTATGCTTGAGGTGCAAAGGTTGACAAACATGTTCACCACACTCAATCGTTTTATATCAAGATCCTTAGATAAGTGCCGACCTTTCTTTTAAGAACTTAGTAAATAAACGAAGGAAATCTATAACGATTAATTCACAGAGGCACTTGAATAAATGAAAAACTATTTAAGCCAACCACCATTACTGACTTATCCTGACAATAAGGGGCCTTTGCACTTGTATCTGGTGGTGTCCAACAGCGAGGTTAGCTCGACTTAGTTTGGGAAAAGATTGAGAATCAGGCTCCCATTTATTATGTTAGAAAAACCTTTCTCAAACACCGATAAAAGTTACCTACCGTTTGAAAAACTTACAGATGCATTGGTGATAACCTCTAGAAAGTTTAAACACTACTTTGAAGTACACATTATTATTGTTCTAACTTCCTTCCCTTTAAAATAAATGCTCAGGATAGCTGACCTGTATGGAAGTATGTCCAAGTGATCAGTAAAACTCAAAAGGTTTGATATCCTGTTTCATCCTAGAACCTTAGTGACTTCATCATCGAATTTTCCAGTAATCAAGAACTAGTGGAGACTAGCATCAAAAGCGAGGAGCCTGTCCATGAATCTGTTGAAAATGGTGAGAAGTGAGTATTATACATTAATGGAGCCTCAAATTCCAAGGGGAATGAGTTAGGATAGTACTAGTATCCTCAAATAAAACTATGATCAAGCAAGCAATCCGCGTGGGATTCGAAGCTTCTAACAACGAAGATGAGTACGAAGCCTTGATCGGTGGATTACAGAAAGAACTTTCCCTAGGCACCCATCACCTTGAATTCTTTCGTGACTCAAGGATGGTATTAAATCAAATATCAGGAGGCTATAATGCGAGGAATAAGATCACGGATGCATACCTTAAATAATCCCATCACATAGTCGCCCAGTTCAAGCAGATACTAGTACAGTAATTCCTAAGGGGGAATAACAGTCACGCGGATGCACTGGCCATACTCGCTTCAGCTGTTAAGGGGATATGAAACGAACAATTGAATTAGAATACTTTGACTAACCCTGTATCAATAAAGGTAAATACGTTGACCAAGTTATGGTCGTCGATAGGACCCCGAATTGGATGGATCCGATCATGCGCTACCTAATGGAAGATGCAGTGCCAGTTGATAAGAAGGAAGTACATAAAGTACGAGTGAAAAAATCTCGCTTCCATTTAGCAGACGATCAGAATCTTTATTAATGGACTTTTTTGGTACCTTACCTCCAATTCATTAACCCCGACGACGTCGAACAAAACCTCTATGAACTTAAGGCCACAACCAAACAAAAAGTCAATGTTGATGCATGGGCAAAAAAGAAAGCTCATGACGAGAAAAGGGCCATAGCATAGGCCAAAAAGAATGCCAAGTATATAGCTCGCAGGCAGGCTGCAGTAGAAGCAACTACCAAAACTAAAGATAAAAGTAAGGTCATTACCTCGAATGATGTCCCATTTGATCTGCAAAAAGAGGTCATAGAATATCCCTCTGCACAAGTTTGCCCAAGGAGAGGGTACAAATTGGGGGCCAACCTACTCGACGTCTTTTCTGAGGTGTGGGATCCTCTTCTCTATATGACGATATGGAAGCTTATGTTTACAATCCAGATCGTCCTATTCTGCTGGAACAACTAAAGAAGTATCTTAATTCAATCCCCTGACATATAAGTGATGTTATATAGGTGTTAGGCTACCACAGGTATGAGCTTGATTTCCAGTACCTCGAGTCTTTTGAGCTCGATGATCTATGGAACTTCATTCAGCATAGGATGTATGTGGTAAGTTTTCTTCGACGCCATCCTCCCATTATTCATGCGTTGATAATTTTTCACTTTCGATTGATCTCATCATCTTCCAGTGAGCGATGTCATCCATGATCTTTCAAGACAAGGTAGTGAGTAGTCATGAGGCCTTTGAGTTTGAGAGGCAGACTAACAATGAGCTCTTGGTTTAAAATGAGCATTTGATCGATAAGTTAAGGATGTATAATTTCAATTATAATAAAGTCATCATGATCAATAAATATGCAAGTCACACGATTGGCATGTGATCATGCAACTGGCCCCTATATATGTTTAAGCATTATTTCTCTCAGTACAGAGGGACATTATAGATATTAGATTTTTCTTCACACTCTTGTGCACTGTATTGAGCTTTAAGAGAAGGATGAACAACTTATAGCAAATGTCAAAGCTTTGAGTAACCATGAGACCAAGAACGAGAAAATAAAGGACCAATTTTCCACTGATGCCTCCAAGATCACTAATATGGAGGAAGCTTTAAAGAAAGCTATTGATGCCTTTTCCCGTGTTGAAGATATATGTATGGGAAAGTACAAGGCTTATGTCAATTATAACATTGAATTAGTGATCATCTTCATAGATGGTTATGATGAGATAAAGAAGAGGTTCACCAAGCATTATCATAAGATAGCATAAGTCGTCCAGGCTTAGGATGGGGATGACGAAGAGGTAAAAGCCTTGGTAGCTGAATAACTGATTAAGGTGGATGAGCCTGCTGCTAAAGGCAATGAGGTTAGTGAAGTTGCCTAGGTTGCGACTTACAAAGTCTATCATCTCTATTATTTTAAACGTTATTTAAGATTCCATCATAGGTGATGCATTTGTTTCTATTCCCCAAGTCAACCAGGATGCTGAGAAAACTCCTCAGCTCCTACCAGAAGTTAAAAGCATCCCCTTAGCTTAGCATTTTTAAGTTTATGGTTTTGTGAATCTTTTTGTAATATAATTTCAATGATTGGTATTGAAAATTTTTAACTGTGATTACTTTTGAGATTAAATATAATTTCAGTTTCTTGTCTTCATGCACATATTATTGATTTTCTTTCTGTTAATCATCTTGCTTGGATCTCGTTGAACCCCCAGTCTTATGGACTTATGATGGGATCTTATGCACTAGATATGTCAACCTACTAGCTATTTAATGTTTGGAGAAGATCTTCCAGTAGTCCAAGCTTATGATCATGTGGTTGGATCTTAAGAAAACTTAACTTGTCTTGGCTTGGGATCTATCAATGTTTGTTCCAACATACTGGTCGTATGCACGAATATTCTCACCCTGACTATATGTCTGCGTTGGTTCATAGAGTTAACCAAGTGTACTAGGATCTATACCTGCATTAGTCAGTTATGGTCAGATCTTGTCATCCATATGATTGCAGCGAAATTCATAGATTAGCTTGAACTTATCGGTCCTGGTCTATATAAGGATGAGGTCATACATAAAGTATGTTTTTTTATTGTGCAATTTGATGTGCTCATTTGTGATATGTCTTCGGCCTGAGCTCCTTGCACATCTCTCATACTAACAAAAATATATTAAATAGTGCCGACAAGTTTTAAATGATAATATATAGAAGATGAAATTATTATTCTCATTTATTTTCGAAAAAGTGTTACAAAGAGATAAATGCTATTTTTTAGTGTTTTGTCATCCGGTTTGTAATTTTCTTTATTAATGGTAATACTTCCTAAGGTGATCGGTGTTCCATAGGTTCTTGAATTGCTCGACTTCTAAAATTTTAATTCTATGAGTTACAGGTTATACAAAAGTAAGTACTCTGTATGGGCCTTGCCAATTTGGTTCCATCTTGTTCCCTTTCTGGATACCTTCTTGAGTACGTAATCTCCTTCCTTTAAAGTGCTCAATTTTATCCTTTTATTATAAAATCAGGCAGTCCTTTGTTGGTATGCTGCCACTCATATTTCCGCATTCTACCTGATTTCTTCTACAAGATCCAGATCGAGACTTCTCAACAAATTATTACTTGGTTAATTAAAATTGATTACCTGATGGTTGGGCAATCCAATATCAGTGGGTACCACTGTTTCGCTGCCAATGCCAACATGAATGGAGTTTCCCCTATTGACATTCTCGATGTTGTTCTATATTCACAAAGTACGCTTTCCAACTCATTAATCTAGTTTCCCTTGGAGTCATCTAACCTCTTCTTCATTCCATTTAGTAGTGTTCTATTTGTCACCTCTAGTTGCCTGTTGTACTGTGGATGAGCAAGTTCTGAGTGAAGTTTTTAGATCTTTGAACATTTACAATAATCTTCAAATTATTTATTATCAAACTGAGTATCATAATCCACAATAAAGGTGCATGGCATTTCGTAATGGAAAATAATGGCCTTCCATATAAAGTGGATGATTTTCTCATACGGAACCTCAACTAGTGGCTCGACTTCTACCTACTTAGTGAAGTAATCCACTATTACAATCAAATCTTTTAACCTTCCCCTTGTCTTCGACAAGAACCAACCATATCAATCCCTCACATAGCAAATGGCCTAGAGGATGTGATCAATGTCCACTACACCAAATCTGCCCATTTTTCAAGGTCATTGACCTTGACAAATCCAACTTGTCAAGGTCAATGACCGTGACATTTCGAGGCGAGATAACTTTTTTTGTCACGGTCATTGACCTTGACACAAAACTCGCGTTTTGTGTCACGGTCGTGTCGCGGTCAATGACCGTGACACGTTTGTCACGGTTATAAACCGTGACAAAGCTGTGACCCTTTTTAAAAAAATTGTCACGGTCAATGACCGTGACAATTCTGGACAGAATTTAAAAAAAATCTGCTGGGCAGTATGGCCACTGCCACTGCCCAGCAGTATATTTGTACCTGTTATAGCAACGTTGTACCTGTTCCAAACATCATATATCCAACACAAACTAAAGATAATGCAAATATATATTCATGATGATATAATCCAAATATTCAAAGTAAAAATAATATACATGACGATATAATCCAAATATAATTAAAATGGACAAACTTAAAAATAATGTTACTACATGTCTTGGATAAAACTGAGGAGGTGAGTAGGCCACATGACATACGAATTGACGCACCCACTAATATACGTCGTGCCGCATTGTTCGCGCAACCACAATAGGGAGTTCTCCTTCCCGGGTATGACATGCGTGACGAGCACCCTGGACTCCATCTCTTGAAGCACACGTCAATGGACTATTCCACCCTCGACGATATTCGGGTCCCTCAACCCCCGCCCTATCCGCTGGCCATGAAATACGTCCAATATGAACACGCTCAGCCAACCAATTATCGACAATGGTCTGTTGGAGGGCGTCAAATAGGGAAGTGGATCGTCGAAGTACGAACGTGTCGGTGATGAAGCAGCGAGGTCCACATCCTCGTCATCCTGCGCGTCGACCTCCCGCACCTCCTCCTCCACCGCCTTCTCCTTCTCCTTCCCTTTCCCTTTCCCTTTACGGTCTCCACCCAACGTACGCTTCATGAATGCGTACATATCTTGGACCGTTGCCTCCAAACGGGACAGCTTCGCGTCGTGTGAATCCACTGTTCGAGCCAACCCGGTGTCGCTCGTCTCCAATCCGATGATCCTAGATTTGGACACCCACGAGCTCACTCCCCTTGTCCTCCCCTTGCGATCAGAGCCAAGCACTTGGCTGAGTGCATCTGTGGACAAAGATGCCTTGTCGGCATCAGACTGCGACTCATGCACTTCCTTAAGCTTTGCCTAAAACGACAAAAAACACATGATTAGTAAAATAAGTAAACTAAAAAATTATGACGTAATTAACAATAATTAAATTGTCGGATTACTTACAATCGTGGCTGCGACGCTCGGGGACACCTCCTTGTCCTTACCCTTCTTCGTCCGAAGAGCCACATAAGTATCGAGCCTATGTGGACTACCCCCTGGCCCACTCCCTACCCCCTGAAATAAAATAAAGTAAAGTAAAATTAGTATTGGCCCCGCAAAGTAAAATAATATCCAATAATATATTTCTGTAGTTATAGATAAATTAAATCTTACCTACATCCTATGCTCCACCTCAGCGTAAGAGGTCCGGCCGGAGTAGTGCACGTCCGTCTTTTTAGCCCGATTTTCCCTCCCCGATTGGCAAGATGCCAATTGTCGATCCTCGATCTCATTGTCAATGAACTTTTTCCATTGTGCCAATGATATCGGCTCCTTGGGCGGGACGGATCCGCGCCATTGTAAAATGGACTCTCGTGTTTTTCCAAAGTACCATGTCCGCATATTTTTCTTCCACGTCTTGTGTTGCTCCCTCAACTGCTCCAAGACGGAATCGCGTAGCTTTGGATGCAAGTTGAATTGTTCCTGTCCAACAAATACAATGTTAGTTGCGAATAAATATAAATATAAATATAAATATAAATATAAATATAAATATAAATATAAATATAAATATAAATATAAATATAAATATGAAATTGAAATTGAAATTGAAATTGAAATATTCATATAAATATTACCTGTAGTGCCGCCCAAACAGCTAACTTGAGCTCATATGGCATCTCCTTCCAACTCATAAACCCCTGGCCGATGACCGTCTTTAGCAGCTCGAGGGATCTCGCTAATAGCTCCGACTTGTTCTCGACGGTAATCCCAAATTTTCCATATTTGGGGAGTCTAGGGGCGGAGGAGCCCTTGTCGCCTCCGCTACCACCGAACCCAGACGACATCATCATAAACAGCATCATCATCTTCGCCTTAACATCTGAAGGAGACATTTTTGCTGTAAAAAAATATTATTAGTATAGATAAAAAAAAATGTTAATAGTACAATTATCTAGGGTTAAAAAATTATCTAGGGTTTTACCTAATTGAATTAATTTCATGAATAAAATTATTATCAATTTAAATGAAAATATCAATTATTATCCAATATTTTTTAATGAAATATTTATTTTGAATGAAAATTTCAATTATTATCCAATATTTATATTTTTCTTTTTCTATCTAATAATTTTCAACGTAAGAGCACAGTACATAACGTATGTGTAAGTTCCGTCAATACCATTTCGTTTCAATTTTGTAATATTATGTTTTTTTCAAATATTTTAAAAGTTATTAAATGGGTGCCCCACCCCCACCCCCTGCCCCCCTCCCCCCGCCACACACCTACGCACACCTACGCACCTACGCACACACACACACACACCCCACCCCACCCTCTGCCCCCCTCCACTACCCCCTCCCCCACCACACACCACCACACACACACACACACACACACACACACACACACACCACCCCATCCCACCCCCTGCCCCCCTCCACCACCCCCTCCACCACCACACACCACCACACACACACACACACACCACCCCACCCCCTGCCCCCCTCCCCCACCACACACATTTATACACACACATACACACACATATACACATACATATACACACGCACACACCCCGCCCTGCCCCCACCCTGCCCGACCCCTACCCCACCCTGCCCCACCCCCCACACATGCACACACATGCACATATATACACACATACACACATATATATACACACAAACATATATATAAATGGAAGAGAGAGAGAGAGAGAGAGAGAGAGAGCAGCGTCGAGAGAGAGAGAGAGAGAGAGGGAGGGAACGGCGCGGGAGGGAAAAAGAAGGGGGAAAGGGTTTTTGCTGTTAACATTGTCACGGTTGTGTCAAGGTCATTAACCGTGACAATTATTTAAAAAATTGTCACGGTCAATGACCGTGACAAGTCCGTGAAAAGTAAATTTATCACGGTCTTGTCACGGTCAATGACCGTGACAATTAGTTGTCACGGTCGTGTCAAGGTCAATGACCGTGATAAAAACGCGTGTTTTTTGTCATGGTCAATGACCTTGACAAGGCTGGCCGGCTGAAAGGTGACAATTTGGCCATTTTGGTGTAGTGGTCAATGAAGCTCGTAGACTCTAATGAATCACAACATACTTCTGGCACTTATCACACTTCCTCGTATAGCTTGTAATCTTTTTTCATAGTGAGCCAGTAATATCCTTGAGTGCCAATATATTTCATTAATGATAGACCTATCGAATTTCCCCCACATAACCTTTAATGTATTTCTTTTATTAAGTTACTGACCTCATTAGGATGGACGCATCTGAGTAGTGATATAATAAATCCTCTCCTGGACATGATTCCTCCTTAAAGCACATAACATATCATCCTTGCTTCCTTTGGATCTACTGGCGTGGTACGATCTCCAAGTATTCATGGATGGGATCCATTCACGATGGTCCCACATTTAATTCCATGATAAAAATGCATTCTTCTTTTGTGCTTCGTTGTGACAGGATTTCTACTGGGATTGTTCTCCTTAGTTTGTCTCTTATTGTTGATGCCAAATAAGTGATTGCATCTGCTCGGGCATTTTCAACCCTTGGTACTCTAATTATTTGTATAGCTGTGATGATTAATAGAAATATTTTTACCTTTGCCAAGTATTTCACCATTCATTCTTCCATGGCCTCGTAAATTTCAAAATTTTAATTTATGACTAATTAAGAGTCATTATGTTCTGTTAATTGCTTGACACTTAATAATAATGCCAATCTCAGTCTTGGTATGAGCAATTCATATTCTACCTCATTGTTAGAGGCCTAAAAGTTGAGTCTGAGGGCATACTCGACGTCTATATCGTCAGGCGTGTTGATGATCAAACTTACCCCACTACTATTGGCACATAATGGGCCATCAACAAATAATTTCCACACTGGGGTGTCTTCATTGAAATCACTACACCAAAATTAGCAATTTGGAACACCCTGATATTAAAAATCTGGTACAGTTAAAAACTGTGCCAAATTTTAGCACGATTTAATGACAGTCTGGCACACTTTAAAACAGTGCCAAAATTTAGCACTGTTTTAAAGTGTGCCAAAATTGAGTACACTTGGTAAAATATAAAATACCCTAAGAAAAAACATTATAAAAACTTTTTGTCATTCCCGCTCAAGGCTCGCTCTCTCTCATCTCATTCCCGCTCTCTTTCACGGCCAGCTCTCTCTCTCTCCGGTGCGCGCCGTCGGTCAGCTCTCCATCTCTCTCCACTGAGATCGCTCTCTCCGTTGCCAATTTAACATGTCAATTTTTCCTCCCATCATCTAAATGAGAGCGAACAGTCGAGGTCTGTCTTCTTTTTACATATTGTACCTCTAGATCTTGTTCCTGTATTCTAATTTTACTAATTTATAATGTTATGTTGCCTACAGATGATGCATAATCGGTTGTTGTATTGCTGTTTTTTCATTATTGAATTATTTTTCTACTCTTTGGTTTGCAACGAAAGGGGATTATATGAAACTTTGGATCATACTTTTTGTCTTTTCTGATTTATGATCAAACTACTTACTACACTCAACTATTTGGCTCATGTCAATTTTGGCTTATCCTTTTTTATTTTAAAACCTTATTAAATTAATACTCAATTTTTCTACTTTTTTTTTGGAAGACTTGAGAGATATAGGGTATATGCTTTGATACTGAAACAACTGTAAATGGACCATGTGGTGGAGGAAGGGTTTACGTGTCTAAAGGTGGTCGGTTGACTTTGATTAAGATTATATTCTGTCGCTCCTGGTTTATGTGAGAAAGATGATTGACAAGTATATGAGGGACTTTCTTGGTGGGAGGACAAGGAGAGGTCTAAATGTAATTGGAGTGTTGAGAGGACTATACTATGTTTATATGCACCGACGAACAACACAGCACGTTTTCCCCAGTGCACCTGTCACTCAAACACCCTAAATCAAATCGAGCGGAGTTGTTGATGATCAAAGTCTTCAACAGATAATAAAGAATAGAAAAGGATGGAGCCGGGTGGAGCTGTTGAATCGGAAAAAACTCAGATAATGGTAGGAGTAAATGAATCGACGATCAAAGGCTATCCCCACGCTTCTATCAGCAGCAAAGGAGCTTTCGACGATCAAGGTTATTTCTTTTTTTTGTGCGCATAATTAATAACGTTTAACTTCATAAATCTATCTTCAACTTCGTACTTTATTATTTTGGGCTTTTTAACTCTGTTTTGACCTAATTCTTCCTTCTTTGTCATCGCCTGGATCAATCACGTTGATCTAATTTTGGCGGTGGGCACTGTAGGCTTCTGCCCAATCAATTGAATCCATGTAGATCATTATAGGGTCATTTGACTTTTTAAACCCCAAAATTTTGACCGTTTGGGAATTGACCCCCCAAAACTAATTGGGATTTGACTTTTTATTTGTGACTTTTGACAGGGATGCTAGGGATAGGCGCAACCACTCTCCGTTACCGCCTTCAGGTAGTGTCTTATTAGAATGGTTTGATGATAGGATATTTATGGCTTCTAGATGTTTATGTTTCTTTGTGTTTGTGAAAATGTTTAAGTGGTTGAAATTGGCCATATCTAAAACATATAGTGTCTATTGTGGGTGTATATGTTATTTTGATAGATCTCCAATGTCAAAATTCTTATTGAAGTTGTTAATTTACTCTTTTGCTTTAGTTGAAAGTTGTACACTATTTTAGTGACAATGTGTATTTTTACATGTTTGTTGATTTGCATTTAGTAAATCTTAATACATAGCTTGATACTAATTACATTAGTTGTGTGTATATTTAAATGGCGTGCTTACTATTGTTGGGAGGGGGATTTTTTGGAGTTAAAATTTGGTGTTTGTGATACTCTGTATTTGTGATGTTCATAGCTATGTTAGTTGTCCCTGTATTTCATTTAGTAATTCAAGTGGCATTAGGTTTGATGGAGTCTACTTCCATATTGTTTACAACGGGAGCAGTTTCTACAATGGAAGTTTAGGATTCTTCATAAAAAGTTAGAATTATGACGGTGAGCTTTAATTTATCTCTATTTTTATTAGTATTTCTATTTTGTTGGCTTTTAGTTCCTTTTTTCAAATTTTCTTAAATTAAGGTCTTCATAACACGTGAGAATAAGATCCGAAGCCAAGAGACGGGTTAATTCGCTGCTCCTCTTTTCTCGTTCCCAGTCTTTTTCGGTGATTTTTACTTCTTTCCTTTTGTTTTCTTTTATTTATGAACACAAACCCAAAATGAGATGAAAGGGTTGTGTCGAGTCTGATGATCCAACAATTTCTTATTATTGGCTTTTGCTTAGAATTGTTTCACTTAAACTATTCGTTTGCATTACATTCAGATCCATACTTGAATACAGATGCATCTACCATATCCCCTTTTGAGCATGGATAAGTGTTTGTCTTGGACGATGGTGGAGAGGTAGAAGAAAAATCTTGTGTATTATTAACTATGAAGACTATTTTGGGTGATTTTTATTATATCTATTTTTTCGTGAACATTTATTTTTAGTCCCTCAAACTAATGGATCAGTTAAGTCATATTTATTTCTAGTATTAAGAAAATATTTTAGTATGTTTATCCAGGAATTGGACCTCGGGAACTATGAGTGGTTCTTAGATATCAAGTTGACACGTGATAATAATATCACAACTGGAAAGATTTACCAGGCAAGCGAGTTAAATGTTTTTTTTTCGAATAATAAAGCAAGTGGGTTAAGTTGAAAGTCTTCTTACTCTTACCCTATAATCTATGCTGATAGAAATTCTTAAGATCAATAGGCTTGATTTTTTTTGACTTATTGTATTGACTAATTTTCTTCTTTGTTAGTGTGTCATTGATAAAGAGAGAAAGGGGGATTATCTTGAAAAAATAGTTTCGATTCTTTCACAGTTGCTGAAATGTATCTATTATATTGTACAATCACTTATATTCATGTCCTCACATGTTACTTCCCTTGGTCAGGTTGCCCCTCATATCACGGATGCCATTCAAGATTGGACTGAATGTGTAACAGCTATACTGGTGGACTGGGAAGAACGTCCACCTGGTGTTTGTGTCATAGAATTGGTACTATAGGTAAATTAACAACTCTATGAAACACATTGGTAAGTTATATTCACGTGTAATAATGCGTACATAAATAAACATAGGGTGTGATACTTTTATTTAAAATAAGAATTACAATGTCAGTGAAATAATTATGTTTTCTTTGTTCAGAAAACAAACCCAACACAGCACACTGTGAGGGGACTAAGAAGCTTGGGATTGACACCAAATATTTTATCTTGTCGAAGCACAATGGTTTCTCTCTTGAATCTCATTGAATGCATCCATATATGCATTTTTACATATATGTATGCATGCATCATGTATATTTGTGTGTGAGTTGATGTGTATATGTTTTGCCTTTGTTGATTGAACTCTAAAATGTCAATGCATATTTCAGGAACTTGATGAAAATGTGAAGTATAAACTCTCCTGATTTTGCCATTTATTTGTAGGCAAGAGTCGAGATGGTTGGCAAGTATACATGCCTTTCTTATTCTTACTTATCAGTAATAAAGGTGAACTTTTCTTTGACTGGTTTGCCATTAAATTATATATTTGTCTAGAGGTTCTGTGCACATGTAAAACACAACCTTTATATATCTTTGTACAATAGTTGCGGACTTATATATCTATCCACAGTTTTTATACTACATAGGATTGAGAATGTTCTTTAGACAATGTCAAGGACATAATATATTTGATGCCATTGTTGTTAATGTCTTCGACCATATATATAATTTTAACCCTGGATAACATGTCATACCTTTTGGATCAAGCTAGAATTGGCCTTTTTTACCCCCCACTCACTAAGAAATAAAAATATACAAAAGATAAATTATCTAGTGACTAGGATTGTTCGGTTTATCTACAACCTTCATAGTTTCAGGCAAGATTACCTATTAACAAGTAAGGCAGGTAGATAATTACAGAAATATTGTAAAAATTATTAATTCGGTAATCAAATCCTTGTTGTGAAAGATAATGAAGTCCGTATACATAAATTTGTAAGATAATGAAGTTCTCCTTAGTTGAAATCCTATGACGATAATTTGAAAATATTTAAATTAGGCTTAAAAATAAGAAGTTAAAGGGTGAAAACCCAAACCATCCCCCAAATAGCCCCGTAAGAGACATGAACACCTCGCACGGGACCAATGTAACTTGTAGGAACTCACCGTGTAGTCGTGAGTCTCTCGGTTTAAGAATATGACGATAATTTCAAAATATGTAGATTAGGCTTGAAAATAAGCCGTTTGAGGGTGAAAACCCAAACCAGCCCCCAAACGGCCCCGTAAGAGGCACGAACACCTAGCACAGGACCGATGTAACTTGTACGAACTGACCGCATAGTCGCGGGCCTCTCAGTTTGAGAATATGATGATAATTTCAGAATATATCGATTAGGCTTGAAAATAAGCCGTTTGAGAGTGAAAACCCAAACCAGTCCCTTAACGGCCCCATAAGAGTCACAAACACCTCACACGGGACCAATGTAACTTGTACGAACTGACAGCGTAGTCTCGGGCCTCTCGGTTTGAGAATATGATGATAATTTCAAAATACGTAGATTAGGCTTAAAAATAAGTCGTTTGAGGGTGAAAACCCAAACCAACCACCAAACGGCCCCGTAAGAGGTACGAACACCTCGCACGGGAACAATGTAACTTGTACGAACTGACAGTGTAGTCACGGGCCTCTCCGTTTGAGAATATGATGATAATTTCAAAATATATCGATTAGGCTTGAAAACAAGCCCTTAAAAGGTGAAAACCTAAATCAGCCCCCAAACGGCCCCGTAAGAGGCACGGACACCTCGCACGTGACCAATGTAACTTGTACAAACTAATCACATAGTTGCGGGTCTTTCGATTTGAGAATATGATGATAATTTCAAAATATCTAGATTAGGCTTGAAAACAAGCCGTTTGAGGGTGAAAACCCAAACCAGCCCCCAAACGGCCCCATAAGAGGCACGAACACCTCGCACGGGATCAATGTAACTTGTACGAACTGACAGCGTAGTCATGGGCCTCTCGGTTTGAGAATACGATGAAAATTTCAAAATACATCGATTAGGCTTGAAAACAAGCCCTTGAAGGGTTAAAACCCAAACCAGCGCCCAAATAATCCCTTAAGAAGCACTAACACCTCACACGAGACCAATGTAACTTGTACAAACTGACCACGTAGTCACGGGTCTCCCGGTTTGAGAATATGATGATAATTTCAAAATATGTAGATTAGGCTTAAAAACAAGCCGTTTGAGGGTGAAAACCCACCAGCCCCCAAACGACCCCGTAAGAGTCACGAACACCTCACACGGAACCAATGTAACTTGTACGAACTGATAGCGTAGTCATGGGCCTCTCGGTTTGAGAATATGATGATAATTTCAAAATATATCGATTAGGCTTAAAAACAAGCCCTTAAAGGGCGAAAACCAAAATCAGCCCCCTAACGATCCCGTAAGAAGCACTAACACATCACACGAGACCAATGTAACTCGTAGGAACTGATCAGGTAGTCATAACTTGTGAATGATTTTCAGTTTTAGAATATAATAATAATTGCAACTCTTATATGTAATTTTTTTAGCTTGAGTAAGTTTTTTTTATAAATTACTTGGTTACTAATATCGTATCTTTTTTGTATCCTATTTTTTTTTTGCAGGATAACATTTTATCGTTAGCATTTATTCACGTGGAACACACGGAGAACTCAATGGTTTACAACAAGGGGTTTATTCACGATTCTATTTTTTTTTGTTATGACCGTGCGGGCTTTTGTTGTTTTATTGTTAACTTTTATGGTCGTGCGGGGTTTTGTAAGTTTATTGTTATATTTTATGGCCGTGCGGGCTTTATGTTACACAGGTTTTGTATTAACAGGTTTTAGAATGTCCAGTAAATAGAGGAAACTCTACCCAATTTTTTTTGGTCTGTAAACTACTAAAGACTTGTAATATTTTGAAGTTTGTATGTACATTAGTTTATCAACAACGTGTAAGATTTGCAATTTGTGAATTTTTTTGTTTTCAAATAATTAATTTTTTTTTCTTTTATCCAAAAATTTGGCACAGTTCAAAACCGTACCAAAAGTGTATCAAATTTTGGCACGATTTTGAACTGTGCCAAAAGTTTATCAAAATCTGCTCAATCTGACACAGTTCAAAGCTGTGCCAAAAGTGTGCCAGAAGTATTCCTGTTTGGTCAAATCTGGCACACTTTTAAACCGTATCAGGAAAAAATGGCTATTTTGGAACACCTGATTCTGGCACAGTTCAAAACTGTGCCAGATTTGATCTGGCACGGTTATTAGATCCCCATTTTTAAATAATTTTTTCATCTTCTCCGCCTCACTGGCTCTTATATCCTGTAAAGGCGGCACTTTCAGTCTGCCTCTGCTCCAATTGGTTTGTTTTACTGATGAGCTCTTTTTCAGGGAAGTGTGCTCACCTTTTTTATTGATTAAATCTCTTTTAGAGAAGTCTTCCTGATTGTTCTTACTACTGATTTCTCTTATAGAGAAGTTTTCTCAACTGTTCTTACTGCTGATATCTCTTTCGGAGAATTTTTTCTGACTATTCTTACTGCTTAACCCTCTTTTGAAAAAGTAAACTTAGATATTCTTATTGTTAATATCTCTTTCATAGAAGTCTTCTTGGCTTTTTTACTGCTGAGCTCTCTTCCGTAGAAGTCTTCTCGACTTTTCTTATTGCTGAGCTATCTTCTGGAGAAGTCTGCTCGACCCTTTTCTCTTTATAACTAAATTCTGCTATGAAATCTACTACATTTTGACCCTAGATTGTTGTTCGGGGGTCATACATGATATTTTACTCTCCAGGCTCTACGTTCCAAGCCATTAATGTTCCTGATTTCTAAAGTTTATGAATAGCTTGAAGTAGAGGAATGTCTGTGTATACCATGATTGTGTGAGCCTGAAATTAAGGTTTCATTCTTCGGGAAGCTTCGATTAAATCTAACGCCAACTTCAATATCTTAGGATATCATATTTTGTCTCCTTAGTATGCCTTATTAGTACAGTATACGGGTTTTTGTTCTCTTTCATCTTGTCGGACCAATACCGAGATGACTACAGATTCTGACACCGCTAAGTATAAATAAAGTTTTTAAATTTAAAAAGGCTTTATCGATAACATAGGCACCGATCCTAAGTACTTTTTTTAAAATAAAAAAGGCTTTATCGCATTCCTCAGTCCACTCAAACGAGCTTCTAAGAATTTTAAAGAATGGGAGGCATTTATCGGTACCTCTCGATATGAATCAATTTATTGCGGATGTTCGTCCGGTTAATATTTGGATATATTTCTTACTTGTAAGCAGTTTCATATTGATAAAATATTAGATCTTATCATAATTGGCCTCAATGCCCCTCTGATTGACTATGAAACCGAGGAACTTTCCTTTTTTAACTCTGAAGACACATTTTGTTTGATTCAGCTTCATTTTATTCTTCTCTAGCTGGTCAAATGTTCTTTTGAGGTCGTGATGTAATCGGCTTCTCTCTTGCTCTTCGTGAGCATGTCGTCTATGTATATCTCTATAGTTTCACCGATCTACTCCTCAAAGACTTTGCCGACCAGCCTCTAATAGGTAGCTCATGCAATCTTTAGTCCAAATGGCATTACATTGTAGTCGTATCTTCCTCGACCGGTAATGAATGAAGTTTTCTCCCTGTCTTTCGGCTTCATCTTTATTTGGTTATAACCTAAATAAGCATCCATGAAACTGAGGAACTAATGTCCGACAGTATCGTCGACTAACTGGTTGATCCTGGTCAGTGGATAATGATTATTGGGACATGATTTATTGAGGTCGGTAAAGTCGACACACGTGCGCCACTTGTCGTTCTTCTTCTTTACCATAACTACATTTTAGAGCCACTCTAGATATGTGAAATCCTCAATAAAGTTTTACTTTACTAATTTAGCGACTTATTTTTGAATGAATTTTTTTCTCTTCGGGATGAACACTCGGTGCTTGTGTCTGATGGGCTTGGCATCTTTCACAATGTTGAATTCATAGCAGAGGAATGTTATGTTTATTCGTGGAATGTCCTCATGGATCCAAAAGAATACATTATTTCTCTATCTTAAAAAGTGTGTCAACTCTCTCTCGAAGGTTGGATCTAGGGACGAGTCAATTTGTGTTGTCCTCTCAGGATGTTCGCCATCTAGAATCGTGGGCTCAATTTGCTCAACGACCTCACGTGTAACTTATCTTCATCTTAAGGATCCATCTTAATCTGATAAGTGCTAATTAATTTATTTTTCCCCTCTTTCTTGGTCGAGGTGTAATAGCATTCCCGAGCTTCCACTTGGCTTCCTTTTCCCACCCTAGCTCCACAGTTTGTTAAGAATTTTAGGCACTACTAAACAGTAGAAAGCATGACCTCAATTTTTTCAATTCGACATTGTCAAATATGATGTTGTAAGTCGAGTGTCCATTCTCATCAAGTACTAAGAAATGCATCATCTATGTCCGACAAGTTAGTCATGTGCCTATTATAACCTCAAGCATAATTGTCCCTAAGAGGAACACCTTCTCCCTTGAAAAAACGATAAGAGGCCTATGATATGCCTCAAATTTTCTATCTCATAACCTCAAATTCTAAAAGCAATTGTAAAACAGGATGCTAGCTTTACTATCATTGTCAAACAAGATCCTTGCTATCCTACTCTCATGCACCATCATCGTGATGACTAGAGGGTAGTCGTGTGGGTAAAGTACTCCTGAAAGGTCATCTTTAGAGAATCCAACGATGAGATAATCTTTGTTTACCTTTCTAGGGTGAGTTTCCATGGTGTCAACCAAGTAAATTTGTCTAACATGAGCATAAGCCTTCGCCCCATTGAGGTAGGCTTTCTATTCTGTTGTTTCATCTCCTTCGTCACCTACCACTATGAAGTTACACCCAAAGGATATCATCTTAACTTCATGCACAGTCTCTTTGGGCTTTGGGGAAAATCTGGATCATCCTCTGAGTCGCCATCTCTACCCTTTTTCTTCTCGTCAACCTTCTTGCAAGGGTACTCTGCTCGGCATTTGGATTTTTCTCGTCTATTCCGCTACCTATATCAACAAACTTCATCACTTTTCCCTATCTAATGAGATATTCAATCTCGTTCTTCAGAGCAAGACAATTGTTAGTGTTGCGGCCATGATCCTTATAGATATCATAATACTTATCCTTGTCTTTTTGGTTAGGTGTGGTCTTCAATTTACCTGGCCATTTAAGTTGGTTACTTCCCTAGATCTCACCGAGGATATGGTGAACGCACGTGGTAAGCGGGGTGTGACACCATGCCTAATTAAATACCGGGTGATCAAACCTTTATTAAATTAAACCAGAGTATCCGGTTGGTTCGTTCTTAGCGTCCCTGTCGAAAAATAATTTTCTTTATTTAACACCTAATAAATAATTAAGCTAAGTGTCAAAACATATAATTTATAGATTAAGTTACATTGTTATGAGTTTATATACACAAACCATTCTATGAACGCGGATAATAATATCGAATACTAAACCATCGAAGTGGAATAAACATTTTAGATTAATTATACCAAATAAAGTAGCCCAAATTGAAGGATAATGTAATAATTAAAACAATACTAACTAAAACTCAATACTGAAATAAGTAAAGAGTACAAAGTCACTCTGAACTAAATAAAAACTGGAAATGGGCGGCACATGCCCTATCTAAAATGACTAAGTGAAGAGCTGAGATAACAAGGATGAAGTCGTCTAAATGCAAAGACCTGCAACTCCCACACTAGTTGCAGCACGTCAACAGTTCGAAGATCTAAGTCTGACGCCCCTATGGTTGGGCAACTGTAATATATATATATATATATATATATATATATATATATATATATATATATATATATATATATATATATATATATATACAAGAGAAAGAGGATATGACAAGAAACGGATCAGAGCCCGAATGTAAAATAGCTTTAAAATAATTTAGCAAGTATATAAAATGCTTACCAATTGATATTACATACATGTTAGTGCCTCGACACTCACTTGAGAATTCTCACCTCTCAACTAGTGTGCACGTCTACCGTACTACTGAATTAATCTAGATAAAGTTAACCCAATTAACTAGACTAGCCCAATCTCCCCTCATCAATACTGATTCACGTGATCGCATAACTATAACTTATACATGATAATTTTTTCTTATGAATTTACCAAGAAAGCTATGTACATATCAATACAGCCTTAAGTTCTCAACCACTTAATTTAATTAATCTTAATTATTCAATTTTACCTACTTACAAGCACAGTAGATGAATCACATGTACATATATTTATCACTCAAATATATATACTAATAAGGGACCCCACATAAAATCTATGGTACAAATAAGGGGAATACTAGTTCGGACCCACTCTCGAACTGTATTAAAAAAAATACACATATTAGAGGCAAAGCGTAGTTTCAATTCACTAAGAGCTCAGCACATAACCTCACGTCTCTTAGAACTGTCTGACTATCATTCTCAGATAGACAGTACCAAGGATCCTATGTTCTATGGTACGAGTCAATACTCCCCATAAAGATCACATCAGAATAAGACCGTCCCGGTGCGGAAACCTCCGTGATAGCATGTAGCGCGGGTATGATTAAACACAGAGGTTCATATAATACATATATAAATACACTCATATATTTTCATTCACATTATTCAGATAGGTACACCCACTATCCATAACATATTCTAACCATACGTGGCAGGTTGCGCCCGAGTCCTACGTATAATAAATTCATTCTTTTATTTTCTCAATTACCGCAAGTTCTCAAGTACTTATCGACCCTCGAAGTGTATCATTCGGATAAATATGAAATCAGTAAGTGTATACTCTCTACCCTACTGGTCTAAGTCATTCTTAATTCTCACAAAACCTAATTTAACATACACACGATCTTCACCCCATTTTATACCCTCGTGATCCCACGGTTAAATCTCATATAAAATCGTTTGACCCGATCCTTGCCTACAACCCTACTGGTCTTTCCCAAGTCCCACTATGGTATTTAAGTTATGTCTAAGGATCCTTATACATTGGGGTTGGATTAACATTAAAAGCAAAGAAGATTCAAATTCCAGGAGGAGTCGATCGATCGACATTCTTGAGTTGATCAATCGATCAGATATTGGCCCAGTTTCTGCACTTCTTTACCTACGGGTTTCATCAACTTTAATCCTAAAAACCTCTACCAATTCTGCCCAAACTCCGAACCAAGCATCACAAATGTTATGATAACAGGTATGAACAAATTCTAACGAAAAATCTAGATTAAATCCTTAAGGAATCATCATTAAATGGGTATAATTCATGATTTGGTCTGTAACCCTAGTTTACCATATTAATTTAAGAATCCACATGATATTTCCATATTTTCACCTCTAATCATCATTCGAATTCGTGATAAATGCTCTACATGTGATAAGAACATCAACCTAACATGATTTTTATTCAATTATGTGAATTTTAGTCTTCTAAATACATTTAATCTCCATAAAAATTTATAATTATATTTCCTACTCTAACATGGATGAAATATTTACTCAAGAATAGCAAGATCGATACTTGCCTGAAAATCGAAGGTCTGAGTTGTAGAAGATTATGGGTATATCTACGCTCCTCATTCTCCGATCTACACGTTGGTGGTGGAATTGGTGGGAACGGTGTAGGATTAATGGTTCTCCCCCTTGGAAACCTCCTCTCTTTTCCCGTCCTTAACCTCTCTGCAACTCAAGTGTTTCTAACCCTCGAAGATTCTAACTTCCATCAGATATAACCCTTTAATTTTCGTCATTAATTAAGGTCCAAAATTAGAAATTACTAAAATGCCCTCCCGGGTGCCGGTTAGGCCTAAAATCGTCTTGAGACCCAAACTAAACCCTCGAGTACACTTTTCTGACTATTTTGACCCTTCCAGACATATTGTCACACTCGAAACGACCATACGAGTGACTTAAAATTAATTTACTTTTTATTTCCTTAAATTAGTCTCGACTCGACTAACACGCGCGTCCCAACTTAATTTCTATAGTTGTCGTGTATTCACTCGGGATAATTTTAATAAATTCAATATCATATATTACTTTACTCATTAAGTAATATTCAACATTATTCTTACCAATAATTACTAACTCTCGTCACGCTAGTAAATATGTATTTTAAAATCCGAATTAATATTAAATTAATTTATTCCAATTTAATTTAATCAATCCCATAATTAAAGGCCTTAAAAATACGAGGTATTACACGGGGTATATTCATCGTATCTCTTTGGCTTCTCAACTTTCGTTTCCTAAGGTTTCTCTTTCTGACTAGAGTTTTCTTATTGTCCTTGAATCTGTCATGACTGGATTCCTTTGTTGCCATTACCTCCTCAGCGTTTATAATTTTTATCGCCTTCGCAAGGATCTCAGCCATTGTGCTCGACAAATCTATAGCTAACGTCCAATATAGCTTTTCAGGCAATAAATCGCTCATGATAGCGATAATGGAAATTTTCTCATCATAATCTATCACCTCAAACTTATTTGTATTGAATCACGTGTTGAATTCCCTTGTTATTTCGCCCGCTTCTCAATGGACATTTATCAAGTGAGATACTATTTTCCCTGGCCTCGTGTCGAAATAGAAATTTAACGAAGAGGTCGGCCAACTGCTAAAAAGTTGATACTTTCCCTCTCGGTAGACTATGATACCATACTTGAGTCGATCATGTGATGGTGCTGGAAAAGGCTTTACAACGCATCTCATCAAATAAAAAATAGATATCTAAAGCAGCCTAGAATTATTCCACGTGCAGGATGGGATTACAATTCTCATCATATTTGGGAATTATAATCGGTGGTTTGAATCTGGTATGGGTTTTGGTAAACCACTGCTGCGGTTGTGAATCGCGATCCTTGAATTTAACCCCTTCCTAAAGGATTTTTACTTTGATGATTTCACCCAATCGGTCTTTTAGGCACTGGATGGACCCTTTCCATGGTTGTTCTTATTTCTTATCCTTTGTTATAACAGTTGTATTTGATCGGCCTCAGAGTTTGGGTGAGATTTCTTCCTGGGAAGTCTGCTCAGCCTTCGTCGATCCTCACAAACCTATTTTTACCTTAATGAGAGTTCCACACTTCTTGTCTCATATCTTCTTTGCTCCTCTATGCCTTATTTCCGCTCTCTGCACTGATGTTCCCTTGCTGCTCTTGAGACCAAATGATCAAAAGCAGAGTTTCTACTCAATCTTTATAAGTCACTTGGACGTTCTAAGGAATAGGTATCTTTGTCATCATATCCATTTGGTCTGATGGTGGAGGTTGCCCCTGGGTGATAGGATATGCCATCCCGATCTGAATTAAAGTATTTGGATCTGCTTCCTTCGCTTCGTAAGTCCAAATCCAATCGTCTATGATTTCCAGTTGCTTTGTCGTGATGATCCCGCCTCTTATCCTTATAGGGAGTTGGGATATCATATCTCGTCTCTTATCAGAGTTCTCACTCCCTGTTGGGGGTAACTATATTCAACTTGGGTTGTTTCATCCATTCAGAAAACTTTGTGTTAGTTGCTTTACGTTGATTTTCATTGCCTCTTGGCCTCTAGCCATGCTCATTAAAATTCCCTGCAGGTCACCCATGCCCATAGGTGTTGAGGGAGGAATTCCTTCAATGGTTAAACTGCTTTTTAGGTTTTCTGCCATGTTAAAAGTGTTTTAAAAAAAATAGAGTAGAAAAATAGTTTTAACAACAACTGTTAGAAAAAAGCGATTTCAGTATAGGAAAGGGTTTATCATATGGCGAGTTTAAGGATTTAAATAAAATCAAATAATAGTTGGTGAAAAATAATTCGAACCTGTCAAAACCATGTGAGTTGGAATTTGATTCAATGGTTTAATGGAAAATAGATGTATTTGAGTTTAAGATAAATGGTAAAAAGCAATGAAAGGCTTGTAGCGTTCCCACAAACAGCGTCAATCTATTATCGCTTAAAACTGGCGTACAGATTTAATCTTAGTTAAAGCATACAAGCTCAAACGATAAAACATACATAAAGAGATTAAAATCAATTGAATACTTGCCTAGAAATAGTTATAGAGTGAGATGAGAGAAAAGATAAAGGAAACTGAATTTACGTGGTTCGACCCAAAGTAGTGCCTATGTCCACAGGGGCAAATATAGGTAGTATTAATTTTGTAGAACTAAAGTGTGTAATCTTGTTCAGGTCCCCCTTTTGGGTTACTCGATTCCTCCTAAAATATGGGCATGAGAGTATTCGTTTATGGACTAATACAACTGACCCACTAGAATATGCCACGGGCTTTGTTTTTATATAATAAAAAAACACCCACTTTATAAGGTAGTGGATGAATAATTATAAAGTTAGCATGGGCAAACTTGGGTGGAGGAATGTTCATTTTTTTTAGTGCATGAGTGCTTTGGTGATGTCATCCCACTATTTGATTCAATAATAATGGACATATAATTGCACATGTCTGGAATAGCAAGGCCGACCAGAAAGCCTAAGACCTGACTATATCATACCTGAGCTGATCTCAGTGTCTAGTCGAGCCGACCTTATTCCGGCTAATAATGAGGCCAAGTGTCTTCTACTGATTAGTTTATGGACCATGCCCTATTTATAGTACAACATTGTCCTTGAACTATTTTTTCTATGTTCATGGACAAATTTTTCTCTGTGTATTTTTTATTCAGCACTCGGACAAATTGCCTTTGAACTATTTTTTACTTGTCCATGGATAAATTTCTCGTCGGACTGTTTTACTCAATCCTTATAACAAATTGTCCTTTTGACTATTCTTCACTTGTTCTTGGACTATTTTTTACTTGTACATGGACAAATCCTACTTGTACTATTTTTTTTACTTGTCTATAGACTCAATCCTTAGACAAATTTTACTTAGCCTGACATAGTGTCTTAAGGTTAATTTTTACTGCTTTGGCAAAGTTTACAACTTTCTAATGTTAAAAAAAATCACACACTCCATGGATTCCACACATTCATATACTAATCTAAGAACCATATCCCTTATTTGATAATGTCCAAGTACTATTTTTGTGAACTCACACACTGCTGGGATAGTATTAAATTTTCACGTGATCGAAATCATCCCGTAAAAATTGGGGGGCAACAG
The DNA here is from genome assembly GCA_949130495.1 of Sambucus nigra. NCBI lineage: Eukaryota > Viridiplantae > Streptophyta > Magnoliopsida > Dipsacales > Adoxaceae > Sambucus > Sambucus nigra. Next base: position 185,540,620 of record OX422216.1, read on the forward strand.
ATACGTATAGATTTGTCAGATATAGGTAAAGCCCAAATCGAAGGAGAGCATATGAAATTCATGGACCTAAAACAATGTGCATGTACAAAGTCCATAGCCTAAATATATCAGACATATTAAGAAGACGATAAACAAACTACATAGACCCCTAACATAAACTCCATTGACGTAACCTCACTCATTCAGATACCCATGCCTTGGAATCTTACCCAAAGCATGTTACGAATTTCAAATTTAAAAGAAGAAAAGCAAAAGAGAATATCTTAAGGTGCATAGAGTATCAGGCCCTAGAGCACAAGAGGTCAGTAATGTAGGTCATTAGAAAATGTGGGAATTAATGGCTTCCAACCAATATAATAAATGCATTATTCCCTCTTAAGGCTTAATGAAACTCACTTCAACAACTATAAATTCCCAACATTTCATTTATGGTGGCCAAGTTGGTGGTTGGATTGCAATTACTAGACAATTGTAATTTATCTCTTTCTATTGATCTCTTATAATCTATCCTCCCGTGAACTTGATATATTTGGCCTCCATGAAATTGTAACTCAACCTCCGAGCATTTGTAACTTAGCATTTGGCTCATTATCAATAAAAGAGAAAGGAATCCTTCAGTCTGTGGAAAAAGATCCAGCTCATTGGGTTGAACCACATTCAACACTTGTTTTAAATTCATTTATTAGTTATTATTTTCCAAGTCCAATTCACACACTTCATATTAGGCGAAGTACAAGGCCATCCAGACTTTGGTCTCATTAATATCCAATATCATTATCTTATGTTGTGAGATTAGGCTATATCCCGGGATAATCTACGTAGAAAATTCAAGTATCTTCCAATTGTTGTGGAAGGTTCTGGATTATTGTTTAATGTGTTTGGATAAAAAGTGGGATATGGTTGCCAAAGTGTAGGTGTGGTTTGTAGGTGCACAAGAGAGAGATGGAGAGTAATCGAGGGATGGAGATGATATTTTTTTAGGATTTTAAACTCATTTTAGTAAGTTTGTTTTTCAAAATGACATGGGGTAATTAATATGGGTGTTTTTATATAGGGACAATTAATGTGTTAGACTCTAGGAGCTAAGTACATTTTGCACCTAGTCCATCATATTTTTTTATTTTTCAAAAAAATCCCTTATCTATTTTTTTGACATTGTTTTTTAAAATTTAGGATGAAAGAGGAAAGAATGCTTGTGAGTATTTTATATGGTTAGGAACTTTTTGGAACAAAATAAAAAAGTATTAATTAAAAAATTATTGAGAGACTTTTCATTGAAAGACCCTTTTATCTCTATCTCTATCTCTACTACTTAAAAAAAGGGAAATTCCTCTTCAAATCTCAAAGTACTAAACTACCCTCATTAAATTAACATTTCCTATCATACCCTTAATATTAGTCTCACACATTCATTAAATTAAAATCATTCAATGAATCTTAACTTGATACGCTTTCTCTCCTAATACATTCATCTAACAAAACTTTTAAATACATTCATCTTAAAACCCTAGAAATCAAAAGTCAGCTGCCAAAGTTCATTCATCTTCCCATCAGATTCATATTGTATAGTTTCTTCGTTGTTATTGTTTCTTCTCCAAAAAAACAAGGTATACTCATAATTTTCTCTCTAATTTTTTACTCCTTTTTCATTTGCCATCAAAAGTATGCAATTGTTAATTTGAAAGCAAATACATAATTTTTATAATTATATCTATCTCATTCATGAATGTTGTCTCTCTTTTGTACTCAGATTTTGTATTTCCAATTTTATTGTTGTTCTATTCATGTTTTATAATAATTCTAAATTCAATGTTAATTTCAGAAAAATTATATGTATATTTTAAGTTAAGGAATTACCAAGTTCACACCATATTAGATTATTATTTTTTATGCCTTCATATGTATTTCCCAGTTGGACATGTTTATTTCTTAAATATTCTAAAAATTCTTAAAACACTTTATTTACTTTTTAAAAGACAAACTTGCCCTTTGCTCTAAAGATCAAACAAATACATTTTTATTTGTTAATTTTTTTCAATAAAAACAGTATTTTAAATTATTTTTTTAAATATTTTTTAATTTTTAAAATTAAAAAATAATTATTTTTTTATAAAAACTGTTATGATAGTTTTAAAAATCCTTTATTATTTAAAAAACTATTATTATACTTTTATATAAGTTTTTTTTAAGATAGATCTAAAAACTGTTTTTTCCCCAAAAAATATTTTTTTTTTCATAAAATTGGGAAAAAAATTAACAAATAAAAAACTGTTTTTTAAATTGAAAATTGTTTTTATAACCGAACACGACTAAAATAAAAGCAACACGACACGGTAATTTTTTTTTTTAACCAAACATGAACACAATCCTAATAAAAGTGACACGACACAACATGAAATTTTGTTTTTTACAAAACACGAGCACGACCCAAGTAAAAGTGTCACGCTACAATATATGTTATTTTTTTAACCAAACACGAACCCAACCAAAATAAGAATGACACGACACGCCTCAAAATCTTATTTTCACCAATAAAAGTAATATGACACAACACGAAATCTCTTTTTTTTTTTACCAAATACTAACACAACCCACTTAAAATGCAACACGTCAAGTGGGTCGTGTTCGCATTTCGTAAAAAAAGGGATTTTGTGTCGTGTCATGTTACTTTCATATGTGTCATATTCATTTTACGTAAAATTAAGATTTTGAGGCGTGTCGTGCCATGTCATGTTAATTTTATTTTGGTCTCGTATTATAAAAAATTTAAAATAAAATGAACAAAAAAAATAGTTTTAAATAAAGAGTTTAAAATAATTTTTTAAGTGCCTAAAGATTTTATTTAAAAAAAAATAAGATTCTAATAGTTACACGTTTTGGAACTACTAACTTTTTATTTTTATAAAACAATTTTTGTAACTATTAGAATTTTTGTAACAATTTTGTTAAAACACTCCCATGCTTGGATTTTACTAGAAACAATTTTTTTTAAATAAAATCTTTAGGCACTTAAAAAATTGTTTAAAACTATTTTTTTTTTACATTTAATTTAAAATGTTTTATAATACCGCATATACGTACCGCTGAGGCATACCAACATACTAAAAAAATGGTCATCGCCAGCGGTATGTATAGGTGGTTGGACCGCCTATGCCTACCGCTGGCACGGACCATTTTTTTAAATAGTAAAAAGATTATTTTTGAAATAATAAATAATGGTCCTCGCCACCGCTATAAAAAAAATACGATTCCATGTCACGTCGCGTTTTATTTGGGTCGTGATCGTGCTAATTAAAAAATATAAAAAATAGTTTTCAATATAAAAAACAGTTTTCAATATAAAGAACAGTTTATTTATTTGTTAATTTTTTTCCCAATTTTATGTAAAAAAAAATTGAAAAAAAAACAGTTTTTAAATCTATCTTAAAAAAACTTTTTTAAAACTATCATAACATCTTTTTAAATAAAAAAAGGTTTTTAAAACTATCAAAACAATTTTGATTAAAAAAACAGCTATTTTTTAATTTTAAAAAATAAAAAAATATTTAAAAAAACAGTTTAAAATACTATTCTTTATTGAAAAAAAAATTAACAAATGAAAAAGTATTTGTTTATCTTTAGAGCAAAGGGCAAGTTTGTCTCCCAAAAAGTATTTGGAGTGTTTTAAGATTTTTTGGAGCGTGGTTAGCTTTTCGCGTTAATATCACATTGAAAATATTTTCTATAATTTATATTCGAAATGGTCATATATTTCCTTTGAAACTTTTTATGATATTGTCAATATTTGTGGTCAAAGCTTGGATTGCCCATCTCATAGTGAAGTAATCTCACTTTGGTTTACGAAGTAATTGCAATTGATTAATGTGTCATTGTTATTTTACTTATCATTTACAAACTGATCTATGTAAGATTCTCTTATATCGACAAAAATGAAAAAGTAAGGTTCGTCATAACCGTGATGATAATCATTCATAAGTTTGTCTAACAATTTTCTAATCTCAAATATCTTTTTGTAAAATAAATAAATGATTATATACATGGTTGGAGTATATGCATTGATCCAATTATGTATTATTATTTTACGAGTGTTGGACAATTAAAATTTGTTAGCATAAATGAAATCCATTGCATATCATGTGTTTGATAATATTCATCTATGTTTTTTTTTTAATATTTCTATCTCCGTTTTCTGTTTTGGGTATTCGATTTGCGAATTATAAAATACAAATATATACATACATGGTACCTAATACTGACAGAAATGAAGGTGATATAGTTTTGTGAAAGGGGTGTATTTACAAACTACGCGTGTATAACAAATTATAGAGTAGAACCAAGTAGACACCCAAATTTTTATAAAATAAGGAAGAACATAATTGTTTGGATAAACAAAATTACGTCATTTCAATATACATATTAAACTTTTTGATATCATGATAAATGAAACAACCTATGAACCAAGATAATCAAAGACTCTGATGATTCATTATTTAGTGGGTTTTTTGGAGCGATTGGGTACTCAGTAAGTGGAATTTTGGGTCCACTAAGTTTAAAATGATATTCACGCACAAACTTACGTATTGATACATAATTTATTTTTATATTAGCCGAATATATATTTTTTTAACCTACATTTTTCAAACTATTTTCATTATGTCATACTTGTTGGATTCATATATATGGGATACTAGATGGATACGTATATAGAGAGAATGGGGATGGGTTTGGCATTGGTTTTATAGGTTGCGACCAAAATTGTTGAGTATAATGAAGATTTGGCACATATTTTCCCATTTATTTAGTCCTGAAAATTTAGCACTTGGCAAAACACTATCGTCTTTCGCCTAAATCAGAGAGAAGATTTTTTTTCCCACGTGATTAGTGTAGGGTACATCTGATTGGTAAGTTATAAAAATGGTGAATAACATTTTAATTTTTTATGGTAGTAAGAAAAAAAGACAAGTGGTTAGGTACCCAATTAATAAAGTCAATGATGAGAATCCTATTTCTTTGGTATGGTAGAAAAGTAAACCAATATCAACTCGAAAGCGTTAGAAATCAATCCACCAACTTAAAGAAAAATAATGCGACCGGTGGTTTCGACTGTAACATCTGCCTAGACATGGTTCAAGACCCTATAACCACCTCAATTGTTGCTCCTGTATTTACAAATGGATTCATTACCCAAGTGTATCTGCTGAAATCCAAGATCACCAACACCCTCAATGCCCTGTGTGCAAGGTTGAAATTATAGAATAAACCTTAGTACCACTCTACGGACACGGTTAAACAGGAAAAGCATCTGAAGACAAAGTCCCATACGCGGATTTAGTCATTCCACGAAGGCCTTCGAGTCCCAAATAGGATTTAGTCATTAGTCGATATCGCCCACATGCATGACAGGCTGGCAACAACAACAGCTGCTGTTGTTGCTTACAGATACATGTCAGCTGGTTGGCACAAAGGAGTAAGTACGGATGAATGACTAAGCACGAATAGTAGTTGCTGCTGTAACTAGAATTTTAGCGAGAATAGATAGGATTCTTTTAGTGAAATCAACCTTAGTGAATGCATAATATAATAATGTGTTGTCTTCTAAGTTGGTTTACTATTGAGCTTAGCATCTTTCACTAAATATAATTCATAGTGGAATTCTATACATTTTCCTAGAATTTGTGACAACTTTGTTGTTGTGATAATTTGGAGTAATAATTTAATTGGTGCAATAGAAAATTCCCTTCATGTATGCTCTAATATTCAGTATGTTGATCTGAGCGCTAACAAATTGAGTGTAGATTTAGGGTTTGAATTTGAGAAGATGAAAGAGTTTTGGGAATTGGAGAACATATTAGGTAGCATAGTGTCACTCACGAAAAATTGCACTTTACAAACTCTGGACGCGTCGGAAAATGATTTCAGAGGATAATAACCTAGGAGAATTTCAAACTGCCAAAATTTACATGTATTGACTTTGTGGGGTTACATGGACAATTCAACAATAGATTGGTTTATTTTCGAATCTCCAGGGGCTTTTGTTGGTTAACAAATTCTTAATTCTAGAGTCATTATTAAGCCTGAGAAAACTACCTTTTCCAGATCTAAGTACAAACAAATTTTATACTCCATATTAACATCCCTTAATTTTTTACCCATTTGATGAGCCACATAAATCATTTCAACCGCTCGGAAGAGGTATTTTTACTAGAGTTTTTGCAATACCTCTGTTGCAGTTATAGGGATTTTGATTATATATACATACATGTTTGTGTGTATTTCTTCCTACTTTTGAGTAGGGAGTTCTGAGTTCGTTTGTGATAGATTTAGAGTATTCACAGGAATATCTTGTATAGTTTACAGTTGAATGGAGGGTTGGTTTTGGGGGTAATGATTGATGCTTAGTACTAGGTACTTTATGTTATATTCTAACAAAACAAATTCTACATAATATGTTGCAAGTATTTTTATTACTTTGTCCTTCACAGATTTGCAGTGGAAGGAAGATTAATATCTGAAAACGGCCACACGTGCAACGCACGTGGGCACAACTTGTTTATATAAATCCATATATTTTAATTACATCCCCACATAAATGGTTTTCAATACTTAAATAAAAAAAGTGATAAAAAGGACTTTAAGACCTTAAGGCCCCTTTTAGTAGCCACCGATAAAAACATTATGCACACTGGTGATGAAGATTGTCGACACATATATTGGGTATCAATGGGTATATTTATATCATCCAAACTACGAATACATTTAGGCCCTGTTTGATAGAAAACTTGGAATAGATGTGGAATGGAAAGTTTTGCCATGGCAAATTTTGTCTATGAAAATTTTGACCTGGAAAATAAAATTTTGGACTATTTGATAGCTTAAATTTGCATGCTGGCAAATTCTGTAATTTCTAACTTTTTGTATTTGATAGATAGAATTTGCCTACTGGAAAACAATAATATTCCTACTTTTGGTGTTTGATAGCCAAAATTTGTCATGGAAATAAAGAGTTTTGCCAATACATAAATTGACTTATTTTGTTAATTGTCCAATTATTTGTTATCCTATATATTTTAATACTTATCATTATTTTTATCTTCATTTTCAGGATTATTAAGGGGCAAATGATTTGGATTAAAGTATTGAAGTTGGAATAATGTACTTTATTATGGATGAGAGCACATAGTTTTGGACATAAGGTTGTTGAAAGTTGTTTTGTAACGAGATTTAAAAAAATAATAATAAACGTCAAATTTGGAACTCAGAATTAAACATTACAACTGACATAATAAAAATAATGAACACGTAGAAAAGAAAGTTGCATATTTAATTACTTCGTGATTTTCTGGGCAACCACGGATAGCAACATAATGCATTCCCATCACCCATCAACATGTTTGGTAGATGTTGTACAAAATCCATGGAGTAATCGTCCATTTTGTAGTCCGGCAGTTCCGGATCCGATGCATAAATTGGATCGTCGAGTTCAGTATTTATCAAATTTTTATTAATCTCTTTTCCATCTGTTGAATTTCTCATTGTAGTAGACGGATACATCTGTCACTGTCTTTAGTTGGATCTTTGCAATAATTTGCAGATTTTGCTTGTGGGACCAGCAAACCATGCCAATTACAGTAGTACTCTAAATCGCAGCGTCTATCATATAACCTAGGCCATTTCAAATGATCAGTTGAAGGTAACCGTTTCATCACATGGCCAACATCACCTAAATAATGTAATGTGCATATAGGCATGTTTTCAAAAACCCTTTTCTCCCCAAATCAACTCCCTCCGTGGGGATCTTCGTAGATTCCTGGGTTAGTCATAACGGGTGCAACATCCTCAATATGACCAACATCAAATGATGTTGATGCTTTAGATTTACGCTTGACGTTCATCGGCTCTTTATTTCTGGCTACCATGTTTGGGCTAAAGTAATCCAGACATCCTTTACTGGGATTAAAATCGTTGGTATGTCTATGATTTTCCATTTGATAGTGTGTTATATGAAATGAACTATCGTCTTCTTTATACTAGTATTAGACTTGCACTCCTAAATCACATGCATCCCTGCAATATGTGGTTGAAAGTAATGGGACTGAATTAGTAATGACTTTGATTGTTAAAGCACATGGGTTCATTTATTAGGCTTGCACTTTTTCATCACATGTCTCTACAATATGCAGTTGAAAGTAATGGGGGTGAATTAATAATGACTTTGACTGTTAAAGCATATGGGTTAATTTATTAGGCTTGCGCTTTTGAAATGCTAAATATTCAAGTTCATAATATAAAAGGATGGTTACAATCTTTGATAATCCCACAAAAAATTACATCCCAAAACTTTACTAGAGCAAAGTTTACACAAACCTAATACCACTCCTTAAAAGGGCAAAGTTTAAACAGAACATTACATACGCTAATAACTACCCGATAATCCCACGTCCAAAAGCATCAAAACGGAATACGTGGAGATAATATCAAAGTATAATAGTAGCAACGCGTAATAGTAAGTAATAGTTAATAGACCATCTGATCAAGGCAGATTACGGAGCTTATTGTAAGCCCATGTACGCGAGAATGAAAAGCCAGAGAATCCCATAAACACTCGACCTAGTCCTTTATCGGCCTCAAATAAAGACATCATCCGCATGACACTTCCATCGTCCATATCCATACCCACTAGCCTTTCAAGGATACCCTGCCAGTTAACGTGAGTTTGAGAGTCAATGGCAACTTGAAGCTCCATTGCGATGGCAATCTGCTTCGATGACTGAGCAATGACTGACAGCGCTTGGGTACATTCTTCCTTGGGGTTCACACGGCGACGACGAGGCTTTGCATTAGGGCCCTGACCTTTCGCTTTGCAGTGTGCCCACTCGATTGTTGGGTGTCGGTCTCCTGGCCACTGGGTGGTTGGGTGTCCGTCTCATGCGCAGCGGTTGTTTCACTGTCAGTGTCTATGCACGCTTCAGGAGTAAACTCCACATCTTCTATCCGTGTACCATCCATAGGTGAGAACTCATCTGCCCAGGATATTGCATTATTACCTGTAGCCGTGTCATTCCGGAAGATTATTTGTAGCTCGTCATAGTACATACATTTCCTTCCTCTCATCTTCCCTCCATCTGGTTTACCCTGTACAACCCGTAGTAAGTCAATTTAACATATTCGTTATGTGGTGGGTAGATAAATAAGAAATTTTGTATTTGTAAATCAAGTCAATTTATCAATTTGTACTAACCGCGATATAGTCAGCCCATACACTAGCATCTGTAGTTACGCCGCCACTATTTGTGTCATAACCTAATCCACTGACTTGCAACATCTCATGGAACTCGACATATTACTTTTTCAGGGTTATCAACCTTGATCTCACATTCTTTTTCGCGACGCGAATATGGCATCCTTCTTCGACAGTATCTATAACAACCTTAATTTGTGCGGCAGTAAATCCATTGTCTACCCTTTGCCGCCCCGTGAGGACCTGGGCACAAAGGGAATGGATCAGGAAGCCATCTATTAGCTCACTTCATCGCAAAGGCGATTTCTTTTGGTTCACCTCAACTTGCGAAGATTGCACGTTTGCTGGTCGCTCTACATTATTTGTATTTGGTTTTGGTGGGCGAAATGGGACGCGATTACGAATATGCTCCATCGTTGTTCAACATATAAATATGAGTCATCAGTAAATTATCTGATTTATACGGCAGATCTGATTTATATTATATAATTCAGTAAATTATCAGCAAATTATCATTTAATCCAGCACCATCTCGTTTAATTCATAGCTACTTATAATAAAAATGCACCATATCAATAGCATATCAGTAGCATATCAGCAAATCATTAGTTAATTATGCATACCAGTAGCATTATTCAAATAATGCAAATAATGCATACCTGTAGCTAGTAGCATATCAGTATAAATTCTACTGGTATGCATAATTAACATATCAGTATACTTGTAGCTAGTAGCATTATTCATTATTCATTAGCATTAACATTATTCATTAGCATTAGCATTATTCATTATTCATTAGCATTAGCATATCAGTAGATATGCATACCAGTAGCGTTATTCATTATTCATTAGCATTATTCAAATGAGTTGCATATCAGGGCGATTAATGTTCATACGCATATCAGTAGCATACGCATATCAGTTACCAAATCAGTAGCACCATTTGGATATGCAAATCAGTAGCACCATTTGGATATGCATATCTGTAGCATACGTATATCAGTTACCAAATCACAATGAAGGTCTTAATTAGCAAAGCACAATGAAGGTCATACTAGTAGCATATGCATATCAGTAGATATATATAAGGTCATTAATGTTCAGTAGCATATCAGCAAATCATTAGTTAATTATGCATACCAGTAGCATTATTCAAATAATGCAAATAATGCATACCTGTAGCTAGTAGCATATCAGTATAAATTCAGTATAAATTCAACTGGTATGCATAATTAACATATCAGTATACCTGTAGCTAATAGCATGATAGATATCAGTAGGCAAATCAGTATAGATATCCGTAGCACCATATCAGTATAGATATCAATAGGTAAATCAGTAACATCAGATGAAAATATAAGTAGCACCATAACACCATTTGGATATGCATATCAGTAGCACAATGTAGGTCATTAATGTTCAGTTAGCACCCTTTGATATGCATATCAGTAGCACCATTTGGATATCAATAGCACCATTTGGATATCAGCAGATGCATACTTGCACCATATCAGTATAAATTCAGCAAATCAGTAGCATGGGTAGCACTATTCAAATCAGTAACACCATTCGGATATCAATATGCATATCAGGGCATATCAGTAGCACCATATCAGTATAGATATCAGGGCATATCAGTAACACCATTCGGATATCAATATGCATATCAGTATCAGGGCATATGCATATCAGGGCATATCAGTAACACCATTCGGATATCAATATGCATATCAATATCAATATGCATATCAGTAGCACCATATAAGTATAGTTATCAGTAGGCAAATCAGTAACATCAGATGAAAATATGAGTTGGACCATATCAGTATAAATTCAACAAATTAGTAACACCATTCGGATAGATATAAGTATATCAGTATAGATATAAGTACAAATCAATAACACCATTCGCATATCAGTATAGATATAAGTAGCCAAATCAATAACACCATATCAGTATAGATATCAGGGCATATCAGTAACACCATTCGGATATCAGTAGGCAAATCAGTAACATCAGATGAAAATATAAGTTGCACCATGTCAGTATAAATTCAACAAATCAGTAACACCATTCGGATAGATATAAGTATATCAGTATAAGTATAAATCAATAACACCATTCGCATATCAGTATAGATATAAGTAGCCAAATCAGTAACACCATTCAGATATCAGGGAAAATCAATAACACCATAGCAAAATATCAATATGCATATCAGTAGCACCATTTCATTACTTCTAGTATTCAGTAGCACCACATCAAAATATCAGTAGCACCATATGCATATCAGATCTGAGTTTATCCATACTGATTTCCATATTGATTAAAGTACCAAAACAGATCAGTATTCAATAATTAGCATACTGATTTCCAGTAAATCCATTTAAACTCCATTTACATACTGATTTCCATACTCATCACAACCATTTGAGAATCATAATGACATAAACATACTCTTATAATATCCATATGGAATTCTGAAAATATCCCTGAAAATTACAACAAAAGCAACATCCTAGAAGCAACGTTACGACATTACGTAAACCATTTCAAGCCCCTAACATTACAACAAAAGTAATGAAAGTACTAGAAGCAACGAGCAGCAACATTGTTATAACTTGAAGTTTTTTCACAGTCACCGGGGTACACATAACGACATGTTGATTGCCACTATGGGGTTCAGCAACAAGAAGTGGCGATTGAACGGATACACTTGATGCGGGTTGTTCGCTATGCTGATGAAAGGTTGCGTAGTTACTATCCATGCCTTCAATGGACGGATTAGTCCATCCCAAAAATTTACGACATTGGGGACAAGTGTAATACAATCGACCCTGGTTGTTATTTTTGTTTTTCGATGTAACCTTCACTCTAGATACGACGCTACAAGAGCATTTTTTACTTAATACCGTAGAAGTAGAAGTTCACTATCATTTGATGATGGCATATTTGAAATGTCCACTTACCTATAATATTAAAACACAAATATTATAAGCGAAGTGTAAAATTGAAACCTGAACTTAATCATCGTAGTATAAATTTTCAACGTGATTTGCATCGTATCCTTCCCACATCAAACTAGCCATTTCTTTTCTTTTCTCGGTCCATAAAGTATCAGTTGTGAACGTCACATGCTCATTCATTGGCATTTCTGGCACATTTAGGGGAGGAGGAGTAATGTCATCATCATCACTTTCCTCGTCCCCCACACATTCATCCTCAACATCAACAATCCTTAAGAAATTATAAAGGGCACAACATGCAAGAACAATCTTTGCTTGAATTTCAATCGCGTGGAATGGTTGATGCCTTAGATATGAAAATCTTTTTTTTCAATAACCCAATTGATCTCTCCACTACATTTTGAAGAGAGGAATGCCTAAAATTAAATAACTCCTTACTATTCTCAGGACGTTGTCCATCAATGTCCCTGCGATGATATCGAGTTTTACGATATGGGGAAAAAAAACCAGGTACCAACGGGAAACCAGCATCTGCGAGATAGTATTTACCTACGGATAAATTAAGAATAAATGTTACTAATGCCTATTTTTATATTAACTAAAAACATCAATGAAAGTCATTCTCATGATTCAACATACCCACTGGAACGGTCAACTTACGACCTTGACGTTGTATCGCACTTCGAAGTAATCGACCATCATGCGCTGATCCCTCCCAACCAGCGAGGACATAGGAGAATCGCATGTCAAATGTACATGCGACCAAAACATTTTGAGAAATTTCCCCTTTCCTATTGCGATACCTTGCTTGGTCAGCAGTACGAACCAAAGTAGATATGTGCATACCATCAATTGGACCTACGGCATCCTAAACCGGTGGAAATGAATTTAGTACGGGGAAACTCACGTGCTAAATAAATCAAATTAATTAATGAAAATATCCTAACCTCAAAGTAATGATACCACGGTAGGTCCTTCCCGTTATCGTAAGGGGAATTTAAAGAAGTGGCATTAGTAACTAAATCATTTGACAACTGAAGACATGCTTGTAAAACTCTATGGAAGTAGTAACAAATGGTTTGACCAGATCTGAAAAAAGTCAACGACTCGAAAACATATCGCTCGTCATGACCCACGGTGTTGAGGAACATGGCAACTTGTTCCTCGACCTTAACTGATCGATTGTCACGCAGCCCATATGCGCGTAGTCTAGTACAAAGATTTTTGAATGAGGCTATGTTCATCTGAAGTTGTGCGTGGCATACCTGATCATTCATTTTAATTGAACGATATAATGCAGTTTCACGATCAGCATCCCAGTTTCTATGGGGAGCCCTAGTAATGAGAAGCTCACGACTCCTCATATATTGATAAATTGCAATAGCTCGCATCACTAGGGTCCAGAACAACCCTCGTTGGTGTCGCAACTGCTTTGAGATATTATTCGGCATTGAGAGATTAAAATCCTATACCAACCAAATTTAAATAATTCTTTATGGCCATAATAGTTAACAATGTCTACTTTTTCACCAAAACTTGATAAAAATAATTTTTATCAAATTATACATCATAGAAAAATGATCTCATATGTTTAATAATCAAATGTATCATTAAAAAATGAATACATAGATGGAAAGTAATATACCTAAACTGAGGCTTTCTGAAGAATTTGTTTCCGAACAAACCTGTTATTTGCACAAATAATTTAGGAAATTAAATTATAATCATATTAATCACCACAACTAAAATTTTAACATTCCAACTTATATAACTAGGGTTTCTGGATCAACACAAGTATTTTGGGTCATCTAAAGTATATAGGGCACTAACCTAAAAGTAGCATTTAAAAAAATATATATATATTGAACAAGAAGAAAATAAAATAACATGTACATCTCCTATTATACATCTGCCAAAATATACATATGCTAAAAAATATACATCAACTCAAAAAATGTGTTGAAAAAAAAATGTACTGACAGCAAAAAATATACATTCGTTTGAAATATATCAGAGGTGGATACCAGGCTTGTTGTTGCTGCCGATGAACATCAAAAAAAATATATACAGCAAAAAAAATTGTTACTGCTGATGAACATCAGCTAAAACGATGCAAATACCAGGCTTGAAAACATCAGGTGGATACAAATCTATCCCAAAAAAATACATCAGAGGCTCCAAAAAATCAGGGGCCTGAATATTTTTCAACCTGGACTTGAAATCGATGGTGGAGGAAGAAGAAAAAATGAAAATAAAAGAAGGATGAGCTTACCGTCTTTTGAAATAGCAGAACTTATGAGGCGGAGACTTATTGAGAGGTTGATTTCCTTACATTAATGGTTCCCTTCTTTATGTTGTAGATGATTTTCTCTATCTCTCCCATCACTTCCGTCCAATCATCTCGATAAACACAAATGGTCAGCTTTCATTTACCAGTGTAATGACCCCACTTTTATATATAGTTTATATGTTGTATTACTTCATATGTGATATTAATAATGATAATTTATTATATTAGTTTAAAACTACCTTCAAAAATCATGAAATGTCAAATTAATACAAACATAAAATTTTGAAGTTTTCGGTAGGAATGTTCATGTTAGAAACTTGTTTTGACTATTATAATTTAACAATTTACTTGAGGTGAAACAATAAAGTTGTATACATATGAATTAGGGTTGTAACACAACAAACGGTGTGTTAAACAGAGGTCCGAACAAGAAGTTATGTCGAAATTACGAAATAAGGGCAAATCTGTCCACCCTTTAAGTTGTATTTTGTCCTATTACTACACCATGTGTAATACTTTGATTGGACCAAGAGGAGGTGACTTTGGACGACTTAAACACTTTTAAATAACCTCCTTATTCATCAAAATGGATTAAATCAAAGTTTTATAGCATATCCTAAGCTAAATGATAAGTTTTGGGGTAGAAAATAAAATTTTATGAAACTTTAGGGACTTAATTTTTAAATAAAGAAAGTTTCAAGGACTAATATGAAAATATATAAAGGACCATTTTGAAAATAAAATATTTTCAAGGACCTCTAAGAAATATTGAAAATATATGGTGTAAAATTACTAAAATACCCTTTAGGTGTAAAATGACCCTTATACCCTTAATAGCTTTCCACCTCGTGCTTTCGTTTGAACATATCCACTGCACACTTGTCACCTCTATCGGAAAGGATAAGACTCATGTCAATCCTTTAGAAAAAGTTAGAACACGTGTCGCCATTTGGGAAACCAAGACGGCAAGGCTTATCTGTTGCACGAGATGAGAACGATGACTCACCAAAGTGAAACCTTATCACCTAATACACGTGTCAACACCTAAATAACTTTGGGAAACTATAAATAAAGCCTTAGGATCAGTTCCCATACGAAATTCATTCCAAAGATAAGAGAGAAATAGTGAGAGAAAGTGCGGGGAAGGTTTAAGAAGAAGTTTCGTCTCAAGAATTAACGAGCGATTCAAGACTCTGTTTTTGTAGCTTCAAATTTATGTTCTAGGTGAGTACTCTGACATTCCTTGTGTATTTTGATTATATGATATTATGCAAACTACATATATTTTGTGAAAGGATTTTTTTCTCAAATACATATGATACCGATGATTCTGTCGTTTGTTATATGTGTATATCTCTCGATATATACATCTGATTTGTATTCTGAAATTATTGATTCGGCCTATGGAAACTCTTTTATTATGTTGGCCTTTACTACCGGGTGAAAATGTTTGGGTGGTACCTTCCCAGTTGGTTTATCGTTGGTGTGCTCTAAATAAGGTGTTGTTTCAGATATCATGATTTTCTGTCTGTGTTGTTGTCGGGTGGAAACATTTGGTAACAATATCTGTTTATCTGGGTATTAGAGCGTACATGGCCATCAAAATAAATTGAATACTTGACATATTGCTCAAACTGTTTTATCTATTCTGTTCTGAAACTGATTATTTTGAAAACATATGCTGTCAAGTTAACTTATATATTTTACTGCAAATTCCTATCCATATATGTATATGCCATCTGTTGGAAATTGAATGGGTATCAATTTTCTGAAAAACCATGGAATGTCTGGAGATTAATTCTCAATCGGCTTTTAGCTGATGTTGTATAACTAACCCTTTTTCAGGAAATAAGTAGGCTCGTGGAGGGAACATAAAAGGACTGTGTTGAAGATTCAGCTTTTAGAGCTCCTTTTGTTATTATGTTTATTATATCATATAGAGCATATTTGGCTCTCTTGTAATAAGTTTTAAATTTAGTTTTAAGTTGTAACTCGTTGTTACTTGTAATATAAATGAAGTTTCCTTTTAGAAAGCTCTGATGACGTAATTCCTTTAATTTCAGTATTTTACGATTCATAACCATGTAATTGTATTTTCGCTGCATTTAATTAAGGAAACAATTTAAGTCAGAATATTTGTTGCCTTAGTGGCATGTCAAGACACTCGTTCCCAACTACTCTTTAGGACGGGGTCGTGACAACCAGGGCACTCGTTTCTTTGGGGGGGGGGGGGGGGGGGTAAAGAATTGGATTGCCATTATTTGAGGCAAATCTGCTCACGTGACCCCAAACCGGCGAAACAATTACCGGGTAAATTTATTGTATCAAACGTGGCAATATATGGAATTGAAGGTGGAATAAGAGTTTTGCCATGGCAAATAGCCCTTATCAAACAGGGCCTTAAACCACTTCAAATTAGAAAACAATTTCAATTCGGCATAATTGAAATGATAGATGGAGGCGGATGAAGAAACTCCGCAAAATTGAAACATATTTAGATTGGCACACACTTAGAATCCAAAAATAAAAATAATATGAACAAAATTTCTGACATACAATTAATAGGTCACATATACTAATTTGAAGCTTTCATTCTTATTATTTTGACGCTCAAAACATGTGCCCTTAGATCGACAACAGAGGGACAAAGTTGATGACGGAATTGTAGACGGGGAAGCTTTGCGATGGAACTAGCTTGACAAATTTATGTGAAGATGGTCGGTGATGCTGTATGAAAGTTATGTGAATATGCTCGAAGATGGTATGTGTTTGTCTAAACCCGATTCTCCATTGGCAATGGCCTTTATGTGTGTCAGAAATGGATTATGCTCTTAAATCCAAATTTGCATTTTTATTCAACACACACCGTGAGACATGACCTAATAATTGTATTTTAGTCCATAATTGTGGCTTAATAAAAATGAGGGCTATATACAAAAAAATTAGGATCTAAATAAAAACATCTATCTATATTGGCATTCCATTGATGAAAAGTGGGTAAAATCTATTTTTTAAAACAAAATGTATTAAAGTCTAATATCAAAAGTTAATAACAATTTAAAGCAAATGGAAAAAAATAGGGTTTTTAATCAACCTCTGTATTCTCTGAGTTGAACCAGATCCCCATGTTCAAGAATAAAAAATATATAATCAAAAACTCTTTAACTCTTGGGAGATTATGTTGGAGGCATACTCACCACTGAGAAGAGGGGATCGATACACAGAGAGAGGTTGAATTTTGAAAGAGTGATGCTACTTACCGTATAAGGTGTTAGCAAATTTATCAACATCAGTAAAATGAGTTTACCATGTGTGGACCACCATGGTACAACTCATTGTATGCGTGTTGTAAATTTACAAACACCTTTTTCCGATAAGCATATCATTTTCCATTTTGAAAAATACATATGGGTTAATTATTCTTTTGCCCTAATGATAAAGATTGTCAATTTCTGTCCATGTTAATGGTGAAAATAGACAAAAGGGTTTGATTAATTTGATGGCTGGCTTAAAACTGAAAAATAATTTGAATAGTTTAAGCATTACATGAGCAATGCACTTTAGATATTAAATACTGTTTGTATTACAGAGTCCTTTCTTCTCTCAAAGCTCGTATGTGACATCTAATTTTCACATTTTAAAACATATCAACCTTCTTCATTACACGTTAGTTGGAGATATTACAATAATCATAAGATACAAACAATAGCGCATCATTATATGTTATAAGCTCGTTATTCGCAATATAAACATATCACGCTCCCCCTCTTCAGCTCATGCAGGGCCGGCCCTGAGATTTGAAGTGCCACGTACGAAAATTAATTTAGAACCCTTCTAAAATATATTGTACAAAAATAGTAAATACCTAAAATGGGGCCCCTAAAAAATTAAACTTATTTTTTATGGGGCATTTTAGTTGGGTGATATTTTTGGATAGTTGAATCATTCTTTGTACAGACTGTGATTGTTGGATCCCTAAAAAATTAAACTTATTTAAAAAATTAACATTTTTAATATACATAAAATATTTTTGGACCCCTATAATATACATATATAGGTGCATACTTTAAAATGGCCCCTGTGCCATTGCCCATTTGGCACATGGCCAGAGCAGGCCATGAGCTCGTGCAGCGATATCATTATTATTCGCTACGGATGCTAATAAAGGAATCCAAAAATTTCTTCCTAGCAGCGCATAATGCATAAAAAACACTGTACACTATGTTTTATAAAATGGGCATATACCAAACAGTCCCTTGAACTTTTTTTAATACACGTTTAGTTCAAATTTTTTTATTTTGCACCAAAAAGTCCTTCACCGTGCCAAAAAAGCTTTACCATGCCGCTAGCGCGGACCTTTAAAGATAAGAGAATAAGGATTTTTTTGGTACAAAATAAAAGACTTGGACTAAGTGTGTATTAAAAAATGTTTGAGGAACTTTTTGGTATTTGATCCTTTATAAAATCGATACTTTGGTGTTAGAAGACATTTGTTGGGTGTCTTTATCATCACGCATTCACTTATTAGTGATGATATTAAATATATTTATTCTCTCAGGATGCCATAGGTTCTTGCAAGTGATGTGTAAATACTCTATTGGCCTGTTAGTGTGTGTGTGAGATTCTGACTTTATATAGACTAAATTATAATGAAAAGTTCATTGTCCTCTTACTATATTTACGAAAACTACGCCCTTTCAGCTAAAGAGCTGTAAATAAATTTCATGGCAGCAAAAACTAAACTCAGCAACACTACAAAAAATAAAAAGTTACCCCCAGGGGTTTGGCCGAGTGGTAAGGGGGGGACCCTTGGCAGCCTAAAGACCGGTTGGTCGAGGGTTCGATTCCTACCGCAATCGGTCACTCCTGATTTACATTGGTCCAGCACCGTGGGGTCGGGAAAACAGGACCCGTGAGTTTGCTAATCGGTAGTGTTCATAAAGTGGCACCGGCCGGAGAAGTTCTCACGATAATACAAAAAAAAAAGTTAAAAATAGCTCCTTCAACGGGATAAGCAGTATGCGGAAATTAGAGCTACAAATAAATGAGATGTTTTATGAAGATACAACAAACATGCTCCAAGGATGTCTTTTTGTGTCATTTTATTATATATAGGTCCTATATATGGGTTTGCTACATGGGTTTATGGGACGAGATACAAGGGTGAGGCAGCAGCTACATGGATGGTGGGGCGGGATTCTTTTCCCCGTCTGATATCAAGCGCCTTTCTTTTTCCCGCCCAACCCCCGTGTCACTATTCGTTGCTTGTTACCGTTTTTTTAAACTGTTATATAAAATAGTATATATATTTTTTTAGCCGTAAAGTTTTGGCTCTCTGTGATGGGACGGGAAACTGTTGCCCGCCTGACATGGCACGGACAACATTTGTCCGTCTCTAACCTGCTAACGGATCCCTTATCTCCCCTCTCCAACTATGGGGTGTTAAACGAATCCTCTACCAAATTTGACGATTATTTCGCCCACTGCCAACATAAATTCGTCAAACTGAAGGATCCACAATGGGTTTAGAGTACCCATTGTGGATGGCCTTAGACATTTAGTTACTCATTCTAGTCCCACCATGTTTCCCCCTATATATAGGTTCTACTCCTAATTTTTTGGAACTTTTGCTTACAATTATACCCTTTTAAAACCACTCATCCGTAACTTCCTTGTGAAAGTTACATAAGTGATTGAACTTTTTATTAATTTTTAAATGATCATAACTTTTGATTGACAAATCCATTTTTTGCAAAACTATTATTTTTTAAATCTCCTCGTCATGATCTATCAAACAAGACCCATGAAGCCTTTAAAATTTCAAAGAAAAAAAATTACACATACAGTAAATTTTACTGTATGCAGTAGAAAATGAAATACTCTTATGACGTTTTTACAAACAGTGACATTTTTTATGTTCATATTACACAGAGAGTAAAATTTACTGGTTAAATAAATGGGTCAAATAATCTATAATCTTGTGTGTATATATATATATAAAAAACAATAAACTTTGCTGCATGCACTAGAAAATGAAATAGTTTTATACTTATGACATTTTCACAAATAATGACATTTTTTGTGTTAATATTACACAGACAGTAAAATTTATTGTTTAAATAAATGGGTCAAATAATCTGTAAACTTTACTGCATACACTAGAAAATGAAATAGTTTTATATCTATGACATTTTCACAAATAATGATATTTTTTGTGTTAATATTACACAGACAGTAAAATTTACTCGTTAAATAAATTGGTCTAATAATCTCTCTCTCTCTCTCTCTCTCTCTCTCTCTCTCTCTCTATATATATATATATATATATATATATATATGTATATATATATATATGTATATATATATATATATGTATATATATATATATATGTATATATATATATATATATATACATATATATATATATATATATATATATATATATTGAAAAAAGACACATATTTTTAGTTTAATCCATTTAGTTGCTCAAACACCCATTTATTCAATATTCTCTTATTTTTAAGTCTCCGCACCAGAGGCACCCAATGGCACCCCTACTTACTCCAAACCGGAGATTCAGTGGATCCAAACCCCACTTATCCAATATTCTTTTATTTTTAAAGGACCGCGCCAACGGCAACCCATGTCAGCTCTACCCACCACAAACCGAAAAATGAAATCTATAAACTCATATATATATATATATATATATATATATATATATATACAGGAAGGGGCTATCCCCACACCCCTCCCATCACCCCCCCCCCCCCCCCCCCCTCCCCACACACACACACACCCTTTGGGTGATGAACGACATTTGTGCCATTAAGTACACCCCTTTAATCTTCCCCCACATCCTTTGGGTGACAAATAACATATGTGCCCTTATGTTTATATAATTAAAGTTCAATTTTTTCACTTCCAATTAAAATAAATATATTTAATAAAAACAAATAATTATATTTTAAATTAAAAAATTGTTTTTTATTAAAAAAACCTGCTTATAAAACCTAAAATCTTATCTATTTTTTTATTATTAAAAAACTAATTATAAAACGTAAAAGAAAAAATCTTAAAATATTGTTTTCTTGTAAAAGTGTTTTTTTTTTCTTTACAAATTTTATTTTTGGTTAAAAACTATTTTTTTTTTACAATTTTAAAAATATTCTTGACAATTTAAAAAATATATACTCCGCGGCAGCGTTATGTAAAGGTGGTCACACCATCAATACATACCGCTGGCGCGGATCATTTTTTTAATATGTTAGTCCGCCCCCGCGATATGTATAGGTGGTCAGACTACCCATGCATACAGTTGGCGGGAACCATTTTTTTTTAAATTGTAAAAAGACTATTTTTAAAATAATTTATATATAAAAAACAACTTCAACAACTAAAACAATTTACTTCTGTAATAAAATTGTCTTTTATATTATATAAACATTGTTTTAGTTTTTATAAAAAAAAATTAAAAATAGTTAATTTTTTTTAAGACGGCGGAATTTTATTTTTTTTAAATGTTGTAAAAAATAGATTTTTTTTAATAAACAATTAATTTATACAATTTAAAAAAAAATAGTTTTCTTTAATAAACAGTTTTTTTAACTGTTTATTATAGAAAACTATTTTTTTTTAAATTGTATAAATTAACTATTTATTAATACAATTTTTTATAATCAAAACAGTTTTTAATAAAATAAAATAACAGTTTTAATCAAAACAGTTTTCTTTATAATCAAAACAGTTTTTAAACTGTCTAATTTAAAGATCATTTTTAAAAAAGTAAAAAAAAAACAGTTTTTAATCAAAAATAAAATTTGTGAAAAAAAAAAACTTTTTAAAGAAAACAAATTTTACGTTTTATAAACAGTTTTTTAATAATAAAAAAATAGATAAGATTTTACATTTAACAATTTTTCTTTTTATAAAAAAACAGTTTTTTTATTGAAAATATAATTATTTGTTTTTATTAAATGTATTTTTTTAATTGGATTGGAAAAAAATATAACATTTAAATTATATAAACATAAGGGCACAACTGTCATTTGTCACCCGAGGATGTGGAGGAAGATGAGAGGGGTGTGGGATAGCCCCTCCCTATATATATATATATATATATATATATATATATATATATATATATAGGGAGAGAGAGAGAGAGACAGACAGACAGAGAGAGAGAGAGAAAGACACATATTTTTAGTTTAACCCATTTAGTCGCTCAAACACCAATTTATTCAATATTCTATTATTTTTAAAGGTTCGTGTCAGCGGCACCCAATGCCACCCCTACTCACCCCAAACTACCGCATTTATCCAATATTCTCTTATTTTTAATAATAAAAGTCCGCGCCAGCGGCAACCCCTGCCACCTCTACCCACCACAATCGAAAAATAAAATCGTTTTATATCTATGATATTTTCATAAATTATTGTGAAAATGTAACATTTTCTTATAAACACAGTAAACTTTGCTGTATGCACCAGAAAATGATAGTGTTATATCTGTGACATTTTCACAAACAGTAATATTTATTGTGTTGAAATAGTTTTATATATGTGTCATTTTCACAAACAGAAATATTTATTGTGTTGATATTACACAAACAATAAAATTTACTGTGCTGATTAATTAATGAATATATATATTGAAAAAAAGACACTTATTTTTAGTTTAATCCATTTTGTCGCTCAAACACCCATTTTTCAAATATTTTCTTATTTTTAACGGTCTGCGCCAGCGACAACCCATGTCAGCTCTACCCACCACAACCGAAAAATGAAACCAATTTGTATCTGTGATATTTTCACAAATTCTTGTGAAAATGTAACATTTTCTTATGAACACGGTAAACTTTAATGTATGCATCAAAAAATGAAATAGTCTTATATCTGTGATATTTTCACAAACAGTAACATTTACTTTGTTGAAATAGTTTTATATATGTGTCATTTTCACAAACAGTAATATTTATTGTGTTGATATTACACAGACAATAAAATTTGTTGTGCTGATCAATAATATATATATATATATATATATATATATATATAGAGAGAGAGAGAGAGAGTCCGACTCTCATACGGACCTACTACCATCCAAGAATTAACTAGGGACCACTTTGTCTTTTTAGGACCACCTTTTGGGACCACAATGTCTTTTATATTCTTTTGTCTTCTTCTAAGTTTTAGGGAATATAAATTTTTACCTTAACAACTTCTAGCGTCTTCAAGCTTTATTTTAATGCTTAATTAATCTGGAAGTCTAAGTGTAGAAGTTTCAAGGCTACTACTACTTCTCAAGCTTCTTCCATCACTATCGTATCTGAATAGTGAGGATTATCTATATAAATAGTTTCTTCAGGGAGTCTAGAAATTGCAAGAGGTTTTGATGGAAAATATTCTAGTCTTAAATACCTTATACAGTATTGTGGTTTCAACGGTCTAGTTTATTTATATATCTGATTAATAATATCAATTATATCGTTATTTATAAATTCGTATAAATTATTATCACCATAAGATGACAAAAATCGACGGCATGTCCTAGGGGCAGCTGTCTCTACGTTTCTAAAGAGGGCGGATTCTCCTGGCTCTAATTAAAATAGCCTTTGTCTCAACTAACCTTTTTCATCTAATAAATTTTAATACGTCTATACTGTCTTTAAGTATCCTAACGCATTCTTGATATTTTTTCGGTCTTGAAAGTTCTTCTGCGAATTCTTCAGTTCTTATCTTTTATCTAAAGAGATATTGGATTCCTATTCTAATTATTTATATTCTAGGTACTTCACGTACTAATCACTCAATAACCTGGTCTATATATTTGAAAGTATCACCTGCGTATGTTAAAGCAGTTTCTATAAATTCTTTATCTTTAGGGTCTGTAAGAGTCCAATCTTGGATTTCTCTAGTTAAGTCTAAATTTGTTTGATTAACACATGCTAAAAAGTCTTCAGTGATTTGTAGGCTCATACAAGTTTCTTTTAAAACAATAATATGTAAAATAGTTAAGGTTTTGGTTCGAGTTATACTTTCCTTTTGGTCTGCAATATCTTTATCTTCCTTCCTTCTTCTCTTCAGCCTTGCTACTATTCTTCTTCGGTCTCGACCTCCTACAACTCTCTATTTATGTGTCGCACCTCAATTCACTATTTTGGCGTTGAACCCGTTTCCTACTTGTACACCTTCACGCCTAACGCCCACTGGCTAACGAGTCATGACAAATCGGCACCTGACGGCGGTTCACCAGTATAACACCTTGTATGCTACACCAGAGCTTCCACACAATAGTCCTCTATGAACAGAAAGTTTGAGACAATTTGGAAAATAATAACAACTCAACATAAGAGATTTCTGGAAAAAAAAAATGCTTTTATTGCATTGCATAAGTAAATACAACTCTCCCCTCTCCCTGAACTATAAGAGGTTTACTCACTCATGTATATATTACTTACAAGCTTACACACTCTTTCTAACTTCTAAACTTTGATCCTCTAAAACTCAACTGACGCTCCCTTTTATAGCACCAGTGCACTACATATGACTGGATAGCGGAGGCTAAAAAGCTAGCCGGTTAAAGAGATACAAATTATTAAAGTCTATACTATTTGCTTTACATAAAGTAAGTCTTTCGTCTAGCAATAATTCTAACCTAACATCTTTGTGAGGGTATCTTTCTTCTTTATAAAAAGAAGCTTTCTGGGGGCCCGTGTAGGGTATGTCTGAGATGTCTTCTTCACACTACAAGGGAATCTAGATGAGTCTTGTCGTCTTGTAATAATGCACAGGTCTAGAGCAGGGCATCTTCTGTCCTCAATTATTCTTCTCCTAATGAGGGTCCCGTCTTTGCCTCGTCCGTGTCTTCTTCTACTTTGTCTTGGCCTGGGAGGGCATTATTAAAAAATTCATCAATGAGGCCCACAATTCCAAGGCTAGATGGCAAAGTTATCTCTACCAATTTCTTGGCTTCTTTCTTGAGCCTTCCATTGAATGGCTCATCGGTTTGGATTATTAGAGCTTCTTTGTGGTAGGCAGTGTACCATCTATCTTCGCCCTTCAATAATTTCATGATTTCTATTGTCTCCATGGCATGAGCAATCTGGAGCTTGGACTTATCAACAATTAAATCTTTAGTCTCGTCTTCTAATAGAATCTCAACGTCTTCAAATGTATAATTGGAAAATCTAACAAGTCTAAATCCTTCAACTCTCATTCCTCTACAGAAACTTGGAGCAATCTGATAGATTCTGGCAAATAGAGGAAGGAAGTCTTTTGTCACCCCCTAACCCCATTAGGATATAATTAACTAAATAGTTTACAAACCACAATTACAATTTATTTACTATTTTAGTAATACATATTGAAACAACTTCAAGGTTAAAATGCGGAATATTAAAAATTCAATCGTTTTAAGGAGACATAATTTCAACAGAACTCACAGATCATTTAACTTAATTACAACTAGTACAGTGTATAAAATAAACTAACAAGACCCTACTTCTATTTACTCAACCTCCTAGACCTGACAGTGGCAGCTAGAAAACCTGAAAATGTAAACATATAAAACCATGAATTTAAAAACTGAGTGAATGTACTACAGATATCTATAGTAAAAGTACTATATTAACATCTCAACATAACAATATATACATCTCTGTGCCAAATTAGGCCATATACATATCCGAAGTTAATAAACCCCACATCTTCTGGCCGTAAGCAATAATCATATCCCTAGGTTTTAAAAACCTAACATCTCCTGAATTGCATAGCAACTCAACATATCTTGGCTTTTAATGAGCCATAACATCTCAACATCTCTTGGCTTTTAATAAGCCATATCATCTCAATATATAATACATACACATCATATCCCAAATTAACTCGGTAAGTACACTCACCTTGTGTTGTCAACTATGTATTCACGTTTCCCTCGGGTGGAGCTGAACTTGGTTGATTTGATCTTACACCTGTTAATCCAACTAAATCAGTATTGAAACTCAATCATAAGTATTATCTTAATATAATTATGTAACTTTAAATAAGTACACAACCACAATATGATTCTACTCAAGTCATATTCCATGAAACATATGTAAAGACGAAACGATGGTATATATGTTGATAAGGTCATGAACATTCAACTCTAGAAACTACCTCGCAAGGAACTTATAACTAAACTCAAGTAAAGATAAAAGTATACTTCTGAATATATATACACATGAAACATGTACTCAAAATACCCTTGGGAAGGAGCAGATAAAAGTATTCTTTCATGGGATATCCAGTATGGCCTGAAATAATTGTCCTCCATACTTAACCTTCCCATATTCATCAATTGCACACATACAGGTGTCCAACCTTATTAATATGAAAACATATATGAATATACTTTTCAGCACAAGTGACGGTGTAATTTTTCAAGCTCCCTAGGGCAAGTTATGACTATTTCTTTACAACACAAGAAATCTTCCCTACAAGCTCCTCTATTATTTCTTCAACTTCCAAGAATTTTCATAATTTTTCTCCAGCATAACTTTACATGATTTTCAACACACCTTCAGTAAACATACTGACTAGTACAGAATTAAAGTTTCATAATATTTGGACTTCATTTGCTATCTCAAAGCCTTGACCAAATTCAGGGCATACCGAAATGAAATATACAAGCAACAACTATATACCAACTTGCAACCATCACTAAGGCCTAACCATAAGGAGTTAATTTCTAATTTTCGGATATAATATGAATATATGAGTCTATTTTCATATCCAATTGGAATTTCTTAATTCCAGTAAGCACACAAAGAGATATGCAAGTTTGAATACAAAGGGTTCCAATACAAAGCAATATGACCTATAATACCACTTATCTCACATATGA
This sequence comes from Sambucus nigra, assembly GCA_949130495.1. Taxonomy (NCBI): domain Eukaryota; kingdom Viridiplantae; phylum Streptophyta; class Magnoliopsida; order Dipsacales; family Adoxaceae; genus Sambucus; species Sambucus nigra. Next base: position 185,568,002 of record OX422216.1, read on the forward strand.
ACCAATACATATTATCCCCAAGGAGGATGGAATTTTAATCAATACTTCACGATTTATATACTTTGAAATAAGTATAATACAATATTAAAACAATATTAACAAATAATTTTACCTTGGAAACACCTTAAGGATTTTCTTGGAATTGTTTTCCTAGATTTTCCTTGTAACCCTTTCTTCCTTAACTTCTACCTCTCTTTCCTCAAGCTAATAACACCTCAAAGTGAACCTAGGGACTTATTTGCTGAAGAAATAAGGTTAAGGGAGGGTTTTAAGTCGGCCAAGGCTGCCTCCCAATCCATCCAATCAAATTAAAACATTTGGTTTAATAAAAGACAATTTACCACTTAAGGGAATTGACAGGTTTGCCCCTTGTTCGTAATTTCGACCTAACTTCTTACTTGAACATCCGTTTGATGCACCGTTTGTTGTGTTACAACCCTAACTCACATGTCTACAACTATGTAGTTTTCACCTCAAGTCAATTGTAATGTTACAAGGGTCAAAACTAGTCTTAAACAAGAACATTTCTATCGAAAATAACCAAATCTTATGTTTGTAAATAATTCGACATTTCATGATTTATGAAAGTAGAATTATACTAACCATAATCACTTAACATTAGATATACTAATAACACATTATTCATATTACATAGGATAAGTATGATTTAAATATAATTTATCATAATTATATACGGGTTGTCACATCTTCTACCTTCTCAACATACTCATGGACTATTTTTTCAAGAGCAACAGAGTCTTCAATATCCTTTATATGAACGAGTCCAATGAACCTGTGGTCTGCAAGAGTTATATGAGCCATATCTGATTTTTCAAAAAGATATATTTTTGGAACGTCTTTGAAGAAACCTTTAATCATTAAAGCATCTCCATTTATTTCTGATAATAACATATTCAAATGATCAATAATATTATTAGTTTCTTTTTGAAAGTCTTCTGCTAATGGAAGATTATTATGACCAAACGGTATAACAATCTTAGTCTTAAAAGTCTTTTTCTGATAACAAAAATCAGCAGGTCTAGTTTTGGAGGATTCTCCAAGAGTTTGAGCATAAGTCTGAGTTTGAGGTCTAGTCATAGCAGTACTACTGGATTGGGTAACTGCAAGTTTTTGAGTCCTTATAAATCTGGCAATTGCTACCAAATTTTGTTTGAACTCGATCCATAGTCTATTCTTCACGTTCCACCATATAGCGTCTATGAGAGTATTTTCATCATTTGAAAATTCTCGTCTAAATTTTATTAAGTCTAGAGATCTTTGATCAGGCCTATATTGGGAAAAATACATCTTCCCAATGAGTTTATTTTGCTAAATAATCTCATGTCTAGATTTTTCAGGAGGAACTAGGATATCATCAAAGTTCTCTAGGATTGGTCTTTCTTGAGAGTCTTGAATATGAGTCTGTCTTTGCGTTACACCAGCATTTGGCCTTACGTATCTAAGATAGTCTGCAACGTCTTCTTTGTTCAGTCTATTCGTCCCAGAGGAACTCATGTTGTCTAGGTCTTTTGTTTGCAACATAAAACATGAAATCATATTAGTGTTAGCAAACATTGGCTCCCTTGATATAATATCTGGAATGGTATTTTTACATCCCTTAATATGTAAAACAGAGAAGTCATAACCATTAAGCAATTGTTGTCATCTAATAAGTCTATTAGTCCTTGATTTGGACAAATCTAAATCTCTGAATTTTACTGCATAAGAAGAGTCAGTATATACAGTAAAATGTTTAGGTTTAAAAAAATCATATATTTTTCTATTGCTCTTACTATAGCTAAAACTTCTTTTTCATGAGCAGCGTATCTTGTTTCTGGGTCTGTAAAGGTTCCAGAACTATATCTATAAAGTTTCTTCTTTTTTGTCTGATGATCAATGGCAAAGTATACTGCTCTCCATTGTTTATCAGAGGCGTCTGTTTCTACTATAAATTGGTCTTCTGCATTAGGCGGCTCAAGTAAAGAAATGTTCTTGACTGCATCTTTAATTTGTCTTATGATTTCAAAATCGTCTTTAGTCCAAGAAAAAGGATTAGTTTTATCTGTTCCTTTTAATTTGACAGTTAAGCTTTGTCTTTTTGAAGCAAGGTCTTTAATAAAGTCTACAGCACAATTAAGCAATCCTAAAAATGATTGTAATTGTTTTCTATCTTTGAGTTGGTCTGGAAACTCAATAATCTTTTTGGTTATGTGTTCTGCTAAGGATAATTTTCCTTTATTAATATGCATTCCCACAAAATCTATCTCAGTTTGAAATAATTGCATTTTCCTTTCGGAAATAACAATACCAAGTTTATCTAATTCTAAAATAATCTTTTTAAGATGTTCTATATGCTCTATCTCAATCTTACTGGCTACAAGAATGTCATCTATATAAACAAGACAAAATTCTGAATAAGGTCTAAATATATTATACATTCTTCTTTGGAATACTTGAGGAGCATTCAAGTATCCAAATGGCATTAGTAGCCATTCGTATTTTCCTTGGGGCACACTAAAGGTTGTCCAAGTAATACTGTCTGGATGTATCTTAATTTGTTAGAAGTCTGATTTACAATCAAACTTACTGAATATAATTCTATCTTCAATCAGATTGATTAAATTATTCTTGTCTGGTATCTTATAAGAATCAAATTCACAATTCTTATTTAATTGTCTATAATCTATAACCATGCGTCTTTTTCCTCTTTTACGTTCAGATTCATTTTGAACATAGAAGGCAAGGCTATTATGTCTACTTTTACTTTCTCTAATAATGTCTAACTTAAGCATTTCGTCTATGTCTTTTTTGAATTCTTCTCTATCTTCTTGTGAATACCATTTCCTATAGGTTCCACCATTAATAGTGGCATCTGGGTTAATAGGGATGATTTCACAATAACTTTGGTCTTTATCCCACTTAGCGATGGGATTTTCTCCTAGAGTAGGCTCTGCTAGTTGCCTAATCTTTTTCATTTCTACTTCTATATCCATTTTCTTCTATTTGGATATAGCTTGAACCTATAATAAGGTATGCTAGGCTTGATCTAAAATGTCTTGTTGTATAAGCGTTATTTGCTTATAACATTTTTGGTCTGGACACCTACATTCTTTTTGTCAGGGTTTAGTAATGTCTAGGGCTTCTTGTTGGGTTGTAGGTCTAGGTCCACCATGCACAGCTGAAGAACTCTGGTGTTTTATGGGTCTATAATCGGGTTTGACTTGCATAAGGTCAAAGGCAGTCTTGTGATCTATTAGAGGGGCTTTAATATTAAATTCCTCTTTATCACTAATTAATATCTTATCGTTATACTGAGTATAAGGATGATATTTACCAATAAAGTCTTGACCTAAAATAATGTTTCTTGTGAAACTAGGACGAGGATCCATTATCCAAAACCGATGATTAACGATTTTGTTGGTCTGATTTCCTAATTTAAAATAAATAGGAATAGTCTGGAAATATAAGGTAAATGGATCTCCATTAGCCACTTTACCATAGATTTCTTGAGTGCTTTATAAAAAATAGTCTTCAGGGAAGGCATTAGCCTTGCAAATGCTCTGAGAGCATCATGTATCTATAAAAGTTGAAAGTCTTTTAGGATAGTCTTTGTGTTGAAAGAATAATTCTAAAAAACAAGCATGTGATTTAGTATAAATTCCTAAATTGTTCTTTTCTAAAATAGATATTCATTTCTGAGGTTTATCTATAAACTCTAAGGGTATTAGGTCTTCTGAACTACTATCAGAATGGTATCCTTCAAAATCATAGGAAATTCATTTTCCTTTAAAGTCTTCATTTTCTTACAATCTTTTGGCTATATTTCTATCAATATCTTGATAATATGTTTTAATATCTAAGTTTATTTGAGCGTCATACTGACTAGTATAAATTGCTCTAAATCTAGTTCTCCAACAGTTTTCATGGTAGTGTAATTGACAAATAACACAAACCATAAATAATTATGTTTGTATAGTCTCAAAGCATTCTACACATCTAAAGTCTTTCTTGCTACATTTCATTTCAAATGTGCAATAATGTCTTTCATCAAAGTAACATCTAGGTATATATGTTAGTAACTCGGGATTACTAACAGTCCATCTCTTCTTTAAAAAAGGGCTCAATATACATTTATACCAAGCTTCTTCAAAGTCTATATATTCGTCATCTAAATCGTCTTGATTAACTTGCATCATATATAAATCTAAAGTATCCTGAGAGTCTTCATACTCATCAGTATCACTATTATAGTCTTCCGAATCACTATCTGTATAAGCACTATAGATACTGGTATTATCATCTTCTATGTCTGATATTTCTATAGTATATATGATATATAATTCTTCTTAATCTGCATAGTCTAATATTATATTAATAATCTTAATACCATCTTCATCTTTCTTGTTAAGGCAGTCTTTAGCAAAGTGTCCTTCTTTGCCGCAAATCCAACATTCTTTGATGGCAGTCTTAGATTGAGCTACATCTTTTTCCTTCCTATAATTAGGAACTTTCTTATACTTACTACTGTTCTTCTTAAAATATCTTCTTTGGTTAAATTTATTTTTCTTAGTCTTAAAGTTATTTTCCCTAAAGGTAGTAGATGATCTAAATTTATACTTCTTTGAAAATCCTAGAGGTTTAGTCTTAAACTTCCTATGTTTCCATTTTAATTTCTTGTTGAATTTCTTAGATTCACTTCCGCATCCCCATTGGATTGAAGCGATGTCTCTTTCGTCTTTGATTGGAGGGATCTGCTTGAAAGTTTCTTCTATTAACTTTCCTTGAGTTATATCACGTCTCTTAGATATGATATAGTCTTTGGGAAAATTGATTCTTTCACCAAGGGAGTTATTCTTAACTCCAGCTACTCCTGGCCATTTCCTATATTCATTAATTAGGATTTGTCCTGTGGCTGGTATCTTCCTAAAGTATTCATCTTTTAAGGTCTCTCCAAATTCTTTAATTTCGTAATATAGTTGCTCATAATTATTGCTATATTCATTTATCTTATCTAGTTTGCAAATGCTAAGGAGGGCTAACTTAGTTTTTGCTAGGTCTTGTTCATTGATTTGAGTTAAATGTCCAGCTACAATGAATTCTGATGGAACAATTGAATATATTCTTCAATTGATCTTTCTTCTAAGTTTTCTTTCATCTTCTCAATCTTTAGCTAAGGAGCCTTCATCTGTAGCCTTTCTTAAACTATCTAAATAATCTTTTGCAATACCCTAATGGATTGCTCAGCGTATTGTTTACATGAACTTGCATCCCATTGTTCATTAGATGCAAAACACATGTTCATCTGATTACGCCATTCATCTAAGGCTTTCTTCCTATCTTGAACATTGTCTGGGGTAAGGTATATACCTACTGGATTTATGGCTTGACTTGCCACGGTCTTAACAGGAGTGAAACTCTTGTCACTAGTTGGAAAGTCTTTTATATAGTCTGGTTTAGTCTTGACCATGGTACTAGAGTATATAGGAATATTTATTCATATTGGTTTATTAAAAAGTCTAGGAGTATCTTCCAGCCTACTACTACTTTCTATCTCTTATTTATTAGGATTTACTTGTGTAGCTGGCATTAATTTTTTATCTCTTTCTTCTATTAGTCTTAAGTTTCTAAGAAGTTCCTTTGTATTCTTAGATTCTTTTAATTTTAATATGCGATCGTGGGCTATCATATTAAATATCTCTTTCTTGAAATCTAACAGAATGACTTTTCTTAATGTGATCTTTAAATATCTTCATGTCCAATTCTGAGGGTTCATGTCCAAAGTTTTGGATCCTAGTTTTTTCTTTAACTAAGTCTTTTTGTTCAAATGATCTTCTAGGTCTAATTACAGGGGCTTGTCTTAGTAAACTAGAACTAGTCTTACTACTCTATTCTGCCTCTGAAAGATCATTGATTATGGCTTCTCCCATATTCCCTTCGGTTTGGATATTCTTATTGACAATCTTAGGAGGACCAAACTAGATGGTAACATTTCCAGTGACATCGTCTTGATTAATAAACAAAGGTTTATTTTGTATAGTCTTAGTTTCTTGGAATTCTGGCAATTCCCAAAAGGTTTTAGCTTTTTCTTTCATAGGTCAAGTATTCCTAATACTGTAAGTATGATTATAGTCTGAAACATTGGTTCTAACTAAGATTTCTTCATTAAGTCTACCGCTAGGAATTCCCGATTGTATTCCTTCATAAGGAAATTGGGAGAACGTCACATAGCTTTGGAATTCTATATTTATATTAGCGTCTGGGATAATATAGTCTTCATAGCCACTAGCATATAAGATTAACTTAAAGTGTTTGGTTGTGTTTACGGTTACTGTAAATGCCGGAATAACATTAAAGTATCCTATGTTGTCTGACATTTCTAATTGGGCTATCCAAATAAGGTTTTTCTCAAAATCTTTCCATCTTTTATCTACTAAACAACATAATATGTTGATATTATTCTGAGGTCTATGTAATCCTTGGATTATTGCTTGAAAGAGTTCAAAGGTTAGGAATTGGAACTTCCTATCAGTTCCTCTAGATCTAAGCCATTCTGAGTCAGATACTTGGAGCTCAGTATAAGATTTGTCTAACACATGATTCCTACAATGGTAAGTCATGTTATAATTAGGAGTCTTAGGAGTGGCACCTTCTTTAAATAAGTCTACGTATCTAACGGCTGGAAGTTGTCCATTATGAATGGAATCTTCAACAATCTTCCAGTCAACTTCACACCATTCCTTCTATTGGAGAGGATTGGTAAAATTTATTTCCTTCCACCATGTTCTAACATTGGAGGATGAATCCTTAAGTCTTTGGAGCATACAATTACTCTGTCCAATATTTGGGATAGAGCTAGCTATCTTACTAGTCTTGTCTAATCTATCATTTATGATTCTTCTACCTATGATCTTCCCTTCTCTAGTTTTTATAGGAGGATGTTCTCTAAATTTACAGGTGGTTACCTATGTTTGTTCAAGTCTTTTTTCAATTCTTTCTAAGAAATCTGAATAATCTTTTTATCTGACTAAGGATTTCTTCTTTAAAATTCTTATTCTCTTTTATTGTCTTCTCATGAATTTCTTCACTATGTCTAGCTAGAAAATTAACTAGAGATTTGGCAACATTTGTAATATAGTCTTTTACTTAATTATCTTTTTCTTGTTGTTGCATAGATCTAATTTCTATAGATTCTACAGTCCTTTCTATTTTATCTAAACGAGTTAGAATAAAAGGAGAGTCTATTTCTGCTTGGGAAGGTTTATTTATATACTGCCTTAATTCCCTTTATAATTTCTTCGTATTTTTCTTTTACTTGGACTATGTCTAATCTAAATTCATTAATAATACTATCCATCTTGGATAGGTTATGGCTTTCCATATTATTAAGATAATTTAATAAATTTTGTTAAAATTTATCAAAGTCTGTGTAGAAGGTGGTTAATTCTTCTGTCTTGGCTTTTAAATCTAAATGCAAGTCTTTAACAAAGCTACTGTTATAGTCTTGGATAGCTGCTATGGATTTAGAAATTAAATTTAACCTTTCTAATGAGTCTAGTTGCTTTAGCGGCGTTGGCAATCTCATTTTCATTTATCTTATAATAAAATCTATCATCATTTATCTTTTCTAAATTTCTTTGGTAAAAATCTGCTAAAATCTGAATGGAGAGGTCTCTTGGTACCTCATTCCAGTCTGATCTAACTATCTCCATTAGGAAGATAACTATCTAACCTAGGGATAAGCTTAACTTTTTTTTTAGTAAATTTAATTAACTCACTATCTTGATTTTTAGTTAGAGTTTTAATTTCTAAAATGTCTTTGTTAAGGACTTCTATATGATTAGTCTTAATATTTACTTCTTATAAAACATGTACAAGGTCTATTGGGATTTGGTTATCTATTTCTAGTAGTTTTTTAGAGATATTTTTTATCTATGTTTCTAGGGTTTGAGTATCTTTTATTTATTGTCTTAATATAAAGAGTATACACTTATTTTGGTCTATTATGCTATTAATAGCACTAGCAGTAACTTGTCTACTATCTGCGTGTTTGGCTGGAATGTGTTCAGTATGCTAACAACCGTTTATATGTGGGGTTAAGCAACCTACTGGGTCTAAATCAGTTATAGGTATGGGATGGTAGTCTGGATTGGTTTCAAAAATATCTTGATAAATGCGAGGGATAAATCCCAAGGGCATTAAAGTCTTTTTACTATAAGTCTAAAAGGAGGGTCTTATGTAGGGATGGCAATTTAACCCGAACCGTAGGAGTCCCGCCCCGCCCCGCCCCTAATGGGGCGGGTTTTAAAACCCGATTAATGAATTAGGAGCGGGTATGGGTTTAAGAAAAAAACCCGTTTATTAAATGGGGCGGGTTAGGAGTTAGCTGAAATAAAACCGCCCCGCCCCGCCCCGTTTAACTTATGCTTATATAAATATCCTTTATATGTATGTTAATTATAATTAAATTATATATATATATATATATACACACACACTCACACACTAAAAAAAATCTTTACATGTTTGTTAATTTTGTAAAAGATTTAAGTGAAAATATGAATTGACAATTGGGGGATCGTCTCACTTATTGGAATACGAGCCATTGTATACCTCTAAGACTATAATGTAATATTTTTAATTTTACTATTTTTAAAATTAACGCAACCCGTAGGAGCCCCGACCCGCCCCGTTTATTAAATGGGGCGGGTTAGGAGTTAATTTTCAAAAATCCTAACCCGCCCCGCCCCGCCCCGTTTATTAAATGGGGCGGGTTAGGATTTTTGAAAACCCTCCCCAAACCCGCCCCGTTGCCATCCCTAGTCTTATGGCTCTGATACCACAATTAGGATTTTGGTCTGAATCCGGTGAGTTTCTAAAGTCTTTTAGGTCTTGATTCCAATTTGGGTTTAAACTATAAATCTTTTAAATATATAGTCTTAAACTAAGGTTTTAGTATAAGACAAGAGAGGATCATCTAGAGTAAATAACAAAAGTCTTTGGGACCACGAGTAGACCACTTTCGGGATAAGGACAAAATCCGCACGAAAAGTCCGCACGGTGAGTCCGCACCAGAGATTATATATATATATATATATATATTGTAAAAAAGACATTTTTTTATTAACCCATTTAGTTGAAACACTAAATTATTCAATATTCTCTTATTTTCAAAGGTCGGTCGGCGACACCCAATGCCACCCTACTCACCCCAAACCGGAGCTTCGGTAGATCCAAACCCCACTTATCCAATATTCTCTTATTTTTAAAGGTCCGCACCCACGGCACCCATGCTGCCCCTACCCACACCAAACCGAAGCTCTGATTAAGGTCGTTAGAGCTCCGACAATGGGAGTGGGTGGTGGTGGGGATTGGGTGCCACTAGCGCAGACCTTTAAAATTAAGAGAATTTCAAAAAAAAAATGGTTTGGATCTACCGGAGCTCTCGTTTGGGGTGAGTAGGTGTGGCATGGGAAGCCGCTAGCGCAGACCTTCAAAAATAAGAGAATATTGCATAAATATGTGTTTGAGCGACTAAATAGGTTAAACTAGAAATATGTCTTTTTTACAATATCACACGCACACATTAATTGATCAGCACAATAAATTTTAATGTCTGTATAATATCAACACAATAAATATTACTATTTCTGGATATAAAACTATTTTAACACAGTAAATGTTACTGTTTGTGAAAATGTCACATATATAAGACTATTTCATTTTCTGGTGCATACAGTAAAGTTCATTGTGTTCACAAGAAAATGTGACATTTTCACAAGAATTTAAGAAAATGTCACAGATATAAAACTATTTCATTTTTCGATTTGTGGTGGCTAGAGCTCGCATGCCTTGGTTACTGACGCGAACCTATAAAAATAAGAGAATATTAAATAAATGGAGTTTGGATCCACCAGATCTCTGATTTGGGGTGAGTAGGGTGGAATTGGGTGTCACTGGTGTGGAACTTTAAAAATAAAAGAATATTGGATAAATGAGTATTTGAACGACTAAATAAGTTAAACTAAAAATAGGCGTCTTTTTTTTTCAACACACACACACACACATATATATATATATATATATATATATGTGTGTGTGTGTGTGTGTGTGTGTGTGTGTGTAGTAAATTTTACTATCTGTGTAATATTAACATAAAAACTGTCATTGTCTGTGAAAATATCATAGATATAAAACTATTTCATTTTCTAGTGTATACAGTAAAGTTTAGTAAAGTTTACTGTATGTGTAATTTTTTTTCTTTGAAATTTTATAGGTTTCATGGATCTTATTTGATAGATCTCGACGAAAAGATTTCAAAAATAGTAATTTTGCGAAAAACGGATTTGTCAATCAAAAGTAATGATCATTTAAAAAATTTAAAAAAAAAATCAACCACTTATGTAACTTCCCCAAGGATGTTACGAATGGTTGGTTTTAAAAGGTGTAATTGTAAAAAAAAAAAAAAGGTTCCAAAAAATTAGGAGTATGACCTATACGTAAGGGAAAAACATGGTGGGACTAAAACGAGTAAAAAAATGTCTAATAGGACTTGTATGCGAAGCCCTCTTATTGAAACTACTGTATATATCAAGCCAATTAAATAGTTTATCAGAAGCTTTTTCGTTTCTTGTAATTTTATGTCAATAAATCTACTAAATTTACTGAAATTTTACTTAGCCGAGCCAAACCCGTGATCTCCCTAGGTAAGACCCAACTTAGATCCTATCCGGATGAACAAGTTCGAGCAAAGCTAAAAGTGAGTTATATTTTAGAATTATTTGGGCTATGGTCCTAATTTTTTTTATTATATTTAGTTAGGTCACACTATTTTAACTTTTAAGAATTTGGCACCCAAAACTGCCAAAAAGATTCTCACATAGCGTCATAAAAAGTATATATTTGACTATTTCGGGGGTCAAAGTCGAAGATGATCAAATTCAATATAGCAAAATAAATGCGAGTCAAACGGCAAATAACCCTATCTTTAAAAGAAGAAAAATCTGATTGCATAAACCTTCGAGTCAACTTGGCTTGTTTATGACCCTGGACTGATACCCATTTATGGCAAAAAGGATTGCATGACAAGAGTAATATAGATGTCAATCACTGGGGAATAATCCAAGTGCGAAGTAAAGGGGAAAAAAAGCTTCATATCTATTTGGTGAATGTGCACTCTGAATCATTGGTAAAAATAAAGAAAATAAGTACAAATAACATTGTTTTCTTTGAGGGTCAATGTGCCAAGTAAAATCGGGGCATTTATCAGTTAAACCTCTTCCTAGTAACTGTTAGGAAAAATTCAGTCGTTTTGCGATACTGTAGATGCCAGTTTATGAAGCCAGTTCACATACTGACCTTGCTCCTTTTTATGTAGGTGGAGTAGGAGGAAGTTCGTCAGGTTTTCCCCAATTCCCTTGGCAACTAGATATTGTTTGAGTTCATCTTGCAGGTGAGGATCCAAAGTACTGCATGCACATCAGAACAGATATTGAAAATGAATTTAGATGTGATGAACATTTATAAAATCAAACGTAACTAGCAAATTAAATTCGTGCAGAGCTTGTTAATAGAGTTTAGACAAATGGGGAGAACAAATATTAATAAGATAAGAGGCACCTGCCTATTAAATCCCACAGCAAATAATTAAGAACCTCAGAGAAGTACACTACAGTCTATAAACCAACAGGTATGAACTAGTTTAAAAACTCCTTCCCAGTCATTAGACAGAACATTTCCATATCTGTTGAAATGTTCAATCAACAAAGAAAGTTTTCCCGATAAAACTGAACGAGCATTTTGACCTACTACTTCCTAAAAAAAAACAGCCCCTCGTTTGCTGGTTCTAGAAAATTCCATGCCCTATTTAGTGAATCTTTATTTATCTAAAGGGCGAACCCAATGCAAGAGGCTCCCGCTACTTCGGGGTACTGGGGGGTTAGATGTACACAGCCTTGCATATGTAGAGAGGCTGTTTCCGCGACTTGAACCTGTAACCTCCAGGTCACAATGGAGCAACCTTACTGTTGCTACAAGTTCACTCCTTTGAATCTTTATTTATCTAAGATAGAAAATTAATAAAAGAGAGAGTGCAAAACAACTCCCTTAACTAAGCAGATTTTGCAAGAAACCCCTGAACTATTATTTTAGGCCAAAAATCCCAGAACTTGGACATCAATTTCATTGCACTGTCTTAACGGCAACCCATTGGGAATATTTGGCACCATGGTTCAAACAATTTGCCAAAATCGAGTCTACTGTGTTTCCACGGTAACCAATTCTACATCAAGTCATGCTTTGATTAATTCATGGAACACCGCTAACTTGTGATGTACTTGGCTAATTATTGTGTATTTTTTTGTTTGTATTCTGTGTGTGTGAAAGATGGCTATTGGCTGATTATTGTTGTTAGTAGTAAGTAGATAACTAATTAGAATAAGTCATACGAGATACTTAGGGAATAATTTAGGAATTATCTTTTTGTAACCAAGTTAACGTCTTTTATTAGGACAAGACTCTAGTTAGTATCCTATAAATAAGGCCCTTGGTCATTATTTGATATGTTTTTTTGAGCTTTTAATAGCTGATTTTCATCATGATTATTCTTATGTGTGTATGTTATTCAAGGTTCTAAGAAACAATGGGCATGACCAAGGCATGGAGGCCAAGCTTTAACCCTTAGAAGCCTAGACGGGCCTTAGGCGTGAAAAGGCGTTTGGGTTTTTTTTAATATATTTTAATATTTTTAACTATAAATGGGTTATTATAAACACTAAAATTGTACATACCTCAATATGTCTGAATATATGCAAACTAAAATACTATTTTTTAAATACTAAGAAAAAAACAAAAACAAAAAAAAGAAAACACACATTTTTTTGAACGAGGGGCAGAGAGGTTTGGACAACATCTGTCTTTTGATTGTTTTGAATGAAATATTGGTCCAATTTTTTAAAAAAACTCTTTAAAAGATGATATCGTTTCACTAAAGCATTTTTGTTTTAAAAAAAAGTGTGCCGTAAGTCTTTTACCAAGAATAAGGCGTGAAAGGCTTAAGGTGAGGCGTTTCTTCCAAGCCTTAAGCCTAGGCGCGCCTTTTAGAACACTGATGTTATTACATATTCCACTGAGTTAACTGGCCTCAACTCACCAAAATTTTAGGTGGAATGATTAGAATATTGATAACTCAACGTGTCAACACAATTTTGGAGCTCAACCTAAAGAACGAATTTTGCCTTTCCCGATATCTTTGTGGCTTCGCTTTAGGCTTCTATGGAGAAGGAATTCCATACAATGGATTACTCGGTAGTTGTAAATTAACGGAGAGTTGTAGTAGATGCCCCTATTTGATCTCTTTGGTTCATGTTTTATTCTCTCTCTCTCTCTCTAGATTCCTGCATTTTTCTTTTCATTTTCAGCTCTTTTTTATTAAGGACTTCTAATCCTCCATCTGATGTAATTCTAAATTTTTCAATAATTTTCGTTTCTTAAATAAAAATAAAAATAGTGTAAAATTATTCAACCTTACAGAACCTGATACAAGCATATTCATGCTAGATAGACAGATAACTAGTCAAATGATTTATTGGCGTTGAATCGAGAAAATAGCAAATGATTCATACTATAGGAGGGTAGTGTGATCATCTATGGGTAAGCCTCTTCACCCTTCTTCCATTTGTACTTTAAAATTATCTGGGGCAGAGGGGGTTGCTCGCAATGAACCCCTTTGCCTTGGATTTTTATGTGGTCTCAATACCTTTGGAGGAGTTGCTCGTTGATGCCCTCCTCAAACTTGCCTTTTTCTATGGCATGAGCTTTTAGGACAAGGAGCTCCTCGTGGTGGACCTCCTCGTCCTAACTCCATTTTTGTGGTCATTCTTTGGGGACGAGGGGCTCCTCGTGGTGGGCCTCCTCGTCCTAACTCTATTTCTGTGATCATTGAGCTTTGGGGACGAGGGGCTCCTCGTCATGACTTCATTCTTGTGATCTTTGAGCGTTGGGGACGAGGGGCTCCTCGTGGTGGGCCTCCTTGTCCTGACTTCATTCCTGTGATCTTTGAGCTTTGGGGACGAGGGGCTCCTCGTGGTGGGCCTCCTCACCCAGTTAAGTTTTGTCTTTGCCAGAGCACTCTTTAGAGGGGGCTGCTCGTGATGGGCTCCCCCTCACCATATGGGCCTGCTCGCCCATTTATTTAGGCAAATGGGTGAGCACCCCTCTACATTAGTCCTCTCTTACAAAAAACTGTGTTGGGTAGACCAAAGGTTTTTGTACGCAATGATTCATTGTCTTGATATACGATCAGTCTATTTCAATCTCATTATGGCACTGTTGGCATTTAATAGGTTTGTCACATCAGCCTACATTGGGGGTCTCGCAATGACACATGTTGTATGGGGAACAGGCATCTCATCATTAGGGAAATGATTCGCTCCCTTTTTTATTGGAAGGAGCGTGTGTGGATTAATAAGGTATAAAAGCCCTTTTTAAACCTTTCTTTCTTTTTACCTTAGCATTTGTTTTCAAACTTGAGTTTTTTTCTAGAAAGAGAGGGAAAGCATACACCGCCATTATCACCACTTCCAGTCGTCGTCTTCTTCCTCTATTTTTCCAAGAAAATGGCCTCCTCTTCTTCTCTAAATCCCATTTCTATTGTCACCACCACCACCAGCGAGGTGCTAGTGGGGGTGATACCCATTTCTGTTACTGTCTCAACAATCCACCGGAGCCACCACTGTCTCTTCCTCCGTCCTGGAACCCACCATCTATGTGTTAGGTGGGGCATCTGCTGATCTTCTCGCGAGCAGGGGTTCCTCGTCCACTGCCTATTTCAAATCCCAAAGGGAATATCTAGCTGCTCGCGTGAAAAGAGATTTTGGCCTTTATTGTCTGGCGTCTTACTTTGGCGAGGAGGACATTTTCATGGCCTCCCTCGCAAATTTCGAGCAGGAGTTTGTGCAAGAATAAACGAGCAACCCCGTGCGGGTCTAAGTGAGTCTTCTGACCTTCCTATAGTCTTGTCCGATTCCATTCTTAGGGTACGAGTTGATAGGGGTGATTTTCCCCATTCTAATATTGAGGTCAAGGCTTGTGGAGGTGCCACAGAGGACTGGAGTCTTTGGGTGGTCATGTCTTGTCCACCCCCTCGCACAAGGCTGTTATCGTGGGGCTAGGTCTTATAATTACTATCAGCAACTTTAAATCTTGCTCTATTGCCAAACAAACTCCCACATTTACTTTGTTGGCTTCTCGTTGAAGTAGAGACACAAACTTTTGTTACTGGTTGGGGTGAGTTTACTATTACCATGGAAGACATCTGTGAGTTGCTCGCCCTTCCTTACTTGGGTGATCATGTACTCACTGATGGTTTCGAGGATGACACTAAGGAGAGGATGGTAGGGGAGCTCCACTCAGCTCTAAGTGAGTGCTCCAAATATGTTACTATTAATCAAACTGGGGCCACCAAGCACTCCTTCAGCAAGTGGCAGAGGTACTGGTTCAAAGACTTCGAGCAGCTGCCTAAGGGTGAGAGCTCGAGCAGGTTGAGGAGCCAAGAGAGCCCAAAAACTTAACTCCCCCTCACACTTGGCAGCATTTTTTGTTACTTTTCTGAGTAGATTTCTACTTCTAGGGAGGCCAGATGACTCCCCTCGCGAGCTTCTTTTCAAGCTGGTTGTGGCTGTGAGACTTGCTCGAGGGAGGGCAGTCCCCCTTGCTGCTTTAGTATTTGGATCCCTATATACTTGGCTTGATAGAGCTCATATAGATGTTGAGAGTTCCTGTGGACGTCATGATGTAATTAATTTCACCAATACTTTCATCCTTATGTCTTTTTTGTTTGAGAGGTTTCCAAACTTTGCTCCATAGGCTAGGGCTTGCCACAGTAATACTGCTCGTGCTGCGAGGTGGCATAAAAAGACTCCCAAGGCCCCTTTAGGGCCTTTAATAGATAACATTGATGAGTTCTCTTTCAGACCTTACTGCAAGCCAGTAGGTGGCAGTTTCACTTGGAGCTCCTTCTTTGCTTCTGGGGTACCTTCTAATGCCCTATTAATGCTAAGTCCGTTTCCACTTGCCCTCACATCCATGTAGCTATTATGCTTCTGCCCTGGCCAGGTTGTGGAGTTTTATCATTCTAAGAGAGTGAGAAGGCAATTTGGCTATGACCAAGGTGTTCATACCCCGGTCTATCCTTCGAGCACCTCCCCATCCGAGCTATACCTTGAGGCCTTTGCGAATTTTACCATTAAGGGGTGGTCCACAGAGTTAGCCATCTGGGAGGTTTATTTGTGCCTTCTCGAGATTACTTACCTGCCTCACTCGTTCTTAGTTTGCTCTCTGGCAGAGGCAGGTCCTCCTCATTCAAAACTGTGTAAAGATGTTCCACATGAGACTATCTCTTCCAAGATTCCCAACAATGACAGGTACCTGTGCAAAAAGACCCAAAAGACACTATGGTACTGGAGCACTATCCCCAAGGCCCCTCTCGAGGAGGTCACCCCAGTCTTGGTGAGGCCCTTGCTCGATTAGTCCATTTACTCCAGGCAAACTGAGCCTCATCCTGCCAAGCCCAAGGGAAAGGGCAAAATAAAAGCCTATGTTGCTTCTAAGAGGAAGCATCCTAATGTGGATGTTTTCAACTTCATTCCAACCACTTCTGCTCCATCCACTATTGCTACCACTACCACTGTTGCCCCTACTCCCCCCCTCCCCCGATAAGGACTAGGGCGAGCAAGAAAAAGAAGAAAGCTACTGCTGAGGTTACTACTCCTCCTGCACCAGACCCTGATGACCTTGGAGTGGAGAAGACCTACCGCACTGCTCGCGAGCAAGGCTATGAAGCCTTGGGATTATCTTCTGAGGAGCCTCCTGCCACTTCTATTCCTATTGAAGGTACCATACCTTACTCCTCTTTACTTAGTGAAACTGACTTTCACGGGGTTTCAATTGATGGTTCCCCTTCTCTATCATTTGAAGAGGAACTAGTCGATTATAGAAGCACCCCTTTCTATGATGATGACGGTTCTTCTTCAAATGAGATGAGTGCCCTTGACCCTTAAGATGATCAAAATCCTCATACTTCTTCTTTATTGCTAGTTTCGAGAGAGTCCTCTAGTGAGGACATCGTGATAGATTCCCCTTCTGCCGTCAGTCCTACCATCGAACATCTACCATACGGGCAGACTGCTCGTACAACCACTGTAAGTCTCTTCCTTTTCTTTTCTTTTCTTTTCTTTTCTTTTGTATGACTTATTAATTGGTTTGCATTTCATAGTTTTCCTTTTTAATTCGTCTTTATCTTTGTGACCTTTGCTGGGCACTTATGTTGCAGCGAGTGATCCTTCACCTCCTCCTCCTGCTCAAGGACCCTTTCCTAGGGCTAGGAACTCCATGCTGGTCTCCTCCTTGGGTCTGGCTAGAGAGGTTTGTTGCCTCCTCTTTACTTTAATATTATTCTCCTTTTATACTTTTCTTTGCTGACATGATATGTTCTCTTCTTCTGCTCTTGCAGTTATCTTTTGTGTTCCCGACGACTACGAGGGCTTCTTCCGTGTCGTCCTCTTTTGTCCAGGTAATCATCCATTCTTTTCTTTTATTTCAGCTATTCATATTTTTTTTTAAACATGCCTTGAAGTCTTTCTTCCTTTGTGTATTCACAGGTGACCATCCCTCCTAGTCATACTTCCCCACTTCCCACCTCCGCTGCAGCGAGTGGTTCTTCTGTTGGGTTGTCTAAGGTATTTGAGCTTGTCATTTTTGTTATCTTTCTCTATTCATTGCTATTTTCTATTTATAATTGCATTGTATTTGTCTTCCTTCTGTGCAGGGATCATCCTCGCGCAGCCCTTCCTCTGTTGGGGGAATGGCGCCGTTGACAGGGATTATTCTTCCAGGTGCGTCGCCTTCCGAGAGGATCCCTGTCTCACGGGTCTTTGTGCCCGTGGATAATAGGCCTCACATTCAGCCTATACCCTTGTGACTAGTTTTCACTATTGCCTCTAGTGAGCTTGTCACACGGGTTATCGCTATTTCTCATGTATTACTCACTCCTATTAAGCTTAGCTTTTTCTTTATCTGCGTCTGATTCTTTGACCATTTCGTGATGATTAGGCCACTACTTCTGATGCGGCCCCTCCACTAGTCATCTTTCATCCTTTTTCATTAGAAGGGGTTCAGGTACACCTGTTTTGAGTCTTTCATCTCTTGACTCATTTTTCTTTGTCATCAGGATGTCATTCTCATGTCTTGTTCCTATCTGTTTATGTTTCAGTTAGCCAGTGTTACTGCCTCACCAGCTGCTTCCTCGGTTGTTCCTCCGGTAACTTCTGCAGCTAGCGGGGAAGCTCCTGCTGCCATTGTCTTTATCGGAGGCATCGTCATAGCACCTCTCTCGGCACTCACTCTGACTTGACTCTGTTTCCTCTCTAGATACTTTCTTTGCGGACTTATCAACGCTTATATTCTTCTTCCATTCGCAGGTCAGCGCTAGTGGCACTTCCTCATCCACGGTGCCTGCTATAGGGGCCACAGAGACAGCTCCCTCAGCACCCCCTATGGGTCTTCATTTGAATACCACAGAGGTGGCAGAGGTGGCAGTATCTGGTCTTTCCTTTCATAAGAGTAGCTGTTTCTGTATTCTTCTTTTACTTATACATTTTTCACTTTGTTCATTGCCCGCAGGCCAGTGTAGCTGAAGTGCCCTTGTCTGAGGGGCCCGCCTCTAGTTCTTTGGGGGTGACTTCAGTGGTATGCAAATTTTCCTTACACCCCTGTTTGTTATACTTGTCATTCTTTCCCTTTCTTATGCGCATGAGGATTTTTTAACTGCTTCTAACGTATCTATAATTGTGGTCCCCTTACCTGCGAGACCTATACTTGGGTTCTCAAGTGCACTGTGCCAGCTCTTGTGCTGACGGAGACCTTGGCTAGCATTCCGGAGGAGATAGCTCCGGTACGTACAACACCATGCCTTTTCTTTTTATTGGCTAATGTTGCCTGTAAAAGAATTTATTAACACTTTCCTACTTTGTTGTTCCACATGTTAGTATGGCTCCTGTTCCTATTGCTGCAGGATCTCTGGGTGGTGTCTCAGAGGAGAACTCCCAAGTAAATACTTGGTCTACTTAGACCTTTTGAACTTGCATTTTCTGTGCAAGTGCACCAATTACCTTGTTTTCAGGTTAGCGCCGCAACTGTTCCTATGACTATGGAACATCTGGGGGAAGTTGCTGCGAGAGAAGTATTATACTGTCATACAATGCTCTCTTCTCTATCTCCCATTGCTTCTTGCTTTTAACTACTTAGACCTTTTGAACTTGCATTTTCTGTGCAAGTGCCTGCTGACACTAACCAATTTCCTTGTTTTCAGGTTCGCGCCGCAAGTGTTCCTATGACTATGGAACATCCGGGGGAAGTTGCTGCGAGAGGTATTATACTGTCATACAATGCTCTCTTTTCTAATCTCCCATTGCTTCTTGCTTTTAACTGTGCAAGTAAGCTCATCCTCACACCCATGTTTTCTTGTTTCAGGTTAGCGAAGCGGTCGTCTCTAGTCCTACGAGACATACTGTGAGTGCTATACTGCGCACCCTCTAGGTATTTGACTGTCATACCTAGTTTATTTATGTCTGTTGAAGTTAGTACTTTTTTCATTTCCTTTTAGCAAAAGGAGTACTAGCTCTTGCCTATATTCTGTTAGGCCGATGTTCAGAGCCACGTGGTGCTTCCTCGATTTGGCGGGAGCACACTGACCCCTCTGGGCTATGGGGTAAGATCTTGTGATCCTTGTTTCAATTTGAGTATGGATGTTCCACCATCTACTTCTTTCTTTCTATGTAACTTATCTCTTTTTTATTTCTCCTTTTGCGGGATCTAGTTGGTGAGCCTGCCGAGGCGACTAGTGAGGCTGATCAGAGGAGCTTGAGTCTCAAAACACAGGCTATGATGATACAGAGGTAAAGGCTCTAGGAGCTTTAATGAGTGCACTGTGGCGCTCAGAGTTCCCTTCTAGATTCCGTGCGCACGAGCGGGATGTATTGGAAAGGATCTTGGAGCACCACCCTGAGACTTTTACGTCTCAGAGTGTGCTCAATATTGACAGCCTGATGAAGGCCTTGGCCAACCATCTTTACGACTTCTTATCCATTTCCCCTGTTGACATGACCACCCGGAGGGTTACACTGTTCCTCCAGGCTCTTCATACGCTCCAGCGCTGCTATCACTTCCAGCTGGACTGGCTCGACGCTTCAGTCCGTTACTTTCTCAGTGCTACTTTTAGGAAGATGATGAAGCTACATACTTCCAGACAGTCCAGCGTGCAGCAACGTCAGGCTGAGGCAGCTTGGATACAGGCTCAGGTTCAGTCCCTCCAGGCCAAGTTAGAGGCTGGTGATGCTGAGGACGAGGCCAAGATAGCTAGGCTAGAGGAGCAGCTTGTTGAGGAGGCAAGCCCTTCCTACACAGACCTATGCTCCTGGCATGACTTCTTTTTCATTTTGTCTAGTGGGTAGCTTGTCTTGTTGTGTAGGCCTCATTTTATACATTTTTCATATGTAAAGAACTGTTGACTTATTAATGAAAGATCTCCATTTGCTTCCATTTTGCTGTTTATTCTTTACTTATGTCTAGATTTCGATATCTGCTTACTATAATCTGCTCCTATTTTTTGTGACCATTTAGTCTATTTAAATTGCCCCCATATATCTTGGGGTACTTGTGTATTATCTGAGCATGTTGGTGCATAAGCTGCCCACTCTAACTATGGGATACTTTCATATTATTTGCACAAGTTGATATTTTTAGCGTTGTCCCTTCTAACTGTGGGGTACTTATATATTATCTGAGCAAGCTGATATTTTTAGAGCTGCCCCTTTTAACTGTAGCGTACTTGCATATTATCTGAGCAGGTTAATATTTTAGAGCTGCCCCATCTAACTACAGGGTACTTGCATATTATCTGAGCAAGTTAACATTTTAGAGTTGCCCCCTCTAACTGTGGGGCATTTTATTATGCGCATCATTCATTTCTTAGGAAATAACTGGGAGAAAAGTGTTAGCCTTTCTCCTTCCCACAAACTTTGAATATAATTCACAAATAAAAATGACTATCTTTTTTTTTTAGAAACATTGCCCCTAGTCTGCGGGGTCCTTATTTCAAACAATTTGTTAGGAAACATTTTTCCTAAAAACAAATTTAGAGCGGGGTGGTGTAGCCCCCCTTTCTCCGCAATTTCTGAGAACTGGTTAAGTAAAGATTTTCTTTGAGAACAGAGGTTGGAACTTGTTCCCTAAGGCTATAAATCTTGTTGTTAGAAAATTAAAAAAAAAAATTATTATTATTTGGAGGATGTCCTCCTACTGGTCTGGTGACAAGGATAAAACCATTTGTGAAGGACATTGCTCAATATACTTTTCTATTAGGATGGATGTATCCCCAAGTGTAATGAGCAAAGTTCTTTTTACCTGACCCTCTTCTAGCCTAGTAGAGAGTATTTCTACGAAAAATATTCTGGTAGATTTATCATATACAACAGGTAAGCAAACAAGATAAAAATCATCATGCAATGATCAAAAAAGGTTGTCATTCATTTCTTTTTATACTGTATATTGTTTACCAAACTATGATGCTCTATCATTTTTAGCAAAAAAACTTTTCTGGTGTTAGAACAAGTCACTCCAATTCTTCAAAAAGAAATGAACTTTAACAAAACTAGGCATAATACCTCTTCAGCCACTTGCAATTGATGGATTGGAGACAGTCACTCCCCGGCTCTAAGATCTCGCAGTATCCTTATTTTCCTACCCCCTTATCACAAAGGGGCCTTCCCAATTGGGCTTGAACGTTGACGTCGGCATGCTGCGGAGGTGATGAGTGGATGCACGCAGGACCAAGTCTCCCACCTGAAACTCTCTGCGCTTGACTAGGTTCTCGTAAGCTCTGGACAGCTGCTAGATATAAACTTTGAAGTTTGCTTTTGCCTTATCTCTGTGCTAGTATAATGCCTCCAACTGCACGTGTCGTGGGTTAAGGATGAGTCCATTGCTTAAAGCGACCCTAGCTGAGGGTATCGCCAGTTCCATCGGTAGGACAGCTTCGGTTCATACACGAGTGAGAATGGGGTAAACTCGGCCGATTTTCTCTTTGAAGTACGATAAGCCCATAGCACCATGGGTAGTTTCTCATCCCACGCTCCCGGCATGTCCTCCAACATCTTCTTCAGGATATTGATCAAGGTCTTATTCGTGGCCTCCACTTGGCCATTGCCTTTAGGGTAGGAGATGGTTGAGCTGTTGTGCACAATTTTATACTTGTCAGTGAGGGATGCCATCTCCTTGCATACGAATTGTTTCCTGTTGTCTGTTAAAATCACCTTGGGTTACCAAACCGGCATATGATATACTCCTTGATATATTGGGTTACCACTTGGGCAGTCACTCTCCTGAGAGGGATAGCTTCTGCCCATTTGGTATACAATTATGTGGCAACAATAACGAAAGCTTTGCTATAAGAGGCTGGGCTGATCTTTCCTACTAGATCGAATGCCCATGTGTGGAAGGGGTAGGGAGCTGCTAGGCTTTGTAAACTAATAGAAGGGGCATGTACCATGTTGCCATGTACTTGGCAAGCTCTATACTTCTTCACACAACCAATAATATCAGCCTCCACGATTGGTCAATAATACCCCAACGTCATAGCTGGTCATACAATTTGGCACCTCCCATGTGGGACGGCTCATGGGCCTCCTTCAACACTCTTCCCGCATCCTCTTTGGCTACACATTTCAGTGCTTTCTCATTATATCCCTTCATGTAGATCTCCCCTTCCACTAGGTAGAAGCGGGCAACTCTCTTCCGTAGATAAATCTCATCTGCTCTTTTTGCAGGCAGTTCACCGTCTTTCAAATAAGTTATGTAGGGTTACCTCCAATCTTCAAAGGCTTCCACAAAATTAGCTTCTGCTGGCTGGTCAAATTGAGTTTGACAATTTAAACAGCCCTGCTGTAGATGAGCAGCTTCTGTGCTCATAGTGGGACAATAGTATCCCCCCGCTGCAGCCGGCGATACAGAGGGATATCAGTATCCCCGCAATGCTTCTCATGCATTGCTGCCAACCTCTCTCTTGCTTCATCTTCTCCTACACACCTTGATAAAAGCCCCCAGGGCTCTTATAATAAAGAGCTCCCTGCAGCAGGTGGTAGTTAGTCAACTCTAACATCTTCATCGTTCCTTCCCTTGTTTCTAGCTGCTTCACAATCAGGTACCTCTAGTCCTTCGACTCATCATTTGGGAACAAGGACCTCACTGTAGTAGGCACCGGTCTCCGTCGTACCGTGATGGTCGCCTCCGACTTCATTGTCCGCACATGCCTTTCGACGGTCACTTCCAGAAACTGGCCCAGCAGCTTCTGTATGATGGATATGTACGGTGCCAGGTTGGCATGTTTGAGGGCGAACTCCCCATTAACATATTTTACCACCAGATGGTCCCCTCGTATACACAATACTCTAATGCCTCTTCGAAGCGCCTCCAGCAACCCCAGGATGAGGGTCTCGTACTCGGCCTCATTGTTCGAGCATTTGAAGTCTAGCTTGAAGGAGAGAGTGATCTTCTCCTTACTATTTGAGAGGATAATGCCCGCACCTCCTGTTCCCTGTGCACTAGAGCCATCAAACTCCATCTCCCACTTCTCCATCTCTTCTGCCACGCACGTTTGAAAATTTTCCCCAAGTAGCTCTTCACTGGGAGGCTTAAAATTTCCACTTGGGAAGTGGGCCAATAAATCAGCTACTGGCATTATGCACTTTAGATCATACTCCGACAAAATTAAGAACCACCTCGCTGCCCGCCGTACCAGGACCATCCGTGCCAAGAGTTACTTGATAGGGTCACACTTAGTGACAATATAGACTGTAAAGGCTAACAAGTAATGTCTCAACTTTTGACCCACGAAGACTACGGCAAGGCAGTGTCTCTCCATATTGGTCTATCTTGATTCTGTACCCGAGATCACCCTTGACAAGCAATACACCGGCTTCTCTACTCCTTCCTTCTCTTGAGCCAACAGTGCTCCTATGGACCTTTATGTTGAAGTGAGGTAGAGCAGCAGTGGTGCCCCAACCTCCAGCAAGATCATTGTGGATGGAGAGGCTAAAATTTCTTTGATCTTCTCAAAGGCTTTCTTTTATTCCTCCCTCAGGTCCACTTGGCTTTTTCTTTTAGCAGGGGTGTAAATGGGTGGGTCACCTCCGCCAGTGCAGGTATGAGCCTTCTTAGTTAGGACACCTTTCCTAAGAAGCTCTTGAGCTGCCTCCGACTCTCTGGAGGTGGCATCATCACGATGGCCTTCTTCTTTTCTGCATCAACCTGCACCCCCTGCCTATTCACTACAAACCCCAAAAACTTCACCGTTGTGACCCCGAAGACGCACTTCGAGGGGATTATCCGCATCTTATACCTACGGCATCTCTCGAACACTCTCTGGAGGTCCTGTATATGCTTGCTTTCTCTTTTGGAATTTACCACCAGATCATCTACATAGAATTCCAATATATCATGAAACAAATCATGGAAGTTTCTCATCATGGTTCGCTGATAGGTGGTCCCAGCATTCTTCAATCCAAATGGCATGAATGTATAGTGAAAGTTTCCCAATGGCATGCAGAAGGCGGTCTTCTCTGCATCCGTCGGGTTCATCTTAATCTGATTATAGCCGACGTACCCATCCATACAACTATACATTTCATGGTTTGCGATAGCATCAACTAAGTTGTCTATACTGGGTAGGGGAAACTCATCCTTAGGACATGCCCGATTTAAGTCACGGAAGTCCACACAAATCCAGATTTGACTCGTACTTCTTCGCCACAGGTACAATGCTGGAGAGACACACAGGGTGCTGGATGGATTTAATGAACCCTCCTACCAACGGTTTCTCTCATTCTGTTTTTATCTTTAGATCGAGCTCAGCTTTGTACGTACAGGTTGCTTGTCGAGAGCATTGGGAAGAACATTTAATTTGTGAGAGCTCACTATTAGGTCTATCCCTGGCATCTCTGTGTAGTTCTAGGCAAATACATCAGTGAACTCTTTGAGCAGGTTGATGAGCTCTCCCTTCTGCTTTGGATTCAAACTCTTGGAAATTAGAATGGGTCAACTTTCACCCCTTCTACTCCCAAGTTGATTTCCTCTAGCTCTTGCAACTACTCTTTGGGTCCATTTTGCATGCACTCCGGAGCCTATTCTGGTTCCTCAATATGTTCAATGATGTGGGACTCATCCACCACAAAGCACTCTGGTGTCGGGTCGACGCTCTCATCCCAGAACGCCACCCGCGCAGATCGTTTATATAACTTTCCCATCAAGTAGGACCACCTTCTTGCAAGTTCGAGGAGGTTTGGCTACCTCCTCTACCTTCCTTTTTCCTTTTGCTATGTGGGGGATCACCCTCTCCCCCAAACGTTCGTGGACAGACTTCTTTGGCTGGGACCTCCTTCAACCACTTGCATTTCCTCTAACTTTTTTGCAGAACTCTTCCTTTCTTCGTCCAGCTTTGTATAAAATGCCGCATCAGATGGGCCTCCTCAACAGAGAATGGTTCTGCATTGCTTTGATTATGATCTCCGTTCCTCGAATGTTGGCTTTTGCACATTGGTGGTATGTGGAGGGTACTATGCTATAGGTATGCATCCACACCCTTTCGATAAGCAACTGGTAGCTGGTATTGGCGTTGATGACGTGGAATTTGATGCGGGAAGTGAAGTTCCCCAGCTTAATACCGACGTTCACATATCTTAGGGATTGCATGCCGGCACTGTCGAATCCTGAAATCACCAACGGTACAGGTACTATCTTCTCTTGATTGATCTCCGTATCATACAACGTACTGATTGGCATAATATTAATGGACGCCCCTCCATCCATCAATGTACTGGGGAAGGAGATTTCGTTGATCATAGTCATCATGTACAGCATGCGGTTGTGAAAATAGTGCACCTGCCTATCTGCCTCAGAGAAGACCACTTCAGAAGTGTATCTTTTGATCAGCCTCCCAATTGGTCCCTGCCAATTTGGTGAAGGGTCTTCGCGTTGCTGCAATGCTTCCAACACCTTCCTTGTGATGACTACTCTAGTGTCATACTTCACTCCTATCTGGTCGAAAAAACACTTGAACTTAGGATTCTTTGTATGGCTTCACACTCGGAGTCTAAGTCCACTTCATACGTTTGGGCATTACAAACATATTCTGCTTCAAATGTCCCTCCTTCATCCAGAGCAAAGGATAACATCTACTTTGCCCTCTGGGGGATTCACTTGCTCAACCCCCTTACCTCCAGTCTCCTTTTGATCAGGATTGAAGAACCACTCCTCGCGCCTTCTTTCCTTCTCAATTCTTTGTTCACTATTAAGTGTTATCCCTTTTAGCTCCTCGCATATTTTCTCACTGCCTTCCCATTCCATCTGGTCTCGAGCCGACTCCTCATCCTATGCTACTACCATATTGGCAGTGCCATAATGATGCGCTGGGAGTGGATTCTCGTTGACATCTACAGGAGGTATTTGCAACATACCATTAGTCACCTACTCGCCAATGATCCTCCTTAGGTAGTAGCAGTCCGTAGTGGAATGTTGCACTCTCTGATGTAACCCACAATACTTGGAATTAGCTTTGTCGGCTGCTGTTGGGACTTCCCAATTCAAATGGGGGGGGGGGGGGGGGGCCCGCTACCCCCTCTCGTACCAATGTACGATAACAGTCCATTGCTTCCGCTACGCTGCAAGGTAGCGATAGTGGGGCATCCCCTCCAAACTTTCTCTTGTTACCTGGGCTGTTGTTTTTAGATTCGGGGCCTCCCTTCTTGCCCTTTGAACCTCCATCCACATAATTGATTATTTGCCTCATCGAGACTTGAAATCTTTCAGAAGTCGTCAGTGGCACTTGTGTCAACTTGAGGACCTAGGCTTGATTATCATGGCTATATTACTGGCAGTCCTGGTAAACTCTCTAAAAGTTCCATCTCTGATCTCATTGACCAAATAGAGCTTGTATTCCTCCAAGAGCCCCTCGATACATATTTGTAGCAGCCTTGCATCTACTACATCTTCATGGACACCCAGTGCCCTCTCGCGAAAATGCTTGATATATAGCATTAACTCCTCACCAGGCTTCTGCACCTCCTGTGCCAGGTGTCTCAACGTGAATTCATTCTCTTCTAAGAAAAACTTTCGAAGGAACTGCCTGTGCATTTCCTCCCATGTGGGGATATTGTTGAGTGCCAAGTGGGAGTACCACGTGTAGGCCTTCCCTGTAAGAGTCTTGGAGAACTCCCTCAACCTCAGATTTTTGTCATTCCCATGCACCCCTAGGTACTCAACAAATCTCTTCACATGCTCTCTTGGATTCTCTCCTTTGCCATTGAACTTGATAAATTTTGGATATGGCTTCTCGTTCACACCTTATGGGTAGGGGTCCTACAGCTCCTCGTATAAATGATAAGCTTCCCTCCGAGAGGAGGAAAGCAGCTTCCTCACTTCCTCCATGGTAACAGCTTTAGAGGGAGATTCCTCCAAACCCATGCCCTTTGCTGCTGGTGAACTTAATGGTGTCACAACTTGCTCTGGCACCACCTTTTGTGGTAGAGCCACGTCCATTGTCGCTATTGTTGTCGCGGTTACCCCTCCAGAGGGGGCTACTATTGGTGTTACACAACTTTGGCTCAAGGTGGCCAAATCTACATTGTTTTGCTTCATAAACTCAAGCATGCCCATGAGATTCATACCTGCCATTGGAGCTGGTGTTGCTGCGCTGGTCTGCCGCCCTTAAGGAGCAAGCGCTCTAGCTCTAGTCACCACCACCTTTACTTGGATGGTCTGATCACTTTGAACTCCATTTCCAGGAGGAGTGTCTTCAAAAAATCAACTGCTTAGAAACGTTAAAACTTCTTTATCCATGAAAGTGAGGATACCTCCCCAACAGAGTCGCCAAATGTAGGAAGGTAATGTGATCATCTATGGGTAAGCCTCTTCACCCTTCTTTCATTTGTACTTTGAAATTATCTGGGCAGAGGGGGCTGCTCGCAATGAATCCCCTTGCCTTGGTTTTTATGTGGTCTCAATACCTTTGGAGGAGTTGCTCGTTGTTGCCCTCCTCGAACTTGTTGAGGACGAGGAGCTCCTCATGGTGGGCCTCCTCATCTTAACTTCATTTCCTGTGATTTTGATCTTTGGGGACGAGGGGCACCTGGTGGTAAGCCTCCTCGTCCTAACTCCATTTATGTGGTCATTGAGCTTTGGGGACAAGGGGCTCCTCGTGGTGGGCCTCCTCGTCCTGACTCCATTCGTGTGATCATTGAGCTTTGGGGACGAGGGGCTCCTCGTGGTGGGCCTCCTCGTCCTGAATTCATTCCTGTGATCATTTGAGCTTTGGGGACGAGGGGCTCCTCGTGGTGGGCCTCCTCATCCTGACTTCATTCCTTCGCCCAGTTAAGTTTTGTCTTTGCCAGAGCACTCTTTAGAGGGGGGTGCTCGTGATGGGCTCTCGTGATGGGCTCCCCCTCACCATATGGACCTGCTCGCCTATTTATTTAGGCAAATGGGTGAGCACCCCTCTAAAATTATTCAAACTTACAGAACCTGATACAAACATATTCATGCTAGATAAACAGATAACTAGTCAAATGATTTATTGGCGTTGAATCGAGAAAATAGCAAGTTATTCATACCTATAAAATAACAAAAATATATGACCAAGCTGCTCTCATATTCCCCAAATACTGAAAATAGATGCTTTAAAAGGCACTCCTTGTTTTGGGAACAACTATCGAAAGTCTCAACAATTATGACCAATATATTTTCTAGTGCTAAAATTCAGCGCATGTCAATGTTGTCAAGGATACAAGGTTCATTATGATTGATCAATAATGATCATATCTGCATATTATCCTTATGTGACCGAAATAATCTCTCAAAATGACTACATAATTCAAATATAATATAGGGTTGAGTGAAAGGAAAAAAAAAACTGCATTTTTGGCATGGGGAATCCCTTACAAGTTATACCAAGTTCGTATTTAGCGATACCCCTTAATGTATAATGTATAAAAAATTTTTGCCTATTTTTTTACTAAACCCCCTGAGATAACGTGGTATTTAGAGGTGTTAATAATTAGATTTACCCCCACCCCTCTCCGCGGTGCACATGCAACAGCTAATGAATTCGGTACAAGGCGTTTGATGCGGCTGCCAAAGGGTGGGTGGGTGGGTGGGGGTGGGGGGTGGGGGGGAGAGGAGGAGGGAGAGGAATACATCTAATTATTGAACTTGTAAGGGGTATCCCTAAATACGAACTTGGTATATATAACCGAGTTATATATCTCATTTTTCGCATGGGGGTAAATCTAATTATTGAACATTCTCTTGCGAAGAAATCTCAACGTGATCCTAAAAAGACATCATTTTGTCACTAAAAGTACCCTAAAGGCGGTCTTTGCAACAATATGCATAGTTCTTTTTTTTTTTTTTTTTTTGTGCGTGCGTGTGTGTGTGTGGGTGGGGGGGGGGGGGGGGTAAAAAATAAAGTACTTCAACATGGTCCTAATTTGTCATGCTTGTTGCGTTGACTAAAGAATGCTTCTTCCCTTGTGTGCATAAATATTGAACTTGTAAGGGGTATCCCTAAATACGAACTTGGTATATATAACCGAGTTATATATCTAATTTTTGGCATGGGGGGTAAATCTCATTATTGAACATTCTCTTGCAAAGAACTCTCAACGTGACCCTAAAAGACGTCATTTTGTCACTAAAAGTCCCCTAAAGGGGGGGTCTTTGCAACAGTACGCATAGTTCTTTTTTTTTTTTTTTTGGGGGGAGGGGGGGGGGGGGGGGGTGGGGGTGTGTGAAAAATAGAGTACTTCATTCGATCTTATATATAACTCGAACATACTCTACATGGTCCTAATTTGTCATGTTTGCGTTGACTAAAGAATGGTTCTGCCTCTTGTGTGCATAAATATATGTTTCCTCAAAGCTAGTATGTGTTTGTATGTGCATTCGAGAGAGAGAAGGAGAGACTTGTCCCGAGAAGGCTTGATAAGAGCTTAGGCGAAGCTAATGGAACACAAAGCACCTGTTACAGCTGGGTCATTCAAGTGAGTGGTCATTTAACTAGTCAAAATCGAATTTACAGAGACAGATGGGCATGCAATCTGAGTTCAACGCACAGTTTGAAAGTCATCGCGAAAATGAACATAAAAGGCCTTTGAAAATCTAAATAAAATTCATATAACACTACGTTGATACTTAATATGAGGGGATAAGATGGAATGTACGTAAAATGTAAGAACCAACTTAAAGTGAATGATATTGACAAAAAATCAACCAAATGTTTCTAATTTTAAATGTGTTGTAAAAAAAATTGCCAACTGACATAACAGAAAACATTTAATTGAGTTGACTGACTTAACAGAAAATTTTACCTGAACAAGGGACCTCTATAAACTGAAGAACCCAAGCAGGTCGATGATTCGAGGTAATGCGCATTGCGGATATCAAAATCAGAGCTGTTGTCACCTTTAATAGAAACCGCACAATCAAATTGCAAGATGGAGCGTAAGCCAGGCTTTTTTATGCATATCTTCATCAAAGCATCCCTGGGAAACCTACCCTCTCCATGAATCTCATCACCTAGCAAAGCTGAAACAGCGACCTCCTCACCTGACCCACATTTTTTCCGCAAAACCACATCTTGGGACTTTTCAGAGTCCCAGTCCACAGCGAAATCCCCCAAGGAACCACTTTCATCATTCTGTAGGCATGTTCACTTCTAGAAGTTCAAATAAATATAAATAAAATAAAAACAAACTAACATGTTCTCTAAAACGCAAAATTGGTAGCTCCATTTCTTCAAAATGGCATCAGTCTCTAACATCATGAATGACACCATAAAGGGTACCCTTTTTTAAAGGTATTTTTACCCATCAGTCCCGTTTGCTAAGTACGTAATCAAATAGGTCCTACAATTATTTTTGCTCCACTGGGTGCCATGAAAAAAGACTTTTGCTCCAATAGGTCCCATTAGAAAAGAGACTACTACCTGTATGAATAGGACCTATCGAGGAAACTCTGTTGCAACTCTTATGTAAATATGACTTATTTGTCAAGCTTCCCTTTGAAATTGTCCAATGTTAATAATAATTTTTAATAACGATAAATGCATAGAAATATGGAGTTATTCAATTTACATAACATGTCCACATGCACGGTTAGCAAATGAACCATGAGATGGAAGTTAGGTTAGGTCACACTGTTTTGTCACACCCACCCACATCAATAACTTAATACCACTGAAGCAGCTATTTCAATATATAATTAAGTAGAATCATATTGTTCAATCCAACACCTGAATTGTTCATAAATTGTAAATGGGGCAGCAACCGACTTTTCCAATAGCTTTCTGGGGAAAATGACTCTTACCTCTCCTTCCTTTTCATTTCGAAGGTTGGGGGTAATAAGCAAATATGCATTAAAGGTAACATCAAATTGAATACAGCTATTTCGGTTAGAGATTCGCATAGAGCTGTTATTTGCATAACATATATAGAGAGAGAGTACATCCAAACACACACATTCAATTTATTTTTGGATTTAAAATTAGGATTATGTTATTACAACTTAGTCATAAATATGTTTTCTTTCTTCATTTTTTGTTGTTCTCTTGTTCTCTTCGAAACGAAAGCGAGACACGAGAGTCCATACGTGCAATTTGACATGCAGTACACAGGGGTGAGAGGATTTCGTAACATTGGGTGAAATTGAGTATGGGAGATTATTTTATTCGTTACATACAAATGTCATGTCTTAGGTAAGCTCGAATGGCGATCAACTGAGCAATTGATCATTGGGTGATGTTGGGAGTATGAAGAATTTAAAAACAGTGTTGGAAGATGCAGTTGGTGAAATTCCATACGTTGTTTAAGGTTTTGTCAAGGATTGCTCCAAGCAAAGGCAATTTAGGACCCCATCAGTCGAGCACTCAAAAGGAGAATGGACATGCGTATATAAATCTGTAACAATTAACAGGTGGATAAATAACTTAACGGATAGTACCTTATGCAGCTCTAGCCCCATTTCATCACTCCTAACTTTTTACCTCCGAATTCTTAGAGTTGCGAGAGAAGAATATTAAAATTCACTGTATTTAAGAATCTTAATGGGATCTTGGAAAAGAGGACTGTCTTTGGTACAATAAAATCTAAATGGATGTCTGGAAATGTATAATGGTTGGGAGAGAAGGGTACTTACGAAGTGGTTAAGGAAAAAAAAAAGCTTATATAAATATTTAAAATCTCAAGAATCAAAGCACTTTATTATATCATGTTCAAGAACAGAGGTTACGAAATGTAAATAAGAAAGGAAGGGAAAATGTTGCAAAAAATTCGAGTAGAGAGTAGCTTTGTAGCATGGATACGGGTAAGCAGTATGAGATATGATATGATACGACGATATAGCAAATCTATATAAGAATAGAGTTTGGATACGGCAAGGATACAGGAATAATATAATATATGATATTATATATAAATATATATATATATATATATATATATATTCATTTTTGACATCACTCATTTTCCTAAACCAAGAACAAAACAAGAGAAAAATAATTTAATCAATCTAATTCATAGAAACGTATTAAAAAATGAGAACAATGTTAGTATGCTACACAGTTAATAAACATTAGGTTGTGATTTATACACGGTCATTTAGAGGGAAAAACAGGAACAGAGAGAGAAAAAGGTGCTGCAAATTGCAATTTATACACCATTTATTCTTAAAAAAATGGAATGGTAGAGAAAGAGCAAGATGGTGTACATAACAAGTAACACCCACTGGGAAAAAAGTTTGATGAAAAAAAAATCCGAAAAAATCAAAAAATAACAAACAAATATGATATGATTGCTTCACATAACAGTAATAATAAAAAGAGGTGCTTCAACAATCAACGATGAAGTTCTTTTGACGTAAATGACGTCAAATGGGAGCAAGAAAAGATAAATCTCTCTCTAAACTCTCTCAAATCGCAATATCTCATAATGGAAGGATGCCTCAAATGAGGCTATAAAAGAATATTTATAGGAGGGAGGTTGCTTGGCCTCTAAGCTAAGAATCTAATTACAATTATGCCCTTAAGTGCCAAGTAGCCTTCCTTCCTCTAAATACTAAGCAAAAGGAAAAATACAATGAATACTAAAAATAAAAAAAATACTAAAAATGACAAAAAAATGATGAAAAGACCCTTATTCACATCACTTTCTCCCCCTTGAAAGAGTTCGTCCTCGAACTCAGAGGGGAAGGCCTTCAATGTCACCATCGAGGACAGTAATGAGAGCTGGCTGGGGTGGGATCTCCGATGCCTCCTCAAGGTACTCAGGATCGTCTGAAGCTAGGAGAGCGCACCGGCGGGGAAGGGAACAATCTGAGACTCTATGGCCAATCACCCCACAGTTGTAGCATTCGAATGTGACAGGATGAGTGGGTGCAGGAGGAGGAATCGTAGGAGTAGGAGTAGGAGTAGCTGCATTAGGCGGAGTCACAGGAAGAGCAAAAGTCCACCTCCTTAGCAAAGGAGGTGACGTCACGTAAAGCGAGGTCACGCTGGATATAGCTCTGAAGGCCATGAATATACCGGTTGATCCTTTGTTCCTCGCTCTCACCGAGGCGGGTACGAGTACAAAGAAGTTGGAAGCGCTCAGTGTAGTCCAAAACTATGGTGTCCTGCCAAAGAGACTGGACTCGCAAGAATATATCTCGCTCGTAAGTGGCGGAGACAAAAGTTATCGTCAACTGGTCACAAAGCTCCGCCCAAATCTGTATAGGAGGCTGACCCTCCAGAACACGGCGTTGCTCCAAGTCATTCAACCAAACACTCGCATACCCTTGAAATTTAGTGGCCGCTAGTAAGACACACCGTCGACTCTTTAGTCTCTTGTACTCAAATATCCGCTCCATGGCGGCAAGCCACTCAACAACGACATCGGGTTGTAGGTGACCGTCAAACATCAGGATATCGACCCGAATGTCATCCTGCATGCTCCTCGAGAGCAACTAAAGCGCCAACTGTGTAATAGCATCCCCACCCCGTAGGGCTAGGGCATCCTCATCGAGATCATCATCGTCTGGCGGAGGCTCAGGAAGTAGGGCTCGCTGTGGACGTCTCCAAGATGGTGGATGAGGAGGGTCAGGAGCTGGTGGTGGTAATGGAGCTGGGTGAGGAGATGTATGAGATGGAATGGTGTCTCGTGGTGGGGAGGGAGGGGGAGCTGGAACTAACGGCTGGCGGTAAGGGCAGTGATTCATCTGATGTCATTTTTTATAACACGAAAAATAATGGCGCTCGAAGAGAGGTACATATGGAGTAACCTTCGGGCCCAGGGAGTCAAAAGGAGAAGCATCAGTGCGCCACTCCGTAACAGGGGATGGCTTAAACTCTGGAGCGAAGTGGGGTCGGGAGGAAGGGGGACCATCATGTGGGGGTAAGGTAATCCACTCCCGTACCCGTTCATGGGAATCAATGGGTGCGGAATGAACAAAACGAGTATCCCATGGAGGAGGATGATGAGGTACATGTGGGGGGTAGGGAGAGGTATGTAGAATAGGCGAGGGTGGAAGCATGGGGAAAGAGGAATGGAGTGGGTGGGGATGTGTTGTAACGGATGGAGCGGGAGCATGGAGGGAAAGTGGGGAGGTTCGAGGTGTTTTTGTGGATGATGACGAGGGTAAATGGGGATAAGAGGCAAAGGGTAGTCATGTGGAGGTGGAGTGGGGTAATTGTGTGGGTGTGGTGGTGGGGAGTGGGGGAAAACTAGAATACGGGTGGAGGAAGGTGTGGTGAGGGAATATGGAGGTGTGATGAAGATTTGGGTGGTGGAGGGGGCTTATGGGAGGTGTTTGTGAATTTTGGAGGGTGAAATTGGGGAGGATTGAAATTATAGGGTTTGGTGTTCAAGATTTGGGTTAAGTGGCGTGTAGGATTCGTTTGACAATGGAATTGTTACCTTTGTTTGTGGATGAATTGGATTTGAACCCTTTGCGTGCCGAATATCACGAATCATCTCGGCTAGCATTGGAGAGTATGTTCCAATCATGGGGGGACCATTTGAACGCAAACTGAAGAAGACATGATCGAAAGAGTATCGGACTGAATTGGGGCTGGTGGGAGACCCTCGGTAGGCTCGCTTGCCCCTCGGTTGGATCGCATGTTGGCAGCGGCGGCGTCCAGGGCCACCGGTGGCTAGAACGAACCCGGTCTACCTTGGACCTAGACCGATCGACTTCAAAGATGATAACCCGTGGTAGGGGGCTGTTGTCCGGTGGTTTGGGGTTGTGTTAGGGTTAAATCGAGAGGGTATTGGGGTCGAATTGGTGCGATGTGAGATTTCAAATGGGGTTGAGACTGTTTCGGTTGTTCTGGGTCTTTTTTTTGGAATTCCGACCAATGGGTTGTGGTGGTGGGGCACCATCCTCGGTGGTGGTGCTTTCTTGAACATGTATGGGGTTAGGGTTTGAGAAATTAGGGTTTTTTTGGGGTAGAGGTGTAGAATGGGTTGATTTTGGAGAATTAAGGTTAGGGTTTTGAGATGTTACTGGGGCGGTGTGAGTGTGTTCCGTGGTAGTTGCCGACGGAGAACCTCGGGCGTCGATCGCATCTACTCGGGCCGTCAATTGGTTGATGGCCTCCAAGATTTGATTGAAAGGGTTTTCGTCGGAGGTGTTCATCCTTTCTTGAACCCACTTTGACATTGTTTACGAGTTTTTGTTTTACAACAACAACAGCAGCCGGTGGAGCGACTAGGCTCTGATACCAATTGACGTAAATGACGTCAAATGGGAGCAAGAAAAGATAATTCTCTCTCTAAACTCTCTCAAATCTCTATATCTCATAATGGAAGGATGCCTCAAATGAGGCTACAAAAGAGTATTTATAGAAGGGAGGTTGCTTAGCTTCTAAGTTAAGAATCTAATTACAATTATGCCCTTAAGTGCCAAGTAGCCTTATACTCAAAATAGAAAAAATACTAAAAATGATAAAAAAAAAATGACGAAAAGGCCCTTATTCACATCATTTTTAATTACCACAGTTTCTTAAAAAATTACAAACTGACCCCGTTTAAAAATAAAAACCGGACCTGCCTTATCCCGGCCGTATTGAGCCGTATACAAAAGTCAACATAGCCAATTTGGTCAAATATGTATTCGAAGTACCGGATACGTATTGGTTTATATCGGGGCCATATTCAAAGTGTATCCAGTGCTCCATTTGTGACATCTTTAAAGTATTCGTGGTACATAGGAGGGGCGGTGGTGTGTTTCCACATGATACTTGTTAGTGTAGGTAACTCTGCTCTCAAGCTCCAATTTCCAGACATTTGAGTAATTAAAAATCAGGTTGCTATAATGAGGAACTTGACTCATCAGACTATATTAGGGCCTTCATTCATTAAAACAAGTAAACTACTAGTTAGTTTATACAATTTCTTGCATTTTGCCATTTTGGGCGTTTCTGGTATTGTTTAGATAATAACACACATACACACAAATATGAAATTGTATAAACACATTACAATCAAGGAATTGCCAAATACATAACGAAAAATTTATCAACATTCTCACCACGTATCTAGTTAGTCAATCAGTGATATAAAAACAAATACACTAACAAGTGTTTGTGTGTATATGAAATAGAAGAGTACCTGAAAGCGATTAAAGGAGAGTTCATGAGTGATCTCAGACTGCAAGAGCTTAAGAAGATCCACATCTTCAACAGCTTTACGACCCTTCCGCAATATACTTGTAACCCTCGGCATTCTCTTCCCTTCCCCACAACACTCTCAATCTCAAACAAATGGGAAATTCTTTCTTTTTTTAATTTTCTAATTTCTGGAGTGTTATGTATAATTTAATATGAAATTTCCAGTAACTCGGATGAGACCGCCATCTAAGGTCATGTTTGTTTTTACCTCTTAACTCTAAATCGGAACTATTCAGATTTAAGAGGTACCAAAAAGTGTTTGTTTTTTTAAATGATTAAGAGACTAACGGCTATATTTGACTCTTAATGATTAAGAGGTAAAGTTACGTCTGAAGTCTGAATCTGAAGTCGGAATCAGTCTAAATACATTCATTCAGAGGTATATTCAGACATAAAAACAAACATATTTTTCAGACTCAGATTTCAGACTTCAGATTCAGTCTTCAGATTTCAGATTCAGATGAAAAAACAAACGCAACCTAAGTTTAAGTGCACCCCATTATTATGTGTACTCAAATAAATGGATTTAGGTGTACTCAAATAAATTAACACTTTTGTAAAACGAAGTGTGTATTAATCAAAGTGTAGTATAAATGCCATGGGCGATTAAATCTCGGTTGTCAATGTCATATCACGAGTAACACGTATTTGGTCCCCGTAGGTACAAAAATAAAACACGTGGTACTTGTTCAAATTATTACTTATAAAGTTTCTCTCTCTAGAAGGGAAAAAAAACTTATAACTCCTAGTGGGTGACAATGTTAGGGGTGCCTAGGGAAAAGACATGAGGGATTTCAAGTTCCTTGTCGATTGAGTTGGAGCAGCATCCTTCCCTTTTACACGAGACAACGACACATATTTCTCATTGGGCGAGAAATAATGAGGTAATCTCTTTATTTTAACTGCTAATTAGATTTGAAATTAGTTAAATTAATCGACTAGTTATTACCAACTAACTAAGTAATAAATTGTGTCATTAATTAACAAGTGATGACTAGTCAATTAGTTAACGAATAAGTCAATTATAACACGTTTTATTTAAATTACCAAATATGCACCCTATAATATGTCATTAAAGTCACTTTGGGTTATGGTATGGAGGGGTGTTCATAGAACCGAATGGACCGAACCAATTGAATAGTGCGAACCAAATCGATCCTATATTTTCAGTTTTTTCTTACTCCTCGTCTAATTCGGGTTAGGTTTTTAAGTATTGAAATATACGGTCTGATCTTGGGTTCAATTAAATATATGTGGTCGTAGACCAAACCAAACCGAAGTCTTACATGTACCCTTCATTACCCAACCCTTTCATTCTTTTTTTACTTTTCCCAAACAAAGCAAGCTCGTTACTCTCTCTATATATATGCAAGACAAGCAATGGCCCTAATTTTACCCATTTACGAGTTGTCAACCGCCTCATTACGTCTCCCTATAACCATCGACAACCACCTCATCTTAAATTTTTCTCCCTTTGTTTCTCATTTTTTTTTCTTGACAATTACGATGGCCTCTCAAATCAAACATATGGTTGAATATATGAGGATGTAATAGATTGTGTAGTCACCACATTCTAAGACTCTCCTTAGGTCCCTAGCACTTCCACATTCGCCTTAAAACTCTAAGTCATACTTTGAGTACTGATATAGAGGCCACCAAGCGCTCCCGTGACCAGTTTGACTCAGGTCAACTTCCTCGTCATATCAAAAACTCAACGAAACTTCGAAGGGCTCTTAATCCCCTTTCCAACTGTTTGACCCGTGTGCAAATCGTCCTTACGGTTCGAACGAAAGAACCGTTTTACTATCGAAAATCGATCTAAAGGCCATCGGGCGCTCCCAGACCTCGTTTTAACCCTAATCAACTTTCTTGCCCGAGAAAAAGCTTAATGAATCTTCGAAGGGCTCTGAATCTCCTTTCAAGTGGTCTGCTCCGTGCGCGAATCGGCCTTATGGTTCGGACGAATGGTTCGTTTTCTCGCAAAAACTGAACTGAATACCACCGGGTACTCCTAGACTCCGTTTAGCTCTTGTCAACTCTTCAGCTCAAACGAGACTAAATGAATTTTCAAAGGTCTCTTAATACCCTTTCCAACGGTCCACCCCCGTGCTCGAATTATCCTTACGATACGGACAAACGACCTGTTTTACTCTGAAGGGTCATTGGGCGCTTTCGGGCCCCCTTTGACCAAATTCAACTCTTCAAACCAAACGACACTGAATGAATCTTTGAAGGGCTCTGAATACCCTTTCCAACGGTACGTCCCCTACGCAAATTGGCCTTATAGTTCAGACGAACGATTCGTTTTCCTCCAAAAATCTTCGATCCAAAAGACCGTCGGGTGCTTTCAAGCCCCGTTTGACCAAAGTCAACTCTCAAAATTGGGAACGACTCAATGGATTCTTAAAGGGGTTTGAATACCCTTCCTAACAGTATGTCCCATGCGTGATTCAAACTTACGTATTGCATTTTACGATCGTTATCCGAGAAATTTGCATGAGGTTGCCAAATGGCAAACCCAATGAAATATTTCCTCCATATTTCATTCCGATCCTTTTCACACCCAATTTAGAGAAAATTATTCCTCTCTCCTCCTACAAACTCCATCCACTTGCAAGGGTAGCCTTTTCAACAGTCAAGATCAATCTTCAAATCTTCAAAAAAGATCCAAACATTCTTCTCTCTCTTTTAATTTCCTTATTTTCGCATTAGTTATCTAATCCTTACTTTAGCACTTCATTTTTGTTAGTCCATACATATTAATAATCTCACTTTTTTATTAGTAGTATTACACATTACATATTTTCTATAAAAAAAAAGCTCTAAAAACAAGAAAAGAGGGTTTTACTCATAAATTCCAAACGGGATTCCTCATTACATTTTCTCAAATCGAAATATCCTTTTGCCACACATACATATCTAAATAAATCCCCGATTGGATTTATGGAATAAACTCCACCCTTATATTGCATGCGAACTACGTGGACTTTGATGTCTTTTTAGGCTACGTAGGCGTCTTGTGTTAAAACTCGAGACTCGAATCCTCCTTGCTTATTTTTATTTATATATTATTTCTATATATTGTATTCTTATTTGCACTTTATCTAACATATATTATCATTTCATCATAACGATCGATATCCCGATAAGCGCATACATTATGTTTTTAATAATTATTTTGGAAACACTCCTATGGATAATCTCACTCCACCTTTCTCCATGACGTTAGTTGAGAAGTTCCATTCTCCATTTATATACACAAGTGCACACACTTCACGAAGTTTTTAAGGAGAATAATAACACATGCCCATGAGAGACCGAAAGGGCGAGATGGGCGCTTAACACCTTCCCATTTCATAACTTAGCCCCCGAAAGTTTGAACTAATTGGTTTCGCAAACATCAGTATGTCTTTGATGCCGTTTTCTCGTGTCGGTAACATTTATTTTGCCTATTTTGTGCACAATAGGCTGGCGACTCTATCTATTTACATCACCCCACATCGACGACGATCGAAGCGTTCCTCATAGAAAGGGCGCGAGATTTTCTTCTTCCCTCCCTCCAACTGCGCGCGCGAGCGCCGAAGCCCTTGAGGAAGGAAGGGGAGGAAACGAAGCGATGGCCACGGTGGCGACTCCGCTAGGGACTACTTATCATAAGAGGGTTAAACTCTGTTTACATGGGTGTTATCATTTTCTGCATGTGTGCGTATACTCCTATCTGTATGAACTATTTCTCTTCTATTTATTTCTTATATATATTTATCTCGTGATTAACCTTTCACCATCACTCACTTGTAAATATCTTCCCTGTATACCTCACACTACTTACACTTATACGTAGGATCACTTATATCCACATGTTTCATGCACTACTTAGAATATCCATGCTTAGGTTTCACTAGCACACACCTCCACTTATCACACTTGTATATATCTGTGCTCACTTGCACTTATCACACACCACTTAGAATATCCATGCTTACGTTCACTACCACGCACTCACCTATAGATATCCACACTCACAAGTATTCATACTTAGTGTAATCTTCATGATCTATGTTAAATTTACTTTTTATACTTGTACATTCTTCCCTATTAGTATAATGATCATCATAAAAGACTCTCTTTATAGTATATTAATCAATAATCATGCATTTTGCCCACTACATCACCAAGAGCATGATTATTGACCAAAATTTTATCTCGTACTAAGGGGTCACTTTGTGATGGGCGCTGGTTCGGCAGGTCACAGTTAGCTTAATCAATATGAATCTCACATTCAATTGGCCTATTACCTTCAACGTATATCTAACTGTCCCCCCCCCCCCCCCCCCGTATTGTACTGCCTGACCAAACTCACGACGGGAGGTATATAATAGGGAAACTTGTTCACGGACGTTGAGTATATCGAATTCACTATCACACGTACTGTCCCCCCGCGAGGTACATAGTAAGGCAATTAATGTACACTTAGGTATATCAAATAGCTTGTCCACACGTGCTGATTGCCCTCAAAAGCAAGAAGTATATTGTGGAAGTCATGCCAAAGGGGGGAACTTTTCCACTAACCCAACAACTGCATAAACCTCATATATGTGTCAAACCTAGGGCACTCATATTTAGTTTGTCGATTACTACACGAAACTCGGTCGAAAATCCGGGTCGGCATGCTGCCCAAAATTTTGCTTGATTTCGTCTTTTTTTCAAAATAAGACCCTGTCCATGAGCCTGAAAACAAGTAAAACCCCATCTTACCTTTTTTTCAAACCCAATTTTTCCAAGGCTCGGGTCCTGTCGGGCATTTCTTTTGCATTTGGGCAAACCTAATACAAGTGAAAACATAAACATAATAAGCATGTTGAGACTTTTCTCTCGTTTTTCCTCCTCTTTACCAAAAATGCCAAAAACATTTATCCTCATTTTTACCAAAAATATCAAAAATATTTCTCCTCCTTTTTACCAAAAATATCAAAAACGTTTCTCCTCCTTTTTACTAAAAATGTTGAAAATATGTTTTCCTCCTTTTCATCAAAATACCAAAAAACATTTTTCTTTTTTTTTACCAAAAATGTCAAAAATATTTATTTTCTTCTTCAACCAAAACAATTATTCCTTCTCTTTTTCAAAAATAAATTCGAATCTTTTTTATTCTCAGGTCAATCACATACCCGATTCTTGGCCTGACTCCCTAGTGGCTTCGGTCTTTCGTCGAATCTCCCCGAAGCTCCGTCAATTCCCCATATAACCTCATCCGAGTCTGGAATCAACCTTTACCAGTCCTCCATAAAAAACATCGATCAAGCACCAAATGTACATCCTGATCTAATGGCAGTTCTTGTCTAGCTCAGTGCTAAGATTGACAACCTTCAAACTGAAGTTTATGAAATACAGCAAAACTGAATCCCAGTTCCCAAATAACCTTAGGTTTTCTTTCCTCGTGCCATAGGTCCACCCTCTCATAAGCCTGTTTGAGTCCTGAAAGAATATCAGCATGCTCCACGTGTCCCGCCTGCCAATGGACCACCGCTAGCTCAGCTCCCCATGCTAAACCTTACCTAGCCAGGGGCTAACTTGCCAGTACTCGTTGATCCTAAAGAGGAAGAACTGAATAGGGTCAAGGAAGACCTCAAGCTATTATAAAAAAAAGTATGACCAAGTTAAGATATTCAGGAATTATATGAACTACACCCAAATGTCTCCCTACCCTAAAGCAAGATTGTCAAAAAAATTCAAAATGCCAGCCATTGAGAAGTTCGGGGGCAGCGAGCCTCCAATCGTTCACCTTCACAGCTATCACCGATCCATGAATATCGTTGGTGCCCCTGAAGAGATAATGGCCCAGATGTTCCAACAGACTCTGAAGGACAGTGCTCTCCAT
Source organism: Sambucus nigra (assembly GCA_949130495.1). Lineage (NCBI taxonomy): Eukaryota > Viridiplantae > Streptophyta > Magnoliopsida > Dipsacales > Adoxaceae > Sambucus > Sambucus nigra. Next base: position 185,610,679 of record OX422216.1, read on the forward strand.
TAGTTTCTATCCCTTGAGGAATCCAGAATCTGCAGTTGAGAGGATGTTGATCGAGAATTCATGTTATAGTATAAGTACAATGAAGAACTAGAGGTTATATGTCGTGATCTAAAAATTCTCCAAGAAAATCCTGGAGAAACGTTTAGTAGTTTCATAGCAAGGTAAAGAGAAAAAACTACCACCGTGACTAACCGACCCTCCAAAAAAGAACAAGTCAGCACAGTGAAGAAGAATTTCCTATCCCATATCAAATGAACTATAGAAGGAAAGTATTACCCACACTTTTGAACTCTCCAGGAAGCAAGTGTAGAGATTGAAGAAAGTGTTACCAAGACAGAAGATGAGCCAAAGAAAGTAATAGGACAGTTCACACTTAGAAAGTATGAGAAGCCTGCCAATGCCACAGTCTCAACAATCAATAATATCTCCCATCCCGTTACCTCTTGGGCACTAGAAAGCCACCTTAAACCTGCCAGAAAATAATATATCGAGCTCCATGCTCCCCTCTCTAAAGTCTACCAGACCTTGTTAAGATGAAATCTTATCAAATCTCTGGACCCTCATCCATTACCAAACCCACTTCCCAAAAACTTCAAAACTGATGCCCATTATGATTTCCACTAGTCTGCCGACCATACTACTAATTAGAGCTTCCATATTTAGAATGCAATCCAAGGTCTAATTGATTGGGGTATCATCACCCACCAGCCAATCCTAATCCCAATACCATCCACAACCCCTTCTAACCCATACCAATGCCATCTTCTGGGAAAAATGACTCAAAATTCGACCCATATACAAATTGTTCCCAGTAAAGCACCCATCATACCTGTATTTTCACCTAAAACACTCAAAGTCTGCCCTTATTTTATCTTACACCGTACATACTTCATCGATTAATATCGGTCACTCTTTACTAGGGCTTGTATTGCCGTTCCTACCCACTCCGAAGGAAGATATGTGAAGTTGTCGGATATTCTAAACTAACTCCTGGATTTTGGTTTGAAATTGCCCACCAAGATGACCATCAACTGTCACAAGTCCAGCATCCTATTCATGGAAGCCCAGAAGTGGGATCGGGAGTCATATAATTAGTTGGCACCCATTGATAAAATCATCTTGGACGATGTAGTACATATTATAGCAGATATATTTTGATAGACTAATAAAATCTACAGTGTTTTTTATGTACTCACTGCCTTAAAGCTTCAAGGACGGTCAGCCCCTTCACTCTTGCACATTCCCGTTGAGCGAGGGGATTTATATGAAGAGGTCGTTGAGGTCATGGAATGCATTAACTTCTCTTAGCAGGAAGACATCATCAACACCGAATAGGGGGATGAATTTACAGCTCTGATGATGAAATAAGTCAGGAAAAGGTTAATCCAATATGTGCGGGATGATCTCTTTTGAGGACCTGTTGGGGAAATCAGTGAAGTAGACGTACAGCTAAAAATTGATAAAGAAACAGGGTTCTTATTCTTCCCCGCCTCCATAAAATATATGACTGGATCAGGGAGACACTACCAAGATTCGAATCCGCAGCCATTAAGAATGGACGAGGGAAATGAGGGAGTTGCCAAAGAACTTCCCATACCGGAGATGACAATCGAAGAAAGTAAAATCCTAGACTAACTCAAGAAGACTCGAGCCAATATTAACTTGTGGGGACTCTTCATGTCTTCCCAATTACACCGAAATGCTCTGATAAAGTTTCTCACTAGGCCTACAGTCCTTCCTTGCACCACTTTAGAAGAAGTTGTGAACTTGGTTGGATCTATGACCACCACTAGACTCCTATCCTTCTCCGAAGAAGAAATTTTAAAGATCGGTCCAGATCAAAACTATGCCCTTAACATCTCCGTTAAAGTGATGGGGAAGAAAGTCCCGCTCTCATTCATCGATAATGTATCCTCCCTCAATGGTTTCCTATGAAGAACTTTTAATTACTTGGGGTTGACTGTAAATGACCTGACTCCTACTTCCACCGCACTGTGTGCCTATTACAACACTAGCTGGGAGGTGATGGGATCCATAACACTCATAATAGGGGCTAGCCCTATCAATCCCATGACTAAGTTTTAACTTATTAACATACACATATGCTTCAATCTATTGCTTGATTAACCGTGGCTTCATAGCATTAGAGGTGTATCCTCCTCCCTTCATTAGAAGTTCAAATTCTTCGCCAAGGGACAATTCATTACCATTTTGGGAGATGATAACAGTACTGAAAATGATGGCACTAGCAATTTGATACTAGAAATATAGCATAGGACAAATGACATACTTCTGTAATACCCCGTATTTCTATGCTATATTAATTTGGGGATTTATTAAATTTAATGTGAGTGAATTATTTAATAAAAATTCGGAAATTAATTATGTTTTAATTATTAACGTGACGAGAGTTAGTAATTATGGGAAATTTGTTGAATATTACTAATGAGCAAAGTAATATATTATATTGGTTATATTGAATGTCATGAGTGAGTTAAATGACAACTTCGGAAACTTAAGTCGGGACGTGCTCGTGTCGCGTCAGGACTAAATTTTGATAAATAAAAAGTGAATATTTTATAAGTTGGACGTATGGTCATTTTGAGTGCGCCAACGCGTCCGGAAGGGTTGAGATAGTCAGAAAAGTGTACCCGGGGGTGTAGTTTGGGTCTCGGGGCGTTTTTAGGCCTAATTAGTAACCCAGGAGGGCATTTTGGTCATTTTATATTTTTGGGTAATTAAACCCACGAAAATTAGAGGGGCTATATCTGATATTGAGGTTGTCACCTAGGTTTAGAATACCCAAAACCTAGAACGGCCATTGGAGAAGAGAGGAGAGAGCTTTCAAGCAATTCCAAGGCTAAAAACTCAACGGTTTGCACCGCCGCCACCACCAACGCGTAGATCGCGAGACGGGGAACGCAACCACACCAAAATCAGCTGTAATCCAGACTTCTGAAAATCCCAGACAAATGTTTATCTTGCTTATTTCTTTGGTGTAATTTTCATATTAGTTTAGGAATGATTAGGGAGGAATGATATGGAAGAAAACCCAAATTGTGATAGGAATTTGCATGTAGTAAAGACTTAAACCTTATTCTGGAAATCTTTTGTGATGTAGAAGAATAATCCACTAAATTTTGGTGTAAATAAGAAAGAAATTCTGGGATAAAACAGATTAGAATCATGATTTAGAGATTTTTAGGGTTCTTGAGTTTTAAATGAATTTCGGTATGATTAATCCATGTTTAGTGACGTAAATTGACATGCTTTACGTAGGATGTGTATCATATCATGTTAGGATGTTAGTAGTAGAATTTTTGGGACGTTTGGGATTGGAAAATATGGATTTGGATGAAGATAGATAGTAGAACCCGTAACTGCAATTCTACAGAGATCAGAATACCTGTTTGATCGATCGATCGAGCCAGAGCATCGATCGATCGAGCCCCAAACCTCGATCGATCGACCCCTACTGGCAGACTCATATTTCCCTTGTTAAATGAGTTAAACTTAATTTATCTTGAAATAATACTTGGCCATCCTTAATAGAATGTTTTGGGAGATAGGGAAGACCAGTATGTTATATGAATAAATATTGGGGACTTTTAATGTGAGACGAGGATTTGCATTTTGGGATAATTACTTAAGGGTCGATGAATTTATGTATTAAAAGGAGAGGTGCGTAAGAGAGTTACGTTGGAACCTTAAGAGAATACTTACTGAATTTTATACTTGGGAAGTTAGAGCCCACGAGTGTCACGTAATAAATGGAAAAACCCTTCGAGTTAAGGTTAGAGACGAACCCTTATACGAAATACTTAATGTGAAAATTAAGGATAAATATTGTAATTATGGGTGATGAGAGAAACCTATACTGATACGATAACAAGGAGTATATTTATATGATTGTGTATGCATATATTATATACGTGTGAAAACCATGCCCGCGCTACTTGCTATCCCTGAGGTTACCGCGTTGGGACAGTCTTATCTCGATGGGACCTTTATGGGGGATATTGACTTGTACCCTAGAAGATAGATATCCTTGGTACATGCTATCGGAATGATAGTTCAGACGGTCCTAAGAGACGTGAGGGTATGTACTGACCTCTTAGAGACTTGGAATCTATGCTTCGCCTCAAATCTTGTTTGTATATGTGTTGTTACAGTTCGAGAGTGATTCCGAACTTGTATTTCCCTTAGTGTGAGCGATACGGGGATTGGATAGCAGAGTATGCCTGCACCATAGTTTATATGTTGGTGCTGTTAGAACGTATATATTATACGAGTGCTTAATATATATATCTGAAATTTGGGAAATTTAAACTGTTACTGTGATATGGTAAGTGAGAAATGATTCTGGACTATAAATTGGAAATACTTATTTGAAAAGTATAATATGACACTGAGAAACTTTATAAATTAATGAAGCTAAACGAGAGTTGTGCTACTAATTAGAAGTATCCTTTTTAAACAATGATATTGTTCGGTTTTGAAATCTTACGAGTAATTTAAGATAAGCTAAATTGTTGGGAAGGTTAGTGATAAAATGATAGGATAAACCGTTGGGAAGGTTAGAGCGATAGGTGTGCACATTAGAAGAGAGGTGATGATTTCTCAAGAGAGTGTCGCACTAATATGTTGTTGCATTGGCCTGTATCAATTTAAATACTTGCTAAACGAATTTTTAAATCATACACACTATCGGGCTCTGACCCGTTTCTTCTTCTTCTCTCTCTTGTATATATATGTATGTATTACAGGTGCCCAGCCACAGGGGCGTCTTGCTTAGGATCCCTTGGAAGGAACGCGCTGCAGCTTAGGTGGGAGTTGCAGGTCTCTTGATTAGACGACTTCGTTCATTCGGATCCACTCTTAGCATTTTCATTTAGTTGGGCATGTGTAGCTCTTTCCATTATTTCGTTGTTATTGGACATTTGTATTTCAGTTATTTCCAGTACTGTTGCTATGGGATTTATTCAGTTTGGATGTATGACTTCAGATTTCGTATGTTGACATTCGATTGACGAATGTTTTATATTAATTGGATTATGTTGCAGAATTAATGCGGCGTGATTCTTACTTATTGAATGTTGTTAATAAAACAAATAATTTTTCTTTAAATAAAATTTGGAAAGTTATGTATGAAAATGGTTTTTGACACTTAGCTTAATTAATTAGGGTGTCAAATTGGAAAATTTATTTTTATCGACAGTGATGCTGAGAATGAACCAGCTGTTCACCTTGAATTAATTTAATAAAGGAGTGATCGCTCGGTATTTAATTAGGCGGGGTGTCACAACTTCTCTCCGACTTCAAGGTTGATCCACTTCCCCTTTCGGCGGGGGATGATTTTAAAGACCGAGTTTGTACAGAGCACAAACCCCACGACAATGTCAACGTGATGCATATGTTTATGAATATGCACTTTATGCCCGGACTGGGGTTGGGTGTAATACCTCTTACTTTTGTGTATTTATTTTTATATTGAATTATCGGGGGGGTGTTGCTTGGTGTGAGTGTGATTTAATATAATTGATAATTAAAATGAGAATTTAACATAAATATTAATTTAAGTAGAATAGTTAATATTTATGCGAATTGTACATGTACTAGTGTGATAGGGTAAATATAATTATGTTGCCTGCTATTACGTCGTGTGTGTGTGTATTAGCGAGGATAATTAGTTATTTCTCAATCGGGGCATATTTGAGTGAGTTACATGAGGTTGGGAGATGATTTTTATATTTGTAGTCTCGGATGATAAATTGGAGTGCACGGTTGATCTCGAAAGGGTCGAGAAAGTTAAAATGACTACACAGGGGTTTTATTTGGGTTCCGGGGTCTTTTTAGTTAGTTTGACTCGAATTGGGGTATACGAGTCATTTTAAGTGTGTGTTATTATTTAAAGTTGGGTTTAATAGAAAATGGGTTATTAGGTAATTTCATTTTGAGGAAAATTATTTCAGAGAGAGAGAAGGAGAACAGAGAAAGAAGAGAAAATCCTTGGAGCCTTGGAAATATCCGAGCAAATCCGTGATTTTGAGGAAGATTCAGACTCTACATCTTTGAGGCAAGTGATTAAACTTGCTAAATGTTTATGTGTGTGAATTATTTCATAATTTGTGGATAAATTATGGTGATATTGTATAGATATGATAAACCCTAGATTTTTATGTTGAAATCTAGCATTTGATGAGTATGTATGAGTTTAATGGTGTAAAAATGGTTGGGAGTATATTTAGATTGATATATGATGTTAAAATTTGGTAGAAAAGGGGTTTTGAGATGTAGGAAAAATCTTGATGGAATAGAATATGAACAGCCGGATCGGTTTGGTTGCAGACCTCGGATCAATTCATTTTAGCATCGGACCGATTCGTTTTTAAAGGTCATCGGTTCAGTTCGCCCTTCTCAGTGTAGGGAGAATCGATTTGTTTTTGGGAACTTACGGTTCGATTTGGTCATGTCATATTTCTAACTCTTTTGTAACTCATTTCCACTTGGATTTAGTGCTTGGAAACCCTCTAAAATAATACGATAAGCATGTTTATGAGTTAAAAGGTAGGATAATGTTATGACCTGATGGTTGGGGAGACATCGGATCAATTTGAGGCATATTTGGGAGTTTGTTATGTCGATTTCATTCGTAAGTTCTCCTAGTGATAGGAATTTTCCTAAGGATGGATACGGGCTAGTAGAGAGAGGTCGTGTGTCCTGCGAAATGTTAAGTTGGTAACTATTTATGTCATATGTGTGATTGATGATAAAGGTTCAAGTGAGCGATTGAATCATAAAATGAATTGGGAATAAGTTTGTGGATTATCGGCTAGTGTAAGGTGTATATATACATGGAGTCGGGATTAATGATACATACATTCGGATATGAGATGGTTTATATGTATATATATATATATATATATATATATATTGTGTGTGTGTGTATGATATATATCTATTGTGTGGACATACCCCTCTAGTGCTATCATGGAAAGTTTCGCGATGTGGGTAAGGCCTTTGGCTCGAGGAGCAGGTTGAGTATAGTCCCCAGGTCATAGCGTCCATTTATTTATTTTGTGTCATTTATCAGGGGTAAGACGTCTTGGGTGTGATTCGTCTTATTTTCGGTGAGGAACTATGATCGATTCCCATACGTGGTGTTTTGGATTTGGGGTCGGTGTCAGATTCCGTCCCGGATGCTCAGGTCGATGTGTGTGCTCCCTGAAAGATGATAGCACGGTAGAGATTGCATCCATTGAGTTAAAGCTCTGAGAGATGGTTAGTATACATATATTATGGGTGTTATGTATGTGTACTTGGTAGCAATGATTTATCTTGTATAATAGTGAGACTAATATTACACAGACTTGGAAATAATGTGTAATATGTTATAATAATAACTAGTGAAAGTTATTAAGTAATGAATTGTCTTATAATCATTTAGGATGAATTAAAATGATTATGTTTTGGATAAACTAGATACACAAGTGGGGTAAATGCATAGACTTGAGGTGGAGTTATCCCTACATGAGGTGGGTAGCTTGTTTAAGATTAAAATGCATACGTTTAGGTGTGCATTATAGTTGAGGGGTAAGGTTGAGTCTCAAGAGAGTGCGGCACCACTTTAAATTATGAAATTTTGCATTCATAATTATTATGCATTTTAATTCACTTGCTGAACTATTTTTAAACCTCGGGATCTAACCCATTTATATCCTCTCTCTTACTTTATTTATTATTATGTAGGTGTCCCACCGCAACGGCGCCAATGATGATTATTTGTTCCTGTGTCTATGGAGTTGTAACATGTGCAGACTGCTGCAGTGTTTTTGTTATAATCTCATCCCTTTTTGAAAATCTAGTTAAGGATTCAAAATAGTAACTTGGGTGTGTACCTGTGACACCCCACCTAAATAAATACCGGGTGATCAGTCCTATATCAAATTTAAAATAGGAATCTAGGGTGTTCATTCTTAGCATCACTACCGAAAACTTTTTAAAACTTTACTAACCACCTAGTATTCAAAAAGACTGATGTCAAATTTTATATTTTGTTTAAACAATTAAATATGCATGCTAAATAACAAATAAACCATGATTATAAAACAATACTAAATGAATAAAAGACCTGCCGAATAAACAATCGGCTCAACATTCCAATATAATAATCCAATAAATAAATACATAAACCAAATATTAAGTCTAAAAGTGGGGAAACATGCCCTGAATGAATCTACAATTGAGATAAGAATCCTACTCTAGGATTAAAGAAATGATACGTCTAAATCAAGTCCTGCAACCATTCATAATGTTGCAGCTGCATAATCCTGGAATAGATAAGTTAACTATGGCATCCCTGTGGCTGGACACCTCTTAATATACATATACATGGATAAGAGAGAAGAAGCACAAGAAATGGTCAGAGCCCGATATATAAAAATGTTTAATAAGCATTTTATTGCAATAAATGAAATGCGTAGAACATAATGTTCATAATTGCTTTTACGGTCGCACTCTCTTGAGGAATGTTGATGTAAAAAATTAGACTATCTCTAATTATTTAATCACAGATAAAAATAAATATGAGACAAGAATTTTTAAAGTGGTTCAGCCTTAAAAGAAGGGCCTACGTCCACTGTTTTGTTATTGCTGAATGTTTAGGAATTCTCTAAGTAAGAGTATCCTCCAGAAATTCCGATCCCCTTACAATGAGGATGATACAATGTATTTATAGCCATCAGGCTGTACATGTGAAAGGGTAATACATAGTTGTCCCTTAGGCGTATACATCTGTATAATAATAATAAGCATTTAATGAGCAGTCAATATGTTGGTTATCCTGCTATTAATGCTATGTTCGAGGTGCAGCTCGGATCGCCTAAGTTACTCGGACCGCCTAGCTCGGTACTCGTAAGTTGCTCGGTGTAGTAAAGTTCCTCGGAGAACTCTTGCTGGTCGGAGCGTCTGAGTTGATCGGGGAGGCAGAGTTCCTCGACGCCAAAGTGATTATAAAAATGCTTGTAGCTGCCACGTAGATTGACACGTGTCTTCTTATGATTAATCCACGTCAGCATGTTAAATTTGGTATCAACAGAAGCCCCCAATGTTTCACAGTTCGAGATTTGAGGAGTGTGAAACATTCTTTCCCGAAATATGGCGATTTTAAATGGTCATCCTAAAATTTAGGAGTATTTTCTTTTATATTTGTTTCTCCTTCCAAATTCGTAGAATCGAACTTTTTTGAATTTCTATAATCGCTTCGGTTCCCGCATCCTTTTTGCCTTTTTAGTCGCAGGTAGCGTAACCGTCTCTTTTTGTAATCATTATCTTTATCCATTCCCAAGACAAGGTATTTAAGCGTTGCAGAAAATCCCATCGTCTTCTACTTTTTCAAATTTGTCCCTTTGAGTTTTCCTTTGTCTCTCTCTCCTGTGCATTCATCCCTTTCATCATTCGTTGTCAACAGATTCATCCTTTTCCTGTAAGATCTTCTTCTTTCTCTTTGACTTCCTTCTTCTTTTTCTTTGATTTCCTTTTTTCATCATGGTTTACCCTATAGAGTCGCTTGATAAGTTTCGTTCTGATTTCTCTATTCCTTCATGGGTTATTTTGGAGGAACTTTCTGAGCCTTCAGATTATTTTCGTTTGGCTGAGGGACATTGGTTCCCCAGTCTCTTTGTCGCTGAATGTGGCTTTTTTTTTCCCCAAACCCTTTATGTCTGGAATTCTGTCAATATTTTGATGTGGTTCCTGCAAGAATAGCCCCCAATACGTGGAGAATAGTTAACGAAGTTCATAGCCTAAATCAAATTCATGAAACTCGTATTGGAATTCCAGAAATTATGTTTTGTTACTTTTTATTTAAAAACTAGATTTTTAAATAGGGCTCTAGTAGTTAATCTCCCAGATGCCAATAGGGACTACTTCGAGCACGGGGTTGTTATGAAAAATTGGCAACACCCTCCACTGACTGGAAATTATGTGTACTAGGGTCCTAGATGTCCTCCCTATGGCAATGGGATAGGTTGTTTTTATTTTATTTTATTTTATTTTATTTTTGAAATTATGCTTCCTTTGTGTTTGATAAAATGTGTCACTGATATTTTAATTTTCATTTATTTGCAGTTGACAGCAAAAGAAGGTCTCCAAAAGAGACAGAAGTTAACTTAAAACATCTGAAACTTATCTGGGGTTTGCATCAGTCTGTTGCCGACGAGCATATCAGATCAGCTTCATATCTGCTGCAGTATAAGAGTTACACCTCATCTTTTACTGCTCGTTCGGTGATAAGCGACGCGGAACCAATACCAGCTTCTACAAGTTCTTCACCTGAGTCATATATTCCCTTGAGTGAAAGGATGAAGAGAAGAAGAGCTCCTGCCCTCTTCGAGAAATCTGCCTCTGTTGCTGGAGAGGCAAAGAAAAGTAAACATGATGTCCCAGAAGAGGGGATAAAGAAAATTGATGCACCCCCTATGGCTACTACTGTGAAGGTTGCCGAGAAGCCCCCAATGGCTCCAAGTAAGGCCGCTGCTCCAAGCGAGGTTATTGTCATCTCTCCGACTAAAACTACATCTTTAGTCGAGGATGTTGTTGCTCCTCTGAGGAGGCTGAAGAAAAGCTCCTCGGTCAATTTGGCTGAATCCATCGCTCAGCCCCCGTCTACTGAAAGTGATGTTCCCACTTTTGTTGCCCCGAGCTCTTTCATGAGCTCGGTGAAGTCTTGGATCATTCCCGAGATCCAAGGTATTGAAGAAAATCTTTCTCGAGACATGGTTACCACATTAGCTGCTCGTCATATAGCTTCTGTAAGTATCATTGTCCTCAACTTTCATTTTTCCCTTTTTATATCTGTGCACTGACTTTCTATCATTTTCTTTTCACAGTTGGTAACTTTCTTTAATACAATTTTGAAGAAGGATGAAGCTATTAAAGCTTCAAGCTCCTCGTTTGGTGTAGAGGAAGCTTTGGTGGGTCTGATGCAGTCTCTTAAGGATTCTCGTCAGAAATATGATGATGATAAAGCTACCTGGGAGAAGAAGCTTAATTCCATCGAACAGGAGAAGTATCAGGTTGTCGAGGTCTCCAAGGGGTTGGAGAAGAAAATAAAGGATTTGGAGGAGAAGAATAATGAGCTCGAAAGGAAGCTCAAAAATGCTGAGGAGCTTGAAAGTAAGCTCAAAACTGCTGAGGAAGAGTTGGGTCAACTTCGGGAAGTAAGCCGTCAGAAGGAAGAAGTGGAGAATAAACTGAAGGCTGCCGAGGATCTTCTTTTCGAGAATTTTTCCTCGGAGAAGGCAAAAAGAAGTCTTTCAGCACTGGCTGGGATAAGGAGTGGAATAAAGGTCTGGCTGCCATGATGTCGCAGGTGGAATATGGTAGCCACAAATACTTTAGGGATGGCTGGGTCGCTGTTCTGCAAGAGATGAAGGTCGATGAAAATTCTGACCTATTTTAGTGACACATCCCAGGCCCCCCTCCAACTCCTAAAGAAGAAGAAGAGGACGAAACTGCCTCTGAGGAATCTTCCATGGTGATGGGAGATCAAATTTCTCATCCCATAATTGTCCAGTCTTCCTGCGAGCAACTTCAACCATCCATTATTTCAAACGAGCAACTTCCAGCACTCCCCGAGCAACCATCTGTACCATCCGAGCAACCTACCTCTTCGTCCCAGCCTCCCGAAAAAGTTTTGGGAGACAAGGAAAAGGTGTAGAGTTGTTCGGATTTTTCTCTCTGTTTATTTTTCTTTATCAAATGTAGCTCTGAACTTTGTACTTCTCCTTTATGATGTAATAAAATTTGAAGTTTTGATTACACATACTATTGATTATCTTCTTTATGCTCTGTTTGCACTCTTATTGATTCTTGCTTTCTCTTCCTTTACTAGTTTATGGCCAGGATGGAGTTATTGTCTGCTCATGATACAAAATTATTGAGGCAATGTAATGAGTACTTCAAAGCTGGTCATACAGATATGAGTGCAGCACAAATCATTGACATCCTCGGTCAAGGTTCTTCAGAGCAAGCAATTAAAGCCTACCAGTATTTGAAGTGCTTGCTCGACCGTGTAGTGGCTAGCAATGTAGCATATTGAAATGATTAAAGATCTCCAAGGAACTCTTGAAGAGCTTCAATAATAATATAAGGAATCTACAGTCCTTTTGCACGAGGGATACGAGAAGAAATATCAGCAACTCAGTGCTGATAAGGGGCATGACAAGTTGTTCGCTGCTTATAACATGAGGGAGAGAACTTTGAAGACCGAGGTCGAAGAGCACAGACAGATAGCCGAGTTGTTGGAGCAAGAAAATAATAACCTGCAAAGAGAGGTATCTCAGTTGAAGTCTGCAGCTTCCACCTCAAACGCTTTGGTCCCTGTGAACGACGAGGGATTCTCCTTCTTGGAGGTCGAAAACGCCAATCTAAGAGACGAATTGGAGACCTTGAAGAGAGATGGCCCTTCTACATCTACTCGGGGACGAGCAAGAGCTTCTCGGGGATGAGCAAGAGCTGCTCGAATTACTGTCGAGGAACAAAGAACTCAATCGGCTCTTGAGAACCAGGCCTTCCAACTGATGGCAAAGAACCAGGCATTGGCTGAGATGTCTAAGAAGATCCGAAATCTGTACGAGCAACTTTCTGCATAGAAATCTACCTTGGAGAATAAAGAACTCTTTGTAAAAAATCTTCACGAGCAGCTGGAAAGATTGACATATCAATTCCACAAGCAGCCTAGAGAATTCTGGATGGCTGGCTACAATGAGGCTCTCTACCATTTGGATGATCGGATCCAAAATGCGAATAATGAAGGTTACAAATAGGGGTGGTTGAATGCCTTGGGTGTACTGCAACTGGAACAAGGTCACTACTTATGGGATTATCATAATCCTGGGTTGCTCAACTTGCCAGTGCCACCCTTCAAACTCGACATGAGCTGGATCCCTGCTCGGGTAATCCCTCAGTGTTTGATTTCCAAATACCTTGGCGATTACAATCTCCATTCCAATGCTGAGATATCTCACCCCGAGCCCCTACTCGATCGACCATCTGTGATGAACATCAGGATGCTTAAAGATCTTAATTTCATAAACTCCCCTTATGCTTTAGACGATCCTCCTGCTGGCGAGGAACCTGTTTCAAAAGCAGAGGGGAAGAAACCAATAGAATAGGAATCTTGATGTAATAATTAATTTGTATTTCATTCTTGATGTATTTTGCTCTAGATTTAATGAAAGACTTTTATTTTTCTTCGCAATCTTGATTGCCATTGTCTTGTAGATATTTTGTAAACATTTTACATATGTGCATGTATATCTGTTAAAAAAATAATAACATTGTGTTATTTGTCGATCAACTAGAGTTAGTTAAAACTTATTGTTGACTGTCTTGAATTTGTGGTAATCATTTGACAACTAACAAAATGGATGATATTTTGTTACCCGACTAACTTGGTAGTAATTTAAAATGTTACAAGTATAAAAAATTTTGCTTGATCATTTTTTAATTCTGAGCCATTTGCTGACTTTTATCACATACTCATAATTTGTTTAATAAAAATGTTTCCGACCAACTATAGTCAACAACTGCTTATTCCCGACCAACTTGCGTTGGTGGATTTTTTCTTTCCAACCAACCTTAGTTGGCATTTTTGAGAAATATTTAAATATTTTTCTTCCCAACCAACCTTAGTTGGCATTTTTGGGAAATGTTTTGCTTCCCAACCAACCTTAGTTAGCATTTTTGGGAAATGTTTTTCTTCCCAACCAACCTTAGTTGGCATTTTTGGGAAATATTTTTCTTCCCAACCAACCTTAGTTGGCATTTTTGGGAAATGTTTTTCTTCCCAACCAACCTTAGTTGGCATTTTTGGGAAATATTTTTCTTCCCAACCAACCTTAGTTGGCATTTTGGGAAATATTTTGCTTCCCAACCAACCTTAGTTGGCATTTTTGGGAAATATTTTTCTTCCCAACCAACCTTAGTTGACATTTTTGGGAGATGTTTTTCTTCCCAACCAACCTTAGTTGGCATTTTTGGGAAATGTTTTTCTTCCCAACCAACCTTAGTTGGCATTTTTGGGAAAGATTTTTCTAATTAGTCTTCTGAGAGCTTGCTGAGTAGTGTGTGTAGCACTAGTATTCCGCGAAAAGATTTCAATAAAAGGAGAGAATTGGGCAGAATATTGTCACTTTATTCATACTAATGGAATTGCATTACATGAGAGTTTACATTACTGATAATACTTGCGCAGGTGTTCTGCATTCCATGCATTCTTAAACTCCTCCCCCTCTAGAGTTTCTATTCTGTAGGTTCCTGGTCGAACAACTTCTGTAACTCGGTAAGGTCCATGCGAGTTTGCTTCTAGTTTGTTGTGCTTTTGAATCACTTTCTTTAGCACATAGTCTCCTTCTTTCAGGTCGCACTTCTTCACTCTCTTGTTGTAGAACAAAGTTGTTCGTTGCTGGTAAGCAGCATTTCTAATGGCTGCTTCTTCTCTAACTTCCTCGAGCATGTCCAAGTCTAACCTTCTCATTAAATCGCTTACAGGGGAATTAAAATTCAGTACTCTATGAGTTGGGAGACCCACCTCGGCGGGTATAACGGCTTCACTTCCAAATGCTAGCATGTATGGAGATTCCCCTGTTGCTGCTCGGGAAGTAGTTCGATAAGCCCACAATACAGAGTGCAACTCGTTGATCCAGTTTGCTTTCGCGTCATTCAGTCTTTTCTTCAAGCCATTTAGCAGCGTTCTGTTTGTCACTTCAGTTTTTCCATTGCTTTGGGGATGGCCTGGAGCTGAGTGAATTTTTAAGATATTTGACTGTTGACAATAGGTCGCGAACTCCTCGTTGTCGAACTGAGTTCCATGGTCTGTGATGAAGGCATGAGGAAGACCATATCGACAAATGACATTCTTCCAAATAAATTGGTACACCTTGTCATACGTCATATCAATGAGAGGCTCAGCCTCAACCCATTTAGTAAAATAGTCCACAGCGACCACATGATACTTAAATCTTTTCCTGGTCGTTGGCAGTGGCCCGACCAAGTCTATTTCCTATATGGCAAATGGCCAAGGGGACGTAATAGGTGCTAATAATGCTTGAGGAGTTCTTATGATAGAGGAGAACCGTTGACACTTGTCACATTTCTTAGCATAAGCTATACAATCAGCCCTCATCGTTGGCCAGTAATATCCTTGAGTCATCATTCTTTTCAAAAGTGTTTGACCTGCTACATGGGCTCCATAGGACCCTTCATGGACCTCTTCAATCAGATATTTCACCTCGGTGGGATGCACACATCTTTGCAAACCTGTTATAATTCCTCGTCTGTATAGAATACCATTAGTCAGTACATAACGAGCAGCTTTAAACTTTAATTTTTTGGCTGCAAGTTTGTCAGTTGGTAATTCCCATTTCTCGATATACGCCATGATGGGATCCATCCATGATGATCCTAAATCAAGGGTAATAAAGCTCATTTTCAAATCTTCATCTATACTTCGAGCAGCTAAAACTTCAATTGGGATTGTTCTTCGTAGCTCGGCACGAGTAACTGATGCTAATCGAGCTAAGGCATCTGCTCTCGCATTCTCCATTCTTGGTATTCTGACCAGCTGAATAGCAGCAAATTTTGATACCAATTCCCTATCCTTTGCATGATACCTGATCATTAATTCTCCTTTGGCTGCATATACTCCCATCATTTAATTTATGATCAATTGCGACTCACTGAAGATAATAACCTGCTCCGCTCCAATGGTTTTTGCCAAACTAAGACCTGCAATCATGGCTTTATATTCAGCCTCATTATTCGAAGTTTTGAACTGGAAGCGTATAGCGTATTCCACGTCGACCTCGTCCGGACTGTTCAGAATGATCCCTGCCCCACAACCTGTTGTGCAAGATGAGCCATCCACATATAGACTCCATATAGGTAACTCGTCGTCAAATTTCTAATCTGACAGAGTTCCTCGGTGGAAAATTTGTTGCTTCCTTTCACCATCTCCTAATATTTCTTGATGTTCGTCGATCATCTTTTCTTGCCCTTTTACCAACTTAAGTTGGTCTGGGCTTGGGTTTGATGATTCTGTAACATCTACAGGTTGATCGGTGAGTAGATTTTGCTCCTCTGGGGTATCAGGATAAGTGAATTCTGCTATAAAATTTGCTACTTCTTGCCCTTTAAGCGATGATCTGGGTTCATAAACTATATCATATTCACCAAGTTCTATTTCCCAGTACATCAATCTCCCTGATTTTTCTGGTTTATGAAGGGCTTGCCTTAACGGCATATCAGTATATACTACTATAGTATGATTCTAGAAGTATGGCTTTATTCTTCTACTTGCCTCGATCAATGCTAGTGCCAATTTTTCCAGATTTGGATATCTGATCTCTGCTCCTCGGAAGGTCTCACTCGTGTAATAGATCGGTTTTTGCACTCCATTCTCCATTCTTATCAATGCCGAACTAACTGCATTCTCCGACACTGCCAGATACAAGTATAATTTTTCTCCCATCACTGACCTGGACAATAGTGGAGGTGCTCCCATATATTTCTTCAAGTCTTGAAAAGCCTTCTCACATTCATCATTCCACTCAAAAGTCTTTCGGAGCGTTTTGAAGAATGGGAGACATCTATCAGTTGCTCGCGATATAATTTTGTTGAGTGCTGCTACTCGTCCTGTAAGACTTTGCACTTCTTTATTCGTCGTTGGAGATCGCAGCCCTAATAGAGCTGATTAGGCACATATTCTTCACATTTATCCCCTTAATTTCGGTATTTTTATGATCCCGTGCAGTGTAAATATCTTGGATTTGTCTCGTATTTATGCTACTAACCCCTTTTGGCAAGTATTTCGTGTTTTGTGTATTTCTCATGTGTTTTACAGGTATTTCATGCAAGTTAGTGCGAAGGAGAACTCAAAACAGTGAAAGAAACCAAGAAATGGAGAGTTGAAGGGCATTTTCGTAATTTTGCATCCTTAGTCCAGAGGTAGGGCCAACTAGAAAGTTGAAGAGCTCTAAATTACAAGAACACTGGAAAAAACGGCACCTCAATCCGAGCTACGGTGAAGAAGTTACGATGTTTTGAAGTTGCGCGATAATAAAGAGAAATGGAACAGGACCGATCCGGATGGAACCAAACCGATCCGGTGGGGACCGGACCGGTCCGGTCAGAAAAAAAGAACCGATCCTGTACCAAATGGATCCGGACTGGTCCGGCTGTACGAATTGCTGTCATTAATTATGCAGATTTTAAGGTGATTGGCTGGCAAAAACTTGTGCCACAAGCGAAATTTGATGTCAAATTCGTGCAACTTGGTGCTATAAAAGACCAAGCCCTACCTCATTCCAAGGGGACTCAAAATTAGAGAGAAAAAGTCAGATTTTAGAGAGTTTTCTTAGTTTTTCTTAGTTTTTCTTAGAGAAAACCCTAGTTTGTAAGGTTGAAGAAGAATAATTTTTCTGGATTCAAGTTCATCTCTTTTCCTTATTGCTGAATACAAGTATCAACTTTTCATTCTCTTATTAATTCTCTATTTTATTTTCAATTCAACTCTCAATTGTTTTACAATTTGTTACCAATGTTTTCTAGATCCATAATTCCATGTATTGGTATGAATTTGTTTTTTTTAGAAAAATCATGTTAAACTAAGTTTTTAAGGATTAGGATGCATGAACCCATCCCAATGTAAATTACTTATGTAGAAAATAGAATTTAAATTAAAAATTTGAAAGAGTCGTGCGAGACAATTTTACAACCATTGTAGATCTTTTAATCTCTCTTGCCCTAGGTACTTGGGATGTTTACAAATATGATGTGCGTAAAATTATTTATCACCGCTTTATATTTACCTTTGATTTCATATGGTGCGGGCTTGATCCTCATATATGTAATGCTTAGTATCTATAAAGACTGGATTCATTCAAATTTATAATTTACAATTCTAGGTTTCTATACGATAAAATACTAGGGTTAGGGGGATTGTATTCCAACCTACTTTCTCATTCATCTTAATTAATTTAACTTCTTTATTTACTTATTTTTTTTCCTTTTAAACCATCATCATCTTTTTCATTTTTTCTTTAGAAGTAATAAATCAATTAAATTCTATCAACCATTCCCTGTGGATTCGATACCCAGACTCGCCACTATACTCCTTAAGAAGTGTAGTTACAAGTTTAAGTTTTTTGTATTGAGGTTGGAAGCCGATAACAACGACTAACGTATTACACGGACGCTCGATTTTTCCACTCGATCAAGAGCTTTGATCTTTTCAGGGTTTGCTTCAATACCTCGTTGATTGACAATGTAGCCGAGAAATATGCCTTCTTGTACTCCAAATATGCACTTGGTTGGGTTCAACTTCATTTGATATTTATCCAATTGATCAAAGGTCTGGCATAAGTCAACTAGATGATCAACAACTTTCTTGCTCTTTGTCAGCATATCATCAACATAGACTTCCATATTGCAACTGATTTGTTCTGCAAACACCTTGTTCATCAGTCCCTGATATGTTGCACCTGCATTTTTCAAACCAAAAGGCATAACATTATAACAGTAAGTTCCCCTAGGGGTAATGAAAGAAGTACTCTCTCTATCTTCAGGTTTCATCTTAATCTGGTTGTACCCAGAATAAGCGTCCATGAAGCTCAGCAACTCGTGTCCCGATGTAGCATCCACTAATTGATCAATTCGGGGCAAGGGAAAGTGGTCCTTTTGGCATGCTTTGTTGAGGTCGGTGAAATCTACACACATCCTCCATTTGTTGTTCTTCTTCTTTACCATCACCACATTTGCTAACCAGTCTGGATATTTAACATCTTCAATAAAGCAAGCTTTCTGGAGCTTCTCGACCTCTTCCTATATAGCTTGATTCTTCTCGGGACTGAATACTCTTCTTCTCTGCTTCACTGGCTTGATCTCCTTATTCACATTGAGTTCGTGACATAAGAAATTTGGGTCTATTCCGGGTATATCCTCATGACTCCATGCAAAAGTTTGCTTTTTGCTTCTTAGGAAAGTTATCAATTCCTATTTTAGTGAGGCCTCCAACGACGAACCTATTTGAGTTGTTCGTTCGAGATGC
Source organism: Sambucus nigra (assembly GCA_949130495.1). NCBI lineage: Eukaryota > Viridiplantae > Streptophyta > Magnoliopsida > Dipsacales > Adoxaceae > Sambucus > Sambucus nigra. Next base: position 185,629,787 of record OX422216.1, read on the forward strand.
TCGTCGTCCAGAATGATATTTTCAGTAGCTTCCACTACTTGACCTTTCACGAGTTGCGACTCATCTCTAGGATCCAATGTTTCAATTTCGGCACCTTCATCCACTTGATAGGTAGTGGTCTTTTTCCTTGATTCCTCCAGTTCCTCTTGCTCGGCAGATGAATAGTATCATTCCCGAGCTACTTTTTGATCACCCTTGACAACTCCTACTCTAAAATTTATTGGAAATTTTAGGCATTGATGTACCGTAGATGGTACTGCCTTGAAATTCTTCAATCCTACCCTTCCCATGATGATATTATTGGCTGATTGAACATTCTTATCCATCACAAAGAAGCGTATTCTTTCTGTTCGACAAGCAGGCCATGTACCAATGAATATATCCAACTTGATCGTCCCAAGTGGAAAAACTTTCTCGCCCGTAAAACCGAGGAGGGGTCTGTGATAAGGTTCCAGTTGAGATAGCTTTAGATTTAAACTTTCGAAGCACGAGTAGAACATGATGTCTGCCGAGCTACCATTATCTACCAATACTCTTGAAATCATCACTTCCTTCATCCTCATTTTGATCACCAATGGGTCATCATGAGGATATAGAACACCTGCGAGGTCATTCTTTGAGAAACCAATGACCAATTTCTCTTTGTTTACCTTTATCGGGCGATCCTCCTCAGCTAGATTTATTCGTTGAATGTATGAGCAAGCTTGAGCCTCACAGAGGTAAGCTTTTCTCTCTGCAGTAAGGTCTCCTCCTCCTGCATCTCCACCTGTAATAACATTACAATCAAATGACCCAAAACATATTGAAAATACCTCACGTTCTAGCTGCCTTGGTCTTTTGGGAAGATCGGGATCGTCTTTTGGATCATCTTCATGGTCTCTTTTCTTGTTCTCCTCTGCTCGACGTGGAGATCTAAACCTCTCTCTTGTTCAGTCGCTGTTTCTTCTTTTATTTCTATGATCAACATACTTTGCCAGTTTTCCTCGTCTAATGAGTGTTTCGATCTCATTCTGAAGAGCTATGTAATTTTTGGTCATATGGCCATGATCTTTATGAAACTCGTAATATTTGGCCTTATTCCTCCTGTCAGGGTCTGTCTTCATTTTCTCTGGCCAGTTTAATTCCTCGTTGTTCTTAATTTCTTCTAGAACATGGTTGATGTCTATCTTCAAAGGAGTGTAATTATCAAATTTCTTCAATACTTTCCATGACGACCTTGTTTTTTATTATTTGTCACCACCATTGTTCTGATGCTCTTTTTTCTTAGCATTATCAACCTCTACCTTGGTTTCTTTGGCATCCATATTCTTCTTCGCAGCCATTGCCTCCTCGGCATTCATGATCTTGGTTGCTTTTGCCATCAGTTCTGACATGGTTCTGGGTGGATCTTTGGCCAAAGAGTAGTACAACTTTTTGGGTAGTAGCCCACTCATTAAGGCGGTAATCGCTGTCTTTTCCTCATAATCAATGACTTCGAGTTTCTCGTTATTAAAACGAGTTATATAATCTCTGGTACTCTCACCAGCTTTTTGTCTAACACTTAACAAATACGTTACCCGTTTAACTGGCTTTGCCCCAAAACAGAAATTTCTAATAAATAACTCGGCCAGTTGAAAGAAAGTTGAGATCTTACCCCGAGGAAGATTATTGTACCATATTTGAGCAGGTCCGGTAAGAGTTCTCGAGAATGCTCTGCATCTCATCTCATCCGGAACAGCATAGATATCGGCCGCAGCTTGGTATTGTTCTATATGAAGAACAGGGTCGGTCTTTCCATCATATTCGGGAGTCACAACAGGTGCTTTGAATTTTGACGATGTGGAAAAATCCACAATGGTCTGGACAAAAGGTGTCCCTTGAACAAAAGTTCATTGTAGAGGGTTCTTGGCCTTAGCTATTTCCCCTAATCTATCTTCCAGCCTCTGAATAGAGCCTTTTCACGCATCGTTTCCTTCCTCGAGCATGTTGGTTCGAGCAACTGATCGCGTTGATGTGGCTTCTTGGGATCTATCTTGACGAGCAGCTGGTCACGACTGGGCAGATCCTTCCCTTAAGTCTGATGGTCGTCGAAAGCTCCTCGATGCAGCCTTAAGAGGACTTTTGTTTCTCTTAGGGCCTAATCGATCAAAAGTAGAAACCCTACTTAATCTCTCCAATGCACTGATCCTTTCTGGAGAGAGAGTGACATTTTCTTCAGTATCTGTGGCTCGTACCGACGAAGTTCTTCCTGGTTGATAAGAAAAATCATTAGATTCCTCAGTACGATATGAATCGGTATGCCTAGTACGCGAAGAAAGTAAACGGGTATTTCTTTGAACACTTCGCTATCCTGAATGGGTCGGTACACCACCATGAAGGGTTTTCTATGAGTTGCCGCATAGTTTCTTGCATGACTGTCTGGCCTTGGGCCAAATTTGTCATTATTCCAGCCAGATCTGGAACGTTTGGCGGAGCAGATGGATTTGGGAGGTTTTCAGCGTTTCGATTGCTGGATTCAGGATTATCAGCCATTTGTGATGAACTGTTTTTGGTGAAAAACAAAAATTACAGTCGTTTCCCACAGACGGCGCCAATCTGTTGATGTAAAAAATTAGACTATCTCTAATTATTTAATCATAGATAAAAATAAATATGAGACAAGAATTTTTAAAGTGGTTCAGCCTTAAAATAAGGGCCTACGTCCACTGTTTTGTTATTGCTGAATGTTTAGGAATTCTCGAAGTAAGAGTATCCTCCAGAAATTTTGGTCCCCTTACAATGAGGATGCTACAATGTATTTATAGCCATCAGGCTGTATATGTGAAAGGGTAATACATAGCTGTCCCTTAGGGGTATACATCTGTATAATAATAATAAGCATTTAATGAGCAGTCAATCTGTTGGTTATCCTGTTATTAATGCTCTGTTCGAGGTGCAGCTCGGACCGCTTATATTGCTCGGACCGCTTATATTGCTCGGACCGCCTAAGTAGCTCGGTACTCGTAAGTTGCTCGGTGTAGTAAAGTTCCTCGGAGAGATCTTGCTGGTCGGAGCGTCTGAGTTGATCGGGGAGGCAGAGTTCCTCGATGCCAAAGTGATTGTAAAAATGCTTGTAGGTGCCACGTAGACTGACACGTGTCTTCTTATGATTAATCCACGCCAGCAGGTTAAATTTAGTATCAATAAGGACAATCTCACCTCTCTTCTATAGTGCACACCTATTGCATTCATTTATTCCGCCTAGTCGTTTCTCTATCCAACTGGTCCATAAAACCTATATATAACTAGCCCGCTAATCCTGCCGTCGCAAGTTAAGCGTACTTTTATGGTTAGAATCACGTATGTAAATTCTCAGCTTTACGAATATTTTTAAATATTATCTCAATACTGTCAATGCTTAGTTACATACTCTCTCTCTCTCTATATATATATATATATATTAAATATGACATTAATTCAACCCAGTGTTATTACAACCTAGGTTGACTCTAGAATACCCGTATCACCCATACGATACGATATCAAAATAGTTTGTACCGAAAAGTCAAGTACGCTCATCATTTTATAGTTAATCCTTTTCTCACTAAGATTATTTTACTTATCATGACATTCAACTCTACTAATTACACACAGTAGAATTGTTTACCAGTGTATATATTTAATCATTCCAAACACACACACACACACACACACACACACACACACATATATATATATTCTAATCTTGCACCCCTAGGTTAAGACCTCTTGGCGCAATGCATACTCTGTTATCATGTCCCGGTGTATTACTCATTACATGGAGGACTACTATTCATTTCAGATTTTATTATTATTCCTATCTACTTAATTCACACAGTAGATATCATCACAAGCACATGTATATATATAAGCACACTATCTTATATAAATATACTATACTGCACCCCGAGACAAAGCTGCGGTGCCTGCATACTCTGCTATCATGTCCCGTTGCATCACTTATTGCATAAAGGACTATAGGTTCAATTTCTAGCGAACCATAAAAAAAATCACACATATTGAAGGCGAACATAGTTCCAAGCCGATGGTCTACGCACATACCTACGCACCCATACGACCGCCATCACTATCGTTCTCACAGATAGTTCATACCTAGGTTCTATGCTCTAGTGGTACAATTTAATATCCCACCCGAAGGATCCTCAAGGCATGATTATCCCCAACACGCAACCTCCATTCGATAGCAAGCAACGTAGGTATGTCATACACATAATAAAATAATCAAATAGGTATTCACGCACCCTATTAAAACCTTAGGTAATTACACAACGTTTCATTATTTTAGGTATTCACACAACCTATCATCGTTTTTCTATTGGATTATGTATACCCATATTTATATATATAATTCACACATTTATATATATATATATATATATATATATATATATATATATATATATATATATATATATATATATATATATATATATATATATATATATATATATCCCAATTATTAATGAGTTCGTTCGTACTAGATATGTTCCAATACCAAAATAGCTACACCCTGCTATTTATTATAATTCATAGGATGGTATATTCTACCTCAGATATACACTATTAAGTTGATATTAATTTCACAAAGGTCCTCAAAAATTTTGGTTCCAATTCGGGAAAGTTTCGTCTCTAAATAAAACTCCAAGGGCATTTTAGACATTTCATACCTTATGCCTAAATAATAATTTCTATATGGCAGCGTACTATTCTCCGTTAGCTACGCGTGACCGCAAATGGCACGTAAATCCGAATTCGTATGACAAAGATATGCTCATTCAAAGTTATGCTAAAAATCGAATAACTCGTTCCGTCTTCAAGGGTATTTCAGGCCGTTTAATTTTTGTGTCGAATTAAAAACACCCAGGACAGCGTAATGCTCTTCGCTATCTATGTGTGGCCACGAACGACACACTAATCCGAGTCCGTACGTAAAAGTTAGGGCATTATAAAGATTCACCTCAAAGAAGATTTAAAAAAAAAAACTTTCTTAAAATTTGCCCCCCCTCCCCCATTTTGCCAAGATTAATAAATTGCTGTTTGAGGCATTTTGGAGCAGTTTTGGAGGAAGCGCATGAGAGAACAAAATATAGAAAACGCGATTTTCTACAGGGCTACTCAAACAGAATCGCCATTAAAGCTCCAAAACCTGTGATTATGCCCAGATCTTTTACCCCCCAAACCTCCCAAGATTCATCATAAATCCACCCAAACTTCCTCATTAACAATTTCTTCCAACAATATCACTAATGGAGATTCAAAAACCAAGATCTAATCATGTTATTGACTTCTCAAATTAAGTTATAATCTCATTATTAACCCAATTTCTCACAAAATTAAAATCCCCCATTAATGATTATTCTTCATCTTCTTCACCATAAACCCAAAAAAATTCAATTCAAATTCCTACTTCCAAATTTCAAGAATTTATTGACATAATTACAACTATTTACGTCATTAACTACAACTTAACTTAAAGCAAGAAAACATTTGCCTTGGTGGATCAAATCCGACGATCCCATGTCGAAATTTTTTCCCGGATTGCTCTTGTCATCCTTCTTTCCTTCTTTCCTTCTTCTTCTTCTTCTTTCTCCTTTCTCAACCCTTTGTGTTTTGTAATGACTCATGGCTGCCCAACACACTTAAACCTAGCTTAAAATTCTTCAATCCCGTAATTAAGCCTATTGGCCAATTAAAAATTACTTAAATGCCCCTGTATGGACTCGGTCATGTCTAAAAGTGTCCCGAGACCCGTTTATTACCCTCGGGTACTCTTTTTCGACTATCTTGACCCTTTTCGAGTCAACCGTGTACTCAGAATTTTCATCCGATACACTTTATAAAAGTTTCTCATTTCAACCTAAAAATGCGACACATGTGAAAAAAATTGAAATAGTCCGAATTAATTTAAATTTCTACATCCCCAAATATAAATGAAAGTTCTAAATCTTCAATTTCAATAATTTCTCTAATTTAAATAAATTAAATCACGAAATTAAATAAATTTCAAATCACTAATTTAATTAATTTATATATTATAAAAAATACGGGGTATTACATACTCCCTCCCTTACAAAGGAATTTCGTCCTCGAAATTCGGATAAGACTAATACTCAAAGCTTTGGATGTATTCTCTTACACATCCCTTATTTCCCACACAATCTACATTGTTATGATGTTCTCGTTATGCTTCTCCTAACGATAACCCTTAGTTTAACGGTCCCTATACTACCGTTCAATCATGTGGCCAATTTGCTTTAGTCATCTCATACTAAAATATTTCGTCATATAATTTATCATCTCACATTGTATCCTACACAACACTTTGAAGCTTCCAACTTTTGACACTACTATGAGCCTAATTACTAATGGCTACCATACCCCCCCGACTGGGGAAAACTCCAACATCCCCTTGCGATAACTCCCTTATTCGTTTACTCTTTTGGTACATGTATCTCCACATCTATCGACTGCAGATAATATATAGAAATTTAACCACTTAGGGCGCCCATACACCCTAAATACTGCACGTAACTGCCCAATTCAACTAAACGTAATAAACTTGCTCTCACTAAGCCTTTCACATTTGACCTGATTATACAGTAAGGTTATACTCAACTACCCTACCAATTACAACTTAATTATCATCTCATTTATCCCACTGATCTACTCGTGGTGAGAGTGTTCTACAATGTTTTCTCACCTCAACACTATACGGCTTTACCGGCCGTAAGTCGTAGTATAATTATCACCTCACAGTTATAATTATATATATGTATAATAACCAAGGTACCAAACCCATGTCCTAATGGACAAACATCTCCCCACTTCCAACGTTGCGCTAAGTTTCATGCGTGGGATGTCTCGCAAAGCGAAATCTAAACAAGGAACCCCCCGACACACTACTACCTAACATTGTCGGTCGTTGAGATCCATTAAGCCCTCAGTTCATAGCACATACCCCCAATTATCCGTCTCTTAACATAAAAGTATACTTGTCCACTCCCATGTTACACAAGACAGCATATAATACGACGCTCTTACTATCACTAGTTTCTTAGCGTGAATAAATCACGAGCTATATTTCTTCGCTCGATAATAAGTCAGCCTACCTTGACTCACATCAGTAAACGTCCCTACTCACTGGGATTACATATAACAATGCCAACATATTCCCATATGTCTATTATGAAACACAGTATCACATATATACATGTATATGTACACTATAATATATATATATATATATATATATATATATATATATATATATATATATATATATATATATATATATATATATATATATATATATATTCATCCACTGGTCCTATATTTTTAATAGCTCTCAGTTGAAGGTGTTTTCTCTACACGTTCAATAATTAAAATTTTAAAATCGATGCATTAGCATCCAACTATGTCTCATCACTGCGAACGTAGATTAAGGCCCCTACGTGTAACATCCCGCAACTAAGTTCAAAGAAATTTCTCAGTACACTATTCTCGACCATTTTCAACAAAATTCGTAGGTCCAAAGCACATAACTAAGATATCACGAATCCTGTCTCTCAACACATAATTCAATTACCTAAGCCCACATCTCTCGAGGCGTCACACATTACGATGTTCTAGCTATCACTAAATTCTCAATACGTAGACAATAATGAATTATATCCCAGTGTTCAATGGTAAACCCGATATACCTTGAATTACGTAGGTAGAAGACCCCACTCACTGGAATTAAAAGTAATAACACCATTTTACTCATCGAATTCTATAATATAATACAATTTATTTTGGCTCTACCCTCTTCCAGGGTATAATTTACAAATTAGCGTATCTTACCCTGGCATAGCGAGCACCATAGACTCCCCATATAGTCTACTATTGCTCCAACCCTCGGTATCCAGTCACTACGTAAGATAATAATATACTCCCTTTTATATCCCTCAAAAGGAGAAAAACTATCACATAACATACGACATCCTCTTAGTGTCCACGCCTTCTCCTCTGCAGATGGAACTAGCGAGAGCCCCGTTACACGACGACAAAGATATATACACTATATTAATATTAGCGACATCTCTACTAAACCCATTTCACATGCGAATTTAGTATTCACCAACTACTGTGACTCGCTATTGTCACACAAAATATATCTCCATCACCTCTAGATAAAACTCATATTTCTATTGTCATAAGTGTTGGCGGTTCAAATGGTTCTTGGACATAACATCCTCGTCCTAACCAAACCAAAACTTCTTATAACTGTTTCCCCTACTAGCATCCCGTTCTTTTTTTTTATCCCCCAATTCGCTGTAGACACGGTCTACACATGTGTTCCTACTCTTTACACAAAAGACACCTCTCTATTATATATGCCTTGCCTGATCATCGGTTCCTCGATTGCTACCCCCGTAGTCCCTTTGGCTCCACTGGCCCTCTGGGACTCTTTGTTGTCCTCAATGACCCTGACTGAAGCCACTATCACTTAATAGAATTTCAATATATTTGAAACATTTAACTGGGTCCCTACTGGGTATACCCTTATATGGTTCTTCACTGACATCGTTAAATTCAGTCTTGCTCTTCAGCTCGATTTTCAATTCTTTAGGCTTCCTTTCTATGGAAGCGTTGATATGAACTTGTAAACGTACGACCTTGACAATATAGACACTAGTCATTCTATTCTAATTTTACACTCATGCTTGTGTATTCTACTCACGAGTCTATTTTCAACTCACGAATCCCGTATATTTTTCCGTATCCCCTTCGTAGGGTACGAAGTTCACTAACCAAGTTAACTTCTCTCTTATGATCAGCCTCTATCTCACTCACTTGTGATAAGTTTTGAAACTTCATTCACTCCTTTGTCCAAATAGCAGATCGAAAATCTAACGATCAAATTGTACTCAAAATTTCTTATTTAATCATATATATTTCTTATATATAGTGACTGACTCTCGTCACTTTACGTTTCTCCTATGAGCTTAAACTTTGTTGCCCAAAATTTACCACCCAGTATCGCTGTACTCTACCCTACACAGTTGCCGTTGGATTTCTCATTCCATTGTCTTATCACACTTCCTCTTTTTTGTATTCTTATCGATGGATCCTCGAAAGAGTCCTTCCGACTTTCCCCACTCCTTACCGACTACATTGGGTGAGTGTAAGATTTGCACCATTGTCATCTTTGATTATGATAGGGGAAACTACTGTCCCTGCAATTATCCTATCATCACTTTTCTAAACAACAATTATGGTGACTTTTATCTCAATCACCATTTTCAGATTACTCTATGGCTTTTACCGCTTTCCTCCTGCATTCCTTTTAATGGCCCTCGATGGTCGTCCTATATTGTCCGGTGTTCGAAATCTAACCGAGTTCGTACATAAATCACATCAACTATACTTAATAGCAGGAGAACGAAAATCGCATACGTAGATGAATTCAACAATCCTGTCATAAGGATCTATATCAAAGAAAGAAAAGTTGAATCGTGAAAAACATTACAGATCCTAAGAACACTGGAACCTGGCTTTGATACCACCTGTGACACCCCGCCCAAATAAATATCGGGTGATCAGTCCTATATCAAATTTAAAACAGGAATCTAAGGGGTTCATTCTTAGCATCACTGCCGAAAACTTTTTAAAACTTTACTAACCACCTAGTATTCAAAAAGACTGATGTCAAATTTTATCTTTTTATTAAATAATTAAATATACATGCTAAATAACAAATAAACCATACATACAAACCATGAGTCTAAAATAGTACTAAATGAATAAATGACCTGCCGAATAAACAATCGGCTCAACATCCCAATATAATAATCCAATAAATGAATACATAAACCAAATACTGAGTCTAAAAGTAAAACGGGAAACATGACCTCAATGAATATACAACTGAGATAAGAATCATACTCTAGGAATAAAGAAATGATACGTCTAAATCAAGTCCTGCAACCATCCACAATGTAGCTGTTACGTAACCCTGGAATAGATAAGTTAACTATGGCATCCTGTGTCTGGACACTTATTAATATACATAGACATAGGCAAGAGAGAAGAAGTACAAGAAACGGGTCAGAGCTCGATATATAAAAATGTCTAGCATGCATTTTATTGCAATAAATGAAATGCGTAGTATATAATGTTCATAATTACTTTTACGGTCGCACTCTCTTGAGGACATTCTCACCTCTTTTCTATAATGGACACCTATCACATTCATTTCTTACGCCTAGTCGTTTCTCTATCCAACTAGTCTATAACAGCTATATAACTAGCCCGCTAATTCTCCCGTCGCAAGTTAAGTGTACTTTTATGATTATAATCACGTATGTAAATCTCAGCTTTACGAATATTTTTAAATATTACCTCAATACTATCAATGCTTAGTTACATACTTTCTCTCTCTCTCTCTATATATATATATGACATTAGTTCAACCCAGTGTTATTACTACCTAAGTTCAATCTAGAATACCCGTATCACCCATACGATACGATATCAAAATAGTTTGTACCAAAAAGTCAAGTATGTTCATCATTTGTATAGTTAATCCTTTTCTCACTAAGATTATTTTACTTATCATGATATTCACCTCTACTAATTACACACAGTAGAATTGTTTACCAGTGTATATATTTAATCACTCAACATATATATATATATATATATATATATATATATATATATATATACTAGGGTATGCCCGTGCCTGAAGGCACGACGTATATTTTCAAAAGTGTATGTCGTTTATTGGACTGTACGTCGTATTTAGTTCGCAACACTAATAATAGTTCATCTTGGATCTCGCGTAATACGTCATATTGGCACGGTGAAAATATTTTAGTAATTACTTATTCCTCAAATTTATTAGTTTTAATCGTTATAGAGTAGTTGAGAATTTTACACACGAAAGGAAATTCAACACCTTGATTCGAAATTAACATTTTTGAAGACGTATATATGTCGGCATTTTCTTTTATGAACGTGTTATGTTTGTTTCAAAATTTTGATTTGTGTTAGAGATGTAAAAGAGTTAGTATTTTAAATAGATCAAAATTTTACGATTATTACAAATGCAAAGGAGGTACAAAAATTAAATATTTTAAAAATAATAGAGAACATGGGGGAATCCACTAAAGATAAATCAATTACCCAAAAATAAATGTTAACTTACAAATGGGGTCAATCTCCATAAAGCTAAAAAACTTATGTTATATTATTTTTTTTATTAAAATGGACATTAATAAAAATAACTTTCATTATTTATTTTAAAAAATGGACGTTATTTTTATCCATAAAAATTTGACGTTACTTATATTAAATAAAAAAACTGGACATCCCTTTTAAATAAAAACTCGACGAAATAATCGTGTCATTAAGGGTCACCTAACATTAATACAATGACACGATTAATTCATAATTTTACTCGTGTTATTCGTGTCAAATAGTATTTTATTGTGGTGTGAAAATTATAAGTCACGTGATTCGTGTCGAGTATAAAACAAATTAGTAATGTATTAAAGTCAAAACATGGTTTCTTACAAAAAAATACATTTTTTTTTAAAAGTTAGGTTTTATAAAAAAAAAATACATTTTAAAAAAGTAATGTTTTATAAAAATTTGTAAAAAACAAAGTTTAAAAAAAATATAGTTTATACAAAGTTTCGTCCAGTGTTTATAACTAACGCGAACTTTAAAAAAAAATAATGAAACAATTTCTTTTATTCACGTCCATTTTAATAAAAAAATTAATATAAAGATCAAAATGTATAGTCTGACCAATTTTTTTTCTCTAGGTATCGGTTTGCTTAAACATCACCTAAATAACAAAGTGGGGGTGATGGGATGGGATGTTATGTTTCTTCCTTTCATCTCCACATCATTTGAAAGTTTGAATCACTTAGGCCATGTTTGGTTGTCCCAAAATTATAAATTGGATCATTAATAAATTGATCAATTTATAAATTGACCCATTAATTGTGTTTGGTTTCATTAATGAAAGGATTCATTAATTGCCCCATTTTAGCTCATGTCTAAAATCTGAAATTGGATCATTTCACAAAAAACGTGAAATGAATCCATTTGAAATAGGAGTCACATAAAGTGCATGTCCCCTCTCCCTCTATCCCTCCCCCCCTCTCTATTCCCCCCCCCCCCCCCCCTCACTCTCTTGATTTGTTTTTACCTTTTTTTCATAGAACCTTAACATCAATTTCAAATTACCAAACATTGTGTAAAATTGGATTTAACTCATTTCAAATTCATTCATTTACAATTAACTAATTCACAATGAACCAATTTACATAATCAAACAATTTGTGCAACCAAACTGGGCCTTAATAAATGGGAATTAAAAAAAAATTATATCCATGTGTGTGGCCTGTACCACTTCTTTTTTGTGTACCAATTTATTTCACAATTTTTGGGTGTGGGACTTTTTTATTACTGTCGTCCTCAATTCAATTTTCAAAAATATAAAATATGAAAGAGAGTAGAATGTAAATTTGCTTAAATTCAGCTGCTTAAAATATAAAACCCCAAATCCATATATATAGCACCTCCAAAGTCAGCTACCTCTTTCACAATGTCATAGACATGCTGAATAAACAAACTGAAAATATCAACACGTAAGTGCTTCAAAAATACCCCCTACTAGTCGTGTACCCACCATTCTCTCACCAAAAACTGAACACCCACTACACCAAATCTGCCTAATTGTCACGGTCATTGACCTTGACAAGTTGGACTTGTCAAGGTCAATGACCGTGACAATACTGGGCGAGACAACTATTTTTGTCACGGACGTGTCACGGTCATTGATCGTGACAAGTTCGTTAGAATTGTCACGGTTGTGTCACGGGCCATGACCGTGACAAGTTTAGTCATGGTTAATAACCGTGACAAAGCCTTGACCCTTTTTAAAAACATTGTCACGGTCATTGACCGTGATAAGGACGTGACAACTTTTGTCAAGGACTTGTCATGGTCAATGACCGTGATAATTCTGGGCAGAATTTAAAAAAAATCTGCTGGGCAGTATGTCCACTACCACTGCCCAGCAGTATATTTGTACCTGTTATAGCAACGTTGTACCTATTCAAACATCATATATCCAAAAAAACTAAAGATAATGTAAATATATATTCAAAATAGAAACAATATACATGACGATATAATCCAAATATAATTCAAATGTACCAACTTAAAAATAATGTCACTACATGTCTGGGGTAAATGTGAGGAGGTGAGTAGGCCACACGATATACGAATTGACACACCCACTAATATACATCGTGCCGCATTGTTCGCGCAACCATAATAAGGAGTTCTCCTTCCCAGGTATCACATGCGTGACGAGCACTTTGGACTCGATCTCTTGAAGCGCATGTCCATGAACTATTCCACCCTGGACGATATTCTGGTCCCTCAACCCCCGCCCTATCCGCTGGCCATCAAATACGTCCAATATGAACACGCTCGGCCAACCAATTGTCGACATCGGTTTGGGGAAGGGAGCCAAATAAGGAAATGGATCATCGAAGTACGCACGTGTCGGTGATGAAGCAGCGAGTTCCACATCCTCGTCATCCTGCGCCTCGTTCTCCCGCACCTCCTCCTCCTCCTCCACCGCTTTCTCCTTCCCTTTTCCCTTACGGTCTCCGCCCAATGTACGCTTCATGAATGAGTACATATCTTGGACCGTCACCTCCAAATGGGCTCGTCTCCAATCCGATGATCCTAGATTTGGCCACCCGCGAGCTCACCCCCTTGTCCTCCCCTTGCGATCAGATCCCAATACTTCAAAAGGTAAATACACCCCCCAACCCTGCCCCCACCCCCACCACACACACGCACACCCCCCCACCCCCACCCCCTCCCCCCACTACACCCCCTGCCCCCTACTAATCTACTAAGAATTTGGCGAAATTAAAGAAATTATTTTTAAAACTTGTTCCTAGATCCCAATACTAATCTACTAAGAATTTGGCGACATCCACGATGAAAAAAATTGGTAGGAGAAAAATGCTACCAATTTAATGTTTTAATGGCGAAGGAAAGTTCAAAATAACCTGCATTATTAAAAAATAAATACCTTTCAACAGAAAGAATGCATTGATTTCTTTAACTCCAAGAATAAAAATTCTAGAATCACTTAGAAATAAAATCACAACGAATTATTTTTTATCTTTAACCATAGTAAAAATATCGTAATCTTCCCTTTGAAATTAAAATTAGACACAAATATGCAAGTACAAATATCTTCAATGTGGAATTAAGTCGATAACACTAATATTCTAAAGTTCATGAACGATATCTAACCTAAGACAAAAGTATATGTTAAGCAACAAAAGTGGAACTCACCCACCACATACACACACACACACACACAACAACCCCCACCATGCCCCACCCCCCTCCACACATCCCACACACCACACATATACGCACACACACACAACAGCCCCCCTCCCCACCCCTACCACCCCTACCACCCCCTCCACACCCCCCACCCACCACACATATACACACACACACACAACAACCCCCCTCCCCACCCCCTACCGCCACCCTGCCCCACACACGCACACACACATACACACACACACACACACATATATATATACACACAAACATATATATAAATGGAAGAGAGAGAGAGAGTTGTAAAAAGGAGGGAATGGCCGGGGGGGAAGAAGGGGAAAGGGTTTTTGTTGAAGAATTTGTCACGGTCATGTCAAGGTCCTTGACCGTGACAATTCTTTGTCACGGTCGTGTCAAGGTCAATGACAGTGACACAAAACGCGTGTTTTTTATCACGGTCAATGACCTTGACAAGGGTGGCCGGCTGAAAGGTGACAATTTTGTCATTTTGGTGTAGTGACCCATTTACATCATATTTGCAATGAATGTGAACAACACTATTTTTTCTAGAATTATATAAAACAATCACATTCCTTCGAACGTGGCCTCAAAACTTGAAGCGGCGTGGCAGTCACAGTCCCCACCCCACCTATGTATATATTATGTAGAGTTGAGTTAGCTTTCTTCAGTTTTATGGGCGTATAATGTAAAAATATATAATCAAGATACTACCCATATCGGCAATGTATAGGGTTGTAGTCTTTTGTTAAATTAGTTTGAAAAACTAAATGTGTATTTAAACTACCATTTAGTGGGCTCAAAAACCACTACTTTTTTATAAAATCCAAAAACGTACGGTTTATTACTCAGGTTCTGGGCAAAAGTAATACATTTTAAATGTTTACGTGACAACAAAAATTACTCATCAAACTCCAAAAAATTAACACTGTTTACTTTATTTAACCAACTGATAAAATAATAAAAATTATTGTAAAAAAAATAATTATTTCGAAACCCAACACCCAAAAAAGATGAACATAATATATAGATATTTGAACCCAGATGAATCGAGAGAGATAGACCTGAAATCCAAAAGGAAAAAGAACATAAAGAGTTAGATAAGAGATTCATACCCAAATTACTTATTCAAATGGTAATATCTTCCAATGACCAAAACCCAAAAATCACCTCAAGAATACCTTGTCATATTTTCAGTCACATCTTTTAAAGACCATGACTTGTTCATAAAATAAAGAACATTCCATGTTAATGAACTGATATGATATTCCAGTTAAAACTTACAAAAAATAAAATAAAGTTTCATTATATCTATATGATATCCAAACTAACATGTGTGAAATGTAATAAATTAACATTGTGCCAGAACTAAAATAAGGGTTCTACAATTGATCCATTTCTAAGTCTGTGCATTTAAAGATTTATTAATAGAAGAGTCAGTTAAGAGAAATAGTAAAACAAAAAAAAAACTACAAAAACATAAATGAAGAAAACTTTGACAGAATAAATCAAAGCCCACATCAAACAGTGGTAAACAGAATATTACACAAAATAATTATATAGAGAGAGATACTTACGGTGGTGCTGTTTGATCTGCTACCATATGATCTACTTACGGTGGTACAGTTTAATCTCCTAGCAAAATGAAAGACTCAGTTAGCAAAATGAAAAACCCAATTAGCTAAGCCGTATCTAATTTCAAAAACATAAATCAAAAGAAGACCCGGTTCATGTAAACTCATACATAATATTCCAGCTGTCGGTGTAAATATCAGTCTGGGTTTACACTTTTTCCGTGTAAACACAGGTAGCAAAATGAAGGAATTTCATGTAAACCTAGCCAAGAAGACCCAAGGATGATATCAGGCGAGTAAAAATAACCCAGTTTCGAGTTCAAATCTGATTTATAAACAAATCGAGACAGATCTGAGTTCAAATCTGATTTATAACCTAGTTCCGAGTTCAGATCCCAGTTCCATGTAAACCCAGCCAAGAGTGATAATGAATAGAGAATAATTTATAAACAAACTGAGACAGATGTATATCTCTACTACTTAAAAAGAGGGAAGTTCCTCTTCAAATCTCAAAGTACTAAACTACCCTCATTAAATTAACATTTTTTATCATACCCTTAATATTAATCTCACACATTCATTAAATTAAAATCATTCCATGAATCTTAACTTGATACGTTCTCTTTCCTAATACATTCATCTAACAAAACCTCCAAATACATTCATCTTGGAACCTTAGAAATCAAAAGTCAGCTTTATGCTCATATTTTGTATTTCCAAATTTATTGTTGTTCTATTCATGTTTTATAATAATTCTAAATTCAATGTTAAAAATTATATATATTTTTTAAGTTAAGGAATTACCATGTTCATACCTTATTAGATTATTGTTTTTTATGCATTGATATGTATTTCCCAGTTGGACATGTTTGCATTCATGTTTATTTCTTAAAGATTCTAAAAATTCTTAAAACACTCCAATTGCTTTTTAAAAGACAAACTTACCCTTTTCTCTAAAGATCAAACAAATACTTTTTTAATTGTTAATTTTTTTTCAATTAAAACAGTATTTTAAATTGTTTTTATAACATTTTTTATTTTTTAAAATTAAAAAATAACTGTTTTTTTTATAAAAACTAATAAAAAAACTGTTATGATAGTTTTAAAGACCCTTTTTTAATTTAAAAAACTGTTATGATACTTTTATATAAGTTTTTTTAAGATAGATTTGAAAACTGTTTTTTTTTTCAAAAAAATGTTTTTTTTACATAAAATTGGGAAAAAAAATTAACAAATAAAAAAATATTTTTTAAATTGAAAATTGTTTTTATAACCGAACACGACTCAAATAAAAGCAACTCGACACAATACGACACGATAATTTTTTTTAACCAAACATGAACATGATCCTAATAAAAATGACACGACAGAACATAAATTATTATTTTGTTACAAAACACGAACACGGCCCAAGTAAAAGTGTCACGCCACAATATATGTTTTTTTTAACCTAACACGATCCCAACCAAAATAAAAATGACACGACACGACTCAAAATCTTATTTTCACCTATAAAAGTAATATGACACAACACGAAATCTCATTTTTTACTAAACACTAACACAACCCACTTAAAATGTAACACGACAAATGGAGAGTGTTCGCATTTCGTAAAAAAGGGATTTTGTGTCTTGCCATGTCACTTTCATATGTGTCATATTCATTTTACGTAAAATTAAGATTTTGAGGTGTGTCGTACCATGCCGTGTTAATTTTATTTTGTGTTGTCTTCTAAGTTGGTTTACTATTGAGCTTAGCATCTTTCACTTAATATAATTAATGGTGGAATTCAGTACATTTTTCTAGAATTTGTGACAACTTGGTTGTTGTGAATATTTGGAGTAATAATTTAACTGGTGAGATAGGAAATTCCCTTGATGTATGCTCTAATATTCAGTATGTTGATGTGAGCGCTAACAAATTGAGTGTAGATTTAGGGTTTGAATTTGAGAAGCTGAAAGAGTTTTGGGAATGGGAGAACAAATTATGTAGCATAGTGTCACTCACGAAAAATTGCACTTTACAAACTCTGGACCCGTCGAAAAATAATTTTTTGAGGATAATAACCCATGGGAATTTTAAACTGCCAAAATTTACCTGTATTGACTTTGTGGGGTTACAGGGCCAATTCAACAAGAGATTAGTTTATTTTCGAATCTCCAGGGGCTTTATTTGCGTAACAAATCCTTAATTCTAGAGTCATTATTAAGCCTGAAATTTTTTTCTTTCTCAGATCTATGTACGAACAAATTTTATGCTCCGTATTAACATCCCCTCATTTTTACCCATTTGATGAGCCACATAAATCGTCTCAACCACTCGGAAGAAGTATTTTTACCAGAGTTTTTGCAATACCTCTGTTGCAGTTATAGGGATTCTAAATGTCTCATTGTGGTTTGTCGAGGAGAAAATTTTGAGGATTGATTGTGAATTTTTTCTGCTGGAGGTATTAACCTATCATATGCTTTAAACTGATTTCAATTGACATTTTTTGTGTGTGATTATTCGATAGATAATGATGTTCAGTTCACTTTTCTTACTATCTTGTTGTATATGTCTTAAGTTTATGTTATATATATCATATGTGTATGCTATGTTTGATCAAATGTACCAAACACAAACTCCTACATGCTTCCTGTTTGATATAAAAACTCAACTCCATAATTAATTTGTAATTTGGTGTATAGTTGTGTTATAAAGTAATAATATTTCTTAAGTAGCTACTGTTACTCTTTGTTTAAGTTTAATGTTCTCTTTCAGATTACACATAACATGTTTAGATAAAATCTTCAATGAAGAGGAATAAAAGGAATATTTTTGGTTTTCTATTTATTTAAAATAGATACCATGATGTTAGATTTTTTGGTTTCAGAATTCAAAATCTCAAATATATTGATTGTTAGTATTTTTGTAATCTAATTTAATTCCAATTTCCTCTGTGTTGGAATTTTTTCACATTGTGTGGTTCAATGTATTCATTTTGTCTCTCTACATACATATGTTCTTTTTATAAAGTCGTATGTCGGTTCAGGTTGTAACTTCCCAGCTAAGAAAAATATAACTTCTAAGAACAACCAAATAAGTAAGCAAAATGAGTTCAAATAACCTTACTGAAGCTGCAATTACATGCATTGGTTGAATTATCTTTGTCAACTCAAACACACACTCTAAACTGTATCTTTAGCATCTTTAGATACATAGTGTTCAAAGAATTTCGTTTGTTCTTCCCTGATCTTAATATTTAGTACTGAGTGTTACTTATTTAGTTTATAGTCTATGGATAGTTATGGAATACATTGCACTTATTCAAGTACTATATATTTTTTTTAATTTTTTAAAATTAATTTACAATTGTTGTTTTCAATTCATCTTATTGTTGAGTAAATCGTTTTAATTTCTTGAAAACTTAGGTTTGGCCATACTTATTAAACGAATTGATTCTTTTTGTTATTTTGTAATTTCTATTCAATGAACATGAATGCAGTTTCTCTGTCTCACGTAATTTATCTTTGAAAGTTTTTGTATTGATATGTTAAGACTGATAATCTATCCATCATATTATGTAAATGTAATGACTAAAAAGAACTAATGCCTTGTTTAACTTAATAGCGATGATTAAATAATTAAACATTCACGTATCAATTCCTCACTTAGCGATTTCCTTTTAAGGATTGACAATGGGACGGAAGCATCAACACATGATGAAGGACCCGAACAATCTCTCATTGACATTATCTTACCATCATTAAATATAAATGCTAACTCGCCAAACTTCTTGATAGATCGAGCAATTCTTGCAACAACAAACGAGCACGTAGACTCACTCAATGATATGATGATTAATATGTTTCCTGGAGAATGTAATACCCCGTACTTTTGACTATATTTATTTTTGGGATTAATTAATTAAATTGTGTATTAATTGATAATTAATCCGGGTTATAAATACTAATGTGATGCGAGTTGGTATTTGATTATTTGATTATGTGCATATATGATGATATATGTATTTGGTATTATGAAATTTGTCGTGAGATTTATATACGGCATTTTTAGAAATGTTGTTGAGACGCGTGGGACCGCCGCGTCACGGTATAATATTTTATTAATAAAAGTGAATTTAAAATCTATAATCCGTATGGTCGTTTTGAGTGCGCCAACGCGTCCGGAAGGGTTGAGATAGTCAGAAAACACTAGCCGGGGGTATAGTTTGGGTCCCGGGGTATTTTTAGGCCATACCGGCAACTTAAAGGGTATTTTGGTAATTTTACATTTTTAGGAATTAAAAGTGACAAAAATTGGTGATGTAAATCTGATGTGGAATTTGGCCCACTAAGCCCATAACCAACCCATATTAACCTAGAAAGCTACGTAGGTTATCATTTAGGTTTTTCCAAGTTTCCCCAAATCAAAACCATAGCCACCTTAAGCCACCATTGGAGGAGAGCTTGGAGAAAGGAAAAATCTGCAGAAATTCTTCATCAAATCAACACCAAATCCGGAATCAAACCAAGGCAAGTGATTTAAATTACATTCCTTATGCAGTGAATGCTTTTTCCATGTTAGAAACATTGTTAATCAATCTTATATAAGAGTTAAAAGAAAACCCATGAAATTGGAAGATTGTTGTTTAATTCTGGGATAGGTTTGCATGTAGAAACATTGTTTGAAGATTTAATTCAGAGATTTCATATCTATGTGATGTATAAACGGATTAAAATCTGGGAAATTTTGATGAGAAAAACCTAGGGTTTATGTTCTTGAAGAAAATTGGGAACTTATGTAGAAATTCGTGATTTAATGATGTTTAGAAGGTATTAAACCCTTTAATGATGTTAGTATAGCACCTTGGCATGTTTGAGGATGATTAGAGAACTCAATATATTGTAGGAACGAATTTTAAAAGAGGTTTGAGGAGTAAAAATGGTGAAAAACGATTTTGGGAAAAATCTGGGCCGAAACTGGTAGCTCGTTAGAAGCAGCCCCCAGGTCGTTCGAACGAACTCGTTCGAACGAGCTTCTAACGAGTTGACCAGTCGTTACTAACGAGAAGGTATTTCGTTCGATATCTCGTTCGAACGAGATATCGTTAGAAGTGACAGTTCGTTCGAACGAACTGGGATCTCGTTCGAACAGCCTCGTTCGAACGAGACTTCTAACGACCTGATAGTCCAAACTCGTTCGAAGCCTCGTTCGAACGAGACTTCTAACGAGCTGGCAGTTTGGTACTTTTTGGACTGTTTTGACTTTTGGAGTTCCGTAAATTTGTTCGAGGATATAGTTAACCTTCCAACGATGGTGTAGTGATAGGTTTGGGACATTTGGGTATTTATGAGAAGGAATTTACATACGAGAGTGTGTTACATGGACGGTTTGGGTTGAGACGTGAGTGTCTAGTACAACGTGAGATAATTATGACGCGTATAATTACAAACCGGAATAGTATTAATCATGATAAGTATAAACTAGTACGAGTATGCGATGTGTACTACGATTAAAATACGGTATTACTAAGACGTGTGTTTACTTAGTATTGGTATATGTATTGTGTGTATGACATACCTACCATACTTGCTATCACGGGAGGTTGCGTTCGCTTAGGACCCTCTATTCCTTGTGTGCCTACGGGGGGGATATAAACTGGTACCTTGATGAACATAGGTCATAGAAAGACTTATTGTGATATTAATAAGTCCGCTGACCGTGGGAGCGTAGGTATGTGCGTGACCCACGTGATGGTGACTGTGTTCGCCTCCACTATTTGTGATTTGTGTTATCTGGACTATTCCTGAGAGATTCGGAATATGTGATCCTTATGTACGTGATGTACCGGGATGGATAGCAGAGTATGTGTGCACCATAGCTTAGATTGCGGGGTGCTTGTATTGTATATTTATGATATGAATAATATACATTAAATTAATGGGAATCCTCATGTTAATGTTGTAAAAATATTACGGTATTGTTTCGAGATATATGATGAGTTAACTGATAGTTATATCAATGGCATATTTAGTAACTGAGTTTACATTAAACCTCTAGTTAATTACGAGCGTTGTTATGATAAAGGGAACCGAGTAATATGGGTAGAACCTTTGGCAGTCTAGCTAGTTACGTTGTCAGTTAGCTAGTAGTATGGGTCGTTATTGATGGGTACTTACGTTAGGAGTGCACAGTTAGACGAGAGGTGAGAATATCATGCGAGTGTACGTCCTAACATGTACTTTGCATTTAATGTTTTAAATGTTTTTAAAGCACTTGCAGGTTTTTAAAATATAACTCCACATTCGGGCTCTGACCCGTTTGCTTTTCAAATCTCTTTTTCTTTGTAAAACCATTTTAGGTGCCCAGCCACAAGGACACCAAGCATAGGTTACTCATTCAGGTGACGAGCTGTAGCTGCTGGTGGAAGCTACAGGGATTTGCATGTAGACGCTTCTATCTTTTGGATTCCAGAGTCATCATCTATCAGTTGTAGGGCATGTTGCCCATTTCTTTAGAGACATCTTTTACATTTCAGTTTTCAGACTTTAGCATGTATTGTTTCAGTTTATTTATTTCAGTTATGGGATTGTAGTGAGGAGTTTTTCCTCCAGACTTTATTTACTGTTATGTGATGGTTATTCATTTTACTTCAATATGGTGAATGGTGTTATTTATTTCTTCATTACATTTGTTGCATGTTAATCAGACTTAAATTAAAATTTGGCAACTTGCTTTTTAAATACTAGGTGGTTAGTAATATTAAAATGTTTTCGACAGTGATGCTATTAACTGAGCCAACTTGGCATTTTGAATTAATTTAATAAAGGAGTAGCTACCCGGTATTTAATTAGTCGGGGTGCCACAGAGATGTTACAGTTGAATGGAGGTTTGATTTTGGGGGGTAATGATTGATGATTCGTATTAGGTACTTTATGTTATATTCTAGCAAAACAGATTCTACATAATATGTTGCGAGTATTTTAATTACTTTGTCCTTCACAGATTTGCAGTGGAAGATTAATATCTGGAAACGGCCACACGTGCAACGCACATGGGCACAACTAGTATTATAAACTGAGACAAACCGAGTTCTAAATCTGAGGTTCCGGGTTCCTGTAAGAATGAACAGAGTGAGAATGAACAGAGAAACCCTAAAATATAACTAATTAACTTGAAAATGTAATTCTAAAAGCCCAAGAAACCCCCCCAAACATCACTGTAAAATCCAGCCCAAACGTATACCAGGAAAATACCTCCATAAGAACTTACATTGTAAACCTCCCTCATATGGCCAACTTCATATTCAACGTCGCCACCAATGCTTGCATTTTATGGTGTGTGAAGGCTCTATTGACGAATACCACTGAGATACATGAGGTTATCAGAAGGGACCTTGAGTTCTGAGAGAGAGAGATACCACCAATGCTAGCGTTTTCTTGTTCGTTGACAAAGGGAGAGAGTAAAGTGAGGTAGAATAATAAGATATGGGTAGGTATGGACAATAAGGGTAAGGGAGAGAATTGGTGAAATACTAATGTACCTTTGTTTTTGAATTTTGAAAAAAAGGGGGAACAAATTAGAGTGTGTCAAATGAGGGGGAACCCAAAAATTTCAAGGATAAATTAAGGGAGTGCAAAAAAATCTAATTTAGTTGACATCATCAAGTAAGCTTATGACATACATAAGTTTTCTACTTTATTATATAGATATATATTCTAATCCTGCACCCCTAGGTTAAGACCTCTTGGCGCAATGCATACTCTGTAATCATGTCCCCGTGCATTATTCACTGCATGGAGGACTACTATTCATTTTAGATTTTATTATTATTCTTGTTTACTTAATTCACACAGTAGATATCGTCACAAGTACATGTATATATATAAGCACACTATCTTATATAAATATACTATACTGCACCCCGAGACAAAGCTGGGGTGCCTGCATACTCTGCTATCATGTCCCATTGCATCACTCATTGCATAAAGGACTATAGGTTCAATTTCTTGCGAACCATCAAATAAATCACACATATTGGAGGCGAACATAGTTCCAAGCTGATGGGCTACGCACATACCTACGCACCTATACGACGTCATCACTATCGTTCTCACAGATAGTCGGTACCTAGGTTCTATGCTCTAGTGGTATAATTCAATATCTCACCCGAAGGATCCTCAAGGCATGATTGTCCCCAACCCGCAACCTCCACTCGATAGCAACCAACATAGGTATGTCATACACATAATTAAACAATCTAATAGGTATTTATGCACCCTGTTAAAACCTTAGGTAATTACACAACCTTTCATTGTTTTAGGTATTCACACAACCTATCATCACTTTTCTATTGGATTATGTATTCCCATATTTATATATATAATTCACACACACACACACACACACACACACACTCTCACACACACATATAGATATATATATATATATCCCAATTATTAACGAGTTCATTCGTACTAGATATGTTCTAATACCAAAATAGCTACACCCCGCTATTTATTATAATTCATAGTATGGTATATTCCACCTCATATATACCCTATTAAGTTTATATTAATTTCACAAAGGTCCCCAAAAATTTTGGTTACAATTCGGGAAAGTTTCGTCTCTAAATAAAACTCCAAGGGAATTTTAGACATTTCACACCTTATGGTTAAATAATAATTTCTATATGGCAGCGTACTACTCTCCGTTAGCTACGCGTGGCCGCAAATGGCACGTCAATCCGAATTCGCATGACAAAGCTGTGCTCATTCAGAGTTATGTTAAAAATCAAATAACTCATTCCGTCTTCAAGGGTATTTCAGACCTTTCAATTTTTGTGTCGAATTAAAAACATTCCCAGGACAGTGTAATACTCTTCGTTATCTATGCATGGCTGTGAACAGCACACTAATCCGATTCCGTATGCAAAAGTTAGGGCATTATAAAGATTCACCTCAAAGAAGATTTAAAAAAAAAAACTTTGTTAAAAATTTGCCCCCCCCCCCCCCCCCCCCCCCCCCTCCAATTAGGCAAGATTAATAAATTGGTGTTTTGAGGCTTTTTGGAGTAGTTTTGGAGGAAGCGCATGAGAGAACAAAATGTAGAAAATACGATTTTCTATAGGATTACTCAACACAGAATCGCCATTAAAGCTCCAAAACTTGCGATTATGCCCAGATCTTTTACCCCCAAAACCTCCCAAGATTCATCCTAAATCCACCCAGACTTCCTCATTAACAATTTCTTCCAACAATATCACTAATAGAGATTCAAAAACCAATATCTAATCATGTTATTCACTTCTCAAATTAAGTTATAATCTCACTATTAACCCAATTTCTCATAAAATTAAAATCCCCCTTTAATGGTTGTTCTTCATCTTCTTCACCATAAACCCAAAAATTTCAATTCAAATTCCTGCTTTCAAATTTCCTGAATTAATTGACATAATTACAACTATTTACGTCATTAACTACAACTCAAATTAAAGCAAGAAAATACTTGCCTTGGTGGATTAAATCTGATGATCCCATGTCGAAATTCTTGCCCGAATTGCTCTTGTCATCTTTCTTTCCTTCTTCTTTCTCCTTTCTCTCCTCTCTCAACCCTTTGTGTTTTGGAATGACTCATGGCTGCCCAACACACTTAAACCTAGGTTAAAATTCCTCAATCCCGTAATTAATCCTATTGGCCAATTAAAAATGACTTAAATGCCCCCGCATGGGCTCAATCATGTCTTAAAATGTTCCGAGACCCGTTTATTACCCTCGGGTACCCTTTTTCGACTATCTCGACCATTTTGGAGTCAACCGTGCACTCAAAATTGTCATCCGAGACACTTTATAAAATTTTACCATTTCAACCTCAAAATGCGACACATGTGAAAAAAATTGAAATAGTTCGAATTAATTTAAATTTCTACATCCCCAAATATAAATGAAAGTTCTAAATCTCCAATTTCAATAATTTCTCCAATTTAAATAAATTAAATTACCAAATTAAATAAATTTCAAATCACTAATTTAATTAATTTATATATCATAAAAAATACAGGGTATTACAGTACCCACGGGTTGTACTTATGTATATATCTTATATTTCAGACGGTTGTTATTGTATAGTCTGTTGCCAGACAGCTTATTCGGGTATATATATTCTTTTGTAGTACACGATGTATAGTTAAGATCCATTTATGTTGTTGTTTATTGTCTGAATGTTATATTTGTTTTAAAATTTTTGGCATCCATTTATTCTTGTATTAGGTGGTTAGTTACTTTTGAATCTTTTCGTCAGTTGATGTTTAGAATGATCCACTTGACATTTCTGTTTTATCTTAGTATAAGGCTGGCCACCCATTATTATTATAAGCGGGGTGTCACACTGGGCCAACGTCAATAAGGAATACTGGAACCCATAGTCTTGAAAAAGGCCTTTCCCCCATGTGGCCTAGGTTATCAGCCTTCACCAAAAGAACTCAGAATGCTCCGCTAACCACGATTGAAGAGAAGTTTAAAAGATGGCTAGACTATTTCGAGGGATTCTCTGAATGGAATATTCATTAAAGAGGGTGAAGACTTCCCCTCTTGTGGCTTTCCTGAACCATGGTATGATCATGTGGATAAAAAGATGAAGCCAGGAATGGAAATCTTCTTTCAAGACAACTACTCCTGGGTCGAAGACTGCCAACATTAAGTGCAACCTCTCACTTAGAAAGTCGTAGCAATTACCGAGGTCTCCGTGGGAAGTGATTCCGAAGACTCGTTCAATCTGCAGACATTAGGGCTAACACTCTATATGATCCATTCAGGCAATACATCATCATACCCGTCCACTCTGATCAAGGCCACTGATGTGCCTCTCCTCAACTAGAATGCCATATTAGTCCCACCTATTAAGATATAACCCAACCTAGTTGTTCATCCTTTCTCTTCATATATTGTTATTCCTCCTTTCTCTGATAACAATGTAATCGATACCTCTTTTGATGTGGTTCTCAACGTTATTTTTCCCAAAAATAAAATAAACGAAGATTTTGAATATCTTGTTGTGACTTACATTAATTATCTTTATTCTAATCAAACTCTTGATGATGATGATGATGATTTTATAAATGAACAATTCTTAAATAATATCAATAATGTTAATAACAATCAACATAATTGCGTTGAAATTAATGAGGATGAAACTGCCGTTATCAATATCGATTCTAGTAGCTAACAACGCGAGATTAGAATAGGTTCCACCCTTAACGAGCATGAGAAAATGTAATTCGAAGAGCTACTAAAGGAATTTGTGGACGTCTTCTCATGGTCCTATGACGACATGCCCAGTATCGCTCTTGAAATAGCTCAACATGAGATTCCAACTCTTCTAGAATGCAAACCGGTCAAACAGAAACTGTGAAAGATCCACACCAAATGGTGACTCAAATTCAAGGAAGAGGTAATCAAACAGTTGAACGTAGGCTTCATCCGGATAATCAAATATCCCACATGGCTAACTAATATTGTACCCGTACCAAACTCTGGGGGGAAAGTCCACATGAGCATCGACTATCGAGATTTGAACAAGGCATCTCCAAAGAACGACTACCCACTACCCTACATCGATATGATTGTGGACAACATGATCAGTCATGATCTTAAGTCATTCATCGATGGTTTTGTTTGATACAATCAGATCAAGATGCACCCTGATCATTAAGAAAAAACTGCCTTTATCACCCTTTAGGGAACCTTTTGTTACACGGTCACACCATTCGGGCTCAAGAATGCAGGGACTACCTACCAATGGGCTACTACAACCATCTTGCATGAAATGATACATAAGGAGGTCCAAGTCTGAATAAACGACATGATTATCAAGTCTAAGATTCGGGAAGGTCACATTCCCGCCCTTCGAAAGTTCTTCAAATGACTGCGACAATATCAAATGCGGTTAAACCCACAAAATGGCATTTTAGGTGTCATTAAAGGAAAGTTTTGGGGATTCATGGTTAGAGAAAAGGGAATCGAGGATGACCCTACCAAACTGAAATCCATACTTAAAATGCCACCGCCCCCCGAATGGAGAGAAGAATGTCCAGGGATTCTTGGGAAAATGCAATATATCAGCTAGTTGACTTCTATTTGCGAACCCATATTTAAAATACTTCAAAAGGATTCCACCAAAATCTGGAGTGAGGTCTATTAGGAAGTCTTCGATAGAATCAAGCTATACCTTACCTGACTTCTGATGCTCATGCCACCGTAGCTAGGTCTCCACCTACGCTTGTACTTGACTGTAACCGATACTGCAACAGGGGCTTTTCTAGCCCAATATATTGAGGAAAATCACAAAGAAAGAGACATTTACTATGCCAATCAAAAGTTAACCAGGTAGAAGTTAACTAGACTTCCCTAGAGAAAGCATATGTCACCCTAGTCTGGTTCACTCAAAAGTTATGACACTACATGCTCACCTTTTCATCAGACTTGTGTCCCGTATGGAACCTATAAAATACTTACTTTGAGAAACCCACCATGTCTAGCCGAATGGACTGATGGTTGATATTGCTATTTGAGTTCGATATCGCGTATATTACATAGAAATCCATGAAAGGGAGAGCTATCTCCGATTACCTTGCCAACTACCCCATGAAAAAGGTTGATGTTTGGGTCTCTAAATTCTCGAATTAAGATATTATCTGCATATCTCAGGAGGACCTCCGATGGCAAATTTTCTTTGACAGCGCTGCCAACAAGAGAGGATATAATATTGGGATACTCCTGATCACCCCTAATGACTCTCACACTCCCATTGCCATTAAGCTAGATTTTCCCTGCACCAATAGTATGACCGAATACGAGGCGTGCACTATAGGCCTCAAAGTCGACCTTAATAAAGGTATCAAACACTTGTATGTCTACGGGGACTCCACCCTCATCATCAGTAAAATTTTTAGAAGATGAAAAGTCAAAGACCAAAAGCTCTTACCATTCTAAACCCACCTAGAAGAGATGGCCTCCCAGTTCCAATATATCACCTTCCACTACTTTCCCCAAGCAAAGAACATTTTAGCATATGCCCTTACTACCTTAGCCTCCATGTTTGACATGCCGAAGGGAGTAATGATGCCCCCCTTCATAGTCTAAAAATAAGCGTTGCCAACCCACTGCTACCATATTGAGCTATTCACAAAGGAAGATTTTAATATAGATGAGTGATGGTATTATGATATTTGGAATCTACTTAAGCATGGTAGGCATCCCCAAGATGCCAATAAGAAAGATCGTGCTACCCTCCACAGACTGGCTAGCCGGTACATCATATGCGATAAAGCACTGTTCAAGAGAAACTTTATTGGAACTCACTTATATTGCATCACAGGGGCTGACATTGAAGAAATGATGTAGAAGATCCAAAATAGGGAATGAGGACCCTACATGAATGGTCATATGCTTGCCACACAGATTATTTGTCAAGGGTATTATTGGACCACCATAGTTCAAAATTGTAATGTCTACATGGGAAGATGCCTTAAATGTCAGCAGTTTGCTAATCTCCAGCGCTTTTCCTCCTCATAAATTGTACAACACAACTTCTCCCTGGTCATTCTCCACTGGGGCATTGATATCATAAGGAAAGTCACACCTAAAGCTTCTAATGGGCATGATTTCATCTTGGTTGGCATTGATTACTTCACCAAATGGGTCGAAGCTGAGTCATATGCAGTACTGAACGATAAAAGGGTAGCCAAGTTTATTTGAAAGATCATCATCTACAGCTACGGGGTCCCAGTTAGTATCAGATAATAGGTTACACTTCAAAGCTAGGGTCACGAAACTGGTCGATGAGTGTGGATTCAGAGACGAAAATATTCTCCTTACAGAACTTAAATCAACAAAGTAGTTGAAGTCGCCAACAAAAACCTCAAAGCCATCATCAGTAAAATGATTGAGAGTTGTCGATATTAGGCCGATCAGATCCTTTACACCCTCTGGGGCTACCATACTTCAGTCAGGTCATCTACTAGGGCTACCCCTTACTCTTTAGTATACGGCATGGAAACAGTCCTACCAAGTGAGCTGGAAATACCTTCGCTACACATTATGCTTGAAAGCAAAATCAGCGAGGACGATTGGTATTAGAGCCACTTTGATAAATTATCACTCTTGCATGAAAAGAAATTGAATGCGTTATACGACAACAAGGATACCATCGTTAGATAACGCGATCATTCAATAGAAGAATTAAGGATCACGGTATCCGAAAAGGAGACTTAGCCCTCAACGAAATCATAAAACCTGCCTAGGACCCATTGGGAAATTCAAGCCAAACTAGAGTGACCCCTACATTATAAAAATTATCCTTTCAGGCGGCGCCACTATGCTCACTAACCTTGACGAAGAAGAGATGTCATGTACAGTCAACCCGAACCTTCTCAAGAAGTTCTACCCTTAGCCTGAAATCTCGACACACTACGACTCCTCTCATCCCCCTTATATTCTAAAATTAGAAAAAAAAAACCTTCATTTCCCTATATCCATAACTACGTGGGGCCTGATCCTAAACCTTTTTGCTTTCAAAATGAAACTCAAACAAATTTTAAAACCCTCACAGGTACGTAGACAACTCATACTCTTTACATGGTCACGACTCCCTTGTTTTTCATAAAATGCTATTCCTTTCTTACCTTCAGGAACGACAGTTCATTTTGTCATTTACCTGAACAACGTGATTATGTATGCCTTAGCGATTGGTATAGATAATTCAAATGTAAAACTCCTCAAGTGGCACAACAATATAATTAATTTATTTTTATTCCAAATGTGAGAATTTAGTAGAATTACATGAAATATCAGCAAAGGGAGTCAAACCAACCACCCCCCTTTAACCAAATTATCCATAAAATTAGCCTAAACAAACCTTACTAATATCATTCCCAAATAAACAAAAAACATACAAACACATCCCAACTACAAAAGATCTTTACAAGAAATGAACACCAGCTTCACAAAGACCCTATCCACAATTATCAAAAAATCCAGCCCTATCATTATCTGCTTCTTGAGGCCCCCAAAGTTCCCCTACTTGATTAGTTTTCCGAAGGCGCTCCATAAAATGGTATGCCCTGACCATCCTGGAGAAAAGCATTACTCTTCATAATGTCAAAAAGGACAAACCATATCTTGCCGGTCTCCTCTGCTCTGATCTTTGCCATGACCCACTCCCAGAACCATTTCAGATAGTCTCCAGACTAGACACATGTCAGACCCTACCTACGGATTGAGAGGGATGGGTGGACGAACGATGATTCTACCATATAGAACCAAACCTCATGCTCATGGATTTCGTTAAGTCTTTTACAAGAAAGAAGTCTAGTGCCCGAGGAGGCACTATCTGCTCCCATCCGACTTGGCACATAAATCATCAGGGGATATAAAATGAGGCTTGTTGAAGGCCAACTAATCGAACGTATCAATATTCTCCTAGTTCTAGAATGGGCTGTAACTCCCACCACTATGGCATTGACCAATACAGGCATCAGGTTTCGTGCTCCCTGAACCAATTTACCTAATTCTCTACGGATGGTCCAAAGCTGATGGAATATCGAGTAAATAAGTTAGGAAAAGCTACCAAGGGATATTAAGGGGGGTTGCCAAATAGAATCTCTCAGTCAGCCATACGAACAGCATAACCGGGCTTCCTCTAAAAAATTCAGAGTGGCCTTCCCGCTAAGTATCTAGACCGTTCAGGGTTTCCACCAATATCACCGTCATGGGATTACGACGATATTACATCCACGCTGTAATGGTATCCAATTGAGGGTCCACCATTAGGTCCCCTATCACCAGTAAGAGCCTCGAAGTTAGGCCCAGGGCAAAAACTCTAGTATGGCTAGTATTATCAAAATCCATCAAACCACAAAATACATGACAGTTGGAAGAGAGATCATTCCCCCAGTGACCAACGACTAAGCTGTCGAAGGGGAGATGTGGAGAAATTCTGCTAACAGCGCCCTAGGAGACCAAGAGAATTCAGGCATAGCCGCCGTTATGTTGAGATTCATCCCTAACATGGATGAAAACTCCTCGTAGGTCGGATAAACCTTGTCCAAACCAAAGCGGAAAATGTGATCCTTAAGGTAACAGAATTGCACTGTCGCCGCCAACATGTTCCAATCGATAGACCGATTACACTATAAGGAGACTCGACACAAATTAAAGGCTTTGTAGTCTACACATGACTTCTAAACTCTCGAGGTATGGAGCGAATTCTACGCTCATCAGAAGGTCCATTTGGGA
Source organism: Sambucus nigra (assembly GCA_949130495.1). Classification (NCBI taxonomy): domain Eukaryota; kingdom Viridiplantae; phylum Streptophyta; class Magnoliopsida; order Dipsacales; family Adoxaceae; genus Sambucus; species Sambucus nigra. The sequence goes on from OX422216.1 coordinate 185,662,050, forward strand.
AATAATGAAGCAAAAAGCAAGAAATAAGTAATAAGAAAAAATGAGAATGGATGAAAAACTATACCCCCTTTACCCCTCTTTTATACACAAATACCTTGGCTAAAGACAAGAAACCTAAAGGTCCCGAAATAAAACCTACCATACCTAGTACTTTGGGCTGCAAGAAAGTGCAATCAAAATCTTAGGATGGTTTGATTGAACCCATATGCCGATAGTCAGAACAAGGGGTATGCCGATCGGCAACCCCCTTATTTTAGAAAATTCTATCTTTCTTTTTTTGTCAAAATCAAAAAAATAAATTCTTATTTTTAAGGCCCTCTTGTTATTTCCTCTAAACTTATCCATTTTTAGCATTCATTTTGATCATAAGTCTTTCCCTTGAATTATTTAATCTCTTTTCTACATAGACATCCTATTATTTTTATAGCGTCAACAGCAAAATTAAAAAGTGCATATAGAATAAATCATTAAAGCAATAATGAATAATAAAAATCTACTTCATATATATTGCCATTTGCACAATTACATTCTTTTCAGGTGGAAGAAGAAAAAAGAAAATACAAAGCAATATGACTCATCCCGAAACTAATCTCTCTCTCTCTCTAAACCCTCAATCCCTGCGACGGACGCGCTACCCCCGACGGTGAGATATAGGGCCTCCACTCCTTGAGTCTGATCCCTCGTCCGAGCTAGCAGGCGGAACTAAATAAGAAGGATCATGAACTGAGTCCTTGATATAGGCAGTCGTAGAAGTCACCCAGTCCTTAATGTCCTTCAGCCAAGTAGTTGGCACTCGAACATGATGTAAGTAAAACCATAGAACCAAAGCCAAATAAGTTAGTGAAAAGCAAAAGCAAGAATCAAAAGGAGACAAGACGAGAAAAGAAAGATATACCTCAGGCTAAAGAGCATCCTTCGTCAGCCCCATCACTCTCGGACCCACTACGTTAGGGCGGTGTGGCAGGGTCAGTGATCCCCCTCTAGACAACTAAAAATTATATGAGGACAGGGTAACCTAGATGAACGGAGCCTCCTCTGCCACTGCCGCCGCAATCGATGTGCCACATGTGCTATGGGAAAATGCCACCGGTCTACTCGCACCCCTAACCGAAGCTATAGGAGGGGGAGGCATGTTCACCACATCATAAATAAATGATTGCATCAGCCATCTCGTTACAAAATCGAGGTAGTTGTAAGTCACCACCGTATTCGTATTGAGAGAATAAGCCTCGCCAAGCACGTTCGGCATCCTGGCCTCACCTGATATATCTCGCACCCACCTCATATACTATCTGCCAAATAACTCTCTCTCCTAAATACTAAGAGTATCCAAACTCATACGCCATCAACCGCCGTATTTGCGCATAGGCTACCCCCGTGTACTAAGGAGCCATCCCCCAGGGATAGAAAGTCACCTATAAGGCCCGACAAAGAGATCGATATTCATGCAAAGAAAGAAAATACCTGAAAGAGGATTCAAAAGAAGAAAAAAAGAAATAACCTGATCATTCATCAAAGTGTTCAGGGCCTATCGCACTGTCGCTGGAGACAAAGACTGGTTCGGCCTCTTATTGAACTTACGCCACCGGTATATCTGAAAGAAGTCCCACAAGTCCTCATCCTTCACGACTATCAACTAGGCATTGAGCCCTATCACCTCATGGAACCACATTTGTAGAAAGGACAAGAGTCAACAAATAGAATAAACCAAAAATAAATGCACAAACATATAAGAAAATAAAATGCGAGAATTACCTTCAACAAGTACGTGGCCCCTGTAAAGGCCTGCGGTAGCACCAACTGAATGCGTTCAGAGAAGAATAAAGGGTCGCCAAGGTCAGACTCCCCCAATCATAAAGTGAGACATCCACAAAGATCTTAAGAATGACTAGAACCAGAGATGGACGATGTCGCCACTAAGAAACCACCCAACAAAAGCAAGATAAAAATTGTGGCATCTGCCTCACCTGTTGGCCGGCCGTCTCGTCAATCCTCCGACTTAAAGGAACTTCCCTCATAGAGGAAATGTGGGTAGAATCTCCCGAATCTATCCTACCCACATCCCTCAAAGCTTCCTGAATCGCTTTCGGCATCAACCTCGCAGTACGATCCACCTCAATCTGCACACCCTCGCAGCCTATCACCAACAACTAATGCACGTCGATGGGAGTCACGGTCATCTCCTCAAAACCCTAGTGAATGGTGTGGGTAGTGTCCCACTATGTCTCTCCCAATGAACATAGAATCGCAGTGGAACGTGGTGTCTCATACAAAGCCTGTGCTAAATGAACAAAGCCAACATAAATAATTACCCAATGCACTGTTGCTGGATGACTCTCCCATACATCCTTCGACCCCATCGTTCCCCTAGAATGCAGTCTCAAAAGAGCGATGTTAGTCTATCAAAATAAAAAAAAATAAAAACTTTCGTCAGGACAAGAAAATAAAGAAAAGAAGAAAAAGGAAAAAAAGAATGCCAACGCTCACTATACTTACATAGCCACTGGGGTTCCTCACCCTAGAAGAACGGTGGTGTGAGGGATCACCCAACAGAAAGCGATCCTCAACTATTGTCTCAAACAAGTTAAAGGCATTTTCATTGCCCAAAGCAAGGGGGCACCCTAACTCGCCACTCTTGGCCCGCCCAGTCATCAATGCTCAGCCACTCCTGGTTGTTTTCCTCGCTCGAAGAACCCATTATTTGAAGTCTTGAAGAAAAAAAGACTTAGATTTGGATTTTAGAGAGAAGAAGCAAAAATTTCAGATGCCGAAAGATGTGAAAAATAATGAGGGATCGCCCCCTTTTATAGGAGTCTAAACGACCTGCCAATCGGCATACCCTTGCTCATACCGATTGGTAGCTGCCTTTTCCTCTAACTAATGATGTCTAGGAGATCGTGCCACTTGGCAAACAATAATCCCTATCACATGCCAGTTGGCATACCCCTTGAAATTTTGTACAAAAATGCCAAAAAAGGCTAAAAAAATAAAAAAATTCTTCGAAAAATTCCTAAAAATGCCAAACAAGTATTAGAATATTTATTCACCAAGCAAACCATTTTAGGCTCCTACAATCCCCAACCGAATTAATTTCACATTCTTACCCCAACATAAAACCCTAAACGTATTCCGCAAAATGATGCATCCTAAAAGGTCCACCATAATTCCCCAATGGAACCCAAAATTAAATGCTTCCCCAGTAGAATTACATAATATCCTCCCAATTCCCCAATAAAATTTCCAGACTAAACTTCCTTCCAAGAGGACATAATCCCTAATCAGATGTCTTTCCCTAATAGAGTCTCAGAATGACAAAACCACGAGACTCTCCGGAGAGCAAACGTCCTCGTGTTACATGTTTAGGTCCTTAGAATTGACCTCGGGCCGTAGAATTGGTTGTCCCAACTTTAGGTCCTCAGAATTAATCTCGGTTCGCAGAATCGATCGCCTCAACTTTAGGTCCTCAGAATTGACCTCAACCCTAAGAATTGGTCTCCTTAACTTTAGGTCCTCAGAATTGACCGCGGCCTGCAGAATTGGTCGTCCCAACTTTAGGTCCTCAGAATTGACCTCAAACCTTAGAATCAATCGCCTCAACTCTAGGTCCTCATAATTGATCTCGATTCTTAGAATTGGTCATCACAAATTTAAGTCCTCAGAATTAACCTCGCCCCGCAGAATCGATCACCTAAACTTTAGGCCCATAGAATTAACCTCCACCCTCAGAATCAGTCATCTCAACTTTGGGTCCTCAGAATTAACCTCGACCCTTAGAATCGATCGCTGCAACTTTAGGTCCTCAGAATTAACCTCGGCCCGCAGAATTGGTCGTCCGAACTTTAGGTCCTCAGAATTGACCTCGACTCGCAGAATCGGTCGCCTCAACTTTAGATCCTCAGAATTGACCTCGACCCTCATAATCGATCGCCTCAACTTTAGGTCCTCAGAATTGACCTCGGTCGTAGAATTAGTCGCCTTAACTTTAGGTCCTCAGAATTGACCTTGGCCCATAGAATTAGTCACCCCAACTTTAGGTCCTTAGAATTGACATCGGACTGCAAAATCGATCGCCTCAACTTTAGGCCCTTAGAATTGACCTCGGCCCATATAATTAGTCGTCCCAAATTTAGGTCCTTAGAAATGACCTCGACCCTGTGAATCGGTTGCCTCAACTTTAAGTCCTTAGAATTTACCTTGACCCTTAAAATTAACCGCCTCAACTTTAGGTCCTCAGAAATTACGTCAGCCCGCAGAATTGGTCATCCCAACTTTAGGTTCTCAGAATTGATCTCGACCCTCAAAATGGGTTGCCTCAACTTTAGATCCTCAAAATTGACCTCGGCCCATAAAATTGGTCATCCCAACTTTAGGTCCTCATAATTGACCTCGAACTATATCTATTATCCCCATTATAACTTTAGGTCTTCAGAATTGACCTCGACCCACCGAATTGGTCTTCACAACCTTAGGTCGTCAGAATTGACCTCGACCTGCAGAATTGGTCGTCGACCACAGAATCAGTCCCCTCAAACTTTAGGTCCTCAGAATTGACCTCGACCCACAGAATTGACCATTCTCAGTATAACCTTAGGTCCCCAAGATCGACATTGACCCTCTGAACTAGTCATTCTCATCCCTTTGGTTCGTAAAATTAACCTCTTTTCCAAATATCCATGTAGTGTCCATTCGACGGCCTTCACTTTTTCCAAAGTTCGCCTGTCGAGGGGCTCCGTAGACACCACATTCTAGGATCCTCCAAAGACTCTCCTTAGGTATTTATCACTTCCCCATTCACCATAAAATCCTAGGTCATACTCTAAGTACCGATCTAGAGGCCATCGGGTGCCCTCGAGTCCCGGTTGACTCGAGTCAACTTTCTCGTTAGATTGAAATCTCAATGAATCTTTGAAAAACTCTGAATACCCTTTCCAATGGCCCATCTTTTATGTGAATCTTCCTTACGATTCGGATGAATGGACTATTTTACTATTAAAAATCAATCTACAGGCCCCTGAGCTCTCCCGGGCCACGTTTTGACCCTAATTAACTTCCTTGCCGGAGTGAAAGCTTAATGAATATTCAAAAGGATCTGAATTCCCTTTCCCATGATCTACCTCATGTGCGAATCTAGCTTATGATTCGAACGAACGATCCATTTTATTATTAAAAATCAATTTGGAGGCCACTGGAAACTTTCGGGCCTCGTTTTTACCCTAATTAAATTCCTCACCCGAAAAAAATCTCCATAAATATTCTAAGGTATCTGAATCAACTTTCTAATGGTTTTCCCTATATGCGAATTGGCCTTATAATTCGAAGAAACGTCTATTTTCCCTTGAAAATTGAACTAGAGACCATCGGGCGTTCTCGAACTCCGTTTAACTCCCTTAAATTATTTAGCTCGAATGAGAATAAATGCATTTTCGAAGGGCTCTGAATACCCTTTTCCAATGATCCACCCCATGACCGGATTAGCCTTACGGTACAGACGAATGATTCATTTTACTCTGAAGGGTCACTGGGCACTTTCGGGCCCTGTTTTACCAAAATTAACTTTTCGAACCAAATGAGACCGAGTGAATCTACGAAGGGCTATAAATACCCTTTCCAAGGATCCATTCCATGCACGAATCAGCCTTATGGTTCGAATGAACGATCCATTTTCCTTTAGGAAGCTCCTGTCCAAAAGATCATTGGGCATTTTCGAGCCCCGTTTTACCAAAGTCAACTCCCAAACTCGAGAGTAGACAAATGAATTCTTAAAGGTATCTGAATACCCTTTCTAATGGTATGCCACATGCGTGATTAGGACTTAGGAATTACATTTTACGATCATTTTTTTGAGAAATCTGCATGAGGTTGTCGAATGGCAAACCCATTTCCCTTTCTATCGACAGTGTGTCTGGGGATGCCTGCTGATAGGCAGGACAAGGATAATTCGGATCGGCACCCCCTTGACCCTATATAACGAGATCATGAGCTCACTTTGAAAGGCACCCTAGAAACATCTCTCTCAGTGATCTCAGCAATATCATTTCAAAGTACGCGTGGTTTTTCTATTGAAATCTTTCCTCCACATTCCATTCCCACCCCTTTCATATCCAATTTAGAAAAAATCCTTTCCCTTTCCTCCTACGAGCTCCATCCACCTGCAAGGGTAGCCTTATTAACAGTCAAGATCAATCTTCAAATCTCCAAAGAAGGTCCAAATATTCTTCTCTCTCTTTTAATTTCCTTATTTTTGCATTTGTTGTCTAATCCTTACTTTAGCATTTCATTTTTGTTAGTCCATATATATTAATAATATCACCTTTTTATTAGTAGTATTGCACATAACATATTTTCTATAAAAAATCAAAAAATAAGAAAAAAGGGGTTTTACTCATAAATTCCAAACGGGATTCCTCATCACATTTTTTCAAATCGAAATATCCTTTTGCTACACATGCACATCTAAATAAAATCCCGAGTTAGATTTATGGAATAAACTCCACCCTCATATTGCATGCAAATTACGTGGACTTTGATGCCTTTTTAGGATATGTAAGCGTCTCGGGTTAAAACCCGAGACTCGAGTCCTCCTTGCAGATTTTTTATTCGTTTATTATTTCGATATATTGTATTTATGATTCTTATTTGCGCTTTATCTAACATATATTATCGTTTCATCATAACGATCGATATCTCGATAAGAGCACACATTATGCTTTTAATTATTATTTTGGGAACACTTCAATGGATAATCTCACTCCGCCTTTCTCCATGATGTGAGTTGAGAAGCTGCATTCTCCATATATATACACACGCGGGCACACTTTATGGAGTTTTTAAGGAGAATAATAACACATGCCCATGAGAGATCGAAAGTGTGGGATGAGTGCCTAACACCTTCCCATTCCGTAACATAGTCCCCAAACCTTTGAACTAATTGGTTTCACAAGCATCAATATGTTTTTGATGCCGTTATTTCGAGGCGACAACATTTCTTTTTCATGTTTTATGCAAAATATGTTGGTGACTCTATCTTTTTACAGCACCCCACATCGATGACGGTTGAAGCACTCCTCCTAAAAAGGCTTAAGACCTTCTTCTTCCCTCTTTCCAATCGTGCGCATGAGCGCCGAAGGCCCCGAGGAAGGAAGGGGAGGAAATGGAGGGATGGCCACATATTGTATTGCTCTTAAATAGTTGGTTTGTTGGCCTTCTCTTAAATATGAATATTAATGGTATTTGTAGAAAAAATCGTTGATGAACAACTTAGTTATGTATTGTGTATATATATGCCTTTTTTTTCTTCTTATATTTCTTTGAATCAGATTTTGTGTTAAATCCATAGTTAGACTTCAGCGGGTTTGATTTTAAATATTTGTGTCATTTGTTTATAATAATTGGAAAACACATCACTCTTTGTTATGATTCAAATCCCCCATTTTGTTTGTAATTTATGAGATTGGTCGATTATTTAGTTTCTCTTTTAATTTTTGCATAAGATGGGACCTGACTAAGACCAAATCAAAATTGACAAGACCCAGTTTTTGGTTGACTGATTAAGTAGGTCGAATCTGTGTTCATGTTTTAGGGAGACCAAATGAATTGGTCCATATACAAAAATTCCCTAAAACCCGACGGGCCGACCCATGAACATCCAAAATGATGTATAAAAGAGGCTCTTGTGAGATTGGATAGTGTGACATAGGACGAGAGACATAGGATCTGGGACTACATTTCAAATAATATTTTTGGTGGTATCCCACCCTACTAGAATGTGTAGTGCAATCAATAAGCTTGAGTAACTCTATCGCTCAAGCTTATTCTAATATTATAAAACACTTTTCCATCTCTTTTCCTGTGGATGTAGACAATGATGACTTATTGATTCTCATTATATTTGGTGTTCATATTATACCTATAACACACGAGGCTAAATTTGTAAATTGCATTATTATAGATTTAGATTCCATATAATTTAGCATCTATTATGTGAAAGTCATACTTATTAATTTAACAGATTCACCGTTATGAGTGCTCATCAATCATTCCATTCTATAAAAGAAACCATATTTGGTCAATAATGTGAATAAAAAGGCGATATTTTTCTTATGAGAATGTTCGTCTAAGGAAATAATTGAGAGAATGATCCAAGGGCTGGGTATATATCTCCCAAGGACCAGACTATCATCATATAACAAGAATTAATTCGCTCAGGACCAGACTATCATCATATAACAAGAGTTAATTCGCTCAGGACCCCATTGTCTCACAAAAACGACAACGCCTCGATATAAAGGACTATATAAGAAGGCTGCCCTAGTCTATATCACGAAAGACACCCACGAGTGCATCGATCAATTGACGTGGTTGCTCACTCCATTAAGAGGTCCTATGGGAGAGGTCGTAGTGCTTATATGGATCATTCAATGTCAAGTGGGCTACCTAGGGGTGTCAGTTATTTTCGAACTTCCAAATTTTCCATTTTTCGATCCAAATTTTTCCAATTTTGGCATCATTTTTTAATTTTCGATTTCCAAATTTTTTGATTCCGAATTTTCCGAAAAAATTGGATTGGAATTGGAAATCATATATGGATTCCGAATTTCTGAATTTTCGATCCGAATTTTCTAATAACACACCGATTCAATCCATCCAAAATATATTTTTCAAAATAATAATATTTTTTTATTTTAATACATTTTTACTACCCTTATTTATATATAAAATTTATCATTTATTAGTTTAATCTTGACCCTCCATTTAAAACCGTCTCAACCATTAATATATACCCATATATATTAACCTTTTACATCACACTAACCCCAAATCAAAAGAATATTCAATTGCTGTGCGAATTTAGATTCCAAGGATGATTTATATTATGTTTTCCTCATCTTCCTTTTGTTCATTTTTTGTATCTAAAATACTGATGTACAGACTGTGCTACAGCTATTAACCATTCTTGCATTTCCTTTTTTTAAGTAGGTAAACAATAGTTTTTTTTCCCATTCACATAGCTTTATAGTTTCTTAGTATCATAGTCAAGCTTTGATTGATCTTTCTCCAAAATGGTAAGAGATGCATAGCTCTGTAGTTTATTGCATTTCCAAAATGGTATGAGATGCATAGCCTTGTCATTCGCATAGCTCCGTAGTTTATTGCATAGGTGATGAAAAGTGGAGTGTTTCATTTTTATTTTTATTTTAAAAATATCCTTTTCAAAAATGACATTTTCGATATTTTTCAAAAATTTTATAACTCAAAATTTCGATTATTCTGATATTTTTACAAATAATAAACTTTCCGAAATTTTTGAATATTCCAAATATTCCAAATCAGCCGAATAGGAATAAAAAATGATTTTCCGATTTTTATTTTCCGAATTGGAAATGATTTTAAAATTTCGAAAATTTTAGAATTTTTTCTGAACACCCCTATTCCGATCCATCCGAAACACACCCCTAGGGGTACCAGACCGAGAGGATATACGCGATCTTATTACAAGAAGTTGGAAGGTTGATTGTAGACCACTAGAGTTTTCACCCCCAATAACCTAAACCTGAGGTCTTTAGGATTTGGATAAACCTCATCTTTCACTCCGAGATCGAGAGCATTGGTCCAAAGAAGATATCAAATCTAAAGATTACTACTTATCATGGTAAAACTGATCTTGCTTACCATATTCGATACTATAACTAATCCATGTCCCCGCGGTGCCATAATAGTGAATTCATATGTTATTTTCCCTTCAACTCTGTAAGAAATTGACTTAAAGTAGTTTGAGAAGCTCACCCCCTAGTCGATCTCAAAGTTTGCAGAATTGGGCGAGCAATTCGGCTCCTCTTTCATCACTAACAATGGGGTCATTAAGGAGATGGACCCAATTATATCCCTTTGAAAAAAGTAAAGAGAGTAACTCACGAAGTATTCAATAAGATTGACAATTGTAACGAGTAATTTTTAGCCTTGTCATTCAAGTTCAACCATGTCTGAACATATGACATGTATTACTCATTAATGAAGAAGACAACATAGTATATAGATTACCTCATGAATCACATTGGTAGAGGAGGATCTCTTCATTATAAATGAAAAGAATGATTGGTCCACTAAACCAATGATAAAAAGGAGGAAAGGATAATGTAGAACCAAACCCAAGAAAGAAATGGGGCAAATAAGAAAAGAGATAAAGCCAAAGGTACTATGTTGACAAATCGAAACATGCATTAAAGGTCAACACCATTTTCAAGGGACCTTCTATAAGATCCTTCTGTAAAATAAGGTTAAGACTTTCTTCAAAAGGCCACACAAGATAGAGGAGGTGTATATATAAGATATAGAAATCTTTCACCTATCACCTAGACTGTAATAAAAATATTGAGGATTGTCAGATGTGAAGCATCACTGGAAGGACCTAGGCCAAGTTGGTCACCTCAAGGAATATATTAATACAAAGAAGTCAAAGGCAGTAGACTTAATCAACATTACTATAAAAATATGAGGAATAGTTGTTATTGTCGACAATGGTGATCGATATTCATGGATACATTGATCCCTCTCAGTGGACCAAAAAAAATATTCAAAGAAAATCATAATTAAAACCAGCGTCCAAGAAGATTTCAAGTGAATGTATCCAAACCAATTCTCAGTAAAAGAGAGTTCAAGGAGATCTATCTCAGTCGAGTAATCATATTTTCAGATAATGACATTGTCGGGGTAATTCTCCTCTACTAGTGATCCTTGGTCCTCACTTTAAGGGTCACAAACTTTGAAATAAAAAGGGTCATGGTAAATCGAGAATGAAAATAAAGAAATTTAATGTGCTAACGTCCTAGAGAGGGGTGAATAGGACATACTCGGAAGTCATTGCCAATTAAAATTTTGCTTGTTTAAAAAATAAAACATCAATAAATGATTTGTATAATGAAATTTAAACTAACGCTCACTTAGGCAATTTATTAAACACTTAACCTTCAAATGATTAAATCCAATTTTAGTTTAAGGAAAGTGTTATGGTATTATTCAATTTAAATTCAAAGGCCTTTGAGATCAATTGTAATTTAACAATATGAGAAATCTACACCTATATCCAATTAAATCCAAATTCAAGTTAATTGAGATCTAGCTAAATTAGTTAAATTTAATTCCAATTATTTGAGATCTAAATATCTAGCAACCTAAATCAATTGTAGATCTAAAATTTTGTGTGGATGTTTATTGTGATTAAAAGTGAATGAGAGAACAAGCCCAACACCAATACTTAGGAGGAAAAATATCATTTAGGGGAAAAAAATTCTCGGGATATTAAAACTAATCCACTAGAAAATGAAGACTTTTACAAGAGATCGGTCATTTACCTTGCTTGAGTTCCCTTACAAGATCTTGTAATCCTCTAAACTCCACTCGATATAGAGACTCTCATCCAAATCTCCTACCATGGTCCTTTGTAGAGAGAGAATAATCCACTTCTATTAGCTTTCACACATCCACTTTGGAGAAATTCACTCCAATTCTTCAAATCCTCCTCTTGTTAGCCTCTTATCTGAAGATCTTTCGATGGCAATTGATAAACGATCTATTTTCTAAAGCTGTTTTGATAAATCATGATAAGCACCCAAAAGTGTCTATTTTATACCTCGAATAGATGCATTTTAGTTACTCGTTTTTAACTAAAATGGCATCATCTTCGTATTTTATCATTTTGTAGGTCAGTATGCTATCACGGTGCAAATAGTTCTAAATCAGGGTAATTGCGACAAGGTAGCGGTCAAAAGCTCGCATCGAAGAAAAAAAATGAGATCGCAAAGTCAGAAGTTCAGTTTGAGCTTCCACTGATGAGTTTCGATGCCCCGAGCCTTTTCCCGTAACCCTAACCTAGTCCAGACCTGGCCGCCAGTGTGTGTTTAGTTTGTATTATATATATATATATTAAGATTGTTATTTGAGTCGTTTTATTTTTAAGATTTATTTAGATTTTTCTAGAATTTATTTTCTATTTCTATTTCTTTCTATTAGTTTTTAATTTTAGTTTTGCTAGATCTTATATTTTTAGGACTTTATGTTTTATTTTTACTTATTTTGTAGTTTTTATTTTTATTATCTGAGTTTTAATAGATTTTATTTATTTTTAGAGGATTTACTTTTCATCTTAGTGCGTCGAATATTTGTTTTTCTTTATTTTTGTTTTTTTAGTTTTTAATTAGTTTATTATTATTTTTTGTTTGGTTTGGTTTTGTTTTATTTTATTTTATTAGTTTTTATTGGAGTTGAGTTTAGTTTTTAGAGTTTGTATTGTGTGTCGTGTTATTTTTATTTTTTTAAAGTTTTTTAGTGAATTTTATTTTTATTTTTAGTTTAGTTTATTTTTTATTTTTATTTTACGTGTTTTTATTTTATGAGGTTTATTTTTCTTATTTTATTTTATTAAGAGTACAAATTAAACACACACATTATCCCATATACTCACTTACACCCAAACTAAGTCATATACCGTCACCTAAGTCCCATACACCTCACACACACTAACACACCCTCATCCAACTATTCATCTGTAATACCCCGTATTTTTGAGGGATTTTATTTTAATTATGGAATTAGGATTAATTAATTTAAAGGGAGAAAATTTATTTGCAATTAATCCATATTAAAATTTAATAATTACTAGCGTGACGAGATCATTTATTGGTGATAGTTATGTTGAATATTACTTAGCGAATAAAGTAGTATATAATTACAAAAATATTATTATGATCTAGAGTGAAAAATATGGCAGTTGCAATACACTTCGTTGGGACGCGCGCGTGGATCGTGTCGGTATTACTTTATTGGGTTAAAAAGAATATTTATTTTAAGTAACTCATATGATCATTTCGAGTGCGCCGATGAGTCCGAAAGGGTCGAGAGAGTTAGAAAACTCTACTCGGGTATTTTATTTGGATTTCGGGGTAATTTAGGCAAAATCGACACCCCGGGGGGGTATTTTAGTCTTTTGAGATTTTTGGAAATTAAAATGGACGAAAATAGATAATTAAAAAGGAAGTGTACGTGGGTAATAAGGAATCTGTCAGTTTCCACACCTAAGTGAGAGAGAGAGAGAACCAAAGAGGGAGAAGAAGTACTCCATACGCCTTTGGATAATGACTCAAGCTCGCACACTAAAAGTCACACTAATGCGTAGATCGTGAAGAGCGGATCACCCCTGTACAAGTTTCATTCACCGAATCAGAAGTTCACAAAAGGCAAGTGTTTATCTTGCATGATTTTAGAGCACATAATGTCCATGTTAGATTAATTGATGTTTTAATCATAATATTATGAATTTGGGACTAAAATTGAGTATTAATCTTTAATTGGGAGTATAGGTTTGCATGTAGTTGAATAACCATGTTCTGGGTATGATAAATCTGGATTTTATATGTTGATTTCACAAAATTAAATCTGGGTTTAAATTGTTGTTAATGGAGGTTATATGAATTTAGAGCTTTTAAAGGTTTGAGGAATTTATCTTAATCCCTATTATAATTCTAAGAATTTGATGTTAAAAATGGGGTAAATAGTGCCTAATCCTATAAGGAGATGATTTAGAACCTTTAACTTGGTGTTGAGATAAAGTAGCATGGGTGTTGGATGATGGAAGAGGGTGAAATTCAAAGTTTGGAAGGTAGAAGATGATCTCGGAATTCTCATTCGAAGACCTACCCAAGTCGTTCGAACCAGAATTCCAACGAGATTACTAATAAGATTCGGGTTCGTTCAAAGTGAGATTCTCATTTGAACTACCTCGTTCGAACGAGAATTCTCAGGTTCTAACGAGATTTTAGAAATGCTAATTTTTGCCCGGATGAGTTAAAGTCCTTCGATGTTAATTCAAGTGAGAGAATAAGACCTATGCTATTATGGAGTAGATTCATTTCTTAGTCTAGTTGTGAGATGAATTGAGTAACTACTAAGGGATGTGTTAGAATGAGAGAGCTTTAAAGAGTAGATACTATAGAGAGATAAATCGTGGGGTTAAAGTATTGCGAGAAGTAGAGATGATAAAGCTACATATAAATTCGGGGATTTGGGTTGCGTGAATACCTAATGAATATGATAAGTTGTGTGTATACATATTGATGGATCTATTATGTGTATAATATACCTATGTTGATTGCTATCAAGTGGAGGTTGCGCGATGTGGACGATCATGCCTTGAGGAGCCTTCGGGTGGGATCTTGATTTGTACCACTAGAGCATAAAACCTAGGTACGGGCTATCTGTAAGAATGATAATGATGACGATCATATGGGTGAGTAGGTATGTGCGTAGTCCATGGCTTGGAACTATGTTCGCCTCCAATATGTGTGTTTATTTTGAAGGTTCGCGAGAGATTGAACCTATAGTCCTTTATGCAATGAGCGATGCACTGGGACATGATAGCAGAGTATGGATGCACCGCAGCTGTGTCTCGAGGTGCAGTATTGTATATATATAAAATAGAGTGAATTCATATATACACTTGTGATACTATCTAGTGTGTGAAGCAAGTAAACATGTATGATAATGAAACCTGAAATAAATTAAGTTGGTGAACACTTACATACACTAAATTGAAAATCACTTATTTATGTTAAAGAGAAATTGATTATAGGTATTATGTATATTACGAGGGAAATACATGGGAACGATATTGGGCTATGATTAGATGTTAGACTGGAAAGAACTAGTTAGCACGGGAATATAAACTAGTAAGGTTTGATGATACGTTAGGCGTGCACATTAGATGAGAGGTGAGCATCTCAAGTGAGTACGATAATCTAACATGAATAATATATGAGCTATTAATTCATTTTAAGAACTTGTTGATTTTAAACTGTTTTCTACTCGGGCTCTGACCCGTTTTCTACAAATCTATTTTCTTGTCAAATTATTTTAGGTGCCTAGCCACAGGGACACCAAACATAGGAGTTCCATTCACTCGACGTGCTGTAGCTGTTGTGGAAGTTACAGAACCTTGGTAGTAGACGCCTCTATGTCCATCATTTCTTCTTTTTGAGTTATTTCATCATTTAGGGCATGTTCCCCCTAGTCTATTCAGATATTCAGAGATTTTGGATTTAGTTATTTACTTCTTTCAGTTATTGATTTATTTCTGTTGGATTACTGTATTTGGGATTTATACTAGAAGTGTTTACTCCAGTTACATTTATTATTGCAGTTATTTCCTATCATATGAGATTGATGTGAATGGTGAATGTTTAATTATTTCGTTAACCTAGTTTTACATTAATTAAAAGATAAATTTTGACATCAATCTTTTTAAATGTTAGGTTGTTAGTATTTAATAATAAAGTTTTCGACAGTGATGCATAATCTGAACCATCTGGATATTCTGATTTAATTTAATAAAGGACTGATCACTCGGTATTTAATTAGGCAGGGTGTCACAGGTGGTATCAGAGCATCAGGTTCTAGAGTCCTTAGGATCTGTGCGGCTTCTTATGCTTTTCGCGTAGTTATCTTTGATATAGAGCCGTATATTTAGGACTGTTGTATTCATTAATTGTGCATTCTACGTCTTAAGCTATTTGAGATATTTACTATGGATTTATAAAGCTTCTCTCTTATTTCAGATGCCTCCCAAACGTGCACAACGAGCCAATAGGTATCCCAGCTCGAGTCTCGGCTAACTCCTACCCAGGGCACGATGAATGCTGCAAAAGTTGTTGCAATTGTGGCACAGGCGGTGAATGCAACATTAGTCTTAGTACAACAGGATCCACCATAGGCACCAGCAGTGGCTCCATGACCAATCCATGCTTTCCCTTCTGCTTGGGGGCACGTCGGAGATGCCTTCCATAAGCCACACCCTCCAAAGTTCACAGGGAGTTCTGATGTAGTAAAGGCGAACCAATGGAAGAAGGATATACAGAGACACCTGAGGATGCATGAGTGCACAGAGGTGAAAAAGCAAATTTTGGCTACCTTTAAGTTGGTGGGAGCAACGCTACAGTGGTGGGAGTCCACTACCACTGCGAAGAAGAGAGACAGCTTGACTATTTAAGAGTTCTAAGTGCGGTTTGACTGCAAGTACTTCCTTACTGTCATGCAGACCGAGATTAGATAAAAACTATTGAATCTTAAACCAGAAGGGAAGACAGTTATAGAGTGTGAGGAAGAATTTACAGATCTTCTGAATATAGTGCCAGATAAGATACCGATGGAGGAGAAGAAAATCCATAGTTTTATGGATGGATTGACTTGGAGGATTCGCCAGCATCTGTTAGGTAATCTTTCATTGGCCACTTATTCTGATGTGGTTAATACAGTTATTTTACACTGCCAGGACCACCGTTTCCATCAGTAGGGAAGCAAACGAGTCAGGGAGTCCATCCAGTAGGGTCGAACAGGAGGTAGTAGTGCCATTGGGCACCGGCAGCTTAGGGACAAGTCCTTTAGGGTGAGCAGAGTTCCCATCAGGGGACCCTGCTAAGCGATTTTGTTCTGGAAATTTCAGACAGGGCAGGGAGGTTTTAGGCAGGGCCATCAGTGCCAGCCTGGTCAGCAGGGCTAGCAGCGTTTCCAGTAGGGCCAGGGGAGGGGTGGTAACAACCATCAGGGGCAGAGGGGAGGACATTTTCCAGGGAGGTGCTTTACTTGTGGCAACACTGACCACAAACGTCATGATTGTCCTTAGAGGGGTAGAGCCCCGCAGCAGCAGCAGCAGGGTGCTCGTTGGGAGCCCCAATGATCGATATTTCTAGCCACCCTCCCAATACCACCCTAGGTACCAGCTTTGCCAACCATTCCAGCAGCTCCGGTACATCAGGGATGTTTGTAGTATGGGCACATCTACAATGTCCATCAGGCCGCGATTCATCAGGCCCCGCCCGTAGTCGAGGGTACGTTTTTTATCCAAGGGACTATGGGGTGGATATTATTTAACACGGGGGCTTCACATAGTTTCATTGCCACTAGTTTTTCACGTGCCATGAGGTTATTAGATACGATAGATTGCACAGTTACTAGTGTAGACTCACCGATAGGCTATGGGTCTTTGATATTCTTTATATATCGGGAAGTAGGCATAGAGATTGGGAGATTGATTTTATCGGCCGATATGCTAGTATTAGAGATGCACGAGTATGACGATATTATCGAGATGGATTGGATAGTTATGTATAGGGCTATGATTGATTGCTATAGCCATATTATTGTGTTTGCCATACCGGGTCAGGAGATATTTTTGGTGGAGATGCCCCATCCTAAGGGAGGTTCATCGACCCATTTATATTATATAGAGGAGGAGAACTCTAAAGGATTGGTGATACCGCTTGATTCAATTTTGTTTGTTCGTGAGTTCGCTGATGTATTCCACATTATACCAGGATTATCGCCGAGCAGGCAGATAGAGTGTCTAATAAATTTAGCACCGGGCACTCGGCCGATAGCTTGTGCACCTTACCGAATGGCTTCGGCTGAGATAAGGGAGCTACTAGATCAGATCGAGCAGTTATTGGGTCAGGGTTTCATTCGTAGGAGTACCTCGCCTTGGGATGCTCTTTTGCTGTTTGTAAAGAAGAGAGATGGGTTGTTACGGTTATGTGTTGACTACTGAGAGTTGAATAAGGTCACAATACAAAATAAATATCTGTTGCCCCGAATTAATGACCTATTCGACCAGTTGAGAGGAGCTTCTTATTTTTTAAATATAGACTTGGGGTCGGGGTACCATCAGTTACGCAGTAGGGAACATGATGCCCTTAAGACTGCTTTTCTGACGAGGTATGGATCTCATGAGTTCAGGGTTATGTCGTTTGGGCTAACCAATGCACCGATCATCTTTATGGACTTGATGAAAAGGATGTTTAGAGAGTTCTTAGATCAGTTTGTCATTATCTTCATTGACGACATTTAGATTTACTACCGAACTGAGGAGGATCATGCCGAGCATCTGAGGATGGTTTTACAGACACTGCATGAGCACGAGTTATATGCAAAATATGAGAAATGTGGCTTCTGGCTGAGAAAGGTTCAATTTTTGGGGCACATCTTATCTGCAGAAGGAATATCGATAGATCCTGGGAAAGTGTCAGCGGTGAGAGAGTGGGGATAGCCCACGATGACGACTGAGATACATAGTTTCTTGGGGCTGGCAGGACACTACATGCGGTTCATTCATGGATTCTCGAAGATTACGGGTCCATTGACAAACTTGACTCGCAAGGGGGTACCTTTTATATGGGATAATGCTTGTCAGTTAGCTTTTGATGAGCTGAAGGATAAGCTGACTTCAACATCAGTTCTAGCACTTCCCAAGCCGTGGGTGGAATACCTGGTTTACACTAATGTGTCCTTACTAGGACTTAGGGGTGTTCTTCAGCAGGAGAATAAGGCGATTATTTATGCTTCCCGTAAGTTTAAACCTCACGAGAGGAGTTACCCCACCCATGACTTGGAGTTAGTTGCAGTCGTGTTTGCATTGCGAATATGGAGACATTATTTCTTGGGGGGAGAGATTTCATCTATTTATAGATCACAAGTCACTGCAGTATCTGTTCATGCAGCGGGAGTTGAATATGCGCCGGCGAAGGTGGCTTGAATTTATGAAGGATTATTAGTTCGACATCCATTACCACCCAGGGAAGGATAACGTGGTAGCATGCGCGTTGACCCATAGGTCAGCAGGTGAGGTGGCCGAGGTGTGGAAGGTGAAATGGAAAGAACTCGTGCATCAGGATTCATTTGCC
The DNA here is from genome assembly GCA_949130495.1 of Sambucus nigra. Lineage (NCBI taxonomy): Eukaryota > Viridiplantae > Streptophyta > Magnoliopsida > Dipsacales > Adoxaceae > Sambucus > Sambucus nigra. The sequence continues at coordinate 185,680,769 of OX422216.1, forward strand.
CCCTCATTTGTGTCGACGATGACGATTACACCCGACATAGTTACCAGGGTGATACAGGCTCAGGCAACGGATTCCTTCTGTTAGGATCAGATTATTCTGCTTCTAGCCGAGGAAGTAGTGTCCTTTTCTATGAGCTCAGATGGGTTCTTATATTTTAATGGCAGACTATTAGTTCCATAGGGGGAGGAGTTACGACATGCAGTGATGGCAGAGTCGCACGATCCATGGTTTGCGGTACATCCCGAAGGGGATAAGATGTACCAGGATATGAGGCGACAATATTAATGGAGTGGAATGAAGAAGGATATCACCGAGTTCATTTCAAAGTGTGCCACTTGTCAGCTGTTTAAGGCAGACCATCAGAGACCGAGAGGATTACTACAACCATTAGAGATCCCTATATGGAAATGGGAGAGCATTTCCATGGATTTCATCACAGGGCTTCTTACATTACAAAGGGGTCACGATTCCATATGGGTGATTGTAGATAGGTTGACCAAGATAGCTCATTTTTTGCCAGTTCGGACCGACTATACTATAGGATAGTACGCTCAGATCTTCATTGCCGAGATAGTGAGACTCCACAGGGTGCCCCTTGATATCGTGTATGACCGGGATAAGATTTTTGTATCCAGATTTTGGGAGATCTTCCAGCAGGCCATGGGTACGGAATTACGATTGAGTTTAGCTTATCACCGGCAGACGGATGGGCAGACAGAGTGGACGAATCAGATATTGTAGGATATGTTACAGATGTGTATCCTTGATTTTGAAGGGGATGGGAGCAGTACCTTCCACTGGTGGAGTTTTCTTATAATAACCTCTACCAGTTTACTATTAACATGACTCCGCTTGAGGCGTTATATGGTAGACCTTGTCGTTTCCCAACATATTGGCTTGAGGTGTGGGACAATAAGTTACTTGGGACGGAGGTGATTTAGGACACCTCGGCTAAGATTGAGTTGATATGGAGTCACATTTGAGTTGCTCAGGATAGGTAGAAGAGTTACGTCGAAGCCAAGAGATTCTTCAAGGAGTTCAGTGTGGGGGACCGGATGTTGTTGCGAGTATCTCTTATGGAGGGGGTAATGCGATATGGGAATAAAGGGAAGTTGGTGCCGAGATATGTTGGACCATTCCCTATCATTAAGCGGATTGGGCTAGTATCTTACAGACTTGGGTTACCGAAGCACCTGCATAGGATTCATGATGTGTTCTACATTTCTTCATTAAGGAGATATCTTTGGGATGACTTGGCCCACACCCATATTACTTTAGAGGAGATTGATCTACACCCCAATAGTTCCTACGAGGAGGGGCCAGTTGCTATCCTAGACCGTAGTGAGAGGAAACTGAGGTAAAAGATAATGCCATTAGTACGAGTGCAGTGGCGGGATCATAATGTATATGAGTCTACATGGGAGCGTGAGGATGACATGCGGGACAAATATCTAGAGTTATTCCCACTAAGTATACTTTTATTCTGTCATTTTTGAATTTCGGGACGAAATTCCGTTATTAGTGGGGGAGTATGTAATAATCCGTATTTTTAAGGAATTTTATTTTAATTATGGAATTAGGATTAATTAATTTAAAGTGAGAAAATTTGTTTGTAATTAATCTAGATTAAAGTTTAATAATTACTAGCGTGACGAGAGCTAGTATTTATTGGTTATAATTATGTTGAATATTACTTAGCGAATAAAGTAGTATATAATTCCGAAAATATTATTATGACCGAGAGTGAAAAATATGGCAGTTGCAATACACTTAGTTGGGATGCGCGTACGAGTCGTGTCGGTATTACTTCATTGGGTTAAAAAGAAAATTTATTTTAAGTAGCTCATATGATCATTTTGAGTGTGCCGATGAGTCCGTAAGGGTTAAGATAGTCAAAAAACTCTACTCGGGTGTTTTATTTGGATTTTGGGGCAGTTTAGGCCAAATCGACACCTCGAGGGGCATTTTGGTCTTTTGAGATTTTTGGGAATTAAAATGGATGAAAATAGATAATTAAAAGGGAAGTGCGCATGCGTAATAAGGTATCTATCAGTTTCCAAACCTAAGTGAGAGAGAGAGAGAACCAAAGAAGGAGAAGAAGAACTCCATACACCCAGGGATAAAGACTCAAGCTCGCACACCAAAAATCACACCAACGTGTAGATCGTGAAGAAAAGATTACCCCTATACCAGTTTCATTCAACGAATTAGAAGTTCAAAAAAGGCAAGTGTTTATCTTGCTTGATTTTCGAGCATATAATGTCCATGTTAGATTAATTCATGTTTTAATCATGATATTATGAATTTGGGACTGAAATTGAGTATTAATCTTTAATTGGGAGAATAGGCTTGCATGTAGTTGAATAACCATGTTCTGGGTATGATAAATTTAGGTTTAAATTGTTGTGAATGGAGGTTATATGAATTTAGAGCTTTTAAAGATTTGAGGAATTTATCTTAATCCCTATTATAATTATAAGGATTTGATGTTAAAAATGGGGTAAAAAGTGCCTAATCATGTAGGGAGATGATTTAGAACCTTTAACTTGGTGTTGATATAAAGTAGCATGGGTGTTGGACGATGGAAGAGGGTAAAATTCGAAGTTTGAAAGGTAGAAGACGATCTCGGAATTGTCGTTCGAAGACCTGCTCAGGTCATTCGAACGAGATTACTAACGAGATTTGGGTTCGTTCGAAGTGAGATTCTCATTCGAACTACCTTGTTCGAACGAGAATTCCCAGGATCTAACGAGTTTTCAAAAATGATAATTTTTTCCTGGATGAGTTAAAATCCTTCCAGGTTAATTCAAGTGAGAGAATTGGACCTATGCTATTATGGAGTAGCTTCATTTCTTAGTCTAGTAGTAAGATGAATTGAGTAACTACTAAGGAAATGTGTTGGAATGAGAGAGCCTTAATAAGTAGATACGATAGAGAGATAAATCTTACGGGTAAGGTATTACGAGTAGTAGAGACGATAAAGCTACATATAAATTCGGGGATTTAGGTTGCGTGAATACCTAATGAATATGATAAGTTGTGTGTATACATATTGATTGAACTATTATGTGTATAACATACCAACGCTGCTTGCTATCGAGTTGAGGTTGCGCGTTATGGAAGATCATGCCTTGAGGAGCCTTCGGGTGGGATGTTGATTTGTACCACTAGAGCATAGAACCTAGGTATGGGCTATCTGTGAGAATGGTAGTGATGACGGTAGTATGGGTGCGTAGGTATGTGCGTAGTCCATCATCTTAGAAATATGTTTGCCTCCAATATGTGTGTTTGTTTTGAAGGTTCACGAGAGATTGAACCTATAGTCCTTTATGCAATGAGCGATGCACCGGGACATGATAAGAGAGTATGCATGCACCGCAGCTGTGTCTCGAGGTGCAGTATTGTATATGTATAAAATAGAGTGAATGTATATATACACTTGTGATACTATCTACTGTGTGAAGTAAGTAAACATGTATGATAATGAAATATGTAATGAATTAAGTTGGTGAAAACTTACACTAAATTGAAAAAGCACTTACCCATGTTAAAGGGAAATTGATTATAGGTTTTATGAATATTACGAAGGAAATACATGGGAACGATATTGGGCTATGATTAGATGTTAGACTGGAAAGAACTAGTTAGCATGGGAATATAAACTAGTAGGGTTGGTTGGTACGGTAGGCGTGCACATTAGATGAGAGGTGAGCATCTTAAGTGAGTACGATAATCTAACATGAATAATATATGTGCTATTAATTCATTTTAAGCACTTGCTGATTTTAAACTTTTTTCAACCCAGGCTCTGACCTATTTTCTGCAAATCTATTTTCTTGTCAAATTATTTTAGGTGTCCAACCATAGGGACACTAAGCATATGAGTTCCATTCACTCGACGAGCTGTAGCTACCATGGAAGTTACAGGACCTTAGTAGTAGACGCCATTATGTCCATCATTTCTTTCTTTTGTGTTATTTCATCATTTAGGGCATGTTGCCCCTTTTCTATTGAGATATTCAGAGATTTTGGATTTAGTTATTTACTTCTTTCTGTTGTTGATTTATTTCTGTTGGATTACTGTATTTGGGACTTAGACTATAAGTGTTTACTCTAGTTACAATTATTATTGCAGTTATTTCCTATCACATGAGTTTGATGTGAATGGTGAATGTTTATTTATTTCGTTAACCTAGTTTTACATTAATTAAATGATAAAATTTTGACATCAATCTTTTTAAATATTAGGTGATTAGTATTTAATAATAAAATTTTTGACAATGATGCATAATATAAACCAACTAGATATTATGATTTAATTTAATAAAGGACTGATCACTTAGTATTTAATTAGGCGAGGTGTCTTACTTCCTCTCACCTCACTCTCTCTCCTACCCAACCTCTATTAAAAAAACTCATTTCACTTCCAAAGCCCCCAACATTCCAAAACATCCTGCTATAACCAAACAAGTCTCATAACCCCAACTCAAAATTAAAACCCGCGACTTACACCTGCCCAAATCCCGGCGATCCACCTGCTCAAACCGACCAAAAAAATGAAGACCCATTTGGCACCTCCCCATACCAACCCGAAACCGCTGTTACTACCTACCCATTTCAAACCGGAAAGCCCGGACCTGCCACGCCGGTGAAACCCGTTACATCCCCACTCCGACAAAGGTTCATCTAATTTCTGGCGACCCCCACATTCCATAACTTCGGCCATAAATTCCGGTTACCCTTAACCCACTAAACCCTCCATAACCACCATTAATCCGAACAATACCCATTTAACCCGAAACCAATTTCAAACTCAGCAACACGTCACTCCATGAAAATAGGAGATTTCCTCATCTCAAGCTCAAAAAGGCCCACGTGAGTAGACCCTTGACTTGGCTAAAGCAAATCCCACAAAATCTCACTTCAATCAACAGTTCGTGGGTTATTTTAAAAATAAGGGGAAGACTCTAATATAAAAGGGACTCTCACATAATAGGCAAAGAGGAGCATAAAAAAAATTCAGAAAAAAAAATTAATTTAGTTTAGAATAAATTTTAGGTTTGCTTTTTTAGTCTTCTTGGTGTAATCAAGTGTTGAAATTTATGAAGAAGATTGGATGAATGTCGAGACGCGTTTCAAGAATATGATTCGACAGAAAAAATTGCGTACTATATATCTTCTTCTTGTTTCATTTATATTATTCTTGACATTCATTTGATTATTATGTTATGTTCTGATATGAGAATGTTTGGCTAAACACCCCATTCAAGGGGTGAGATGCATTGTGTAGGATATTATATTATATTAATTAATTTAATTAATTAATTGTTATAATTCTAGGAAAATTAATTATTAACTGTCACCAATTAATTTATGTAACGAGAGTTAGTAAATTAATTGTACAAATTAATGTTTGAATTTAGGAATCGAACTAGAGATAGGTTGTTTCGAAATTTGAATATTAATTTTGTGTTGAAATTTGAGAATTTATACTGTTTTTATTAAATTGATCCTAACGGGTAATTTTGTTAAAAATAGTATAGTTTTTAATTTTTCATCGTGAGACATTTTTTAATTAGTTTTCTAAAAAAAATATTATTAAATTTATAATTGTAACGAGAGTTATATTATCGATTTAATATTATCTCAAAATATTTCAAATTAATAAATTGAGAAATTAAAATAATTGATAATGCGGTGTAATCCCATCTCTTGACGTTCTCACATTTTCACACTCGATTGGACATTATTTTCACTATTTATTCATTTCATAATTTTTAGCATTTATTGATTAATTTTCCCTTAAAGTTGTTTTAAATAATAAAAAAATTAAAAAAAAAATTTAATTGCAAGTTTTCGCAATAATTGTTTCACCTTGGAAGTTGGATTGATACCCGTACTTACCACAATACGAGTTGTTTTAGACAAGTTTTGTTGGTGATTCAAGGGAATTTTGACATTGACTTTTGAAGACAACGACCACACGCAAAAAGGCATCATTATCAAATGGCGCCGTTGCTGGGGAAATAAGCAAAATCCTCGTATCAAATGGTGTCGTTGCCGCTTTCTTGACGTGGAGACAAAGTTGAAGACTTGTATTTTTTTTATTTTTTATTTTTAGTTGTATTTATTCCTTCTCCCTCCTCCTTAGACTAGTTGTATAGGATTATTGAGGCATTGCCATTATTTGGGGTGCATTTTGACACCATATTATTTTTGTAATAATTATTCATAAAAAAAGCGAAAAGGAAAACCGGACAAAGTAGAGTGAGGGCGTCCAATGACGAGGATTTTTGAAGCCTCTCTACTTTGGGTCGGTAGGACTCCCGGGGACGATTGAGATAGGCGAGATTTCTCCCCGATCGATTCAACTCGGTCTTCACCCCACGTGTGTAAAAATCATGCGAGGTACATTTCTTTATCCCTCGCGAATCTCCTGCAAGCGAGTTCATTTTTTGTGTGATTAATTACTCCTGTGTGCTTTTAATTTATGCATCGCACTTAAGTTGAATGGTTTGATGAATTAATTTACCTACGACCTGGACCTGGTCATTGAAACGAGAAGGGATTTCATCTCTCGACTCACTCGCTTATCCATTGTGTGTTACCCTAGCTATCATCAATTTAAAACCAATCAACTATCTAGCCCAGTAGGAACATATTTTTGCAACAAATGATCACAAAGATAAATTCCGTGATTTTTGTCGCCCGCGAACTTAATTAAAATTTGACTACCCCTTTCACTAATTTTGAAGATAATAATTGGCTACGTGCTCGTTAGGATTTTTCCTCGACTCGTGTTTGTCTAGTTCAATTCTTTAGGTAGTCGATTTTAGTTAGTTCATTTAAATCACGAGTCTATTTTCTCCCCTTTTTCAAAAAATTCCAAAAATATTTTCCTTCTTTTTTTAAAAATATTTTCAAAAATCCCAAAAAGATTTTCTGTTTTCCATATTTAAAATGCCAAAAATATTTTCCTTTTCTTATTTTCAAGAATCACAAAAAGATTTTCTTTTCTTTTGAAAAATATTTAAAAACCCAAAAATATCTCTCTCCTCATGGCCGAAGAACGTCCTTTACGGAAGTACTTTGGCCATTTCCCATTGTTTGATGTTAAGACCGAATCGAACATTCATTCATTAATTCATGGCTTTAACTCTCAAACTCCCACCTTTGATACTCGTGTGTCGTCCACACCTAAATCTCCTACTCCACCGCCTTCGGTGCTGAGTGTCAACACATCCCATGCTTCGTCATGCACACACTGCTTTCTTGTCGATCATTTGTCCCATGAGTGTCCATTTATTTTCTCTGCATCTGAACCCACTATGGCCCAAGTGTTTCCATATAACACTATTTTGGAACCACCCTCGGCATATTTTCATGACATATCAAATGCCGACGGATATGAGTACCCAAGATATTCATGGAGTCCTGATCATCCAATCATGCAATATGAATCCCCATGCCATGTTGTGGATCCTTATGGTTTTCAACAGTCGTCATCGCAATCTCGTGCACCTCATACCTATCAGTCACCTCACTATGGTCCTCATGTTGATCAACCTTTTATCTCTCACGGAGATTCTTCTCCCATGTATGATCAACTTGACCCCATTACCCACACTTCATATGAGTATTCTCCACATCCTAGTGTTTCTAGCGAGTTGTGTCCACCTCCACCACCACCGCCACCCACTATCACTTCCCCACCACCTTGCACATCCGCTCTCGAGTGCCTCTTGCAAAAGTTCGTGCACACTCTTCAATATCAATATGAATCCCTTCAAAGGCTTGAACACTAATTAAATGAATTTGAGTGTGCGAACGAGTCGAATTTCCCCCTAAGTCAACCCATTGTTACACACGCGTGGAACGATGATGTGTCGTCTTGTGCTACTGATTTTGAGTGTGTCCAAACCTATCATCCTGATAATCTTGAAATTAAGACCACCCCATTGTAACACCCCGTATTTTTGGTACATTTAAAATTTAATTAATTCGGATATTCTAAATTACTAGTGTGTTGTAATTTAATGAATTAATTATGATAGAATAATATATAAATATTAATCTGGGATTGAATGGTTAATATTTAGGGAAAATTTATTTACTAAGTGAATAGTAATAATGTAATTACGTCGTCTCGAGTATTAATGACGAGGTATGTACTTATCACATCCGGAAGTCGGTATAGACTATATTGGGTGGGGGATAAGTATTTTTATAAATTAATTCGGATGCAAATTCTGAGTGTACAGTTGAGTCCGGATGGGCCGAGATAGTCGGAAAAGTGTACCCGGGGGTAGTAAACGGGTCACGGGGCATTTTTAGACATAGTCGGGCCCACTCGGGGGCATTTAAGTCACTTGGGCTTGGCCCATAAGTCAAAAAACGGGAATTGATTAATTAACTTAATAAAAAGAAATAAGGACTGGCTGAGCTTAATTAAAGAAAAGAGTTAAAGGGTTAGGAAACCCTAGCAGCAGCAAAAGCCATTTGGGGATCTCAAAAGAGCCAACAAGGTCATCTTCAACCTTGGAATCCATCGCAAATTCAGACACTACGAAACCTAAGGCAAGTGAATAACTTGCAATAGCATTAAATCTGTCTTTCAATTCGTATTTGTGTGATGTAATGAATTAAAATTCGTTTTGGGGTTTCATGGCATAAACATGGGGTTTTGATAATACAAAAGAAAACATGAATCTGATTGCCGGAATTTATAAGGATTTATGTAAAAATCTGATATTGGAATACTGATGTATATCTGTTAGAAGGATATCCGGATAAATTAGAACGAGTTTGATGAAAAAATTTGGAATGAAAATGGGTTTAAAGATAAAGATAGATTTTTCCCCAAAATTATGAATCAGTAGTTTATGGACGAATTGATGATTGTTGTGGACTTTCTGGGGAATCCTAATAAGGTTTCTAATATGTACTGGTGTTAAAAAGGCTTAAAATTCATGTTAGAAGAGATTAGGGTTTAAGAAATTCCGTCCATGGCTGCCCTGTCTTCGCGAAGAAGATGAAGACCTGTTCGATCGATCGATCGACGGTCTGGGGTCGATCGATCGACGATCGCCAGATTTTGGCAGTTTCGCCAGTTAGTTATATAAGAGGGGAAAATCATATAAAAATCTTATGTAATTAATTATTGAGAAATTAAATACATGAGAGTAAATCTAATTAATTGTAGATAAATTAATTAGGGTTTGAGGCTAATAAATTAGAGTCGGAAATTTTGACTCGGGTAAATTTATTTTGGGCTACGAGAGTAAGTCCAAATTTATGGTGGGGGTGACACCAAAAAAATAACTTAATTAATTAAGGTGCAATTTAATTAATATTTAGAGTTGGACCATAAACTCTTAATAATTTTAATAGGCTTATGTTACGGATTTAGCGAACGGTATAGCCGGGATTTTTATATTTATATATATACGGAGACGATAGTATATATATATGGTGTGCACAATTAATATTAGTGATTAGATATTTTATGCTATAGTGCTATAGGGGGAGGTTGCGCGTAGTGGATGAATCCCCTAGCTTGAGGAGTAGGGTGAGTATATTCCCGAAGTCATAGCGTCCGTTATATGGGTGAGGGACATCTCACTTTCAGGGAAGGAATATGACCGCCTCCAATTATTTATTTTTATCAAGTTGGTGTGAAAATTCTGACTTGGGATATCTAGGCTATGTGATTGTACCTAGTGGGATAGCACTTTATAGAATTTACATTCCGGGAGTATTTTGCTCGGGAGGATGCAAGTTGTTATATATATATTACAATATGATTGTGAATGATGAAATATGATTATAAGTATATAATTAGATAATTAATTATATACGGGTTATTAATGAAAAGTGAGTTATTTCACATGTATAACAAGTGTAAAAGTTATATGAATATAAAAAGGGAAATTATTTAGTTATGTTGATGTTACTAATAACTTAAAAATCATAATCACTACATACTCAGTTAGAGTAGGGTGGGTATAAAGGAACTTTGTTAATTATCTAGTCATGAGATGAATAACTAGGTAATTTAATTAAAGCGTTAGTAGTGTACATTAGAGGAAGGGTAAGGAAGTCCTCAAGAGAGTACGATACTAACTAAAAATATGAAGAGCATGCATATTTATTTATTACTGCAAGTTAATCATTTGTTAAATGTTTTTCAAATGTTTTGGGTACTAACCCTTGCTATAAAAACTTTTAAAAACCCTTTTAGGTGTCCAACCACAGGGACGCCAGCCTTGACTATATTCCAGGGATCCGTTGCTGCAGCATATGTGGATGTTGCGGGGTTTTGATAGACGCCTCATTCTTCATTCTTAATGTAGGAGTTCATGATTAGTATTCGAGCATGTTGCTCACTTTCCATTTATTTGTATTAGACTTGTTGGGAGGTTATTCTTGTCTTTACGGGATTGATTATTTGGACCGATGGTTTATTCGGTTAATTACTCTTACTTGTGGATGATTATTTCAGTTATCTGTGATTGTTATATTGTTTTATTATCCGCATGGGTTTGTCTTTAAATAATGAAAGATAAAAAAAAATTTCACCAGTCTATTTTATCACTTAGGTGGTTAGTAATTAAATAAGACGACAGTGATGCTAAGAATGGACCAAATGAGAATCCTGTTCTAACTTGATTTAATACTGATCACCCGGGATTAATTAGGCGGGGTGTCACAGATGGTATCAGAGCATCAGGTTCTAGTGTCCTTAGGATCAGTGCGGCTTTCTACGTTTCAGCGTAGCGTTCGGTTGTTATAGAGCCCTATTATTAGGACTGTTGATTATATTTTCCGCTTGTGAGATATCGTATTCCTGCTATTAGTTTTTGTATAAACTGTGTACTTATACAATTCGATCTATTTCAGATGCCACCAAAGAGACAGAGAGCGGAGAGGGCTGAGGCTAGAGATGAGGTGAGGGAGGCTCGCCAGGAGCCACAGATACCGCCACCACCACCCCCACCCGAGTTGATTTCTACCACTCAGGTGGCAGTGATAGTGGCCCAAGCGGTCGAGACAGCGATGCGAGCTATGGCAGCTCATTTTCCACAGCCCCAGGCACCGCCTCCATTGGCTCCAGCAGTTCAGGCTCCAGTGGGGCCACCATCTTGGCAGCGAGTGAGGGAGACCTTTCAGAAGGGTCACCCACCTGAGTTTCGAGGTAGCACCAATGTGGTCGAGGCTTGTGACTGGAAGAAGAACATTCAGCGCCATATGCGCATGTTAGAGGGTACAGAGGTGCAGAAACAGATGCTGGCTACCTTTCGTCTGTCGGGGGCAGCCTTACAGTGGTGGGAGTCCGTAACCACCGCTGAGGAGCGGGATTTGATGCCGATTTCTGAATTCTTGGTGCGGTTTGACCGCAAGTACTTCCCTCCAGCAGTAGAGTCTGAGATGAGAAAGAAATTTAGCGAGTTGGTACAGGGTGACAGGTCAGTAGCAGAATATGAGGAGGAGTTCACCCGTTTGGCAAACTTTGTGCCAAATGAGGTGAGCGATGAGGAGCGGAAGAAGTCAAAGTTCATGGATGGACTAGCCTGGAGAATCAGGCAGCACTAGATTGGAAATCCGGCGTTAGTGACTTATACAGATGTCGTTAATGCCGCACTTGTACATTGCCAGGATCATCGTTTCCATGCTAAGGGGAACAAAAAGGCAGGTGAGCCGAGCCAGCAGGGCAAGGCGGTCACTAGTAGTGAGACGAGTGGCACACAGCAACAGGTCATCATTCAGCAAGGGAACCAGGCTAAGAAGTTTAATCCTGGTGGGTTCCGACCGGGAAGACAGGGGTTCAGGCAGGGGCAACCAGGCCCTAATCAGCAACAGCAGGTTCCTCAGGGCCGTCAGGGCCAAGGGAACAACGGGGGAGGCCAACCGGGCCAGCAACGTCAGGGCCAGCAGGGCCAACGGCAGGGTGACGACCAGAAACGCTGTTTCGCCTGTGGCCAGCCAGGACACTTCAAGAGGGAGTGCCCGCAGAGGGGCAGAGGCCAGCAGCAGGGTGCCCAACAGGGGCAACAGGGTCAGATGCCGCCAGCAGCACCAGCCCCACCCGCCCCACAACAGCAGGGGCAGATGCACTACGGACGTGTGTACAACGTTCGGGATGTTCCCAATCCTCCAGCACAGCAGGCGCCGCCAGCGGTTGAGGGTATGTTTTTCATTCATGGTCATGAGGGTAGCATTCTTTTTGACACGGGAGCATCACATTCATTCATTAAATCTAATTTTTTCTAAACGGGCTGGGTTATTAGAGACAGCGGGTAGCCTCTGTATGAGTGTAGAGTCACCAGTAGGCAGCGGGGCTTTGATTCGCTCGATTTGTCGAGGAGTAGACATTTTGATTGGGAGGCTTAGTTTAGCAGCAGACCTCTTAGTGTTAGATATGGAGGGGTATGATGTCATCTTGGGCATGGATTGGTTGGCAGGTTACCGGGCTACGGTGGATTGTTATGAGAGGACAATCGTGTTCTCCATTCCGGGACAAGAGATGTTCCTGATAGCAATGCCGCTTCCTGAGGGAGGGTCGCGCACTCACTTATACTACATTGAGGAGGAAACCTCACAGGAGGTGGTAGTTCCTTTAGACTCTATTCCTGTAGTGAGGGACTTTGAGGATGTATTCCAGGAGATACTAGGATTACCACCCAGCAGAGAAATCGAATTTGTTATCGATTTTGCACCGGGGACGAGGACGATTGCTCGGGCACCTTACCGAATGGCCCCTTCAGAAATGCGGGAATTGAGGGAACAGATTCAGCAACTACTGGGTCAGGGTTTTATTCGGCGGAGTACATCGCCGTGGGGTGCGCCGGTGTTGTTTGTGAAGAAGCGAGATGGTTCACTCCACTTGTGCGTGGATTATAGGGAGCTGAACAAGGTGACGATACGGAATAAATATCCGTTGCCTCGGATTGATGATTTATTTGACCAATTGAGAGGGGCGTCTTACTTCTCCAAGGTCGACTTGAGGTCAGGGTATCATCAACTGCGTATCCGAGAGGGGGATGCTCCTAAGACCGCTTTCTTGTCGCGGTATGGATCATATGAGTTCAGGGTGATGCCCTTGGGGCTCACCAATGCACCAGCAGTGTTCATGGACCTCATGAACAGGGTTTTCAGGGAATACTTAGATCAGTTTCTCATCGTGTTCATTGATGACATCCTAATCTACTCGCGCACCGAGGAGGAGCACGCAGAGCATTTGCGCATGGTTTTACAGACACTGAGGGATCATCAGCTCTATGCCAAATTAGGGAAGTGTGGATTCTGGCTATGGGAGGTACAGTTCCTTGGTCACGTCGTGTCGGATCAGGGTATTGCAGTGGATCCGAATAAGGTGTCGGCGGTGAGGGAGTGGGGACAACCCACGACACCGATCGAGGTGCGCAGTTTTCTCGGTTTGGCCGGTTACTACAGGCGATTCATTAAGGGATTCTCTAAAATTGCAGGACCTTTGACGAATCTGACTCGAAAAGGGGTACCTTTCAAGTGGGATGATAGTTGTCAATTAGCGTTCGACGAGCTAAAGGACAAGTTGACATCTGCACCCGTGCTTGCATTGCCAAAGGGAGGGCTAGAGTATCGGGTTTACACAGACGCATCCTTACGGGGTCTTGGGGGTGTGCTCCAGCAGGAGGAAAGGGCTATAGCTTATGCTTCCAGGAAGCTAAAGCCCCACGAGAGGAATTACCCCACTCACGACCTAGAGTTGGCAGCGGTCATTTTTGCTTTGAGGATATGGAGGCATTATCTTCTAGGAGAGCAGTTTACTCTATTCACAAATCACAAGTCACTTCAGTATCTCTTCACACAGAAGGATCTGAATATGAGGCAGAGGCGGTGGCTAGAATTCGTGAAGGACTACCAGTTTGATATTCAGTATCATCCTGGTAAGGCCAATGTGGTAGCAGACGCATTGAGCCGAAGGCCGACTGGGGAGATATCAGAGGTATGGAAAGCGAAGTGGAGAGAGCTTCAATATGAGGATGACGTAGCCAAGGCTTGCATGTCAGCTTTATCCATCACACCCGAGATCATTATGCGAGTTGTGAAGGCTCAGGCAGAGGATCAGATTTGCCGGGATAGGGTGGGCCAGTTGTTAGCTGAGGGAGCAGAGAGTTACTCGATTAGCTCAGAAGGAGGCCTACGCTTTAATGGAAGGTTAATGGTGCCAGAGGATGAGGATTTGAGGCACGCTGTTATGACAGAATCCCATGGTTCGAAATTTGCGGTACATCCCGATGGGGATAAAATGTACCAAGATATGAGGAGGCAGTATTGGTGGGCAGGGATGAAACGGGACATAGCGGAGTTTGTTTCAAAATGTGCCACGTGTCAGCTTGTGAAAGTTGACCACCAGAGACCATCAGGGATGCTACAGCCGTTAGAAATTCCCGTGTGGAAGTGGGAGAGCATCTCTATGGACTTCATCACAGGGTTACCGGTATCGCAGAGGGGTCACGACTCCATATGGGTTATTGTGGATCGGTTGACTAAGGTGACCCACTTTTTGCCGGTACGCACAGACTTCGAGACGATGCGTTATGCACAGCTATTCATAGCAGAGATTGTTAAGCTGCATGGAGTACCTATAAATATTGTATCCGACCGAGACAAAATCTTTGTCGCCCACTTTTGGCAGAGCTTTCAGTAGGCGATGGGCACGGAGTTGCGCTTGAGTACATCGTATCACCCACAGACTGACGGACAGACTGAGAGAGTTAACCAGATGCTGGAAGACATGCTCAGAATGTGCATTTTGGACTTCGGGGGAGGATGGGAGAAATATCTCCCTTTGGTAGAGTTTGCGTATAACAACTCTTACCAATTCACGATTGGCATGGCACCGTTTGAGGCACTGTACGGGAGACCTTGTCGTTCACCCGTTTGTTGGTTAGAGGTGGGGGACAACAAACTCTTGGGGCCGGAGATTGTTCAGGAGACATCTGCCAAGATAGAGTTGATTCGAGGAAGAATTCGGATAGCTCAGGACAGGCAAAAGAGTTATGCGGATGCTTCTCGAAGACATGTGGAGCTAGAAGTTGGGGACCAGGTTTTAGTCCGGGTATCCCCAATGAAAGGGGTGATGAGGTTCGGCAAGAAGGGTAAGTTAGCACCGCGATACGTAGGACCTTTCCCTATTATTGAGAGGGTGGGACCGGTGGCGTATAAGGTTGGGTTACCAGAACATCTTCAGCGGATACATGATGTATTCCATGTGGCATCGCTGAAGAAATATCGAAGGAGCGAGAGAGCCTTTTGGCACATTCCACTCGAGGAGATCGACTTACAGCCAGACATCTCGTATGAGGAGAGGCCGGTAGCAATTCTGGATCATAGTGAGCGGAAATTACGATCCAAGGTTGTTCCATTGGTTAGAGTACAGTGGGGTTATCACAATGTTGACGAGTCTACCTGGGAGCGAGAGGAGGATATGCGGGAACAATATCCAGAGCTTTTCAACGAAGGTACGATCTAATTTCGGGGACGAAATTCCTTTATAAGGGGGGGAGTATGTAACACCCCGTATTTTTGGTACATTTAAAATTTAATTAATTCGTATATTCTAAATTACTAGTGTGTTGTAATTTAATGAATTAATTATGATAGAATAATATATATATATAATCTGGGATTGAATGGTTAATATTTAGGGAAAATTTATTTACTAAGTGAATAGTAATAATGTAATTACGTCGTCTCGAGTATTAATGACGAGGTATGTACTTATCACATCCGGAAGTCGGTATAGACTATATTGGGTGGGGATAAGTATTTTTATAAATTAATTCGGATGCAAATTCTGAGTGTACAGTTGAGTCCGGATGGGCTGAGATAGTCGGAAAAGTGTACCCGGGGGTAGTAAACGGGTCACGGGGCGTTTTTAGACATAGTCGGGCCCACTCGGGGGCATTTAAGTCACTTGGGCTTGGCCCATAAGTCAAAAAACGGGAATTGATTAATTAACTTAATAAAAAGAAATAAGGACTGGCTGAGCTTAATTAGAGAAAAGAGTTAAAGGGTTAGGAAACCCTAGCAGCAACAAAAGCCATTTGGGGATCTCAAAAGAGCCAACAAGGTCATCTTCAACCTTGGAATCCATC
Organism: Sambucus nigra; assembly: GCA_949130495.1. Lineage (NCBI taxonomy): Eukaryota > Viridiplantae > Streptophyta > Magnoliopsida > Dipsacales > Adoxaceae > Sambucus > Sambucus nigra. The sequence goes on from OX422216.1 coordinate 185,696,908, forward strand.
GTAAATTCAGACACTACGAAACCTAAGGCAAGTGAATAACTTGTAATAGCATTAAATCTGTCTTTCAATTCGTATTTGTGTGATGTAATGAATTAAAATTCGTTTTGGGGTTTCATGGCATAAACATGGGGTTTTGATAATACAAAAGAAAACATGAATCTGATTGCCGAAATTTATAAGGATTTATGTAAAAATCTGATATTGGAATACTGATGTATATCTGTTAGAAGGATATCCGGATAAATTAGAACGAGTTTGATGAAGAAATTTGGAATGAAAATGGGTTTAAAGATAAAGATAGATTTTTTCCCAAAATTATGAATCAGTAGTTTATGGACGAATTGATGATTGTTGTGGACTTTCTGGGGAATCCTAATAAGGTTTCTAATATGTACTGGTGTTAAAAAGGCTTAAAATTCATGTTAGAAGAGATTAGGGTTTAAGAAATTCCGTCCATGGCTGCCCTGTCTTCGCGAAGAAGACGAAGACCTGTTCGATCGATCGATCGACGGTCTGGGGTCGATCGATCGACGTCGCCAGATTTTGGCAGTTTCGCCAGTTAGTTATATAAGAGGGGAAAATCATATAAAAATCTTATGTAATTAATTATTGAGAAATTAAATACATGAGAGTAAATCTAATTAATTGTAGATAAATTAATTAGGGTTTGAGGCTAATAAATTAGAGTCGGAAATTTTGACTCGGGTAAATTTATTTTGGGCTACGAGAGTAAGTCCAAATTTATGGTGGGGGCGACACCAAAAAAATAACTTAATTAATTAAAGTGCAATTTAATTAATATTTAGAGTTGGACCATAAACTCTTAATAGTTTTAATAGGCTTATGTTACGGATTTAGCGAACGGTATAGCCGGGACTTTTATATTTATATGTATACGGAGACGATAGTATATATATATGGTGTGCACAATTAATATCAGTAATTAGATATTTTATGCTATAGTGTTATAGGGGGAGGTTGGGCGTAGTGGATGAATCCCCTAGCTTGAGGAGTAGGGTGAGTATATTCCCAAGGTCATAGCGTCCGTTATATGGGTGAGGGACATCTCACTTTCAGGGAAGGAATATGACCGCCTCCAATTATTTATTTTTATCAAGTTGGTGTGAAAATTCTGACTTGGGATATCTAGGCTATGTGATTGTACCTAGTGGGATAGAACTTTATAGAATTTACATTCCGGGAGTATTTTGCTCGGGAGGATGCAAGGTGTTATATATATTACAATATGATTGTGAATGCTGAAATATGATTATAAGTATATAATTAGATAATTAATTATATACGGGTTATTAATGAAAAGTGAGTTATTTCACATGTATAACAAGTGTAAAAGTTATATGAATATAAAAAGGGAAATGATTTAGTTAAGTTGATGTTACTAATAACTTAAAAATCATAATCACTACATACTCAGTTAGAGTAGGGTGGGTATAAAGGAACTTTGTTAATTATCTAGTCATGAGATGAATAACTAGGTAATTTAATTAAAGCGTTAGTAGTGTACATTAGAGGAAGGGTAAGGATGTCCTCAAGAGAGTGCGATACTAACTAAAAATATGAAGAGCATGCATATTTATTTATTACTGCAAGTTAATCATTTGTTAAATGTTTTTCAAATGTTTTGGGTACTAACCCTTGCTATAAAAACTTTTAAAAACCCTTTTAGGTGTCCAACCACAGGGACGACAGCCTTGACTATATTCCAGGGATCCGTTGCTGCAGCATATGTGGATGTTGTGGGGTTTTGATAGACGCCTCATTCTTCATTCTTAATGTAGGAGTTCATGATTAGTATTCGAGCATGTTGCTCACTTTCCATTTATTTGTATTAGACTTGTTGGGAGGTTATTCTTGTCTTTACGGGATTGATTATTTGGACCGATGGTTTATTCGGTTAATTACTCTTACTTGTGGATGATTATTTCAGTTATCTGTGATTGTTATATTATTTTATTATCCGCATGGGTTTTTCTTTAAATAATGAAAGATAAAAAAATTGGCACCAGTCTATTTTATCACTTAGGTGGTTAGTAATTAAATAAGACGACAGTGATGCTAAGAATGGACCAAATGAGAATCCTGTTCTAACTTGATTTAGGACTGATCACCCGGGATTAATTAGGCGGGGTGTCACAGATGGTATCAGAGCATCAGGTTCTAGTGTCCTTAGGATCCGTGCGGCTTTCTACGTTTCAGCGTAGCGTTCGGTTGTTATAGAGCCCTATTATTAGGACTGTTGATTATATTTTCCGCTTGTGAGATATCGTATTCCTGCTATTAGTTTTTGTATAAACTGTGTACTTATACAATTCGATCTATTTCAGATGCCACCAAAGAGACAGAGAGTGGAGAGGGCTGAGGCTAGAGATGAGGTGAGGGAGGCTCGCCAGGAGCCACAGATACCGCCACCACCACCCCCACCCGAGTTGATTTCTACCACTCAGGTGGCAGTGATAGTGGCCCAAGCGGTCGAGACAGCGATGCGAGCTATGGCAGCTCATTTTCCACAGCCCCAGGCACCGCCTCCAGTGGCTCCAGCAGTTCAGGCTCCAGTGGGGCCACCATCTTGGCAGCGAGTGAGGGAGACCTTTCATAAGGGTCACCCACCTGAGTTTCGAGGTAGCACCAATGTGGTCGAGGCTTGTGACTGGAAGAAGAACATTCAGCGCCATCTGCGCATGTTAGAGGGTACAGAGGTGCAGAAACAGATGCTGGCTACCTTTCGTCTGTCGGGGGCAGCCTTACAGTGGTGGGAGTCCGTAACCACCGCTGAGGAACGGGATTTGATGCCGATTTCTGAATTCTGGGTGCGGTTTGACCGTAAGTACTTCCCTCCAGCAGTAGAGTCTGAGATGAGAAAGAAATTCAGCGAGTTGGTACAGGGTGACAGGTCAGTAGCAGAATATGAGGAGGAGTTCACCCGTTTGGCAAACTTTGTGCCAAATAAGGTGAGCGATGAGGAGCGGAAGAAGTCAAAGTTCATGGATGGCCTAGCCTGGAGAATCAGGCAGCACTTGATTGGAAATCCGGCGTTAGTGACTTATACAGATGTCGTTAATGCCGCACTTGTACATTGCCAGGATCATCGTTTCCATGGTAAGGGGAACAAGAAGGCAGGTGAGCCGAGCCAGCAGGGCAAGGCGGTCACTAGTAGTGAGACGAGTGGCACACAGCAACAGGTCATCATTCAGCAAGGGAACCAGGCTAAGAAGTTTAAGCCTGGTGGGTTCCGATTGGGAGGACAGGGGTTCAGGCAGGGGCAACCAGGCCTTAATCAGCAACAGCAGGTTCCTCAGGGCCGTCAGGGCCAAGGGAACAACGGGGGAGGCCAACCGGGCCAGCAACGTCAGGGCTTGCAGGGCCAACGACAGGGTGACGACTAGAAACGCTGTTTCGCCTGTGGCCTGCCAGGACACTTCAAGAGGGAGTGCCCGCAGAGGGGCAGAGGCCAGCAGCAGGGTGCCCAACAGGGGCAACAGGGTCAGATGCCGCCAGCAGCACCAGCCCCACCCGCACCACAGCAGCAGGGGCAGATGCACTACGGACGTGTGTACAACGTTCGGGATGTTCCCAATCCTCCAGCACAGCAGGCGCCGCCAGCGGTTGAGGGTATGTTTTTCATTCATGGTCATGAGGGTAGCATTCTTTTTGACACGGGAGCATCACATTCATTCATTAAATCTAATTTTTCTAAACGGGCTGGTTTATTAGAGACAGCGGGTAGCCTCTGTATGAGTGTAGAGTCACCAGTAGGCAGCGGGGCTTTGATTCGCTCGATTTGTCGAGGAGTAGACATTTTGATTGGGAGGCTTAGTTTAGCAGCAGACCTCTTAGTGTTAGATATGGAGGGGTATGATGTCATCTTGGGCATGGATTGGTTGGCAGGTTACCGGGCTACGGTGGATTGTTATGAGAGGACAATCGTGTTCTCCATTCCGGGACAGGAGATGTTCCTGATAGGAATGCCGCTTCCTGAGGGAGGGTCGCGCACTCACTTATACTACATTGAGGAGGAAACCTCACAGGAGGTGGTAGTTCCTTTAGACTCTATTCCTGTAGTGAGGGACTTTGAGGATGTATTCCAGGAGATACCAGGATTACCACCCCGCAGAGAAATCGAATTTGTTATCGATTTTGCACCGGGGACGAGGACGATTGCTCGGGCACCTTACCGAATGGCCCCTTCAGAAATGCGGGAATTGAGGGAACAGATTCAGCAACTACTGGGTCAGGGTTTTATTCGGCGGAGTACATCGCCGTGGGGTGCGCCGGTGTTGTTTGTGAAGAAGCGAGATGGTTCACTCCGCTTGTGCGTGGATTATAGGGAGCTGAACAAGGTGACGATACGGAATAAATATTCGTTGCCTCGGATTGATGATTTATTTGACCAATTGAGAGGGGCGTCTTACTTCTCCAAGGTCGACTTGAGGTCAGGGTATCATCAACTGCGTATCCGAGAGGGGGATGTTCCTAAGACCGCTTTCTTGTCGCGGTATGGATCATATGAGTTCAGGGTGATGCCCTTCGGGCTCACCAATGCACCAGCAGTGTTCATGGACCTCATGAACAGGGTTTTCAGGGAATACTTAGATCAGTTTGTCATCGTGTTCTTTGATGACATCCTAATCTACTCGCGCACCGAGGAGGAGCACGCAGAGCATTTGCGCATGGTTTTACAGACACTGAGGGATCATCAGCTCTATGCCAAATTAGGGAAGTGTGGATTCTGGCTACGGGAGGTACAGTTCCTTGGTCACGTCGTGTCAGATCAGGGTATTGCAGTGGATCCGAATAAGGTGTCGGTGGTGAGGGAGTGGGGACAACCCACGACACCGACCGAGGTGCGCAGTTTTCTGGGTTTGGCCGGTTACTACAGGCGATTCATTAAAGGATTCTCTAAAATTGCAGAACCTTTGACGAATCTGACTCGAAAAGGGGTACCTTTCAAGTGGGATGATAGTTGTCAATTAGCGTTCGACGAGCTAAAGGACAAGTTGACATCTGCACCCGTGCTTGCATTGCCAAAGGGAGGGCTAGAGTATCGGGTTTACACAGACGCATCCTTACAGGGTCTTGGGGGTGTGCTCCAGCAGGAGGAAAGGGCTATAGCTTATGCTTCCAGGAAGCTAAAGCCCCACGAGAGGAATTACCCCACTCACGACCTAGAGTTGGCAGCGGTCGTTTTTGCTTTGAGGATATGGAGGCATTATCTTCTAGGAGAGCAGTTTACTCTATTCACGGATCACAAGTCACTTCAGTAACTCTTCACACAGAAGGATCTAAATATGAGGCAGAGGCGGTGGCTAGAATTCGTGAAGGACTACCAGTTTAATATTCAGTATCATCCTGGTAAGGCCAATGTGGTAGCAGACGCATTGAGCCGAAGGCCGACTGGGGAGATATCAGAGGTATGGAAAGCGAAGTGGAGAGAGCTTCAATATGAGGATGACGTAGCCAAGGCTTGCATGTTAGCTTTATCCATCACACCCGAGATCATTATGCGAGTTGTGAAGGCTCAGGCAGAGGATCAGATATCCGGGATAGGGTGGGCCAGTTGTTAGCTGAGGGAGCAGAGAGTTACTCGATTAGCTCAGAAGGAGGCCTACGCTTTAATGGGAGGTTAATGGTGCCAGAGGATGAGGATTTGAGGCACGCTGTTATGACAGAATCCCATGGTTCGAAATTTGCGGTACATCCCGGTGGGGATAAAATGTACCAAGATATGAGGAGGCAGTATTGGTGGGCAGGGATGAAATGGGACATAGCGGAGTTTGTTTCAAAATGTGCCACGTGTCAGCTTGTGAAAGTTGACCACCAGAGACCATCAGGGATGCTACAGCCGTTAGAAATTCCCGTGTGGAAGTGGGAGAGCATCTCTATGGACTTCATCACAGGGTTACCGGTATCGCAGAGGGGTCACGACTCCATATGGGTTATTGTGGATCGATTGACTAAGGTGGCCCACTTTTTGCCGGTACGCACAGACTTCGAGACGATGCGTTATGCACAGCTATTCATAGCAGAGATTGTTAAGCTGCATGGAGTACCTATAAATATTGTATCCGACCGAGACAAAATCTTTGTCGCCCACTTTTGGCAGAGCTTTCAGTAGGCGATGGGCACGGAGTTGCGCTTGAGTACATCGTATCACCCACAGACTGACGGACAGACTGAGAGAGTTAACCAGATGCTGGAAGACATGCTCAGAATGTGCATTTTGGACTTCGGGGGAGGATGGGAGAAATATCTCCCTTTGGTAGAGTTTGCGCATAACAACTCTTACCAATTCACGATTGGCATGGCACCGTTTGAGGCACTGTACGGGAGACCTTGTCGTTCACCCGTTTGTTGGTTAGAGGTGGGGGACAACAAACTCTTGGGGCCGGAGATTGTTCAGGAGACATCTGCCAAGATAGAGTTGATTCGAGGAAGAATTCGGATAGCTCAGGACAGGCAAAAGAGTTATGCGGATGCTTCTCGAAGACATGTGGAGCTAGAAGTTGGGGACCAGGTTTTAGTCCGGGTATCCCCAATGAAAGGGGTGATGAGGTTCGGCAAGAAGGGTAAGTTAGCACCGCGATACGTAGGACCTTTCCCTATTATTGAGAGGGTGGGACCGGTGGCGTATAAGGTTGGGTTACCAGAACATCTTCAGCGGATACATGATGTATTCCATGTGGCATCGCTGAAGAAATATCGAAGGAGCGAGAGAGCCTTTTGGCACATTCCGCTCGAGGAGATCGACTTACAGCCAGACATCTCGTATGAGGAGAGGCCGGTAGCAATTCTGGATCATAGTGAGCTGAAATTACGATCCAAGGTTGTTCCATTGGTTAGAGTACAGTGGGGTCATCACAATGTTGACGAGTCTACCTGGGAGCGAGAGGAGGATATGCGGGAACAATATCCAGAGCTTTTCAACGAAGGTACGATCTAATTTCGGGGACGAAATTCCTTTATAAGGGGGGAGTATGTAACACCCCGTATTTTTGGTACATTTAAAATTTAATTAATTCGGATATTCTAAATTACTAGTGTGTTGTAATTTAATGAATTAATTATGATAGAATAATATATAAATATTAATCTGGGATTGAATGGTTAATATTTAGGGAAAATTTATTTACTAAGTGAATAGTAATAATGTAATTACGTCGTCTCGAGTATTAATGACGAGGTATGTACTTATCACATCCGGAAGTCGGTATAGACTATATTGGGTGGGGGATAAGTATTTTTATAAATTAATTTGGATGCAAATTCTGAGTGTACAGTTGAGTCCGGATGGGCCGAGATAGTCGGAAAAGTGTACCCGGGGGTAGTAAACGGGTCACGGGGCGTTTTTAGACATAGTCGGGCCCACTCGGGGGCATTTAAGTCACTTGGGCTTGGCCCATAAGTAAAAAAAAGGGAATTGATTAATTAACTTAATAAAAAGAAATAAGGGCTGGCTGAGCTTAATTAGAGAAAAGTGTTAAAGGGTTAGGAAACCCTAGAAGCAGCAAAAGCCATTTGGGGATCTCAAAAGAGCCAACAAGGTCATCTTCAACCTTGGAATCCATCGCAAATTCAGACACTACGAAACCTAAGGCAAGTGAATAACTTGCAATAGCATTAAATCTGTCTTTCAATTCGTATTTGTGTGATGTAATGAATTAAAATTCGTTTTGGGGTTTCATGGCATAAACATGGGGTTTTGATAATACAAAAGAAAACATGAATCTGATTGCTGAAATTTATAAGGATTTATGTAAAAATCTGATATTGGAATACTGATGTATATCTGTTAGAAGGATATCCGGATAAATTAGAACGAGTTTGATGAAGAAATTTGGAATGAAAATGGGTTTAAAGATAAAGATAGATTTTTTTCCAAAATTATGAATCAGTAGTTTATGGACGAATTGATGATTGTTGTGGACTTTCTGGGGAATCCTAATAAGGTTTCTAATATGTACTGGTGTTAAAAAGGCTTAAAATTCATGTTAGAAGAGATTAGGGTTTAAGAAATTCCGTCCATGGCTGCCCTGTTTTCGCGAAGAAGACGAAGACCTGTTCGATCGATCGATCGACGGTCTGGGGTCGATCGATCGACGGTCGCCAGATTTTGGCAGTTTCGCCAGTTAGTTATATAAGAGGGGAAAATCATATAAAAATCGTATGTAATTAATTATTGAGAAATTAAATACATGAGAGTAAATCTAATTAATTGTAGATAAATTAATTAGGGTTTGAGGCTAATAAATTAGAGTCGGAAATTTTGACTCGGGTAAATTTATTTTGGGCTACGAGAGTAAGTCCAAATTTATGGTGGGGGCGACACCAAAAAAATAACTTAATTAATTAAGGTGCAATTTAATTAATATTTAGAGTTGGACCATAAACTCTTAATAATTTTAATAGGCTTATGTTACGGATTTAGCGAACGGTATAGCCGGGACTTTTATATTTATATATATACGGAGACGATAGTATATATATATGGTGTGCACAATTAATATCAGTGATTAGATATTTTATGCTATAGTGCTATAGGGGGAGGTTGCGCGTAGTGGATGAATCCCCTAGCTTGAGGAGTAGGGTGAGTATATTCCCGAGGTCATAGCGTCCGTTATATGGGTGAGGGACATCTCACTTTTAGGGAAGGAATATGACCGCCTCCAATTATTTATTTTTATCAAGTTGGTGTGAAAATTCTGACTTGGGATATCTAGGCTATGTGATTGTACCTAGTGGGATAGCACTTTATAGAATTTACATTCCGGGAGTATTTTGCTCGGGAGGATGCAAGTTGTTATATATATTACAGTATGATTGTGAATGCTGAAATATGATTATAAGTATATAATTAGATAATTAATTATATACGGGTTATTAATGAAAAGTGAGTTATTTCACATGTATAACAAGTGTAAAAGTTATATGAATATAAAAAGGGAAATGATTTAGTTAAGTTGATGTTACTAATAACTTTAAAATCATAATCACTACATACTCAGTTAGAGTAGGGTGGGTATAAAGGAGCTTTGTTAATTATCTAGTCATGAGATGAATAACTAGGTAATTTAATTAAAGCGTTAGTAGTGTACATTAGAGGAAGGGTAAGGAAGTCCTCAAGAGAGTGCGATACTAACTAAAAATATGAAGAGCATGCATATTTATTTATTACTGCAAGTTAATCATTTGTTAAATATTTTTCAAATGTTTTGGGTACTAACCCTTGCTATAAAAACTTTTAAAAACCCTTTTAGGTGTCCAACCACAAGGACGCCAGCCTTGACTATATTCCAGGGATCCGTTGCTGCAGCATATGTGGATGTTGCGGGGTTTTGATAGACGCCTCATTCTTCATTCTTAATGTAGGAGTTCATGATTAGTATTCGAGCATGTTGCTCACTTTCCATTTATTTGTATTAGACTTGTTGGGAGGTTATTCTTGTCTTTACGGGATTGATTATTTGGACCGATGGTTTATTCGGTTAATTACTCTTACTTGTGGATGTTCAGTTATCTGTGATTGTTATATTGTTTTATTATCCGCATGGGTTTTTCTTTAAATAATGAAAGATAAAAAAATTGGCACCAGTCTATTTTATCACTTAGGTGGTTAGTAATTAAATAAGACGACAGTGATGCTAAGAATGGACCAAATGAGAATCCTGTTCTAACTTGATTTAGGACTGATCACCCGAGATTAATTAGGCGGGGTGTCACACCCGTGGTCCGTACCCCAAGTTGATAATTGTGTTGACATATCTAACGATTATGAGACTGATCCTACGCCTCTCTATCATCTCAAAACCACCATTGAGGTTCGCCTTTTCCCTTCCATAGAATCCTTATTTATGCTCAAGTTTACACCTATCGAGCCAATACTGTGTGTTCCCGAGGCAGAAATTCATTATAGTTTAGCTCCGGCTACGAGTGCTACCCATTGTCTTGAGATTGAATCCGAGATGGTTTCCACCGATCTGGATATGGATCCTATCCCACCACGCGTGACTCCCATTGAGTCATATTTTAATGTTGATTCCCCTATCTCAGATTTGGATGCCTCGTTAGATTTTTCCACCACTTCGGATGGTGCCTTTCGGGTGGATAAGTTGACCACTCCATCTTTAGATACCACACTTCCTCCTGCGAGTGACCTTGAGGATCACTTTGAGCCTTATGAGGAGTGTGTTTTTCCTAGTCTTGAGTTAGATCATCTTCCCCCACCCTTTTTCCCCCCGACCCATATATTGTCCCTACCACCCCACCACTTGATTCGGATCTTGCTATTATAATTTCCCTATTCACATCTAAGCATTTAGGTCCTCACCTACACCTACCCTTCACCCTAGCGCTCCACGATCCCATTCGTATGGTTTTCATTGATCCCACCATCCATGTGAGTATTCATGCTACTCTTCCCATCCGTGACACCGAGCTTGTTACTCTATGCACACCACTTCTTTGTGGTGTTGATTTTTTCCATCGACAGCTCCCTGGCGTGTCATGGCACGACCATTATCATCGTCCATTTAGAGAATGGTCATGCAATTTATCTGAGGACCACCACATCACTATTGTCAAACCATTTTACCTACTTGTCCAATTATAGCATCATGCTTATAGGGCCCTTGTTGCCTTCACCTTTCGGCTAAAAAAGGCCCATGACCGGTACCTGTTCACCCTCACCCTTGCCCATCTCTATATATATATCATTAAGTAATTCTTATATCTACATTACTTAATGGTATATAATACATATCATTAAGTAATTCTTCTCTGTCTCTGTCTCTGTCTCTCTCTCTCTCTCTCTCTCTCTCTATATATATATATATATATATATATATATATATATATATATATATATAAGTAATTGATTAGAAAAGGATCGTTAGGTGAAAAAAAAGCATGGAAGTTTTTATTTGTCCGAGGAAATTAACCCATTTGCACAGGGACAATTAATAAAGCAGAAAATCAACCCATTCGCATAAGGACGATAAATAAAGCCGTGTGGCTTTGGTTTAGTTTTATAAACAATCAAACTTTCGATTTGGTAATAAACAAAATGAAAGGCAACTTTGTTTTCGTCCTTTAGCATATAGGTTTGGATTAGTAACTTAGGATTTTGTTAAGCAAAATGTCAGTGGCTATGTTAAAGAATCCAAGTAAATTTTTGGTCTTAAAAAATCTGACAAGAGGGTATGTTTCAGAAAAAAAATTCAAACAACTTAGAGTGAGGCGAGGGGCTCAAGATAATATAAAAGAATATATAAATGTATGTATAAAGGGTTTTAAAAATAATTATAGTAGTTTATATGTATAAGAATATTAAATATTAATACACAAAAATAATTAATATTGTAATAAATTTATTTATGTATGAAAAGTTGTGAGTGCAAATAATCATAATGAATGAATCTAAGCAATTTGTAACCAAACAAGGAATAAAATAATCTCACAACAAAAGGATTGTATGTGGTTTGGTAACTGCCTACGTTTACGGGGGTGTTTTTCTTTGTATATTAATTCTTTATAATTCATAAATAACTAATTACATGAACTTTGCCGTGGGATGAGGGTTCTATTTAAGGTTGAGTTATATTGAACTTCTTCCAGCTATGGGTTGGCTCATTTTTTAATTTGTGTTGATCTCCTATGAGATTATAGATAATAATATTGATCTCTCCATGTTTATCTTATGCGACATTAACCTCGACTTGAGTAATGTGCTTTATATCTTTGGGTTGGGTCTGCACAGGCCGTAGAAATTTGGGCCATTACGATTTGTATACCACAATTTTCCCTAAAACTTCTTAGCAAAAATGTGTCGGAGAGTTTTGTGTGATTGCTTGGCCCAAACAATTGGTCAGCCCACGAAAATTTAACGTTTGGCTTTTGCAGGGGCATGCTTCGTAATTTATCGATCACGGTGAGGGGTACACTGGTCCAGAGTTTAAAAATCAATCGTCAGTTGCATTGATGATATTAGGCTTTGTTCCATATGATTAAACTCTTGTAATCTTGATCTTGTTTAATAAAAATCCTTGCACCATTATTTGCGCACTTTCTTTCATTCAAATAAAACATTTAGAGCCTTTGTCTTCACACTTAGCCTGTAAGTTCTCTTTGTATATGTTTATTTTTCTTGTGACTGTTATAAGCTTTGTAACTTTTGATAATCATCTCTATTTTCTTTGAGTAGTTCTTTCTTTCTTTTCTTCTTTCACAAAAATGGTTTATGCTGTTAGTGAGAGTGCCGTGGGAGAGTTTAGGAAAATACTCAATTCCTTCTTGGGTAACGATTAGGGGTGGCAATTCGGGTCAATGGATCGTGTTTCAGGACGACACGACATGACACGACATGATAAGGATTTTCAGACATGAACACGACACGACGCAAATTCGTATTTTTTTAGTTGACACGAATACGACCCGAATAAAAAATAACATGGAACGACACGACATGAATACCAGAATTTCATAAATTTCACGCCTAAAAAACATGATAACATGATAACACGACATGACTCATAATTCATACACGAATACGACATGAAACGACTTCGTGTAAAAAAATACGACACGAACATGACCCGTCGTGTCAATTTCTTGTCATTTCGTGTCATTTTTCATGTCGTTTCTAAAATTGCCACCCCTAGTAATGATTGAGTGTGCCCCGATCCCCAAAAAATATTCTGTTGTTAAGGGTAGTCCTTGGATTCATATCCTCTCAGTGTGTGAAGGGGGAATATCATTTCCCCCGAATTAATTATTCTTAGAATTCTCTGAGTTCTTAGAAGTGGTTCTCGCCCAATGTGGCCCAAACACATAGCAGATTATCAGCGGAGTCCGTAAAATCAATGAGCTGTATGGGACCAAAATAGGGATCCTAGAGATTAGATACTGCTATTCTGGGTCCCATATAACATATGGGACTTTATATCTAAAGATGAGGAAGGCTAATAGAGTATTAGTTATCAACCTTCCTGATTCCAATAAGGGTTATTGAGATTAAAGTTTCATTGTCAAAAATTGGCAACACCCTCCTCTTTCTGAGGGCTAGTAGTATCTAGGGTTTCTATGCTCGAATAGGGGTAGGGAAATAGGTTAAGTTTTTGCCATTTTCTTTGAGTTTTACACTATTACACTGTTACTGATGATTTTTTTCTTTTCTTTTATCCAGAACGATCAAAGAAAATAGATCCCTCTCCCTATCATTTCAACAGAGAAGAGTTAATAAAAGTTTGGGAGCTAAGGAAGTCTTTAGTTCCAAGTTATGAACATCCACGTCCTACCTCATTTCTTCTTAGATACAAGATTTATACTAGCAATTTTTTATCTCGCCCGATAGACATAACACCCGAGGTTCCTCTTTCTTCTACAAGCGAGGGGTCTTCCACTTCCTCCTCCTTTGAGTCTTTAAACTTCGAGTCCATTCCATCAACTGAGGACGAGATAATGACTCCTCAGAGAAGGATTCTAGTGGTATAAAATAATGACCTGATATCCGTTTCCTCTAGGGCTAAGGTTCCCAAGAGAACTGAGCTTGAGGGTCCCTCTACACCCATATTTGTGCTAGACATCTCAATCTAAGAAAAGAATAAGAATGAGAAGGCCCATTCTTCTTCAGTGGCTGTGATGCCTTCTAAGAAGGCACTAATTGGACTTTGTTTAGTTGAAAGGGGAGTACTCACGCTTGATCGCGAGCAAGTTAATCAATTGATGCACGATCTGATTTCCACCCATATTGCTCAAGCGTTGTCACTAGTAAATGAAATATTCCCCTACTCTGTCTAGAATGTTTAATCTCTTAAAATTCTGAGACAATTCTTATTCTTCCCTTTGAAGTTTGTGGTGGACTTAGTCACTATTTTAGAGAAGCACTCGAGCAACCCAAGGTAGATAATCTCACCGTTGCCTTGAAGAAATCTGATTCTGACCTAGCCACTACTTAGAAGGCCTATGATGATGAGAAGTCATCCACTAGTTTGACAATGACTAACCTAAAGGATAAGCTTGCTCTTCTTCAGGTTAATTTTAATAAGCTAAAGACTGATCACTATCGGGTGGCGGTCAAGCACATCGATTGAAGAAGGATCAAATGGAATCTCTGGCGGCTACCAATGACACATGCTATGATAATGGCTATAATGAGGCATTTATTGACGCCAAACGCTAGTTGGCTTTTATAAAAAATTCCAACTTTAAGAAAGTTTGGAATGCTTCCCTGACGATCCTCCGAGTATTCTCCGGGCAAAGTCCCAGAAACGTAATAGCATGTAAAGGGAAAGGATCCCAAAGTTAGTTAAGAATAGTTAGCTTATGAACCCTTGTATTTCATTTTATTCTTGTTTGTAAAAGTATTGCCCAATTTTATTATAATAAAAGATTTAGTCAATGTTTTTATTTTGTCTTCCATTGTTCCTGAGTTATTTTCTTTTAGTCTTGTAACATAGAAATGTTCCTCGGGAAATCCCTTCTTTTGCTGGTAATCTAGATACCTTTCTTGATCAGGGGATAGTGTTCAAGCTCACCGTGATTTTATTTCTGCTAAGAAGGCTCTTTAGAAGATGACTAAGGCTTATAAGGATCAGTCTGCCTTAATGGCCAAACTAAAGGATGATGTGAAGGACCTTTGCGACGTTGGCACCCTTATGCATAAGGAGATGAATTCCTCAAAAGACAACTCATAGTGACCAAAGACATTAGTGATGTTGGTGCATTTTTACAAATGAAAAATAATTCTCTCAGGAAGTAGCTCGTCGAATCCAAGGAAAACCTAAAGAGGGAAGGGGCTGTGAAGATAGGGCTAAGCTGTGACATAATCAGGCACCGTTATCTCTTTATAAAGGGTCGTCCTCGTACGGTGTGGGCTACTGGCTATGATGAGGGTGGATGGGCACCCCTATTAAGCTGGATGAGGCAAAGCAGTTGGCTTATAAACATGGCTAGTTTAATGCTTTAGGAGTCCTGAAAGTCCCAAAAGACTCTGAACTTTGATAGTGATACCAAATTAATTTTTCGATGTATCACCACCCCCTTTAGAAGTTAAGAGACTTCGGTTCCTCTAAATGTTGTTGTTCTTCAACTAGCTAAGCATTACTTGTCATTACATGAGAGTGATGATGATTTTTGATTAAATTCTGGGGATAGTTGAAGAGAGGCCATTGCTGAGGAGATTGCTCGTCAATGATAATATTTGTATTGGTTTTGCTCTTTCAATGTTTTAAATGATATTTAATATGTATTATAACTTTATGTAACAACATGATGTTTGTATAATTCTACATTTTGCATTTTTTCATTCCATTATGCCAAGCATTTGTTCATTATATTATCTTACCTTTTAGGTCATGTCGTCATACTACCTTAGGCCTAGAGCAGACTCTGGCAAAAATGCACCTAATTTTAGATCCATCCAGCTGCTCATGATCTTTATCTGATTAAGGTCGGGTTCACTTAAAGTCCAGGGATTCCCCATATGTCTTTTATTTAACCTGTAATTTGTGAGATTTTGGTGTTTTTTTATGACGAAGACAGCGTAACCTTGAGTTTAATTGTAATTAACCTAAGGTGATGTTGATCAATGTTTGACCATAAAAAATGTAAGCCTTCCACGATGGAACAATGTTAAATAGCTAAATGAACCACTTAGGCTTGTACTTTATTAGAAAAACTTGAACAAATTGCGAGCAATATAAGTTTTGGAATAAAAATTTGCGAAAACTAACTATGCAAGGGAAAATTTAAAATTAAAACTTATTGAGGTTGGCTAATGTATAGTGATTTGTGCGATATTGATTCAAATAACTTTGCAAATTCCAACAATGAACTTATTTAATTATAGTCAATTTTTAAATGAAATTAAATCAGTCCTTAAATATACAACTACGTGTGTCAAACTAATAAACACAAATAACCAACTTGCAGATTTCAGGAAAAAACCCCTTTCGGGTAAAACCTTTCATTTCACTATAATACTTATAATTATAATGAAATCCGCAATGAGTTAATTGTAGAAAACCCACATAAACCGCAACCTGGAGTTAGCCAGAACCGCAGTTCCAATTAAGCCCAGGAATACCCATGAGTAATCCCTATAGACACATAGTTGTCTTCAGTCGAGTACTCCCCTCAAGAGCACCTAGATCAAAAGTATTACAAGAGAAACTTGACACAAGATGTGTTCTTAGGTTCTAAAATAATTCACACAAACTATTGGGATGATTTGTGAATTGAAAACAAAGGATTAAAATCCTTAAACAAGAAGACTAAAGAATTTTGCAGAAGCAGTTTCGTCTATGCTCAAAATTGTAGGTCTTCTTCTTCGTATGAAAAACGGATTTGGAAATTTATATAGAAAAATTAAGGTGGCGCATCGCTCGAACGATGACATGAGTCGTTCAAATGACATCACGCGATAGAGGCATGTAGCTGGAACGAGGTATGTCCTTCGCTTGAACGAGAAAATTAAAAAATAATTTTATTTCTGTTGCCAGTAAATGTTCCGCCTTAAAACTATGAAAAATATTTTTGACGAAAACCCCCGCTCCAACACTTAGAATTTTTTTTCATAAAAGTTATCCTAATATTCTAAGTGAACCATTAAGGACTTAAAATACAACCTTACCAAAGTTAAAATCGCGGAGGCTTGAATGTTGAAAAACTTTGATATTCGGACCCATCTTAACGCATGATTGATCTTGAATAATTCTTCGACAGTTGTAGCGGTATACAACATACTCAACAAAGTACGAACTATATAAAATATGTCCTTACAGTTACATTTCATGTTTTTAATATCTCCCTACCCTCAATTATTTTCAAATGGTAGGATCCTTGCAAATTGTCTCTAATGACCTTGAACGGTCCCTCCCAATTAGGTCCCAACTTGCCATTTGAAGTTTTTTTAACATGATCGAGGACTTCCTGAGCATGTAGTTTCCGACCTAGAATTTTCTCAAATTGACGCCCTTGTTGTATTGCTTGGCTAGCTATTATTCGTAAGAGGCCATCTTTATCATGACCTGCTCCCTTCACTCTTCAACTAGGTCAAGTTCAACCCTTATAGACTCCTCGTTCAGATCCTGCTCAACAATAGTGGTTCTCATGATTGACATACCAACTTTTAAAGGAATAATGGTCTCCATCACATATGTTAGAGTGAAAGGCATTTCCCCGATAGATCTTTTGGGCGTAGTACGATATGCTCATAGGACGTGAGGAAGCTCATCCGCCTAAACCCATTTTTCCTTATCTAATATATTATTTATGCCGTCGAGCATCGTTTTATTGGAAGCCTACAATTGCCCATTGCTGTAGGGGCAGGCCACAGAGCTAAAGTGATGCTTGATGATGTGGCTATCACCGAAACCTTCGAATGGTCAACTTTTGATCTGTGTGTCGTTATTTATGATGATCGCCTTAAGTGAACTAAAACATGTCATGATGTTACTTCAGATGAACCTGATCATGTCGGTGTCCTTGATGTTTGCCAATGGTTCTGCTTCAATCCACTTTGTGAAGTAGTCTGTCCTGACCAATAAGTATTTACAGTTTCCTGGTGTGGTTGGGAGTGGGCCTACGATATCCAAATTCCATTTGGCGAATGGCCATGGGCTAGTTAGCGACTTTAAGTCACTGACCGGATGATGGAGCACGGGGGAGGAGTTTGGGAATTTCTCATACTTCTTGGCATAAGAGGTTGCATCTCTTTGCATATATGGCCACAAGTACCCTATTTGGCTGCTAAAAAACCCAGGGATCTCCCTCCCGTATAGCTATGACAACATCTATCATAAAGTTCATATAAAATTTGGTCGACGTCAATTGAATGTAGAGCTTGCAATTTTTGACCCGATAACCCATTTACGATAATAACCCGAAATGACCCAAACATAACACGATTAACTTGCATAGATTTAAGAGTATTCAAAACTTATATTAAAATAAAAATTAATGTGACTCGAAAATGACACGATTAGCCCGAATTTCCACCCCTAATTGAATGAATGTACTGGAGGTAGAGACCAGTAAAAGGTCTCTTGTAGAGTTTTTCTTTGGTCGTCAGGTAAAATCGTGCAACTTTTACTCTGACCTGGTGGTCTTGCTTCTTATCGAACAACAGTATGTCACTTTGTAGGTAAGTGATTATTGAGTCCATCCAGTTGGGACTTTTCTGCATTATGAGAATTTATTCGGTGATCACGGGAATTGTGATGCTAGGTTTGATGAGGAATTCCACTTTAATGGTTCTTCTAAGATTAGAGTCCTCTACTGACCCCAAGGCTGCTAATGCGCCGACATGGCTATATGGCCTGACGAATTATTGAATGTGGACTTGCTCAAATTTGGCCATTAGTTCATGGGAAACCTGGAGGTATGCTTCCATTCGCTCATCTCCAGTGTTAAAATCTCCTGTGACTTGATTGGATCCAATCCTTGAATCGCAATATATATTAAGATAGCTTACCCCTAGTGAGTGATGGTTGCGCAGTCCGACGATGAGAGCTTCATACTTAGCCTCATTGTTGGAATCTTCAAAGCTAAGTTTGATCCCCTGTTCAATCATGACGTTTTCTAGGAAAATGAGCACAATTCCTACTCCTGCCCCATTTGAGTTGGATGCACCATCCATGCTGAGTGTCCATTTTTTGGACTAGCCAATCTCATGTGTTCTTAACTGATCGACTATTTTTTGGTCGCTTAGCTCACCTCCTCTTGTAAATTCTTCCATAAAATATACTAACACTTGAACCTTAATCTCCTTTCTTGGTTAATAGTGTATATCAAACCTCCCAAGTTCGATCGACCATTTAGACATCTGCTTATAGGCCAACCTTCTAGAGGATGGTTTTAAGGGGAAAGGAAGTGATGACTATGATTGAGTGAGCTTCAAAGTAATTCTTTAATTTATGCGATGTGAAGACCAAGAAGTAGTCCAATTTTTCCAGCGGGAGGTAGCATTGCTCGACGTCTGCGAATGTTTTTTTGACGTAGTAAATGGGGGATTGGTGTCTCTCTTTCTCTCAAACGAATTTCGAACTGACTGCATGGCTTGAAACTTCTAGGTGTAGAAAAAGAGGATCTCCTGGATTTGGAATAGTCAAGAAAGGAGGTTTGCTCAAATAGGATTTGATTTCTTTAAGGGCCTTTGAGCATTCCTTATTCTAGGTGAGGTCTTTTTACTTCTTCAATAACTGAAAAATGGTCAACATCGTTAGGAGGACTTTGAGATGAAATGGTTAAAGGCTTCTAAGATCCCTATTAATTTTTAAATATCACACAGTGTCTTTGGAGTCCAAATGTTGTTGATATTAACTATCTGATCGAGGTTGGCCTCAATACCGCTCTTGCTGACCAAGTACTATAGGAGCTTTTTGGATTAAACCCCAAAGGAACGTTTAGCTGCGTTGTAATGTCTGAAGATCTCAAAAGTTTATGCTAAATCCTTCAGATGATCGACTTTGAGCTTGCTCTTGACAAGCATGTCGTCAATATCATCTTCATATTCTCTCCTAACTGTTACTTAAACATCCTTGTAATGAACCTTTGGTATATGGCTCCTGTATTTTTAAGGCTAAAAAGCATGACTTTGTAATAATACATGTCTAGAGTGGTTATGAATGAAGTTTTGTCTTGGTTAGGGCCGAATAAAGGGATCTGGTAATACCCTAAGTATGCATCCAGAATACTTATTCACTCGTGAATGATTGTGGCATCGACCAACTGTTCGATCTTGGGAAGAGGAAAATTATCTTTGGGGCAGGCCTTAATGAGATCGGTGAAGTCCATACACACTATCCATTACTCTTTTTTACCATCACCGGGCTTGAGAGATAATTTGGGAATTAAACTTCTCTGATGGGACTTGCCTCCAGACGTTTCCCTACCTCTATATCCACTGCCTCACTTTCTTTGAGGCAATTCGACGAGCCTTTTGTGTGATTGACGAATATGTGGGATCAACATGAAGTTTGTGGCATGCGACTTCAGAGTCAATACCAGGCATATCATACAGTTTCCATGCGAATACATCTTAATTCTACTTCAGTAAAGAAATTAACTCATCCCTCTCTTCCTCGAATAATGTGGTGTCGATCATTAATTTCCTTTTCGGTTGAGTCTGATTAAAAGTTATCTCTTCCAATTTCTCCCTGACCCTATCTGCAGGGTCAACTCTCGTCTCTTCCACTCCTCGTTTTTTATACTTTAATTTCCATTTGGATGATGTAGCTTTGTCTTGAGACATTTCAGGAATAACCTCCTTTTCTTTATTCTTTTCCTATTTAGGCCTAATAGCGATGATAAAACACTTTCGAGAAATAACCTGGTTGCCTCTTATATCCATTATTCCTCTCTTTCTTATGCACTTGAGTTTTTTATGGTAAGTGGAGGGAATAGACTGCATGGAATGATGCCACCCTCTCCCAAGAATGGCATGATAAGGCGAGTTAATGCCCACCACCAAGAAGTCGATCAAATTTGAGATATTACCGACCCTAACTGGTAGGACCACCTTTCCTAATGGCATAGTCATTCCTTCGACAAAGTTGACCAGAGGGACGGTCGCTTCCTTGAAGTCTTTCAACTTTAGTTTGAGATTGTGAAAAAAATCTCAGTGCATAACTTCAAAGGAGCTCCCTTTATCGACTAGTAACTTATCCACGTCTCAGTTTTCAATCTCGAGGGCAATTACTAGCGCATCATGGTATGGGGTCCTCATTCTGACTAAATTGTCTTCTATAAAGACTATATGTTTCTTATAGTCCACGTCTTCTGGTTGCCTGTTCTTGTCGGTTGGATTTTTCGCAGGTTAATCTGAAAGGCCTCAATAATCGCAATTACCTCCTTGAGTTCCATCCGAACAGTGTTGCCTTGGATCTACTTGGGACTTAAAGCACTATGGTTAATAGGGAACTCATGCCCCCAGCTCATCCTTCAAAATAATTTTTGGTCAGTGCCGGGGGCGACCTTGTCACCCTTCTATTCCACATACTTGCTTAAATGCCTCGTCCGGGCTAATTCCTCTAGATGGGACTTAAGGGCCTTGTAACTCTCCATTTCGTGCTCGTTATCCTTGTGATAGACAGACCCGAGTGAGTTATTTCTCTAACTTAGATCTCTGACCATATTCTTCTGCCCTTTGAGGAACTGCTGGTATTTGATTTTACCCAAGATCTTATAGATTGGTTCTTTAAAAATATGGTTGATTACTTGGAAAGCTTTGGATGGATCCTTCGTTTTTCCTTTTGACCTCTTTCTTTAGGGTGATCTCCTTGTCATTTTCTTTGGTTGCCTTCCCGTGACCATTATCTCCTTGGTTGAGGGAGACCACATCTTCTACCTGGCATACTTCTCTACGCGTAACATAAGATTGTCGATAGTATCCTCCTTCTTCACCGTGAGGGACTGATGCAACATTGAATTATGGGGCAACCCCGTCTTGAATGATGCTACCACAACTTGCTCTGAGCAATCTTTAACTTCATTGAAGGTTTCCCAATAATTCCTGGCATAATCCCTTAAAATCTCAGAGAATCCATTCTCTTTGGGTGAGAATTATTTGTAATAAAGTGAGTTGTGAAGGCTTCTATGAGTGACTTGAAGTTTTTGACCGACCTGTAAGGGAGCATCTCAAATCACTTTTGTGAAATATCTCGTTGGCTAGATGGTAATATACGACATGTGAGGTCATAATTATGATTCCATAGGGTCATCACTTGCCTATATTGAAGCACGCGGTCTATAGGATCGATCTTCCCATTGTATATCTTGAACCTTGGGGTTTCAAAATTCTTCGGGGGCTCTTCCTCCTTAATTATCCTCGAGAAGGGGGACTACATTTGGGTGATGAGTTCCCTCCTTGACAGTTCCTTGGTGGATTTGGCCCCGCGATTAGGTGGGTGTTATCCATCTCCATTTGAACCAGACTTCAAATATCATGTCTACAATGTCCTTCGTATTGGTTTTGCCTTATCGATCGAGTTTCCTACTCTGAACATTCCTACTCATGGTGCGAACTCCTTCCTCGTCTGTGAGTTTTACTCACTTGAGGGTAAGCGTTTCACCATGAAGCTTACTTTATCTCCATATAGCTCTTACTTTATTTTTTCTAGGCATCGTTGGAGACATGCATTTTCTTCCATTTGGAGGCATGCTGCCTCATATTGTTGATGGACTCATTCCTCATAAGCATCAACCAATCATGATATCTAAGTTGATCTAGGATGTTTATTGCTCTGCTAAGAAGGCTGCTCTTGTGGACGGAATCGTAGATGGATAACGACCTGATTTTAATCCAGGTGGATCTCAGACCTGACTCTGTGTAGTGAGAGTCAGCCTTGTTGATCGCCCACAACATGTGCACTGTGAGGGTGAGCCATTTCTTAACTATTTGGTTTTGATTTTCTTAGGAAAAATAATCGTTTCCCACAGACTACGCCAATTGTGAGTGCAAATAATCACAATGAATGAGTTTATGAAATTTCGAACCAAATAAGGATTCTCACAATAAGATGATTTTATGTCGTTCGGTAACTGCCTACGTCCACGGGGTGTTTCTCTCTGTATATTAATTATTTATAATTTGTAAACAAAGAATTACATATCCCTTTGCCCTGGGATGAGGGTTCTATATGTAGTTATAAAAGCGGTTGAGTTATATTGAACTTCTTCCCGCTATGGGTTGGCTCATATCCTGATTTGTAAAGATCTCCTCCGAGATTCTAGATTACAAGATTAAGCTCTCCATGTTTATCCCTTGCGATATTAATCTCAACTTGAGTGATACGCTTAATATTTTCGGGTTGGGCCCACTTGTTCCGCAAGAATTTGGGCCGTTATGTTTTGCACCCCACAAAATATATCAACAACTATTTGTTCTACTAAAAAATATATATAAAAGAATGCAGTGTTAAAGCTGCATTAAAAGTGAAAGAATAACTTTTGGATAAAGATAAACAAAATGACATTCAAGGTTTTAACAAAAGGTGAGCATGGTCTTTGCAAATAGTGGATTAAAACAAAAGTAAAGGTTTAAGGTTAGTGGGTAGTAACTTTTTATACATATACAAATATATAGTGTCAATTATATATAATATATAGTATATTATAGTAATGGTAGTGACACTATATAATATATATAGTGTTAGTAGTAGTTATATATATTATATAGTATATTATATATCGGTTAGTAGCAGAATATAATATATATAGGAATATCAGATGTAGAATACATACCCTTAAGTGATTCTTGGCTCTGAATAGTATCAGATATATATGGCGACCCATTAGAGAATAGATATAGTAAACAGTGTTAGGTGGTCATTTATAAGCATAAAAAAGGAAAAGTAATTGATTAAAAAGGATCGTTGGGTAAAACAAAAGCACTGCCCTAGACAGAGTAAAAAAATACTCTTCGGCTAAGGCTGAATCGTTGGGAGAGAACTGCTAGTTGTAGTTTTTATATACTAGAGGAAACTAACCCATTTGCACAGGGAGAATTAACAAAGCATGAAATCAACCCATTCGTTTATCAATAAAGCAATATGGCTTTGGTTTGGTTTTATAAACGTTAAAGCTTTTGATTTGGTAATAAACAAAATTTAAGGAATCCCTGTTTTCATCCTTTAGCATATAGGTTCGGATTAGTAACTTAGGATTTTGTCGAAAACAAATGCCACTGGGTATGTTAAAGAATCCAATTAAATTTCCGGTCTTAAAAAAATCTGACAAGAGGGTATGTTTCAGAAAAAAATTTAGACAACTTAGTGTGAGGCGATGAGCTCAAGAAAATATATAATAATATGTAAATGTATGTATAAAGGGTTTTAAAAATAATTATAGTAATTTATATGTACAAGAATAATAAATATTAATACATGAAGATTCTTAGTATTGTTATAAATTTATATACATATGAAAAGTACATATATAACAAAATGTTTTGTATGAAAAATATTAATTACAAGAAAGTTTGTTATCATAAAAAAAAGTAAGCAAATAAATAATGAATTTAATATGTTTCTAATAAATAAATAAATAAATAATATAATTTCAAATATGCTTTTAACAATCTCCCCCTTTTGGATGATGAGAAACAATTGTAATATATTTGTAGTATATGTCGAATTTTCTCCGTCATTGACATCATAAAAAAGGTGCATAAGAGAAAATGAAGTCCTCCCTATTTAAAGTAATTAATGTAACCCGTCATAGAGATAACATAACTAGTAAGAGTACATAAATTCAAGGTTTATTCTTGGAGTAGTGAGTACAAAATACAACAGATAGCAACTAAATTTTCAAATTATTAACCATGGAGAAAACATCTTTTGCACTGCCTTCAATAGTAATTTTCTTTCTTTTTCTTCCGAGGTGACTTTGACAACACCACCTTATTCATTATTTTGAGAGGAACTAGACCCAATTTCACTAGAGGGGTCGAAAGATGTAGGTGAAAAGGAAGTAATACCACGCAGAAGAAAATAAGGCCATGAGGGGGGATTAACCCACGGAGCGAGAGACGGAGATTTAGAGATGGCGTAGAGTGCCTCATGAATGAAAATATATTTTTTAAACTTTGCATTACTCACGCCTTTCATTTAATTTTCATAATCATGTCATGAAGTGTAAATTCCAGGTTGTCTTCTAACCCAAATAATATAAAATTGATTTTGACCATGGAGAGAAAAAAAAATAGAGTGAGAAGGGAGTAAGTGTAAAGTGAGCATATGATGGTGTGTATTTATAAGAGAGTTGTATCAAGTGTGGAATACATATCACCCGCAAAATGACAAAAGATATTATTAATTACAGGTCACATAATCAAGCCATTCTCAATTCTTGTCTAAATTTACAAAAATTATTTTCTTGAAGAGGTTTTGTGAAAATATTTGCTAGTTGATTTTCAGTTTTGACAAATTCAAGTTTGAGATCCCCTTTTTGAATGTGGTCTCTAAGAAAATGATGTATAATTTTAATATGCTTTGTTCTAGAGTGTTGAATAGGATTTTTGGTTAAACAAATTGCACTTGTATTATTGCACATGATGGGAATATTATTCACCAATATATTGAAATCTTCTAATGGTCGTCTCATATATAAAGTTTGAGCACAACAATTACCTGCCACAATATATTCGGCTTCGACCATTGATAATGCAACGAAATTTTATTTCTAACTAGATCATGATACTAGAGAGTGTCCAAGAAAATGACAAGTGCCACTAGCGCTTTTTCTATCAATCGTTCATCAGGCAAAATTAGCATCCGAGTAACTAATTAAATCAAGTGAGGTAAATCGAGGATACCATAGTCCTAAATTCGTAGCACCAAGAAGATATCTAAAAATACATTTAACGACACACAAGTGATATTCTTTAGGATTAGCTTGAAAACGTACACATAAATAAACATTAAACATAATATCCATCCTATTAGACATCAAATAAAGTAAGCTACCAATCATACCACGATGTAATGTCAATCTACAGATTTTTCATTTTCATCCCTTTGAAGTTTGAGAGATAAATTCATAGGAATTCCAAGAGTTTTATCATTATCTAATCCATATTTCTTAAGAAGATCTTTAATATATTTCGATTGGTTTATGAAAATACTATTTTAATTTTATTTAATTTGTAATCCCATTTTTTTTTGTTCACCCATTATATTCGTTTTAAATTCTTTTTGCATAAAGCAGCAAAATCTCTACACAACTTTTCATTAGGAGAATAAAAAATAATGTCATCCATATAGATTTGAATGATAAGCATATATTTTTCATAAAATTTAATAAATAGAGTAGTAACCATGTTTCTTCTAACAAAATTATTTTCAATCCATATAATGCTTTATTGAATTTATATACATGATTTGGAAATGTATGATTTTCAAAATTGGGAGTTTGTTTGACGTAAACTTATTCGAAAATAATACCATTTAAAAAGGCGCTTTAAACGTCCATTTGAAATAGGTGAAAGTTTTTAAAATATGTAAATGCAAGTAACATGCGAATAGCTTTAAATCGAGCAATGAGAGAGTATGTTTCTTCATAATCAAAGCATTCTTTTTTTATTGTATCCTTGTGCTTCTAATCTAGCTTTATTTCTAATAATTATTCTAGATTCATCCTTTTTATTTCTAAAAACCCATATTGTCCCAATAATTGTATTATCTTCAGGTTTAGATACTGCAGTCCAAACATTATTTCTTTCAAATCGCGTCAATTATTCTTGCATCGCTATTAGCCAAAGTTCATCATTTTCATTTTCATTTATATTTGTAGGTTCAGTTTGAGAAAAAAAAATCAAATTATTATAAACATTTTTAATAGATGAACTAGTTAGTATACCACTAGTGGGTTGACCTAACATTTGATCAATATGATCATTATGTACAAATTTTCAACTTTTTTGGCAAAGTATTATTAGCGTTTTCCTCCTTAATATCTACATTTTTATTAGAAGTTTGCATGCTACTAGAAGGTTCAGTATTGCTATTATTATAATTTTTATTTAAATCAAGTTAATTAATAACTTTTTCCAAAATCTCAATATCATTATCACCGTCATTCTATTTACATGCAGAGGGGTTAGATTCATCAAAAGTAATATGTATAGATTCTTTGACAACTAAGGTTCTTTTATTGAAAACTCTATAAGTCTTACTATTCAAAGTATAACCAAGAACAATCCGTTCATCCAATTTAGCATCAAATTTTCTCAATTAACCTCTATCATTAAGTATAAAGCATTTACAACCAAAAATTTTGAAACAACTAATACTAGACCTTTTATTTTTTCAAAGTTCATGAGGTGTTTTATCTAAGCCCTTTCTAATGATAACGTTATTTATTATATGATATGAAGTGCTAACGGCATCGACCAAAAAATATTTCGGCAACTTATATTCATTAAGCATTATTCTTGCCATTTCTTGAAGTGATCTATTTTTTCTTACAACTACACCATATTGTTGGGGTGTTCTAGGTGCCGAAAAATTATGTTCAAAGCCATTTTGATCACAAAAAAATTTCAATAATTTTATTATCAAATTATCTTCCTCTATCACTTCTAAGAAATGTAATAGTATAAGTTTTTTCGTTTTGAACTTTTTTACAAAACTTTGCAAAAACATGGTGAGTTTCACTTTTATGTGCAAGAAAAAAATACCCAAGTAAATCTAGAATAATCATCAACAATAATAAAGGAGTAATATTTTCCACCCAAACTAGCTACATTATTAAGGACAAATAAATCCATATGTAACAATTCGAAAGGTCTACATGTAGTGATGCCATTTTTCTTTTTAAATGATGTTTTAGTTTTTTTCCATGTTGATATACATCATAAATTTTATCCTTTACAAAATTAGTCACAGGCAAGCCTCTTACTAAATCATTTTTAGAAAGAGTGTGAATTAATTTCATATTATCACATCCTAATCTTCTATGTCATAACCAACTAGTTTCATTTTGTGAGGCTAAGCATTTAACATTTTGTTGAGCTAAATCATCAAAATCAAGAGTGTACACATTGTCATGTCTAGGTGTAATAAGTATCACACTATCGCCTTTAGCATTCTTAACAAGGTAATGATCTGATGTAAACATAACTTTATATCCTTTATCACATTGTTGACTAATGACAATTAAATTGTGTTTCAAGCCATCAAATAATAAAACATTATCAATGCAATGATAATGTTTGTTACCAATCTTACTTACTCCAATTATCTTTCCTTTGGAGTTGTCTCCAAATGTGATATTTCCACCATCTTTGCAAATAAGACTTGAGAATTTGCTTTTATCTTCGATCATATGCCTTGAATATCCAAACTTTGACTTGTGTGAGGAAGATATAAAGCATTTCTATACATTACATTTGAATAACTTTTCTTTTGGTACCCAAAAGGTATTGGGTTCATTAGGGTTAGCAAATATAATAGTTCCTTTAGGAATCCATGCTACCTTGTTAAATCTCGTTTTTCTTTAGTGACATTATTATAAGAAATGGGTATGTCTACCACAGTAAGAGCAAAGAGAATTAGTATGTTTAGAATTTTCGTAGTTGTTAATTTTTTTTCTCATTTGTGTTAAAGTTACATCCAATTCCGGCTCTATCAAATATCCATATTTGGTTACCCAAAAGTTTATCTAAGTTATCTCTCTATTTCACAATTTTTTTTAAGATGTGTGATAAGTCTTCAACTTTTCTTTTTAATTCAAAATTTTTAGATTCAAGGGAGTTACAAATAGATGTCCCCTTTTTCAAAGTTTTAAGTTCATCTTTCAAGGAGTCGTTTTCTAGTTTTATATCATCAATGTCTTTTGAAAAAGACTCACATTGTGTAAAAAAGTATGAATGACTATTTTTAAGAGTAATATATTTCTTTTTAAGTTCATTGAAAATGCAATATAATTCATCAAAGGCATTTTGCATTTCATCATAATCATTTACTAAATCCTCATTAACATCACTAAAAGAGTCATAGTTAGAGTGTACCACCTCTTCTATTGCTATGGGGTGAAAGTTAGCCATCTTGTCGTCACATGAATCATTTTTAGAGTTACTATATACAGAGTCACTCCATGTGGTGGCCTTCATAGGCTTCTTTCCTTGGGTATTTTCTCTTCTATCTTTTCTTTCCATTATGTGCTCCTTATTGTCTTTAACTTTGGACAATTTGATCTAATGTGACTAATATCATTGCATTTGTATCACCTTGTCTCGAATTTGGAAGAAGATTTCCTTTCATTATATTTTCTTGAGGGAAACCTTTCCATTCTTCCTCCAAATGTTCCATTTCTTTTAGCAAGGAATTTTTTAAAACATTTGGTCAAAAGAGCAATATCATTATCCTCATTTTCTTTTTCATCATCAATTTCATCATCTTTATTTGTGTGCAAAATTCGTATGATGATTAGGATGAATCTTGGTTTAGTTGTACCAATTATTATCAACCACGGATAATGTAGAAAATATATGAACTAGATAGGGATGAGAGACAAAGAAATGGACAAATATATTGTAATACCTCGTAATTTATAGGTTATTATTTTTATTTAATTAATTCAGTAATTAGTAATTCACTGTGTGGTAAATTAATGAGAAATTATTAATAGGAATATTTAAATGTGAATATATTTAAATAAGTTAACGGGTGAGAGTTAATTTTTAGAAATTTATTTCGGATGGCGATTTTAAGCGCGCGGTTGAGTTCGGTTGGGTCGAAATAGCCCAAGATGAGTAGTTATATGCATATATTGGATGTCCGGGCCTAATTAGTCGTATGTGAGCTCTATATAGAGAGTATGGACCTTTTTTATAAGGCCCATAGGCCCAAAAACGTGAATAGGGGTTTTAACCCCAAATGTGTAAGGGCTAGGCTACATTAAATCACATTAGTAGACTAAAAAAGGGAAAAAGCTAAAGGGAGAGCCAAAGAGAAGAGGAACTTGAGAATCTTGGAGAGATGGATTCAATTTCAAATCAACACCTTTATTCAAAGTCTTTGTAAGGACATAATTTTATAAATATTTGGGGTAGAATCTAGGAAATTTCTGTTTTCTCCTAGCTCACAGTTTGTATGTTTGATACCGCTACATTCGGCACGTCAACAAGATCATCCTCGACGGCCCTTATCCGAATTCAATGCATTGATTATCTTCACGTGCATCATGCTATATGCGACATGCTGCTCAGCTCATTCCCACTACTCCACTACACTTTATCGATAAAATGGTATATTAGAGCTTTAATATTTGCATAAGTATTTGGAAATTTTTTTGAAAATTATTTTTGAAGTATGGATTAATTTTTTATGAAAAGCAGAATTTTTTCTAAGTGTACAAGAGAAGTGCCTTGAATGACGAGCTCGCTCAAATGACTTTGACTGTCGTTCGCGCGAGATAGGCATGTCGCGCGATCTCGTTCGAATGACATCTGTCCTTTGTTCGAGGGACATGGCTATCTCGTTCGACCGAGCCACCACCTCGATTTTTGTATAAATACTTGTTCATCTTCTACATGATTTTTCAAGTCTTTCTGCAATCTCAAAATTCTGCGAAAACAGTCCAGAATAATGACTTCATCTTTTTAAGGTTTTCTAAACCTTTTTAATTCACAAAACCATTCCCATATATGTGTGTGAATCTTTAAACCTTAAAGAGGATCTTTTACTCATCTGGAGTAATTTGTGAGGAAGCCGTTCTCTTCTTCATTGCTGCCTTATTGGAAAGGGATAGTTCCAGCCGACGACATCAGAACCGACACCCGAGGGTATTTCTGTGTCAATTATTTTTATTGTAATCCGTGTAAGCCATTTTCTTATAAAATTATAGTGAAAATAAAAGGTTTTTCCCCTTTGGGGGATTTTTCCTCATTTGTGTGTGTTTGAATGTTCTTGCTAGATTTTATCATCATAAATCACACCTAGATGCATGTTTAGGACTTAATTGATAAAAATCGAGTTTAATTAAATAACTTCCTTATTTGAACGCAAGTGCACTCCTCTTAAATTGGTATCAGAGCCAATTACACAACTTTACCGTGTAATTTTTCTAAGATATCAATTTTTTGAAAAATTTATTTTTGAAAACGAGTGTGTTCATAATGGAGAAGTTATATAATAAAATGCCAATTTTTGACGGGACAAACTATGCATACTGGAAAGCCCGCATGAGATCTTCATTAAAAGCCATTGATGAACGTGTCTGGATTTTGGTTGAAAGAGGGTGGACACCTCCCTCCGTCACTCCTGAAAACGTGACCAATTTAAAACCTATTACTATATGGACTGAAGAAGAATTTAAATGGTCATCTTTTAATTCTAAGGGTTTAAGTGCTATTTTTGGGTCTGTCACACCTGATGAGTTCAAACGTATAATGACGTGCACCATGTCAAAAGAGGCATGGGATGTTCTGCAACTTATCCATGAAGGATCTAATGCCGTGAAAGAGTTTAAACTGCAAAATTTAACAACTCAATTTGAAACAATCACCATGCTTGAATCTGAATGTTTTGATGAATTTTATTCTAGACTGTCTAATATTGTTAACACTATCTTTAATCTTGGTGAACACATCCCTAATGCTAGAGTTGTTAAAAAGATTCTTAGATCACTGCCTAAGCGTTTTATCCCTAAAGTCACTGTGTTAAATTCTATGGGTAATTTAAATACACTTAAATCAGAAGAACTTGTAGGAGACTTGCAAACGTATAAAATTGATATGTTTCCTAAATTTGTCAAGTCTAAAGATAAGGGAATTGCACTTAATGCCCAGGAAAGAAAGAGTGAGGGGTTGACAAGAAAGAGGTGAGAGTCATCTAGAAAAAGAGAGACAGATACGTCAGATTCTGAGTGTGATTTTGACTAGATGATTTGGCCCTATTTGCTAAAAAAATCAAGGGAATTCTCAAATTCAAGAAAAATGGTAATTTTAAAGATAAAAAGAAGTTTGAGAAAAATAAGTTTGAAAAGAAAAATGAAAAAGATTTTAAAAATCCTCCTAAAAAGGAAAGTGAGAGATGCTTTGAGTGCGATGGTAGGGGTCATAGAGCTTTTGAGTGTGCTACTAGGCTGAACAGAGAAAAGGGCAAAGCTGTTGTTAATGCTACCCTCAGTGACGACAGTAAAGTCGAGTCGGTGGATTCTGGAGATGAGTCACCGCATGACTGTAACTTCACCGCATTCATGACTAGTCATGTGAGTACTTCTAGTGCTCCTCATGGCAATGAGGATGCTGCTTCACAGGGACACCTCGACAGTGATATCGATGTGAGTGAGGGGGAGGATGACGCAAGTGAGAGCGAGAGTGATCTTCAACGTGCCTACGCCGAGCTCTATTCTGAGTCATTTAAAACTAGAAAGCGTTAGTTCTTAGGATCCCCGCTTTAGAGGAAGATTTAAGAAAAGCGAGAGAGAGAGAGTCCTCCACTTGCACTACCTTAAGAGAGAGAGTCTGCCTGTGTTGAGAAAGAGAGTTTGTTTAGAGAGAGAGAGAGTTATTTTGAGAAAGAGAGAGGGGACTTGACTAAACAAGTGGATAGTCTTACGAGTGAGCTCCATTACTCAGTGGAGACTCGGAAGAAACTTGAAGCCCTTGTAGCCCAGCTTACTCATGATCTGGAGAGAGCACGGGAAGTCAAGGTACAAATCGAGGACAGATCTGGGAAGATGGTAAAGATGCTTCTCGGCCCCGCTTTAGGTTTTGGTGATAGGTAGGGAATAGGTTATGATGGTGCTTCCACGTCCCAAATTGCACCTAGACCAGTTCCTGAGTTTTCTACGACTCTTTATGGCCATCGTCAAAATCATCGAAGGAGAGTTCGACCAAGAAAAGCAAACCAAGGTCCGCCTATGACTGTGTTCTTTTGTACATATTGCAAAAGAAAAGGCCACCTTAGGGAGTTTTTCTATAGTATGGGTCGGACACGACGTACTACTACTCCACCACATCATACTGATGATTTTACCAGTCTGAGAGATCGAGTTGAGTTTTTAGCTGCCACATCACCGAGTTTGATGGAGGAATTCTGACGGATGTATTTGCCGTCAGTGAATGCTTCTCACATTCTGTCTAAAACCAACAACAACAAGGGTAAACAAAAGGTCACCACTTCTTGGGTACCTGAGAAAGATAAAAATACCCTTGTTGTTCATGCCGCTCTCAAAGCACATAATACCTCACAGTGGTATTTTGATAGTGGGTGCTCCAGACATATGACAGGTGATGCCTCATTTTTTACTTATCTTGAGGAGTATAAGGATGGTAGAGTCACCTTTGGAAATGGGATCAAGTCTAGAATTATAGGATGTGGTACTATAGAGTTACCAGGATTTCCTAAGCTAGAGAATGTTTTGTACATCAAAGGTTTGAAAGAAAACCTTCTTAGCATAAGCCAGCTGTGCGACGCTGACTTTACCGTAAAGTTTGACCGGGATGCTTGTAATGTATATAATCAAGCCGGTAAACTTTTAGTGCGAGGGGTGAGGACAGAGGATAATTGCTATGGGACTGAGCCCATGTCCTCACTTGTCTGCAACAGCGCCATGATCACTCTTATGGATCTGTGGCACCAACGTCTAGGTCACGTGAACGTTAGAGATTTAATTCGTTTAGCTAAAAAGTACCTAGTACGTGGCTTACCATCACTTGGAAAGCCAACTTCGATGGTTTGTGGACCCTGTTAGTTGGGAAAACAGATTCGTAGCCCCCCATAGGAAGTTGCATTCCATTACCACCTCTCGTGTACTTGAGCTTATTCACATGGATCTTATGGGTCCTCCTCGTATTGAGAGTCTGGGTGGTAAGAGGTATATCCTCGTGATGGTGGATAATTTCTCTAGATACTCGATTGTACGTCTTCTGAGGGAGAAATTCGATGCTGTGGAGTTTTTAACGACCAAGTGCCATGTCCTGCAAAATCAACACGGAGTCACTATTAACAGGATACGTAGTGACAACGATACTGAATTTAAGGAAGCAAAGGTAGATCTTTACCGTTATAGCATTGGGATCAAACACGAGTTTTCTGCTGTGAAGACTCCTCATCAAAATGGTATTGTTGAGAGAAAGAATAGGACGATCCAGGAAATGGCTAGATATATGCTTATAGGTCGTAAGGTTTCTAGGAAATTTTGGGCAGAGGCAGTGTCTACTACATGCCACACGGTGAAT
Source organism: Sambucus nigra (assembly GCA_949130495.1). NCBI lineage: Eukaryota > Viridiplantae > Streptophyta > Magnoliopsida > Dipsacales > Adoxaceae > Sambucus > Sambucus nigra. Next base: position 185,730,605 of record OX422216.1, read on the forward strand.
AGGGTTTACCTACGTCCACACACTCTTAATACGCCTTATGAATTGTGGACTAGTAAGAAACCCAACCTTGCATATTTCCATATTTTTGGGAGTAAATGCTACATCCTACGGGATAGAGAGCAATTAGGAAAGTTTGACTCCCGAAGTGATGAGGGAATACTGTTAGGCTATTCATAGAATAGTAGAGCGTACCGGGTTTTTAACCTGAAGAGCTCTAAGGTTATGGAGTCAATAAATGTCACCGTGCAAGATGACGAACCTTCGGCGTTTATTGATTCTAGCCTTCAGTGTGAGGATGAGGATGTTTTTGACAGTAATTTACTTGTACCTCACCCACACTCTGTGGACCCTACTCCTGTGTTAGGGGACACACCTGCTTGGGTTCGCAAGACTCATGACCCTTCTGCCATTGTTGGTGATCCCGCTCTAGGGGTTAAAACTCGTGCTCAGCTAGAGAACGTTGTTAGCCATTTTTGCTACACGTCCAAAGTCGAGCCCAAGAATCACAAAGAAGCACTCAAGGATAAACACTGGATATCTGCTATGCAGGATGAGTTGCTTCAATTTAAAAAGAATAATGTCTGGGAACTTGTCTCCTGACCTAGTGAGACTAATGTGATAGGTACCAAATGGATTTTCAAGAATAAAATGGATGAAAATGGTACCATAATCAGAAACAAGGCTAGGTTGGTCGCTCAAGGCTACACACAGATAGAATGTGTAGACTTTGGGGAGACATTTGCTCATGTTGCGAGGCTTGAGTCCGTCCATTTACTACTCGCCATTGCATGTCATCTGTGCTTCAAGTTATATCAGATGGATGTCAAGAGTGCCTTTTTGAATGGCATTCTAGAGGAGGAGGTTTACGTGGAACAACCGAAAAGGTTTGAAGACCCTAAGCACCCGGAGCACATTTACTATTTGAGGAAAGCCTTATATGGTTTGAAGAAAGCACCCCGTGCTTGGTACGAGAGGCTTACTTCCTATCTCTTAGCCTGTGGCTTCAAGAGAGGGGGATTTAATATGACATTGTTCATCAGAAGAGATGACTGTGTTATTTTGGTTGCCCAGGTCTATGTGAAAGACATAGTCTTTGGATCCACGTGCTCCCAACATGCTCATCACTTTGAGGAGGAGATGAAAAGTGAGTTTGAGATGAGCATGGTTGGTGAGCTTACTTTCTTCCTTGGTCTTCAGGTTCGTCAGCTAGAGGATGGGATGTTCATCTCCCAATCCAAGTATGCTAGAGACCTAGTGAAATAATTTGGTTTAGACTCCGCTAAGCATGCACGTACACCTATGAGTACCACTACCAAGCTTAGTAAGGACACTTAAGGCAAGGACGTAGAGTAAACTTTGTATCGAAGTATGATAGGTAGTCTTCTCTACTTGATTGCCAGTCGTCCCGACATAGCCTCTAGTGTTGGAGTCTGTGCGCGATATCAGGCGTCCCCAAAAGAGTCACACTTACTTGCTCTAAAACTTATTATCAAATACGTGAGTGGGACTCTCTCATATGGTATTTGATTTTCCTTTGATACCGATAACCATTTGTCCACTTATTCGGATATCGATTGGGCCGGGGATGTAGATGGTTGTAGGAGCACTTCTGGTGGGTGTTTCTATCTTGGTTCTGATCTTCTCTCCTGGCTGAGCAAGAAGAAAAATTCCATCTCTTTGTCCACCGTGGAGGCTGAGTACATCAGCGCCGGGAGTTGTTGCATGCAACTTTTGTGGATGAAGCAAATGTTGGAGGATTATGGGATTTCACAAGATACCATGACTATTTCCTGTGATAACACGAGTGCGATACACATATACCGTAATCCAGTCCAACATTCATGCACAAAGCACATCAGGATACACGAGCACTTTATATACGTCAGTTAGTTGAGGAGAAAGTCATATCCCTGAGTTTCGTACCCACCGACCGTCAGTTAGCCGATATTTTCACGAAACCTTTAGATGCCCTTAGATTTGAGAGTCTTAGGAAGTCTTTGGGTATTTGCACAGTTGATTGAGGGGTTGGTCTGTGTCTAGGATATCATGTTTTTTTTCATGTTCATATCATATGCTTCCTATTGCTAGTTTGTTTTATATGTATAATTGCTTTGTTGTACAAATATTTAATTATTTTTTTAAAAAAATCCAAAAAGATTTTCTTTTATAAATTTTTTACAAAAGCTTAAAAAGATTTTTGTATTTTATTTGCACATTTTATGGATGAGCATTTAAGATAGCCGAGTCACAATTTTATTCCATTTATTCATGTGACTGTTTGATAGATATTTGAGAAGCTACATCATTTCATCCATGTGCTTTACATTGATTGGAGTCTTTGAGATGTGATTAGTGATATCTTCCTACATGTTTGACTCCTATCTCCTTTATTGCACACATGCAAGGCTTTATTTGATTATTGTACTTGTCTATCACATATTGGCTTGAGTGTTTTCATCTCAATTATGTCTGTACAACTAACCATATGCGATAAAACTTGACAAGATCGAAATGCATGTAAAAACCGTTTTGGTGAGACTGTGTGTTTATTTGAAAACGGGGAAGGGCTGCGAAAGGTTCATTTAGCCTTTGCGATTCTAAGCCACCGTTAAAAAGGACCTAAAAAATTGAGGAATTTTATTATCCGGGCTCCAAAGAGGTTAAAAGAGCCCGAAAAAATTAAAGGCAGTAAAAATTAATATATGTCAAATATGGGCCATTAGGTTTCACCTTCAATTCTACAAAGTTTGAGAATTTAGATCATCCCTATACAACATATAAATTTGAGGGAGTTTGGTTGGAGAATATAAACGGATTTGCACTTCCTTGAAAGTCCTGAAAAAGCATGAAATAGTTTTGGACGTTATTGGCGTGGAAATCACTTTGAGCTTTGATTTGTTGATTTGATTGAGTCAATATCTCATATTACCACCTTTTTACCCCAAAGGAAGATTTTGATTTCATTCGTTAGGAGTATCCAATATTCATCGTGCACATATGTCATGTTTGTATGCATTGGTTTTCCTATCGAATTTGATCACACCCCTACATTTATGCTATCATCTACTTGGTTGTTTTTGTGTTATTTCATGGTGTGATTCTTTGTTGTATATTATGTGTAAATTTTTTTGAAATATACAAAAATAGCAGTTTATTCCCGTGTGTCATTCTCCATGTGCATACATTTATGCTTCTCATATCTATCTATTTGGGGACATCATAAAAAGGGGGAGAAGAATTATGAATTATGGGGGAGAATATTGTTTGGTGTTTGGTTGATTTATGAATGATTTGCTTAAGCTTAATTGATCATTAATTTTTGCATATAATTATATTTCTAACTGTTTCTTATCACGGGTATTTGCTTTATCTCATGTGTGTAGGTACAACATTGCTCATTAATTGATTACACACCCTGATGAGAAAAGTTTTGGAAGATTCTGAAGAGCTGAAGATTTGGAAGACATGTCATTTAGTATTCTCAATTTGAGGGTTTAATGGGGATATTAGCTTGTATGTAATTTGATTGCATAATTCAAATTTTTTATGTATGTACCGACATAGACATAGGGGGAGATTTATAAGGACATAATTTTATAAATGTATGGGGTAGAATCTAGGAATTTTCTGTTTTCTCCTAGATCACAGTTTGTATGTCTGATACCGCTACATTTGGCACGTCAACACGATCATCCTCGACGGCCCTTATTTGAATTCAATGCATCCATTATCTTCACGTGCATCATGCTACATGCGATGTGCTGCTCAGCTCAGTCCCACTACTCCACTACACTTTATCGGTAAAATGGTTTATTGGAGCTTTAATATTTGCATAAATATTTGGGATTTTTTTGAAAATTGTTTTTGAAGTCTGGATTAATTTTTTATCAAAAGAAGATTTTTTTTAAGTGTAGAAGCGATGTGACGAGCTCGCTCAAACGACTTTGACTGTCGTTCGTGCGAGATAGTCATGTCGCCCGATCTCGTTCGAACGACATCTGTCCTTCGTTCGAGCGACATGGCTACCTTGTTCGAATGAGCCACCGTCGGGATGTTTGTATAAATACCTGTTCACCTTCTACACGATTTTCAAGTCTTTCTGCAATCTCAAAATTCTGCGAAAACAATCCAGAATAATGACTTCATCTTTTTAAGGTTTTCTAAACCTTTTTGATTCACAAAACCATTCCTATATATGCGTGTGAATCTTTAAACCTTCAAGAGGATCTTTTACTCATCTGGAGTAATTTGTGAGGAGGCCATTCTCTTCTTCATTCCTGCCCTACTGGAAAGGGATAGTTCCAGCCGACGACATCAGAACCGACACCCGAGGATATTTCTGCGTCACATATTTTCATTGTAATCCGTGTAAGCCATTTTCTTACAAAATTATAGTGAAAATAAAAGGTTTTGCCCCTTTGGGGGATTTTTCCTCATTTGTGCGTGTTTGAATGTTCTTGCTAGATTTTATCATCATCAATTACACCTAGATGCATGTTTAGGACTTAATTGATAAAAACTGAGTTTAATTAAATAACTTCCTTATTTGAACGCAAGCGCACCAATATCAGCCTTGGATTTCATCTACATTTTCATACTAAAAGAGGTGGAATCCAATTGAATTCTAGGGTTTGTTCTTGAGTAAATTGGGGATTTCCTTTTAATGAGAGCTATAAATTTGTAGGGGTTTCAATAGTTGAATGAAATTGATCATTGAATTGGTGGAATTATTAGGGCTAGAATTATTATAATGAAAGAGTGAACTTATGATGAAATTGGGGACGTTTGAATGCAGAAACCTGTTCAGAACAGAGGTTTAAAACTTGTTAATGGCGGGCTGGGTTTTTAACAGAAGAGAGAGAAGGATAAATACCAACGTCATTCGAACGACATGGTATTTCATTCGAATGAGATCTACTGTAGTTCGAATGACAGGGTTCTTCGTTCGAACCATCTCTGATGTCGTCCAGATTTCTGCAATTCCCCTGATTCAGATATGTTATGTTGGAAATTTGCAGTTCCTGACCTAATTGAATTATGAAATTGAGTATTGAATTAGGGTTAATTTTGAAATACTTAACCTTGAAATTCATTTGACTAAATTGCATGAAATTGAAGAGGTAGGTTCATGATTTAGCATATTGTAATCTTGTTATTTAAGTGATGAAACTTGATTGCATGAAATTGAACGGTGGAATGAAACTATCAAATTTCGGGCTGAGATATGGAGATTACGGGTATCCTTGAAAGGGTTACGCTAAAATAATGGGAATTAATTAGCGTGTAATTAATTAAAATGAATTCAGACCATAGACTTAAATGTTTTAGGCTTGGGTATGGGCATAATATTTCGATAGCCTGTATTTCTATATTTATGTCGATGCGTAGTACATATATGATTTGTATATATTTGTGTGAATAATATATATAGTAAATCCATACCAATATTAATGTTATCATAGGAGGTTGCGCGATGTGGGTGAGTCCCCTGACTAGTGAATGCATGGTGAGTATATTCCCCAGGCCATAGCGTCCGTATTAGATGTGGGGCAGTTACAATATGGAGCGGACACTTCGGAGGGAACTCTAGTCGCCTCCTATGCGTTCGGTGATAACATTTATATCCGACATGTGTGTGAATGTTGAGATATGACACATATATATAGTGTAGAATTATATATGGGAATTTATATATATATATACATGGTGTGAAATGTATAGATAATATAACTTGTTAGATGGTTATATGGTATCAACATGGATATGGATATAAATAAGTTAGTGTGAAATATAACTTGTAACTTGTATACATGAGATAAATTATATAAGGGATATAACTCGTGAGAATGTTGTGGAATTAAATGGAAAATGACCTAATAAGTTAATGTGATGGATAACTTATAAAGTATACTAAACCCACTAGAGTTTGAATAATAGAAAGTTATTGGGTTTTGTGCCAAGACTAGTTAACGGGTGGTTAGCTAGGTGGGTCATTTATTGTTTGTTAGGCATGCACATTAGTTGAGGGGTGATGTAAACTCAAGGGAGTGCGCGACACTAATTTAAATATGGAGAGCATTTGCATTTTAATTTCTTGCATTTAAATACACTTGCTAAATATTTTCAAATGTTTTGGGTTCTAACCCTTGCTTTAAAATATTTTCAAAAACCTTTTAGGTGTCCTACCACAGGGGCGCCAGTCTTGATCTTTCCTACAGGGTGCGAGCTACAGCTTATGTGGATTACTACGGGATCTTTGTTTAGATGCTTTCCTCATTCTATCTTTAGATAGGGTCTTTTTCAGTTATACTATTGAGTTTGTACTCTTATATTCAGTCTTGGCATATATCAGTATTCTTTTATACTTGCACTTTGTGGATTGCTTGTAGTCGATGTTGCTCGACAAACTTTTGTACTTATTTTATGGCATGTTTAGTTTCCTTCTTGTATTAGTTAGTTTGATTATCTAGTATGTTGGTTGGGTTTGATTTAATTCATAAGATAAAATTTGACATCATCTTAATTGAAGACTAGGTGATTAGTAATTAAAAAGTTTTTCGAGAGTGATGCTAAGAATGAACAAGATGAGATTCCTGTTTAATTTCGTATAGGATTGATCACCCGGTATTTTATTAAGTAAGGTGTGACAGGGTATCAGAGCATCCGATTCTAGTGTCCTTAGGATCTGTAATTCCCTGCCCTTAATATTTTATTTAATCTCGGTGTAAAATTGCGATAAAATAAAAAATATAGGGACTGAGATGATTATGATTAGATTGTATTCCTATTTAAACAAATTGGGAGGCTTGAAAAATAATTATTGAAGATTGGGAATTCAATTAATTACAGAGGAATTGTGGATTTTGGGCAATAAGATTTATTAGTCACTGAGTAGTTAAAACTATATGGAATATATATGTTGGGGCATAAATTAAAGTTGAAGAAATTGTATTAAATTTTGAATTTGTATGAGGAGGAATAAAAATTACTGTTGAAATAAATAAAGAGAATTAGTATTATATGGATCATATAGTTTTTGGATATTGATTAATATACATAGGCTTTTATTTAAGTGTAAAACGGTGGGGATAATTACAAAAACAAAGAAAGAAGAATAAGGAATTAAAAGCCAATCTCTCACTTAAGTGCTTCCGTTCGAACTGTGAGAGGAGAGAGAGACCAAACCCTTACCCTTTTTTATTCATATAAGAACTTTTGTATAGAGTGTCGTAAGATGTATAATGTTCCCAAAAAATGGGCAAAAATGCCTTGACCCTTCTAGGCATCTGATTAATAGACTGTAAAGAAATAGAGTACAATGATCACACCGTTCGAGCAACGGCTGGTCAGTTTACCACTCTATACACTGTCGAGATCCCACTTGTGGGTTAGTATATATGTAAACATGCCTGACTTCCTGCATAATTACAGATGAAAGCATTTGTATTATGGGTAGTGGGTTTTGTCTTATGGGTATGAGAGAGGACCATGGTTCGTACGATGACCCATCAGACCTGCCATCTCGATTTGATTTCTTTATTAGCCTTGAACAGTAACGATGGAGACAAAAGCAAAACGAGTTATCTTAACTGATAGGTTTGGATGTTTTCATGTGTGAGAGAATAGAACCATAGGACTAACAAACCATTTAAACAAGACTGCTATAAACGTTGCAAATGTTGGGACCGTAAATCATGCCTCATGTGAAGCCTCCATTCGTTGGTCCCCTCCCATGTCAGCCTTGGGCTGACCGACTAATGAATTCAGAGCCCTTTATATACAAATTGTGGCCTGTGAATTACATGTATGGTACAAGAGAGAGAGACATTCGTGGTACGACTGATTTGCTGTCAAAGGGAGGACCCTTGATCAATGTGTGCTTGTCAAACCCTTGGAGCTTGATAGCTGAAATAAGGTTTATCAGATAATATGTTAGAAGATTGTGGGGTTTGTGCCTGGGTGGTATATAAGAGAGAGAAAGAGGAGCGCGAGTGGTAGACCAAAATAGTGTGGGTTCTCGAAATCTCACAGCTCCCTATTATGTTCCGCCATTTTCTACTACAACACTAACACAAATATTCAGTGTCCTATAGTTGAAATAAAGGTTGAAGAGTGTCTTTTATAAGAAGAAAGAATATATATATTATTGGAGGTTTTAAAGTCTGGGTATGGATTGGATATCTCATGGAGGTCTATTGGTGGAGCTATGGTGAATTCCTTTAGGGCCACCTTTGGAGGTGGGGGAGTCACCCATCTTCGCCACCACCACCACCATCTTTTCAGACTATTTAGGTGAGATAATCTACTCTTTATATTGGGACTCTTTGTGTATATTTTAGTCTTGTGATTATTGAATATTAAGGAGTATGGTCATCATGAATAATATTGGGCTTGACATAATCTGAAAATAGACATTTTCATGGTAATAAAAATGTGTAGAAAATATTGTTGTGCATATTTTCTATTAAATCAGAAAATGGACATTTTTCTGGAATAAATATGTGTATAAAATATTACTTGTGCATATTTCCTATTAAACTGAAATTGGGCATTTTATGGAATAAAATATAGAAGATGCCATTCTAATATATTTTCTAGTAAACAGAAAATGATAAAAATTTTATGGAATAAAATGTTGACGATATTATTTGCATGTGTTTTCTAGTAGAACTAACAATGTGCATTTTTATGGAATAAAAATGTAAGAAATGTCATTTAGTGTATTTTTAGTGGAAAAGAAATAATGGATATTTTATGAAATAAAATGTGTGGAAGGATGTTAATGTCATTAAAATAAATATTTTTAAGTTCTTGCAAAATGAGAGTTTGGGAGCTTAAAATGTTAGGGTGCTATGTTAAGAGTGTTTAAGTGACAAGTGTAAAAGAAGTTGGTCAAAGTGTGATATTAAACAATGTTATAATGGCTGATGTGTTTAGATGTTAAGATGGAAACATGATAAACAATTTGAGAAAAATACACTTGTTAAATGACTAAATTGCAAGTTTTTACAAATAAAGGGTAAATTGGTAATTGACTTAAAGTGAGACATTTTTATGAAGTAAAATTATTGGTGAATATTTTACATTAGTATGGGTGGAAATATATTAAGTCCTAAGTGGAAATATATTAAGTCCTAAGATGAAAATGAATTTTGGTGTAAAATCAACGTGCGTGTGAATAAAGGACTTAAATAAGAAAAGAAACAGTTTTTCAAGTGTTAATAGAAAAATGGACGTTTAAGTCCGGGTTTGGCTTCGGTCGAGTTAAGAGTAAAGAAGGAAAGTTAATTTGAACATTATGAAAATGTTAATATATTGGCAAGATAATGATACTGGATGATGCCGGGTTAAATAATTAAGCAGGGCTATGCTGTCACTAGTGGTGAAAGACCCCAAACCAACTGCAGTTTATTTGACGCTCAGTATCTGACGCGACTCAAAAAATGTCTCTAATGTGCGTTCTCTCTAGGCTCAAGTGCAAGCCTATCGCGTTAGTAATAAACCCGATAAGTCGGGATCGTATCCACAGGGAAATAGGACAATGGAATTGTAACTACGTTGGACAGATGAATGAATCCTAACTTCGACTCTAAAAAGAAAAAGAAAAATTGATTTGATTTGTGGAATGACTACACTAGATGCAATTATGAAATTATGAAAAGGTGAAATTGTTCTAAATTACCTAAAATACTGATGAATACGGATTGGAAACTTTAAACTATATGATGAGAAAACAGGACGAGAATACAATCCCCCAACCCTAGTGTATTGCAGATATAATACTAATCATAAATTTAAATGATTAATTAGACCCAAAATTTAGTACTCCCAAGCATTACGTATATGAGGTTCAAGACCACATCATACTTAATCAGAGGACGAGTAAATCGGTATCGCCATAGTTACACTCGAATTGCATTCTAAAGCATCCCGGTTACCCGGAAGCAAATGAGATCCAAAGATCTACAATTGTCGTGTTCCTATGAAATACGGTCGTAATAAATCACTAAATTCAGAGGATTAATGTTATACACATGCAACTATCACATCAGGCTGGGTTCATGTATCCCGACCTTGAAAAGTCTAGCCTAGCATACTGAAAGTAACGAAAACAACTTTTGAATTGCAGAAAACCATGATTAAACTAAGGGAAATTTGTGGAATGATGTAGAAAGAAATTGGACTAAAGAAAAGTAACTCCTAATCTTACCAAAGCAGCAAAAGCAGTAATTAAGAACACTTGGAATCACAAAAATCTGAATAATCTTCAATCTTGGAATTAAAATTATAAACTATCTCTAAAGTAGGGTTTTATAGAAAAGTATGGAAAATTATACTAATTCTCCGTACTAAAAACGATAATAACTCGGGTATATATACCCTACAAAGCTCTAAGAGTTTTAGCAGCACTAGGACTCTCCATTAGAGGAAGATAAGAAAATAAAATCTCGACAGCTGGATCGATCCCCTCCTCATACGGACCGGTTTGCCTTGATTCGGACCGGTCCTGTCGTCCTCCGGACCGGTTTGCCTTGGATCCGGACCGGTTCTTTTAGTTCTTTGGCGGACTGGTCCGTGGAGGACCGGTTCTTTTATTTTTCTTTAGTTTCGATCAGTCTTCGGTCTGGGGTTCTCTGGAATGTGGCAGTGCGGACCGGTTCTTTTAATTTTTGGGCGGACCGGTCCTCTCTTTATTTGACTTTTTCTTCTATGTTTGACTGCTCATAAATTTCACATCGAGACTCCGATTGAGGTGATGTTTTTTCCAGTGTTCTTGAAGCTCTTCAACTTTCCAGTTGGCCCCATCTCCTAAATAAGGCTAAAAAATTACAAAAATGCCCTTTACTCCCCATTTCTTGGTTTTCTTTCACTGTTTTGAGTTCTCTTTGGCACTAACTTGCATGAAATACCTGTAAAACACATAAGAGATATACAAAATATGAAATACCTGCCAAAAAGGGTTAGTATCATAAGTATAAGCCAAATCCAAGCTATTTACACCGCATGAGATCGTAAAAATACCGAAATTAAGGGGATAAATGTGAAGAATTTATGCCTAATCAAATCCCTCTAACTTAGAACTTTGCGCGTCCCGAGCAATGTAAAAGAATACTAGCAATGCTTAACTCTTGAAAATCATTTTATTGGGATAGAATACCTTTTTCGCAGGCAAGCGATTGCATTTAGCGTATGCAACAAGCCTTTAAACTCCTAGGTCACCCTAGTAGGACGAGTTGTGTCTCGTGAGGGTTTGCAGAGAATATACCCACAAAATTCGACTCAAAGAAAAGTCAAAATATGCAAAAATTGTACAATTCAAAACTTTCCCAGAAAATAGTCATTATCAAGTCATATTTACAAGTCTCAAACCGTAATGTGTGTGTACGAAGCCAAAAATTTAACCACGAATTTCCACCGATTGACCATTACTCTACTTATCCGAAAATTCGTTTTGATTTCAAATTCTCACGGAATGCTCTATGAAACGAATCACTCGAATTGTTGCTATTCTCTCGGTATGCGTGATATAAAGAGTAAATATAATGGACGCAAAGTCACGCACACAAATTGAAAGACGAAAATTTTATATTAATAGGATCTCATCAACGGATTACGATTTTAAAAACGGGAACATTGCCTCTTTTTCGCGCATTCAATCTCTTTTATTATCTTTTGGTGTATTAGCTCTCCACGCAGTAACCAATTTTGCAATTTAGACTCAGTTAGGACTTTTTCGGGTGTTAAGGTATATTGGGTAAAATGAAAGAGGTAGGGAAGGTTGGAATTGAAAAAGTCATTTATGATGTCCATTTGTACTTTTTCCGGGCTATTGCTCATTTTTTTCTTCTTTTTCTATTTTTTTTTTGTTTTTCACTTCTTTTCTTTTCTTGCTATTTTTGTTGAGCATATCTATTTTTTTATTGCCCCTTTTTATGCACTTTTGGACTTAAATTCTAAATTTTTCCATTTTTCGCAATTTTGGGCTATTTGGTTTTTTCGGGTTGTCAAACGAAAGGGAAAAGTTTATTTGGCCCAATTTGGGTTACAAAATGGGGTAATTTTTTTCGCTACTTTTTCTGGCCAATATATTTGGGTGACAAACGAGGGCCTACTTCATTGTTCAAAATACCAATTGCGTTACCATATGCGTTTCGAGATGAATTAAGTTTAAAGATCAATTTTGGCAGGTTTTTCAAAGCAATATCACACACGATTTTCATAACCGATCAAAATGAAAGGATTGAGATCCACGATGACTTTTTAGGCGCTGAAAAGAACTTTGAGTTAACAATTAACTCGGATTTATTTAAAAACTCGCAAAAAATGATAGGCTCGAATCTCACCGGGTTTGTAAATCTCCACACTTATTCGTTAAGTCGTTAATTTTCGCTCAATTTCCATCTTTAGTCAATTTCGGATTTGTGTATGTTGAATTTTACAACTTGAGACTTTACACCGACTTTTAATGATATTTTTGAAAAATTTGAATTCCAATTTTTATTTATTTTGAACAAAAATATTTTTGGGTTTTTCAAAATTTGATGAGTTTTTTGAGATTTTTGGGCATTTTTGAAAATTTGTGAAGTTTTAGAAATACGCACTTGTGACCCCCCCTAACTTAGACGTTTGCATTGTCCTCAAGCAAAAAGGATTAAAATCTAACTCAAAGCGAATGAAAAGTGCGAAAAAATAAAACAAAAAAATATAAAAATGCAACAAGACACTATATGACACTCATGCATGACTCAAAAATACACTAAAAATCACCCCATATGCGTCGGGGGTGCGACGACCTCTCATCTCTCCACAAACTCACCCGACCCCACTCTCGGGGTTCGATTCTCTCCTTGTCACTCCCGTCTTCCTATCATATACCAACAACCGAAATAAGTTGGGCCCTTGCCCATAAATAAAGGAAAGACCGGGAGACTCATCGTGACTACTTAGAAAGGGATCCCTGGGATGCTTACTCAAAGCTTAGCTTGCGTGCACCGACTCGGAGGGAACTCCTAATTTTTGTTCAATTTTTGGAATGCATGGGTCGGGCTCTAAGTCGGACGAGATGCAACTTTTCTCCTCTATCGCCTTCGGACCATCAAATGGTATGGGTGGATGGTCATTGCGAAGAAACTCATCAGATTTATCTTTCCACTCGCTCTCTCCTAAATGAATACGTGAATCCAATAGAGGTTGGACTTCATCGTTAAGGTTCTCATCTACCTGCCCGATTCTCTCTTAAAGTCCTCTAGGCTCAACTCCTCTAGCTCTCTCTCTTACTTTGTTTCCACATTCTTCCTTCCTCGATCCATCTCAACATTATTAGGTGGTGTGGGTGGGTAGCACTCGAGGAGAAAAATATCTATCGTGTCTTGCCATTCGCTCTCCTCTAAGCACTCATACGAACTTATCCCTATGTCCTCTATATTATCGCTCTCACTTGATGTAACAAGGCATACCCCTATTGGCTCTCGTATGTGGGTCCTCCCATGCTCGTGTGCTACTCCTAAAAGATCCGTCTCTCGAAGGTCTCCTTCGTCACCCTCGTTCTTGATATTATTAAAAATATTTGTATCGAGGGTCATGTTACCAAATGTTAATTGCATTCGCCCACTCCGAGTATTGATGAGCGCATTAGCCGTAGCTAAGAATGGGCGACCAAGGATAATGGGAACATAATTGCTCGAAAGAATGGAGGGCTCCTCATCCCAAATGACAAAGTCCATCGGGAAGTATAAAGTGTCTATTTGGACAATCACATCCTCAACGATTCCCCGAGGCATCTTCACAGAGCGATCCGCGAGCTGGAGAGTCATATTTGTGGGCTTGAGTGCTCCCAAATCGAGTTTCTTATAGATTGAATTGGGTAGAATGTTAACACTCGCTCCTAAATCTATTAGCGCCCTTTCGATTCGGTTCTTCCCCATGATGCACGAAATGGTGGGTGCACTCGGATCTTTATACTTTAATGGAAGGTCACTCGATAAAACTAAACTGACATTTTGGGCCAAAAAGACATTCTTATTTACCTTTAGCTTGCGTTTCACCGTGAGTAAGTCCTTAATGAACTTAGCGTACGCGGGAATTTTCTGTATGGTCTCGAGAAAAGGTAAATTGATCTTTACTTGCTTAAGTACATCCAAAACATCGTCCCGAGAAGTGCCTTTGGAGTGAGGGACCAACCGTTGAGGGTATGGGGCAGCGATGGGGGGTTTCACTACTACCTCGAGCTCACTAGTTCCTTATTTATCACTATCATTCAAGGGGACATCTTCGGCCTCTTTCGTGCTGGGCGAAATCTCCTTGTCTTTGGTTGCATCGTGTGGGGGAGGTGACAAGTCAACTACTCTCCCACTATGTAGAGTGGTAATTGCGCTACATTGCTCCAGATGGTCATGGGATGTGGAGCTAACAATAGTTTGAACTTGGGGAGGTCTTTGACCCTGGGAAGGAAACTTGCCCTTCTCTCGGACACTCAACGAGGATTGTATCTTTGACAGATTTGCATTTATGTCGCTGATCAGGCGATCATATCTAGCATTGGTTGCAGTCTGGCTATTGATAAATTTATTCATAATATCCTCGAGAGTTCTCCGTGGTGGAGGGATATATGCTCCTTGAGGTGGTGGTGCTTGCACATGTCCTTGCATGTGTGGAGCTTTTTGAAAGTGTGGTGGTGGAGGAGGGGCAACATGTGAAGTAGGGTTCATCACATCATGTTGTTGCCCATAACTAAAACCAGGATGTTTTTTCCACGAAGGGTTGTAAGAGGTCCCGTGGGGTGCACCAAAATCACCCTTGAATCCTCCTATACCACTCACTTGTTCTTGAGGCATCACTTTGTAGGCGGGTATAGTCGAGCATTCCTCAGTTGAATGACCCGCCTCACAAATCACACACACTTTCTCGATGGGGTTTGGTATGGATCCAGTTGGTCCTCTTCCCAATACCTCACATAGGTTTTGAAATCCTTTCTCAAGTGTTTCCAATCGACTGTCCGTCATATAATTCTTATCTACGTGAAATAGACCGGACGTCGCTGGAGTGGTGGTCACTTGACGATTTCGATTTTGAGCATTAGGATCAGATGTATCCCAGGATTGGGTAGTCTCGGCGACATACCTCAGGTGAAGCTCAGCATCTTGGGCGTCTAGTTCGACAAAAGGACCACTACCCATGGTTTCAACGAGTTGTTTGGAATTAAGATTTAGCCCATTATAGAGAAAGGAAATGATTTGTGCTGTATCAAATACATGATGGGGGCACGAAGTAACTAACTCATTGAAACGCTCGTGACATCGATGAAATGTCTCATTTTCTGATTGTCTAAACCCTTGAATTTGAGCCTTTATGGAGATTGTTTGATGTGGTGGGAAGAATTTCTTGAGAAATCTAGATTGCAACTCGTTCCAAGACGGGATCGAGCTGGGAGGTATAGACCACATCTAGGTCTTAGCTTTATCCTTTAGCGAAAATGGGAAGAGTTTGAGGTGGATCACCTCTTGTGTGCAAGTTTGATCATTTAGAGTATCGCACACATCCTCAAATTCCCTAATGTGGAGATATGGATTTTTAGAATCCATACCATAGTAATGGGGTAACATTTGGATCATCCCGTTTTTAAAACAAAATTGCCCGACATTATACGGGAGTATAATGCATCCCGGAGTGACAGTGCGCTCGAGATATAAGATTTCTCTCAGCGGGCGGTATGGGGCCTCTCCCTCACCGGCGACTGCACTACCATGTTGCGACATTTCTCTCTCTCTTAAAGACTCGGTGTCCTCACTTGGTGTGCTCGAAGTGTGATCGGAGGTGTGTCCTAATAAGGAAAATGGAGTGTTATTTGAGATTGAGTGTGACGGTGTGGGAGATGGAATCCAGAACTGTGGGGCATTAGGAGTGTGAGGGCTATCGGGGTCGTACTCAACTATTGGATTTTCGTGAATGCTAGTTGGAGTATTATGGGGTGTGGGAGTGAGTTCAGAATTTTGCATTAACAGCTTATGAGAGATGATGATGGATCTTTTTGTTCTTTTTTTTGATTTTTTTTTATCTTTTTGGATTTTTGAAAATTTTTGGTCAAAGTTTTAGATTGACTCGATCTAATCCTAAGTCTACCTAGTACCCCAGCAACTGCGCCAAAAACTTGACGCGAATAAGAAAGTGTCCCTAATGTGCGTTCTCTCTAGGCTCAAGTGAAAGCTTGTCACGTTAGTAATAAACCCGGTAAGTCGGGATCGTATCCCCAGGGAAATAGGACAATGGAATTGTAATGACGTTGGACAGATGAATGAATCCTAACTTCGACTCTAAAAAGAAAAAGGAAAATTGATTTGATTTGTGGAATGACTACACTAGATGCAATTATGAAATTATGAAAAGGTGCAATTGTTCTAAATTACCTAAAATACTGATGAATACTGATTGGAAACTTTAAACTATATGATGAGAAAACAGGACGAGAATATAATCCCCCAACCCTAGTGTATTGCAGATGTAATACTAATCGTAAATTTAAATGATTAATTAGACCCAAATTTAGTACTCCCAAGCATTACGTATATGAGGTTCAAGCCCGCATCATACTTAATCAGAGGACGAGTAAATCGGTATCGCGATAGTTACACTCGAATTGCATTCTAAAGCATCCTGGTTACCCGGAAGCAAACGAGATCCAAAGATCTACAATTGTCGTGCTCCTACACAATACGGTCATAATAAATCACTAAATTCATAGGATTAATGTTATACACATGCAACTACCACATCAGGCTGGGTTCATGTATCCCGACCTTGAAAAGTCTAGCCTAGCAAGCTGAAAGTAATGAAAACAACTTTTGAATTGCAGAAAACCATGATTAAACTAAGGGAAATTTGTGGAATGAGGTAGAAAGAAATTGTACTGAAGAAAATTAACTCCTAATCTTACCAAAGCAGCAAAAGCAGTAATTAAGAACACTTGGAATCACAAAAATCTGAATAATCTTCAATCTTGGAATTAAAATTATAAACTATCTCTAAAGTTGGGTTTTACAGAAAAGTATGGAAAATTATACTAACTAGGTGTAAACCCGCGCGATGCGCGGACTAACTGATCGTAATTATAATAAGTCAGGTAATTATCGGATTAACATAAACTAAAATATATATAATATATAATAAACTTGTTTTAAGCTAAAAAGGTTAAACAAAATAAAAATTTATCTTTCACGTGAAACTTTAATATCAATGTGAGAAAAAAATAACAACCAAAGTTTTCTAATTTACCTCATTGTTTCTTTCTCATTCTCCCTAACATCGATTTTTATCACTCTCTCTCCATTGCCATCTTCAGTTCATCTTCTCATATCCTTCAAAATATTATCTTCTCCACTCCTCTATCACTTTATCTCAATATTAAAAATAACACATGTATACCTATAGAGACAATACCTTCACATATTTCATCAACTTGAAACTCATAAACGTTAAATATCCATTCAAAATCGAGAATAAGAAAAGACAAAAAGATACCGGGCGAGGTGCAATGTGTGACATTTTTACGATTTTTAACATCAACCTTTCTCTTGAACTTGAAATAATAAAAAAGCAACTTTTTTTTACCATAATCATGCAATAAGATGCAATAAGATAACAGAAAACACATAAGAAGAAAACACCACCAAAAGGGTGTCCCAACTGTTATGTCATAAAGAAAAACAGATGTATATAGTTATTTTTATGCAATGAAGTCAACAAATCTGAAGAAACTTCAACTTACATCATATTGGTTCCAGTACTTTACGGGTAATGGCTAAAAAAATGGTTGGCCTTCACACACATTTCGTCGTAAGTTGTCCAAATCCAGACCTTTAGGCGAATCTCAATGACTTGCTTGAAGTAGGAGATCAGATTTTCACTTCACACGGATTGCTCCCGCTCTAGATTAACCCTGCTTCTGTAGTCAAGTCAACGATCCCAATGGACCGGACCATGTCGGCTTATTCACGGCGGTGCAAGGCCACGAACTGGGCTGCATGAGGGCCTCAACTTATTCATATTTTTGGCCGCCACAGATTTCATGCAATTTGTGCTGAAAATACAAAAAAAAGAGAAAAAAAAATACATTAGTAAGTAGATGACCCAAATTAAACTGAAATGTATACATATATAGAAAAGAAGAAATAAAGTGATAAAAAATGCACCAAGTTTCACACACAAATAAAAAATATAAAAATAAAAAGCCTTTATTGAACACAATAGGCATTACCATTCCTTTGCAAATATAATTGCTTCAAGCTACTTAAACCCCTTTTGCTACCATGGTTTCAAAAAGAAATAAATCACCAACATATGACAACAAAGTCTATAGAGACAAATGAAAGGGATTGGTATACAAACATTGATTAAAAAACAAATAAACTTAGAAAATAAATACAACAATACATAATTGGATTCTAATAAAATCATCACACCCGCTGCAAAACATTATCTTTTATTTCCAAATCATTACCATCCAACTTCATACGCTCCTTCTCTATATAATCCTCAATAGTCGGTTGCCTCACTATCACATACATGTAGATTGACCATACATGGTGTACATCAAATAGACCCGACTTGTCAGTCCTCATGTGAATTCAATGAGCATAAGCCTGTTTTGCCTAATGTTCTTCGCCAATTTATCCTGAAAGTCTTGTGCCACAACATTTTGGGCGATTAGTTGATCTCAGACTGAAATATAGGGAGAAACCCTGGCTGATGTGTAAGCTAGAGACATGAAAAAATTGTGGTAATGAAAATAAACATGAAATATAAACTAAATAAAGATGAAAATTTATAACATTAAATTATAAAGAGAGATAAATACATATGAGAGAAGAGTTTTTGGAGAACTAAGAATATAATATCTTGTCCCCAATGCACAATCAACTGCAAAAATTCAATCTAACTAAGGAAATGCATCTTAAAAGATTTTAAAACTTTCCCACCAGTTAATGATCAAAATTCAATCCTAACAAAAACAACAATTAAGTAACCGTCCACCAAATTTCCAATCAATCAAAATGCAACAGACAAAACCCAGACAGTATAAACAAATCATCATAATCCTATCGTCATTACCCACCAAAAGTGACCAGCAGAAACAAAAGCAAATCTTCACCAGTGAGAAAATAAGATAGATCACATAATACATCAACAAAAAACCCTATTTTGAAAAAGGAAAAAAAAACATGAACTCACTGTCATAGATCCATCGTCAAACGTTGTTGAATAAAATCCCTCATTGAGCAGATTCATCGCTGAATTGAATTCTCATTTTTTTTACAATTGATAAACTCGATTTTATTTTTTAATAATTTTTTAATTTATTCCAATAGCCGATTGGTGCAAAAATGATAAAACTTTAAGAGGGGAATGGTTACCTTCGACCTCGAAAGTGTAGACAATCAGAGAAGATTATGAGGGATGAACATATGAGTTTGAATTGGACCCACAACCCTCGTCGTTGAAAGTTTCGTCCTCGCGAGTCCCCAAATCCCTTTCCCTCAGCCTTTGGCGAGCCCCATGGACAGGGGCGAGACATCGCAGCGGCTCTGCGAGGTGCAAGTCCCAGCCAGATCTGAGGAGGCGCTCTGCGAGCAGAAGCTGGAAAGACTTGTCGGCAACCATCACCTTGTGGCTGGTGTCGTAGGCCTAGGAGGGACGAATGGAGCTGCCATGGGGGTTTAGGGATGAGATCGCCATCGGAAAGGGCTTAGTCTCGGAAAGGAGGTCCTGTCGACTTACCAGTGATGGCTTAGAAGAGAGAAATGAAGAATCACTTGGAAAAAGAGAATGGCGCCCCCTAATGATATGGGAGAGAGAAATGGGAGCAACTCTTCGAAATGGAGGCATAATAGGAGTCCGTGTGAAATTGATACGCTAATAAATGTTTAAGTCAAGTGGCATATTTTCTCACAAAGAAGTATTAAAGCCTTGTGCCACGTGTATACCCTGATAAAAAAGAAGCATTTAGATTTTCTCACAAAGAATAATTAAAGCCTTGTGCCACGTGTATATCCTGATAAAAAAGAAGCATTTAAGCCTTGTTTAGCATTTTAGGGTATACTAGTATATAACCCCCGCGATGCGCGGGCGTACATGTATTGAAATTCATATAAACTAAATGAAATAGATGGACAGTTAATTTGATATAGTTAGGTTGCGTTTGTTTTTTCATCTGAATCTGAAGTCTGAATCTGAAATCTGAAGACTGAATCTGAAGTGTGAAATCTGAATCTGAAAAATATGTTTGTTTTTATGTCTGAATAAAGCTCTGAATGAATGTATTTAGACTGATTCAAACTTCAGATTCAAGATTCAGACGTAACTTTACCTCTTAATCATTAAGAGCCAAATATAGCCGTTAACCTCTTAATTATTTAAAAAAACAAACACTTTTTGGTACCTCTTAAATCTGAATGGTTCAGATTCAGACTTAAGAGGTAAAAACAAATGGGACCTTAATATGTGAATGGAATAAAATGCTTTTCAAGAAGATGAAATACAAGAGTAATTTAAAATTAATTCCTAGCCCAAAACCGTATGAAAAGTTCCAACTCTATGGTCATAAAAAAAATCCAATGAAATGATCAATGAATTTAGACAAAGACTTCTGTTATGCCATTCAATAGTTGCTAACTTCCTCTTTATGTGGTCTCTTTTCAATTTATGTGATGTCATTCAGTAGTTGGTAACTCCATTAGTCCTTGGTTTCTTTTCCTTTACTTATGAGATGTAATCATAGTAATTTAAAAAAAATAATAATATTGAAGATATACTGTAAATGTAATATTATGATGATGTTTTATAAGTCTATATTTTAAAATATACCTCGAAGCTTTGATTCTCTTAGATGCTCCAATGGTGTTTCCTTCATTGTCCGTTAGCTTTTTCGGTGAATGTCCCCTTGAATATTGAATGTCATGCATAAAGGTGGCCTAAAAGATATACTAAGTGTTATGATTAATCTTCAATCATAGGTCGTCTTAACAACATTGAGGTTTTATATAAATGAATAAAAACACAGTGGTTTATTGCGATGACCCATCGTGTTTCAAAATATCATTCCGTATTTTGTAATAATCAATTTTTCGTTTAAGTTACAAAGTATTCATATAATTTTAATGTTTAATAGACAAATTAATTAGAGAAACAACTATGTTCTTAAAAAAAATGTAAAAGGTCACCAAATTAAAATCCATGTTGTTTTCACCATAGAACAACAACCCATAGTGAATGAGTAGAGTTGTTCCATTTGAATCCTCCTCATACATTGAAGGTTTATATTTATTTAAGTTTATTAAATATTAAAATGTTTGGGTATATTTTATTTACCTTTGCCGCGGACATTTCAGCGTCCAAATCTTGGGCTTCCGATTCAGTTGTTCTCGACATCTGCGGAAATAGTCCAAAATTCCGTTCAAAATATGTTCTATAGGAAGAAAAAAATTGGCAGTTGTAATGCGACATTTTAGCAAACATGTTTAAAAAATTCAACTACTAATACGCTGAGTAGTTGCTTATGAGTTAAATTTTATAGATCATTATGAAATAAAAGTATTGAACAACGACCCTACTCAAATAATCTTGTAAACAACGACACAAACACCTTTTATGCACTATAAAATCAAATTATGCACAATAACAATATAACTAAATTAAAAATTATTTCTAAATTTGATTGTAAAGAACATTTCAACTTATAACTTATTGTTTTAACAATCTAGGTACGAAATCCTCCCTTATATAGTCTTATCACTTCCCCATCTCCTCATATCCTGTAATATAATTTTTGGAAATCGCATAGAATAATATATACAAATTATTATTCATTCTTTATACTCTACACTTTAGAGTCAATCTCCATGCCTCAATTGTAAAACTGGATGTTAAGCATGAATGTAGACTCCGGGTATCCAATAAAAAAATTTCAAATTTGAAAAAAAAAGATGGAGTATGTTTATAATGCATCGGCACATTACCCTCTGTGCATCCTAACAATTATTATTTACCTTTTGCAGAAGCTATGCAGTTCCACTCCCGTTATTTGCCCTGTTATTTTTTGTTCTTTAATGTACTGTTTTATTTTATTTATATATAAATTTCGGCTCGTGTATTTATGGTTTTAGCGGAAAGGAATTAAGAGATGCGTTATACGATGGAAATATGTTGTTTTCAATAAACCGTTTGTTTGATGATGCACTTATGTTATGAAGATATATTCCCTTTGAAAGAAATGTTACAGTAGACTGTTGCTGAAGGAGAGCATGTCCTGTTTAAAACTACCCATACCTTAATTGAAGATAATAGAAATTACCTATTGACATCTATGTGTAGCAGTTATATTAAGGACGTAACTGTTTATTTCAATCAGCTCATTGCGTTAGTGACTTCTTGTCCTTTCATTGATCTAATCGTATATATAGAGTCCTATTATGGTGAAGAAATTAGTACTTAAAAGAATTTAGTTTGAACCAACATCTATTGAATATGATATGAATATTTTATTACAATTTTTTTTATAATAAATGCCGATTACAGAGATAAAGAACATCTCATTGACTCGACAAAATGGAGCCCAAAACTTATCATCAATTGATGAAAGGTAACAGTTCTTAAATAAAGTAAGTGGTTTATGGAAATGGGAGTATGTTTACAACCTAATATAAGAAGTTGTATTTCCAACTGATAATAGTACTTCCAAGGTTAATTAACCAAAAAACGAGACAGCAGGAAACAAACAGGGGAATATGGGCAAGATTGTTATAACATATGTAAGCAGGAGATTAAAAATGTTGGCCTTGGTATTCAAAATGTAGGAGGGAACCTATCCAACTTACAAACCTATAGGAATTAAAGAGAAAATGTATATTAAAAACAGTAAAATAAGAATGAGGTCTATCAGATAAAGATTACAGATTTATATACATTTTTTGTTTATCAATGAGGTATATCAGATACAAATTACAAATTTTAATTCAGTATATTAATGAACTATACACATTTTTGTTTATCAAAGAAATATACAAACCAAGTTTATTGATATACTGAGTTACAGACCAAGTTACATTTTAATCTCAGTTTAAATCTAAGTTAAGATCTGTAAACTGTGTAATCTGTGTAAACTGTAATCAGTTAAAATCTCAGACATGAAGCAACAGTTTAAAGACAACGAAAATATACGGGTGAAATAAAATTATATTCAAAAAATGGAAATTGAAAAATTCTAGGAATAAAAAAAACACTGTGAAAAACATATCAATGGGGGCTACAATAATCACAGAGGCAAAATATCAAATACTTAATATGCAAAAGTGAAGGCCACAGTTAACAGATACCTGAAATGAATGTAAATAAACTTACTTCTAATGAAGAATGAATTATTACTTCCAATGAATAATGAACGATGACCACCAATATGTTCCCAATCAATACACTGGAAAAAAAATTATCGTATATGTTTTCTTTACAAAAAAAAGAATAAATGATATCAAATATGAGGAACATTTTGTGGGGTACCTGAAGTTGCTTGCAGATTAGGTGGATTGCAATCTCCTATGGGGAAATATGCATGGGCCAATGACAATTGAAAAGGTCGTGGAATTTAGATGGTCAAGGGCCAGATTGGGTGTAGAGACGTTTACCCATTGAATGTGAAATGAAGGGGGATGTGGAGAGACATCTTTGAACTTGAAGGAAACGACTCTTTGTGCTCTTTGTTCTTTGGTTTTCATTCCAATCTCTAATTCCAAAAAACGACCTCTTTTTCATGGGAACATCAAAAGGAAATGAGACAACAACATTTCTCCTATGCGAGGCATTGCTTTGGAGAAAGAGTTGAGGCACCGTAAACAGGGGAGAGGAAGGGTAAAAATTGGGGAGTATCGGTTGAGGGCTTTAATGAAAAGGATGTCAATTTTCATCCAACGTGGATAGCGTTGATGAATTGGACATTAAATGCTTGTATAGCATTTATTATAGAGAAGTGAAATGATGTGCCACGTGGATAGGCTAATTGCAAAGCATAATAAATGCTTTGTTTTGCATTTTATAGTATTAAGAGATTCTCCGTACTAAAAACGATAATAACTCGGGTATATATACCCTACAAAGCTCTAAGAGTTTTAGAAGCACTAGGACTCTCCATTAGAGGAAGATAAGAAAATAAAATCTCAACAGCCGGACTGGTCCCCTCCTCCTACGGACCGATTTGCCTTGATCCGGACCTATCCTGTCCTCCTCCAGACCGGTTTGCCTTGGATCCGGACCGGTTCTTTTAATTCTTGGGTAGACCGATCCGTGGTGGATCGGTTCTTTTATTTTTCTTTAGTTTAGATCCGTCTTTGGTCCGGGGTTCTCTGAAATGTGGTAGTGCAGATTGGTTTGTTTAATTTCTGTGCGGACCGGTCCTGTGCGGACCGGTTCTTTTAATTTCTGGGCAGACCGGTCCTCTCTTTATTTGACTTTTTCTTCTATCTTTGACTGCTCATAACTTTCACACCGGGACTCCGATTGAGGTGCCGTTTTTTCCAGTGTTCTTGTAGTTGAAAGATCTACAACTTTCCAGTTGGCCCCACCTTCGAAATAAGACTACAAAATTATGAAAATGCCCTTTACTCCCCATTTCTTGGTTTTCTTTCACTGTTTTGAGTTCTCTTTGGCACTAACTTGCATGAAATACCTGTAAAACACCTAAGAGATACACAAAATATGAAATACCTACCAAAAAGGGTTAGTAGCATAAGTATAAGCCAAATCCAAGCTATTTACACCGCACGGGATCATAAAAATACCAAAATTAAGGGGATAAATGTGAAGAATTTATGCCTAATCAGTATCAGATGGTGAAATTTTATGAAACGGTGGGTGTGCATGTGTTGTGATGAGTGTATGTTAGCGGAATCCCTAAAGATAATGGTAAGTAATGAATCAAATATTCATTAAAGAGGCATAAATGAGTAGTATTAGTTCATTAATTTACTAATGCAAGAATAATGCATTATATGTTTAAATATTCATGTGGTAACATGGGATGGTTTACTAAGATGATGTAATGATGTTTAAGCTACCTAATGAGGTTTGAACCATAATGCACAAGCGTGTGTTATGTAAGGTTTTCAAAGGAAAATAAGTATTTTTTTACAAGGTATGTGTGTACGTTGAAAGCATGTCTTTAGTAATGATTAATAAATTGGTGTGAGTTAATGAACGTTGAGAAATAAACGTTTGAAAGTAAATGAAAGATTTTTCCCAAAAATTATTAATTGGTTAACCGTGTGCATTAATGGGAAGGGATGCTAGTTTTCAAGCATAATGATATGAAACGATTCTTTGTAAAGATGAGGAGGATAACAAATATCAAATAACATTTTCAAGATAAAATGGTTTAGTACATTGGGATATGTATTTTCCTACAGTATATATATAGATATATACATATTTTACCAGGTGTAGTGTAGCGTCTGAGTATTCTTTTCTGTCGTTCATTTTTATACTGCTCTTGTATATAATCCCACTGAGCATTCGACTCACATCCCTCTTTTGTTACGGCAGGTTACATGATGTTTTGTACTTTGAGAGAGTTATTCATGTAAGTAGTTACTTGATTTTATGATTAGTAACTCTGTTTACTCGGCCTTGGGGGCACTTCCCTTGGGTCATATCACGTAGTGACTGTAAACCGGATTCGCATGCTAATAAGTATAATGCTAAATAATAATAAAACATGATTAGAAACATTACTTAAGGTGCTTCATTGCACTACGCAATTGGCGTACCAAATGGATCGGGTTATCCCTTTAGTAACCTTTAAATCCGGTTCGGGGCGTTACAGGATCTGTGCTGCTTTTCACGTTTCAGTGTAGCATTATTTGATATAAAGACTTACTATAGGATTTTTTTTATTCCTTAACGTATGCTATTTACGTTCTCCGGCTATAGGGTATATTTCATGGGATTCATATACGATTTCTATCGAGTGTGGTAGATCGAACATTATAGAATAACCAACGTGGAACATTAGAAGGATTACAGGAGGGAGGACTCAACAGTTGCCATGGGGAATTTTAGAAACAGTTACGCGATAAGAGTCACCATCGAACAATTGAAGTTGGAGAAACCACCGGGGTGTAGTAGTTACCCCAAGAACCGTCGGGAAGCACGATGGTGCAAAGTTAAAACCCCAGTGTAGAGAACAAGGGGTGAGGGTCGAAGAAAATTTTGTTTCACAAGAACAATCCTCTAGGATTCGAGGGAGGTGCGAAAGAGTGATTTACTAGTAGGTAGAGAACATACAATTGGGATAACATATGGAGGAGTGTGGTGTCACTCAAGTCAAAAGTCGTGCAATGATTTTTGCTCTTAGAAGTAGTATGGGATGGCGGGAGCCAGTCACCACATTTATGGTAAAATACCGTGAATAACAGGGAAATTAGTGTACAAAGTATTACGAATCCTCTCACTAGAGGTTAAAATTAGAGGCAGGGGAGATTTCGCTCATTTTCCAAAAGGGTTGGACAGTGGCCGAAGGAAGGAAAGTGGACGAAATTCGCAAACTTGGTTACCAATGAGAGGGGTATGAAGAATCAAGTAGGGTTTGTATGTTGATATTAGACCCGTGGGTAGAATGTACAACCATGGATAGGATATCTGGCTACGATGACTGGGGTCATTGTAGTCAAGGTTATACCTTTACCTTTTTACCAATGTCCTCTAGAAAGGGGAGCTAAGAGAGTTGGAGAATCTATCGAAAAGGGAGGCTGGATTTTAGTGCTAGTGAGGCACTAAGGAAAGGATACCTAGTAGGGGAACCAGATAAGTACTCGAGATCAATAGAATTTCTACCAAGTGACAATGGGTTTAGTTAGGTCCGTCAAAGCCAGCAACCAGTCTACTGGATCAGCGGATCCAAAGGGACAATTCGGGTAGCAATCAGGGTCAAGACTACTAGGTCCGTGAGAAGGATAATCCCGATATGGCCGGTGGGGCCATAGAAAGGGAAAGGACATAGAGAGGTGTCTTATGTATAAAAAAGTAAAAACACATGGATGGACATTGTCCGCAGCAAGTCAGGGGATAAAAGCTAGTAGGGGCATCTGTTGGAGAAGTTTTTGGTTTGGTTAGGATGCAGGTGTTGTGTCTAATAACCGTTGAGCCGGAAGTGCTATGAATAACTGAAACTATAAGTTTTATTACAAGATGATCGGGATATGTTTTATATGATGCAAGCTGGTCACCATAATATATTAGTATTAGATTCACGTGAGAATTGGATTTAGTGGAAGTATCGTTAAAGTCACTAGTATGTGTATTTTTATCATGGAGTAGCGGGGTACTCTTCAGTTCCACCTAAGAGGAATGGGTGGGGTACATTAAACGATGTATTTATTGAGGACTAGCTCCTTTGAGAGGTGATAATTGAAGTATGGTTTTATCTTGGATACGGACGGGTCCGCAATGGTGGACGATCATAGCAAGGCTATCGTGTTCATTGTTTCAATACCATATATATATATATATATATATTCTCTTGAGATGTCTCACCAAGAAGAGGTTTGAGAAATATCACAACATTAATATTGTGTGAAGTAGGCCTCATAGAGAGCAGTTGTTTAGTTATGTTGGATCCTGGTGCGTAGGATTTTTAATGAGGAAATTCAAGGGATGTAGGGTTGCCGTGGAGCGGAGAGATGTAGCTAGTTATTAATACTTAGCGCTGAGTGCTTAGTAATAGTACAAGCATAGTAGTATATGACTCCTTTAGAGATGCTGGAGTCCATGATAGACTTGTGAGTATAGGGGCAAGGTTTGAGAGTCCCGGAGGGTATTCTTTGGGTTTTGTGGAAATCAAGGACCGATGATGCTGAGGAATTTTGCATTGGGAGAAAAGTTCTTTTGGGCTTTGCGAGGAAATATTATATGCATAAGCCTGGATAAAATGTCGAAAGAGTGGAGACGTCATTGGATTTTAGGTAATTGGATTTAATGATAATTAGCGAACATGTGGAGAAAATATGTTGGGTGGAAAGCCACTAAGTGATAGGGTTAGTGGAGATGAAAAGTGTTGTGAAAGAAGCAATACGAAGCTTTGGCACCACAAGTTTCTAGGTTGGTCATATTGTTGTGTGTTTTGTGTGAATTATTTTAGTCACTTTTGCCATCGCAGGGACCCTTAGGTATGGGACTAAGGGAGTATTTTGAGGATCTCACATCGATAATAAATGTGGGGTAATATCGGGGCAAATCGAATGCTAATGAGTAAGTCATCGAAAATATTTGGAGGATATAGTCACGCCGTGAAGTTGGGGTCAGATTTGAGACAAATATAGTTACGTAAGTGATGACCGGAGGTGAGTACAATCATGCATGAGATATAGGGTGTATGGGAACCATAGGAAGAATTAAAGTCTCTACTATTAAAATACTTAGCATATTCAGGGAGAAGACGCAAAGGCAATGATTTTGGGTATATTCCGGAGAAATGGGAATAAGTTATCGCCCTAATAATGGAATGATTAAGCATGGGTGTGTTTGGAAGTGATAGTGAGTGCGTCCCAACCTACAATTTTCTATCACTAGGATTCGTGAGGGAGACGGATATTAGTGGAGGTGTTGACCGTAATAGCCATAATATATATAATTAAGTACCGTGGGATAGCGGGGTTCCTAGGTGTTAATCACATGAGAGTGGGGTGTTACACTAAGAGGATGGTTGCATTATACGAGAGATTTCTACTTTCGAGGATTATGGGAATGTGGATGTTTTCAAATTTTCAACCATGTAGCTATAGTTTGGGGGCTATAGTGGATAGCTATAGTAAGATTGGGTGTTCGCGGTACCAGGGTATGAATTATCGCTGCTAGGTTTAACCTAAGATAGGATCTAACGTATATATACGGTGATGAATATTAAAATGTGTTGCATGTCAATGAACTAATATTGATAAATTGGAATCCCGATGAGTAGGGATATTTCTAATGTGATTCAGGGTGGTTGAACTTAATTTCGACCAGGAAGATATAGCTCGGGTTTTACTTTCGCATATGGAAACTAGTGATAGTAAGGGCACCGTAGTAGGTATTTTCTTTTTACATAAGAGTGGATATGTATACTTTCATGCCGAGAAAAGGGTATTGGGAATGCTATAACTGTGGGATTGAAGTTATATTACAAATTAAGGGCTAGTAAATGCCGTGCTTCTTTTAGTGTGGTTAAGCACGGGTACAGGGTGGATGGGCACTTTTGTTACTTACATTCATTCAATAAATTTGTGTAGAAATGCTAAGGGTAAGAGATTACGGGGCTAGTTGAAACCGGGAGTACTAGGCCTATCCGAATTTCGAGGACAAAATTCTGTTGTAATGGGGGAAGTATGTAACACCTCGTAATTTTTGGGTTATTATCAGGCTAATAATCTCCAAAAATCAGGCTAACAATCTCCAAAAATCAGGCTAACAATCTCCAAAAATAATTTCGTCTCTAAAAATAAATTTCTCACATATAATCTAGATGCCTATCACGAATATCACCTAAACTTTTCTATCTCCAAAAATTGCTAACCACGCAATGAACCCAAAACCCAAGCCTCGAGGGTTGCCGTATACCTAAGCTCCGATACCATTTGTAACACCCCGCCCGCCCGGGGAGAGCGAACAGAGCGCTAATGCGATAAAATAAATCCAAATCAACAAGTGACAAGGTATAAAGCATCTAAGTCCCACAACAACAAAAGAGAAACTACAAATCTCAATCTCTTCAAATTAAATACCAAATCTCTCGAATTACATACAACAACTAACTCGAAAATAAAATATAAATCTCCAAAGCTCTATACATACAAATAAATAATACAAATCTTTCCCAAATAATCCTCGCTAAAATCAATCTCCATAGCAATCCAAAATCCGCGCTAACCTGCCACTAAAAGAAAATATGGGGAAGTACACAATACGACAAGAAAGATGCTCAACAAATATATGTTAGCGTTGAATAAAACATAACAACACGAGTACAAATATTCAAATCAAATACAAATCTCATAAGCATTTATCAATAAATTTTTCAACAACACATCAGTGGGTCACCAGTCCTCACCCCATTCGCATATGCTTTATCAAGCCATAGCCGGGAATAGGTATTTTGGCGGGTACTCAACATCCGTGCCATATTAAAATCTCATGACAACGTGCTCATCAACAATATAATGATACCACATGAATCAAAATAATTTCAACAATTATTTTCCAGATTTCAATGAATTTATCAATTCAAATATGAGTTTAATTAATAAGAATTCAAAGAGAATGACACTCGCGAGATTTAAGGAGCATATTGTGTAAAACCCCATACCTCAAACCATGATGAGAAACCAACGATCACATCCTCAAGGTCAACTCAAAAGATCTATAAAAGCTCCTCTAAGAACCTCCAACAAAATAGCCCCAAGAACACCTCTAATCTAAGGTTGGAACTCACAAATCTCAAGGGCCAATGTGTATATAAAAAGAAGAGGAATATAAAATTATTTGCTGCCAAAATTTGTGCCAAAAGTAGGTTAAAAGGGTTGCCCACGACTTCCTTTTATAATGCAAAGAAATGAAGAGTTGAAATCCAAAAGACTCCTTTAAATAAGGCAAAGAAATGAAGAGTTGGAAGTCAAAACAACTCCAAGAGTTAAAAATATTTAAAAATCATTTTAAAATCCGTTTTAACTCTGTTTTCGAAATCGTTTGAAATTATCGCCTTTAAAAATAATAACCAACATATTTGATCAATAAAAATAATTTAATCCAAAAATTTATTTTCCTCCATTTTCAATAAATTAATTAAAATAGCCCAAAATTACGCGGGTTGTTACATTTTACAGTTTAGTGCATCCGTTTCCTTTCCTTACTTATGTAATATCATCTTCATTTCAGTTTAACACAATAAAGTCTAATTTGGTTTGTTGTTGAAAGTGAACTTTTCCAGAGGAGTAGCCAACTGTTTGGGGTTTCTAATTAAGAGATAGGTAGAGAGGAGGTGGAGGAATTTCTTGGCATGGATGTTGTGACCAGGATAGGGATGCCTATCTCCATATATATAGGTTCTTATATCAGGTAGTGGCGACCAATGCCTCGTACTATGAGATGATTCTTCAACTTCAACATGATCGAGGACACAATTTCAAGTTTACCTATCAAATACGAGAAAAGGTTTTCCATTCTACTAAGCAATAGGGGATTCGATAAGAAACAATAGGACTTATTTTTGACATACTTTAACAAAAGAATTTGTGATGTAATCGGATGTGAATAGTGCTCAAGAGGTAGCCAGTCTTCTGGAGCAAGAAAATAATTTATTAAGGAATGAATTGGAGGGCCTTAAGAAGGCATCCATAACTAATCAGAGTGATGGAATTTCGTTCTTGGAGAAGGAAAATGCTCGACTGATGGAAGAGTTGGAGAAGTAGAAAAAATCAAAGGGAGGTAAGCCTTCTCGGCAGATGGTTAAATCTCGTCCATCAGTGGATTAGTAGAGAACTAATAAAACTTTATCATTTTCATAAACAACCTTGTACGATATGGATGAATGGTTATGATGAGGTGCTGACACATTTGAGTGAGGAACTTGAGCAGGCCCGTAGATAAGGTTACAAGTGGGGCTGGTTGAATGCTCTTACTGTGGTGAAGCTATCGAAGGAAGATAAACTCTGGTATTGGCATGACCCCGGATGTTTGGATCAACCTATCATTCCTTTCAGGTTGTATACTTCTTGGATCCCTAAGGATGCCATCACGATCAGTTTGATTAGGAAGTATCTGGAGGACTATGACTTGCATGGAGATGATGTTCTTAGTTAGCCTTAGCATCTGGTGGATAGAGCTAGTTCCAGTAGCCAATTGAGGCTTCGAGATTTGATCAAAATAGTTGTTCCTTCTACGCTGGACGTTCCTCTTACTAGAATGGAGAAGACTTTGGGAAAATGTCCCTTTGATTGAGTAGTTGATGTTTAGCATTTATTTTTATATTGATGAATGTTCCCATGCACTAAAACTATGCCCTTTTGATTATTTGAATAAATTCCTTGATTGATTTACTATGTGATTATGACCTACCAATAGTCTAGTCTTATGATTGTGTGGTCGGGTGTAAATTGATCAACCAGCCTTACTAGTTACCTATTTGGATGAACTCATGTTATATTTCCTTAGATTCCATTAACATGCTTTTATTTGTGATCGATTAAATGAATCTTGTCATTTTGACCAAGTGCTAGCGTTAGTTACCATTGGCGACCAATTGTTTTATAATTATTCCCTAATTCGGTCTGGTAAAACTTCTTGTTCTTGACTATAGGGGGTCATATATGAAGTTTTTATTCTTAGAGCTTCACGTTTGTGGCTCGTTCGATGACGAAGCCATACGTGAAGTCTTGCATGTTTTAAGTTTGGTTGAGATTTGTTATTTGAGAATGCTTTAGCTTAGCACATCTCCCACTCCCCCAAAAAAAATACAAAAAGGCAAAATATCTTTTATGAAACTTGATTATCTTTATTAAGAATTTTAAATGAGTTATAGGAAATAATAAAGGATTACATGTCTTTGGATTAATGATAATATTTCCTTAGATTCTCTGCATTCCACGGGATTTTGAACTATTCTCCTTCTAGGGCTTCAAGTCGATAAGTGCCTGGTCGGACGACTGTAGAAATATGGTATGGACCGTTCCAATTTGGTTCTAGTTTGTTCCATTTTTGGAGGATCTTTTTTAGTATGTAGTCATATTCCTTAAGGGTACTCGATTAAGTCTCTTATTATGGAATCGAGTAGTTCTTTGTTGATATGTTAGCATGCATGTGCCGCGTGTTCTTTGAATTCCTCAACCAAATCCAAATCCATCATTCACATGAAATCATTCTTAG
Organism: Sambucus nigra; assembly: GCA_949130495.1. Lineage (NCBI taxonomy): Eukaryota > Viridiplantae > Streptophyta > Magnoliopsida > Dipsacales > Adoxaceae > Sambucus > Sambucus nigra. The sequence continues at coordinate 185,763,533 of OX422216.1, forward strand.
GGGGGTTGAAATTGATCACTCTGTGACTGGGAAGACAAATTTCTATTAGGATTATGGATTCAGTCTTAAATACTAACATGTAGGGTGTTTCACTGGTGGCGATTCTCGGCGTGGTCCGATAAGTCTAAAGCATACTTTGTAACTCTTTGATCCAGTTTCCTTTGGTGTCATTCAACCTCTTTTTTCATTCCATCGAGTAGTGTTTTGTTTGTCACTTTTATTTTCCCATTGTATCGCGGATGTCCGTGAGTGGAATGAAACTTTTGGGTTCTGGATTGAATACAAGAATCTTCAAACTCCTGGTTATCAAATTATGCTTCATGGTCGGTGATGAAGGCATATGGAATCTTGTAGAGGCAAATGATGTTCTTACTTATAAAATGGAAGACCTTATCATAAGGCATATCCACCAGAGGTTTTGCTTCCACCCACTTCGTGAAGTAATCTATTATGATGATCATATATTTTAACCTTCTTCTTGTCTTCGGTAGAGGGCCAACCAGGTCAATTCCCCATATGGAAAAGCGCTATTATATGTGATCTGCGTGAGCGTGGATCCAGGTGTCCTGTGAGTTGTAGCATATCTTTGGCATTTATTGTAATGCCTTGCATAAATGGCACAATATTCTTTCATGGTGGGCCAATAATAACCCTGTATGTCCACTCACCTAACCAAATGATATACCTTCTGAATGATCTCCATAAGATCCTTCATGAATTTTTTTCATTAAGTTTGGTACCTCGGCTGGATGGACACACCTGAGCAGCGAATTGAGGAACCCTCTTTGATACATAATTCCTCCTTCCATAACATATATGGATGCTTTGTATCTTAGTTTTCTGGCCTTTTTTGTATCGACCGATAGAATGCCCTTCTTAATGTACTCCTTTATTGGATCCATCCATGATGGGTCTGAATATATTGTAATCATATTGAGGCTTTCTTCGTTAATACTATAATTATGAGGATTTATACTAGAATGGTTCTTCCCAACTCAATTTTTGGTTACGGAAATGAGCTGAGCGAGTGCTGTGACAACCTGCTTAAAATAATAACAGGTGGCCAACCCTATACTACATTAAGTCAGGAATCTCAGATGGCTCAGTCTCAACATCAACTGACTATACTGTAATAGCTAAGGCTAACTACCCGAAATCATATAAGCGAGATGCCAAAATTAAATAAAATATGCTACAGACAACAAACCAACACTATCAGCTACTATGAGAGATAAAATACACAAATACCACCATAAAAGAAAGTGCTAGCATTAAAATGAAATGAGTAAACAAAAGGAAATATACCCGAATAAGCTGTTGGGTCACAGACAGTACAATAATCATACAAAGGAGATATAAAAAACTACATATAACTCTGGGGTGTAAAATCGATGTAAAACATGAATCCTATATAGATTCACAAATAAATAGAAAGCGACTACAATCTAAATCCCGTAACAGTCCGCACCTATTATGGCTCCCACAACTCTGGATAGAAGGGCATCCGACATCCATTCGGTAGGACACCTGTAGTAATATATACATATAGATATACATATAGCAAAAGAGAAATATAAACGGGTCAGAGCTCGAGTTGTAAAAAATATTTAGCAAGTGTGTTAACCGTGCGTAATAAATATAAATGCAGTTATTTCGTAATTAAAATGGAGTCGCACTCTCGTGAAACCCCAAACTCACCTCTCATCTAACAGTGCGCACCTGTTCGCGTACTGAAATTTTAATTAAGTCACCACACCCGTAAGGACAACCTACCTTACAATAGGCACGACCTATACCCGCAAGACCCGCCATTCTAACATAACCCAAGAATCCTTCCCATTCTAATCACATTTAAATATACACACACATTTATGCCATACTAGGTTTTATTGATTTCTAACTTAATTAGTTATCCATTTTATTACTTCACATTTTAACATTAAACTTCAAATTAAGAGTTTATTCTCTAAATAACATGCACAATTTAATATGGACAAAACTTCTCTATACTCTCAACATTGCACTGCGTTTCGTGCGTGGGGCGTCTCGCAAAGCAAAATCAAAACAAGGAACCCCCCGATACACTACTCCTTGACAATGTCGATCCAAGAGATCCATTATGTCATACACACAATTCTACTACTACAACTACATACAAGTACAAAGGACATAACTTCTCACTACTCTCAACATTGCACTGCGTTTCGTGCGTGGGGCGTCTCGCAAAGCAAAATCCAAACAAGGAACCCCCCGATACACTACTCCTTGACAATATCGATTGTAGGGATCCATCATGTCATCTACACAATCATACTACTGACACATACAAGTACCAAGGACAAAACTTCTCTCTACTCTAAACATGGCACTGCATTTTGTGCGTGGGGCGTCTCGTAAAGAGAAATCCAAACAAGGAACCCCCCCATACACTACTCCTTGACCGTGTTGATTGTAGGGATCCATTATGTCATCCACACAAATCTACTACTACTATCTGGATTACTAACTAAGAGTAACCACAAAATCTCCCCTCAATCCTTGGGTTGATATAACCGATTTTTTTCCCTTAAGTGCGATACATCAACCCCCAACAATCAAGTACACCATAATCTCCCAAGATGTACACCATAAAACTTTCATATCCTTTCCCCTATAGGATATATAAGTATATATATATTTACTCTAAACACACACACACACACACACACACACACACACACACACACACACACATATATATATATATATATATATATATATATATATATATATATATATATATATATATAACCATTCATTCCCATAGCCAAGTGTACATACTACATATAATGTACAATGACCATACATATAATATAACCGGCTATAGAATGCCAATATACTGAACCATGCTATCATCTTCCAGGGCATGACTCATATTCCATCCCGGGGACCACCGGTGGGACTAAATATCATCCACTTCGTGGTCAACACACACACGACGTCCGGGAAGCGGTCATAGTTCCTAACCGACAATGAGACGAAACATACCCACCACGTCTCATCCAAAAAAATGTATATCACATAATAACACAATGGACGACTATGACCTGGGGAATATCCACACCATGCTCCTCGAGCTAGGGTGCTCACCCTCATCGCGCAACTTCCCAATGATAGCATGTGCGGGGTATGCTTCACAATACAAGTATATATATCATTCACATACATAATATATATACATCTATATGATTACATCATATAATTAAACCATCACATACGGTTTGGATATTCACAACATGAGTATACACATATATCTATATCTCTCTCTCTCTCTCTCTCTCTCTCTCTCTATATATATATATATATATATATATATATATATATATATATATATATATATATATATATATATATATATATATATATATATATATATATATATATATATACATACATACATACATATATACATACTATCTCTCATGAGTATGTATAAAATTTATAAACTCGGCTATGCGTGTATATAATCCTCTTTATACTAGCCGTCGTCCCGAACGTATTTAATTTAATTCCTTATATAAATACGATCCCTCACTTGAAGCATATTCATCCATTTCTCATATGATATGAATAGTCTTCCAACATATAAATATATCCAACATTAAGGTTATCACCCAAAGTTTAGTGCAAGTAACAATCACTACACATCTCATCTATATCCGAAAGTACATCAATATCTCTAGTACTAATTTCGACTATTTGTATGCACATAACTAATAGTCTACAAACCTCAAGCTCGATCTTAAATTTCATTTCCAAGGTTCCATCTATAATTGGAATTCCCATTATTACTCCCACACGATTTTATATAAAAACTATCCCGACAAGAATTTTAACCCCATATTCTAGTTGATAGTACGACCCAATCGTTCACACTCCAGCCTACGCTTCAGTTTCTCCTATGAACCCTTAACCTCACCACATTTACAATTTATTACCTGAGTTTCTAGTCACTAAAGATACACGACCGCTCTCTCTCGTTGGGCCCCAATTATAACTTAATAGAATCCCATCGCTATAAGGATTCGACATGAATATCGGTCTACTATTTCACACCATACCCTCGCAACTCTCTCTCTAAGAGTTCTTAACCTCACATCATATCTAAGCTAAATTTTGACCTATCATTAGGATTCCCATCCCGAATGTGGTTTCCCACTATCTCTATACACAACTCCAATGCATACTTATATATGCATTCCTCAAACTACTTCGATAAGTCCCCGTGATCTTAACATGCAAGAGATCCTCAAATAAACCCCAAAACATGTCTCTTTCATCATCTAGGAAAGTTTCTTATCAATAAACCCAATAAAAGGGGTAGAAATCATTCTAGAAAAACTCCACAAAACAGCCCTGTTTCCGAATCCATTCGGCCTGGACCGAGTTGATTCGGTCTCAAGGGTGAATATATTCGCTCCAACTGCGAATCGATTCGGTCCAAAGGACCTGGGAGACTGTCACAGGTGGAATCGATTCGCCTTTGGTCCGAATCAATTCAGTCACACAGACCTGGGACTCTGCAACATTTCGAATTGATTCCGAAGAAGGCCGAATCGATTCGGCCTGTTCAGCTGGCTACGAAATGGTTCTTTTTTTTCTACAAAACCTAAATTTCCAAAATCCCTGATTAACAATTTCTAACCATAAATTTATAACCCAAACATGTTTCCAACATCAAAATACATTCTATATTTCATCTCCTCAATTTATACCCCTTAAACCCATGTGTAAACATCAATTTCAAGATTAAACCCAAAATCTAGGTTATGATAAATATACCCAAAAATCCAATTCTTTTGCCCACAAATTATGAAATCAAATACACAAATGAATTATTTGAATCATCCTCGAGATCGCGTTTGGGCCGGAAATCTCCAAGCTTTCTCCCTTATCTCTCTTCCTTTCTTCTTCTTTCTCTTTTCTTTATCTTTCTCTCTTTCTCTCAAATGAGAAGGCTTATCCGTAAGCCTCTTAAGCCTTTAAAACATAAATCCCAGTTTTAAGTGTTAATACCCACTTTAAATGGCTCGTTTACTCCAATTTGAGTCAAACTAACTTAAAAATATTTCGGAACCGAAATAAAACCCAATGATAGTCATTTCGACTATCTCGATCCATCCAGAATCAATGGCGCATTCAAAATTATCATTCGGAATAGTTTTTAATGTCCTAAATTTTTTGACTTCAATTCCCAAAATTTAAAATTCTCCGATTTAAATAAATTTTATTTCTCTCAAAATTAATTTTCTCAGTCCCAAAGTCACGGCTTGTTACATACTTCCCCCTTACAAAAATTTCATCCGCAAAATTTAGGTTATGCCTAGGAATTCAGATATCATCTAGTCCTTACATCTACCCTCTATATCACTATACCGATCCTGTCCAGTTCTCACATCTAACCATATAGATTTAAAATCAAACTAGCTACCCAGGGCACCCATACACCCCATACCCGAGCTCAAGTCGTACAATAATAACCCGGGTTCACTAGCCTCAAATCGTAATATTTCTCTCAGCAATATAATCTATAGCAACATATTAAGTATATAAAAGTTTGAAATTCCCAATGATTGAACTCTTCTCAATTCCTGACACTAGCTACCTTCATGCAGGGGAGGTCTCGCAAGCGAAATCCAAATAAGGAACCCTCCTAATACACTACTGTGTAACTATGTCAGGGATTGAGATCAGTTGAATCAGGGTTAAGTTTTATAAAAGATTTTTGAATTATAGGTATTGCCCGAAGGCCTATGTAACAATATAATATAAAATAATTCCATATCTTTCGACACGCCAAACAAATACCTCATGCTCCAAACACAAGGCTTCAACAAACACAATACTCTAACCAATACCTAGTTCTCAAAACTAGCACAACCACGAGCTAAATTCTCTGCTCGATAATGAATCTATTAGACCTGAACCTCTCAGTTATACAACTCCCTTACATCACCTCTCAGTTATAAAATTTCCTACCCTAGCCTATTTATAAAATAATAACCTTAACAATTAACACTCCCGAAAATCAATAGAGTAATTCTCTACTAGCTCATCACAAGACGGTTTAACATCTCAAAAGATGTCGTACAAAGACCACACTTGCTCACTCCCTTCCCCGAGGAAAATTCTACATACACAAGGGTTATAACATCTAACCACTCATAAACCTTACATGCGACGTTCCCAATACCGCGCAAAGCATGAACTAAACCCAAAGAAAGGTATTCTACATTACAACTCCCTCTTCCAATTGCTTCACCTAGAATCACCGCTAAAGATCTCCTCGTTATCTCCGCCTTATTACACGGAAATAAAATATCTCCAGTCAAAGCGTACCCAAAATCTGTTATGGGTATTACACCTACATCTCTTATCTTGCCTCTTCCTAATCGACTTATTTGTGGCGACGTTCGAGACGAAAGTAACTGTGTCAGAACGTCATTCGAGCGAGTGCATCTCGCGAACGAAGATAAAGGTAGTGAACACAAAAATCCTGATAGGAGGGCTCTATATCAAGAACGTCAACGGAAGAACACAAAAAACCCGTACAGATCCTAAAGACTCTAGAACCTGATGCTCTGATACCATTGGTGACAAACCGCTTAAAATAATAATAGGTGGCCAGCCCTATACTACATTAAATCAGGAATCTCAGATGGATCAGTCTCAACATCAACTAACTATACTATAATAGCTAAGACTAACTACCCGAAATCATATAAGCGAGATGCCAAAATTAAATAAAATATGCTACAGATAACAAACCAACACTATCAGCTACTATGAGAGATAGAATACACAAATACCACTATAAAAGAAAGTGCTAACATTAAAATGACATGAGTAAACAAAAGGAAATGTACCCGAATAAGCTGTTGGGTAATAGACAGTACAATAATCATACAAAGGAGATATAAACAACTATATATAACTTTGGGGTGTAAACTCGATGTACAACATGAATCCTATCTATATTCACAAAGAAATAGGAAGCAACTACAATCTAAATCCCGTAACAGTCCGCACCTATTACGGCTCCCACGACTCTGGATAGAAGGGCATCCGACATCTATGCGGTAGGACACCTGTAGTAATATATACATATATATAGCAAAAGAGAAATATAAACCGGTCAGAGCCCGAGTTGTAAAAAATGTTTAGCAAGTGTGTTAACCGTGCATAATAAATATAAATGCACTTATTTCATAATTAAAATGGAGTCGCACTCTCGTGAAACCCCAAACTCACCTCTCATCTAACAGCGCACACCTATTCGCGTCCTGAAATTTTAATTAAGTCACCCCACCTGTAAGGACAACCTACCTTACAATAGGCACGGCCTATACCCGCAAGACCTTCCATTCTAACATAACCCAAGAATCCTTCCCATTCTAATCACATTTAAATATATACACACATTTATGCCATACTAGGATTTATTGATTCCAATTTCTAACTTAATCAGTTATCCATTTTATTACTTCACATTTTAATATTAAACTTCAAATTAAGAGTTTATTCTCTAAATAACATGCACAATTTAACAAGGACAAAACTTCTCTCTACTCTCAACATTGCACTGCGTTTCGTGCATGGGGCGTTTCGCAAAGCGAAATCGAAATAAGGAACCCCCCGATACACTACTCCTTGACAATGTCGATCCTAGAGATCAATTATGTCATACACACAATTCTACTACTACAACTACATACAAGTACAAAGGACATAACTTCTCACTACTCTCAACATTGCACTGCGTTTCGTGCGTGGGGCGTCTCGCAAAGAGAAATCCAAATAAGAAACCCCTCGATACACTACTCCTTGACAATGTCGATTGTAGGGATCCATCACGTCATCTACACAATCGTACTACTGATACATACAAGTACCAAGGACAAAACTTCTCTCTACTCTCAACATGACACTGCGTTTCGTGTGTGGGGCGTCTCGCAAAGCGAAATCCAAACAAGGAATCCCCCCTATACACTACTCCTTGACCGTGTTGATTGTAGGGATCCATTATGTCATCCACACAAATCTACTACTACTATTTGGATTACTAACTAAGAGTAACCCCAAAATCTCCACTCAATTCTTGGGTTGATATAACTGATTTTTTTCCCCTTAAATGCGATACATCAACCCCAACAATCAAGTACACCATAATCTCCCAAGATGTACACCATGAAACTTTCATATCCTTTCATATATTGGATATATAAATATTTATATATTTACTCTAAACACACACACACACACACACACACACACACACACATATATATATATATATATATATATATATATATATATAACCATTCATTCCCATAGCCAAGTGTACATACTACATATAATGTACAATGGCTATACACATAATATAACCAGCTATAGAATGCTAATATACTGCACCATGCTATCATCTTCTAGGGCATCACTCATATTCCATCCTGGGGACCACCAGTGGGACTAAATATCACCCACTTCGTGGTCAACATACACACATAATGTTCGAAAAGCGATCATAATTCCTAACCGGCAATGAGATGAAACATACCCACCACGTCTCATCCAAAAAAATGTATATCACATAATAACACAATGGACGCCTATGACCTGGGGAATATCCACATCCTGCTCCTCGAGCCAGGGTGCTCACCCTCATCGCACAACTTCCCAGCGATAACATATGCGGGGTATGCTTCACAATACCAGTATATATATCATTCACATACACAATATATATACATCCATATGATTACATCATATAATTAAACCATCACATACGGTTTGGATATTCACAACATCAGTATACACATATATCCATATATATATATATATATATATATATATATATATATATACATATATACATACTATCTCTCATGAGTATTTATGAAATTTATAAACTCGGCTATGCATGTATATAATTCCCTTTATACTAGCCATCATCCCGAACGTATTTAATTTAATTCCTTATATAAATACGATCCCTCACTTGAAGTATATTCATCCATTTCTCCTATAATATGAATAGTCTTCCAACATATAAATATATCCAACATTAAGGTTATCACCCAAACTTTAGTGTAGGTAACAATCACTGCACATCTCATCTATATCCGAAAGTACATCAATATCTCTAGTACTAATTTCAACTATTGGTATGCACATAACTAATATTCTACAAACCTCAAGCTCGATCTTAAATTTCATTTCCATGGTTCCATCTATAATTGGAATTCCCATTATTACTCACACACGATTTTATATAAAAACTATCTCGACAAGAATTTTAACCCCATATTCTAGTTGATAGTACGACCCAATCGTTCACACTCTAGCCTACGGTTCAGTTTCTCCTATGAACCCTTAACCTCACCACATTTACAATTTATTACCTGAGTTTCTAGTCACTAAAGATACACGACTGCTCTCTCTCGTTGGGCCCCAATTATAACTTAATAGAATCCTATCGCTATAAGGATTTGACATGCATATCGGTCTACTATTTCACACCATACCCTCGCAAATCTCTCTCTAAGAGTTCTTAACCTCACATCATATCTAAGATAAATTTTGATCTATAATTAGGATTCCCATCCCGAAGGTGGTTTCCCACTATCTCTATACACAACTCCAATGCATACTTATATATGCATTCCTCAAACTACTTCGATAAGTCCCCGTGATCTTAACATGCGAGAGATCCTCAAATAAACCCCAAAACATGTCTCTTGCATCATCTAGGAAAGTCTCTTATCAATAAACCCAATCAAAAAGGGGTAGAAATCATTCTAGAAAAACTCCACAAAACATCCCTGTTTCCGAATCCATTCGGCCTGGCCCGAGTCGATTCGGTCTCAAGGGCGAATCGATTCGCTCCAACTGCGAATCGATTCGGTCCAAAGGACCTGGGAGACTGTCCCAGGAGGAATATATTAGCCTTTGGTCTGAATCGATTCAGTCACAAAGACCTGGGACTCTACAACATTCTGAATCGATTCCGAAGAAGGCCGAATCGATTCGGCCTGTTCAGCTGGCTACGAAATGTTCTTTTTTTTTTCTACAAAACCTAAATTTCCAAAATCCCAAATTAATAATTTTTAACCATAAATTTATAACCCAAACATGTTTCCAACATTAAAATACATCCTATATTTCACCTCCTCAATTTATACCCCTTAAACCCATGTGTAAACATCAATTTCAAGATCAAACCCAAAATCTAGGTTATGATAAATATACCCAAAAATCCAATTCTTTTTCCCACAAATTATGAAATCAAATACACAAATGAATTATTTAGCAAGATTAAACACTGTGCCTCGAAATTGTAGAGGTTGAATCATCCTCGAGATCGCGTTTGGGCCGAAAATCTCGAAGCTTTCTCCCTTCTCTCTCTTCCTTTCTTCTTCTTTCTCTTTTCTTTCTCTTTCTCTCTTTCTCTCAAATGAGAAGGCTTATCCGTAAGCCTCTTAAGCCTTTAAAACATAAATCCCAATTTTAAATGTTAGTACCCACTTTAAATGACTCGTTTACTCCAATTTGAGTCAAACTAACTTAAAAATATTTCGGAACCGAAATAAAACCCAATGATAGTCATTTCGACTATCTCGACCCATCTGAAATCAATGGCGCAGTCAGAAATATCATTCGAAATACTTTATAACGTCCTAAATTTTTGGACTTCAATTCCCAAAAATTAAAATTCTCTGATTTAAATAAATTTTATTTCTCTCAAAATTAAATTTCTCAGTCCCAAAGTCACGGGTTGTTGCGTCTGCTCGGGAGTTGTCACTCCTGAGAATTTTGATTATATTGACCAATAAAAATATGGATAGCCTGTCTTGGGCTTTGGCCAAGTACTTGATCATGAATTCTCCTTTGACTCCGTTGACACCCAACACTTGGTATATAATCAGTTGGGGGTCACTGTGCCCCTATATCTTCTTGACACCCAGAGAGAGTGCTAATTCAATCCCGACTATTAGTACTTCATACCCTGATTCATTGTTGGAGGCTTTGAACTGGAACTTAAGGGAGGATTCAACGTCTATGTCATCCGAGATGTTGATTATCAGCCCTGACCTCTGCCAGAGGCACGTGATGATCCATTTACATACACCTTACAAATAGTGGGCAACTAATCCTCGCTTCCACCTGGTCGGTTGTGCCACTTTTTGAGATATCTTCCAGAGAAGTTGGCTCTATAGGTTAAACTCTTGAGCTTTTTTTCCGAAGAAGTCTACTCGGCTAGATTTACTATTGAGCTCTCTTCCGTAGAAATTTACTCAGTAAGTTTTTCTTTATAAGTGAACTCTGCTTCAAAATATGCTAGTGCTTGGCCTTTTACCGTTGTTCTAGGCTCATAATGTATGGCATACTCTCCCAGCTCCCCAGTCCAAGCCATTACTCTTTTTAATTTCTCGAGTTTATGAATGGCTTTGCGTAAGGGTTGGTCTGTGTATACCATAATGGTATATGCTTGGAAGTATGGCTTTATTCGTCGAGAGGCTTCAATGAGGGCTAAAGCTAACTTTTCCAATCATGGGTAACGAATTTCATCTCCTCCGTAAGCTTTTCTTATGTAATAAACTTGCTTCTTCACCCTATTTTCTAATCGAATCAACAGTGAGCTAACTGCTAACTCGGGTATGACTAGGTATAAGTAAAGTTTCCCTCCCATGAGCGTTCTTGAGAGTTATGATGGAGATCCCAGGTATTTTTTCAATTCTAAGAAGGCATTTTCACTTTCTTTGTTCCACTCGAAAGTCTTCCTTAGTAATTCGAAGAAAGGGAGGCACCTGTCAGTAGCTCGTGAGACAAATCTATTGAGGGTCGCTACTCTTCGAGTCAACCTTTGTAGTTTCTTCTTATTTATAGGGGACTGCATATTTATTAATTCTTGAATTTTATTTGGGTTAACCTTAATAACTCTCTGATTTACTATGAATTCGAGGAACATTCCTTCATATATGCTAGACATACATTTGGTTAGATTGAGATTAATTTGGCATTTCTTCAACTGGTCGAACGTCCGTCCGAGGCCTTTGATGTGATCAGATGCTTTCTTACTCTTACTAAGCATGTCATCCGCATATACCTCTATATTTTTGCTGATTTGTTCTTTAAAAACCTTGTTCACTAACCTTTCGTATGTTGCTTTAGCATTTTTTAGCCTAAAAGGCATATCGTTATACCAGTAAGTACTACAACTAGTGATGAATGAGGTTTTTTCCTTGTCCTCTGGTTTCATTTTAATTTGATTACATACTGAGTACACGTCCATAAAGTTGAATAATTCGTGCCCGACGGTAGCATCAACCAGTTGATGAATCCCCGTAGAAGGATAATGGTCTTTTGGGTAAGCCTGATTCACATATGTGAAATCAACACACATATCCCATTTATTGTTCTTTTTTTTTTACCATAACTATATTAAACAACCATTCGGGGTATCTGACATATTTAATAAATTTTACTTTTTGTAACTTTTCCACTTCTTCATGGATAGCCATGTTATTCTCGGGTCTGAAGACACGTCGCTTCTGCTTGATCGGCTTTACATCCTTGACAATGCTGAGTTCATGACATACAAATTTTAGATCAATCCCTGGCATGTCTTTGTGACTCCAAGTGAATACATTTTTCCATTGTTTGAGGAAATCCATTGATTCCTTACGGATGGTTGGGTCTGGGGATGATACGATATGTGTTGTCTTTTTTAGGTGTTCGTTATCGAGGACTATGGTTCCTACTGCTTGCACAACTTTCCCCTTAACCACTTTTATTTTTTCATAAGGGTCTATGGTCTCTATCTGATAGGCGGTGGTGAGTTTCTTTAGGTCTTCCTGTCCAGTTGACATGTAATAGCATTCATGAGCTTCATCTTAGTTTCCTTTGACGACGCGCCGTAGTGTGTAGGGAACTTTAAGCATTGGTGTACGGTGGAAGGCAGATCTTCAAACTTTTTTAGGCCAACCTTATCGAGGATAATGTTATATGTTGAGCTAACGTTCTTATCAAGGACGAATAAACGAATCTTCTTAGTTTGGCAGGTTAGCTAATTGCCAATTATAACCTCTAAGTTAATAGTCCCTAAGGGATACACATTTTCTCCCGAGAAACCAATGAGGTAACTATGATAGGGATCAAGTTGTCTATCTCGTAGCCATAATCCCTTGAAGCAACCGTAAAATAGGACATCGATCGAGCTGCCATTGTCCCTAGTACTCTAGCCACCCTTTCTTTATGTAACAACATTGTGACGACTAAAGGGTCATTATGGGGATAGATTACTTTTGATAGGCCGTCTTTGGAGAATCTGATCACCAAACTATCTTTGTTTATTTTTCTTAGGCAATTGTCTACATCGCCAAACAAGTTGATCTGTCAAATGTACGAGCATGCTTTGGCTTTGTTGAGACTTGCTTTTCTCTCGGCAATTTCATTACCTCTGCCAGCATCACCACCTGCAATAAAATTATAATCAAAATAGATAATTTTCACCTCATGCAGGGGTTCTTTAGGTCTCCTCGACAGATCTGGGTCATCTTTGGCATCATTTTTACCTCTTTTCTTATCATCTCCACTTCTGCGAGAAATTCTGATCGCCTCCAACTATCTCGTTCTTCTGAAGGATTCGATTTTCCATCCTTGTCAACAAACTTGGATAATTTTCCTCTTCGAATTAGGCTTTTAATCTCATTCTTCAGGGCTATGCAATTATCCGTATCATGCCTGTGGTCTTTATGAAATTCATAGTACTTAGATTTTTCCTTCCAATTTCGGGGGATACTTTAGCTTTCGAGACCGTTTTAGATCCCTAATTCCTCGGATTACTTATAGGATGTGATGTACACCAACAATGAGGGGATGCATCCGTCATAACTTTTTGGTTTCTCCACCTTATTCTTCTTCTTCTATTTCTTCTTGGAGCCCTTGTTATTATCGATCTTGGTGTTGTGAGATTTCTTAGCAGTAATGGCCTCCTCGGCATTCATAATCTTGCCTGCTTTCACCAATAATTTAGTCATGGTCTTTGGAGGGATCTTTAGCTAGAGCATAGTATAGTTTTTCAGGGAACAAGCCACTCATCAATGCAGTGATCGTTGTCTTCTCTTCATAACTAACGACCTCCAATTTTTTGCTACTAAACTGAGTGATATACCTGCGTGTAGTTTCTCTAAATCTTTAGAGAACAATTAGCATCTGATCTACCTTCTTGATTAGTTTGGCTCCAAAGTAGAAGTTGTTAATGAACAAATCATCCAGTTATTAGAAGCTGAAGATACACCCTCGCGGTAAGTTGTTGGACTAAATCTTGGCTGATGCAATAATAGTGCTAGAGAATAACCTGTAATGCATCTCATCGGGGACTGAATAGATATTGACGGTAGCTCGATACTGTTCCACATGAAGTATATGGTATGTCTTGCTATCGTACTTTGGGGTTACCATAGGTAGTTTGAATTTGGCTGGTGTAGGGTAGTCCACGATTAAAAGAATGAAGGGGTGATCCTTTTATGAAACTTTGATGTAAGAGATTTTTTTATTTAGCTATTTATCCCAAAAGATCTTCCAACCGTTGAAATGAGACTTTTTAGGGGTGATCATTTGGATCGGCCTTAATTTAGATTATTTTATCCACTTGTCCATAAGTTTATGCTGAGCTCTCTTTTTGAGAAATCTGCTCGGCACGCACTAATCCTCGTACGCTGGTTCTCGACCTGAAAAATCCTTCTCGATGATATCTTGATCTCGAGGAATCTCTGTGATTATGACTCCTTGCAGCTTTGGGACCTAAACGATCAAATGCTAAACCCTTGCTCAACCTGTCTAGCGCACTCAGCCTTTCTTGAGAGAATGAATGCCCATCCTAATAATCAATTTCTCTGAGATATGAGGTAGTGCTAGAGGTTCGGTCATTAGTTGATCTTGATGGCCTAGATCTACTTCTTTCCTGCCTTCCCGTCGAGTTTATGGGCTGACTATCACCATAGGGTACAGGAGGCAAAGTTTCTCCTCTTGCTGTGGGGCTAACTATGGGCCTGGTTTGGAGCATCTGAGCCAGTTATTTTATGATCTTTTGCACAACCTCTTAACTTGTAACTATGCTCACTAGAATCCCTTGGAGGTCCCCTATACCAGGAGAGGCAAAGAGAATGAAGGTATCACCGGTAACGTGGCGCCTTCGAAATTGTCTGTCATTTTTTAGTACTCATAAGTGACAAAAAATTTACTTTTGGATGGAAATTAGGTAGGAAATAACAATAACTTGTTGATATTCCCACAGCAAGTGCCAATCTGTTGGTGTCTAAAATTGGAATGATGATTAGGATGAATTTTAGCTTTGTTGTACCAATTATTATCAAACAAAAAAAATGTAAAAAAGATATGAACTAGAGATGGATGAGAGACAAATAAAGGGACAAAGGTTTTTTTTACGCGGTTCCGTTCAATGTGGCACCTACATCCACGGTGTGATGCCATTAAGTATTAAGGTTTGAATAGAAGCTCTCAGGAACTCTCTAGGGTTAAATGTAAATTTTTTTTTTGGTGTCCCCCCAGCTGAGGGGTGTAATGATCTATTTATAGTAATAGGAAGAAGAAGAGGTGGAATACCTTTATACATTAGGTATTTACACATTTACAATATAATTAAGAGTTGTGTATTTCTTCACGTGCATGGTGGCTATTGAGGTCCTCCCGTGTGTCTGTTCAGCTTGCCTATTGTTCATATTCCTAAGGGTGATGGCCAATGTGCCGATCAAAGGAGATAATAGAGTCGACCACGTTTATCTGTCAGCACGGTCCCATTGAATATAATGACAGGTGTCACATTGTTATTGGTCCAACTAGGTTTATTTTAGGTCACGACAATCTCTATTTAAAGATTTAGAAGCAAGAGTTTTATTTGCTTTGGGTTTATATTCCTCTTCAAATTCTTTCAACTCCATTTCATGAGTAATAAACGAGCCTTGAATTTGATCAAGACTTACGGGTCTTTCTATTATAGCTTCTTTGATAACAAGTTTCTTGGAGAGCCATTTTTTTGGAAATGACCTAAAAAATTTTCTCACATTTTCATTGTTAGTATAAGATTTTTCAAGATACTTAAACCATTAATAATATTAGTAAATCTAGTAAATACATCCGGAATGGACTCATTCGGTTTCATTTTAAATAATTTATAACTGCGAACAAGCATACTAATTTTAACTTCTTTAACTTGACTAGTAGCTTCATGGGTGATTTTTAATCTATCCCAAATTTCTTTTGCCGATTCATAACAACAGATTCTATTATATTCATTTACATCTAAGGTATAATGTAAAAAGTTCAAAGCTTTAGCATTAACTTGAATATTTATAATGTCTAATTCATTCCATTCACTTTCTTCTTTGGGACCAAAATTATTTTTAACAGTTTTCATAGGAATATTTGGTCTATTTAAGATAACCCTTCAAGCTTCATAGTCATTTGATTGAATAAAAAAATTTATTCTCCTTTTCCAATAACTATAATTATTTTCAAAAAATAAAAGAGGCCTATTTATGGATAGGCCTTCACCAATGGTAGGGTTAGAAAAGATTACCATAATCTTTAATTCTTAAATAGTTAAATCAGAAAATAAAAATAGCGCCATTGCTTTGATACTAATTGTTACCCATAAAAATACCCAAGAGGGGGGTGAATTGGGTTTTTACAAAAAAATTAACTTTTTTTTAAAAATAAATAAATTAATTTTATTATGAAATAATTAATTAATAATCTACTTTTAGGAAATACATGTAAATTTTAAAATAAATAAAACGACTAAAAGATAAGCACAATAAAAGTAATAAATAAGCAATAAAGAAATGCACAAGACTTATGGTGGTTCGGCTCAAAAGCGGTGATCCTACATCCACTCTTCAAGTTGATCGTGTTTTCTTGAGTTCCACTACCGTGATAAGTTGAGGGTGGGATCAAATCACCGCGTATAAACTGGATAGCTGAACCAAGCTACAAATTACAACCGGAAGCTTATAGTCCAACTTTAGTAATATTCATACGTGTGTAGTAATTTTTGCACAATGATAACTCAAATAATTATACAACTTTAAATCTGAGTGTGTCTCTCTTTCAATAAGACTTTAAAAAATATTCTGAGTGTATGCTTTTTTTCTTGTAGATGTTGAGTGAGTTCTTGAATGTCTTTTCTTTTTGTGTAAATCTCAGAAGTGTTATATCAATTTTTTTTCTTAGTCTGCTTTATGTAGGCAAAAAAAAATCTGTTGAAGAAGAAAGAAGGTGGCGAGACTAATTCTACATAAGGGGATTCACACTTATGTGTTTTCAAAGATGACACTATCCCATAATATCTGCAAAAAGGAATTAGTATAGATGCAAATCTCTTACTACTATAAAATGTAAAACAAGGCATTAAGACTCCTTTCCAACCAGCCTATCCACGTAGGCAACTCTAATAAATGCAAAACAAGGCATTAAGACTCCTCTCCAACCAGCCTATCCACGTAGTCAATTCTAAAAATGCTTTACAAGCATTTCCCAATGCGTCCATTCCTTTTCCCTTTATGAAAAACGGCTCTCCATATTGCTCTTTCTTTATCCCAAAATTCCCCCATAAATCTCTAGATCGTCAATCTCCCTCTCTCTCTCTCTCTCTCGCTCTCTCTCTCTCTCTCTCTCTCTCTCTCTAGGTTTATCTCTCCAGCTCCTCCATTCACCACCAATAACCCCTGATTGACCATCCCACACGCCTCTCTCGATTCTTTTCCTATTTGGAGATATTATAATATGAAAAGCTGGTCTACGAAAGGTATTATACATCTTGAAGGGTCCGACCTCTTATTTCTTGATCGGCGACAAGTATTGTACAGGTTGATGGGTTCCTGACCATTACTTGCTGGTCAGCGACCATATATGATAGGCCGACAACACTTATAACTGATCGACGGTACATATCGGACCACTCTATATTGCGGAGACGAGGAATTTGCTGATCAGCATCCAGAGCGATTGAAAGCTTTTTTGCTTTTGGGTTTCAAATAAATTGGGCCGAAAAAATTAAGGATAAAGGTTTACCACAATTAAATTGGAAAAGATGTACAAACCTAGGTAAGTCTTCCAGTGTATTTCAAATTTGAAATTACTTCACCTACTCTGTTTGTGCATGTTTTTTTGATTTATTCTTAACTTTTCGCTACAAAAGTTCTATATTCGACCATTGCTTTGGTCATCTCCGTCAATGGGTGGGATTTAGTTGAAATTGATTTTGGGGTATTTTTATGGTTTCTAAATGTTGGGTTTGTGACAATAGGTCAGTTGTGGGGTGGAGAAAAAAAATACGGTGATTGTTGTTATAAGAAGAGAGATTGTGAGGATTTTGTAGAGATTTTCTCAAACCCATATGGATGAAGGTGGGATTTTTTAGGGGTGTGGTAAGTTATGTGGAGGTAGTGATCCATTTTGGGGTTTGGGAGTCGGAGGAAATTGGACTAACATTGAGATTTTTTGTATCTGTTTATAGTTATTATGGGTTTGGGTTGGATCTTTTTAGTTTCAATTGGAAAAATTGACTGTGTTGGTTTGTATATCTGTGGCAGCTGGTGGGGGAGTGGTGCAGACATATATAATTTGTGTGTCTTTATGCTAGAGTTTGGTGTGCTCAGTAGTTTGATATAGTGGGGTATGATTATCTATTTGTGGTTTGCTTATTTATTATTGTTACAACATTTTTGTTATGGAAAATGATTAATTATTTTTTAAAATAAATTATTTTTGTTTTTTTTACTTTAATGTATTACTACAAATCTTCGATTTTAGATTTTAATATAACTTTATCGGTTTATTAACGACGGAATGTGAAAATTTCACCACTAAAAATGATCTTTGATGACATTTAGGGACGGAAAATGTCATTTAGCGAAAAAATATACTAAAGTCTAATAAACTGATAAAGTTTTAGTAAAGTCTAAAATCGAATATTATTAATGTATTAAAGTAAAAAAAAAACTTAAATTTATCTAGATAAATAATTTGTAGGTTCATGCTTCCTAATAAAAAAAGTTAATTGATTTTTTATTTTACGATTAAATGTTATTTATCTATAATATCATTTGTCTTTTTTGTAAACATTTCCTTATATTTTCTGTCTTTTCTATTTTTGCAGGTTGACTCTACTCTCCCAGTTCGGTTTGATTATGTGATTTCATTTTTATCAAATGTTCAAAACAATTTTGTATACAAAGGATGTAGCCTAAATGTTAGTGCTTTGACTTGTGATCATTGTTTTATAAAGTATAGTATTTTCATTTCTTCCCACTCATGGCAGTTGGATAACATATGTATATATTATTTGAAATTACTATAATTTAAAATTAATTAATTAAATTACATCCACTTTATCACCGTTCCCGCATTTACAATTTTAAAAGGTTTGATGCATTAGCGCTTTCGCATCCACACTCGCATGTGCATCGCTTTGCATATTTGTGACTTCGTGATGTTTGAGTTGGATCCGTTTTTTAGCTAAAACAAATAGAACACAAAACCACAAAAAATTAATAACACAATTTCTTCAATTTTACATTAAATTTAACACCTATAGGCACGATAACTCGAATAAAAATACGATTAATACGACAAGACGCGATAACACGATTTATAATTTTAACACGAACACGACACGACTTTTATTTTGGAATTACAATATTTAATACCTTTACAAGTTGTTATTTCTCATTATATATTAATACAAATTACAATAATTTAGATGACGTAAAGTAAACAATTTAACCTGCAAAATGATTATCACAATCATTTGTCCGCGCATCGCGCGGGTTTACACCTAGTAATATGAATAATGATAGACTCCCCCGAAAGGGAGTCTACCGAATTCATCCCCCATTTCATCTCCTCCCTTGATTTCAACCAAAACAATCTTAGCCTTTGATTTATTATTTATAAAAAAATACATTATATACTTACACTTGTTATTTATTTAAAACAAAAATTAAAAGATACTCTCTTATTTTTTTTAAATTAATAAATGTGATTTATTTTAAAGATAAATTAATTTTACATTAAACTAAAATTTAATGATTAATTGTTAAAAAGTTCCTCAAACATTTTTTAATACACATTTAGTCCAATCATTTTTATTTTGTTCCAAAAGGACCTCAAACACTAGTTTAACCAATACTATCTTATTTTTAAAGGTTCGCGCCAGCGGCACACTTTGAGTGTTTTTATTTTGTTTCAAAAAGTCCTCAAACATTAATTTAACCAATATTATCTCGTTTTTAAAGGTCCGCGCCAACGACACACATTGGGTGTTTTTATTTTGTTCCAAAAAGTACTCAAACACTAATTTAACTAATATTATCTTATTTTTAAAGGTCCGCGCCAGCGGCACACATTGGGTGTTTTTATTTTGTTCCAAAAAGTACTCAAACACTAATTTAACTAATATTATCTTATTTTTAAAGGTCCGCGCCAGCGACACACATTGAGTGTTTTTATGTGGTGAGCGACTTTTTGGAACATAGTTTTTTTATTTTTGTCGCGAGGAACTTTTTAATAGTAAACATAGTTTAAAAAAAAATGTACTTTAATTTAATAAATAAAAAACTGTTTAATTTAATATTTTAGATTCACGACTGATTAATGCCGCTCGCGCGAACCTACATTCCCGGACCAACATCGTTTATTAAATGTGGGTCCGCGCCAGCGGCACTAATCAATCGCGAATCTAAAACATCAAATTAGCAGGTTATTATTTTTTTTATTAAAACTGATTCTATCAACAAAAAAAAAACTCCTGTCGTGCCTTAGCTATCATAATTTAATTGGCATTAGATAGAACATAAAATTTATTTTATCAACAAAAAAAGACATCAAAAAAATGCGTTAAAACTGTTTTTTAAAAAATAAAATATTACCTAAAAAAATTACTACCGAAATAATTTATGTTGCGGCATGTCGTGTTTTAATTAGGTTATGTTCGTATTTGGTAAAAAAAAAATCGTTTTTTGTCGTATTTTAAAAACACAATTTTTAAACTACAGTTTTTAGTCATGTTCGTGTTCTTTTTTTTTTTATTAAAACACAATTTTTTTTTATAAAGGCATAACTTTTTATTTATTTATAAAAATACGTTTTTTTTAGAAAAACATAATTAATTAAACAAATGAGGTGGCAGCTGGAATGGGGGCTTTCGGTTTGAAATGGGGATAGAAATTTCGGGGAGTATATCACTACTGAAATAATATTGCACACGTGTTTAGTTCTTAAAAAGAATATATCAGCAACCATTTGCACTACTAAAAAGTATATACAGAAGAATGTACTGGTAAAGACGTTTTAAAAGTGAGAGAACAACTTTTGGCTAAAGATAAACAAAATGACAGTCTGGGTTTTAACAAAGAGTAATGATACTTTTATCGGGTCTAAATATCGATTTAGTACTAAATGCGCTTTATTTAATTGTACATTGATAGGACCTATTGCATTCCTGATGGGACACACACCATAGTATAAATAAATAAAACAATATCGGTACTAAACTGTACTAAACTGGTACTATCACCTGGTGTGTATAACATTTTTCTTTAACAAAAGGCGAGCATGGTCTTTGCAAATAATGGATTAAAACAAAAGTAGAGGTTTAAAGTTAGTGGGTAGCAAATTTCTATATGTATAAAAATATATATTGTTAGTTGTATATATTATATAGTATATTATAGTAATGGTAGTAACACTGTGTAATATATATAGTGTTAGTGGTAGTTATGTATATTATATAGTATATTATATATCGGTTAGTAAAATAATATAATATATATAATAGTAGCAGATATATAATACATACCCTTAAGTAATTCTTGGCTCTATATAGTATCAAATATATTGTAACACCCCGACTAATTAAATACCGGGTAGCTACTCCTTTATTAAATTAAATCAAAATGCCAAGTTAACTCAGTTAATAGCATCACAGTCGAAAACATTTTTTTAGTAATTACTAACCACCTAGTATTTAAAAAGTAAGATGTCAAATTTTAAATTAAGTCTGATTAACATGCAATAAAAGAATTATGAAAGAATAAAATAACCATTCACCATAAAGTCCCAATAATGTAAGCAATAATAATAAAGAGTCTGGAGGAAAAACTCCTTACAACAATCCCACAACTGAAATGAGTAAAACAGTGTATTCTGAATTAATTACATGCCAAAAGTCTGGATAACTGAGATATGAAATGTCTCTTAAAGAAATGGGCGAAATGCCCAACAAGTGATGGAACTGAATATGGAGTCAAAACCAAGAGAAGCGTCTACTAGCAAGGCCCTGTAACCTCCACAACAGCTACAGCTCGTCACCTGAATGGAAATACTATGCACGGTGCCCTTGTGGCTGGGAACCTAAAAGGTTTTTACAAAAATAGATTTGAAAGCAAACGGGCCAGAGCCCGAAAGTGGAGAGTATTTTAAAAATAGCAAGTGCTTTAATAACATTAAAACAATGAATGCAAAATACATGTTAGGACGTGCACTCACATGAAATACTCACCTCTCGACTAATTGTGCACTCCTAACGTACCGTACCCATCTAAGTGACATTCATCTCTAACTAAACCGTTATAAGTGCTACCCCTTTCTACTCGATTCCCACTATACATTCTAACGTTATCAATTAATTAGAGGGCTTTGCTTAAACTCGGATTCTCAATTATTAGCAATATAATTCACTACATGTTATCCTTTTTTAATTTTCTCAAAGCGTTACCATAATTATACTCACAATACCAACATGAAAGTTCTCATTATGTAAGCGTATATTATTCACGTCATAAATATACAATACAAGCACCCCGAGACTAAGCTGCGGTGCACACATACTCTGCTATCCATCCCGGTACATCACGTACATAAGGATCACGCATTCCGAATCTCTCAGGAATCGTTCTCAGATAACAATAATCACAAACAATGGAGGCGAACACAGTCACATCACATGGGTCACGCACATACCTACGCTCCCACGATCAGCAGACTTATTAACTTCCCAATAAGTCCTGCTCTGACCTATGTCCTCGAGGTACCAAACTAAATCCCCCCGTAGGCACACAAAGATTAGATGGCCCTAAGCGAACGCAAACCTCCCGTGATAGCAAGCATGGTAGGTATGTCATACACATAAAATCATATACATGTACTAAGCATACACACATCTTAGTAATTACCATAATTTATTAGTGGTATACTTCTCATTCTCATACCAACTTATAATGTTACACAATCCATATATATGTATATAAGTCATCAATTATTCTCACAACGTGATTAGTCACTCGCGTCCTAATCCACAAATGTTATTGGGTTCCAATCACACTTCTATGATTTACTCTGCAATATATCCCAAATATCCCCACTATATCAATTAGTCATCAAAGGAATGTTATCTCTATAATTAAACCAGGTTACGGGACATTAGAAATCAAATCGGGCCAAAAAGGCCAATCTGTCAACTCGTTGGAAGTCTCGTTCGAACGAGAGTTCGTTCGAACGAAGTGGACATCTAACGAGATCTCGTTCGAACGAAAGGCATCGAACGAACATCCCACTCGTTAGAAGTCAAACTGTCAGCTCGTTAGAAGCTCGTTCGAACGAGCTCGTTCGAACGACATGGGCAGGCCTTCTAACGAGGTGACAGTTCGAGCCCAGAATTCTCCTATTACGTTTTCCCCAATTTTCTTCACCTCTAATCTCATCTAAACATCATTCCAACAGTATTTCAAGGTTTCTAATCATTCCTAAACATACTTAAATCGTATTTCAACATATATATGGGGTCAAATCATCCTAAACCACATCTAATCATTAAATATCCCCCAATTTTCCCCAAATCTCATGAACATGAACCCTAGAAAATTAAAGTCATCAATATTCATAATTAAATCCGTTTTTGTGATATAAAAGATGTATTTCTATCAGAATAATCACCCAAACACAATTCTACATGCAATCCCCTCATCAAAATGTGAATTCCTAATTCCAATTCAATGGGTTTTTATCAATCTCCCAAAACAATGCAATTTTCATAAATTTCTAAGCATGGAAGAAACATTCGTTGCAAATAACGTAATTAAACCACGTGCCTCTGATCTTTCTCTGAATTTGGTGTTGAATCCTGGATGTAGGTTGCTCTCTCCTTTTTTTTTCCAAGGTTGAAGGTTGAAGATGGGGTTAGGGTTCTCTCTTTGGGAACTTCTCCTAACTTCTCATGAAACCCCCGTAGCCCTCTAATCAGTTAATTGTTGGTAATGGGTTAGTGGGTCATAAAATTTTCTATTTTAAACTCCTAAAATTCGTTAGTCATAAATCCCAAAATTCCAAAATTATCAAACTACCCTTTTAAGTTGCCGGTATGGCCTAAAAATGCCCCGGGACCCAAACTAAACCCCCGGCTAGTGTTTTCTGACTATTTCGACCCTTCCGGACACGTTGGTGCACTCAAAATAACCATACGGTTAATAAAAATAAATTTCAATTTTTAATTAAATTAAATATTTTCCTGACGTGACTGTCACGTGCGTCCCAACAAAATTTCCCATATTGCCATTTTTCAGCCTCACGACAATTTTAATATTCTCAATATTCATATATTGTCATATATACGCATTATAATCGAATACCAACTCACATCTCGTTAGTATTTTATTCGGATTAATTCCCAATTAATTCACATTTAATTTAATTAATCCCATAAATAAATATCAATAAAAGTACGGGGTATTACATACTTCCCCCCTAATAACAGAATTTCGTCCCGAAATTCGGAACTAGAAGGTACCTGGTAAGAATAACTCTGGATAACGTTCGCGCATCTCATCCTCACGCTCCCATGTGGACTCCTCGACATTATGATGTCGCCACTGAACACGCACTAACGGAACTATCTTTGACCGCAGTTTCCGCTCACTTCGGTCCAAAATAGCAATCGGCCCCTCCTCGTAGGAGCTATCAGGCTGGAGATCGATGTCCTCCAAAGCAATGTGAGAATGAGCTAAATCGTCTCTAAGATATTTCCTTAGCGAGTAAATATGAAACACATCATGAATCCGATGCAAATGCTCCGGTAACCCAAGTCTATAGGCAACAGACCCAATCCGCTCGATGATAGGGAATGGCCCCACATATCTCGGTGCCAACTTCCCCTTCTTCCCAAATCACATATTCCCTTCATAGGAGATACTCTAAGTAAAACCTGGTCCCCCACTTGGAACTCCCTGAAGAACCTCTTCGCATCAGCCTAGCTCTTCTGCCGATCCTGAGCTACCCGAATGCGACTCCGTATCAATTCTATCCTTGCCGAAGTATCCTGAATCACTTCCGGCCCAAGTAGTTTGTTGTCCACCACCTCCAACCAACATATTGGGGAACGACAAGGTCTACCGTACAACGCTTCAAATGGAGCCATGCCAATGGTGAACTGGTAGGAGTTGTTGTAAGCAAACTCCACCAGTGGAAGATACTGCTCCCATCCACCCCCAAAGTCAATGATGCACATACGTAACATGTCCTCTAACATCTGATTTGTACGCTCGGTTTGCCCATCGGTCTGCGGATGATAAGCCGTACTCAACCGCAATTTCGTGCCCATGGCCTCTTGGAAACTCTCCTAAAACCGTGAAATAAATATCTTGTCTCTGTCAGACATGATATTTAGGGGCACACCGTGAAGTCTCACAATTTCTGCAATAAAAAGCTGAGCATACTGTCCCGCAGTGTAGTCTGTCCTTACGGGTAGAAAATGAGCGACTTTGGTTAACCTGTCCACAATTACCCAAATGGAGTCGTGACCCCTCTGTGACATAGGTAACCCCGTGATCAATTCCATGGATGCTCTCCCACATCCACATTGGGACCTCTAATGGCTGTAGAAGTCCTGCCGGTCTTTGATGATCCACTTTTACCAGCTGATAAGTGGCGCATTTATAAACAAACACGGCAATATCTCTCTTCATCCCGCTCCACCAATACTGTCGTCTCATGTCTTGGTACATTTTGTCCCCTCCGGGATGTACCGCGAACCGTGAGCCGTGCGACTCTGCCATCACCTCGTGTCGCAATTCCTCCCCTTCCAGAACTGCCAGTCTCCCATTGAAGCGTAATCCCCCGTCTAAACTAACGGTATAGGATTCGGCTCCCTCTGCTAGTAATCGAATATCTGCTCCTGACAGAACGAGTCATTTACCTATGCCTTTACCACCTTTGTGACAATCTGTGGTGTAACGGTCATTACAGACATGAACGATCGGGCCACTGCATCCTGGTGTCCCAACTCCTTCCACTTTGCCTTCCACACCCCCGCCACCTCATCTACTGACCTACGGCTCAACGCGTCTGCTACTACGTTAGCCTTGCCCGGGTGATATTGGATATCAATCTGATAATCCTTCACAAACTCAAGCCACCTCCGTTGTTGCATATTCAACTCTTTCTGCGTGAATAGGTACTATAGGGACTTGTGGTTCGTGAACAATCGAAACTTTTCCCCCAAAAGGTAATGTCTCCAAACCCGAAGTGCAAATACAACTGCCGCTAACTCCAAGTCATGGGTGGGGTAATTTTTCTCGTGAGGCTTAAGCTTACGGGAAGCATAAGTTATGGCCTTACTCTACTGCTGCAATACACCTCCAAGTCCTTGCAAGGACGCATCGGTGTAAACTAGATACTCAACTCTCGGTCTCGGCAATGGTAACACAGGTGCTGAGGCCAACTTGTCCTTCAACTCATCAAATGCCAACTGACAGGCATCACTCCAAATGAACGACACACCCTTACGATTCAGATGTGTCAAAGGACCCGCTATCTTGGAGAAACCCCGAATGAACCTCCTATAGTATCCTAATAGGCCCAAGAAACTACGGATCTCAGTCGGTGTCGTGGGCTGTCCCCACTCCCTCACCGCGGATACCTTCCCCGGATCAACAGATATCCCCCGGTCGGAAATAATATGCCCCAAAAACTGAACCTCCTTCAGCCAAAACCTGCACTTCTCATATTTTGCATACAGCTCGTTCTGACGTAGCGTCTGCAAAACCTGCCTCAAATGCTCGGCGTGCTCCTCTCTATCTGGGAGTAAACCAGAATATCATCAATGAAGACAATGACGAACTGATCTAGGAACTCTCTGAACACCCTATTCATAAAGTCCATAAACACGGCTGGAGCATTGGTCAAACCAAAAGGCACAACCCAAAACTCGTAGGAACCATATCTCGTTAAGAAAGTAGTCTTCGAGACGTCCTCTTCCCTGATACGCAACTGATGGTATCCCGATCGCAAATCAATCTTTGAGAAGAAAGAAGCTCCTCTCAACTGGTCGAACAAGTCATCGATTCGGGGCAACATATACTTATTCTGTATCGTGACCTTATTCAACTCCCGGTAATCTACACACAACCTCAACGATCCATCCCTCTTCTTCACGAATAACACAGGGGCACCCCACGGCGAAGTACTCCTCCGAATGAACCCCTGACCCAACAACTGCTCAATCTGATCCCGTAACTCTCTCATTTTAGCTGGAGCCATACGGTAAGGTACGGGGTATTACATACTTCCCCCCTAATATCAATAAAAGTACGGGGTATTACATACTTCCCCCCTAATAACAGAATTTCGTCCCAAAATTCGGAACTAGAAGGTACCTGGTAAGAATAACTCTGGATAACGTTCGCGCATCTCATCCTCATGCTCCCATGTGGACTCCTCGACATTATGATGTCTCCACTGAACACGCACTAACGGAACTATCTTTGACCGCAGTTTCCGCTCACTTCGGTCCAAAATAGCAATCGACCCCTCCTCGTAGGAGCTATCAGGCTGGAGATCGATGTCCTCCAAAGAAATGTGAGAATGAGCTAAATCGTCTCTAAGATATTTCCTTAGCGAGGAAATATGAAACACATCATGAATCCGATGCAAATGCTCCGGTAACCCAAGTCTATAGGCAACAGACCCAATCCGCTCGATGATAGGGAATGGTCCCACATATCTCGGTGCCAACTTCCCCTTCTTCCCAAATCGCATATTCCCTTCATAGGAGATACTCTGAGTAAAACCTGGTCCCCCACTTAGAACTCCCTGAAGAACCTCTTCGCATCATCATAGCTCTTCTGCCGATCCTGCGCTACTCGAATGCGACTCCGTATCAATTCTATCCTTGCCGAAGTATCCTGAATTACTTCCTGCCCAAGTAGTTTGTTGTCCACGACCTCCAACCAACATGCTGGGAAACGACAAGGTCTACCGTACAACGCTTCAAATGGATCCATGACAATGGTGAACTGGTAGGATGTAATACCCCGTATTTTTGGCTATATTTATTTTTGGGATTAATTAATTAAATGAGAATTAATTGGAAATTAATCCGGGTAAAATACTAGCGAGATGTGAGTTGGTATTTGACTATATTGAGTATATATGATGTTATATGAATATTGAATTATGAAATTTGTCGTGAGATTGATATACGGCAATTTGGTCATTTTATTGGGACGCGTGTGACAGTCGCGTCAGGATAATTATTTTAATTATAAAAGTGAATTTAAATTCTATTTACCATATGGTCGTTTTGAGTGCGCCAACGCGTCCGGAAGGGTCGAGATAGTCAGAAAACACTAGCCGGGGGTTTAATTTGGGTCCCGGGGTATTTTTAGGCCATACCGGCAACATAAAGGGTATTTTGGTAATTTCGTATTTTTAGGAATTAAAAATGACGAAAATTAGTAAAGTAAATCTGATGTGGGTTTGACCCACTAAGCCACTAACCAACCCATGTTAACCCAATAGGTTACGTAGGTTATTAGAATTAGGTTTCTAATTACTTTCCAAAAGAAAACCCTAGCCACCATAGCCATTGGAGAAGAAGCTTGGAGAAAGAGAGAGAGAGGGAATTCTGCAGAAAAGAGAGAGGAAATCGTCATCAAAATCCAGAGACACTCGAGGCAAGTGATTTAATTCCATTTATTTCAGAGAATGTTCCTTCCATGTTAGATAATTCAAATTTATGTTTGTTCTTAGAAGATGATGAAAAACCCATGAGTTTGGAAGTAGAATACTAATTTTTGATGAAAGGATTGCATGTAGAATCATATTTAGAGGACAAATATGATATTGATATATCTTGTAAGACACAAAAACGGATTTAATTGGATAAATTAAGGATCTATAAATTTTAGGGTTCATGTTCTTGAAAAATTGGGGAAAAGTGTAGAGACTTGTGATTTAATGATGTATAGGACGAATTAATTCCTTAAAACATGTTAGGAGGTGACTTTAATATGTTTAGGATGAATTAGAGACCCTAAAATGTTGTTGGGATGAACTTTGGAAGAGGTTTGAGGTGTTAAAATGGATGAAAAACGAGATTGGAGAAAATCTGGGCCGAAACTGGTTCCTCGTTAGAAGACCTCTCCAGGTCGTTCGAACGAGCTCGTTCGAACGAGCTTCTAACGAGTTGACCAGTCGCTTCTAACGAAAGGGAATTTCATTCGATAACTTCGTTCAAACGAGATCTCGTTAGAAGGTACAGTTCGTTCGAACGAACTGAAATCTCGTTCGAACAGCCTCGTTCGAACGAGACTTCTAATGAGCTGGCAGTTTAGGCCTTGTTGACCTGTTTTGATTTTGGGAGTCCTGTAAACTTGTTCGAGGATAGAGATAACATTACTTTGATGATATATTGATAGATTTGGGACATTTGGGTTATTATGAGGAGTAAATTATATACGAGTGATTTAAATAATGGTTAATATGGGATTGAGACGTGAGTGTTTACCACGACGTGAGAATAAATTATGGCGTGTGTAAATATGGACCGGGATTATATAAGTTGTATGTATATTAGGTTAGTACGAGAATGCGATAAGTACTACAATTAAACTACGGGATTACTAAGATGTGTGCTTACTTAGTATTGGTATATGAATTGTGTGTATGACATACCTACCATACTTGCTATCACGGGAGGTTTGCGTTCGCTTAGGGCCCTCTAATCCTTGTGTTGTCCGGATTTAGACTGGTTACCTCGATGAACATAGGTCAGAGAAAGACTTATTGGGATGTTAATAAGTCCGCTGATCGTGGGAGCGTAGGTATGTGCGTGTCCCATGTGATGTGACTGTGTTCGCCTCCATTATTTGTGATGTTGTTATCTGTGAACTATTCCTGAGAGATTCGGAATATGTGATCCTTATGTACCTGATGTACCGGAATGGATAGCAGAGTATGTGTGCACCGCAGCTGAGTCTCGGGGTTCTTATATTGTATATTTATGTTGTGGAAAATATACGCGTAATAAACTGGGGACTTTCATATGGTATTGTGTGTAACTATGGAATAACATAGAGGGCTAATCTATAACGAGCTGTATTACTTTTGTATGAGAACCTGAATTTACGTTAAACACCTATTTAACTGAGATCATTATAATGTTAATGGTAACCGAGTAATAAGGGTAGAATCTATGACAGTCTAGCTAGATATGATGTCACTTAGCTAGTGGTTTGTGTCGTTTTAGATGGGTACTTACGTTAGGAGTGCACAGTTAGACGAGAGGTGAGAATATCATGTGAGTGCACGTCCTAACATGTACTTTGCATTTAATGTTTTAAATGTTTTTAAATCACTTGCAGGTTTTAAACTATCTCCACATTCGGGCTCTGACCCGTTTGCTTTCAAATCTATTTTCTTGTAAAACCATTTTTAGGTGCCCAGCCACAAGGACACCATGCATAGGATACTCATTCAGGTGACGAGCTGTAGATGTTTGTGGAAGCTACAGGGATTTTCTTTTAGACGCTTTTATCATTTGGATTCCATATTCAGTATTCTTCAGTTTTAGGGCATGTTGCCCAGTTCCATTAGAGTTACTTTTCCATTACAGTTTTCAGACTTTGGCATGTATTGATTCTGTATTCAGTTTACTTATTTCAGCTTGTGGATTTGTAGTGAGGAGTTTTCCTCCAGACTTTAATTACATTATGTGATGGTTATTCTATTTACTTCGGTATGGTGAATGGTGTTATTATTCTTCATTACACTTGTTGCATGTTAATCAGACTTAAATTAAAATTTGACAATTTACTTTTTAAATACTAGGTGGTTAGTAACCATTAAAATGTTTTCGACAGTGATGCTATTAACTGGACCAACTTGGCATTTTGAATTAATTTAATAAAGGAGTAGCTACCCGGTATTTAATTAGTCGGGGTGTCACAGGTGGTATCAGAGCATCAGGTTCTAGTGTCTTTTAGGATCTGTACGGCTATTATGTTTCCGCTAAGTTTCTTTGATATAGAGCCCTATATTTTAGGACTGTTGTACTCTTTTTGTGTATGCTTCGTTCTTCAGCTATTTTAAGTTTATAAATAGTGAACTTATAAACTTTATTCTTATTTCAGATGCCTCCACGACGTGCACGACGAGTTCCCAGGGATGCAACGCCCGAACCCCAGCCCGCTCCAGTTCAGGGCACGATGAACGCCGCTGAGGTTGCAGCTATAGTAGCCCAAGCGGTAAATGCCGCAATTTCCGTAGTCCAGCAGGCACCACCTCAGGCGCCGGTTGCCGCGCCAGTACAGGCAAATGCATTCCCGTCTGCTTGGGAGCGTGTACGTGACGCTTTTCAGAAAGCGCATCCGCCATAGTTTGCAGGTAGCTCAGATGTGGTAGTCTCGAGCCAGTGGAGGAAGGATATGCAGAGGCACTTGAGGATGTATGAGTGCACGGACGTTCAGAAGCAGGTGCTAGCTACTTTCAAGCTAGTTGGATCTGTACTGCAGTGGTGGGAGTCTATTACCACCGTGGAGGAGAGGGATACTCTCACTATTCAGGACTTCTGGGTGCGGTTTGACCGCAAGTACTTTCCGTCCGCTGTTCATACGGAAATGAGGAGGAAATTGATGAGTCTGAAGCAGGAGGGTAAGACCGTGGCCGAGTATGAGGCCGAGTTCACAAATCTGTTGAATATCGTTCCGGATGAGATACCAACAGAAAAGAAGAAGATTGAGAAATTCACCGACGGGTTGACATGGAGGATCCGTCAGCATCTATTAGGGAACCTTTCGTTGGCCACGTATTCTGATGTGGTTAACGCTTCTTTGTTACACTACCAGGATCACCGCTTTCATATGGCTGAGGGCAAGAGGTCGGGAGAGTCTAGCCATCAGGGCAGGACTGGAGGGCATGGTGCCGGTGGGGGACAATCTGTTCAGGGGCAGAGACAGGGTGAGCAGGGTTCCCAACAGGGGGATCAGAAGAGGTTCCGATCAGGGAACTACAGGCAGGGACAGGGAGGTTTCAGTCAGGGCCATCAGGGTCCGAACGGCCATCAGGGCCAATAGGGGCAGAATGGGCAGCAGTTTCAGCAGGGCCAGCAGGGCCAAGGGAGGAACGGTAACGGCCACCAGGGCCAGGGACCGCAGGGGCAGAGAGGAGGGAACTTCCCAGGGAAGTGTTTTGTTTGTGGCAAGACTGTCCATAAACGACAGGATTTCCCTGATAGGGGCAGGGCCCCACAGCAGCAGCAGCAGCAGGGTGCTCGCCAGGAGCCGCAGAGGCCTATGTTTCCCGCCGCTCTCCCCGCACCGCCACAGATGGCAGCATTGCCACCCATTCCAGCAATCCCAGTTCAACAGGGGCAACTACAGTATGGACGTGTCTATAACGTCCATCAAGCAGCAGTTCCACAGGCACCGCCCGCGATTGAGGGTACGTTTCCTATCCATGGCACTATGGGTCGGGTATTATTTGATACGGGGGCTACACATTATTTTATAGCTACACATTTCGCGAAAGCCTTAGGATTGTTAGCTACGGCAGAGAGCATAGTGACATGTGTCGACTCACCATTGGGGAGTGGGTCACTTATATTCTTTATATGCCGGGGAGTGGGGGTAGAGATTGGTGGTTTGGTATTACCTGCAGACATGTTGGTATTAGATATGCATGTTCACGATGTGATTATCGGTATGGATTGGCTCGTAGATTATAGGGCCATGATTGATTACTTCAGCGGGAGCATTTTTTTTGCCATTCCGGGGCAAGAGATGTTCGTAGTGGCGATGCCTCGCAAAGAGGGAGGATCGACCGCTCATCTGTATTACATAGAGGAGGATACCTCTAAGGAGGTTGTAATTCCTTTAGATTCGATCCCGGTTGTCAGGGAGTATTCGGATGTGTTTCAGGAGATACCAGGCCTACCCCCCAGTCGAGAGATAGACTTTGTTATAGACCTATTGCCAGATACGAGGCCTATAGCACGCGCACCGTACCGTATGGCTCCGGCAGAGATGCGAGAGCTACGAGATCAGTTAGAATAGCTGTTAGGTCAGGGCTTTATTCACAGGAGTACCTCACCTTGGGGCGCTCCAGTTTTGTTTGTGAAGAAGAGGGATGGTTCACTGAGATTGTGTGTGGACTACCGAGAGTTGAATAAGATCACGATACGGAATAAGTATCCGTTGCCTCGAATCGATGACTTATTCGACCAGTTGAGAGGATCTTCTTTCTTCTCAAAGATTGATTTGAGATCGGGATACCATCAGTTGCGTATCCGGGAGGAGGATGTCTTGAAGACTGCATTCTTATCGAGATATGGATCTTACGAGTTTCGGGTTATGCCTTTTGGTTTGACCAACGCTCCAGCAGTATTTATGGACTTGATGAACAGAGTGTTCATGGATTTCCTAGATCAGTTTGTCATTGTCTTCATTGATGATATTCTGGTTTACTCCCAGACAGAGGAGGAGCACGCCGAGCATTTGAGGCAGGTTTTGCAGACGCTGCGTCAGAACGAGCTGTATGCAAAATATGAGAAATGCGGGTTTTGGCTGAAGGAGGTCCAGTTTTTGGGGCACATTATTTCCGACCGGGGGATATCTGTTGATCCGGGGAAGGTATCCGCGGTGAGGGAGTGGGGACAACCCACGACACCGACTGAAATTCGTAGTTTCTTGGGCCTAGCAGGATACTACAGGATATTCATTCGGGGATTTTTGAAGATAGCGGGTCTTTTGACACATCTGACTCGTAAGGGTGTGCCATTCATCTGGAGTGATGCCTGTCAGTTGGCATTTGATGAGTTAAAGGACAAATTGACCTCAGCACCTGTGTTAGCATTGCCGAGACCGGGAGTTGAGTATTTGGTTTACACCGATGCGTCTTTGCAAGGGCTTGGAGGTGTATTGCAGCAGGAGAGACAAGCCATAGCTTATACTTCCCGTAAGCTTAAGCCTTACAAGAAGAATTACCCCACGCATGATTTGGAGTTGGCGGCAGTGGTATTTGCCCTACGGATTTGGAGGCACTATCTTTTGGAGAGAAGTTCCAACTGTTCACGGACCACAAGTCCCTACAATACCTGTTCACGCAGAAAGAGTTGAATATGCGGCAGTGTAGGTGGCTTGAGTTTATGAAAGACTACCAGTTCGATATCCAGTATCACCCAGGCAAGGCTAACGTGGTAGTAGACGTGTTGAGCCGTAGGCCAGCAAATGAGGTGGCAGAGGTGTGGAAGGCAAAGTGGAAGGAGTTGGGACACCAGGATGCAGTGGCCCGATCTTTCATGTCTGTGATGACCGTTACACCGCAGATTGTCACGAAGGTAGTACGGGCACAGGCTAATGACTCGTTCTGTCAGGAGCAGATAGTTCGATTACTAGCAGAGGGAGCCGAGTCCTATATCGTCAGCTCAGACGGGGGATTACGCTTCAATGGGAGATTGGTAGTTCCGGAAGGGGAGAAATTGCGACACGAGGTGATGGCAGAGTCGCACGGCTCACGGTTCGCGGTACATCCCGGAGGGGACAAAATGTACCAAGACATGAGACGCCAGTATTGGTGGAGCGGTACGAAGAGAGATATCGCTGAGTTTGTTTCGAAATGCGCCACTTGCCAGCTGGTAAAAGTGGATCATCAGAGACCGACAGGACTCCTACAGCCGTTGGAGGTCCCGGTGTGGATGTGGGAGAGCATATCCATGGACTTTATCACGGGGTTGCCTACGTCGCAGAGGGGTCACGACTCCGTTTGGGTAATTGTGGACAGGTTGTCCAAAGTCGCTCACTTTTTACCCGTAAGGACTCACTACACTAAGGGACAGTATGCCCAGCTCTTCATTTCAGAGGTTGTGAGACTTCACGGTGTGCCCCTAAATATCATGTCTGACAGAGACAAGATATTTGTTTCACGGTTTTGGGAGAGTTTCCAGGAGGCCATGGGCACGGAATTGCGGTTGAGTACGGCTTATCATCCGCAGATCGATGGGCAGACAGAGCGCACAAATCAGATGTTGGAGGACATGCTACGCATGTGCATTATTGACTTTTGAGGTGGATGGGAGTAATACCTTCCACTGGTAGAGTTTGCTTATAATAACTCCTACCAGTTCACTATTGGCATGGATCCGTTTGAGGCATTGTACGGTAGGCCTTATCGTTCCCCAGCATGTTGGTTAGAGGTGGGGGACAACAAACTACTTGGGCCGTAAGTGATTCAGGATACTTCGGCAAGGATTGAGTTGATTCGGAGTCGCATTCGGGTAGCTTAAGATAGGCAGAAGAGTTATGCTGATGCGAAGAGATTTTTCAGGGAGTTCCAAGTGGGGGACCAGGTTTTGCTCAGAGTATCTCCAATGAAGGGGATTATGCGTTTCGGGAAGAAGGGGAAGTTGGCACCAAGGTATGTGGGGCCGTTCCCTATTATTGAGCGGATCGGACCGGTTGCGTATAGACTTGGGTTACCGGAGCATTTGCATCGGATTCACGATGTGTTCCATATTTCCTCGCTAAGGAAATACCTTAGAGATAATTTGGCTCATTCTCACATTGCTGTGGAGGACATCGATCTCCATCCGGATAGCTCCTACGAGGAGGGGCCGATTGCTATTTTGGACCGAAGTGAGAGAAAGCTGCGGTCAAAGATAGTTCCGTTAGTGCATGTTCAGTGGCGTCATCACAATGTCGAGGAGTCCACATGGGAGCGCGAGGATGAGATGCGCGAACGTTATCCAGAGTTGTTTTTAGCAGGTACTTTCTAGTTTCGAATTTCGGGACGAAATTCAGTTATTAGGGGGGAAGTATGTAATACCCCGTATTTTTGGCTTGGGATTAATTAATTAAATGAGAATTAATTGGAAATTAATCCGGGTAAAATACTAGCGAGATGTGAGTTGGTATTTGACTATATTGAGTATATATGATGTTATATGAATATTGAATTATGAAATTTGTCGTGAGATTGATATACGGCAATTTGGTCATTTTATTGGGATGCGTGTGACAGTCGCGTCAGGATAATTATTTTAATTATAAAAGTGAATTTAAATTCTATTAACCGTAGGCCATTTTGAGTGCGCCAACGCATCTGGAAGGGTCGAGATAGTCAGAAAACACTAGCCGGGGGTTTAATTTGGGTCCCGGGGTATTTTTAGGCCATACCGGCAACATAAAGGGTATTTTGGTAATTTCATATTTTTAGGAATTAAAAATGACGAAAATTAGTAAAGTAAATCTGATGTGGGTTTGACCCACTAAGCCACTAACCAACCCATGTTAACCCAATAGGTTACGTAGGTTATTAGAATTAGGTTTCTAATTACTTTCCAAAAGAAAACCCTAGCCACCATAGCCATTGGAGAAGAAGCTTGGAGAAAGAGAGAGAGAGGGAATTCTGCAGAAAGAGAGAGGAAATCGTCATCAAAATCCATAGACACTCGAGGCAAGTGATTTAATTCCATTTAATTTCAGAGAATGTTCCTTCCATGTTAGATAATTCAAATTTATGTTTGTTCTTAGAAGATGATGAAAAACCCATGAGTTTGGAAGTAGAATACTAATTTTTGATGAAAGGATTGCATGTAGAATCATATTTAGAGGACAAATCTGATATTGATATATCTTTTAAGACACAAAAATGGATTTAATTGGATAAATTAAGGATCTATAAATTTTAGGGTTCATGTTCTTGAAAAATTGGGGAAAAGTGTAGAGACTTGTGATTTAATGATGTATAGGACGAATTAATTCCTTAAAACATGTTAGGAGGTGACTTTAATATGTTTAGGATGAATTAGAGACCCTAAAATGTTGTTGGGATGAACTTTGGAAGAGGTTTGAGGTGTTAAATGGATGAAAAACGAGATTGGAGAAAATCTGGGCCGAAACTGGTCCCTCGTTAGAAGACCTCTCCAGGTCGTTCGAACGTTCTCGTTCGAACGAGCTTCTAACGAGTTGACCAGTCGCTTCTAACGAAAGGGAATTTCGTTCGATAACTTCGTTCGAACGAGATCTCGTTAGAAGGTACAGTTCGTTCGAACGAACTGAAATCTCGTTCGAACAGCCTCGTTCGAACGAGACTTCTAACGAGCTGGCAGTTTAGGCCTTGTTGACCTGTTTTGATTTTGGGAGTCCCATAAACTTATTCGAGGATAGAGATAACATTCCTTTGATGATATATTGATAGATTTGGGACATTTGGGTTATTATTAGGAGTAAATTATATACGAGTGATTTAAATAATGGTTAATATGGGATTGAGACGTAGTGTTTACCACGACGTGAGAATAAATTATGGCGCGTGTAAATATGGACCGGGATTATATAAGTTGTATGTATATTAGGTTAGTACGAGAATGCGATAAGTACTACAATTAAACTACGGGATTACTAAGATGTGTGCTTACTTAGTATTGGTATATGAATTGTGTGTATGACATACCTACCATACTTGCTATCACGGGAGGTTTGCGTTCGCTTAGGGCCCTCTAATCCTTGTGTTGTCCGGATTTAGACTGGTTACCTCGATGAACATAGGTCAGAGAAAGACTTATTGGGATGTTAATAAGTCCGCTGATCGTGGGAGCGTAGGTATGTGCGTGTCCCATGTGATGTGACTGTGTTCGCCTCCATTATTTGTGATGTTGTTATCTGTGAACTATTCCTGAGAGATTCGGAATATGTGATCCTTATGTACGTGATGTACCGGGATGGATAGCAGAGTATGTGTGCACCGCAGCTGAGTCTCGGGGTGCTTATATTGTATATTTATGTTGTGGAAAATATACGCGTAATAAACTGGGGACTTTCATATGGTATTGTGTGTAACTATGGAATAACATAGAGGGCTAATCTATAACGAGCTGTATTACTTTTGTATGAGAACCTGAATTTACGTTAAACACCTATTTAACTGAGATCGTTATAATGTTAATGGGAACCGAGTAATAAGGGTAGAATCTATGACAGTCTAGCTAGATATGATGTCACTTAGCTAGTGGTTTGTGTCGTTTTAGATGGGTACTTACGTTAGGAGTGCACAGTTAGACGAGAGGTGAGAATATCATGTGAGTGCACGTCCTAACATGTACTTTGCATTTAATGTTTTAAATGTTTTTAAAGCACTTGCAGGTTTTAAACTATCTCCACATTCAGGCTCTGACCCGTTTGCTTTCAAATCTATTTTCTTGTAAAACCATTTTTAGGTGCCCAGCCACAAGGACACCATGCATAGGATACTCATTCAGGTGACGAGCTGTAGATGTTTGTGGAAGCTACAGGGATTTTCTTTTAGACGCTTTTATCATTTGGATTCTATATTCAGTATTCTTCAGTTTTAGGGCATGTTGCCCAGTTCCATTAGAGTTACTTTTCCATTACAGTTTTCAGACTTTGGCATGTATTGATTCTGTATTCAGTTTACTTATTTCAGCTTGTGGATTTGTAGTGAGGAGTTTTCCTCCAGACTTTAATTACATTATGTGATGGTTATTCTATTTACTTCGGTATGGTGAATGGTGTTATTATTCTTCATTACACTTGTTTCATGTTAATCAGACTTAAATTAAAATTTGACAACTTACTTTTTAAATACTAGGTGGTTAGTAACCATTAAAATGTTTTCGACAGTGATGCTATTAACTGGACCAACTTGGCATTTTGAATTAATTTAATAAAGGAGTAGCTACCCGGTATTTAATTAGTCGGGGTGTCACATAGGAGTTGTTGTAAGCAAACTCCACCAGTGGAAGATACTGCACCCATCCACCCCCAAAGTCAATGATGCACATACGTAACATGTCCTCCAACATCTGATTTGTACGCTCGGTTTTCCCATCGGTCTGCGGATGATAAACCGTACTCAACCGCAATTCCGTGCCCATGGCCTCTTGGAAACTCTCCCAAAACCGTGAAATAAATATCTTATCTCTGTCAGACACGATATTTAGGGGCACACCGTGAAGTCTCATAATTTCTGTAATAAAAAGCTGAGCATACTGTCCCGCAGTGTAGTCTGTCCTTACGGGTAGAAAATGAGCGACTTTGGTTAACCTGTCCACAATTACCCAAATGGAGTTGTGACCCCTCTGTGACATAGGTAACCCCGTGATAAAGTCCATGGAGATGCTCTCCCACATCCACATCGGGACCTCTAATGGCTGTAGAAGTCCTGCCGGTCTCTGATGATCCACTTTTACCAGCTGAAAAGTGGCGCATTTAGAAACAAACACGGCAATATCTCTCTTTATCCCGCTCCACCAATACTGTCGTCTCATGTCTTGGTAAATTTTATCCCCTCTGAGATGTACCGCGAACCACGAGCCGTGCGACTCTGCCATCACCTCGTGTCGCAATTCCTCCCCTTCCGGAACTACCAGTCTCCCATTGAAGCGTAATCCCCCGTCTGAACTAACGGTATAGGATTCGGCTCCCTCTGCTAGTAATCGAACTATCTTCTCCTGACAGAACGAGTCATTTGCCTGTGCCTTTACCACCTTCGTGACAATCTGCGGTGTAACGGACATCACAGACATGAACGATCGGGCCACTGCATCCTGGTGTCCCAACTCCTTCCACTTTGCCTTCCACACCCCTGCCACCTCATCTACTGGACTATGTCTCAACGCGTCTGCTACTACGTTAGCCTTTCCCGGGTGATATTGGATATCAATCTGATAATGCTTCACAAACTCAAGCCACCTCCGTTGTCGCATATTCAACTCTTTCTGCTTGAATAGGTACTGTAGGGACTTGTGGTCCGTGAATAATCGAAACTTTTCCCCCAAAAGGTAATGTCTCCAAACTCGAAGTGCAAATACAACTGCTGCTAACTCCAAGTCATGGGTGGGGTAATTCTTCTCGTGAGGCTTAAGCTTACGGGAAGCATAAGCTATGGCCTGACTCTACTGCTGCAATACACCTCCAAGTCCTTGTAAGGACGCATCGGTGTAAACTAGATACTCAACTCCCGGTCTCGGCAATGCTAACACAGGTGCTGAGGTCAACTTGTCCTTCAACTCATTAAATGCCAACTGACAGGCATCACTCCAAATGAACGACACACCCTTATGAGTCAGATGTGTCAAAGGACCCGCTATCGTGGAGAAACCCCGAATGAACCTCCTATAGTATCCTGCTAGGCCCAAGAAACTACGGTTCTCAGTCGGTGTCGTGGACTGTCCCCACCCCTCACCGCGGATACCTTCCCCGGATCAACAGATATCCCCCGGTCGGAAATAATATGCTCCAAAAACTGAACCTCCTTCAGCCAAAACCCGCACTTCTCATATTTTGCATACCTCTCGTTCTGACGTAGCGTCTGCAAAACCTGCCTCAAATGCTCGGCGTGCTCCTCCTCTGTCTAGGAGTAAACCAGAATATCATCAATGAAGACAATGACGAACTGATCTAGGAACTCTCTGAACACCCTATTCATAAAGTCCATAAACACGGCTGGAGCATTGGTCA
The DNA here is from genome assembly GCA_949130495.1 of Sambucus nigra. Classification (NCBI taxonomy): domain Eukaryota; kingdom Viridiplantae; phylum Streptophyta; class Magnoliopsida; order Dipsacales; family Adoxaceae; genus Sambucus; species Sambucus nigra. Next base: position 185,804,398 of record OX422216.1, read on the forward strand.
AACCAAAAGGCATAACCCAAAACTCGTAGGAACCATATCTCGTTAAGAAAGAAGTCTTTGAGACGTCCTCTTCCCTGATACGCAACTGATGGTATCCCGATCGTAAATCAATTTTTGAGAAGAACGAAGCTCCTCTCAACTGGTCGAACAAGTCATCGATTCGGCGCAATGGATACTTATTCCGTATCGTGACCTTATTCAACTCCCGATAATCTACACACAACCTCAACGATCCATCCCTCTTCTTCACGAATAACACAGGGGCACCCCACGACGAAGTACTCCTCTGAATGAACCCCTGACCCAACAACTGCTCAATCTAATCCCGTAACTCTCTCATTTCAGCTAGAGACATATGGTAAGGTGCGCGGGCAATAGGCCGAGTACCCCACATCAAGTCGATCACAAAATCTATCTCTCTACTCGGGGGTAATCCAGGTGTATCCTGAAATACATCGGCAAACTCTCGAACAAACGGAATCGAATCAAGTGGTATCACCACTTCCTTAGAGGTCTCCTCCTCTATATATTACAAATGAATGGACGATCCTCCCTCAGGACGAGGCATCTCCACTAAAAACATCTCCTGCCCGGGAATGGCAAAGATAATACTCCTACTAAAACAGTCAATCATGGCTCGGTACGCGACCAGCCAATCCATACCAATAATGGCATCATACTCGGTCATCTCTAACACTAACATATCCACGAGTAAAGTAAACCTCCCAATCTCTATACCCACGCCTCTACATACAAGGGAAATCACGGAACCCCTACTCAACGGTGAATCTACACAAGTGACCGTGCTCTCGGCGGTGTCTAATAACCCAATGGTGCGTGCAAATCTCATAGCAATAAAACAGTGTGTGGCCCCCGTGTCAAACAAAATATGACCCATAGTCCCCTGAATAGAGAACATACCCTCAATGGCTGGTGGATCCTGTGGGGCTGCGGCCTGCTGGAGCTGATATACTCTCCCATACTGCAGCTGTCCCTGCTGAACTGGGACCGCTGGAATGGGTGGTAATGCTGCCATCTGTGGTGGTGCTGGCAGGGCGGCGGGAAACATAGGCCTCTGCGGCTCCTGTCGAGCACCCTGCTGCTGCTGCGGGGCCCTGCCCCTATCAGGACAATCCTGGCGTTTATGGCCAGTCTTGCCACAAACGTAACACTTCCCCGGGAAGTTTCCCCCTCTCTGTCCCTGTTGCCCTCTGCCCTGGTGGCCGTTACCATTCCTCCCCTGGCCCTGCTGGCCCTGCTGAAACTGCTGTTGGCCATTCTGCCCCTGCTGGCCCTGATGGCCGTTCGGACCCTGATGGCCCTGCCTAAAACCTACCTGTCCGTGTCTGAAATTTCCCGATCTGAACCTCTTATGATCCCCTTGATGGGTACCCTGGTCACCCTGCCTCTGCCCCTGAGTAGATTGTGCCCCACTGGCACCATTTCCTCCAATCCTGCCCTGATGGCTGGACTCTCCTGATCTCTTGCTCTCAGCCATGTGAAAGCAATGATCCTGGAAGTGTAACAGTGCAGCATTAACCACGTCAGAATAAGTGGCCAACGAGAGGTTCCCCAATAAATGCTGACGGATCCTCCAGGTCAATCCATCGGTGAACTTCTGGATCTTCTTCTCCTCTGTCGGTATTTCGTCCGGAATAATATTCAGTAAATTGGTGAATTCGGCCTCATACTCGGCCATAGTCTTACCCTCCTGCCTGAGATTCATTAACTTCCTCCTCATTTCCGTGTGAACGGCTGACGAAAAATACTTGCGATCGAACCGCACCCAAAACTCATGTATCGTGAGAGTATCTCTCTCCTCCACGGTGGTAATAGACTCCCACCACTGCAGTGCAGATCCCACTAGCTTGAAAGTAGCTAGTACCTACTTCTGAACATCGGTGCACTCATACATCCTCAAGTGCCTCTGAATATCTTTCCTCCACTGACTTGAAACCACAACATCGGAGCTACCTGCGAACTCCGGTGGGTGTGCTTTCTGAAAAGCATCACGTACGCGTTCCCAAGCAGACTGGAATGCATGTACCTGAACTGGCGCGGCTATTGGCGCCTGAGGTGGTGCCTGCTGTACAACGATGAGAGAGGCATTTACCGCTTGGGCTACAATGGTTGCAACCCCAGCGGCATTCATGGTGCCCTGTACTGGTGCTGGCTGGGGCTCCGGCTGTGCATTCCTAGGAACCCGTGGTGCACGTCGTGGAGGCATCTGAAATAAGGGTAAAGTCTATAAGTTTGCAGTTATAAACTTAAAATAGCTGAAGAGCGAAGCATACATAAAGGAATACAACAGTCCTAAAATATAGGGCTCTACATCAAAGAAAGCTCAGCGGAAACATAATAAATCGTACAGATCCTAAAGGACACTAGAACCTGATGCTCTGATACAACCTGTAACACCCCGACTAATTAAATACCGGGTAGCTACTCCTTTATTAAATTAAATCAAAATTCCAAGTTAGCTCAGTTAATAGCATCACTGTCGAAAACATTTTTTAGTAATTACTAACCACCTAGTATTTAAGAAGTAAGATGTCAAATTTTAAATTAAGTCTGATTAACATGCAATAAAAGAATTATGAAAGAATAACATAACCATTCACCATAAAGTCCCAATAATGTAAGCAATAATAATAAAGAGCCTGGAGGAAAAACTCCTCACAACAATCCCACAACTGAATTGAGTAAAATAGTGTATCCTGAATTAATTACATGCCAAAAGTCTGGATAACTGAGATATGAAATGTCTCTAAAAGAAATGGGCGAAATTCCCTACAAGTGATGGAACTGAATATGAAGTCAAAACCAAGAGAAGCGTCTACTAGCAAGGCCCTGTAACCTCCACAACAGCTACAGCTCGTCACTAGAATGGAAATACTATGCACGGTGTCCTTGTGGCTGGGCACCTAAAAGGTTTTTACAAAAATAGATTTGAAAGCAAACGGGTCAGAGCCCGAAAGTGGAGAGTATTTTAAAAATAGCAAGTGCTTTAATAACATTAAAACAATGAATGCAAAATACATGTTAGGACGTGCACTCACATGAAATACTCACCTCTCGACTAATTGTGCACTCCTAACGTACCGTACCCATCTAAGTGACATTCATCTCTAACTAAACCGTTATAAGTGCTACCCATTTCTACTCGATTCCCACTATACATTCTAACGTTATCAATTAATTAGAGGGCTTTGCTTAAACTCGAATTCTTAATTATTAGCAATAAATTCACTACAGGTTATCCTTTTTTAATTTTCTCAAAGCGTTACCATAATTATTCTCACAATACCAACATGAAAGTTCTCATTATTTAAGCGTATATTATTCACGTCATAAATATACAATACAAGCACCCCGAGACTAAGCTGCGGTGCACACATACTCTGCTATCCATCCTGGTACATCACGTACATAAGGATCACGCATTCCGAATCTCTCATGAATCGTTCTCAGATAACAACAATCACAAACATTGGAGGCGAACACAATCACATCACATGGGTCACGCACATACCTACGCTCCCACGATCAGCAGACTTATTAACTTCCCAATAAGTCCTTCTCTGACCTATGTCCTCGAGGTACCAAACTAAATCCCCCCGTAGGCACACAAAGATTAGATGGCCCTAAGCGAACGCAAACCTCCCGTGATAGCAAGTATGGTAGGTATGTCATACAAATAAAATCATATACATATACTAAGCATACACACATCTTAGTAATTACCATAATTTACTAGTGGTATACTTCTCATTCTCATACCAACTTATAATGTTACACAATCCATATATATGTATATAAGTCATCAATTATTCTCACAACGTGATTAGTCACTCGCGTCCTAATCCACAAATGTTATTGGGTTCCAATCACACTTCTATGATTTACTCCGTAATATATCCCAAATATCCACACTATATCAATTAGTCATAAAAGGAATGTTATCTCTACAATTAAACCAGGTTACGAGACATTAGAAATCAAATCGGGCCAAAAAGGCCAATCTGTCAACTCGTTAGAAGTCTCGTTCGAACGAGGTCGTTCGAATGAGAGTTCGTTCGAACGAAGTGGGCATCTAATGAGATCTCGTTCGAACGAAAGGCATCGAACGAACATCCCACTCGTTAGAAGTCAAACTGTCAGCTCGTTAGAAGCTCGTTCGAACGAGCTCGTTCGAACGACATGGGCAGGCCTTCTAACGAGGTGACAGTTCGAGCCCAGAATTCTCCTATTACATTTTTCCCAATTTTCTTCACCTTTAATCTCATCTAAACATCATTCCAACAGTATTTCAAGGTTTCTAATCATTCCTAAACATACTTAAATCGTATTTCAACATATATATGGGGTCAAATCATCCTAAACCACATCTAATCATTAAATCTCCCCCAATTTTCCCCAAATCTCATGAACATGAACCCTAGAAAATTAAAGTCATCAATATTCATAATTAAATCCGTTTTTGTGATATAAAAGATGTATTTCTATCAGAATAATCACTCAAACACAATTCTAAATGCAATTCCCTCATCAAAATGTGAATTCCTAATTCCAATTCAATGGGTTTTTATCAATCTCCCAAAATAATGCAATTTTCATAAATTTCTAAGCATGGAAGAAACATTCGTTGCAAATAACGTAATTAAACCACTTGTCTCTGATCTTTCTCTGAATTTGGTGTTGAATCCTGGATGTAGGTTGCTCTCTCCTTTTTTTTTCCAAGGTGTAAGGTTGAAGATGGGGTTAGGGTTCTCACTTTGGGAACTTCTCCTAACTTCTCATGAAAACCCCGTAGCCCTCTAATCAGTTAATTGTTGGTAATGGGTTAGTGGGTCATTAAATTTTCTATTTTAAACTCCTAAAATTCGTTAGTCATAAATCCCAAAATTCCAAAATTACCAAACTACCCTTTTAAGTTGCCGGTATGGCCTAAAAATGCCCCGGGACCCAAACTAAACCCCCGGCTAGTGTTTTCTGACTATTTCGACCCTTCCAGACACGTTGGCGCACTCAAAATGACCATATGGTTAATAAAAATAAAATTTACTTTTTAATTAAATTAAATATTTTCCTGACGCGACTGTCACGCGCGTCCCAACAAAATTTCCCATATTGCCATTTTTCAGTCTCACGACAATTTTAATATTCTCAATATTCATATATTGTCATATATACGCATTATAATCAAATACCAACTCACATCTCGTTAGTATTTTATTCGGATTAATTCCCAATTAATTCACATTTAATTTAATTAATCCCACAAATAAATATCAATAAAAGTACGGGGTATTACATATATATGGTGACTCATTGGAGAATGAATTTAGTCAGCAGTGTTAGATGGTCGTTTATTAGCATAAAAAAAGAAAAGCAATTGATTAAAAAAGGGGGTTTTGAGAACAGGTCCTCATAGTCCTCAAAGTGTATAAAAATAAGACACTTCATATAATTTTATAAATTTAGTTTCTGTACTAAAAACACCATGAAAAATGGTGAAAAATAGTGCCGCTAACGCGGACCAAAAAAATAAAGGTATTGTGCCACAAAGACTAGATTTATAAATGTTATTGTACCACATGGTCTAAATTTATAAACTTAATAAACATTGTTCTAAAAATACAAATATAAGAAGGAACATGACCTTCACCTTAATTCTCTAATTAAAAAATGATCATTTGGTAAAACAAAATTCCCGCCCCAGGCAGAGTTAAAAAAATACTCTTCGGTTACGATTGTATCATTGGGATAGAACTGCTAGTGGAAGTTTTTATCTATCAGGGGAAATCAACTGATTTTCATAAGGACAATTAATAAAGCAAGAAATCAACCCATTAGCATAGGGAAAATCAATGAAGTATTATAGCTTTGGTTTGGTTTTCTAAATAATAAACTATCGATTTGATATAAACAAATGAAAGGCAACCTTGTTTTTGTCCTTTAGCATATGGGTTCGGATTAGTAACTTAGGATTTTGTTAAAAAAAAAGTCAGTGGGTATGTTAAAGGATCAAAGTAAATTTTATATCCTAAAAGAATATGATAGGAGGGTATGTTTTAGAAAAAAAAAACGTTCAGATAACTTAGAGTGAGGCGAGGAGCTCAAGATAACATAACTACAAGAAAATTTGGCTTTAGCGACGTTTTTTAAATGCCGAAATAAACTCTAAAAACTTCGGGAAAAGAAATCCCGACGTTTGGGCAACGTTTTGAAAAAACTTCGGTGTATCGACAGTCGGGAAATAAGCGTCGTTTGTTAAAAACGTCAGGTTAACATTTCCCGACGCTTCCAGCTATATTTATTAACCGTTGGTAATTGTCCCTGCCTTCTGTTATATTTGCGACTTTTTTTAAAAAAAACGTCGTTTTATGGCAACTTTTCCCCAAAAGCGTCGGGAATATTTAATTAAGATTTCAACATAAAATTCAACGATTTACATGAAAACATCACAATGTTAACTGATTTTTCCATACTATCTTCCAACATTTTTTTGTAAAGCATAAATATTTGAAGTATCATATAATATCCAAGTAGACATCATTAATATTATAATGGATCCCTCAAAAAAAATTTCAATCAACCAAAGAAAAACGATATGTAATAATATCTAATCATCCCAAAACAAAAAAGAAAGTGTGTCTTCAAACATCCAAAAGTTATCTACTACTAATAAGCCAAAAATTTGTACCCAAATATTCCAAACAAAATACGAAACATATTTTGTCATCTAAAAAATGCTAGAGTAATGTTCAAAACAGTCAATACGATGTCTCCGCGACCATGGGAATGATAAAACCACCTGTAAAAAGAAAGAAAATAAGTATTAAAAAGTAAATGTAAAAGTGATGCTCAAAAGAAAATTGGAAGGTGATTAAGGACTTACTTCCCCATTCAAACTTTTCAATTAGTTGGTATTTTTTGCCTTCTTCATCCGCTCCTAAAATTTAAACAAAAAAATAGTTGGAAGAGGGATAGTAATTAACTTCAATGTTTTCAAATCAACAACTTATGGAGTAATAATGAAAACTTACAACAACTTGTACGATCAAACTGTGAAATAGTGATGTATATAACTTTAAAATATATTTTCAAATATAAAAGAACCAAAATAATGTAATACGTTAGAAAATAATATTCTCACATATCTTATGAAGTTTGCGACCCGGCCCAAATAAAAACCGTAAGCCACACAATCTAGGTCTGGTAACATTTTTTATTTCCAGGTTAAAAGATTAATTTTCAAAAGGGATCCCTAAAGTTTTAACATTTTTATGACAAATTGTGGTCAACACATTATTATAAGATTTATAAAAATAGACATAATATTTTGTAAATTACTTTTTTTCGTTGTTGGCTACTATAATATATATACTATTTTTTTATGCATTCGAATAAGTGAAGTGATAAAAACATGTGGATGTTGATAAAGTAAATAGTTATATAGTAACAAAGCATATTTAACACGCTTACTATTTTTTTAAAAAATCAGCTGAGTTTCCTTTGTTTATTCATGAAAACCAACCTGTTTTAACATTTAAAATTAACACAACAACAACAACCACCACCAAATTTAACCAAAAATAAATCCCTTCCGCCAATTTCAACGAATTGCCATTGGAACGAGTATAACTATCATATATATAAAATGGATCTTATATGCATCAAATGATGAAAATATTAACGCTCTTGCTTTAAAATGTGTCATGAGGAATTTTAGAGGAAAAAAAATACTAACTCCACAATAGTTACGAAGTTGAGTTTGCGATACGATTTGTGGTGGTGCCTTTATTGAGGATTGCGATTGACGTTGCGATTGAGCCTCAGATGTTAACGGTTGCAACTGTGGTGATTCTACATGATCAACGTTGGTGTTGACAGGAACCTAGCAATTAGAATATACAAAATATTAGATTTAATGCATAAAATTAAGAAATTGTACTCATACATCCAATGATTAATAAAAGTTGACCTGTGCAGCGCCTAAAGAAACATCTCGCGTAGATTGGATAAAATCACTCATATAATGCATACGAGACTACATAAAATCCCGTATATGAGCTTCCACCCGTTCATTCATCCGAGATTCCATAGCAATTATATTTTCTTGCATCTGAGCTTCCAGTTTCTCTTTCATTTCAGTTTGTTTCCTCTCATATTCTGCCACTATCTCACGTCGCATCCTCTCATGTTCAACCTCCATCTCACGTCGCATCCTCTCTAGTTCTTGTTGATGTCGTGTCTTAATATCTCTCAACTCAGATTGGGATTGCTTATATGATGGTCCAAATATCATACTCGGAGAGACACCGAGTCCAAAGGTGCGCACACGCCGATGTCGTTCGGGTCCCATAACTTGCCCAAATATATCATCCCGCGCAACATCGGTCTCCGCTGTCTCTGGATGTTATAATTATAGATCATCCATCTCTTGCTGCAAAAATCAACCCCAGTTCTTATACAAACTTCAAATTATATCATGCACATGTAAGAATCCCATAGAATAGAATAGATTTGGGTATAAAACCCACAAATGTAATAAATGATTGTAATGCAAAAATTTCATATAAAGAATGAAATTAAAAGTTTTTTATATGAATTTTTATTTTCAAACGTGTGTAATATCCCGTAATTTTTATTGATATTTATTTAAGGGATTAATTAAATTAAATGTGAATTGATTGGGAATTAATCCGGATAAATACTAACGAGATGTGAGTTGGTATTTGATTGTGATGTGTATATATGGCAATATATGAATATTGAAAATATTAAAATTGTCGCGAGACTGAAATACGACAATTTGAGAAATTTAGTTGGGACGCGCGTGTCAGTCGCGTCAGGAATGTAATTATTTGAATTAAAAAGTGAATTTTATTTTTATCAACCGAATGGTCATTTTGAGTGTGCCAACGAGTCCAAAAGGGTCGAAATAGTCAGAAAACACTAGCCGGGGGTTTAGTTCGGGTCCCGGGGCATTTTTGGTCCATACCGGCAACTTAAAAGGGTATTTTGGTAATTTTAAAAATTAGGGAATTAAAACCCACGAAAATTGGTGTTTATATTTATAATTTTAAAGGTTCCACTAAGTACATTACCAGCAAAAGTTTAGAAAGTGGGCTACGGGAGTTTTGAGAGAAGTTACAAGAACCAATAACCAATCGATCTTCAACCTTCGGAGAAAATCTGTAGAGAAAGGAGAGAATAAACTTTCATTCACCAACATCAATTCTGAAGAACAATCTAAGGCAGGTGATTTGATATTTTTAGTGAATTGAATATGTCTTCCATGTTTAGTGTAGGAATTATCTTATATTGAAATTTTTGAAGAAAACCCATGAAATTGTTGGAGAAACTTTGAATTTGGGTTAGAATTTGCATGTAGTATGATGATGGACTAATTTAATATTCGAAGAGTTATATATGATGATTTAATAAACGGATTTATGATGAGTAATTGGGCATAAGAAAATTATGAGTTCACGTTCTTAGGGTTTGGGGAAATATTTGGAGATTTATATAAATTCCTTGATGATTTGTAAGATTTGACCCCTAAAATATGTTAAGGGATGATCTAGGATGAATAGAAATGGTTTAAAAACGTTAGAACATAAATTGGATGGTCTTAGGGTGAACTTAGAGAAGAGAAGAATTGAGAAAAACAGATTTGAGAATTTCTGGGCTGAAACTGCCATCTCGTTAGAAGACCTGCCCAGGTCGTTCGAACGACCTTGTTCGAACGAACTTCTAACGAGATGACAGTATCCCTTCTAACGAGTTGGTATTTCGTTCGAAGCCCTTCGTTCGAACGAACTCGTTCGAACGAGACTTCTAACGAGTTGACAGAATGGCCTTTTTAGCCTGAATTTATTTCTAGTATCCCGTAGACTTATTTAAATGGTGAGATAACCTTCCCTTATTAACTAGTGGTTATAGTTGGGAGATTGGGGTACATTGAGGAGTAAAACTTAGAATAGTGTATTAAACCGGACGACATTTGTGGATTGGGAAGCGAGTAACTAATCACGAAGTGAGAATAATTGATAACTCAAATACATATAAACAAAGGACTTGTGATTTGTATAGCACTAAGTGTTGGTATAAGAACGAGAAGTATACCACTAATAAAATTTTGTAATATCTAAGATGTGTGAATGCTTAGTATATGTAGTTATCTGTGTATAACATACCTACCGTACTTGCTATCATGGGAGGTTGGCATTCGTTTAGGGCCATCTAATCTTTGTGTGCCTACGGAGGGCGGGGGGGGGGGGGATCTAGATTGGTACCTCGAGGACATAGGTCAAAGAAGGACTTATTGAGAAGTTAATAAGTCTGCTGATCATGGGAGCGTAGGTATGTGCGTGACCTATGTGATGTGAACTATGTTCGTCTCCATTGTTTGTGATTGTTGTTAATGAAACATTTCCTGAGAGATTCGGAATACGTGGTCCTCATGTACGTGATGTACCAGGATTTGATAGTAGAGTATGTGAGCACCGCAACTTAGTCTCGAGGTGATAGTATTGTATATTTATGATGAGAATAATATACTGTTAATTGAAATGAATTGTCATGTATAAATGCGAGGATAAATAATAGCAACAGTTTGTAAAGTGAAAATGGAAGATCTCTAGAAATTAATAGTACTAACATGGGAAAACTGTGTAGCAAGTTATAACACTCTGTTAAATAAAAGTTGTTGGAAAATTGAATTGGATATCGTTTGAAAATGTTGGAATTTGGTATAGGTCTAGTTAGATATGGGAACAACTAGAATGGGTACGGGTATGATAGAAGTGCACAATTAGTTGAGAGGTGAGGAACTCATGTGAGTGCACACACTATCATGTACTTTATATTCACTGTTTAATGATATTAAACACTTGCAAATTTTTAAACTATTTTCAGAATCGGGCTCTGACCCGTTTGCTTTCAAATCTATTTTTTTTGTAAAACCTTTTAGGTGCCCAGCCACAAGGACACCAGGCATAGGAGTTCTATTCATGTGACGTGCTGTAGCTGCTGTGGAAGTCACAGGACCTTGACAGTAGACGCTTCCATCTTCGATCTTGATTCCATCATCAGATTTTCTTATTTTGTTGGGCATGCCGCCCCATTTCTTTAGAGACATCTTACATTTCAGTTATTTCAGACTTTGGGTTGTAATTAATTTAGTGATGCAGACTTAATATTTATTTATTTCAGTATTGGGATTGTTGTGAGGAGTATTCCTCCAGACTCAGTATTATTTGATGGTTATTCTATTGTGACTATGTTGTGGTGGTTATGTTAGCATTTCATAATTCACTTATTGTATGATAATCGGATTTAATTAAAAATTGACAACTCACTTTTTAAATATTAGGTAGCTAGTAATTGTTAAAACGTTTTCAATAGTGATGCTATGAACTGAACCAACTTGGCATTTTGTATTAATTTAATAAAGGAGTAGCTACCCGGTATTTAATTAGTCGGGGTGTCACAGGTGGTATCAGAGCATCAGGTTCTAGTGTCCTTAGGATCTGTACGACTTGTTATGTTTCCGCTGAGCTTTCTTTGATATAGAGCCCTATATTTTAGAACTGTTGTATTCTTTTGTGTATGCTTCACTCTTCAGCTATTTTGAGATAATAACTGTGAACTTATAAGACTGTACTCTCATTTCAGATGCCTCCACGACGTACGCAGTGAGTTCCTAGGGATGCACAGCCAGAGCCACAGCCTGCACCAGTTCAGGGCACTATGAATGCCGTCGAGGTTGCAGCTATTGTAGCCCAAGCGGTAAATGCCGCCCTAGCCGTTGTACAGTAGGCACCACCCCAGGCGTCGGTAGTCGTTCCAGCTCAGGCTCTTGCATTCCCGTCTTCTTGGGAACGCGTCCATGATGCTTTTTAGAAAGTACACCCTCCGGAGTTTGCAGGTAGCTCCGATGTTGTGGTATCCAGTGAGTGGAGGAAGGACATTCAGAGGAATTTAAGGATGTACGAGTGCACAGATGTTTAGAAGAAGATACTGGCTACTTTCAAGCTAGTAGGATCTGCATTGCAGTGGTGGGAGTCCATTACCACCGCAGAGGAGAGGGACGCCCTTTCTATTCAGGAGTTTTGGGTGTAGTTCGACAGAAAATATTTTTCGTCAGCTGTTCGCACTGAAATGAGGAGGAAATTGATGAACCTAAAGCAACAGGGGAGGAACGTGGCCGAGTATGAGGCCGAATTCATGAATCTCTTGAACATTTTTCTCGATGAGATTCCGACTGAGGAGAAGAAAATTTAGAAGTTCACGGATGGATTGACTTAGAGGATCCGTCAACACTTATTGGGGAATCTCTCGTTGGCCACTTATTCTGATGTGGTTAACGCTGCATTACTTCACTGCCAGGATCATCGCTTCCACCTGTCTGAGAGCAAGAGAGTAGGGGAGTCCAGCCAACAGGGCAAGACAGGGGGAAATGGTGCCAGCGGGGCACAATCTGCTCAGGGACAACACAGGCAGGGTGACCAGGGTTCCCAACATGGGGATTCTAAGAGATTCAGATATGGAGGTTTCAGAAGTGGACAGGGAGGTTTCAGGTATGGCCATCAGGGTCAGAACGGCCATCAGGACCAGCAGGGTCAGAATGGTCAACAACAATAATTTCAGTAGGGCCAGCAATGCCAAGGTAGGAATAGTAACGGTCATCAGGGCCGTGGACAGCAGGGACAGCGGGGGGGGGATTTCCCGAGGAAGTGCTTCGTTTGTGGCAAGATTGGCCACAAATGCCAGGATTGTCCTGATAGGGGCAGGACCCCACAGCAGCAGCAGCAGCAGGGTGCTTGACATGAGCCATAGAGGCCTATGTTTCCCGCCGCCCTCCCAGCACCACCACAGATGGCAGCATTACCACCCATTCCAGCAGTCCCAGTTCAGCAGGGACAGCTTCAGTGTAGGAGAGTGTATCAGCTTCAGCATGCCGCAGCCCCACAGGATCCACCTGCCATTGAGGGTATGTTCTCTATTCAGGGGATTATGGGGCGTATTTTATTTGACATGGGGGCCACTCATTGTTTCATTGCCATGAGATTTGCATGCACTATTGGGTTATTAGACACCGCCGAGAGCACGGTTACTTGTGTAGATTCACCGTTGAGTAGGGTTTTTGTGATTTCCCTTATTTGTAGAGGTGTGGTTATAGAGATCGGGAGGTTTACTTTACCCGCTGATATGTTAGTGTTAGAGATGATTGAGTACGATGCGATTATTGGTATGGATTGGCTAGTTGCGTATCGAGCCATGATTGACTGTTTTAGTAGGAGTATTATCTTTGCCATTCCCAGACATGAGATGTTTTTAGTGGCGATGCCTCGCCCTGAGGGAGGATCGTCCACTCACTTGTACTATATAGAGGAGGAGACCTCTAAGGAAGTGGTGATACCACTCGATGCAATTCCAGTTGTTCGAGAGTTTGCCGATGTATTTCAGGATATACCTGGACTACCTCTGAGTAGAGAGATAAATTTTGTGATCGATTAGATGCCGGGTACTCAGCCGATTGCCCGCGCATCTTACCGTATGGCTCCAGCAGAGATGAGAGAGTTACGGGATCAGATTGAGAAGTTATTGGGTCAGGGGTTTATTCGGAGGAGTACTTCGCCGTGGGGTGCCCTTGTGTTGTTCGTAAAGAAGAGGTATGGATCGTTAAGGTTGTGTGTAGATTACCGAGATTTGAATAAGGTCATGATACAGAATAAGTATCCATTTCCCCGAATCGATGACTTCTTCGACCAGCTGAGAGGAGCTTCTTTCTTCTCAAAGATTGATTTGCGATCAGGATACCATCAGTTGCATATCAGGGAACAGGACGTCTCGAAGACTGCTTTCTTAACGAGATATGGTTCCTATGAGTTTTGGGTTATGCCTTTTGGCTTGACCAACGCTCCAGCCATGTTTATAGACTTGATAAATAGGGTGTTCAGAGAGTTCCTAGACCAGTTCGTCATTGTCTTTATTGATGACATTCTGGTTTACTCCCAGACAGAAGAGGAGCACGCCGAGCATTTGAGATAAATTTTGCAGACGTTGCGTCAGAACGAGCTCTATGCAAAGTATGAGAAGTGTGGGTTTTGGCTGAAGGAGGTTCAGTTTTTTGGGAATATCATTTCAGACCGGGAGATATCTGTTGATCCGGGGAAGGTATCCGCGGTGAGGGAGTGGGGACGGCCCACGACACCGACTGAAATCCGTAGTTTCTTGGGCCTAGCAGGATACTACAGAAGGTTTATTTGGGGTTTCTCAAAGATAGCGGGTCCTTTGACACATCTGACTCGCAAGGGTGTGCCATTCATTTGGAGCGATGCCTGTCAGCTGGCATTCGATGAGTTGAAGGACAAGTTGACCTCAGCACCTGTGTTGGCGTTGCCGAGACTGGGAGTTGAGTATTTAGTCTACATCGATGCGTCCTTACAAGGACTTGGAGGTGTACTGCAGTAGGAGAGTCAGGTCATAGCTTATGCTTCCCATAAGCTTAAGCCTCACGAGAAGAATGACCCCACTCATGACTTGGAGTTAGCGGCAGTTGTATTTTCCCTTCGGATTTGGAGGCATTATCTCCTAGGGGAGAAGTTTCGGTTGTTCATGGACCACAAGTCTCTACAGTACCTCTTTACGCAGAAAGAGTTGAATATGCGTCAACGACGGTGGCTTGAGTTTGTGAAGGATTATCAGTTTGATATCCAATATCATCTGGGGAAGGCTAACGTGGTAGCAGACGCGTTAAGTCGTAGGCCAGTGGATGAGGTGGCCGAGGTGTGGAAAGCCAAGTGGAAGGAGTTGGGACACCAGGATGCAGTGGCCCGATCGTTCATGTTTGTGCTGACTGTTACACCGCAGATTGTTACAAGAGTGGTAAAGGCCCAGGCAAATGACTCGTTCTGTCAGGAGTAGATAGTTCGATTACTAGCAGAGGGAGCCGATTCCTATACCATTAGCTCAGATGGGGGATTACGCTTCAATGGGAGCCTAGTCATTCCGGAAGGGGAAGACTTCCGACACAAGGTGATGGCAGAGTCGCACGGCTCACGGTTCATGGTACACCCTAGTGGGGACAAAATGTACCAAGACATGAGATGTCAATATTGGTGGAGCGGGATGAAGAGAGATATTGCCGTGTTTATTTCTAAATGCACCACTTGTCAGCTGGCAAAGGTGGATCATCAGAGATCGGTAGGACTTCTACAGCCATTAGAGGTTCCGACGTGGATATGGGAGAGCATATCCATGGACTTTATCACGGGGTTACCTACATCACAGAGGGGTCACGACTCCATATGGGTAATTGTGCACCGGTTGACCAAAGTTGCTCATTTTCTACCCTTAAGGATAGACTACACTACGTGACAGTATGCCTAGATTTTCATTGCGGAAATAGTGAGACTTCACGGTGTGCCTCTAAATATCGTGTCTGACCGAGACAAGATATTTGTTTCACGGTTTTGAGAGAGTTTCCAGGAGGCCATGGGCACTGGATTGCGGTTGAGTACATCTTATCACCCGCAGACCGATGGGCAGACCGAGTGAACAAATCAGATGTTGGAGGACATGCTGCGTATGTGCATCCTAGACTTTGGGGGTGGATGGGAGCAGTACCTTCCACTGGTGGAGTTCGCTTATAATAACTCCTATCAGTTCACCATTGGCATGACTCGTTTTAGGCGTTTTATGGTAGACCTTGTCGTTCCCCAGCATGTTGGTTAGAAGTGGGGGACAACAAACTACTTGGGTCGGAGGTGATTCAGGATACTTCGGTAAGGATAGAATTGATGCGGAGTCGCATTCGGGTAGCTCAGGATCGACAGAAGAGCTATGCTGATGCGAAGAGGTTCTTCAGAGAATTCAAAGTGGGGGACCAGGTTTTACTCAGAGTATCTCCTATAAAGGGGATTATGCATTTTGGGAATAAGGGGAAACTGGCACCGAGATAAGTGGGGCCATTTCCTATCATAGAGCGGATTGGGCCGATTGCGTATAGACTTGGGTTACCGGAGCACTTGCATAGGATTCATGATGTGTTCCATATTTCCTCGCTAAGGAAATATCTTAGGGACGATTTGGCCCATATTCACATTGCTTTGGAGGACATTGATCTCCAGCCCGATAGTTCCTACGAGGAGGGGCCGATTGCTATTTTGGATCGAAGCGAGCGGAAATTGCGGTCAAAGATAGTACCATTGGTACGTGTTCAGTGGCGGCATCATAATGCCGCGGAGTCCACATGGGAGCACGAGGATGAGATGCACGAACGTTTTCCAGAGTTGTTTTTACCAGGTACTTTTTAGTTCTAAATTTCGGGACGAAATTCTGTTATTAAGGGGGAAGTATGTAATACCCCGTAATTTTTATTAATATTTATTTAAGGGATTAATTAAATTAAATGTGAATTAATTGAGAATTAATACGGATAAATACTAATGAGATGTGAGTTGGTATTTGATTGTAATGTGTATATGTGGCAATATATGAATATTGAAAATATTAAAATTGTCGCGAGACTGAAATACGACAATTTGGGAAATTTAGTTGGGAGCGCGTGTCAGTCGCGTCAGGAATGTAATTATTTGAATTAACAAGTGAATTTTATTTTTATCAACTGAATGGTCATTTTGAGTGTGCCAACGAGTCCGGAAGGGTTGAAATAGTCAGAAAACACTAGCCGGGGGTTTAGTTCGGGTTCCAGGGCATTGTTGGGCCATACCGACAACTTAAAAGGGTATTTTGGTAATTTTAAAAATTAGGGAATTAAAACCCACGAAAATTGGTGTTTATATTTATAATTTTAAAGGGGCCACTAAGGCCATTACCAGCAAAAGTTTAGAAAGTGGGCTACGGGAGTTTTGAGAGAAGCTGGAGAGAAGTTACAAGAACCAAAAACCAAGCCATCTTCAACCTTGGGAGAAAATCTGTAGAGAAAGGAGAGAATCAACTTTCATTCACCAACATCAATTATGAAGAACATTCTAAGGCAAGTGATTTGATATTTTTAGTGAATTGAATATGTCTTCCATGTTTAGTGTAGGAATTATCTTATATTGAAATTTTGGAAGAAAACCCATGAAATTGTTGGAGAAACTTTGAATTTGGATTAGGATTTGCATGTAGTATGATGATATACTAATTTAATATTCAAAGAGTTATATATGATGATTTAATAAACGGATTTATGATGAGTAATTGGGCATAAGAAAATTATGAGTTCATGTTCTTAGGGTTTGGGGAAATATTTGGAGATTTATATAAATTCCTTGATGATTTGTAAGATTTAACCCCTAAAATATGTTAAGGGATGATCTAGGATGAATAGAAATGGTTTAAAAATGTTAGAACATAAATTTGATGGTCTTAGGGTGAACTTAGAGAAGAGAAGAGTTGAGAAAAACGGATTTAGGAATTTCTGGGCTGAAACTGCCATCTCGTTAGAAGACCTGCCCAGGTCGTTCGAACGACCTCGTTCGAATGAACTTCTAACGAGATGACAGTATCCCTTCTAACGAGTTGGTATTTTGTTCGAAGCCCTTCGTTCGAACGACGTCGTTCGAACGAGACTTCTAACGAGTTGACATAATGGACTTTTTGGCCTGAATTTATTTCTAGTATCCCGTAGACTTATTTAAATGGTGAGATAACCTTCCCTTATTAACTAGTGGGTATAGTTGGGAGATTGGGGTACATTGAGGAGTAAAGCTTAGAATAGTGTATTAAACCGGATGACATTTGTGGATTGGGAAGCGAGTAACTAATCACGAAGTGAGAATAATTGATAACTTAAATACATATAAACCGGGGACTTGTGATTTTTATAACACTAAGTGTTGGTATAACAACGAGAAGTATACCACTAATAAAATATTGTAATATCTAAGATGTGTGAATGCTTAGTATATGTAGTTATCTGTGTATAACATACCTACCGTACTTGCTATCATGGGAGGTTGGCGTTCGTTTCGGGCCATCTAATCTTTGTGTGCCTACGGGGGGGGGGGGGGGGGGGGTCTAGATTGGTACCTCGAGGACATAGGTCAAAGAAGGACTTATTGAGAAGTTAATTAGTCTGCTGATCATAGGAACGTATGTATGTGCGTGACCCATGTGATGTGAAATATGTTCGCCTCCATTGTTTGTGATTGTTGTTAATGAAACGTTTCCTAAGAGATTCGGAATACGTGGTCCTCATGTACGTGATGTACCGAGATTTGATAGCAGAGTATGTGAGCACCGCAGCTTAGTCTCGGGGTGCTAGTATTGTATATTTATGATGAGAATAATATACTGTTAATTGAAATGAATTGTCATGTATAAATGTGAGGATAAATAATAGCAACAGTTTGTAAAGTGAAAATGGAAGATCTCTAGAAATTAGTAGTACTAACATGGGAAAACTGTGTAGCAAGTTATAACACTCTGTTAAATAAAAGTTGTTGGAAAATTGAATTGGATATCGTTTAAAAATGTTGGAATTTGGTATCGGTCTAGTTAGATATGGGAACAACTAGAATGAGTACGGGTACAATAAGAGTGCACAATTAGTTGAGAGGTGAGGAACTCATGTGAGTGCACACACTATTATGTACTTTATATTCACTATTTAGTGATATTAAACACTTGCAAATTTTTAAACTATTTTCACAATCGGGCTCTCACCCGTTTGCTTTCAAATATATTTTTTTGTAAAACCTTTTAGGTGCCCATCCATAAGGACACCATGCATAGGAGTTCTATTCATGTGACGTGCTGTAGCTGCTGTGGAAGTTACAGGACCTTGACAGTAGACACCTCCATCTTTGATCTTGATTCCATTATCAGATTTTCTTATTTTGTTGGGTATGTCGCCTCATTTCCTTAGAGACATCTTACATTTCAGTTATTTCAGACTTTGGGTTGTAATTAATTTAGTGATGTAGACTTAGTATTTATTTATTTCAGTATTGGGATTGTTGTGAGGAGTATTCCTCCAGACTCATTATTATTTGATGGTTATTCTATTGTGACTATGTTGTGGTGATTATGTTAGCATTTCATAATTCACTTATTGTATGATAATCGGATTTTATTAAAAATTGACAACTCACTTTTTAAATATTAGGTGGCTAGTAATTGTTAAAACTTTTTCGACAGTGATGCTATGAACTGAATCAACTTGGCATTTTGTATTAATTTAATAAAGGAGTAGCTACCCGGTATTTAATTAGTCGGGGTGTCACAACGTGAACTCCTAATTTCGAAATGATAGGGTTCCTTGTAAGATTTTGAATCTAATGTTAGGAACATGTTAAAACTGTGGTTCCAGAGCTCTAAACTATGTTGGATTGCCTAAAAAATGATATGTGTCATAATGTTAACGATTAAGAAAAAAGACCGACTTTCCCTTTCTTAATTTTTCTTTTGATGATTTATCTTTTCCTTCTTTTCCCCTTCTAAATTGACTTGGGCAACCGGGATCCTGTTCAACGAGGACATTAGTCATACTATTATTAAAAAACACTAGTAGTGGTGAAAGTAATTGTAACAAGTGCTAAGGAGCTATGGAGTATCATACTTAAACATAAATCAATGGTGATTAAAGTAAGATCAGAGACAACAGTTGTACAGAAATCACGAATTCTGCTGGAATACCCTTCCATTCCTTAAAAATAAGAGACATTTGAATAAAAAGAAGCAATTTACATAAAAGAATCCATGGGAAAAATATGGAAGGGAAAGAATATACCTGCAACCTCTAATACAAGTATCTCTAAGAATCATAATGGTAGTGGTAGCAGTCCCAAATTGTGTGCAGCTTCAACTCCCAATTTTTTTTATTAGAATACTTTTTACAATTTTATATTTCATCTTAGGTGAAATACAATTCTCCCAAAACAAAAAAGTGCCTAAATCATATAGAACCTCCTAAATTAATGTCAGACTTCTATCAACTTTACATAGCAAACCCCCCAAACACAAAAACCAAATAAAAAACAAACAGAAAAAAAAGAAAGGGTACTCCTTAAATGAAGTATTTCACCATATGAACTTCTTTCTGCTTATAACCACATTTCTCATAAAAGGGTTATGTAACACCCCATCGTATAGGCATGATCTGTGAGAAACCTAATAATTACCCGCCCTAATTGCATCCCTCGGGCATTTGAATCGACCACAACATCTTTGATGTGACCAACTTTGCCACAATTTCTTGTAAACTTCTTCTCAATAAACACATTGCCAGTTGCAATAATATTCCTAGAACTATCATCCTCAATTACACAAATGAGTGGTAATCACTTTGTACACTGAACTCTTGAAATCATTTTTCGAATTCTTGATCGGACACGAAATCACATACGGTAGGTTATTGCAGTAGTTCGATGAAACCTTTGCTTTTTTCTGAGATCTCCAATTCTCGAACTTTATGTGTGGGTTCTTCACTGGACAAATTATTATTGCGCATCTCTTTTCACACGACTGCGTTTATTCAATCGGCTGAATTTGTTGGCGTGGTGGATATTTGGGTTACGGACTCCAAAACTCCCAGTTTAATATATACTCTTAGGCGTTTTGGTTTCTAGGGTAGAGGAATAGAAAAAGGCAATAGTGAGAATGGTGAGAGTGAGGAGAAATTGTAGAGGCATGTAATGGAAACGTGGATGACTAATTGAATTTGGGCAAGGGGTGATTATAATCCACATGGCAGATTATATGAGAAGCAACATTAATGCTTTGTAAAGAATTTTAGAGTATATAAAAGATATATACTCTTCCCTGAGAATCGATATTCGGAATTCTCTAAGTTTATATTACAAGCACAATCACCTGTAACTGGGTGTAATAAAGAAGACACAATTCATGTTGAATCAATGCCCAATCATGCTATAGCATTCAATCCATTCATATCATTTCCAAGAATTCCAGCCTCCAACCTTCCAACCTTCCAACCATTTAAAACTCTATCTAGAGTCAATTCCTTCTCAAGACTTTTTGGAATTAGAAATTTCACTCTCTCCTCATGATATGAACGGATTCAATCTCCTGCTACTATGAGAAGTCCCTTTTGAACGGGCCTTATGCAATATATCAAGTTTTAACTAATTTTCAAGGATATTCTATAAAAAAATTCTAAACTAGCCATTCCTTATTAAAAAGATAATGATATATAAGACTGAACCTATGTTCATTGGTAATGGTCCTAAGAAAAAGCCTGCGTTATCTGATATTACTACGAGTTGTTATTTTAGTTTACAAAGTATTAATTCATATTATTCATTTTATAGGTTAGCATGTGATGTAGATCACATATTCAATGGTACGCTTGGATTATTTGTAGAATTGAACGCATATAAAGTCACTGATATTAAGCAAAGACTAAAGGAAGGTAAATACGCATATTTGAAAATACTTCTTTTGCAAACCAAGTTTGGAGAACGGGATAATAAAGACTAAGAAGTCATTTTCTAAAATTTCGAAGGATGGACACTAAAAAAGGCAAGGGATGTAAATGAAGAGAATACAATCTGGCATACCATGTATAGGGGTTCCGCTACTTTTGTCTAAGGAAAAAATGCCGCTACTTCATGAACCAGCCAAATGACCTGAAAATAAAACCCCAAACCAAGCACCACCACTTCCGGAACATGAATGTTTGTGTTTATATCAATCAATTATCAAATCTGATATTTACCTTCAAGACGTTTTCACTGCATTTTAAACATCACCACTACATTTTGTAACGATTTAGATTTAATAAGCGATACCATGTACATGGGTTAAAAGCTTATGAAGTGGTAAATATATAAGAGATGGTTCAAGAAATGATAATAAATAAATGCATTTAAGCGGATAGATGAAACATTTTTAGTTAAAGGGAGATGAACAGGAAAAGAGGAAGGGTAGAGAGATATGGTGAGATAATGAAAGGTTATTAGAATCATTGCCACTCCACGTGGAGTGGATAAATGATTTGAAAAATAGAATGCAGTTGACGCTTCAATTTTAGCCTGCCTACGTGGATAGCTTCTGTGTCGAGGAGACTTAATGGAGAGGCTTGCATTTTATAGTAATAAAATAGATACTTTACACTAAGGATAGGCAACAAATACATTACAGGATTGTACATACACTAAAAGTACAAGACTTTAATATATTAAGTACTTTCTAAGTACTTTCTGTGCTTTCTGTAATTCCTTGGCGAACAAATCATTTTCAAAAAAAATATGATACATGTGTCATATTGAGCCAAAAGTTCCATGAAAAGAATACAATTTGGCACCTAGTCAGAACAAAGGCACCATGCTACTTTCATGGTTTATCAAAAGTACTTTTACGTTCCTTTCGGAGTATGTGTTAACAAACTAGTAATACTAAAGAGTGTTTAAGTTTTGATAAAAGTCTCCTAGGATAATATCATGCAGAATATTTTATGTGTGATGGACTGGATACCTTTCTAGAATAATTTTTTGAGTTCTAGTAGGTATCAGTTTATGTACTCACCTAACTGGACTTCAAGAAGTAGTTCCCTTATTAACATCGCATTCTCTCCTATTCCTAGTTGGCTTTGTAAACCTACACTTTCTACATCTATATATATGTGTATGGTATTCGTATCCCTCTTCAATGTGTAGTGTCATGGTTTTCTTTAACCCTGGCGTGTCTTGCTATTGAGTCTTAATTTTTTTTTTAACTTCTCAACGGGACTTTTAAAAACAAAGATGAGTAGAACAAGCAACAAAAGATCACCCCAAATCACAAAATCAAGAAAGAAAAATCTCAGTGTTAAATCACTCCCACATGATTTCTTAGTGGAAGTTCTTGCAAAAGTTGCCTCCTCTTCTTTCATGGACCTCTTCAACGCCAAATTATGTTGCAAGAATTTTCTTGGGGCAGCAAATGACGATTTTATATTGGAACATATCTCAATTGATAAATTCCCAGTGGTTCTGTGGTTTAAAAAGGATGAAGAAACTTCCTTCTTAATTAAGTTCAAGGATAGAGGGAATCCAGAAGCCTTATATAGAGAAGGGATGATAATCATAAAATAAGAATATCAGAAAGTCACTATATGAGTATTAATCCAAATGATGAAGACAAACTTGTACTAATAGCACTCGCGCGTATGATATTGGCTGATATGTACTATGTAAAACATAAAATGAATAAAGCGTTTCCGTTCCATAGTGGTGTATATCCATTTTATGATTCTGTATGTTCTAGGGGAGAAGTAATAAGGCTTTATAAAATCGACCTAACAAGGCCAATGTTGACTATAAATAGAGAGAATCTTTTATGTAAGCTCTCCAAAAGAGTTAATGATAGGGGTATTATGGATTTAGTTTCTAATTTCTTGTATTATAAAATTGTTTATATAGATGGAAAATAGTGTACTTCTACAATAGGAACTGTATTCTAATTCATCGTCATAATTTTCTCAATACCATCCTTTGATTACAAATTTGATTCTTCAATAATAATTTCCTTCATCCTTATGTTTTTGAAATTTTCTTTCTAGTATTCTTTCGTGAATGGTAGACCAGTGGTTTTGAACAGTGGAAGGGTGGTGGTTAGAGAAACCTGCTTTTGAGATTTTGTACTGAAATGGTTTCCAAGATATTGTTTGAAGTTTTATTGTAGAGTTGAAAGATGATTTTGGGGAAAAAAATATATAGGGAAGAAGAAGATGTTTGAAGGTGATTCTTTAGTTTAATACGAGTAAGTTAATGCCATTGGTGATGTTTTGAAGAAAGCAAGAGGAAGGAGTGTGGGTTTCAAATAAGGCCAAAGAAAATTATAATTAGAAGAGAGCAGGCCCTAAAGCCATGCGTCAGCAAAAACAAATGACACTACTGTAAATATCACATGCAATGGCTGCATTCAAAATTTGAAAGTCATGATCAGAAGGTGACATTGCTTGGGAACATAAGAAGGGGTTTATCACTTTTACAATTTTAATCATTCAATTTATCTACTTGGCAGGGTAGACTGTGAATTCAAGCTTATTAAATAATTGGTGTCGGCTAGAGTTTCTTTGGCCCGTGGCAAGAAGCCTTGCATAATTCACTCCGGACCAGCCTTTTAGCTTACTGCGCCCTTTCATCTTATATATATATATTTACCAAATCTTGAGTTCACGGAGGAGTTATCAGCGATGAATATTGCAACAATTAAAATTCCTATGAAGTTTGATCTAGGTGTAGATCGAAGGGAGGTTTTGGGTGTTTCAAAGCATCGTAATGTAAGCACTTAACCCAAAAATGTATTTTCATGACTCTTGTTCCTTTGTAAATGAGGGCAAAATGCATTGAGCTTCATTATATAAGGAGTGTCACATTTGAGGTTGGAGATGGTATATTTCCAACTCAAAATTGCTAAAAGTTACGATGCAAATTGTTCCCGCATTAACGAAGAGGCTATGTATAGTTATCTAAAAAATATCACAACACAAAAGATACATATAATCGCTCGGGCAGCTGCTTCATTAACAGGCCCCTTCCTTTTGGTTACATGCGTCTCCTTGTACACCATCCTACAAGTTGGTTTTAATCCCATCGCTTTAGTCATCTACAAGTACATTATAATAAGTGTCAAAGCATAAGATATTCTAATGTTAAAAATTAATAACAATGAATTAGTAACTTTAAAAAATCAACCGCGTGTTTAACTTGAGCATGATATTTTCTTCCAGATGTGTGCGGCGTTTGCAAACGCGCACGGATGGCTTTGTTCTTCACACTTTTGGCCTAATACAATGGAAATAGAGTTAGTCATATAACAAATTTTGATTAAATCCTAATATTGATCTTTTTAATAAATTAATTCATTTCATGATGTTCTTTATAGGCGAGATAAGCATAGTGTGTACATGTAATTCATGACTAGACTCAACAACTAGTACATACATGTGCTTCGGCGGAGTCCCAGTTATAGATGAGCGTTTTCCACCGATTTTCCTCGACTCGTTGGGGACAATTTTCCAACTGTTCCTCATTAGTTCTATACTTAGTATAACCTTGGAGCTTTGCCGTGGCCTTCCACTCCTTCCACTTTCTTCCGACGGATTGCATCATAAATTTTCTCATCTCTTCCGTGGCATTCGTTTTCTCCTACATGACATCAACGTGTTAGAGAGATAAACTTGAAAATAAATGTTCACGTATCCAAATTAGGACCCCTATTTTCATTTTATTAACATTGTACCTTTATATGAATCCAAATCATGTTCTTATCCTCTTCGGGTAATTATCTCCAATCAAAGTAGGTCAATGGTGCTAGTTGGCCATTGCGTGCTAGAACCCCTAAATTTGAAGCATGTCTAGACACGGGTTCTTCAATGTGTTGCCCAAGCTCATTCACCTCAATCTCTAAAATGCCACCATCTTTATCCCACCCGCTATGCATTAAAGTGGGGCCTAGAACTCGTCTATGCTCCTCTAGCTCCTCTTCTTGACCGGAGCTCGGATCTAAGTGTTAAGTAGGATTGACCAAAAAAATCATTCATGAATTACTCAAATGTCAAGAATAATACTTTTCATCAATTACAAATATAAATAAGTCAACTAAAAACCATACCTGTAACTTCTTATTATTCGTTGCTACCCGACAACAGAGGGATCAATGGTGTAATAGGTGGCCAATTCGATGAAGGTTCAGGCATGGTAGGGTTGGCTCATATATAACTTGTTGCTGCTCAGGGGTTGGCATAGCTCCTCTAATGTATTGGGTATGCAATCTATTGATCGTCATCGTACTGAATGAAATAACATGAGAAAAAATAGTTAATGTTGCAATGCCAAATGAGTGGAGGAACAACAGTATAATACCCTAATTTACATAACAAAAGAGATTAAATCGAGCATACAAAATGGGGAACACTGTAAAATGATAATGATTTATGTTCAACCATTCAAACCTCTACTACAATTTAGTACCCTAAATTACTATGGGATCCATATTACCAATCATATTTTGAAAAGAGTTTGAAATCAACAAGCAACCACTTTATATACAAGACTAACATACCACATGCATGCTGGGAGCAACCACTTTGTATACAAGGCTAACATACCAGATGGATACTGGAACAATAAAAACATCAATAATTCAAGAAGGCATGTGTTAATTTCAACCACCACTCTTAACAAATTTCTATAGCAAATTTCTATAGCAAATTTCTATAACAAATTTCTATAGCAAGTTCATAGCTGGTTCCACATCAGCCACACCAAACAAAACCATAACTGAGTCCGTATCTCCATATATAACCTGACATTACAAATTAATCACTTATTATGGAAAATGCCTTAAAAGAATCTTTGTTAAATATAAAATTTGTACTAAACTAGAAGAGGATTGAATGTGCTCGAGTGAAGCAATATTTGGACAAGAAAACAAATGTGAATGTGCATACATCATTCAATAACCATTGCAAACCTGAAAATTATTTGAATTAGAAGAGAGAATACATGTGGCAAGTAGTTGGCACTTGTATCAATATATCTACTGGGAAAATAGGACTTGTTCCAAAGTTTCAAAAGTGAAAATAAAAGGTTTCAACACTAGGGAACTTGTATATAATTCATAACACTGGGATGAATTGTATACAACAATTCATACAATTCATAACAAAGGTTTATGTAATTTTGTTTATGAATGTTGTAAATTTTCACAATTAACATTACTGTCAACTTAGGCATATATCATATATAATACTTGATATGATTAGATGCTAAAACTCCCTTGGTCAAAGTGTTTACCAATTTCTCCTTTTACAAATCTATAATACTATAGAATCAAAAAACGGTGACTTAGCGGTTTGGACACCAAACGGTTTATTTCTTTGGATACATTACCTTATTCAGCTGGGACTCAGATTCTATCAGTTGTTCTGCAAGAAATTGAAGTTTTTCCCTTAAAGAAATAACATCAGAATTATTAGCAGTAAGCTGTTGAATTCTGTTGTTCAGCTTTTGCATAGCAATGTCTTTAGCTATCAGCTATTCTGAGCAATCTTGGAGTTTGGATTTCATCTCATCCTCTCGTTGAATGTAACTATTTCGATTGAATTGAAAGATTTAAAGGTGGGCTTTAAAAAATGTTCGAAAGACTATGCACTTAAAAGTTTGGGATTCTTATTTCTTATTTACGGTGCTGGCAAGTTACTAATAGGCAGAGAAATGGTGGTCTTCCTTTGTTCGATTCTCCCTATCTCAGCCATGTCTGTCTTTGCATTTAAAGTTCTAGTGTTAGGGTTTAATTACACTTTTCAAGACTCTAAATTATTTAACCTGCCACATTTAGGCCACATTCTTTGACTGTAAAGAGCTACAAGTCATTAAATTCTGCTATGTCTGTTCATAAAGTCACTGCAGAGGTACAATTCCCCGAATTCACACATATGTGTTGGCTTTTATTTTTGTTATGTATGCAATTTTATTGATGCAGTTATGGATTTCTTTCAATATTTATGCTACTCACACTTTAATGGGTATTTTTAGGCTTTCTTCTCTTAACATTTTGTTTTTAATAACAACATATATGGTACCGGGCCATGTTTGATAGTTTTATGTTATATATAAATGTCATTTGTGTTACTGTGTAGTATTGCAATTGTGGTGGGATATACCTGTTATTGGTAACTACATATGCTATTCTTGCAATTTTCTTACTATCTACTACAAATTAAATTCACTATATATGATCAATTGGGCTCTTAGAATAACTACACTGTTTTTTACTTGAAAGTTCGTAGAAAATATATGTTTATATTTATTTATTTTGCACCTCGTTCTTAGCAGGTGTCCACCTCGCCTTAACGTCCTTGTGAACCTTTCACAACTATGATATGACCTTATTTCCCAGTGTTGGATGGGGAGTATCAGTTGTCAGATTGCATTTTTAGAAGTTGATAAATCTATTTTCTTGACTAGAAATTGTGGAATCTAAGTGAGAGGAGATGAAATGGAATGGATTGCCTTATACTCCGGGTTTACCTTTACTGTAAGAAAACAACTTTAAAGTAATTAGGAATTAGAAAATTAAGAACAAAGATAAAATCGAAGTAAACGAAGATAGAGGAGAAGAAGGTGACAACATGTATTTATTGGGATACACCACCAACGGTGTGGTCGTTCTGAAATTCTACAACTATTAATGACTAAGGGTAAAAGAAGAAAAGGGGGAGGGGGGTTGATTTCACATTTTCTATTCAAGTCAATGATTCTACGGAAGAGGTCCCGGGTGGGCGGGTGGGTGGGGTGGTAGTGGGGGGATGACTAAATTGATAGGACTAATTAAGACATGGACAACAACTTAAAGAAGGAAATGAGGTATAGACAAAGACTAACTCCAAGGTTTTACACGCATATGTTAAAAAAAGGTTTTACAAACATGCTAACATTTAGACTAGTGACACGGCCAAATAAAATTTGCCTCACTTATTTTCATGTAGTTGCATTCAGTACAGTCCAAGCTTTAATCATCCTTAGCCAAAGCAACACGTAAATCATTAGGTCCTAAAATCTAAATTGGATAAAATCCCACCAAGGGTTCATGTCCGTGTAATTGAAATACACAAGCATTTTAGATTTTTTGATCCTAAAGTACCATCATACTTGTTGCTAATTTATATATTCTATTACATTTATATAATATATAATTATGAATAGAGGCCATTATCATCATTAGAGGTGAATATGAAATCTTCTAACCCTAATACTTGGCTCTCCGCTAGGATTTTTAACTACCCAATATTAATAAAATTTCTCTCCCTCTCTTCTGTGGTGGACGTAGGCAAGGCCAACCTCGATTAAAAACATACGTTTTGGTGTCCTTTTGTTTTCTATTCGAGTACTTATGAGTATATTCAGTGATTCGTATAGTAAGTTGTTTTATCCCCATAAAATCCAGTTCAATATAAACATTTTGTCGATGATGTTAAGGAGTTGATTTTTTTATTTGCCTTGTGATTGTTCTTGATTTTTTAATTTAATTAAAGGACTTGAATCAACAAATAATTCAATATAATTTATTATTCTTCACTACTTAAACTGCATGCGACACTAATATATGAGCTATGCCCAAACTTATATATAGGTAGCATATTTACTACAATCATTTTATAGAAGATTTTGAAAATACACGAAAGTATCAAAACCATCTACATTGTAGCTCAATTTTTATACAAATAACTATTCGATTTCCACTTGATTGTATCTTTTGGTCTAAATAGATTAATCGTGTCTCCCTCACGATCCACACGATATGGGGAACACAAACAAAAATAAAAAATGGGAAACAAGCATATCTACCTGTTAATTACAACCTAACTCCTAGTGATAAACAAGCACACCCATCCCATGTGTGTGCCCAACCCACATCACCCTCATATTCCCTAACCCGCTACCAGCAGTTCCACGCATTAATTCCCACCCAACTCCCAACAACCCGACCTTCCTCGCAGCCATAACATGTACACACCCAACACAATGCCTAACCCGCTAACACCCAATTCCCTAACTCACTATGCACATCACCCCTACCAATCTGCTCATACACGTACCCCCAACCTACTCCCATGTACTTGTTATCCCACGAACCTCTCCGCAATCCCTACCCCATTACCTGTTCGAGGAAATAAGTACTCTTTACAATACTCATCTTGTAAGGTGGGAATAATTCTGGCTATAAGGAGCATTCAGCTAACAGTTTACTACTAAGATGCTATATATTCTGTAATTGCTCCAAAATATGACTCGTATAAGCTCTTCCGCTTCATCAAAAAGTCCCACCCTTCCTAGTACGTCAACCATGCAACCATAGTGCCTAATTGACACTTCAATCTTTTATTCTTCTGTCATTAACGAAAAGTAATCCTTTGCTTTATCAACCAAACCCGAGTGATTGAAGCCCGTTAGAACACCAATAAAACTGACAGAATCAGGTTTGAGACCCGAAGATTCAAGCCAAGAAAACAATTGAATTGCTTCTTCTTAAAATCCATTGATAGCCAGACCCGTGATCATCATGTTCCAGCACGATAATTCTTTAAATTGGGATATATAAAAAACATAGCGCGCAATTTCAATGCTTCCACACTTGCAATACATGTTTATAATCGCTGTAATGACAATATAATTCAACTCGATACCATTCTTTTTTATGTACTCGTGAACCCACTCGCCTTGTTTAAGCGCTCTGAGGTGAGCCGACGCATTTAACAATCTCACTAATGTACATTCACTCGTCCTAATCTTCTCCCCTTGCATTCTCCCAAAAAGACTCAATGCTTCCTTCCATTTCCCATTCCTAACATACCCACTAATCATACTATTCCACGAAACCGCATTTTTGTGTTTTAGTTAAAGGCTTAAAACACCACTAGCTAGTGCCACTAACTGAAGAGAAGTGAGAGAATTTATTAATATAATGTTCCTAATTAATTAGCCCCTAACCATACCCAAGGTCCCATGGTACAAAAGGTTGTTAAATCGATTGTTCAAGAATGTTAACGCAACATGAATTTATAAATAAGTTATCACAAAGCAACTTATAACAAACAAAAGAACAAACCTCAATATTATTGTTCTTTTAATGGACAAGCTAAAGTAGGATATTAATAAATGTGATGCATTCTAGAGAAGCAAGTAAGAACATGTTCCTAATGCAGCAGTCCTTGACCATACCCAAGGTCCCATGGTACGAAAGGTAGTTAAATAGATCGTTCAAGAATGTTAATGCAACATGAAGATAAAAAAGAGATTAGAAATTATAGGAAATCCACTCAAGTGGTAATAATGCTTGATAGAATTTGAGTTAATTAATCTAGCCAAACCTCTACTCAAATCAATTGCTAACATGAATAGGATAGAAGATATTTGACCCCCTGCCTAATACCTCTAGAAGAGTTAAAGAATCCTTTAGGAGACCCATTAATTAAAATAGAAAATCAATTACTTAATCTCATTCTCTAATTAAAATCATGGATTGGAATTTAAAAGAGAAGATTTTCATGCCATTAGCATTTGTAGATTGCATCTAAGAGTTTCTGACCACTTTTTCAAAATCAGGATGATGGCACCACATGGATTGAAATTTTAAAGCCTTAAGAACCAGGTCAGTGCCTGTTTGAATGTAAAGACCTCTGTCTAATCTATCTAAAATCATATCATTATTTTCTCTTTGATCACACCAAGTAAATTTGGATTCAATAAATCCCATGCAAACCAAACCATTATGCCAATGTAATTTTGAGCCGTATAAACTATTCATAATTCAAAGAACTTTAATAAAAATCAATACTAGTTAACAAATTATACCATTGTAAGCAGCCTATGAAAAAAAATAAGAAAATGGACTAAGAAAAACAAATCCACACAAGTTCTTAATGCATAGTCAAATGCCTAGCTAATCAAAATTTCTATTCAACTTCATCCATCTGCCCCGTGGTTTCCTCATCAACTAATGATCCATCCACACCTTGTCTAACCCAACTAACATCATCACCACTTGTCAATGTTGTATCGTCCAACCATTGATCACTCCATGCCTCTCTTTCATCATTCATAGTGCTCTCGGTTGTTAATTGTTGCCTAAACACATCAAAAAAGTCTCGAGGTTTTATTTTAACAACAATATGCCAATCTTTCTCCACTAGATCTTGTACATAAAATACTTGCTTTGCCTGAGATGCTAGTACGAATGGTTCATCGGATTTTTGATGCCTAGGATATAACAAATGATTGAAGTTTACAAGCGTGAATCCAAATTCATCTTGCTCAATGAGACCTCTACTATTGTCAACCTAGTCACACTTGAACAACACGAACTTATAGTCTTTTGAATAATGCAGCTCAATGATATCAGTCAAAACTCCATAAAAATTGACATCTCCAGATACGAGATTTATGTCTCTTGCACTTGCGTAACTTTCAGTCCTTGCATTTAACATGACTCCACTATTTTGCATGGCTCTTCTCCTCTCACAAGGCTTAGTGTGATACCTAATGCCATTGATTATATATCCAGTGAATATTTTTTCCTTTTTTAGGGGACCCGTAGCTAAAATCCGAATTTCTTGTGATACATTTGTGCTTTTTGCCTGGACTAACTTCCTCACCTATTTTATTACAAAAAATGCATTACAAGCCATAGTTATGTAATAATACATTTAAATGTAAAACATTATTTTCAATGTGTATTTTACTTATATGATCCTTAAACCACAAATGAAATGTTTCATTATGAATGCGGTCCACATCATGTGATCTAAGATGAGAATCACTCCTAATTGATGCACGATGAGTGCTACATTAAAAGGAATCATTACATTATTCTTTACTTTGCTAAAAAACAAAGGAATTTTATTCAAGAAGATACCTACTATCGAAATGGAGCAATTGCATCTGTGTTGACAAGCATATATCGATGTGCTTGTACATATGTAATGTCATCAAGCACAAATCCCACCGCTTTTCCTAATTTACGACCATAAAAGTGATCAAAGAACTACCATCATCATTCCTTGTTGGGCGATTAGACTTCGTCTCAACATCATCTTGTAGGTACCTTGAGAAAAATGTCAAACATTCTTCTACCCAATATCCTTGTGCAATTGAACCCTCTGGATGACTGCGGGTCTTCACATAATTCTTTAAGGTAAA
Source organism: Sambucus nigra (assembly GCA_949130495.1). NCBI lineage: Eukaryota > Viridiplantae > Streptophyta > Magnoliopsida > Dipsacales > Adoxaceae > Sambucus > Sambucus nigra. The sequence continues at coordinate 185,837,070 of OX422216.1, forward strand.
CAAGTATCTATGGTGAGGGAAATTTCAATTAGTAAGAAAAAACTACAATGAAAAATAATTTTAAAAAAATAAAAATATATCAACTAATACCACACCTCTCAATAGGAAACATCGATCGGTATTGAGGTGGTCCTCCAATATTCGGCTCTTCTGCTAAATGAACAACTAAATGCTCCATGACATAAAAAATGAAGGTGGAAAGATCCTATCAAGTCGGCATAGCGTGAGCTCAATGCAATATTGAACACGATCTAAATCGATTACATTCATCACTTTCGAGTACATATTCCTAAAGAAGTTACTTAGATCAACTAATGGCCCAAGCACATTCTTAGGCAACACATTTCTTAAGGAAATGGGAAGTAGTTCTTGCATTAAGATATGGTTGTCATGACTCTTGAGTCCCGATATCGTACGTTGTTTAAGGTTAACACGACGCGATATGTTTGAAGCATAACCATCTGGAACTTTTACCTCCTTCAACATTTTACAAACTATGTCTTTACCCTTAGTGTCCAAGGTGAAACATGCAGGTGGAAAATAATATTTATTGTCTGCTTGTTTCTGATTATGCAATGGCTTACAAATGCCCATATCTTTCAAGTCATGACGGGATTTTAAGTTATCCTTCCCCCTTCCATCGACATTTAATAATGTCCAAAGCACATTATCACACACATTCTTCTCAATATGCATTATATCAAGATTGTAGCGTAACAAATTATCCTTCCAATAATCTAACTCGAAAAATATACTTTTTTTCTTCCAATTATATGTTAAGGTTTCATCTCTCTCATCAACCCTTTTCCTCTTACCTGATAACTCTACCTCTGGATCCTTCCCAAAAATATTATTGAAATTTTTTACCTCGTCGTATGCTTCAGCTCCAGATAATCGGGTGGGCTTTGTATCCAACTCAACTATACCATCAAAGGAGTTTTTATCTATTCTAAATTTATGCCCTTCAGGCAACCATCGACGATGACCCAAGTAGCAATTCTTACCTCCATTAAACAACCAATGGGATCGAGTGTACTTATGACAACAGGGATACGCCAATCTACCTTTTGTGCTACACCCCGACAAATTTGCATAAGCTTGAAAATCACTAATTGTCCATAACAACGATGCACTCAAGTTAAACATCTGATTACTAGCTGCATCATAAGTGCTAACCCCAACCCATAATTCCTTCAATTCATCAATTAAAAGGAGCAAATAAATATCAATTTCCAGGGCTGCGAGGACCATCAATAATTATTAGTAATATCATATATGGTTGATTAATACACAACCATGGAGGCAAGTTATATATTATTAAAATTATGGGCCACATGCTATGGACAATACTCATGCTCCTGAAAGGGTTGAACCCATCACTCGATAATCCAAGCCTAACATTTCGCGGTTCTAGTGCAAAATCTGGATAAATATCATCAAATTTTTTCCAAGCAAGAGAATCAGCTGGATGCCTTACATTTTCATCATCAACATGCTCATCGGCATACCATCTCATCTGTGATGCTGTCTTTGATGACATAAAAAGCCTTTGAAGTCTTGATATCAAAGGGAAGTATCGTACCACCTTCGCAGGAATTTTTCTATTTGTAATGGCATCAGCATCTGATTGACCATTTACTTGTTTGTACCTTGGGGTGACACTTTTGGCATTCATTCTCTCATTTTGTCTCATTCTAATAGAGCATGCAATCATTTGTACATGCATGTACCTTCTTGTACTCAATCCCTAAGTTTGCAATCAACTTCCTCGCTTCGTAAAAAGACTTTGGCAATGTCTCACCCGCAGGAAATGCATCTTTTAATAATTCAAGGAACATTGTGAATGTCTTGTCACTCCACCCACCAAGGCACTTTAAATGCAATAATCGGACAAGAAACGAAAGAGTTGAATACTTCTTACAATATGGGTACAACTCTCTTTCAGATTGTTTTATCAAATTGAATAATTTCTTAGTTTATTCATTGGGTCCATCCATATGTTGATGCGCATCACCACCACCCATAAACTTAAATGGACTTGTAGGAGGAATTCCAAAAGCATCATGTATCATTTCTCGCATTTCATCACCAATAATCGAGTCAGAAGAAGGAACCGAAGATGGCACAGATTCCCCGTGATAACTCCAACATGTGTAGCTATCTAAAAATTGATTTACCAATATATGTTCTACAACATCATCTTTCTTCACATATAGCATATTGCGGCATTTCTTACATGGACACAATATTCTTTCAGCATTCGGTCTATTATCAGAGGCAAACTTAACAAATTCTTTTGCTCCTTTCTCATACAAAGGATGACCTCTATGTGTTATATGAATCCAATTCTTATCCATTCGTATGAATCGATTAACCTAATGAAATGAATAAGTAAACATAACAAAATTTTGTCAATCGGTAAGTTCAACATAAAGGTAACAAAAAGTAACATGCAACATGACTTTTATTTCTTAATGAACATCATGATCCAAGATTTTCAAATATAAAAATTAGAGAGTAAAAAAAATATGGTCGACTTAATATTTTTCTAATTTTTTTTAAAACAACATATTAGGATGCAAAAAAGAAAAGATTACACAACTTGTCAAATGCAACAGAAATATATAAATTCTACTATTGAGATGAAATTTGCAAAATTGGACACAACTTACGACAACAAGATTCTCTACTGAAACATCGCTTCATCCCCACAACAAACATAATCCAATATTTGAAATTAATTCAACCCCTCCAGTCAAACACACCCTAATGTCCTAAAAACCATATTTTCCATTACAAATAAAAAATCTTAGACATTTTCTAGCTTTTGAGTGCTTTTGATATCATTTATTTGCCTTCCAACTTACATTAATGTATTATTAGTCAATGCACATTTTAAAGATGCTTTTGACATTATGCATTCATTACTATTTCATCGAATACATTAGTAGAAGTGACAATAATACCTGAATGTGAGAGGGTCTCTGAAGGCCGATATTAGAAAGAGCTCGAGATAATCGGTGTGATAAGTGATAGACAGGTTTTTGCCACGGTGCGAGAGTCACCTACGCTCCGGTCGTTTTATATTGGGCTCACCTGAACTATACAAAAACCTAAGTTACGACTACACTCAACTGGTGAGTACAACGGTAAGTCGGGTATCGAATCCACAGGGAATGTTCGATAAATCGCAACAGATTATTAATCCAGGAATAAAAGTGTAAAAGGTGTTTAGAAACTAAAAAGGGAAAGATGCATAAAAGGGAAATAGTAATCTAGGCGAGTGTATTGAAACTAGATTATTAAAGCGAGTAAAACTATAGGTTGCGTCGAATATCCCTCACCCGAGTTAATTTGTATAAAATGGTTACATGGGTCGACAGGTTATTACACGTGCGTCTCGTTTCGACAGTTAATTAAATCAAGAGTGTTCACGCCCTAAATCATCATAAAAGCCAAATAAGATTTTGGCGTCAACAAATATCCCAGAAATTACGCGCGAAAGGTCGTAAGCACGAGAATACATGATATGCCCCATCAAATCTCGTAGGCGTAATAACTAGGACAACGCACCCGAAATAGACCCTTAAACACCATCACCAAAGCAAAGCAACGCGTCAACTCGAGTGAGTTCCATTCAAGCACAACCTAATTTAGATTACCTAGAAAGCATGTTAAGAACGCGGTAAATGGAAAGCGGGAATAAACGCGATAAAACTATACTACAAAGCAAGTAAATCAAAGCATGTAAACTAGTTAGAAAGCATGGAAACTAAATACAAAGCAAAGAAAGAATGAAGAACAAAGCTATATTAATGGAAATTGAAGTGAATAGTTCAATCTTACAAAACCACATGGGTTGTCAATCCAAGAAGAAGAGAAAAAGAACTCTCCAAACCAAACCCTAACTAAAATTATCTCTATCAGAATATGAGAGTGTGTGTATCTCTTACAATAAAATTTGGCTTAAGTAGTAAGTTAGAATAAAAGAAAAGAAGAAAGAAAAGTAAAGAAAATATCTGCAGGGAAAAATAGGGGATCGATCGATCGACCCCTATGGTCGATCGATCGACAGTGAAAATCGTGGCAAAAATAAGAAGGCTCAATCGATCGACCACCAGGCTCGATCGATCGATCAAGCTGGGCAGCCTGTTGTTTCCCCTATTTTGGCATGCTTTCCATCTTCACTCAATTCGCTGTAACTTTGTCATACGGACTCGGAATCACGCACCGTTCGCATCCACGCGAAGCTAGCGAGGAGAGCTACAACTTCCGTGTAGATGTAGGGCTAGGTGCTCAAGCTGTGAAATGATCGGATTGCCCTTGAATGTGCGGTTATGTACGAAAATTGTGCGAAATGCGTCCGAATCCCATACTTGGTACCTAAATACCTACAAAAGCCCAAAGATACCTCATATAGCATGTTAATAGTATAAACCGAGGTTGTCTGGTTAACGGGCTTAAATATAGAGATTAAGGCACCCGAGGGGGCTAAAATGCGTAGGTTGGACGGATGAAATACGCAATGTTCGCGTATTATCAGACCCCCTAACTTACACATTGCTAGTCCCTAGCAATGAAATAGGATGCAACAAGAAGAACAAGTAAACCAAAATAGGAGATTGTAAAAAATTATGGTATAAATGCAATAAAAAGATAAGGCCACTTTTGCAGGCGATTCGATTGCATTTAGCGTATGCAATAAGCCGTTAAACCCCTAGGTTACCCTAGTGGACGAGTGTCATCTCGTGAGGGTTTTCAGTGATGGTACCCACAAACATCATAAGGTTTCCTCAAAATATTCCCAATCAAGTACAACATTCTCATCAATGCGAACAAGATTTCAACATGTTATTAGCATAGCAAACAAATTCGCATGAGAAGTCCGTAGTTATTAACATTATCGAATGCACCTCAATGAATTGAAACTCTAACATGTGGGAGGGGAGTGAGCATATGCAAAGTATGATTTGGCGAAAAACTTAAATAACTCGGATACTAAATATCAAAGCATGCATAAAAGTCAATCCTCACGGGTATTACACTCATCAAATGAAATCACTTGAACCAGGGAGGTTACACACGGAACATGCGGGCATAAGGAGTAAATGTAAAGGGAAACTAGGCCGTGCACATGTCACAATTGAAGAACGCTATACAGGAAATAAAAATTGCAATCTCAGTAAAAGGATACCGCACATATAAAAGAGGTGAAATGCATTTTCACAGATTATGAAAACTATTTAAACATTTGAATTACATCAACTTAAGATCACATAGGACTTTAATAGGGTTGTAATGTAGGCTAGGTTAGGGTACGAAATGAAAGGGATGTATATACGGATTCAAAGTGTTTGGGGATGAAACTCGGAATAATGGGAAAAAGTGGGCAATTTCAAAATTGGACAAATGATATCCAAACGAGCATTAGATATAACAATCGAGAGAGTAACAAGGATTATTGAATCACATACAAACACTATAAATAACTTTCTCTTTCTTTTTCTTTTCTTCCTTTTTCTCACTTTTTTTCTTTTGTTTTCTTTTGTTTTTAACTTTCTCTTTTTCACTCTTTTTCACTTCACTTCTTACTCTTTTCATACTCAAAGTGCAATCACAACACAACAGTATCATTCAATCCCAAGCAACAATCCAAACAAGGGTATGCAAGGTAATATGTATGGTATAAAACTCCAATTTGGAGTTGGATATGGGATTTAGGGTAATGAAAAGAAAGGCTAGTATTTAGGCTAAAGTGGGTTGACTAGGGAACATATAAAGGGTGAGGTCAAGGTCATATGGGTGATATATCAAAGATGGCCTATGATCATTTCACAAAGTTTACGCAATTCTCGAGTCAAAACAATATATGAAATCATGCTCAAGTAACACATTTCAAGTATGAACTCAATTAATGAACGGTCAATGAAAGAATAAAGGGATTACCAATGACTGTAACGTTTTCAAAGAGGAAAGAAAAGTGTATACACTCACAACTGAAGATAAGTCTCTAATCTCACTCGGTGTAAGTATATACAATGCAACAAAAGCATACCGAGTTATAAAAATCTTAAACCAAATCAATATAATAAGAATGGTGAATGTGCTCACGGATTAAAGTTTAATTCATGAAGTTATTCATAATATCAATGATTTAGGACTAAAGTCTAATAACTTCTAAAATCGAGAACATGCATCGTTGATTTGTCTATTTAATCGGGCAATTATTGAAATTTATCATCGGAAACAAGGGAAAAATGCCCAAAAAAGGAGAAAAAAGAAAGAAAATATTTTTGAAAATTTTCAAATTTTTAACAAAAACATGCTTTGTAGCTAAATTGTAATCAAATTCAAGGACTAAACATGCAATGGATAGAATATCCTACACCCCTAACTTAAATGTTGCATTGTCCCCAATGCGTCCATTAAAGAACACAACACAAAGCTCGGAAAAGAATGATATTACCCATATGTGGAGCGATCTCCATAAGTACAAGTCCAAATGAAGCTGCAAAACAAGTTAGTACAAAGAATATGAAGAATATGTACCGATGTATTAAGTTAAGAGAATGTATGTCACAAGTCACAATAATATAGAGGGGCTGAAGTGCAAATACTAGATAAATTGATGGTGGACTTTTTGATTTTATAAAATGGAAGGTCAAACACATCAAAATCCAATAAACAACCAGAAACTACATTTTCATTTCTCATTTCATAAGTTCAATACAAAATCACTTAATACATTACAACTAGTGAAATAGAAGAAATGCAAATACAAAGAAAAATAAAAAGTACAATATACTATCCGATCCCAGAATACAAAAATAACCCAGTACAGCAGCAGCCTAGTGGCCAGAACCACTAGGATCAGAGGGGTCCTGAAAATGAGGAGGCAGTGGTGTGTCGGAATCACTGCGCTGCAGATAAAGATCTCTCATCATCCGCTGCATCATCCGATAGTCATGTCTGTGCTGTGCCCTCTCCTGCCTCTGCATGGCCCACTCCTGCCGCTGCTCAGCTTGAAACTGCTCCTGCTGAGCCTGCTGCTGTGCCCACTGCTACCGCTGCTCGGCTTGCAACTGGTCTAGGTGGGACTCCCACGTAGCCCACCTGAGCTAGGTCTCTTCCCAGCGCTGGTCCTGCACGGCCTGGAATGCCACAAAGCGAGCATCATCATCAGTGTGTGGCGCGTGAGAACCCTCACCCATCTCCATCTCCCGGATCTCGGCCTCCTCATCGTCCGACTCATCAGCCACCTCCACCCTCTGTCTCTTGCCGCCCGGTTGCCCCCACTCGTGCTTTAGCATTTTTGAAATATTGTCCTTGGAGAGAAGACCGAGTGGCTCATGCTTACGGTCAACGTCTAACTCAGGGCAACCGTGCGATATACCTATCTTCGTAATGAGGGCAGGAAAGGGAAGGGAATACCTCCAAGCAATCTCTTTAGCTGTCGCGCACATCATGTCTAGAAAGATACTGGGCAAGATGATATTGCCCAAACCATTAATCATCGTGTAGATCAATGCGACATGCTTGCGACGAACCTCTTACCGGTTGTTCGTCACCAAGAAAGAGTGGACATTAATATAGTGCAATAACCTCGATAAGTCCTCCATTGTAGCCGAGCGGAAGGCACCCTTTTTCCACGCCTCACCCGGTGCAAGAGCCTCTATCAATGTCCCCCTGCCGAAGATGGTCCCATCCATGAAACTGATCGCATCCGTGGGGTGTGGAACACCAATATAATCTTCCAAATCTGAAATGCTGAAGGGTATCCTCACCCCATGGACCATCGCCTCGTATGTAGTCGGCCGACTGCCCTTTACCTCAACTAACGTCGCATAAAAAATCCGGACTAGCTCTTCATTGATACGACCGTTAGTAGCAAGAAAGGGCTCCCACCCCTGACGGCGCAACAGAACACGCGCCTCCCTCGGTATATCCTCAATGGCCCACGCAAAATGATATCCAAGCAGACGCTCGGATGTATGAAAGTGGGCGCGGTACCAATCCCGCTCCTGATCGCAGCGGAAACCATCAACGCCCCCGACGGCCATACACCTAGTAAAGCTGTATTTCTTCGGTGCCATTTCAACCTACAAAACAAGAATTAGGCAATACAAAAAAAAAATTGTAGGCATAATTAATGGTTAGTAGTGTATAAGTTGAAATGGAGGTGCAAGTGCGGAAAACCGAGGTGAAAAATTGCAACATTGCGATAAAAATTGTCGGAATGCGACATGGAATGAAAATCACCCAAGTGTGCGCCAAAAATTGGATTGAAAACTGTTTTAGGCATTTTGACGAACACTTGGCGTGCGCAATGTGCGTCAAGGTTGAAATATACCAATTTGAACCAACCAAAAAGCCCCACTCATGAACAAAACAACAATGCAGCAATAATCATGTGTTCATGAGTGGATATACAACAAGAATCATGAGAAAAATCGGTTGGAACAACAAAAATCAGGGGTAAAACCAACACATTCAAACAATGTCAACTTAGGGTTTAAAACATGGAATACATGACAAATAAGAAGCAAAATCTGCAAAAACAATGTAAAGTAGGAATGATATACCTTTGTAGTGTAGAAATTGGATGAAATAATGAAGAAATGTGTTGGGGGGATTCTAGGGCACGAAGCAGTTTGAGAGAGGAGAAGAAAGAATAAGGAAAAGTAGCAGCCCTCGGCCTTTAACTTCTCGATCGATCGATCGAGCCTGGGCCTTCGATCGATCGATCAAGCAGGGCCAGGCACACTGCTTCTTTGCTAAAGGGGGGGGGGGGGATTGCAATTCTGGGAAAAGTAGGGGGTTTAAATATAAAATATATATTTATATAGTATATAGAAGTATATATATATAAAAATATGAAATAAAAATATAAAAATAAAAATAAAATAAAATAGAATTAAATACACATAGGCTTAAATATACACAAAAATAGGCCTAAGTGAACCCAAAAAATAAAAATATGTACAATGAGCAACACGGCATATTCACGACAAAAATGAAAAATAAAATAAAATAAAAAAGAAAAACAAATGCAAATGCGTGAGGATGCGTGTGTGAAAAACAAAGGAAAAATGTTTTGGGGGCTTTTTTTAATCATTTTCTTAAGAAATGTGTGCCGGGATGCATAGTCTCCTCAAATTCAAGTCTGTTGAACCTACAAAAGATTTAGAACCAAGCATACAAAAAGAAATAAAAAGAGATTAACTAATTACACTAGGCTAATATTAAGAAAAACAAAAATGAAGAAGTTAGTATATACAACCTACATTTAGGATGTGTAATTAACTATATACTAAAAGTTGAAACTTTTGAGGGTCCATCCAAAACACAATTTGAATTTGGCGAATCAACGGTGGACCCTCCCAAACATGCATGCCTCCCGGAAAATAGGAATTCCGTTCGAACGACGGAAGGCATGTGTAAGGCGGTAAAAGTGAACCATCCCCAATTGAAACTTTGGGAGGGAGGATGGGGGTTTGGATAGGATGGGTAACAAATACACATGTGAGCCGAGAAAACATGAATCAACTCCCGAGTATTTTAAGGTTGGAACGGGAGGCGGCGCACATGAGGGCAAAGATGCCGTTATGGAAAGCGGCTCGAGCGAGTACTCCTCGTCGGTGAAAAGGTTTGGAACTAAAAAGTTTTGAACGATTCATCGGGTACTCGAATTGGTACGACAATATATAATGAAGACGGGGATGAAAGAAATTCAATCTCAGGCGATGAGTGATCATCGTCTGAAAAATGAATTTCGGAAGAAATAGGATCGTTTACAATGAAACTTTCTTCTTTGAAAATCAAAGAAGAAACGAATTCATTACAAATGGATATTATGCCTTTTTCATCCTCATTTTCATTCTCTACTAAACCCTGGGTCAAGTCAAGGATGATTTGTTCTAAAGTAGGAACGAAGTCCTCATTTGGTTCAAAACAGTCCTCGACTTCGGCAGTCTCCGAAGAAAAGTCGTCGTCGGATTCAAATAGTAAATCTAACTCGTGTTCCCAACAACGATTTTCTTCCCGATAACGTTCTTCAATCCTCTCATTTTTAAGCATACGCAATCCCTCACCGAATGTCATCGGGCGAGGAGCGGATTCTTGAAAATGGGAAGTTTGGAAATTGTTCTCGGGACTACACTCAAAATCATTAATATAGGAATTTTGAAAATGATTACAATTGGATTCAAAATTCTGTTCATAAGGATCTTGTGACCCAAAATCAGAATGATCATGCACAAAATTGCTGTAATCCAAACTTTGACTTTCGTAATACTCACCCAATGTCATTTTAGATGTTACAACTTTTGGGATTGCAAGTATTGAACAAAAGTCATAGGTTTACCGGAATTTTGAGAATTATCATTAGGATTACCAGAAAAGTTAGAATAAGACATGCTTACCCCAACGAAGGCTCGAGAGGACGACTTCCACAAAGAAGATGTGCGGCGGTATAATTCAAGCGTTCCTAGGCGCTCAAATGTATACGTCCTGCAAAAAAGGTTAAAAGATAGAATACAAATACAAAGAAAAGATTACTACGAACTAATAATACAATTACAATCTATAACAAAACAAGTCCCCGGCAACGACGCCATTTGATAGACAGGTTTTTGCCGCGGCGCGAGAGTCACCTACGCGTCGGTCGTTTTATATTCGGCTCACCTGAACTATACAAAAACCTAAGTTACGACTACACTTAACTGGTGAGTACAACGATAAGTCGGGTATCGAATCCACAGGGAATGTTCGATAAATCGCAACAGATTATTAATCCAGGAATAAAAGTGTAAAAGGTGTTTAGAAACTAAAAAGGGAAAGATGCATAAAAGGGAAATAGTAATCTAGGCGAGTGTATTGAAACTAGATTATTAAAGCGAGTAAAACTATAGGTTGCGTCGAATATCCCTCACCCGAGTTAATTTGTATAAAATGGTTACATGGGTCGATGGGTCATTACATGTGCGTCTCATTTTGACAGTTAATTAAATCAAGAGTGGTCACGCCCTAAATCATCATAAAAGCATAATAAGATTTTGGCGTCAACAAATATCCCAGAAATTACGCGCGAAAGGTCGTAAGCACGGGACATACATGATAATGCCCCGTCAAATCTACTAGGCGTAATAACTAGGGCAACGCACTCGAAATACAACCGTAAACACCATCACCAAAGCAAAGCAACGCGTCAATTCGAGTGAGTTCCATTCAAGCACAACCTAATTTAGATTACCTAGAAAGAATGTTAAGAACGCGGTAAAAGGAAAGCGGGAATAAACGCGATAAAACTATACTACAAAGCAAGTAAATCAAAACATGTGAATAAAGCATGTAAACTAGTTAGAAAGCATGGAAACTAAATTACAAAGCAAAGAAAGAATGAAGAACAAAGCTATATTAATGGAAATGGAAGTGAATAGTTCAATCTTACAAAACCACATGGGTTGTCAATCTAAGAAGAAGAGAAAAAGAACTCTCCAAACCAAACCAAACCCTAACTAAAACTATCTCTATCAGAATATGAGAGTGTGTGTATCTATTACAACAAAATTTGGCTTAAGTAGTAAGTTAGAATAAAAGAAAAGAAGAAAGAAAAGTAAAGAAAATATCTGCAAGGAAAAATAGGGATCGATCGACAGTGAAAATCGTGGCAAAAATAAGAAGGCTCGATCGATCGATCAAGCAGGGGAGCCTGTTGTTTCCCCTGTTTTGGCATGCTTTCCATCTCCGCTCAATTTGCCGTAACTTTGTCATACGGACTCGGAATCACGCACCGTTCATGGCCACGCGAAGCTAGCGAGGAGAGCTACAACTTCCATGTAGATGTCGGGCCAGGTGCTCAAGCTGTGAAATGACCGGATTTCCCTTGAACGTGCGGTTGTGTACGGAAATTGCGCGAAATGCGTCCGAATCCCATACTTGGTACCTAAATACCTAGAAAAGCCCAATTATACCTCATATAGCATGTTAACAGTATAAACCGAGGTTGTCTGGTTAACAGGCTTAAATGTAGAGATTAAGGCACCCGAGGGGGCTAAAATGCGTAGGTTGGACGGATGAAATACGCAATATTCACGTATTATCAATATGCCTATTGATGTTCAGGTCATATTTGCTTCAGCAAAGAATACGACAATATAAGAAACATAATTTTATTCTATCAAGTTCAAAATACCATAGCCATATCTTTGATTGTTGAAAGGTAATTTTATTATTAATTGACTCAAAAACAATTTATTTTCTTGAATCAAATTTTTTTACATTCTTGAATCATAAAGGTTTAACAAACTAACCCTTAACCCAATGTTATACATGTTAGTTTTAATAACACGTATAAGAATAAATCTACCTTAAATTTCTTTATATTTTTTTCAAAGGAAAACTAAGAGCGAAAGCTTAGGATTTTTTTTCTTTTGTTTTTAATAGTTTTGTTTCTTAACTAATCATTATTTTATACCATCATGATGTTTCTGAAAAATTCAAATCTATTAAAATTTTCATTGGAATCTGTAAGGAGAAGACTATCTAAGTAGTCTTCATTCTACTTGTTATGTTGGACTGAATTAGGTATTTGGTTAGCATTGAAGGTATGTACGTACATGTGGATTCCTTAATTTGTTATTGAAAGTTTTACATTGGCCACAATAGAATTTTTTATGGTAATAGGCGGTAGAGTGGTTGTCATGAGAAGAAACGAAGCTTTTTTAATGATACCATTAGAGTATTTTAATTAAAATGAAAATATAATTATTTTCAAACCTTATATTTTCCTTTTCGATTTAAATTAATATTGAAAAAATTGAATGGGAATAATTTTTTAATGGTTAATTACACTTGGGTCCTTGAACTTTACCCTCCTTATCACTTCACCACCTGAACTTTCAGTTTTTATACCTAACCCTTTGAACTTCCAACATGACTTCAAGTAACCTCGTACCGTTAATTTTTGGACGAGAAAAAGGGTCATGTGTTGGTCACTTGTCACTTTAGAAGAGTATTTTGATATTTAACCTCATTTATATGTTTAAAAAGTAAAAAATAATCTTGTCTCTCTACCCACATTCTCTTTCACACTCTCTCTTACGGCCATAGCTCTCTGCCTCCCCTCCACCCCCGCCATGGCTGCTGCCCCTCTCTTACCCCCTTGGTTTTGTCTCAGTATTTATCAGTAACTTCTCTTACACGTGCACACACACACACACACACGCACATGAAATTCACATCTCTGTCTTTATCACTCACGTCTCTTCCATGAAAATTTGATTAGAATGAAACAGGGGCGATTTCTTAGAATTGATACCATCAGAGGTTTTTTAATTAAAATTAAAAAAATCATGTTAGGATACCAGGTGAATCACAAATTGATACCATCAGATATTTTTTTATGGTAATCAATGATTTACAGAGCTTTTTTAATTAAAATAAAGCAGGGGTGATTCAAAATTCCATTCAGATATTTCATCAGAGCTGTATGTTTCGATTTTGATTCAAGATTAAATCGCTAATGAGAGAGTAAATGACGAAAATACAGAAGGTAAGATTCAAGAAGCAGGGGTTAGAGAGCGTATGCAACGGTTTGTTGGAGAGCAGCGGTCGATTTTAGAAGGAAAGCAGCATCCGAATTCAGAAGGAAAGTAGCTTAGGGAAACTTTGAAAAACAATTGAGAGTTGTATGTGAATACAATTGTGGGAAAGTAGCGGTTTGTTGGAGGGAAATGAAAATTTAGTGGGAGGAGCTGAAGAAAAGGTTGCGCGGTAAAAAAAAATTAGGGCCCGACGTTTTTATCTCAAAACGAGGGGAAATAGCCCACGTTTTTATAAAAAACGTCGTTCTTTTCCGACATTTCTAATAAACGCCACTAATATTTCGACACTTTTATAAAACGTCCATAAATAACCCACGTTGTTAAATAAACGTTGGCATATACACTATATCCCGACATTTTTATAAGCGTTGCAAAAAAAACGTCATCATATCCACTTTTTTTGTAAGAATATATAAATGTATCTATAAAGGGTTTTATAAATAATTATAGTAATTTGTATGGATAGGAATAATAAATATTAATACACGAAAATAATTAATATTGTAATAAATTTATATATGTATGGAAAGTTTATATAACAAAATATTTTATATGAAAAATATTAATTAAAAGAAAGTTTGTTATCATCAAAATAAGTAATTAAAAAATAATGAAATTAATATATTTATAATAAAAAAGAAATAAATAGTATAATTTCAAATATGCTTTTAACAAAATCAAATCTGACCTTATCACTCCTTTGAAAAACTTCTACCCCTTAATCTCATCAAATAGTCACCCTTTTACATTCAAACCTCAACATAACTATAAAAAACTCAAAATATGAATAAAGATGGGAAGGCACACTCAAACTCTTAAAATCAACTCAATACCCTAAACTTTCAAAAGCATGATACATAATCTGGAATTAAAATCAAATACAAAAATGAAATCAAATTATCCAACCAAAACATAAAAATACGCTAGACACGATTAAACATATATCATTATAGGTAAAGGTAAAACATATAAGGTATATGCACACAAACACAAGATTTTTTCTCACCAAAAAAACAAATATCAACTTTTAGCTTTCATTAAGTAATAAGAACCATCAAGTTGATTACACATGTAAAATTTATACAACACATATGAAAGTTATCTTAATTCACAAAAAACTCAATTTAACATGTGATGTTAGACTTATTATCATGTATGCGCAAGAGAATAACATGAATCACATGTGTTTTAAATAACTTTAATTCAAATTATGATCGAGAGAACTAGTCATTAAAATTATAAAATTATATTATGGAAAAAGAAATAAGTTTTCATCCATTTCATAAACTCCTTCAAGCATATATTGTATGAATTTTTTAATGCCAACCTAAAATAGCCTCTCATCTGAAATATGCTACGACTCTATCTTATTTTTATTGTCAGTTAAGCACCTGACTTGGGGCTCTTTTCAACATATTTGTTTTTATTGTCGATTGTTTTTTCACACGTACTTTGGATGACACCTAACCAAGAGTTACTTAAATTTAGGTCGGGCATTATCACTCCAATAGTATTCCTTATCAACGCATAAAAATGCTCTTTTTTCACCTCTAACAAATACGAATATATATAACACTCAAACTAACAAAAGTGGACCATTGAGACTTAATAAGAAAGCAATACAATGATAATATTAAATAATTTAAGCTCAATAATTATAATAACACTACACCAAAATAGTCAGATTGTCACATTCAATTGGCCAAGGTCTAGATTCGTGATCAGGTGGTCACGGTCCAAAATCGTGATCCACAACCAAAACCCATAACCAACCATGTGACTAAAGTGTGATACCGACAGGTGATTGGTCATGGTTTTGGACAATGACTAAATGGGTCACGGTTACAGATCATGAATAATTCGTGACCTTTTAGGCGCTATTTTTCCTGTTAAAATTTCCACTATGATGGGCACAGTTTAGGACCATGACCCATCCATGACAAATACCAGTGAATTATGGTCACAATTTTGAACTGTGACCCACAACCCTAGTTCAAAATGGCTACACTAAGTTGGTAATGAACCAAAACCGTGACTATTTCTTGATATTTAATTAGTCACAGTGGGGGTCAAGGGCTATAACCGTGACTAAGTTTCACTGTTCCATTGATCATAGCATGGGTCATAATTTTGAATCGTGACCATTTTAAATCTATAAATTGGTATCAGATTCACCTACTGATTTCATTTCTCTATCAACTCTTTCTAAACTCTCTCCCTCTCTCCACTGATGACCTCCACCAGGCCCTCTCTCTCTGCACCGGTGACAGCCAAATAGTTACATCTCTCTCTCTCTCTCTCTCTCTCTCTCTCTCTATATATATATATATATATATATATATATATATATATATATATATATATTTTAGTGTATGTGTGTGTATGTATATGATTCAGTGTGTGTGTATATTTTAATGTGTATGTGTTTCAGTGTGCGTGTGTGTATATATATAAACACACACACACACACACACATAGAGTGGCAGAGCCAGAAAATGCATGAAATTGTTTGGAGTTCAAATTGAGTCGAAGTTTGAAATACACATAATTATTTGGAGATCATAAATATTTCATCTAATACAATAATCTCAAATTGAGTCGAAGTTTGAGATGCACGAAAAATAATTTTTAAAAAAACCCTCAAGTTAGTTAAAAATATTATATAAATATTTGACTTTTGAAAAGTTAAAGCATAAAGAATTTCAAGGTATAAACTATTTTTGGCTATTACTTAGTTGATCAAAATGTTTCATTTGCAAATTGTTTGGAGCTCACAACAGTTGAATGTATAAATGGGTTTGTAGGTTGACTTACACGATCAAACATCAAATTTTCAAATATAGAATTACATATCACTATATATAATAAATTTTCATATATATATATATATATATATGTGTGTGTGTGTGTGTGTGTGTGTAGGTGTGAGTGTGTGTGATTTTTCACACGTGTTTCATATTGACGTATGGTCCTATTTATTGTTAAAAACTGTATATGAAACCCTTGATGTAAAATTGACTTATTAAGGTTTTACACTTGTTCTTAAATTTATGATAATTGAAATATATATTGAGTAATAGAGATATAGTCAAAAGTTTTATTAAAATATGAGAAAGTTCTTGTTAGGTATAGTTATTCCTATAACTCCATGAGTAATACCACCCTTGGTACCAAATACTTAATTGAGAAGATTTTATGTTTGAATGCCCCATGATATACTCTTGAAAAGTTATTTGAAACTTCTCTTAAATTATATTCTTGGAATTGAGAAATGGACTAACTATTTAAGGCACTTTATTCCTTAAGGGAATTGATCAAGTAGACGATTTAGAACGAGTACTGGATAAACTTGTATTGGATTATTGGGTTGATGGTTGTTCTGACTTTTGTTGAATGATCATGGTTGGATACAGATTATGGCTACCTAAAATGATCACTCTATTAATTCTTCATCATAAAATTTTAACTAATTATTTTTCTTAATGAGTATCTTATCTTGACTCCTGCACACATAGATACCCCCCCCCCCCCCCCACACATACTCATATGCGTATACATACAAACTGATATACACATACACATACACACAGACTCACACGTGCACATATATTCATTAATTATTTAGAATTGAGTCATTTGGTTCACTTGTTGCGGACCTCTTCCTTGAATGGTTACTATTTGGGTGAATACAAATTGGTGGAAGGAATTGCACAATTGGTGGATGAGTAGTAATTTTAGGTTTAATTAAATTAAAATAAACTTAAATTATACTTGTTGTGTATGACTGATATGATGGTGTAAGGACATATTTTCATAGGTCCGTTATCAATTTGTTATGTCATATACCGATACACCGTCAAAGAGCATTAAAGAGTAATCTACATCAAAGACGGATCCGAATTACTCAAGTTCTTCATAATTCAAGACTCCGCGACGTTTACTTTGGTAAGGTTATGTTTTAAATACCTTTACTTTTCACTTAGGGTCCGTTTGATTCAAAAGTGGGCAAAAGTAGAGATGGCAAAATTTTCCATGGGTAAAATTTGTCATGGCAAATTTTACCTAGTTTTTTCACACGAAGCTATCAAACAAAAATTCGGCGAAATTAAAGTCAAACCAATTAGTTTATTTAAATATTTTATAAAAAGTTTTTAAACAATTTTAAAACATTTCTAAAACAGTATTTTTTTTAAATTTTGATAAAACAATTTTTAAAAATAATTTTTACAATATTCGAAACAGTTTTTAAATTATTCAAAACAATTTTTAAACTCAAAACAATTTTTAAACCTTTTAAAATAGTGTTTTTAATAGTTTTAAAACAAGTTTTTAATAAAAGAGTTTTATAAAACATTTTTCTAAAACCGTTTTTAAAATAACTTTTTAACAGTTTAACAACATTTTTATAACATTTTTTATAAAACAATATTTTTTTTATTTATAACAGTTTTTTAAAACATTTTTTTTTACATTTCAAAAACAGTTTTTATAAAACATTTTTTAATAAAACAATTTTAAAAAATATTTTTTAAATTGTTTTTAAAAACAGTTTTTAACATTTTTAAAACATTTTTTAAAGAGTTTTTAAAACAATTTAAAAATAGTTTTTATTAAACAGTTTTTTATTTGAAACAGTTTTACAAAACAGTTTATAAAATAATTTAGCATAAAAATATAAAAAAAGCACTTGTAAGAAGTGGGAAATTGTTTGGCAAACAATTCTTCCCCAAATAGCAAAGCAAAATTTGCCTACTTTTTATGCATTAGAGGTATGGTACATTGGCAAATGGGTTGTAGGCAAATTTGTGAATCAAACAAACCAAAAAGTGGGCGAATGCCATATTTGCCCACTGATTTGACATTTGCCATGGCAAATTTGCGAATCAAACGGACCCTTAGAGCTTTTGGGAGATTTTTATAAAATATTTTCTAAGTGTTAGAGCGGACTTTTTCGTCAAATATTGAGAATGAGAATTTTTTCTAAGTTTTATAGCGGACCTCGTTTTTGACACCCAGGTCATTTGCGCGAGACCAGCATCTCATTCGAACGAGATTGGAAGTCACGCGATGTCGTTTGAACGACATGCGTACTTCGTTCGACCGACATATGCTTCTCGTTCGAACGAGCTCGAATTTCGAGACGGTGCATTTTTGTATAAATACTCATTAAATGGCAACGTTTTCATTTAGAAGTCCATACATTTTCCAGAATAGAAAACACTGCCAAAGCAGTAATCTTTAGGCTTCTTATTTTAAGGGTTTAATCCCTTTTTGTTTACAATTCACAAAACTCCCATATTGCTTTAGTGAATTGTTTTGGTGTTCAAGAACACAACTTTTTCCCTTGTTTATTCTTTGTTGGGAGAGCTCTACAACCGACAGCTGCGTGCTATTGTGGAGGGAGTCCTTGTGAAGATTTCAGACTGCGTGTCTAGGATTGCGATCCTTGTGGTATAGCTGCGTGTGAACCACTGCAGATTTCTAGTCGTTGCTTTGAAGGTTTGACGAAGACACCGTGCGTTACTCTTGTGGGCAATGCAAGTTGGTATGTAAGTCAATGATCTTGTGAACTTTTCAAAGTTCTAGAAATAAAAGGTTTTGCCCTGCGGGGATTTTTCCTTAAGCTTGTGTCGCATGCTTTATTTATTTTATGGTTTGACACACGCACACACGCAGTTGAATGACTTGGGGCTCATTTATTTTGGTTTAAAAATAGACACTAATTAAATAAGTGTGCCAACGTAGAAAGTTGCGAATTTAAATCAATTATCACACTGTTACGACTTTCTCAAATTGGTATCAGAGCAGGTTGAGCTAATTTATTGCGTATTCCTATTTCTCGCAAAATTTGTGTGATATTGATTTTCTTTTAAAAATCAATTTTGAAAATCGCAATTTTTCGATGGAGCACTTATCTAATCGGATGCCCCCCTTTGATAACCCGAGTCAAAGTTTTGATGATATAAATCGTTTGAATTTGACGTTTGCAAAAAGAATTAAAGTTTTGGAAAAAGAAAATTCTCTTTTTAAATCCGCGATGGATCTTTTGCAAACGGTTCAAAATCAACTAGATTTTTATCGTGAAAAATTTGTTTCCTTGGACCATGACTTTGTTGCTTTAAAATTGTCCAAGAAGGAGATTAATGATAGGGTTCTTATTTTAGAAAACGAATTAGAGGATCTTAAAAATTCGATGGTTTGTGTTTGTGCCAAAGATGAAAAAAATATTTTAGTCAATGAGTTTGTGGCATGTGAAGAAACTCTTAGGAAAAAGTTTACTTTAATTGCGGGGGAGCGAGATAACCTTCTAGGTTTGATCGATAATTTGAAAAAGGCGTCCCTTAATTTGGAAGAGTCTAATTCTTTGCTTGAGTAAAAAATTTTGAAGTTAAAAAATGATTTGACAGACTCAAGTAGGTTTGATAGTGATGGTAATGGCTCATCGTGTTCTCATGCTTCTAATGCTAAATCCAAAACCATTATTTGTTTTAGAGGGTCAACTAATTCCAAGGATGTTAGAAAAGGTCAACCCATAGGTATTGTTCCACCCATTTACTCATGTTCATATTGTGGTAAGAAAGGTCACCTTAGGCGTTTTTGTTTTGATCTTGGAAAAAGTCCTAGGAAATTTATGTCTAGTGTTCCCGTGGTTCCCAAAGCCCCCACACGACGTTTCACATCTATTTGGGTTAGGAAATCACTTTTTGATACGCTAGATTTTAGAATAGTTGATTCTCGTTTGCTTGCACATGATTCTTATCTTGCCATATCATATTGATGATTGTGTTCGCATGTTTGTCATACACTAGTTGTGATTTCATGATATATATTTGCTAGTGTGTTGACATGTACTTTTTGTATATATTTTTTTGCTTTTGAAAATTTTTGAGAAAATTCAAAAATATTTTTGTATTTTGTTTGCACCGTTTATGGATGAAGACTTACGATGACCGAGTCACAACATCATTCCATTTTACATGTGACTATTTGATAGTGTTTTGAGATAATAGGTCAATTCATCCTTGTGCTTTATAATGTTTGGAGTCATTAAGATGTAATTAAGTGTTACTTCCTACATGTTTGACTCATGTTTCCTTTATTGCACACATGCACGGATTTGTTTGATTATTGTGCTTGTCTTATTACATGTTGGTTGGGTGTTTTCACTTCAATCATGTCCTTAAAACGAACCAAGCGCGATAAATTTTGATAAGGAAATTGTGCATATAAGAACCGTTTTGTGAGTTTGTGTGCTTTGTTTGAAAATGGGGAAGGACTGCGAAAGGTTCATTTTGCCTTTGCGAATACTAAGCCACCGTTAAATTGGACCTAAAAAATGGAGGAATTTTATTATTCGGGGTCCAAAGAGGTTTAAAAGAGCCCGAAAAAATTTAAAGGCAATAAAAAAAAATTCATGCCAATTATGGGCCATTTAGGTTTTTGCACCAATTCTCCAAAGTTTGAGAATTTAGTTTATTCACCTCTAAAAGAAAATATATATGAGGGAGTTTGGTTGGAGAATTAAAACGGGTTTGCACGTCCTTGAAAATCTTGAAAAAGAGCTAAATAGTTTTGGACGTTATTGGTGTGGAAATCATTTAGACTTTGATTTGTTGATTTGCATAAGACGATGTCATTTAAATTCAACAAATTTTTACACCTAAGGATTCTTTTGATGTTCATTCGTTAGGGGTACACGTATTCATCGTGCACATATGATTGATTGAGTTGATTTTCCTATCGAATGTGTTCACACCCATTCATTTCATTTCCATGACTTGGTTGTTTGAGTTTAAATCCATGGTGTGATTTTTGTATCATATTTTTCAAAGTGGTATCTTATTTTTGTATGAAAAATTGAAAAATCCAAAAATAGTTTGTGAAATTTGTGAGATAATCCTTTGCATGCGCTTAGCTTGATCCTTGTTTGCTATGCATTTTATCGTGTCACTCCATGTTTTTGATTTTTTCTTCTTATCTGTCTATTTGGGGACATCATAAAAAGGGGGAGAAAGAATTATCAGTTATGGGGGAGTTTTTGCATTATGGGGAGATTTGATTATTAATGCTTTATTCTTAAATCATTTCAAACTCGATGCGTCACGAAGGTTTTTTTGCTTTATCTCATGTGTGTAGGTACAAAATTGAAGATTGATATGTTGCACACCCTGATGAGAAAAGCTTTGAGATTTGACGAAGATGATTGAAGAATAGTTTCGAGGTCTTACAAATTTATTCATGGGAGGGTAGATTTGTATAGGCATTTTGGTTTTTGATAATTCGGATTTTTTATGTATGTACCGGCATAGACATAGGGGGAGATTTGTAAGGACATATTTTCTTAGGTCCGTTATCAATTTGTTATGTCATATACCGATACACCGTCGAAGAGCATTCAAGAGTAATCTACATCAAAGACGGATCCGAATTACTCAAGTTCTTCATCATTCAAGACTCCGCGAAGTTTACTTTGGTAAGGTTATGTTTTAAGTACCTTTACTTTTCACTTAGAGATTTTGGGAGATTTTTACAAAATATTTTCTAAGTGTTGGAGCGGACTTTTTCGTCAAATATTGAGAATGAGAATTTTTTCTAAGTTTTATAGCGGACCTCGATTTTGACGCTTAAGTCGTTCGCGCGAGATCAGCATCTCGTTCGAACGAGATTGGAAGTCGCGCGATGTCGTTTGAACGACATGCGTACTTCGTTCAAGCGACATATGCTTCTCATTCGAATGAGCTCAAATTTCGAGGCATTGCATTTTTGTATAAATACTCATTAAATGGTAACGTTTTCATTAAGAAGTCCATACATTTTCCAGAACGGAAACACTGCCAAAGAAGTAATCTTTAGGCTTCTTCTTTTAAGGGTTTAATCCCTTTTTGTTTAGAATTCGCAAAAATCCCATCTTGCTTTAGTGAATTGTTTTGGTGTTCAAGAACACAACTTTTACCCTTGTTTATTCTTTGTTGGGAGAGCTCTACAACTGACAGTTGCGTGCTATTGTGGAGGGAGTCTTTGTGAAGATTTCAGACTGCGTGTCTAGGATTGCGGTCCTTGTGGTATAGCTGCGTGTGAACCACTGTAGATTTCTAGCCATTGCTTTAAAGGTTTGACGAAGACACCGTGCGTTACTCTTGTGGGCAATGCAAGTTGGTATGTAAGTCAATGGTCTTGTAAACTTTTCAAAGTTCTAGAAATAAAAGGTTTTGCCCTGCGGGGATTTTTCCTTAAGCTTGTGTCGCATGCTCTATTTATTTATGGTTTGACACACGCAGTTGAATGACTTGGGGCTGATTTATTTTGGTTTAAAAATAGACACTAATTAAATAAGTGTGCCAACGTAGAAAGTTGTGAATTTAAGTCAATTATCACACTGTTACGACTTTCTCAGATGGAAAACCATAATTTATTTAAAAATTAATTCGATCCATTACTTCTATGACTCATATCCACACCCTTCTATATTTTTCTTTGGAAAAATGAGTCACGGTAGTAATTACTTTCAACAAAAGTACGTGAGGGTGAAATTTTACCTCACTAAAACATCTTTCATTAGTGCCCGTTATATAAAGGGAACTTCTATTTACAAGTATAGGAATAGGAAAATTGAAAATTTTAATTACCTTAAAAATCGTGGAGTTGATCTCTCATAAGAGTACCTGTTTGATCATATTCAATTTTCCTTGCCAGAATGCTCGGATGAGGTAGTAGAGAATATATTTTGCCATAAGACCGACAGGGCACTGACGTTGGTGACACTGTTAGAAAAGCCTAAAAAAATAGTCATCAATTGTGGATACAACTCCATAAAGAGAGAATTCACCGAGATTATGAGGTTTTGCGACATATGCATACAAAAAATGATCTTGCAAAAAAGTTAAAGAGTAAAGGATTATGAGTTCATGTCACCGACCATTATACATCAATCATAGATACGCTTTCGCCCAGTTGGCCGGGTGCAAAAATTTCATAGATTTTTAAAACGTAATACCGATTGCATGGAAATCATACACATCTAACATGTTTTAAAAGATATCAAAAAGGTATATACATATATATAGTCATAAACATGAATTTCTTACACACGTTGCTAATTTTTTTAATTCTAGGAAATGTCGAACAAAAATTAAAATAATCAACCAAATAGAGAAACACCTACAAGTGGGATCTCTCCTACACCATAACCTAAATTCTCATCTCCTCCGTGTTCTCAATACTCTACTCCACCGAAGATTCAATCTACCACTCCATCTCCAATTCATCAAAATAACTCCCCTATTAATCCAACACCGTCGCCTCCATCTATTGAGGAATCCTAAGAAAATATTAAGAAACCAATTGGGTTCTCCTTGGGTGGGAATCATCCAACTGGTAATAAACCTGACATTCAACTTTTTAAAAACCATTATTTGTCTCTTGAAAAAATGAATGTTGGCATCGGGGGAACTGGAAACTAAAAGAAGGTTAATCCTACCATAAAGAATGACGTGTGGGAACAACTTGATAAGAATTTTTCATTCTTATTCGATTTGAAGGACAAGGTTCTTTCCTGAGCAGTTGATCAATTAAAAGCCTATCAAAAGAACCTTAAAAAAAATCCCGAAGGGGCAACGATTTATGATATTTTAGCGTTGAAAGATAGTGTTCCCCAAAATGTTCAAATACCCAATTACCAATGGAACGACTTCTAAGAGAATGAGGCCAAGGAGGTAAAACTCATTGAGAGGGAGAGAAATAAACTAAACAGGTAAAAAAAGTTGATGTTCACAAACTTGGGGCAAAATCTCATGATGATCTGATAGGTGAATGGGTGGAATGGACCAATGGGACTCCGAAAGAAGTAAAAAAATGTAATCGGGCCAACTTGTACTTTTATTCTCGACGAGAAAAAGGGACCAATAACATCCCAGACAAATTTTCTCCGACCTTGTTGAGTTTACATTTAGTTATCATATATATACACGTTATAATAAAATAGTGTTAAAATTAATGTCTTAAATATAATATTATTTTACAGGAAATGATAGAAGGCATGTCGAGCTGTTAGTTCGAGTGCAACCACTATGACATTAGAGCGAATACCCTAACCAAGGTACTTGGGAGGGATAATAAAGGTAGGATAAGAGAGGTGGGATTACGTATATTAAGTAGAAAAATACAATACAATGCAACTCTATTGGAAGAGATCTCTTCAGTGAGGAGTCACGTTTCGAGAGTGTCAGAAGACCATGTCAGGACTACAGGATAGGTGTCAAAGCTTCGAAGGGGAGTGGGAAATGTTAGAAATAACATGAAAATCTTGACGAATAAAATCCATGGGTTTGTACGAAAAAATCTTGACAAATAAAATCTTAAACGATTCATCAGCACATCATCCTTTTACCGACCTAATTAATGATGCTTACAAATTCTACCACCATCAAAACCGTCAGCCTATGGATATGGATAATATGAATTATCACCAAGTCAATAAACAAGTTGATGCTAACTTACCCAAAGATTGGGAACATATGTGGTTGAAAGACGATGCGATTAGACCTTTGTATAAAAAATATGAAGAATATCACTCGGTATTGTACACATTTATCGATTTGAATAATTTGAAGAGTCAACTTGGTTTGCCGAACAATAATGTGGCCATACCAGATCCCCACCGCGGAGGGAGGATGGGATCCTTTGGGTCCCGCGCGTCCCCTCTCGGGAGATCGCTTCGACCGGCGTCGATTTGTGAGGTGTGAAGATGTAGAGAGATTTAGAGTCGCCAGTCTATTTTACTCAAAATGGAGAAAAGAAAAAGGGGAAGCCACCCCGAAGGATGGCATCCAAATACATACTGGTGCGTGCGAAACCAAATGATTTGAGAAGGGTTCGGAGGCTTAGTTACGAAATGGGAAGGTGTTAGGCACCCATTCTGCCTTTTCGGTTTCTCATGGATATTTGCTATTTTCCTTTATATTTACACCCGTGATATGTGTGCATGTGTATATATGCAATGGAGGTAGGAATCCTCGACTTGCATCATAAAAAAGACAAAGTGAGTCATCCGTAGGAATGTGAGATTAGTGTAGAAAATAAGATTTACGTGATTACCCCTACGTTGACCGTCATAAAGGAACGATAACGCATCTGGAATAATACGTTACTAAGAACAAGTATATAGAATAATGGAAAATGAGATAAATAGAAGATAGAAAATAAGAGAAAAAGTGAGAAAAGGACTCGAGTTTCGGGTTTTACTCTGAGACGCCTACGTAGCCTTTAAAGGCATCAAAGTCCACGTAGTTCGCAAATAAACGAGGGGTGGGGTTTAACCCATAAATCCAAATGGAGAAATCTCTTATTTGTAAATGTGTGTGTGTGTGTGTACAAAAAGTGTTTTAGTTGTGAGAAAAGTGTGAAAAATGTGTGAGAATCCCATTTGGAATTTATGAGCAAACCCTCTTTTTCTTGTTTTTTGGGTTTTTATTTATATGAAAATAGGAGATGTGAAATAATACTAGATAAAAAGTATATTTATGATGTGTGAGATGAGATAATAAAAGTGATAAGTAAGAAAACAAGTTATTGCAAATTTAAGAGAATTTAGGAGAGAGTTTGAGAAAGTTGGACCTTCTTGGAGACCTTGAGCTTGATCTTGAATGTTGAAAGGCAGCTCTTGCACTTGGATGATGATGGAGAGTGGTTAATTCATCAAGTTTGATGAAAGGGATGATGAAAAGTGGAAGTGAAAAAGGGATTTGAGAGTTGAAATCACGATGCCTTCGAGAGAGGTTTCTGGGGGTTTTCTGAGAGTGATTTGCCTCTGATCTGAGCTCCCTTGCAAATGAGGCCAAGGCCTCCTTTTATAGATCCAGGGGACTACCGATCGGCTTAGAGCCCTTCCTACCTACCGACAGGAAGGTGCTGATAGGCAGGTTCTGGGACTTGCCGTTTGGCAGTGTGTTTCAGGCTTTTTCGGAAAATTAGCCGCCGAGGGCAAACCGTTGGTCAGAATCGCGTACGGGGCTTACCATTGGAAAGGTATTTTAGATACCTTCGAAAGTCCTTTGGACCGCTCCCGAGTTAGGGAGTTTACTTTGGGTCAAATGTGGCTCGGAAGCATTTGTCAGTCCGCAGGACGGGGAATCGTTCGGACACAAATGGATTGTTCATCCGCATGGTAAGTCCGAATCGTGCACGGGACAGACCGTTAGAAAGTTTAGGAGGTGTACTTAGACATTCCAAAGAGTTTGGCCCAGTTTGGGGAGTTGACTTTGATCAATCGGGCCCAAGAAGGTAAGTCCGAATCGCGCACGGGATGGACCGTTGGAAAGGGTATTCAGTGTCCTTTGAAGATTCATTTAGCCTCGGTCGAGCTAAAGAGTTGAATTGGGTCAAACAGAGTCTGGAAGCGCTCGGTGGCCTCCAGGTAGGGTTTCGGACGCAAACGGAACATTCATCCGCATGGTGAGTCAGAATCACGCATACGACAGACCGTTCGAAAGGGTATTCAGTTCCCTTCGAAGATTCATTGAGTCTCGATCGAGATAAAGAGTTTGACTTTTGGGTCAAACTGAGCCAGGGAGTGCCCGATGGCTTTTAGGTTAGTACTCGGGATGTGACCAGGGTTTACTGTGATGAGTGGAGGTACTAGGTACCTAAGGAGAGTTAGGGGTAACGGAATGAGGTGTCTACAGAGCCCCTCGACGGGTGAATTTGGAACAAATGATAGCCGTCGATTAGACACCGCATGATGCTTCTGAGAGAGTGTTATCGATTCAGAGGGTCGAGGTCGATTCTGAGGACCTATGGAAGCGAGGATGACCAATTTAGAGGGTTAAGGTCAATTCTGAGGACCTAAGGAAGCGAGGATGACCAATTCAGAGGGTCGAGGTCAATTTTGAGGACCTAAGGAAGCGAGGATGACCAATTCAGAGGGTCGAGGTCGATTCTGAGGACCAAAGGAAGCGAGGATGACTAATTTAGAGGGTCGAGGTCGATTCGGAGGACCTAAGGAAGCGAGGATGACCAATTCAGATGGTCGAGGTCGATTCTGAGGACCTAAGAGTGGTGATGATCGAGAACCGAGGTCAATTTTGACCTAACTTAGGTGACGATCCAAGACCGGGGACAATTCTGACCCAAGAGTGGTGACGACCGAGGACTGAGGTCAATTTTGATCTAACTCAGGTGATGATCCAAGATCGGGGCCAATTTTAACCCAAGAGTGGTGATGACCGAGGACCGAGGTCAATTCTGACCTAACTCAGGTGACGATTCAAGACCGGGGCCAATTCTGACCCAAGAGTGGTGACAATCGAGGACAGAGGTCAATTCTGACATAACTCAGGTGACGATCCAAGATTGGGGCCAATTATGACCCAAGAGTGGTGACGACCGAGGACCGAGGTCAATTCTGACCTAACTCAGGTGACGATCCAAGACAGGGGCCAATTCTGACCCAAGAGTGGTAACGACCGAGGACCGAGGTCAATTTTGACCTAACTCAGGTGACGATCCAAGACCGGGGCCAATTCTGATCCAAGAGTGGTGACGACCGAGGATCAAGGTTAATTCTGACCTAACTCAGGTGACGATCCAAGATCGGGGCCAATTCTGACCGAAGAGGGGTGAGGACCGAGGACCGTGGTCAATTCTGACATAACTCAGGTGACGATCTGAGACCGGGGCCAATTCTGACCCAAGAGTGATGATGATCGAGGACCGAGGTCAATTCTGACCTAACTCAGGTGACGATCCAAGACCGGGGCCAATTCTGACCCAAGAGTGGTGACGATCAAGGACCGAGGTCAATTCTTACCTAACTCAGGTGACGATCCATAATCGGGAACAATTCTGACCCAAGAGTGGTGACGACCCAGGATCGAGGTCAATTCTGACCTAACTCGGGTGACGATCCAAGATCGGGGCCAATTCTGACCCCAGAGTGGTGACGACCGAGGATCGAGGTCAATTATGACCTAACTCAGGTGACGATCCAAGACCGGGGTCAATTCTGACCCAAGAGTGGTGACGATCGAGGATCGAGGTCAATTCTGACCTAACTCAGGTGACGATCCAAGACCGGGGCCAATTTTGAGCCAAGAGTGGTGACGACCGAGGACCGAGGTCAATTCTGACCTAATTGAGGTGACGATCTAAGACCGGGGCCAATTCTGACCCAAGAGTGGTGATGATCGAGGATCGAGGTCAATTTTGACCAAACTCAGGTGACGATCCAAGATCGGGGCCAATTCTGACCCAAGAGTGGTGACGATCGAGGACCGAGGTCAATTCTGACCTAACTCAGGTGACGATCCAAGACCGGGGCCAATTCTGACCCAAGAGTGGTGACGATCGAGGATCGAGGTCAATTTTGACCTAACTCAGGTGACGATCCAACACCGAGGTCAATTCTGACCCAAGAGTGGTGACGACCGAGGACCGAGGTCAATTCTGACATAACTCAGGTGACGATCCAAGATCGGGGCCAATTATGACCCAAGAGTGGTGACGACCGAGGACCGAGGTCAATTCTGACCTAACTTAGGTGACGATCCAAGATCGGGGCCAATTCTGACCCAAGAGTGGTAACGACCGAGGACCGAGGTCAATTATGACCTAACTCAGGTGACGATCCAAGACCGGGGCCAATTCTGACCGAAGAGTGGTGACGACCGAGGATCGAGGTCAACTTTGACCTAACTCAGGTGACGATCCAACACCGAGGTCAATTCTGACCCAAGAGTGGTGACGACCGAGGACCGAGGTCAATTCTGACATAACTCAGGTGACGATCCAAGACCGAGGACAATTCTGACCCAGGAGTGGTGACGACCGAGGACCGAGGTTAATTTTAACCTAACTCAGGTGACGATCCAAGACCGGGACCAATTCTGACCCAAGAGTGGTGACAACCGAGGACCGAGGTTAATTCTGACCTAACTCAGGTGACGATCCAAGACCGGGGCCAATTCTGATCCAAGAGTGGTGACGACCGAGGATCAAGGTCAATTCTGACCTAACTCAGGTGACGATCCAAGATCGGGGCCAATTCTGACCGAAGAGTGGTGACGACCGAGGACCGAGGTCAATTCTGACATAACTCAGGTGACGATCTGAGACCGGGGCCAATTCTAACCCAAGAGTGATGACGACCGAGGACCGAGGTCAATTCTGACCTAACTTAGGTGACGATCCAAGACTGAGGACAATTCTGATCCAAGAGTGGTGATGACCGAGGACCGAGGTCAATTCTGACCTAACTCAGATGACGATCTAAGACCGGGGCCAATTTTGACCCAAGAGTGGTGACGACCGAGGACTGAGGACCGAGATCAATTCTGACCTAACTTAGGTGACGATCCATGACCGGGGCCAATTTTGACCCAAGAGTGGTGACGACCGAGGACCGAGGTCAATTATGACCTAACTCAGGTGACGATCCAAGACCAGGGCCAATTCTTACCCAAGAGTGGTGACGATCGAGGATCGAGGTCAATTCTGACCTAACTCTGGTGACGATCCAAGATCGAGGCCAATTCTGACCCTAGAGTGGTGACGATCGAAGACCGAGGTCAATTCTGACCTAACTCAGGTAACGATCCAAGACCGGGGTCAATTCTGACCCAAGAGTGATTATATTTCCTTTGGGAAAAGAAAAAGGGTTCCACTGGGGAATAATAATTGGATTTAGATTCCGCTGGGGAATAAGAATTGGATTTGAGGTTCCGCTGGGGAATAAGAATGAGCTGGGGAAGATTTGGATCGTCCTTTGGGAGAGATCCCTTGGGGCGAGTGATTCTTCTAAAATCTGCTGGGAAAAATACCATGAGATATTGTTTCGCATCGGGTAGCCAATAGCTGGGGAGGCCTTTTGCCTTTGATTTGAGCAGAGGAGCTGATCGTTGGGGAGATAACCGGTTTGAGGTTGTAAACTCTGCTGAGGAGG
Source organism: Sambucus nigra (assembly GCA_949130495.1). Taxonomy (NCBI): domain Eukaryota; kingdom Viridiplantae; phylum Streptophyta; class Magnoliopsida; order Dipsacales; family Adoxaceae; genus Sambucus; species Sambucus nigra. Next base: position 185,867,607 of record OX422216.1, read on the forward strand.
TGATTAGGGGGTCCAGTCGCATCGCTCGAGAGGTCATTTGCTTGGATTTTGAGGGTTCCACTATGGAAAAAGAGGTTTCGCCTGAAGAAAATGCGAAAATTTTCTTGATGAAAATGTTCAAAATCCATCCTGGGATTTTGGGGGGTTTTCGGGGATTTTTTGAGTCTTTCTGGCATTTTTTGGAAATTTCTGTATGAAACTTTAAGGGGGTGCCGGCCGGCATAGACTGAGAGGTGCCATTCGGCAGTGGCACGGACTTTTGGGTTGCCTCGGGAAGGTGAGGAGACAGTGGCATGAACTTGGCCTCCTATATAAAGGGGGTGAATCCCTTTCATTTTTCACAGCTTATTGCCTTCTCTCTTTCTGCAATTTCTCTCTGCGAATTGTTCTAACGTTCCGATCTTCAAGAAATGGCCGCCTTTGTGAGCACCTCTGTCCACCGGGAGTGGTTGACCGTTGATAACTGGGTGAATGTGGATTGGAGGGACAGGGTGCCCCTTACTTTGGGGAATGAGAATGCCTTTGATGCATTCGAGCATGTTGCGGATGAGCGGACCTTACTGCGGGAGCCGTCGCGTCATCGCTCTGCGAGAGTGATTCCCGGCGGTTATGTAAGTAACCTGACCTTTGGCATTCCTTTCCTTTTGGATGATTTTTCCTTTTTCTTGACCTTTGACTGAATTTTTCCTTTTGCCATTCGGATATTTCTTTGAAGAACATGCGTGCCCGCAGGACGAAGGGGCTTAAGGATGTTTGGGAGCATCTTCCACCCGTGGTGTGCTGGATGGTATCGTCAGCGGGTTTCGGGAGGTTGGCGGCTGCGCTGGATGAGACGCCTCGTTTGACAGCAGTTTTGTGTGCCTTGGGGGAGAGGTGGTGGGACACTACCCACACCTTTCATTTTGGCTTCGGGGAGATGATGGTGACCCCCATATATGTGCAACAATTGTTAGGGTTGGATTGTGATGGGGAGCAGATAGAGGTGGATCACTCCTTGCGGGTGAGGCCGAAGACGGTGCATGTGGCACTTGGTGATGTGAGGAGGATAGTTTCTAGAGATTCCATCCGGCTGTCCCTGCTGAAGGATGTTTTGCTGAGCCGGGTGGTTGATGTGGAGGATAGGCTGCAAGTGAGGCAGATGGCCCGGTTATTCATCTTGTTAATATTGGGAGGTTTCATGGTGGCGTCGAGCGGCGACATCGTCCATTTGTGGTTTCTGCCATACTTGAGGATGTTTTCGAACATCCCTTTCTATGATTAGGGGAGTCTGACATTGGCGACCCTTTACTCTTCTCTGGATGCATTCAGCCGGTGCTGCCGATAGACTTTTACTGGAGCCACATATCTCCTTGAGGTATTCTTTATTTTTCGCATTTTCATTTCATGCATTCGCATTTTCCTTTCATACGTTCACATTTTCCTTATGCGTCTCTTTTTGCTTGTGAATTCAGACGTGGTTCTATGAGGTGATTGGGTGCAACACCCCGCTGATTGCTTTGAAGGATGACAATGTTGGGGACTTCTACCGACTGTACCAATGGCGTAAGGCCAACCGACAGTCGAAGGGATCTCTTTCCGTGGAGGCGGTGCATTAGGTCTTGAATGACCTGACTAGTGGTTGGGTAAGGTCTTTTCCTTTTCAGTCTGGGTTTTTGCACCTTCTGATCTTGTATCGACTCATGCCTGCTTAGGGATTTTTAGGTGACCTTTTATCCGTGGGGGACAACTATTCAGGACACGGGGCTGACTGGGGTGAACGCGCAGATGAGGTGCTTGTTGGCGCATGAGTTTGGCCATTCCTGGTACCTTGGGGAGAGGGTGATTCGTCAGATCGCTGAGGAGGAGGTGGTGGTGCCACCTGTGCAGCCTCCTACGTCTATGAGGTGGGAGCGACAGTTGTTGGAGGATGAGAGGATCGCGGCGATGATTGGCGAGTCCTATGCTTTGTATACTGATACGGCCGCGTCGTATGATTATATGGAATTTGTGACTAGCTGGTTGATGGCGCCCAACATACATGACGCTTTGCCTTTCCCTCCTGCTAGTTCGAGTCGGGCGGTGGGGTCTTCGCACAGTGGTGGTGGTCCCTCGGCACCTGCGGCGGCGGCGACATCGGATGTTCGGCTGCACACTCTTTCGTACAACATCCGACGGGTTGATGGAGGGATAGTGCCGATGTTGCACTTTCCCTTTGCGATGGATCTGGAGGAGCTGGGTTTGACACAAGAGGTCCTTCGTCCTGCGATAAACCTTTTGGTCCTTTTCCTCTTTTTGATTTCTTTTGCTTGATACTGATTCTACCTTTTCCTTGCAGCAAATCCGGGTGTCGACCACTTGGCTGAGAGACATCAGGGATTGGATATCATCGGCGACTTCCCACATTCGGGATGCTGTCCCTGTTCCTTCTTGCTTGGTGCCGTCAGCCTCATCCGGGGAAGACTCTGGCTCAGGTAGTGGGGGCGCGTCGTCTCGCCATAGGGGTAAGAGAGCGCGTCGCAGGGGTGGAAGCTCCTGAGAGAGAGAGAGAGAGAGAGAGAGAGAGAGAGAGAGAGAGGGAGAGATAGAGTGTGGGTTCGGGCTGAGTCCCGTTGTTTTTTGGCTTTTTCTTTCTATTTCTGCAAGATGATGTAACACAGAAAACAAATATATGCAATGCAATGTAATTTTTTGACTATCTTTTATTTTAATGATGAATGAATGCATGCACAAGCGCTTTTTAATTTGCTACTGAGACCGTAAAACCGGAGTATTTTTGGAATTTTTCAAAGGAAAGCTGTTTTATTTAAAATAGGGAATCTCATAAGGAGAAAACAGGATTCTTGAAATTCTTTTGAGAATATCAATTTATTAATATGGAGTTTTCTGATTTGACAAAAAAAAGGAAAGGAGGAAATTTCCAAAAATGGGGAGTTGCCGATTGGCAAGCACCCTGGCCTGCCTATCGGCGGTTCAGTCCAGTCCCATCAATCGAAAGCTTTGAATGGTACCCTCTTCAGCCTTTGGTACCTTGTGGGGTAGGATTCCCTCCGATTTCTGCAGGGATTATGTCTTTTGTGAGAGTTCTCAAGTATAAAGGGGGTGAGGGTGGAGTGTTTTCATCACACCTTTGCATCCTTATCCACCTGCCTACTATTTCTTTGCCCTACAAGATGGATCTCCCTGGTAGCACCGAGTTTGTCAACTAACTCGAAGCCTTAGAAGCTATGTGCTCTTATAATGTCGACTATGATGCTTTCAACATGCGTCGAGTCTCCTTGTGGCGTAATCGGCCTTTTGAGTGGAATATGCTGACAGCGGCGGTACAATTTTGGTATCCCGAAGACCACGTATTCCGCTTTGGGTTGGAAGAAGTTTGTCCTACCTACGAGGAATTTTCTGCCATACTAGGTGTGAATCCCAGTGTTTCCGTGGCTTTACCAGAATTTTCTCGCTCCCCTAGGGATTTATTGGTCGAGCTTCTTCATATCTCACCCTCGGCGGACAAGTCATTGGTTTCTAGAGGAATGATCTCCCTCCCGGCAGTGTTGCAGTCTGTGCATTTGCGGGAAGTAGGTGATGCTGGCTATGCTGGAGCCGTTGTTCTGGGTCTGGTCTCAAAATTGTTCTTGGTGACCGGGGAGGTGCGAGTGGACCCACAACTTGCAGCCATTACTTCATGGATGTCATATCGTCGCAATCCTACGGCGGTAATATTGGCGAAGACTCTGAATGGCCTGGATGCTTGGAGAAAAGGTCGTTCTGACTTTTTGAGGGGTAGCCCTGTGATGCTGTTCATGTGGTTGTCTAAAAGATTCCGCTTGTCAACTCCTCCAGAATATCCTTTGTCGGTTGTACCCAACTTCTTTTCACGCTACTTCATCCGCATTGGCCTGTATGTTGAGAACTGGGAGAATTTGCTTGTGGAGCATGGGGCTTGTGGACTGTATTGGTCAGTGCCTTGGTGGGGGCAGTTGCAGCCAGTTCTGGAGTTAGGAGAGTATTCATATGTGCGGCTGGTTGGTCTCAGACAGACCTCTTTTTATTTCCCTTGGCGACTTTTACGCCAATTCGGCTGGGTACAGTCGTGCCCCCTCAGACCTTAAACTTCTTTCCAGTAGAGGATTTGACTGAGCGTCTGCGTCTATTGCTTGGGTCTCTATGGGAAAATCGGCGTCCGTCGACCCGTCCCTCTCATTCTGTCGGGAAGGTTTGCCATGTCCCCAAAGATTATATGAGGTGGTTGTGGAGGAAAGTAGTCAACAAGATGTTGGTAGTAGAGACTGGTCAAAGATGGTTTGTTTTATCTGATTCCATGGAAGGGGGTGTTGTGGTCTTTTCGAAGATGGTTAAGGCTCATCGATCCATGGAATGTTTGCGACACTCCATTTAGGCAGGAGAAACTTGGGGTCCTCAGGATGTAGATGATAAGGGTGCAGGCTCTTCTGGTAGCTGTGGGTAGGACTCCTTGGGAGTTTATTTATGTAACAGACGTGGGGGATTTTATCTGGTTTTTATGGTAGTGGGGGGAAGTGAGTTATCCGTTCCTTTTTCTTATGTAATCTGTACTGTATTTTCTTCTTAATGAAATAAACAAGTTTCTGATCATCCAGCTTTGCCTTTCGATGAATTTTGTGTTTTGAATTATCTATACCAATCACTAAGGCATACATAATCCTTTTGTTCAAGTAGATGTTTAGAATGAACTGTCATTCTCGGAGATAAGAAAATAATATATTTTTGTGAAAAAGAAGGGGCTGTGCTTATGTGGGATGTATGAGCTGCCTAGGTACCTCTGGGTTTTTTTTTTTGGAAAGTTTTAAAATAGTTTTATGTAGAGGATCAGGCCCACGTAGTTCTGGGTAGAGGGAAATGAAGAGTTTTTTAGAATAGAAGGGGGATGAGAAGAGTCGTAGCGCGCTGAGATTTTGGACTAGGGGTAGAATTTCTTGAGACGGTCCAGATTTACTGGACGAGCCATCTTTTCCCCATCCAGGTCAGTGAGCATGGCAGCACCTCCAGACAAGATCTTCTTCACAATGTAGGGTCCACTCCAATTGGGCTTGAATTTTCCTCTGGGGTCCCAGATGGGTTCTATTATCTCCTTGAGGGCTAAATCCCCCTCCTGGACACCACGATCCTTGACTCTTTTATTGAATGAATGCGCTATTCGGCGATGGTATCCCTGTATGTGATAAAGAGCTTTTAATCTTCTTTCATCCAGAAGGGCTAGCTCATCAAGACGGCCTTGGCACCAGTCTTCTTCACTAACCTTGCTTTTGAGCATGACACGTAGCGAGGGAATTTCTAGCTCCACAGGTAGGACTGCCTCCATGCCGTAGACCAAGGAGTAAGGGTAGCCCCAGTAGAGGTTCGGATTGAGGTTCGATAGCCCCAAAGGGCGTATATGATCCGGTCGACCCAGTCTCTACAACTTTCGGTCATCTTGTTGATGATGGCTTTAAGGTTTTTATTGGCGGCTTCAACTGCACCATTGGTCTGAGGTCGGTAGGGAGAATATTTGTGTCTCTGAATCCCATACTCGTTGACAACTTCTGTGACTTCTGCCTAAAAGTGCAAACTGTTATCTGACACTAGCTCGTGCGGGACTCCATATCGACAGATGATATTTTTCTTGATGAATTTCGCCACCTTCTTGGCATTTAATACTGCATATGACTCAGCTTCAACCCATTTAGTGAAGTAATCGATGGCAACCAGGATGAACTCATGCCCGTTTGACACTTTTGGCATAACCTTCCCTATGATGTCGATACCCCAGGTGGAGAACGGCCAGGGAGAAGTCATGTTGTATAATTCCCGCGGAGGCAAGTATTGAAGATTGGAGAACTGTTGGAATTTAGGGCATATCCGAACATAGGCGGTGCAATCCTGGGCCATGGTGGTCCAGTAGTAGCCCTGTCGGATGATCTTCTTGGCAAGCATGTGACCGTTCATGTGGGTCCCTCATTCCCCGCTGTGGATTTTCTGCATTATCTTTTCAATGTCAGCCCATGCGATACAGTGCAAATGAGTTCCGTCGAAATTCCTCTTGAGTAGTGCTTTATGACAGATGATATACTGAGTGGACAACCTTCGGAGGGTAGCTCGATCGTTCTTGTTGGAACCCTCGGGATACCTACCGTGTTTGAGGAGGCACCAGATATCACAATACCAACAATCGGCTAGTTCGGGGTCTTCTGTGGAGGCAAGATTAATATGGTAACAATGGGTCGGTTTGTCCTTCTTCTGAACTAGGAAGGGGGTCATTGTTATTCCCTCGGGCATGTCGATCATGGAGGCCAAAGTGGAGAGAACATCGGCTAGGTTGTTCTTTGCTCGGGGCAGTTAATGGAAGGTGATATCTCGGAATTGGGAGGCTAACTCTTCTAATTGGGCATGAAAGGGTTGGAGCTTTTCGTCCTTGACCTTTCACTTTCTGAGCACTTGACCGATGATGAGGGCAGAATCCCCATATACATCAAGGTATTAAATACCTTTCTTGAGAGTGACCTTGAGGCCCACTGTGCATGCCTCGTATTCTGTCATATTGTTGGTGCAAGGGAAATCCAATTTTATGGCGATGGGAGTGTGGGAGTTATCTGGGGCGACTAGAAGTATCCCAATGCCATATCCCTTTTTGTTGGCAGCTCCATCGAAGAACATTTTCCATCGGAGGTAGTCTTGAGTGGTGCAGAAGACATTTTTATCTGGGAATTCGGAGATCCAGACATCTGTTTCTTATATAGGGTAGTCAGCGAGGTAGTCAGAGATGGATCTTCCTTTAACGACTTTCTTAATGACATACATGATTTCGAACTCTGTTAGGAGCATCAACAATCGAGCCATTTGGCTGGATAAGGCGGGTTTTTCGAGCAGGTACTTGATGGGATCCATTCGGGATACAAGCTTAATGGGAAAGGCGAGCATGTAGTGTCGCAACTTTTGGGTGACCCAGACAAGCGCGACGCATGATTTTTCTAAAGCAGTGTAGTTGACCTCGTACCTGGCCAATTTGCTACTGGCATAATAGACGGCTCTTTCTTTGCGGGAGTCTTCAAGGTATTGGGCTAGCAAAGCCCCAGCTGCAGTGTCAGTTATGGTTAGGTATAGGAGCAAAAGGAGACCAGGCTGTGGTGGCATGAGAACTGGAGGTTGGGTCAGATATTATTTGATTCGTTCAAAAGCTTCTTGGCAGGCCTCATTCCAAACCTTGGTTGAATCCTTTCGGAGGATCTTGAAGATTGGTTCGCAGATGGAGGTTAGTTGGCTGATGAACTGGCTGATATATTGTAATTTCCCAAGAAAACCTCGGACTTCTTTCTCTGTTTGGGGTGGTGGCATCTCAAGTATGGCCTTCAGCTTGGCGGGATCTGCTTCTATCCCCTTCTCACTGACCATGAATCCTAAGAGTTTTCCCTTTGTAACGCCAAAGATGCATTTCTGTGGATTAAGTCGCATCTGATACTGTCGCAGTCGTTCGAAGAACTTTCGTAGAGCAGGAGCATTACCTTCTCTAGTTTTGGACTTGATAATCATATCATCCATGTAAACCTCAACCTCTTTGTGAATCAGGTTCTGCAGGATGGTTGTGGCAGCCCTTTGGTAGGTAGACCCAGCATTCTTGAGACCGAATGGCATAACAGTGTAGCAAAAGGTTCCCCATGGGGTGATGAATGCGGTTTTCTCTTGGTGGTCGGGGTGCATCTTGATTTGATTGTATCCGACAAACCCATCGACGAATAACTTGAGAGCATGACTGGCTGTGTTGTCCATGATCATATCGATGTTGGGTAGCGGATAATCATCCTTCGGAGAGGCTTTGTTTAAATCTAGGTAATCCACACACATTCAAACTTTCCTCCTGATTTTGGTACAGATACAATGTTGGCTAGCCACGTGGGATATTCGATCACTCGAATTAAACCCACGTTTAACTGCTTGACCACCTCCTCCTTGACTTTGAGCGACCATTCGGTGCGGAGCTTTCTCAACTTTTGTTTAACTGGCTTGGAATCTGGGAGAGTGGGGATCTCATGCTGAGCTATTTCAGGATTAATACCGGGCATGTCGTCGTAGGACCATGCGAAGACATCCACGAACTCCTTTAGCAATTCTTCGAGTTGTGCGCGCTCATGCTCGTCAAGGGTGGCCCCTATCCTAATCTCGTGCAGTTGGCTACTAGAACTGAGATTAACGACAACAGTCACTTCTTCATTAACTTGAACGCGGTTATGTTGTTTGTTATTAACCTTATTTAAATCAGTTGAGAATTGTTTATTTGCAAAATCATCATCATCAAAAGTTTGATTAGAATCCAAGCAGTTAAGAATTTTTCTTTGTTTTCGACGTTGGGAACATTTTTCATTTTTAGTATGCTTCTTATTTACTTACAAATTTAGATTCTTCTAATTTCAATTTTATAGTTCTTAGGATTGGATTTTTATTCCTCTTTACAAGAATTAGTGGGTACATTTCCTATTTTCTGGGTGGTACACCTTTGCTACTAGAAATTATATTCAATGATTCTCCGTGCTTAAGTACATAAAGTGGCTCCAAACCTATAGTCACTCCTTTAGGACTAATTATATTGAGCAGAGAGAGTTTTGTATGAAAATCTCGCTAGAAAAGAAAACATAGCCATGATAGTACAAATATTTGAAGCCTTTGCTCCTAAATAAAATGACTGGAAAATATTTACTTAAAGGGGCCTCATAATTTAGGGCCAAATGACCAGCTAGGATTTTTATCAAAACTTCTTATACAGTGTTTGATGTTGCCCAATTTCCTAGGAACACATCTCGTATTGCTCTACCTGGCCTATAAGAGGTTGTTAATGTTCTGCCTAATGAGGTAGCATCTGTGAGTGGGGGAGCACATTGTTATCCCTCAATCATTACAATTCGTCTGGTTAATGAGATTGATAGGCTCGTGCTCCTCGAGATAGATAAGTTTTTTTCTATAAGCACTTATTCCAGGTAGGACTGTACAATCCTATCTTAAAACCCTCAATGACATACTCCATATTATAAACATATCCCCTTTTCAACTGATTTCACATGCATAGAAGATCTTGGTTTGATTCATGGGCTATTTCCACAACCTATTTGTGGTCGGATATCCCATTATAATAGCCAAATTTTTACATGTATATTGTTTGGGCCCTTCTCAATGTGGCTGGTATACTTTCCAGTTGAACATGGGATGTTGGATTCATTATAAATCTTTTATCTTCCAATGATGATTAAAAGCATCATTTCTTCTTTAACATAGTGGAGAATTGGGAGAATGACAGTTAAGACAATTTATGTGGTCACTTTTTCATTATATCCACACATGGTGTCTAGTCTAAACTTAACCGAACTAATTCTTCGTCTTTCATACTTGGCCTTATATATAACTATTTAACTATAATTAATATATATCCCTTTTTCTCATTTTTCGAAGGACTCTTCAAAGATCTTCAAAGCGTATATCTTAGTAGGAAAACAAGGGTTCAACATGCCCTTGATGGAGCGTAATCATTTTATGAAATCTATATCTTACTGGCTGAAGGAAGAGGGATTTATAGCCCGAGGGGAGGAAAATAAAATGAAGGACTCCGCTTGATTGTAGGAAGATATTAATGAAGGCCACATCATCATCTAGTTTCAATGAGCCTATTTTTACACATCTTTAGTTATTATTTACTTAGAAGTGTTCATCCTATAGTTCTCTCTCTATTCCTTATGTTTACTTTTATTAACGTTCTTTTTTAGATACCCATTTAATGGAGGGATGTCTCATGCGATGTTTAGAAATGTCCTTCGAAGGGTGGTAACTTTTATGGACTCTCCTCTTATGCAAGCACCAAATATTTAGCCTCAGAGAACCAGTGATCAAGCATCGAATCACAAAGTGGCTCTCATTAACCAAAGATCTTGTTAGTCCTAACCTCCTTTAGAAGGGAGTATATGAGGAATTTTTTCTAAGTATCATGAATGATCAAGCCTTAAAAATTTTTATAGGAAGAAGGGCCACGGAGTAAACGAATCTTACTTTTTCTTAACAATGCAGGTTTGTTTGTAAAGAGCCCGAGTGTGATGAGGGCGAAGCTTGTAATATATTCCCTCAAGACTTTGATTTCACTCATATGATTTGGTGCTTAGTATGACCCATTTAGGCTCTATGCTTGTTGACGCAGATCATAAGACAAATTAGGGTAATGTAGTGGCCCTAACGCAATTAAATTGGAGTTTTTATATCCTAAAGTTAATATAGTCGAGTCGAATGAGGTGAAGGTGTCATTTGAATGAGACATTCAAACGAGGTTCGAACGACCTTCTAGAAACAAGGATTTGGATGATTTCCCTAGCTCTCTAGAATCTCGTTAGAAAGCCCATGTTCGAACGAGGTGCACCGGCGTTCGAACTTGGGGTAGTTTCCCGTTCGAACAAGGTGGATCTTTTTACCCCTTTTAATCCTATGATTTATCTCATTTTTACCTCAATAGAACTCTCGTTCGAACGAGAGAGGATCGCGTTTGAATGAGGTCCAAAGTTTTTCAAACAACTAAAGAAAATTCTGCACTTTTTAATGTGCTATAACGACCTGGATCGTCAAATTGGATGATGTGTCGAGCTCTCAATGGCTTAAATCAAAATGTGGGTCAAAGTATTTATGGACATTTGGATAAAGGATGAGTTTAGGGGAATTTTCAGGATTTAACCCTTAGGGGTTTAGGAGTATTTAAGTGATGTTTTGGCTCATTTAACCCATTCCAATTATATTTGGACTCTCTCACTCTAAAGCTCTTGAGGCTCTTCTCCCACCAACCACCACACACCACCCTAACACCACCATCCCTCCGCCCAAAACCACCAAAGACCAACCATTTTCTTCCATATATAAGCTCATAAAGCCCAAATACACCACACATTTTATTAAGATTGGTTTTTATGGAGAGATTGTTGGGGATTTTTGGAGAAGAGTAAGAAGATCATGGGAGCTTGAAGGGGGTTTGCTTAGAGCTTTCAAGTATCATGCTCAGTGGATCTAGGAAACCTCCTTAAGACCACCTTAGGAGGTGGGAGGTTTCCATCTTCTTCTACAGCTCATACACCATTGCTTAAGCTTCCCTTTAGGTGGAAAACTCTACTCTTTATATTGAGAACTCAAATTTTTATAGTATTGGTCTTGTAGTTATAATTTGTAGGACTAGAATGCATATATGATTTAATAATGTTATTTCTTATGATTTGGGAAAAATGTTTACAAAGTGTTTCAATGGTTTTGAGTAAAATGATAAATTTCAAGCAAACCTTATGCTTCAACATTTTATGGAATAAAATGTTTTAAGATAAGTATTTGCCTTGATAAGTTATTTTGTAGAATAAATCTTTAAGCTTCTTACAAAAATGAAGATTTTATAAAGTTAGACATTTATTCAAGTTTTGAAGAACAAAAATATCATTTAGTCTTGAAACCCATGTTTTTACAGATATTATGAGATTTCTTTAATAAATCATTTGTTAAACTCATTTTTGTGGAATTCTAGACTTAAAATGCCCTTCCCACGTGTATAAACTTGTAGTATTTTGATGATATTCATATAAACAAGTTTCATAGAGGTTTTAATGAGTTTTAACTTGAAATAAAGAAAGTATAAATTTTAGTCCTTAAAGTGTGTGAATAAGTGTAGAAAATGTGATAAGTATATGTTTACAAAACTACATGTGCTAATAAAGGAAAACGGTGTTTTTCTTGTAAAGTAGTCTCCAAAATGGCAAAGGGCTTTCCTCATAAAGAAAGTAATGAAATAAATTTATTTACAAATTGAAAAGTGTGTTAACTCCAAAGTGTTAATGAGTAAAGACATTTGAAAAGTTGGTATGTATAACTTAGTAAAGTTTTTGGGGAAATAACACTTGTAAAAATGGAAGAAATGCAAGTTTGGAATTAAATGGGTTAAATAGTAATTTTACGTAAAGTGTTTTATGAAGTAAAAATGTCAGAGAAACGTGTTACACATATGGTCCCAAATGAAAGTGATTTTTGGTTAAAATCAATGCAAGTGTGTAAAGGATAAGAAATGGCAATTTTTAAAGTGTAACATAAGGTGGGGTGAAATCCACGGGTTTTAGATTTGGCCGGTAAAGTGGAATAATGTGGACATTTAAAAAGTGTTAAAACACATTAATATGGAATCGAATGAGACTGGGAAAGAATTAAGAAGGGCCCTGAGCCCTAGGGTGAAAGACCCAAGAACACTGGCCAGATCATATGGTAGCGTAGCCAACAGTACGGATCCCATTATAGTACGCGATTGTAAGGATATGTTTAATAAATGTCCATCTAAATCTAGGAATTTCTATGTTATCCTAGATCATAGTTACTATGTCGTATACCGTTACATCTCGGCACGTCTTCATACGTTCTCCCTTGACGTCCATCATCCGAATCTTGAGCATCGCGCATCATCAACACACAGCCATCACTGACAAAGTGCGTCGTGCATATTTAACAGGATCTATTCCCACTAACTCCACTACGGTAAAAGGTAAAATGATTAATTGGAGTTATTAATGTTCTCGTATTTATTTGGGATATTTTTATAAAATGTTTTTATCAAAATTGAGGCATTTTTCAAAGTAAAAAATTATTTTTTAAGACATGTAGGCGAGATTTTTTATGAAGTATTTTTCGCTTGTGTCGTCCAAATGACATAACAATGTCGTTCAAACGACGTTGAGATGTCGTTCAAATGACAACTTCTAATGACATCACATGTCATTTGAAGGGTCGCTCGAAGGTCGTTAAGATGTATTAAACGAACCCGTACTGTTTTACATTTTTAAAGGTCGTTTGTATGGTAGTTAGTAATGACATTAGATGTCATTCAAACGACATGCAAATGTCATTCGAACGATTTTCTCCGCCTCAACTTTTTATTCAACCTATAAATACCTGCTTTGATGCTAGGTTTTTCAAGTCTTTCAAAAACTCTATTTCTGCATTTTAGATGCACCAAAAGACTTCATTTTTTAGCCTTTAAACCCTTTTTGTTTCAATCCAAAAATCCCAAATCTTTTATGTGAATCATTCTTAGCTTGATTATTCATCTTACTCATTCTAGAGTAACCCTTGTGGAGAAGAAGGCTACCTCCATTGACGAACAATTGGAGCTTTTGCGAGATCTCTTTCTGAAGACTTGGAACCGACACCTGAGGGCATTTCATTATCATAAAAACGTTGTATTTATGCTATATAATTGTAAGTTGGATATTTACAGTTTATAGAGAAATAAAAGGTTTTGCCCCTGTTGGGGATTTTTCCTCAAATCTGTGTTGTGATTGTTTGGTTGTGCATGCTAGATAATTCATATTATTGTTAATCACAATTAGATGCATATTTTAGGGATTTAATTAAAATCTGGGCATAAAATTGGAATTTAATTAAAAAAGTTTAAACATTAAACGCAAGCGCATTCTCAAATTGGTATCCGAGCCAATTGCACAATTATACAATGTAATTTTTTCGCAACATTATTCTGGATATCAATTTTTGTCTAAAAAGCGATTTTTGAAAAAGTACAAACTCAATGGAAACTTGTATAATCGAATGCCAATTTTTTATGGGATTAATTATGCCTATTAGAAAGCCCATATGAAATCTTCACTAAAGTCCATTGATGAACGTGTCTGGGTGGTATGTGTAAGAGGATGGAGTCCTCCATCTGTCACCGTAGATAATGTGACAAACCTTAAATTGGTGTCAGATTGGACCAAGGAAGAATTTACGTGGAGCACATATAACTCTCGTGGACTAAGTGCAATTTCTGGAGCTGTCACACCCGATGAGTTCTGATGCGTCATGACTTGTACCACATAAAAAAAAGAATGGGATGTTATTCTTACCCATGAAGGAACTAATGCGGCTAAATAATCTAAATTTCAAAATTTAACTACTCAATTTGAAACAATTACCATGCTTGAATCTAAATGTTTTGATGAATTCTATGCACGTTTATCCGATATTGTCAATACTAGTTTTAATCTTGGTGAACATATTCCTGATGCTAGAGTAGTTAAAAAGATTCTAAGATTATTTCCAAAGAGTTTTATCTATTCAATAGGAAATTTGAGCAATCTTAAATTAGAAGAACAGGTAGGAGACCTTCAGACATGTGAAATTGACATGTTTCCTAATACGGTTAAATCTAAAGATAAAGGGATAGAACTTAAAGACCAAGATAGAAAAAGTGAGGGTCGGCTAGAAAGAGGGGCGAGTCATCTAAAAGGAGAGAGGAAGAAACGTCAGACTCAAAGTTTAATTTTGATTTAGACGATTTAGCATTGTTTGGAAAATATTTCAAGAAATTTCTCAAATTAAAAAATAATGGAAAATTCAAAGATAAAAATAATTTTGAGAAAAATAAATTAGAAAGAAGAATGATAAATATAAAAAGGACACTCCTAAAAGAGACGAAGATAGATGTTATGAATGCAACCGTAGAGGTCATAAAGCTTTTGAGCGTACAACTAGGTTAAAACATCAAGGCAAAGATAAATCTACTTTATTGAGTTGGTGGATTCTGAAGACGAGGCACCGCATGAATGTAACTTCACCGCATTCATGGATAGTCATGTGACTACAGATAGTGAACCTCACGATGATGAGGAAGCTACTTCACAGGGAGACCTTGACAGTGAAAGCGATGTGAGTGAGGGGGGGATTTTACAAGTGAGAGCGAGAGTGACCTACGATGCGCCTACGCAGATTTGTATGCTAATTCATTTAAAACTAAAAAGCGTAACCTCTTAGGATCATCACCTTAGAAAAAGATTTAGGAAAGAATTGAGAGAGAGTGCTCCATTAACATTGTCTTGAGAGAGAGAGAGAGAGAGAGAGAGAGAGAGAGAGAGAGAAAGTTTATGTTGAGAGAGTTTGTGTAGAGAGAGAAATTTAGTTTAGAGAGAGAGAGAGACTGTTTGGAGAGAGAGAGTAGTTTTGAGAGAGATAAAGGGGGCTGGACTAATCAAGTGGATAGTCTTACGAGTGAGCTCCTTGCATCCGTGGAGGCTCAGAAGAAACTTAAAGCCCTTGTAGCCCAACTCACTCATGACCTTGAGAGAGCCCGGGAAGTCAAGGTAAAGATAAAGGACATATTTGGAAAGATGAGAATGATGCTCCTCGCCCCCGTTTTAGGGATTAGTGAAAGGCGGGGAATAGATTTTGACGGTTCTTACACATTACATATCGCACTGGAATCGGTTCATGAATTTTCAACGAATACATATGGTCACCAACCAAAACCCCAAAGAAGAGTTCGACCAAGAAAAGAAAACCAAGGTCGGCTTAAGACTGTGTACTTTCATACTTATTGCAAGAGAAAAAGCCACCTTAGGGAATTTTGCTATAGTTTGGGTCCGACACGACGTACATATGATTCTCCATGTACCACTAGCGATCTTACTAGTCTTAAAGAGCAAATTTAGTTTCTAGGTCCCATATCTCAGAGTTTAATGGAAGAGTTCCAATGAATGTCTTTACCGTTAATGGATACTTGAAACATCCCGGCTAGAACCAACATGACAAGGGCAAACATAAAGTTACCACTTCTTAAGTACCTAAGCATGACGTAAAACACCTTGTTGTTCATATCGTTATTAAAGCACATAATACCTCACAATGGTATTTTGATAGTGGGTGCTCCAGGTACATGACAGGTGACGTCTCATTTTTTACTTACCTAGAGGATCATAAGGAAGGTAAAGTCACTTTTAGAGATTGGAGCATGTCTAGCATAGTAGGATGAGGTACAATAGAGATACTGAGGTTTCCTAAGCTAGAGAATGTTTTGTACATCAAAGGTTTAAAAGAAAATCTTCTCAGGATTAGCCAGTTGTGCGACGCTGAATTTGCAGTAAAGTTCGACCAGAAGGAATGTAACGTTTATGATCAACCCGGTAAACTTATATTGCAATGGGTGAGGACTGAAGGAAATTGTTATGATATCATGCCCAAGTCCTTATTTGTTTGCAACAACATCACAATCACTCATATGGATCTGTGTCATCAACGTCTAGGTCACATCAATTTTAGAGATTTGGAGCGCTTAGCTAAAAAGGACCAAGTACGTGGCTTGCCGTCACATGGAAAGCTAACTTTTGTAGTTTGTGGACCCTGTCAGTTGGGAAAGCAAGTTTGTAGACCCCATAGGAAGTTGAATTCCATTACCACTTCACATGTTCTTGAGTTGATTCACATGAATCTTATGGGTCCTACTCGTACTGAGAGTTTGGGTGGTAAGAGGTATATCCTCGTGACGGTCGATGACTTATCGTGTTATTCCATAATAGATTTTTTAAGAGATAAATCCAATGCTGTAGAGTTTTTTACGACCAAGTGTCGTGTCCTACAAAATCAACATGATGTCATTATCAATAGAATGTATAGTGACAACAATATTGAATTTAAGGAAGCAAAAGTGGATCTTTACCGTGATAGACTTGGGATCAAACATGAATTTTCGACCATGAAGACTCCCTAGCAAAATGGGATTATTGAGAGGAATAATCGAACGATTCAAGAGATGGCTAGATCTATGATTCTAGGTCATAGAGTTTTGAGGAGATTTTGGGCAGAGGCGGTGTCTATTGCGTGCCACATAGTTAATAGGGTTTTTCTTCATCCACACACACTTCAGACGCCTTATGAATTATGGACTGGAAAGAAACCCAACCTTTCATATTTTCGTGTTTTGGGGAGCAAATGCTACATACTATGGGATAGAGAGCAATTAGGAATGTTTGACTCCCAGAGAGACAAGGGCATATTCTTAGGCAATTATGAAAGAGTGGTCTTTATGCGTGTGTTTCAAATCAAACCAATTTTCACCAAAAAATTCTCCTACTTTTAATTAGCACCAAACCAAGTTGTGAAAAACCAATTTTTACTTTAAACCAATATTATCTTGATTAATCCTAAACATGAATCTAGTGATTAAAGCAAGTAAAGTAAAGTAAAGTAAAGTAAAGTAAAGAATACTCACAATACCGAATGTACGAGGAAAAAACCCAAGATGGGAAAACAACCTCGGACGACCCAAGCCAGACAATCATTATGAATGTGGAATTAAAATGAACAGACAAAAGACTCACTCAACGACTCGATCCCCACGGGTCTTCACATGCTTCTGATCTTTAACCGCTCCTCTCATAGTTCCCACATAGAAAGTCCATCTTCCACGATACCTGTCCACAACACACGCGTCCACATATGTCTTGGTGTCCACCGAATGACTTTGATACATCTACGATATCGAACAAGAAGTCATTCTCTTTTCTTCACCTCAAAACCCTGATGTTCAAGTATAGAACAAACCTTCTTGGTGCCGCAAGATCACATAAACATATAATAATGATAACTCGGATCTTTGCAAACTCTAAGGATGTGTTTAAACTTTGAAACCTTAGAAAAACATGTGCAAACAGGTCTCTGGATCGTAAACTGTTTTTCCAGAATGCACACACGAAACCTCAGACGAAACCACGCTTTAAATAGGAAAAATTCACCGCCTTGAAAAACGTGTCGCTCGAATGAGATTGACCTATCGTTCGCGCGACATGGCTATCTCGCTCAAACGAGCTGAGATATCGTTTGGACGATGCACGCGTCAGTTTGACTTTTTCTTTAAAATGTTTCTTCAAAAGAGATCCAATTAAGTCAAACTCTATTTCGATCTTATCAGAATAAAACGTAGTTTTAAACATTTAAAAAACTTTTAAAACATTTTAAAACATTTTTCCTTATAAAATTCCATCCTTATCTTTTATAAAAAACAATTCTGAGCACCATTGATTATACGCATTCATACCTGTGTGATCTCAGAATGCATTTAACTTGAAGACGAGTAAACATGCACCAATTAAACTTCGGCATGATTAATTCTTTGAAGTTTTGCCGCAACGTCTTCAATTTCTTCAATACGTCATAGACTCAGTGGGATCGTGAGAAAATAAAATCTCCCTATGACATATTATAAACACAATTTTTTTCACGGAATTAAGTTAAAACAATATAGGGACTCAATTGGAAATTTATGTCCTTACAAATTAATCAACGAGTAGAGCATACCGGGTTTTAGGGGTGTTCTCCATCCAGTTCGGTTCAATTTTGAATTTTTTTTGGACCTGACGGACTATGTCGATCCTCTAAAAAATGGACCAATATCGGATCGATAATATCGGTTAACTAACCCTATTCGGTTCAGTTTTTTACAAGGTCAGTTCAGTTGAGTTTGTCGGTCCTAAAACTGTATATGTATGATAATTAAAGAAAAAGGGTTGATCAAACATGGGCTAAATACCCTATTTTTTAGTGGAGACAAGTAAAACACTTCTTCCCCTTAATGTTTTTCGGGCAAACCCTCTTTAAGGATAACAGTCGATGCAGTTAGAGTATGTACATTACTATTATCATTCCGTGTTTTTAATAATTTCCCAATAACAACAAAATGGAGACTGAGGTTGGAGATAAAGGTGAGATGATTAGTTCAAAATAAAATATACTACATATATAGTTAAAAGTTGTCTACTTTTATATTTTCCAAACTAAAAATCAAATGGGTCTTTACCGGGGTAGAAACTGAGAAAAAAATCAAAAGTTCATATCCATTGCAGTTGCAGATCTGAGGCAGCAGCAACAGATAAAAAAACAGATCCAAAACAAAAATAGATCGGGTATAATATGGTACCTGATTGCAAATGCGTATCAATTTTATTGAGGTGATAAAGTGTAGTAGCAGCGCAACGCCTCCTAAGAGATAAGTAGTGGGGTGGGGAAGTGGTCGTGAGTGAGTTTAGTGAGAGCGGGAGAGAGTATTTGTTTTCTTGGCTTGTGAGAAAGAAAAGAACAGCTGATAAAGTGTAGAGTTTAGTTTAGACCCTAAATAAAATATAAAAAAATTATATTTAATTACTCACGGTCCAGTCGGTCCAAACCGACCATATCCACTCAAAACTCGAGGATCGAACCGACTCAGTCTGTTTAAAAAAAATGGGAACGAACCGATTAAAAAAAATGACAAAAATAAGGTGGTTCGTCTCGGCTCGATTCGGTCCTTCGATCGGTTTTTTGAACACCCTTATCGGGTTTTAACCTAAATAGCTCAAAGGTTACGGAGTCAATAAACGTCGTCGTGCAAGATGATGAACCAGTGACACCCCATATATTTTGATCCTGGATAATCAGTCCATTATTAAATTAAACCGGAATCATAATTGGTTTCATTCTTAGCATCACTGTCGATTTTTTTTATTTACTAATCACCTATGTCAAATTAAGATGGTGTCAATTTTATCTTTTATTATTAACACGTGTAATAATAATTGAAATGAATTAAACCAATCACACATGAAACAAATCTGAACAATCTCACGAAAGATATACATAATTAATTAAACCCTTTTTGATTTCACGTGTCATCTGAAATCTCCTATCAACTAATGTTTCGCGTGTCATCTTTAAACCCTTTTTTATTCACTCCAAAAATCCCAAATATTTTATGTATATCATTATTAGCTTGATTATTCATCTTAATCATTCTAGAATAACCCTCGTGGAGAAGAAGGTTGTCTACATTGTTGACCAATTGGAGCTCTTGCAGGATCTCTTGTTGAAGACTTCGAACCGACACCTAAGGGTATTTCATCATCACAAAAATTCTATATTTCTTCTATGTAATTGTAAGTTGAATATTTACAGTTTATTGAAAAATAAAAGGTTTTACCCCTGTTGGGGATTTTTCCTCAAATATGTGTTGTGATTGTTTGGTTGTGAATGCTAGATAATTTATATTAATATCAATCACAATTATATGCATGTTTTAGGGATTTAATTAAAATCTGGGTATAAAATTGGAATGTATTTAAACAAGTTTAGACACTGAATGCAAGCACACTCTCAGTGGTTATTTGGAGGATTTAGAGAAAAAGATAAATAAAAAAGGGAACATGTTAAGAGATGGGGATTATGGTGAAAATAGGAAAAGTCAACCTAATTTGAATGAAATTAATATATGTTTCGGTTGAAAAATAACATGAATAAATAATGTAAGAAATAAGCTAATGTCCATGAAATAAACAAATGGTGAAATGAAGTGATTAAATGGGTAATTAAGCAACCGAAGGAGGTTTAACCTTATAATTTACATAAGTGTGTGTTTATGATAGGATTTTAATGAAAAATAAGTATTTTCTAAAATGGTGCTTGCATGTGTTGAGAGGTGATTTTGAAGAAAAATACTAAGGTAAATTTGGTGTAAGTAAATGGGAAATTCTAATAAAAGAAGTGCTTTTTGATTAGGCATAAATTCTTCACATTTATCCCCTTAATTTCGGTATTTTTATGTTTCTGTGCATTGTAAATAGCTTGGATTTATCTTATATTTATTCTACTAACCCTTTGTGGCAAATATTTCGTGTTTGGTGTATCTCTTATGTGTTTTACAGGTATTTCATGCAAGATAGTGCGAAAGAGAACTCAAAATAGTGAAAGAAACCAAGAAAAAGAGAGTTGAAGGGAATTTTTGTAATTTTCAAGCCTTAGTCTGGAGGTTGGGCCAACTGGAAAGTTTTATATCTTTCAAATACAAGAACACTGGAAAAAATGTCACCTCAATCCGAGATACGATGAAGAAGTTATGGTCATTCGAAGTTGAGGAGAAAATGAAGAGAAGTTGAGTCAGAAAAAATGGATCGATCCGTTTTCTACCATAAAAGGATTGATTCGGTCTTAGGCAGACCAATCCACTTGGAATTTAAAAAGGATCAATACGGACTCTAGAATTCACTGCATCAGGCATATTTAGAGAATCGATCTAGTTGAAATAAAAAAGGGATCGATCCGGCCTCTAGAATTCACTGCATCAGGCATATTTAGAGGATCGATCTGGTTGAAATAAAAAAATGATCGATCTGGTAATCTGGCAGTTTGATCAGAAATTTTTAGGCAGATCGATCCGAGGTTCAAAATTTATAATTATCTTATTCAAGCTAGAGTCTTGCATGACTCCAACTCTTGTATTTTTTGTAATGTATATATTTCAATGTCCTCCCAGACATTGGGAGGCTTCTAATTAGTTTTTAGAGAAGATTTTTAATTATTTTTGAAGAGAGAACAATAAAAAATCATAGTTTTCATTTAGATTTGATTCAATCTTCTGCAATTCAAGTAAATTTATTCCATTCTTGCGTTCATAATTGCTTTAGTTAATTGAGTAGTTAATAATTTCATTCTTTGTACTTCTAAGTTACTAGTTAAGATGTCTTCTTTTATTAAAATCATGTTTTCTTCTTGTTTTATTATGTCCGGCTAATTTTATAAGGGTTGGGATGCATGAATCCAACCCGATGTTCTTTATGAATGCGTAAAATTTGATTTTGAATTAGATAACCGAGTTAATCGTGTTGTAGGGTGATCACAACCGTTGTAATACTTTTGATCTCGTTTGCCCTAGGTAACTGGGATGCTTAAAAATGCAATGCGCATGTAGCTAATATGACACTGCTTTACTCGTCTCTTGATTATGTATGATGTGGGCTACGATCCCTCATATATGTAATGCTTGGGAGTACTAAAGACTGGGTTTATTCAGATATTTTAATTCCGAATTAGGTTTTAACATTGATAAATGAACTAGGGTTGGAGGAGTGTATCCTGACTCATTTTTCTCACTTGAACTTTTCACTACAGTTTTTAATCCTCATATGTCGGTCGAAAAGCTTTTAATTTATTTGTAAATATTGTAGGTAATTTTCTTATTATTTCTGCTTATAGTTAGTCCATCTCTTATAATCACCATTTCATTTTTTTAGAGTCGAGCTAGGATTCTCATTCTGTCCAACGTCGTTACGTTTATTCATCCTATTTCCCTGTGGAGACGATCCTGACTTACCAGGTTTATTACTAACACGACAGGCTTGCACTTGAGCCTATATCAGCACGAACACTAGATACACATTTGTGGTCGCGTCAAGTTTTTGGCGCCGTTGCCGGGGATTTAGGTAGACTTAGGTTAGATTGAATCTATCTAAAGCTTAGACTAAAAATTCAAAAAAAAAAAATCATCTCTCAAATGCCTTTAATGCAAAATCCTAAACAAACTCAAACTCCTCAAAATACTCCAACCCGAATTCACGAAAATCCAATTGTTGCGTATAACTCTAACAGTCGCCACACACCTCGGGTTCCATAATTTTGGGTTCCACCTCCTGCCCCTGAGCACTCTATTGCTAGTTACACCCTGAGTCAACCCTCGAGTCATACAACTAGGACACCGAGTGAGTATTCTGAGTCATTTGAAGAGAGAGCGATGTCTGACACCGCTAGTTTCGATACTGGAGAGGAAAATTTGCCCTATCGTCCCATGAAAGACTTACTCTTTCCTGAATGAACTGTCACTACTGGTTGCATTTTACTCCCGTATAATGGCGGTCAGTTCCACTTTTGTAATGGGATGATACAAATTCTCCCTACTTTTCATGGCATGGATTTGGAGAAACCATACCTTCACATAAGAGAGTTCGAAGAGGCGTGCGACACATTTAGTGAATAAGCTTGCACATAGGATGTCGTTCGCCTAAAGATTTTTCCTTTTTCCTTAAAGGATAAAGCCAAGACCTGGCTATGGTCTCTACTCCCGAACTCCGTTATTTCCTGGAGGGATATGCAACCCAAATTTATCTCAAAATTCTACCCACCGCACAAGACCAACTCTGTCAAGACTCAAATCCAAGGTTTTTGACAACAAGATAATGAGACTTTTGACAAGTGTCCAAGAGTTGGTAAGCGCATGCCCACATCATGGTTTTGAAAAACACCACTTAATCTCTTTCTTCCATAATGGGCTGCGAGTGATTTCCAAACAACTTGTGCAACTTATGTGTGAACGACCATTATGGGAATTAGACACTAGTGATGCTGAGGCCCATCTTAAGTATGTTGCAGAGACTACTCAAGAATGGGACACATCTGATACTAATAATCAAGTCCGACTTAGACAAGCATCTATCGCTCCAACTGCATCCGGTCTATACCATCTGGATATTAATACCTTAATGGACCATCGATTTGATCGGTTTCAGAGAGATATGAAAGATTTTCTTGATAGCCGATTGAGAGATATCTACGGATCCAGCCGTGTCGCGAAATAAATGGTGTGTGCTATCTGTGAGGCGGGTCATTTCACAAAGGGATGCCCGATGATTTTCGCCTATAAATACATGCCCGCCTAGTAGGTGGATGCTATAGGAGGGTTCAAGGGAAATGTTAACGCCCCCCACATGGGAACTCGTACAACCCTTCATGGAGAAACCATCCTGGTTTTAACTACGAACAATCACAAGCTCAGATGAACCCACATTCACAGGTTGTCCCACCTCCACCCCCTCCTCAATTCCAGCAAGCACCACCTCCTCTAGCTCCGTATATTACTCCACCACGAAGGAACCTCGATGATATAATAAACCAGTTTATCAACTCCTAGAGTGCAACCAACGCGAGATATGATCGTATGCTCGCTGACATGAATGCGAACATCTTCAAGTTGCAATTGGTATTAATTATCCAAGAGAAAGGTAAGTTCCCATCCCAAGGGAAAATACCACCCCTGAAGCACCTTATACTCTTGAATCACTTGAGTCTACATTGTATAAGTGCTCATCTAGTTTGGAAATAGAGACAAAATTGAGTCCCCATCCTAGATACCAAAGAGTCTCAGCCACTTCAATTCAGTTTATTTCTCTTGTTTGATTGATCAAGGTATATGCACTATCACTCACATGCACACTTTAAAACTGCATAAATTATTCACACATTATTTAAATTGTTTATATGTGTGTTGTCTGTGTTAATTTCCCTTAAAACAATATTTTATAATTTTTGGGAATTTTTAATGATTTTTATACATTTTTTTCTTATTTAAAAAAATGGAATTAAAAGTTTTGTGGTCATTATATAAATTCCCTAAAATGTTACCTTGGGTAGGAACCAAAAGCGCTAGAGAATTCAAGGTGCCTATGTAATTAAGTTTATACACGCGTTTGTTATCCGGTGTTTGCCTTACACTTATTGCTTCCCTATTGGATGATTTTGTGTTTCTTTTAAGAGAGTAAATCAGCTTGTTTTATAAAGCCCTTGGATTGAGTTAATCGACCATTTGCATGTGTTCATGTCCCAATCCTCGTGAACCCTTATCATCTAATCACAAGACTTATAACCAACCGCTTACCTTTAACCGTTGGATGAAAGTCAAGATAGCTTGACTTAATCTCAGCCCTCGATTTGCCTCTATCTTTTAGATCAATCTCAACCCCTATTTAAAGAGAGTTCCTCTCAGCCATTTTAAGACTTTTGGCCACTTCATGATTTAGAGAGAGAAGAGAGAGAAGAGAGAGACCAGAGTTAGAAACCCTAACCCTAATTCGTCCAAACCTTTTTCAAACCCTAATCCCTTTTTATCAAAACCAGTTTTATACCAAACACAACCTTTAGTGTTTGAGAGTTTTGAGAGTGGTCTCATGCTGCAACCTCTTTGTTTTAAGATCTTGTGTCCAACTGAAGCATTAATCTTGATCTGCATTTCTGTTTCATAGAAATTTTAGATCTGAGCATTTTATGTTACATCACACCTAGATCTGCATGTATTGTTTCTCATCTTGAGAAATCTATTGTTGATTCTTTTTCTGTAACTGTTTTCATACTCAAATTCAACAATAACGTTTTCTGTTTCTAGTTATTTTGAAACAAGACCTTAGACCTAGTTGGAATCACACTTGGCGGTTTTCAATTTCAAAAATATTTTCAAAACCCTGAAATTGATTAAAATCTTGATACATTTTTTGAGCAAGATAGCCGTGGATTATGGGTTAATATTAAAGGTTAAATAAGGTTCAAAGTTTCCTAAGAAGAGAGAAACTGAAAATCACAGCATATAGATCTGATTTGTAATTTGCTGGGACTGTTTGTAAAAATAAGCGTGAGTGTGTGCATGCATGTGTTAGATCACCATCACAAACACTTACACACAACAACACTGAAAGTGTTGGTAATAATTTCTTGAAACAAGAGTCGACATAAAGACTGGAACAAAGTGAAGTTAGCAAACTGGGAGAACAACATCAACAATCAGAACTGCAGAAAAGTTATAAGGACACCAGTGGGTACATTCCTAAACGTGTATAGGTCTGATTTGTGTGCACGTGTGTTATATAGTTTGTAACTGTTATATTTGTTTTAGTGGATTTTTCTTTTTACTCCGTAGAGGGAGTCGTTGATGTTTCCTCAGTTGGTTGAGGTTTTACCACGTTAAAAATATCTTGTCATTAATCTTTCTACTTCTCCTCATCCCTTTCTGATTGGTGTGCTGATTTAAAACTGTTTTAGTTTCATTTTTCAAAACTAGTTAAAAAATCTTGACCTGATCTCGTGCAATGTTTTAAACACCTCTTGTGATTAAACTGATTTGATTTCTAGAAAAGAGTTTCTTCAAAAAACAGTTCGGAGTTACTTAAATAGTTTAATCTTGTATTAAACGACTTTAGTAACAATTTTTCAACACCAAGATCAATCAAGTGTTAGCTCTACATCCCAGGCACATCTTGAGCAATGTAGTGCAATTACCACTCTATATAGTGGGAGAGTAGTTGGACTTTCACCTCTTCCACATAATGATAAAAATGAAAAAGAGATTTCACCCGGCACGAAAGAGGCCGAAGATGTCTCCAAGAAAAAGAGTAGAAATGATGACACAAGAGAACCTGAAGTGGTGGTGAAACCTCCGAGTGTATCCCCATATCCTAAAAAGTTGATCCCTCAATCCAAAGAGACCTCTCGGGACGATATCTTAGACATATTTAAGCTAGTTAAGTTAAATTTACCTTTCCTCGATGCCATCAAGCAAATTCCAGCTTACAAAAAAGTCATTAAGGACTTACTCACAGTGAAACGAAGGCTAAAGGTAAAAAAGAACGTGTGTCTAACACAAACGTCAGCTCCGTGTTGCTGAGTGATATTCTACTAAAATATAAAGATTCGAGTGCACCCACCATCTCGTGCATTATGGGAAAGAATTTAATAGAAAGAGCGCTAATAGATTTAGGGGAAAGTGTTAACATTCTTCCCTATTCAATTTATAAGAAACTTGATTTGAGAGACCTCAAGCCCACAAATATGACTCTCCAACTCGCAGATCTCTCCGTGGAGATGCCTCAAGGAATTATCGAAGATGTGATGGTCCAAATTGGCACTTTCCACTTCTCGGTGGATTTTGTTATTTGGGATGAGGATCCATCCATTCTCCCGAGCAATCATGTTTCCGTCATCTTGGGTCTCCCATTCTTAGCTATGGCTAATGCACTCATCAATACTCGAAGTGGGCTAATGCAATTAACATTTGGGAACATGACCTTCGAGATAAATATCTTTAATAACATTAAGAGCGAGGGTGACGAAGGTGAACCGCGAGAAATGGATCTTATTGAGGAAGAAAATGTGCATGAGAGGTCCCAAAAGCGAGATCCGTTAGGGGTGTGCCTTATTTCATCAAGTGAGAGCGATAGTTTTGATGATGAAAGAACGGTGGGGGAGGTGTGTGTACTAACCATGTTTGAGAGAGAGAGAGAGAGAGAGAGAGAGAGAGAGAGAGAGAGAGAGAGGTTAGAGGAGAGAAAAATAGTGGAGTTAGAGATCAGACGAGTAAGCGAGGACGTAGGCATTACTCGAGAGAGAAAGTTAGGGGGAGTGAGCATGGAAGATTTTGAAAAAGAATTTGGGCATGTGGATGAGAGTCTGAATGTAGAAATCCAATCCTTATTGAATTCGTTTAGTTACTTGGATGAGAGCAAATGGAAAGACACAATAGATGAATTCCTTCGTATTGACCATCCCTCCACATCAAAGAAGTCTTTAGAAGAAAGAGAAAGAGAATGTTCTAAACACTCTCTCAAGAGTGAATTGGGAGATATAAGTTTTGAAGACTTTGAAAAAGAATTCGGGCCAGTGGATGAGAACCTTACTATTGAAGTCCAATCCCTATTGGGCTCTTATAGTCACTTAGAGGAGAGTGAATGTAAAGATAAAATTGATGAATTCCTTCTTTGTGACCATTTACCCATACCACTTGATGTCCCAGAGGCGATTGAGGAGAAAATTTGTGTTTCGTCCGACTTAGAGCCCGACCCATGCGTTCCAAAAATTAAAAGAAACTTATGTGTTCCCTCCGAGTCGGTGCACGCAGGCCACGCTTTGCGTAAGCATCACGAGGACCCCAATCTGAGTAGTCACGACGAGTCTCCCGGTATTTCCCTTATCTATGGGCGAGGTCCCAACTTGTTCCGATTATTGGTTTACGATATGAAGACGGGAGAGACGAGGAGAGCATTGAACCCCGTTCCTGGGGTTAGGTGAATTTGTGGAGAGATGAGAGTTCGTCTCACCCCCAATGTATATGGGGTGATTTTTATTATATTATTGAGTCACGTGTTAGTGTCATTTAGTGTCTTTCTGCATTTTAAATATTTGCTTGTTTTATTTATCGCACTTCTTATTTTGCCTTCTTTATATTTTAGTCCTTTTGATTAAGGATAACGCAAAAGTCTAAGTTGGTGGGGGGGGGGGGGGGGGTCACAAGTGCGTCTTTCTAAAACTTCACAAATTTTCAAAAATGCCCAGAAATTTAAAAAAAAATGAAAAATTTTGAAAAATCCAAAAATATTTTTCTTCAAAATAAATAAAATTTGGAATTTAAAAGATTAAAAAATGTCACAAACATTTTGTCTCAAGTTGTAAAAATCAAATGCACAAAGCCAACATTGACCAAAGATAGAAATTGAAAGAAAATTGACGACTTTACGAATAAGTGCGGAGATTGACAAACCCGGTGAGATTTCGAGCCTATCATTTTTCTGAGTTTATAAATCAATCTGAGTTAATGGTTAAATCAAAGTTCTTTTCATCATGTTAAAAATTTGTTGATGATCTCTATTTTATTGTTTTGATCAATTATGGAAAATGTGTGAGGTGTTGTCTCGAAAAGCGCACTAACATATCTCTAAACTAAATTAATCTCGAGACACATATGGTAATATGATTAGTAATTCAGATAAATAAAGTTAGGCCATCGTTTGTTACCCAAAAAGATTAGCCATAAAGAGTCATGAAATTTTTTCCCTTTGCTACCCAATATGAGCCTAATAAAAAAAATTCTTTTCATTTGTTAACCCAAAAAATCCACATTGACCCGTAATTGTAAAAGTTAAAAATCCCAGAAATTAAGTCCAAAAAGTGCATAAAAGGGGGCAAGAAAAAAATAGAAAAATACTCAACAAAAATAGTAAGAAAAGAAAAGTGTGATAAAAAAATACAGAAAAAGAAAAAAAAATGAGCAAAAGCCCGGAAAAGCGCTAACAGACATCATAAGAAAATTTTTCAATTTCAAATTTCCCAACCATTTCCATGTTACTCAATTACACCTTAAACCCAAGAAAGTCCTAACCGAGTTTGAATTGCAAAATTGTCTACCGCGTGGAGAGTTAAGGCACAAAAGATAATAAAAGAGATTACATGGCATGAAAAAGCGATGATGTTTCCCATTTCCCAATAACCATATTCCGATGAAGAGATCTTTTCACCATGAAAATTCTGCCTTTCAAAATGGTGTGTGTGAATTTGTGTTCATCATATTTACTCATTGTATCACGCACACGGAGAGAATAGACACACTTCCAAGTGATTCGTTTGTGAGTGTATTCAGTGAGATTTTGAAATCAAAGCGAATTTTTGGAAAGTAACGTAATGTTCAATCGGTGAAAATTAGCGGTTCGATTTTTGAGTTCGCACACACACACACACACACATATGGCTTGAGACTCGTTAATATGATTTTATAGTGACCAATTTTGGGAGTTTCAATTGTACAATTTTTAAGTATTTTGACGTTTTCTTTGAATCAATAACGAATATTGTGGGTATATTCACTGCAAACACTCACGAGACACAACTCGTCCTACTAGGGTAACCTAGAGGTTTAAAGGCTTGTTGTATATGTTAAATGCAATCGCTCGGGAGCGAAAGAGGTATTCTATCCCATTTTATAGTTGGACTATGTTTTGATTCTTTTACATTGCTCGGGATGCGCAAAGTTCTAAGTTAGGGGGGGTTTGATTAGGCATAAATCCTTCACATTTATCCCCTTAATTTCGATATTTTTAAATTTCCGTGCATTGCAAATAGCTTGGATTTATCTCATGTTTGTGCTACTAACCCTTTTTGCCAATTATTTCATGTTTTGTGTATCTCTAATGTGTTTTACATGTATTTCATGCAAGATAGTGCGAAAAAGAACTCAAAATAGTGAAAGAAACCAAGAAATAGAGAGATGAAGAGCATTTTCGTAATTTCTAGACCTTAGTCCGGATTTGGGGACAACTAAAAAGTTGTATATCTTTCAATTACGAGAACACTGGAAAAAACGACACCTCAATCCGAGCTACAGTGAAGAAGTTATGGTCATTCGAAGTTGAGGAGAAAATGAAGAGAAGTTGAGTCAGAAAAAACGGATCGATCCGTTTTCTACCATAAAAGGATCGATCCGGTCTTAGGCAAACCAATCCAGTTAAAATTTAAAAAGGATTGATCCGACCTCAATAATTCACTGCATCAGGCATATTTAGAGGATTGATCCAGTTGAAATAAAAAAAGGATCGATCCAGCCTCTAAAATTCACTGCATCAGGCATAATTAGAGGATCGATCCGGTTGAAATAAAAAAAGGATTGATCCGGTCATCAGGCAGATTGATCCAAAAATTTTATTCAGATTGATCCGGGGTTGGAAATTCGTAATTATACTATTCAAGCTAGAGTCTTGCATGACTCCAACTCTTGTATTTTTTGTAATGTATATATTTCAATGTCCTCCCACACATTGGGAGGCTTCTAATTAGCTTTTAGAGAAGCTTTTTAATTAGTTTTGAAGAGAGAGCAATGAAAAACCCTAGTTTTCATTTAGATTTGATTCAAGCTTATACAATTCAAGTAAATTTATTCCATTCTTGCGTTCGTAATTGCTTTAGTTAATTGAGTAGTTAATAATTTCATTCTTCTTACTTCTAAGTTACTAGTTAAGATGTCTTCTTTTATTAAAATCATGCTTTCTTCTTGTTTTATTATGCCCGACTAATTTCTAAGGGTTAGGATGCATGAATCCAACCCGATGTTCTTTATTAATGCGTAAAATTGGATTTTGAATTAAATAACTGAGTTAATCGTGTTGTATGGCGATCAAAACCATTGTAAGACTTTTGATCTCATTTAACCTAGGTAACCGGGATGCTTAAGAATGCAACACGCGTGTAGCTAATATGACACACTCAACTCGTCTCTTGATTATGTATAATGCGGGCTACGATCCCTCATATATGTAATGCTTGGGAGTATTAAAGACTGGGTTTACTCAGATATTTCAATTCCGAATTAGGTTTTAACATTGATAAATGAACTAGGGTTGGAGGAGTGTATACTGATTCGTTTTTCTCACTTGCACTTTTCACTACAGTTTTTAATTCTCTTAAGTAGGTCGAAAATCTTTTCATTTATTTCTAAATTTTGTAGATAATTTTCTTATTATTTCTTCATATAGTTAGTCCATCTCCCATAATCACCTTTTCGTTCTTTTTAAAGTCAAGCTAGGATTCTCATTCTATCCAACATCGTTACGTTTATTCGTCATATTTCCCTGTGGAGACGATCCCGACTTATCGGGTTTATTACTAACGCGACAGGCTTGCACTTGAGCCTATATCAGCACGAACTCTAGATACATATTTGTGGCCACGTTAAGTTTTCCTAAACAAAGGGTATTTGTTTAAAGTATTTAACCGGGTGCACTAAATCGAGAAATAAATGTCAAGTCAAGTAAAAAGGGGTTCTTTTATATGATAATTAATCGGTATAGAAGTAACGTCTTGGAATAAAATGGTTTCATGCATTAATATATATATATATATATATATATATATAGAGAGAGAGAGAGAGAGAGAGAGAGAGAGAGAGTAATTGCATCTGCCTGTAGGTATAACATGTTAGAGTCGCTTTTATGTCGTTCGATTCTATATTGCATTATTG
Source organism: Sambucus nigra (assembly GCA_949130495.1). NCBI lineage: Eukaryota > Viridiplantae > Streptophyta > Magnoliopsida > Dipsacales > Adoxaceae > Sambucus > Sambucus nigra. The sequence continues at coordinate 185,898,745 of OX422216.1, forward strand.
TATCTCCCACTGGGCATCTGACTCATTCCTTCTTATTTGTTATAGCAGGTTGTGTGTGGTTTCGTATTTTGAGAGCGTTTTATAGTTAAGTATCCTTTTATTTTTCGTTAATAGCTCTATATGCTTGGATTTCTGGCATGCTTCCCGTGAGTCCCTCACATAGCTTGATTTATATTGGAATCTCATGCCAAATAAGTGAAGCATTAATTAAATAAAAACTGGATGAGCAAAATTATTTATGTTGTCTCATCACACTTCACACATAAAGTTCGGGTCGGATCGGGTTGACCAAGGGTAACCCATAAATCTGGGTCGTGGTGTTACAAATGGTATTAAAGATTTAGTTTCAAGGTTTATTTTTGGAGTGACGTGGTGAGGTCGGTAGTGAATCTTTCAATGTCGGTGTTGGGTTCGGGCCGATCACACTAGACAGATGACGGTTTCAGTTCATGTTTTCGATGATGGAGTTCAGGATATTAGCACGACGAATAAATTATTTCCAAGTAGTAAGTGGCCAAGTTAGTTACCATTAATAGTTCTTTGCGCTTCTGATATAGATGTGTTAGTAACTTGCGAGTGTCTGTGCAAGCCATTAGTGGCGACACTATGGTCTTTAACGTGAGGTGCACTCGTGTCCACCATGATGGTCTGTGAAGCCTTTGTGGCATCAATAGAGACGAATGACGTCTATTGAATTAGAGACATCAATTGTGTAAGGTCAACTGTGGAGATTAAGTTACTAGGGTGTCATGCCTAAGCGGTGTTGAGTTGTGATAAGGATGCATTAGGTTCCTTGGTATGGTACTTACGGGTAGTTAATGCTAATAATGTGATTAGGAAAGCTTGATCCTTGGGGTAGTGTCATGCCACAAGTATTTGACAAGTCAGTAGTCATATACACCCGTGTTGGTCGTTACTTGGAGATGTGTACTCAGGACTTAGACTATAGGATACTACCATTGTAGATGAGTGCCTTAGCAATCATCGATTGATGGATGTGCATAGAAATCTATGATGTGAGCTGGGAATTATTGATGGTAGGTGCGTAATATTGATGAATCGAAGTGATGTAGGAATGAACCCTATATTTCATTCCATGATGTGGTTTAGAGAATATGATGAGACATTTTAGGAATAGGATCCCTTATGACATCGATGGTGTAGACTTAGAGGATTATAAGTTGTACACAACGTCCTATATCCTACCAGAGTCCTTAGTAGAGTCAATTGTGGTTTAATCCGTAGTATATGGTAATAGTTGTTTGGAAGGAACTCCTTGGAGTATCCTTAGGACTTACTGCATATGACGTCCTCGGGAATAGGAGTTGACTTGTTGTGACACATTGAGGTGTTCAACGACTATGGCTTGCCATGTGTGGAGACTTATAGGTTAGCATTTGGGTGAGCATGTAACAATCATTTGAAATAAATGTCGAGAAATCGGTAGATCATACCTGCTATGAGAAAATCATGGGTGATAAAATCTTATCAGGGTTTTGGCAAATTTTACATTGAGGTATGACTGGAGTCCTTAAGGAGACAATCAAGTTCGGTGTTATGGAGTGTAATGTGTTCTAGTGATAATTGCATTGAGCGCCATGTGAATCTCAGGTGATTGGTCAAGTTTAAAGGAGTCGAATCATGTAGTCCTTAGTGAGGTCATCCAGTTTGATATAAATAGGTAATGTAACCTTATAAGGGAAATTAAAGAATTGTGTCATGATTGGGAATGATACTCATTCATCATAAGAGGAATAATGTAAAAATTTTCGTACTAACATTAATGAGTACTAGGAAATGCATTAAAGGCGTGGATTAATGATGTAATGATTGAGGTCTTGTGAACAACAATTTGGGTGGGATATCAAAGTATGATCAGGGTATCAGCATGTGTCAAAAGTATAAGTTAGAATTGCCCTAGTAAGGGAATGATTAGGTTTTGGATCATTTTTCCAGGCTTGTACGAATTATAAGGTGTAGATCTGAGTAGTGATATGGCGACTGATGTGGCCGTCACGTAATGTCAGTCTGGATAGAATCTGGAGATAGGTGTAATGATGACCTTGTATTATTAGAGGTTATTAGAAGGCAAATATCTTGCTTAGACGGGACTTGCAGTAGGAGATGTTTGGGATACAATCATGGAGCAATAAAGTAGGCAATAACTTAGGTGTGTAGGGTTGGTCACGTTGTCTCGTTGATCAGAGAGATAGGCAAGCTTGGTGTTGACAAAGGCGTTTGTCATTCATCGGATGTAATGATTCGTATTGGCTAAACATGAAAGGAGGAGGCGTTAATCATAAGGAGGGGAGCCCAACATAAAATTATTAAGGGATAATAGGTTCGTTTATTTCTCTCGTATCATGGGGATGAATGGCTCGTAATTCGATTCTCATGATTGGTGACTCAAGTTAGGGTGAATGGCTAGAATAGGATCCGGCGAGGATGTTTAGAAGGAGTCATAGACTTCAAGCATATGATGTAGGTTCGCCTTTCGCAAACCATAGTCCATTCCATACAAATGGGATTCTATCGAAACGATTGTTCGTTCATTTTAATTAGTTGTATTCCTTCAGTTTCGATGATTGAGTATAGTGTCCTTTTAATTCCGATAGTCGAGGATTGTGTTCCCTTGATTTTGGTATCCGGGGATTGTATCACGTTATTGTCACGATGTGATTTGGCTCAGTAGAGTGCGGTTGGGCCCTACATGGTCACTATAGCTCAGTAACTTAGTAACTGTGTGTGTCCTTGTTAAAGTATCATTCCGTATTGCACAAAGTTATGTGTACTTGTGGCTACGTGATCGGTAGAATAGTTTGCTCATAATATTTTCTTTCCTTAAGATTATCGATCTTATCGGTCGTCCAGTATGGCGACTAGTAGCTCTACTTGTAAAGAGCAAGATGATGATTTAAGGACATCGTATGGTGATAGAACTTGTGGAAACATAATACGTAGTGTTTTTTTTCCACGACGAGTGGATTGGTGTAATATCCGCGCAAGTGCTCCATAGCGGGACACCTAGAGTGATCCTAGAATCATAGAAGGATCCCGTAGGAGATATTAGTCAGATGCATAATTTGGGACTTAGTTAGTGTGTCGCCTCTTGAGGTGAGAGACTAACGAGGCAAAATTATTATCAAGTTTAAGTGAATTTGTGGGGTCAGAATGACCCGAGAAGTTGAGGAGACTTAGGGTGTGTAGTCCTAAGAATTAAAATAATTTATGATGACGGATTGAGTGTTAGTTGTGTGTCATTTTAGCTCTTGGATGAGTGTCGATCGCTAGAGAGTGTTGCTATAGGGAATGTTCCGGTAAGCCATGGGTGTTAGCAAAGAAGCCTTAGGACTTAATTGAGAATAGCCACCAGGGAAGAGGTAACTCGAGGACTTTAATGAGACTTTTATGTATAGCCTGATGAGGAGCATTAGAAAATATTTCATGTTGAGTTCTTTGGTGACTACTCTGGTGAAAGAAGGTGTGATGATTTCCTAATGGTTTGGGATTTCGATAATCCATCCTCGATGAAAGATCCCCATGCCATAGAAAAAGAATTGATAATTTTCAGGAATTTGAGGAATTAATGGATTAAAAATTTTAACGATGAAATTTCCTAAGGAGAGAAGAATGTAACACCTGTCCCGTGACTTTGAATATACTCATATGATTTGGTGACTTGGTACGATCCATTTGGGATCCAATCTTATTGAGGCATATCATAGGAAAAATTAGGGTAACGTAGTGTCCCTAACGCAATTGAATTGGATTTTTTATGGCCTAAAGTTAATATAGTGGATTTTGATAGTTGTTCGAACAAGTAAAGGTGTTGTTCGAATGAGTTGTTCGAACGAGGTTTAAACGACCTTCTAACGACCAGGATTTGGACAATTTCCCTCGCTCTCTAAAATCTCATTGGAAAGTCCACGTTCGAACGAGGTGCACCGTCGTTTGAATGAGGTGTAGTTTCCCATTTGAATGAGGTGAATCTCTCTACCTCTTTTAACCCTATGATTTATCTCATTTGAACCTCGTTAGAACTATTATTCAAATGAGAGAGCATATCGTTTGGATGAGGTCGAAAGTTGTTCAAACGACCGTAGAAAATTTTGCACTTTTTAATGTGTTGTCACGACTTGGATTACAGGATTGGATGATGTGTCAAGCTCTCAGCACTCAGATCAAAATGTGGGTTAAAGACTTGATGGACCATTGGATAAAGGATGAGCTTAGGGGCATTTATAGGATTTAAACCTTAGGGTTTTGGGAGGTATTTAATTGATGTTTTGGATCATTTAACCCATTCCAATCAGATTTCATCTCTCTTTCTCTCTCTCTCTCTCTCTCTCTCTCTCTCTCTCTCTCTCTCCCCCTTTATCTCTCTAGCTCTTGGAGCTCTTACTCCACAAACCACCACACACCACCCTAACACCACCATCCCTAAACCCCAAACCCCTAAAGATTAACCACCTTCTTCCATATCTAATCTCATAAAGCCCAAATACACCCCATATTTTAGCAAGGTCGATTTTTATCGAGATATTATTGGGGATTTTTGGAGAAGAAGAAGAACAACAGCAAAGGAGATATAAGGGGATTTTACTTGGAGATTTCAAGGAGAAATCTTGGTAGAGATAGGCGACCTCTTTAAGTCCATCTTAAGAGGTGTGAAGTTACCATATTCTTATACATCTCATCCACTATTGTTAAAGCCTCATTTGAGGTGGGAAACTCTACTTTTTTGCTTCAACCCTCTATTTTCCATATTATAGAGTAGAATGCATATATGATTTAAGAATGTTATTTCTTATGATTTGTGAAAAAGAGTTTACAAAGGGTTTCAATGGTATTGAATAAAATGATAAATTTTAAGTAAACCTTGTGTTTCAACATTTTATGGAATAAAATGTTTTAAAAGAAGTATTTGCCTTGATAATCTAGTTTATAGAATAAATCTTGAAGATTTCTTGCGAAACATGAATATTTTATAAAGTTAGACATTTATTCAAGTTTTAACGAACATAAATGTCTTTTAGTCTCGATAAACATGTTTTTGCTTGTATTATGAGTGTTGATACAAAAAATTGTCCATCCAAATGGACCATTCAGATACTGGTACGTGTTGTCTAGTGGGATATTAATCCTAATCATTAAGGATGAAATACCAACCAACGCTAGGAATACCGACCAACATCAGGGATGCCGACCAACGATGACAAGAAAACACCAACGGTTGTATCCATTAATGATTGTACATATGTAAATGTCTATGATATAAAGACATTCCATCATTTGATATTCTAGCACTCGTACTCCCCCTGGGGGCTATAAATACATTGTAAACCCTATATCCAAGGGAGACACGAAAAGAGAGGCAATTGAACAATCCCAAGGCAATATACAATAGTGGACTGATTAGGCACATATTCTTCATATTTATCCCCTTAATTTTGGTATTTTTATGATCCCGTGCAGTGTAAATAGCTTGGATTTGTCTCGTATTTATGCTACTAACCCCCTTTGGCAAGTATTTCGTGTTTTGTGTATTTCTCATGTGTTTTACAAGTATTTCATGTACGTTAGTGCGAAGGAGACCTCAAAACAATGAAAGAAACCAAGAAATGGAGAGTTGAAGGGAATTTTCGTAATTTTTCATCCTTAGTATATAGGGGCCAACTATAAAGTTAAAGATCTCTAAATTACAAGAATACTGGAAAAAACGGCACCTCAATCCGAGCTACGGTGAAGAAGTTACGATGTTTTGAAGTTGCGCGATAATGAAGAGAAACGGACCGGTCTGGATGTGCGAATTGCTGTCATTAATTATGCAGATTTTATGGTGATTGGTTGGCAAAAACTTGTGCCACAAGCGAAATTTGATGTTAAATTCGTGCAACTTGGTGCTATAAAAGACCAAGCCCTAATTCATTCAAAGGGGGTCTCAAAATTAGAGAGAGAAAGTCATTTTTTTTAGAAATCCTTTTTAGTTTTTCATATTTTTAGAGAAACCTTAGTTTGTATGTTTGAAGAACAAGTAGTATTCTGGATTCAAGTTCATCTAGTGCAGATTTCAAGTATCAATTCTTCAATTCAATTCAAGTATCAAATTCCCTTCTCTTATTTAGTCTCAATTTTATTTTCAATTTTCAATTGTTTTGCAATTTGTTACCAATGTTTGTTAGATCCATAATTCCATGTATTGGTATGAATTTGTTTTCTAGAAAAATCATGTCTAGCTAAATTCTTAAGGGATGGGGTACATGAACTCATTCCGAGGTGAATTACCCATTTAGAAAATAGAGGGTAAATTAAATATTGACCGAATCGTGTATGGAAACTATACAAACATAGCCAATCTTTTAATCTCTCTTGCCCTAGGTACTTGGGATGTTTAAGAACGCTATGCAAGTGTATTTGTCCATTCACCGCTTTGTATTTACCTTTGATTTCATATGATGCGGGCAAGATCCCCCATATATGTAATGCTTAGGATCTACAAAGATTGGATTTAGTCAAAATTTCAATTTTCAATTCTAGTATTCTATACGGTAATTTACTAAGGTTTGAGGGATTGTACTCCACCCTATTTTCTCTCATTTGTCAAATCTAATTTCTTCACAATTTTTAGTTTATTTTTCTTGAGAATTTTTTTATTTCACTAGAAATTTCCCAATCATTAATCATCTTTTCATATTTCTTTTGAGGAATCATTTCAAGATTTAATAACTTTCCCTATTAATTGTGCCAATTTTTGATCCCTGTGGATATGATCCCGACTTACCGGGTTTATTACTTGAGCGACAGGCTTGCACTTGAGCCTAGAGAAAAATGCACTTTTGAGACAAATTCTTAGTCGCGTAAAGTTTTTGGCGCTGTTGTCGGGGATCATTAATTGTCATAGATTTAGGAAAGTAATTTTTATCTACAAATGATTTCGAAAAAAAATTTATATATTTCATCTCTTATGTGCTTATATGCAGAATTCATCTCCCACCCAAGTTCACGAAAATCCTATTGCCGAACCAAGTTATGAAAATTCTGAGTCTCCTCATTTTTGGGTTCCACCTCCTTCGCCTAATAATTCCATCACAAGTCGTTCATTGAGTCAAACCCTGAGTGAGAATTCTGAACCTTTCGGTAGCAATATGTCGGAGCATGGTAGTGTCGGTGTTGGTGCTGGAGAGGATGAGATACCATATCTTCCCATGAAAGATCTTTTATTTTCGGAGCGAACTGTTACCCCTGGTTGCATTTTACTATGGTATAATGCCGGTCAGTTCCACTTTCGGAATGGTATGATCCAAATTCTTCCTACATTTCATGGGATGGATTGTGAAAAACCATATCTCCATCTTAGAGAGTTCGAGGAAGCGTGTGAGACGTTTGGAGACCAAGCTTGTCCACAAGATGTAATCCGGTTGAAGCTATTCCCTTTTTCCTTAAAGGATAAAGCTAAAACTTGGTTATGGTCCCTACCCCCAAATTCTGTGTTATCTTGGAGAGATATGCAAGCCAAGTTTTTATCAAAAAAATTTCCACAACACAAAACCAATTCTGTTAAAGCCCAAATTCAAGCTTTTCGTCAAAATGAGAATGAGGATTTTGATAAATGTTGGGAGAGATTTCAGGAGTTAGTTAGTGCGTGCCCACATCATGGATTTGAAAAGAATCATTTGATTTCATTCTTTCATCAAGGCTTTACTTTAGCATCCAAACAACTTGTTCAAAACATGAGTGAAAGACCTTTTTGGGAGTTAGATTCGAGCGATGCTGAGGCTCATCTGAAATATGTAGCAGAAACTACCCAAGCATGGGATGTTTCTGATCCCAATAGTCAAAATAGAAATAGATAAGTGTCCAACTTGCCTGCTGCGTCCGGTATCTATCACTTGGACAAGGACACTTTGTTAGATCGAAAATTTGACCAATTGGAAAAGAATTTCAGAGAAATGCTTGAAGTACGATTGAGAGAAGTGGCTGGACCCATGCAAGCCGGGAAGGAGAAAGTGTGTGCCATTTGTGCTGCTGGTCATTCTACCAACGGATGTCCTACCATCCCTGCATACAAGGCAATGTACACTGAACAAGTTGAGACAATAGGGGGGTTTCGCGGAAATTATAATGTACCACCTCAAGGGGGGATGGCTCCTAACCCACATGTGACTTTACCACCACCACCCCCTCAATTTCAGCAAGTGGTTCCTCCTATGCATGCACCACCTCCTGGTCCATATGTTACTCCACCGAGGCGATCTCTTGAGGATAACTTAAATCACCTCATCCAATCTCAAAAGGAGAACAATGTTAAGTATGATCGAATGTTCAATGAAATGCATACTAGCATCTCAAGGTTGCAAACTGCATTAAATGTCCAAGAGAAGGGCAAATTTCCTGCTCAAAGCCAACGACCTCCCCAAGGACAAACCAGTATTGGAACTACATCCCATGACCATCGAGAGCAATGTAGCGCTATTACCACTCTCCGTAGTGGGAGAGTAATTGATTTGTCACCTCCCCACGTAATGCATCTAAAGATAAAGAGGTTTCACCCGGCACAAGAGAGGCCGATGATGCCCCTTTCTTGAGAGTAAGGAGGAGGAAAACACTAGTGGACCCAAGGCCATCACCCCCATCGCTGCCCAATACCATCAACGATTGGTCTCTCACTCCAAAACGACCTCCCGTGATGAAGTTCTGGAAGTCCTTAAGCAAGTAAAAATTAATTTACCTTTTCTCGAGACTATACCGAGAATTCCCGCGTATGCTAAGTTTATTAAGGACTTACGGTGAAATGCAAGCTAAAGGTAAACCAGAACGTCTCTTTGGCCCAAAATGTCAGCGCAGTCTTGTCGAGTGACTTTCCATTAAAATATAAAGATCCGGGTGCACCCACTATTTCGTGTATCATGGGGAAGAACCGAATCGAGAGAGTTCTAATAGATCTAGGGGCGAGTGTTAACATTATGCCCTATTCCATCTATCGGCAACTAGAACTGTGGGCCCTTAAGCTCACAAATATGACTCTCCAGCTCGCGGATCGTTCTGTGAAGCTTCCTCGGGTAATTGTTGAGGATGTGATTGTCCAAATAGACACTTTCTACTTCCCGGTGGATTTTGTCATTTGGGACGAAGAACCCTTCGTTCTCCCAAGTAATCATGTTCCCGTTATCCTTGGCCGCCCATTTTTAGCTACAGCTAATGCTCTTATCAATACCCGAAGTGGGCGTATGCAATTAACTTTCGGGAACATGACCCTCGAAACAAATATCTTTAATAATTACAAGAGAGAGGGTGATGAAGGGGAACCGCGAGGGTTGGATTTTTTGGGGAAAGCACACGAGCAAGAAAGAACTTACAAGGAAGAGCCATTAGGAGATGGTTGTGTTGCGCATAGTGAGAGGAGTGATTACAATATCGAGAGCAAGGTAGGAGAGGTATGTTTAGTTAATGCATTCGAGAGCATGAGTGAGCCCATGAACAAGAGTGAAAGAGGAGATTTAGAGTGTGTCGGGAGAGGCTCGTCGAAATATTTAGAGGAAAGTGAATGGCAGGACACTATCGATACATTTCTCCTCGATTACCACCCACCCACACCACCCTATCATTCGGCGAATGAGCACGAAAGGCAGGTTGAGGACACCAAGCAAGATAGAGAGCTAGAGGAGTTGAGCCTAGCAGAGTTTGAGAGAGAGTTCTGACAGGTGGATGCAAGCCTAAATGTTGAAGTCCAATCTTTCTGGGCCTCATTTCGTCACTTAGACGAAAGCGAGTGGGACAATAGAATTGATGCATTCCTCCATACCAAAAATCCACCCATACCATTTGAGTCTTCGGAGGTACTTGAAGATACGACTCAAATCTCGTCCGACTTAGAGACCAACCCACGTGTTATGCAATAAGGGGATCCTTTTTCGGTTTATCATAATGCATCTCCTGGTCTTTCCTTTATCTATGGGCACGGGCCCAATTTGTTTCGGCTATTCACTTATGATGGTAAGACGGGAGAGATGAGGAGAGCATCGTACCCAGTGAAAGGGGTCGGGTGATTTGTGGAGAGAGATGAGAGGTTGTCGCACCCCCAACGCGTATGTGGTGATTTTTGTTGTATTTTTGAGTCATGTATAAGTGTTATATAGTGTCTTGTTGCATTTTAATAATTTGTTTATTTTATTTATCGCACTCTTCATGTTGTCTTCCTTATTTCTCTTATCCATTTGATTGAGGACAATGCGAATCATTGAGTTAGGGGGGATGACAGGTGCATATTCATAAAACTTCGCTTGTATTCATATATATGTGTATCTAAAAAAAAAGCCAAAAATATTTTTCATCAAAATAAATAAAAATTGGAATTTAAATTTTTCAAAAATATCACCTTTATTCTATTTAAAGTCTCAAATTGTAAAATCCAATAATGCACTAAGCCAAAATTGACCGAAGATGGAAATTGAAAGAAAAGTGATGACTTAACGAATAAGTGTGGAGATTAGTCCAACCCGGTGAGATTTTGAGCCTATCGATCTTTTTGAGTTTTTAAATCAATCCGAGTTTATGATTAACTCAAAGTTCTTTTCAGCGTTTTAATAAGTCATTGATGATCTCAATCCTTTGTTTTGATCGGTTATGGGAAATGTGTGAGATGTTGTCTCGAAATTCATGCTAAATATATCTCTAAACTTAATTAATCTCGAAATGCATATAGTAATGTGATTAGCAATTCGGACAATGAAGTAGGCCCTCGTTTGTTACCCAAAAATATTAGCCATAAAAAGTTGTGAAAAACAAAATTATCCCTTTACAACCCAAGTTGAGCCAAATAAAATTTATCTTTTCATTTGATAACCCGAAAAACCAAAATAGCCCGAAATTGTGAAAATTGAGAAAATTCATCAAGTAAGTCCAAATTGTGCAATAAAAAGGGGCAAGAGAAAAACAGAACAGAAAAAAAAAGAAAAAAATGCTCAACAAAAATAGCAAGAAAAGAAAAAGAAAAGAAAAAAATGAAAAGAGAAAAAGAAAGAGAAAAATGAGCAAATGCCCGAAAAAGCACTAATGAACGTCATAAGGACATTTTCCAATTCCGAACAGCCCATGCATTCTCATTTTTACCCTTTACACCTTATAACCTGAAAAGTCCTAACTGAGTCCGAATGGAGAAATTAATTACTACGTGGAGAGCTAAGACATGAAAAGATAAAATAAGAGATTAAATGGTGTGAAATAGAGGTGATGTTCCCATTTCCTAATAACTGTATTCTGATGATGAGATCTTTTCACCATATATTTCCTTCTTTTCAATTTTGTATGCGTGAATTTGTGTCCATTATATTTACTCTTTATTTCATGCATACCGAGAGAAAATAGCCGCAATTCGAGTGATTCGTTTGTGAGTGCATCCGTAAGAATTTGAATCAAAACGAATTTTCGAAAAGTAACGTAATGCTCAATCAGTGGAAATTTGAGGTTTAATTGATGGCTTTGCACACACACACACACTATGGTTTGAAACATGTGAATATGAATTTATGGTGATTATTTTTTGAAAAGTTTAAATTGTATAATTTTTAAGTATTTTGATATTTATTTGAGTCAATAAAGAATTTTGTGGGTAAATTCACTGCAAACCCTCACGAGACAAAACTCGTCCTACTAGGGTAACCTAGGGGTTTAAAGGCTTGTTGCATACGCTAAATGCAATCGCTTGCCCGCGAAAAAGGTATTTTATCCCAATAAAATTATTTTCAAGAGTGGATCCTTGATAGGATTCATTTATATTGCTCGGGACGCGCAATGTTCTAAGTTAGGGGGTGTGATTAGGCACATATTCTTCATATTTATCCCCTTAATTTCGGTATTTTTATGATCCCGTGCAGTGTAAATAGCTTGGATTTGTCTCGTATTTATGCTACTAACCCCTTTTGGCAAGTATTTCGTGTTTTGTGTATTTCTCATGTGTTTTACAGGTATTTCATGTAAGTTAGTGCGAAGGAGAACTCAAAACAGTGAAAGAAACCAATAAATGGAGACTTGAAGGGCATTTTCGTAATTTTTCATCCTTAGTCCAGAGGTGGGGCCAACTAAAAATTTGAAGAGCTCTAAATTACAAGAATACTGGAAAAAACGGCACCTCAATCCGAGCTACGGTGAAGAAGTTACGATGTTTTGAAGTTGCGCGATAATGAAGAGAAACGGACCGGTCTGGATGTGCGAATTGCTGTCATTAATTATGCAGATTTTATGGTGATTGGTTGGCAAAAACTTGTGCCACAAGCGAAATTTGATGTTAAATTCGTGCAACTTGGTGCTATAAAAGACCAAACCCTAATTCATTCAAAGGGGGTCTCAAAATTAGAGAGAGAAAGTCATTTTTTTTAGAAATCCTTTTTAGTTTTTCATATTTTTAGAGAAACCTTAGTTTGTATGTTTGAAGAACAAGTAGTATTCTGGATTCAAGTTCATCTAGTGCAGATTTCAAGTATCAATTCTTCAATTCAATTCAAGTATCAAATTCCCTTCTCTTATTTAGTCTCAATTTTATTTTCAATTTTCAATTGTTTTGCAATTTGTTACCAATGTTTGTTAGATCCATAATTCCATGTATTGGTATGAATTTGTTTTCTAGAAAAATCATGTCTAGCTAAATTCTTAAGGGATGGGGTACATGAACTCATTCCGAGGTGAATTACCCATTTAGAAAATAGAGGGTAAATTAAATATTGACCGAATCGTGTATGGAAACTATACAAACATAGCCAATCTTTTAATCTCTCTTGCCCTAGGTACTTGGGATGTTTAAGAACGCTATGCAAGTGTATTTGTCCATTCACCGCTTTGTATTTACCTTTGATTTCATATGATGCGGGCAAGATCCCCCATATATGTAATGCTTAGGATCTACAAAGATTGGATTTAGTCAAAATTTCAATTTTCAATTCTAGTATTCTATACGGTAATTTACTAAGGTTTGAGGGATTGTACTCCACCCTATTTTCTCTCATTTGTCAAATCTAATTTCTTCACAATTTTTAGTTTATTTTTCTTGAGAATTTTTTTTTATTTCACTAGAAATTTCCCAATCATTAATCATCTTTTCATATTTCTTTTGAGGAATCATTTCAAGATTTAATAACTTTCCTTATTAATTGTTCCAATTTTTGATCCCTGTGGATACGATCCCGACTTACCGGGTTTATTACTTGAGCGACAGGCTTGCACTTGAGCCTAGAGAAAAACGTACTTTTGAGACAAATTCTTAGTCGTGTCATGGACATAGGCTCTTCCCTTAAGCCGAACCACTAAAAAAATTTCTTGTCTCTTATTTCTATTTATCTGTAATCAATTAATTAGCCTAGTCTAGTTTTTTGTATCAACAAATTAGCGTTGTTGGTGGGAACGATATTTCTAATCGATCTCACTCAATCAAACATCTAAATGGCTGAAATTCCTTAATTAAGTCTCAGGAACGATTGTATTCCACCTGCTCCTTTTGCTCCTCCATCTGCAAATGATTTAACCAGAATTCTGGCTAGTCTTGCAAGAGGCCATGCAAGATACAATCAGGAAACTTGCACAAATCCTTCAAGAAGGGGCAGTTGCTCTATCTACTCAAGGAAATATGCCACCACCCCCACTAAGAGGTGGTCGGCGCAACCATTTGATATCGACAAGAGATGTCACCTACCATCCAAGGTCAACTTCATTACTTAGGACATCGGAATCTTTTCATACGCAGTCTTATTCTCTAGAGAGGCCAAGTGCCCAAGGGGAATAAAAATGTTTCTAGGGCAAGTTCTGGTAAAACCAGTCGACCATATGATCAAAGGGAAAGCACGGCTCAATCTATATCAAACGCCCGACGAACTGTTACTCGAATCGAGCAACTGCTTCAAGAAGAAAGCTCAGCAACTAATAAAGTTGCAACATATAAATTCGATGCTTCCAGTGATACATGGAAAGGCTCCATACATACATTGGAATACATGTTGGGAGAAATGACAAAGAAAAGAAACCCACTACAAAGAAGCTTTTTAAAAGGGTCTCCATTTGTACAAACAATTGTGGATTTTCTTACTCCAACAAAGTTCAAGGCTCGAGTAGTAACACCTAAATATGATGGAAAAACTGATCTAGTCCTTCATATAGAACAATACCAGGCAACTGTTGATATTTATGTCATCCATGAAGAAATGAGGTGTAGAGCATTTTCTATAACCATTACTAGATCTGCCCAAATCTGGTACAATGGTCTTCCTTGGGGATAAATTTTAAGCTTCAACCAACTAGCCGAGCTATTCATTAACAACTTTTTCTTTAGAGAAAAGCCAGTGAAAAGGGTGGCACACTTAGTGTGAGACAGAAAAAAGGAGAAAGAAACAGGGATTACATCACTCATTTTAATAACGAGAAATTATAAGTCATAAATTATGAGAAGAAGACTACAGTAACTGCCCTCATGAGTGGATTTCTCCCAAAAAAATGTATTACACTCTTGCTAAGGATCCTCCGAAGACAATGGCAGAATTGATGGCTAAAACAGCAAAGATTATGAATGCTGAGGAAACAATGGCATCCAAGCGTATCTCGGGCAAAAAATTTGATGGAAAAAATGATAAGAAAGATCATAAAGACCCCAGAGAACACAGGGAATTAAGACAGGAAGGAGTTTTGATGCGACTTAAGAAGTATAACGACTATACTCCGCTAACCATGGGAATTCACCATGTTTTGGAAGAAATCAAGTGTAATAAAGATATCCATTGCCCTGATAAGTTGAGAAGTTCCCTGACCAAGAGAGATAAAACTAAGTACTGCTAATTCCACAGGGATCACGATCACATGACAAAAGGTTTCATAGCTCTTCAAAATGAGATTGAAACTCTTATTCGAAGTGGAAAGTTAAATCAGTATGTTGATCGAAAGAACAACGAAGGAATTTGGCGTAGATCAAAATATCCTTGCAAGCCCATAGAGGAGAAGAAAATATCTCATGAATATGACCAAGACGATGATCCTGATCTCCCCAAAAAAGCCCGATAACCAGAACGTGAGGTATTCTGTATCAATTTTGGTTCCTTTGATTACCAAATGATTATAAGTGGAGATGCAGGAGGAGGAGATCATAAAACATAGCGAAAAGATTACCTCAATGAGGCATAAGCTTGCTCGTACATACAGAGGATCAATCTTGCAGAGGAAGATCGAACAAGGAAGATTAACAAAGACAAACTAGTAATTGGTTTCTCTAAAAATGACCTTTTAGGGGTAATGTATCCTTACGATGACCCAATAGTAATTAAAGTTAGAAAGGAAGAAATCATTGTCTCTAGAGTATTAGTAGATAATGGTAGCTCGGCGAATATCATGTTCTATCCTTATTTCAACAACTTGAATTTTAAACTCGAACAATTAGAGCCCTATCATCGACTGCTAATAGGCTTTGTAGGTGATAAAGTCTTTCCTCTAGGAACCATTAAAATGGAGGTGATGATAGGAACTTGGCCAGCTAGCCGAACAGAGAAGATCCGTTTCTTTATAATGGATAAAAACACCCATTCAACTTATAATATAATCATGGGAAGAGTAAAGCTAAAGAATTTTGAAGTAGTACCATCCACTGTTCATCAGTGTATAAAATCCCCTACTAATTTTGGTGTGAGAATTATGAAGGGTGATCAGAAAGTAGCTCGGGAATGTTACTACTCTTCTTCCAAGCAAGAAGACTTAGAAGAAATAAAAAAGAAAACCACTACCTACTGAGTGGATACTCCTGAGCTTGATGAAGATTATGAGGTTGGAGCCATAGATCCAAGGGAGCAAACAGAGTTGGTAAAGGGACAAATTATGGAAGAAACTGAAAGCATTGTGTTAGACGATAACAAACCGGAGAGCATCACTCAAATAGGGACAACATTGGATTATGTTCTTAAATAGGAACTAGTGAGCTTCCTTAAATAGAGAAAGGATGTGTTTTCCTGGGGCCATGAGGATATGCCTGGGATATATCCCAATTTCCTTTGTCATGAGCTCAATGTAAACAAAGAAGTTAAACCCGTAAAATAAAGATGAATAGTGTTCAACCCCGAGAAGAATCAAGCCATACAGGAAGAAGTTGAAAAGCTTCAAAAAGCAGCTTTTATTAATGAAGCGGAATGCCCAGACTGATTGGACAATGTATTTATGGTCAAAAAGAAAAACAAAAAATGGAAAATGTGTGTAGACTTCACAGATTCAAATAAAGCATGCTCAAAGGATTATTTTCCATTTCCCCAAATAGATCAGCTCATGGATGAAATATCTAGACATGAGTTACTCAGCTTTATGGATGCTTATTCTGGTTATAACAAAAAAAATAAAACCTGAGGATAGGGAAAACCCTTCTTTCATCACTCCCCGAGGAACATTCTGTTATAATGTTATGCCTTTTGGTTTGAAAAATGCAGGTGCTACATATCAAAGGCTGGTCAATAAGGTGTTCAAGGAACAACTAGGCAAGAATATGGAAGTTTATATAGACGATATGCTAACAAAAATCAAAAAGGCGTCTGATCATATTACAGACCTTAGCCAAACTTTTGATAAACTTGGGAAGCACCAGATGATGTTGAATTTGACCAAATGTGTTTTTGGAGTGCAAGAGAGAATGTTCCTCAAGTACATAGTAAATCAAAGGGGAATTGAAGAAAGTCCAGACAAGATCAAGGAATTAATTGAAATGCAATCCCCAACTTGTAAGAAGAACGTGAAAAGACTAACTGGATGAGTAGCTGCCTTGAGCAGATTCGTGTCCCGAGCTACAGATAGATGCCTGCGGTTTTTCAAAGTGCTCAGAAAAGCTTTGAATGGAACGAAGACTGCGAAAAAGATTTTGCGGAGTTAAAAAAGTATTTGTGTTCACTTCCATTACTCTCCCAACTAATCACAGGTGAAAAGTTGTACTTGTACTTAGCTATTTCCGAATCGGCAGTAAATTCTGCATTAATTCGAGAAGAGAATGGAGTTCAAAAACTCGTCTACTATACCGGTAAGGCTTTTCGTGGAGCCAAAATCAGGTATACTCATTTGGAGAAATTGGCTTTGTCACTAATTGAAGCATCCAGACACATGAAACCTTATTTCCAAGCCCAGACAATCGTAATTTACACTGATATGCCTCTAAGGCAGGCTTTGTATAAATCAGGGAAATCTGGAAAATTAGTGTATTGGGTTGTGTAATTAGGGGAATATGATATCATATATGAGCCAAGGTCTTCTTTGAAAGGCCAAGCAGTGGAAGATTTCATAGCAGATTTCACTTACGCTGAGGTCCCCGAGCAATAAAATGAATAAGAAGAACAAGAATTAGGAGAAAGTAATGTTAATAACAAAGCTCCCGAAGAACTTTCTTCGAAAGAAGTGATTGTAGACTTACCAGATTCTTCTTCCCGAACACGGGAAATGACCAGGAAATATGAAGAAGAAAAGGGAAAAATAATTCACAATGGGAGTTTGACAAATCAAGCATTCGATAATGACATCCCAATATGGAACTTATATATTGATGGATCATCTTGTTGAAACGGCAGTGGGGCAGGTATAATACTTAAGACTCCTGATGATATTGATATTGAGTATGCATTACATTTTCAATTCTAGGCTTCAAACAATGAAGCAGAGTACGAAGCTCTTATTATGGGCCTAAGCTTATCCCAATCATTGAATGTCGAGCAAGTTGTGGCACACAGTGACTCTCAACTGGTAGTAAACCAAACACTGGCTTCATGTGAAGCTAAAGGAGAATTGACAACCAGGTATTTATCCAAGGCGATGGAAGTCATTATAAAATTTCCAGCTATTCAAATAAATAGAATTCCAAGGTTGGAAATTTCTCGAGCTGATGCCCTTGCTCGGCTTGCCTCTGCTACCAGAATTGAACTCTGACAAACTATCCTTATTGAGATTTTTGTTAATAGGAGCATAGATGAAGATCTGATGATCAATTTTGTTGCCATAGATATGGGTCCATCACGGATGGGCCCCATCAGAGCATACATTGAAGAAGGAACTCTACCAACAAATATGGTGGAAGCAAAGAAGTTAAAATACAAAGTAACTCAGTATGTATTCGATAAAGGTGTTTTATACAGGAGAGGACTAACAGTCAATTTGCAACGTTGTGTGCATCCATCAGAGGTCTAATACCTAATTCAGGAGGTGCATGAAGGATCATGTGGAGTTCATATAGCAGGAAGAACACTTCTATAAAGAATCAGTACTCAAGGGTATTATTGTCCAATAATACGAGCAGACTGTGCAACTTTTTCCAAGAAGTGTGATAAATGTCAAAGATTCTCTATAATTCGCAAAACTCCACCGGCTGGTCTCACTCCAATAACTTCACCATGACCATTTGCCATATGGGGTATAGACTTGGTCGGACCACTGCCGACCACCCGAGGAAGATTTAAATACTTGGTTGTCACTGTGGATTATTTTACAAAATGGGTTGAGGCAGAGCCTCTAATAGACATGCCTTACGAAAAGGTCTATCAGTTCATATGGAAAAGCATCATTTGTAGGTGTAGGTTGCCCTATGCTTTCATTACCGACCACGAAACACAGTTTGACAATGATGAATTCACAAATTACTGTGCTCAGTCCAATGTTCAAAAATTGCACTCAACTCTAAGACATCCTCAGAGTAATGGAAAAACTGAAGTTTCGAATAGAACCTTGCTTAACGGGTTAAAGAAAAGACTTGATGATGCCAAGGGAAATTGGATAAACAAGCTACACTCTGTCTTGTGGGCATACTGAACAACACCGAGAATAGTAACTGGAGAATCCCCATATATGTAACCATTTGGGACTAAAGCTTTCAATCCTGTTGAACAAGGCTTGCCATCCCATAGAGTATTAAATTTTAACTCTCATGTAAGTGACTTAATGAGAAGGTTGGATATAGATATGCTGAAAGAAGTAAGAGAAGATGACGCCCTAAGAAATTCAACCTAGTAACAACGAACAATTCATTTTTACAATAAAAGAATGAAACCGACCAACTTGAAGGTGTGACACCCCGCCTAATTAAATACCGGGCGATCACTCCTTTATTAAATTAAAATCAAGGTGAACTGTTGGTTCATTCTTAGCATCACTGTCGTAAAAAATAAATAATAACTTTTCCAGTTTAAACACCCTAATTAATTAAGCTAAGTGTCAAAAATATTTTTTTAACATTACCTTCCAAATTTATTTTGAAAACAAAGATTTAATTATTTACAACAATTGAATATTAAAGAAGCATACCACAATAATCCTGGAACAAATAATCCAAATAATTTAAACATTCGACAATTGAACCCCAACATTAAAATTTAAAGTGAAACATCCAGACAATAATAAATCCCAAAGTATCAATACTACAATAATTGAATCACAATGCCCAAATAAAACAACTAAATAATGGAAAGGGGGACACATGCCCCACTAAATGAAGATACTAGGAGAGGAATCAAGTAAGTGAAGTCGTCTAAGCAAGAGGCCTACAACTCCCACCTAAGCTGCAGAACATTCCTTCCAAGAGATCCAAAGCAAGACGCCCCTGTGGCTGGGCACCTATAATATATACATATATATACAAGATAGAAAGAGAAATAGAAACGGGTCAGAGCCCGATAGTGTATATGATTTAAAATTCGTTTAGCAAGTATTTAAATTGTTTACAGGCCAATGCAACAACATATTAGTGCGACACTCTCTTGAGAAATTCTCACCTCTCTTCTAATGTGCACACCTATCGCACTACCCTTCCCAATGATTTAACTTATCGTAGGTTACTCGCAAGATTTAAGACTGAACAACATAATGGTTTAAAAGGATAATTTCATTCAGTAACAAAGCTCTCATTTTAACTTTATTTATTAATAAAGTTTCCCAGTGTCATATTATACTTTTCAAACAAGTATTTCCAATTTAAAGTCAAGATTCATTTCTTACTTACCATAACACAGTAAACAGTTTCCAAATTTCCGAATTTCATATATATATTACATATTCGTATAATATATATATTCCAACAGTACCCCACATAAAAATTATGGTGCGTGCATACTCTGCTATCCAATCCTCGTATCTCTCGTACTAAGGGAAATACAAGCTCGAAATCACTCTCGAACTGTATTAACACATACACAAACAATATTGAGGCGAAGCATACATTCCAAGTCTCTAGGAGGATATCACATGCCCCCACGTCTCTTAGGACCGTCTGAACTATCGATTCGATAGCCTGTACCAAGGATATCTATCTTCTAGGGTACAAGTCAATATCCCCCATAAAGGTTCCATCGAGATAAGACTGTCCCAGCGTGGTAACCTCAGGGATATCAAGTAGCGCGGGCACGACTTTCACACATAGATAGTATATGCATACACAACCATATAACTATACTAATATTACCATATCAATTTTAGCTACATCTCAAATCCCGTAGTTACGACATTTATCCTCATATCTCATTATTAGTTATCACGTATAACGGTTCTTCTTTAACTATAATTCGAGGTATTATTCCAACTTACCACATAACACTCATGGACTCTATCCTCCCAAGTATAAAAATTCAGTAGGTATTCATCTATTTTCTATCGTAACCATTTTACATAATCTCTCCCTTTAATACAAAATTCCATCGTTCCTTAGGTATAAACACTCCAAAAATATAGGTTTCGCCTTACATTAAAGGTCTCTTATTCATTAATAATCCCTACTAGTCATCTTTATCTCCCAAAACATTTTAATAAGGGTGTACAAGGATTATTTCTCATTAAATAGAATTCAACTAATTTTAAAAGGGGGAAATATGAATCTTCCAGGAGGGGTCGATCGATCGAGGTCTGGGGCTCGATCGATCGAACCTTCGATCGATCGAAGCTCTTGGCTCGATCGATCGATCAAGCAGGTATGGCGAATTCTGCAGTTACCAGTTACGGATTTTCTCACATAACTCCATCCAAATCCAAACTTTCCATACCCAAACGTCCAGAAATTTATACTACCAATTATATAATTCCATTCCATACATCTTTTACGTAAAGCATGCAAATTTCCATAAATAATCATGGATTAACAAGCCCAAAATTCATGTAAATATCAAGAACCCTAGAAATCTCTTAAACATGGTTCTAATAAATCTTTTCCAGAATATTCTTCTTCTAAAACATCAAAATTCCTTGGT
The DNA here is from genome assembly GCA_949130495.1 of Sambucus nigra. Taxonomy (NCBI): domain Eukaryota; kingdom Viridiplantae; phylum Streptophyta; class Magnoliopsida; order Dipsacales; family Adoxaceae; genus Sambucus; species Sambucus nigra. The sequence goes on from OX422216.1 coordinate 185,919,960, forward strand.
TTAATCCTCTACATGTGAAGGGGTTTCCAGAATAACATATAAATCAATACTACATGCGAATTCCTATCTCAATTTTGGGTTTTCTTCCATAAAACTGATCCTAATCATTCCTAGATTAACATGAGTGTTGCGCTAATGAAATAATCAAGATAAACACTTGCCTGGGATTTTCGACATTCCGGTTTGGTGACGAATTTGGTGTGGTTGCGTTCCCCGTCACGCGATTTATGCGTTGGTGGTGGTGGCGGTGCAAACGGATGGATTTTTGGGCCTTGGATTGCTTTGGAAGCTCTCTCCTTCCCTCTCCTATGGCCGTCACTTGTGTTTGGTTGTTCTAACCCTAGAAGACAACCTTAGACATCTGATATATCCCTTGAATTTTCGTGGGTTTAATTACCCAAAAATGTAAAATGTCCAAAATGCCCTCCCGGGGTACTAATTAAGCCTAAAAATGCCCCGAGACCCAAACTAAACCCCCGGGTACACTTTTCTGACTATCTCGACCCTTCTGGACACATTGGGGCACTCAAAACGGCCATACGAGTGACTTATAATATATTCACTTTTATTCATCAATATTTAGTCCCGACGCGTCGCGTCCCGACACAAATTTCCAAAATCGTCATTTTATTCACTCGTGACAATTAATAAAACCAATATTATATATTACTTTGCTCATTAGTAATATTCAACAAATTTTCCATAATTACTAACTCTCATCACGTTAATAATTATAACATAATTAATTTCCGGATTTATATTAAATAATTAATTCACATTAAATTTAATAAATCCCTAAATTAATATAGCATAAAAATACGAGGTATTACATACTTCCCCCCTAATAACGGAATTTCATCCCGAAATTCAAAAAATAAGGCGTACCTGGTAGGAATAATTCTGGATATCTCTCGCGCATATCTGTCTCGCGTTCCCAAGTGGATTCCTCCACATTATGATGCTCCCACTGGACCCGTACAAGTGGAACTATCTTCGACCTCAATTTCCTCTCACTATAGTCTAGGATAGCCACCGGTCTCTCCTCGTAAGAGCTTCCAGGCTGTAAGTCTATCTCATCTATCGCAATGTGGGTATGGACCATATCATCCCGAAGATATCGTCTCAACGACGAGATGTGGAATACATCGTGAATGCGATGTAAATGCTCTGGCAGTCCCAATCTGTATGTTATCGGCCCAATCCTCTCTATAATGGGAAATGGTCCCACGTACCTTGGGGCCAATTTCCCTCTCTTCCCGAATCTCATCACTCCTTTCATAGGATACACACGTAGTAACACCTGGTCCCCCACATTAAACTCTCGAAAGAACCATTTCGCATCGGCGTAGCTCTTCTGCCTGTCCTGGGCTACTCGAATGCGACTCCTGATCATCTCAGTCCTCGCGGAGGTTTCCTGAATCACCTCTAGTCCTAGCAACTTGTTATCCCCCACCTCGAGCCAATAAGTTGGGGAACGACAAGGCCTGCCATACAAAGCCTCAAATGGAGCCATGCCAATAGTGAACTGATAAGAGTTATTATAAGCAAACTCTACCAGTGGAAGATGTGGCTACCAACCTCCTCCAAAATCAAGAACACACATGCGTAGCATATCCTCCAACATCTGATTAGTACGCTCTGTCTGTCCATCTGTCTGTGGGTGATAAGCTGAACTCAACCTCAACTCAGTACCCATAGCCTCCTGAAAGCTCTCCCAGAAATGTGATACGAAAATCTTGTCTCTATCTGACACAATATTCAGGGGCACCCAATGTAATCTGAAAATCTTAGCAATGAACAACTGAGCATATTGACCCGTGGTATAGTCTGTCCACATCAGCAGAAAATGAGCCACCTTGGTCAATCGGTCTACAATCACCCAGATAGAGTCGTGGCCCCACTGTGATGTAGGCAACCCTGTAATCAAATCCATGGAAATACTCTCCCACTTCCACGCGGGTACTTCCAATGGCTGAAGCAACCCTGACGGTTTCTGATGGTCCACCTTTACCAACTGGCAGGTAGAACACTTGGACACGAACTCAGCAATGTTCTTCTTCATCCCACTCCACCAGTATTGCCTCCTCATACCCTGGTACATCTTATCCCCTCTAGGATGCACCACAAATCGGGACCCGTGAGACTGGGTCATCACTACATGACATAATTCTGCTCCTTCTGGAACCACTAATCTCCCATTAAACCTCAAACCCCCATTAGAACTAACAGAATAGGACTCAACACCCTCGACTAAAAGTCGTACAATCTGCTCCTGGCAAAATGGGTCTGCGGTCTATGCCTGTATCACCCTCGTAATAATCTCGTGTGTGACTGTCATAACATATATGAAGGAACGGGCTACTGCGTCCTGGTAACCCAACTCCTTCCACTTTGCTTTCCAGACGTCCGCTACCTCGTCTACTGGTCTACGACTTAACGCATCAGCAACTACGTTGGCCTTCCCTGCATGATACTGTATATCAAATTGATAGTCCTTCATAAACTCTAACCATCTGCGCTGACGCATATTCATCTCTCGCTGAGTGAACAAGTACTGCAGTGACTTGTGGTCTGTGAACAAGCGAAATTTCTCCCCCAATAAATAGTGCCTCCATATCCTCAATGCAAAAATGACCGCTGCTAACTCCAGGTTGTTGGTGGGGTAATTCTTCTCATGAGGCTTAAGCTTATGGGAGGCAAAAGCTATAGCCTTCTCCTCCTGCTGAAGTACTCCCCCAAGTCCCCGTAAAGAGGCATCGGTGTAAACCAGGTACTCCTCACCGGCTTCGGTAAAGCCATAACTGGTGCTGAAGTAAGCTTGTCTTTCAGCTCGTCGAAAGCCAAATGACAAGCATCATCCCAAACATATGGTACCCCTTTGCGAGTCAGGTTTGTCAATGGACCCTCTATTTTGGATAATCCCCTAATGAATCTCATGTAGTATTCGGCTAACCCCAAGAAACTACGCACTTTCGTCGGTGTCGTGGGTTGTCCCCACTCCCTCACCGCTAACACTTTACTCGAGTCAACTGCTATCCCCTGTTCAGAAACAACATTCCCCAAGAACTGTAGTTCTCGCAACCAGAATCTGCATTTCTCGTACTTAGCATACAACTAATGCTCTCGTAGAGTCTGAAGAACCTGTCTCAAGTTCTCGGCATGCTCCTCCTCGGAATGTGAATATATCAAAATGTCATCTATGAAGACGATGACAAATTGATCCAAGAACTCTCTGAACACTCGGTTCATTAAGTCCATGAATATGGCTGGAGCATTTGTGAGGCCAAATGGCATCACCCTGAACTCATAGGACCCATATCTCGTCAAGAAAGCAGTCTTTGAAACATCCTTCTCCCTAATACGTAGCTGATGGTACCCCGACCTCGGATCTATCTTCGAAAACAAAGTTGCTCCCCTGAGCTGGTCGAACAGATAATCGATTCGAGGCAATGGATACTTATTCCGTATCGTGACCTTGTTCAACTCCCGGTAGTCTACACACAACCTCAGTGAACCATCTCTCTTCTTCACAAATAAGACTGGAGCGCCCCAAGGTGAGGTACTCCTACGAATGAAGCCCTGTCCTAACAGTTGCTCTATCTGATCTCGCAACTCTCGCATCTCTGTCGGAGACATACGGTATGGAGAGCGTGCTATCGGTCCAGTATCCGGTAATAAATCTATGACAAAGTCTATCTCTCGACTGGGGGGTAGGCCTGGTATCTCCTGGAATACATCGGAATACTCATGAATAACTGGGATAGAGTCTTAGGGAATCACAACCTCCTTAGAGGTATCCTCCTATATGTAATACAAATGAGCGGTCGAACCTCCCTCTGGGCCAGGCATCGCCACTACAAACATCTCTTACCCCGGAATGGCAAAGACAATACTCCCACCGAAGCAATCAATCATGGCTCTATAAGCTGCGAGCCAATCCATACCAATAATAACATCATGCTCATGCATATCTAAGACTAACATGTCTGCAGGTAATACCAAGCTACCAATATCTACCCCCATTCCTCGGCATATAAATAAAATAAGCGAACCACTCCCTAGTGGTGAGTCTACACACGTCACCGAACTCTCTGCTGTGGTTAACAACCCTAAGGCCTTCGCAAAATGCGTAGCTATAAAATAGTGCGTCGCCCCAGTATCAAACAAAACTCGACACATAGTACCATGGATAGGAAACATACCCTCAATCGTGGGTGGTGCCTGTGGAGCTGCTGCCTGGTGGACATTATAGACACGTCCATACTGTAACTGCCCCTGCTACACTGGAGCTACTGGTAGGGCTGGTACCTGGGCTGGAGCTGGGAGGGCAGCTGGAAAAAGTGGCCTCTGTGGCTCATTATGGGCACCCTATTGCTGTGGGGCCCTATCTCCCTCCGGACAATCCTGGCACCTATGTCCAAGATTACCACACCCAAAAAATTGGCCCTTGAAGTTACCTCCCCTCTGACCCTGCTGACCGCGGCCCTATTGGCCGTTACCACCCTGCCACTGGCCCTGATGAAAACGTTGTTGGCCCTGTTGGCCCTACTACTGGCCCTGTTGCTGTCGGTGTTGGCCCTGTTGGCCCTGCTGATTAGGCTGGCCCTGCCTATAACCCCCAAATCCCTGTCTGGAATCACCTGAACGGAATCACTTAGCAGGGTCCCCCTGATGGGAACTCTGCTCGTGCTGACAAGTCTGTCCTTGAGATAGTGCTCCACTAGCACTACTACCCCTGGTCCTGCCCTGCTGGCTGGACTCTGCTGCTCTCTTACTTCCCTGCAGATGGAAGCGGTGATCCTGGAAATGTAGTAACGCGGCATTGAGTACATCAGTGAAAGTACTCAGAGAAAAATTCCCTATAAGGTGCTGACGGATCCTCCAAGCTAACCCGTCCACAAACAACATTATCTTCTTGCCCTTGGTGGGTGCCTCATCTGGCACTATGGTGAGAAGTCTCGTGAACTCCTCCTCATACTCAGCAACGGTAGAATTCTCCTTCTTCAAATTCAGTAATTTTTACCTCATCTCAGTCTGCACGGCGGGTGGAAAGTACTTGCGGTCAAACCGCTCCCAGAACGACTGAATTGGGGTCGTGTCCCTCTCCTCCAAGGTGGTGATGGACTCCCACCACTGCAAAGTGTCTCCCACCAACTTAAAGGAAGCCAACAACTGTTTTTGCACGTCGGTGCACTCATACATACGAAGATCCCGCTAGATGTCTTTCTTCCATTGGTTGACTGTGATGATATCTGAACTACCAGAGAACTCAGGGGGATGCGCCTTCTGAAAGGCATCCCTAACTCGATCCCATGCAGATGGAAGTTGTGCAGGTACTGGCACCACGGCCTGAATCTGGGGTGGAGCTTGCTGAACCACCTCTAGCGCGGCATTCACCGCCTGAGCAACAATGGCGGCTACCTCATTAGCATTCATAGTACCCTGTGCCGGAGCTGCTGGCTGCTCGGCTTGGGCATGCCTTTCCTTTGGTGCACGTCTTGGAGGCATTTGAAATGTGAATAAATTCATTAGTCTACAGTCATTATCAATTCTTAAATAGCTAAAGACGTAAACGTAAAAGCAGGAATACAACAATCCTAAAATAGGGCTCTATAGCAAAAATGATAAGCTGAAAGCGAAATAAGTCGTACAGATCCTAAGGACACTAGAACCCGATGCTCTGATACCACCTGTGACACCCCGCCTAATTAAATACCGGGAGGTCACTCCTTTATTAAATTAATCAAGGTGAACAGTTGGTTCATTCTTAGCATCACTGTCGTAAAAAAAATAATAACTTTTCCAGTTTAAACACACTAATTAATTAAGCTAAGTGTCAAAAACATTTTTTTAACATTACCTTCCAAATTTTATTTTGAGAACAAAGATTTTATTATTTACAACAATTGAATATTAAAGAAGCATACCACAATAATCCTGGAACAAATAATCCAAGCCCAGACAATCGTAATTTACACTAACATGCCTCTAAGGCAGGCTTGGTATAAATCAGAGAAATCTGGTAAATTAGTGTATTGGGTTGTGGAATTAGGGGAATATGATATCATATATGAGCCAAGGTCTTATTTGAAAGGCCAAGCAGTGGAAGATTTCATAGCAGATTTCACTTACGATGAGGTCCCCGAGCAATAAAGTGAATAAGAAAAACAAGAATTAGGAGAAAGTAATGTTAATAAGAAAGCTCCCGAAGAAATTTCTTCGAAAGAAGTGATTATAGACTTACCAGATTCTTCTTCCCGAACACGGGAGATGACCAGGAAATATGAAGAAGAAAAGGGAAAAATATTCCACAATGGGAGTTTGACAAATCAAGCATTCGATAATGACATCCCAATATGTAACTTATATATTGATGGATCATCTTGTTGAACCGGCAGTGGGGCAGGTATAATACTTAAGACTCCTGATGATATTGATATTGAGTATGCATTACATTTTCAATTCTAGGCTTCATACAATGAAGCAGAGTACGAAGCTCTTATTATGGGCCTAAGCTTATCCCAATCATTGAATGTCGAGAAAGTTGTGGCACACAGTGACTCTCAACTGGTAGTAAACCAAACACTGGCTTTATGTGAAGCTAAAGGAGAATTGACAACCAGGTATTTATCCAAGGCGATGGAAGTCATTATAAAATTTCCAGCTATTCAAATAAATAGAATTCCAAGGTTGGAAATTTTTCGAGTTGATGCCCTTGCTCGGCTTGCCTCTGCTACCAGAATTGAACTCTGACAAACTATCCTTATTGAGATTTTTGTTAATAGGATCATAGATGAAGATCTGATGATCAATTTTGTTGCCATAGATATGGGGCCATCACGGATAGGCCCCATCAGAGCATACATTGAAGAAGGAACTCTACCAACAAATATGGTGGAAGCAAAGAAGTTAAAATACAAAGTAACTCAGTATGTATTCGATAAAGGTGTTTTATACAGGAGAGGACTAACAGTCAATTTGCAACGTTGTGTGCATCCATCAGAGGTCTAATACCTAATTCAGGAGGTGCATGAAGGATCATGTGGAGTTCATATAGCAGGAAGAACACTTCTATAAAGAATCAGTACTCAAGGGTATTACTGTCCAATAATACGAGCAGATTGTGCAACTTTTTCCAAGAAGTGTGATAAATGTCAAAAATTCTCTATAATTCGCAAAACTCCACCGGCTGGTCTCACTCCAATAACTTCACCATGACCATTTGCCATATGGGGTATAGACTTGGTCGGACCACTGCCGACCACCCGAGGAAGATTTAAATACTTGTTTGTCACTGTGGATTATTTTACAAAATGGGTTGAGGCAGAGCCTCTAATAGACATGCCTTACGAAAAGGTCTATCAGTTCATATGGAAAAGCATCATTCGTAGGTGTAGGTTGCCCTATGCTTTCATTACCGACCACGAAACACAGTTTGACAATGATGAATTCACAAATTACTGTGCTCAGTCCAATGTTTAAAAATTGCACTCAACTCTAAGACATCCTCAAAGTAATGGACAAACTGAAGTTTCGAATAGAACCTTGCTTAACGGGTTAAAGAAAAGACTTGATGATGCCAAGGGAAATTGGATAAACAAGCTACACTCTGTCTTGTGGGCGTACTAAACAACACCGAGAATAGTAACTGGAGAATCCCCATATATGTAACCATTTGGGACTAAAGCTTTCAATCCTGTTGAACAAGGCTTGCCATCCCATAGAGTTTTAAATTTTAACTCTCATGTAAGTGACTTAATGAGAAGGTTGGATATAGATATGCTGAAAGAAGTAAGAGAAAATGATGCCCTAAGAAATTCAACCTAGTAACAACGAACAATTCATTTTTACAATAAAAGAATGAAACCGACCAACTTGAAGGTGTGACACCCCGCCTAATTAAATACCGGGCGATCACTCCTTTATTAAATTAAAATCAAGGTGAACAGTTGGTTCATTCTTAGCATCACTGTCGTAAAAAATAAATAATAACTTTTCCAGTTTAAACACCCTAATTAATTAAGCTAAGTGTCAAAAATATTTTTTTAACATTACCTTCCAAATTTATTTTGAAAACAAAGATTTAATTATTTACAACAATTGAATATTAAAGAAGCATACCACAATAATCCTGGAACAAATAATCCAAATAATTTAAACATTCGACAATTGAATCCCCAACATTAAAATTTAAAGTGAAACATCCAGACAATAATAAATCCCAAAGTATCAATACTACAATAATTGAATCACAATGCCCAAATAAAACAACTAAATAATGGAAAGGGGGACACATGCCCCACTAAATGAAGATACTAGGAGAGGAATCAAGTAAGTGAAGTCGTCTAAGCAAGAGGCCTACAACTCCCACCTAAGCTGCAGCACATTCCTTCCAAGAGATCCAAAGCAAGACGCCCCTGTGGCTGGGCACCTATAATATATACATATATATACAAGATAGAAAGAGAAATAGAAACGGGTCAGAGCCCGATAGTGTATATGATTTAAAATTCGTTTAGCAAGTATTTAAATTGTTTACAGGCCAATGCAACAACATATTAGTGCGACACTCTCTTGAGAAATTCTCACCTCTCTTCTAATGTGCACACCTATCGCACTACCCTTCCCAATGATTTAACTTATCGTAGGTTACTCGCAAGATTTAAGACTGAACAACACAATGGTTTAAAAGGATAATTTCATTCAGTAACAAAGCTCTCATTTTAACTTTATTTATTAATAAAGTTTCCCAGTGTCATATTATAATTTTCAAACAAGTATTTCCAATTTAAAGTCAAGATTCATTTCTTACTTACCATAACACAGTAAACAGTTTCCAAATTTCCGAATTTCATATATATATATTACATATTCGTATAATATATATATTCCAACAGTACCCCACATAAAAATTATGGTGCGTGCATACTCTGCTATCCAATCCTCGTATCTCTCGTACTAAGGGAAATACAAGCTCGAAATCACTCTCGAACTGTATTAACACATACACAAACAATATTGAGGCGAAGCATAGATTCCAAGTCTCTAAGAGGATAGCACATGCCCCCACGTCTCTTAGGACCGTCTGAACTATCGATTCGATAGCCTGTACCAAGGATATCTATCTTCTAGGGTACAAGTCAATATCCCCCATAAAGGTCCCATCGAGATAAGACTGTCCCAGTGCGGTAACCTCAGGGATAACAAGTAGCGCGGGCACGATTATCACACATAGATAGCATATGCATACACAGCCGTATAACTATACTAATATTACCATATCAATTTTAGCTACATCTCAAATCCCGTAGTTACGACATTTATCCTCATATCTCATTATTAGTTATCACGTATAACGGCTCTTCTTTAACTTTAATTCGAGGTATTATTCCAACTTTCCACGTAACACTCATGGACTCTATCCTCCCAAGTATAAAAATTCAGTAGGTATTCATCTATTTTCTGTCGTAACCATTTTATGTAATCTCTCCCTTTAATACAAAATTCCATCGTTCCTTAGGTATAAACACTCAAAAAATATAGGTTTCGCCTTACATTAAAGGTCTCTTCTTCATTAATAATTCCTACTAGTCATCTTTATCTCCCAAAACATTTTAATAAGGGTGTACAAGGATTATTTCTAATTAAATAGAATTCAACTAATTTTAAAAGGGGAAAATATGAATCTTCCAGGAGGGGTCTATCGATCGAGGTCTGGGGCTCGATCGATCGAACCTTCGATCGATCGAAGCTCTTGGCTCGATCGATCGATCAAGCAGGTATGGCGAATTCTGCAGTTACCAGTTACGGGTTTTATCACATAACTCCATCCAAATACAAACTTTCCATACCAAAACGCCCAGAAATTTATACTACCAATTATATAATTCCATTCCATACATCTTTTACGTAAAGCATGCAAATTTCCATTAATAATCATGGATTAACAAGCCCAAAATTCATGTAAATATCAAGAACCCTAGAAACCTCTTAAACATGGTTCTAATAAATCTTTTCCAGAATCTTCTTCTTCTAAAACATCAAAATTCCTTGGTTTAATCCTCTACATGTGAAGGGGTTTCCAGAATAACATATAAATCAATACTACATGCGAATTCCTATCTCAATTTTGGGTTTTCTTCCATAAAACTGATCCTAATCATTCCTAGATTAACATGAGTGTTGCACTAACGAAATAATCAAGATAAACACTTGCCTGGGATTTTTGACGTTCCGGTTTGTTGATGAATTTGGTGTGGTTGCGTTCCCCGTCACACGATCTATGCGTTGGTGGTGGTGGCGGTGCAAATGGATGGATTTTTGGGCCTTGGATTGCTTTGGAAGCTCTCTCCTTCCCTCTCCTATGGTCGTCACTTGTCTTTGGTTGTTCTAACCCTAGAAGACAACCTTAGACATCTGATATATCCCTTGAATTTTCGTGGGTTTAATTACCCAAAAATGTAAAAAGTCCAAAATGCCCTCTCGGGGTACTAATTAAGCCTAAAAATGCCCCGAGACCCAAACTAAACCCCTGGGTACACTTTTCTGACTATCTCGACCCTTCTGGACACATTGGCGCACTCAAAATGACCATACGAGTGACTTATAATATATTCACTTTTATTCATCAATATTTAGTCCCGACGCGTCGCGTCCCGACTCAAATTTCCAAAATCGGTATTTTATTCGCTCGTGACATTTAATATAACCAATATTGTTTATTACTTTGCTCATTAGTAATATTCAACAAATTTCCCATAATTACTAACTCTCATCACGTTAATAATTATAACATAATTAATTTTTGGATTTATATTAAATAATTAAATCACATTAAATTTAATAAATCCCCTAATTAATATAGCATAAAAATACGGGGTATTACAGAAGGAAGGAGATTATGTGCTGAAGAAAGTGATGTAGAAAAATAACAAGCTTGAGGCCAACTGGTACAGGCCATATCGTATTTCAGCAATGATCCGACCTAAGACCTACCGAATTGAAACCTTGTAAGGCGAAGAATTCAAAAACCTATGGCATGTAGAACATCTCAGAAAATATTATTAATGATGTTGTAATCAGTTTGAAATCAACTTGCAGAATTAATAAAATCTTTAGTTCTTTCCATTTTTGTTGTTAATTTTTTTTGGCAGTACTAGTGCTATGCACTACTCTAAAAAAGTTTTAGATTTTGCTCAGTTTAGAAAGTTATTTCTCGACTCAGCAATTAAGGCTCTGAGTGTTACTCGACGGAAGAAGTACATTGCTCGGAGTAGCCATAAACTTGATCGTTGATTCACTAAGTCCAAATCAATAGGATATTACATCCTCAAGAAACTTAGTCTACATATATAAGGACAAAACAAGATCTTTATCCTATTGGGCAAAGTACAAGAAGAATGTTGCAAAGATTCCTCAAGAGGAATGTAAGCACATATTCCACAAACGCCTAGTCACACCATTAGTATTTAATGCAAAAATCCAATACTTGGGTGCATTAGTAAAACCTCTGGAGTCACATGGGTAACTAGCTCTAAATTTAGATTTTAATCTAAGTATGCTAGTATACCATCTGCACTCATTGGTCATTGATACTCAAATTAATCAAAGTGTATCAATAGAACTAATGATAAAGAAAGGGTTAACATTCAGCATAAGATACGTTGATCAAATTTCCATTACATTCAATCGAATTAATTATATGACTGTGTTAGCAAAACAAAATACAAGGCTTCATTCTCCAGGACGCTTCCCTTCAGCCTTGGAAACAGAATCCATTTCAGGAGGAGGATCATCTAAAGTATAAGGAGAATAAATGAAGTTAAAATCCTAAAGCATTCTGGTATTTCTGCTACTAGGATGATCAAGCAGGTGAGGAGGTCGGACGATTTATAATTCATCATGAAGCTCGTAATCTCCCAAGTATTTTGAAATCAACCATTGAGGAATATGATGGAGTGGGATCCAATTGACATCTAATTTAAAAGAAGGATTGTCAGGCTTAATCAAGCCTGGATCATACCAGTCCCATAATAAGATGTTTTGATCCACTTTCATCACTGTCAAAGCATTTATCCAACCCCATATATAGCTCTCATTCTTATCTTGTTGAATCTTACTATCAAGATTCCCCAGAGCTTCATTATGCTCGTTCATCCAGACTTCCCTTGGTTATTTATGGAATTGAAAGGTTAATCTGTCAACTTGAGAATGCAGTTTCTTTAATACTCCATCATTATCTTGTAACTGAGAAGATTGAGTCGATAGTTGTTCAAACAAGGCCTATAGCTTTCGTTACATCTCAACAATGGCTTGATCTTTGGCTTTTAATTATGCATTTTGATTGGCAAGGGCCTATTGGGTCCTAAATTCCTCTGTAATACCTCAGCCAGGTTTGACTCTAGCTCGAGAAGATGAAGAAGAAGAAGGTTTTAATTTATTCAAAGCCTCCAACTCCTCACTCAACCTTGCATTTTCAACCTACAAAAAGGAATGACCCTCATCTGTAGTAGCAACAACAGCAGTGGATGACTTCAGGGCATCAAGTTCATTTCTCAAGTTATTATTCTCTTCCTCTAGAAGCTTGGTAATGTCCCTTGCTTCATCCACTTCACATTTCAGCAGGAATTCTTGTCTTAAAAAATAAGAAGCAAATTTATCCAACTTTTGCTCAAAGCCCCAACCTTCACTAAGGTCCTGGAATTTCTTCTCATAATCTTCATTCAAAAAATCCCTAATTTCATTATGCTCCTCTTGTAGCTCTTTAATCATTTCATAGTAGGCAATGTTGTTGGATACTGCCCGATCAAGAAGACACTTCAAATGAACATAGGCCTCTTTGGCTTGCTCATATACCCCTTCCCCGAGGAACTTTAGTAGGGTCGACATCAGTCAGAGATAAGTGACCAACTTTGAAAAGCTCATTATATCTCTGGAGTAGCTCGAAGTCAGTAGATGTGAGGAATACAATTTATACATGAACTATTAAGAAGAATAAAGTCATCAATAAAAAAGGTGCAGAGTATTGAAAAACACAAGAAGAGGAACAAAGATATTTATCTTTTCATTAATAACAAGGGAAGTACAAATACATCTTCAATAAAGAAAAAAGTAAAACTATTGAAAAAGGAAAATAAAAAGTTGCTCGATTTTACACCTTCTTCTTATCTCCTTTAGGATTAGCTGATGAACAAGCGGGAGCAGAAGGAGGAGAAGGAGTAACTTTAGAGGGAACCGTAGAATCAACATCTTAGTGTTGATAGACAGACTCCACCGCTATAAAAGACTCACCGGAACCCCTATTATTAACTTCCTCGTCCAAGTTTGGAGGAGCCCCAGGATCATGTCACAAGAATAGCTCAAAATCTTCTCGAGTGATGACATCCACCAGAGCACTAGACCATCCATCCTTAAAGAATTTTTCCTTCACAAACTTAATTTATGAAGAAGATGCTCCCAAGGCCTTATCCTAGCCTCTGTTTAAGTCAGCCTCTTTGGCCTTATCCCTCTTCACCTTCTCATCACCCAAGTACTTCTGTAGTTGGGCAGACTTAACTTTCTCAACATCTAAGTCTTTCTCTAACCTATCAGCTAGACCCCGATAAGTCTCAATAGCTTCTTCAACAGCTTTCATCTTCTCCACCCACTTATTTTGTTCATTAGCCAATAATTGTTGGGAATCAAGCAATGACTTTTTCAGCCCATTAAAAGCTTCTTCAACTTCACCAGAGGAAGAAGCTATTGAAGCCTCATCTTTTTCCAATATATTATTGAAGTTAACGAGGAACTGCATAAAAACAATAAGGAAAGTCAGTATTATGAAGAACAAATTAAGAGATAGAAAATTAAAGAAGACAAAAGAATATGCCAGGGTAAGGCTTTGATCAGCCCTGTCAGAACTCTTGGAACGAGGTAATGTAGTAGCAGCACCCCTGTGGTCTGGAAAAGTCATAGACTTTATTAGTTATCTTGCCAATCCAGGGCTAAAGACCACTGAAGAGGTAGAAAAAGATACATCGACCAACACATGCTGGTTTGGAAGAGCAAAAGAACCTTCTGCTAACTTAGAAGACATTATTTTTTTTATTCTTTTCATGGGGCTCTCTTCAATTTACTTGGATGGGGGCTTCTTTCCAGTCTCATTTTTATTTTTCACCCCTTCATCAGCTTGTTTAGAAGGGGAATTGGTATCTATATCTCCCAAAATGTTGGGAAATTCCCTCTTCCCCATGGATACGACAAGGGGAAAATTTGAATATAAGGAAGAAAGAAAAAGGGAAATAAGATCACCACTGCCAGATGCAGTAGCTGAGGAAGTATAAGGAGGTTCTTGCTCAAGGTAAATTATATGGGAAGGAGTAGGACGAGCAACAAAGGAAGAAATTGTGTTCTTGTATTGCAGCAAATAAGATGCAGACCTGACGTGCTCTCCTTTGAAGAAGTCCCCAAATGAATTTTAGCTCCCTAAGATTCACTTCACTTTCCTTAGGGAACCTTCTCTTCTGATCAACTGCAATAAAAAATTTACAAAGCAATAATTAGTGTTACATTTAAAAATATATGTACTGGGCAAAATAGTTAAATGAGGAATAACCTATCCCATTGCCAAAAGGAGGTCATCTAGGCCCCTGGAACTCAGCATTTTCGGACAAAGGGGCGTATTGCCAATTTTTTACAACAACTCCATGCTCAAAATAATCCCTATTGGAGTTTGGAAGATTAACTACTAACGCTTTATTTACAGCCCTAGTCTTTAAATAAAAAGTGGTGTCACTAGTCACCCACTTATAACAAAACATTATTTTTGGAATCCCCGAATGGGTTCCATGATTTTGATTCAACCTATATACTCCATTTACATCCCTCCAAGTATTGGGGGCTACCCTAGCTGGGACAACGTCAAAGTATTGACAAAACTCAAGGGATAGTGGGTTAGGAGGAAAGCTAAACCTACACTCAGTGATAAAAATAGAGGGAAACTAGTGACCCTCAGCAAGTGAGAAAAAATCAGCAGGTAAAATAGCGTGTTCCAAAACAACCTAGGATGGAATCTTAAATTCATTTCTGATTTCATCAAGAGAATCAACAGAGTAGACCATGATGAAGAATAGAAGATAAAAGAAAGAGTTCTCACAGGAATTAAGGATTCAGCAAGAACTGAAGAACATAAAATGATCACACAAGAAGATAGAAATAAAGCTTAAAGACACTTTAGCCAAAAACACTCATAAAATTTGAGATAATGAAAGTTGGTGGTTTTTCCCTCTCATTATATGTTGTCTAGAAAACTAGAAAAGTAATGATTAAAAGGCAGCGTCGATTGAACTGGTGGCAGCTAAAGACAGAAAAGACGGATTTGCCCAAAAATGATTCGTTAAAGTTGTGGATAATTTCAAAAATGTTAAGCACGTTATATTTTCATACCTAAACCATAATTTTTACAAGTAGGGGAAGTTGGCAACCGACCACGCTTAAAATTATTGCTCGAGCAACTTTAAGAGCCAAATGCTCCATACTCTTGTAAAAACTTCAAGCATGAAACATTGGGGACTTCTGTTGATACCAAAATGTGTCCATCTACGTGGACCATTTAGATACTGACATGTGTTGTTTAGTGGGAGACTAATCCTAGTCATTAAGGATGTAATACCGACCAACTTCAGGAATATCGACCAACACCAAGAATACCGACCAACATTAGGGATGCCGACCAACGATGACAGGCAAACACCAACAGTTGTATCCATTAATGATTGTACAGATGTAAATGTCTATGATATAAAGACAATCCATCCTTTGATATTCCATCTCTTTTACACCCCATGGAGTCTATAAATACATTGTAAACCCTACATCCAAGGGAGACACGAAAAGAGAAGCAATTGAATAATCCCAATACAATATACAATAGTGGACGTAGGCTCTTCCCTTAAGCTAAACCACTTTAAAAATCTATTGTTTCTTATTTCTATTTATTGGTGATCAATTAATTTGCCTAGTCTAGTTTTTGCATCAACAATGAGATTTCTTGAATAAATAATTTGTTAAACTCATTTTTTATGGATTTCTAGACTTAAAGTCCATCTCCTCATGTATATAAACTTGTGATATTTTGATGATGAGCACATGAACAAGTTTAATGGAAGTTTTAGTGAGTTTTAACTTGAAATAAAGAAAGTAGAAATTTCATCCCTTAAAGTGTGTGAATAGGTGTAGAAAATATGATAAGTATATGTTTTCAAGACTACATGTGTTATTAAAAGAAAATGGTGTTTTTCTTGTAAAGTAATCTCTAAAATGCCAAAGGGATTTCTTCGTAAGGAAAGTAATGAAATAAAGAGATTTCCAATTTGAAAGGGATGTTAACTCAAAAGGTATTAATGAGTAATGACATTTGAGAAGTTGGTATGTATAACTTAGTAATATTTTATTTGGAAAATAACACTTGTAAAAATGGAAGAAATGCAAGTTTGGTAAGAAATCGGTGAAGTGATAATTTTACGTAAAGTGTAACATTTTTATCAAGTAAAAATGTTGTAGAAAGGTGTTACACATATGGTCCCAAAAGAAAGTGATTTTTGAGGTAAAACCAACGCAAGTGTGACAAGAAATGGTAATTTTTGAAGTGTAACATAAGGTGGGGTGAAATTTCTAGGTTTTGGCTTCGGCCGGTAAAGTGGAATAATGTGGACTGTTGAAGATAGAAAATGGCCGGCAGATAAATGATGAGGATGATATTGAAGATGAAGATAAACATTCACATCAAACATATAAGAGACAAAGGTTTTTAAAGTGGTTCGGCTATGAATAAAGCCTACGTCCACTGTTATTTTATTCCCAGGGATTTACAATAGCACAATATGGTGTAGCGAGAGAGGATGTGTATCTTGTGTATGGTGTTTCTTAGTTTTCTCCCACCGTCCCCCCCCCCCCCCCCCCCCCCCTTTTGGCTAAAGGAATACATGTATTTAGAGTGATGGGAGATAAAGAGATACAATGTATTTATACATTCAGACATTTATGTCTACATACAATGAATCTAATTGTTAGCCTTCTATGATGGTTGATCCTCCTTGAATTGCGTGGTATGCTATGTGTTGTCATCTATTAATACAGTATAAATGTACATTAAGACTCATTAAATGCGTTGTCATCTTCATTAATGCGCATTAAATTCATAGTTATCCTTTGATCTTCCTGGTTGGTATGCCGACCAACTCTCCTCGGGTGCCGACTAACTCTCCTCGAGTACCGACCAACTCTCCTCGGGTGCAGAATATTACCACGTAGGATGACATGTGTCCTTTTCTGATTGGTCCTCGTAGATGGAGAATTTTTTACATCAACAGAAGCCCCCAATGCTCAATGCTCTATGGTTTACTTAAAGGATGGAGTATTTATTCTGCAGCGTTGCTTGGTGCTCGTGAAATTCTTGATATGTCTTCTTGATTTGTTCAACATAAAGTGCACTATCTCCTGGATGACATATGATGCAGGCTGATCGATGGTTGCTAATATCTCTTTTGAGGAACTCCGTTCGTCAAGTGAACGTGTGTTATGTATCACCTCTGGGAATTTGGATGCAGCCATGCCATAGTATGCAGCTTGTAGCTTGTCATAATCTTCAAGTATGTTGATTGGTTTGCCAGCCGACCAACTGCTTCTTGTGTCGAGCAACTGAATGGTAACTTTACGTGCTTGATTTTTCTGATTTATGCTCCTCTGAATACTTTGTCGAGTAACATACTAGCTTTTGAACCCAACTCTTCAATCTTGTTAGTACCAAGCTAGTGGTGGACTTCGAAACATTTTCATACAAATCCTTCTTAATTATTGGTCGGGACAGTAGTAGTAAAGATCTCAGTGCTGTAGATGCTGAATTTGACTCCTGAACTTCAATATGCCTCCGTGTAAGTTTGTGGAGTTGAATTTGATACTCGACTGCATGATGTTATGAGAATGTGCCACTGAATGAACAACTGAATTTGTAATAGAAGCCCCCAAGTGTGGAATATGAACTTTGAGTACTTCCTTGGCCTTGAAATATGTTGGTCTTGCTGGAAAAATAAGGCCGAGGAAATATTCCATGAAATGATTCCTTGAGATCTTTGCATGTTTTCATTTTCTGGCTTCTATTATTTAACTCAGTTCAAGTGTTTAAGAAGAATATATGTTGACATTTCAATTATGAATTTCTACATTTCTTCCATCATATGACTCTTGTCGACTTTTGAAGAATCTGTTTGAATTCCAACTTGGGAATTTCTACATGTGTTCTTTAGCTCAGTACGAGTGTTTGAGGAATAGATGTTTGAATTCTTAATTATAAAGGCCTACATGTATCTCTTCTCCTAACTCTATTAAGTCAAGTATGAAGCTCTACGCCCAGGATTGGGGCATGTATGAAATGAATCTGATGGTTCTAATTGAATTGTTATTTGTAGTCTTGCTGTTGTGCTGTGTGTAGTCTAGATGCGTTGTTTTTGTTTGGTATTGACCTTTTAAGGTCTTTATGTGCTATTGATGAGCATCCAAGAATTGTACTGGGCAGATAATTTTGCCTGAGCACCTGTTGAGGCTGAATCATATAAAAATTACAATTAGAATAATTATTCAGCCGACCAATATATAGTATGCATCGGCTTCAATATTGGACAATTTAAATTTCCAGATAATAATATGTCATGTGAGCAGATTTTTATCATATAGGTGCCCTATGTAAGACATAATTGTGTAATCTAGGATTTTTGTAAAATTATTTACAATCCCAATAAATATTAAAAATTAGTTCATTTTTAGAAATATTTATTGATTTTAAAAATATTTTGGAGGTGGGGTTGTAAACTGTAGATACTTGGTGTAATAAACCAAAAATATCTTTAAACACTATGTGGATAAACCAAGAGTCCTTTTTTAAACAGAAAAAGAAGTCAAAAAGTGAGACTTGAGCCCCAGCTAGACACCTATTATTTCAGTTGTTCTTGCTTGGCCACAACCGCCGACCAACATTACAATTGCGGTTTATCTTTCCAGTCATCGATTAGCAAATGGGAGGTTTAAAATTCTAAATCAGCACAACATCTTTCGCGGACCAACCATGATAACCTTGTAGTTACAGAATATTGAATTTCAAGTCACCGATTAACAATAGGCGTCACAGACCAAGAAGTAGATGATCGTCAACCTGTTTTGCTGGTTCCGACCAGTGCTGGATGGTGCCGACCTGTGCCGACCACCAGTTGATTTCCCCCGACCAACTATAAATAACGCCGACCATCATATAAGAGCTACCGACCAACAAAATGACCTGCTAACCCAATAGGCTTTGGTCTACCATTGATGCCGATCAAGAAATAAATATGCCGAACCAAGAATAAGATATAATTGAGCAATCATATATGATCTCTGACCAGTGATGGCCCAATAATAGGTGTCATCGGCTGTCGCCGACTAAGAATAAGGCTGCCAACCAGGTATTGGATAGCACCGACCTGTGCAGGTGCGGTTTGAATACCAATCGCCATTTTTAAGTTCTGGCATCCCTTAAAGAGAGAAAGATGAAATCCAGAGTCTCAGTTTCTTCCAATAATCAGAATCTGACTTTTAGAGTCTCAAATTGATACACATAAGAATCAAATAAATATATATTCTTGACTCGTTAATGACTATCTCCTTCAACCATCACAAAAATTTATGGAGGCATTAGATCCACCATTGAAATTAGATCCGCAATTCATATCAAGACGTGGATGTCCCCTATTTCTGTTTTATCAATTCTCACTCAATAATGAAAATTATCGTGTGATTCACACAATTGGTAGATGAATAGAATTTGAATGGTCAATTTATCAAAACTAGTAAAATGAAACAGTATGTAAATGAAAAATATTGAATCGTTCTAAAGTTTATCCCCATTATAAAGTTTAGACTTGGAAATCAAGTCAAAAATTATGATTTTAAATCTTACTGTTTTACAGATTTCTCAATAAAAATAATCTAACAGTTATGATTTTAAAATCATGATATGCAATATTTTGCAGATTTCCTAAAAAATTGGACAACTAATTTCTGTATATAAACATAAAAATCATGACTGAATCAAAAGATCTATGCACAGTATATAATTGATTATACATATAGAAAATAAAAAACTTAGCTTTTGATGGAGAACAATGCTTGTAACACGTTCCCACAGACGGCGCCAATCTGTTGAAGACAGAAAATGGCCACTGCCATTTTAGTGGCGTCAATAGAAGATAGATGATGAGGATGATATTGAAGATGAAGATAAACATTCACATCAAACATATAAGAGACAAAGGTTTTTAAAGTGTTTCGGCTATAAATAAAGCCTACGTCCACTATTATTTTATTCCCAGTGGTTTACAATAGCACAATATGGTGTAGAGAGAGAGAGGATGTGTATCTTGTGTGTGGTGTTTCTTAGTTTTCTCCCACCGTCCCCTCCTTTTTGGCTAAGGGAATATATGTATTTATAGTGATGGGAGATAAAGAGATACAATGTATTTATACATTCAGACATTTATGTCTACATACAATGAATCTAATTGTTAGCCTTCTATGATGGTTGATCCTCCTTGAATTGCTTGGTATGCTATGTGTTGTCGTCTATTAATACAGTATAAATGTACATTAAGGCTCATTAAATGCGTTGTCATCTTCATTAATGCACATTAAATTCATAGTTATCCTTTGATCTTCCTAGTTGGTATGCCGACCAACTCTCCTCGGGTGCCGACTAACTCTCCTCGGGTGCCGACCAACTCTCCTCGAGTACCGACCAACTCTCCTCGGGTGCGGAATATTACCACGTAGGATGACATGTGTCCTTTTATGATTGGTCCTCATAGATGGAGAATTTTTTGGGTCAACAAAAGCCCACAATGCTCCATCCTCTATGGGTTACTTAAAGGATGGAGTATTTATTCTGCAGCGTTGCCTGGTGCTCATGAAATTCTTGATCTGTCTTCTTGATTTGTTCAACACAAAGTGCACTATCTCCTGGATGACATATGATGCAGGCTGATCGATGGTTGCTAATATCTCTTTTGAGGAACTCCGTTCGTCAAGTGAACGTGTGCTATGTATCACCTTTGGGAATTTGGATGCAGCCATGCCATAGTATGCAGCTTGTAGTTTGTCATAATCTTCAAGTATGTTGATTGGTTTGCCAGCTGACCAACTGCTTCTTGTGTCGAGCAACTGAATGCTAACTTTACGTGCTTGATTTTTTTTATTTATGCTCCTCTGAATACTTTGTCGAGTAACATACTAACTTTTGAACCCAACTCTTCAATCTTGTTAGTACCAAGCTAGTGGTGGACTTCGAAACATTTTCATACAACTTCTTCTTCATTATTGGTCGGGACAGTAGTAGTAAAGATCTCAGTGCTGTAGATGCTGAATTTGACTCCTCAACTTCAATATGCCTTCGTGTAAGTTTGTGGAGTTGAATTTGATACTCGACTGCATGATGTTATGAGAATATTCCACTGAATGAACAACTGAATTTTCAATAGAAGCCCCCAAGTGTGGAATATGAACTTTGAGTACTTTCTTGGCCTTGAAATATGTTGGTCTTGCTGGAAAAATAAGGCAGAGGAAATATTCCATGAAATGATTCCCTATGATCTTTGCATGTTTTCATTTTCTGGCTTCTATTATTTAACTCAGTTCAAGTGTTTAAGAAGAATATATGTTGACATTTCAATTATGAATTTCTACATTTCTTCCATCATATGACTCTTGTCGACTTTTGAAGAATCTGTTTGAATTCCAACTTGGGAATTTCTACATGTGTTCTTTAGCTCAGTACGAGTGTTTGAGGAATAGATGTTTGAATTCTTAATTAGAAAGGCCTACATGTATCTCTTCTCTTAACTCGATTAAGTCAAGTATGAAGCTCTATGCCCAGGATTGGGGCATGTATGAAATGAATCTGATGGTGCTAATTGAATTGTTGTTTGCAGTCTTGCTGCTGTGATGTGTGCAGTCTAGCTGCGTTGTTTTTGTTTGGTATTGACCTTTTAAGGTCTTTAAGTGTTGTTGATGAGCAACCAAGAATTGTACTGGGCAGATAATTTTGCCTGAGAACCTGTTGAGGCTGAATCATATAAAAATTACTATTAGAATAATTATTCAGCCGACCAATATATAGTATGCATCGGCTTCAATATTGGACAATTTAAATTTCCAGATAATAATATGTCATGTGAGCAGATTTTTATCAGATAGGTGCCCTATGTAAGACATAATGGTGTAATCTAGGATTTTTGTAAAATTATTTACAATCCCAATAAATATTAAAAATTAGTTCATTTTTAGAAATATTTATTGATTTTAAAAATATTTTTGAGGTGGGGTTGTAAACTGTAGATACTTGGTGTAATAAACCAAAAATATCTTTAAACACTATGTGGATAAACCAAGAGTCCTTTTTTGAACAGAAAAAGAAGTCAAAAAGTGAGACTTGAGCCCCAACTAGACACATATGATTTCAGTTGTTCTTGCTTGGCCACAACCGTCGACCAACATTAGAATTGCGGTTTATCTTTCCAGTCATTGATTAGAAAATGGGAGGTTTAAAATTCTAAATCAGCACAACATTTTTCGCCGACCAACCATGATAACCTTGTAGTTACAGAAAATTGAATTTCAAGTCACCGATTAACAATAGGCGTCGCCGACCAAGAAGTAGATGATCGTCGACCTGTTTTGATGGTTCCGACCAGTGCTGGATGGTGCCGACCTGTGCCGACCACCAGTTGATTTCCCCCGACCAACTATATACAACGCCGACCATCATATAAGAGCTACCGACCAACAAAATGACCTGCTGACCCAATAGGCTTTGGTCGACCATTGATGCCGATCAAGAAATAAATATGCCGAACCAAGAATAAGATATAATTGAGCAATCATATATGATCTCCGACCAGTGATGGCCCAATAATAGGTGTCATCGGCTGTCGCCGACTAAGAATAAGGCTGCCAACCAGGTATTGGATAGCACCGACCTGTGCAGGTGCGGTTTGAATACAAATCGCCATTTTTAAGTTCTGGCATCTCTTAAAGAGAGAAAGATGAAATCCAGAGTCTCAATTTCTTCTAGAAATCAGAATCTGACTTTTAGAGTCTCAAATTGATACACATAAGAATCAAACAAATATATATTCTTGACTCGTTAATGACTATCTCCTTCAACCATCACAAAAATTTATGGAGGCATTAGATCCACCATTGAAATTAGATCCGCAATTCATATCAAGACGTGGATGTCCCCTATTTCTGTTTTATCAATTCTCACTCAATAATGAAAATTATCGTGTGATTCACACAATTGGTAGATGAATTGAATTTGAATGGTCACTTTATCAAAACTAGTAAAATGAAACAGTATGTAAATGAAAAATATTGAATCGTTCTAAAGTTTATCCCCATTATAAAGTTTAGACTTGGGAATCAAGTCAAAAATTATGATTTTAAATCTTACTGTTTTACAGATTTCTCAATAAAAATAATCTAACAGTTATGATTTTAAATTCATGATATGCAATATTTTGCAGATTTCCTAAAAAATTGGACAACTAATTTCTGTATATAAACATAAAAATCATGACTGAATCAAAAGATGTATGCACAGTATATAATTGATTATACATATAGAAAATAACAATCTTAGCTTTTGATGGAGAACAATGCTTGTAACACGTTCCCACAGACGGCGCCAATCTGTTGAAGACAGAAAATGGCCACTGCCATTTTAGTGGCGTCAATAGAAGATAAATGATGAGGATGATATTGAAGATGAAGTTAAACATTCACATCAAACATATAAGAGACAAAGGTTTTTAAAGTGGTTCGGATATGAATAAAGCCTACGTCCACTGTTATTTTATTCCCAGGGGTTTACAATAGAACAATATGGTGTAGAGAGAGAGAGGATGTGTATCTTGTGTATGGTGTTTCTTAGTTTTCTCCCACCGTCCCCCCCTTTTTGGCTAAGGGAATACATGTATTTATAGTGATGGGAGATAAAGAGATACAATGTATTTATACATTCAGACATTTATGTCTACATACAATGAATCTAATTGTTGGCCTTCTGTGATGGTTGATCCTCCTTGAATTGCTTGGTATGCTATGTGTTGTCATCTATTAATACAGTATAAATGTACATTAAGGCTCATTAAATGCGCTGTCATCTTCATTAATGCACATTAAATTCATAGTTATCCTTTGATCTTCCTGGTTGGTATGCCGACCAACTCTCCTCGGGTGCCGACTAACTCTCCTCAGGTGCCGACCAACTCTCCTTGGGTGCCGACGAACTCTCCTCGGGTACCGACCAACTCTCCTCGGGTGCGGAATATTGCCACGTAGGATGACATGTGTCCTTTTTCTGATTGGTCCTCGTAGAAGGAGAATTTTTTGCATCAACATGGATATTTGAAAGTGTTAAAACACATTTCAAGATATGGGTTGTGTCGTGAAAATAAGAAAAGACAGCCTAAGTTTAATGAAATTAATACATGTTCTGGTTGAAAGATAACGTGGAAAAGTAATGTAAGAAATTAGCTAATGTCCATGAAAGAAAGAAATGGTGAATTGAAGTGACTAACTGGGTAATTAAGCGACCTAATGAGTTTTTAACCCATAATTTACACAAGTGTGTTTATGATAGGTTTTCAACAAAAAATAAGTATTTTCTAAAATGGTGCTTGCTTGTGTGGAGAGGTGATTTTGAAGGAAAATACGAGGTAAATTTGGTGTAAGTAAATGAGTTCTGATGAAATAAGTACTTTTTCATAAACAAAGGGTATATGTTTAAAGCATTTAACTGGGTGCATTAAATCGAGAAATAAATGTCAAGTCGAGTAAAAAGGAGTTCTTTTATAAGATTAAGATGAATTAACCGGTGTGTAAGTAACGTCTTAGAATAAAACGATTTCATGCATTAATGTATATGTACACACACACACACACACAAAGTAATTGTATGTGGACATTGGTATAACGTGTTAGAATCTTTTTTCTACCGTTTGATTCTATATTGAATTATAGTATCTACCCCTAGGCATTCGACTAATTCCCTTTTATTTTTTACAGCAAGTTGTATACGATTTCGTATTTTGAGAGTGTTGTACAGATAAGTATCCTTTTATTTTATGTTAGTAGCTTCGTGTGCTTGGATTCCTCGGATGATTACTAGAAGTCCCTCACATAGTTTGATTTGAATCGGAATCACACGCTTAATAAGTGAAATGTTAATTAAATAAAAATTGGACTAGAAGTATTATTTAGGTTGTCACATCGCACTTCATACCTAACATTCGGGTTAGACCAGTTTGACCATGGGTAACCGATAAATTCCGGTCGGGACGTTACAAAGCAAATGCCCCGAGGCCAATTTTATATGGTTTATGGATAAGGAAGAAACTTACATGGAGTTCATGGAAAACCTTGGTGAGGGTGAGATGGAAGGCCTTAAGAGAGACCCCATAGCCTTCTCTAATGAGTTGATCCAGATGGGGAAAAAGTATGATCCCTATTGTGTCTTTCATTTGATCTTATTTTTTATATTTCCTAATACTGACAACAATAATATTTATGGGTTAACATGTTGGGGACCTATATGGCTCGTGAGTTTAGTTCCCAAAATAAGTAAGTGATGGTCTCTCCTTTTCTAGAGGAATAACTTAAAAAAGAGTGAGAGTTACGATTAACCATTGACCAGGACCTCTAAAAGTTTGAAGATGACCTCGCGTCCATTATAATAAGAAGATGATTATTGATACTGCCAAGGCAGACGATGATGATGAGGTCAGTTGGCTTTGGGAACTGTAAGGACACAAGTCTCCGATTGAGTCTCAATGTTGTGTTGGCTCAATTTTGGACAAAAAAAATTGAGTCATAGGATAGTGTTCAAGTTTATCCATTCAAGCCTATGACGTGTTAGTTGAAGACGTAGCGGCTAAGAGTATAAAGCTTCATCATCTGCCGAGTTTGTTATGCCTCGTTTCTACGTCAACAACATGTGTTCCATTTACTCCTAAGGTATGAATGCATTTCATATTTATATAGGAGCTTGGAACATGTTTATTGGGTGTACTTTTATTTTAAACTGAGGTTTATTTTCAGAAGGTTTCTTTAAAACTTTAAAATAAACTTTCTGGGCTAAAAATTAAATTTTAAGCTTTCTGGAAGTTCGTTCGAAATTGTCGTTCGAACGAGTTTTTTGTTCGAACGAGAATGTAGTTCGAACGTGATCGAACGAGAATGTCGTTCGAACGAGTTTGCCAACGAGTTTTCCCAACATGCCTCCGAAACTTCGTTAGAAGTGTCGTTCGAACGAGACTTCGTTCGAATGAAAATCTCGTTTGAACGAGATTTTCGGTGGGAAAATTATTTGGCAATTTTTAGCAGTTTTTCACCTCTATCCCACTCTTTTTTCCCCACTAACTTTTGATAGACTTAATATGTGCGGTAACCAACCTTTTGAATCTAACTTTTTCATATTCTTCCATCTCCTAGAGAGAGTTTTAAGAGTTCAACTTTCTATGAAAAAGGTTCATGGTTTAAGTGTTTTGCTTTCTAAGAAAATCACCCTAAAACACTTTTGGTTTACACCCATACTGTTTATTCCAAGTTTCCATATAAATATCTTGCTTGGAGTGTTTGGTACCGAGTTTACTCTACAAAGTTGAAGATTTTGTTTGGGTTTACTTCTACATCCCTCGAAGAAGAAGTCTTGATGGTTTGTTGCGGCATTCTCACATGGTGAAAGGCACTATGTGTGGTTGACGGTGTTTATAAAGTCTCATTGGTGAATTCTAATGTTCCGGTGGAGTTCCGAGATTGTCGGCTAGGCAGAGGTATTTACAAGAAGATGCGTCGGGGCTTGAAGGAGTCGAGTCGAGTGTTGTAAGTCATCTTTCTTGTAATTGTAAATTTCATACTTAGTGGACTTAAGGATAGGGTCGTCCGAGGTTTTTTTCCCGTTGTTGGTTTTTTCTCGTACATCGCGGCGTAGTGATTTATTTGTTTATTTTATCTTATGCAAAAATCACCTTAGATGCATGCTTAGGTAAAAAGATAAAATATGGTTTAATTCACTACTTATTTAATTTGGTGCTAATTTAAATTTGGGTATATATTAATTTAATTCAAGTTATCATTTAATTTGTTAAAATTGATTTGGCCTAATTTGGTAATATTGAAAATATGACTTAGGCAAATTTCTAGGACTTGGGTTAAATTGGTTTAAGTGAAAAATGTATTTGTTGTCTAATTTAATTTCACTTTGAACTTGTTTAATTTTAATTTGAAAGAAATTAAAATTTGGTGTTTGTGTGTGTTTAATTGAACCATCTCGCTTCCGCACCTCAAAAAGGAAATTGAATTATTTACTTTTTGTTTAAGAATCAAAATTGTGGGTCATCATTTTTCAACAGGAACAATTACCCCAGTTAAATTAATAGGCTTGGGAAAAATACTGCCAAGGCACTTCTTATTTGGACACCAAGATGTAATTAACACCTTTAATCATGTTCATATACTTTAAGTACTTCCTAAGTTCTTCATACATGTGATTGCTCTAGTATCAATATTTTCTTTATGTATAAGAGGATCCCTATGAAAAGATTAAGGTCGATATCTCAAGCATGGATGCCTTTTAATATGATGATCTTGTTGATTGTGTGTGGTGGAAAAGGGTTAAATGCCCAACCTTCGTATCTCAAGCCAACCAACCAGGATGAGTACCATATGTTCTTGACCGCTCTATGGCCCTGTACAAACTTGGATGAACATGAAGACATATCATTTGTTATACAACAGGATGAGTACCATATGTTCTTGACCGCTCTATGGCCCCTTCCTCAGTATTGAATCCTAGCCTTGTTAATTTTAAACAAATATTTGTTGAACTTTTGTTTATAAAGGTTAGAAGGTCTTCTACACTTTGCATTAACTTGGTATTTTTTTAATCTGTCTTCCCTGTATTGAATACTTGTATGTTCGTGTTTCCCCCATAACTTTTATCTTATTATGCTTGTATATACCACCATGTAAGAATGGGTGTCTTGAGGATGGTTAAGGTCGTTGAACTGAAGGACTTTAAACCATTTGAATATTTTGTGAAATTATATCTCTGTGTAAAATGAATAGTGAATTGTTGTATTTAGGGTTCCCCCCAAGTCCTTAAGTTTAGTGGGCATTATTACTGCTTCCTTTATTAGCCTCTTAGATAATGGGACTTAAGGCTCCAGCCTTAATTCGAGCGAATCGATCGAAGAAAAGAGATCAGGATTATCTGTAGACGGGACAGGAGTTTGGTGATCATCCGAAGTAACCCTGGATAATATTTGGATTTA
This sequence comes from Sambucus nigra, assembly GCA_949130495.1. NCBI lineage: Eukaryota > Viridiplantae > Streptophyta > Magnoliopsida > Dipsacales > Adoxaceae > Sambucus > Sambucus nigra. Next base: position 185,948,354 of record OX422216.1, read on the forward strand.
ATATTTCCTTCCAACTTTGTTGGTTTTAAATGTCCGAGTAATTATACGTGGATTTCATTAAGTGTTCCTGAATAAGTAATTTGATAAAAATTAGCTCGCATTTGATATATTATATTAAAGTGCGTGTATTTTATAATATGGGTGATTACAAATCTAAAGAACCTAACAAAATTGAAACTTAAAACATTAAAATCCATATTTACATTGCATTAATTTGGGGTGTTGGTCACTATATTACATCTTTAACTTCCCAATTGTCTAGCAACTTGTTGTGGCTCGAGTTCTTGATTGACAAGGTTGCTTGCCTAAGAATTAGATCTCTAACTCTAAATCTCTTGAGATTCACTTTTCAATTATAGTAGCGTACATAAGTTAATTGCGTGGTGTCCATTCCCATAACTGCTTTCTCTCTTATTTGTTTGATTAGGTCCACGTTTTCTTTCAAGACCTGTTCATTCTCTAAGTGATCAAAATTGCAGACTCGAAAGCTTGGGACTACTTATTTAATTTAAATTTATCTCTTTGGTGTCATATTTTGGTAAAAGGGATTTCCCCTTATCATCCCCTTATTGTTATTCAGTATGACCAAATGATGGAAAGAAATCGATCTACCGAGATACCCTTTGATTTTTCTAGTACCTTCTTAAGTACACGAAGTATAGTTTGATTTTTCACCTCCACTCGGTTGTTGCATTGAGGGTGCCTTAGTCCTGAGAATAAGTTATTAACTCTTAATTGGTAATAGATATCATAAATCCTCTTATTCTTAGATTATTTTTCATTGTCAGTAATGATTTCATATGGCACTCTGTACCATTACGATGATAAGCTTTCACATGAGTGTATGGAGCTTTTAATTAGTGATTCGAGCAAGGGATTTGACCTTTACCCATTTGGTGAAGTAATTAATGGCCACTAGGAAGAACTTGTAATTCCTTCTTCCAATTTTAGATGGACCTAAGATGTATATTTCCAGTAGGGAGAAAGGACATGGGGCAATTATGGGAAAGATTTACTCCTCAGGTTAGTTGATGAAGTTTGTTGATCGTTGGAAATTATTTCATGTCGAACGTAATATTGACTATCTTTGGCCATGGTAGGCCAATGAAATCCTTAGTTTATTAATCCCTAATCCAAAATACAATTTCTTATGTGTCCTCCAAACGCTTATTTGTTTAACCTCTTGAAATGGTTTTGGCTTTAGTGTGGAGTACGCACTTTTGTATCGACCGAGTGTACCCCTTTTGGTACAATAACTTGTCATAAATGATATAGTTGGTATCATTTTCTTTGCCTTTATTTTACACTTACGGCTCCTCGGTAAGATCCCATTATTCATATAACAAATTAATTTGTCCATATAACTTAGCCGAAAGTCCTCTAGGTGTACTTCCCTTATTTCTTCAAGATTGATGGTGTGTCGACTAAGGAGTTCCACTAAGGGTTTTCCTTCCACTAAGGAAGCTAGTTTGTATAGAATATCTATTTTGGTGTCTTCGTTCTTGAGGACGTGAATGACCATGAAAGTTTTTAAGTAAGCCAATATCTTCTTTCCCTTAGCTTTAGATTTCCTAATTACTTTTAATACTAAACATGTGAGTCACTAAATAAATGAAATAAGTTGGATTTAAGTGATAAGACCAACTAGACTCTTGCAATTAATGCTTCATACTCTATATCATTGTTTGATGCCTAGTGAATTAAATTCTTGAGAGATGTAGCCTCTCAACTACGATGCTTACTTTATTTTTGGACTTATTTGATGATCCATCAACATGGACCGTCAACATGGGTTGTGGTCTACCCCTTGTGTTTGGCTTTGTGTGTTCCTATAAACTCATTGAATAAATTAATGACTGCTTAAACTTTTATAGAAACTATAAGCATGTATTAGAGGTTAAATTCACCTAGCACAATAAACCACTTGATCAACACCTAGATAACTTGTGCTTGTGTAGATGCTTCTTGAGGGGGTGGTCGGTGAGTACCATTACCACGTTCTCTTAAAATTATGGACTCAGTTTCCGAATATAGATTATGAGTGAACTCTAACTTATCAATCTTGGAATATCTTTATTTGGCCTCTATAAATGCTTAGCTCACCTAATATACCAACCTTTGAATTCCAACATCATCTCTGTCTTCAAAGTTGATGGTTGAAGAGGAGAACACTGGGTAAAAGTAAAATTCTTCATTGGGTATAAGATTTAATATGAGCGGGGATTCAACTAGATATTTCTTAATATACAAATGGTATGGAAGCCCATGTAAACACAATGAAGATATGCTCAAGTATTGGTAAAAGGTTTTGGCCTCTAAGGATGGCCACGGAGTGGTTACTAACTAGGCTACGGACTACTTTCTAATTCCCTATTAATACATAAGACCACAGTCTGGTACACATATAGACCGCTGCACCTCAAGCATGGCCTAACCCTAGAAGTATAAGCCGCGGATCCTGACACGCCAAAATTGTATAGCTTGTTCTCTATCTTCTAAAAAGATTCCATATTATCAATACATATCCACACGTCACGTGCACCATACACGTGACACCCTCAGCAACTACTATACATAGAGGTCCTTGCCTCCTCATTGGATAGGTAACATCTGGGTAGTAAAACTCTTCCTAACTCTCTCTACCTTCTCTCCACACTAGATTCCACACTCTGCTCATCAACTCTGGTGACTTGAGACACCAATAACGGTGGCCTCTACCTATTTATACTCCACTCTAAATATCATATTATTCCTCTTTTAGATCTCTTTTACTTTATTTTATATATTTTGACTGTTGTGTATAGCTTTAATGGTATGTGTTGTCTAAAAATGGTTTACCAAAGTAAATCATACCGTCAAAGTTATACTTAATAGTCAAAGTATTGAAAATAGAATAAAAGATAGATAACATGAGATATAGAGTGGTTTGGCCATGAAAATGAGCCTATGTTCACTATAGAGCCTAATTCTCATTAGATTCATGTAATAATACAAGTTTAGGGGGCTTGGAGGTATACAAGAGTAGAGAAATAGGCTAAATGCATAACATACATGTGTGTAGTGGGGACTGCAGCCTTATAATGTAGAGATGAGGGAGGTCGCGACTGTGGATGTCTCAGGTGATCGGAGTGTGGACTTGTGTGTAGAGAGATGTTGGAGAGAATTTAGCAGGGCTTCGCTGCCTAAAATCCTCCTTTCAAATGAGGAGTTAAGGACCTCTATTTATAATGGTTGGTGAGGGCATCACATGCACAGTGCACGTGCCTTATGGATAAGTGTTGTTGAGATGGAATATTTCTAGAAGGTGGATAGCGGGCAGGGTATTGATAACATGTCGAGGTCTATGACCTATACATATGGGGATGTGCTGAGGCTGGGGGGCTGCGCCCTTTCAATGGAATATTTGTGCCCCTCTGATACAGTTGTGTTGTAGTCTCTTAAGGATATAAAGGGGCAAATGGAGTGCAGTCTGTAGTAGGGTCACATACCAAACTGTGACCTTCTTTATAGATTGAAGCCTTCTATAAGCACTTGGTATATGTTTCCTATGTTTACATGGACACCCGTTCCACATGTATTATGTTTATTGGTTGACATATTTTTGGTATAACAGAAGTCACCAAGCCTCGGTTCAAAGAGGAAGGTGATTTAGTGTTATGGAATTTTTTTCTGTGGACCGTTGGCATGAAGAAAGGGCAAAACCATGTGGATGCCGCGGTCTACCTACTGAGGCTAATTCCTTATTGATGAGGAGGTCATGTGAATGAGCGGTTATTTATTAAGGCATTTCAAATTCTGTGATGATTCATCCTTCTATGACCTCTTATATAAATGGGTTGAGGTCGTGGCCTCATTATCTTATTCAATACTTAAAAGAAAAAGCATTGAGATGATTTTTAATAAAAGAATGAGTGGTTTCCGGTGACTTTTAGGTGACTTTTGGTGGGTCTTTTTTCTTCATATCTGTCTAGTTTTCATCGGAGATTTCCCTGCATTAGTCCATCTTTTCTTTCCACACTTTAAATCTTACAAATAACCCTTGAAATCGTTAATATATATAAATCGAGTCTAAATTATTATGGTTTAGTGTTTAGGTAGAACCCTATTGGGTTTTTGAAGATTTTTGGGTGGATTTTATATTTTACAAGAGTTTTTTGGTGGATAGGGTTTTTGTTTTAGGCCGTTTCATTGCGATTTGGACTTTCTAGGTTGGTTTTGGGCCAAGAACATGAACCTTTGTTCATAGTTATTCTTGGCCAAAACTCTAGTTTTTCCCCTTTTTTGATAATGTTAAATCATATATTTAAGTATCCCATGTGTTTGTCTTCTCTGTTCACAGACATGGACTTGTGGTCGTGGCCCTATTCAGTTAGATGTGGCCCTAGACCTGCCTTTGTGTTGAATTCTCCTCCCTTGGATAAGTTTTTACTATGGTTCTAGGAGTCTGTGGCCTTAAGTTTTATAAATATTATCGCGACCTTACCTATAGTACATATGGCTTTTAGGATTTATACTTGTGTTTGTTGCTAGGGCTTTTTATTGAGATCGTGGTCTTAGGTGTTATAAGTATTGTTGCGGCCTTACCCATAGTACTTGTGGTTGTATGATATAGAGGTCTTGGTCTTCCAAACTTATGCTTCCATTTAATTTTGCTCATAAAGGTTGAGGTGCTTTAATAGTGGAGTTCCCTATGCTTTTACAGGTTCTGTCGTACCCGTATGCATCAAAATACTTGGGAGTACATGGAAGATTTCTGGATAAGGAATTTTGGTGTTCCTTTTCCCATGATGTTAAACATAAAACCTTTAAAAACTAGGGGTTTCTAAACTAAAAGAATGCTAAACTTGTATTCGTGTTGATTATGAGTTCACAGAGTCTTACAACTGTAGGTATCTAATGGAGTCTATGAATGAAATCCATAGAATTGAGGAGGATACTTTTTCCATAAATAACTAAGTTCCAGTTGAGAGGAGTGACACAACTCATATTGGATAAGTTCCTACATCGAAAGTTAAAAATGATGAAGATGGGTCGTCCGTCCGCGGTACTGAGACAATGAGCGATCCTACAACCCTTAATTATCCTTGTATAATGAATAAGGAGTGGCTAGATCAACTGACCGAGGCTTGATAATTTCCTGAGGGGACCATCTATATGCTTCCTTTCGCGAACCAATGATCTTATTTTGTAGTCCCCAATGACTGTGTGTGCTTCCCTTTGCATGCATTCCTCATTATATTGCAAATTTTGGTGTCCGTTCTTATGAGTAAGATTCTGAAGGTGCTATCTTGTCATCTTTTATGGTTTGGTATAATAAATTCTTAAGGGATATTACGACCACGGAGTTCCTTCGATTATTATAGGGCAAAAGAGAACTCCATAAAAACTCTATGGTGTTATTACATGAGACTATGGAAAGATTGTAGGAACCTTATTAGGGGAGACCTCCCAGTTCAAAAACTATAAAGGCAAATACTTTTTCATTTCTAGCTACAAGTAAAATATACACGCCGAGGAGAGATAAAGAGAGAGAGAGAGCAAATAGGGTTCCACAGTCATGGGTGCATCCCCCTCTGGAAGGTAGATCATATTTCATAATATGTTCGTGGCATTTGGTTTTCATACTTAAAAAATTAAAAATGTCAATTATTTTTCAGTTCGTGCAGGTTTGGCCACCATAAAGGGTCAAAGGAGGAGGATTGATGTGTCGGTCTTGATTCCTGATAAGAAAAAGAACTTCATTGCGGTGGTTAGCTTTAGGGTATTGTAAGCTTGGATACTATACTTCCCACGTTCCACTTGTGAGGCAGCCATCGAAAGGTAATATTTTTTACTTCATAGAGTGTGGCCTAATTTGAATATTTTTAATTTTTAGTTCCCCCTTAACTTTATCTATTTGTCAACTTTTGTCCAGGTACCTCTGCGGACGAACATCTATTAATGGAGACTGATAAGGAATTTCTTTTTTCACAATTCAATGAGCTGGAGGTGAATGATCAAACTTTAAATCAAGCATCGCAGAAGGATAAGGGTAAAAAGAGGAAGAGGGCAGTGGGTAAAGGTGCTGCTCTAGAGGTTAATATCCCCGTTGGGACCCAAAATGAGGTCACGACAAAGGACTCAAACACACCACTTTCTGATGATGCCAGGTCAACATTTCCAATGCAGGTTTGGTTTCCCCCATTGACGGGGAGAAAAAAATATAACAAAAAAATCTAGGCATATCTCTATCACAGAGTCACCTCCCTGAACGTCTGTTCCAACGGGCCCCTAACCTTAGAAAGTAGGGCCTTTCCTTCTAGTTCGTGGCCTCGTATCAGGAATGCGAACCCAAAATATCCATGGGATATTACTTCTTCCACGGTCCCCTTGATGAGGGGTTTATTGATCCTGATGACCTCAAATGTCTGTTTGAGGTAGTTGCTGAGGATTTGGAGGAATACGAGTTCATTATCTTTTTAGGTCAAGTTTTCCTATACTATATAACTTCGTAGATTTTTACCATATCTACTTGACTAACTTATGCTTTATTTCTTCCAAGCTACTAAGGATGCTATGAGCCAGAGGAAAAAATATGAAGAACTTTATAATCTTTATAAGGCCACGGAGTCTACACACTTGGCTGAGAAATAAAAAAATAAGGCCTCTTCTTTCGAGGATGGAAAGTCATGTGGAATCTTCTCTTAAGGCTACTAAACTCCAATTGAAGGCCGCTGACAAGGCCAAAAATGAGGTCGAGGCAAATTTTAAGTAGGTCATGGATGCTCTAAAAGTTTCTTAGACAAAGAACCTAGAGGATTCCAGACAAGCCATAACTAGTGATGAGAAGGTTATCCAACTTGATGTTAAAATCCATTCCCTAACCCAAAACCATTTTGCAACCATGAAGAAGGTGGTCGATGATCATGCTACGGCCTTAAAGAATGTTGTTGAGGAGTCGTGGCCAGTTTTAAGACCTCCAAGGGCTTATTTACTGGCCAGAACAAAGCATACATCTGTGAATATAAGGAAATGAGGCATAGAGTTACCAAATACTATCAAGAGGCCAAGGAAAACACCTTTTCTTCAAGATTCACTAACACCGAGCAAACTCAGGGCATGGAAGAGGTACAAGAGGCTGATGAGATTGCAAGGAAGTAAAAGAAGGAGGCTGTGACTGCAAACTTTGGCCTATAGGATGATGACAGTGATGATGAGGGGAATACGGAGTCTTAGGATTTTTTTCGTGGTCTTATTTATCATATTGATTGTAACCAGTTTTTGACGAACAATGCTTGTAATAATCTCTGATTTATTGGAATATTTTTTTATTTTGAAGCCTTATATTCCTTATTGCTTTGCACATTTTGTCTTTAAACTCTAGACAATATGCTATAATTTCGTCCTTGCTCTTTGATATTCATTAACTTACATTCCTGGATGTCTTCACTCTATAGCTTTATTATAATTGCATCTTTATTGCTTATAGATGTAGTCTTACATTATGAACTGCATTTAGCTAAACTATTAGAATGATTGTAGCCGCAACCTTAGTAATGAAATGTGTCTAGACAATCAGCAAACCTGATGGGTATAGTGGCCCCTAAGAATCGATATTGTTGTCTTTATATTATGTAGTATTATCGTGGTCTTATAGCTCTTGCAGTCTTCAAAGACCTATCCCATGGCTTCAGATAATAATTTACGGACCTAAGGGGTATAGTGGCCCCAAATGCTTTGAGAATGACTGGTCTTTTCAAGTGTGGTCTTGATTTTAATTATAGTTGCAACTTTAAAAACGTGATCTTGTCAAAAGACTTCATATTACACTCCGCAAATCGGAGGGGTACATTGTCCCCAAATGCTTTAGAGCATATTCCACGGACCTGAGGGGTAAAGTTCCCCCAGGGCTGGGACATGATTCTTTTTTATAGCTGAAAATGTTAGGATGATGTGTTCAACCTCTGTGGTAATCCATTGCTGTCATGGTCTTTAAACTTTTCAAACATTCAACGAATGTGAGGTATTATTTAGGATCCTCCCACGCTATTGAAGCTATGTTTAATGAGACTCCCAAGGCTTCATTGTGCTATTTCAAAGTCGACCTCGAGTCTTTGGTAAGAGACTCACCCAATCAGAAAACTGTTGCCGTAGAGGATCCGGCCATAACCACTAGCTTGAGGTTCTTACCAGTTTGGATCTCAATGCGGACTAAGATCGATTTCTTATGACAGAGGTTTTGTTGTTGGAGTTGAATCTGACTATCTTTCAGCTCCTAAGTTTATGGGAACCTCTACCACCATGACCGTTAATAGGGTTATTGGGCATCTATGCCTCTATAGTCAGGATCTTCTTATTCCTAAGTTTATGGGCACCTCTACCTTAGCAATCGTTGATAGGGTTATCGTCCATTTCATCTCCATGGACATAGTCTTCTATTTCTCAGGGTTATGGTAACCTTTGCCTCCGCAACTGTTGATAGGATTATTAGGAATTTTTACCTCCTTAGTCGTGGTATTCTTAGGATTAAGGTTTATGGGCACCTCTTCCTTCGCAGCCGTGATAGGGTTACTGGGACGTTTTGCCTCGCTGACCGCAGTCTCCAAGTGATCTGAAGGACCATTGCCTTTGTCGTTGTCTTAAGGTGTGACTATTGCTAGGTTTCTCGTTAAACCTATTAAACAAGAATTTATAAAGGCACTAAAATAAAATGCAAACTTTTTATTGATATATATTATTAGGGAATACAAAATGGATATATAAGATATGGCTTTGTATTGATTGCAAAAGTATAAAATTAAAAAAAAATTATCCCTTAAATCTTTTCGGAGGGCGGCGGCCTGCATTCTAGTCAGTTGAAGGATGCAGCCTTTGTGAATCACTGAAACATTCCTTGTTTGGAAAGCCTCCCGACCATTTAAGGAGGTTCTCTCCTTTAATGTAGGCTAAAATAGTTTTAGATCACAGTTTAGAGGAGTAAATTCCTCACATGGCATTTCTGGGCGGTCATCGTGATTCTTCTTCTTCCCTTCCACCAATTCTATCGCATTCTTCCTCTCAAAGGCCATGGACATTGTCTTTACCTTGGGGTATTTGTACTTTAGTGTGTTTGTGAAGGCTGAGGACTCAAGCATAAGAATCCTCAGTCCGATGAGGTTAATACGATCTAAAAGGGAGGCCTGACCCTCATACAAATGGTTTATGCACCTCATCAAGTGGGATACATCTTCAGTTTGTTAGGAGGCCTGATTCAGAGATGCCTATAATGATTCTTCTCTTTAAATTATTAATTCTGTAGAAAATATTTTCTCTGAGACGAACTAAATAAAGTGAGAAATACAAAAGTCAACAGAGTCAAACATTGATCAGATAGTAATAATGGGATGCAATTGTTGCACAATGAGACTGCGGCATGTTAAGCCTGTAAGGGATGAGGATGTGGATTTTTTCCTTTATAAAAAAATTTTCCACCGCGATTGATATAATCTAATACGTTTTTTCTCCCGAGAAGATTCCATCGGGTGGACAATTATTAAAGTACATGCCCTTGGAAGGAATAATATCTAAAAAGTTAGTAAAGCATCATAACTTATCCTGGGCAGTTTATTAATCCTTAAGGTAGCTTTGGCAGATTTTACTTGTGGAATCATCGGTTGTGTATCAAATGATCTATCCTTATACGGTTTAACCTGACCCATAAGCCATAAAATATGTTACGGGTGTTTAAGCATTTCGTGGTATCTTTGGCCTAAAAGTAAAATAATTTTTTAATCATAAATACTAAATATGATAGAAATATAAGAATTGGCATAAGCTGTTAGCCGGGGGCCATGACGCAACCAAATGGACGGGCTGCAGATAGTAGGGACAGAATGCAAATTTTAACCCAAATTTGTCCAAATGTTATTTTCCACCCCAAGAGTTTAGACTGAAAAGTCTTTAGGGTGTTGACCCTAGGCATAAAAAATTCCAACTATGTAGGTCATAACAGGGCAGAAAATGCCTAAAAGTGTAGAGAAAGAAGAAAATATGCGCATCCCAAGTACCCAGTCCTTATGAGGTCGTGGTCTGTTAAGCTGCTTGGCAATATTTAGACATGGGAACATTATTGAGGTAGATAGATCTTCTCAAAAACATTAAGATTAGCTCAGGAAAAGATGAAGATACCCTTAACAGGTTTATATGCAAATATGGATCTAACCACCTAGAGCTCATCCACAAGATGTAGATCCGGATATCCTTATGGATGAAATAAGGCATAATGGACCCAATTTATGAGAAACTCGATAGAATACCTTATTTTCCATAGACGACATCAAACTGTTGTTATTTAAAAATGGTTTACCATAATAAATCATACCGTTAAAGTCATACACAACAGTCAAAGTATACAAAATAGAGTAAACGAGAGATAAAACGAGATTTAGAGTGGTTTGGTCATGAAAATGAGCCTACGTCCACTATGGAGTGGTTCAGCCATGAAAATGAGTCTACGTCCACTATGGAGCTTGATTCTCATTAGATTCATGTAATAGTATAAGTTTGGGGGCCTTAAAGTCATACAAGAGGAGATAAATAGGCAACATGAATAGCATACACGTTCTGTGTAGTAGAGGCAATGACCTTGTAGTATAAACAGGAGGGAGGCTGCGGCTATGGATGGCTCAGGTGATTGAAGCAGGTGACCGGAGTGTAAACTCGGGTGTAGAGGGATGTTGGAGAGAATTTAGCAAGACTTCGCTACCTAAAATCCACCTCTTAAATGAGTAGGTGAGGATCTTTTATTTATAGAGGTTGGTGAGGACATCAAGTGCACAATGCATGCGCCTTGTGGATAAGTGTTGTTGAGATTGAATCTTTTTAGAAGGTGGACAACTGGTAAGCCATTATTGATGTGTGGGGGTCCACAGCCTATACATCTGGGGTTGTACTGAGGATAGGGTTCGTAGCCTACCAAGGATATAGTTGTGCCCCTCTAATGCAGTCATGTCGTAATGTTTGTGGCATGTCAGTGCACCAAGCCATATACTTTAGCATATAAAGGGGAAAATGAAGTACAATCCACAACAGGTCACGTACTAGGCTGTGGCATTATTTATAGGATGAGGACTTTTGTCATTACTTGGTATATTCTTCTTGTGCATGTGGGGATTCCGTGCCACATGTCTTATGTCTATTGGTTGACATATTTTAGGTATAGCACCACACCAGGTAATGGTAACGATCTTCATCAGTTATAAGATTTAATATGAGTTAGGCTTCAATTATATATTTCTCAGAAATATTGATTTGATTCTTTTATGCACATGAATGCCTTACTCACTATTCTTAAGAAGGGAAGACATTTGTTCCTCACTTCGATAATGAATTAGTTGAACAGAACGATCTGACCAATCAATGTGAACCTTCCTGATTATTTTGTTACTTTGTATGTTTACTACCATTTTATTTTTTTATTGGTATTAATTCCTTGAATGGTCACCATTAATACAAAGAACTTATAGAAAGAAACTCAAAAGGCACATTTAGCTGGGTTCAACTTCATCCCAAACTTTTCAAGAGTAAAATAATTGCTCTTCATGTATTTGATATGGTCACACTAGTCCAAACATTGGACAAGCATTTCATCAACATACAACGATGATACCAAATATTATTTTTTACCTCAAATCTTGGGGAGAGGTCCCAACTCTAGAGCTGAGGTAAAAATGGGGGAAAAAGAACCTTAGTCTTTCGATCCAAAACCCCAACAAATGTTTATACTCCATGACTCACACAAATGAATTCCAGAGGCTCGTAAAAGGATGTGTCAAACTTATAGCACCTTCATCATACCTTAACTCTTACCAATAGAGCTTTAAATGTTAAGAAAGTACCTCAGCAAATCCACACAACACTTATAAAGTTCAATAAAGGTCATCAAGGAACTCTCAGTCCTTTGTACAAGCTCCACACCTCAAGAGAGTTATTGTATATACTCCGCAAAGCCTCAACCCAGACAAAATCTACCCCGGTTATCTTTTCCAGACCAGGATTGCATTTGGGTCCTCTTATGTATGGTTGAAATATCCTCAGGACTTCATACTCTACAACCTCAAGTGCATGAGTATATTAAAAAACCATGCAAATCCTTTTTAACCAAAATGATGAGTTGGTAAAAAGTACACTCATTGTTCTACAAACCCCCACTCACCATGTGAATTTTATTCTAGATCATTAAATGATATTTCATTCTCCTAACAACCATAATTACTACAATAGAACTCATTCGCCCGACACTCCACCTCCCTGCTATAGCGGTAGAGATCAACCATGGTCGTCCATGCCTTATACATTACTTTTCACTATCTCCCAACATTTAATTATATAAGGGACACTTGGTGTAAGGTTACAAGGATCCAAATTCAAGTTATCTTCATGTATTATTAAGAACATTTGATATACTTTCCATTTGAAAAAGAGTTAGTACCACAAAACCTGCTCCTAATTTGTATAGTAAGCACCATACTTAAGTAATTTAGCCTTATTTCAGTCCAATGAGTCCTAAATGAGTTACAGGTACTCACTGAAGCTAATAATTATTTCCTAAGTGCCTTATTCTCATTTTAAAGACCTAAGATAGTCCGTAACAACCTCATCCAAAGCCTAAGGCTAGTCACTTTCATACTATTCACCCTTATGTTAAATATTCTAGAGACAAACACCTTATGAGTGGATGTAGATACCTCAGTAAAGGCACTGAATCACTATACATCCTTTTGTCCTCGTCACTTTAACAACATAAATCTCATCCAACTCATAAAATTAATATTTCTTGAGCCTAAGGTCTCAACCAATTTTAATATCATCAAACACCTCCATGGTCTTACATATCTAGAATTCACCAGTCGTTGGTATATTGACCATGCATTCTTTAATCCTAATGGCATGCACTAATAGTAATATATCATATAGTAAATTCTGAGTGAGGTCTTCTCTACTTCTCTGGGGTGCATCCGTATTTGGTTATATCCAAAGTAAGTGTCCATATATGAAAGCATTTCATGATTTGTCGTGGCTTACACCAATGAATCAATTCGTGGAAGAGGGTAATAGTCCTTTGGACCAAAACCTCTATTTTCCATTCAACTTTCTAACCATGATAGAATTTAAGAGCCATTCAAGGTATATGACTTCTTAAACAAACCATGGATTTAATATCTTGCCAACTTTAACATGTACCACATAATTGCACTTGAGAAAAAATGTCTTATTTTAGGTTGGTAAGTGGAATTGGTGTTAATTTGATGAGTGTATATGAGGCATATATGCCTTATATGTCCTGATGGATCAAAGATAAGGCCTTTTAATGGAGGGAAAAGAAGATAACTAACTTCTCTCGCATATCGGGTTTCAAAGATTATCCCATACATATCACCTTCTTCAATTCTCCCTCACATAAAGGGATGTAATTAAGGTACTCCATAGGCGATGGTTTATTTGTTCATCCTTGATATATAACCAATTAATGTTGAAGGATTATTTCTTTTTCTTTAGTGAGGTGAAGTATCAACTCCTAGCAGGTGATTAACTCCCCTGCTCTATGTCCATTTCTTTCGATGATATAAATCAAAGTGTAATGGACTGATGGACATAACTATATCGAGATGGCTTATAATTGTTCATCCCAACATGGCTTTGTAGGTTAAATGGATTTTAAAAGTATGGACTCCACTGGTAGTGTAACAAACTTGGGGCTTTTATCCATCGTGACAAGAAATTTGATTACCCCCTGGGGATATACTCCATAACCTGCGAATTTGAGAAAAATGCCCTTTGACCGGCCTCAGATTAGGTCCATCCATCTACATTTTTTTTTTAAATTGTAATATATCACAATCGTCGAGATTTGCATATGGATTATGATTTTCCCAGTATCACTATTGCAATGTGTCCCCTTGTATATTAGCAGTTCATCATAGAGTGTGATTTGGTCATGGGAGTTATTTGGTGTGAACACAATACCTTCTCAATATGTAAGTCTTATTAGCACTTTAATCTTCTCATTTACGATCATTGTACACATTTTGGGCAGAGTTGGACTCCCCATTAGAGGCAAATCCTTTGGAAGTCATTCATATTCATCTTACCTGACATACTTTCTCCATGAACATGGTTTTATGAGGCTTTTTATAAGATGGGGTGTGTTCTCTTGATCGACCTCTATATTCCACTTGGTATTCTCATTTATTTTTTTCATTGATTAAAAGTTCATCGATCCTTCCTTTCAATGAACGCCTTTAAATTCCCCATTTGGATGAGAGATTTTATCTCATTCTTTATTACGATTCAATCATTGGTTTCATGCATGTAATCACAATGGAAATGGCGATATTAGTTGGACCTCTACCTTGAAGGACAAATCTTTTATCTATTGATCTAGTTCAACATGCAAGTGTGTGTCATAGTAGTCACTACTCTCCCGCCTATACATTCAATGGGGTGAACCGATTGCACTTGGGTAGATTCTTGTTGTTATGATGACTCAACCCACAGTTCCTCTCGCCTCGATCACCGTTGGACCCCTTTTTACGAGGCCTTCTTTTTATAGGGGTGGAATTGGCTATTAATTGTGTCTTTTGTGTGAATATGATTGTAAGTATTATTCATAAGGTTTATCATATTAGATAAGTTAGATTTTGGAGAGGGATTTGTAATACCCCATATTTTTTGCATAATTATTTTTATGGAAAATGGGGATTAATTAAATTAAAGAGAGAAAATTTGAATCGTAATTAATCCGATTTTTATGATAATAATCACTAGTGTGATGAGAGTTAGTAATTATTGAAATAATATTATGTCCGGGGATGAAATGCACGGTAGTTATGTTATAAATATTTGGGATGCGTAGGGGTGGCATCACTAGTATGTATTTGGGGGTTTAAAAAGATAAATTATTTTTGTATAACTCGAACAACTATTTTGAGGGCGCAGAGTGTACGAAAGGGTCAAAATAGTCAGAAAACACTACTCGGGTATTTTATTTGGAGTCCGGGGCATTTTAACCCAAAACGACACCCCGTACGGGTATTTTGGTCTTTGGGAATTTTAGGATAATTAAATGGACGAAAATTAGTTTTAATTAAAAGACATTTAGGGTCAGTAGCCGTCAATTTCAACCTACGTGAAAAGAGAGAAAAAGAGAGAGAGAACCAAGGAAAAAGAAGGAGACTCCATTAGAGCCCTAAGTCAAGAACTCAACCTTTCACAACAAAAAGTACACCAGCGCGTAGATTATGTCAGGAGGATCGTTCCTATACCACTTTCAATTCGCGAATTAGAATTTTATTTTAACGCAAGTGATTATCTTGCTCTCTCTCTCTCTTAGCAGTTACTACTCTTGTTAACATATGTAGAGGTTTTAGAACAATTCAATTCCAAATTTGGTTTACCTATGATGAGATTGTGTAGGAATCTTAGAAATTTGATGGGGGTTTGAATGTAGAGGATTTTCCCTTTATAGAAGTGTCAAATTAGGAGAATTAGATGCTAATTACGAAATAAAAATGGAACTTTTATGGATTTATAATTCTGGGTTTATGTGAATATGATTCAAAGGAAAATTTAGGAGTTTGTTGAATTTATTTGATGATTAGAAGGATTTGACCCCTACATTATGTTAAGAAATGTTCTAGAGTGACTTGGAGTAGTTTAGAAACCTTGTACTTGGGTTGGAATGGGTTTAGGTTGAATTTAAAGAGGAGGAAATATGGAAAAATGGACCTTGAAGATGAACTGGGCAACTGCGGAATTTTCGTTAGAAGTCCAGCCCAGGTCGTTCGAATGAGACTTCTAACGAGTTTCTAGTGGCCCTTCTAACGAGTTTGGTAGTTCATTCGAAGTTCTTTGGTTCAAATGACATCATTCGAACGAGATTCCCTGTCTCTTCTAAGGATATTCCAAAATGACCCTTAAGACCCGATTTTTGTTTCGAACTTCCCGTAGGCTTATTTATATAAGCGTTAGACCTGTATGAATGTCGAGTGACTTAAAACTTATAATCGTTAGTGAGCGGAGAATATGGTGACCCTCGGACGGTACTAAAATTCATAGAATTAGAGAGATGCAAGAATATAAGGGAAAATACAAACGAGTAAGGTACTGGGGAATAATAGGGGTTATATTATATGTATTGCAATTACTAGGCTATGGTAAAGCCAATGAATTTATATAAGTTGTGTGTATGCTTATTGCTCAAAGTATTATGTGTATAACATACCTAGCTACTGGCTATCGAACGGAGGTTAACGCGTTGTGGACGACCGGATTTTATGTGCCTTCGGGGGATTTAGAGTAGTACCACTAGAGCATGGAACCTAGGTACGGGTTATCCGTGAGAATGATAGTGATGAAAATCGTATGGGTGTATAGGTATGTGCGTATCCCATCGGCTTGGGACTATGTTCACCTTTAATAGGTGTTTATATTTTATTGGTTCTCGAGAGATTGAACCTGTTGTCCTCTATGCGTGAGCTTTGCAAATGGACTAGATAGCCGAGTATGCGTAGCACTAAGGATTCTCAACCAAGGGTGCAATATTGTTGTATTTATATAAATTAATATGTATAC
The DNA here is from genome assembly GCA_949130495.1 of Sambucus nigra. Classification (NCBI taxonomy): domain Eukaryota; kingdom Viridiplantae; phylum Streptophyta; class Magnoliopsida; order Dipsacales; family Adoxaceae; genus Sambucus; species Sambucus nigra. The sequence goes on from OX422216.1 coordinate 185,964,944, forward strand.
CTAAAGTGAATGATGTGTGTATACTGGAATCATGTTTGGTGTCTTATGTTGATGACACTATTTTAAATGAACACTTATGGTATTATCAATTGAGCATTTAGAAGTATACGAGAATAGAGTAAAGTGATCCTAAATCTATATCGAAATCTTAAGTACGTCGGATTTAAGTTATTTAGGGAGACATTCAAGCATATTATCATGCACTTAGTAGTCAGTCAGGGCATCATGACTAGTATGGGTAGTTAGGCTCGTTAGACATGCACACTAGATCGAGGGGTGAGTACCTCAAGTGAGTACGCTAAGTTAACTTGAAGAATAATTGTGCTAATTGAATCAAGTTAAGCACTTGCTATTTTAAACTGTTTTCAACTCGGGCTCTAACCCGTTTTTCTATATATCTTTCTATTGCTGCATTATTTTAGGTGCCTAGCCACAGGGACAGCAGCCTCAGGAGACTCTTTTCAGTTGTCGTGTTGTAGCTGCTGTGGAAGCTACAGGATCATTGCTAGTAGACGACTCAGCTCATTCTTTCCTTTCAGTTATCTATTCTATTGGATATGTCGTCCTTACTTATGTTTACTTTCAGAGATTTAGTCGTTTTAAATTCTCTCTTAGATTTGATTTCTTTTATTGGATTTATTGTATGGGATTGTATCAGGAGATGTTTACTTCAGACAAACTTTACTTATGTTAGTGTGATGCATGGTATTTATTAGTATTCTTTTGGTAGTAGTTAATGGCAAGATAAAATTTGGACATCACCCTTTTTAAATATTAGGTGGTTAGTTTTATTAAATAAAAATTTGAGCTTTCGACAATAATGCATTATCTGAACCAACTTGATATTCTAAAATTGATTAATTAAGGACTGATCACCCGGTAATTAATTAGGCGGGGTGTCACAGGTGGTATCAGAACATTAGGTTCTAGTGTCCTTTAGGATCTGTCTGGTGTATTGCATTTTCCGCTTAGCGTCTTTGATATAGAGTACTACTATTAGGACTGTTGCATCCTTATTTTGTGTTATAGATTTCATACTTCTGCTACAATGTTATGTATGGACGGTGATTTTATAAAAAAAATCATTTAAATTTCAGATGTCGACTATGGGGAAGAGACACACTAACACCGCAGACGAAGTAAATGCGAGACAAGACCAACAAATACCTCAGGTACACCAGGGAAGAGAAGAAATCACTGAGATTGTGAACATCGTGGCACAAGCAGTGACTACCGCAATATTGCAGTACCAAAATCGCATTGTGCAACTTACAGGGGGCAAAACAAGAGAAGTTTATCAATATGACATTTAGAGGAATAACAATGATGGGAAAATACCGTCACAATAGCGACAAGCTCCTCAGAGACATCAAGACCAAAAAGACTATAAGAACCGTGGGAAGAGCCAAACCAGCTAGGACCAACACAGCCATCGGGGTCAGCAGCAAGGCTAGAATGGCCAAGGGAGGGGTGGTAACGGCCATCAGGGCCGGGGACAATAAGGATAAGGAGGAGGACCCTTCCCAGAAAGATGTTTCACGTGTGGCAACACTGGACATAAATGCCAGGACTTCCCTCAGAAGGGTAGAGGTCAGCGAGACCATCAAGGTCAGTAGTGTGCTCAACAGGGCAAGCAGAGCAGAAACTGTGTGGGTAAGTATTTCATATGTGGAGAATGGGGTCACTACCGTCAAAATTGCCCTAAAAATGGCAGGATCCTACAACAGTCATTGAATGTTCACCCGACACCACAGAATACCCAAATTGGGGAAACAGGGATAATCACCCCAATAACACAGACTTCACAACAGCAGCAGGTAGTACAGTATGGATGTATCTATAATGCCCGATATGAAGTTGTGCCACTGATACCGCACCTACCACCCACGTTTAGAGGTATGGTACTTTATCATTTATAGTGCTTCCTTTTAGTTACGACGAAAATTTTAAATAACCTATGTACGTTACAGCTTACTTGTGCTACGTGAGAAACATGAGCGTAAAATGTATTACTATCCCGATTTTGAACCGAATAATTCAAGTTTGTATGATGATAGACCATTAAAATAATATTAGGTGTCCATTAATCCTGGATATGATACAATTTGTGCTAAGTGTTATCCGAGAGGAAATGGAGCCACTTGTATACATAAGGTATTAAATCCTACATAGACTTGTGGAGTATGTCTTCGGGTTATACCAAACCCAGGTGGGTAGAAATGTTTACTATAGTAACTCAGGAAAGAATGAAATATCTCGGGGCATGGAAGTAATTTTGTGGCAAATTGAAGAGCCTAACGCCAAGTTACTAGGAGTAATGTGTTGAATATATTTTTCGTAACATGAGAATACATGCACTATTGTTAGTAGGAATAAGGGACGTGGGGTACGAGACAAATACTGAGGACCACAACTGTCGTTGATCGACAATGTTAGTTAGTAGTGTATCGGGGGGGTTCCTTGTTTAGATTTCGCTTTGCAAGACATCCCGCGCATGAAACCTAGCGAATGTTGGGAGCTGGGGATGGTTACTCTTTAGCACATGAGTTTGGTACCCTAGTTATCATCCGTAAGCGAAACCGTAACCTTAACTTAAAATGTATTCCTATGCACGGTCAGTAGAACCGTACGATATGACATAAAAAGTGATATCAAATATTTTACGTCGAAAATATATTGGTGTAATAGGGGAAGATGATAAAGTCACGATACGAAATAAGTATTCATTTTTCGAATCGATGACTTATTCGATTAGTTGAGGAGAGCTACCTTCTCCTCAAAGATTGACTTGGGATCAGGATACCATAAACTGTGTATCAGAGAGTAGGAGATGTTAAAGACTACTTCTTGATGAGATATAGGTCCTATGAGTTCAGAGTCATGTCGTTTGTGCTGACAAATGCTCCAGCCGCAATCATGGACCTGATGAACTGAGTGTTCAGAGAGTTCTTGGGTCAGTTTGTCATCGTCTCCATAAATGACATCCTGATTTATTCATAGACTAAGGAGGAGCATACCTAGCACTTGAGACGGGATCTCTAGACACTATGAGATCATAAATTTTGTGCTAAGTATGAGAAGTGCGGATTCTGGTCACGAAAGGTACAATTTTTAGGGAATGTTGTGTCAGAATTGGGGATATCGGTTGACCCGAACCAAGTGTCGGCAGCGAGGGAGTGAAATTAACCCATGACACCAACCAAGATACGCAGTTTCTTGGGGTTAGATAGGTATGACAAGAGGTTCATCAGAAGCTCTTCGAAGATAGCAGGTCCATTGACGAATCTGACTCACAAGGAAGTATCGTATGATTGGGATGGTACTTATCAATTAGCCTTTGATGAGTTGAAAGACAAGTTAACCTCAGCACTAGTGTTAGAATTACCCAAGCCGGGAGTGGAGTATCTAGTCTACGCCGATGTGTCCTTATTAAAACTTGGAGGTGTACTGCAGCAGGAGGATCAGGTTATAACTTATGCTTCTCGTAAGCTTAAACCTCATGAGAGGAACTACCCCCCACTATTTAGAGTTGGTGGTGGTGATGTTTGCACTTCGGATTTGGAGACATTACTTCCTAAGGGAGAAATTTCATCTATTCACGGACCACAAGTCGTTACAGCACCTCTTCATGCAGAAGAAGGAGTTAAAAATGTGTCAACGTCGCTATCTTGCTTTCGTGAAAGACTATCAATTTGATATCCAGTACCACCCGGGGAAGGCTAACGTGGTAGCAGACGTATTGAGCCGTAGGCTAGTTGGTGAGGTGGCCGAGGTGTTGAAGCAAAATGGAAGGAATTAGGGAACCAGGATATGGTGGCTCGACCGTTTATGTCTGTGATGACGGTTACGCCCCAGATTATTACGGGGATGGTATAGGCTCAGGTAGATGATCCGTTTTGCTAAAGTCAGATAGTGAAAATTCTAGCCGAGGGGGTTGAGTCTTACACCGTGGGTTCAGACGGAGGTCTACATTTCGATGGGAGATTGGTGGTTACCGAGGGTGAGGATTTACGACACAAGGTGATGACAGAGTCACACGATTCCTGATTTACGGTGCATCCCGGTAGGGATAAGATGTACCAGGATATGTGTAGATAGTACTGGTGGAGCGGAATGAAGATGGATATAGCTGAGTTCGTCTCGAAATGTGCCACTTGTCAGTTGGTAAAGGTGGACCATCAGAGACCGGCGGGACTTCTACAGTCATTAGAGGCTCCTATATAAAAATGGGAGAGCATTTCCATGGACTTTATCAAGGGATTACCAACATCGCAGAGGGGTCACGATTCGATATGGGTGATAGTGGATCAGTGGACTAAGGTAACCCACTTTCTACCATCCAGGACAGACTACACCGCGTGACAGTACGCCCAGTTATTCATAGCAGAGATAGTGAGACTCCATGGAGTGCCTCTAAATATCGTGTCTGGCAGAGATAAGGTGTTCGTTTCTCGATTTTGGTAGAGTTTTCAAGAGGCGTTGGATTGTCAGACAGAGTGAACGAATCAAATATTGGAGGACATGTTACTTATGTGCATTATTAATTTTGGCGGAGGTTGGGAGTAGTACCTTCCACTGGTGGAGTTTGCTTATAACAACTCCTACCAGTTTACTATCGACATGGCTCCATTCGAAACCCTATACGGAAGACCTTGTCGTTCCCCAACATGTTGGCTAGAGGTGGGCGACATTAAATTAATGGGTCAGAAGGTGATTCAGGATACTTCGGCAAGGATAGAGTTGCTACGGAGTCGTATTCGAGTTGCTCAGGATCGGCAAAAGTGTTACGTTAGTGCCAAACATTACTTTAGAGAGTTAAATATTGGGGATCAGGTGTTACTCTGGGTGTCTCCTATGATGGGAGTTACGCATTTTGGAAATAAGGGAAAGTTGGCGTCGAGGTATATAGGGCCATTTCCCATTATCGAGAGGATTGGGCTAGTTGCTTAGACTTGGGTTACCGGAGCACTTACATAGAGTCCATGATGTGTTTAATATCTCGTCGCTGAGGTGATTCCTCGAGATGAATTGGCTCATACTCATATTGCGCTATAGGAGATAGACTTACTTCCTGATAGCTCCTACGAAGAGGGACCAGTTACTATACTAGATCGTAGCGAGAGAAAGTTGAGGTCGAAAATAGTACCACTAGTTCAGTGGCGACACCATAATGTTGAGGAATCAACTTGGGAGCACGAGGATGACATGCGTGAACGTTATCCAGAGTTATTCTTACAAGATATATATAATATTTTCTGAATTTCGAGACAAAATTGAGTTATTAGGGGGGAAGTGTGTAATACCCCGTATTTTTGCGCATAATTATTTTTATGGAAAATGGGGATTAATTAAATTAAAGAGAGAAAATTTGAATCGTAATTAATCCGATGTTTATGATAATAATCACTAGCGTGATGAGAGTTAGTAATTATTGAAATAATATTATGGCCGGGGATGAAATACACGGTAGTTATGTTATAAATATTTGGGACGCGTAGGGGTGGCGTCACTAGTATGTATTTGGGAGTTTAAAAAGATAAATTATTTTTGTATAACTCAGACAACTATTTTGAGTGCGCCATAGAGTCCGAAAGGGTCGAAATAGTCAGAAAACACTACTCGGGTATTTTATTTGAAGTCCGGGGCATTTTAACCCAAAACGACACCCCGTAGGGGTATTTTGATCTTTAGAAATTTTAGGATAATTAAATGGACGAAAATTAGGTTTCATTAAAAGACATTTAGGGTTAGTAGCCGCCAGTTTCAACCTACGTGAAAAGAGAGGAAAAGAGAGAGAGAACCAAGGAAGAAGAAGTAGACTCCATTAGAGCCCTAAGCCAAGAACTCAACCTTTCATAACAAAAAGTACAACAGCGCGTAGATAGTGTCAGGAGGATCGTTCCTATACCACTTTCAATTCACGAATCATAATTTCATTTTAAGGCAAGTGATTATCTTGCTCTCTCTCTTAGCAATTATTACTCTTGTTAACATATGTAGAGGTTTTAGAACAATTTAATACCAAATTTGGTTTACCTATGATGAGATTGTGCCGGAATCTTAGAAATTTGATGGGGGTTTGAATGTAGAGGATTTTCCCTTTATAAAAGTGTGAAATTAGGAGAATTGGATTCTAATTATGAAATAAAAATGGAACTTTTATGGATTTTTAATTCTGGGTTTATGTTAATATGATTCAAAGCAAAATTTAGGAGTTTGTTGAATTTATTTGATGATTAGAAGGATTTGACCCCTACACTATGTTAACAAATGTTCTAGAGTGACTTAGAGTAGTTTAGAAGCCTTGTACTTGGGTTGGAATGGGTTTAGGTTGAAGTTAAAGAGGATGAAATATGGAAAAATGAACCTTGAAGATGAACTGGGCAACTGCGGAATTTTCGTTAGAAGTCCAGCCCAGGTCGTTCGAACGAGACTTCTAACGAGTTTCTAGTGGCCCTTCTAACGAGTTTGGTAGTTCGTTCAAAGTTTCTTCGTTCGAATGACCCTCATTCGAACGACCTCATTCGAACGAGATTCCCTGGGTCTTCAAACGAGATTCCAGAATGACCCTTAAGACCCGATTTTTGTTTCAAACATCCCGTAGGCTTATTTATATGAGCGTTAAACCTGTATGAGTGTCGAGTGACTTAAAACTTATAATCATTAGTGAGCGGAGAATATGGAGACCCTCGGACGGTACTAAAATTCATAGAATTAGAGAGATGCAAGAATATAAGGGAAAATACAAACGAGTAAGGTACGGGGGAATAATAGGGGGTTATATTATACGTACTGCAAATACTAGGCTACGGAAAAGCCAATGAATTTACATAAGTTGTGTGTATGCTTATTGCTCAAAATATTATATGTATAACATACCTAGCTACTGGCTATCGAACGGAGGTTAACGCGTTGTGGACGACCGGATCTTGCGTGTCTTCGGGGGATTTAGAGTCGTACCACTAGGGCATGGAACCTAGGTACGGGCTATCCGTGAGAATGATAGTGATGACGGTCGTTTGGGTGCGTAGGTATGTGCGTAGCCCATCGGCTTGGGACTATGTTCGCCTCCAATAGGTGTTTATGTTTTTATTGGTTCTCGAGAGATTGAACTTGTTGTCCTCTATGCGTGAGTTTTGCAAATGGACTAAATAGCCGAGTATGCGTAGCACTAAGGGTTCTCAACCAAGGGTGCAATATTGTTGTATTTATATAAATTAATATGTATACCTAAAGTGAATGGTGTGTGTATACCGGAGTCATGTTTGGTGTCTTATATTGAAGACGCTATTTTAAATGAACACTTATGGTATTATCAGTTGAGCATTTATAAGGATACGAGAATAGAGTAAAGTGATCCTAAATCTATATTGAAATCATAAGTACGTCGGATTTGAGTTATTTAGGGAGACATTCAAGCATATTATCATACACTTAGTAGTCAGTTAGGGCATCATGACTAGTATGGGTAGTTAGGCTCGTTAGACGTGCACACTAGATCGAGGGGTGAGTATCTCAAGTGAGTACGCTAAGTTAACTTGAAGAATAATTGTCCTAATTGAATCAATTTAAGCACTTGTTATTTTAATCTGTTTTCAACTCGGGCTCTGACCCGCTTTTTTGTATATCTTTCTATTGTTCCATTATTTTAGGTGCCCGGCCACAAGGACACCAGTCTGAGGAGACTCTTTTTAGTTGTCGTGTTGTCGTTGCTGTGGAAGGGATCATTGCTAGTAGACAAATCATCTCATTCTTTCCTTTCAGTTATCCATTCTATTGGACATGTCGTCCTTACTTATGTTTACTTTCAGAGATTTAGTTGTTTTAAATTCTCTCTTAGATTTGATTTCTTTTATTGGATTTATTTAGGAGATGTTTACTTTAGAGATTTATTTTACTTCAGTCAAACTTTACTTATGTTACTGTGATGCATGGTATTTATTAGTATTCTTTTGGTAGTAGTTAATGACAAGATAAAATTTGGACATCACCCTTTTTAAATATTAGGTTGTTAGTTTTATTGAATAAAAATTTGAGTTTCTGACAGTGATGCATTATTAGAACCAACTTGATATTCTGAAATTGATTAATTAAGGACTGATCCCCCGGTAATTAATTAGGTGGGGTGTCACAGGATTATACGATGATCTATTTATATAGTCCTCTAGAAAACATTGAGACCTCCACCTATTCATTAGGGTGACCAATGTTAAAGAGCTTTTCGTTGAACTGTTGAATAAAATCACTTAGGAAATCCTTTTTCTTTTACAACACATTAAAGATTTATTTGGTGGTTTTCTTATGCACCCGCCTACCTTTGAACTTTAGTGAGTTGAGCGGAAGCTGGTTAAACCATGTTCGTGTTGAATGCTTGAGTGTGGTGTCAAACTCTTTGCATCTGGTTTTATTTAGTCCCCTCATGAAGTTCGTATATGCCTCATAATTATTGATACGATTGCAAGGATTGTTTTTTCTATAAAAAAATGTCTATCCCTGGAATCTTAAAGGCTGAAAGAATTAGGTAGTCCAAAATGTTATAGTTGAATGGGGATTCCTTACTAATGGATGAAAGGGCCATTAGTTCTCATCTTTATGATTTGTATAGTTGGTTGGATCCTAGGGGACTTGCTCCTCTTGATCCACTCGTTGATTGTCTTCAAAAAAATTTAGTTGGCATAAGAGTCACTTGTTACTATTGGTAAAGAATCTAGGTGAACTTATCTTGTATAACTCCTTGATATTTAATGAGGTAATTGATGGACTGTGTTATACTTGATGTCATTTCAAGTCTTATAGAATCATTCATTCCCATAAATGGAAACAAATATCTTAGAGTTTTAAATGACACATTAGACTTGTATTAGTTAAATGAGAAGATTAGGAAACTAAAGTCACCAAGATGTACGTGGTTCGGCTTTGCTTTGACCCATGTCCACGATGCAATGTGGAATAAAATCTTTCCTATTAAAAGTGAAATTAGATATTATAAGAGTTGTCAGATGATAGGCTCGTGTCCCTAGCTCGGTTTCCATCATGGATTTATATAGTAATATCATATGAAGATTATACCTCCCATTAAATAATAAACTTGTAATGATGAATGTGGTCGTACACATGGCATTCTTTGCGGCTAGATAACTTCCCCTCATCTCCATGGAAAGTGCGAGAGTGGATGTTAGTGGACACGTGATTGTATGTTGAGCGCTTAGTGGGACAATGGTTGGTAATAATTATCGTCCATTATTAGATCACCTATTCTAATGATTCAAACTATTTTTATATTAATGGCTCATTCATCCATCCATTCAATATTAGATGACGAAGCCGATTAATGCTAAAGTCTAATCGTCATATCAAACTGACATCCTAATAAAGGGTCACTTCATTAAATGCACATACCATTCGACCTACTACGTGTTTAGATATTCCCCTTATTAGTATTAATCACTCCCCAAGGGTAAAAGATTGTTCAAGTAATCCGCTTAGAATTCAAGGGTTCCAATAATAAAGGAAAGTAAGAGGCTATGATAATTGGCCTCTAGAGAGAATCTTCAATTGGGCTAAAGGACTTTGTCATCCATTATGAATCCCGTGTGATTTCCAATCAATTGAATGCAGAATATGAAGTCAGATATCTCGGGATAAAGGTACATACATAAGGTCTTCAAGTCACTATCAATTCAATAGTTGTCACAGATTTTCATTAGTCATTCTCACGCTTTGGCTACTTCAGCCTCAACTATTGACAATAATTTGAAGAGTACAATTGAAATGGAATTTATAGACTGGTCAATAATTAAAATAGATGGATCCAAAGATTGTGGTCGTGGCTATCAAAATAATACCCAGTTAGATGGACCCAATCATCACTTATCTCAGATATGGCGACAAAAATAAAGACCACGGCCTAAAGATAACATCGTCTAGGTTCTTCTTGACTTCATAAGGTCCTCTGTATTAAGTATGGTTCACTATCCCTCTACTAGATTTCTTAAACCTGGAAAATGAGTAATATATTCTAAAATAAACACATGAAGGGATTTATGGTGCCCATGTTGGCGACCGATTACTAGTATATCGGGAGATCTCATAAGGTTATTGGTGTACCTTGATGCAAAAAACATGTGCTGAAGTTTGTCCAAAAATGACCAAAGTACAGGGAGTTTCCCTAATTATTAGGCAATTAACACGGGACTTGAATCCAATACAAATTCCTTGGTCATTCGCCTAGTGGGGCATGGACATAACTAACCCACTACCAGGGATATCGACAATTGCAAGTTCTTGACCATGGCTATCGACTACTTCACCAAGCGGATAAAATCATATATTCTAGTAGAATAATATATTGGAACATTAAAGGGTAGGAAATTTACCTACTGTTAGGCGTTTAAAATGGCTTATTAGGATCCATGAGGTTAGTGTTATTTCCTTAATGGAACCTTTTATTGACGAAGAAAATATTGTTGATCTTGGGAAAATAATCAATTTCAGTGGTAGTATGTGTAAGGACATATTTTTATAGGTCCGTTATAAATTTATTTTGTCATATACCGTTACTCCGTCGAAGAGAATTCAAGAGCAATCTACATCAAAGATGGATCCGGATTAATCAAGTTCTTCACCATTCAAGATTCCGCAAAGTTTACTTTTGTAAGTTTTTTTTTAATACCTTAACCTTTCACTTAGAACTTTAGGGATATTTTTATAAATATTTTCTAAGTGTTGGAGCGAACTTTTTCGTCAAAATTTTAGAATGATTATTTTTTCTAAGTATTGGAGTGGACATTAAAATATTATTTTTTGACGCAACAGTCGTTCGAACGACTGGCAGTACCGTGAGATGTCATTCAAACGACATATGTCCTTCGTTCACGCGAGACCTTATCTCGTTCGAACGAGCTCGGTTTTTGAGGCGGCACATTTTTATTATAAATACTCATTAAATGGTATCGTTTTTTTTTAGGAAGTCCCAGCGTTTCACATAACAGAAAAACTACGAAAGCATAATTCTTTTGGCTTCTTCCTTTTAGGGTTTAATCCCTCTTTGTTTTCAAATCACAAAACTCCCATATGCTTTAGTGAATTGTTTTGGTGTTCAAGAACACAACTTTTGTTGTTGTTTGAGAACTCTACAACCGAAGAGTTGTGTGCTATTGTGGAGGGAGTCTCTACGGAGTGTTTTGGGCTGCAGTCCTTATGGTATAGCTACGCGTGAACCACTGCAGATTTCTAGACGTTGCTTTCAAGGTTTGACTAAGACACCGTGCGTTACACTTGTGGGCGATTATCAGGTTACATATAAGTCAATGGTCTTGTGAATTCTTCAAAGTTCTAAAAATAAAAAGGTTTTGCCCTTCGGGGATTTTTTCTTAAACTTGTGTCGCATGCTTTATTTATTTATGGATTGACACACGCACATACGTAGTTGAATGGTTTGGGGCTGATTTAAGTTTGTTTAAAAATAGACTCTAATTAAATAAGGTTTAATTGGAAATTTACAAATTTATTTAATCAATTATCACACACCGCGTTTATTATGTTTTACAAATTGGTATCTGAGTGGGTTACGCTAATTTATCGCGTGATCCTGATTTTTTCAAGGATTTATTTTTATACAATTTGACTTCTCACGTCGTCAAATTGGTATCAGAGCGGGTTGCGCTAATTTATCGCATATTCCTATTTTTCGCAATATTGTGTGATATTGATTTTTTTGAAAAATTAGTTTTGTAAAAAATCACAATTTTTCAATGGAACACCCATCTAATGAGGAGCCTATTTTTGAAAAAGTTCACGAGAGTGCTGAAAATTTAAAACTTTTGAATTTGAATCTTTGGAAAAGAATTAAAGTTTTGGAAAAAGAAAATTGTCGTTTTAAATTCGCGATGGATCTTTTGCAAACGGTTCAAAATCAAAGAGATTTTTATCTTGAAAAATTTATTTCCTTGGACCATGACTTTGTTGCTTTAAAATTGTCCAAGAAGGAGAGTGATGATAGGGTCCTATTTTTAGAAAAGGAATTGGAGGACTTAAAAGATTCTAGGGTTCCTGTTTGTGCCATCGATGATACAAAATTAATCGATAATTTTACGACACATGAAAAGACTCTTAAGGATAAGTTTGCTTTAATTGAGGGGGAGAGAGATACCATTTTAGGAATTGTTAAAATTTTGAAAAAGGCATCCATTAAATTGGAAGAGTTTAATTCCTTGCTTGAATCAAATATTTTGAAGTTGAAAAATGATATAAATTACTCAAGTAGGTTTGATAGTGATGGTAATGGCTCATCTTGTGCTCATGCTTCTAATGCCAAAGCCAAAACCATTATTTGTTTTAGATGGTCAACCAATTTCGAGGATGTTAGAAAAGGTCAACCCATAGGTGTCGTTCCACCCGTTTACACATGTTCATATTGTGGTAGGAAAGGTCACCTTAGGCGATTTTATTTTGATCTTGGAAAATGTCCTAGGAAATTTATGTCTAGTGTTCCCTTGGTTCCTAAATCCCCCACACGACGTTTCACATCTATTTGGGTTAGGAAATCACTTTTAGAGGCACTAGATTTTAGACAAGTTGATTCTCGTTTGCTTGCACATGATTCTTCTCTTGCCATATCATATAGATAATTGTGTTTGCATGTTTGTCATATGCTAGTTATGCTTTTTGATATATTTTTGCTAGCGATTATAATTTTTTGCTTTTGAAAAATTTTGAAAAATATAAAAAGATTTTATTTTGATAAAATTTTTGAAAAATTCAAAAAGATTTTTATATTTTGTTTGCACCGTTTATAAATGAACACTTAGGATGACCGAGTCACAACATCATTCCATTTTTTATGTGACTATTTGATAGTGTTTTGAGACAATAGGTCAATTCATCCATATGCTTTATAATATTTGGAGTCATTAAGATGTAATTAAGTGTTACTTCCTACATGTTTGACTCATGATTTCCTTTATTGGACACATGCACGGATTTGTTTGATTATTGTGCTTGTCTTATCACATGTTGGTTGGGTGTTTCCACTTCAATCCTGTCCTTAAAACGAATCAAGCGCGATAAAACTTGATAAGAAAGTTGTGCATGTAAGAGCCGTTTGTGAGTTTGTGTGCTTTATTTGAAAACGGTGAAGGGCTACGAAATATTATCTTTTATCCTTTACGATCAAGCCGCCGTTTAAATTGGACCTAAAAAAATGAGAAATTTTATTATTCGTGGTCCAAAGAGGTTTAAAAGAGCCCGTTGCACCAATTCTCCAAAGTTTGAGAACTTAGTTTAACACCTCTAAAAGAAAATATATATGAGGGAGTTTGGATGGAGAATTAAAACGGGTTTGCACGTCCTTAAAGTCTTAAAAAAATGTTAAATAGTTTTGGACGTTATTGATGCGGAAATCACTTTGACTTTGATTTGTTGATTTTTATAAGACGATGTCATCTAAATTCAACAATTTTTACACCTAAGGATACTTTTGATGTTCATTTGCTAGGATTACATGTATGCATCGTGCACATATGATTGATTGAGTTTATTTACCTATCGAATGTGTTCACACCCATACTTTTCGTTTCCATGACTTGGTTGTTTTAGTTTAAATCCATGGTGTGATTTTTGGTATCTTATTTTTGTATGAAAAATTTGAAAACTCAAAAAAAAATTGTGGATGTTTTTGGGACATGCCTTTTCATGCACGTAGTTTGATTCATGTTTGCTATGTATTTTATCGTGACACTCTATGTTTTGATTTTTTCTTCTTATCTGTCTATTTGGGGACATCATAAAAAGGGGGAGAAAGAATTATCATGTTATGGGGGAGCTTTTGCATTATGGGGAGATTTGATTATATTGATTGATTTACTCTTATATCATTTCAAACTCGATGCGTCACGAAGGTATTTTGCTTTATCTCATGTGTGTAGGTACAAAGACTGATGATCATTATGTTGCATACCCTGATGAAAAAATCTTTGAGATTTGACGAAGATGTTTGAAGATCAGTTTGAGACCTTGCAAATTTATTCAATGGGAGGGTAGATTTGTATAGGCATTTTGGTTTTTGATAATTCATAATTTTTTATGTATGTACCGGCATAGACATAGGGGGATATTTGTAAGGACATATTTTTATAGGTCCGTTATCAATTTATTATGTCATATACTGCTACACCGTCGAAGAGAATTCAAGAGCAATCTACATCAAAGACGGATCCGAATTAATCAAGTTCTTCACCATTCAAGACTCCGCAAAGTTTACTTTGGTAAGGTTTTGTTTTTAATACCTTAACTTTCCACTTAGAGCTTTTAGGATATTTTATAAAATATTTTCTAAGCGTTGGAGCTGACATTAAAATATTAATTTTTGATGCAACAGTCGTTCAAACGGCATTTGTACGTTGTTCGAATGACAAGGCAGTACCGTGCAATGTCGTTCAAACGACATATGCCCTTCATTCGCGCGAGACCTTATCTTGTTCGAATGAGCTCGGTTTTCGAGGCAACGCGTTTTTATTATAAATACTCATTAAATGGTATCATTTTCTTGAGGAAGTCCCAGCGTTTTACATAACAGAAAAACTACGAAAGCAGGATTCTTTTGGCTTATTACTTTTAGGATTTAATCCCTCTTTGTTTTCAATTCACAAAACTCCCATATGCTTTAGTGAATTATTTTGGTGTTCAAGAACACAACTTTTGCTATTGTTTACCATTGTGGGGAGAACTCTACAACCGGAGAGCTGTGTGTTATTGTGGAGGGAGTCTCTACGGAGTGTTTTAGGTTGCGGTCCTTGTGGTATAGCTGCGCGTGAACCACTGTAGATTTCTAGCCGTTGCTTTGAAGGTTTAACAAAGACACAGTGCATTACACTTGTGGGCGATTATCAGGTTGTATGTAAGTCAATGGTCTTATGAATTCTTCAAAGTTCTATAAATAAAAAGGTTTTGCCCTTAGGGGATTTTTCCTTAAACTTGTGTTGCATGCTTTATTTATTTATGGATTGACACATGCACATACGTAGTTGAATGGTTTGGGGCTGATTTAAGTTTGTTTAAAAATAGACTTTAATTAAATATGGTTTAATTGGAAACTTGTGAATTTATTTAATCAATTATGACACACCGCATTTATACGTTTTACAGTATGGTAAACTGTTCAAATAAAATTTGGCTTTAATGGAAGGAAAAGTGGGATATCAAGTTATCTAGGAACTAAGCACAATCTCATACGATTGAAATTTCACCCATTGGCCTTAAACAACCTATTTTTTTTCACTATCATATCTGCCAAATTTACTAGGGAGGAAAGGTGGGAGTTTGGGGGAAAATTGAACAACTTTGGCTTAACGTTTGTTAATATATGGTTTGTTGGTGGAGACTTCAACGTTGTTTCTAAATAAGAAGAAAATATTAGTGGTAATATGGGGTGTTAGACTTCAACATTGTAATATAGAGTATTGGTCTACATGAACTTCCATTCACCACTTCTAAATACACCTGGTGTAATAATCATGATGGATCAACTAGAATTTAGGCTCGGTTAGATCAAATTTTTGACAATGAAGAATGGTTTCATAATTTATTTATTGGCTCGATAGAGCACCTTCAGCAAATTAATTCAGATCATAGTCATTATTTCTGAAAAGCCATAACCCGTCAATCTCTCATCCTAAACCATTTTGCATTTTGAATTTCTGGACAAAACGTAAAGGTTTCATTCCTATGATCAACTCTTGATGGCAGTAACACTGTGTCTGGGACAATCCTCTTATAATGTTTGCTTCTAAACTTAAACTAATCAAAGCTAGTTGTAAACTTTGGAGTACATAAACATTTTGGGATATATTCCAACATGTTAAAGAAGCCGAAGACAAAATACTACAAATGGAAGTTATTTACGATCATGACCCATCAAATGACAAAAGACAACTGTCCTTCAAAGCTTGTGTAGAATATATGGAATATCTCAAGACGAAAGATGATTTCTGAAGGAAAAAGGCTCGGATTATATGGGTGGAAGTGGTGATTCAAGCACGACTCATTTTCATTTTTGGGTTAAAAAAAGTGGAATAAGCTTAGGATTAACATAATTAAAGGGGATAACAAGCAGTGGAGTGAAAAACCTGATGAGATTGAAGAAGTAAATATCTCAAACTTTGACAAATTGCTCATCAATGAAAATTCTTTCTCAACAAATAAATCTCTTTGGGATGTTATTCTGAATCCAGTCACTGCACAATCTGTTGGGGGAGGTACCTACTTTGCAAAATGTTCATGAGATTAGTTTTAAGATGGACAACAATAGTACCGCTAGACCTGACAAATTTAATGGGGAATTCTACCAAAAGAGTTGGGAAATAATTAAGGAGAATTTATACCAAGCTATTATTGTTTGTGAGGACATATTTTTATAAATGTCCGTGATAATTAATTATATCGTATACCTTTACATCCGTCAAAGAAGTTCAAGAGCAATCTACATCAATACGGATCCGAATACATCAAGGTTCTTCATCAAAAAGACTCCACGAAGTTTACTTTGGTAAGGTTATGTTTTAAATACCTTAACTTTGCACTTAGAGCTTTTGGTATATTTTTACAAAATATTTTCTAAGTGTTGGAGCGAACTTTTTCGTCAAAATTTGAGAATGAGTATTTTTTCTAAGTATTGGAGCAGACATTAAAATAATATTTTCTAATGTAACAGTCGTTCAAACGACTTTGCTCTGTCATTCGAATGACATTGTCGCTTGAACGACATGCGTATCTCATTCACGCAAGACCTCTTTCTCGTTCGAACGAGCTCGACAACCGAGGCGGCGCATTTTTCTATAAATACTCATTAAATGGTTTCGTTTTCATTAAGAAGTCCCAGCATTTTGAAAGACAGAAAATTGCAAAACTGCAGAATTCTTTTGACTTCTTCTTTTAGGGTTTAATCCCTTTTTTGTTTTCAATTCACAAAAATCTGATATGCTTTGATGAATTGTTTTGGTGTTGAAGAACACTACTTTGCTTTTGTTCATTCTTTGTGGGGAGAACTCTACAATCGGAGAGCTGCGTGCTATTGTGGAGGGAGTCTCTACGGAGTTTTTGGGCTACGGTCCTTGTGGTATAGCTGCGCGTGAACCACTATAGATTTCTAGCCATTGCTTTGAAGGTTTGACGAAGACACCATTCATTACACACTTGTGGGTGATTATCAGGTTGTATGTAAGTCAATGGTCTTATAAACTTTTCAAAGTTATAGAAATAAAAGGTTTTGCCCTTCGGGGATTTTTTCTGAAATTTATGTCACATGCTTTATTTATTTATGGGTTGACACGCGCACACGCGTAGTTGCATGTTTAAGGGCTGAATTGATTTGGTTTAAAAATATACTCTAATTAAATAAGGTTTAATTGGAAACTTACGAATTAATCGATATCACACAGCGTCGTCATACGTTTTACAATTGGGTATCAGAGCGGGTTATGCTAATTTATCGCGTTATCCTGATTTTTCAAGGATTTATTTTTTTGATACGATTTGACTTCTCACGTCGTCAAATTGGTATCAGAGCGGGTTACACTAATTTATCGCGTGATCCTGATTTTTCAAGGATTTTTTTTTATATACAATTTCACTTCTCACATCGTCAAATTGGTATCAGAGCAGGTTACGCTAATTTATCGCGTATTCCTATTTTCCGTAAAATCGAGTGATATTGATTTTTTGAAAAATCAGTTTTGTGAAAAATCACAATTTTTCCAATGGAACACCCATTTAATGAGGAGACTATTTTTGAAAAAGTTCACGGCCGTGCTAAAAAATTAAAACTTTTGAATTGAAACTTTGCAAAAGAATTAAAGTTTTGGAAAAAGAAAATTCTTGTTTTAATAGTAAGATTGAATATTTGCAAACGTTTCAAACTCAAATAGATATTTTTCGTGAACACTTTGGTAATTTGTGTATTGATTTTTATTCTTTAAAAATTGCCAAAAAGGAGAGTGATGAAAGAGTCCTGGTTTTAGAGAAGGAATTGAAGGACTTAAAAAATTCTAGGGTTCCCGTTTGTGCCGTCTAGGATAAAAAAATTAATCGATGATGTTACGGCACGTGAAAGACTCTTAGGGATAAGTTTGTTTTAATTGATGGGAGCGCAATAAACTGTTAAGTTTAATAGATAATTTGAAAAGGAAATTCCTATCTTTGGAAGAGTCTAACTCGTTGCTTGAATCAAATATTTTGAAGTTGAAAAATAATTTAAATGATTCAAGTAGGTTTGATAGTGATGGTAATGGCTCATCGTGTTCTAATACTTCCATTGCCAAAGCCAAAACCATTATTTGTTTTAGAGGGTCAATCGATCCTAAGGACATTAGAAAAGGTCAACCTATAGGTTTCGTTCCACCCGTTTATACATGTTCACATTGTGATAGGAAAGGTCAGCTTAGGAGATTTTGTTTTGATCTTGGAAGAAGTCCTAGGAAATTGAAGTCTAGTATTTCGTTGGTTCCCAAAACCTCCATGCGTCATGTCACATCCGTTTGGGTTAGAAAATCACTTTTGGATATGCTAGATTTTAGACAAGTTGATTCTTGTGTGCTTGCACATGATTCTTCTCTTGCCATATCATATAGATGATTGTGTTCGCATGTTTGTCATACGCTAGTTTTTTGTTTCATGATATTTATGTTTGCTAGCGTTGTGACATGTACTTTTTGTATAATTTTTTTCTTTTGAAGAAGCCAAAAATATTTTATTTATATAAAATTTTGAGAAAATCCAAAAAGAGTTTTGTATTTTGTTTGCACCGTTTATGGATGGACATTTAGGATGATCGAGTCACAATTTCATTCCATTTATTCATGTGACTATTTGATTGTGTTTTGAGATAATACATCATTCCATCTTTGTGCTTTATAATATTTGGAGTCATTGAGATGTAATTAAGTGTTACTTCTTACATGTTTGACTCATGATTTCCTTTATTGAACACATGCACGGATTTATTTGATTATTGTGCTTGTCTTATCACATGTTGGTTGGGTGTTTTCACTTCAATCTTGTCCTTAAAATGAACCAAGCGCGATAAAACTTGATAAAAAGTTATGCATGTAAGAGCCGTTTGTGAGTTTGTGTGCTTTATTTGAAAATAGGGAAGGACTGCGAAAGGTTCATTTGGCATTTGCGAATACTAAGCCACCGTTATATTGGACCTAGAAAATTGAAGAATTTTATTATCCGGGGTCCAAAGAGGTTTAAAAGAGTCCGAAAATATTTTAAAGGCAATAAAAAAAATTGTGCCAAAAAGGGACCAATTAGGTTTTTGCACCAATTCTCCAAAGTTTGAGAATTTAGTTTATACACCTCTAAAAGAAAATATATATGAGGGAGTTTCGATGGAGAATTAAAGCGGGTTTGCACGTCCTTGAAAGTCTTGAAAAAGAGCTACATAGTTTTGGACGTTATTGGTATGGAAATCACTTTGGCTTTGATTTGTTGATTTGCATAAGACGAT
The DNA here is from genome assembly GCA_949130495.1 of Sambucus nigra. NCBI lineage: Eukaryota > Viridiplantae > Streptophyta > Magnoliopsida > Dipsacales > Adoxaceae > Sambucus > Sambucus nigra. Next base: position 185,984,448 of record OX422216.1, read on the forward strand.
GTCATCTAAATTCAACAATTTTCACACCTAAGGATACTTTTGATGTTCATTCGTTAGGAGTATACGTATTCATCGTGCACACATGATTGATTGATTTTATTTACCTATCGAATGTGTTCACACCCATTCATTCCATTTCCATAACTTGGTTGTGTTAGTATAAATCCATGGTGTATGATCTTTGTATCTTATTTTTGTACGAAAAATTAAAAAATCCAAAAATAGTTTGTGGATATTTTTGGGATATACCTTTGCATGCGCGTAATTTGATTCATATTAGCTATGCAATTTTATTGTGACACTCCATGTTTTGATTTTTTTCTTCTTATCTGTCTATTTGGGGACATCGTAAAAAAGGAGAGAAAGAATTATCATGTTATGGGGGAGTTTTTGCATTATGGGGGAGATTTGATTTACTAATGATTTATTCTTATATCATTTCAAACTCGATGCGCCATTAAGGTATTTTGCTTTATCTCATGTGTGTAGGTACAAAGATTGAAGATCATGTTGTTGCACACCCTGATGAGAAAAGCTTTGAGATTTGATGAAGACTTTTGAAGAACAGTTTGAGATCTTGCAAATTTATTCATGGGAGGGTAGATTTGTATAGGCAATTTGGTATTTGATAATTCGGATGTTTTTATGTATGTACCGGCATAGACATAGGGACAGATTTATAAGGACATATTTTTATAAATGTCAACCGTCGAAGAAGTTCAAGAGCAATCTACATCAAGACGGATACGAATATATCAAGGTTCTTCATCAAAAAGACTCCGCAAAGTTTACTTTGGTAAGGTTATGTTTTAAATACCTTAACTTTGCACTTAGAGCTTTTGGGATATTTTTACAAAATATTTTCTAAGTGTCGGAGTTGACTTTTTCGTCAAAATTTGCGAATGAGTATTTTTTCTAAGTGTTGGAGCGGACAATAAAATAATATTTTCTGACGTAACATTCGTTCAAACGACTTTGCTCTGTCGTTCGAACGACGTTGCATTGTCGCGCGATGTCGCTTGAACGACACGCGTATCTCGTTCGCGCGAGACCTCTTTCTCGTTCGAACGAGCTCGACAATCGAGGCGGCGCATTTTTCTATAAATACTCATTAAATGGTTTCGTTTTCATTAAGAAGTCCTAGCGTTTTGAAAGACAGAAAACTACGAAACTGCAGAATCCTTTTGACTTCTTCTTTTAGGGTTTAATCCCTTTTTGTTTTCAATTCACAAAAATTCCATATGCTTTGGTGAATTGTTTTGGTGTTGAAGAACAATATTTTGCTTTTGACCATTCTTTGTGGGGAGAACTCTACAACCGGAGAGCTGCGTGTTATTGTGAAGGGAGTCTCTACAGAGTTTTTGGGTTGCAGTACTTATGGTATAGTTGCGCGTGAAGCACTGCAAATTTTTAGCCGTTGCTTTGAAGGTTTGACGAAGACGCCGTGCATTACACACTTGTGGGCGATTATCAGGTTGTATGTAAGTCATTGGTCTTGTAAACTTTTCAAAGTTCTAGAAATAAAAGGTTTTGCCCTTTGGGGATTTTTCCTGAAATTTGTGTCACATGCTTTATTTATTTATGGGTTGACACAGGCACACATGTAGTTGCATGTTTAAGGGCTGAATTGATTTGGTTTAAAAATAGACTCTAATTAAATAAGGTTTAATTAGAAACTTGCGAATTAATCGGTATCACACACCATCGTCATACATTTTACATTGTTTTTTTTTTCCGATCAAGAATTACCTTTAAGTTGGTCCTCGACGAACTTTGTCTTAATTCCTAAAAATGACCGTCCTAAGGAGTGTGGTGATTTTAGACCAATTAGCTTATGTAATTTTTGCTCGAAAATTAATTCCAAAATTTTGAATGAGCACCTTGGAAAAGTACTTCCAAAAATTATCTCGCCATTGCAAACGGGATTTATTAAAGGGAGGACTACTCCTGATAATGTCTTGTTTGCTTAAGAACTTGTGACCACTTTTAATAAAAAGGTGAGAGGTTTAAATGTGTTGCTTAAGTTGGACATGTCAATGATCGTCTTTCTTTGTGTTTCATCATCAAAACAATACGAAGTTTTTGATTTTCTGAAGTTTTTATTGATCAGGTCTGACACCGTTGGGTTAGATGGTCGACCGTATGTTCTAAAACAAATGAGGAAGGGGTCAGTTTAAGGAGATTGAATGATATCACGACTACTTTTTCTCTTAAGCTTTAGTGGAACTTCATTAAAAAGAGTCGTTATGGGCTAAGTTTATTCATAGTAAATATAAAGTTATGGAACGTCAAATATTTTGTGGTGTTATTTTTGGATCTTCTCACTATTGGCGTCAGATGCAAGGTGTAGCTGCTATTTTAGGGACAACTTTGAGATGGATTCAACATATATATGGAAGTCGGGTACTAATGGATTGTTCACATTAAAATTTGCTTGGGAAATTAATAAATCATACCTTGCAACATAATTTTTGTTCTTCTCTGTTTGGGATAAAACGAATTCCATCCAAAATCTCATTTTTTATGTGGCGTCTTTTACGGAATGGGATAACTATGGACAAGTTCCTGAGGAAATTAAAAATTCCTTGGGTATCCAAATGTCATTGCTGTGAATTTTCCACCGTGGAGACGTGTGATCATCTTTTTTAGAGTAGCTCGACTGCATCAGAGGTATGGGGATATTTTTAAAATTTAATGGGTATTAAGATTAACAGTTCGAGTCTAAGAAATCATCTAATGGGTTGGCGGCTCTTCACGAGAGGTGGGAACATAAGATCCATTTTATGCAAAATTCTTCCGAGTATTATTTGTTGGGCTATTTGGTCTGCTCGAAATAAGATGAATTTTGATGGTATTGTAATGACTACGGGAAAAATTATGTCTCATATCCACGACGGGATATTCAACATTTTTCAAGCCTTTCCTTACAAAGGATCTCAATCGGGTTTTTTCACAAATTTCATTTTGTCTTTAGAGTGACTTGTAAAAGGTGGTGTTTTTTTTTTTGTGAGCCGCTAGAGAAGGGCTTTTCTTCTCTATTGCTTTTTCTATTAATAAAGCTTTATTTTCTTCCAATATATATATATATATATATATATATATATATATAATTCTGCTCTTGTACGAACTAGTCCGTATTTTAAGAGTGCGGACTGGACATGTGTCACCTGGCGATGAGTCCAGAAAAGAGAGAGTGTGCCTACAATTTAAGCGATAATTTATAGGCGCACCATTAGGTGACACATGTCCGGTCCGTATTCTTAAAATACGGACTAATCCGCACAAGATTATTATTATATATATGTGTGTGTGTGTGTGCGTGTGTATTCTAACCTACGTCTGATAAGAAAAGACCATGATATTTGCTTAGAGGAACAACATTACAAGGTTTAGAATTCTTCTGGGCTTTGTATCAAAAAATGGCCCCCAATTTGATACGCTTAATATGGAACTCACAAACATTATACCTTAGAGCATCCCTACTGGTGTAAGTTAAGAAAAGGTAATTTACTGAACGAAAAAGCAGGTATACCTTTTCTATGGACTAAAGCTTCCCAACGGTGATACTCCAAAATTTGTAAATAAGATTCCAACGAACAACTGATGTTCATAGGAAATAAAAGTTATAGTTCTGACGAACAACATTTGTTCGTATGAAATGGTACGAACAAATATTGTTCATAGGAACCCAGATATTTAATAAAATCCAGTATTTATATTTGCTACGAACTTTTGAAATGCGTAAGAGTTCCTACGAACAAAAGTAGTTCGTAGGAAACATTCGCAAATTCTCTTCACGATTTGTATACTTGTAGAACCCTTGCAAATTCCATTACATAATTTGTTGCCTAAACCTCACAACTGCAGTACCTTGAATTTGTAAAGATACAAATTATGTTGGCATTTTGCATCACCAGTGTGGATGCTCTTAGTGGTGTTCACTCAAAGCACCAAACATGACAATATCTCCAACAAGATAATTCTTTCTATAATCACGCATCAACTAGAAAAAGGAAAGGGAAAGGAGGTTGATCAAATCCCCTTTATCCTTTGTTCTCCGGACAACTCTAATATGATCAACAAGATAAACTCCTTACGTTGTCACATATGTAATGTCAGTCATCATCCCTTATCGACCTACGTATATTAATGTTGGAGATCTATAATAATGACCACAACCAAGACCGACTAACCCATGAACTTAATTTAGTGAAGGAAAAGAGTGAGAAGGCTGTCATCCACTTGACTTTTAAAAAATTATGAGCATTGAGGATCTGAGTCAAATTAATTAATTTTAATTACGTAACTCCCATCTTGCAAAAGTAACTCCAAGTGATATACATAAGTAAACCAATCACACACAATGCGAGTGAAAATTGTTGCAAGAAAAACCATTATCGCCCTAACTCAACAATTCACTAGTATTGAATCATGTTTATAGACTTAAATAGAGACATACACATCTTGCATGTACTACATCGATACCCGACATGATGTTAATCCCTTGAGTTCTGATCTCTCATGCCTTTATCCATACTAGACACAATCGCTTTACACTAGGACTCAATTTGCACAATTTTCAAACCTCGGAAGCCACAGATCTCTATGCTTGGTGACGATTTACCCACATATACCGGTACGTCTTACTCATGCACATGATCGCTAATGCTGAAATCTTCTGCTAATAAAGAAGACTGGAGGGGATTGTAAACCAAAAGTTTACTTTAAAGCATGAAATAGAGAAGATATCACTCTCTCAAAATCAATTAGGGTTTTGTAAAATAGTGAAATGTTTATAAAAATGTGTTTATGCATTTATTTATAATTTTCATCATCAGATATCCACTCAAATACATTTTTACATAAAAGGGCCTCTCAGTTGAACTAAATAGACATCGTTCGAATGAGGCCTTTTGCACGACAAGTTTCTCTTATAATGTTGCTATGTTATGCGAGTTTTTTTGCCAATTAAATTCCCCATTGAAAATTCCCTTCATATAAGAGGTCGTGCAAAGCATGGTTTGTACAAAGTCCTCTGGTTGGCATAATAGGCTCTTATTTAAAACTCCTTTTATATGATAGGTATCTCATTCAGACGCGAGACTAAAAAACTCCCTCTTGTAAAATTGCAGAAAATAAATAAAATATTTTCTTGACTTTTGAAAAGGTTTTACCCCATCAATTTCTCACCTAAAAATTAAATTTAAGGAAACTAAAAAAAAATCTTACTAAACCTCCGATAGTTTGAATTTTTCCTGTCTGGTAGCTCTTTATCATATTGCTTTGTCATTTGTCTTAAATGATATGCAATTATAACTCAATCTCATTGGTGAAAATATCGAATAGTTTGTTACTTCAATCTCATTTTTCTTCTGAATACATAATTTTTTGAATAGGGCTGAACATGTAACTTTATTGAATATATTTGACTTCAATAGATTGAATCTTCTGGAGGTCATGTATTGCATAACTCTTCTGGAGTTCATGTATGTAAAAAAACTGAATTGTGTTGGTCATATCTCCCTCGATATAGCCTCTTTAAATTTGAGTTATAGATGCATCATTGCCTTCATAGGTAGTGATAGTAACATGTGTTGCTAGGGGTAAGTCATGAGTGCTTTTATTATTCCTTATGAGGATCATATAAACAACTACATCTACATAAGTAACTAGATGTGGATTATTAGATTTAAAAAAATCACACCAATAATTCCATGAACATATCGTATAATATGATTTATATTATTCCTATGTTTGCAAGTTAAAGGTAATTATTTATTTTCAAGAGATGGACTGTGAATACTATGTTCGGTCTTAGGAATTGTGCTATGTATAGAAATACACTAATAATATACAAGTATGGTACTTCTTGTAACACCCGCTTAGTGACTTTGACCGTACCCGTATTATTTCATGACTTTATGTGACCCAATCAAGCTTTAGACATTGTGAGATGAATTATGGGTCAAATTTGAGTAATCCGGTGGCCTTGATATGATTAGTTGGAATTAGAATGGGTTTAAAGTAAAATTTGGAAAATCTTAGGGTTGTTCAAATGACATATGAAGTCGTTTGAACAATATTCAAATCTCGTTCGAATGGTCTTTTAACGACCTTCGAACGAAGAATCTCTGCCTAGGAAACCCAAATCTCGTTCAAACGAAATGCAGTCTAGTTCAAACAAAATGGTATTTATCGCTTGAAGAATATCCATTCTCATTTGCACGAGATTTAAAAATTCAATTTTCGCAAATTTGTAAAGTGATGTCACAGTCTAAATCATTGGATTAAAACACATGTCACGATCCTGTAGCGGTAAATTGATAAGCACCCAAAAGTGTTAAAATAACACCCCAAATAGACAGTTTTACTTGCTAATTCTCAATAAAATTGGTCTTATATGCGTTCATGTCTATCTTGTAGGTCAAATACCATGTGTGGTTTCAAACGCTTCAATTCAAGGCAAATGCGTGCTAAAAGAGCTCAAACCTCTCCCTAAATCGTATTACCCAATTACTTGTCCCCAAATCCGAACTTAAGCCTAAACTGAGTCCAAACCAGTCCCGAGTCATGTGCGTGTTTAGTTTGAACTTTTTAGATTTTTTATAGATTTTTATTTGTGTCGAATATAATATTTAGAATTTATTTTTTATTTTATTTTAAGTCGTGTATATTTTTAGGATTTATTTGTGTGTATAGTTATATATATATTAGAGTATGTACTGTGCGATGGCTATTTTTATATTTTTAATGTAATTATAATGGGTGTGAGTTTTATTTTTATTTTAGTTTTAGTTTTTATTATTAGTTAAATTTTATTAATAGTTTATTATCATTAGGTTAGGTTATTAGTATTATTTTATTTTAAGTCTTTTATTTTTAGATTAAGAATTTCATTTTTTTAATTTTAATTGATTTAAATTTTATTTAGTTTTATTTTATTAAGTTAGGATTTTAATTGTTAATTTTTGTTATTAGTATTTTAATGGATTTTATATTTTTAATTTTAGTTTATAAAATTATAAATATTTATAGATTAGGTTTTTAAGTTTTATAAATTTTAGTTTCTTAGTTTTAATTAGGTCTTAGTTTTATTTCATTCTTTTGGTGCACAACTACACACATTAACTAACATACACCCACACACACTCAATACCCCTCTCACCTCCCATCATCATCTTCCCCACTTCCGTCCATTCTCTCTCCGACCTCAATAGCTAAAAAAACTCAACCTATTCCCAATCCTTACCCGAACTCTGAAACTCACCACTCCCATCTCCAATTCAATTTCGAAAAAAACATTTCCAACCATCCCAGATCTTCAACCTGAGACCTCCAAACACCTGACTTGCCTAAACATCCAACTCCCATGAACCAAACCCGCTGCCTTATTCCTCCGAACTTGACGAAGCCTATGAACTCAGCGACCCATACCAACAGACCCGAAAACCGACCTACTTTACCCCATTACTAGTTGCCTTCCCCTTGTTACCCGATCTCCCATTAACCCAAGACTAATTTTTAAAACCCATTACCCATTCAGTGTATTGCCCCCAAATAAACATAAGAACCCACACGTGTGTTTTAAAAGGCCTTTACCCCTTATTTCAAATTACCCTCATAACACCTCTACCACATGCACCATTAAACTTTCCATTTATACCCCTTAGCTCTATGTGTGCATTATAAAACAAGAGAGAAAGCTCACTTTGAAGACCATATCAAGTAGAGAAGATCTTAGAGAGAGTTCGTTTTAGCTTAGTTCTATAATAAAATTAATATATAAAGATAGTTATTTTTTTAGATTTTATTTAAAAAATATATATTTAGTGAGTGATTTCAATGAAAAATTGATAGGAGTAATTGAAGGAGAATTAATTCAATTCAAGAACATTTGGTTTAATCTCTTCCTCTTGAATTACTCTTATTTTAATCCTTGCATGCTCTTTATTGTTTACATTTATTCTTAAATGTTGATTATGGAGGGATAATCTCTCATTCAATTGATGAATTGAAGCCCCCGTGAAGCCAATTAATATAGTTTGTTAATTTTTTTTAATTTCCTTTTATTAGTAAATTTAATTCCTACTCTTATTTTCAAATTGATAAATGGAAAATCATTCTTGAGAAAGGATTGAAAATTGTTTTATCATTTTATCATTTGATTCAAACTAAAGATAGGATTATCAAATTGATTAAAATCATAATATAATTTTCTTTTACTCTTATTTTTATTTTGTCTAATTAAAATTAGCTAGATGAATCTATCCTAACGGGTGATTCAATTGATTAATTTTAATTTATTTTGAGTAGTGTTGGGGGATTCAAAATACTTTTCTAAAAGAATATTTAATTAATTCATTAGTGTAATGAGAATTACCTTTTGAATTAAACGAATATTTTGGAAATCAAAGAAATTAAAATACTTCAAATTAGATTAAATTATGTGAAATGGGGGTGGATTTACATCCCTTGATCTTTCTCTCTCATTTAGTTATCTTTCAATCATTTTTCATAACACTTTTTAGTTACTTCAGCAAACTTTTATTCTAGTTTGGTTAATTTCCTTCACTTAGTTTATTTATTTCACCATCATCATCAAATTGTTTTAATATTAAAAATCATAAAAAAAATAGAAAATAAAGAAAAAGCAAAAAAATAAAAAAATAGAAAAATCAAGAAAGAAAATAACTAGAAACTTGGACTACATCTCTTTTCTTGTGTTTCACTCCATTAAGTTGGATTGATAGCCTTACTTACCTCTATACTAGTTTTGTTATAGTTTTGTAGGTAATTGAAGGATTTTTTTTCTTAGAGAGACTATTCTACAACGACACACAATAAAAGCCTTTCTATCAAATGGAGTCGTTGCCACTTTTTGGAGGTTAACACACTCGAAAAGATTTTTGGATTGTAATCCATTAGTTATTTATTTTTCATTTTTAGTACCATTTTTCCTTTTATTAGAAGTTTTGTATTAGGATTTTACCATTTAGCTTGTATTGCAGTTCTTGGAGACACCATTTACTTTTCCATTTATATTTGTAATAATTCATAAAAAGAATAAAAGCGTGATAGGGAAATCGGATAAGGTAGATAGGGGGAATCCAACGGCGAGGACGAGAAGCCTCTCTACTTTGGGTCGATATGACTCTCGGGGCCGACTGTGATAGGTGATCTCCCCCTGGTCGACCCAACTCGATCTTCACCCCCACATGTGTAAAAGCCATGGGAGGTTCATTTCTTTATCACTCATGAATCTCCTGCAAATGATTCCATTATTAATGTGCTTATTTTCTCCTATGCGATTTTTATTATCGCATTGCATTTATTTTGGATGGTTTGATGAATTAATGAATTTAAGACCTATACCCGATCATTGAAACGAGAAGTGATTTCATCACTCGACTCACTCGCTTATCCATTGTGTGCTACCCTAGCTATCATTAAATTTAAAATCAATCAATTAGCTCACCAAGTAGGAACACAATTTTTGCAAAGGTAATCACAAAGATAAATTCCCTCATTTTTTTGGCCCAGGGATTAACTAAAATTTGACTACCCTTTCAATAATTTTGAAGATAAAAATTGGCTACGTGATAGTTAGGATTTATCCTTTACTTGTGTGTTTTCAATTCCAACTTTCGGTAGCCAGTTTTAGTAATTCGTCCAAATTAAGAGTCCAACTATTTATTCCCATCTTTTCTTCCTAAAAAATCTAAAAGCATTTTCTTCCTTTCTTTTTCTAAAAATCCAAAAATTCATAAAAGAAATATTTTTCTTTTTAGTAACTCCATAAAAATTTAAAAATATTTTCTTTCCCTCATTTTCAAAAAAAAACTACTAAAAAATTATTACTCTCCATCATAGCCGACGAACATCCTTTAACAGACTAATTTTGGCCATTTTCCATCATCTCGAAGAATGTTTGAAGTTGAGCCCGAGTCGAACCTCCATACTTTCCTTAGTGACTTTAACTCTCTCACACATACCGTTGATACTCTTGTATCGTCCACACGTGAATCTCATATTCCATTGCCTCTGATGATGAGTGTGAACGCGTCAAATGCTTCGTCGCGCACCCATTTCTTTCAAACCGATCACTTGTCCCATGAGTGACCTTCCCTTCCATATCCATCCGACCCAACCATGGACCAAGTGTATCCATATGACACTATTTTGGAACTAACCTCGACCTATTGTCATAACATATCCAATACCGAGTGGTCTGAGTATCCAAGCTATTCGTGGAGACTTGATCACCCTTTTACGCAATATGAATCCCATCCCTATGTTGTGGATCCTCATGGTTTTCGGCAGTTGTAATAACAACCTAGTGCACTCCATCCCGATCAGTCACCTCACCATGCTCCCCATGATTATCAACCTTTTGTTTCTAACGGATACGGTTCTCTCATGTATGATGAACTTGACCCCGTTCCCCACACTTCTTATGAGTATTATCCACTTTATAATATCAATAGCGAGTTGCATCCACCTCAACCACCACCGCCACCTGCCAAAAATACACCACCACCATCCATATCCACTCTCGAAATCCTCTTACAAAATTTCATCCTCGAATAAGATCAAGCTACTCAATATCAAAATGAAGCCCTTCAACAGATTGATCAAAGGTTAAATGAAATTGAGTGTGTGAGAGAGTTAGATTCCACCCTAAGTCTACCCATTATTTCACCCAATGGAGTGATGATGAGTCATCTTGTGCTATAAATTTTGAGTGTGACGAACCCTATCACACCGAGAATCTTAGACTTGAGACCACCTCGTGGTCCGGGCTCCAAGTTGATAATTGTGTTGACTTATTCAAAGATTGTGAAACTAATCTAACCCCGCCTTGTCCAAAAGAACCCTCCATTGAGGTTCATATTCCCTCTCCCGAAGAATCCAAAAATATGCCCGAGTCTACACCTATTGAGACCACCGTGTGTGTTCCCGAGGCACCAATTCATTATAGCTTAGCTCTGATTATAAGTGCTTACCAATGTCTCGAGATTACATCCGAGATGGTTCCTACCTCTCTAGATATGGATCATACTCAAACATGCTTCGCTAACTTTGAGTCATATATTAATATTGATTCTTCTATCTCGGATTTGAATGACTCGTTTGATTTTCCCACCATCTCGGATGGTGTCTTACAGGTGGATAAGTTGACCACTTAATCATTTACTTACACACTTCCTCTTGAGATTACCCTTGAGGATGACTTTGTGCCTCATGAGGAGTGTGTATTCCTTCCTCTCGAGTTGAATTGTCTTCCCCATCCATTGTCCCATCCAATCCACCCTTTGTCCCACCCGACCCATCCATTGTCCCTCCTAACCCACCACCTAGTTTGGACCTTGCTATTATACCTTGCATGTTCCCATCCATGCCTTCAGGTCCTCACCTAAACCTTCCCTCCACCTTAGTGCTCCACGATCCCTCTCTTGAGTTCTTCCTATATCCATCCATCCATGAGAGTATTTTTGGTGCTACTCTCAACTTACATGACACCGAGCTTATTCCTCCTTTCCACCACTATCTTGTCATGGTGATATTTATTCATGTTAGCTCAGTCATGTGTCATGGGTATACCATTATCATCCTCCATTTATAGAACGGTCGTGTGACTTCTATGAGCACCACCACATCCCAATTTCCAAAACATATTTACTCTGTATACAATTAGAGCACCATATTTATAGATCACTTATCATCCTCGCCTTTACGCTCAATAAGGCTTGTGATCGGTTCCTATTCACCCTCAACCTTTCCTTTATTGCCCACACCTTTATTCTGACCCAACCTTGGCCCACCTATGCTTTGCATCGCGCGAAGCACTTTGCCATAAAAATGCATTGACCTTGTAGCATTTATCCAACAAGACTAACACTTCAGTCTTGTTTAGGGTGATTACCATCACCCAATTTTTCTGTCACCTCGTGATTTTATAATTCTTATATTTAGGGTAAGAATGGCTCGGTCTCGCCGAAGATGAAAAACTTAGCGCTACCAGGAGGCAACCCGCTATTTTTTAGTATGAGTCTTATCATGTTTGGGGGTGATGTCTGACACCACCCGAAGCTTTACCATGTTTATAGACTTGTACACATTTTTCTCTCATCACTTATTCAGGTCTCATCTTGGATAAGTGGTCCACTTCATTAGCAGTTCATTATGGTAATATCTTTCCTCCCTTGTGCTCTCAATTTTAAAAATATTTTTTCTTAACATCAAGGACAATGCTCCTCTTTGTTTGGGAGTGGGTAATTTTATCAAAATCGTACCTCTTTTGAAAAAATTTCATAAATAAGATTATGTTTTTTAAAAATTTCACGCAGTTTCTTTTAAATTACCCATTGACGTGAATTTTCTATCATCTATCTTTTAAATTTAGGAATCAAGCTTGAGGATATTTTTTTCTAAATAGCTTACGTAATACTTCCAAGGCATTTTTCACCATGAATTTCTAGACTCAAAAAAATTTACACACTTATCACGTCACTACAATTTAGAGTTGAAGGGTATTATAATATTCAAGAAAATCTTAAGGATCGCCAGTAAAGACTTTAGCTTGTGAGATTCGTTCCTTTCACCTTTGAAAGAGTCTTACGCAATATTCGAGTCACAAGTTTATTCAACTTCCTTTAGGTCCGCAATTAATTGTTGTATGATCTCACTATTCTTCACTAAATTTTTGGCTTGATCACTGAGAATGATATCACTTTTTAATCATAAGAAACATGTGTCTTGTAGTTTGTCTCGAGTACCAAACCATTCTTGACCATAAATTCACCATTTTTTTACCGTATCACATTATCATTCACTTCACCCATTATCTTTACATATTTTCCAATTCCACATACATTTCCCACACCGTCCATCAATGTTTTTTGAGAAAAAGAGTGTTCAAAATTCGAAATGTAAATTGTCTTTAATTGTGTTATGAAAAGAAAAATGCATCGCAACAAGAAGAAGAGAAAAAGGGGGGAAATTGGAAATTAGAAAAGCAAAAAAAAAAAAATAATAATAATAATAATAATAATAAATAAATAAAAATTGCGATCAAAGTTTTATAAAATGAAGACATCAGTTATTCAAATTGTGTATCACTCTTCTCAAAAACTCTACCATCATGTCATCCATATTCTTCATTTCATCTTCCCATCAATCCTTACTTAGAGCCCATTTTTCATCCTTGGTAAGGTGCTTGAGCAAAAGAGAAGTTTATATAGTGAATGCCTCGACATTCTCACTATAGTGATTAGCCTTCTTTAATGAGATCATTTTTCTTTCTAAAATGTTCATTCTTTCTTATATGTGTGTAAGACATTTGACCTTGCTTACATTTACTCACCTCCTCACACACAAGAGAGATACACTTACCCAAATCTCATGAGTTCATTTGAGAGAGCTATATTCATTTGATTTTCAAGTTGAAGTATTGATTTCAAAAGGCGATCTAGGAATTACTCTTATGATATTCAACTTTTTTTTACTAATTCACACCACACACGTTGAGTTCTATGAAGGATGTGCCTTGAGTATTCACTTATTTAAACTCTTTATATACTTCTAGCTTGTATTCCTCAAAATATTTATCTCATGATGGATTGAGCGATTGTTCTACGTCTAATAAGAGATTGACTGTCGTTTGCAAATAAAGAATTTTGTGGGTATATTCCCTGCAAATCGTCACATGACAAAACTCGTCGTATAGGGCAACCAATACGTTTAAAAGCTTATTGCACATGCTAAGTGCAATCGTAAGTGCTCGCGAAAGTGGTACACTTTTGATTTCTTATCTTTATTTCTCTCTATTTTTTTCTCGAGGACTAGCAATGTTCTGTTTAGAGTGGCATGATAAGCACTCAAAAGTGTTAAAAAAACAAATTGATAATTTTTAATTGCTAATTCTCGATAAAATTTGTCTTATGCACGTTCATGTCTATCTTATAGGTCAAATGCCATTTGCAGTTTCAAATGCTTCATTTCAAGGCAAATGCGCATTCAAAGACTCAAACATGCCCCCAAATCGTATTACCCAATTACCTGTCCCCAAATCCGAACCTAAGTCTAAACCGAATCCAGACTAGTTCCAAGTCATGTGCGTGTTTAGTTTTTACTTTTTAGATTTCTTTTAGATTTATTCTTGTATTGTATATATTTTTTTGAATTTATTTTATATTTTATTTTGAGTCGTGCATATTTTTAGGATTTATTTATGTATGTAGTTATATACACAAATATTTTATTTATTTTATATTTTATTTTGTGTATATAGTTATGTATATATATTAGAGTTTGTATTGTGCGTTGATCGAGGGTGAAAAGTGGCGTTGCGTCAGAACGTCGGTCGTTGTTTTCTGTTCACCGCCTTAATACAAAAACCTAAATTACGACTACACTCAATAGGTGAGTATAGAGGCAAGTCGGATATCGAAAATATCCATTGAGATGAGTTGCTAGAATTTATACGATTTAATATTCCGAAATAAAAGTGCAAAATATGATTACAAACTAAAAGGGGAAAGATTAATCTAGGTGAGTGTATTGAAACTAGATTAACAAAGCGGGAAAAACTATAGGTTGCGTCGAATATCCCTCACCCGATTTAATTTGTATAAAATGGTCACATGGGTTAACAAGTTATTTAGAATGTGTCTCGTTTCGACAGCTAATTGAACCAAGGGTTGTCACATCCGTAAATTCGCATAAAAGCCTAATATGATTTTGGCGTCAACAAATATCCCGGAAATTACGCACGAAAGGTCGTAAGCACGGGACATACATGATATGCCCGTCAAATCTAATAAGCACCCAAAACTGTACATTTTATACCGTAAATAAACATACTTTAGTTGTCAATTCTCGACAGTATGGGTCTTATGTGCTTAAATGTTTATCTTGTAGGTCAAATGTCCATTTGCGGTGTCAAAGGATATATATCGAGGCAAATGTGCATTTTATGGAGTTAATTCCCTTCCCTGTAACCTTCCTCAAGCCTAAACCTACCACAAATCCTGTGTGTATTTTGTTTGTCCCATTTTATATTTTTTATATTTTTAGTTTGAGTCATTTTTATTTTTAGGATTTATTTAGGATTTCTATGTTTTATTTTTATTTTATTAGTATGATTTTATTTTGATTTTTATTAGTTTTTAGTTTTTAGGAGTTTATTTTTATTTTTTTAGGACTTTAATTTTCATTTAGATTTTAAGTTTTTATTTCTCTTCTTTTATTTTAGTTTTTATATAAGCTTAGGATTTTATTTTTTTTAGTTTTAATATTTTTATTTTTTATTATTTTTAGTTCGTTTTATTTTTAGTTAGATTTTATTTTGTATTTTTAATTTTATTAATTTTAGTTGTGTTATTTTTTTGGAGTCACAAATTAATACACACACATACTCACTCACACCACTTATCCTACACCTCCCATAAACTACACTACACACAACACAAACTCTCACCCTCATACTACCACCCAACATTCTCAAACACCCAAACCCCTCACCTCCATCTTCTTCCTTTCACCCAACCACTTTCTCTCTATTCCATTAACCCACATCACACACCCTCACTCTCTCTCCTCGATCCATCCCCGGTGCTGCCACCCTCTGCTAGATCCGATCATGACCCCGTCGCCGGCGACCTTCCTCGAAACCCGCCATGCCACGAGCCGCCGGCGGATCCCTCCTACCACCTGTGTTCAACCTCTCCGGGCAAGCTCAACCTGCGGCGCCCAGCTGTACCCTCAACCACCGCCCTATCAAACCCCCGCCGGCGGTCCTCCATCTGATAACCCAACTGCATCCGACAAACTCCGATCGTGAGCCCAGACCATCCTCAAACCCGTAATCCACGGATAGCCCCCATACCATAGAACCCAAAACCCATCTTCAAACCCGCCAATGCACTGCTCCAGCGAACCCCCTTCTCGAACCTCCGGCCAACCCGATTCAACCCCTTTCGGCGACGCCTAAATCCGGATACTCGAAACCAAAACCCATTGCCATGGCATTCATCCAAACTCCATATCCACAAAACCCATTTGACAACACAAACCCGGATCCTCTTCTCCGACCGAGACCCATCTCCAAAAGCCAAAATCGTGTTGTGAACAAATGCCAAACCAACCCAAACCAAATTAAACAAAATAAACCCACATGTTTTATTCCCCATTTAGCCCATTTCCTATTCTACCCCAACACCTCTCCCACATGCTCTCATATCCCTTTTCTAAAATTATTCCTCGAACCAAATCTGATTTTATCCTCACCACCTCACTTCCCCTCTCACCATTTTCATGCACACTAAAATATAAACTCTCCAATTTACCCCCAGCCTCCATGTGCATCATATAAATTGAAGACTTATGATATTTTCAAAAGGGATTTCAAATTTAGTTTTAAGCTTGATGTGATAAAATTCTCTCCACCCCTCAATGTTGAGTATTTTCCTTTTTAGTAAATACCTCAATATAGAGGTGTGTAGTGAAAATTATCTCTAGGATAAATTCACCCCATCCCTCTAATATGAATTTTTGCATTTTAAGAAATTAATTCAAAATAGATTGATGTAGTGAAATTTATCCCTTATGGGAGGTAAATTCTAACCCATTCCTTTATGTTGAGATTTTGCATTTTTAGCAATTATCTCAATATAAAGTAATGATCTAGAATTATTTCTTTGGATGAGTTCTAATGTATAATTTTATAATGTTAGGATTTGCATTTTTAGCAAATCTCTTTTATTATTTAATTGTCCATTATGAATTCATCCACTATCCTTTTTATTTTTATTTTGTAATTTTTATTTTAGATTCAATAATTACATGAGTGAGGGATTATGATTGAGTGATTTTTTATGTATAATTGAGAGATTGTTGATGTAATTGAAGATTTCATTCCAATTCAAGGCTTAAATGGGTTTGATCTATTCCTCTCTTTTACTTTTATTTTAATCCTCACATGCTTTCAATTGTTTATCTTATATTTTTGGATGATGATTATTGAGGGCTAATCTTCCATTTATGGGATGAAATTTTGAAGCCCTCATGAGTCCAATTTTGTTAGTTTACTTATTAGGAAAATTTTAGTTTTCTCACTTTTCTTAAATTAGCTTTTACTTCTTAATTAGTAGTTATAAAATTAGTATAGTTAGTTAGTTCAAAAATCCCTTGAAAAATCCATTAAAAAAATATAAAAAGAAAAAATAATAAAATGCAAATGAATCTATATATGTCCTCTCCAATTTTTTGTTTCACCCTTAGATGTGGATTGATACCTCACATATTGTTATATTCTAGTTTTGTTCTACTTATAGGTTTGTGAAGATTTTTTATGGATAGAGGAATTGCACACAACGACAAATACAATAGAGATAACATTTTTTTCTATTTATCAAATGGCGTCGTTGCCGATCTTTGGAGCTTGAAGCACTTGCGAGGATTACCTATTTGTGATTCATTTGTATTACACTTTTTATTTTTTATTTTAACTACCATTTTTTTTTATTTTAGAAGGCTTGTATTAGGATTTTTATTCCTTGCTTGTATTGCTGTGCATAGAGACACCATTTCATTTTCATTTTAAATTTGTAATAATTAAAGAAAGCGTGATAGGGAAACCGAACAAGGTAGAGAGAGGGCGTCCACGGTGAGGAAAAGAAGCCTCTCTACCTTGGTCGGTCGGACTCCCGGGGATGACTAAGATAGGCGTAATCTCCCCCCGGTCGACTCAAATTTTTTGGCACCCCACGGCGTCAAAAGCGTGGGAGGTTTATTCTTGGCCATATTTGTCCACATCATTAGCTGTTCATTCTGGTAATCTCTGTCCTACCTTATGCTCTCAATTTTAAAAAACATTTTACTTAACATCGAGGACGATGTTCCTTTTTGTTTGGGGGTGGGGAATTTTATCAAAATCGTACCTCTTTTGAAAAAAATTTGAGTTTTTAAACCTGATTTCGAAAATTTCGTGCAGTTTCTTTCAACTAATTCAGTGAAATGAATTTTCTATCATCCATCTTTTAAAAGTCTAGGAATCAATCTAGAGAATATTTTTTCTAATAGCTTATGTAATACGTAACAAGGCATGCCGTCCTATGAATTCCTAGACCCAACAAAATTTGCGCACTTACTAAGTCATTACGGTTTAGAGTTGAGGAGTACTACAATTCTAAAGAGAACCTTAGGGATCACTAGTAGAGACTTTTAGCTTGTTAGATTTGTGCCTTTCACCCTTTCAGAGTGTTTTACGCAAACTCCGAGTCACAAGTTGATTCAACTTCTTTTGGATTCGCACCTTAATTTTGTATGATCTCATTATCTTTCATAAAATTTTGGCTTGATCATTGAGAACGACATCACTTTCGAGTTGTAAGAAACACGTGTCTTGAAATTTGTCCCGATCACTAGGTTTTCACCACACCTTCACCCATACACCAACCAAATTCCATTTATCGTACACTCATACACCTTCCAATTTCCATATCATCACCATATACCATACCGCTCATTTCCATATCCACAGAGAATAGTGCTGAATGTAAAAGGAGAAGGTCCGTCAAAGAGAATATTTGCATTTTTAGCGAATATATCTCCCAAAGTCGATTTAGATGGAGAAAAATTAAATGCAAGTCTATGATGGGGTTATTTGTATTTTTAGCAGATTTATCTCATACATTGATGCGCATTTGGAAAAGAAAAGAAAAAAAGAAAAAAAAAAGAGAGAAAAAAAGAAGATCCATCATAGAGAGTGTTTGCATTTTTAGCGAATATCTCTCCCAAAGCCGATTCAGATAGAGAAAAATTAAATACAAATCTATGTTGGGGTTATTTGTATTTTTAGCAGATTTATCTCATACATTGATGCATATTTGGAAAAGAATAAAAAGAGAAAGTTGCAATCAAGAAATAAAGACATTTGTTCGTCTAAGTGTAAAACACTCTTCTCACACATCCATCATCCATCATCCATCCATCATTTCACACACCTATCCTATCTTATCTCACCTCATCCCACATATTCCATTTTTTTTTGCCCTCACCCAACCATACATGTTTTTCCCTTGGTGTTCGGGTAAATGAAAGTCAACGTTGTGAATAACTCGACGTTCTCACTATAGTGATTAGCATTCCTTTCTTGAGATCATTTTCTTTCAAATTGTTCGTTCTTTCTTATGTGTGTGTGATACGTTTGAACTTTCTTACATTTACTCACCTCCTCACACACAAGAGCGATACATTTACCCTAATCTCGAGAGTTCGTTTGAGAGAGAGATATCCGTGAGATTTGAAGTTGAATCGTTGATTCCGACAAGGCAATCTAGGAATTACTCTTGTGATACTCGACCCGTTTTGATTAATTCACACTACACACATTGAGTTCTAGGAAGGATGTGTCTTGTGTATTTACTTAGCTAATCTTTTTACACATTCTAGCCTGTATTTCTCAAAATACTTCTCATATGATGGATTGTGCGATTATTCTATGTCTAATAAGATATTAACTTCCTTTCAATAAATTTTTGCAAATTAGAATTTTGTGGATATATTCCCTGCAAACCCTCATGAGACACAACTTGTCCTATAGGGTAACCTATAGGTTTAAAAGCTTGTTGTACATGCTAGTGCAAACGCAAGTGCCCGCGAAAGTGGTACACTTTTGGTTACTTATCTTTCTCTTTCTCCCTATCTTATTGCTCGAGGACTAGCAACACTCTGTTTGGGGTGGTGTGATAAGCACCCAAAACTGTACATTTTATACCCCAAATAGACGTACTTTAGTT
This sequence comes from Sambucus nigra, assembly GCA_949130495.1. Taxonomy (NCBI): domain Eukaryota; kingdom Viridiplantae; phylum Streptophyta; class Magnoliopsida; order Dipsacales; family Adoxaceae; genus Sambucus; species Sambucus nigra. The sequence continues at coordinate 186,004,247 of OX422216.1, forward strand.
GTTAATTCTTGACAATATGGGTCTTATGTGCTTAAATGTTTATCTTGTAGGTCACATGTCCATTTACGGTGTCAAAAGCTATATATCGAGGCAAATGCGCGTTTTATGGAGTTAATTTCGTTCCCCGTAATCTTACTCGAGCCTAAACCTACCCCAAATCCTGTGTGTGTTTTGTTTGTCCCTTTTTAGATTTTTTAGATTTTTAGTTTGAGTCATTTTTATTTTTAGGATTTATTTTTTATTTATTTAGGATTTTTAAGTTTTATTTTTATTTTATTAGTGTAATTTTATTTTGATTTTTATTAGTTTTTAGTTTGTGGGAGTTTATTTTTATTTTTTTATATTTTAGATTTTTTAGGACTTTAATTTTCATTTATATTTTAAGTTTTTATTTCTCTTCTTTTATTTTAGTTTTTATATAAGCTTAGGATTTTATTTTTTTTAGTTTTAATATTTTTATTTTTTATTATTTTTAGTTCATTTTATTTTTAGTTGGATTTTATTTTGTATTTTTAGTTTTATTAATTTTAGTTGTGTTATTTTGGGGGGGTCACAAATTAATACACACACATACTCACTCACACCACTTATCCTACACCTCCCATAAACTACACTACACACGACACAAACTCTCACCCTCATACTACCACCCTATACCCTCAAACACCCAAACCCCTCGCCTCCATCTTCTTCCTTTCACCCAACCACTTTCTCTCTCCTCCATTAACCCACATCACACACCCTCACTCTCTCTCCTCGATCCATCCCCGATGTTGCCACCCTCCGGCCAGATCCGATCGCGACCCCATCGTCGGCGACCTTCCTCGAAACTCGCCAAGCCACGAGCCGCCGGCGGATCCCTCCTACCACCTGTGTTCAACCTCTTCGGGCGAGCTCAACCCGCGTCGCCCAGCTGTACCCTCAACCCCCGCCCCATAAAACCCCCGTCGACGGTCCTCCATCTGATAACCCAACTCCGGCCGATAAACTCCGATCGCGAGCCCAGACCATCCTCAAACCCGTAACCCATGAATAGCCCCCATACCATAGAACTCGAAACCCATCTTCAAACCCGCCAATGCACTGCTCCAGCGAACCCCCTTCTCGAACCTCCGCCCAACCCGATTTAACCCCTTCCGACGACGCCTGAATCCGGATACCCGAAACCAAAACCCACTGCCATGGCATTCATCCAAACTCCATATCCATAAGACCCATTTGACAACCCAAACTCGGATCCTCTTCTCCAACCGAGACCCATCTCCAAAAGCCAAAATCGTGCTATGAACAAATGCCAAACCAACCCAAGCCAAATTAAACAAAATAAACCCACATGTTTTATTCCCCATTTAACCCATTTCCAATTCTAACCCAACACCTCTCCCACATGCTCTTATATCCCTTTTCCAAAATTACCCCTCAAACTAAATCTGATTTATCCTCACCACCTCACTTCCACCATGCTCCTCTCACTATTTCCATGCACACTAAAATATAAACTCTCCAATTTACCCCTAGCCTCCATGTGCACCATATAAATTGAAGACTCGGGCCATTTTAAGAAGGGATCTCAAATTTAGTTTTAAGCTTGGTGTGATAAAATTCTCTCCACCCCTCTATGTTGAGTACTTGCATTTTTAGTAGATACCTCAATATAGAGGACTGTAGTGAAAATTATCTCTAGGATAAATTTCACCCCATCCCTCTATTATGAATTTTTACATTTTTAGCACTTAATTCAAAATAGATTGATGTAGTGAAATTTATCCCTTATGGGAGGTAAATTCTAACCCATTCCTTTATGTTGAGATTTTGCATTTAGCAATTATCTCAATATTAAGTAATGATCTAGAATTTATTTCCTTGGATGAGTTCTAATGTATAATTTTATAATGTTAAGATTTGCATTTTTAGCAAATCTCTTTTATTATTTAATTGACCATTATGAATTCATCCACTATCCTTTTTATTTTTATTTTGTAATTTTTATTTTAGATTCAATAAATACATGAGTGAGGGATTATGATTGAGTGATTTTTGATGTATAATTGAGAGATTGTTGATGTAATTGAAGATTCCATTCCAATTCAAGGCTTAAATGGGTTTGATCTATTCCTCTCTTTTACTTTTATTTTAATCCTCACATGATTTCAATTGTTTATCTTATATTTTTGGATGATGATTATAGAGGGCTAATCTCCGATTTATGGGATGAAATTTTGAAGCCCTCATGAGTCCAATTTTGTTAGTTTACTTATTAGGACAATTTTGTTTATCTCACTTTTCTTAAATTAGCTTTTACTTCTTAATTAGTAGTTATAAAATTAGTATAGTTAGTTAAAAAAAATCCCTTGAAAAATCCATAAGAAAAATATAAAAAGAAAAAATAATAAAATGCAAATGACTCTATATATGTCCTCTCCAATTTTGTGTTTCACCCTTAGATGTGGATTGATACCTCACTTACCGCTATATTCTAGTTTTGTTCTACTTTTATAGGTTTGTGAAGAATTTTGATGGATAGAGGAATTGCACACAACGATAAATACAATAGAGACAACAATTTTTTCTATTTATCAAAATCTCCTAGGAGTAATAACTAGGACAACGCACCCGAAATAGACTCGTAAACACCATCACCAAAGCAAAGCAACGCATCAACCCGAGTGAGTTCCATTGAAACACAACCAAATTTAAATTAGCTAGAAAGCATCGTAAAAACGTGATAAATGAAAGCAGTAAATAAACGAGGTAAAGTTACACTAGAAAGCGAGTAAATCAAAGCATGTAAATGTAACACCCCGCATTTTTCATGCATTAAATATGTAATTAATTCGGGATTTGAAAATTACTTGTGAGACATAATTTTAATTGAATTAATTAGGGAAATTTTATTTAAATATTAATCGGGGAATGAATAGTTAATATTTACGGGAATTTATTTACTAAGTGAATAGTAATCAATTACTTAAGTCATTTCGAGTATTAATGACAGAGTATGCACTTATCTCAATCGGGAGTCGGTATAGACTAAAGGGGTGGGGGGATAAGTATTTTTATAAATTAATTCGGATGCCAATTCTGAGTGTACGGTTGAGTCCGGATGGGCCGAGATAGTCGAAAAAGTGTATCCGGTGGTAGTAAACGGGTCACGGGGCATTTTTAGACATAGTCGGGCCCACACGGGGGTAATTGGGTCATTTGGGCTTGGCCCATTAGGCAAAAAACGTGATTTAGGTTAATTGTTTAGTTAGGAGAAGTAAGGAAACGGCTGATAGAGTTTTAGAAAAAGGCTAAGTGTATTATGGAACCCTAATGGCAGTTAAAGGCAGTTTTGGGATCACTAGAGAGCCAACAAGGATCATCTTCAACCTTGGAATTCATCTTCGAATCAGACACTACGAAACCTAAGCCAAGTGGATAACTTGCAATAGTATTCAGTCTATTTTTCAATTCATATTCATGTGATGTGTTTGATCAAAATGCGTTTTGGGTGTTCATGGCATAAACATGAGGTTTTGAAAATAATAATCTGATTTACGAATTTGAATGAGGATTCTTGTAAAAATCTGATATTATAAATTGATACATATCTGGTAGGATGATATCTGGATAATTAGAAACGAATTTGGTGAAGGTATTTGGGATGTAAATGGGTACGAAATTAAAGATGAATATTTCCCCAAATTCAGAAATTGTAGTTAATGGACGAATTAATAACGTTGGAGGGCATTCTGGAGGTCCCTAATAAGGTTCCTAACTTGTATTATTGTTAAGAAGGCTTGAGATTGTTGATAGAAGGAGTTAGGGTTTTATGAAACTCGTCCACGGCAGAATATGTCTTCGCGAAGAAGACGAAGACCTACTCGATCAATCGATCGAAGGTCTGGGGTCGATCGATCGATGGTCGGCAGATTTTGACAGTTCGCTCAGTTTTCTTTTATATGAAGAAAATTTTAATTTAATCTTTTTCCATGAATTAATTTGGTGAGAAATTTATACATGGGTTTTAAATCTAATTAATAGTGAATAAAGTTAATTAGAATTTGGAGACGACTTAGTGTGACATCATAATTTAAATTTGTTGGGTGTTGGAGAAATTAGGCATGACATACTAAGGTTGAATTTTTGGGAAGGTGTTCGAAAGGATTAAATATAGATGTAGTGAACAAGTCCGGGGATAACGGTTGAGGAATACCAAGAGATAAATCTTATTTAGGTAAAGGCTAAATAATTCAGGAGTCGGGAATTTAGACTCGGGTGAGGTTAATTCGGACTACGAGAGTAAGTCCAATTTTATGGTGGGGGCGACACCAAAGGTGACTTAATTAATTAATGTGCGAATTAATTAATAATTAGAGTTAGACCATAAACTCTTAATAAATTAAATAGGCTTATGTTATGGATTTTGTACATGGTGTAGCCGGGACATTTTATATTTATAAATATATACGGAGTGTGATAGTATATATATATATATATAGTGTGTGTGCATTAATTTCAGTGATTGAATATTATTAGTATATACTCTAGTGCTATAGGGGGAGGTTGCGCGTAGTGGATGAATCCCATAGCTTGAGGAGTAGGGCGAGTATAATCCCAGGTCATAGCGTCCGTTATATGGGTGAGGGGCATCTCACTTTCAGGGAAGGAATATGACCGCCTCCAATTCGTATGTTAAACTAAGTTAGTGAGCGAATCTAACTTAGATAACTAGGTTATGTGATTACACCTAGTGGGATAGAACTTGGAAAAATTTATATTTTGTGAGTATTTTTACTCGGTCGAAAGTTTGTATTAAATGTTATTTCAGTATATTTGTGAATACTGTAATATGATTAAATATATAATTAGGTCAATAATTATATATGGGATAATTAATACATAGTGAAAAATGTATTATGTGCATAACAGGTGTGAATGTTATATGAAATTAAAAAGGGTAATGATTTAATTAAGTTTGACGTTTATAATAACTTAAAAATCATGAATTAAGGCATACTCGGTTAGAGTAGGTAAATTTCAAGGGTTAAAATAACTATTGGGTCAGGAGCGTAGGACCTAGTGAAGTAAATGGAAGCGTTAGTAGTGCACATTAGAGGAGGGGTGAGGAAGTCCTCAAGAGAGTGCGGCACTAACTAAAATATGAAGAGCATGCATATTTATTTATTACTGCAAGTTAATCATTTGTTAAATGTTTTCAAATATTTTTTTGGGTACTAACCCTTGCTATAAAAAAATTTAAAAACCTTTTAAGTGTCCAGCCACTGGGATGCCAGACTTGACTCTATTCTAGGTATCCTTTGCTGCTGCACATGTGGATGTTGCGGGATTTTTTATAGACGCCTCCTTCTTTCATTCGTGTAGAGACTCTCTAGTAGTTATCTGAGCGTGTCGCTCACAGTTCATTTATGAGTATTAGACTTGTTGAGATTTTCTTCTTATCTTTACTTGTATTGGATATTTGGACCAATGATTTATTCGGTTAGGTATTTTATTTGTGGATGATTATTTTAGTTAACTGTGATTGTGTATTATTTTATGTTCCGCATGAGTTTTATTTAATTAATTGAAAGATAAAAATTGGCACCAGTCTCCTTTTCTCACTTAGGTGGTTAGTAATTAAAAAGACGACAGTGATGCTAAGAATGGACCAACTGAGAAATCTTTTCTAACTTGATTTAGGACTGATCACCCGGGACTAATTAGGCGGGGTGTCACAGTAAATTAATTAACAAAGCATGTAAATCTAATTATCAAAGCACGAAATAAGTAAAAACATGCTATATTAATGGAGAGGATGATGAATAGTGCAACATTCAACCCAAATGGGGTGTCAAACCAAGAACAATTGAAGAAGAATTCTCCAAAACCCTCAAACCCTAAGCTATTCTAAGCTAAAAACGAAATATAAATCTTAATATCTGATATTTACACAAAATTTGGTATTTATAGTAAGTTGGAATAAGTAAAGAAAAGAAAAGAGAAAAGAAATTAAAAGGCAAAATATCTCCTGAAAACAGGGCATCGATCGATCGATGGTGAACAAAATATCCCACTATCGAGAAGGATCGATCGATATACCAAAATCGTCGATCGATCGATCAAGCGGGTAACACACTACATTACTGTTTTGGTTGAATGCATTTACCGTCCACTGAAATCGCCGTAACTTCTTCGTTCTGAATCGGAATCGTGCACCGTTCGCCACCACGCAAAGCTTGTGAGGAGGGATACAACTTTTGTGGAGATGTTGGTCCAGGTGCCCAAGCTGTGAAAAGACTAAAATGCCCTTAAACGTGCGATCGCGTATGGAAATCGAGCGAAATGCGTCCGAACTTAACACTTAGCATCCAAATACCTATAAAATCTCAATTAACCCTGCAAAATATGTTAACGTAGAAATCTGGGGTTGTCTGGTTAACGAGCATAAATATATGGAATAAGGTACCCGAGGGGGGGATAAAATGCGTTCGTTCGAAGGATGAAATACGCAATATTTGCGTATCATCACACCCCCTAACTTACACATTGCTAGTCCCTAGCAATGAAATAGGATGCAATAAGAACTACAAGAAAACAAAAAATAGGAGATAGTACAAAAGTATGGTATAAAAGAAAAAGGCCACTTTCGTGGGCGATTCGATTGCATTTAGTGTATGCAATAAGCCGTTAAACCCCTAGGTCACCCTAGTAGACGAATATCGTCTCGTGAGGGTTTTCAAGGATGGTACCCACAAACATCACATGGTTTCCTCAAAATAAGCCCAACCCAACATGCGACAAGCCCAACAATAGCGAAAAGTATTTCATATACATTATTAGCAAAGTTCATGAATTCACACAAAAGTTCGAATCATTAACATTATAGAATGCACCTCATAGAATTGAAACCTTTAAATGTGGGAGGGGAGCGAGCACATGCAAAGTGTGATTTGGAAAAAACTTAAATAAATCGGATAAACGTTAAAGCAAGCATACATTCAATCCTCACGGGCATTACACTAATCAAGCGAATTCACTCGAAATAGGGAGGTAACACATGGAACATGCGGGCATAAAGACTAAACGTAAATGGAAACTAGGCCGCACACATGTCACAAATTAAGAATGCTATATATAAACTGAAAAATTGTAATCTCAATGAAAGGATACCGCACACTAAAAGAGGCAAAATGCGTTTTCACAGCTTATCAAAACTACTTCAACTTTTAAATTACATCTACTTAGGATCACATAGGACTTTAATAGGGTTTTAATATAGGCTAGGCTAGGGTATGAAACGAAGGAATGTATATACGGATTCAAAGTATTCGGAATGAAAAATCGGGATAATGGGACAATGCGGGAAATATTAAAATTAGAAAACAAGTTCCAAAACGGCATTAGATATATAATCGGGGAGAGTAATCAAAGCTTATTGAACACTATATACAACATTTACAACTTTATCTTTCTTTTCTTTTCTTCTTTTTCTCATTTTTCTTTTATTTTCTTTTTCTTTTTGCTTTCTCTTTTTCATCACCTTTTTCACATCTTTCTCCTTTACTTTTCATACTCTCATATGCCTAAATTGCAACCGACTTCATAACAAAAACATTCAATCCCAAGAAACATTCCAAACAAAGGTATGGAAGGTGTATGTATGGGCTAAAACTCCAATTTAGAGTTGGCTATGGGATTTGGGTTATGAAATGAAAGGTTATATTTAGGCTCAAATGGGTTAACGAGAGTAAACATATAAGGGTGAGGTCAAGGCTAATATGGGTGATATACAAAGAATGACTATGATCATTTCCAAAATTTTACGCAATTATCGAGTCAAAACAATATATGAAAATCATGATCAAGTAACACATTTCAAGTATGAACTTAATTAATGAACGATCAAATGAACGAATAGTGAGATTACCAACGAATTCAATGTTTTCAATGAGAAAGGAATGGTGTATACACTCACAAACGACAAAAGGTACAAAGCTTACTCTGTGTAAGCATATACAATGCAACAAAAGATTACCGAGTTATAAAAATCTTAAACCAAATCAATATAACAATTAAAGTGCATGTGCTCATTGGATTAAAGTTTAATTCGTGAAGTTATTCATAATATCAATAATCGAGACTAAAGTCTAATAACTTCTAAAATCGAGAACATGCATCGTTAGGTTGTCTATTGAATCGGGCAATTATTGAAATTTATCATCGGAAAGTCAAAATGCCCAAAAAAGGAGAAAAAATAAAGAAAATATTTTTGAAAATTTTCAATTTTTCTAAGAAAAGCATACCAAGTAACTAACATGTGAGCAAAAACATGGACTAACAAAAGAAATTAATAGAATATCCCACACCCCCTAACTTACAACTTGACAATGTCCTCAATGTGATTTAAGAACCAAGTTAAGAGAGGAAAAGAGTGATATTATCCAAAATTGGAGCGATCCCCATAAGAACAAGCCCAAAGAATCTGCAAAACAAGTTAGTACCGAGCATAGAAAAAATAAATAATAAAAAGTTAACTAATTACACTACACTAAATTACAGAGGAAGGAAAAAATAAAAAGAAAGAAATAAAAAGTTAACTATATTAAACCTACTACTTAGGCCTCACACTAACTATACACTAGAAGTCTAAATAGCTGAGGGTCCACCATAAAAATGATTTGACTTTGGAGGATAATCGGTGTACCCTCACATACAAGCATGCCTTCCGAAAATATAAATTCCATTTTAACAACGGAAGGCATGTGTAAGGCGTAAGAAAGGAACCATTGCCAATAAAAATTTTTGGAGGGATGATGGGGGGGTTGGATTGAATGGGTGACAAAAATATGTGGGGACCGAGAAAAGCCGAATATCCTCCCAAAGATTTTGAAATTGGAATGGGAGGCGGCGCACACGAAGGCAAAGATGCAGTTGTGGAAGGCGACTCGAGTAAGTACTCCTCATCGACGAAAAGGTTTATGACACTAAAGTTTGAAACCGAATCATCGGGTACTTGTGACGGTGTGATAATAAAGAGTGAAAATGGGGATGAAAGAAATTCAAACTCATTAAATGAATCATCATCGCATGAAGATTGAGTTTCGAATGAAATAATATCATTTTCAATGAAATTTTTTTCTTTGGGGGCCAAAGAAGAAATCATTTCATTGCAAATAGATATTATGTCATTTTCATCCTCACTTTGAATATCTATTATGCAATGGGAAAAGTCTAGAATGGTTTGTTCCAAAGTAGGTATAAATACCTCATTTGGTTCAAAACGTTCTTCGACTTCGAAAGTCTCGGAAGCAAAATCATTTTCGGACTCAAAAAGTAAATCCAAGTCAAGTTCCCACGAACGATTTTCTTCCCGATAACGATTTTCAAGTTTCTCATTTTCATACATATGCAAAACCTCACCGAATGTCATGGGTCGAGGTGCAGATGCATGAAAATGGGAACTTTGAAAATTTCCATCGGACTTAAACGAAAACTCATTATTATAGGAATTTTGAAAACTATTCGAATTCATTTCAAAATTCCTATTATAAGGAGTTAAAGGCACAAAATCATTATCATCATCATCAAAATTCCAATAACCTAAATTTTGACTTTCGTAATACTCGCCCAAAGTCATATTTGAATTTGTTATACTTTGGGATTCTAAGTATTCATCGAAAGTCATAAGTTTGCGAGAATTTTGAGAATTATAACAATGATTACCGAAAGAGTTGGAATAAGACATGCTTACCCCAAAAATGGCTCGAAGTGGTGGATTCCACAAAGTAAGTGCGCGCGGGAAAAATTTGAGCATTTCTAAGTGCTCAAATGTGGCAGTCCTATAAAAAGGTTAGCAAATAATACAAATAGAAAAAAATACTATAACATACTAAATAAAATAAAGTCTAAAATAAACTAGTCCCCGGCAACGGCGCCATTTTGATCGAGGCTGAAAAGTGGTGTTGCGTCAGAACGCCGGTCGTTATTTTCTGCTCACCGCCTTAATACAAAAACCTAAATTACGACTACACTCAACGGGTGAGTATAGCGGCAAGTCGGGTATCGAAAATATCCACTGAGACGAGTTGCTAGAATTTATACGGTTTAATATTCCGAAATAAACGTGCAAAAGGTGATTACAAACTAAAAAGGAAAAGATGAATAAAAGGGAAAGATTAATCTAGGCGAGTGTATTGAAAATAAATTAACAAAGCAGGAAAAACTATAGGTTGCATCGAATATCCATCACCCGAGTTAATTTGTATAAAATGGTCACATGGGTCGACGAGTTATTTAGAATGCGTCTCATTTTGACAGTTAATTGAACCAAAGGTTGTCACACCCCTAAATCCGCATAAAAGCCGAATATGATTTTGGCGTCAACAAATATCCCAGAAATTACACACGAAAGGTCGTAAGCACGGGACATACATGATATGCCCCGTCAAATCTCCTAGGCGTAATAACTAGGACAATGTACCCGAAATAGACCCGTAGACACCATCACCAAAGAAAAGAAAAGCATCAACCCGAATGAGTTCCATTCAAACACAACCTAATTTAAATTAGCTAGAAAGAATCGTAAAACCGCGGTAAATGAAAGCGATAAATAAACGAGGTAAAGTTACACTAGAAAGAGAGTAAATCAAAGCATGTAAACTAATTAACAAAGCATGTAAATATAATTATCAAAGAAAGAAATAAGTAAATACACACTATATTAATGGAGAGGATGATGAATAGTGCAACATTCAACCCAAATGGGGTGTCAAACCAAGAACAATTGAAGAAGAACTCCCAAAAACCCTCAAACCCTAAGCTACTCTAAGCTAAAAACGAAATATATAACTTAATATCTGATATTTACACAAAATTTGGTATTTATAGTAAGTTGGAATAAGTAAAGAAAAGAAAAGAGAAAAGAAATTAAAAGGCAAAATATCTCCTGAAAACAGGGCATCGATCAATCGACCAAAATCGTCGATCGATCGATGGTGAAAAAAATATCCCACTGTCGAGAAGGATCGATCGATCTACCAAAATCACCGATCGATCGATCAAGCAGGTAACAGCACACTGCATTGCTATTTTGGTTGAATGCATTTCCCGTCCGCTGAAATCGTCGTAACTTCTTCGTTCTAAATCGGAATCGCGCACCATTTATGGCCATACGAAGCCTGCGAGGAGGGATACAACTTCCGTGCAGATGTTGGGCCAGTGCCCAAGCTTTGAAAAGACTAAAATACCCTTGAAGATGCGATTACATACGGAAATCGAGCAGAATGCGTCCAAACTTCACACTTAGCATCCAAAAACCTATAAAAGCTCAATTAACCCCTACAAAACATGTTAACATTGAAATTCGAGGTTGTCTGGTTAACGAGCATAAATATAGGGAATAAGATACCTGAGGGGGCTAAAATGCGTCTGTTCGGAGGATGAAATACATAATATTTGCGTATCATCATGCGTCGTCTATTTTTATTTTTTATGTAAATATAATGGGTGTGATTTTATTTTTATTTTACTTTTTTTTATTTTTTATTTTTATTATTCGTTTAGTTTTATTAATATTTTATTTTCAATAGGTTATGTTATTAGTATTATTTTATTTTAAGTCTTTTTTTTTAAATTAAAAATTCATTTTTATATTTTAATAGATTTTATATTTTCTTTAGTTTTATTTTATTAAGTTAGGATTTTAATTTTAATTTTTTCCTATTAGTATTTTAATGGATTTTATATTTTTAATTTTAGTTTATTGAACTATAAATATTTATAGATTAGGTTTTAAATTTTATATATTTTATTTCTTAGTTTTAATTAAGTCTTTGTATTATTTTATTCTTTTGGTGAATAACTACATACAGTAACTAAGATACATCCACAAACACTCAATACCCCTCTCACCTCGATCATCATCTTCCCCACTTCCATCCATTATCTCTCCTACCTCCATAGCCAACAAAACTTATCCCATTCCCAATCCTTACCCAAACTCTAAAACTCACCAACCCCATCTCCGATCCAATTTCGAAAAAAACATTTCCATCCATCGCGGATCTTCAACTCGAGACCTCCAAACACCTGACTTGCCTCAACATCCAACTCCCATGAACCAAACTCGCTACCTTATTCCTCCGGACCAAACCAAGCCCATGAACCCGGTGAACTATGCCAACAGACTCGAAAATCGATCTATTTTCCCCAATTATTAGTTGCCTTCCCCTTGTTACCCGATCTCCCATTAACCCAAGACCCACTTTCAAAACCCATTGTCTACCCATTACCCATTTAGCATATTGTCCCCAAATTATAGTACTTAACTAAAATTGACAGCGGAACTCAATGTCAACATTTGTCGCACACAACGACGACACATGCGCACTTCGTAAATATTTTAATTATTTTACGATGTCCCAGTAGAATTTGAAGGGACCTTATTTGTTTGACTGCATGAATTCTTATCGCATTCCCTTTTGGGTTACCTTATTTACCTCCTCTATTTAATCCCTCCACAATTCCTCAAACTACCCAATTAATTCAGCCCTAATGCATTCGTCTCTCTACGTTCCACCTTTAACTTCCACATACAAAAGGAGGTGATTTGTTTTTTGTAGAAGCTATAAAACTTATTACTTTTGAGTAGAAACTATATAGTATATCAAAATGAATTGTGAAGGCTCTCAAGGAGACAAATATGATCGGAAATATTCAAGGCAACTAAAAGTTGATTCCAATGGTAAAGGTTCTTTTACACTTCATTTCCACTAAAAAAATAAATTGATTTTATTTGGGATTTTTTAAAGCGATCCCAAACATCCACTGGTAAGGCAATGATAAAATCTATTTTATGAAGTATTAGTATAATTTTTCACAAATAACTCCACCCAACAGGGAATAACTCTTGTTGTTACCATCGTTAATAAATATTCAAATTGGTTTTTCATCTGATTAATTAATAATATCAATCTCTATCACATTTATACTAACGGTGTCTCGATTTTTTCAGATGGGATTTTTTGCTGAAGCTAGCCCAGTTCAGATTTTCGTCTCAAGTCATGTGGGTATTTTTTTTATTTTTTCATTTCACGTTGTGCTTGATTTTCCTTGATTGCTACAAAATATACAGATCTCCAAAATCCTTCGTTTTGTAATTTGTGATGAAATTGATTTTAAGTAGGTATAACATAAATTATGGATTATTTCTTTTTTAGTAGAAGAACCATTTAACCTTTTTTTAATCAATATTTTGACAACCTTTGGGTCTGCATCCTTTCTTTATATATGTATACATAGTTGGTTCTTTATCTAATTTATTTTTAATATTTTAGTTATATTTTCTTATCAATTTTATAATACGTTCGCGCATCACGCGGTTGCATGCTAGTAAACATAAAAACCCACAAAGGTGTTTTAAAAGGCCTTTACCCCTTATTTCAAATTATCCTCATAACACTTCTCCCACATGCACCATTAAACTTTCCGTTTATACCCCTTAGCTCCATATGCGCATTATAAAAGAAGAAAGAAGGCTCATTTTGAAGAACATATTAGGTAGAGAATATCTTAGAGAGAGAGAGAGAGAGAGTTAGTTTTAACTTAATTCTATAATAAAATTAGCAGATAGAGATAGTTATTTTTTGAGTTTTTATTTAAAATTAAATATGTTTTTTGAGTGATTGTAATTAAAAATTGAGAGGAGTATTGATGTAATAGAAGGAGAATTAGTGCAATTCAAGAAAATTTGGTTTGATCTTTTCCTCTTTAATTACTATTGTTTTAATCCTTGTATGCTCTTTATTGTTTACATTTATTCTTGGATGATGATTATGGAGGGCTAATCTCTCATTCAAGGCATGAATTGAATCCACATGAATCCAATTGATTTAGTTCGTTAATTTTAATTTTGTTTGATTTTCTTGGATTAGTAAATTTAATTCCTACTCTTATTTTCACAATGAGAAATGGATAATCAACCTTGACAAAGGATTGAAAATTGTGTTATCATTTTATCATTTGGTTCAAACTAGAGATAGGCTTATCAAAAGTGATTAAAATCATAATATAATTTTCTTCTACTCTTATTTTTATTTTGTCTAATTAAAATTTGTTAGGTGAATCGATCCTAGCGTGTAATTCAGTTGATTAATTTTAATTTATTTTGCGTAGTGTTGGGGGAATCAAAATTACTTTTCTAAAAGAATATTTAATTAATTTATTATTGTAATGAGAAATACCTTTTGAATTAAATGAATATTTTGGAAATCAATCAATTAAAATAGTTTAAATTAGAAATTATGTGAAATGGGGGTGGATTTACATCCCTTGACCTTTGTCTCTCATTTAGTTATCTTCCACTCATTTTCAGCACAGTTTTAGTTATTTCATCAAACTTTTATTCTAGTTTGGTTAATTTCCTTCACTTAGTTTAGTGATTTCACCATCATCATCAAATTATTTTAATATAAAAAAATCATAAAAAATAAAAAATAAAGAAAAAGAAAAAAAATAGAAAAATCAAGAAAGAAATTAACTAGAAACTTGGGTTACATCAATTTTCTTGTGTTTCACTCCATTAATTTGGATTAATACCCTTACTTACCTATATACTAGTTTTGTTATATTTTTTTAGGTAATTGAAGGATTTTTTATTAGAGAAGTTATCCTACAACGACACACAGTAAAAGCCTTTCTATCACAGATCGATTCGTGAATAGAGTTTGGGACATTTTAGAGATCATTCCCCAAAGGATTTGGGGGTATTTAAGGAAGGTTAGGACCATTTGGGGTTCATTTCCATCAGATTTCCCTTCTTTCTATACAACCTTAAAGTTCCCATGGAGCTCAACCACCGCACACCACCCTAGTACCACCACCCTCCACCTTAAACCACCCTAGTACTTCATAGTTTTCCACATATCTAAGCCTTATAAACCCATTCACACCATTTTTGTGCAAAGTTACGAATTCATGGAGTTGTTGTTGGGGGGTTTTGAAGCAGAAAAGTAGAAATCTAATGGAGTTTGAAGGGGGTCTTGCTTGGAGCTTTCATGGAGACAAGTTTTGTAGAGTTATACAACCTCTTTAAGGCCACCTTAGGAGGTAGAAGGTTTCCATCTTCTTCTACATTTCATCCTACTATTGTGGGAGCTTCTTTGAGGTGGAAAATCCCTACTCTGAGCTTAAAGACTATTTTTCTATAGTATTGGTCTTATAGTTGAGTTTGTAAGAGTAGGATGCATATATGGTCTAAATAGGCTATTTCTTATGATTTTGTGTAAATGGATTAAAAAGAAATTTCGAGAGGGTTAAGTAAATGATGTATTTCAAGAAAACTTGGTGTTACACATTTTGTGGAATAAAATGTTTCGAAAATAATGTTTATCTTGTTAAAAATATTTTCTGAACAAGTGTTTTATAGTTTTCTTATAAAAGGTCGGATTTTCATAAAGATAAGCATTCATTTAAGTTTTTAATGATAAAAAATGTCTTTAGTCCTCAAAAGCATGTTGTTGCAATTAAATTTCTTGAATAAATCATGTGTTAAACTCATAAAAATCCCTCTTTTCATGTGTATAAACTTGTAGTTTGATAATAGGCATATAAACAAGTTTAATGGAAATTTTAATGATTTTAACTTGAAATAAAGAAATTAGAAATTTTAGCCCTTAAAAGTGTGTGAGTAAGTGTATAAAATGTGATAAGTATATGGTCACAAGACTACATGTGTTAATAAAGGAAAATGGTATTTTCTCATAAACCAGTATTCAAATGCCAATGATTTTTTTGAAAAAGAATGTAATGAAATAAAGAGATTTCTAACTTGAGAAGTATGTTACTACAAGGTGTTAAATAAGTGTCAAGGGTTTAAAATTAATTGTGGAGTTGGTGTGTATAGCTTAATAATATTTTTTTAAAAGTAACACTTGTGGAAATGGGGGGAAATGTAAGTTTAGAAAAAATGGTAATTTTACATAAAGTGGAATATTTTTATGAAATAAAAATGTTGAAAATGGTTTTATACAAATCATCCTAAATGAAAAGATTTTGGAATAAAATCAACGTAAGGTTTAGGACAAGAAATGATGATTTTTAAAGTGTAACACAAGGTGGGGTGTTTGACCGATAAGAAATGGAATAGTGTGGACATTTAAAAAATATTATAACACATTAATATGGACTCGGATTACACCGAATATAATTAATAAGGGATCAAAATCCTGGGGTGAAAGACTCAAATCACTGGCCATATCATATGGTAGCATAACCAGTGGTGTGGAGCCCATTAAAGTATGCGGATATTAGAAAAATACTAATGTAAATTAGGTATAAGTAAATGGAAAATTTTGATAAAAGAAATAGTTTGCCTAAACAATGGTATTTTATTTAAAGTATTTAACCGGGTGCGTAAAATCGGGAAATAAATGTCGAGTTAAGTAAAAAGATATTCTTTGTAAGATGGATAAGAATGAATCGGAACAAGTAACGTTTTTGGAGGAAAACAATTTAATGCATTAAAGTGTGTGTGTGTGTGTGTGTGTGTGTGTGTGTGTATACACACACACATGCAAATTAATTGCATGTAAATGTAGGAAAACGTGTTAGAGTCTATTTCCTGCCGTGCAATTTTATATTGCATTGTTGTAATTTCCCACTGGGCCTTCGGCTCATTCCCCCTCTTTGTCACGGTGGGTTGTATACGGTTTCGTATTTTGAGGGCGTTACTCAGGTAAGATTTCTTAATTTTTACGTTAGTATCTCTGTATGATTGGACTCCGGAGATGCTTCCCACTGGTCCCTCACGTAGTTTGATTTAAACTGGAATCGCATGCTAAACAAGTGAAACGTTAATTAAATAAAATTGGACTAGCAACATAATTTAAGTTGTCTCATTGAACTTCACACCTAACATTCAGGTCGAACTGGGTTAACCATGGGTAACCCAAAAATCCAGGTCAGGGCATTACAAATGGTATCAGAGCTTTAATTTCAAGGTTCCTTTCAGGAGTGACATGGTGAGGTCGATAGTGGGTTTTTCGACGTCGGTGTTGGTTTGGGGCCAGTCACACTAGTTAGGTGATGGTTTCATTTTGTTTTCTCGACAATAGAGTCAAGGAGATTAACACGATGGCATTGTGTATCCAAGTAGCAAGTGGCCAAGTTAGTTGTCAATTAGTAGCTCCTGCACTTCTAATTTAGATATGTTAGTAATTCAGGAGTGTCTGTGCAAGCCAATAGTGGCGACACCACAATTTTTAGTGTGAGGTGCTTTTTTGTGAACCCTTGATGATATGAGGGTCCTATTAATATGTTAACAGAGATGAATAATGTCCATCGAATTAGAAATATGAGTTATTTAAAGTCAATTGTGGAGGTTAGGTGACTGGAGTGTCATGACTAAGCGACGGTGAGTTTATGATAAGGACGTATTAAGTTCCTTGGTTAGGTACATATGGGTAATAAGAATCGAAGATGTGATTCATCGAACTTGATCCTTGGGGTAGTATCACATCATAAGCATTTGATAACTCGAAGGGCATGTAGAACCGTGTCAGTAATTACTTGAGGATGTGTGCTCGGCCTGAGTCAATAGAATACCATCGTAGTAAGTAAGTGTCGTTGTATTATCAATCGAAAGTTATATCTCGTAATCTGTGGTGGGAGTTACGGGCCATTAACGGTGAGTGTGTTACATGTGAAATAATAATGAGTTTAAATGATGTAGGAGTGAATCCTGGATATTCTTCTATTATGAGTTTTTAGAAAGTATGATGAAACTTTTGAGAAATAGGGTCCCTTATGACATCGGTGGTGAGGACTCAAAAGGCTTATAGTGCCAGTCTGTGATTTGGTACCTGGTTTACAGCATTATCCAGCTGGGAGAGAGTTTTCAGACCTTTATAGGATCTCGAAGAGAGAGTCATACATTATAACAATTCCAGAGTTCAAATAGAAGGGGGAATAAGATTTTTATCTAAATGTCGTAGTCGTTCTAATGGCCTAAGTGATGACTGAATGCGAGGCGATTTCGTACCACACCAAAAGAAGGAATCTGGCACGGTTTTAAACCATGCCATACCTATTCTGGCATGGTTTAAAACCGTGCCAGATTCCCCAATCTGGCATGCTTTTGGAACGCTTTAAAACCGTGCCATATATTAATATGGCACGCTTCTGACACACTTTTAAACCGTGCTAGGTATTAAATCCAGCACGCTTTTGGCACAGGCTAAAACTGTGCCAAATATTTTATTTTCTCGCACACTTTTGGCATGGTTATAAAGCGTTCCAGATTGTTTTATAAGCGTACTCATATTTATAATTTGTTAGGATTTTGGCACAATTTTAATCCGTGCCAAATTTTTTAAATAATAAAAAAAAATATTTGGAAACAAATCTGAAAAATCTGCAAATTCCAAATCTGGTTGGAAAAATATTTATTATTTGCAAAAGAAAATCGCACGTTGTTGATAAACTAATGTGCGTACAAACTTCAAACTATTATAAGAGTTAATAACTCCCAAATCAAAAAAAAATGGGTAGAGTTTCCCCTATTTTCTGAGCATTCCAAAACCTACCAATATAAAGTCCGCACGACCATAAAAGTAAACAATAAAACTACTATAGTCTGCACGGACATAACACAAAAAATAAAATCTGTAATATTAATGACACTAAATAAATAATCCCCCTATTGTAAAGCATTGACTTCTTCGTGTTCCAAGTGGATAGAAGCTAGAGATTGAATGACATCCTGCAAAACAAATGGGACACAAAAAAGATATGATATTAGTAACCAAGTAATTTAAAAAAAATTATTCAAGATGAACAATTGTATATGTGAGTTATAATTATTATTATTATATTCTCAAACTGAAAGTCTCGTGACTACGGGGTCAGTTCATACGAGTTACATTAGTCTAATACGATGTGTTAGTGCCTCTTACGGGGACGTTTGGTGGCTGGTTTGGGTATTCACCCTTTAACGGCTTGTATTTAAGTTTAATCTAGATATTTTCAAATTATCGTCATATTCTCAAATCGGGAAATCCATGACTACGCGGTTTTTTCGTCTAAGTTACATTGGTCCCATGAGAGGTGCTCATGCGTCATACTGGGCCGTTTGGGGGCTTGTTTGGGTTTTCACACTTTAACGGTGTGTTTTTAAGCCTAATCTTGATATTTTCAAATTATCGTCATATTCATAAACCAGAAGACTCGTGAATACGCAATCAGTTCCTACGAGTTACATTGATCTTGTGCGAGGTGTTCATGCATTTTACAGGGCCGTTTAGGGGCTGGTTCGGATTTTCACCCTTTAACGGTTTATTTTTAAGCCTAATCTAGATATTTTCAAATTATCATCATATTCAGAAATCGGGAGACCCGTGACTACGTGATCAGTTCCTACGAGTTACATTAGTCTCGTGCGAGGTGTTCGTGCCTCTTATGGGGCCGTTTGGGGGCTGGTTTGGGTTTTCACCCTTTAGCGGCTTGTTTTTATGCCTAATGTAGATATTTTCAATTATCATCATATTCACAAACTGGGAGACTCGTGACTACATGATCAATTCCTACGAGTTACATTGGTCCCGTGCGAGGTGTTAGTGCCTCTTACGGAGTCGTTTAGGGGTTGAATTAGGTTTTCACCATTTAACGGTTTGTTTTTAAGCCTAATGTCTATATTTTCAAATTATCTTCATAGTCTCAAATCGGGAGACCGTGACTGTATAGTTAGTTCCTACGAGTTACATTGGTCCCGTATAAGGTGTTAGTGCCTCTTACGTGGCCGATTGGGGGCAGTTTTGGGTTTTCACCCTTTAACGACTTGTTTTTAAGCCTAATATAAATATTTTTAACTTATCGTCATATTCACAAACCGGGAGACCCGTGACTACGTGATTATTTTGTACAAGTTACATTGGTCTCGTGCGAGGTGTTCATATATCTTATAGGGCCGTCTGGGGGTTGATTTGGGTTTTCACCCTTTAACGACTTGTTTTTAAGCCAAATTTAAATATTTTCAAATTATCATCATATTCACAAATTGGGAGACCCTTGACTACGCGATCAATTCCTAAAAGTACATTGGTCCCGTGCGAGGTGTTGGTGCCTCTTACGGGGCCGTTTGGGGGTTAGTTTGAGTTTTCACCCTTTAACGGCTTGTGTTTAAGCCTAATCTATATATTTTCAAATTATCATCATATTCACAAATCGGGAGACTCGTGACTACGCGATCGGATCCTACAAGTTACATTGGTCCTGTGCGAGGTGTTAGTGCCTCTTACGGGGCCGTTTGGGGGTTGGTTTGGGTTTTTACCCTTTAACGACTTATTTTTAAGCCTAATGTAGATATTTTAAAACTATCATCATATTCTCAAATTGGGAGACCCGTGACTACATGATCAGATCCTACGAGTTACATTAGTATCGTACGAGGTGTTTGTGCCTCTTACGAGGCCATTTGGTGGTTGGTTTGGGTTTTCACCCTTTAACAGCTTGTTTTTAAGTTTAATCTAGATATTTTCAAATTATCGTCATATTCTCCAAGCAGGAGACCCATGTCTACGCAGTTATTTTGTACAAGTTACATTGGTCCCACGCGAGGTGTTCATGCATCCAACGGGGCCTTTTGGGGGTTGGTTTGGGTTTTCACCCTTTAACGATTTGTTTTTAAGCCTAATTTAGATATTTTCAAATTATCTTCATATTCACAAATCGGAAGACCCGTGACTACATAATCAGTTCCTACGAGTTACATTGATCAAGTGCGAGTGGTGCCTCTTACGGGACCGTTTGGGGGTTGATTTGGGTTTTCACCCTTTAACGGCTTATTTTTAAGCCTAATCTAGATATTTTCAAATTGTCATCATATTCACAAACCGAGAGACCCGTGACTATGCGATCAATTCCTACGAGTTACATTGGTCCCGTGCAAGGTGTTGGTGCCTCTTACGGGCTTGTTTGGGTTTTTACCCTTTAACGTCTTGTTTTTATGCCAAATCTATATATTTTCAAATTATCGTCATATTCACAAATAGAGAGACCCGTGACTACGCGATCAGTTCCTACGAGTTACATTGGTCTTGTGCGAGGTGTTGGTGCCTCTTACAGGGCCGTTTGGGGGTTGGTTTGGGTTTTTACCCTTTAACGGTTTATTTTTAAGCCTAATCTCGATATTTTCAAATTATCATCATATTTACGAATTGGAATACTCGTGACTACGCGATCAGTTCCTACGAGTTACATTGGTTCCGTGCAAGGTGTTGGTGCCTCTTACGGGGCTGGTTTGGGTTTTCACCCTTTTAACGGCTTGTTTTTAAGCCAAATGTAGATATTTTCAAACTATCATCATATTCTCAAACTCAGAGTCCCATGACTACGCAGTCAGTTCCTATGAGTTACATTGGTCTCGTACGAGGTGTTAGTGCCACTTACGGGGCCTTTTGGGGGCTGGTTTGGGTGTTCACCCTTTAACGGCTTATTTTTATGCCTAATCTAAATATTTTCAAATTATCATCATATTCACAAACTGAGAGACCTGTGACTACGCGATCAGTTCCTATGAGATACACTGGTCCCATGCGAGGTGTTGGTACCTCTTACGGGGCCATTTGAGGGTTATTTTCGGTTTTCACCCTTTAACGGCTTATTTTTAAGCCTAATCTAGATATTTTCAAATTATTATCATATTCACAAACCGAGATACATGTGACTACGCGATCAGTTCCTACGAGTTACATTAGTCCCATACGAGGAGTTAGTGCCTCTTACGGGGCCGTTTGGGGGCTGGCTTGGGTTTTCACCCTTTAATGGCTAGTTTTTAAGTTTAATATAGATATTTTCAACTTAACGTCATATTCTCAAGCCGAGAGACCCGTGACTACGCGGTCACTTCGTACAAGTTACAATGGTCTCGTGTGAGGTGTTGGGGAATCTTTCTGGGCTATTTGGGTCTGGTTTGGGTTTTCACCCTTTAACAATTTGTTTTTAAGCCTAATCTAGATACTTTCAAATTATAGTCATATTCACAAATCGAAAGACCCGTGACTACGTAATTAGTTCCTACGAGTTATATTGGTCCCGTGTGAGGTGTTGGTGCCTCTCACAAGGCCATTTTGGGGGCTGGTTTGGATTTTCACCCCTTAACAGCATATTTTCAATCCTAATCTATATATTTCAAATTATCTCCATTTTCCCAAATCGGGAGACTCATGGCTACGCGATCAGTTCCTACGAGTTACATTGGTCCCGTGCGAGGTGTTGGTGCCTCTTACGAGGTCGTTTTGGGGGTTGGTTTGAGTTTTCATCCTTTAACAACTTGTTTTTAAGCCTAATCTAGATATTTTCAAATTATCGACATTTTCACAAATCGGAAGACCCGTGACTACGCGATCAGTTTCGACGAGTTACATTGGTCCCGTGGGAGGTGTTGGTGCCTTTTACAGGGCCATTTAGTGAATGGTTTGGGTTTTCACCCTTTAACGGCTTGTTTTTAAGCCTAATCTCAATATTTTCAAATTATTATCATATTCACAAACTAGGAGACCCGTGACTACGCGATCAGTTTTTATGAGTTACATTGGTCCCGTGCGAGGTGTTAGTGCCTTTTATGGGGCCGTTTGGGGCAGGTTTGAGTTTTCACCCTTTAACTGCTTGTTTTTAAGCGTAATCTAAATATTTTTAAATTATCGTCATATTCATAATCCGATAGACCCATGACTATGCGATCAGTTCCTACGAGTTACATTAGTCTCGTGCGAGGTGTTGGTGCCTCTTACAAGGACGTTTGGGGGATAAATTGGGTTTTCTCCCTTTAACGGCTTGTTTTTTAGCCTATTGTAGATATTTTCAAACTATCATCATGTTCTCCAACAGGGAGACCCGTGACTACGTAGTCAGTTCCTACGAGTTACATTGGTCCCGTGAGAGGTGTTAGTGCCTCTTACGGGGCCGTTTGGAGGCTGGTTTGGGTTTTCACCCTTTAACGGCTTGTTTTTAAGCCTAATCTAGATATTTTGAAATTATCATCATATTCACAAACCGGGTTACCGGTGACTACGCGATTAGTTCCTACGAGTTACATTGGTAATGTGCGAGGTGTTGGTGCCTCTTACGGGGCCGTTTGGTGGCTGATTTGTGTTTTCACCCTTTAACGGCTTATTTTTAAGCCTAATCTAGATATTTTCAAATTATTGTCATATTCACAAACTGAGAGACCCATGACTACGCGATCTGTTCCTACGAGTTACATTGGTCCCGTACGAGGTGTTAGTGCCTCTTACAGGGTCGTTTGGGGCTGGTTTGGGTTTTCACCCTTTAACGGCGTGTTTTTAAGTTTAATCTAGATATTTTAAACTTATCGTCATATTCTCAAACCGGGAGACCCATGACTACGCGGCCATTTCGTACAAGTTACATTGGTCATGTGTGAGGTGTTCATGCATCTTACGGGGCCGTTTAGGGGATAGTTTGGGTTATATCCCTTTAACAATTTATTTTTAAACCTAATCTACATATTTTGAAATTATAGTCATATTCACAAATCGAACTACCCGTGACTACGTAATCAGTTCCTACGAATTCATTGGTGTCGTACGAGGTGTTGGTGCCTATTACAGGGCCGTTTGGGTAATGGTTTGAGCTTTCACCCTTTAACGGCTTATTTTTAAGCCTAATCTAGATATTTTCAAATTATTGTCTATTCACAAACTGGGAGACCCATGACTACGCGATCAGTTCCTACGATTTATATTCGTCCCATTCGAGGTGTTGGTGCCTCTTACGAGACCGGTTGGGGGCTGATTTGGGTTTTCACCCTTTAACGGTTTGTCTTTAAGCCTAATCTAGATATTTTCAAATTATTGTCATATTCACAAATTGAGAGACCCGTGACTATGCGATCAGTTCCTACGAGTTACATTGGTCCCGTGCGAGGTGTTAGTGCTGGGCCGTTTGGGGGCTGGTTTGGATTTTCACCCTTTAACGGCTTATTTTTATGCCTAATCTAAATATTTTCAAATTATCATCATATTCCCAAACCGAGAGACCCGTGACTACGCGATCAGTTCCTACGAGTAACATTGGTCTCGTGCGAGGTGTTGGTGCCTTTTACGGGGCCGTTTGGGGGCTGGTTTGGGTTTTCACCCTTTAATGGCTTATTTTTAAGCCTAATCTCGATATTTTCAAATTATCATCATATTTACAAATTCGGAGACCCGTGACTACGCGATCAGTTCCTACGAGTTACATTGGTCCCGTGCGAGGTGTTGGTGCCTCTTACGGGGCTGGTTTGGGTTTTCACCCTTTAAGGGCTTATTTTTAAGCCTAATTTAGATATTTTCAAACTATCATCATATTCTCAAACCAAGAGGCTCGTGACTGCGCAGTCAGTTCCTACGAATTACATTGGTCCCGTACGAGGTGTTAGTGCCACTTACGGGGCTGGTTTGGGTGTTCACCCTTTAATAGCTTATTTTTAAGCCTAATCTAAATATTTCTAAATTATCGTCATATTCATAAACCGGGACACCCGTGACTATGCAATCAATTTCTACGAGTTACATTGGTCCCATTCGAGGTGTTGGTGCCTCTTACGGGGCCATTTGGGGGTTGTTTTCAGTTTTCACCCTTTAATGGCTTATTTTTAAGCCTACTCTAGATATTTGCAAATTATCATCATATTCACAAATCGAGAGACCTGTGACTACGCGATCAGTTCCTATGAGTTACATTGGTCCCGTACGAGGAGTTAGTGCCTCTTACGGGGCCGTTTGGGGGTGTCTTGGGTTTTCACCCTTTAATGGCTAGTTTTTATGTTTAATATAGATATTTTTAACTTATCGTCTTATTCTCAAATCGGGAGACCCGTGACTACGCGATCATTTCGTACAAGTTACAATGGTCTCGTGCGAGGTGTTGGTGAACCTTACTGGGCCGTTTGGGTCTGGTTTGGGTTTTCACCCTTTAACGATTTGATTTTATGCCTAATCTAGATATTTTCAAATTATAGTCATATTCGCAAAGCAAAAGACCCGTGACTACGTAATCAATTCCTATGTGTTACATTTGTCCCATGTGAGGTGTTGGTGCCTCTTACGAGGCCATTTTGGGGGTTGGTTTGGGTTTTTACCCTTTAATAGCTTGTTTTTAATCCTAATCTAGATATTTTCAAATTATCACCATTTTCACAAACCGGGAGACCCATGGCTACGCAATCAGTTCCTACGAGTTACATTGGTCCCGTACGAGCTGTTGGTGCCTCTTACGAGGCCATTTTGGGGGTTGGTTTGAGTTTTCACCCTTTAACAGCTTGTTTTTAAGCCTAATCTAGGTATTTTCAAATTATTGACATTTTCACAAATCGGGAGACCCATGACTACGCAATCAATTTCGACGAGTTATATTGGTCACGTGCGAGGTGTTGGTGCCTTTTACAGGGCCATTTAGGGGATGGTTTGGGTTTTCACCCTTTAACGGCTTGTTTTTAAGCCAAATCTAAATATTTTCAAATTATCATCATATTCACAAACTGGGTGACCCATGACTACGCGATCAGTTCCTATAAGTTACATTGGTCACGTGCGAGGTGTTGGTGCCTCTCACGGGACCGTTTGGGGACAGGTTTGGGTTTTCACCCTTTAACGGGTTGTTTTTAAGCGTAATCTAAATATTTTTAAATTATTATCATATTTATAATCCGTGAGACCCGTGACTATGCGATCGGTTCCTACGAGTTACATTGGTCCCGTACGAGGTGTTGGTGCCTCTTACGAGGCCGTTTGGGGAATAAATTGGGTTTTCTCCCTTTAACGGCTTGTTTTTTAGTTTAATGTAGATATTTTCAAACTATCATCATGTTCTCCAACCGGGAGACCCGTGACTACGTAGTCAGTTCCTACGAGTTACATTGGTCCCATGAGAGGTGTTAGTGCCTCTTACGGGGCCGTTTGGAGGATGGTTTGGGTTTTCACCCTTTAACGGCTTGTTTTTAAGCCTAATCTAGATATTTTGAAATTATCATCATATTCACAAATCGGGCTACCAGTGACTATGCGATTAGTTCCTACGAGTTACATTGGTAATGTGCGAGGTGTTGGTGCCTCTTACGGGGCCGTTTGGGGGCTGATTTGTGTTTTCACCCTTTAACAGCTTATTTTTAAGCCTAATCTAGATATTTTCAAATTATCATCATATTCATAAATCGAGAGACCCATGACTATGCGATCAGTTCCTACGAGTTACATTGGTCCCGTACGAGGTGTTAGTGCCTCTTACAGGGCCGTTTGGGACTGGTTTGGGTTTTCACCCTTTAAGGGCTTGTTTTTAAGTTTAATGTAGATATTTTAAACTTATTGTGATATTCTCAAATCGGGAGACCCATGACTATGCGGTCATTTTGTACAAGTTACATTGGTCCTATGCGAGCTGTTCATCCATCTTACGGGCCGTTTAGGGGTTGATTTGGGTTTTATCCCTTTAACGATTTATTTTTAAGCTTGATCTAGATATTTTGAAATTATAGCCTTATTCAAAAATTGAACTACCTATGACTACGTAATCAGTTCCTACAAATTACATTGGTCCCGTGCAAGGTGTTGGTGCCTATTACAGGGCCGTTTGGGGGATAGTTTGGGTTTTCACCCTTTAACTGCTTGTTTTTAAGCCTAATCTAGATATTTTCAAATTATCGTCTATTTACAAACTCGGAGACCCTTGACTACGCGATCAGTTCCTACGATTTATATTCGTTCCGTGCGAGGTGTTGGTGCCTCTTATGGGATCATTTGGGGGCTGATTTGGGTTTTCACCCTTTAACGGCTTATTTTTAACCCTAATCTAGATATTTTCAAATTATCATCATATTCACAAATCGAGAGACCCATGACTATGCGATCAGTTCCTGCGAGTTACATTGGTCCCGTGCGAGGTGTTGGTGCCTCTTACAGGACCGTTTGGGGGCTGGTTTGGGTTTTCACCCTTTAATGGCTTGTTTTTATGCCTAATCTAAATATTTTCAAATTATCGACAAATTCACAAATTGAGAGACCCGTGACTACGCGATCAGTTCCTACGAGTTACATTGGTCCCGTGCGAGGTGTTGGTGCCTCTTACGGGATCATTTGGGGGAAGGTTTGGCTTTTCACCCTTTAAGTGCTTGTTTTTAAGTGTAATGTAGATATTTTTAAATTATCGTCATATTCATAAACTTGGAGACTCGTGATTACGCGATCAGCTTCTACGACTTACATTGATCCCGTGCGAGGTATTGGTACCTCTTACGGGACCGATATGGCGATAAATTGGGTTTTTACCCTTTAACGGTATTATTCGTAGTATAGATATTTTTAAATTGTTGTGATATTCTCAAACCGAGAGACCCGTGACTACGCGATTAGTTCCTACGACTTGCATTAGTCCCGGATGAGGTGTTAGTGCCTCTTACGGGACAATTTTTAGTCATGTGTTTAAGTTAATGATATTAAATTCATGTATAAAAAGAAAAAGAATAATATTTAAAAGATAAATCAAGAATTTAGAGTATGGGATGGTAACAAATAAAAGTAAACTACATAAGAGATAACATTAACGGTACCTTGAAAACAAATTAGACGTAATCCCTACATGTGGTAGCACATGAACATACTCAACATTTGGGTCGCCGTCACCAACCCCCGAAATCCTTTTTTACTAAAGGCCCTTGCAAGCTGCACATAGCAAAGTCATGATGCTCGATTAGCAGTTCCTTTCCTTAAAAGAAAACCAAAATTCACCAACATAAAAATGATGAGATGGAATTCAATTTCCATGATGGGAAGAAATGGGGCTGATTTTGTTTCTATAAACTAGAGAGGATATACCTTTCCTTAACATTTCTTCAGCAAGAACGAAAATCAGAGTTGGATTAAAGAATAGAGAGGTATGCAAATTTAACAAGAGTATTAATTAATCCCCGAAAAAACTTAGCAAAATCCAAACATAGATATAAAATAGATGAATTATAGTGAGGAAAATCCAATCATGAGAAGGATTATGTCTGCCTCATCATCTATGGATTTTCGATAAGCCAGATCAATGCAGTCGGGGTAATCCCTAATAGCTCCATTGTGAGATATGATCAAACCTACAAAAGCACAAAATTATTACAAGATATAATAGCATTTACTTTTTCATATAAGAAACAACACACTCATAAAGACATAAAATTATTTTCTTACCGTTCGTAATCTTGGTAGTAGAGTTTGGTTTATGAGCAAAGCATGCTGCAGCAGAAGAGAATCTAAGGTTAAAAGTAAAACTCAAACATGCATCCATACGCACACACGTTTTGATAACTAGAGTTGTATTAGCTCCATTGATAGTAAATAAGGACATATAAAACATAATTCTTATAATGGTAAATAAGCACATATAAAAGAGAATTCTTATCAGAAAGCCATAGTGAGGAAGTCATTTTCTTCTTCATTAAGTATAGAAGAAATTAGAGAATCAATCACACCACTATCCACCATATTTACATTATATTAATATAGATTGGAATAGTAGTATATAACATGTTGCTGCAGAGTATAAGGATCCTCACTTGTAATGAGGTTAGAAGGTGGTTAGTGGTGATTATAAAACAACATACAAACCTCATAAGAATAAAGTAACAGAAGCGTTCAACTTCTCTGCTAAGTTGAGGAGCAGCATTCAACTTATCTGCTAAGTTGAGATGAGTTCTTGTGATGCTGCTTGACAAATAAAGTGACAGAAATAATCATATTTTATATATGTATTTAGTTGGACAATTAAACAATGATAGAGATGACTAACCTGAGTTCAGAGGCATTTTTTCTTCTCAGTACGGTTGACACAAGGAACCTACAAAGAAGACCCCATCACAATATAATAATCATATATATAGCATTGTAAAGTTTTGCAAGAAGAGTTCAAGAGGAAAATGAATTCTCACATCCCAATTTTGAGAGGATGGGCCAATATCTTCGAGCTTATTGCCATCGAATATATCAATTGCAACAAAGTGACACGTGTCCTGTTCGTGCTTGCCTATTTTGGAGGTACAGACATCAAAACCTGTTTCAACAATTCCCCAAGTAAGTCAAAAATATAAACAAGTTATTTTATACCAAATTTCAACATAAAGTTAGTAATTAGTAACTAAATCCCCATATATCTCTCCTATAGGGCTAGTTAATTAAGACGTTTTAAACAGACAATGATAACTATCGAGTAAAAATTAATTTCGTACCTCTAATCAAATAGGTCAATACAAAAATAGTATGTATGTTGTACATTTCCAAAAGATATAAAGTAAGCCCAAAATGTACTCAACTCTAGTAAATTAGCAAATGACATGGTGTATATCATATTAAAAGTAATTCTAATGGGGCAAATGTCAGATATGTACGTAATAGTTGTAAGAGGTTAATACCCCCTAAAAGAATATGTATAACTAATACCTAATTTAGAACAAACCAAAAACCTAAATAACATTTAAGATTCCATTTTGATAACATTATAATAAATTTATCAAAAAAACATTGAAGCCTCAGATTTAGATTTATGCATCTTTTGAATCTCCATTTAAAACTCTCTTTCCACCCCTACAAAACTAAACAACAATAAAAATCCAATTGAAACCTAAATGGAAAGAACACACATAGTTCGAAATCACCCAGAATGGGGGGGGAAACCCTAAATTGTACCTATTCGTGTCAGGAAGAAGCGGTTGGGGCGCGTCGGGGAGAAGAGGTTGGGGGAGAGATTAACAGCGGGTCATCTGGGCCATTGGATTAACGGTGGCTACAGGGAGAAGGGGTTGCAGTGAAGAGAGGGGGTGGCAGCGAGGAGAGGGGTGGCAGGGAGGAGAGGGGAGGAAGCTAGGAGAGGGGGAGATGAAAGGATGAGAGGAGAGGAACACTGCTAATAGCGGGGAGAGAAAAAGAGAAAAAAGGGACTTAGGTTAAATTGGTTGGATCCCGCTTGAATTTTTGGGATAATATTTTTTAATAAACCGTGCCAATATCTAGCACGGTTTTAAATCGTGCCATATTTTGGCACTGTTTTAAATCGTACCAGATTATTAATAAACCGTGCCAAATTTTGGCACGATTTAAAATCGTGCTAGATTAGCATTTTTGGTGTAGTGTCGGTATAGGTATGATTTAAGGAGGTCTTTGAGTGTTTGTGGGACTGATTATATGTGGCATCATTGGGAATAGAAATCAACTTGTTGCGACGCCTTAAGGTGTTCAATGATTAAAGTGTGCCATGTACAGAGGCTTGTAGACTAGTTTCTTTGCAAGTACCTGATAGTCATAGTGTGAATATTGAGAAATTCATAGATCTCACTTATGATAAGAGAGTCGCAGGTGATGAAATCTTGTCAAATTTTTTAGGGCTTATACGTGGGGTATGCTTGGTGTCTTTAAGGGGCCAGTTAAGTTTAGTATTATGAAGTTCTAGTGTTCTTGTGATGATTGTATTTGGGGTCATGTAATGATATCAGGTTATTGGTCAAACTCTAAGGATTTGAATCGTATAGTCCTTGTAAAGGTCATCTAATGTGATATAAATAGGTGAGGTAACCTTCTAAGGGTAATTGAAGATTAGTGCCTTGGTTAGGAGTGATGCTCGTTTATCCTAAAATGATCAATGTAGGAAGTGTCATACTTGATTGTGATGGGTACTTGGAGATGCATCTGAAGCTTAGATTGATGATGTCATGATAAAGGCTTGATTATGAAACCCGGATGGGATATCGAAGCATGATTAAGATAGCGACATGTGTTTATAGTGTAAGTTTGAATGGCCCTAGAAGGACAAGAATTTGTCCTTGGCATGTCCTTCCATACTGGTACAAATTAGGAAGCGTAGACCTATGTATTACTTGTTATACTTGTAGTGCTAATGGCGATCGGTGTGGACGTCACATAAATTCAATTTGGTAGAATCTGGAGGTAAGCGATGATGACCTTGTGTCAGAAAAGGTTAGCATAAGGTGAATGTTTTTCCCAGTTGGGTACTGCCTAAGGAGACGTTTAAATGTGAACATGGTACGATAAAGAAGATAGTAAACCATGTGGCTTAGGTTAGTCACGATGTCACATTGACTATAGAGTTGGAGAAGGTCGGTGTCGATAAAGGCATTGGCATTCATCGATTGAAGTGGCTTGTGTTCGTCAAGGATAAAAGGAGGAAACCTTATTCTTAAGGAGGGAAGTCCAACTTTTTACTTTCTAAGGAATAATAGGTTCGTATATTACTTTCGTCTCAAGGAGATGAGTGGTTCGTGATCCGATTCGTCACGGTTGGTGACGTCTAGGTTAGGATCCAATGGGAATATCTTAAGGGATTCATAGACTTCGAAGCATGTGGCATGGGTTCACCTTTAAAAACCATAGCGATTGCATGCATATGAGATTCCCTCAAAATAATTATTGTTCATTCAAAGTCATTGTGTTCCTTCAGTTCTGGTAATCGGGAACCGTTTTCCTCCGGTTCTAATGGTTGTGGACAATGTCCTTCCAGATTTAGTAGTCTGGTATTGTTTCATGTGAAGGTTTAGTCATATCTCGGCTTGTCTCAGTATGAGTGAGGATGGGCCAGGTGTGGTTATTACAGCTCAATAACTGGGTGCACTCTTGATTGAAATATCCCTTTGTTTTCACAAGTTTTGTATACGCGTGGCTACACATTTTGTATCACGGTTTTCTTATAGTATTCGCTTTAATTAGGATTAGAGATCTTATAAATTGGCCGGTATGGATATTAAAGGCTCTAATTATAAAGAGAATAATTATGGTTAGAAGATATCGTAAGGTGTTAAAACTCGAGAAAACTTGGCACATGATGTTGTTTTGCCCCAATGAGTGGATTAGTACAATTATCGGGTGAGTGATCCATAGTTAAATGCATAGAGTGATCCTAGGTTCATAGAGGAATCTTTTGGAAGGTGTTAGTCGGGCACACAATTGTGACTTGGTTGGTGTGTTGCTCCTTAGAGTGAGTAACTAGCTATAAAAGGTTAGTATCAAGTTTAAATGAATTGGCATGGTCAGGAGGACTCGAGAAGTCGAGGAGACTCGGGATACGAACTCTTAAGAATTTCACACAATCTGTGATAACACACTGGGTGGTAGTTGTGTGTCATCTTGCTCTTGGGTGAGCGTCAATCACTAGAATGCATTACCCGATAGAGGCGTCAGTATGCTTTAGGTATTAGCTAAGGAGCCTTAGGACGTGATTGATTATGATCATTGATGTTGGCATAAACCGTGCGTCCATGTAGATACGTAAATCATTGTTAGTAACTCTCGATCAAAATGTAAAAAACTTAAACAACGATTACACTCTTTATGGGAGTATAGCAGCTAGCCCGGTTATCAAAAATCCATAGGGAATGTTTGATAAACTTTAATTGATTTATTACTTCTGAAATAAAAGTATAAGATGAGGTTTAAAAGGGAAAAAGGTATTAAAACTAGACCAGAAAGATAAAATGGGATTAGGACCACATCTTCGTTGTGGGCTAAACAATGCATAAAAAGGATTTCGATTCGAAAACTTTTAACCGAGCATATTGAATTGATTATAAACACCAAACATGAAGAAGATTAATTCAATAATGAGAGATTAAACATTTAGTCGAACATGGTCACACGTGGATCAATTTTGAATTATCACTTTAAACACTAAAGTTGGCTGACAAAGAAAGTTAAACGCGTAATATTCCAACTTTAATACACAAGGTTTCAATTAAATGCATTTTGACCCAAAACCTAGATTTCAAATCTCGACACCCATTAATGGCGGAAACATGACCCCAAACCTTAAACTAGCTACAATACATAAATAAATCAAGAAAAAAAACTAATTAACCATTATAAACAATAAATAAACTAACAATAACTAACTACAAAGCAAGTAAATGAACATTGAAGCAAGAAATGAAGAAAATAAAACTATATTAATGGTAAGGATGATGAATAGTGCAACTTACAACACCCAAAGAGAGGAGATGTAAGAGGAGCTCTCCACCAACCAAACCCTAAAACGAACATAAAATGAATGATATTTTACAAAATAAACAAAACCCAACTTATATACTAAGTGGTAAAAGAAATAAAAGAAAAGTAAATGAAAAAGAGAACAAGCGTCAAATATCTGGGAGGACCGGTCGACCACGGCCAGGAGGTCGGTCGACCGAGTGTAGTGTTTGAAGTAATCTTCCTTCCTTTGTAGGCTTAATGCTGAAAGATCGGTCGATCTAGGGCTCAGTAATGGTCGATCGATGCCCTATTTTTGTGGGAGCTTGGTCCATCATGAGGAGAAAAGGTGCTTTACGGAATCGGCCATAACTTCTTCTTTCGAACTTGAAACGATGTGTCATTTATATCTACACAAAGCTAACTCAATGAACTGCACTTCCATGGAATTCCACTGACCCATAGATGAAGTATGAAATGACTAAAATTCCCTTGAATTTGAGTCAAATGATGAAACTTCCTCGAAAAGCAACCAATCCACGCCTTAAGCATTCAAATACCTACAAAATATGAGTTATACCTCGCAAAGAATATAAACATGCAAAATAGAGGTTGTCTGGTTAACAAGCATAAATATAGGCATAAGGAACACAAAAGTACTACAACGCATAAAGATAAAGGGCACAAATACGCAATGTTCGTGACATATCACACCCCCTAACTTAAACATTACTAGTCCCTAGTAATGAAACAAAACAAAACCAGTCCAACAGAAGGCGGTGAAAAATGTATATGTGCATAAAAATATAAATGTCACTTTCGTAAGTAACACGATTGCATTTATCATATACAATAAGTCATTACACCCCTAGGTTACCCCAGTAGACGAGTGTTGTCTCGTAAGGATTTTTAGGGATGAAACAAACAAACATCAAAGTTTCCTCAAAACGTATACCCAACCAACATGTGACTAGCCCAACAATAATAAAAAAGATTTCAAACACATTATTAGCAAGGTGAATGAATTCACACAAAAGTCTGTATTATTAACATTCTAGAATTAACTTCGTAGAATTAAAACTATAAAAGTGGGAGGAAAAGAGATCACATGCAAAGTATGATTTGGCAAAAAAAATTATAAACTTGATAATAAACATTAAAGCCTGCATACATGTCAATCCTCACCGGATATTACACTCAACAAATAAAATCACTATGAATGGGAGAAAATACACGGGACGTGCAGGCATGAAGAGTAAATGGAAATGGAAACAAGGCCACACACATTCACTAATGAAGAATGCTATATATAAAATGAAAAAAATGTAATCTCAATGAAAGATACCATCATTAAAGGAGGCAAATATATATTCATAGATTGTCTCAACTATTTAAACTTTTGAATTGAATTCACCCTAGGATCACAAAGGAATTTATAGGGTTGTAATGTAGGTTTGGGGTCAGGGTTAAGAAATGAAAGGAATATGTACGGATTCAAAGGTGTGAGAGGATAAAAACTCGGGATAATGGAAAATTTTGGGCAATTTCAAAATTGAAAAATGATTTTCATAACAAGCATTAGATATGAAATTGGAGAGTGGCGAGGATTATTAAACATTATATACATCATATACAATCTTTCTTTTCTTTTCTTTTCTTCTTTTTCTCATATTTTTCTTTTTGTTTTCTTTCGCTTTTTCACTTCTTTCTTTTCTTCACTTTTGTTACTCTCATGTGCTTAATTCCAACCACATAGAAAGAACATCATTCAATACTAAGTATCAATCCATACAAAGGTATGAAAATTATTATGTATGGTTTATAACTCCAATTCGGAGTTCGTTATGGGATTTGGGGTTTTAAAATGAAGGGTTATTATATAGGCTCAAAGGGGTTGACTAGGGAAATATATAAGGTGAGGTCAACATCAATATGGGTGATATAACAAAGAGGGTATATGATCCTTTCCTAAAATTTACGCAATTCTTGAGTCAAAATAACTTTGAAAATCATGCTCAAGTAACACATTTCATTAATGAACTCAAATAATGAACGATCAAATGAAAGAATTGTGAGATTACCAACGACTTCAATGTTTTCAAGGAGGAAAGAGTAGTGTATAACATTCATAAATGAAGAAAATCCCAAAGCTCACTTGGTATAAGTATATACAATGCAACAAAGATTATCGAGTTATAAAAATCTTAAACCAATTCATTAAAACAAGGAAAGTGCATGTGCTCATGGGATTAAAGTTTAATTCATGAAGTTATTCATAATATCAATCATATAAGGACTAAAGTCTAATAACTTCTAAAATCAATAACATGCATCATTGAGTTGTCTATTGTATCGGACATTTATTGAAACTTATCATCGAAAACACAGGCAAAAAGTCCAATAAAAGAGAAAAAAAGAAAGAAAGTATTTTTGAAATTTTTCATATTTTTACAAAAAATCATGCTTAACAAAGAACATGTGATCAAATTAATGAAATGAACAATGAATGGATAGAATATCCCACACCCCCTAACTTAAATGTTGCATTGTCCTCAATGAAAATCAATAACATAACATAAAGAGAGGAAAAGAAAGATATTACCCAAAATGGAACAATCCCCGATAATTATGAGTCCATTGAATCTACAAAAACATGTTAGAACCAAGCATAACAAGAATCATAACAAAAAATTTAACTAATTACACTAGGCAAAAATTAAAAGAAGAGTAAAAGAAAGAAAAACTAACTATTTACAACCTACAATTTTAACTTCTAATTAACTATACACTAGAATTCGAAATTTTTGAGGGTCCACCCAAAATACGATTTGGATTTGAGGGATTACAGTGTACCCTCACCTGAGTGTATGCCACTCGAAAATAAGAATTTCATTTGAACAACGGAAGGCATGTTTAAGGTATAATAAATGAACCATCACCAATTAAAATTTATAGTGGGGTGATGGGGGTTTGGATACTAAGGGTGACAAGACCACATTGATATAGAAAAAATTGAAATCACATCCCCAAAGTTTTTCGATTGTAAGGGGGGTGGGACAAATTCAAGTAAATAGCCCATGAGATTAAGCATCTCAAAATAACAGTCAGCCAGACTTTGAACCGATTCTTGTGATAAATTTAATGGTTCGAGAAAAGTAGGGAACCAAGGAAAGGAAGGACCTTCTGATAGAAAGAACTTTTGCATGTATATTTTGTCGTTGCTTGAAAAGTCCTTCTAATCAAAACCTTGAATTACCTACAAAATATAACAATCAAAAGTATAGAGTGGTAAGTAAGGGTATTAATCCACTTTCTAGGGAGTAAAGCAAATGGAACAAATTCACATGTAATTCACTTTTTATTTTATTTTCGTGCTTTTTCACTTTTCTAATTTTTTTTAGCTTTTTCAAATATTAAAACAATTGGGTGAGGTGAGGTTTAAACTAAACTAAACTAAATGTAATATGATAACAATTAACTAGAATGTGACTAAAATAAAAAATAAAGTCTAACCCTAAAAGAAAAGATAAAGTGAGGTAAATAATTGTGAGAACAATCAAGGAATGGGATTACGCCACAAATTTTAGTTATTCTAATTAATTAATTTAATTATTTGAATACTCCCAAATTAATATCAAAACTACAAACCAACTCTCATTGCAAGTGTAATTAGAATAGTAATCTTTTAGAAAGTTAAGTTTAACACCCCAAAACTCTAGAAACATAGATTCACACTCCTTTTAATTAATCACCAGCTAGGATCGATCAATTAGAATTTATGTCAATCTTATAAAATAAATTTAGAGTTGAAATTCAAATGATAATACCCCACTTAAGAAACCCATATCTCTAGTTCGAATCTAAAATCGGTATTATAATTAGAATTTCGATTTCCTTTCGAAAATCATTTACCCTCTCTCGAGGCGTAAATCTAAGGGTGAGGGATCAAAATTAATATTCAAAGAGATTTTTCAAGTAATTAAACTAATGAAAATAAAATAACATCAAATAAGGGTTTTATCCCACCCCTTGAAAGGGGTTTTAGCCTAACATGATATGAAACATGACAAATTAATAATCAAGGATACTAAAATAAAATAGAAGGGAATAGAACAAGCAAACCAAATCTCTTTGAGAAAGTTGAACTCTACTCTTCCAATTTGAAGTATACACCTCTTAATTGAGCATCCAAGTTATATGAAATTAAAATATCCACTCAATTAACTCTCTTACAATATTTAATCTCACAAATATCTAAAATAAAAAAAGGAAAAACTATTTACAAAGGAAAGTTTTCTCTATAATTCTCTCTCTAAAATTCCTATCTCTAAGCTCTTCCCAATTGATTGGGGTCTTCTTCTTCAATTTATAGTAGGCATTGAGCATGGGGATAAAAATGGGAATTAGCTATGGTGAACATGTGGGGTGTGAGGTATGAGGATATATGGGTGAGGGTAATATGGAGAAAATGCACAATTGTGCATGTATTGTGTGAGGTGTGGGGACAAGTGAGAAATGGGGGAATAAATATCAGATTTGCTATGAGGGGTATTTTGGGAAAAAGGGTTAAAAGGGTAGTTGGGGGTATAATGGGAAAAAGGGGTTAAAGGGATTAAATGGGTTTATTAGGCACGTGGGGAATTATTTGGTCTT
Organism: Sambucus nigra; assembly: GCA_949130495.1. NCBI lineage: Eukaryota > Viridiplantae > Streptophyta > Magnoliopsida > Dipsacales > Adoxaceae > Sambucus > Sambucus nigra. The sequence continues at coordinate 186,041,878 of OX422216.1, forward strand.
GCTTTTGTATTGTGCAGGTGGTTAGTCGTGGCTTGGGGAGAAATGGTATTTGGGTTTTCAAATGGGTTTGGGGGTTTCATGGTTGGAGGGTGGATGGATGAAAGTGGGTCGAGGAGAGAGAGAGAGGTCGGAGATGACGCCGGGTCGCGGAGGTGCGAGGTCAAGTCACGATATGAGGGTTGAGGGGTGCCGCCGTTTCAATCGCAGTTGCCGGCGAGTAAGGCTGGAAATGGGATCGCCGGCGGGTTGAAGGAGCTGCGGGTTGGACCAAACTGAGGGTTGGTTAGGCAAGGGGGAGTGTCGGAGGTGTGGCCGGAGGGATGATGACGGAACAGGGGGGCTGGCCGGAGTCGCTGGTTTGGGGCAGTCGTTGGGTTTAACGTGAAGGGTGATTTCGGGTCTGATGTGGGTTGCCCGGTTGAATTGCCAACGGGTATGGCGAGTGGGTCGCACCGGAGGTGACGGTTTTGGGAGAGGTTGGCTGTGATTCTTGGTTGTTCAGAAGGTCGATCGCCGGAGATTGGTTTGGGCGAGTCGCCGACAGAGGGTCCGGTGGCGACAGTGGATGGTCTCCGGTGGGTCTTGATGTTGGCTTGGGTTATGTGGTTATGTGAGTTATGGGTGTTGGTGAGAGGAGAGAGAAAAAGGTTATTGGGGGAAGAAGATGACGGGGGAGGTTATCTAGTGTGGTAGGGTGTATAGTATTTGGGTGAGTGTGAGTGAGTTAGTTTAGGTGTGTGAGTGTGTATGGAAATATGGTGTGTGTGTTTGTTTAATTTCTGACTCAAAATAAATAATACTAACTAATAAAAATAAAACTAATTAAATAAAATAAAAACCTAAAAAATAAACTCCTAATTAAAATAAAACAAAGACTCAAATAAAAATTAAAATTAATAAAAATTAAAATTAAAAATTAAAATTAAAATAAATAAAAAATAAATAAAATCTAATAAAACTTAAAATTAAAATCCTAAAAAGAAAATGTAAAAGCTAATAAATAAATAAAATCCTAAAAAATAGAATCCTAATAAAATAAAATAAAACTAGAAACTAATAAAAAAATAAAATAAATTATACTAAATAAAATAGAAAATAGAAAAATCGAAAATGAAACCTATAAAATACTAAATAAATCTAAAATAAATCCTAATATAGAAATGACTCAAACTAAAAATCTAAAAAAATAATAAAATGACACAAATAAAACAAACACATGCTTGGGGTAAGTTTGGGCTAGGTTTAGGATTGGGTTAGGGTACGGGAGAAGGTATTTTAGCTCCATTTATGCGCAATTACTTTGATTTAAACGCTTGAACTCTGCAACGCACAATTAAGCCTGCATATTGAACAATTAAGCGCATAAGACCCATATTGTCGAGAATTAGCAACTAAAGTACGTCTATTCGGGGTATAAATGTACAGTTTTGGGTGCTTATCACCTTCGACCTCAAAAGAATTTAAAATATTAATAAGAGGCTGAAATTCTAAAGTGCTTCGATAACTCTCAATTATTTCTTCCTCAAATGGGGGTAAAGGTGAAATGAAAGTTTCAACCTCAACCGGGCTTTATGAAGAAGAAATAGTCTCATCGAGTTGGCCATTTATTTCAAAAGACCCAGCTTGAAGATTCTCAGATTAGTCATTCAATTCCTTAAACGTTAACTCATGATCAAACCAACAAGAAGAAAGTACATATTCTTAGGAAGTTTTCTCATAGCTAGAAGATTCCATGCTTCCAAAATTACATTCCCAAGGCGACGAGAGATTACTTAAAAATTCTTAAATTTCACACTCAAGGCGTTCATTTTCAAGAATTTGTAGACATTCTCGCATAGTCTTGGGAGTGTATATTGAGAAACTATTCTCATAACAATTGAAATTAGGCAATTCAAAAATGAGACGAGAACCAAAATCACAAGAATCTCGAAACAATTTAGCACAAGTCAAAAGAAAGGAAAAAAAATATTTCAAATATATAAAAAAAAGAATATTATGAAATAATAAAAGAATTATAATCTATAATAAACACTCCCCGATAACGGTGCCATTTTGATGTTGGCAGAAACAGTGCATCCGTGTAGACACACAAATTGTTGTTATTGACTTTCAATCGCAATACAAAAAACCAACTATGATTACACTCTTTACAGGAGCATAGCAGCCAGTCCGGGTATCGAAAATCCATAGGGAGTGTTTAACAAATGTTAATTTATTTATTACTTCTGAAATAAAAGTTTAAGATGTGGTTTAAAAGGGAAAAAGTAATTAAAACTAGACAAGAAAGATAAAACCGGATTAGGACCACATCTTCGTCGAGGGCTAAACAATGCATAAAAAGGATTTTGATTCAAAAGCATTTAACCGATCATATTCAATTGATTATAAACATCAAACATAAAGAAGATTAATTCAACAATGAGAGATAAAACATTTAGTCGAAAATGGTCCCACATGGATTAATTAAAGATTATCGCTTTAAACACTAACCTTGTGTGGCAAAGAAAGTTAAATGCATAATATTCCAACTTTAATACACGAGGTTTCAATTAAACACGTTTTGACCCAAAACTTAGATTTCAAAGCTCGGCACCCATTAATGGCGGAAACACGACCCCAGCCCTTAAACTAGCTACAATACATAAATAAATCAAGAGAAAAAACTAATTAATCACTATAAATAGAAATAAACTAACAACAACTAACTACAAAGCAAGTAAGTGAACATTAAAGCAAGAAATGAAGAAAATAAAACTATATTAATAGTAGGGATGATTAATAGTGCAACTTACAACACCTAAAGAGAGAGATGGAAGATGAGATCTCCACCAACCAAACCCTAAAACTATCCTAAAATGAATAATATTTTACAAAATGAAAACCCAACTTATACACTAAGTGGGAAAAGAAAAAAATTAAAAAAGATAAGAAACGTCAAATATCTGGGAGGACCGATCGACCGCGGAAAAGGGGCGGTCGATCGGGTTTAGTGTTTGAAGTCCCCTACCTTCTTTCGAAGGCTTAATGCCGAAATACTGGTCAATCGAGGGCTCAGGGTCGGTCGACCGGTGCCCTATTTTCTTGGGTGCTTTGGTCCATCATGAGGTGAAAATGTGCTTTATGGAATCAGCCTTTACTTCTTCATCCGAACTCAAAATGACGTGCCATTAGTGGCCACGTGATTCTAACTTAATGAACTATGCTTCTATAGAATTCCACTAGGTTGAAGATGAAATATGAAATGATTAAAATTCCCTTAAAGTTGAGTCAGATGATGAAACTTCCTCAAAAATAAACCAATCCACGCCTTAAGCATTCCAATACTTACAAAAGCTCGCTCAATTATACCTCGAAAACCATATAAACATACAAAATAGAGGTTGTCTAGTTAACGAGTATAAATATAGGCATAAGGAACACAAAAGTGCAAAATGCATAAAGATAAAGGGCACAAATATGTAATATTCGTGACATATCAATCACCGAGTAATTAGATACTCGAGGACTGCTATGTGACTTTAATGGCTAGCTTGATGGTGATCGTTAGAATACGTCTCATGTCGAGTTATTTTATGATGAGACCATGTGAAAGAACATATAATGACATATTAAAGATTGAGGACTTCGATGATTTAGACTTGAATGATTCCTATGAATTATGATAAGAGTTGATAAACCCCGGGAACTTGAGGAATTAGTGGATCAAGAATTTTGGGGATGAAATTTCCTAAGAAGGGAAGAATGTAACACTCGCCCCCGTGACTTTGGCCATACTCATGTGATTCGGTGACTTAATGTGACCTAATTAAGCTTTAGACATTATGAGATGAATTATGGGTCAAGTTTAAGTAATGTAGTGGCCTTGGTACAATTAATTAGAATTATAATGGGCTTAAAGTCAAATTTGGAAAAGCTCAAAGCCATTAAAATAATATATGAAGTCGTTCAAACGAGATTCAAATCTCGTTCGAATGATCTTATAAATGACCTTCGAATGAAGAATATCTGCCTAAGAAATCTGACTCTCGTTCGAACGAAATGCAGTATAGTTTGAATGAAATGGTAGTTATCATTCGAATGAGATCCATTCTCATTTGAACGAGATATGAAAATTCAGTTTTTGTAGATTTTGAAACTGTAGTCAAAATATAAGTTATTGGATTAAGACACGTGTCATGATCGTTTAGAAGCAGATCAATTCGTGAATAGGGTTTGAGGCTTTTTAGAGATTTTGCCTCAAAGGATTTTGTGGTATTTAAGGAATGTCGGGTCCATTTGGAATTCATTTCCATCATATTTTCCTTATCTCCCTAAAACCTTAAAGCTCCCATGGAGCTCAACCACTATACACCACCCTAGCACCACCACCCTCCACCATAAAACACCCAAGTATTTCATATTTTCCCACATATCTAAGCCTTATAAACCCATATACACCATTGTTGGGAGAAGTTACGAATTCATGAAATGTTGTTGAGGGTTTTTAATGAAAAAAAGTAAAAGAATAATGGAGTTTAATGGGGTTCTTGCTTGGAGCTTTCATGGAGACAAGATTACTCGAGCTGGGCAACCTATTTAAGGTTGCCTTAGGAGGTGGGAGGTTTCCATATTCTTCTACAATTCATCCTACTATTGTTGGAACTTCTTTGAGGTGGGAAAACTTTACTCTTTTCTTAAGAACTCTATTTTTCCATAATATTGGTCTTGTAGTTGAGTTTGTAAGAGTATGATGCATATATAGTCTAAAGAGGGTATTTCTTATAGTTTTGTGTAAATGTATTAAAAAAGAATTTCAAGAGTGTTGAGTAAATGATGTATTTCAAGAAAACTTTGTGTTAAACATTTTTGGAATAAAACGTTTTAAAAATAATGTTTATCCTGTTAAAAATATTTTATGAAAAAAACTTTTAAAGTTTTCTTGTAAAATTTGGGATTTTCATAAATATGGGTATTCATTTAAGTTTTGAATGATCAAAAATGTCTTTTGTCTTAAAAAGCATGTTATTGCAAATATTATGACATTTCTTGAACAATCATGTGTTAAACTCATTTTCTTATATTTTTTGACTTAAAATCCCTCTTCCCATATTTATAAACTTGTAGTATTTTGATGATAGGCATATACACAAGTTTAATGGAGATTTTAATGAGTTTTAACTTGAAATAAATAAATTAGAAATTTCAGCCTCTAAAAGTGTGTGAATAAGTGTAAAAAATGTGATAAGTGTATGGTCTCAATACTACGTGTGTTAACAAAGGAAAGTGGTGTTTTTTTTATAAAGTAGTCTTCAAATGCCAATGATTTATTTGATAAAGAACATAATGGAATAAAGAGATTTCCAACTTGAGAAGTATGTTACTCGAAGGTGTTAAATAACTGTCAATGGTTTAAAATTAATTGAGGAGTTGATGTGTATAACTTAATAATATTTTTGGGAAAATAACACTTGTGAAAATGGAGAAAAATACTAAGTTTGGAAATAAATGGGTGAAATGGTAATTTTACATAAAGTGAAAAAAATTTATGAAATAAAAATGTTGAAGGTGATGTTACACAAATAGTCTGAAATGAAAGTGATTTTGGAATAAAAATCAACGTAAGTGTTTAAAAGACAATAAATGATGATTTTTAAAGTGTAACACAAGGTGGGGTGAAATCATGGGCTTTGGCTTCGGCCGATTAGAAGTGGAATAGTGTGGACATTTGAAAAATGTTAAAACACATTAATATGGACTCGGATGGCACCAAAAATAGTTAAGAAGGGCCCAGAGCCCTAGAGTGAAAAACCTAAATCACTGGCTAGAGCATATGGTATCATAGCCGGTGGTGTGCAGTCCATTAAAGTATACGTATATTTAGAAGATTCTGAGAAAATATAATAATAAAATTGGAACATGTCAATAAATAGGTTGTGTGGTGAATATAAGAAAAGACAACCTAACTTGCATGGAATTGATAAATGTTCCGGTTGAAATATAATGTGACCAAGTGAAATAAGAAATCGATTAATGTCCATAAAAATGAAAGGAATAGTAAAGTGAAGTAACCAGGTGGGTAATTAATCAACCTAAAGAGATTTAACCCACAATTAACATTAGTATGTGTTTGTGAAAGGTTTTCAATGAAGAATAAGTCATTTCTAACACGATGCTTGCGTGTGTTGAATGGTGATTTTTAAGGAAAATACTAAGGTAAATTCGGTATAAGTAAATAATAAATTTTGATAAAAGAAGTATTTTTCCTAAACAAATGGTATTTTGTTTAAATTATTTAACCGGTGCGTTAATTCAGAAAATAAATGTCGAGTCAAGGAAAAAGGGTTTTTTTATAAGATGGAGGTGAATGAATAGGAACAAGTAACGTTTTTCAAACAAAACAATTCAATGCATTAAAGTGTAAATATACACACACACACACACACACACACAAAGTAATTGCTTGTGCATGTAGGTAAACATGTTAGAGTCTATTTCCTACTGTTCAATTCTATATTTCATTGTTGTAATTTCCCATTGAGCATTAGGCTCATTCGCTCCTCTTTGCCACGACATAATGTATGTGGTTCCGTATTTTGAGGGCATTACTCATGTAAGCTTTCTTTATTTTGACATTAGTAGCTCTATATGCTTGGACTCCGGGGACACTTCCCACGGGTCCCTAACGTAGTTTGATTTAAATTGGATGCATGTTAAACAAGTGAAACATTAATTAAGTAAAATTGGACTAGCAACATTATTTAGGTTATCGCATTGCACTTCACACCTAGCATTTGGGTCCGACCGGATTGGCCACAGGTAATCCATAAATCTAGGTCGGGGAATTACACTTATGGACCAAACTTAATTATGCACTAATAACATAAAAATATGGTACTTCTGTATCAAAGTTAAGTTTATCATCCTTTTTAGGGAGATATAATTATTTTAATATCCAAAGACCAAAAACCATGGGTATACTAAAATGGTGTGCTTCACATATGCCAAAGCATTCCAGGGCGTTTCACTATATTTGACTAATTAATCAATGTTTAACCAAAATTATTCTCGATTTGTAGGCCGAGACAATAACTAATTACCCAAGGGTCTTTCTTTTTTTAATTTCTTATTTGGATATTTTATATTGTAATTTATCTCTTCGGGAGCACATCATTTTAACAATATTTGTGTAATGGAACATTTTCATAAATTAGTGTTTCATATCCATCCTTAAATAAGTATTTTCTAAGACGATTGTACATTTCTCCATATAGATTGCCTTAACCTTTATAATGAACGTCTTGGTGTATTTGAGTACATTTTCCTTGTCTTTGCTTGAGGAAAAGAAAAATCCTCCTACAATTTTCATATAAATTTTGTGTCTAAGTCCCGTATAAATAAGTAGTTATAATATTCATAAGTCTCATATATACTATATTTTAAAAACTGCTAAACTAGTCAGATATCCGTGTAAGGACAAATTCCACATCGAGTCAATTTGTAATATATATTGGCTTTTTTTCCATTTGGATAAACCGTGTTTTAGTCATAGGTTAGGATTTGAGTTCAGTTTGTCCCTTAAGCCTATGATGCATATTAAAGATCATAGCTACCAAGTAAAGAAACATTCGCATCATTATGAGTTTCATGCCAAGTTTCATCTTCAACGTTCATGGGATCTCGATGAGGTATGAATGCATATTATGTTTGATCATTGGATACGTATTTGGGTATTAGTTTTTAAAATAATTTTTGAGGCATTTTTTGAAAATATATTTTAAAGAAAAAAAAAATTAGCTTTTCTCATCATTCAAACGAACTGTCATATCTCGTTCAAACGAGTTTGTATATGTCATTCAAATGAGTGGTTTATCTCATTCAAACGAGCTATATGGTTTCGTTTAAATGAGTATTGAGAGAGATTCAAACAAGATGTTTCTGTTTAGTTGTAAGTTTTCGTCCAAAGCTCGTTCGATGGTCGTTCAAACAGGTCTGGCTATCTCATTCAAAAAAGTTTTATTTCATTCAAACGAGAATGCATAACTCATTTGAACGACCTTGTTTTTTTTCATTCGAACAATTTTTCTCAATTTTCATGCCACCATTTTTCTCAGCTTTTCTATAAAAACAAGGGTTTAATAACATTTTTTAAGTATAGGTTTTGCGAAAACAAATTTCCAAGATAAATCTAGAGCCTCCTAAACCCTAGTTTGCACACAGTGTTTGAGATCCAAGATTCAACATCATATGTTGATTTGAGATCTCGTGTGTCGTGCTCCAAAATTGCTTATGTAGGGACAAAATTTCCAATTGAGTCCATTATATGTATTTGACTTATTCCCGAAACAAAACATTGTTTTTGAGTTATAGATAGATTTTTGAATTTCACGATCTCACACAGTCTATGTGACGCGACTTAATATTTGTCTCAAAAGTGCATATTTATCTAGGCTCAAGTGCAAGCCTTGTCGCTCAAGTAATAACCCGGTAAGTAGGGATCGTCTCCACAGGGATCAAAATTGCCAAACAATAACAAGAAAAATTACCAAACCTTGAAATGATTTCTTGAAAGAAATAAAAAGATGATTGATTTTTTTTTTTTGGGAAAATTTCTTAAAATTTATTTATGAAAAACAATTGGAAATTAACAGCAAAATTTGGGTTTAACAATTTAGAGAAAATTAGGGTAGGGTACAATCCCTCAATCCTTAACAAATTATCTTTTTGAATATTAAAATTATAAATCAAAATTCTTGATTAAATCCAGTCCTTATCATCACTAAGCATTACATATATGAGATTCAAGACCGCATCATATGAAATCAAAGATCAATATAAGGCGGTGAACGACAAATTATACATACAAAGCATTCTTAAACATCCCAAGTACCTAGGGCAAGAGAGATTAAAAGATATGACAATGCATATATGATTTTCATTCACGATTCAACCAACATTTTCATTTATTTCCTAATTTTCCATACGAATAATTTGTATTAGGATTGAGTTCATGTACCCCAACCCTTGAGAAATTAGCTACTCATGATTTGGTTGAAAAACAAATTCACATATGAAACTATGAAATTGCAGAACATTATAAGAAATTTGCAGAAATTAAAGAAAAGAGAATAGAATGATATTACTTGAATTCAGCACAAAAACGGAATTGAGATTCAGAATACAACTAGGGTTCATGCAAATCTTGAAGGAAATGGAAATTTGATCTAAAAATTTGATCTAAAAACTCTCTCTAAAATTTCTAACCCTAGCCTCTCTCTAGCCTCCTCTCAAATGATGTAGGTCATGGGCTTTTATAGCACAAAATCTCGAAATTGACAACCAATAGTGCTTGTGGAACAAGTTTTCCAAGAGTTGCACTGCATTAAATGCATAATTAATGTCAGAAATCCGCACATCTAGACTCTTCATTATCCCGCAACTTCAAAACATCGTAACTTCTTCACCGTAGCTCGGATTGAGGTGCCGTTTTTTCCAGTATTCTTGTAATTTAGAGCTCTTCAACTTTCTAGTTGGTCCCACCTCCGGATTAAGGCTGCAAAATTACGAAAATGCCCTTCAACTCTCCATTTCTAGGTTTCTTTCACTGTTTTGCGTTCTCCTTCGCACTAACTTGCGTGAAATACCTGTAAAACACATGAGAAATACACAAAACAAGAAATACTTGCCTAAAAAGGTTAGTAGAATACATTTGAGACAAATCCAAGCTACTTACACTGCACGGGATCATAAAAATACTGAAATTAAGGGGATAAATGTGAAGAATATGTGCCTAAACACACCCCCTAACTTAGAACTTTGCGCGTCCCGAGCAATGTAAATGAAATTAGCCAAAATTCTACTCTTGAAAATTCCTTTATTAAAATAAAATTCCACTTTCGCAGGCACGCGATTGCATTTAGCGTATGCAACAAGCCTTTAAACCCCTAGGTTACCCTAGTAGGACGAGTTTTGTCTCGTGAGGGTTTGCAGTGAATACACCCACAAAATTCTTTATTGACTCAAATAAATATCAAAATACTTAAAAATTATACAATTTAACTTTTCGAAAAATAATCACCATAAATTCATATTCAAATGTCTCAAATCATAGTGTGTGTGTGCAAAGCCAAAAATTAAACCTCAAACTTCCACGTATTGAGCATTACGTTACTTTCCAAAAATTTGTTTTGATTCAAATTCTTACGGATTCACTCACAAACGAATCACTCGGATTGTGGCTATTTTCTCTCCGTATGCATGATATAAAGAGTAAATATAATGGACACAAATTCATGCATACAAAATTGAAAAGAAGGAAATTTATGGTGAAAAGATCTCATCATCGGATTACGGTTATTAGGAAATGGGAACATCACCTCTAATTCATACCATTTAATCTCTCATATTATCTTTTCATGTCTTAGCTCTCCACGCAGTAATTAATTTTGCAATTTGGACTCGGTTAGGACTTTTCTTGGGGTTAAAAGGTGTAAAGGGTACAAATATAAATGGATAGAATGTTCGGAATTGGAAAATATTTTTATGACGTCCATTTGTACTTTTTTTTCGGGCATTTGCTCATTTTTCTCTTTCTTTTTTTTCTTTTTCTTTTTTTTTTTTTTTTTTTCTTGCTATTTTTGTTGAGCATATCTATTTTTTTTCTCCTTGCCCCTTTTTGTTGCACAATTTGGACTTACTTGATGAATTTTCAATTTTCACAATTCCGGGCTAATTGGGTTTTTCGGGTTATCAAACGAAAGGAAAATATTTTATTAGGCTCAAAGTGGGTTGCAAAGGGATAATTTTGTTTTTCACAACTTTTTATGGCTAATATTTTTGGGTAACAAACGATTGCGTACTTCATTGTCCAAATTGCTAATCACATTACCATATGCATCTCGAGATTAATTAAGTTTAGAGATATATTTAGCACGAATTTCGAGACAATAATTTCACACATTTCCCATAACCGATCAAAACAAAGGATTGAGATCATCAACGACTTATTAAAACGCTGAAAAGAACTTTGAGTTAATCATAAACTCGGATTGATTTTAAAAACTCATAAAAAATTGAAAGGCTCGAAATCTCACCGGTTTGGACTAATCTCCACACTTATTCGTAAAGTCGTCAATTTTCTTTCAATTTCCATCTTCGGTCAATTTTGGCTTAGTGCATTTTGATTGTTAACAATTTGAGACTTTAAATAGAATAAAGGTGATATTTTTGAAAAATTTAAATTCCAATTTTTATTTATTTTGAAGAAAAATATTTTTGGTTTTTTCAAAAATTTTCAAATTTTTTTTTTCAAAACACACTTGGAAAGAACATGTGATCGAATCAATGAATCGGGAAGAATATCCCACACCCCCTAACTTAAATGTTGCGTTGTCCTCAATGCGAATCAAGAACACAACATAAAGAGAGGAAAAGAAAGATATTACCCAAATTGAGCGATCCCTGATGAGTGCGAGTCCATTTAATCTACAAAACATGTTAGAACCAAGCATAGCAAAAATAATAACAAAAACTTTAACTAATGACTCTAAATGCAACAAGATACTATATAACACTTATACATGACTCAAAAATTCAACAAAAATCACCCCATACGCGTCGGGGGTGCGACGACCTCACCTCTCTTTGTTCATTCAATCCCCATAAATGGGGTCCGACAGCCAGATTGTGTCAGCTTCTTTAACCATGGCTTCCAAATAAGGCTTGAGACGATGCCCATTGACTTTAAAAGTGGTTCCCCCTTTTTCATCCATTAGCTCAACGGCTCCATGGGGAAACACTTCTTTCACAATGTAAGGACCAGACCATCGAGACCGCAATTTACCGGAAAACAAGTGCAACCTCGAGTTGTAGAGGAGTACTTTCTGTCCCAAATGAAACTCTTTCTTACGAATGATTCCGTCATGAGCGCGTTTCATTCGGTCCTTGGAAATTTTGGCACTTTCATACGCATCGTTGCGCATTTCTTCCAACTCATTCAACTGAAGTTTACGTGTTTCACCGGCTTTATCCATTTTGAAGTTCACCCTTTTGATAGCCCAATACACTTTGTGTTCGATTTCAACTGGAAGATGACAAGGTTTGCCATACACAAATCGAAATGGGGACATCCCAAGGGGATTCTTGTATGCGGTTCTATAAGCCCAAAGAGCATCAGTCAACCTAAGAGACCAGTCTTTCCTATTAGGATCAACTGTCTTCTCCAAGATATTCTTGATCTCCCTATTAGCAAGCTCGGCTTGGCCATTCGATTGGGGGTTATAGGGGGTGCTAACCTTGTGGACAATTCCATACTTTCGCATTAGTTTATCCATCGGCCTATTGCAAAAATGAGTTCCATTATCACTAATTATGGCCTTAGGCATACCAAAGCGAGAAAGTATATTTTCTTGAATAAATTTGATCACCACCTTGCTGTCATTCGTCCTTGTAGCTATAGCCTCTACCCATTTTGAGACATAATCTACAGCGACGAGAATGTATAGAAAACCAAAAGACGGGGGAAAGGGCCCCATGAAGTCAATTCCCCAACAATCAAACAACTCCAAGACTAAAATAGGGGATAATGGCATCATATCACGGCGAGTAATAGCTCCCATTCTTTGGCATCTATCGCAAGTCTAACAAAAAGCATTCACATCCCGGAAGATTGTGGGCCAATAAAGACCACTTTGAAGGATTTTCGCAGCAGTTTTATTTTTAGAAAAATGACCGCCACATGCTTCTGAATGACAGAATCGAATCACCCCTTGGATTTCCTCATCGGGTACACATCTCCGGATAATTTGGTCAGCACAATACTTAAACAAGTATGGATCATCATAAAAGAACATGCGTGATCAAGTAATGAACCTCCTTCTCTCTTGCGGATTCCAACTAGAGGGAACAACTCCGGTGACAAGGTAATTGACAATATCCGCAAACCAAGGGAGAGAAGAGGTAGCAAATAGATTCTCATCCGGAAAATACTCGTCTATGGGAATGGGATCAATAGGTACGTCGGACGAGAGTCGTGACAAATGGTCAGCAACGACGTTTTCTACTCCTTTCTTATCTTGAATCGAGAGATTAAACTCTTGTAGGAGTAGGATCCACCTGATTAAACGAGGTTTGGCATCTTTCTTTCTCAAGAGATATTTCAATGCCGAATGATCAGTGAAACAAAGGATAGGCGACCCAACAACGTAAGAGCGAAATTTGTCAAGAGCAAAAACGACAGCTAGCAACTCTTTCTCTGTAGTAGAGTAATTAAGCTGAGGGCCAGATAATGTTCGGCTAGCATAGTAAATAACATGAGCTTTCTTGTCTTTCCTCTGTCCAAGAACAGCCCCAATCGCGAAATCACCTGCATCACACATAAGCTCAAAGGGAAGCGACCAATCCGGAGCTTGCATGATAGGTGCAGAAATAAGCATGCTTTTGAGTTTATCAAATGCTTCTTGACATGCTTTACTCCACTCAAATGGAGTGTCCTTCATGAGAAGATTACTCAAAGGTCTAGCGATGGCGCTAAAGTCTTTGATAAACCTCCTATAAAATCCAGCATGGCCTAGAAAGGACCTCACATCTTTAAGTGATTTTGGCGGGGGTAGCTCGGCTATTACTTCAATTTTTGCTCGATCAACTTCAATTCCCCTAGATGAGACTATGTGGCCCAAGACTACACCCTCGGTAACCATGAAATGGCATTTTTCCCAATTGAGGACTAAGTCTTTTTCCACACATCGGAATAGAACTCTCTCAAGATTAGCTAAACAATGGTCAAAAGATGAGCCGAAAACGCTGAAATCGTCCATGAACACCTCAAGACCTTTTTCAATCATGTCGCTAAAGAGACTTAACATGCACCTCTGAAAAGTAGCCGGCGCATTACATAACCCAAATGGCATACGTTTATAGGCAAACGTACCAAATGGACATGTAAAAGTCGTCTTTTCTTGATCAAGAACATCCACCTCAATCTGATTATAACCGGAATACCCATCTAGAAAACAATAATAAGGATGGCCCGCTACTCGTTCAATAACTTGATCGATAAATGGTAAGGGAAAATGATCCTTTCGAGTTCCGGCATTGAGCTTTCGGTAGTCAATGCAAACACGCCACCCGGTGGTGGTGCGTTGAGGTATTAATTCTCCCTTAGAATTTTCAACCACAGTCACTCCTGATTTCTTTGGAACGACCTGAATTGGGCTCACCCATTTACTATCCAAAATGGGATATATAATTCCAGCATCTAGCAATTTGATTATTTCCGCTCTTACAACATCTTTCATTGTTGGATTTAACCGCCTTTGCATCTCACGAGATGGCTTCACTTCTTCCTCGAGATGGATTTTATGGGTACAAATCAAAGGACTTATACCCTTCAAATCTGCTATGGTCCATCCAAAAGCACTTCTATGCTTTCTCAACACATCTAACAACATACCTTCTTGCCCTTTTTCTAGATGGGAAGACACAACAACAGGAAATGTATCATTCTCACCTAAAAAGGCATATTTGACATGAGAAGGTAGTTTCTTCAACTCAAGACTAGGAAATCTATGTTCAGAGGGGACCAAGGGTGTCTCCCTCGGAGGCAATTCTTCATACCTAGAAATCCAATCAACCGCTCTTAAACTCTCAAAACTCTCTTCCTCTTGTAACCACATTTTTAACTCTTCCACCTCTCTCCCAAACTCAGTATAATCACTCATTTGAGCATCACTTTGCCCTAAGCACACTTTTAGAGCATCTCCTCCTATGATTTTTTCAATATTTTCATCCACCACTTCTTCAATAAGATCCATTTCAAGAATCACATCCTCATCACCCATTTGGTTAGCGACATTGAAAATATTTTTCTCGAGAGTCATGTTTCCAAAAGTGAGTTGCATTTGGCCATTCTGTGTATTGATCAAAGCATTAGCGGTAGCTAAGAACGGCCGGCCCAATATAATTGGAACATGATTTCTCGTATGGAGAACAGGCTCGGTGTCCCAAATAACAAAATCAACGGGGAAGTAGAACGTATCCACTTGAACAATTACGTCTTCTACAATCCCACGAGGCACTTTGACTGTCCTATCCGCTAACTGTAGAGTGATTCGGGTAGGTTTTAAATCACCTAAATCAAGCTTCTTATAGATGGAGTATGGGAGGATGTTTACACTCGCACCTAAATCAAGCAACGCTCTTTCCACTCTCATTTCTCCAATGATACATGAAATGGTAGGTGAACCTGGATCTTTGAATTTTAGTGGAAGATCATTGAGAAGAACTGAGCTCACATTTTGTGCCAAGAAAACATTTTTCTTCACCTTAAGACGTCTCTTGACAGTCAAAAGATCTTTAATAACCTTCGCATATGCTGGAATTTGTTGAATAGCATCAAGGAACGGCAAGTTCAATTTTACTTGCTTCAACACATCCATCACCTCGATACGCGAAGCACCTTTCTGGGGTGACTCTAAGCGTTGAGGAAATGGAGCAGCAGTAGGCGACTTGACTTCAATATCAGGCTCAACTTCCGCATCTTTCAATTCCTTTTCTAAGGAAGGTTCTTCAGACTCGGAAATTTCAGATTCCTTCACAATCTCGGGTTCCACTCCATCATCATTCACCTTTGGCAATTTAGGTGCTAGATCAATTACGCGGCCACTACGAAGAGTAGTAACAGCTTGACATTGTTCTTGCAGATCTGATGAGGTGGAGCAAACCGTGGTTTGACCTTGAAGAGGTGGTCTTTGGCCTTGGGCTGGAAGTTTACCCTTCTCTTGAGTATTCACCGCAGACTGCAACCTAAAGATGTTAGTATGCATTTCAGTGAACATTCGCTCAAATTTGGCATCTCTTTCTTTTTGGGCTTGGATGAATTAATTGAAATTATCCTCATGAGATCTCCTAGGTGGAGGTACATAAGGACCAGGAGGTGGTACTTGCATAGGGTTTGCCACTTGCTGAAATTGAGGGGGTTGTGGTAGAGTCATCTGTGGGTTAGGAACCATCCCACCTTGGGGTTATCCATAATTAAACCCGGGATTCCTCCACGATTGATTATATGCATTCCCTTGCTGAGCATTATAATTCCCTCGAAAACCTCCTATTGCATCAACCTGTTCAGTGTACATGGCCTTGTATGCAGGTATGGTAGGACATCCTTCGGTAGAATGGCCTGCATTAAAAATGGCACATACCTTCTCCATCCCGGTTTTTACGGGTCCAGACACATCTCTCAATCGCATATCTAGCATTTCTCTAAAGTTCTTTTCCATTTGATCAAGTTTTAGATCCAACAAAGTGTCCTTGTCCACGTGATAAATACCGGACGCAGCAGGCAAGTTGGACACTTGTCGATTTCTATATTGACTATTTGGATCAGAAGTATCCCATGCTTGGGTAGTTTCCGCCACATATTTCAAATGAGCCTCAGCATCGCTCGTACTTAACTCCCAAAAAGGTCTCTCACACATGGTTTGAACAAGTTGTTTAGACGCTACAGTAAGGCCTTGATGGAAAAATGAAATCAGATGATGAGTTTCAAAACCATGATGGGGGTACGCATTAACTAACTCCTGGTATCTCTCCCAACACTTATCAAAAGCCTCATTCTCATTTTGACGAAAAGCTTGAATTTGGGCTTTAACAGAATTGGTTTTGTGTTGTGGAAAAAATTTTGAGATAAACTTGTTTTGCATATCTCTCCATGATAAAACAGAATTTGGGGGCAGGGTCCATAACCAAGTTTTCGCTTTATCCTTTAAGGAAAAAGGAAAGAGCTTTAACCGGATTACTTCTTGTGGACAAGTTTGGTCTCCAAATGTTTCACACGTATCTTC
Organism: Sambucus nigra; assembly: GCA_949130495.1. NCBI lineage: Eukaryota > Viridiplantae > Streptophyta > Magnoliopsida > Dipsacales > Adoxaceae > Sambucus > Sambucus nigra. The sequence continues at coordinate 186,058,692 of OX422216.1, forward strand.
AAACTCTCTAATATGGAGATATGGTTTTTTCGAATCCATCCCATGAAATGTAGGAAGAATTTGGATCATTCCATTCCGAATGTGGAACTGACCGGCATTATACGGGAATAAAATGCAACCAGGGTTAGCAGTTCTCTCCGGAAACAAAAGATCTTTCATGGGTTGATATGGTACATCATCCTCTCCAGCACCAACACCGACACTACCATGATCCGACATATTGCTACCGAAAGGTTCAGAATTCTCACTCAATGTTTGACTCAACGAACGACTTGTGATGGAATTATTAGGGGAAGGAGGTGGAACCCAAAACGGCAAAGACTCAGAATTTTCAGATCCGGCTTCGGCAATAGGATTTTCGTGAATTTGGGTGGGAGATGAATTCTGCATATAAGATCACAAGAGAAAAAATGAAAAATATATATATATATATATATATATATTTTTTTTTTTTTTATGAAATCACTTGTAGATAACAATAACTTTCTTGGAAATTTAACAATTTTGGATCCCCGGCAACGGCGCCAAAAACTTGACGCGACTTAATATTTGTCTCAAAAGTGCGTATTTATCTAGGCTCAAGTGCAAGCCTTGTCGCTCAAGTAATAACCCGGTAAGTAGGGATCGTCTCCACAGGGATCAAAATTGCCAAACAATAACAAGAAAAATTACCAAACCTTGAAATGATTTCTTGAAAGAAATAAAAAGATGATTGATTTTTTTTTGGGGGAAAATTTCTAAAAATTTACTTATGAAAAACAATTGGAAATTAACAGCAAAATTTGGGTTTAACAATTTAGAGAAAATTAGGGTAGGGTACAATCCCTCAATCCTTAACAAATTATCCTTTAGAATATTAAAATTATAAATCAAAATTCTTGATTAAATCCAGTCCTTATCATCACTAAGCATTACATATATGAGATTCAAGACCGCATCATATGAAATCAAAGATCAATATAAGGCGGTGAACGACAAATTATACATACAAAGCATTCTTAAACATCCCAAGTACCTAGGGCAAGAGAGATTAAAAGATATGACAATGCATATATGATTTTCATTCACGATTCAACCAACATTTTCATTTATTTCCTAATTTTCCATACGAATAATTTGTATTAGGATTGAGTTCATGTACCCCAACCCTTGAGAAATTAGCTACTCATGATTTGGTTGAAAAACAAATTCACATATGAAACTATGAAATTGCAGAACATTATAAGAAATTTGCAGAAATTAAAGAAAAGAGAATAGAATGATATTACTTGAATTCAGCACAAAAACGGAATTGAGATTCAGAATACAACTAGGGTTCATGCAAATCTTGAAGGAAATGGAAATTTGATCTAAAAATTTGATCTAAAAACTCTCTCTAAAATTTCTAACCCTAGCCTCTCTCTAGCCTCCTCTCAAATGATGTAGGTCATGGGCTTTTATAGCACAAAATCTCGAAATTGACAACCAATAGTGCTTGTGGAACAAGTTTTCCAAGAGTTGCACTGCATTAAATGCATAATTAATGTCAGAAATCCGCACATCTAGACTCTTCATTATCCCGCAACTTCAAAACATCGTAACTTCTTCACCGTAGCTCGGATTGAGGTGCCGTTTTTTCCAGTATTCTTGTAATTTAGAGCTCTTAAACTTTCTAGTTGGCCCCACCTCCGGAATAAGGCTGCAAAATTACGAAAATGCCCTTCAACTCTCCATTTCTAGGTTTCTTTCACTGTTTTGCGTTCTCCTTCGCACTAACTTGCGTGAAATACCTGTAAAACACATGAGAAATACACAAAACAAGAAATACTTGCCAAAAAAGGTTAGTAGAATACATTTGAGACAAATCCAAGCTACTTACACTGCACGGGATCATAAAAATACTGAAATTAAGGGGATAAATGTGAAGAATATGTGCCTAAACACTATGACATAAAGTTTATTGAAGACGTTTCGGCCAAGCTTTAAAGATTTATCATGTCGAGATTAATCTGGTGCACGTTTCAAGTCTTCATTGCATTCCGAACTCTCAGGTATGAATGCGTAATGTTAGTGGATCTTGAAAAATGTTTTTAGGATGTTATTTTATATATAAATATTTTTAAAATGTTAAAAATAATTTTAAAGAGTTTTAACTTCGTTTATCCTGAGATAAGGATTGTTTAGAGTCGTATAGAACCTTCCCTTTTGTTTAGATGGTTCAAACGACATTCACAGTCATTCAAACGACATGTGGAGTTCATTCAAACGACCTTCTTTGTCATTTAAATGACATGGCTATTTCGTTCGAACACCAGCTCATCTCGTTCGAACTATGTGCCAAATTAACTTTTCTATTTAAGGCGTATTTCACTCAAAATTTCATAAGTTGCAGAACAAGAAAAACAGTTTACAATAAGTATGTTTTCTGCACAAGTTTTCTAAGGTTTTTAAAGTCTAAAAACATCCTAGAGTTTCAAGATCCGAGTTTTCATCCTCATATGCTATAGATATCTTTGGTTGCACCATTGGCTTGTTCTTCCATTATTGAATAATTGTTCATTGGGTTTTACGATGAAGAAATGAAGGAGTTTATGTTCAACATCATAGACATTGACAAGCTACATCGGTGCACACCGAGGCATTCATGAATGCGTGTGGTGTAGATAGGTTTCGTAGAAGGACTTCTGCATGGGAACTATATAGGAGTGGTTGAAGGATCACAGGAGCGTCAAGACTTGATCAAGTCGTTGAGTAAGTCTATCGTCTATAATTTGTAATACCACATCATAGTGATTGTCTGGCTCGGATCGTCCAAGATTATTTCCCCTAGTGGTTTTCTCATACATCCAACGTCGCTTTTGTGAACTTACTTATCTTACTTGATTTAATAAACTAGACTAAAATTGGTTCACATACATGGTGCGTTTAATATTTTGAAAAGAGTTTTTCAAAAAGAAAATGGTTTTTGACATCCTTAAAACACATTCGAAAGAAAAAGGGGCCTACAAATTGGTATCGGAGCTTGTTGCGCTTCTTTATTGTGTAGATCCTTATTTTTGTGTTTTTTGGTGATTAATTGTTTCTCTCTTGATTTTTTTTCTCTCGATAGATTACTAAGCTTTGACGAATTACATCTTTTGAACTTAAAGTTTGCAAAACGAACTAACGTTTTGGAGGCAGAAAACTCTCATTTTAAAAATATGATTGAATATTTGCAAACGTTTCAAATTCAAAGAGATGTCATTTGTGAGAAGTTTGGAGCTTTATATAATAACTTTGAATCTTTAAAAGTTTTCAAAGACACGAGTGATGATAGAGTTCTCATTTTAGAAAAAGAGTTGGTGGACTTGAGAAATTCTAGGGTTTATGTCATTGAGGAAATATTTTGATTAATGATTTTGTGTCACGAGAGAAGACTCTTAGGGATAAGTTTTCTCATATTGAAGGGGAGAGAGATAACTTTCTAGGGGTAATTGAAAATTTAAACAAAGAATCCCGAAAATTTAGGGAGTTTAATTCTTTAGTTGAGTCCCAAGTTTTGAAGTTGAAAAATGATATAAATGACTCAAGTAGTGATGGTAGTGGCTTATCTTATTCTAGTGCTTCCGTTGCTAAAGCCAAAACCATAGTAGTTTTAGAGCGTCAACCACATCCCTGGGTGTTAAAAAGTTCAACCTAAAGGTCCCAATCCACATCGTGTTTTCACATGTTCGCATTGTGGTAGGAAAGGTCACCTTAGGCATTTTTTATATCATCTAAGAAAAGACCGTGGGAAGTTTTAAGTGTAGTGTCTCAATGGTTCCCGAAACCCTACGAGTTAGGTATACACCGGTTTGGGTTAGGAAATCCGTTTTGGAGATGCTAAATGCTAAGTTGGTTGATTCTTACATGCATGAACATGATTCTTCTCTTGCTATTTCTTATGGATAGTTGCGTGCATGTTTGTCATATGCTTGTCTTTCCATAATGATTTATATCTTGCTAGTCTTATGACATGTGTATCTTTTGTTTTATATTTTTTCATTTATTGAGTCTTATTCGAAAAAGATTTAAAAGATTTTTGGTTTTAAATATTTTTGAGAAAAATACAAAATAATTTTATTTTTGGGTCAAAAATATTTTTGAAAAAACACAAAAAGATTTTCGGTTTATGTTTGTGTCGTGAGTTTTTCATGTTTGATATGGCATATTGATGTGCTTGGACCCCCATCATTTTATTATTCTTGTGGATAGGACATTTGGTCATAATTGATTGATGCATTAAATGATCTTAACCATTGCATTAATAGGGTTGTTTCGAAGTTGATACGCATTTGAATTCGACTTTGTATATATGCCATCTTTGCACACGTGCACGAGTTTATATAAATGTTTGGCATCTCATACATATTTGAGTTTTGTGAGACGTTCTTATCTCAATTTTGTCATCTATGCATAATATGACTTAGGAGGAAGTGTGTATGTAAGAACCATTTACTCGCGAGGATTTGAGCTTATAATAAAAAATAATGAGTGTGTACGGGGAAGGGCTACGAAAGGAACACTTGTCCTTTGCGATTAAGCCAACGCTTAAATCGAACCTAAAAAAAGGTATGGCGTTATAAAACGTAGCCAATGTCCAAAGAGTTTGAAAAGAGCTTGTAACACCTCGTATGTTTGGGATTTTTATTAATTAATTAATTCGTGAAATCTTAAATTACTTGTGTGTCGTAATTTAATTAGATTGATTATTTTTATATTATTTAAATATTAATCCGGTGTGTAGATGATTAATATTTAGGGAAATAAATATTACTAAATAAATAGTAATAACTTAATAAGCGAATACTAACTTTTAGTAAAATAATTTGCATGGCAATTCTGAGTGTACGATTGAGTCCGAATGGGTCGAAATAGTTGGAAAAGAGTGTCCATGGGTAGTAAATGGGTCTCAGGACATTTTTAGGCATATTTGTGCCCACATAAGAGTGTTTGGGCCCTTTTATTAAAGCCCATAAGCCGAAAAACGGGATTGACACATTAAATCCAATAAGAGTGAGAGGGTGTGAGGGTCATAATTCATCATAGAAACCCTAATCAAGTAGAGACAAAAGAGGGAGCAATTAGAGAGATCTTCGGAGCCTAAATCAAGGACTAATGTGGACATTCTTCATCAAACCCATCATCTTCAACAAGAGATTCAGACCCTACAAACCCTAGAAGGCAAGTGGTTTAATTTGCTTCTAAATTAATTGCATTTTCTTGTTCATATCATAGTGGGTGTGGATTGAATGAAATGTTAGGGGTAGTTCCATAATTGAACTTGGGTTTCTATAATTTATGATTTAAAAATATGTAGAGGATATACAAATGTGATTTATAAACCCCCAATCTATATAGATGTTGTATTTAGATTGAGGATCTTAAATTGGTGGATTTAGTGTAAATCTTGGAGGGTTTTAGGGGGAAATTCTGAATAGCAAGTGGAGCTTTCACACAGCTATGGCGGATGGGTTTTCTAGGTTAACGATGGAGGGGAGAGAGAGTCAGGGTCGTTCGAATGACCTGGTATCTCATTGAAATGACGACCAAAGTCGTTCAAACCATAGGCCAAGTTGTTCGAATGACGTCGTCTGACATCCTTTCCTCCTCCCCTGTTTCGGCCCTTGGGTGTTCAATTCTTGGGGAGGGTTTACTATTTTGACAAGATCTGATAATTGGGCTAAAATAGTGGGTTTGATTTATGGGAATTATTTGTGGATTATTGGGATGTAAATCCCAAAAAGGTAATTAAAGTTAAATTTGAGTGAATTAAAAACCTTAAATTAATAAGTGTGCAAAACTTATTAGGAAGAATTTTGAATAAATTTGAGATTTTTATGCTTGGGACAAGTGAGTGAGTCTGAGTATATTGGTTGAGTGATACCAAGGTAATAAAATTAATTAATGTCATTAATTGGATTTGGGGTCGAAATATAGACGTGAGAATGTTAGGCTAGTGTTATGGTAATTGTACACAGGCAGCCTGGATTATGTATATATATACGATGATGTGTAGTGTGTGTGTGTGTGTGTGTGTGTATATATATATATATATATATTTGTATTATTTATAAATATTTTTGGTGAATAATATTTATAGGATAGCATACCCCTATAGTGTTATCATGGGAGGTTGCGCGATGTGAGTGAATCCCCTGGCTTGAGGAGCGGGGTGAGTATAGTCCCCAGGTCATAGCATTATAAATCAAGAATAAGACACTTTGGGTATGATTCGGTCTCATTCCAGGGGAAACTATGACCGCCTCCAATGCGTTTGCTTCTTTTTACATATTCAGGGAGCTAACCGTATCAGGTGTCTGGGTGGATGTATACCTAGCAATTATAGCATTTTAGAGAGCATCCGGTGAGTATCTACTCGGAGGATGGTTATATATATATATATATATATATTTACTACATGTGCGTGAATGTTGTAAATGGTTGCTACATATGTATATATATCGAGAACAAATATATACGAGTAAAATACATGTTGTGAATTGTATTGATGTTTTATAACTTGGGATAATGTTATATGGTTCAAATGGGATAAGTAAATGTGATTAACAACTTATACATCATGGAAATAAAAAACTTACTCCGGTTAGAGTAATGGGAGAAGTAGAATCTATATGACAAAACTAGCTATGGGGTAGATAGTTAGATGGGTTATATAGAAGGATGTTAGGTGTGCACATTAGTGAGGTGTAATTCGGTCCTTAAGAGAGTGCGACATTAACTTAAATATTAAGAGCATTCATGCATTTTAATTTTCTACATTTAAAGTCACTTGCTAAATATTTTCAAATGTTTTGGGTTTTAACCCTGCTATAAAAATATTTTCAAAACCTTTTAGGTGTCCTACCACAGGGGTGCCAGGCTTGATTCCTTTCCAGGGTACGTAGGTGCGGTACATGTGGGTGTTGAAGGACTTGCACTAGACGCTTATATCATTCTCTTATAGACATCGATAGTCTCAGTTGTACTTTGGGCATGTTGCTCATGACAGTTGTACTCTTTATTTTGATTCAGCTTGTATTGGCTACTTTTCGAATGTTGGATTTATGTTGGGTTTCTTGTATTTAGTCAAAGTTATTCGGCTAACACTTGTATTAGATATTTGTGGCATGTTCAAACTCTACTATATTATGTTGGTTATATTTGGATATATGTTGTACTTGTTGGATTAGGGTAATTCATAAGATAAAAATTGGCACTAGCTTAATTAAAGATTAGGTGGTTAGTAATTGATAATGTTGTGTCAGTGATGCTAAGAATGAACCATATGAAAATCTTGATTTAATTTTATAAAGGCCTGATCAATAGGAATTTAATTAAGCGGGGTGTCATAGAGCCTAAAAAATTATGGCAATAAAAAGAAGCATATGGCAAAATGGGCCATAAACTAATTAGTTTATGTTCATTCAAAAAGAAAAGAAATATTTATATTAGGGAGTTTGGATGGATATATAAAGGGTTTGCACCACGAATCGTTATGTTGAAAATCGTATCATGACATTATTGTTTGTAGAATCATCAATATTCCAGATTTGTGTGCATGTTGATTGTTTCGTTCATTGAGCTCAATATATTAATTGTCGCATATGGCTAAAACTAAGTTTGATGACATTTAGCTATCAATTAGAGCTTCTAGAACGTTTCAATGTGTCAGAGTTGTGATTCATTTATTATAGTTCACGCCCATTCACACCATATCCATGTTTGAGCACATTGATACTATGTTAGCATGAAACTCACATTTTTTTACTTTTTTTTCTATTTTGAGTCTGTTTTGCTACTGTTTGCTATTTCCAGTTGATGTTTTCAGGAATTTTCTTTGCTGGGAAAAATTTAATCATTTTTAATACTGGAATTAAGAAAGTTTGATATCATTTGAACGACATCTTGAGTTTGTTCGAGTGACAAGTCCTTATCGTGTGATGAATTGATATCGCGATCTTCAAACGAGATGCTGAAAAGTGTCAGGTACTGTCACGAGAAGGGTCGTACGATGGGTCGCAAGAAGGAGTGTTCGCGTGAGAGCCTACTGGTTTGTAGTTTTTGAGGTCGCTTTATGCCTGGTTCAAATGACAAGCCAATGTCATTCAAACGACATGGCATAGTCGTTTGAGCGAACTGTGAGGGATTTTTTCCATTCCTGCTGTTTCAGTACCCGTTTCATGTTGATATATTTTTTGGTATTGCTGGGTTTGTTTAGTCAGTTTATATATTGTGTAGGTTCATTATGCATTATTCGTTTAGTCATATCATTGTTGATTTTGATGATTTCATTTTTGTTACTTATGTTTGCCAGCTACGATTTGGTACATTGTGATTATTTTTAGCTGACTGGTTTATGTTTATCTATATATGCTTCATTGATTATTTCATTCTAGATATTTGATGTTGGTTTATCTTTTTCACTTATTGTCGATTCGAGACAAAAAGGGGAGAGATGTATGTGATGTAGGGGGATAGTTTGTTGAGCACATAGTTTTTATTGCATTACAAATTGATATCATATGCTTTAATGCTTATATATTGGTGTTAATTAGTTTGCACAAATTAATATCCTGATTTCAATGTTTTTTCAAATTGGTATCAAAATAATTTGCTCACATGTTTAACAAATGGTTTGTTTTTACATATTGATATTTTTATATCATTTGTTCCTCCATACTTCACTAGGTATTTATCTGTTTCATGTGTATAGGTGTTCTTCAGCGAGTCAAGATTTCAAGACTACATCACATTCAGACAGCTCATGCTTGCTAGACAAACATTTAGTAGTCTTGTCTTGTAATTTTTCATTTTGAGTTTTATGGATGGGATTTAGGTGTCAAACGACTTGACGGCCCGGATTAGGCATTTCATTGTTTGGGTTTTGTCCCGAAATAGTCAAAAGGGGAGATTAATAAGACACCCCGCCTATTTATACAAGGTGATCAGTCCTTTATTAAATTAAATCTAAACTAAAACTGAATACTAAAATGAATACTAAAATGAATAAAGAGTACAAGTCATTCTGAACTAAGTAAAACTGGAAATGGGAGACACATGCCGTATCTAAAATGACTAAGTGAAGAGCTGGGATGACAAGGATGAAGTCGTCTAAATGCAAGGACCTGCAACTCCCACACTAGCTTCAGCACGTCAATAATTCAAACATCTAAGTCTGACGCTCTTGTGGCTAGGCACCTGTAATATATACATACATATATATACAAGAGAAAGAGGAGATGACAAGAAACGATTCAGAGCCCGAGTGTAAAATATCTTTAAAAATTGCATACATGTTAGTGCCTCGACACTCACTTGAGATTCTCACCTCTCAACTAATGTGCACGCCTATCGTACTGCTGAATTAATCAAGGTAAATCTAACCCCACTAACTGGTCTAACCCAATATCCCATCATCAATACTGAATCATGTGATCGCATAACTATAATATATACATGATAACCCCTTTCTTATGAACTTACCAAGCCACTTATGTACGTATCAATACAGCCTTATGTTCTCAAACACTTTATTTATCTAACATCGATTATTAAATGTTATCTACTTACAAGCATAGTAGGTGAATCACATGTCAATATATTTATCACTCTAAATATATATACTAGTAGGGCACCCCATATAAAATCTATGGTGATGGCAAAATCTGCTATCAAGTCCCTCTACCTCTCGTACAAATGAGGGAAATACTAGTTCGGATCCACTCTCGAACTGTATTCAAACAAAATACACATATTGGAGGCGAAGCATAGTTCCAAGTCACTAAGAGGTCAGCACATACCCTCATGTATCTTAGGACTGTCTGACTATCATTTTCAGATAGCCTATACAAAGGATCCTATGTTCTAGGTTACTAGTCAATATCCCCCATAAAGGTCACATCGGAGTAAGACTATCCCGGTGCGAAAACATCCATGATAGCAACTAGTGCGGGTGTGATTAAACACAGATGTTCACATACTGTTTATAGACACACACTCATATATATTTACATTATTCAGATAGGTACACCCATGACCAATAGATATTCAAACCATACATGACACGTAGCGCTCGAGTCTTATGTATAATTAATTAATTCTTTTATTTTCTCAATTTCTGTAAGTTCTTAAGTACTTCTCCACTCTCGAAGTGTATCATTTTGATAAATGTAAAATCAGTATGTGTACACTCTCTACCCTACTGGTCTAAGTCCTCCTTAACTATCACAAGACCAAACCTAACATACACATGATCTCCACCCCATTTTATATCCTCGTGACCCCACGGTTAAATCTCATATAAGAATCGTACTACCCGAACCTTGCCTACCACCCCACTGGTCCTTCCCAAGTCTCATTATTGTATTTAAGTTGTGTCTAAGGGTCCTTATACATTGGGGTTGGATTAACATTAAAAGGAAAGAAAATTCAAATTCCATAAGGAGTCGATCGATCGAAGGAAAGGGTCGATCAATCGACCTATTCGATCAATCGACCTATTCGATCAATCGACATTCAAGGTATCGATCGATCGATCAGTTATTGGCCCAGAAATTCTGCAAATAACGCCTATGGGTTTCTTCCATTTTAATCATCAAAACCTCCATTAAAATGTCCCAAACTCCCAACCAAACATCACAAACATTATAGTAACAGGTCTAAACGATTTCCAACGTAAACTCTAAATTAAATCCTTAAGAAATCATCATTAAATGGGTACAATTCATGATTTGGTCTCTAACCCTAGTTTACCATATTATTTCAAGAATCCACATGATGTTTCCAAATTTCCTTCTCTAATCATCGTTAAAATTCATGATAAATGTTCTACATGTGATAAGGATACCAGCCTAACATGATTTCCATTCAACATATGAATTTTAGTCTTCCAATTACATCAAATCTCCATAAAAACTTATAATTTTATTTCCTACTCTAATAGGGATGCAATATCAACTCAAGTACATCAAGATAGATACTTGCCTATAAATCAAAGGTCTGATCCGACGAATTTGAGTAGTATAGGAATGATCATCATCTTCTGAGCTACGCGTTGGTGGTGGAATTGGTGGGAATGGTGTAGGATTGATGGTTCCTCCCTTCTGGAAACCTTCTATCTTATCCCTTGCTTAGCCTCTATGCAACTCAAGTGTTTCTAACCCTCGAACACTCTATCTTCCATCAGATATAACCCTTTAATTTTCGTCATTAATTAAGGCCTAAAATTTGAAATTATCCCGGGTTGCCGATTAGGCCTAAAAACGTCTCAAGACCCAAACTAAACCCCTGGGTAAACTTTTTTTACTATCTTGAATCTTTCGGACACATTGGCGCACTCAAAATGTCCATACGGGTAACTTAGAATAAATTTACTTTTTATTTCCTTAAATTAGTCCTGACAAGACTAACACGCGCATCCCGACTTAATTTGTATAATTGTCGTATTATTCACTCGCGACAATTTTAATAAATTCAATATCATATATTACTTTACTCACTAAGTAATATTCAACATAATTCTTACCAATAATTACTAACTCTTATCATGCTAGTAAATATTCAATTTAAAATTCTAAATTAATATTAAATTAATTTATCCCAGTTTAATTTAATTAATCCCATAATTAAGGGCCATAAAAATACGGGGTATTACATACTTCCCCCTAATAATGAATTTACATCCCGAAAATAGGAAAATAAGGCATGCCTGGTAAATACAATTCTGGATACTTTTCGCGCATATCTGTCTCACGCTCCCAAGTGGACTCGTATGCATTATGATGCTCCCACTGGACCCATACAAGTGGGACTACATTCGACATAAATCTCCTCTCACTATGGTCTAGGATAGCCATTGGTCTCTCCTCATAAGAACTGTCGGGTTGTAAGTCAATCTCCTCTATCGTAATATGAGTATGGGCCAACTCATCCCGAAGATACCGCCTCAGCAAAGAAATGCTGAACACATCATGAATACGGTGCAAGTGCTCTGAGAACCCAAGTCTGTATGCCACCGGTCTGATCCTCTCGATAATAGAGGATGGTCCTACGTACCTAAGAGCAAATTTCCCTTTCTTCCCTAATCTCATTACTCCTTTCATAGGAAACACTCGCAGTAAACTAGGTCCCCCGCGCTAAACTCCTTGAAGAACCTCTTTGCATCGGTATAGATTTTCTGCCTGTCCTGGGCTACCCGAATGCGACTCCTGATAATCTCAACCCTGGATGACATTTATTGAATCAGCTCTGGCCCGATTAACTAGTTATCCCCCACCTCTAGCCAACAAGCGGGAGAATGACAGGGTCTTCCGTACAATGCCTCAAATGGGGTCATGCCAATCGTAAACTGGTAGGAGTTATTATAAGCAAACTCCACCGGTGGAACTCCCAACCCCATCCAAAATTAAGGACACCCATGAGTAACATATCCTCTAGCATCTGATTAATACGCTTAGTCTTCCCGTCTGTCTGCGGGTGATAAGCCGTACTCAATCGCAGCTCGATACCTATAGCCTCCTTAAATATCTCCTAGAAGCTCAAAAATATTATCTCTATCGGACACGATATCCAGGGGAACCCCAATCAACCTCACTATCTCAGTAATAAATAATTGGGCATATTGTCCCGTAGTGTAGTCTGTCCGCACTGGCAGAAAATGGGCTACCTTGGTCAACCGATCCACCACTACCCAAATAGAATCGTGACCCCACTGTGATGTAAGCAACCCAGTGATGAAATTCATGAACATTCTCTACCATTTCCACATAGGAATCTCTAGCGACTGAAGTAACCCTGGTATCTTCTGATGATCCACCTTTACCAACTGACATGTGGCACACTTGGACACGAACTCCGCAATGTCCTTTTTTATCCCAATCCACCAGTATTGTCGCCTCATATCCTGGTACATCTTATCCCCTTCGGGATGTACCGTAAATCAAGACCCGTGCAACTCTGTCATCACTGCATGACGTAAGTCCTCCCCCTCTGGCACTACTAATCTCCCATTAAATTGCAAATCCCCGTCTAAACTCACAGAGTAGGACTCTGCGCCCTCAGCTAGAAGCCATAAAATCTGATCCTGGAAAAATGAATCAGCGGCTTGGACCTGGATCACCCTAGTAACAATATCTGGTGTAACTTTCATGATGGGCATAAAGGATCGGGCTACTGTATCCTGATGTCCCAACTCTTTCCATTTCTCCTTCCACACTTCTGCCATCTCACCTACTGGCCTACGGCTCAATGCATCAGCAACTATGTTAGCCTTCCTCGGGTGGTACTGTATCTCGAACTAGTAATCTTTCACAAACTCCAGCCACCTTCACTAACGCATGTTCAACTCTCGTTGAGTGAACAAGTATTGCAGTGACGTGTGGTCAGTGAACAGGAAAAATTTCTCCCCCAACAAGTAGTGTCTCCAAATCCGTAAGGCAAACAAGACCACTTCTAGCTCCAAGTCGTGGGTGGGGTAATTCCACTCGTGAGGCTTGAGCTGTGGGAGGCATAAGTTATAGCCTTCTCCTCCTCCTGAAGTACTCCACCAAGTCCCTGTAGGGAAGCATCAGTATACACCAAGTACTCTACTCCTGGCCTGGGTAAAGCAAGAACTGGCACCGAAGTCAACTTGTCCTTTATCTTATCGAAAGACAACTGAAAAGAGTCATCCCATACGTATGGTGCCCCCTTGTGAGTCAGATTAGTCAATGGACCCGTTATCTATGAGAATCCTTAAATGAACCGCCTGTAGTACCCTGCTAATCCTAAGAAACTACGAATCTCTGACAGTGTCGTGGGTTACCCCCACTCCCTCACCGCGGACACCTTTCTCGGATCCACGGATATCCCCCTAGAGAAAATAATTTGCCCCATGAACTGGACCTCGCGTAGATAAAACTCTCACTTCTCATACTTAGCATATAATTGATGCACTCGCAGAGTCTGAAGAACCCATCTCAAATGCTCAGCATGCTTCTCTTCAGTCTGGAAATAAATCAGAATGTCATTTATGAAGACAATGACAAATTGATCCAGGAACACTCTGAACACCCTGTTCATTAAGTCCATGAACATGGATGGAGCATTGGTTAGCCCAAACGGCATAACCCAAAACTCGTAAGATCCCAATCGCGTCAAGAAAATAGTCTTCGACACATCCTACTCCCTAATCCGTAACTGATGATATCCCGATCTCAAGTCTATCTTTGAGAAGAAGGCAGTTCCTCTCAACTGGTCTAACAAGTCATCGATTAGGGGCAAGGGATATTTATTTCATATCGTGACTTTATTCAACTCTCGGTAGTCCACACACAACCTCAATGACCCATCTCTTTTCTTCATAAACAACATAAGATCACCCCAAGGCGAGGTACTCCTGCGGATGAAGCCTTGTCCCAACAGCTGTTCAATCTAATCCCGTAACTCCCTCATCTCAGCTGGAGCCATACGGTATGGTGCTCGGGCTATCGAGCGAGTGCTCGACTCAAATCTATAACAAAATATATCTCTCGACTAGGCGGTAGTCCCGGTATCTCCTAGAACACATTGGAAAACTGCGAACTACAGGAATTGAATCAATGGGGATCATCATATCCTTATAGGTACCCTCCTCTATGTAATATAAATGGGTGGACGATCCACCCTCAGGACGAGGCATCGCCACCAGAAATATCTACTGACCCGGAATAGCAAAAATAATTCTCCTAATAAGAAAGTCTATCATGGTTCTATAAGCAGTAAGCCAATCCATGCCGATAATCGCGTCATGCTTGTGTATATCTAAGACTAGCATATCTGCAGGCAAAATCAGGCTCTCAATCTCTACACCTACTCCCCGACATATAAAGAAAACCAATGATCCATTACCCAACGGTGAGTCTACACGTGTAACTGTACTCTCTGTTGTGTCTAACAATCCCTTGGCCCTTGAAAAACTAGTGGCTATGAAGCAGTGTGATGCCCTAGTGTCAAATAAAATGTGACCTATAGTACCATGGATAGGAAACTTACCCTCCACTACGGGTGGCGCTTGCGGTGCTGCTGATTGGTGGACATTATAAACACGTCCAGACCCCTACTGAACTGGGACTACTGGAATGGTTGGTAAGGATGGTATCTGAGTTGGTGCTGGGAGGGCAGTTGGAAAGATCGGTCTCTGCGGCTCCTGATGGGCAACCTGCTATTGCGGGGCCCTATCCCCCTCGGAGTAATCCTGACGTCTATGGCCATTCTTGCCACAACCAAAGCATCTGCCCCTAAAATTTCCTCCCCTCTGTCCCTGTTGTCCTCAGCCCTAATGGTCTTTACCACCCCTCCACTGGCTTTGCTAGCCCTGTTGATTCCATTGTTGTCCCTGATGGCCCTGCTGGTAAAGATGTTGGCCCTGCTGGTAAAGATGTTGGCCCTGCTAGCCCTGCTGACTGGACTGGACTTTGTCTATAGCCCCCATGTCCCTGCCTAGATTCACCAGATCGAAATCGCTTAACAGGGTCCCCCTGATGGGAACTCTTCTCACCTTGATGGACCTTCCCCTAAGCTGTTGGTGCCCCACTGGCACTATTACCTCATGTTCGGCCCTGCTGGCTGAACTCCCCGACTTGTTTTCTCCCCTAGTGATGGAAGCAGTGGTCCTGGAAATGTAATAGGGCGGCGTTGAGTACATCAGTATAAGTACCCAATGACAGATTACCCAAGATATGATGGCGAATCTTCCAGGTCAAGTCCTCCATGAACATCTGAATCTTCTTCTCTTCGGTAGGTACCTCATCTGGCACTACAGTAATCAATCTCGTGAACTCCTCTTCATACTCCACAACAGCCATACCCTCCTTCTTGAGATTCAATAGGATCTATCTCATCTCAGTTTTCACGGAAGAAGGAAAGTATTTGCGGTCAAACCGCACCCAT
Organism: Sambucus nigra; assembly: GCA_949130495.1. NCBI lineage: Eukaryota > Viridiplantae > Streptophyta > Magnoliopsida > Dipsacales > Adoxaceae > Sambucus > Sambucus nigra. The sequence goes on from OX422216.1 coordinate 186,074,598, forward strand.
AAACTCTGAATCGTCATATTGTCCCTCCCCTCCAAAGTGGTAGTGGACTTCCACCACTGTAAGGTGGCCCCTACAAGCTTGAAGGAAACCAGTAACTATCTTTGAATATATGTTCACTCGTACATGTGAAGATTCCTCTTGATGTCTTTCTTCCATTGGCTGGCAATGATAACATCATAACTGCCCGAAAACTCTGGGGGATGTGCCTTCTAAAAGGCATCCCTAACTCTCTCCCATGAAGTGGGAAACTGAGCTGGCACTAGCGCCATAGCCTGAACCTGGGGTGGGGCCTGCTTCACCACCGCTAAAATTTCATTCATCGCCTAAGCAACTATGGCCCTGAGCCTGAGCTGCTTGCTGCTGTGGTTGGGCATTTCTGTCCCTCGGGGCTCGTCTCGGAGGCATCTGAAATGAAAGAAATTCATCAGTCCATAGTTATTATTAAATCTAAAATATCTGAAGACGTAATCGCAAAAATAAGAATACAACAGTCCTAAAAATAGGGCTCTATATCAATGACACTAATCTAGAAGCATAATAAGTCGTACAACCCCTAAAGGACACTAGAACCTGATGCTTTTATACCACCTATGACACCCTGCCTAATTAAATACCTAATGATCAGTCCTTTATTAAATTAAATCAAAGTGTCCGATTGGTTCCTTCTTTGCATCACTATCGAAAATAATTTTTCTTTATTCGTTGCCTAATAAATAATTAAGCTAAGTGTCAAAACATTTAATTTTATAGATTAAGTCCCATTGTTATGAGTTATTATACCAAACCATTTTTAAGAACACGGATAATAATATTGAATACCAAACCATCCAAGTGGAATAAACAGGGTAGATTAATCAATCCAAATAAAATATCCCAAATCAAAGGACAAAGTAATAATTAAAACAATCTCAACTAAAACTAAATACTGAAATGAATAAAGAGTACAAGTCACTCTGAACTAAGTAAAACTGGACATGGAGGAGACATGCCCTATCTAAAATGACTAAGTGAAGAGTTGAGATGACAAGGATGAAGTCGTCTAAATGCAAGGACCTACAACTCCCACACTAGCTGCACCATGTTAACAATCCAAAAATCTAAGTCTGACGCCCTTGTGGCTGGGCACCTGTAATATATATATACAAGAGAAACGGGAGACGACAAGAAACGGGTCAGAGCCCGAGTGTAAAATAGCTTTAAAAATTTATTAGCAAGTATATAAAATGCTTACGAGTTGATATTGCATACATGTTAGTACCTCGACACTCACTTGAGAATTCTCACCTCTCAACTAATGTGCACGCCTAACGTACTGCTGAATTAATCTAGGTAAAGCTAACCCCACTAACTGGTCTAGCCCAATCTCCCCTCATCAATACTGAATCATGTGATCACATAACTATAATATATACATGATAACCCCTTTTTTATGCACTTACCAATCCAGTTATGTACATCTCAATACAGCCTTATGTTCTCAAACACTTAATTTATCTAATATCGATTATTAAATTTTATCTAATTACAAGAACAATAGGTGAATCACAGGTACATATATTTATCGCTCTTAATATATATACTAGTAGGGCACCCCACATAAAATCTATGGTGCTGGCATACTCTGCTATCAAGTCGTACAAATGAGGGAAATACTAGTTCGGATCCACTCTCAAACTGTATTCAAATAAAATACACATATTGGAGGCGAAGCATAGTTCCAAGTCACTAAGAGGTCAGCACATACCCTCACGTATCTTAGGACCATTTGACTATCATTCTCAGATAGCCTGTACTAAGGATCCTATGTTCTAGGGTACGAGTGAAAATCCCCCATAAAGGTCACATCAGAATAAGACTGTCACGGCACGAAAACCTCCATGATAGCAAGTAGCGCGGGTATGATTAAACACAAATTTTCACATACTATATATACGCATACACTCATATATATATATATATATATATATATATATATATATATATATATATATATATATATATATTTACATTATTCAAATAGTTACACCCATGACCCATACATATTCTAACCATAAGTGGTACACAGCTCCCGAGTCCTATGTATTATTAATTCATTCTTTTATTTTCTCAATTTTTATAAGTTCTTAAGTACTTTTCGACTCTCGAAGTGTATCATTTTGATAAATATAAGATCACTATGTGTACACTCTCTACCCTACTAGTCTAAGTCCTCCTTATCTCTCACAAGACCTAATTTAACACACACACTATCTCCACCCCATTTTATACCCTAGTGTCCCCACGGTTAAATCTCATATAAGAATCAGAATACCCGAACCTTTCCTACCACCCCACTGGTCCTTCCTAAGACCCATTATTGTATTTAAGTTATGTCTAAGGGTCTTTATACATTGGGGTTGGACTAACATTAAAAGGAAAGGAAATTCAAATTCCAGGAGGAGTCAATCGATCGAAGGAAAAGGTCGATCGATCGACCCAGTCGATCGATCGACATTCAAGGTGTCGACATTCAAATAATGCCTACGAGTTTCTTCCATCGATCGATCGATCGATCAGTTATTGGCCCAGAAATTCTGCAAATAATGCCTACGGGTTTCTTCCATTTTAATCATCAAAACCTCCATTAAAATGTCCCAAACTCCCAACCAAACATCACAAACATTATAGTAACAGGTCTAAATGATTTCCAATATAAAATCTAAATTAAATCCTTAAGAAATCATCATTAAATGGCTACATATCATGATTTGGTCTCTAACCCTAGTTTTCCATATTAATTCAAGAATCAACGTGATATTTTCAAATTTCCCTCCCTATTCATCATTAAAAAATTTAATTAATGTTCAACATGTGATAAGGATACCAGCCTAACATGATTTCCATTTAAACATATGAATTTTAGTCTTTCAATTACATCAAATCTCCATAAAAACTTATAATTTTATTTCCCACTCTAACATGGATGGAATATCAACTCAAGAACAGCAAGATGGATACTTGCCTAGAAATCAAAGGTCCGATCCGACGAATTTGCAGAATTTGGGAACGATCCTCTTCTTCTGATCTACGCGTTGGTAGTGGAATTGGTGGGAACGGTGTAGGATTGATGGTTCTCCCCCTTGGAATCCTTCTATCTTCTCGCTTCATCATCCTCTCTGCAACTCAAGTGTTTCTAACCCTCAAAGATTCTATCTTCCATCAGATATAACCCTTTAATTTTCGCCATTAATTAAGGCCTAAAATTTGAAATTACCAAAATGCCCTCCCTGGTTGCCAATTAGGCCTAAAAACGTCCAGAGACCCAAACTAAACCCTCGAGTACACTTTTTTGACTATCTCGACCCTTCTGGACACATTGGTGCTCTCAAAATGACCATACGGGTGATTTAGAATTAATTTACTTTTTATTTCCTTAAATTAGTCCCGACGACTGGCACGTGCGTCCCGACTTAATTTCTATAACTGTCGAATTATTCACTCGCGATAATTTTAATAAATTCAATCTCATATATTACTTGACTCACTATGTAATATTCAACATAATTCTTACCAATAACTACTGACTCTCTTCATGCTAGTAAATGTTCAATTTAGAAGTCTGGATTAATATTAAATTAATTTATCCCAATTTAATTTAATTAATCCCATAATTAAGGGCCATAAAAATACGGGGTATTAAAATTTGTAAGGACAAAATTTCCAATTGAGTCCATTGTAAGTATTTGACTTATTCCCAGAACAAAACATTATTTTTAAGTCATATATAGATTTTTAATTGCCACGATCCCACACAGTTTATGACATATAGTTTATTGAACACGTTGCAGCCAAGCTTCAAAGATTTATCATGCCAAGATTAATTTGGTGCATGTTTCTCGTTTCCATTGCATTTTGATCTCTCAAGTATGAATGCGTAATGTTTATGGGACTCAAAAATTGTTTTTAGGATGTTATTTTATACATAAATCTTTTTAAAATGTTAAAAATGATTTTAAAGAGTTTTAACTTTGTTTATTATGACATAAGGATTGTTTATATTCGTATAGAACATTCTCTTTTATTTAGAAGGTTCAAACGACATTCATAATCGTTCAAACGACATGTGGAGTTCGTTCAAACGACATGGCTTTGTCATTTAAACGACATAGCTATTTCGTTCAAACATCAGCCTCATCTCGTTCGAACGATGCGCCAACTTAACTTTTTTTATTTAAGGCATGTTTCACTCAGAATTTCGTATGTTGCAGAACTAGAAAAATAGTTTACACTCAGTACGTTTTCTGCACAAGTTTTCTAAGGTTTTTAGAGTCTAAAAACATCCAAGACTTTCAAGATCCAAGTTTTCATCCTCATATGCTATAGAGATCTTGGATTGCACCATTAGTTTATTCTTCCAATATTGAAGAATTATTCGTTGGGTTTTACGGTGAAGAAATGAAGGAGTTCGTGTTCAACATCATAGACGTTGCCAAGATACATCAGTGGACACTGAGGCATTGGTGGATGCTTGTGGTGTGGACATGTATCGTAGAAGGACTTCTACGTGGGCATTATGGATAAGTGGTTACAGGATCAGAGGAGCATCAAAACTTGTGGGGAATCGAGTCGTTGAGTAAGTCTATCATCTGTACTTTGTAAAACCACATTAAAGTGATTGTCTGGAATGGGTCGTTCGAGGTTTTTTCCCTTAGTGGCTTCCTCGTACATTCGATGTCACTTTTGTGAACTTATTTATTTTACTTTATTTAATCAATTAGATGCATGTTTAGGATTAAACAAGATAAAATTAGGCTTAACTAAAATTGTTTCACATACTTGGTGCGTTTAATATTTTAAAAAGAGTTTTTCAAAAAGAAAGTGGTTTTTGACATCCTTAAAACACATTTGAAAGAAAAAGGGCTTATAGTTCACTCTTCATTGAGTATTGTTTCGATGGTGAATTCCATGTTTGCAGGTTGATACGGTGGATTCCATGTTGTTGGTTAACGAATTGAACTAGTCATGCAATGGTAAAATCATTATGATATTGAGACCTGGTGTTCAAATAACAAAGAGATCATCAAGGCTTAAAGGCTTTGAGTCAGTTGAGTAAGTCTATTTTATCCTTGTACGATACCTATATCATAGTGGATTGTGTGGCTGGGTCATTAAAGGTTTTTCCCATTGTGGGTTTTCCTTGTACATCATCGTGTTGTGGTTTTCTTTATTTTATTCTATCTACATCACCTAAATTCATTATTATGTCAAGATAAAATCGGTAAACTATTTATACAACACTTTGGTTTAATGTGAGCAAAGATTAAAATCAGTTTAAATAATTGGAAAAATTAAAAATTTGTGTTTGTTTGGCAATCCATATAACCCTATCATTGTTGGGCACTTTCAATCTGAAAATTAATTACGGTCCAAATGGAATGGTATGTTTGTATTTAATCAATATTTAGTTTCTATAAAAAACCTTGTGACACGGGTTGTGCATTCTTTAGTAATTTTCTCATTTATCTTTCTTATGAACACTCATTTGTAACCTTTATGATTTATATCTTATGGGGTTCTTGCGCCATCAAGGTGTTTTCTCATTTCGACTAATAAATTATTTGTTGACATTTTTTATAGTATGTGGATTTGTTGTATCATTGCCCTTTGATTTTTGTGTAGCTATAACATATATAATTATTTCATCGAAGGTCATCTTTGGTGATCCCACATTTAATATTAGGCATCTTTGCCTACTTCATTGGCTAGTCTCTTCAGACACGTGTTCCTTCTCATGCACAATAACCACCTTCGGGATTTGTAACAGTGGATCTTTTGTTCATAACATCTTCTTGAGCGTTATGTATAACCTCTTATGAAGTGTTATTTGGGAATGATTTTATTTCACCTCCACTATTAGCGAATCAAGTAGTTGGGATTGTAATTCCCCATGACTTTGGGACTGAGAAATTAAATTTTTGGGAGAAATAAAATATATTTAAATTGGAGAATTTTAGAATTTGTAAAATTGAGGTCAAAAAAATCGAGGATGTTATAAAGTATTCTGGATGACGATTCTGAGTGAGTGGTTGATTCCAGATGGGTAGAGATAGTCAAAATGACTGTCCTTGGGTTTTATTTCGGTTCCGAAATATTTTTAAGTTAGTTTGACTCGAATTGGAATAAACGAGTCATTTAAAGTGTGTATTATCATTTAAAACTGGGAGTTATGTTTTAAAGGCTTAAGAGGCTTATGGATCCGCCTATCTCATTTATGAGAAAGATAGAAGAAGAAGAAGAAGAAGAAGAAGAAGAAGAAGAAGAAGAAGAAGAAGAAGAAGAAGAAGAAAGGAAGAGAGAGAGGAGAAAACTTGAAGATTTCCAGCCCGTATGCGATCTCGGGGATGATTCAACCTCTACAATTATGAGGCAAGTGTTTAATATTGCTAAATAAATCCTTTGTGTATCATATTTCATATTTTTTGCGCAAAAGAATTGAATTTTGAGTATATATATATCAAAACTTAGATTTTGGATATTTAAATCTTGTAATTGATGTTCATACTTAGGTTTAAGGGTGTATAACTTGATGAGACTAGATATAGGATGGGTTTTGGTGTTGGGAACTTGATTGGGTTAGAGATTTATGGTTGGAAGTTGTATAAATTGGATTTTGTAAATTTTGGGTTTTGGAGAAATCAACCCTTTTCGTGGCTTGCTGAACAGGCCGAATCGATTCTCCATATTGCAGAACCATCAGGTCTTTAGGGCCGAATCAATTCGCCCCTTGCGAATCGATTCGGTATGTAGAAGACTTACAGGTACACTAGGACCGAATCGATTCGCTTGGACCGAATTGATTCGCTGTTGTGACCGAATCGATTCGGAGGGGCCGAATCGATTAGGAAACAGGGCAAGTTTTGAGAAATTTTCCTAGAGTGAGTTTTCCTCCATTTCAATTGGGTTTCTCGATTTGGAATATTCTTATATGATTTTGGGGATACGTTTTGGAGATTTATTGGGAGTTTTTATCATAATAGGATCGTGGGGAAGTATTGAGCTATTTTTGGAAAGGTATATACATATGTATTGGAGTTTATTGCATTGATGTTGTGGGAGATATCTCATTAGAGATGGGAATCCTATTTTGAGATTAGTAGTGAGCTTAGATGACAAAAGGTTGAGTACTTTATGAGAGAGTTGTGAGGGTATGGCGTGCAAATTGTAATCCGACTTTTGTGTCGAATCCTTATAGCGATAGGATTCTATTTAAGATATGATTGGGAACCGATGAGATAAAGAGGTCGCGTATCCTTAGTAATGTTCAACTTAAGGAATAAATTGTAAACGCAATAAGATTAAGGGTTCATAGGAGAAATTGAATATTAGGCTAATTTGAGAATGACTGGATTGTCTATTGATTAGAATAGGATTGTGTTAGTTGGTAGTCGGGGTAGTTACTACATATCTATGCGTGATTAACGATGGGTATCCCAAAATATGATGGGATCATAAAAAGAATTTAGGATTGAGCTTGAGGCTTACCGACTATTAGTAAAGTGAGTACCTATGACCGAGATAAGTATCGTGTATTGATGTGATTTCGGATATAGATGGGATGTATAGTGATTGTTACATACGTTAAACGGTGGGTTAGTAACCTTAATGTTGGATATATTGGAAGACTATTCATATCATAGGGACAATGGATGAATATGCTTCAAGTGAGGGATCCTATTTATATAACGAATTAAGTTAATACGCTTGGGACGACGGCTAGTATAATGAGGATTATGTATGCTTATAGTCGAGTTTATAAATCTCATATATACGGACGAGAGATAGTATATGTATGTCATTATGTGTGTATATATGGCGTGAATATTTATACCGTGTGTGATGGTTTGTATATATATGATGTGATCATATATATATATATATATATATATATGGTGCGAATGATACATATACTTATTGTGTGAGCATACCCGGCACATGATATCATGGGAGGTTGCGCGATGTAGGTGAGGCCCTAGCTTGAGGAGCAGGGTGTGGATAGTCCCCAGGTCATAGTCATCCATTATTATTTGTGTGATTCTATTTTTGGGGGTGAGAAGCTTTGGGTATGATACGTTCTCACTTTCCGGTTAGGAACTATGACCGTTTTCCATACGTTAGGATTGATTTTGTTTCTATGGCGGTGTGATAATAGTCCGATATGTGGTGCCCTAGGAGAAAGTGAGTAATTCCGGGAAGATGATATCATGGTGCAGTATTTTGGCATCCTGTAACCGTTTATGTTATGTGTATTGCAAAGTGTACATTATGTGTGTTATGTATACGTGGTTATAGCAATGAATGATTGCTTATATAGAGAGAGAGTAAGATATATATAAATATCCTATAGGTGAAGGTGATATGAATTTTCTAGTATGTACATCTTGGGTGATTTTGGTGTACTAGTTTATTAGGGTCGATGGAACGTACTTAGAGACAATTGCGGTTATATCGACCCCAAGGATTTAAATAGAGATTCAAATTGCGTATTTAGAGATGGTATTCTATAATTAGGTAGTCGCAGTAGTAGGATTTGTGTGGAGGACATAATGGATCCCTACAATCAACATTGTCAAGGAGTAATGTATCGGGGGGTTCCTTGTTCGGATTTATCTTTGCGAGACGCCCCACGCTCGAAACGTAATGCAATGTTGGAAGTGGAGAGAAGTTTTGTACTTAGTAATTGGATGTATGTTATTTGAAAAATAAATTCTTTATGCTAAAACTTATGATAATGTGAGTCGTGTTAAGACTAATAATTTGTTTAAGCAAATAACTAGAACCAATAAAGCCTGGTAAGTCATATATATATCTGTATATATACTTATGTGGGGTTAGAATGGAACGGATTTTTTGGTTATGTTAGGATGGTGGGTTATGCGGGTACATGTCATGCTTATAGTTAGGTAGGTTGTCCTCATATGTGTCGGGTAGCTTAAATTAAGGTTCCAGGATACGATTAGGTGCGCGCTGTAGATGAGAGGTGAGTTTCGTGAGACTCCACTTTAATTATGAAATATTGCATTTATATTTATTATGCACGGTTAACACACTTGTTGTAAATACTTTTACACCTCAGGCTCTGACCCGTTTATATTTCTATTTCTATATATATATATATATATATATATATATATATATATATATATATATATATATTGTACTATAGGTGTCCCACCGCATGGATATCGTGGATGCTTTCCTATCCTGTGCCTTGGGAGTCGTAGCATATGCGGACTGTTGCGGGATTTAGATTGTAGTCGATTTCTATTCCCTTGTAAATCTGGATAGGATTCATTTTGGTTATCGAGTTTACACCCACGGGTTATTTGTAGCTGTTTATATTTCTTCTCTACGGTTGTTGTAGTGTCTGTGACCCGACAGCTTATTCGGGTATATTTCCTTTTATGTACTCTTTTTATTTTAATGTTTAGCACTTCTTTTATCATGGTACTTCTGTACGTCTTACCTTTGTTAGTAGTTGTATATTGTTGGGATGATATCCATTGTATGTTTTATTTAATTTTGACACCCGCTTTTATAGTTTTGGGTAGTTAGTCCTATCTAGTTTAGTATCGTCAGTAGATGCTAAGAATGATCCATCTGAGATTCCTGATTAAATGTAGTATAGGGCTGGCCACCGGTTATTATTTTAAGCGGGGTCTCACATATGGTATCAGAGCATCAAGTTCTAATGTCTTTAGGATCTGTGCGGGTTTTCTATGTTCTTTCACAAGCGTTCTTGATGTAGAGCCCTACTATTAGGATTTTTGTGTTCACTACGTCTATTTCCTTCTGCGAGGTGTACTCACTTGAATGATGTTCTGACGCAGTTGCCCTTGTCTCAGACATCACCAAGAATAAGTCGTCCAGGAAGGGGCAAGATGAGAGATGCAACATCCATAACAGATTTTGGGTACGTTTTGACTGGAAGTATTTTTCTTTCCACGATTTAGGCGGAGATAAGGAGGATATTTCTAGCGGTGATTCAAGGTGATCTGACGGTGATCGAGTGAGAAGGAGAATTTTGTGATCGATAAGGTAAGTACTGAGGATAATCGAATAGTGAAGCCCTTGGGAGGTGTGTGGCATTGTCCCAATATCAGGGGTATCATCTTCTTGGAAACGGGATTAAGAAATTTGGAGACTTGGGTTCATTGAGTAGAACTGAAGGAGTTGTCGGGGGTCGCAATAGTTCTTTGTCCTTCAGGATGGTTAGGAATAACTTTCGGGAGGATGTTTCTTTAAGGAAAATTAGGCCTTAGGAAGAAGGGCTTGTCCTGGAAGGAGTAGAGAGACTCAAGAATCAAGTGAAACAATTGGATTATGGAAGTATAAGGTAGAATACCTTTCTTTGGGTTTAGGTCACGCTTTATGCGGTATTGGGAGTGTCGTGTGTAAGGTATAACGAGTGGTTAACCGCTATAACCATAGTGTGTACAGAATTTCCTTAGAGGAAGGAGTGAGTAAGTACGGCCTTTGCATGCCATCTTCTGGGATAATAGATTATTTCATAATGAGCTAGTAGATAGTTGTGCTTTTGATTTTTGGAAGTGAGGACTGTTAAGGCTTATTGTGTAGTAACGATAAGGTTATCGTTTTATGGTTAGGCTAGGTACATGTATTTATAGTATTCCAGTTGTGGAAGGACTTATCTTGCGTAAATGCTTTGATGTGATGTAAAGGATTTGTATAGTTGAGGAGGTTCAGAGTTTAGCAGATTCATTATTGAGCGGGGAATTTAGCTCAGGGTTGTGCTAGCTTTGAGATCTAGGTGTTGGTGAGAGTATTGTATTTGTTGGGGCCTTGTGTCTAGAACATAAGGTATTTGATTGGTGTGTCGAAAGACATGAAATTATTTTATATTATATTGCTATATAGGCCTTCGGGCAATATCTATGACTTGAAAAAAATCTTTTATAAAACCTTAATCCTGGTTCAACTGATCCCAATCCCCGACATAGCTACACATTAGTGTATTGGGAGGGTTCCTTATTTGGATTTATCTTACGAGACCTCCCCCGCATGAAGGTACCATATGTCAGGAATTGGGAAGAGTTCAATCATTGGAAATTTCAAAAAATTTATATTTAGTACGTTATGGTAGGTTATACTGTTGAGAGTTATATTAAGATTTGAGGCTAGTGGAGTCGGGTCATGTTTTTACGAGTTGAGCTCGGGTACAGGGTGTATGGGCGCCTGGGGTAGCTAGTTTCATTTTAAAGTTTATATAGTTCGATGTGAGAAGTGGGAGAGATAGCTATAGTAATCTTGAGGGTAGATGTAAGAATTAGATGAGGTTCGGAGTCCTAGATATAACTCAAATTTCGAGGATGAAATTTTTATAAGGGGGGAAGTCTGTAATACCCCCTGACTTTAGGACTGAGAAACTAAATTTTTGGGAAATATAAAATATATTCAAATTGAGAATTTTAGAATTTGGAAAATGAGGTCAAAAAAATTGAGGATGTTATAAAGTATTCTAGATGATGATTCTGAGTGGGTGGTTGATTTTAGATGGGTCAAGATAGTCCACAATGACTGTCCTTAGGTTTTATTTCGGTTTCGGAATATTTTTAAGTTAGTTTGACTCTAATTGGAGTAAACGAGTCATTTAAAGTCTGTATTATCATTTAAAATTGGGAGTTGTGTTTTAAAGGCTTACAGATCATCCTATCTCATTTGTGAGAAAGAGAGAAAGAGAAAGGAAGAGAGAAGAAGAAGAAGAAGAAGAAGAAGAAGAAGAAGAAGAAGAAGAAGAAGAGAGAAAGGAGAAATCTTGAAGATTTCTGACCCGTATGCGATCTCAAGGATGATTCAACCTCTACAATTCTGAGTCAAGTGTTTAATCTTGCTAAATAATCCATTTTTATATCATATTTCATAATTTGTGGGCAAAAGAATTGGATTTGGGGTATATATATCAAAACTTAGATTTTGGATATTTGAATCTTGTAATTGATGTTCATACTTGGGTTTAAGGGTGTATAACTTGGTGAGACTAGATATAGGATGGATTTTGGTGTTGGGAACTTGATTGGGTTAGAGATTTATGGTTGGAAGTTGTATAAATTGGATTTTGGAAATTTTGGGTTTTGGAGAAATTAACCCTTTCCGTGGCTTGCTGAACAGGCCGAATCGATTCGCCCTTTGCGAATCGATTCTCCATGTTGCAGAACCATCAAGTCTTTAGGGCTGAATTGATTTGGTATGTAGTAGACTTACAGTTCCCTTGGGCACGAGTCAATTCGCTTGGACCAAATCAATTCGCTGTTGGGATCGAATCGATTCGGAAACATGGAAATTATGAGAAATTTTCCTTGAGTGAGTTTTCTTCCATTTCGATTGGGTTTATCGTTTTGGAATATTCTTATATGATTTTAGGGATACGTTTTGGAGATTTATTGGGAGTTTTCTCAAAATAGGATCTTGGGGAAGTATTGAGCTATTTTGGGAAATGTATATACATATGTATTGGAGTTTATTGCATTGATGTTGTGGGAGATATATCATTAGAGATGGGAATCCTATTTTGAGATTAGAAGTGAGCTTAGATGAAATAAGGTTGAGTAATTTATGATATATTTATGAGGGTATGGCGTGGAAATTGTAAGCTGACTTTTGTGTCGAATCCTTATAGCGATAGGATTCAATTTAAGATATGATTGGGGACCGATGAGAGAGAGAGGTCACGTATCCTTAGTAATGTTAAACTTAAAGAAAAAATTATAAACGCAATAAGATTAAGGGTTCATAGGAGAAATTGAATAGTAGGCTAATTTGAGAATGATTGGATTGTTCTATTGACTAGAATAGAATTGTGTCAGATGGTAGTCAGGGTAGTTACTACATATCTATGCGTGATTAACGATGGTTATCCCAAAATATGATGGGATCATAAAATGAATTTAGGATTGAGCTTGAGGCTTACCGACTATTAGTTAGGTGAGTACCTATGACCGAGATAAGTATCGTGTATTGATATGCTTTCGGATATAGATGGGATGTATAGTGATTGTTACATAGGTTAAACGGTGGGTTAGTAACCTTAATGTTTGATATATTGGAAGATTATTCATATCATAGGGACAATGGATGAATATTCTTCAAGTGGGGGATCGTATTTATATAACGAATTAAGTTAATACGCTTGGGACGACGACTAGTATAATGAGGATTATGTATGCTTATAGCCGAGTTTATAAATCTCATACATATGGACGACAGATAGTATGTATAGATGTGTGTATATATATGGTGTGAATGATATATATACTTATTGTGTGAGCATACCCGACACATGCTATCATGGGAGATTGCGCAATGTGGGTGAGGCCCTAGCTTGAGGAGAAGGGTGAGGATAGTCCCCAGGTCATAGTCATCCATTATTATTTGTGTGATTCTATTTTTGGGGGTGAGAAGCTTTGGGTATGATACGTTCTCACTTTCCGGTTAGGAACTATGACCGTTTTCCATACGTTAGGATTGATTTTGTTTCTATGGCGGTGTGATAATAGTCCGATATGTGGTGCCCTAGGAGAAAGTGAGTAATTCCGGGAAGATGATATCATGGTGCAGTATTTTGGCATCCTGTAACCGTTTATGTTATGTGTATTGCAAAGTGTACATTATGTGTGTTATGTATACGTGGTTATAGCAATGAATGATTGCTTATATAGAGAGAGAGTAAGATATATATAAATATCCTATAGGTGAAGGTGATATGAATTTTCTAGTATGTACATCTTGGGTGATTTTGGTGTACTAGTTTATTAGGGTCGATGGAACGTACTTAGAGACAATTGCGGTTATATCGACCCCAAGGATTTAAATAGAGATTCAAATTGCGTATTTAGAGATGGTATTCTATAATTAGGTAGTCGCAATAGTAGGATTTGTGTGGAGGAAATAATGGATCCCTACAATCAACATTGTCAAGGAGTAGTGTATCGTGGGAGTTCCTTGTTTGGATTTCGCTTTGCGAGACGCCCCATGCACGAAACGTAGTGCAATGTTGGGAGTGGAGAGAAGTTTTGTCCTTAGTAATCAGATGTATGTTATTTGGAAAATAAATTCTTTACTCTAAAACTTATGATAATGTGTGTCGTGCTAAGACTAATAATTTGTTTAAGAAAATAACTAGAACCAATAAAGCTTGGTAAGGCATATATATATGTGTGTATATATATTTATGTGGGGTTAGAATGGAATGGATTTTTGGGTTATGTTAGGATGGTGGGTTATGAGGGTATAGGGCATGCTTATAGTTAGGTAGGTTATCCTCATATGTGTCGGGTGGCTTAAATTAAGGTTACAGGACGCGATTAGGTGCGCGCTGTAGATGAGAGGTGAGTTTAGGGTTTCACGAGAGTGAGACTCCACTTTAATTATGAAATATTTCATTTATATTTATTATGCACGATTAACACATTTGCTGCATATATTTTTACACATCAGACTCTGACCCGTTTATATTTCTCTTTTGCTATATATATATATATATATTGTACTACAGGTGTCCCACCACAAGGATAACGTGGATGCCTTCCTATCCAGTATCTTGGGAGCCGTAGCAGATGCGGACTGTTGCGGGATTTAGATTGTAGTTGATTTCTATTCCCTTGTAAATCTAGATATGATTCACTTTGGATATCGGGTTTACACCCAAGGGTTATTTGTAGGTGTTTATATTTATTCTCTATGGTTATTGTATTGTCTGTGACCCGACAACTTATTCGGGTATATTTCCTTTTATGTACTCTTTTTATTTTAATGTTTAGCACTTCTTTTATCAGGGTACTTTTGTATGTATTACCTTTGTTAGTAGTTGTATATTGTTGGGATGATATCCATTGTATGTTTTATTTAATTTTGACATCCACTTTTATAGTTTTGGGTAGTTAGTCCTATCAAGTTTAGTATCGTCAGTAGATGCTAAGAATGATCCATCTGAGATTCCTGATTAAATGTAGTATAGGTCTGGCCACCCGTTATTGTTTTAAGCGGGATGTCAGAGGGACCTATAGGTTTGTCACGCTTCTGGCATGTAATAAATTAATTTACTGTCGAATTTGTTTTGTCCTACAAGGACAATGATTCTGGCAAGCACATTTGCATCTAGTCCATATGATTGCATCAGATATTTAAATATCCTTTTCACTTTATTTTTTCAATAAACGCTGTGGAAAATTAGATGAGACAAAGTGGAAGTATTCCATGATAATTCTCGTTGTTCTTCACGAATTACCGTTCTCTAGAAATAATTTGTATTCCAGGTACTTCCATCCCCCTAATGGAGGAAGGAGTGTGTCATCAAAATTTAATTTCGTAAAACAAGCAATAAACATTATATTTTTCAATAGATAAATATAATAATCTAGAGGGTGAATAATAACTAATATATACATTCCCTTTTAATAACAATATTTATCAAACTATGTATGACATTTACTTTTCAGTAGGGGTGTGCCAGTTCATTTGGAAATAAAAATCATGACCTGAGAATGTTTTATATTTATTCTTTAAATATATAATATGACATGTCGGACAATTGCAATTAATACGAGGTGAGTTGGGTTCGGCTCGATCACATGATATTGGAATTCAGGTTCTAGTGTAATTAAATAGTTCACAACTTAAATAGGGAGTTAACATCCTATCGATAAAGTTGAATGTGCAATCCTTAAAGCTTATCTCAAACTATGGGAACATGTATGATGGTTTGAGAACGTATTTGACAGTTCAAAAGAGGATTACAATTGATACATTCAGGAATGTATTGAATAAGACCACCCGTGAGATTCAACTCTAATGGCTTTCTTGATTAGAATTGGGAAATCTCACACCATTTGCAAAAAGTGTATAGATTCTTAATCCTGAGAGTTATGAGAATTAGAATGCTTACATAATTATTTCGTTGACTCTTATGGGAAAGATTCATTTCTATTGGATCTCAATACCCTTAGATTGGACAATCGTTATGTGAGTAGGTCTGACATCATAACTCAAAGGAATCTTCATCAAAGAAAGATCTTGGATTGTGATACTCCATTAATAAACTTATATGTTTTATTTCTACTAGTTAAATGCGTTCAATGGATTATTTTATAATCCAATAGAGTAGAAAATGAGTTAAGTATGAGAATCAAAGAATTGATTAGAAACTGGTTAAAATTGATTAGCGAAAAATTGATTTGACCAATCGGGTATCAGACACTTAAAGGGGGAATCATATTATGTATCGAATCAACTTTGTAAATAAGACCTCTTTACTCCGAGTGATTAAGAGATAATTAAATTTGAGTGCACTCCCGATTATTTAGTGAAATTAATCACGATTAAATAAATAAATAAAATATATTACAAGGATATAATTTTGAATTTCTAAATATTTATTTGGAAGCCAATTTAATTAGTTTTCTTTTGTCCCTAGTATATTCCATTGACCCAATAGTAGGCCCGAGACTCTCTGGAAGCCCGATTTAGCTAAAGCCCGTGACTTATACCTATATATATATATATATATATATATATATATATAAGAGTTTAAGGGTAATTATCCATTATGGGGGGTTAGAGAGTGAGAGAAAAAACACTATTTGTGTGTTTGTGAAGGGGTGAGGAGAGAGAAAGTGATTTCTCTCATATTTCGCCAATGTTTCATCTCCAAGAGTGCCCACATACAAGGCGTACTTTGGGTGGATTATATACTAGAAGATTTGAGACATTCATCTTGATAGGGCAACAAGATCATCATCTTTATCAACATATTTCTCCTCATACGGATCACCAACAAGATCCCTAATGATATTATTTTTTGAAACCCTGGGTTTATGCTTTAAACCTAGTTCTTGTTTTTATTTTCTATTGCATGATCGATCGAAGTCCTCTGAACTGAATTTTTTTGCGCTTATGTAAATCCCATTTCCCAACACATTAACGTTAGAACTTTGGGTTCTTAACTAGTGAATAAATATTCTCATAATATGATCATATATAAGAGACTTTAGGCTCATTAATAAAACAATTTAGGTTTCTAATATATATTTAGGGAATAAAATTTCAGGTTTTGTCAATACTTCAAGCTTGGCCTAATATTGATCATCGTGATTCAATAAATAAATAAATAATTGAGCATATTTTATGGACCACTAAAAAATTATAACAAATAATCAATCAAAGGGTAATTACAAGTTCAAGTTACCAATTAGAACTTCAAATCATTGATTTAATGATTAAAAATTCAGGCTCTGAATCGATTTATTTGAAACTCTAGGTTCCTATAAAAGCAATTTAGATCTTCAAGTTCTTTTTGTTTCATCATGTCCATAAATTGATCTTGTATTGTATAACGCCGACTTCTATTTTATGTCATATGCATATGAATCTTCGGGTTCATATATACTATAAAATTTAAAACTTGTGAATTGTGTGATATATATCATTTTTAGTTTTATATATATCAATAATAAAGAAAAATTGAAACATGTAAAATATAATTATTAACTTCAAGTTTTATCGTTTATGTGTCATAACCTCAGATTCTATACAAATAGTTGAACATTAAGTTCAATGTTGTTAATATCCTAGGATATTAAATTATCTAATATCTTGTATTAAAATTGCATGTTTGATTAGAGGTAAAAATGTTAAATAACCTTTCAAACAATTGCCAAAATATATATCATCTCTGAACAATAATAATCCAAATTTTAAAGAAAAAAAAAAGTATTCTTTCACATCCTTTACACATTCCCAATACCGTAATGGTAAATAATTGAAATGTGAAAAGGAGTTAAAATTAAATACCATTAAAAAAGTAATCCGATACTAAGATGAAGAGAACGAAAAATGGACAATGTTTTAATTATAAAACCATTAATAGAATAGTTAAAGAGACCTTAAACAAATAATAGAGTATCTAAAAATATATTACATTTATTCCAAAAATTGAAAGGAATAGAAATTGAAAAGTCATGTTTAATATGCAATTTATTTTAAAACTAAATTCGACCAAAATAATATAATTGGAGCTTCAGGTTCAAATTATCAATAATGATATTTGGTATTTCTAATGTCCATACTCTATGATATCAATAATTAAAACTTTAGGGTTTTTTTTAGGGTATATATTTGTTAGCGCTTCGGGTTCAAATATTTTTAAATAAATTGAGTATTACAAATCTCAGTTTTTCTAATAGTAATTAGAAAATCTAAATGTCAATAGAAACTAATAATTACTTTTGGTCATAATATTGTTTGGTACATTCTTGTCACAAATTAATTTTAATTGGGCAACTTTCGATCCATGCCTATTCAATTACACAATCAAAACTTCAGGTTTGGTTATGATATATTTTCTTTGGCACTTCAGAGCCAAATAATCTAGGAACTTTCGGTCCCAATATTTTAACAAAGATAATTACATGATCCAAATTGAAATAATTATTGAGGAACTTTACGTCCCAATTGTATATAATTATGAAAACTGCAAATCCTAACTGTAAGTATTTAAAGATATTTAGGTTTCAATATTGTATGATTTGGGAACTTCAGGCCCCAAATTAAAATAGTTTCATGGAAACTTTAGGTCTCAAAATTTAATTATTATAATTTATAACATCAAATCCTAATTTTAAATCCTAAAGGACCTTCAGGCTCCAAATTGAAATAGTGATTGAGAACGGTATGTCCCAATTTTAATTTATTGGGGAACTCCATCCTAATAATAAGAGGGAACTTCATGTTCCATAATTTAATTTTATTGTAACTTATGCATAAATATAAGGGTCTAATAGTAATTCTCAAAATTTAATAGCAAACTTAAAAACATGTAAAGTTTTATGGCTAAGAATTATTAAAAATATAGGGGCAATATAAAAAGAATTAAATTTATTGGGGAATGAGATGTAAATTTCCAAAAGTACAAGATCAAGGCATAAATATGCAAAACACCAAGGTCAAACCCCATTGGTAGTCTTTTGAAATTAGTATGCATCAATTTGAAACAAAAGGATTGGCAATTCTATTGAGTGATAATATTGCAAACAAGTCAAAATTAATTAATGAGAGGACTGATGTGATTGGATAAGAAAAAAAAGCTCATTCACCTTTAAGACTTATAATAGAATTTAAAGGATCGTACCTTAAAAATAGATCCAAAGAAGCTTGTATATTGGAACTGTGAGATTGCAAATGTGAAATTCATATATATTCGAATTAATCCTTTAAAGGTTCCAAACTCACTATTTCTTTTGTTATTTAAAAGTCAATCAAAAACCATATACAATTTTGATGATATACTGATGAAATTGAGAGAAAGATTATAGATAAAAGAACAAACCCGTGGCTTAATAAATTTAAGAAAGGCATCGTGATGATAACGTGTTGTAAAATAAAAGGACAGAGAATTTTAGAGAGGGAAGAAACTTTTCATTCCGTTGGTCTCAAAATACTCAAGGGGAATCTCCCTTATTTATAGTACAGAGTAAGACGTCCCAAAAGACCCCTTTATAATGTGGGATACGAGTGTACATCCATAAATATATATTTTGTAACATCTCCTTGAATACAAAAAATCCTCCTTTTTGTCTTGAATAGAAACAGAAAAGAACCCAGTAAAAATATATCCCATACAAATCAAATTCAAGCACGAAAATAATACATGAAAGCATGTGCTCAAACAAGATAAGTGTTATGTAAAAAAATAGAAATACGACGTGATAAGGCATACATCAATCAAGTGAAAAAAGTCCATATCTCAACATGACCATTGAATTAGAATAAGGTGATAGAACGACAATTACTGGGGACAAACTTAGTAGTAGTTACTGTGACCAAGGTAGAAGCCCATATAAGAAAGGTTGTCTATAGCACAAAGCTAGAAGAAAAGTTAGGTTGTCGTTAGAAGGAGAGATTTGTACCCGGAGTTCGAGGATCGTGTTTTTGCAAAACATCTCCCCATAGGCGTAATGAGGTTTGGTATGAAATAAATGTTAAGTCTGAGGCATGTTGGGCCCTTTAACATCCTATAAAAGGTTTAAAACCTTACTTAAAAGCTTTCTTTATCGCTCTAACTTAGCACATGTCCATAATGTGTTCTGTGTCAAGGAAATATGTCGCAAACTATGGACATATTATAAACATTGAGCCCTCAAAGGTCCATCGAGAACTGAATTATAAAAAGATTCAAGTATAGATCGTGGACATAAAGGAACCAGTGTTGCAGACAAAGAGAATATCATTAGCTAAGGTGTTATGGAGGAGCCAATTCGGAGACTTGAGAGTTGGAGTCATCAGTGCAAGAGAAGTATCCTTTTTTGTTTTAATGTGTGATTTAATTTCATCTTTTAATCTTTAACTACAAGGACTAAAATTTCTTAGGTGGGTAAAATGTAACACATAAGAACTAACCCTTGAGAATAATCTTTAGTACTTACCTTATACTACGACTAGAGGTCAAGTATATAACGGAAGTTTGGGAGGTCATGGACATAGTATTATACTTGGAGAGGAGCTGAAGTAATCAGGAAGCTTTGAGGAGTTGTGGTTGAGGTATCCATCGAGGTCGCAAACTTTGTATCAAATAAAATAAACCACACATAGTAATGACACTGAACAATTAGATAACTACTTGCGTGTTAAGTATTGGACCTTGTAGAAGGTTATCGCCGAAGATATTTTGGGAAAATTAACCCTATTTTAGGAAAACCTAGGTTCCTCAACCCTCATTATAAAAGAAACCCTTACAACATAATCTTGACTGATAGCTTTTGAGAGAGAGTTCTAAAGAAGGAAACTTCAAGTTTTAGAGAGGAAGACAACGAAGAGAATTTTTGGGGCCACATTTAGAGAGACATTTGTTAGGAGGAGGGTGGTCAAAGAGAGATTAAAGGTGAGGGAAGGGGTTCTTATTGTCCAATGCTTGGGACCAAGTCCTTTGAGTAAGGAATTTTCCTCCTCGTCCATATGATTTTCATATAAGCACTACTTACATGTTTCATTCTATGAAATAAACTGATTTGATGCATCTATTGAATCCGTTCAAAGTTTGGATGGAGGTCATGTCAATTATTATTCATCTTATATAATGATAGCATATGTTGAAACCATTGAGACATTATCCATTTGTTCTTGCCTTCGGATTCAATTGAGGATTTAGATATTTAGGGTTATTAATAAATTCATCATGTTCTTGAGGTTTTTATATAAGAATTGGGATTGTGATCTTTAGAAGGTACATTAATACTTGTTTATGGGAAAACTATCGATTTTACATAGTTACCAGTGTTGTTTATTGAAAAGGAATTTCAACTCCATTGAGAACACAGACTTTAGGCGATATAGTATTGTGCCTCGCTTCCTTTTATGCCCCTCTATATTCTTAAAGTTGTAATGGATTGATTCGCTTGACCACGACATCTTATGATTGACTTTAGCCTTTTGCTTAATGTTTAAGGTTGGGGAAGATGGCTCGCGAGTTACCTCGGGAGGTATCCTCTAATTTGGGCTTATGATGACGATTTGGGCTAATTTTGGGCTTGCAACATGTACAGAGCTCAATTAGGATATGGGAGCCGATGGAAGGGCCTAGAAATCATATCCTGAAAGAGGCCGGGAGAATGGTCGCAGACTCTAGCATGACCATGCAAAATATAACGGAATAAGGTCGTGGTGAGTGGAGGTTTGACCAAGGCCCTAAGAGGCCGCAAAAGACAGTTTGGTTTAGCTCGCTAAGGTTATAACTCCTTGAAAAAGGCCAGATGCTTGAATTGAAATCCATCTTGTGGGTTGATAGATGCCCTTTAGTAGAGGGTTTTTTTCATCTGGTGGGTTTTGGGTTGTGAGGATCGAGAAATTACATTATCTTAATTGAGTTTATTTCCTTTGCTTATTGCAATATATAAAGATATTTATGGAAACTCGTAGAAGCTAAATGGTAGGTTTGGAAGAGGAGATTTAAATATCCCTTATTGAGACTTTTAAGAGCCCATCCATTTTATATTCCTCGATTTCTAATGATATGTGTTAAGGTATCATAGAGGATCGTGAACAACAGTGGAGTTGGGAGGTTTAGTGTTGAATGGAAGTCCACGATCATTCTCCTTATCAATGTAGTTCTTATCCTTGATCTAATTGAAGTCATCGCTTGCGTATTTAAGCCGTGGAGTGATAGTTTCATTTATGCTTAATTATACTTGCCCCCTGAACTTTACCCCCCCCTACCACCTGAACTTCTAGTTTTTGTACTTAACCCCCAAAAGTTCACTGACACTCCATGTTGCCCTAAAAAGCTGACGCAATCAATTATTTCGACAAAGATCACATGTGCATGGCACACGGGAAAGATCTCAAGATATTTTCGTCCATTCGTAAAAAAATTATTTAAAAAATAGGAAAATATTAAAAATTACCACAACATTAATTAAGATTCTACAAACTACCAAAAATATATTTTAAAAATCTAAAAAATTCTAAAAAAATATTTAATTTAGAAAATATATTTAAAAATTCTAATAATTACATCAAAAAATATAGAAAATCAAAAAAAACATTTAAATATCAGAAAATTACTAAGAAGGTCTAAAAATAAGGAAAGAACTTAAAAACCATAAAAAATATTTTTAAAAAAGTACAAAATGACAAAAAATAGTTATAAAATAAAAGGAAAATATATTTAGAAATACTGAATGTTGCAGAAAATTATTTGAATTAGGAAAAACATAAAAAAAAACTATTTAAAATTATGGCGAAATCTTTTAAAAATATATGGAAATTGGAATAAAAATATTTAAAACATTTCAAAATTACAAAAACATTAAATAATTCTCAAAATTACTCTAAAAAATTAAAATCTGGAAAATACTAAAAAAAAACTTTAAATTAAGAAAATTTATTTTAAAATACTAATAATCATAAGAAAAACAATTGAAAATGCTGAAAATATAAAAAAAAACTTTAAAAATATGGAAACACATAATAATAAAAAACATAGACTTCTATATTTTAAAAAAATCCAATGTAAAAAAAGACAGATTTCAAATAAAAAACATATTTCAATTAAAAAAAACTATTCTTGAGCAACAGAAAATCATTTAAATTTTCTAAAAATTAAAGAAAATGGTTAAAAAGTTCACAACAGTAAATATGAGAGTAATAAATCGAAAAGAAAAATAATATGAAAGAAATTGCAAAAGAAAATATATCACTGGATCTTCAACAGAGATAAAAATATGAGATCTTTGACATATATATGAGAAAATCTGAAAATTTGAGATCTTAAACACAAAAACCACTTACACAAAACTACATCCATGGTTTTGGATCCAAACCCACTTCCATTGTTTTGGATTCAAAGATGAAGATGGACGAGAGGAAGAGAGGGGGAAAGAGAGGGTCAGGTGTGACACCCCGCCAAATAAAATATCGGGTGATCAGTCCTATAACTAATTAAAACAGAAATCCCAGTTGGTTCATCCTTAGCATCATTGTCGAAACCTTTTTAAAACTTACTAACCACCTAGGATTCCAAAAAGCTGGTGCCAAATTTTTTTCTTTTAATTAAACAACCACTAACATGCATAAATATAATATGCGTCATACACCACCACTAAAAAAAATCAACTGAATAAATAGTAAACTACATGTCGAATAAACCATCGGTCACCAAAGTAAATAGTCCAATACAAACATCCAACACCTGAATAAATATATCTGAAAGTTGTACTGAAAAATCTGGGCAACAAGCCCTAAATAAAATGAAAACTGATAGATGATTCCTACTCTAGGGAAGAATGAATGACGCGTCTAATCCAAGTTCCTGCTAGCATCCACATGTGTCGCAGCTCCGTGTCCCTGGAATAGAATATCAAGTATGGCGTCCCTGTGGCTGGACACCTAAAAGGTTTTGAAAATAATTTTATAGCAGGGCTTAGAACCTAAAACATTTTGAAAATATTTAACAAGTGAATTAACTGCAGTAATTAAAAATATATGAATGCGCTTCATATTTAAGGTAGTGTCGCACTCTCTTGAGGACATGCTCACCCCTCCACTAATGTGCACACCTAACGGTTACTTTAACCCCACCTAGTTGTACTACCCCGTTCAACTAGTCCTGGTATAATCTGCCTTGCCATTCTACTCTAAACCGAGTATTATTATAATGAGTTTTAAGTTATTTCACCAATTAACTTAATCAATTCCTTTTAAATAATATCATATATATGTGACACAAGTTATACAAAGTAAGTACATTACACACTGTATTATGACCCGCATATAATATTACATCTCATTATATATGTACCTTTACTAAAACATCCACACATAATTCATATGTATATCCATCCCTCCGAGTATACCCTCACCGGATGATTCCCTCTAAAGTGATATCTCACTAGGTGTTCTCACATAACCTAGTTATCCAAGTTGGAATCGCTCACCAACCTAGCCCAAAAATATAAATGTACTGGAGGCGGTCATATTCCTTCCCTGAAAGTGAGACAAGCCCCTCACCTATATACCGGACGATATGACCTAGGGATATACTCACCCTACTCCTCAAGCTAGGGGACTCACCCACATCGCGCAACCTCCCTTGATAGCATTAGAGTAAATCAAATAATTAAATATCTAGTCACTCATATTTAATATCACACACAATATATACACACACATATATATATATAAACTATGACCACACCGTATATATATAATATAAACCCCGGCTTTACCGTGTACTCAAAAAACCCGTAACACTAGCCTAAAATTTCCTGAGTCTCTGTCCCGACTCAACTTAATTAATTTTCTCACTTATTAATTTATCATCGTCCCGAGTCTATGGTCCGACTCTAATTTATTTAATTCACACATTAATTAATATAATATTTCCCCCGAGTCTATGGTCCGACTCTAACATAAATACTTTACACATTAATCAATATAATACTTGCCCGAATCTATGATTCGGCTCTAATTTAATTAATTTACACATCAATCAATTTAATACTTGGTGTTGCCCAACCATTATACTTGGACTCGCTCACTTGGCCCGTACCATCGTTAATACCTGACTCTATATTTCCCCCCATAACTAATTAATTACACCTCAATTCCTTTAATAATGTAGTTCCACTCAACTACAATACCCGAATATTTTCCCTGGTCCAAAATCAATACTTACGAAATTTTTTCCCAAAATTTATTCATCTCTTGGCATACAATTATCACCCTCCTAAACCCAATTATATCCCCTTATAATTGCTAAGTAATATATGCTACATATTCATTTATCACTAAATAAAAAGTAAGGGGAAAACCTTAATTTAATTTCCCTTTAAAAATTAAAGTAACGAATCTGCCAGAAAACTGGAACCATCGATCGATCGATCGAACAGGTCTACTTCTTCTCCGAGTTGCTGTTAAGCCATTAACGAAAATCCAAGCTTTCTTTTCTCAAATCCAACCCTCAATCCAGCATATTTATCATCTCTTTACATCTATCATTAATTATAATCGTCATCTAAACCTTTAGGTATCATTAATTTTTACAAATCTTCACACCCCCCCCCCCTCAAGAACACAAATTCCTATGGTAAGATCCCAATTATCATTCACAAATCTGATCCGAAAATCCCAATAAATTCATCTCTAACACTGGAGTTCTGTTATGGTTCTAATACCAATCAATACTGAATACCTCTATAACATTAATTTGACTGTCTAATTTCTCAACATATTAATTTTCATAAAAACCCAATTTCATGCAATAACCCACCCAGCGAATTTTGATTTACCCCTTCCATTATATGAATTGATTATCATCAATTTAAGAATCACAACAGTTAACCACTTGCCTGGAATCGTTCATAGAGTCTGATCCGTTGGTGTAGAGAATGGTTGATGAAGAACACCCAATTTGTCCCTCGATTTGCCTCCAAAAGATCCCCAATTTGCTTCTTGATTTGTTTCCTTTGTGCCTCTCTCAAACCCTAAGTTTAGAATTGTTAACTGCCGTTCAATAAGTCCCTCAATTAGGTTAAAACCCCTTAATCCCGTTTTTTACCACATGGGCCTAATTAAAATGGCCCGAATCACACCGTGTGGCCCCGGCTATGCCCAAAAATTCTCCGAAACCCAATCACTACCCCGGGGTACTCTTTTCTAACTATCTCGACCCATCCGGACTCAACCGCGCACTCAGAATTGTCATCCGAAATACTTTATAACATTCTCCAATTTTGACCTCAAAATGCGACACACGAAATATCGAACAATTAAACATAAAGTCGCCAAATATAAATAATTCTTCCCACTCAAATAAATTCTCCAAATTAAAAATTTAAGTTTCTCCAATTTAAATACTTTTATATCTCCCAAGATAATTAAATATTTAATCCTCAAAATTACGGGGTGTTACATACTCCCCCCCCCCCCCCTTACAAAGGAATTTCGTCCTCGAAATTAAGATAAGCTTAGTACTCCAAGTCTCGAATATCACTCCCTATTCTTGTGCCTCTAAGCTCCCTACATCTATCACACCCGCTTCTAACTATGAGTTACACAATTATGTATTTTAATTAACCAGGGATCCCACACACCCTGTACCCGTGCTTGACCGCACAAAAGTTTCCTAAATTAACCCGGATGCCCATACACCCTATCCACGTGCTTAACCGCACATAAGTTACCCGACTATGCTAGTCGTAACCCATAATATAACTTTCAACCCGTAGTCATATCACATATATGAATAATAACCGGGGTACCCAACCCATGTACTAACGACCAAACATCTCCCCACTTCCAATGTTGCGCTAAGTTTCATGCGTGGGACGTCTCGCAAGCGAAATCCAAACAAGGAACCCCCCGATACACTACTACCTAACATTGTCGGTCGTTGAGGTCTGTTAGACCCTCAGTCCAAAGTACGTAGCCCCAAATACTTGTCTCTTAACATAAAAGCATACACGCCTACCCTTAAGCTACAAAAGACAACATAAAATACTGCGCCCTTACTATCACTAGCTCTTGCGCAAAACAAACCCCGGGCTATCTTTCCCTGCTCGAAAATAAATTCGACCCCCCTGATTCACTTCAGTAGACTCCCTTACTTACCGGGATAAATATGAGAACACAAGACCTCACTATGTGTCTATCGCACCACACAATACAACATATATACACATATATATAGGCTAGAGTCCCTCTCAGGTGATACCTAGTAAAAATCATTCATACCCTGGTGTCGCGAACACCAAAACTTTCCCCCATTATTCACAATAGTTCAAATCCATCGCTATCCAGACGATATTTATAAAAAAATCATCTACCCTACTTCCATAATTATCGAAAGTAGTAACCCCTTGCATAATACCAATCCCATCCCTGTGCACACCCCCAGTCTCTCGTGGTTAAAACCAAAGAAATCCACTACCCTACCGAACTATATATATGTACTATAGCTGCTATAGCCAGCACATCCACAAAATTCAACTTACCCGCGAACTCTAGTGAAAATAATTCTTATATTGTGACACCCTCACTGTCACTCGAAACATATGCAATGCCCATAGGATAAAATATAATTACCTCCATACTCTAGCTGTAATGGTTTATCCTCAGGTTCCTGAGCAGCTTCCCCCTTCCCAAACGCACCCATGACTAGTTGTAGTGGTTGTACATCTAGGACCTCGTCTTGTAGTTGACCCTTGCCTCGCTTAAGACAATCTCTCTTCACGTGTCCCACTTCCCCACAAACGAAACACCTCCAAATAAATTCACCCTGCCACTAATCCCATCCTTGCTGAACTTGTCGGAAGTCCTGGCCATTCTGTCAATAGCCCCCAGATTTAAATTGCTTGGCCTGATTCCACTGCCGTAAATCCTGCCCTTGATGCCCCCCTGTCTGCTGTTGGGATACCCCACTGGTACTGTTCCCTCCCGCTTTATCCGACTGACTGGGTTCCACTCTCCTCTTTCTTCCTTTCATGTGGAAGCGATATTCCTGGAAGTGCAGGAGTGTTGCATTTATGACGTCCGTATAAGCTATTAATGCGGGATTACCAATCAAATGTTGCCTGATCCTGCAGACTAACCCATCCATGAACCTTGACTTCTTTCTTTCTTCATTGCGTACCTCATCCGGTACAAAATTTGTCAAACAAGTGAATTCTTCCTCGTAATCGACCACTGAACGGCCCCCCTGAGTCACCGCACTAAATTTTCTCCCCATTTCAACATCGACTGCTGGCGGGAAATACTGGCGGTCGAACTGAACCCAAAACTCTGCAATAGTTAATGTATCCCTTTCCTCAACTCTGGTGATCGACTCCCACCACTGTAGCACTGCTCCCACTATCCTAAAAGTGGTTAGCATTTTCTTCTGCACATCATTGCAATCTACCATGCGTAGGTGACGCTGGATATCTCTCTTCCATTGACACGCTAGCACCACATCTGAACCCCCTCGAAACTCTGGCGGATGTCCTTTTTAAAAAACCTCTCATACTTGCTGCCACCCCGACGGCCCCGGGTGTACCTGAACATCCGGTACCACTAACGCATGTGGCTAATCTCGTGGAAAGTACCTTGCCATTGCGATCATTGTTGCTTCAACAGCCTGTGCCACAAATTCAGTTATCTGTGCTGCCGAAATCATCTCTGGCAGTTGTTGCGGTATCTTTGGATCCTGATGAGCCTCTCTAGTCTCATCTCCCCCTTCTTCTCTAGCTGCTCTATCTCTCCTGGGCGGCATCTGAAATGAGAATCGAATCATATGAGTTCACCCTCAAATATAAAGTATTTGGCAGAAGAACGTAAATGCGCATACATATGAGAACACAACAATCGTATGATAGGGTTCTACATCAAAGAACGTTAAGCTGAAACGCGAAAAGCCACACTGATCCTAAGGACACTAGAACCTGATACTTTGATACCATCTGTGACACCCTGCCTAATAAAATTCTGGGTGATCAGTCATATACCAAATTAAAACAGGAATCCCAGTTGGTTCATCCTTAGCATCACTGTCGAAAACCTTTTCAAAACTTACTAACCACCTAGTATTGCAAAAAGCTGGTGCTAAATTTTTTCATTTAATTAAACAACCAATAACATGCGGAAATATAATATGCGTCATACACCACCACTAAAAAAATCAACTGAATAAATAGTAAACTACATGACGAATAAGCCATCGGTCACCAAAGTAAATAGTCCAATACAAACATCCAACACCTGAATAAATAAATCTTAAAACTGTACTGAAAAGTCTGGGCGACAAGCCCTAAATAAAACGAAAACTAATAGATGATTCCTACTCTAGGGAAGAATGAATGACGCGTCTAATCCAATCTCCTTCTAGCATCCACATGTGTCGCAGCTCCGTGTCCCTGGAATAGAATATCAAGTATGGCATCCCTGTGGCTGGACACCTAAAAGGTTTTAAAAATAATTTTATAGCAGGGGTTAGAACCCAAATCATTTTGAAAATATTTAACAAGTGAATTAACTGTAGTAATTAGAAATATATGAATGCCCTTCATATTTAAGGTAGTGCCGCACTCTCTTGAGGACATACTCACCCCTCCACTAATGTACACACCTAACGGTTACTTTAACCCCACCTAGTTGTACTACCCCGTTCAACTAGTCCTGGTATAATCTCCCATTCCATTCTACTCTAAACCAAGCATTATTATAATGAGTTTTAAGTTATTTCACCAATTAACTTAATCAATTACTTTTAAATAATATCATATAACTGTGACACAAGTTATATAAAGTAAGTACATTACACACTGTATTATGACCCGCATATAATATTACATCTCATTATATATGTAACTTTACTAAAACATCCACACATAATTCATATGTATATCCATCCCTCCGAGTATACCCTCACCGGATGATTCCCTCTAAAGTGATATCTCACTAGGTGTTCTCACATAACCTAGTTACCCAAGTTGGAATCGCTCACCTACCTGGCCCAAAAATATAAACGTAGTGGAGGCGGTCGTATTCCTTCCCTGAAAGTGAGACAAGCCCCTCACCCATATACCGGACGCTATGACCTGGGGATATACTCACCCTACTCCTCAAGCTAGGGGACTCACCCACATCGCGCAACCTCCCTTGATAGCACTAGAGTAAATAAAATAATTAAATATCTAGTCACTGATATTTAATAGCACACAAAATATACACACACACACACACATATATATATATATATATAATAAAGTAAGAAACTTATGTATGTCATAAGCTTAAAAAATGATGTCATCTTTATGACTTTCTATGCACTACCTCTTTTGCCCTCTAAGCATTTGAGTCCCCCTCCTTTTTTCACACTCAAAATTTAAAAACAAGGCTATTTTTGTAAACTCGCCTCAATCATACTCCCTCAACCCTACCACACTATCATTTTCTACCTCTCACTCATTTTGTCCCTCTCTCACTCATCCGCCCACCCCGCTCTCATTCACCCGATGCTTCCCCCTCCCCCAGTTCTCAATCTCAGCTCTCAATCTCTATCTCTATATCTGACATCCTCACTCTCTTTCTCTCTCTCTTTCACACGCTTCTTTACCTCTCCGAGCTCCAAAACTCTCCGCCTCTCTGCCTCCAAATGAAACTCTCCGCCTCTCTACCTCCAAATGCAACTCTCCGCATCTCCAAGATCCATAATGCTTGAGGTTTTAAGGTATGCTTATTTTTAAGATCCTCACTCTCTCTGCTCTTCGTTTTTAAGATCCTCACATTTGGCTGAGCTGGATCTTAAAAAATATTTTTAAGATCCTCACCTTTCTTTCTCTATGATTTCGGAGGCTTTTGTACATGAATGTTATTTTTCTCACATGCACCTATGAGCATTTCATTTACTTTTCCAGATCTGAACTTGGGGTTCCCCATGTATGTTTTCTTATATTTTCTTTTATTGTGCAGGTTTCTTATAATAAGACCTCCAGAAGAAGGAGAAGCTTCCACGGATGTGATGTTGTATGAGTAAGACATATTCTGTAGCAGTTTGGGACTAACGACCAAGCTTAAATCGAAGGTATGCCTTCCTATACTAATTTTTCTTATATTTTCTTTTAGGTATTTTTTGTTGATATAATTTTTGTGTGAGTTTTGATGTTTATGTTTTTTCTCTGAGATTGAAACATAATTAGCTATACATTATCTCCCTTTAATTAGAACTTTGTGTTTTTATTTTTGGTTCAAACTAACTTTTTGTAGATCTAATTTTTTGTTTGTGTTTTGATGTTTATTTTTTTCAGATTCAAACCTAATCAGGTATGGGGCAATTCTCTTACACCGCCTCTCTAGAGGTAATCTCCATCTCTCTTACACACACACAAAATGTGATGTTTGTCTGTGTTTGTTCCATAAACTAATGTATGGAATATTATGGATTAAGTTCATGTGATTGCAAGCTTCCATGTGATTGAGTTCATGTGATTGCAAGCTTCACTGTTATGAGTATTAGTTAGGATGTTAGTTTTTATTCATTTCGTTATTGGAGTTAAAATTTTTCAACATCTTTTGATATGATTGTTCATGGACTTTATTACTGTGTGGTATTTCAGGCGTGGGGATTCCACTCTACTTTTTTAATGCTTGGGTTGACTCTGGCAATGGCCAAATATATCTCCGAGGCTTTAATATTTTCTTTCATATATGATATTTAATTATGAAGTATGTTTGCACTCTCGAATGATTAGTTTCAAGGCTCTAGATTTAAGTGTACTCCCACTAGCTTATTCAGTTTTCACTATATAGTGAAACTATGTATTGTATAAATTTTTAATATAGCAAATATATGAGTTACCAAAAATATTGTGCTTTATCTGTATTATATATCACGACGATTAAAGCTTTTTATTATCTCAAGGTAGGAACCAATCACCGTGGTCTTTTTAGTAACTTCGTTTTTAATTAAACTCACCGTGGTATTTTTATTCCCTAATGGATGATCCTATTTAAACAAGAACTCACCTCAATTTCCAAGTGTATTAGATATAGACCTAAAATTCATTGGATAAATATATATTGTGACCTATATTCAATTCTACCATA
Organism: Sambucus nigra; assembly: GCA_949130495.1. Taxonomy (NCBI): domain Eukaryota; kingdom Viridiplantae; phylum Streptophyta; class Magnoliopsida; order Dipsacales; family Adoxaceae; genus Sambucus; species Sambucus nigra. The sequence continues at coordinate 186,106,719 of OX422216.1, forward strand.
TGTAGTATTTGTGGTGTATGCTGTGTTGATATTGGTTATTTTGAGGTTCTTTATCGTGTTGAGTTTCACTATTTTTATTTTGAGGTTCTCTAACTTACACATCCATTGACATTTGGTAGTATATACTCTAAAGCATTGCATTTTTTCTACCTTACTTAGTTTAATTTTTGTAGCTCTAAAGTTTATGGAGGATCCCTACAAGTTTCTTTATATGCGAGTTATTTATCTTATGTCTCTGTTCTATTTTTTAGGTACACCTACATGTTGAAGTAGCTAACCACATCCTTAAGGTATCTTTTGTTTGTTGTAAGTTTTCAAAGTATTCTTCAATTGCCCTTTAGTTTTATTTGGTTCATGTTTTGTAAGTTGTTATGCCCTATTTAGTAAGTGAGAAGTTCCTATGCCCTGTGCCCTATTTAGTAAGTTCATATGCCCTATTTAGTAAGTTACTCTGGATCAAAACATGGCTTTGGTCATTTCGGAGAAGCCCCAACAATATGCCGATAAAAGGCCAATCCATGGGTAAATGAGTTCACCCCCAAGTGGTCCATATCCTTCTACAATAGTATATAAAAAGGAATAAATATAAGAGAAGTAAGATCACATCTTGGCATCCAATAATAGACATTGGGATAGATAATGAGTAATGACGGGAAAAACATTATTTTGCTTTGGTGTCCAATTTTCAGGGTTGAGCTTAATTTATAAGTGTCTTATTATCAATCCAATGGTACTGTGACTTTCAGAGAAACAAATCAATGGATTTATTTCTCTTTTTGTTAGTTGATCTTTATAATTTTGTTTTATGTCTCTTTAACAATGTTGTCAGTTTGAACAGGGATAATGTGAACAAGATCAACTTACATTCATAATCGATTTTTCGTATACATTATCTTTTAATAACTCAATCTTAATCCTATTTTTGTTTAAAAAAATTACTGTAGTGAATTTTGAAAGGGTAAAACTAACGTACGAGGCTCTATAACGGTATTATTAATATTGTAACTATATCTTACATTCAGTACTGAATCCAAAATATATGGTACTACTAATCTATCACATTAGAGTCCTACACCGACTCATGGTTTTCACAAATTTGAATACTGTTGTGAAGGTCTGTAACACTTTTTACGTACTAGCAGTGGAAGTTCTCTTCTCAAATTTAAATTTTTTGGCATGTCATATTTTACAGCTTTAGTTCATGTTTGTAAAAGCATTGATTGGCTAATATTTTGGCAATATTGTTGGGTGTTAGTGGCTTTGAGAATAATTTTGGCTCCATTTCAAAATTTGTATATGATTAGCATTGTGTGTGGGGGGTTTCAACATATATGGGCTTTGATTTGGGGATATTTTTTGTATAATAACAACCTTTTATAAACATTGTCCTGCATTGTCCGTTTTTAAACTATTTTAATTCATATTTCCTATATTCAATATTGTCGAGCTGTATGCGACCCCCGTTTATCAGATTCTGCAGCCACATTGTTGCAGGAGAGTTATGTGAAAAATAGACGAATATGAGGGGACATGAAAATGAAAATGGAGAAGCAGCTGCAGTACCAAGTCCAATGAGGCAGCTGGAAGTTATAGTAAGGTTGAGCGAATAACTTGCGAAGATGAAACTGTCCCACGTTACAAATGATAACCATGTTATCGAAGCTATTTGGCTCTTCAACAATGCTATAATGGATGCAGCAAGGTACGGAATAAATCAACACATGAAATTGTCACATTTCCTTTTTTATAATCTTTTTTTGGCATTAGAATAAGTCTAGAGGGGTTTTTTTCATTAGAAAGGTCACTATCCTGTTTGTAGGATTTTAAGAACATACATTACAGAATGATTTTAACAGGTGTTGAGAATCTCTTCTGAAAGAAGCCTCCTTTGGTGGGGGTGGTCTGGAACTCACCCTCAATGTTTTCCCCTGAAGTTCATAGCCATTGAATTGTTGGGAAGCTGCTTCTACTTCGTCAGCCAATGACATCATCACAAAGCTAAATCCTCGGCTTCTTCTGGTGACTGTCATATATAACCTCAACCATCTCAACAATTCTCAGCGCTCTCAAACAAGCCAGCGAGGGCAACACTGTACACATTGAAAGGCAAGTTCCCCACAAACAATCTAAGGTCAGGTGAGAAACTCCTGTCTTCCAAATCACAATATAGCCATTTCTTTTGGTTTTATTTTATTTTTTTCTAAGAATTTTGAGGTGGTTTTTATGGTTAATGTTTTCTAAGGATTTTTTTGACTAAATTTAAAGGGTCTTCCTTTGTACGTGGATTTAAACTCGATGTGAAATGTGTTTGTGTTGGCATTAAATAAAAGAAAACACAATAAGCCAAAGTAGCGCATGCAAGGGAAGTTGTATGATATTTCTCCTTTTATGGAGATAATCATTAAAACTGATTGTTTGTTCAGTCACATGATTGGCTAACTAATCAGTTACGTGATTGTCTAATCAATTACGTTAGTATTTCACCTAACTAATCAGTTACGTTAGTAGTTCAGTTATGTGATTGGCTAACTTGGTTTGTTCATTAATCGTTGTTCAGTTGCTTTTATTGAGCTCCATATGTTGTACTGTGTAGGTCATAGAAGCTGAAGGCACCCCACTCATCGATATCTCAGCTTCAAACTCCAACTGTTTTTTTTCCCGAGTGATCTACCACGAGGTACCATTAGCAACGAGGTCTTTCTATGGACAGCTAAAATAAGTGCATGACCTCTGTTTTCCCCTAATCTATTATGTTTTGCAGGTTTAATCTATGGTAGCTTCTATGTAATTTTAGCAGTGAGGTCCCTCTCTGTACTGCCAAAAGAGGTCCTTCTACGTAATTCTATAATCCTTTTTATTGTTATTTTTAATTTATCGTAAATTATTATTTACAGATACATGTATTATCTCCTATTATAACTGTAAATCATTATGTTCAGATACCAAGTATTTTTATGTACAGATATAGTTATTATACTGTAAGCCTACTAGAAGTTCATCTTTTAAAAACATGCTTCGGGTTTTGAGGCTTGAAAATCCAAAGTCCAAGTGATATTTCTTGAGGTTGACATCTTTGGTAGTTTTACTAAGGACCCCCACTCTACTGAGGAAATCTCTGACAGTTAGAGAAGTGGTGAAGGAGAATATGCTAAGGTTTCTTCTTTTATTTCTAAGGGAGCATAGGCCAATATTGAAGCTCATTCCCTTCCATCTATGCCTAATAATGAATCTTCTGCTACTCTGGTCATACCAAGACCCTCAGCGAAGGAATGTGCCCTCGAGAAGGAACTTGATGTGAATTCCCAACCTTGATAAGTCTGTTTAATGTTTTGTTTTGGTTGTCCATAGGCCATGTGATGTAATCTCCCAGCTCTTTTAATGAATGACAATTTGTTTTGTTGAAATTTTGACTTTTTCTTTACTAATGTTTCTTTTATTTTTCTTTGCCAAGGAATGTTTGCATGAGGTCTCCCAAGTAGGTTATAATTCATTAGTACAGATACTGTAAATCATTATGCCTTTCATATGTAAGAAATATTGATGTTTATCTCCTATTATAACTATGCTGTCGAACTAATTGAATGGGTGATATTGAGTCTCCCTTTGTTTCATGTCTGTTTCTTGAGATATTTTCTCTCCGTTTGTGTTTTGCAGGTTTAATCTATGGAAATGTATCACTTTGAAATCTGTTTTGCAAGTTTTAATTCATTTTTTTTAATCTGCACATATTTACTTTTGGTTTGATATGATTTACTTTTGGTTTGATATTTTTTTATGTTAGTTATATTTAATTTTAATTTTATACTTCTAACTATGCAAGCTTGATTGTCGGTGAAAACGTGAGTTTGATCACGATTCAAGTGAGAACGTGGTTTGTGTATTCTTTTTGTTACAAGTTTTTTTCAGGCTCTAAAGTGGTTGTGTTTATTTCATCAGCTAGGTACTTTTATCTATTTGAATTCGATTGCTTAGGTAGCTCTCTATAATATTAACATGTTGCATTTTGACTAGCTATTTCAATTGATTAACTATTTTTTTTTTGTATCAGGTTGCATTTTAAAAACTACGGAAAATCTTACAGTGGAACATGTGGGACAGTCTCAATTGTTATATATATATATATATATATATATATATATATATATATATATAGAGAGAGAGAGAGAGAGAGATGATTTTTTTAAAGAAGTTTGTTTCGTCAAACTATTTTTTTGATGAATTTGGACTTTTTGAATATTTTAGGTTTGGTTGTCACCCCTTAAGCAGGGTGGATAGTCCAATAAACAAAGGAGATTATGTCCACTTTTTTTTTAATAAAATTTAGTCTTTGTTAAAATGATAATTCGATTGACAAATATTGTATATTTAATGTTATATGTAAGTTTATTTGATAAATTTAGATTATTTGAACGTTGTTGGACTATTTGTTATTTGTCAGGCAAGGTGGACAATTTTTTAAATAAAGGAGATTATGATTATTTTTTTAATTTACATTTTGTTTTGTTGAGTAATGAAATTTTTGCCTTTTTGCAATTACATATTTTGAAAATTTTCGCCATTTTACGATTATCAGCGTGCCTTCAGTCATGGGCATAACCTAGTATATATATAAACTATCACCACACCGTATATATATAATATAAACCCCGGCTTTACCGTGTACTCAAAAAACCCGTAACACTAGCCTGAAATTTCTTGAGTCTCTGTCCCGACTCAACTTAATTAATTTTCCCACTTATTAATATATCATCGTCCCGAGTCTATGGTCCGACTCTAATTTATTTAATTCACACATCAATTAATATAATATTTCCCTCGAGTCTATGGTTCGACTCTAATATAAATACTTTACACATTAATCAATATAATACTTGCCCGAGTCTATGATTCAACTCTAATTTAATTAATTTACACATCAATCAATTTAATACTTGGTGTTGCCCAATCATTATACCCGGACTCGCTCACTTGCTCCGTACCATCGTTAATACCCGACTCTATATTTTCCCCCATAACTAATTAATTACACCTCAATTCCTTTAATAATGTAGTGCCACTCAACTACAATACCCGAATATTTTCCCTCGGTACAAAATTAATACTTACGAATTTTTTTCCCGTAATTTATGCATCTCTTGGCATACAATTATCATCCTCCTAAACCCAATTATATCCCCTTATAATTTCTAAGGAATATATGCTACATATTCATTTATCACTAAATAAAAAGTAGGGGGGAAACCTTAATTTAATTTCCCTTTAAAAATTAAACTAACGAATCTGCCAGAAAACTGGGACGATCGATCGATCGATCGAACAGGTCTGCTTCTTCTCCGAGTTGTTGTTCAACTGTTAACGAAAATCCAAGCTTTCTTTTCTCAAATCCCAACCTCAATCCATCATATTTATCGTCTCTTTACATCTATCATTAATTATAATCATCATCTAAACCTTTAAGTATCATTAATTTTTACAAATCTTCACCCCCCCCCCCCCCCTCAAGAACACAAATTCCTATGGTAAGATCCCAATTATCATTCACAAATCTGATTCGAAAATCCCAATAAATTCATCTCTAACACTGGAGTTCTGTTATGGTTCTAATACCAATCAATACGGAATACCTTTATTACATTAATTTGACTGTCTAATTTCTCAACATATTAATTTTCATAAAAACCCAATTTCATGCAATAACCCACCCAACGAATTTTGGTTTACCCCTTCCATAATATGAATTGGTTATCATCAATTTAAGAATCACAACAGTTAACCACTTGCCTGGAATCGTTCGTAGAGTCTGATCCGTTGGTGTAGAGAATGGTTGATGAAGAACACCCAATTTGTCCCTCGATTTGCCTCCAAAAGATGCCCAATTTGCTTCTTGATTTGTTTCCTTTGTGCCTCTCTCAAACCCTAGGTTTAGAATTATTAATTGTCGTTCAATAAGTCCCTTAATTAGGTTAAAAACCCTTAATCCCGTTTTTGGCCACGTGGGCCTAATTAAAATGGCCCGAATCACACCGTGTGGACCCGGCTATGCCCAAAAATGCTCTGAGACCCGATCACTACCCGGGGTACTCTTTTCTAACTATCTCGACCCATCCGGACTCAACTGCGCACTCATAATTGTCATCCGAAATACTTTACAACATTCTCCAATTTTGACCTCAAAATGCGACGCACGAAATATCGAACAATTAAACTTAAAGTCGCCAAATATAAATAATTCTTCCCACTCAAATAAATTTTCCAAATTATAAATTTAAGTCTCTCTAATTTAAATATTTTTATATCTCCCAAGATGATTAAATATTTAATCCTCAAAATTACGGGGTGTTACATACTCGCCTCCTTACAAAGGAATTTCGTCCTCGAAATTAAGATAAGCTTAGTACTCCAAGTCTCGAATATCACTCCCTATTCCTGTGCCTCTAAGCTCCCCACATCTATCTCTCCCGCTTCTAACTATGAGTTACACAATTATGTATTTTAATTAACCAGGGAGCCCACACACCCTGTACCCGTGCTTGACCGCACAAAAGTTGTCTTGATTAATCCGGGTGCCCATACACCCTATCCCCGTGCTTAACCGCACGTAAGTTACCCGACTATGCTAGCTGTAACCCATAATATAACTTCCAAACCGTAGTCATATTACATATATGAATAATAACCGGGGTACCCAACCCATGTACTAACGACCAAACTTCTCCCCACTTCCAATGTTGCGCTAAGTTTCATGCGTGGAACGTCTCGCGAGGGAAATCCAAACAAGGAACCCCCCGATACACTACTACCTAACATTGTCGGTCGTTGAGGTCTGCTAGACCCTCAGTCCATAGTACGTACCCCCAAATACTTGTCTCTTAACACAAAAGCATGCACGCCTACCCTTATGCTACAAAAGACAACATAAAATACCGCGCCCTTACTATCACTAGCTCTTGCGCAAAACAATCCCCGAGCTATCTTTCCCTGCTCGAAAATAAATTTGGCCACCCTGATTCACTTCAGTAGACTCCCTTACTTACCGGGATAAATATGAGAACACAAGACCTCACTATGTGTCTATCGCGCCACACAATACAACATATATACACACATATATAGGCTAGACTCCCTCTCAGGTGATACCTAGTAAAAATCATTGATACCCTGGTGTCGCGAACACCAAAACTTACCCCCACTATTCATAATAGTTCAAATCCATCGCTATCCAACCGATATTTTAAAAAAAATCATCTACCCTACTTCCATCTCGAAAGTAGTAACCCCTCGCATAATACCAATCCCATCTCTGTGCACAACCCCACTCTCTCGTGGTTAACACCAACGAAATCCACTACTCCACCGAACTATATATATGTAATATAGCTGCTATAGCCAGCGCACCCACAAAATTCGACTTACCCGCAAACTCTAGTGAAAATAATTCTTATATTGTGACACCCTCACTGTCACTCGATACATACCCAATGCCCAGAGGATAAAAGATAATTACCTCCATACTCTACCTGTAATGGTTGATCCTCAGGCTCCTGAGCAGCTTCCGTCTTCCCAAATGCACCCATGACTAGTTGTAGTGGTTGTACATCCACGACCTCGTCTTGTAGTTGACCCCTGCCTCGCTTAAGACAATCTCTCTTCACGTGTCCCGCTTCCCCACAAATGAAACACCTCCTAATAAATTCACCCTGCCACTGATCCCTTTCTTGCTCGCTTTGTCGGAAGTCTAGGCCGTTCTGTCGGTAGCCCCTATATTTAAATCGCTTGGCCTGATTCTACTGCCGAAAATCCTACCCCTGATGTCCCTCTGTCTGCTGCTGAGATACCCCACTGGTACTGTTCCCTCCCGCTTTATCCGACTGACTGGTTTCCACTCTCCTCTTGCTTCCTTTCATCTGGAAGCGATATTCCTGGCAGTGCAGGAGTGTTGCATTTACGACGTCCGTATAAGCTACTAATGCGGAATTACCAATCAAATGTTGTCTTATCCTCTAGGCTAACCAATCCATGAACCTTGACTTCTTTCTTTCTTCATTGCGTACCTCATCCGGTACAAAAAATTTCAAATGAGAGAATTCTTCCTCGTAATCGGCCACTGAACGGTCGCCCTGAGTCACCTCACTAAATTTTCTCCTCATTTCAGCGTCGACTGCTGGTGGGGAATACTAGCGATCGAACCGAACCCAAAATTCTGCAATAGTTAATGTATCCCTTTCCTCAACTGTGGTGATCGACTCCCACCACTGTAGAGCTGCTCCAACTAACCTAAAAGTGGTTAGCATTTGCTTCTGCACATCATTGCAATCTACCATGCGTAGGTGATGCTAGATATCTCTCTTCCAATGACACGCTAGCACCACATCTGAACCCCCTCGAAACTTTGGCGGATGTCCTTTTTGAAAAACCTCTCGTACTTGCAGCCACCCCGACGGCCCCGGGTGGACCTGAACATCCGGTACCACTAACGTCTGTGGCTGATCTCGTGGAAAGTACCTTGCCATTGCGATCATTGTTGCTTCAACTGCCTGCGCCACTAATTCAGTTACCTGTGTTGCCGAAATCATCTCTGGCAGCTGTTGCGGTATCTCTGGCTCCTGATGAGCCTCTCTAATCTCATCTCCACCTCCTACCCTAGCTCTATCTCTCCTGGGCGGCATCTGAAATGAGAATCGAATCATATGAGTTCACCCTCAAATATAAAGTAATTGGCAGAAGAACGTAAATGCGCATACGTATAAGAATACAACAATCGTATGATAGGGCTCTACATCAAAGAACGCTAAGCTGAAACGTGAAAAGCCGCACAGATCCTAAGGACACTAGAACCTGATGCTTTGATACCATCTGTTAGGGGTGGCCATAGGCCCGAGGCCCGCCAAGCCCGCCCAACCCGCCCAATGAAAAAATAGGGCTTGGGTAAGGTGAATAGGCCCGCAAAGCGGGCTTGGCAAAATTTTATAGGCCCGCTTTTTTTTCGGGCGGGCTTGGGCATGAGTTCTTAAGCCCGATGAGGCCCGGCCCGAATATATATATATATATATATATATATATATATATATATATATATATATATATGTGTGGGGGGGGGGGAGGGGGGGGGGAACTTTTATAAATATAAAAATGTATACCAAGTCTTTTCATGTAGATTGAGAAACTTTATATATGGATTTTATAATATATGGAGTTTAAAACAGATTTTAAATTAAAAAATTGGTCTTTAAATAAAAAAATAGGTATTTTAATGTTTAAAAAAAATCTTTTAATTAATATAATATGGCCCGATCGGGAGGGCTTGGGTAAAGAGCTTTCAAATCTGGGCGGGCTTGGGATTACATAATAAGGCCCGATCTGGGCCCGAGCGCGCTTGGGATAGCCGTTAATTTTTCAAGCCCGACTCGAGCCCGACCGGGCCTGCCCAGGCCCGGCCCACGGCCACCCCTACCATCTGTGACACCCCACCTAAAAAAATACCGGGTGATCAGTCATATACCAAATTAAAACAGGAATCCCAGTTGGTTCATCCTTAGTATCACTGTCGAACACCTTTTTAAAACTTACTAACCACCTAGTATTCCAAAAACCTGGTGCCAAATTTTTTCTTTTAATTAAACAACCATTAACATGCAGAAATATATTATGCATCATACACAACCACTAAAACAAATCAACTGAATAATTAGTAAACTACATGTCGAATAAGCCATCGGTCACCAAAGTAAATAGTCCAATACAAACATCCAACACCTGAATAAATAAATCTTAAAACTGTACTGAAAAGTCTGGGCAACAAGCCCTAAATAAAACTGAAACTGATAGATGATTCCTACTCTAGGGAAGAATGAATGACGCGTCTAATCCAATCTCCTTCTAGCATCCACATGTGTCGCAGCTCCGTGTCCCTGGAATAGAATATCAAGTATGGCGTCCCTGTGGCTGGACACCTAAAAGGTTTTGAAAATAATTTTATAGCAGGGGTTAGAACCCAAATCATTTTGAAAATATTTAACAAGTGAATTAACTGCAGTAATTAAAAATATATTAATACGCTTCATATTTAAGGTAGTGTCGCACTCTCTTGAGGACATACTCATCCCTCCACTAATGTGCACACCTAACGGTTACTTTAACCCCACCTAGTTGTACTACCCCGTTCAACTAGTCCTGGTATAATCTCCCTTGCCATTCTACTCTAAATCGAGTATTATTATAATGAGTTTTAAGTTATTTCACCAATTAACTTAATCAATTCCTTTTAAATAATATCATATAACTGTGACACAAGTTATATAAAGTAAGTACATTACACACTGTATTATGACCCGCATATAATATTACATCTCATTATATATGTAACTTTACTAAAACATCCACACATAATTCATATGTATATCCATCCCTCCGAGTATACCCTCACCGGATGATTCCCTCTAAAGTGATATCTCACTAGGTGTTCTCACATAACCTAGTTACCCAAGTTGGAATCGCTCACCAACCTAGCCCAAAAATAAAAACGTAGTGGAGGCGGTCATATTCCTTCCCTGAAAGTGAGACAAGCCAATCACCCATATACCGGACGCTATGACCTGGGGATATACTCACCCTACTCCTCAAGCTAGGGGATTCACCCACATTGCACATTCTCCCTTGATAGCACTAGAGTAAATAAAATTATTAAATATCCAGTCACTGATATATATATATTATCACCAAACCGTATATATATAATATAAACTCTGGCTTTACCGTGTACTCAAAAAAACCCGTAACACTAGCCTGAAATATCCCGATTCTCTGTCCCGACTCAATTTAATTAATTTTCTCACTTATTAATTTATCATCTTCCCGAGTCTATGGTCCGACTCTAATTTATTTAATTCACATATCAATTAATATAATATTTTCCCCGAGTCTATGGTCCGACTATAATATAAATACTTTACACATTAATCAATACAATACTTGCCCGAGTCTATGATTCGACTCTAATTTAATTAATTTACACATTAATCAATTTAATACTTGGTGTCGCCTAACCATTATAACCGGACTCGCTCACTTGGTCGTACCATCGTTAATACCCGACTCTATATTTCTCCCCATAACTAATTAATTACACCTCAATTCCTTTAATAATGTAGTGCCACTCAACTACAATACCCGAATATTTTTCCTCGGTCCAAAATTAATACTTACGAATTTTTTTCCCGAAATTTATTCATCTCATGGCATACAATTATCACCCTCCTAAATCCAATTATATCCCCTTATAATTGCTAAGGAATATATGCTACATATGCATTTATCATTAAATAAAAAGTAGGGGGAAACCTTAATTTAATTTCCCTTTAAAAATTAAACTAGCAAATCTGCCAGAACACTGGGACCATCGATCGATCGATCCCTCCCATCTATCGATCGATCGAACAGGTCTGCTTCTTCTCCGAGTTGTTGTTCAGCCATTAACGAAAATTCAAGCTTTCTTTTCTCAAATCCCAACCTCAATCCAGCATAGTTATCATCTCTTTACATCTATCATGAATTATAATCATCATCTAAACCTTTAAGTATCATTAATTTTTACAAATCTTCATCCCCCCCCCCCCCCCCAAGAACACAAATTCCTATGGTAAGATCCCAATTATCATTCACAAATCTGATCCGAAAATCCCAATAAATTCATCTCTAACACTGGAGTTCTGTTATGGTTCTAATACCAATCAATACTAAATACCTCTATAACATTAATTTGACTATCTAATTAATCAACAGATTAATTTTCATAAAAACCTAATTTCATGCAATAACCTACCCAAAACGAATTTTGTTTCCCCCTTCTATAATATGAATTGATTATCATCAATTTAAGAATCACAACAGTTAAACACTTGCCTGGAATCGTTCGTAGAGTCTGATCCATTGTTGTAGAGAATGGTTGATGAAGAACGCCCAATTTGTCCCTCGATTTTCCTCCAAAAGATCCCCAATTTGCTTCTTGATTTGTTTCCTTTGTGCCTCTCTCAAACCCTAGGTTTCGAATTGTTAATTGTCGTTCAATAAGTCCCTCAATTAGGTTAAAAAATATTAATCCCGTTTTTTACCACATGGGCCTAATTAAAATGGCCCGAATCACACCGTGTGGCCCGGCTATGCTCAAAAATGCCCAGAGACTCGATCACTACCCCGGGGTACTCTTTTCTAACTATCTCGACCCATCCGGACTCAACCGCGCACTCAGAATTATCATCTGAAATACTTTATAACATTCTCCAATTTTGACCTCAAAATGCGACACACGAAATATCGAACAATTAAACTTAAAGTCGCCAAATATAAATAATTCTTCCCACTCAAATAAATTCTCCAAATTAAATTTAAGTTTCTCCAATTTAAATATTTTTATATCTCCCAAGATGATTAAATATTTAATCCTCAAAATTACGGGGTGTTACATACTCCATGGGGTTGTTGGGGATAATGGTGGGGGTGGGGGTGGGGGTAGGCGGTTAGCTGGTGGGCGAGGGATGGGGGAGTATGAGGGGAGAGAGAGAGAGAGAGAGAGAGAGAGAGAGAGAGAGAGAGAGGTGGGTTTGGATCGCTAGTCAAGAGAGACAAATATATGTTTTTTTTCAATTACGAATGTACGAAATGCCCTCAGATCTCCCCCATGTGTCATGCACGTGGGTAAGTTCTCGTCTAAATAACTCACAAAGTAAGCTTTTTAGGGCAAGGTGTAGTGTTAGTGGAAATTTGTGGAGTTGAGTACAAAAACTGAAAATTCAGGTGGTGAAGTGAAAGGTGGGCAAAACTCGGGATGCCCAAGTGTAATTAACTCTTTAGTTTATTTGGATGTCTCTAAGTAACTCTTCGTGGCTATATTAACATTTTGTGCATTATGAAAACACATTTATGTTAATTTCTTATGGGCGACGATGTATTTAGTGTTAATTGTAGGATGGTGGCGGAGACCTATAAAGATGTGGCGTAATGTAAGCTTGCCTTGAATCATCAAAAATCTAGTTAAGTGTGTGTGGTGAAACACACAGACCGCGGCCTAATCAGACAGGGGGAAGTCACAATATTGTACATGTAATTAAATGAATGAAAACAAGTCATAATCCATTTTTTTTATAAAAAGTCGAGCTTAGGAAACCTAGACATGAGTGATAATATATTAAAAATAAGAGAAAAATGATAGTGAGGATTTTTAAGTCGTCCTCGAGGCTTACAATGAAGCAAACATAAAAAAAGACTGTCAGAATGCCTTATAGATGGCACGCACCAGCTTACAAAAAACTCAATCTCATACTCAACGAAATCTATGAAAGTCCCAAAAGCAAAAGGCTTTAATCTTATAATTATTTAAATCCAATTAAAGGGGAACCAACAAGCATATAGCTGTTTAAACCGCAATATTGTCAAAATGTGGGCAAGATAAAGAGACAAAGTGGTAAATAAGATTTCGTGAGCTTAGCTTCCAAACAGAAAAAGTTTAGAAACACCAATCATGAAATTCATAAAGTGATCATTAAATTTTAGCCAATGAACTAGGGTTAAACTTTCCCCCGAGTTACTTTCCATGTCAAATGCATCAACCTAATGATAGCAAGCAACCAAAAATACTCAATACCCTCTTTAGGAAACAATGTAGGTCAGCACCGCTAAAAGGGTCATTTGATCATATCTCCCCTGTCCCTCTTGGTCACTTCCCACTTCAGAGCACCTAGGGGTAGCAAATTTTAACACGGCACGACACGAAATTGACCCGAAAAACATGACATGTCGTGTTCGTGTTCGTGTTTTTAAACACGTAGTCTTGTCGTGTCATGTTCGTATCACAAAAATTAACACGAAATTGACACAAAATTAACCCAATTGACACGACCCATTTAACACGATTGGAACCCAATTAACACGATCCAATTACACCTAATTGAACCCAATTAATCCATTTAAAAATTAAATGAATCCTAACCCTACATTTGTCAAAAGATTAATCCATCACATTTCAACTCTTAAAAACCCTAATATCTAATTCACCCAAACGACAACACACGGCTACACACATTCCCCTCTTCCTCACCCTAACCTAGTGTTTCTCTCTCTAGCTCACTCACCCTCTCAGCAACCGCCCCCATCGATTCATCATCTCAACAGCCACCCACCGCCCCTATCATCAACAACCGTCCACCGCATCATCATTTTCCCTATAAAAAACCACCGCCCCATCGTCATCCCACTCTAAAATGCATGCAAAGAAGAAATTAAAAGTTTTTTTGGTCTATATATGTTCTTCATTTCATTTTTGTTGTCGTGATTTTGATTGTTTCCATCGACTGGATTGTTGTTGAGATCTGGGTTTGCTAGCGTGATTTATTTCATCTGAGATTGAGATTGAATTTCAACATTAAATTTTGATTATTTCCATTGCTGCCGTGATTGTTTCCATTGTTGCCGTGATTTATTTCATCGGGGCTTTCTACCGTAATTTATTTCAGCTATAACACATATGTTGCATTGACTTGGCTATGACAACTATAACATATGATAACAAAAAAATTGTTCAAATTGGTTTCGTGTTAATTCGTGTAAATCGTGTTAATTTTAAAAAAAAAAACATGTCATGTCATGTTTTTACGTGGTTCGTGTTCGTGGTGCTTAAAAAAACACGACTTCGTGTCGTGTTCGTATTTAATATTTCATTGTCGTGTCATGTCGTGTTAGGTAAAAACACGACCCAGTAACACGATTTGCCACCCCTAAGAGCACCATACAATAACTCATACAAGTAATCCTTTGGTCTTAGCCAATTGTTTGGGGACCAAAGGCACCAAACAAAGAACCACGAACAGCGAAATCGAAAATACAAGCAATCTTTTGTTCCTAGTCAATGGACATGGGTTTAAACTATTAGCCCTCAGTCACTTCCCCTACCAAATACGCCAAACAAAGTCCCATCAGCTAAAGGACACCCTAATAAACCTGTCAATGGATCGGATTTTATCCAAATTCGAATCCGATCCTTTTAAACGGATATTGATCATGCCTAAAATCCGATTACCCATTTATTAAATAGAGCGGATTTAGATTCATATACTCCGATCCGTTAATAATCCGATCCCATTAATATTTTTATTATAGATATATAAATTATATATAATATATTTTTAATTAATATATATTGTATTTAATAATATTTTAAATATATATTATAATAGTTCTTTATTTCATTATCTGTTTTTTTGGAACATTTGCAAAATAAATTTATGAAATAAAAGTTGAAAATAAAAATGTTACAAATCAAGTTTAACATAAACGGATAATCGGATCGGATTCGAATTCGTTTAACATAAACGAATATGGATTTGAATTTGCCTGATCCGATCCGAAACATAAATGTATATAAATTTGAATTTGCCCGATCCGATCCGAATTCGATCCGTTTACAGGCCTACACGCCAACACAAACCAACAAATAAGCAGTAAAAATAACTATTAGCAAAGAAAACCACAGAAGTCAACCCCGATATTAAATTTAAGAACTTACGTATTAAAATCCACATTAAGATATAACCTCCATAACTGACAAACTTACTATTGTTGTAGTACATGGAAGTTAGAAGGGAATGTGCGATTTTATTACTTACAACCTCCTTAGTTATGGATTATGATGATGACCAACTCATTGCAATGTTAAATTTGGGTTATGGCACTAACTTACAAAAAAATATATCACAATTATTAAGTCTATTTACATCATATGGACAAAGTGGGATAATGTTACAGACTTCTTTTTTGTGGCTCAGGAACAATTCTCTAACTGCCTATTTAGGTCACATAACCAATCAAGAGTGTTAATTCTTTGCAAAAGATATATACATGGTAAGAAAGGCTAGAGAGGAGTTTCAAGAAATTTAAGACAAACATGGACCAAGATATGCATAATAGTTCAACTCCTCCAATATATTCAGTTTATTATGAGAAAATAAAATTCACGCTATTTATTCGCACGTGGATGGTAAGTGCAGCCTATATTTCACGCACGCACAATATACCCTCTTTTTTCCTTTTGAATCGTAGGCTCCATGTGACACGTAACATATAAACGTTTTGACGGGATAAAATAATTCTGGGGGGTGATTTTCTTCTACATGACATATAACAAGTAGCTTGAATGAGAGAAATAAAATTATCATGTTCAAATTGGATTTGACACAGAACGACAGAATTTGTTTGCGCATAGAATTACAGGAATTAGATTTGGCTCAGGGTCTTTTTTTTTCCCAAGTTCAAGCCCCTTATTGGGAGGGGGAGGGTAACCATTGGGGCAAGCCCCTTTGGTTGGCTCAGTCTTTGTTTGTTTGTTTTTTACACTTCCCCCATATAGTAGGGTAAGGTGATTTTGTTCAAATGGGTGTTATCTTCTTAGCAAGTCCAAAAGATGTATTACTAAGTATAATAAATATTTAAATAAATCACCACAAGTATTTAGCCCCATTTGTAAAAGTTTACTTGTCATCGATCCCAAGTTTTTTTTTATTTGGTTGTTGTCAGCCATAGGTAACAAAATATCATACATTCTCACAAACATGGAAATAGGCTGTTACGATTTGAAATTAAAATAATAGACAGTTATGGGACTAATTACAGTTAAAAAACAACATGGGAATGGTGCCAACCAAAAATTTTGAAATGGGACTAAATCCTAGAAACGAGAAAAAAGAAAGAAAAAAAAAAAACTCATGTTTGCTCATCAAAATTATTGCCATGAGACACTAATCATATTAGACTTTTTTGTACAATAATAGCACACATTTATCAATAACCTCAATGGCGATGGGTATCAAACAATTGATACAAGTCCCTTTCACAAGCTTCGAGCAACCCTTTCATACAAATCTTGAGGCCAGTTCCTATTCAGATTGCTCGCCAGGAAATTCCCAATCTGCATATGTCAAATACATATCCATTAGGAAGAGAAAATTGCAGAATTTCTATATATAACTACGGCAATGATATGTAAAAAATGGAGGGGTGACAAAAAAAAATCCTATGCTAAAAATTGTCAATATTAAACTTAAATATATTTTTATTAAAAACTTGGGAGCAACCTCTCCATATATGGGGGTAACGTCAGTCGACATTCGCCTCTCTCAGACGTTGCATTTAAGGGAGAGCCTTGTGTACTAGATACGACATTTTTATTTTAAAAAAAATGGATCAAACTCGTTAGAAAAACTGTTGACAGCGACAGTCATGTGGCATTTTAAATTAAAAACAATTCAAAAATCTCAAATCAATAGGCATACGTATAACGATACTCACAAAACCTATACCTATTGCATATAAAATCAGCTTCCAATTTCGAAATCACTTGGAACCCTTCTCTGTTATACTTCTTCAAATACAACGAATCCCCCATCGCGGGTTTTAGCCACGCTACAGCCTCCATTGATTTGGGCTCAAGTTGCAGGTTTAATTGGGTTCACTTTGCAAGTTCCATCTGGGTTTGTGTGGGTTCTCTTTACAGGGGCTTAGAGAGGGGGAAGGGAGCAGTGATGGTGGTGGTTAGGGAAAGCGGTGATGGGGGTTGTTATGACGGTAGGATGATGAATGGGTGGAGGTAGCGCTAGAAGGAGGGTGGAGAAAGAGGAGGGCGGTTGGGCGGAGGCGGTGTTGGTCCTCGCATATATATATATATATATATATATATATATATATATATATATATATATATATATATACACACACACACACACACACACACACACATATATATATATAACGCTGCTCTTGTGCGGACTGGTAATACTGCTCTTGTGCGGATCGGTCCGCATTTTAAGAATGCGGACCGGACAGATATTGGCTGCCGGTGAGCGTAGAAATTATCGGCTAAATTATGGACACATTCTCGCTCTTTTCTGAGTTAATCGTTAGATGACACATGTCCGGTCCGCACTGTTAAAATGCGGACCGCTCCGCACAAGAACAGTACTCTCTCTCTCTCTCTCTCTCTCTATATATATATATATATATATATATATAAAATCCGCATTTTATGAATGCGAACCGGATATGTGTCACCTAATGGTGCGCCTAGAAATTATCGCATAAATTATAGGCACACTTTCTCTCTTTTCTGGGCTCACCGCAAGGTGACACATGTCCAGTCCGCACTTTTAAAATGTGAACTAGTCCGCACAAGAGTAGGATTGTGTATATATATATATATATATATAGTTTTGTGCGTGGGTGGGTGGGTGGGGTGGGGGATTGAGGTGAAATGAGGGGTTTTCTTGTAATTTCACCCTCATTTTCATACCAAAACCACAGCGTTTTGAGGCAATCCGTTAGTAAACACGTTAAGTTGATCAGCACCTCTTCGTTTGTGTTGAGTTTTTTAAATGATTATGGGAAAAGTCTGAATTTTTAATTATAATGTATTATAGTCTAATACTAATATCAGCAAGTAAAAATGTATTAAAATAAAAAAGAACCCAAAAAATAACATCACAACTGTCAAAGCACCGTTGATTCGGTGCATTTTTATGCTTTGATATGCAGTGAATAATATTAAAATAGATTCTTTAATTTTAATTAGCTAAAATAGTGTGCCACCTCCTTACATATCTTTACACATTTTAATGGTTTATATCACATCCCTTTCCTTTTTACAAATCTACCCCACTTTTTGGGTTTCCCCCTTTTTTTTACTCACAAAGATTACACTTTAATTCAAAAATAAGGGTCTTTTTGTAACACTCTCCCTCACACTCTTACACACGCACACCCTCACCTCTCCCTCATTCTCTCGCTCCAAACCCCAAACTCACCCCCGTCGACCTCATTCTCTCGCTCTCACTCCAAACCGACAAGCCCTAGCCGCCGTTGCCGGCCACTTCCCTCTGCTACCCTCCGTCGTTGCATTCAGGTAGTCTCTCTCTCTCTCTCACACACACACACACATCTCTACCTTCCTTCATATGCCTCACACACACTCACACTCACACTCACACTCACACTCACACTCGCACACACACACACACTCATACATACACACAGATAATCTGAAATCAATATTTCAATTTCAGATTTTTTATTTTAAGGCTATGATTGTTTTTTTCTGATTTTGATTCGGATGTTACATTGTTTGTGCTCAGTTGTTTATTTTGTGTTGAAACAATAGCCCCAAAATTGAGATGTGCGTTCAGGAGGTATAAAGGGTGAACAGATTAGCCAATGCTTCGGCGGATTGAGCTGAATGTTTTTTTGTGTTGAAATCAATATTTGGTGTTTTTTTTTTTTTTTTTGCAGAAGGTGACTTTGCAAATGAATTGGTTTAGTAAATGAACAAAACAGTTGCAGAAGGTGAATTTGCAAAACAGCCCATCTCTTACTTTAGTTTGTTTGATTATATGATTCTTTGATTTTGTTGTGATAGGTTTTTGCAGTAGACATATTGGTTTTTACAGTATAACTACTGCCATTTTGGTTACTTTAGTTTGCAGTAGACATATGGGATTTATGAGAGGTTTGTTTAATTTTTGCAATCTCTATCTCAATCCCAAGCTTAAAGTTGTCTTGTACATGGATTTTAGATTTGGGGATAGATTTTTGGTTCTGTCATTACCGGTTCGGATTGATCTATTTTCTGTTTATTTGTTTTATTTAATGGTTCAGAATCCTACAATAAGAAAATATACACATCTTATTAGGTCTCTCTTTATCTGCTTTATTTATTGATCTATTTTCCTATTCAAGTTTTCAAGGTACACACAACTATGGGTTTCTTTACTTGAGATTTTAGAGGGTTAAAATGCTCTGTTTTTTTCTCTCGATAAAAAAGAGCTGTAGAAGGAAGTGACTGATACTATGATTTTGCTGAACTTTCTATAAGTTTGGGAACTAAATAACTGAAGGTCGGTGTATATGGGGTCTCAAACAACTGATCTGGTGACGTTTTCGGCAAATCAACTCATCTTACCGAGGTGGAGCTTTGGATCCTCGTTGAAGTCCCTATTATTTATAGGTATTTTTTAAACAACTTTTTTAGAAATATTTGTTACTTTCTTGAAAGAAACTTGGATTTTGTTAGAGAGTTTTGGTAAGTATTTTGGGTACGTTATGCTCAAGTTGTATAAGTTTAGTTTGTCAAGTTTCAGTCCGTGTTTTCAGATTTGGTTTTAATCATGAGCTTTCCGTGTTTTTAGATTTGGTTTCAATCGTGAGCTTTCCGTGTTTTCAGATTTACCCATGGAAGGTATACTCTCCCTCTCCTTCTCTCAAATCGGTTTATTTCTTATGTTTAATATGCGGGTTTTTAATTTTTTTATGCCTATATGTTTTATTATGGATTTATTTCAAGTAAGTTTTAAAGTTAGTAACTTGTTCTCTGTATGAATGTTTCATTCCGCACATTTTGAAATGCCTCAAAAATTGGTTCTTTCAACTTAATCTATAATTTTTGTGTTGGAGATACATTTGATCCTTTAGTTTGTATTCAATTTTTTGGTTCTTTCAACTTGATCTATAGTTTTAGCATTACTTTTGCATTCTGCTATCTATTAGTTTTACCATTATCGAGGTTACTGAGAGCTTGGCAATTAGTGAGGTTACTGAGATAACTATCTATTACATAGTTTTACTGAGCTTGGCAGCAATGCGGTCACTAATGTAATTTTCGTAGCTTGGCAATTAGTTTACCATTTGGCAGTAATTTCATAGTTACATTTGGCAGTAAAACTAATTGCTATCAGGATGAATTCAGTAACGATGAAGATAATTTTCATAGTTAATGAAAATTACTGAGGTATAAACATTACTTTTAGAATGAAAATGCACTTTTATTGAAGTGACGTTCATACTCAATTTGTTTGAAAAATATGTAACTCTTCTCTTTACTGTTGATGTTGATTACGAAAACTAAAACTGTTTTTCTTTTCATTTTTCATGTGTAGGAATATAATGGACATATATTTCTATTGTTCTCTTTTTGAACATTTCTTGTGTGTGTGTTTGGGGGGGCGGGGTTTAATGTACAAGTATCTTATAAGTCTTTTAGAGAAATAAATATATTTTCTTGAGAGAGTTGATTTCCAATGCTAGTATCTTACAAGTATCTTAATATTTGATTGCCTAGGGGTCACCCCTGATCACTGATCTTCAAGGTTTGATACTTTTTGTTTGGCTATGGGGGTTATTTGTAATTATAATTTGTATGGCTACAGGTGATGCGAAGGTGTTGCGATGTTGAAATGTCTGGTGAATGTGGCTGCAAATGCCACTTTTGTATGGCTGTTGTAGTGAATGTGGCTGCAATAATGTCGGTTTTCTCGCGAAGATTGAACAAGGCTGCTTGGCAGCCGCCACCAATCCGACGTATTTAGGTACAATGTGCCTTCGTTTGATATATTTGAAGTAGTATTAGTTTCTTATGTATTGAAATTTTATTGGCTATTTTCATTGGGACGGTTAATGTTCATTTTCTTATGGATTTAAATGTTTATGTGTACTGTAACTAATGAAGTAGCGGGGTAATGGGAATTGGGTCTATAGTCAACGGGTTGAGTAGTTAGGGAAGAGAGGGATGTTGTGTGCATGTATTTGGTAGTTGGGGGGTGATGGGTTATGGAGTCGGGAGGTTTGGAGGATGCACAGGGGTAGGTGGTTACAGGTTGGGGTGGATGGGATTGGGGAGGTTGCGAGTTGGCAATGGTGATGGCTGTTGGGAGTTCGGTGCGCTGTGGGGGAGGCGGGGAGGGAATGGCATATGCATATATGCATATTGCATATATGCATACATGCAATCTGCATATATGTAGGCAGCATATATGCATATTGCATATATGATGCTGTCTCCCTCCCTCCGCTGCCTCCCTCTGCTTCTCTGTATGTTTTTTTTACATTTTGGTAGTTACAATTTGTAGTTGCATTCGTTTTGTAGTTACAACGAGGTATTTATAAACCAACCTCGATAGGTTTTTAGGAAATAACTGTTCACTAAGTACGATAAAGTGTATGGATAGTTAATTTCAGTACCAAAGTCCTATTAGAGTGAAAGTAAATGCCACATAATGAATGAGGGTTAATCCAAAGAACCGAGTTGCCTTTTGTCTAAATGCTTTTAGAGAATTCAATGATCCAATCGCACTTGATTTGGGCATTGGCCCACATTTGCTCCCTGACCAGTGTCATCAGTAAAAATATGTTTTTCGACTGATTGTTTATCACACGTGTTTTAGTTTTTTTATCCCATCTAATGATCATGTATTTGTACATGAATGTAACTTCATATTATGCATCCATATTCATGATTAGCATAAATAGTTTACCTTGGTTAATGTAATTTTTCCTCTAATTTTGCGTGTTAAAGGTACATTGTATTTCCTTTACTATTTTTCACTTAAATATATGATTTTTTATTTACACAGGTACAGTATTAGAAGAAACCTCAACGAAAGAATAGTGCACAACAAAATGGTACCGTGATAGCTCATTCTTAACACGGATTATTATGGACTTACGACTAATCTATATAATTTGTTTTGCACTTATTTAATTTAGTGTATCTATTTTGTTTTGTAGATATTTCTCTAATCAGGTATACTCAATCAGAATCTGCAGGGGGTTACTACTTTGAGTTCATTACACTACGGTTCTTGACTCAACAAGTTACCTGGTCGACTCGATTCGGAGGAACTTATCAATAGTGGTTAAATCGATGAAGTAGTTGAAACGAGGTCCAATATGGACTATTAGTACTGTAGTATTGTTGTTGTTGAGTATTTTTATTTTTTTAAACAGGGTGGATTGTCCTATATATAAAGGAAACTCTGCTTAAATTTTTTAAATTGTTTACAATTTTTGTTCTAAAATAATCTTTGACTTAAATATTGTACATTTACTATGACTACCTTTTTTTTGTAATTTTAACGTAAACGAATATTGTTGTCATGGATTTGGGTTGTTTATTGATTATAGTGCCAACCAAATATGCTATGGTGGTTGTTTTATCTTTGTTACTTTAAGTGCGTGATCTATTGTAGTTGATATGTCTTCTTGCCTTTAGTTAAATCAATTTTGTTTATAGTGCCAACTAATTTTTTTTAAATTACACTTTGTTTTGTCGAGGAACAAAATTTTTGTGGTTTTGTAATTACGCACGTCGAAAATTTTTGCGTTTCGCTATTACGTACTTTGAAAAATTGTCGTCGTTTTGCGATTACGTACTTCGAAAATTTTCCGTCGTGCCTTCAGGCACGGGCATACGCTAGACAAAGGCAAAGGCATACGCTAGAAAAGTTAAATCAATGTTGTTTATAGTGCCAACCAATTATATTAATATTTACGTTGTTTAAAACGAATCAATCAAAATACGAGATAGTTTATTTTTTTCCTAACATGTATGACTCAAATAAAAAGTGACATAATATAATTTTTTATTTTTTATTTTTTCCTGTTTGGTTTGTTTAAATAAAAACATTTATTATTTTGGCATAATTTTTTTGCGTTTAATAAGGTCGTGTTTAACAAGGTTGTGTTGTAAATAAAATAAGTTAAGTGTTGACAAGTTATAGACAATATAAAAAATATTTTTTACAAACTAAAAATGACCTCGGCCAAAATATACACAACACGACATGAAATATTAATGTTTACCTATCTCGAACACGACCCAATGTTTTTTAACCAAAAACGAACTTGACCAAAATAAACACGACACGACATGAGATTTTATTACCCATCATGAACACTACCGTTCTGCAGGATAGTCCTATAAATAACGGATATTATGGCCATTTTTTTAAAATTACACTTTGTTTTGTCGGGGAAGGAAATTTTCGTCGTTTTGTAACTATACACTTTGAAAATTTTGTCGTTTCGTGATAACGTAGTTTGAAAATTTCTGGAAACGTGCCTTCAGGCACGGGCATACGCTAGTATATATATATATAGGAAGGCTCTCATACATCACACTCTATACATCACCTAGTTCACTCTAAGAAATCTTTTTTACAAAATTTTTATTTTTCTATTGAAATTAACCTCTCAACCAACACACGTTCAAAAAATTAGGTCAAAACACATTTTCTAGCTATTTTTTAAAACTTCACAAATTTCTGCAGGGGCAGACCCTCATAAATAAGTTATTTTCAGCAGTTTTTTGTTGGATTTTTAAAAAATAGATAGCAATTGTATTTTGACCTAATTTTTTGAACATGTGTTGATTGGAATGTCAACTCCATGGGTAAAATAAAAATATGGAAAAAAAAAAATTAGGGTCTAAAACTAGGTATGATGTATGGGGGTGATGTAGGAAACATGATGTATAGGAGTCTTGCTCTCTCTCTATATATATATGTGTGTGTGTGTGTGTGTGTGTGTGACGCAAGGAGTAGAGGTAGGTCTAAAATGACTTGGTGAGATATTATAAAAAATTCATGATATTATGTGGTTTAACCGAAAATATTGCACTGAACCAAACGGAATGAAAAAATAGGATTCATGTAGCGAACCCCAAATAATTGGGAAAAGGCTTTATTGAGTTAAGTTTTGTGTGTGTGTTGATCATACTGTTTTGGCTATTCATAAATTGTACAGTATAAATACACACCTAACATATCCTTTCAATATATCACTACAGTTGCAATCTATCCATTTTAGCAATATTTTAAATCGTGGCCCCAACTATAAACAACTGCTTTAAAGAGTGACATTTTCAGATTTAGGTTTGAAACCTTGTAGTTATATGTCAAAAATGCCTTCCACTTCAGACTACTGATTTTGACCATCCAAATGTTAAATGAAAAAAAAAATGTGCCAATGTATAAAACATTTAGCGGCTGTTTAGTTGTAGAAAAATGAGGGTGTTTTCTAGAAAACGTTCTCTGACCAGGTAGAAAAATAGAGAATGTACTGAAATAAGTCATTTTTTCAAATTGAAAAATAATTTTCTAATTTTTCACAAAACTGGAAAACATGTTTTTTATGTTTTCTAATTTTTTGTTTTAAAAGAGAGACCCATTTCTTTCATCCCATTTTAAAAGTGGGGACCGAATATCCTGGACCTTATCTATCACTTGATATACATGGAGACCCATTTCTCTCAGTACATTTCTTTTATCCCATTTCACACATCACATGTTTAAATATCTTATTACTCTCATCTAGGGTTTGATCACAATTTTGATAAGCTCAATCTCTCATCATATCTTACACAAAAGGTACCTCGGGTTTATAATTATTGGTTGATTGGTTGATTTAATGAATTTGTTGTTTTTCAGTTTTTGAACAAAATTTTCAGTTTTTGAATATTAGCATGTAGAAAATGATTTCACATTTTTAACAAATGAACGCGTTTTCTAGTTTTCCAAAATTTTCCGTGGAAAATAAGAAGTGAAGATGGAGATGAAAACTGAAAACAGAAAAATGTTTTCCACAACTAAACAGCCCCTTAGTTTTTTTTGCCCCTTAGTTTTTTTTTTGTTTTTTTTTCGATAAATGAAACTCAGGTGTTTCTTTAGAAGCGAACCGACTTATCAACTGCAGATGTATTATAATAACAAAGTAGCATATTCACAAAAGTCTACACTCAAACGATTCCAAAGCCCCTACAATACAGTTGAGGTATATATTTAACAATACTGGGTCATAAAGTGAATTCTAGGTTTCCAAATACATTTCTTTTCCTTCTTCCTCTTTTCTCCTCAAAAT
The DNA here is from genome assembly GCA_949130495.1 of Sambucus nigra. Taxonomy (NCBI): domain Eukaryota; kingdom Viridiplantae; phylum Streptophyta; class Magnoliopsida; order Dipsacales; family Adoxaceae; genus Sambucus; species Sambucus nigra. Next base: position 186,132,438 of record OX422216.1, read on the forward strand.
TCAAATTATTTAAGCAAAATATATAACTATCTTCTGCACTTAATTGTTAATATTGCAGCCCATGACTTTTTAGAAATGAACTCAATCCTATTCCCACTTTGCTTTTATTTATGTGTAATCAACTACGTCAGAGAATGCTGGACAACTTCCTCAAACATATTCAACTAAACTGGATCCCGTCCATTTGATTTAAAGGAACTTAATGAAGGATAGAAAATTTTAAAAAGAATTTAAGAATTAAAGGTAATGATATGTGTGCATTTTAAAAGATCATAGAGCAGTCCTTGTAATCAACAATAAGAAATTCCAAAAACGCAACATGCAACATTTTAAGCAAGGGGGCAGCCAAATCAAGATGTGATGGAAAAAGGGATAAAGATCTATAATTAGGGTGTGATTTGAACCCCCAATTCCAAAGTTCGGAAATGGAGTTTCCAAACTCTTAGTAATCATCAAACAAACGTACCTTTGTCCTCAAGGCTCGAAGTGAACCATCTGAATCTGTGACATTGTCCAAAGAGTGAAGAGCAACCTTGAGTAGGTCTGGCACACAAGCTTGGACATGGGGAGATAAATTCTGGAACACATCAATCGCGATATCTGGTGCTCGAGGATCTAAAGGAAGAAACGGGAGTTTGGCTACCTCCCTTACGGCATCTAGGTGACGGCCCACTCTTGCCAGCTTATGGATAGACAAGATTGTCTCAAGCTGTCTTAACACTGTTTGTTGCTCTAAAACATGTTCTCTCTCATGAAGACTGCACAATATGATGAAATGGCACTTTTAAGTCAGGATATATAAAAGAACTCAGAAAACTACAGGAAAATAGGTCAATGGCTAAAAGGCAACATGAAGGGTTATCAACATTTTTTACGTAACCATATGTTTACATTATAATTCATGGAACATTATACAGATTTACAAATATTTAGGTATAGGTCTCTTGTCAAAGCAATGTACAACGAAAAAAAGGCCGTACCCAGTGCACAAAGCTCCCACTTAACTGCAGGGTCTGAGAGAGGCGGATGTGGACTAGCCTTACCCCCATATATGGAGAGGCCACTCCCATCCCATGTCTTGAAACCAAGACCAACCGTAGCTTAGGCGAGAGCACTTACCATCGCACTAAGGTACGACCTCTAAAGCAATGTACAACAATGGGAGCACAAAACCCAAGTTCTAACTAAAGCTGCTAAAGCAATAAGCCTCATTTATCAACCTTTCAAACAAGATAAAGTTTCATATAATCCAAAAATTATTAACAAGGGTCGATTGCAATAAATATGTATATTGCACAAAAATCATAATTGCGCGAAAGCGTACAAAACAAGTGAAGTTCAATGGTCAAAGGGATCAAAACTATGAAGAAGCAAATACAAATAAGAACACAATATTATGTTGCTTGGCAATGTGCTTAATGCTTATGCCCATATAAACAGGTGGCAAAAGATCTCTGTACTGAAAAAGGGTAAACCCAGTGCACGAGGCTCCCGCCACTGCGGGGTATTGGGGAGTTAGACGTACGCAGCGTTACTCCTGCACGTGCAGAGAGGCTGTTTCGGCGACTCGAACCTGTGACCTCTAGGTCGCAATGGGGCAACTTTACCGTTGCTTCAGGTTCACCCCTTAAAATTAACTTAAGAAAGAAATATACAATTATTTCACCAAATTTTACCAAATATACCTATGCATAAAAACAATAAGGAGTCAAATCCTAATATAGACCCAATCGGTTTCCTTAAATAAAAATACGAAATACTTTACATATATAGTGTCATATATAGTGTGTAGTAGGTCTTAATAAAGCCAACCAAATATAACCAGTAAGTAGGTGATATCATTATAATTGGTGGAAAATAAAAGAAAACAAACATTTCTTATATATTTAAAAGAGGGTGAAAAACATATCTTCTAATTTTGTAGAAATTACATAAAATGATTAAATACTATGCCACCCTTGTCGTTATTTGCACAAAGTGGATCCCCTCATATTCGAAGCAACCTCACATGTTTCAGCTCAAACTTCTAATTATTATCAGGCAATGGTACCACAACTAATGGGGATCACATTAGGCATTGACCTGAGATAGCGAAGTACTATATTATTAAAACGTATCCTGCTTTTTCTGTTAATCAACTACTAATTGTGTGATTTTCCCAAAGCCAAGAGGAAGGGAGGAGAGAGTTTGTTTTTAATCAGAAACAGAGAAATATAATGTAGATCACGCCTGTCTTATTTTAGACAGCTCAGAACAGCATTGACGACAAGTACAAGGGAAGGCGACACCCCCAACCCTATTTATATTATAATTGAATTAGTATTTGAGGGTACAATTGCCAAAATTAATATGGTCAAATCAAGTGTATCTCGTAATATATGGTCTACAAGCAAAATAGTCTTTATACGACTACAAGTACACCCTCTCTTTTGATACTTAATAAATACAATACTTTTATGATAAGGATTTATTTTTCTTAACACGCGCACGCATACACACACATATATTTACAATAGATGGTATTCTTCGTTTCGACAAAAACGAGTAGGTGAATTCACATCATAGAACTAAGATGAAAAGGCTGTTGCCTGCTATTGCTATATTAAACGTTGAGTACAATATAAGCTTTTGTCACGAGTCCCTCAAACAATTAGTACTTGAATCATCAACCATAAATCGATGGTGATAATACACATAAAATATTGGTCCAAAATGACGGCACAAGAGAATTTCGAAATTACCTGACTTCAGGATAATATTTAAAAGTATCCAAAAGCTCGTTTCCAGAATGAACAAGACCAGCAGTCCGGCTCTCACCATCCAATCTACCACGTGACAGGGCACAAATTGCTTCAGAGAGACATTTGTTTATGGTATCCAATGCTGCAGAAAATGCCCCGATTCTTTTCTGAATTTCTATAGACTGAATATTTGAGGGGAAAAAGAAAATACATTAGTTGGGCATAAAACCAGTGATGACATGTTAAAGACATAATTACGAGTAAGCAGAAAGTGCAAGAGCAATTACAAGAGGCAAATTTGGGAGTCTTTAGCAAATTATTGACAAAGTACCAACAAAATATTTGGGAGGGTTTTACAAATTATTGACAGTGTAAATACTGACGAATATAAATTTGTTTTTCATTCATATTGACCGATAAATGATTAATAAACAGTTTTTCAAGATAATAACGAAATATCACAAAGTACTTTTAACATCTGTGGGGTGTGTGTGTGTGTGTGTGTGTGACAGAGAGAGAGAGAGAGAGAGTGAGAGAGTAACTAGTAATAATAATAATAATAATAATGAGAAAGAAGTATTACTTTGTCATACAGACCAGATTCCTGACATTGGTGAGCAGCTTCAAGCAAAAACTGTTGCCTTAGGTTCCCATCGGTCAAAAATCGTCCCAGTTCACCTTCTTCTCCTGAGCCTCTTAGACCAAGCAAAAGATATATTCCACCATCCCTTAGCAACACCTCCATAAGCAGCTGCTTCAGCATCAAAGTCCTCTGCCTTTGCTGATCCACATTACCTCGGCCAGTCCATGACAGTTGTCCACCACCCACTGCAGCAGCTGCTTGTGCATAATATTCCAATGTCATCGAAAGGTTACCGTGTCTCAAATACACAGACCCATACTGCCTAATTATGCTAGATGCTTCTGCAAAAGCATCCATCACCCCCAGCTTCTGACCTGCCCCAAAGCCTTCAGAGAGGACCCCATGGTCTGCCAACACTATAGATATATGGGTTGAATCGATGTTGTATCCTTCATCTCCCATATCCTTAGACAAATATAAGACAGCTGGCAGCAACTGTATGCTTAAAAGTAAAACATATGGATACACCAGGGGGTCCTTCCCATTCTTTGTATAATATGATGGTTCAAATTTATTTAGGTAAGACTGCAAATCATCCAAACTGTAGGGGGAAGATCCCTCGTTCAGGACAAAGGAAGAGGAACCACGAGGAGAGTCTCGTACAGCAGACAATTTAAACCACAAGAAATCCTCTATGGTATTGAAAAGTGTGGGTAGTTCTCTAAGCAAACGGTCAATCTGCCTGCGAGAACCAGATATAATAGCATATAGAAGTAACTTTTTCTTGTCATATGCACCTCGACCCACTCGATCACCCATCCTTAACATTTTTTCACATTCTTCTGTAGCGGCAGCTGCAGTCTCTGCTGATACCATACCTTCTGCAGCAATCCACTCTGTAAGCTGTCAAAATCCAAACATAAATGATTTTCATTTTGAAAGGTAGAAAAAAAATTAAAAATCATGGGACTCGCCCAAGTACAAGCAATGAAAAGGTCAGTGTACCTGAGGAGCAAATTGGTGTGAAACTCGGGACGATGATGCAACATTCCTTGCCTCATCATAATACCCAGTTCTCAGGCAGAAATAAATCTGTTCTTACAAGAAAGGACAGAAGTTTATGCCAGAAAGATTCTTTTATAAAGAAATTGGATTGGGGATTATAAAATAAATCGAACATTATGTGTCACATCTCTATAATTTTATTGTGTTTGGCAAAACTACGAGGAAATGGAAGCGATAATCAAGTAATAATGAATAAAGAAAATGAACAACAAACTTAAATTGAAAAGCATGTCTTTAAGTGAATAAATAAATCCCCACAAAAGTTCCATCCAGTGCAGGAAAGCCCTTAATCACTATCGGGTTTCGAGGTTTCATAGAAAAATAATAACTTGCATAGATGGCATGCAAACTTCATAACATGAAAAGCAGGAAAATAATAAAACTACTATATGTAAATTTGCAGATGATGTAATTCTAGTCGCTTAAACTAGGCATTGATTAATGCTATATTTCTGGGTGGAAAGAAGTCCTGGAAGCAAGAGGGTTTAAAATAAGTTTGACTATACCCGAGTGTACATAGTGTAAGTTTGGCAGTAAGAAAATACAAAGACGGATATAGCGAAGCTTGAGGGTCGAAAGATACCTTAAAGTGATCATTTTCGTTTTTAGGCTTGATATAGAGGGAGGCATTGGTGATAATATTATACATAGGATTAAGGTTGGGACAAGTGAAGAAGTGTTAGTAAACACACTATGCAATCAACATATACTTGAGAAGTTGAAGGGGAAAATGCATAGTACCCCTTACATTTTTTTCCTTTTTTTGTTCTCGATAACATGACATGCCTCAAAAGTTTATCAACGAATATACCAAGCATTAAAAAAAATTGAAAAAAAAAAGACATGGATAAGAAAAATTGGTTGCGTTTATAATTTGAGGCAATATACAATTCCAGAATCACTATTGAGACAAAAGGTTCACTGCCTTACATTATGTTATCATATTTAAAAGCAACAATTTGACTGACTAATGAACAATTCTGCATTTATTGTACAAGTTACAGAAAATATAGAGGGTCGCATGGAGTTAAAGCACTCAAAAAATACTCAAATCAGAAAGAAGTTTCAAGGACCTGCTGCCAAGTGGTATCAACTGGAGGCTGCCTACGAGCATCGCCTGCATCAAAATCAAGAACTCCATAGTCCCTTAAACGAATCTGCACAAATCCAAAGAAGTTAACAGAAGACTAAATAAAATGATCCACCATAATCTTATAATAGACCTCCTGGATCACAACATGCTAATATTTTGAAATTCAATATAGCTAGTGCTGACAAACCCGAAGAAATGCACGAATTCGTTGCAGATTTCCAACCGCCCCACCAAGAGCAGCCTACAACACCACCAGTGAATGACCAGAAAAGGTAAGTATATGTACATTCTGAGTTTTGAGAAAAAAATAAAATAGAACCAACCAGATTGACCACCTACTTCCTAGATAACATGTAAAAAAGTCGGAGAAAGATTACATAAAATTACGCCCAAGACCAAATTATCACCTGTGCAGGATGACTTTGTATAGTTTCCATTACATGCTTCTCATGCCCCCATTCAAGGTGACGCCTTGCGCCAATTACTAGTGACATTTTCTTTGAAACCTTTGGTTGGACAGTCAAATCCTCACCCATCAATGCCTGTCAAATAATTCAATTCGCCACATTAATTGTATTACAAGCTTCAAAAAGTAAATCATTGAAGACGCAAGCACAAAGAGAACTCCAAAATAGTTCCTTACAATTGATAACAAGAAGCATCTTAACGAAGTGTACCTGCATTAAGTGCCATATTTTTTGCATGCTAACTGATTTCCCACCAGATGCATCCAGGCCTAAACTTTCATAAGCACTTTTGAACGCCGTAGCAGTCTAAAAACAAGCAAACATAGTGCATAGATCACACACTTTGCAGAACTTAGCAATTGACAGGATTTTGATCAAACAATGATCACCAGAGGTACAGATTCCATTGGTAACAGTTGACCAGGCACAAAAAGTTTAAAGAGGAATACAAAAGGATGCTATGTCCAGGATCTAGGGCTGAAACTATTTATAAATAGGCAATTCCCAAGCCCATGGACAGCCTGCTAAAAGGACTGCTAAACAACATGATGTGAATGAAGAATTAGGGGTTATTTTTAATATTTTTAGGGTTTTATTGTATTTTTGTTATTTTTTAGTCTTTCTTTTATTTTAAGTATTTCTTTCATTGTATTTTCCTTTTTTTGTTAGTATTTAGAAGAAGGAAGGTTATTGGCTCTTAGGAACATAAATCTAATTAGATTCTTAACTTAGAGGCCAAGCAACCTCCTTCCTATAAATACCCATATGTAGCCTCATTTGAGGCATTCTTCTATTTTGAAATTGCGATTTTAGAGAGTTTAGAGAGATTTATCTTTTCTTTCTCCCATTTGACGACATTTACATCAATTGGTATCTGAGCCTAGTCGCTCCACCGGTTGTTGTTATTGTTGTAAGAAAACAAAAACTCGACGTCAAGGTGGGTCCAAGAATAGATGAACACCTTGGCAGCAAATCATGTCGATCAAATCATGGAAGCCCTCAATCAATTAAAGGCCCAGATGGATGGATGGATGGATGGATGGATGGATGGATACATCGTTTGCCTCCCTCCAGCACCACCCATATTGCCACCCACCCCCATTAACCTTAACCCTAACCCTAGCCCCCAAAACCCCTCTACCTATACTTCCGCAACCCATTTCACACCACCACCCCAAGAAAATCAAAACCCTAACCCTATTTTCTCCACCGCCACATCAAGATACACCCCACCGCCTCAAGCCACTGACCGAACATCACAAAACTCAACCAAAAACCACTGCCACTGCCTTGATCTATCCCACCCAGTACCGGAACCCCAACCTGAACAAAACCGGCACCAAAACTCTACTGTCCCGAACCCGATTGTACCCCAGCCCCTCGGAATCCAATTCCCGACCACCGGCTACCATCTCCTAAGCCAGACGATCACTGAACACCAACAAATCAGTTGTATTGAACCGTCGATGGCAGCCTTCATACAACTGGAAGATGTTACCAGCCCTGTCGTACCCCTCCTGACCCAAAACATTACTAATCCGAAGCCAATTACCATCCCAATGAACAGTGACCCTTCCCAGTCCACTGAGTATCACTTACGCAGCCAACCTCTTCGTGAAACCCATCCGATGGGTCAAAATCAAACATCAGCAATCACCGGAGCATCCACCACCCCAAACCGTGACCAGAGGCAGCCGACCTGCCTTAATGAAGGCCATCCGGCACTACCAACCCCATCCGACACCATTTCGGTGGTCGGCCACGACGAATCTGACCATCATCAAACCCAGCAACACCGAAGGCAACCAGAAATGGTCCCAAGTGGATCAACCCAACACGACGAACAGTTCTTGGTCCACTCTACTCCAATCCGGGTGCAATCCACCCCTCCCATGGTTGAAAAAACATCCCTTGTCCAAGAACGAACCCAAATAAACCCTAGCCTCCCCATTTCTCCTCTCGTGTTTGGAAACCCTCAAACACATACCCCACCCTTCGAACCACTAAGTCAACCCACCCCAACCGTCCAAAATTACCAAAAACCAATTAAGAACCCCGCTCCCACAAAGTCACTCCAATTTCATCCCCTTTTGATCCAACCCCCTCCTATACTAACAAATCAATTTTTTTCCCTAGGTGAAACCCACGAACAATTGCAAGACCTAGGGTTTGGCACAAAAATCATGGTTTTTTTCCCCGGTGGAAGTTATTTTTGATGATTCACATGAGAGGCGAGAGGAAAATGATGAAGATTGAACTAAAAATTGAAGAATGCCCTCTCCTTCCCAAATTTTCGGCAACTTACATTTTGGCCCCACAATTTTTGTCTCTTAGGCAATTTTGGGAATTTTTGCATTCGACCTCAATCTTAAAGTTCGAGGACGAACTTTTTCGAAGGCGGAGAGAATGATGTGAATGGAGAATTAGGGGTTTTTCTTAGTATTTTTAGGGTTTTATTGTATTTTTGTTATTTTTTAGTCTTTCTTTTATATTTAGTATTTCATTGTATTTTCCTTTTTTGTTAGCATTTAGAAGAAGGAAAGTTATTGGCTCTTAGGGACATAAATGTAATTAGATTCTTAGTTTAGAGGCCAAGCAACCTCCTTCCTATAAATACCCATCTGTAGCCTCATTTGAGGCATTCTTCCATTTTGAGATTGAGATTTGAGAGAGTTTAGAGAGATTTATCTTTTCTTGCTTCCATTTGACGTCATTTACGTCACAAACACAAAAGGACACCAACACTTTATGCATCATAAATAGTTACCATACCCCATCCAAAGATCCAACACAAGAAGAAAAAATGAAAAGAACATGTTTCAGGTGATGCAGGGACCCTTACTTTAAATGGTAAGCCACGCTGTCTCGCATCATTCAGACTCTTCACGATTTCAGCATAAGCTCCGGCTTTTTTCTCAACAGGCTTATCAGAAAGAGATACAATCTCCATGCCAGATGGGCCAGATGATACTTGAGGACTCGCAGTAAGAGAAACTTTTTGACCTGGACGAGTATTACCCGTGCTTATAGCATTCGTATTGGTCCTCGGTAATGTTGAAATTCGGCTCAGACTATGAAGGAAGTCCCGTTTTTCCTTTTGCCAATCCTCCTGCCACAATGAATCCACATCAGATTGAGGATTAGAAACACAAGTAACAATAATACCGTACCCAGCTTTCATCAATTTGTTAACACGTAATGACATTCTCCATGACCTAATGCCGAACGTAACTCAGATGGCACTTCTCGCAGAGGAATACAACTGACTCATACTGCTTTCCATCTAAACCAACACTTAAAATATGGGAGTGTATTTACCGACCGAGAGAGGGAGGGTGGGGGTGAGAAAAAGAAAAAGGGTATCACATAGCTAATACTTCTTTGTTCCGAATGGAGTGTTTAGTTTTTCTTTTTGGGCTGGCACGAATTAAGAGCCCGCTTCTAAAAATAGTATGTAGAACAACGTGAGATTGCTAGTTTACCCTTCATTTATATATTGATATGATTATGTTCTTTCATTGAAGTAAGTGAAAAGGATTGGAACAAGAATAATGTTCGTTTGAGTCGACGGTCATTGAACAACAATCTGAGAGTACTAAGTCACGAAACCGATGCTGCAGCAGTGTTGAAACTAAAAGCAGGGAAACAAACTCTATTAAGTTGTCTAAGTTTAGCACCTGACATGGTCTGGCATATGAGGTCATGTGCCCAGTTGTCCGTCATTGGATAGTTGCAAATAGAACAATTCATTGGTTTTATGCCAACAACTAGAACTCAGGAATTCTATAATATAAGCATGGCTAGGAACTACTTCGCTTCGCTGGTTGTTTTTACAGAATAGAAAACTGTCAAAAAGATCTTCTTTAAAGACTAAACCTTAAATGCATATCATTCTTGCCTTGGTCTGATGACATGACAGGTATTTGAAAATCTTTGGAAAGTAAATTTAGAAAATAATTATTTCCTTAAAAAATGAATTTCATACAGAGACTCTTAATTAAGACGGGGGTATTTCAGGAAGGGGTGTGGCACAGCAAACCTTTGATAGGTGTAACACGATCTAATCTTATTCTTATATTCTGGCTATTTTGAAACAATATGCTATCATTTCCCCTAGGTTACTCAATCCTTATAGAACCAATTTAAGCTAAATGAACATTAATTGGCAATCATTGAGCTACTGGTAGCCATTAATTTGGAAGAAAATAAGCATTTGGAAGTTCAGACTAATGGATCAAAAACTGCAAATATATGAACTTATAAGAAGCAAATTGACTGTTTGAATCATTTATCCATCAAGAAACAATCAGGAAAACAATGGATAATATGTTTATATACCATAGAGCAAAAAAAATGTTTAAGAAACTCAAGTTGAATTACGTGGGGAATGCTTATGATAATGTGATATATAATCAACATTCTTTCAGAATGTTTAATGATGATTATCAAAGAGATGACTTCATATGCTGCTCCTAATAAGGTGAACAGAGAAAAGCATAGTGATTATTATCTGCCACTATATAGACGGTGTTGAAGAAAGAAGGGAAAGTAGAAGGAATAAGAATTTATTAAATCACATGGACCCTTTCAAACACACCAACCTCCAAAACTGTCATCATATGATCATTAAAACTTCTAAGATTATCCTTCTGAGCTTCCTGAACAGCTGAGACCATTGCCATCTCATGGACCTGAAGTGCAAACGTTCAACGTCAAAAAATAGTTTAATATGTTGATATGCGAAGCTAATTTATGAAATTGTATTTTTCTTGAAACTAACAAATTGCTGCTATTTATAGCAAAAAATTTAGCGTTAAACATAAAACATAGTTCAGGGGTGTAATACCCTGTGTTTTCCTGGACTATGGACTATATTCATTATTTATTAAGTGAGAAATAAATTAATAAATGGGACTAATTATTATTTGTGTGGTTTGGTAATAATAAATTTGCATAATCTAGATAACATGCGATGTGATTTTTAGTAACGTGTGCTAAGAAGCACGGATACTATCGAGAGGTCACGATTTTTTTTTGGACACGTATAGGATACGGGATACGCTAGGATACGCGAATCCTCGAGTATCCCATTTTTTTTATTTTTAAATGTCTGGGATACGAATGGGGATACGTTGGGGACACTTTAGGATTCGTTTTAGGACATGTTTTAGGATACGTGGGGGGTTTTGTGACATTTTAAAACACAAGTTTTGTGGCCAAAAACATAAAAATGAGAAGTTTTTAAGTTCTCAAGTTTATAACATAACTCAAACTCATTTAGTTTTTTTATTTTCTCTCCCCCGACTGGCTGTAGAAGAACTCAAACCGATTTAGGGTTTCTCTCCCCCAACTAGCACCCAACAGCAATTCCGGCTAGGGTTTTCATCTCAGACCTGAATCCAACCCTTCTGAAATTTCAGCTAGGGTTTAAACCCATCTGGTATGTTTTTTTCACTTCTGACCTTATTTTTCTGTGTTCTTTTTTTTCTGTGTTGTTCCTTTCGGCTAGGGTTTCAACCCCTTATTTTATTCCTTTTTTTTTCTATGTTGTTCTTTGTTTCCTCATTTGGGGCTTTTTTCCCTCAAGTGTGTTGTATTTTTTTCTGTGTTGTTTTGTTATCTTCTAGCAGAAATTCCAACTACATTTTTTCCTTAACTGTGTTATTTTTTTGTTTCTGATTTTTTTCTCAAGCGTTTTTTGCGTTTGTTTTCATTCTTTTTTTTTTTTTGTCTGTGCTGTTTTTTTCATTCTATTATTAAGTTAACACAAGTTAAGAATTTATTTCAAATTGAAATCCTATTGTTTTCATTCTATGTTTATTGTAATGGTATTTGTTGGTGACAACAATGATCATATTTGAGCACTTTAATATAATGATATTTGATGCTTTACTTTCATTTTATTCAAGTTTATCAATAATATATATATAAATTAAAATAATAAATATTTAACGTATCCTAGCGTATCCGTATCCTACATTTTGAAAAAATCCCTTATCCCATATCCTGAATCGAGTCGTATCCAGTATTACGTGTAGAGTCCGTGCTTCTTAGAACGTGTGTTTGGAATAATTAATTGGTGAATTTAAGTATATAATATTGGACTATGTGTACACGTATAATAAAACAGTGTGTATTTTTATCATGCCGTGAGGTAGTACCGCGTGTTGTAGGTAGTATCGTTTGGATTGGACTTTGGAGCGTCATGGAGGCCCAATTACGTGTTTTTACTGTCTTAAGTTGGGGGGTAGATATACGCTTAGAGTAAGTTTTGGGCCATTCCAGTGTGTAATTTGGGCTCGTTTGGGGTTCGAAAATAGGCCTTTAAGTGGAGGTGCGGAAATTAGAGATATAAGTAGGGATTAGACTCTTTTCAGAAAAGAAACCCCTAGCACTCATTATACTTTGGGAGAACTAAAGAAGGCTTGGAGAAGAGAGAGGCAAAAGATTCAAATCGGAGTTCATCATTCTTCAACCTAAGACAAGAAATCTCTTGCAATATCACTAGATAATCTGCAATTAATTTAGAATTCATGTTTTCCTTTGCTATCATTAGAATCACATTCCCATACTTAGACTCAGTTCTTATACTTGGTTCTGGTATTGATTGGTTACTGTTTCGGAGCTTTGTGCTTCATTAAAAGAGGTTTTGGGGAAGGAATTTCCGTAAAGAAGAAGATTGTTTGCGTAAGGGGCCGGATCGATCAATCGATGCCCCAATTTTGGCTTAGGTTGAGCTTTTGGATATTAGGTTGTGTTTTCGAGCATAGTTTTGATTCGGAGCGTTATGCGGGATGATTTGGGTTTATACTGAGGTGAGAGACTTGGTTTGTATTGGGATTGAGATCATAGATTTGTGAATGTGAAAACCTTGGTCTATGAAGCACGAACTCTCTCCCGGAAGCCACGAGTCGGCTTTGACACGACTCTGACACACGACACGCTCCGGCACGATGGGGCACCTTGCCGACAAGTTGGGAAACGTAAAAGGACACGATGGGACACGTACAAGGACACGCTGGGACACGTAAAAGGATACGTTTTTTTACTTTATATTTTTGTTTTGAAAAAAAAAATCTTATGTGATGATGATTCTGCTTAATTTATTATTTTTAATGTTAAAGTGTGTTTGAATTTTGTTTTGTATTGCCCATTTTCTTAATTCATGTTAAGAATGTTCTAATAATATATTTTATGGGAAAATTTTATTTTATTTCATAAATATATATATTTAAATATATATTATATATTATACATATCCTAGCGTGTCGTATCCTAGTTTTTGGTAGAACCATGTGTCGCGTGTTGTGTCGAAACACGTATTACACGTCAAGTCCGTGCTTTATAGACCTTGGTGCACTTAGAGCCCTCTAATGTTGGGATTGGGTTGACGCGTTAGAAGCTTTGAAAGTATCTAGGTAAAGTGTGAGGAATTATAGGGCGTGTAATGAATTTAGTAATTACATGAAAAGACTTATATGTAAGTTACGAGAGAGTATATATAGACGGGTACACATAGTTTAGAGACGTAATAAACTAAGAGTTGGATTTGATAAGGTTGAGAAGTGATAAACCTAAGAATATAATAAATGACCCGGTGTTGGGGATTGAGATGATTTAGGGTCCGCATAAGTGTGAGCAGTATCCTTCTTGATTGTATATGTTTGATATGGTTTTGAGAGATAGTAAACTTAAGTAAGATGACAATGAAGCGTTTGGGGTTTTGGATATTTTGGGTATGCTTGAGAGTGTGCGTTATCTTGTATCTATATATATTTCGTGTTATATATATATATATATATATATATATATATATATATATATAAGATTGTCTGATCATGTGAACATACTAGTACTTGTGGAGAATATATCGGTTGGAGTTGCATTCGCGATTCGAACCGTGTACCATGTGCATGGATGAGATCAGTTGGACATAGTGGAGGTCATTATATTAGATCATACAGCAGAGGTGTCACCCTTTTGTTATGAGAGAAGGCTGGTTAACTGGAGTCATTAGTCGGGTTGGGTATGGATCCGTTAGTGGTACTACTCCGTAGTGATCGCTACATTGTTTATTTTGGCGTTTTGCTTAAGCCCGCAAGGTGATGGATTCCTACGGACTTACCGATAAAGGCATGAGATGGACACCGGAGGTAGTGGCCTTCATGTGGTGTGATAAATAATGATAAGAATTTAATATAGTTTAGTATGGACAATTGATAAATAAACCTTATGTCATGTTAAATACATTATGTAATTTGCTTGTATTTCCTTGTGGGTGACATTGCGGGGGTTAGTACTTGGATTGTATTCTTACATGCGTAGTTATTTACATCCCTATTGCATGATAGATAGTTGTAGCTTATCTTTTATAATAGTTCAGAGACGAACGGACTGGCGTAATTTAAGGATGTTAAAACAGAGAGGGTGTTCCTTTTTGAGATTGTGAGTACCTTAATGAAAATATATGCGTGGGCTTTGGAGGCGTAATCCCACTTGGGTAGTTAGTAACGTTCCAAGATAGTTGTTCGTTACGTGATAATACTTATTAGTCTAGGGATAAAGACTTTTAACATAGTTATACCTTGGGTTGGGACATGCGCGTAGTACTTGTACTTTGATGAGAGATGAGGTATTAATTGCATGTGATTGTCGACGGGTTACATGTTTTATTGTAAATTAGTTGCGTGATTATTTACTGCTGATATTGGAGTTATTTCTTATAACTTTTGGGCTCTGACCCAAAATTATAAATGTTTTCCCCCCACATGTAATATTATTGTATACAGATTAAGCAGGTTGAGCGGTCAGTGTATTTAGAGATCCAATTATCATTTTTAGAACTAGGTATTGTTTCATTCCAGTTGTCACTATATTCAAGAGTTTAATTTGGAGAGAGTTTCAATTGTACTTCTGTTATATCTTTTAGAAGAGTTGTAATAAGAGATTTTGTATTATGAATTCATTTATTGGAGTTCACTTATTTCAGTTCAGTTATTCTTCTTGTAATTCTTCATGGAGTTTTAGTTGCGGATGGGTTTTTTTTTCCGTACATTTTGTTTATCGTGATACTGAGAGTGATATAAATTGTTTTAGCGCTCCCTACATTTCGTGTCTGACCTGGCCTGATCAATCTGGGGTGTTATAAGGGGCTAGAAATGTGAGTAGTGTGATGGATGAAACAGTACATCAAAAAATAGCAATTTGAGCTTTACATAGAAGTAAAATAGAATGAAGTAAAGTGATGTACAGTAGAGATTTGCATAAATATATGCACTAGAAACTGTAAACAATGTGACTTTATAACAATTTGGATAGTTAGACATATGAACCGCCAGAAAGAAGCATGCAGATATAAAATGATGGCATATAGATATATCATGTAATGCATATGCAAGCACAAGCACACAAACACATAAACATGCAGCTATATCTAACTGCATATATGTCCTAAATAGAAATTCAAGCAAGAACATGCGAAACTACTGGCATAAATACATCATCTGACAGACATGCTAAAGACATATATATATATATATATATATATATATATATATATAGGGAGAGGTTCTCTAGTGGACCAAAAGAATGGACTTTTTAATGGACCTTAACAAAAAAAAAATAATAACACATTAATTTTAATTCCTATAGTGTAATTGGTCCGCGCCAGCATCATGATATTCATCCAGGAGATTATCGAACACATAAAATCTAAATTTAGAGTTATATACAATCAGTCTTCTTAACCCTTAGAGTTGGAATATGGTTCATATCTTTTATTCACCATGTATCTACTAGTATAATCAAGGAGCATATTATGGTGGATATAGTAGGGGTTTTGGATACTATCTTGGCGTTTAGTCAGGAGATCATCAACAATCTATATTCCAAATCTAAGGGTCATACGATCTAGGTGCCCGATTCTCGATGCGGGAGCGAGTGCGAGTGCGGATGCAGCAAAGCGTCAATCTTTAACTTGTTGGAATTTGATAGTGCCACCAGAGTGCAACTGTATCTCTCCCTCTGTGTGCATGTGTGTCTGTGTGTTGTGGATATAAATCCTAATAGAGAAAATTTATTTATGTGAATAAGCCTAAATAATTAGTAAAAGATTTTGTCGCGATAGGTACGTTTTTTTAATATGTAAATTAAATTTGAATACATAATTATACAAATATATATAGATTGAGTGTTACATTTCAATTTTACAGTGAATGCCATACGGAGAGAGCATGACTAAAGGAACATATGGAATATTGGCTCTTTCAAGTCCCCACGTCGATTGAAGAAAACAAAACCATACCTCTAGAGCTCTTTAAATATGAGACATTTGTAGCATCCTTTAAAGCCAAGACTTCTGCCAACAATAGCTTTTGTCTTTACGGATCTTCATTTAATAAAAAGCTTTTGTATATATAATCAATTCAAAATTTGGTATATACAAATTTGACTTCTTCAACTCGCGAATTTCATTTCTTCAATTCGTGGATTAGCCACCAATTCAAACTGAATCCATTAAGTCACGATTTGAGTGCGCGTGCAATGGGGTACCATATCGAAATAGGGCACTAAGCATACAATCAATCCAAATCCAAGTTGGAATATGGTTCATATATTTTATTCAAACTCTAATGGTGGGAATTAAGCTTATTCATATCATTAGCAAGATTGATATCGCAATTGAATAGAGAGTGTAAATGATGATAATAATGTATTTCTATTTATTTAAATTCTATGTAACTTTATTCTGAAGCATTGTGCCTCATCAGATTGTTTTGCTTACTTACTAATTCAATTATTATGGAATACCAAAGCTAACAAGTATAACACACGTCAGTTAATCAATTAAACAATCAATAATAATTGGTCCGCATTATTATTCTTATTTTTTTTTAATTTCAATATTTTTTTCATATAAATTTGCTCTCCAAAATAGCGTATAAATTACCTGATACCGACGCTGAATTGAAAATTGGGCGACTCAACCAAGAACAATATTTTAAACCATGATACTAACAACTATGATAATACGTACATTTTCTACTTCTATTAATACATACAAAAATTTAAAACTCTTCCTCTAAGGCACAAATTTGTAATTATGCATTGTAGTGTTTGTTTGAAATGAGTTTGATTCAGTTGACGATTTTTATATAATAATAAAATCATTGTAGTGTCAGGGATGGGAAGAATCATTCATTAAAAGAATTATAATGTACATATGTATTGCAATTAGTTTTGTACATTGTGAATTCGACAATTTGTTTTATTGAATCTTTCATTATATTCAAAATATTAACGGTAGAAGAAGAATTCTACGGTAGAGGTTTATTTTCCTATGACGTTATGTTTTAATACCAAGCTACCAAAAGTCGAGTATAAATACTAACCTGCATTTAACTACTGCTATGCTTTTAAAAATAATCTAGAAGTGTTGTTATTGAATAAGTTCATGATGGTGGTCACATCATTAACAATTTACATAACCCTCCAAAATGTAGTACGCAAGACAAGTAATTTGTCATCAATACGAGCATTGTGGGAAGACTTGCTGCAAATGCGATAACTGGAAGTAAAATTGAAATAGTGCTATCGGCAAGGGCATATGTTAGTTATATATATAACATAAAATTTTCAATATTTTGAACATGGATTTATCTATGGGGCTTTGGATATTGATTTTTGTTTAGAATTCTTTTTTATTTTCAGGGGGGGGGGGGGGGGGATCTTCATGGTAAAGGAAAAAGAAATTCAAATTGACACACCGGCCCTTCAGCTTCTTCAAGTGTTTTAACAATGTTCCTTTAAAAGCTGACACATGGAATTGAGCAGTATGGGTAGGATTGAAAGAGAAACATAAAGGCTTTTAACAAGAGTATTATCATATTTAAGTAAAATAATGAGGTATTGAGGGTCAACACATTTGATGGGACATAATTGTCAAAATGGGGGCCAAAAGTATATTTTCTTATATTTTGGCACCCCAAATGAAATAAGGCAAAACCAATTGATGTGAACACAAAAATTACTACTAAACTTTCATTAATAATTGAATGATTACAAATGCCTTATTAACAGAGAAAACTAAGTTAAGTTTAACTGCGAAATAATCCTAGATAAATAATAAATTAATTAATTAAATCTCTACTAATATAGAGATAATCTGCAGGCAATACCAAAATAAAAGTACATATATAAAACATAATTTATCCTCTCTCCTGCTAAGCCGAACTCCCCACCACCACCACCCGCTTATTCCCACATCATCCCCCACACGAAAAAGGTTGTCCTCGAGCATTATGAATTTATGAGGATCATCGATTGAGGCGGGTTGTGCGAGACGAGGGCAGCAGCTTGGACTTCTGGCTCGGTCTTCAATGGAATCTTTTCACCATTGGTTAGAAATGTCGGGCGATAAGGGCAATTGGCGGGTTGGTGACCAACTTTTGACGGCGGAAGCAAGGTTGATCCAAAGCCTAGAGATGGCCGAGAAGATTTTGGGGCTTTCGTGGTGGTGGTGGCCAAAGTTAAATGGGGTACAGTCATATGATGAATCTCCTCCAGTCAAATATCCACCAGCATACTCCTCTTTAATAGACGCAAAAGTTGGCCTATGTTGTCAACGGGTGGATCATCGATACATGGATAATTGAGGTCATCTGGGGCACGGCGCCCTGCCAGTGATGTTGGATGGTGAGTTACCAGGCGAACAGTGAGCAGGCCCACTCAAGTGGGTTCTCTAAAGGTAGGGTGGAGCAAACATTGACCCTGTGGTCAATTTTTTGGCATGTGGCACGTTGGCATGGTTCTGGTGGGTTCCACGTACTAGGGAAATGTCAGAAGGGCCATAAGACTTAACGGGTCCCCATTACTTACTTGTTGGGCATACTAGAAACATGGTACTCAAAGGACTGTTGAGGTGTGTCGTAGCCCTCATCATCATCCACCTCGATGCGTTGGGGAGAGGGGAGGTCACCGAATTTTACTAAGCGGCATAGGGCATAGGGATCAACAGGGACGAAAAGGAAGGATTGGTCGTCATGGGAAAAGCAGGGAAATTTAACCGGAGCCTAGCTTTTTGGGCCTACCAGAAGCATGGTTTTCAAAGGCTTATTTTAATTGTGTTTTATAGCTCTCATCACCATCTACCTCGATGGGTTGGGGGGGAGGAGGGCCCACCGAATGTTACTAGTCGGCGGTGATTGAATCCAATCTCCAATGAATTGCCTATGATTACGTCAAGCGGCATGGGGATCAACAGGGACGGAAAGGAAGGATTGATCGTCATGGGGCAAGCGGGGAAATTTAACCGGGGCCTAGCTTTTTACGAGGACGATGTCAGTGGAGAGTTCACCCCTAGGGGTTAGATGCCTTTGGGGTCATCGAAATGGTGGAAGGGTGCCCAAATGGATCCCCTCGTGTTCAAGTTGGTCGAAAGGCTGCAATCAAATCCTATCATAGCGGTTGGGTTGTCGAACTGTCAGGCATGGGTCAGCCACCAAGCACGACAACAGATGGGCGTAGGTAATCCGATGATCCCTCCAAGTGGCCCTCCTTAGCAGGTTGGTAAGGGTAAATATAGGAGTTGGGTTGGGGACTGGGTATAGGGACCTAGAGTGCAGGCCTGGTGGTGGATTGGGCCGAGGGTGGTCGAGGAAACGAAGCATCATAGGGTTGATGACCGTAAGCCAGAGTTGGAAAAGGGGTTGGGTCGAAACCCATATAGGGGGCCCAAGGGGGCACGGCGTGCATCAGGTGGAGGCATGGCTGCAAGGGGGCACGGCGTGCATCAGGTGGCTCGCGGCAAGGGTGCTCTGGGAGGCATGGCTGGGAGGTTCAGAATAGGCGAGGAACAATGGGGGTCGTACATCAGCCCATTGCTGGTGTCAGCCATTGTCGATGGAGGCGGGGCTATTGGAATTGGGGGGAAGGGGTCGAGACGAGTGGGGCAAGGATGGAAATCGAGGCTTGGATATGCTTACGCAAATGATTGACGGCCTCCTCGACGCAATCAACCTTCTTCGGGGGCATAAAAAAAAAAATTTGAGGAGACTACGATTAACGTAGCAAGGATACCACTTGATGTCAACACAAAAAGTACTACTCAACTCTTATTAATAATTGAATGATTACAAATAAGGGCCAAAGATCTTAATTTTAGAGAAAACTAAACTAGCATCCTAATCCTACAACCTAACTTAGGAATAATCCAAGATAAATAAGTAACTAAATCTAATAACCTAGAGATAATCTAAAGATAATATCAAATAAACAAATTGAATTCATCCTCTCTCCAGCTGGGCTGAACACCTCCCTTCCCAACCCAACCACTCTCGTTTGCCACATCACTACTTAGGGACAAAGGCCAACCCCAGCAGCGCGCACCGGGGTTTGTGTGTGTGTGTGTGTGGGGGGGGGGGGGGGGGGGGGTAAGGTTAGTACTACTGCCACCGTATAAATTCATGTCCAAACTAACCCTAGACCTAAAAATAGCTCCACAAAAAAATGAATAGTAAGCTGAAGTATACAGAAATGGCTCAGAAGCTAGTAAAAGAATATGATACTTGTTAAAATGAAGTTGAGAAGGAAAATGTTCTTACCAGTGACGGAGAAGAGAGGAGGGGATGGGAGTCGCCATTAACAAGGATATTAATAAAATAGGAGACCCTAAATATTCCACCTCAGACTCCCATCTTTATGAAACCAAATAATTCAATGATCATAAACTTTTTCCTAATCAACTATTACTGTATAACCACAAGGTCTCAAGAGCAAAATCATCTAACTCGTGGCACACTCAAAGATCAATAATTTACCTCTTTTCTCATCAAAGTCAAACTATAAAAAAAAAAAATATTAATGTTAAATTATAAATTTAAAAAAAAAAATCTAAAGGAAATAATTTAATAGATAAATGAAATTTAAAACAAATTCTTAAGATATCTCGATGAGATTTCAGTAATATTACAACAAAACCATGGGAGTCAGACAAGCTACATCAATATATATTATTCTTATGGAATTCACAATTAATCTCAGCATCTGAACTACAAAATCCTTTAGTGGAGAATTGGCATCTTTTTAATCAGATGACGTGAGATATTGAACTATATGTGTGAATTTGCCACTGGAAAAACTGTTAATATTCCAGAAATCTGTTCATTTCCAAATTCCCAGAAAGCGTAAAAGAAAGAAACGATCACTTAATTTGTATCTTACATCATTTCAAATGTTAATCTTTGTTAAGATTACATCGTGCCTAAACAATTAAATGGAGGAAAATACCTGTTGCAGATACTCTTCAACGCTCGTTGCCTCAACTGGAAAAACATCCTCAAATGTCGTCTGGAAGAACAGAGTGAAAGCATGAGTACCAATAAAAAACAAAATAATAGCGCATCATGGTATGACTACATAGAAGGCTAAAACAACATGAAAAGCAGAAATTCCAAAAGCAGGAATTCCAACCATAAAAATATGAACCATATTTTAACTCTTGAGGATTGGAATGAATGACTAGATGATCCATAATCAGGAAAATGCAGTCTACAAAATTAAAAACTTTCTTTCAAAAATATTATAATTACTTAAGAAATACTACTAATTTTGTAAGGAATACCACTAATTTTTTTTGAAATAGTAATAATTCATTAAAAAGTACAACAAATTTATAAAAAAAAAAGAGTATTATTTATTAAAAATGTACAACAAATTAAAAGGAAAGTCATATCACAAATTTTAAAATTGTACAATGAATTATTTTTTATTCATATGAAAAATGTATAACACATGTAGAAACATCTAACTTTAATTATTATTATTATTTTTTACTAAACAATTATCCTTTATTTTGTACAAAATAATGAACTTTTAGACATGTAAAACATTTAACTTTTAATTATTTATTTTGTACAATAAAATGAACTTCTACTAATATAAATTATGTAAACAATAAAAGGGGGGTCTATTTGTACCTTTATTTTGCATTTGTTCACACTTGTCCTATTTTAATGCTTAATATTATAGTTAGAATAAGAGCTTCTAGAAGTTACCATTAAATTGTCATGCATGAAAACTCATGGATAACTCGCACCCTCTATAACCATCTCCTAAGATCTATAAATGTATTCATTCCTCATTGGGAATATAGGTTCTTTGGCTTATTAATATAAATTTCAGATTTGTGTTATGCATTCGTTTTTCTCTCTTCTTTGAAAAAGAGAAGTGAGCTCTTGGTGGGTGTGGGTGTGGGTACGTGACCCCCACCTTGCATCACCATTGATTGATCCATGAAGAAAATTCACATGGGTGATGAAAATTTGTTGCTTAGACTGACACCGTTCCTCCGCTGCAATGAACTCGTCGAGTGGTTCGTTACGAGACAATTAGACGCTACCACTCAAACACCATCCAATGAGGATCTATTGCAAGCAGTTGCAATGGCTCGATGTCCCATATCGATGGCCACCCGCAACTCCTCCACCATTGCAGACCCCAATTGCTGCCCAAACCCAATCCGCTGCAAAACCCTTCGTCAACCCTAGGCTTGTGACACCACTCTTCCAGCCTCCACCGACTTCCGATCAAAATCACAACCTCACCCCAGGGTGCACAACACCATGAAATCCAACCCCAACCTGCTGTGTACCACCATTTAAGAAAGAAAATGACAAATCTTATATTGATTAGAACTCAAAAATTGAGTCTGGTGAGACGATAATGAATCGGAAATTGGAACCGATAGGATAACAACACTTTTGACGTTCTTCTTGGCCTCCAACGAAGTTGTTTCAAACGGACCCACCCCTCGAGATCAATGGTCTCAAGCCTTGATTTGACTCTCGAAATGGTCACTTTTGGCTTGAAAATAGTGGGCAACCTCCGATTTTTAAGGAGTTAGAAAATATTGTAATTGGACCTCAAAAATTTGAAGAAAGTTACTTTCGGCCTACATTAAAGATGAAAAAAATATTTTCCTAATATTTGTCCATGTGAAAATTGTCTAAGCGACCAGGGATTCTCCAATTCGTCTTTTTGGAGATTGAGGACGAGCTATTTCGAAGAATGAGAGAATAATGTAAAAAATATAAAGGATATATTTGTACTTTTCTATTCTTTTTGTCCTTGATCACACTTGTCCTATTTTAGTGCTTTTTATATTATAGTTAGAACAAGAGCTTCTAGAAGGTACCATTGGAATTGTCATGACAACTCATGGATGGCTAGCACCTTCTCGAACCCTCAAGGCCTATAAATGTGTTCATTCCCCATTTGCGATGATAGATACCTGGACTTGATAATACAAATTTCAGATTTTGATTTCCGTCTTTCTCTCTTCTGTAGATCCAAATTTTGGTGTTTGCATCAGTAAAACATAAATGTAAATATTCTAAAAAAACGTAATAGGAAAATGGCTTCAAAAAAAAGAAAAAAAATTATAGTTAAAGATACGTTCAGCGATCTTTTGTTGCAAAATCATAAACCCACATACTTGTTCTCTCTCTAGAAACAAAACCTACATACCCCTTCACGAACCCTAAGAATGCGGAGATTGAAATTAATGTCGCTTTGACTTTTACGAACACACACCTCTTTACGAACCCTAAGAAAGGGCAGACTGAATGCAAGGTTGCTCCGAATTTAACGAAGACGCCAATGAGCAGAATATTGGTAGGAGGATGTGAAAAGGTGAGATTCTTACTTTATTTCAGCCTTTAGTGAAGTCGATTTGCTTCTTCTCGATATTTGATTAAATCATTATATCGTCATTATATCGCCGATATACGGAAAATCGTCCGAAATCTCACCATTATTAACTGCTTCAACCTAAAACCGGCAAAAACTCATATCGTATCACGGTATCTTATTGGTGGCTACGATATCAAGTCAGCTCTGCCAATACCGGGTTGATTTAGACAAGATTTTGAACCATGATTGCAACTTTTGGCTTTGCACATTCAATGGCATGAACCCTCAATACAAAGACATTAAACAATGCGCTTTGAGCCACCTCCCAAGGAAATTAGCAAAATTGCGAAATATCCTACGCAATAAAGCAATTACATTATTAGCTTATCCAACTTTTAACTTTAAGTTGCAATGCTTGCTTGGATAGATCCACTCGAGCTATGAACCTCACCTTCTCATGGAAACCAAAAAACATTTCAATCTAACTCCCTCAGTATCTATTGGTTAACTCATCATCGATGTCGCCGGGCTAAATTGTCCGTGGTTCTCGCCTACATGATCCTCACACCATCCTCAGTCGAATTTACCAAAATCTCACAAATATTGCGGCATTTTCTTAGTCACCTTATCCATCTACAATCAATCTCGTAAATGCAAAGCCCTCAAAATCATCACAACTGATACATCTTCGCACCAATGTTGCTAACACCAAGCTCTTTTTCGTTGTGTGGCGAAACCAAAAGTCATTACCGAGAACGACAATGTATTATTACCCATGTTGCCATCCCCAAACTCTGTTTTGTTCCTTGTTGTACACTACCGCTATACAGCTTCACATCGCTTTTTAATTTTTAAATTCATCTCTACTATTTTGATAGCATAGGTAAAGAAATAGCATTTAATAAGGATACACAACTTTGAATCAAATCGATCTTATACGAGAATGCTACCTTTAGTTCAAAAGACTTAAGATCCCGAGCTAGCTGCTCCGCATTTATTCCTTCGCGTGCAAGTAGCCTGCATATGCAAGCAAGAAACAATTAGCTTAAACTTTTATGATACCACTAAAGACCTCCAGTCTACAATTATAACAATGCTCACACGCGCGGGCACGATGTTATACCTGGTAGCTGCGATAGAGTGAGAAGGAGCTTCAGTTCTTAGGGTTTTAGACTTGAGCTTCTTTGACAAGGCTTCTAATTGATCTAAGTTCCTCTGAGATAGAAAAAAAAAACATTAATTGTGAAATCTAAGAAGGAAAAACAGAAAAAATTGAAGTTTAAAAGCAAAGAAAAAGAGAAGAAGAATTGGAACCTGAAGAGGCGGGAACTGAGCAGAAGGAGCGGCTTGTTCTACAAGTTTCGAGGATGAGTGTAGAAGATCAGTCCAGCTACTCATATCTGCGTCGCTCGCCATTTTCTTCACTCTACACTTCTACAACTACACTACAAAACCACAAGTAAGAAAAGCTCACTAGTGTGTTGTATAACAATGGCAAATTACATACACAGAGGGAGTGCTTGTTTTGGCCCTAATTTTGAATGCTAGAGAGTAAGGGTAATTTATATATTTTTGCCTCTAAGGTATGAAAAATGTTGCTACTCAGACCCCTTAGAGATTTTATTATTTTTACCTTTTAGGTCCTTAATTTATGCAAACTATTCAATGTGACCGTTCCTTGTGAGATTGCCTTTAACATGATGGAGTTTGGGGCAAATTGTTGAAATTACACAAATGAAATTTCGGGACTCGATAGGTGAATATATATTTCAAATTTACTTTCGTATAGTATTTAATTTGCTAAATAATCTAATAAATATATAGTCAGGCTCCAATAATGACCACTAGTTAAGGGAAATTGTTGAACTTATTTTTAAAAAATATTTTTCAATAGTAGTCTTTACTAGAACCTAGCTATAAATATATATTTCAAGTTTTAAAATAATTTGTAAATTTCAAATAAGTTTGGTTAAAGAAAAATAATAAAGAATTAAGGTAAAGGTCATGTTTCTTCTTAGATTTTGATTTTTAGGACAATACTTTTCAAGTTTATAAATCTAGTCTCTGTGGTACAATGGCATTTATTTGTGTGGTCTCTTTAAAGTTAAGAGTTCAATTTTTTTTGTCCGCGCCAGCCGCACCATTTTTCATGGTGTTTTTAGTACATGGACTAAATTTATAAAATTGTGTGGAGTGTCCTATTTTTATACACTTTGAGAATTATGAGGACCTTTTTTTTAAAACTCCCAAGAAATAATTAATAAAATAGTGAGTAAGATAATACTCATAACTAAAGATTTTTATAGCACTAGTATTATTGATAATAGTTATTGTCGATAAATGTAATTGTTTTGTTCAGTTTATAGTATTACACGTGCTTGTTATATTTATCCAAATTTTACAATGAAATACTTATGACTATGACATTTAAATTTGTGCTCATAATGAATTAGTGGTATTCTTAACGACTTGTTAAAATATCATTCGAAATTTATTATGAATTTAAAATAATGAAACAAAAAATAACAAAATGTAGCAAGCTAAATGATTATATAAACATGCATTCCATTGTAGGAGAAACTATACATAACATCCCTTTACATGTTGAATATTAGGCTAACATCTTTGGCATTTTTCTTCTTTATTAGTCGACACTTCCCCCTTAGTTTGGATTTTACTTCATCTTCAAATTTGCCTTTTTGCATTTTATTATTTATTATTTGGGTAGTTAGTCATGTCATATCTTGACCTTTTGCAAGTAGTCATTCACTAAAAAGAAACTTTCTTTTTACGACAAGTCTTACCCATTATTTGGAGTCAATAACAGTGAAAGGGATTAAGAGTCGAGTGCTCAACGTGGCATAACACGTGGAACCTAAAGAATTGTAATAATATGATCGTCCAGAGATCACGGATCAGCCAAAGGAATCACCAAAGATAATGAAAATATGACTAGATACGGTCTTACTATAACTCAGTTGCTCAAGACACAAGACGATATAAAGGAAGACTACACCAGAAAGGCTTATAGATTATAGTTGACATGGTTAGGACTCTTCTATCTAAAAATAGAGCAACCATAATGATAAAAAGGGATATGGCACAATATTGTACCCACGACTTAGACTCTCAACTAGCATTCGCTAACAATCTCCCCTTTATTTATCCATGGACGTAGACAGGGTGACCTACCGAACCATGTACATTTTGTGTTATTTTTTCTATTGAATTTATATTTATGGGCACAGTTGGTATTTATTGTAGGATTGATATCCCCTATGATTTGGCCTAGTTTTTATGAAAACTCTAAATCCCACCACTTGTGAATATCCTCCCTCAATCATAATGAATGCACATTAATATTACCGTTTATGTATTGGGAATCGTGTTCGATCCAATGTACGGATCATAAAGAGGGATCAAACTCCTTCTAGATCTCCTCCACCTCCCAATTACGCGAGATCATGGGGAACAACTCCTCATATGTATGGCCTTAGTTGCCTCTGTAACACTCCATTTGTGGAGCCTCCTACTAGGAATGCCACATTACGTCTTTTAAATCTTTACGAGGAACTCTTAAACGAATGTGATGAAGAAATTTTCCAATTGAAAAAATAATTGACCAAATAGTCCGAAGGAAGTGGGTCTAGATCCTACAACCCCGAACACAGTAGAATTCAATCTCCTCGAACCCTTATTACTAATCATAATAATTGAGCATTTAGGTGCAAAAGCCCACGAATGAAACGTCATAATCAGTCCGAGTTAGGGCACTTTTTTGCCCATAAATCAGCTAGACGTGAAGGCTGACTAGTTTTGATCAGTTGAATCCAACTGCAATAATCGTTTGGCCAAATCTCAGCCTCCTAAGAATAGCATCAATCACAACGACCTACATGAGTTTATCAAGAAAAAATTGGAGGAACGCTTGAATTCTAATTTGGCACGGAGGCTGAAATATCTTATCACTAGGGCTTTGGGTCACGGGTATACCTCTACCTTTTACCATAGATATATAATCAACGAATCCCCTTAAAGAACTTCTCCGTATACAAAATCACAACATATTATGGCAATATTGATCCATAACATCATATGAGATATTATAGGCAACCCATGTCCCTATGGAGCCATCATGATGCCCCGACGTGCCATATTTTCCCATCTACTTTGGGCGAGATCGAATTTATGTGGTTTGAGAAGCTATACCCTAGATTAATCGCATGCTTTAGGGAAATAGTAGAGTAGTTTATTGCTCATTTTATCACCGATAAAAAGACGGTGAAGGAGGTCGACTCCCTAATTACCCTCAAAGGAAAAAAGGAGCGTCTTGCAGATTATATACTCAACAATACTAGGAGTTGTTCAATAAAATTAACAATTGCAATGAGCAATGGGGGATTGTTTCTTTCAAATTCGGCATTGCCAAGTCCGATGATATTTATTAATTTCTTAATAAGAAGTCGACATCATCAATAGACGATCTGATGATGCAATTTGAAATGTATGCCAAGGTAGAGGATGAGCTCCTCAATGTTGAGAATCATGTCGACTAGCCATCTAAGCTAGCCAAGAAGAGCGACGTGAAGCAAGGATCAATGGGAGGAGAACAACTGACCTCGGCCAAAAAGGGAGGTAAGGCAAAGAATCTTAAGGGTGATCAAGGATGTCGACTAATGAAAATGCTTACCAAGATGTATACACCTTTTCAATGAGTTGATTTACAATCTCCTTTTTATGATAAATGATAAGCCATTCTATAAGAATCCCCCCACACACAGATGGTCGGCGATCCAAGTGAGAGAGACATCAATTTATGGTGCACCTATCATTGGTGAAACTACATAGTATATAGATTACCAATTTAGATTTAAATGATTAATGTATTTAACTTTTTAGGTCCAAGTAAATCATAAGCCTTTGAAGTACAACGATCAATATTAGTCCCAATAATTTTAATTAATTAACATTTAATTAATTAAATGATTCGTTTCTTGCAAGATTAATAGACAATAATCATGTGAAAAATTATGTCCAATCACAATGTAAGAGATTTAATGTGGAACCCTTTCGAGAAACCAAAAAAATGACCCAAATTATATATTCAATGCTATAATCAAGTTTAGACAAGTTACAACATGTTCAAAGACATGCACTACTCAATTTGACAACAAGTTACCCATGAAGTTCTCCAACCATTGTCTACGTATTATGGCTCAATGCACAACACTCCACTCGACTCAATATCCACTGATGTCTGGGTCTCATCAATCCTCAAGTCCACTAAATCCATTCCACACTTTGTTGAAAGTTTTTAGTTTGTTTTGATTTAGAAAACCATATGGTGCATGTCTAATAATGTGTAAAAGTTTTCCTAATCAAACACTCATGAGCAAAACTTATTGGAAGAATAATGTAAGAGTTTTTTGGGAGAAATGGCTAGGGTTAAAAAAAGTTATTGCAATAGGTTTTGTATTTTCGTTTGGCTCAAATATAATTTATATAGTTTTTCAAAACATGTCGCAAGCAAAACTTAGCTTCCCACACCACTACTGCGAGCGCACCAATCGAAATCCCGATCACAACCTTGAACTATCCCCGAATTGGACACAATAAACCGCGAGGTGTACCGGTCACAAAAATAATTTTTACTCTATCGAAAGACTTTTCTCTAAAAATGTATTTCAAATTTAAAGCCAAAAATAATTTAATTAAAAACTTATAAGATTAATCTAAAAAGTAAATTAACTTTATAAAAATCAATTTAAAAAACTTACAAACATTTCTAATCCATTTAATAACTTACCTATTTGTGAAAATGGCATGCAGTACTCATTTGAAGATCTTCCACTCGATATCTCGTATGTGGATTATAGTATTTATTTGGCCTTAATGATGATGATAAATTTTATTATAACAATTAGGATCATTGCCATAAGATGGAGAACTGTAAGATGTTTAAGTGTCATCGGGAAGACATTGTCCAGGTTGCCCATCTCAAGGAAGATATTAGCATCGCCAAAAAAAATCTTCAAGTCTGGTTAAAGCCATACACATAAAAAGATTGTAACGACCTCCCACCACCAGCAATGATCACAGTCACACATGGATACAATGATCTATCCCAGTGCACAAGCAAAAGAATCTTTGGGAGAGAGTCAAAATTATATCTAATATGAAAGAAGTGTTCCAAGTGGAGATATCCAAGTCAATCCTTAGCAAGAGAGAGCGCTAAGAAATTGATCTTGATCAGGTGATCATATTCTCTAACGAGGACCGAGTTAGTGCCAATATTCCCTATAAGGATGTTTTAGTTCTTACACTCAATATAGCTAATTTTGACATCAAAAGGATATTGGTCTATTATGTGAGCTCCTCAAAGATCATTTATGTCGACCTGCTCTATAAACTTGGATACAACATCCATGGCTTGGATTTAAAGGTCAGTCATCTGATCAATTTCAATGGTAAAGTGGAGACAACATTAGAGAAAAGTAAGTTGTTGATTAAGGTTAGCCTTGTCAATCGTGAGATTAAATTTCATGTTATTGAATTAGAACCATCTTACAACATCATTCTAGGCAAAGGATGGCTTCATACCATGAGGATTGTCCCTTGTTTGTTGCATCATAAACTAATGTTCGTGCCTGGTTAGGGAATCATCGACGGTAGAGTCGATCAAGTGGTAGCACATAATTATTTCCTCACCACTATCAAGCTAAAGCAAGTCCAACCTAAGAAAAGTTAAAAGGACGTACGATGATTCAGAGGTCTATCGACTCAAATAAAAAATAAAAATGACTCGACCATTACAGAGGAGACTAACTCACCCCCGCCAATCGAGGGATAGAATAACTCGTAACTGTTCCTCTAGATTCATCAAACTCGAATAAGACTTTCCTAATCGGTTCAAAACTATAGGAAGATAATGGAAAATAACTCATTTATTTCCACATAATGAATGCCAATGACTTTGCCTAACAGACTTATGATCTTTCAAGAATCGAGCCAAACATTTCTTATCACCGATTGCATGTGGATCAAGCATATTAGTCGGTCAAGCAGAAGCTTAGGAAATCAACTCTAAAATAGGTAAAAGCATTTGAGGATAAGTTGAGGATCTACTTTACGCCAACTCCATTAAAAAAATCCAATTTATGAATTTGATTTCTAATACAATAGCAGTTAAGAAGAAAACTACAAAGTGGAGAGTTTGAGTTAATTTTACAGATCTTAACAAAGCCTTCCTAAAAGACAACTTTCCTCTCTTTAGGATCGATCAACTCATCAATTCTAATACATACCATCCCATGATTTTTATGGATGCGTACTAGGGTTATCACCAAATAACTTTGTTCGTTCATGATAAGGATAATACATATTTCATTACCTTGGGCCTCTGTTGTTACAAAGCCATTTTATTTTTTACCTCAAGCATGATGGGGGCAACTTATCAGCGTCTTGTAATCAAAATGTTCAAGAGGTATATTGGCTTGGCCGTGGAGGTTTATATTAATGTCATTCTTGTCAAGAGAAAAAAATATAACCGACAATATCAGAGATCTACCCATCACCTTTAAGGGTTTAAAGAATTGCATAATGAAGTTTAACGCTTCCAAATGTGCCTTTGGGGTCATTTTGGGCAAGTTTTGGGGGTATTTAATGACACATAGAGGACTTGAAGCTAACTTTGAGCAAATTAAACCTTTACAAGTTATAAATAAACTGAATACTGTCAAAGATGTTTGGGAATCAAAGGGGATGCCCCCGATAGTTACCTACGACCCTTACCTAGCAAGTTGTCATGCGTTCAAGTCCCCCCCCCCCCTCCCTCAAGTGGCTCGAACTTGGAAAAAAAATGTTTGGGTATTAACCGAGATGTTGCAAACTTTCAATCGGTTCATATACTAATCATCTTAATAAGCGTATGCCTTCTTTCAAGTTTTAAAGAAGGCAAATACAATAATCCAATGAATAATTAAAGAAAGCCAAGTATTACTTGGAATTTTCCCCATTATTCTCAACATCTGTCAATGGTGAGTGTTAATGTCTAAAAATTGACTAATTTCAAATTAATAATCACGGATAAAAAATAAGATATGTAACTCAAACCACACACACAAGAGACAAGGTTTTTAGAGTGGTGTAGTTGTAAAATAGCTTACGTCCACTATTGATTTTTATTCAGTAGAGTTTACAACAACTCAGTATGGTGTGCATATGAATGATTCGAGTTGTCCCTTGAGCTAAGGGAGTAGTTTGTATTTATAGTGGTTTAAAACCCTAAAGATGAAGCGCCTTTATATTGCCAGGCGTTTACAACGGGGTAAAATAAATGAAACTCTTGGAATTTAGTGTTGGTTGGCATCCCATCTGAGTAACTATTGGTATGGTTGACCTTCTGGAATTGGTCGGCATTCCTACCGACTAAGTGTCTCTGAAGCCGATCAAGGTGGTTGGTCAGTCACGTTGGAGGATGGGTGTTAATTCATCATTGGTCCACATAGGAGTGTAATTTTCACATACAACAAAAGCCCCCAATGTTCCACGCTTGATGCTTGAGTTAAAGTATGAAGTATTTAGCCCAACAAGCTACTCGGTATACTTTTTTGAGTGTCTAGTCGGCAGTCGACCTCCCATACTTGTAAAAATTCCAGTGGCACTGTTTGATGATGACATTTTAATAAATAAATTAAACTTTTTTGAACCGCCAAAGTACACAACCGCCTTTTGACGCTTCGGGATGTGTGCAACCGATGTTAGCTATACGGTTCATTCAGTTAATCATTCCATTCTTGTTTCTCGAGGCAACGTATAAATAGGTATGAAATTTCCCTCATTTCTTATTACCTTAAACTTTTTGAACTTTTAGCAATTTCTTTGCCTTCAAGATTTTTTTTTTGCGATCACTTGCTGCTATTTTCTTTTCAGTTTTTGTCATCATCTTTAATCCTTGTAAGCCTTTTTTCCCTTTTCTCTATTTTATCATCTTTTTCTCTATGTCCACCATGGTTCACATCGTAGATCAGAACCCGTTAGATGAGTTGAGAGAAAAGGGAAAAAATTCAGGTTGGGTAGATTTAGAGATACCCATGGTTCTTATCGATGTTTATTCCCTCCCTGAGGGTCACTGGATCCCGACTTTGTTTATAGCTGAGTGTGGCATGTAGTTCCTGCCAGAGTAGCGCCCAACACTTGGAGGGGTGTGATAGGGGTACATAAGTTGAATGAACTTTATGGGACATATATCGGGGTTTTGGAGTTGATGTTTTATTATAAGTGGGTCACTGTTGGAGAAAGTACCTATTACTTGAAGCCTAGGCAAGCTAATAGGGCTTTAGTAGTGAATTTACCGGACTCCAATAAGGATTATTGGGAGTATCGTGTTGTTGTCAAGAACTGGAAACATACTCCCCTCCCAACTGAAGTGACTTATACTGGTCCCAGACGTCCTCAATCAGTACGTGGCATAAGTTGTAACTCTATTAATTATTTTCTCCTCCTTTGTTATGTTCTGATGTTTGCCAACTAACTTTGTTATTTCTTTTTTATGCAGAGGAAAGTAAGAAAAGGTGCCCCAATGAAGGGGAAATCAACATTGACGATCTCAAGTTCCTGTGGGGGGTTAAATCAGAAGATTGGAGAGGAACATCCCAGGGCTACTTCGTTGCTGTTGGAATATAAAAGTTCCATCACTTCTTTTATTGCCCGACCTACACTTGTTCTGCCCCAAGTTGTTGTCAATCTTGAAGAGGATCCTGCACCAACTTCCTAATCAATTGAATCTATCGGTGCTGAATTCATCCAGGGAGGAACTTTTTCCTCATTTGAGTCCCTTGACCTTTCTGAGATTCCCTTTTCTCCCTCCACAGACATGACCAAGAGGAAAATGCCCAACTTGATGGGTGGACCATTATCCCCTACCCCTAAGAAAATTATTGATGCTGGTAAAAAGCCAATTGAAAAGAAGTCTGAGGCTAGTGACAAGAGGCCTATTGGTGATGATAAAACTCAAACTGTTGAGCCTCAACTAAAGAGGTTGGGAAGAGGTTTGCCTGATCCTAAATAATAGGTACATAAAACATCAACCGACCAACAGGTGTTGGCTGCTAAGAAAATTACCGACGAATAAGAGTTGGTAAGAAAAATTTAAGTTGACCTTGATATTGGGTTAGCCTCTATTGTTGTTAACCCTGGATTGGCCAGGGGGTTAATTAAATCTGGGACACTTCCTGCTAATAGAGTTGCGTCAGCCCCCATGTCCAGGTTCAGGCTGACTAAAAGAGCTTGCTATAACTTGGCACTGGTAATTTTCTCACTTTTTTAGTTTTTTCTTCATGTTGATGAACTCCTTCTGATATCTTGTGTTTTATTCTTCTGGAAGTTTTTGGTTGACTTAAACCAAATGATGGAGAAGGACGACCAACTAAGGACTTCTCCAGGTAAAGTGGAAGAGGCCTTTGAAGGTTTAAAACAATCATTGGACAATGCTGAGGGTAGGGCTAAGGTTGCTGAAGACAAAGCCCAGAATGCCGAGAAGAAACTGGACGATGCTGAGGGCAAAGCCAAGCCTGCCGATGATAAACTTACTAAAGTCACCACTCAAGACCAAACTGCTGAAGACAAAGTGACCTCCTTGAAGGCCAAATGCAAATCCGCCTTCGATAAAGGTTAGGAGAAGGCCATTTTTGCTGCCTCGACTTAGATTGTGTATGCCAAGAAATTTTCCTTCAAGGAAGGGGGGGACTGAAGCCTTAAAGTTGGTTGGCACATAAGAAAATTCTGAATTCTTTCAAAGTTATGACCATGGCACTCCTCCTAATCTAGATGATGAGTTTGGCGATGAGGAAGGGTTTGGGGAATCTTCTGTGATGCCTATTGAGTCTTCATTGGTTCCCAGTATCAGCTGCTGGCCAAGACCAGTCCAAAGACAAGGAGAAGGTATAGCAAGTTTATTTTTTTATTTTTCTTTGTCTATTCTTTCTTGATGATGTAACAACTTTTGTACTTCAACTATTAATCAATGAAATAATAACTTTTTCTCTTTAACTACTATTTATACCTTATAATGATTTTGATTTCTTATTGAACTGTGTTGCTTATTGCTTGTGTTGTCTGATCTTTTGGATTTGTTCCACAAACTCATATATTTATGACTTTTCAGTTTGATGCTAGGAAGAAAGCCATAATTTTTTTTGAATTTTACCTGCTTAGACGAAGTAGAAACCTTTTGGAAGCTAGTCACGTTCCCATGTCTAAAGAAGACTTAACTGGGTTGCTCGACCCAGATGCATCCGACCAAGTTAAGGAGTTATATATCTATATTCATTGCCTCTTAGACATGGTAGTTGCTAATAATGCTACATGTTATGAATTGATTGAGTAACTTCAAGAAGATCACAAACTGTCCTTGACTTTATGTCACTCTGATTATGAAACTAAGTATAAAACATTGAGTGAAGCTTAGGGTTTTTACAAGAAGTTGAAATACATTACTTCTGCTCTGAACAAGAAGGAACTGTCTTTAAAATAAGATTTAGATAGTGCCCGATCAATTACTGCAATGTTAGAGAAGGAAAATAATTCCTCGAGGGATGAACTAGACAACTTAAAGATGTCAACTACTATGGGTCCAGATGAAGTTTCTTCCTTTTAAGATATTGAAAATGCAAGACTGTTAGAGGAGTTGGAAGTATTAAAAAAGAAAAAGACTAAACATGGGCAAACTTCTAGGCAAAGGATAGTTTTTCGACCAAGTATTAAGGAGGAAAGAACTAAGAAAACGATTGTTGACCATGTTGCTCAGTTGAAAGCCAAATACACTACTATTACTGACCAAGCTACCCAGCTGAAAGCCAAAATAGTGACCGTAAGAAATTTTAAAATCAAGTGGAGAGGTTAGCATTTCAATTTCATAAACAGCCTAGGAAAGTTTGGAATGAGGGTTACAATGAGGCCTTGGCCCACATGGATGATCATCTTACTCAAATAAATCGGGAAGGCTATAAATGGGGATGGACCAACTTGTTAATTTTGCTGAAGTATAATCAAACCAGTAACTTATGTCACTAAAATGACTCGGGTCTTTTGGATTGTAACAAACCTCCTTTCAATTTGGACACAAGATGGATTCCTCCCAATGTCATTCCCCAGTGCAAGATAACTAAATATTTTAGGAATTATGGCCTTCATGATGAGTGTGAGATAGTGCATCTTCCTCATTTGCTTGATAGGCCGAGCAATAGCAATAGGCAGATGTTAAGGGATTTTAACATAATTAATTCTCCATATACCCTTGATGATCCTTTTGTCGGGATGGACAAGGCACAGGGAAAGCGTCCAGCAGAATAAATTTATATTTCTTCTCACTTATTTCAATTGTAATACATATTGATAAATGAAATGGAGTCATTTTTTATTAAGTTCTCTTTATTCAAGCTTATGGTTGTTATTAATCTTTTTGCCAACTAGGTAACCTATATAAAGATTAATTAATCGGCTTATAGAGTAAATAAACTACTCAAATATTTAATTTTTGGTTCATGTTTGAATCATTTATACGGCCTTAGATTCGACTAATGCTCTTAGATAAAACTGTAAATAACTTTCTTGTACTGAGTTGTAAAATTAGTTATCGGTGGTTACCAAGTGTATTGGGAATGTATAATTATTCTATTATTTTAACCCGGCTAGGTAAAACCTCTAATTAAGAAATTTTACTGACTTCTTTTTCGTGACTTGCCGAGGACAAATCATGCATAAAGTTTAACTTTTCTGGAGTTGGAAAAGTTTGAACCACTCTATTAGACGACGAACTTATTTTTCAAACTTTTTTTAAGTTCGAAAAGTTTGAACCGTGCTCCTTTTGGCGAGGAACTTTTTGAAAACTTTTCTGAAGTTAGAAAAGTTTGGGCAATGCTATTTTGTGAGGAACTTTTTGAAAAACTTTTCTGAAGTTGGAAAAGTGTGAATTAAAACTGCTTATTAATATTAGTTAAAATGTAGCCACCATACTCCGAAAAATAAAACACAAAAAGGATGTTTAATGGATAAAACCTGAAATTTCATTAACTTGAATAAGCAATTACATTTAAGACAAAATTTTCAAAATTAAATTACTGATAATACTTGTGCAGATGGTCTGCGTTCCAAGGATTCTTGAATTCTTCTCCTTCTAGAGTTTTCAATCGATAAGTTCCTGGTCGGATAACCATAGAGATATGGTATGGACCATGCCAATTAGTCTCCAGCAGCCATCTGAATATTAAGTACTTAAAACTCTACATCACACTTGATAGGTTCTAGTATGATGTCCCCTAGAACTTCCTGGTAAGTGTTATTATAGGTTCTGATGGCCGTTGAAGATGATGTAAATTCTGAGGTGGTGTATCCTAGACCGGTGGCAGTACGAAGGGGGCATACAATGATAGTGGACCCATTATTTATTGGTACAGGGGCATAATCTATCCATATATTTCAGTGGTGATGTGTTGGGCAAATTGGTGCTTACGGCCTTGTACGGGAGGGTATCCATGAGAGAAGATAATGTGCTACTACCTATTGATGGATCCAATGGTAGTTGACATCTCAGCATGAGTTAGGCTCATTAGGTGATGATTCCACAAACATGGATGATTCTGATCGGAGGCTAGAGTTTTGCTGTTAGGGGTATACCCGAGATATGACTTTCCCTTATGTTATGTGGAAGTGACTGATTTCAAGGCTCCCTGCTGATTCCTTACGAGGCTGAATCCCGACATCTATCCCATTTTGTGGATGATTCGGGTGGCTATATTATGAATAATCGATTATTTTTCTATTATATGAGAAAACGAGATAACCTAAAACCTGCTGAGGAAGATGTCGCTACTGTTGTGTTGGGTATCCAGGATAATAATGGTACTAGTGATGGCGACTATGGACCAATCATTTCCCCCTGTATCGTGATGACCTCTACATCAACCGAGAACTTGAATTTTATATGAAGTAATGATGGTAGTGCCCCCATGGGTTGTTTACAGGCTTTCTCGAGCAAGAGGTTGAAGCTGGCTGGGACGTGGAGTATTTAAAATTCTACATCACACTTGATAGACCCTATTATGATGGTGAGTATGATGGCCTCTAGGACATCTCGATGAGTGTTATCATAGGCTCTAATGGCCGTTGAAGATGGTGTAAATTCTAAAGCGGTGTATTCTAAATCACTAGCAGTATGGAGGGGGCATACGTTGACAGTGGACCCATGGACTATGAGTACCAGGAGCACAATTTGTCGATAGGTCTCAGTGGTGATATACGATGCAAATCGGTGATTATGGCCTTACATGGGAAGGTCTTCATCAGAGAAGCTAATGTGTTGCTGTATGGTGATAGATCTGATGGTAGCTGACATCTCAACTAGAGTCAAGACTGTAGGAACAGAAGCTTAGGAAAATAAATAAAAAAGGGTGCCTTAATTCTCTCGGGACATAGCTAATAGCTCCCGTATGGTGATGTTAGCTGAAGTCCGACGGAGTTGCTCCTCGATGTTATTTTTTCTCGGAGAGGCAATGTGACAACTTTTTCAGGGGGCATACTCCTTTCTGACTGGGTCCAGAGGAGTGAAGTGTCGACTTGACTTAGTGAGGAAGTCTACCTCTTTGGTTGGAGGGAGTACGAGTTTTACCCAAGCTTTATGTTCATCTTTCCCTAGACGACATAGAAGGTCAGCTATGGATACGGGGATGGCGGTAGGCAATGTTAGCTTTAGGGACACCACTTCATTCTAGTCTAGGACAAGGGCTAGTTTAGGGACTTTAGGAGCCTTGTTCTAAGTTTTAAAGGGAGCTCGTGACATGGAGTCATCTATCCTAACTACATCTTAGTTTTAGGTGGGGGTGGGGATATTTGCTCTGCTACTGTCACTAAGATTTGTCCGTTTGTTGGGTCAGGCACATGAGGTGATGATACTAAAAACATGGATGATCATGACCATATGTTGTTATCAGAGGTTGTCTTTTGGTTCTCTTCCTTATCGGAGGAGGTTTTTAGTTATTATGGGTTCATCTTCTTTACGATAGTGGAAGCTTCGTAAAAGATGTCTCTGTAGTAATACCGATATTCTGTATATTTTATCACCATGGAAAAACTTATTTGATAAATTTAGTGCAGGCCAGTGCGAACACTACATACTGCAGGCAATCGAATTTCCTTGTCCATGGTCATGGGGAATATGGTTGACCAGTTCCATCTCAACAGTGTATGAGTACCTCTGAGAGGGAGACCTTATGGTGGAAGAAGGCCTTAGTGGGTCATCTCAACTTGGAGTTCTATTATTCTTATTATGTGGGTGGTATCTAGGTAAGTGTTCCAATATATACATCTTATATCAGTGTAGTGGTGGGTCTAGGGTGACACCCCAAGTACAAAGAGGTCAAATGCTAGTTGTACAATGAGAAATTAGAGCTCATTGTAGGGATCAAAAATACCTTCTACAGGCAGACTGACTTCAGAAGGAGTAGAATCAATCTATATGGGCCCATAAATGGCATTTTGTGTTTCTAAGGGTAAGTCTCCCCATTATGTAGGTTAGGTTCTCTGGTATATGTTGACGTTGGGGTGCCTGAGTTCTACCTTGTTGTTGAAAAATTGGAGAGGTGGCCCTTCGTACGAGAGACTTGGCTATAAATTGTTTATAGTGTAGCCTCTCTTTTTATGCGGTAGGTCCAATGTTCGTGCTACTAAAGTCGATCAAGATCTTATGTGGTAGCTCTATACTTGATCCCAAACTTGTAATCTCTAATGTTGGGAGCTTCAAAATATATGGGCCCTTGCTCGTGAAGCCCAGTACACTCCTCGAGTAATACTTCCATTGTGTTATCATTTCCCAGATTTGGGGGTTGAGGATATACTCATCTTTGAATCCTTAAGATGTGTTACCCTCAGTGATTAAGAGGTGGTCGAAGAAGTCGGTAATGCCTTGTTAGGGAAGATATGTATAGTAGACCTATTCAAGTTTGGAGGCTGAAGATATTGGGGTGGCATCTAGTTTTCTAAAGGCAATGTTTCTCATGTTGTGGTTTAGCCCAAGCTGTGAACCTATTGGTTGAGAAAGATTGATACTGCTCATGGATTTCACTTGTATCATGTGGATGTTAAAATAAGAGAGGACTCGAGATTCACTTCTTGGAGAATTGGCCTGAGTGGCCATTCCTCGTTATCTGTCGTACGAGGTATAAAATAATATTTGTGTGGCCATGAGCCGCTGATCTTCACGAAGGAGATTCCATCTCTCTCTTGAAACACTCATGTGTAGGACGAAATCTATTGGGCCCTATTTAGTCCTCAATTTATCCCTATAAGTGTTGTCCCTTTGAGAGATGTGGGACATGACTTTTTCTTCTTCTTCATACAACTATTGGTGATGGGTCCGAAACTTCCAAGTGGTGTGATCATCTGCCTTGCACAGTATATCTTGTTCACTCATGTGTGTCGGAGGGCTAGGATATTTGGGCGCATGAATTATGAGTCTATCTGTCTGGTGACTGGCATAAGTGTAGCTCCCACTATTTCCT
Organism: Sambucus nigra; assembly: GCA_949130495.1. Lineage (NCBI taxonomy): Eukaryota > Viridiplantae > Streptophyta > Magnoliopsida > Dipsacales > Adoxaceae > Sambucus > Sambucus nigra. Next base: position 186,172,628 of record OX422216.1, read on the forward strand.
ATAGAGTTGACCAAAGCGTTTAGGATATAGTAGGTGAGTGGGAACCATTATTAGTTCCTAAATACGTTAGGGCGAATAGTTTCACCTCAGGAGGGGGTCTTCCCCATTTGGAGTATTAGATTGTTATTGTGAAGGAGACATGCTTAGTGTCTTAGAGAGCTTCATCGTATATATCCTCTCACTCGGACGAGTGATCTATTTCTTTTGGGGAAGGAGTGAGGAGCTTTGGATATTTTGAGAGTATGAATTCCATGTCCAGGGGTAAGTACGGGCTGTAGTTATTAGTTTGTAGGAAGTGTATGACCATGATGAAAAATGTCATATGGTCAATAGTGGGATTAGTTTCGGTGATGATTTTTTGAGAAGATAACGGTGCGCCCAGAGGGGTGGCTGTTTGGAATTGAGTGTATGTCATCATCCTCGGTTTTTTATGAATAAGGACTATCAAGGTGGAGAAGTCAGTTTTTATAACGTGTAGGGGGATTAAAGATAAAACTATAATTAAAGATAATATCCATCATTAAAGAAAACTGAAGGAGGATTCAATAAAGTTTAGTGAGACTATAAAGGAGTGTGAAGAGTAAAGTGAGATTGCTCATAAGCCAGCCTGAGCAAAGGGATATGAAGCTACGGGAAGCATAGAGGAAGCTAGAGTAAGAGCAGAGGAAGGTGGAAGCAAGCAAACCAGTCCAAACGTTTGAAGAAGGCAAATAGGAAGCCTTCCCAAGGGAGCTATTCATGGAACCTATGTATTTCATTTTGACTTAAGTTACGTGTATTTGTGAGACATATTATAATATTGGTGATGTTGCTCGATATTCGTAAGGGGCCGGGTCCGACAGGACTTGGGAGAGCTTTCATGCCCTATCGAATAACCTCTCTCAGGGAACCTTTAAGGGAACTGGCTTAGAGGAATTAAGAGTAAGAAAATGTTAAAGAATGACTTAACCTCTTTAGATACACTAAGTAAAAAACCAATTAGTCCAAGAGAGCATAAAGCGAATAAACATGTTAAGACCAACCAATAATTCCCTCGACCAAATATGTTCACGAGTGGCAGCGATGCCGGCCTAAAGAAACACTATCCCACACAAAGGAATATTCCTTTTACACATGATTCCATACTGGCTAAGTTTATATAATATGTTGGGTAGAGCAATTATTACCTTCCCATTAAAGTAATATCTATGTCCATGCTGGGAGATAACTTTAGGCCACGACGAATAGTGTTTATCCCCCACTAGAGGATGGGCGAGAGACTAATATAGGCATGCTAATCTAGTAAAAGGGATTTAAGGTTGCACGAGATTGGGGCTGAGACTATATAAATATACTAGGTTATTCCATTGAGAGAAGACCGATGAAAAAAAGGCAATACACATAAGAAAAAAAGGGACAAAGACTTTTGAGAAACCAAAGCTTTTATCCTTCACCATTAATACCTTACCCAAGCTTCCTAATAATAACATAGGCATTGATTGAGCTTTGATGTTTATTCCTTCATATATTGGTGTTTGACTTGCCTACCTAGAGTGATTGATTTTTCCTCCCTCTAACTAGTTGTATCAAGAGTTCATTTATTTCTCTAAACATATTATACCTATTTCGTGTTACAGGATATTACACGGGAGTTTGTGAGCTTACCTCAAAGAGTTTAATTCATTTTAACCAAGTTTATTCCTTCATTGCTAATATCATCTTGTTTGTTAAATTATTGCCATTATTAGAGGTTACGCATCAATTTATATTTAAGAGCCCTAGCACTAAGAGAATTGCACTCTTACATTTGGCGACTCTAGTGGGGAGGTGTTCTTTTAACAAATGGCTTAGGATAATGTCACCCGTGATATTATCGTTGATGAGATCTAATGGAGAGAGGAACAAAAAGAGAGAAAACATGAGGTTACTAGGAATGGGGTTCCTTATGTGGAGGTTCCTCCAGTTGCAACTATTACGGAAGCTGCCACGGTGATACAGGCTTTCACGCGCGTTATGTTGGGTCCCTCTCAGATGGCTCATCTAATGGGAAAATTTATGGAGTTCTTACAAATGCAAACAACCATTATGGCATTTGGGGCAAAGGTGGAACCCAGATCATTCGTCACTCTCGTGGCACCTTCCATTGTTCCTTCGAGTAGAATTCCTGTGTCTTTGACTAAACCCTTTGGACTTTCGATGATCCACCTTACTTCCACTATTATAACTATCATTAGGGAACCTGTTGTTGCAAATATTACACCTGTGGTTGTTCGGCCAATGTTTGTGGTGGTGGGGGTAGCTACCCCACCCACTTAAATCATTGAGGAGAAAAATAAAGAGATAATGAAGATGCCAGAAGCTTACTTACGAAAGTGCAAGTGATACTGCCTCCATTTATGACGACTTTATCACTCCTTACCCAGAGAATCTTAACGATGAACTATATCCCAAGGATTATATTCCCCTAATTTTTTTACAAGTACACAGGAAAGGGGTAACTCGAAGGAATACATCAAGAGGTTTGTGGAGCATTTAGGTGCCCATTGCAATTACAAAAAACCACGTTTAAGGGAGTTTTCTAATTCCCTTATCAATAAATCTTACACATGATACTCCCATTTAGCTCCAAAGAGTGTGGCTACATAGGAGGACATGTACATTTTGTTCATCCATAATTTCTTTAAATCTTAGGATGAGTTCACTCTGACCCAATTTGTATGAGAGAGGCAACATTGGGGTGAGGATGTGGTGGCATATATACCAAGATTTAGGGAGAGTCCTCTCAACGCGAGAGAGGAGGCCAAAGAATCAAAGTTAATTCAACTTTATGAAGAAGGTTTTATCCCCGAATATATTTGTCACTTGATAAATGAAACACATGAGGGCACGTTTGCACCTTTCTTGAAGTCAACACGAAACATTTCTTTGGTTGTTCACCCAAACCTAATCACGACCAATTTAGTGTTTAAACCACAAACTGGGGTTGGAAGAGGTCATGCTCCACAAGTGGGTTATGAGGATGGAGGCGTTGAAGCTAGGGGGCAGAAGAAAAAAAAAGGAAATTTGAGAGAGAGAAGACCTTCCACTATTGCCTTGCACAGTTGAGGAGGCCATCAACTGTTATAACACAATGCTCCGTGATGGGATAGTTTATGCACCCTATAACGCTCCCTAATATGCACCAGAGAAGATATTTAGGCATATCCCGAGTATTGTCATATACATTGGCATGTTTGCTACCCAACCAACTCATGCTTCACATTGAGAAGAATTATTAACAAGCATATATTGGCTGGAACGCTGAAGATACCTCAGGGAAACGTTAATAATAACCCACTGAGGGCTTATGGGCAAACATGGTGGTGGACTATGATGAGGATGATGAGGAGCACATGAGGAAACTTAGAAGTGGGAGGGGTTTCATTTGGCATTAGAAGATTGGATGATGGGTATGGAAAATATAGTTATTGCCTATGATGAGCTGCGTGCCAGAGATAATTAGGAGGTATACAACGCGAAAGGTCATGTGGTTGAACCCAGCTTAAAGTATGAAGATGTATCGAAGTTTCCTAAATTTTTATGGTTTTTTGACTAAGTTGGTATGCCCCAGGAGAGAAGATTGGAGATCACTCAGGCGATATTAGACATGACAAAGAAGAATTCTGTAATTTTATTGAGATGGAAGGGCCCAATGTCTAGACTGGTAAAATAAATTATATCAGAGATAGCTTTCTTTGAGGCCGATATAACAATCAATAACGATACCAGGTCATACTTTGGGTTCAACCTGAGTTTGAGCTTGCACAATAATGGTGAAATAACAAGTAGTGAACAAATCAATAGAGGATATGAGAGAAAAATGAAGATAAACATAATGATTTAAATGGTTCACCCATTGGCCTATGTCCACCATGTAAGATGAAGGTGTTTTCACTATAATAAGGTCTCAAAGGCCATAGAAGACATACAAGCTCTTTCTCTCTCTCTCTCTCTCTCTCTCTCTCTCTCTCTCCATATATATATATATATATATATATATATTTACCAAAGATCTTCTAGATAAAAAAGACATAAGGTTCTTTATATAGGTCTGGGGGTGCACAGAATCACCGCTAAGCATGCACTCCATGCCTAGCTGAGGGCATAACCAATGAGAGAGTGAAAGTTGTAGATATAAATGTAGTTTACATTATGAAGAATATTCCCTCATGTGGGTTGTTTATCTTCGATAACAGTTTTGTGTGATGTGCATGTAATGCCCTTGTCATGCTTCTTGTGCGTGTATGACATATTTGAGGCAGAAGGTCTTGATTGAGCTGAGACTATTGGGGCATTGTTCTATGCTGTAGACCAACATGAGACTGTGTAATCATTTTAGATCAACATACTCATCTCTAATTGAGGTTACTGGGTTAGCATACTAGTGTCATCAGGAGCTGACACTGATGTTGATCGAGATGAGATTGTTCCTTGTTCATGAGGCAAGACTGAAGATTGGTTGGTCATCTGGACGAGTCTCTCTTAAAATGAGACTCCTTTAGATGAGTATGCTAATGAGTATATGGGTAGACAATGGTCTTCTCAGAGGAACGTCTGTGAAGATTACTCCCTTGAGAGTGTTGTTAAGACGAGACCACACTTATGCATATCAATCACCCCTAGACCTTAGCCTTCAATGTCAGTAGGAGGTTGAGGTTTAATTATGTTTTGGTTGTCTCGTATCGTCTTAGTATGTGGTTCATATGTGGCATCCAAGAGTATCCAAGTGTCAGGTGAGGTATAACGGTCATATTGGGCTCATATGTTGGGAGATATCTCACTTACGAGAAGTGGTAGAACTATCGTGCAGTAGTAGGCTTTGTCAGTGGTGGGATAATTCACTGGATAACCATGGGCCACGCATGTATCCAGATGTTATACTTGGGATTTTGGGGCAGTGACCTACTGATCTCTCCCATTCGAATTTCGTGCCAGGCTAGTTTAGGCGGTAAATCACCCCCATGCAATTCATTTCTCATAAAAGTAAGAATGAACAAGCCGTTTCTCTCTCTCTCTCTCTCTCTCTCAGCTTTTTGCCTCCAGTTACTTTAAACTTCCTTCTTTCGGTGTGGTTTGTGTTCTTTCAGGCCACCTTTCTTCCTTTCAGGTATTCCTCATCCTCTTTTTCCATTCATTTCAAGGTTTAATTTAGGATTATGCAAGTTTCACAATTTTTTATGTCATTTTTAATTATTCCGACATATATTTGTGGTGGTTTCAACCCTCTTATGGAGATTTAAGTCTTTTAGGAGTATAGGAGTAGGTCTGGAGGAACATTTGAAGTTTCTAAGGAATTTTAGGGTATTCTGGCTTCAACTTCGATAGGAGTCGCCCAAAAATAGGCACATTGTGTTCTTGGCATTCTTACCATTCTTTATTTAAAACCATCCCACCTTTCACATTTGATATTTAACCCTTATAAGCCTTAGTTGTTAGAAGTTTGTTCATATACTGTCATTTTTATAGGTTTTGGCTTGGGAAGAGTTGCAATACCTACGCAATTGTATCCGCCGACAGGTCGAAAATTCCTAAGCTCGTCTTACCCCACCAAGGTCCCCGGTACCTATGACTTTAACACCTTTAGCTATAAAAAACTATTATGTATCTAATCAATCATCCCCACTACGAGACCACACTTTAATCCCTAACTGTGATTTTTATTAGCAGTGACATAATGTCATCTTCCTCCAAGGGCTATAGTCCCTCTAAGCATTTCGTTCTTCGTGATGATCATGTAAACTCTGGATCTGACTCCTTTGAGGAGGCCATGAGGGTGACCATGGCTCGTCGGAGAGAGGTCGAGATGGCAGACTTTGCTGAGTCTAGAACCAAAGGTCTTACCAGGACCTCCTCTCGTTAATAAGGGGACCCAGATCCCCAAATCCATGATGTCTCAGACGACGAGACTAGGGATCATATACCCCCCACTCCCACAAATGTCTCAGCTTATAACTGTTATGATTGAGGATGGGTTCATATGCTGAGACCCTCATGATAAATTCCTTGTTATTGAGGAGGAGGAAGAAGGGGATCCCTATTAGAGCAACCTTTAAAGGTAATTCAAATTAAGCCTGAACTAGTCTAAAAATATACCCAGAAAGTAACGAAATTTGTTGTGGGTTAACAAATGGGTAGGGAAAATATAGAATAGTGTGGAAAAAGGGAGCAAAACGACATCGTTTCGGGCTTTAGAATGGGAGCCTTGGGCGGAACACGATGTTCCGCTTAAGGTTCTTTAAATTTTAAGTTTCCACCCCAAATGATTTAACCTAATACGTTTCCCCCCAAATTTATTACCTCAACCGTCCCACCTATATTCCAACCACAAAATTAAATTCCTATTTATTAAAATAGTGCTCCTATTTATTAAAAAAAATAACCGTTGGATAAATAACCGTTGAAACTGTTTGAAAAATTTGGGGTCAAAACGAAAATAGGGGAAATATGTTAAAGCTTGCGCGGAACATGATGTTCCGCTTAAGCTTTTTTTTTTCCTCCTTCCTTGCGTGGAACAAGATGTTTCGTTTTGGGTGTGGGTCCCACAAAAAACTAACTAGTGCAATTGCATCTTTGTTATTTCTTGCCCTACCAATGTCTATATATACACTTCTGCCTTACCCATAGCATCCATATATACCGCATATATACCGGTTTAGCATACCCATAAGGGTTGCTCTTATTGGACATAAGTGTTACTTTGTCAGTGATGTCAGAGAGACTTATCTAATTACGTGGAGACACAATATGGGATAAAATCCTTTATCAATATAAGGTTGCCTGTCGAAGACGAGTGTACCTTTGACCTTAGGAATAAAGGTAAAATCTCCATCTAGGAGCAGATATTTAAGTTCAGCCTTCACATTCCTTTTAACTCGGCCATTAGAGTCATTCTGTCTACTATTGGCATTGCTCCGACCTAATTGGATCCAAATGTTTGGAGGATCCTTTTAGGGTCAGATGTCTTGTAAAATCTTGCATAGATGAAGACCTTCCCGCTGGTGTCTTCCGTTCCGTGCATGTTACTCAGCAGTTTCCACCAAGTTCAATCCCTTCTACTATCACTTTATAGCACATCGTCCCACACGCAAGCTTATCCACATTAATAAGACTTCCGACCACAATTGGAAATATCATTATTTTTTTTAATCTCTGGCAACTAGGAATTCTGTGAAGGCGAGTCGGCTGACTAAGCCGAACTTAAGGTGCCTCGTCAATGAGATCATATCACGGTTTCGAGTAAGGTTGATCCAGCCTTAATACTGAGACGAGGCAAAACATTGACCAATTAAGGGGGCCCAAAGGCTTGATCATCTTTGAGGACTTGAAAACCCCTAAACTGCTTAAATACACACGCATGGGGGTAGATCCATTTTAAATACTTCGTAAGCATTTTGAACGTTAATGTTGTATTTCAATTATTCTGATTCTTTCATAGGCTGATATTAATGTTTTTTAAAATTTTACAGACCGTTTAGCTAACATTTCTGACAATGTGTGGGAGATGACAACCCTAATAAAGAGAAATATCGTGTCTCCCAAGGAAAAGCTTCTCGGTTGACACAAACTCAGTAAAAAACCACAATTGATAACCTTAACACTATTGAGGGGGCCAAGAAGAGGAAAGATGTTGGTCAGTCGAGATGACCTTTTAAACCTAGTCTTCCCATTTTTGATGTTGTCTCAGCAGCTGCGCATTTGGCTTATCTACCCCTAAATCCCGACTCTTTTATGGGGAATCAGGTCAAAGCCAAGAAGGCCATTGCCTCAGTGACCCCTATCTGCGATGGATGATAATTCGAGGCCCATGATCATTGAAAGGTGTTTAACTTTTCCATAGGGATACTTAGGTATAAATCCATTTTTATGGTTTATGATTTCTATTAACTATGGTATCATCTTGTATTTATCGTACTAACTTTTCCCTTTTCAGATTGTAGTCTGTCCTTACCCTTCAGAATCTTCATCAATGGATGGTGAAGGTCGAGCCAAAGATCAAGCTTACTGATGAGGCCAAGTCACAGATGTCTGACTTGAAGAAGCAACTCAGAGATTAAAAAGACGCTTATGATTAAGAGACTCATATACTTCGTGATCGATAAATTGAACGAGTTTCTAATCTTAGGGAGAACTATAAGGACAAAATAACTGACTTGGAGGCCAACCTCAAAAGACAATAGGAGCCTAAGTATGATCGCATCAAGTAGGGTGCTATCAAGGTTGTGGTTGAGTTCAAGGAGTCAAAGGAGTTTGCTAGCTATGCCATTCATTATCTTGAAAGGGGGGCTAAGGCTGTTTGTCGGTAGGTAGTCAATAAATTTTGCGATCTCATCGCTAAGTACCCTTAGCTGTTGGAGTTTTCTTATGGAAAGAACGAAATATAATAATTAATTTCTGCAAGGCACGTTCTTGGAACGCTTTCTTTTAGGCAAAATTTCTCCCAATCCGGTTGAGACAGAACCAGAACCGCGAGTACACAATGGGTTTTGTAGAACCTGCCTTCAGGATACAATGCAGTATGAACAGTTGTTTGATTCAAACTATGTACTGTTTGATCAAACCCGAGAACACTCTGAATTTGTAACTTGATAATGCCAAAGTATAGAGGACGGAGAGAGGAGAAACTAGCAATTTTCGGTTTCCAAAACAGAGGTCTGGAACTCTTTTTATAGCCATTTCTGTGACTGTTCTTCAACAGTCACAACTCTTCATGGAGTGACTCAGCAACCGTTGGATCGTGCCTGTTTGGAACAGCTACGATCTAACGGTTCAGATTAGGCGTCCCATCGTAAGCGAATGGACATCCCCTACACGAAACGCTACGAGTTCATCTAACGGTTTAGATCAAGCCGTTTCGGATTTTAAACCCTTTGATCGGATCGTTTAATCACAACCGTTGATCTGTTTTACCTCGTCAAAACTTTAGGCTCCCACGCTCCAAGCGACGATGCGCACGTGCGAAGTGCCAAGTGCGCGTCAAAGCGCGCAATGCGCCCTAAGTCGCCCAATCGCCCTTTCGCGCGCCGCGTGTCGCGCTTACGCGTGTCGCGATTGGTGGTGCTTAAGCACCACCGCGATGCGTAGGATCATAGCCTCTTATTTGACTTGTCAACTAAGAATCTTAGTTGTCCTTTAGTTGATATACCACTACCTTTTGTAGTATTCTTCCAATGTGGGACAATATGGGATTTTGAGCATTCCCCATATCTTTCACACCCATTTGCTCATGTTTCTACTTTCTAAATTAAAACCCAAACTATGTTTAAAATAAAACACAAATAATATAATAAAATATTAACAACTAAAAAATAAAATCAATAAATATTGGAATTAATCCAACATTCTCCCACCAATTTCAATATACACAAGAGAGCAAAGCAAAAAGACAATAAATAACTTTTGGCATTATCGCTAAAATCTAGTACATAAATGAGAAGTGTCTTTCGGACTTGAACTTCCATATAGTGAAAATAATTCAAAGCTTCATCAAGGTGCTGTGGTGAACGTATCTTGAACCAAGGACCTTTTGAGACTAGCCGGAACTATCACACATACCGATTTCTGAGTTTATAAGTGTTCTTCTAGCATGCACTTTTATGGCCTTGTGCTAATCCTGATTTCACGAGCGCTTTAGGATCGGTCTTGATTTCATAGAAAGCGGCCACACTTTCGACACTCGAATAGGTAAATCAACTTTAGTGATTCTGCGAGTCACACTTATATGATTTATTAAGAAGTAACCTTCATCCTCTAACATGCAGAAAACCAACACTAGGCGTATAGGAATGGAACTTTTTGTATAAATTCCTAGTGTTCCATAACTATAATTTAACTTGTTTGTACCACATTGAACTCTATCTATATTTTCAAGATATGAGTTGGGTTCCCATTAAATATAGTTGTGTAATTTAATAGACCTTAGTCCCATTCCTTTTGAGGTGATATATATCATCTCTCTTACAAGACCTTTAGTCAGAGGATCTGCTAAATTCTTGTTCGTTTTAATATAGTCGACTGTAATTACTCCTTCCTTGAGTAATTTTCTTATAATTTGATGTCTTAGACTAATGTGTCTAGATTTTCCGTTGTAAGTTTTGTTCGAAACTTTATAAATTGTGGCTTGGTTATCACAACTTATCATAATAGAAGGTGATGGCTTTTTCCATAAAGGAATATCATACAACACATTTTTAAGCCATTCTGCTTCTTTACATGCATCTGCTAGGGCTATAAATTCAGATTGCATTGTTGAATCTGATACACATGTTTGTTTCTTGGATCCCCAAGAGATAGCTGCTCCTCCTAGCGTAAAAATCCAACCAGTAGTTGACTTGGATTTTGATTCAAGATTATTCCAACTTGAATCACTATATCCTTCTAAAACAGATGGATATCCTACATAATGTAAGCCATAATTCAAAGTCCTCTTCAGATATCTAAGCACCCTAGAAATTGCATTCCAGTGCTCTTGTCCTGGATTACTTGTAAATCTACACCATACACTCACTGCATAAGCAATGTCTGGTCTAGTGCAATGCATGGCATACATTAGACTCCCAATAATACTAGCATATTTAAGTTGGTCCATAGCACGCCCAGTATTTTTTATTAATTTGATGCTAGGATCCACTGGTGTAGTAGCTGGCTTAAGTTCAAAATGATTATATCTTTTAAGAACTTTTTCTATATAATGAGATTGAGATAACGCTAAAGAATTATCCTTTCTCACAATTTTGATTCCTAAAATCACATCAGCTTCTCCAAGATCTTTCATATCAAATTTTGATGAAAGAAACCTTTTGGTTTCTTCAACATATTTGAGATTAGACCCAAATATTAACATGTCATCCACATATAAGCATATAATAACACCAACACCATTTTCAAATTTACTATATATACATTTGTCGGCATCATTAACTTTATATCCATGGGATATAACAATATTATTAAACTTCTCATGCCATTGCATAGGAGCTTGTTTAAGGCCATAAAGAGATTTAACCAATTTACACACTTTCTTTTCTTGGCCAGGCAATACAAACCCTTCGGGTTGTTCCATATAAATCTCTTCTTCTAAATCACCATTTAAAAAAGCAGTTTTAACATCCATTTGATGAATAACTAAATTGTGAATAGAAGCAAGAGATATTAATATCCTAATGGAAGTGATTCGAGCAACAGGAGCATATGTATCAAAGTAATCAATTCCATATTTTTGCTTATAGCCTTTAGCAACTAGTCTTGCCTTAAATTTATTTATAGAACCATCCGGATTTAATTTTCTTTTAAATATCCATTTGCACCCAATAGGTTTAGACCCTGGGGGAAGATCGGAAATAACCCAAGTTTGATTTGACAAAATTGAGTTCATTTCATCATTTATTGCTTCTTTCCAAAAGACAGCATCCCTAGATGTTACCGCTTCATGAAATGTGGTCGGTTCATCTTCTACATTAAGAACAAATTTAGTTTTGTTCTTAGTCTCATTTAAATCCCCTTCAACTAAATAAATAACAAAGTCAGGCCCAAATGTTTTTTTCAGTTCTTTGTCTTTTACTCCTTCGTGGTTCAACGTCATTCGTTGTTTCTGAAGAAGATATAGGTTGTGAATTTTCTTCTAAATTTGAGGAGTCAACAGTCGAATTATTATTTTCTAAACCTTGATTCAAAGTACTAAACTTTGTTAGATGTTCAAAAAATTGCACATCTACCGACTCAATGATTTCTTGAGTTTCAAGGTTTAAAAATCTATAAGTCGTACTGTTACTAGAGTATCCAATAAAAACACATTTGTAAGTCCTATTTCCTAGTTTAGGTCTTTTAGGTTCGGGTTTTCTTACATAAGCAAGACATCCCCAAACTTTAAGACGTCTAAGATTAGGCTTACGATTAAACCATAATTCATATGGTGTAATATCCTTGTTTTTCAATGGAACTCTATTTAAAATATAACATGCGGATAAAACCGTTTCTCCCCACATCGACAAAGGTAAACCAGAACTGATTAACATTGAATTTATCATTTCAACTAAAGTCCTATTTTTCCTTTCCGCCGTTCCATTTTGTTGTGGCGTATATGGCGCCGTAACTTGATGGATTATCCCATGAGTATTACAAAATTGTATAAACTCACTCGGGTAATATTCACCACCCCTATCGGATCGTAGGACTTTAATTTTTCGATTTTGTTGAGTTTCAACTTCTGCTTTAAAAAATTAGGAATTTCTCGAAAACTTCATCTTTACTTTTAAGTAAATATGTATATGCATACTTAGAGTAATCATCAATGAAAGTTAAGAAATATTTATTTCCACCACGAGTCATATTACTCTTCATATCACATACATCACTATGAATAAGATCAAGCATTTCGGATTTCCTCTCAACAGATTTGAACGACTTTCTAGTTATCTTCGATTGAGCACAAATTTCACATTTAGAAAGGTTATCAAATTTACAATCCGAGATTAAGCCGAGATTAGTCATATTTTTTATACTTCTATAATTCACATGACCTAATCTACTATGCCATAAAGAAATAGACTCAACCATATAAGCAGAACTAATATCATTGATAACATTAATTTTAATCATGCCGTTACAAGAGTACCCTTTGCCAATAAATTGGCCATTCTTAGACAATACAAACTTATCAGACTCATACACTAGTTTGAAACCTCTCTTATTGAGAAGGTCCCCAGACACAAGATTTTTACACATATCAGGTACATGAAGTACATCAATTAGAGTAAGTGTCTTTCCAGAGGTTAGCTTCAATTCCACTGTGCCTTTTCCAACTACATTTGCTCGAAGATTATTTGCCATCTTCACTTCTTTTCCATCAATTTCTTGATATGTTTTGAATGAAGAGCGGTCTTTGCATATGTGGACCGTTGCGCCGGTATCCAGCCACCATCCACTTTCATTATCAATTGAATTTGCTTCGCAAACAGTAGCAATAAGATCTTCAACATTGTTGGTTTCCTTCGACCCTTGTTTTTCTTTAAATGCCTTCTTTTTAAGACGACATTCTCGAGAATAATGGCCCGGTTTGTCACAGAAGAAACATTTTCCCTTCTTTTTCTTATTTGCACCTTGGTTCTTGAATTTGGAATCATTCTTTGCTTTAAATTTTGAGTCTTTGGTAATCTTGGATTTTTGATCCTCAACCATATTAGCTTTTGAATGACCCTCACTTTGTTCATCCTTCTTTTCTCGAATACGAGTATCATCTTCAATACGAAGGTGACGAAGAAGGGATTCCACAGTATAAGTCTTTTCATCATGATTAATTTTCTTCTTAAAGCCATTCCAAGAGGATGGAAGTTTTGAAACAATCACCCCTACTTGAAATTCATCTTGAAGATTAATACCAGCGGCTTTAAGGTCACCAACAATTTGTTGGAGTTCATGGGCTTGTGCAACGACAGATTTATCATTATTCATTCTAAAATTCATATAGTTTGAAATTAGAAACTTACGATTGCTCGCTTCCTCGTTTTGATACTTTATCTCCAAAGCCTTCCATAATTCCTTTGCCGTCGGAATCATTCTATGAGCGCTATAAATAGTTTGAGACAAAGCATTGAGGATGTGTCCTCGACACATAAATTCGTCTTCTTTCCTCTTCACACGTTTTTGCTTTATTCCTTCGGTGTCTTCGGGTGTGGGCTCGGGAATTTGTTCAAGGTTATCATCTAGAATGTATGCAAGTTTTAGTGATGTGAGGAAGAACATAACTTTCTCTTGCCAACGGGTGAAATTTCCGCCATCAAAACGGTCGAGTCGAATTAAGTCTTGAGTCATGACTTGGATAGATTGTGCCACAGTTCCTTCCATTTGAGTGGAGTAATAAGAATATAAAATTTTTGCCTAAAACTGTTGGAAATTTCTTATGGAAAGAACGAAATATAATAATTAATTTCTGCAAGGCACGTTCTTGGAACGCTTTCTTTTAGGCAAAATTTCTCCCAATCCGGTTGAGACAGAACCAGAACCGCGAGTACACAATGGGTTTTGTAGAACCTGCCTTCAGGATACAATGCAGTATGAACAGTTGTTTGATTCAAACTATGTACTGTTTGATCAAACCCGAGAACACTCTGAATTTGTAACTTGATAATGCCAAAGTATAGAGGACGGAGAGAGGAGAAACTAGCAATTTTCGGTTTCCAAAACAGAGGTCTGGAACTCTTTTTATAGCCATTTCTGTGACTGTTCTTCAACAGTCACAACTCTTCATGGAGTGACTCAGCAACCGTTGGATCGTGCCTGTTTGGAACAGCTACGATCTAACGGTTCAGATTAGGCGTCCCATCGTAAGCGAATGGACATCCCCTACACGAAACGCTACGAGTTCATCTAACGGTTTAGATCAAGCCGTTTCGGATTTTAAACCCTTTGATCGGATCGTTTAATCACAACCGTTGATCTGTTTTACCTCGTCAAAACTTTAGGCTCCCACGCTCCAAGCGACGATGCGCACGTGCGAAGTGCCAAGTGCGCGTCAAAGCGCGCAATGCGCCCTAAGTCGCCCAATCGCCCTTTCGCGCGCCGCGTGTCGCGCTTACGCGCTTACGCGTGTCGCGATTGGTGGTGCTTAAGCACCACCGCGATGCGTAGGATCATAGCCTCTTATTTGACTTATCAACTAAGAATCTTAGTTGTCCTTTAGTTGATATACCACTACCTTTTGTAGTATTCTTCCAATGTGGGACAATATGGGATTTTGAGCATTCCCCATATCTTTCACACCCATTTGCTCATGTTTCTACTTTCTAAATTAAAACCCAAACTATGTTTAAAATAAAACACAAATAATATAATAAAATATTAACAACTAAAAAATAAAATCAATAAATATTGGAATTAATCCAACATTAGCTATCCGTGATCCTCAAGTCTTTTAACTTTGTTGACTCTGAGAGCATTACTGCTCTCAAGGAGGTCCAAACCAAGTTGGACGTTACTGTTGCTGCTGGTTATGAGGCAGATGGAGACGAGATAACCTAAGTGGTTGAAGTAGATGAGGTAGAAGAAACTAGTGACCGAGATGCCACCATGAAAAATAAAGGGGAACCGACCATCCCTGAACCCACCATCACCGAGGGGCTGGCATCCGACACTTAAACTTATTGTTCATCTATTCCTTGGCCAACCATATGTGGTCTCTGATGCCCTTATTTTATAATACCTCTTTTAATTTTTATTTTTGAACAATGATCCCATTGTAATTCTCGTACTCTATATTTCAGATACGATTTGCCTAGTCATTTTTACAACTGTTGTTATATTGCAAATTATAGTGTCTGATTTTTACTTTCTCCATGCCATATGATGTTTATGTCTTCACCATAAAATGATGTTTAATATTTCCCACCTCCTAGGGTTTTTAATGGGAGTGTTTTAAAGACAAGACCTAAAAATGCTCTCGTACTACCGAGAAAGAGATTTATATTTAACTATTCACCATAATAAAATGATGTTAAGTTTTCCCACTTCTCAGGGATTATATTGAGATATGCCTAGGAGACGAGACTCCAAATGTTCTCACACCGTCGAAAGAGAAATTTCATTTGACTTTCACCATTAAATAATGATTTTTTGTCCCATCTCAGGAATAACGATGTTTAAGTTTAGGATATTCATTTGGAAGAAACGTCTTTACTAGTGGGTCTGAGAGTTATTCTCACCATAACATAATGATGTTTAAGTTTCACACCTCTTAGGGTTTATACGAGATTTACATAGGAGACAAGACTCCAAGGGTCCTCACTCTGCCAAGAGAGAGATTTAATTTGACTTTCGCTTAAAAAATAATGTTTCGTCTCACCGTAAAAGTCACGTTGTTTAAGTTTGGGATATTTATTTGGACATAACGTTTTTTCCAATGGGACTGAGCCTTAGTTTCTCCAAAGCACAGTGTTGTTTAAGTTTCCCACCTCTTAGGGTTTATATGAGACTTTCTTAGGAGACGAGACTCCAACGGCCTTTACACTGTCGAGAGATATAATTGATTTGACTTTCACCATAAAAATTATGGTTCGTCTCAGCATAAAAATAAAGATGTTTAAGTTTAGTATATTTATATGGACAAAACGTCTTTCCTAGTGGGACCAATCCTCAGTCTTCCCACCTTTCAAAGGATAAGACACGCATTGGAGCCGAGACACCAAGTAATCTTATCACGACGATAGTGGCATTTTACGAGTATAATAGACAAAAATGAAAATGCTCAATACGGGAGGCAACATTTGAATTCCATTAATTGATAACCGACTTTCTATCAAAATCTTTCCTTTATAATTTGCTTTTATATGATTTGAGTAAAAAAGACTATAGCAAAATGAGTGGTACTCCTCATTGGTCCTAGCATTTTTGGGAGATCTGGATCATTTTCCTCATCCTCATATGATTCTTTATCATTATGATTCGTTTCCACCTCTATTTTCTTTGGCTTGTAGTCTTTTGACGAAGAGTTTATTTTTCTTCTCTCGTGTCATCTTTCACTATTGTCCACATATTTTTTTTTCAGTTTTATTTATTTTAGCATCTTTTTAATCTTATCTTTCAGAGCGAAGCATTGAGCAACTGTGTGGTCGTGATCTCGGTGGAACTCACGCCATTTGTTCTTGCTTCTTTGGTGGGTCGAGGACCTATGTTTATTTGGACAGTTCAAATCTTTATCGTCTCTGATCTCATTCAAGATGAGACTGGGGCTAACAATAAGTGGTGTGTAGTTTTCAAACTTGTCATAATTCGATTTCTTATTTCCCTCCTTATATTTTTCCTTATCTCAGCTTGGCCCAGATTTTCTATCGATGACCTCTTTTTTGTCTCCTCTCTTAGCCACCATAGCCTCCTCCATATTCATGATTCTCCCAACCTTAGTCCAAAGTTTTGTCATGGAATTTGGAGGATCTTTGGAGAGAATCCAATAGAGTTTTTCTGGCTAGAGCCCGCTGATGAGATACGTCATGGCAATGCTCTCATTGTAGTCTTCAACTTATAATTTTTTTGTTAAATCGAGAAATAAAGTCTCTTAAGGGCTAATTTTTTCCTTATCGAACATTCAACAAGTTAGCCACAAGCTTTGCTGGCTTCGTGATGAAACCGAAGTTATGAATGAAATTTTCAGCCTAATGCCTGAAGTTATCTATGAATCCTCTCAGGAAGCCGGTATACCACACATGGGTAGCACCGGTGAGAGTGTTAGAGAAAACCCGACATCTCATATCATCTAGGGTGGAATATATGTCGATAGTCGATTGATACATCTCAATATGATGGACAAGGTTTATACTACCATCATACCTGGGAATCACAATAGGATGCTTGAACTTGTTGAGAGTGATATAACTGACTATGCTTGGCACAAAAGGAGAACGCTCCATGTACTCCCGATGGCTGGGGCATCGGATCTTAGTGAGGAATCCGATTTTATCTTCTTACCTCAGAATTGAGTTATTCCAAGGTTTCTCGTCCAGGGATGAACTATCACTTGTGCCTTCCACCTCAGAGACAACCCCGCAAGTGGACCCTCAGTTTGGGTTCCTCTGTCTACTATTCACCTCCCTACACTCCCTCTGCTACGGGTGATATCTCGGTCGAGTTTCATTAAGTTGACCAGTGATATGTGTCCCATAGATGTTGTTGGGGATGATGTCTCGGCTATTTCCCTATGGGCCAAGACGATCAAAAGTTAATCCCTTACTTAGCTTGCTGAATGCGCCATCCCTATGACAATTCTAAGGGGTGTGCTAAACACTCTTCCCTTGATAAGTAGGAGATGGGTGGTGCTTGGATAATATGACGTATCTGATGTTTTATACCTCTCCTAATAGTCTTCCTCTCCACACGTTAAGTCTTTCGAACCTCCTTACCAAGACAAAGACAATGAGTGTAGGCAATCTGTCTTTGCCTTAGGTTATATTGGCCTTCTTTAAAAGGATATTGGGGTGTTCCCTCAGCTTCTGCTCGCGTGGCCTCTAGCGGTTGGAGTAATGAGATTGACAATTGGATCCTCTGAAATCTAGCTCATTATGTCTTGGTTGAACGCTAAGAACTGGTGTTGCATTTGTTATTGGCTAGCTATAAGTGACCTAATCTCTGTTGCCATATTATCCATCTCAAACTACTAGGATGATTGGCTAGAACCAACCCTAATGTTGGACGGTGGGTCGAAAGACATCTCCGATCAGTGAGAAGAATAAGAACAGCAAAATCAGGGGTGGAAAAATCCAAAAAATAGGATGAATCAGATGAAAGATGATGAAATCCTCCACCCAAGCTCTTTTAATGGTGATTCAAGTCCAACGATAATGGATTTTGATCATCACTAGAGATGATAAAGAGAGAATCCAAGTTAAGATGAGTAAGAAAAATGTTGAAAATGTTCCCATAGACGAGGCCAATATGATGATACTAGGATCATGCCATGGATTCAACTTGAGTTTGAGCTTTCATAACAATGGTGAAATTGCAAGTAATGAAAAAATTAGTAGAGGATGAGAGAAAAATGGATATAAACACAAAGATATAAGTGGTTTAATCATTGGACTACGTCCATTGTGCAAGGTAAAGGTGTTTTCACTATAATAAGGGCTCAAAGGACGGGAAAGACATACAATCTCTCGCACACTCTTTCTACAATTTAGTAGAGTTTCAATAGGGTTTACCATAGATCTTCTAGATGAAAAAGACATAAGGTGCTTTATATAAGCCCAGGGGTGCACAATATCACCCCCAAGTATGCACTTTATGCCTAGTTGAAGGCATGGCTAATGAGAGAGTGATAACTATAAATATGAGAGTAGATTCCATTATGAAGAATATTCCCTCATGTGGGTGTTAATATTCGATAACAACTTTATATGATGTGCCTGTAATGCCCCTATCATGCTTTTTATCCGTGCATGACGTGTCTGAGGTAGAAGGTCTCGGCCAAATCGAGATTGCTGGGCCTTGTGCAATGTTGGAGGTCGAGACGATAGATGGTGGTCATTTAAAATCGATGTACGCATCTCTAATTTAGGTTATTGGCTTAGAATACTGGTGTTTTTTGGGGCCTTCATTGATGCTGGACGAGATGAGATTATTCCCCATTCATAAGGAAATATTAGAGTTTGGTTGGTCACCTAGACAAGTCTCTCTTGAGATGAGATTCCTTCAGGTGAGACTGTTAATGAGTATTTAGGCAGACAGTGGTTTTCTCTGAGGAAACTCTATGATGATTACTATCTTTAGAGTGTTATTAGGGAGAGACCACACTTATGTATACAAGTCAGGTACCCACATAATCGGTCGTTGTATGTCACGACAAGCGTGAATGTTGTAACCTTTTTTAGAGTTTTAATGGATGGTGGTGCCTATATTAATATCATGCCTATTAGCGCCTTTTATGCGGCTAATATCTTAGAGGCAAGATTGATAGCCATGCTACTTGCTATTTCTTATTATGATAATAAGGCTTTAAAATTCATTGGGTACATTAATGTTGGGATTTTGATGGGGAATATCTCATCATACATTTAGTTCCACATGATTGAGAGTGGTACTTCCTACCATCTTTTGATGAGAAGAGTGTGGATGAACAATCACGGCTTGGTTCCTTCGACGTATCATCAATGGGCCAAAGCTAATGTGAAGGGAACGGAGATAATAATTTGAGCAACCAAGAAACCTTTTGCATAGAAGGAGGC
Source organism: Sambucus nigra (assembly GCA_949130495.1). Taxonomy (NCBI): domain Eukaryota; kingdom Viridiplantae; phylum Streptophyta; class Magnoliopsida; order Dipsacales; family Adoxaceae; genus Sambucus; species Sambucus nigra. The sequence goes on from OX422216.1 coordinate 186,192,346, forward strand.
ACACTTGGTGGACGCTACGTTTTAATCAAGCTATTTGAGAATATGGATGTTTTAACATCTTGTATGGATGGAGTTAAAGTTCCAAAGATTAGAGATAGGTTGGTACCTTTAAACGACCAAGATGATGAGATGGTGGACGTTGGGCAAAGAGATAAGGAGGCGTATGAGGTCCTTACTAAACCTCAAATTATTTTTAGATAATTAAGAGATATAATGAGGCCAAGGATTAATCCGAAGGAGCACGAGGTAAAATGACAGAGCGTCACAAGCAGGTTTTTTGGAACAAGGTTGAAATAGGCTGAGGGAGATAAAAAGAGGAAGGCATTTGCATCACCCGAATTCCAGTGCAAGAAAGTATAGCTGGAGGATAGAATTATTGCCTATAAAGGTGTGCATGGGCAACAAAAGAATTTGAAGAGGAAGCTGACCGGAGTATGAGTGTTTTTTGGTGGATAATCAACGGCTATGCCTTGTCGTTGATAATTCAAACATTCATGAATTTATTGAAGGGATTGAAGATGAGACGGAATGCATGACCGATCATCCGAAGACACAAGTCTAAGAGTTAGATTATATTGATTTGGATGAGGGTAGAGAAGATCAAAGGCCAATCTTTATTTCGAAGGACCTATATGCTGAGAGGAAATGGAGTCTGATTGATCTTATTCAGGAGTATAAAGACATTTTTACTTATAAATATGCAGAGGTGGCATGGCTAGACCAAGAGGTGAGTTTTTATAGGTTGAACGTAATACATTCTGCAAGAGGTGAGTTTTTATGAAAATTTAATTAACCAAGGAAATTTTAAGAAGAATATTTGGTTCTAAAAATAACTATTAGATGCATTAGAGGACTCCCATTGCCCAAGTTTGCATCCAATTAGGAGGGGCCATTTATTATCAAAGAAGCACATGATTTGGGTTAATGCTCGATCTCCAAGATAGAAGAGGATAAGCCTTTCAAGGTTAATAACGAGTGGTTAAAAGTGTACCACATTTAGAGTTAGTTGTACTATTTCGCTCTAAATCCTCTTGATTTTGAGTTTATTCATAGATTCTTTGAGATATATAAAGAAATTACGAGCAAGCATATACATACTAAATGAATCACAATTTATGTTATAAACACAAGTATGGGAAATAATCAAATGAGTAAGAGTGTACACAAATGAGAATCTCAACAACAAAAACCATTTCTTCCTTGGTATTTCAAATTTAATGGAGTTACATTACAAATGGAACTATCGCCCAAAATTATAAGATTTTTTTTTTATCCTAGCCTATGAGGAACCATAGGTCCGGGGAGGCGAAATAGCCCTCAGGTAGCAAAGAAGCATCTTGAATACAACCCTGTTAAGCTTCCATAATGTCATGGAGTCTCGTTTGAACTTGGGACCTCCGTTCCAACTCGATTTCGCTATCACTTATAGCCTTAGCAAAAGCCTCTTCGTCTGCCTTGAGTTTATTATTAAGCTCATCAATAAGCGGATCAAGCTCTTTCAGCCTTCCCTTCTTAATATGCCGGGACTTAATGTTCTTCAGATACAACTCGTGTTTAGTTTCCACTCAAGCATTCTTTAAGACTTTCAAATGATTGATGACCCAACTGAAGTTAAACCCATCTTTGGAAAATTCTCTTAGGTTGCTCAAGTATTGGTTGATTGTAGCTCTATCAAGATTGTCCATTGGAGTGTTCATGATTTCTACCACAATAGTTGACATACCTTGGAGTCTGTACGCTATTATAACTCTATTGAACCTTAGGCGTTCCACAATGAAAGTTTCTGGGTGATGTGGAATAAGATGTTCTATCACCATACGATGGTAACCTTGAATGAATGTGAACTGTTGAAGCACCAACTAGCGAAATTCTGAAAGCAAAATGCTTGGCAGTGGAATTTCACATCCAGACTCACTATCGACTGTATATGCATTGGTCGTGGAGCCACGATCACTATCATTAGAGGACTCAATGCGAAAAGATTCTATTACAATACAGTGACCCTTTATCTGTTAAAGGGACATGATTACTTGAGAAGGAACATTTCGAGGTAATTCAAATGTTGCAATATCTTTCGTCAAAGGATACAAAGAAACAACAATAAGAGTTAGCCACAATTTAGGTATTTTTTCTTTATTACCAGAGAGGTAACTTATGAAAACAACTTTAGCAAAGAGTTTGTCAAGTCGCCGAGCAGGTGTGAGATTTGAAAAGAATTCTTATCAAAGAGTTTTCTAGGTCACCAAGTAGGTGTAAGATTTAAAAAAATCTTAGTATGCTAAGTAACCAAGCAGGTGTGAGATTTGAATTTTTTTTAGAAAAGAGTTTGATAAATTTGAGGTTTGAAAAAATCTTAGCAAAGATATTTCTAAGTCACTAAGCAAGTGTGGGATTTTGAAAAAAAAAACTTAGTAAAATTTTGTTAAGTCACCACGTATGTGTGAAATTTTAATTAATTTTAAAGAAAATGATGGGCTAAGTATGAAATTTGATAATTATATTTCTTTTTATAAAAGAGATTGCTAAGTAACTAAGCAGGTGTAGTTTTAATAATTTTGAGGAAGCAAACATACAAAACTGAAATATACCTCTGGAGCTCGAACTACCATATTGGGAGTTACGGGTGTGATTGCATCCTTAGCTTCAATGGTAGCACTTGGAGCATAAAATTGAACTTCAACTAGCACAAGAGCCAGACCAGAAGCAGGATCTCACAATGAATCACTAGTCTCAAGGCCGGACTGGTCAACTTCCATTAAGGGCAGAGGAACCTCATGGGAAGAAGTATTTGGTTCACCCCGAAGGATTTGCCTTAATAGAAAGGAAGAAAAAAACTTTCTAAAAGTTAACATATGAAATACTAAAACAGTCAGAAATAAGTTAAAGTCAGGTTGACGTTCTGACAGTAGACAGAACGTCAACCTGGGCAAATATATATTACTTAAGTATCACCAACACAACAACTTGATAAGGAACACTTAAAAGTTTTTTCCAAAAAAAGACAAGTTACCTCTGGTAGGTTGGCTGGAGTAATCATAACCAATGGTAAAACGTTAGAGGATGGTGAGTTAGAGGCCATTAAGAAAAGAAGGTCATACATCATTACAACTTCACCAGTACTAACTGAGGGCCCAACCGTTTCCACTTCCAATGATAATCTACGTGCTGCCTCACTCACACAAGTGGATGAATTACACCTTGAGTACATAAGCCCAATCAGCGATGGACAATGAGGTGGAGCTGGTTCGGGGGTAGGTTCATTGACGATTAGGCTTGGGGGGTCCCTTGAGGGTGGTGGAGAATATCCGGGATATGAAGATTTCTAAAGAGTAAAGAAAAAAAATTAAAGTATAAGAGGGAGCAAGTCAAATAGAAACAAACTTGTACAAACTCAATAAAGAGTTACCTCTAGGCTTTGGAGTAGGATAAATGGGTAGAGTTGGGACAACATTCATTAAAGTAGTTACAACATCTTCATCAACGGGAATATCCTAAAAAATAATGGGTTTAGAGGAACCTGGTGGCATCAGACTTGGACTGGGGGGGGGGATCACAACATGCTCTTGAGTTACGCACTTCCTCAGTGTTTTAGTGCCCAAATACTTTTTGCATTGAGATGGGGCACCAAAGGAAGATCGCTATTTGAATTGACCAAGGTTTGAGCTTTGCCTGCATGAAATGTAATGCCCTAACTGATGATGATGGAAATAGCACCACCAGTCAAGGTGTTTGTAAGCTCAAGCTAGTGATAACAATGGCAGCACAAGAGTATAGTAAATATAAGAGATTGAGGTGAGGAGAAGAGGATGAACACAGTTATGTAAGTGGTTCAGCCAATCAGGCCTACGTCCACTGTGCAAGTGTGTGATTAATATCACTGTATGAGAGATCAAATGGCCATAGATACAAATCCTCTCAAGCTCTCTCTCTACTGTATATTTGGACAAAGTTTCAGCTAGGGTTGGTAATTTCGGATCCCTCTCCAAGAAGGAGAAGATAAGTATATATAGTATGTGGGGGTGTAATGCACCTTCTATGCATGCTATGAGCATGTGTGTGATGATCTAACCAATTTGATGAAAACATTTGTCACTGTCACATGTAGAGAATGATGACGAAATATTCCCCCACGTGAGAGGATTGATTTGTTATAACTGATTGTGTACACGTGTTCCCAGTCACGCGTATGGGAGTAAAGGCTCGGCTGTCTTCGTTTGATATCAACCTCAGCCTGGAAGAGTCCGAGGTTGGTGGAGTATGGTTATAGCCCAAATCCGAGACCATTCATGATGGCCTCTGCTCATGTGAAGCCGAGGTAAGGCAAATGAAGTCATAAGATCGGACTGGGCCGAGGTTAAGAAGGTGCAGATTAGGAACATCGGCCAACCCTCTGTAGAGGTTGGTTATGATGATGGTGCAGCTCTTACGACCTCGGCTTGCACCCAGCCGAGGTTGTCAACCCTGGATATCCTAATGAATAACCGCCCCCATGGATCATGAAGACCTCAACTTCTGTCTGACTGTGAGGTAACTAGTAACGTCGGCCATGACCGACCTTGCTTAGGACGAGACCGCTGGTTGCCAATCTAAGGCCCTTCAAACCTCGACCATTTCCCTTACCGAGGTTGATGTCTCTGATCTGTTGGGTAGATATATGGCATATCAATCACCCCCTAGCCCTTAGTTTCCTGTGCGAGCAGGTGACTAAGGGGTATGCATGTTCGAGGTTGGATTTCTGTTAGTGCCAATGCTTTCTTGACAAGTGTCAGCTGCTGAAGTAGATGGCATGCCAGGAAAGCCCAATGATGTCAGTTTTCCTTTGGGCTCCCAAGGCAATGATGGGCCTTGGGATGCATGCAATAGGTTTTGAGGGTTTTACCCCTTTCCTTTCTCTTTCTTTCTCATTTCTTCATTCCCTCGCTTGAATTTTCTCTGCATTCTCTCTCTCTCTCTACAGGAGCTTAGTTAAGGCGTATTTGGTGGATTTTTCTTGCAAACCCCTCTCTTTCTTCTTCAAGTATTCTCTCAGGTATCATTTATCACCCCTTCTTCTCCATTTGTTGTATTTTTCTGCCTTGTTCTTCCATTTGTTGCATTTTTCGGCGAGTTTATGCATTTTCCGACGAGCCTAAGAGTTTTTTAGTGATTTGTTCTTTAATCGTTCTTGTTTAAAAACCCAGTTTGATCCTTGGTCAAATTGCCAATCCTGTTTATTTAGAAGAGTCACAAGTGTAGGGTCTGACTCATATGCTCAGGCCCCTTTATCAACTCTTAGAGGAATTCTCCTCTCTTAGGGAGAAGACCTTAGATAAAATCAGGCAAATAGAAAGAGCCCAAGAGGAAGCTCATAGGGCAGAGGCATTGCCCCTCAGACCTATCTTTCCATCCCCTCTGAAGGTCATATACCCTGAGCCAGCCGAACCAGTTAATTCAGAGAGGTCCCAGTTAAACCTACTCCCATGTCTGAGTCTGAGTCATCTACCTCAGACCCTATATCTGTGAACTCCTTTCAAGAGGTCATGGACTTTTTCGTTCAGCAGGATCAGGTCCCTGATCAAGCCGAGGTTTCCAGTCGGGCCTCGTCTCACAAGAGCTCAAGCACATCGCACTCTTCCTCCGACGTTGAAATTGTAGGACCTAGCGTGGCTGTTCCACCAATACTTGAAGCCATTCCCCTGTCGGACGTTACGAGAGTTGAGTTTGCTCAGAGGTTCCTAGGTGGTGCTCCATCGTCTGCTCAGGCCGACGTTGAACCGAATGAGGATGACGGTAGAAAAAGCGACGTTGAAACCTCTGAGGCGGCCGAGATAGAGAGCACTGTCAGCGAGGTTGACCTTCTAGCCTTCAGACATCTGGACTCTATAAGTTCCTCCATAAAGCTTAGGAGGCCTCCGAGGGACGAGAGGGCCTTCGACGGCCGAGACGGTGAGATCTGCTTATATGAGCAGATGTTTAAGTTAGGGTTTTGTCTTCCCATCCATCCTATAATCAGGGCTATATTGTCTTACATTAACTTGTCATCCGAGTATGATGTCTTATCTAAGACCTTGTCACCAAATTATGATGTTAAGGTCTGAGGTCATCCAAGTATGATGTCTTACCTCAGACCTTGTCACCAAATTATGATGTTATAAGGTCTGAGGTCATCAACTAAGATGTTATCCCCATAAATAATTTTTCACCAAACTAATGATGTAAAGGTCCGAGGTCATTCGAATATGATGTCTTACCTCAGACCTTGTCACCAAATTATGATGTTATAAGGTCTGAGGTCATCAACTAAGATGTTATCCCATAAATAATTTTTCACCAAACTAATGATGTCAAGGTCTGGGATCATCCGAGTATGATGTCTTACCTCAAACCTTATCACCAAATTATGATGTCAAGGTCTGAGGTCATCCAAGTATGATGTCTTACCTCAGACCTTGTCACCAAATTATGATATTATAAGGTCTGAGGTCATCAACTAATATGTTATCCCCATAAATAATTTTTCACCAAACTAATGATGTCAAGGTCTGGGGTCATCCGAGTATGATATCTTACCTCAGATCTTGTCACCAAATTATGATGTTAAGGTTTGAGGTCATCTAAGTATGATGTCTTACCTCAGACCTTGTCACCAAATTATGATGTTATAAGGTCTGAGATCATCACTAAGATGTTATCCCCATAAATAATTTTTCACCAAACTAATGATGTCTAGGTCTGGGGTCATCCGAGTATGATGTCTTACCTCAGACCTCGTCACCAAATTATGATGTTAAGGTCTGAGATCATCCAAGTATGTTGTCTTACCTCAGACCTTGTCACCAAATTATGATGTTATAAGGTCTGAGGTCATTAACTAAGATGTTATCCCTATAAATAATTTTTCACCAAACTAATGATGTCAAGGTCTGCGTTCATCCGAGTATGATGTCTTACCTCGGACCTTGTCATCAAACTAATGATGTCAAGGTCTGAGGTCATCCAAGTATGATGTCTTACCTCAGACCTTGTCACCAAATTATGATGTTAAAAGGTCTGAGGTCATCAACTAAGATGTTATCCCCATAAATAATTTTTCACCAACTTAATGATGTCAAGGTCTGAGGTCATTCGAATATGATGTCTTACCTCAGACCTTGTCACCAAATTATGATGTTATAAGGCCCGAGGTCATCAACTAAGATGTTATCCCCATAAATATTTTTCACCAAACTAATGATGTCAAGGTCTGGGGTCATCCGAGTATGATGACTTACCTCAGACCTTGTCACCAAATTATGATGTTATTAGGTCTGAGGTCATCAACTAAGATGTTCTCCCCATAAATAATTTTTCACCAAACTAATGATGTCAAGGTCTGGGGCCATCCGAGTATGATGTCTTACCTCAGACCTTGTCACCAAATTATGATGTTATAAGGTCTGAGGTCATCCAAGTATGATGTCTTACCTCAGACCTTGTCACCAAATTATGATGTTATAAGGTCTGAGGTCATCAACTAAGATGTTATCCCCATAAATAATTTTTCACCAAACTAATGATCTCAAGGTCTGGGGTCATCCGAGTATGATGTCTTACCTCAGACCTTATCACCAAATTATGATGTTAAGGTCTGAGGTCATCCAAGTATGATGTCTTACCTCAGACCTTGTCACCAAATTATGATGTTATAAGGTCTGAGGTCATCACTAAGATGTTATCCCCATAAATAATTTTTCACCAAACTAATGATGTCAAGGTCTGGGGTTATCCGAGTATGATGTCTTACCTCAGATCTTGTCACCAAATTATGATGTTAAGGTCTGAGGTCATCCAAGTATGATGTCTTACCTCAAACCTTATCACTAAATTATGATGTTATAAGGTCTGAGGTCATCAACTAAGATGTTATCCCCATAAATAATTTTTCACCAAACTAATGATGTCAAGGTCTGGGGTCAGCCGAGTATGATGTCTTACCTCAGACCTTGTCACCAAATTATGATATTAAGGTCTGAGGTCATCCAAGTATGATGTCTTACCTCAGACCTTATCACCAAATTATGATGTTATAAGGTCTGAAGTCATCACTAAGATGTTATCCCCATACATAATTTTTCACCAAACTAATGATGTCAAGGTCTGAGGTCATCCGAATATGATGTCTTACCTCAGACCTTATCACCAAATTATGATGTTATAAGGTCTGAGGTCATCAACTAAGATGTTATCCCAATAAAAAAATTTCACCAACTTAATGATGTTAAGGTCTGAAGTCATCAACTAAGATGTTATCCCCATAAATAATTTTACTACTAGAGCATAATGAACCACGAAATTGACACGAGAATTGATCTTCTTATTAATAACCTCTTCATAAGATGATACATTAACATGAAAGCTTTTGTAACATCATATGTAATACTTTTTTAGATGATCAGCGTTCCAAAGATTGGATAAAGGTTCCCCTTCGAGGTTTCTAGCCTGTAGGTCCCGGGTACAACCTCCTCAATCACTTTGTAAGGACCATTCCAATTCGGGTGAAGCTTATTTACCTTCTGTAACGTCTTCTTCAGCACTAGGTCTCCCAGAGCTATGGGTCTTGATTTTACCCTTTGATTATAGAATTTTGCTGTTCTCTGCTGATAAGCTGCCTGCCTGCCTGATTTCTGCATCTTCCCTTCTCTCTTCAATCAAATCTAGGTCGAGTCTTCTCTCCTCCCCATTATTCTCAGGGTCATAGGTCTGGTCCCTATAAGTAAGGAGACCTACCTCTGTTGGTATGACGGCCTCTGAGCCATGTGCTAACATAAATGGGGTTTCCCCCGTCGGTGTCCTAGCCGTTGTTCTGTAGGCCCATAGCATAACATAAACCTCTTCAGTCCGTCTTCCCTTAACTTCTTCTAACCTTTTCTTAATTTCATCGAGGATTGTTCTATTCATGACTTTGGTTTGACCGTTTTCCTGAGGTCGGCCAGGATAGGAGACAAACTGCTTTATCCCAACTATTTTGTAATATTTCTCTAAGGAAGAGTTCATGAACTGGGTTCTATTATCCGAGATGAGGGTGTTTGGGAGGCCATGTCTGCATATGATGTTCTTCTAAATAAATTAAAAGGTCTTCTGCTCTGTAATCGTTATCATTGGCTCTGCCTCTACCCACTTGGAGAAGTAATCAATGGCAACTATAAGAAATCGATAATTATTTGCAGCCCTTGGCAGGGGACCCACTAAGTAAATTCCCCATACTGCGAAGGGCCAAGGTGAACTGATTGACGTCATAGGCTGATGAGGTTGATGGGGAATAGTGGAGAATCTGTGACATTTGTCGCACCTCTTTACGTAGGCTGTAGCATCCTTGGCCAAGGCCGGCCACCAATATCCTTCCGTAATAATTATCTTAGCCAAAGGTCTTCCTCCTATATGACTGGAGCAAGAACCCTCGTGTACCTCCTGCAAGATGCGAGGAACTTCTGTGGGATAAACGCATCTGAGGAGATGTAATAGGAATCCCTTCTTATATAGGACGTCTCCTACTATTGAGAACTTTGCTGCTCTGTACATCAGTTTTCTCCTCTCTAACTTTTATTCCGATAGCTCTCCCTCTCTTATATATCTGATAAGGGGATCCATCCATGAGTCCTCTAGGTTCAAATTGAGGCAATGGTTACTGACCTCTTCTTCTTCAATGGTCGCCATGGGCAAGATCTCAACTGGGACTGTCCTTCTGATGTCTGTCCTTATTGCTAAGGCTAACCTTACCAACGCATCTGCGTGGCTGTTGTTTTACTGAGGTATTCTCTTCATCTTTACATCTCTTAAACCTTCGAGTATCATTCTCACCCTCTTCAGGTATTTGGCCATCCTTTCACCCTTGACCTCATAAACCCCCAACACTTGATTAACAACCAACCTTAAGTCACTATGAAGCAGGAGTCGTCTTACCCTAAGGGTCTTTGCTAATGCAAGGCCTGCTATCATAGCCTCATATTCTGACTCGTTGTTGGATGCCTTGAAGTTAATCCTTAGGGCATATTCCATGTTCGTACCATCCGGGGATGAAAGTATTATCCATGCACTACTTTCTCTTTCTCAAGAAGACCCATCGACAAAGAGGTTCTAGATGTCTTTATCTCATGACAAGCTCCCTTTTGACATGACTCCATGCCTGAAGAGGTACCGATCTTCCTTATTCTCGGCTATTCCATTTCTGGCTCCCTTGGATGCAACCTCTTTCGGGTCTAAGAAGACGTTGTTGTTTGACCCTTCTATAGTTTCTAGGTTATTTTCAACCTCGATCTCTTCCCATGTGAACTCAGCAACAAAGTCTGCAAGTGCCTGCCCTTTGATGGCCACCCTGGGCTGATAAGTAAGGTCATGCTCTCCTAACTCAATGACCCATGTCATCAATCTACCCGACTTCTTAGGTTTATGGAGGACCTATCTTAGTGGGGAGTCGGTGAGGATGGCCATGGAATGGGCGTTAAAGTAGGGCTTCATCTTCCTAGAAGCATGTATCAAGGCGTAGGCTAACTTTTCCATCCGAGGATAATTCTGTTCAGACCCTTGAAGGACCTTACTGTTGAAGTATACAGGCCTTTGAACCCCAACGTCTTCTCATACAATCGCCGCACTTATAGCTGATTAAGAGACTGCTAGATAAATAAACAGCTTCTCCCCTACAGTGGGCCGAGATAAGAGTAAGGGGGATTCGAGGTAGGACTTGAGTTGATTAAAAGCCTCGTCACACTCTTTGTCCCATTCGAAGGCCTTTCTAAGCACCTTAAAGAATGGAAGACACTTATCCATCGCCCTTGAGACAAATCTGTTGAGTGCAGCTACTCTTCCAGTGAGCCTCTGAACGTCCTTGATACTTCTTGGTGTCTTCATGTCGAGCAAAGCCTTGATTTTCTCAGGGTTCGCCTCTATTCTCCTCTGATTGACAATGAATCCAAGAAATTTCCCAGCACCTACCCCGGAGACACACTTCGTCGGGTTGAGTTTCATTTTGTACAAGTCCATGGTATCGAAGGTCTTTTTTAGGTTTTCCACGTGAGTGTAGGCCTTTAAGCTCTTCGTCAGCATATCATCTATGTACACCTCCATAGTCTTGCCTATTTGAGCCTCAAATATCTTATTCACAAGACGTTTATATGTTGCCCCCGCATTTTTCAATCCGAAGGGCATAACCTTATAGAAATATGTCCCTTTGTCAGTGATGAAGGCTGTCTTCTCTGAGTCTTCAACGTCTATGAAGATCTGGTTGTAGCTTGAGTACGCGTCTATAAAGCTCATGAGCTCATGTCCTGCCGTTGCATCTACCATCTGGTCGATCCGAGGTAAGGGATAACTGTCTTTTATGGAAGACTTATTCGGGTTAGTAAAATCTATGCACATTCTCCACTTTTCGTTGGCTTTGGGCACAATGACTGCATTTGACAACCACTCCGGATATATGACTTCCCTGATGAATTCAGCCTCTTTTAACTTTCTGACTTCTTCCCGGATGACGTCGTACTTCTTCCTAGAGTAAACTCTTCGTCATTGTTTGATTGGCCTAGCATCCTTGGTCATATTCAGCTTGTGGCACATAACCTCAGGGCTGATGCCCGACATGTCCGCCTGACTCCAAGCGAAGACACTCTGCCTCTTCCTCAGGAAATTTATCAGCTCTTCATTGATTTTTTCTTTTAAGGCTTTGCCGACCTGGACGGTTTTTTTCGGTTCGTCCTCATTGAGGATGATGTATTCTACCTCTTTTATGGCCTCTCCTTTCTTCAACTTTGTTTTATCTCTAGGGTCAAGTGTATTAATGTTATAAGTGGTAGTTTCTCTCTTATGGGCCTCTCTCTCTTCAGCCTAGTTGAAGTAGCATTCTCGTGCTATGGTTTGGTCACCCTGTATTTCCCCTACCCTATAGGGGGTATGGAATTTTAGCATCTGGTGGACCATCGACGACAAGGCCTCAAATTCCTTAAGGGCTACTATTCCTATGATGAGGTTATAGGCCGAGAAGATGTTTTCGTCCATAATGAAAAAATTGATCTTTCGGGTTAACCTCTTAGGCCACTCATCACCCATTCGCACGTCCATCTCATACATGCCCAGTGGATGGACCTTTTCATCGCTGAACCCCATTAACAGATGATGATAGGGTACCAGCCTAGCTTTGCTAAGGCCCAGGCTTTTGAAGCAGGGCCAGAACATCACATCTGTTGAACTTCCTCCATCTACAAGAATTCTCTATACCCCACATCCATGAACTCTTGTTGTGATTACCAAAGGGTCATCATGTGGAGCTAGGATGCCTTTGAAGTCGAGTCAGGAGAACCCGACTATGAGAGTGTCCATGTCCACCTTCTTTCTCTTCTGCGTTGTCTTAGAAGAAGTCAGATTTACTATTTCAAGTTTGGCCACTGACTTGGCCTCTGCCACATGAGCTTTCTGGTCAGCCACTTCAGAACCACCCCCTGCAAGTCCTCCGCATATGGTGTTAACACCAAAGGAGATTATACCAACCCTCTTCACTAGGGTGTTATCATCTTTTGGTGGTAGGTCTGGATCGTCTTCGTTATCACCATCTGAGTCACCATCTCTTCTTGCTGGGGTATCGTCATGACACCTGTCGTTTCTCTTCTTTTTAGGGTCATCCGTTCCCCTTTTGTGAGCTTTGCCATCAACATATTTCCTCAACTTTCCTCACTTCAACATCTTCTCGATCTCATCCTTTAAGGCGAAGCACTTGTCTGTTACATGGCTATGGTCTTGGTGGAATTCACACCATAAGTTCTGGTTCCTCTTATGTGGAGGAGCCTTCAACTTCTCTGGCCATCTTAATAACCGATCATTCTTGATCTCATTGAGGATGTGTTTACAGCTTACAGTAAGAGGGGTATAACGTGAAAATATGTCATCAACTGACCTCTTCTTTCCATCCTTCTTTCTTTGGAACTTTTCGCTGCTACCGCCGTTCTCGTCTTCATACTGAGAGGCTATGGCCTCTTCAGTGTTCATGACCTTCCCCGCAGTTGCCAATAGCTCCGACATGGACTTGGGAGGGTTTTCCGCAAGTTTCCACAATAACTTCCCTTTCTGAAGACCTCCTATGAGGGCGGTCATGGTAATATTCTCTTCATAATCTTTAACCTCAAGTTTTTCTTTGTTGAACCTGGCGATGTAGTCTCTTAGGCTCTTGTGCTTGCCTTGCTTGACATACAACAGATGGGTGGTTTTCTTTTGAGGTCTTACCCCAAAACAGAAATTGTGAATGAATCGTTCAGCAAAGCCCTTAAAGTTCTCAATTGAATTCTTCGAAAGAGAATTAAACCAGATGTGTGCTGCTCCCGTCAAAGTCCCGAAGAAGGCCCGACATTTCATCTCATCTGGTATTGAAGAAATGTTCGCCACTGACTGGTACATCTCAATATGATGTACAGGGTTGGTGCTACCGTCATACTTAGGAGACACCGTGGGCGGTTTGAACTTGTCTGGGGTAGGGAAGCTCACCATCTTAGCCACGAACGGAGAGCCTTCTGAGAAACCTCTTTACAATGGGTCTCGGCTTTTGATGAGGTCTCCTATCTTTTCATCAAGGCATTGGATGGAGTCGTTCTATGGCCTTGCAATGTTGTCCTGGCCGAGGTTGTCCCCAGCCACCTCCAAAGGGTGGACTGAGGGTTCCCCAGCCGCAGCACAACATCGGCTGTTGACCTCTTCTTGGTCTCTTCCTCATCCTTGATGAGGCCGATGTTGCCTCTCTTCCCTTTGTGAGCCGGCTGTACTTCTCGACCTTGATAACCTCTGTCTTAGGTCATTTATGGGGCCAAGCCTTTCAAAGGCTGACCCTCTGCTCAATCGATCAAAAGTTGATCCTCGTTATTAGGCTTCTCCACCCCTTCGGCCTCCACAACCTTGGCTCCGCTGGATAGGACGAACTGTGTTATTCGAAACCTCATATGGCTCCCAATAATCTTCCGAGACATCTTCTGCCTCTAGATCATCATACCTATCCTCAGGGCAAGGGTGTCCTTGCCTCCCCAGGCGTAAACGCCTAGGGTCAGTAACGTCCCTCCTCCGCTGGGGCGTAGAGTGGTTCTTGCGCGGTGCCTGGGGTGGTCCCCTGGTTTCAGGATGTGATTGGACATCCGCCGAAGTAATCATCTCCGGTGAGACTCCAGGTGGTCTCATCATATTTTAACTGAGCTGTGCAAATTGCTCCTGCATTGCTTGTTGCATTGCAGCCAAGGACCTCAAGGCTGCGGCTACCTCCGCCATTTCGGACTGAGGCGGCGCTTGACTGGAGCTAGGCCCTCCAGCCCCAGGCGACGGGAGAGGTGGTGGTAATTTTGGTGCCATGTGTTAGCACTAAAGAGCTGGTATAGTAGACGGGCTTAATACCTTATAGGACCTCTTTCAATGGTGAAACAGCTCCACGCAAGGGGTGAGGCCTAGTTCACCACCAGAGTCTCCGGTGAGATCAAGCACGAAATGAGGAAGAGATAGCTTCTCGTTCCCATAGACGGCGCCAAAATGATGATGCTGGAAATAGCACCACCAGTCAAGGTGTTTGTAAGCTCAAGCTAGTGATAACAATGGCAGCACAAGAGTATACTAAATATAAGAGATTGAGGTGAGGAGAAGAGGATGAACACAGTTATGTAAGTGGTTCAGCCAATCAGGCCTACGTCCACTGTGCAAGTGTGTGATTAATATCACTGTATGAGGGATCTAATGGCCATAGATACAAATCCTCTCAAGCTTTCTCTCTCTACTGTATATTTGGACAGAGTTTCAGTTAGGGTTACTAATTTCGGATCCCTCTCCAAGAAGGAAAAGACAAGTATATATAGTATGTGGGGGGGTGTAATGCACCCCCTATGCATGCCATGAGCATGTGTGTGCCGATCTAGCCAATATGATGAAGACATCTGTCACTGTCACATGTAGACAATGATGACGAAATATTCCCCCACGTGAGAGGATTGATTTGTTATAACTGATTGTGTATGCGTGTTCCCAGTCACACGTATGGGAGTAAAGGCTCGGCTGTCTTTGCTTGATATCAACCTCGGCCTGGAAGAGTCCGAGGTTGGTGGAGTATGGTTATAGCCCGAATCCGAGACCATTCGTGATGGCCTCGGCTCATGTGAAGCCGATGTAAGGCAAATGAAGTCATAAGATCGACCTGGGCCGAGGTTAAGAAGGTGCAGATTAGGAACATCGGCTAACCCTCTGTTGAGGTTGGTTATGATGATGGTGCAGCTCTTACGACCTCGGCTTGCGCCCAGCTGAGGTTGTCAACCCTGGATGTCCTGATGAATAACTTTCCCCATGGATCATGAAGACCTCAACTGCTGTCTGACTGTGAGGTAACTAGTAATGTCGGCCATGGCCGACCTTGCTTAGGACGAGACCGCTGGTTGCCAATCTAAGGCCCTTCAAACCTCGGCCATTTCCCTTGCCGAGGTTGATGTCTCTGAGCTGTTGAGTACATATAGGGCATATCACTAACTTTAATTTTTATTGAATTATTTACGTGTCAAAATGACATTATGTGGGCAATTAATAGTTTTTGCGACGCATGCAACCTGTACGTATGTCACGTTACATCAAAATAGGGTCAACACATTTATTCTCTTATATGAAATAAATATTTTTCTGATAAAACGGATCGTAGAACGAGAGTATAATGGATTATTTTAAATTATTATTCGAATTAAAGTGTGTATAAATTCGTGTAATCTGAAATTACTTTCAACTTGAAAATAACACAGTAATGTGTTCTACACGCTCCAATACTAATTTATTGTTGGATGGAATTTAAAGAATTAAATATTATACCCAGAATAAATTATAATTGACTAGCAAAGACACTCAGTTGAATAATTATCCAAGCTGACTGTGTCCTGACTGTGCACCTTAGGAATCCGATAAATAAAGGCTTATACCCGTAGCAAAAATTACACCTATTCTTCTCATTTCAAAACCACGAAATTGGATTCTCTCTCTCTCAGAGAAAACTTAAGAGAAAAACCTATACTCTTATACCCAAGAACCTAAGAAACTACTATTAAACCTCTACCCACAAACCCATGAAACAAACCCTTGCTTCTCTTTCCCCCATTTCCTCCGAACTAAACTACCGACCCTCCTTCTTTTTTTCTCCTCCTCCACGCCGGACTGGTCTACTTTATTCTCCCTCTTATATTTCATTTTTTTCTCTCTCTTGCTGCCAAAGATGAAGCTTTGAGCTTCTGATATGCATGTGCATGTGTGGTTGAGCGTCTGACCACCACCCCTGCTATGGTGATGGCCAACAACCGTAAACCCCCCTTTTGGGTTAGATTTTGTATAGTACCTGATTCAATTTGGGTTTTTCTATGTTGTATTGTACATACATATATATGTTCATACTTCAAGAAACAAAACGGTTCCAATTCAGTTTCGTAGGATTATTTTTTGGGTCGAATTCTGTCACGACTTGGTCTGATTTCCAGGTATTGTAATTTCAATTGGGTATTTGGATAAGGAGAAATCAGTTGGGAATTTTGGTGTAATTTTTATAAGTAATTATACTCGGTTACATATAAATTATCGTAAACACGAATCTCCATGTGATACCCCACCCAATTAAATATCGAGTGATCAGTCCTTTATAAAATTTAAAACAGAATGTTCGGTTGGTTCATTCTTAGCATCAGTGTCGAAAACATAATAACTCATTTAATCACCTAATATAATTAAGCTAAGTGTCAAAACTTTTTTTTTCTTTTTAATTAAAACCATTTAAATACTAATCCAAGAAATTTAATATAAACCATTCACGCATAATTAATTAATACAATACTGAATCAGAATCACATGCTGAAATAACTAAGACTGGAAAAAAACATTCCTGTTCAAAACTCCAAACCAAAAACCATAGTAACCATAAATCCAAATGAAAATGAACGGAAAGTAAACTGAATATAATCTCTGAAAAACTGCCTAAGGAATGGGCGACACATGTCCTAAATAGAAAGTCTATAAGGAATGGAAATGAAATGATGGAGGCATCTAATGCGAAGACCTACAGCTTCCACAATAGCTGCAGCACGCCAAGCAATCCAATCTCTAAGCCTGGTGTCCCTGTGGATGAGCACCTGATATAATACATATATATAGCAAGAGAGAGAAGAGGTGAAAGAAACGGGTCAGAGCCCGATGTGTAAAAATATTTGTTTTAGCAAGTATTTAAAATTTGCAATAAAGCAAGTATCAATTGCATGTTAGTTCGAACTCTCACACGAGATTCTCACCTCTTGTCTATTGTGCACGCCTAACGTACATCTATCCCCCACTTAGCCATTTGTAACACTTCTAACTAGATAAAAACTTACTCTTCTTGTTATAGCTCTTAGTAGCCTTTCGAAATTCCCGATTTCCCACATTATTAATATCAGCATTTATTAATAAAATCGGTTAAGTGTTATCACACAAAGTTAAGTATTCACAACTTACATCACTTAAGATTGTACTAACCCAATATCCTACAATTATCTCTCAGTAGGAATAATACAAGTATATATATACATATATTCACCACTACAATAAACATATACTAATACAACACTCCAAGGCTAAATCTGTAGTGCATTGCATACTCTGCTATCATGTCCCGGTACATCTCGTACTCTAATAAGGACTATTGATTCGGAAGTTTCCCACGAACCATATAAACAAAACACACATAATGGAGGGGAACATAGTTCACATATCTATGGGTCACGTACATACCTACGCTCCCATAGTCAGTTGGCTTATCAACTCACCAATAAGCCTTCACAGTCCTATGTCATGAGATATAAGTCAATAATCCTCTCAGGATAAGACTGTCTCTACACCACCTCCCGTGATAGTAGGCAGCTAGGTATGTCATACACATAATACCAGCAAGTTATAGGTATTCACACATCCTATTAATATTTATAGGTATTCTCCCAACCTTCTTATATAAGTTCCATACATATTTCATTCTCATTATTACGTATATTAAAGTATTACTAAATTACTACCATTCCTTAGTAATTTCCAAAGTAACTCTTCTTTCCGAATTAATTAAAGTATAAACCCACATACTTCCTCGTAGATTTGCCTCGTTTTAAATCTGTTAACTGGTAAATTTCTCACACTCGTAAAGACTGGAAAATTCCTAAACTGCCCCTAAAAAATTTCTCGAAAATTCACCCTGTCCCTCGAACCAGATGGCATGTCATTCGAACGACTGCCACGTGTAGCTTGAGAGACTTCGCGCGAGATGCAATCTCACTTGAACGACTTCGCGTGAGATACAATCTCATTTAAACAACTTTGCGCGAGATCGCGCGAGACTGCACTGTTCGTCTTCTACCCATAATTTCAGCATTTTCCCACCATTTTTAACCCTGAAACCTCTAAATCAACATCCCAATCTCCAAATAACCAGTTCCAATTTGAATCCTATCAATTATATCTGGATTCTAACATCCTAGAATCATCAATTCATTACGAATCATCAATAAAACAAGGAATTCCCAAATTAATTTACCAAAACCCTAGTTCTTCAAATTCATATTCAATAACACAAAATTTCCAGATTCGTTCTACACATGAGTTCATCCAAACGTGATTTATAGTCTACATACATGAAGGGTTTCAATTTAATAATTCTCAGATTCAATCTACGTATCCTAATTCCTCAATTTTCATCACTTTATGCACTAAAACATGATTATATCATCCCTACACTAACATGAGTATGATAATTGCTAAGGTACAACAATTTATAAACACTTGCTTTAAATTTGTCATCTGATTTCTTGACGTTGATGGAATGGTTGTGTTCCTCTTGTCCCGATCTACATGGTGGTGGTGGTGGTTGTGTAAGGTGGTGTTAACTTGTCCCTTTTCTCTTGGAAATAGCTTTCCCTCACACCTTCTACGGCCGTTCTTAACTTCCTGACACTTTTATAACCCTAATGGAATTTCCTTGGCTGATAATTAACTCTTAATTTTCGTCCATTAAATTAGCCCAAAAATACAATTTACCATAATGCCCTCTCGGGGTGCCGGTTAGGCCTAAAATTGCCCTGGGACCCAAACTAAACACCCGGGTATATTATTTTGACTATCTCGACCCTTCCGGACTCAACGGTGCACTCGAAATGACCATACGAGTTACTAAAAATAATTAATATATTTATTCCATTAGATTATCCCAACACGACTCACACGCGCGTCTGACTTAATTTACTAAACTTTGTATTTCTTACTCTTGATAATTTACCGAAGTGTATAATTCCATATTACATATCACACAGTAATATTCAATCAATAAGTATTAACCCTGGCACGTTAATTAATATTTATTTTAAATTCGGATTAATCAACAATTATTTTCTCACATTTTAATTCAATTAATCCCACAATAATTAATCATTTAATTATTTAAATCATTAAAATATGGGGTATTACACCCCAAACACGTATGAGTAATCGTATTTTTTCTAAAGGTGTGTATTTAACTCGGTGTCATTTTCTTTTAAAAATATGTTTAAATGAGTTATGATACCAAATGATTTGAGGTTATGTCGTTATTACGAGTTATATTTATTAAAATTGTGATTATGAAGGTGTTTGACTGTTTAGTTTGTTGTGTTAATAATTTTTGGGAGTGGCATAACTATTGGATTATTGTCCAAATAAGGGGGAATTTTCGAACTGTTTCTAATTTTATTTTATGTCACGAACAATAAGTTATCGTATTAATACATTCGAGTAATATAAATAAAAACAAAAAATATCAACTTTTGTCGGATCAAAAGTAATATTTTAAAACAAATATACGATTTAGTTTTTCTAGAGAACTCTTATTATTCAATTACGAGAGACTTATTATTTATTTATCTTCATCAACAAAATAGAAATTTCATTTCAGTAATGTAAATCCTGAAATTGTATGAGTACGATTTTATAAATAAAACAAGTTATATCCCGATTTCTTCAAATATTTTTACGTGTCAAACCTTCTATATAAATTTGGACTCGTACCATTATTATTATTATTATCGGTTAACATAACATGTTTATATTATTTCTGACCCGTAAACTAGAGACCGCAATTTAGCATTATATACAATATTCATATATTATGTATTATAATAGAATAAGTTTCATTCGTATTTACCGAATAACGTAAAATATCATGAACCCCAAGCTATACTTTCCAAATCCTGATATAACCACTCTCATTTAATCCCTCAAGCACAAATGATTATGGGAACTGGAACACAACAATGAAAGATCCGTGAATGACAATGTAAAGCTCGTACAATACAAGTAGGTTTTTTCCTACCTTTTCAAAGTAAACTTTGTGTATTTGGCATACTTCTATTGATATCACTATGTGATGGCTCCTATTTACTCTTAGTATGTGCATGTTATAATACTGCCATACTACATATTTTGTTACATACGATCGATATTAGAATTTAATCATCGGTACTTGAATCTATCATCAGAATTTGAGTTTGATTGTGGATCAATTTTAACCCTTTTCACCTAATAACTGATATCATGTTCCTTATTGATTCAGTTCGCCCCTTCACGTTTATGAAATTATTTTCTTATGAGCACTTTTGTGCCATTATTTACCTTATGAGAAATTTTCTGCCATCACTTACTTTATGATCACTTATATCACATTATTTATATTATGAGCATCAGTATTAACTAGGAAATAGACTGACGTGTTATCCCACTAAACTTTCTGCCCGGCCTAATGATCTCAGATATTTGAGAGCCTAGATTTATTGCTACATACGTATGAGTGCCACTTTAATTGTGTTCCTAGCCATTTTTTGCGATAAAATAACATATTATTCCCATCAGTAATGAAAAAGCCCCATCACAACATCTTACAAGCAAAAAGTAAGGAACGACTTAAATAAATTAGGCCTTTTATAAATAAATCCCTTACAAGAAAGATACTAACACAACTAAATAAAGATACTAGGATCAAATCTAACAACTACAAGTCTCCACTTATCAAACTTTGAGCATGCCTTTAAAAAACTTTGGAAAGTCTTCAATATTATGGGATGAAAGTGAAGAGTCAATGGTTGCACCATATTTAGCAAGGAAATCAGATGGACAATTGGATTCTCTGAAAACATAAATGAAGGATATATAGAATTTTTTAATATTAAACATATTCTCCTCCACCACATCTTTGATCCTCCAAGGACAACAAGCTCTATTGTTTAAAATATCAATAAGCACTTTAGAGTTTGATTGTAAAATTAGAGGATAATTTTTAAAATCATAACCATTTGGCCAAAGCCTCTGCTTCAACACTGGATTTTACCCCAAAGTAAGAAATAAAAGCTAAGATAAATTCTCCCTTATGATTCCTCAAGATACTCGCTCCTCCACTTTCACCCAGATTGCCTCTAGAACATCCATCGGTATTTAATTTGAAGAACTCATTTGGAGGGTGATCCCAGTGAACCAAAATAAGCTTTTTGGAAGGGTGAGGAAATTCAAAAGCATTATAAATATGACAATCTTGGGGAATATTAGGAATTGTCTTCGCAATACACTGGCAAAGATTGCTAATTTTCACATATAACAGTTGTACATTTGGAGTGGAGCCATTAAACTTGCTATCATTCCTATGAACCCATAAGAACCAATGGATAGAAACAGGAATAATGATATTAAATTGTCCCATGGAATTGTTTGGATCATTGATCCACCATTGAATGAGCCTACTTCTAATAGTAGACCTATTTAAAGTCATGCCCATCACTCCACTATTGTGTACCCAGAGATTTAAATCTAGTTCTCGTTCTATGAAAAGATGATCAAGAGTTTTAATCTGGGAATTAATGCAGCACATACATTTTGATGGACCCTTCCAACCAATAGTATACAACTTTTCATCTAATGGTAAGAGACCTTCTAATTTTTTCCACATAAACACAACAATCTTCAAAGGCAAAGCCTTATTCCTGAAAAATAAAGCAGTCCAAGAAGATATATGTTGATCTATGATAAGATTCCAAGTTGATTTAGTGGAGAATTACCCTATAGATGTACCTATCTAAATCATCTCATCCTTGTAGCACTGAGGTCTTATATTAGTTTCCAGAATTTTAAAGCAGATATCTAAAAAAAATATGCTCATGAGATTATCTTTATCCCAACTATAGCTATCATTCCACAGTTCATTAACTTGAATCAAATCACTTCTGTAAGTGTACCGGTATAGAGGATCAAGAGAGGACCAGTTATCCTATAGGGACCTAACATTACCATTAGCAATCCTCCACTTAATACACTGCTTTGCTTCATTTATAATATTTATAATTCTTTTCAAAGTATTATATCCCTTCTATTACTGATTTTACAAGGGTGGGAGTTTCTACAGTATTTAGCCTCCATGAACTTAGCCCAAGGAGGTTATCTCTTCCTAAACTTCCACCATAACTTCATTGCAAAAGCTATACAATTATCTTCCATCTTTCTTATACCTAATCTTCTTTCACTAGTAGGCCTAAAATATTCTCCCAATTACACCAAGGGTGTCTCTTTTCCCCAATGTTAGAGCTCCAAAAAAAGTTTTCCAGAAGTTTATCCATCTCATGGAATGTCTTTTTGGTTGGCATAATCGTTGTCAACAAGTACATTGGTATAGAGCACAAGACAAATTTTATGAGGGTCAATTTTGCTCCAGATGATAAGGTTCTAGCTTTCCAACTCAACAGTCTGCCTCTAATCTTTGCCAAAATAGGTTTTCCCAAAGGTTTTCGGTTGATTATTATTATTTTAGTTTTACTAATGGCTTAATTATTTATATACCCCTTAGTGAACCGATAAGTATGGGATTATTAGTTCAAAGATCCTTGACTTTCTTATATGATCCGTAACATTATTACTAGTAACCATTGTTTCATTATATTTATTATAACACTGAACTTTCTTTATATGACCCTTAATTAGCTGGTAAGTATGGGATTATTGGTTTAGACTCCTTGATTTTTATTTAAGGGTTATTATGAAAAAAATATTTGCTTCCGCTTTATTTGATACACTAGACTCCATACACATTCCAAACTCTTTGTATATATATAGTTGTTATAGAACTGGTAGAGCCTATTCAGCAATTTCGTTGATTCGTTTCCTTCCAGTTATTTGTCATAGGTACCAATAAGAAATGACAAATACTTTAAGAATTATATTGCAGCGGTTTGAGATATGCAGAGAAATCATAGAAGAATAAGCCTTTTGAACTACAGTGTAAGAGAATTTAGCTTTTAATTATCATAGTATGCATGGATCAATTATGATTTAGTATTATTTTAAAATAACATTCTCCCCTGAGAAATCAGGGTGTGACAAGTTGGTATCAGAGCCAAGCATAAGTTAGCCTATGTGGGACATAAGTTAAGATTGCGATTAGGAGCATTTCTTAACGTAATAAGGATAGTAAGGATGCGATGCTTAGACATGCATACAGAAATTGAACTTCGAGTTACATGATGAGAATATGGGATAGTAGGATATTTCCTAGAGAAATATTTTAAAAGTTAGGAGGATAGTTTCAAGGTTGAGATGAGTAAATAATTACGAGAAATATTCTGAAATTATAATTTTGAAAATTATGATTTGAGGGAGATATTAAGATTTTATATATTGGGAGAAATCATTAAGGATTTAGGACTATCAAGATATTATTGAGGATGTAGAGGCATACTAAGAAAGTTATCATTGCAAGGGATTGCATACAATATACTCACAGTTCTTTTATCTAAACTATTCATTTAACACTCCCCTTGGGAATGAATTACTCCATTTGGAATTCTAAGACTTTTATCTTTGAAAATTATCACACTTTTCTATTTACCTTTTATTATCTTTTTTTGCATTATACTCTTATTATACGGTATACTATTCCCATTAGATTACGAGACTAGATTGCTTATGTTAGAACGGTACATGAATAAGATTAGATTGGAGAAATTATAAAAGAATTCCTTGACGAGAATTGGAAAAATGTCTTTATGAAAAGTAGAAGGTTAAGTTGAATCTTCCTGCTCTTTAGAAAGCAATGGCATCACTTATTGAATTATATTCCACAAGCAACATTTTCCCTAAGTTCTACACAACCTTGACATTGAATTATGATTAATTAGACACTACCATGTACCTTGTAACCAGTGTCAATTATTTTTTTGAAGTTAGAGTGATTCTAGATATCATTGAAAAAAGTTAATATCCCCAGAGAGAGTATGGAATTCATAGTGAAACATAATTTCTTATCCATAAACAACTATAATAGTTGTGATCAGATGGAAGTTTATTTTAAACGTTTATATGATTTTGACACCACGGGTGTATTGGTTTCATAAACCGTCTTTTCAAAGAAACTTAATTTTGAAACCCAGATAATCTTGTTAATGATCAATATAAATTTTCATCCATGGTAGGTGATCTTGACCCAATATTATTTCACAAAATGTTCATATTATTATATGATAACCTCGATACTTAATGAACTCCTTTGCGAGGTTCAGAATATATTACGCTTGATGTAATTTTAAACCCCTATGTTAATCTAGAAAAAATATGTTCACATTAACTTGATTACATTGAATCTATTTATTACATAGCATATAATATAATCAAGAAATAAAGTACCATTATACCCACTACAATATTATTTTCCTGTAGTACTCAGATTATTGAGAGCTTAGGCTTATTTATGCCTCTCTTCAGAGTTTTGGTTTGACAGTGTTACTTTATCTACAGTTATCTGAATTGATTATCTCCAATGAATTGGATTTATTTATCTCGAAAAGTTTTGGATTGATTTGTTATTTGTATTGCTACTAAGCTTAAGCCTCTAGAACAGATAACTGTAGGTTATCTTGTTTTAGAAATTATATGAAACCCTAACTTTGTGAACTTTATATTTTAATTCCAATAACATCATCATATGAATTATGGAATATTACTTCCGATGAATTATTATTATACCTACCTGATAACGCCAAAGTTTTTATCCGGAATAAATTATTATTGACCTTAATCAACGAGGTATTTATATTATTCCATGATTTATCAGAAACCCTTAGTCTCAGAATATTCGTTCCTTCCCCTATTTAATGACCTAAGAAATTATTGGGAAGATACAATAGACTTGAGAAAGACTTAAGGCAACCAAAATTACATTGGAATTTTTAGCATTAGCAAGTGAATTAGTTCTATGACCTATCAGTTGGATTTATTCACAAAATTGTTTAATACCCCTCAGGTGTTACATGTGCTTTAGTTGAGCCGATATATTCCAAACCCAATACATGTTAACTTTATGACTACACTGGCAACCTGCATTTTAAAATTAAACCTCCTCTGAAACCTTAGACTCTCATTACTTCATACCATTAGCATGTTCCTGATTCTGTTAGTTTATGGTACTTTCCCAAAATCCCTTAATAAATGTTCTTAGACTCAATAAGGAATATTTTGGGATAGACAGTTACTAGATTCTAAATTATATTTACGTTGTTTCTCGATAAACTTATACGAAATATAGTACCATATGACCCTCTATAATTCGAAGCAGTATATTGTAACCATTTAAGTTAAGAGAAAATCCTATTGACTCTTTATGCTATTTTTTGCATAAATATAGGAAACCCTAAGTCTTTTGTTGTATGGTAAGAAATCCTAAAAGGTGAGTTTACATTACAAAAGTTTGAGATACATTTTTCACGTAAGGAAACTTGGATTTAAGGCAGAGGCGTGAATATAATTTTGAGGATTACTGATTCAAATTAGATAAACCATCTTGGAAAAAGCAACATTATAGTCAAAACCTTAAGTCGAAACCTGTCGGAAGATTTAACAACGTAATTTCTTAGACTATTGTTTGTACCATATAACCATATGATTACACTACTCCACAAATTTTTATGTTAACCAAATAATATTTCTTACCTAACCTTGAGAAATATGAACTTAGAATAATCACCCCCATATCTCCTTATGTTACAATCTTAAAGCAAATGTTAGACTCGATAATTATTACAAGATAGGGAAAAAAGTCTTCAATTTTGAGATAGATTACATATGCCTAATGAATTTCTCCGAATTTCTTTTGATTCTGCAATGGAAATGAGATCACATCACCATGGATTTTGTAAGGACATATTTTTATAAATGTCCGTCGCAATTAATTATGTCGTATACCGTTACAGCCGTCGAAGAAGTTCAAGAGAAATCTACATCAAGAAGGATTCGAATATATCAAGGTTCTTCATCAAAAAGCCTCCGTAAAGTTTACTTTGGTAAGGTTATGTTTTAAATACCTTAACTTTGCACTTAGAGCTTTGGGATATTTTTACAAAATATTTTCTAAGTGTTGGAGCGGATTTTTTTTCGTCAAAATTTGAGAATGAGTATTTTTTCTAAGTGTTGGTGTGGATATTAAAATAATATTTTCTGACGTTTAAGTCGTTCAAACGACTTTTCTCTGTCGTTCGAACGATATTGCATTGTCGCGCGAAGTCGCTTGAGCGACACGTGCATCCCGTTCGAGGGAGATCTCCTTTTCGTTCGAATGACCGAGGCGGTGCGATTTTCTATAAATACTCATTAAATGGTTTCATTTTCATTAAGAAGTCCCAGCATTTTGAAAGACAGAAAACTACAAATCTGCATAATTCTTTTTGACTTCTTCTTTTAAGGTTTTCATCCCTTTTGTTTTCAATTCACAAAAATCCCATATGCTTTGGTGAATTATTTTGGTTTCAAGAACACACTTCACTTTTGTTCATTCTTTGTGGGGAGAGCTCTACAACTGACAGCTGCGTGCTATTGTGGAGGGAGTCCTTGTGAAGATTTTATACTGTGTGTCTGGACTGCGCGTCCTGGTGGTATAGCTGCGTGCGAACCATTGCTGATTTATTTCTAGCCGTTGCTTTGGAGGTTTGACGAAGACATCGTGCGTTACTCTTGTGGGTGAAAGCAAGATGGTATGTAAGTCAATGGTCTTATAAACTTGTCAGAGTTCTAGAAATAAAAGGTTTTGCCCTTCGGGGATTTTTCTTGAAATTTGTGTCGCACACTTTATTTATTTATGGTTTGACACACTCACACACGTAGTTGCATGTTTAGGGGCTGAATTAATTTGGTTTAAAAATAGACTTTAATTAAATAAGTGTGCCAAATTATAGATTTGTGATTTTAATTAATTATCACACCGTCATATTTTACAAATTGGTATCAGAGCGGGTTATGCTAATTTATCGCGTGATCCTGATTTTTCAAGTTTTTTTTTTATACAATTTACTTCTCACGTCATCAAAATGGTATTAGAGGAGGTTACACTATTTTATTGTGTATTCCTATTTTTCGCAAAATTTGTGTGATATTGATTTTTTTTTGAAAAATCACTTTTGTGAAAAATCGCAAATTTTCCAATGGAGCACTTTGTAATTGGATGCCCCCCCTTTATGACACGAATAAAATTTTGATGATTTAAATAGTTTGAGTTTGACGTTTGCTAAGAGAATTAAATTATTGGAAAAAGAAAATTATTGTTTTAAATCCGTTGTGGATCACTTGTAAATGGTTCAAAATCAAAGAGATTTTTATCGTGAGAAACTTGTTTCTTTGGATCGAGACTTTATTGATTTAAAATTTTTGAAAAAGGAGAGTGATGATAGAGTCCTATTTTTAGAAAAAAGAATTGGAGGACTTTACAAATTCTAGTGTTTGTGTTTGTGCCAAAGAAGATAAAAATATTTTAATCGATGAGTTTGTGGCAAGTGATGAAACTCTTAGGGAAAAGTTTTCTTTAATTGAGGGAGAGAGAGATGCCCTTTTAGGAATTGTTGATAATTTGAAAAAGGCGTACCTTTAATTGGAAGAGTCTAATTCTTTGCTTGAATTAAATATTTTGAAGTTAAAAAATGATTTAAACGATTCAAGTAGGTTTGATAGTGATGGTAATGGGTCGTTTTGTTCTCATTCTTCGAATGTTAAAGTCAAAACCATAATTTGTTTTAGAGGGTCAACCAATTTCAAGAATGTTAGAAAATGTCAACCCATAGGTGTCGTTCCACCCGTTTACACATGTTCACATTGTGGTAGGAAAAGTCACCTTAGGAGATTTTGTTTTGATCTTGGAAGAAGTCCCAAGAAATCGAAGTCTAGTCTTTTGTTGGTTGCCAAAACTCCCACTCGTCATGTCACATCCGTTTGGGTTTGGAAATCTCTTTTGGATACACTAGATTTTAGACTTATTGATTCTCACATGCTTACACAAGATTCTTCTCTTGCCATATCATATAGGTGATTGTGTTTGCTTGTTTGTCATACACTAGTTGTGGTTTCATGATATATATTTGATAGTGTGTTGACATGTACTTTTTGTATTAGATTTTTATTTTTAAAAATTTTGAAAAAAAGCAAAAAGATTTTATTTTGATAATTTTTTTGAAAAATCCAAAAAGAGTTTTGTATTTTGTTTACACCGTTTATGGATGTACACTTAGGATGACCGAGTCACAACATCATTCCATTTTTCATGTGACTATTTGATAGTGTTTTGAGAAAATATATCATGTCATCTTTGTGCTTTATAATGTTTGAAGTCATTGAGATGTAATTAAGTGTTACTTCCTACATATTTGACTCATGATTTCCTTTAATGCATACGTGCACGAATTTGTTTGATTATTTTGCTTGTCTTATCACATGTTGATTGGGTGTTTTCACTTCAATCCTGTCTTTAAAAATGAACCAAGCGCGATAAAACTTTACAAGAAAGTTGTGCATGTAAGAACCGTTTATGAGTTTGTGTGCTTTATTTAAAAACAGGGAAGGGCTACGAAAGGTTCACATTTGGCCTTTGTGAATACTAAGCCACCGTTATATCGGACCTAAAAAAGTGAGGAATTTTATTATCCGGGGTCCAAAAAGGTTTAAAAGAACCCAAAAAAATTTAAACGCAATAAAAAGAAATTCATGCCAAAAAGGGGCCATTAGGTTTTTGCACCAATTCTCCAATGTTTGAGAATTTAGATTACCTCTAAAAGAAATTATGCATGAGGGTGTTTTGATGGAATATAAAACGGGTTTGCACGTCCTTGAAAGTCTTGAAAAAGAGTTAAATAGTTTTGGATGTTATTGGTGTGGAAATCACTCTGACTTTGATTTGTTGATTTGCATAAGACGATGTCATCTAAATTCTGCAATTTTTACACCTAAGGATACTTTTGATGTTCATTCGTTAGGGGTACACGTATTCACCATGAACATATGATTGATTGAGTTTATTTACCTATTGAATGTGTTCACACCCATTCATTCCATTTCCATGTCTTGGTTGTTTTAGTTAAATCTATGGTGTGATGTTTGTAACAATATATTTTTTTTTGCTTTGAAAAAAATTGAAAAATCCAAAAATAGTTTGTGGAATCTTTTGAGTTACACCTTTGCATGCGCATATTTTGATTCATATTTGCTATGAACTTTTATCGTGACACTCAATGTTTGATTGTTTCTTCTTATCTGTCTATTTAGGGACATCATAAAATGGGGGAGAAAGAATTATCATGTTACGGTGAGTTTTTGCATTATGGGGGGATTTGATTTATTAATGATTTATTCTTATATCATTTCAAACTCGATGCGTCACGAATTTTTTTGCTTTATCTCATGTGTGTAGGTACAAATATTGATGATCATTATGTTACACCCCCTGGTGAGAAAAGCTTTGAGATTTGATGAAGATTTTTGAAGAAAAGTTATAGATTTTGCAAATTTGTACCCTTTTAGTTTTGAGATTTATGGGAGGGTAGATTTGTATAGGCATTTTGGTATTTGATAATTCAGATATTTTTATGTATGTTCCGTCATAGACATAGGGGAAAATTTATAAGGACATATTTTAATAAATGTCCGTCATAATTAATTATGTCGTATACCATTACAACCGTCGAAGAAGTTCAAGAGCAATCTAATCAAGATGGATCCCAATATATCAAGGCTCTTCATAAAAAATCCTTCGCAAAGTTTACTTTGATAAGTTTATGTTTTAAATACCTCAACAATGCACTTAGTGCTTTGGGATATTTTTACAAAATATTTTCTAAGTGTTGGATCGGACTTTTTTTCGTCAAAATTTGATAATGAGTATTTTTTCTAAGTGTTGGAGCGGACATTAAAATAATATTTTCTGACGTTCCAGTTGTTCAAATGACTCTGCTCTGTCATTCGAACGACATTGCATTGTCGCGCGAAGTCGCTTGAGCGACACGTGCATGTCGTTTGAGCGAGATCTCCTTTTCGTTCGAAAGCCTGAGGCGATGCGATTTTCTATAAATACTCATTAAATGGTTTCGTTTTCATTAAGAAGTCCCAGCGTTTTGAAAGATAGAAAACTGCGAATCTGCAGAATTCTTTTTGACTTCTTCTTTTAGTATTTTCATCCCTTTTGTTTTCAATTCACAAAAATCCCATATGTTTTGGTGAATTGTTTTGGTGTTCAAGAACACACTTTACTTTTGTTCATTATTTGTGGGGAGAGCTCTACAACCGACAGCTGCGTACTATTATGGAGGGAGTCCTTGTGAAGATTTTAGACTGCGTGTCTGGACTGCGCGTCCTGGTGGTATAGCTGCCTGCGAACCATTGCTGATTTATTTTTAGCCGTTACTTTGGAGGTTTGATGAAGACACCGTGCGTTACTCTTGTGGGTGAAAGCAAGATGGTATGTAAGTCAATGGTCTTGTAATCCTGTCAGAGTTCTAGAAATAAAAGGTTTTTCCCTTCGGGGATTTTTCCTGAAATTTGTGTCGCATACTTTATTTATTTATGGTTTGACACACGCACACGCGTAGTTGCATGTTTAGGGGTTGAATTAATTTGGTTTAAAAATAGACTCTAATTAAATAAGTGTTCCAAATTAGATATTTATGATTTTAATCAATTATAACACCGTCATATTTTACAGATTTTATTTGTAAACTACCCCATATGTACCAAGGATGTAATTCGATGTACGAATGCTATTAGACAAACTCACCAATTTTGTCGTTCAGTTCAATTGGGAATCATTTGTTAGTTCTAAAAGCCCAGTATTAGGGTTCATAGTAAGATTATCAATATGAATAACCCATCGATGTATATAGAAGCTCAGACTACATTAAATGTTGGAATAAATATGTGTTTTTAGATTATACCAACCACTCCATTTTCCCTCTATGTCTATGCATTTATTTGAAAATTGGTTGCACGTGCTTGGCGAATTTGTGATAATTCTTTTTCCTCTCAATAGCCAAGAAAAAGAGTATAGTATCATTTCTTCTGAGACACACAAATCATGTTTGCATATGTAAAGTTACGATTGACCATCATTATGATCTGATGTTATCCTACCCTAAGTACACAAATCATTTCTAGGAAAGTTTCCACCCTTATTGCTACGACTTTATAAACGTCAGTACATGGATTTAAAACACTTCAAACAGTAGTATCATTCTATTGAACGATATCAATGATATCACCATTTTCCCTATAGTTGTATTACTATACTCACATTATCTTAAGTGAACCACCTCTATCTATCTGGTCATCAAATTAGCCCCAAATTCCATAGTATATCCAGAGTAACTCAATGTGATTTAAAGAACCAATTATCATTATATATTTATGGTAGATTCCATGTGATGAATTCTATAACGTTAGACAACATACCAACTATGATACTTATTACTATCATGTGAACCTAGGCACCGATCGAATCAACAAGCCTAGTTGAAATAACCAAAAGTATCAGACGTTACATTGTGTTCCTAAATAGTGACTTACTGGAAAAGTCAAATCTCATAGACATAATATTTTGGTATTGAGGAAACATTACATTGAGATACTACATACAGTTTATTCCCGTAATTGAAATTCAAAGGAAACTTCCATATAGAAGTATTAACTACATCAAATTGTCGATGATTCTTTTCGATTAAATAAGCACATGATTTTACAGCCATAGTAATTCCCCAGATCATCCACTATTTATAGCATTTTACTGCAAAAGTTGTAATTGAAACCTCCGATAGTAAACTAGCTAATTTTGATATAGAAAAAAGATAGCCTAGTACAAAAATCCTATATATTATTGAAAATCACGACGTACAATTATGCAATTGACAACTCAAGATGAGTAAACTATCGACTTACTTGCCCGAATAAAAGTTATATTTCCACTTACCTACGATACAAATCATTGTTAAATGCTATTATTACGATATCAATGTTTCAAACATACAGTATTTTGTTAGTGATACTATATCCTTATATAGTGGAAATTATTTATATGTGAGATATCATTATTTCCTGAACTATATACAACCTATGATGATTTTTGCCAATATCACCATTCCGATAGTATGAGACTATTGATATATGACTGAACTTTACATAACTAGGATAGATGTAAAATTTTGTTGCGTTGTTGATGTAAAAACTAGATTATCTCTGATTAATCAATCACAGATAAATAAATTAATAAGACAAAGGATTTTTAAAGTGGTTCAACCTGATGAAAATGGCCTATGTCCACTGTCTTTGTATTGCTGACTGTTTATTTGGAATCTCGATAATAGGTTTACCAAGAGATCCAAAGTCCCCTTCTTATGAGGAAGTTACAATGTATTTATAGCCGTGAGGCTGTCCATATGAAAGGATAATGCGCAGTTATTTAGTGGACATATACATCTGTATGATAATAATGTGCATTTAATGCGTAGCTGTCTTTTGATTCTCTTGATTTGGATGCTCTGCACGCTAAGTAGCTCGGACCGCTTAAGTTTCTCGGTACGCTTAAGTTGCTTGGGCGCCTAAGTTGCTCGGGGACAGTATGTTGTTCGTCTAAAGTATTTGTATTTGCCACGTAGGTTGACATGTGTCTTTAATGATTGGCCCACATCAGCAGACTAAATTTGGTATCAACAGAAGCCCCCAATGTTACACAATTGAGGTTGAAGGAGAGTGTGGAATATTTTACTTGAAAACTGATTGGATTACTGACCTTCGTGGATTTTGGGAAATTTTCAATATATATAATTCCTTTTTGAGTGCATAATACCAGGCTTCATAAATATTTTGAATTTTCACGATCACTTCGATATTTGTGCCTTTTTCTTCTTTTAGGCGTCGGAAACGCAAATGTCTTTCCTTGTAATCATTGTTTTTCTCTATTGCCGAGGTAAAGTTTTTAAGTACGACAGAAAATCCTATCATTTTTTCACTTTTCAAATCTGTATCTCTGAACTATTTATCTTCTCTCTATCTTGTGCCTTCGTTCTTTCAATTGTTCATTGACAACTGATCTCTATTTCCTCTGTAAGACTTTATTCCTTCTTCTTTATTTTCTTTATTCATCATGGTTTATCTTATTTAATTGTTAGACAAATTTCGATCTGAGTGTTCAATCCCTTCGTGGATTATTTTGGAAGAACTTTCTTATCCTCGTGATTTACTTTCTTTGGCGGAGGGACACTGGTTGCCAATTTTTTTTGTAGTTGAGTGTGGTTTTTCTTTCCCGCTAAATCCCCTGTGTTTGGAGTTTTGCCACTATTTCGATATTGTACCTGCAAGAGTGGCTCCAAATACATGGAGGGTAGTTAATGGCGTATATAGGTTGAATCAACTTCATGGAACTCGTTTGAAAATTCTAAAAATTTTGTATTGTTACAGATGGGTTACTAGTGACAATACTTTCTATTTAAAAACTAGATTTTCGAATAGAGCGTTAGTTGTCAATCTTCCCGATGCCAATAGGGATTATTTTGATTATGGGGTTGTGATGAAAAATTGGCAACACCCTCCATTAAGTGGAGATGATGTGTACCAAGGTCCTAGGTGTCCGCTTTATGGCCATGGGATATGTTATTTTTATTTTTGAAATCCTGTTTTCTTTGTATTTGATGAAATGCACCACTGACATTTGATTTTGTTTGTTACAGTTGACAGTAAAAGAAAACCTCCAAAAGAAACTGAGGTTAATATAAAGCATTTAAAACTTATTTGGGGTTTGCATCAATCTGTTGTTGGGGAGCACATTAGATCTGCTTCTTATTTTCTGCAATACAGAAGCTACACCTCGTCTTTCGTTGCTCATACTCGTCCAGTGGTGATTGATCTTGATCAAGTACCAACCTCTGAAACCAGTGTGGAAGGTTCTTCGTTTGACTTGAGTATTCCTATTACTGATTTAATGAAGAAGAGAAAAGCTCCTGCCTTTTTTGATAAGTCTGCCTTTGCCACTGATGAGGTAAAGAAGAGCAAACAAGATGTCCCAGATGAAGGGACAAAGAATAAAGATGTACCCCCTTTTATTATTGCCAAGGAAATTGGCAAGAATCCCCCAGTGTCTCCGATCAAGACTGTTGTCATTCCACCAACAGAGACAGCTCCTGCTCTTCTGAGGAGATTAAAAAGAAGTTCTTCTGAGAGACCTGTTGAACCTATCTCTCAACCTTCAAATGTTGAAGGTAGTGTTACAACTCTTGTTCCTCCGAGCTCTGTTGTGGGCTTGGTAAGATCCTGGACTTTCCCAGAGGTCCAAAACATTAAAGATACATTTTCTCGTGAGAGAACCACTACTCTGACTGCTCAACACATTGCATCAGTAAGTATTGTTATCCCGAGTCTTTTATTTTCTAATATTATGTTCATATATTGACTTAAAATTCTTCCTTTTTTCAGCTTGTGACTTACTTCAATAGTATTTTAAAGAAGAATGAAGCCATCAAGGCTTCCAACTCGTCGGGTGGGGTAGAAGAAGCTTTTACTGGACTAACCCAATCTTTGAGGGAATCTCATCAGAAGTACGAGGAAGACAAAGATGCTTGGGAGAAGCAACTCAAGTCTATTGAAGCAAACCGAGATCAAATTATGACTGCCTCCAAAGAGCTGGAGAAGAAATTGAAGGAGGCTGAACAACATAATAGCGAGCTTGAAGTCAAACTTAAATCTGCTGAGCAACATAAGATAGAGGCAGAAGAAAAATAGAAGTCTACCGAGGAACTTCTGAGAGAAAGGACCTCCTCTGAGAGAGTAAAAAGGAAAGTTACTGTTAAAAAATCTTTCAGTGCTGGTTGGGACAAAGGTTGAAACAAAGGCCTGGCTGTCATGTCTTCTCAAATGGAGTATGATTGTGTCAAATATTTTAGGGATGGATGGGTAGCAACCTTAAAGGAGTTGAAGGTTGCTGAGAATTCTGAGTTGTTCCAGCAACACACTCATGGCCCTCCTCCCTCTCCTAGAGAAGAAGAAGATGAAGCAGCTTCAGATGAGTCTTCCTTGATGACAGGAGAGCAGGTACCTGTTGTTCAACCTTCTGAGCAAGTCTGACTAGTTAGCACACCTGTCGAGCAACTGCCATTGCTCTCTAAATAACCAACCCCCTCATCCAAACCGTCTGAAGAAGTCATAGGAAATAAGGAGAAGGTGTAAAGTTGTTCGGGTCTTTTATTTTGCTGTTTTATTGAATGTAATCCTTGAATAATGTTTTCCTTTATGATGATAAATAAAATTTAAACTCCTGTTGTTCGTCTTGAATTTCTCTTGATCTTGCTCTGTTCGCATTATTGTTGATGTTGATTTTTTATTCTTCTCTTTGTTAGTTTATGGCCAGGATGGAGCTTTTATCAGCTCATAATTCAGAGTTGATGAAGAAATGCAATGACTATTTCAAAGCTGGTCATGCAGATATTACTGAGGCTCAAATCACTGATATTCTTGGACTAGATGCCTCTGAACGAGCAATTGATGCTTATCAATACCTGAAGTGCTTGCTCGATCATGCTGTTGCCAACAATGTGGCCTATTATGAAATAATTGAAGATCTTCAAGGAACGATCGAGGAACTCCAACAGCAGTACAAAGAATCTGCTACACTTCTATATCAAGGCTATGAGAAAAAGTACTAACAATTGAGTGTTGACAAGGGATATGACAAGTTCATTTCTGCTCATAAGAAGAAGGATAGTGTTCTAAACCTTGAAATTGAAGAACATAGACATATTTCCAAATTGTTGGAGCAGGAGAACATCGCTTTATAGGAGGAAATAAAATAACTCAAATCTGCTGCCTCTTCCTCGGGAGCCTTGGTCCCCATTAATGATGAAGGTTTTACCTTCTTGGAGGTAGAAAATGCTAACTTACGAGATGAGTTAGAAACTTTGAAATGAGCTGGACCCTCCTCATCTACTCGTGGTAGAGCAAGATCTTCTCGTGGACGAGTAAGAGCTGGTCGGGTCACCATTGAAGAAGTAAGAACTCAGCCGGCTTTAGAGAATCAAGCCGTTCAGTTGATGGCGAAAAACCAAGCCTTGGCAGAAATGTCTAAGAAGATTCTGAGCTTCACCGAGCAACTCTCTAACCAAAGTTCTTCTCTGGAAAGTAAAGAAATTTTGGTGAAGAAACTCCATGAGAAATTTGAGAGTTTAACTTATCAATTTCACAAATAGCCTACGAAATTTTGGATGGCTAGGTATAATGAAGCTATATATCATCTTGATGCTCGTTTGCAGCAATCGAATAATGAGGGGTATAAGCAGGGATGGTTGAACGCTATGTGTGTGCTAAAATTGGATCAAGGACACTACTTATGGGATTGTTATGAGCGTGGAGTGCTCGATTTGCCCGTGCCTCCTTTTAAGATTGATATTAGTTGGATTCCTGCTCGTGCAATTCCTCGATGCCTGATTTTCAAGTATCTCGATGATTACAGTCTTCATGGAAACTTTGAGATAGCTCGTCCAGAATAATTGCTTGATCAACCATCCATAATGAATGTCAGAATGCTGCGAGATCTAAACTTTATAAATTCCCCTTATGCATTAGATGATCCTCCAGCTGGGGTTGAACTTGTTTCAAAAGCAGAGGAAAAGAAACCCATAGAATAGGATATGTTTATGTAATGAATCAAAATACATATCATATGTAATCTGCTTGATTTTAATGAAGAAATTTTTAGTCTTTGACAATTTCATTTTTCTTTGAAATAATTTGTAGAATATCCTTGTTTGTTGGTTTGTTGGTTGGTGAATAAGTATATATATATATATATATATATACCATACTTATCCCATTTGTTGTTTGATTATAGTGACTTGTCACTCTTTGGGCCTAAGCAATGGAATGATTTTCATCCCATGTTCCTACTTAGTTGTAGTAATCTCGTATGGATTACCTGGTTGCCTAGACAGTGGATGCCCCGGGAGGTCATCCAGCTTCTTGCCTAGTTTGGTACCAACCAATCGGAGTTGGTGGTTATTGATTTACCGACCAATCGGAGTTGGTGGTAATTAGTTACCGACCAACCGGAGTTGGTGGTATTGAGTTACCAACCAACCAGAGTTGGTGGTATTGAGTTATCGACCAACCGGAGTTGGTGGTATTGAGTTAACGACCAACTGGAGTTGCTGGTATTGAGTTACCGACCAATCGGACCGACCAACCGAAGTTGGTGGTAATGATATCTCGACCAACCGGAGTTGGTGGTAATTGATTTGTCGACCAACCGGAGTTGGTGGTATGCTGCTCTCTGGATTTGGATTTGTGTATTGTGTAGCACTAATATTCCAAAAAAAAAAAATTCAACAAAACAAGAAACAACACTTTATTCATATTGAAAGAACTGTGTTACATAGGAATTTTATCTATTGATAATACTTGCGCAGATGCTCTGCATTCCATGAATTCTTGAACTCTTATCCTTCTAAAGTTTCAATTCCGTATGTCCCTGGACGAACAACTTCTATTACTCTATAAGGTCCATGCCAGTTGGCTTCCAGTTTGTTATGCTTTTGGATCACTTTCTTCAGCATATAATCCCCTTCCTTCAAATCACACTTCTTCACTCTTTTATTGTAGTACAAAGCTGTTCGTTGTTGATATGCTGCATTCCTGATTGCTGCTACTTCCCTGACTTTTTCCATCATATATAGGTCCAATCTTCTCATCACCTCACTGATAGGAGAATTGAAATTAAGTACCCTATGCGTGGGTAGACCCAATTCAGCAAGTATGACAGCCTCACTTCCAAATGTCAATATATATGGAGACTTTCCCGTTGCTGTTCGTGGTGTAGTGCGATAAGCCCACAACACAAAGTGTAGCTCGTTAATCCAATTTCCCTTTGCATCATCCAATCATTTTTTCAAACCATTCAGTTGTGTTCTATTTGTCACCTCATTTTACCCATTGCTCTGGGGATAGCCTGGTGCAGAGTGGATCTTCAATACATTGGATTGATGACAATATGCAGCAAACTCCTCGTTGTCAAACTGGGTTTCATGGTCAGTAATGAATGCATGTGGGAGACCATATCTGCAAATAATA
Organism: Sambucus nigra; assembly: GCA_949130495.1. Classification (NCBI taxonomy): domain Eukaryota; kingdom Viridiplantae; phylum Streptophyta; class Magnoliopsida; order Dipsacales; family Adoxaceae; genus Sambucus; species Sambucus nigra. Next base: position 186,230,758 of record OX422216.1, read on the forward strand.
TTCTTCCAAATAAATTGATAGACTTTGTTATATGTCATATCAATAAGAGGTTCAGCTTCCACCCATTTAGTAAAATAATCCACAACTACCACGAGGTATTTGAATCTTCCCCTGGTCGTTGGAAGTGGCCCGAACAAGTCTATCCCCCACATGGAAAATGGCCAAGGGGACGTGATGGGTGTTAACAATGCTTGGGGAGTTCTTTGAATGGAAGAGAAACGTTAGCATTTATCTCACTTCTTGGCATAAGCTGCGCAATCAACTCTCATCGTTGGCCAGTAATACCCTTATGTTATTATCCTCTGTAAAAGCGTCCGACTTGCTATATGGGCTCCACAGGACCCTTCGTGAACCTCTTCGATCAAGTTTTTAACTTTGGAGGGATGGACACATCTTTGTAATCCTGCTATAACTCCTCTTCTGTACAAAATACCACCGGTTAATACATAACAAGAATATTTAAACTTTAGTTTCTTAGCTGCGAGTTTATCAGGTGGCAGAATCCCTTCTTCGATATAGACCTTGATAGGATCCATCCAGGAAGGTCCCAAGTCTAGGGCAATGAAATTTATCATTAAATCTTCGTCTATGCTCCGACCAACCAGGACTTCTATTGGGATTGTTCTTCGTAGCTCGGTGCGTGTGGCTGATGCTAACCGATCTAGGGCGTCTGCTCTTGCATTCTCCAATCTTGGTATTCTAATCAACTGAACTGCAGTAAAACTCGATACGACCGCATTGCTTTTGCATGATACTTGACCATTAATTCTCCCTTTGCTGCATACACCCCCAAAATTTGATTTATGATTAACTGTGAATCACTGAATACAACGACCTGCTCTGCCTTCATGGTTTTGGCCAAACTTAGACCCACGATCATAGCTTCATATTCAGCCTCATTATTATAAGCCTTAAACTGAAAGCGTAGAGCATACTCTATATCATTTTCATCCGGACTGTATAAAATAATTCTTGCTCCACTGCCTGTAGTGCACGAAGAGCCATCCACATACAGATTCCATACAGGTACTTCATTATCAAACTCTTGGTCAGACAGAGCTCCTCGGTGGAATATCTGATGCTTCTTTTTGTCTTTTCCCAACACTTCTCACTGCTCGTTGATTATCTTCTCTTGATCGTCCACGGATGGAGGTTGGTCGGGGGTTAATTTTATGATCCCGTAACATCCACGGGTTGGTTTGTATTAAACTCCTGTTCTTCATAGGTATCAGATTGAGTAAACTCTGCGATAAAATCCGCTACTGCATGCCCCTTAAGTGACAATCTAGGCTCATAAACTATATCATATTCACCAAGTTCTACTGCCCAGTACATCAATCTTCCTGATTTCTTTGGTTTATGCAGAGCATGTCTCAATGGCATATCAGTATACACCACTATAGTATAGGTTTGGAAGTATGGCCTCATCCTTCTGCTTGCTTCGATTAGTTTCAGTGCCAACTTTTCCAACCTTGGATATCTGATCTCTGCTCCTTGGAAAGCCTTGCTAGTGTAATAGACCGGTTTTTGGACTCCATCCTCCACTCTTATCAACGCCGAACTAACTGCATTCTCTGAAACTGCCAGATACAAGTTAATCTTTCTCCCATCACTAGTCTAGATAACAATGGAGGTGTCCCCAAATATTTTTTCAATTCTTGAAAGGCCTCCTCGCATTCCTCATTCCGCTCAAAAGTTTTTCGTAGTGTTTGGAAGAATGGGAGACATCTGTCCGTTGCTCGTGACACAAATCTGGTGAGTGCTGCGACTCGCCCTGTGAGACTTTGCACTTCCTTCTTTGTGGTGGGAGATCGTAGTGCCAATAGGGCTTTGATCTTCTCGGGGTTAGCCTCGACACCTCGTTGGTTAACAATATATCTGAGAAACATGCCTTCTTGTACTCCGAATATGCATTTGGTGGGATTCAACTTCATTTGATATTTCTCTAGTTGATCAAAGGCCTGACCTAGGTCTACTAGATGATCAGCATCTTTTGGTCTTCGTCAGCATATCGTCAACATAAACCTCCATGTTATGACTGATTTTCTCTACAAACACCTTATTCACCTGTCGCTGATATGTCGCACCTGCATTTTTAAGTCCAAAAGGCATAACATTATAGCAATAAATTCCCCTTGGGGTGATAAAAGAGGTACTTTCCCTGTTTTCAGGTTTTATTTTAATCTAATTGTAACAAGAATAAGCATCCATGAAACTCAACAATTCATGCCCCGAGGTAGCATCCACCAGTTGATCGATTCGAGGCAAAGGAAAATGATCCTTTGGACATGCCTTATTAAGATCAGTGAAGTCTACACACATCCTCCACTTGTTATTTTTCTTCTTTACCATCACCACATTTGCTAGCCAATCAGGATATTTGACATCCTAAATAAAAGAGGCTTTTTGTAATTTCTCTACTTCTTCCTGTATAGCTTGGTTCTTTTTAGGGCTGAACACTCTTCTTCTCTGCTTCACTGGCTTGATTTCCTTGTTCACGTTGAGTTCGTGACACGGGAAATTCGAGTCTATCCCTGGCATGTCTTCATAACTCCATGAAAAAGTCTATTTTCTGCATCTTAGAAATGCTATCAGTTCCTGTTTTATTGATACATTCAATGACGCACCAATTTGGGTTGTTTGTTCTGGGTGCTCGTCGTTCAGAATGATACTTTCGGTAGCTTCAATGACCTGGCCCTTCACGAGCTGAGACTCGTCTTTAGGGTCTAATGTTTCAATCTCTGCATTTTCTATTTCATCCACTTGATAAGTAGTAGTCTTTTTCCTAGATTCTTCGGGTTCCTCCTATTCGATAGATGAATAGTAGCATTCCCGAGCTACTTTCTGATCGCCTTTCACCACTCCCACTCAAAAGTTGGTTGGGAATTTTAAACATTAATGCACAGTAGATGGTACTTCTTCGAACTCCTTCAAACCTACCCTTCCCATGATGATATTGTAAGCTGATTGGATATTTTTATCCTTCGAAAAGCAGGCCATGTACCGATAAGCATATCCAACTTGATCGTCCCAAGTGGAAAAACCTTTTCGCTACTAAAATCGAGGAGGGGCCTATGATAGGGCTCCAACTGGGCTAACTTCAAATTCAAACTGTCGAAGCATGGGTAGAACATGAAGTCTGCAGAGCTACCATCGTCCACCAGCACCCGTGAAATCACCACTCCCTTCATTCTCATATTGATCACCTATGGGTCATCATGAGGATATAGTACACCTGCCAAGTCCTTCTTAGAGAAACCAATGACCAGTTTGTCCTTATTCACCTTCCTCGGGAGATCATCTTCAGCCAAATTTATTCGCTGTATATACGAGCAAACTTGAGCCTCATTGAGGTAAGCTTTCCTCTCCGCAGTAAGATATCCACCTTCTGCATCTCCACCTGTAATAACATTACATTCAAATGATCCAAAATGGATTGAAAATACCTCACGCTCTGGATGTCTTGGTCTTTTAGGGAGGTCAGGATCGTCTTATGAATCATCTTCGTGATCTCTCTTCTTGTCTTCTTTTGCTCGACGAGGAGATTTAGATCTTTACCTTCCTCGGTTGTTGGTTTTTCTATCATTTCGGCGATCAATATACTTAGCCAATTTTCCTCGCCTGATGAGTGCTTCAATTTCATTCTGGAGAGCTATGCAATGCTTGGTCGTATGACCATGGTCTTTGTGGAATTTGCAATATTTGGACTTATCCCTTTTGTCAGGATCCGCCTTCATTTTCCCTGGCCAGGCTAACTCTTCACTGTTCTTAATCTCCTTCAGAATGTGATTTATATCTACCTTCAAGGGAGTATAATTTATAAATTTCCTCATCTGCTATAGTGCTTGCTTTGCTTTTGACGGCCTGTTGCCACCATTGTTCTTCTGATCCTTCTTCTCGATTTTACCAGCTTCAACCATGGTCTCCTTAGTGTCTGTATTCTTCTTCGTAACCATGGCTTCCTCAGCGTTCATGATTTTGGCTGCCTTTGCCATCAGTTCTGCCATGGTCCTAGGCGTATCTTTGGCCGAAGTGTAGTACAACTTATCTGGCAATAACCCACTCATCAGAGCAGTAATTGCTGTTTTCGCCTCGTAATCAATTACCTCAAGCTTCTCGTTATTAAAATGAGTAATGTAGTCCCTAGTACTTCCTTCTGGATTCTGTCTAACACTCAGCAAGTGTGCCACTCGTTTGACTGGTTTCGCTCCGAAACAGAAATTCCCTATTAAGAGTTCTGCCAGTTAAAAAAAAGTCACAATCTTCCCCCGAGGAAGGTTATTGTACCATATCTGGGCTGACCCGGTGAGAGTTCCTAAAAATGCCCTACATCTCATCTCATCTGGAACCGCATAGATATTGGTAGCAGCTTGGTATTATTCTATATGAAGGACAAGGTCAGTTTTTCCATCGTACATAGGCGCCACCATAGGAGCCCTGAACTTTGATGGTGTGGGAAAATCCACAATTGCCTGTACGAATGGTGTTTCTTGGACAAAAGTTCTTTGTAGAGGATTATTGGCCTTAGCCATTTCCCCTAATATGTCCTCCAACCTTTGAATAGAGCCTTTTGATGCTTCGTTTCCCTCCTCGGGCCTGTTTGTTCGAGCAACTGATCGTGTTGAGTTTTCCTCTTAGGTCCTTTCATTACGAGTTATTGGGCGTGATTGAGCAGATCCTTCCCTTAGGTCGGATGGTCGTTGAAAGTTCATCGATGCAATCCTAGGAGGACTTCTATTCCTCCTAGGGCCCAATCGATCAAAAGGAGATACTCTACTCAACCTTTCTATTGCACTAGTCCTTTCTGGGGTGAGAGTGACATTTCGGTGGGAATCAATAGCTCATACTGATGAAGTCCGGCCTGGTTGATACGAAGGAGCACTGGATCTTTCAGTACAATATGAGTCAGTACGTCTAGATTGAGAGGCCTCCGGGAATAACGTTCTTCTAGTTCTTGAAAATGGCAAATGGGTATTTTTTTGAACACTTCGTTGTCCTGATTGGGCCGACGCTCCACCTTGAAAAGTTTGTATAAGTTGACGCATGGTTTCTTGCATGGACGTTTGCCCTTGGGCTAAATTAGCCATTATGCCTCCCAGATCTTGAACATTTGGGGGAGTAGAAAGGTTTGGAAGGACCCCAGTGTTTCGATTACTGGATTCTGGATTATCAACCATAGATGATGAATTTTTTTGGTGAAAAACGATAAGTACAATCGTTTCCCACAGAAGACGTCAATCTGTTGATGTAAAAAACTAGATTATCTCTAATTAATCAATCACAAATAAATAAATTAATAAGACAAAGGATTTTTAAAGTGGTTCAGCCTGATGAAAATGGCCGACGTCCACTGTGTTTGTATTGCTGACTGTTTATTTGGAATCTCGATAACAGGTTTACCAAGAGATCCAAAGTCCCCTTCTTATGAGGAGGTTACAATGTATTTATAGCCTTGAGGCTGTCTATATGAAAGGATAATGCGTAGTTATCTAGTGGACATATACATCTGTATGATAATAATGTGCATTTAATGCGTAACTGTCTTTTGATTCTCTTGATTTGGATGCTCTGCACGCTATGTAGGTCGGACCGCTTAAGTTGCTTGGTACGCTTAAGTTGCTCGGGGCGCCTGAGTTGCTCGGTACGCTTAAGTTGCTCGGGGACGGTATGTTGTTCGTCTAAAGTATTTGTATTTGCCACGTAGGTTGCCACGTGTCTTCAAATGATTGGCCCACATCAGCAAACTAGATTTGGTATCAACAGTAAACCTATTAGACAATAGGCGACGCTCACAAAGCTTGTAAAAAAGCCTATTAATTAGATGAAATTCCAATTATTTCAAATTTTGGCAACGTTAAGTATTTCTTATACAGTAAACCTAGGAATAACGAAAGATAAATGTGAAGAAAATCGTCAAAGTTATATAATAGATTTACAAACTCGAACAAATGTGTTATCATATCGTAGATGATGTGAGTAATACGTGTACTTGAAACCCTAAGAATGTAGGAAATTTCGAGGACGAACTTTTCTTAAGGTGGTTAGAATGTAATACCCTAAATTTTATTTTTATTGAATTATTTATGTGTCAAAATGACATTTTACGGACCATTAATAATTTTTGCGATGCTCGCAACCCGTACGTATGCCACGTAAAATGAAAAAAGTTTCGACAAATTTATTCTCTTATTCGAAATAAATATTTTTTTGATAAAACGGATAGTAGAACAAGATTAAAACGGGTATTTTATATTATTATTGGAATTAAAGTGTGTATAGATTAGTGTAATCCAAAATTATCGTCAACATGAAAATAACATAGTAACGTGTCCTACACACTCCAATATTAATTTATACTTGTAAAGAAGTTCAAGAATTATAAAATATTACACCTAAAAAAAATTATAATTGAGTACCAAAGACCTCAGTTGAATAATTATCTAAGCTGACCGTGTCCTGATTGTGCAGCTTAGGAATCCTATAAATAGAGGTTTGTATCCACAACACAAATTACACCTCTTCTTCTCATTTCAAAACCACAAAATTAATTCTCTCTCTCTCTCTCTCTCAGAGAAAACTCAAGAGAAGCTCCTATACCCAACAACCTAGGAAACCACTCTTAAGTGCCCGAAAACCCACAAAAGAAACCCCTGTTTCTCTTTCTCCCTTTCCCCCCAAACGAAACTGCTGACCCTACCTCTTTTCTTCTACTCCTCCACGCTGGACTGGTGTACTTTCTTCTCCATCTTCTATTTCTTTTTTTCTCTCTCTTGCTGCCATAGACGAATCTTTGAGCTTCTGATATACGTGTGCGTGTGTGGTTGAGCAGCTGACCACCACCCCTGCTATGGTGATGGCTGACAACCATATAACACATTTTTGGGTTAGATTTTATACAGTACCTGATTCAATTTGGGTTTTTCTTTGTTTTATTATACATTCATATATATGTTCATACTCCAAGAAACAAAACGATTCCAAATCAGTTTCGTTGGATTATTTTTTGGGTCGAATTCCGTCACGCTTCAATTTGATTTTCGGGTATTGTAATTTCAAGCGGGTATTTTGATTAGATGAAATCAATTGCGAATTTTGGTGTCATTTTTATAAATATTTATACTCGGTTACGTATAAATTTTCATAATCACGAATCTCCGAACACGTACGAGTAATCATATTTTTTCTAAAAGTGTGTATTTTTGTTTAGAAGAGGAGAAGATACCCCAAATTTATTACATTTGGTAGAAAAGCCCTACCAAGGTGGCTTATACAAGAAAAGGATAACTTGATGAAAGAAAGACAGATAAACGTGTGTATTTAACTCGGTGTAATTTAAAAAAATATGTTTAAATGAGTTATGATACCAAACGACTCGAGGTTATGTCGTAATAGCTCGAGACTATATTACGAGTCATATTTGCTAAAATTGTGATTATGTGGGTGTTGGACTATTTATTTTATTGTGTCGATTAATTTTAGAAGTGGCATGACCACTGGATTATTGTCCAAATAAGGGGGGAGTTTTTGGCTTTTTTCTAATTTCTTTTTGTGTCACGAACAATAAATTATCGTATTAATACATTCGAGTAATATAAATGAAAACCATAAATATCAACTTTTGTCGGATCAAAAGTAATATTTTAAAACAAATATACGATTTAGTTAATATTTTAATAAAATCGTTATTCAGTCCAATCGAATCATTTGATTCAACCTAAAGAATATTTTCCAGAGAACTCTTATTATTTATTTATTTTCATCAACAAAAGAGAATTGTTATTTTAATAGTGTAATTACTGAAATTGTATGAGTACGATTTTACAAATAAAACAAGTTATAGCCCGATCTCTTCAAACATTTTTACGTGTAAAACCTTCCATATAAATTTGGCCTCGTACCATTATTATTATCGGTTAGCGTAACATGTTTACATTATTTTCGACCCACGAACTAGAGACCGTAGTTTAGCATTATATACAGGATTCATATATTATGTATTGTCATAGAATAAGCTTTATTCGTGTTTACCTAATGATGTAAGATATCATGAATGCCAAACCATTCTTTCCAAACCTCGATATAACCACTCTCATTTAAACCATCGAGCACAAATGACTAAGAACTGGAACACAACAATAAAAGATCCATGAATGACAACGTAAAACTGTAAAACACAAGTAGGTTTTTTCCTACCTTTTCAATAGTACACTTTACGTATTTGGCATACTTCTACTGATATCACTATTTGATAGTTCCTATTTACTCTTAATATGTGCATGTTATAATACTGCCATACTACATATTTTGTTACTTACCATCGGTATTCGAATTTAATCATCGGTACTTGAATTTATCATCGAAATTTGAGCTTAACAGTGAATCAATTTTAACCATTCTCACCTAATAACTGATATCATGTTCCTTATTGATTCATTTCACCCCTGCACTTTTGTGCAATTATTTAATTATGAGCACTTTTGTGCCATTATTCACCTTATGAGCACTTTTGTGCCATTACTTACTTTATGAGAACTTATGTGCCATTATTTATATTATGAGCATTAAGATCTAGGAAGTAGACTGACGTGTTATCCCATGGAACTTTCTGCTTTGCCTAATGGTCTTAGATGATTAAAAGCCTGGATTTACTTCTTCTTACGTATAAGTTCCACTTTAATTATGTGCCTAACTAGTTACTTTTCCCCAAAGGTTTTGGATTGATTATTATTATTTTGGTTTTACTGATGGCTCAGTTATTGCTATACCCCTTAGTGAATGGGTAAGTATGGGATTATTAGTTATAAGATCCTTGACTTTCTTATATGATCCGTAACATTATTACCAGTAACCATTGTTCCATTATATTTACTACAACACTGAACTTTCTTTATATGACCCTTAATGAGTTGGTAAGTATAGGATTATCAGTTTAGACTCCTTGATTTTTATTTAAGGGTTATTATTAAAAAAACATTTGCTTTCGCTTTATTTGATATAATAGACTCTATACACATTCCAAACTCTCTGTATATTTATACTTGTTCTAGAATTCGTAACTATTCAACAATTTTACTGATTCATTTCCTTCCAGTTATTTGGCATAGGTACCAATAGGATATGACAAACTACTTCAGAAATTATATTACTGCAGTTTGAGATATGTAGAGAAATCATAGAAGAATAAGCCTTTTGAACTACAATGTAAGATAGTTAAGCTTTGAATTATCATAATATCATGAATCAACTATGATTTAGTATTATTTCAAGATAACATCCGCTCCTGAGAAATCCGGGTGTGATATGAAACTTGAAAAAGCGATAAACAGGGGGTTGCCTAGGGGAAAAATAAGAAAAGGATTGAAGCCATGTAGCACTTCAGCAACTACTAAACCCTCTCTTTCCACCAAGTCTAGATTTTGTGTCGAACGACTTCCAAAGGAACCCTATCTAAATCATTGGTACTATTCTTTATTTTGAATTTCTTAGGAGATGGAGGAAAGCTTCCTTTATTAAGAACCATTTACAGAGGAAGCCATTCTTTTTATAACAGCATTGGCAGCCTTCCTCTTTTAAGGCACATTGCACAATAGGGCCAAATGAGGTAACTTCTATGATGGACTTTCCTTCATGGTTCTCAAATCAAATTCAACTCCTATTACTGAGTTGCTTTTAATTACAAGCTCATTAATGAGGTGCCGATTAACCAATGGATAGTTAAGGGGAGTCTTAATCCACTTCCTGATTTGATTGACCTGAGTTAACCAAAAGTGCATAATCCAGCTAAAGGATACATCACCTTTCCTTTTTTTTTCTAGGAATGGTGAGCTTGTCTTTAAATCCCCATAAAAAGTTACTATGACAGGGGTTGTAAAGTTCGAACAAGATGTGGAGAACGTTTCATCGGAACTGCTGCTTAGATAGGCCTTGGGGGGAACTTTGATCATACCCAAATTGCCTAGTAGAATGGTGGGGGTGATACACCTAACTTTAAACACCCCATTTAGTGAATGAGAGAAGAAGGACAGGAGTAAGGATGAGAACAACAGTTAAATTAGGTTTATTAGTAACCATTTTTATTATCACCGTTTCAACTGTAAGATTAGTCTAGCAAAGAACGACCATATTGGGCTTGAGTTTCCCCACCATAGGGCCTGACAACAAAGTCATAGTATTTGTTAAAAAAGGGTAGTAAATCCTTTATGCTTTGCTTCTTGTTTCAATGGATCAACCATGGAAATTTTACATCAGATAGAATGATGGGGGATCTCTAAGGGGGAAATAACGGGGAACCTCATATAAAGGAACGAGAATAATGTTGGCAACGTTAGAGACATCATATGTCCCCAAAGAACGTTCCATGTCAATATGAGTCTTGTCTAGACAAGTGTAGAGGGACCCAACAGTGATAAAAGTAAGTGGAAGATTAACCCCACGAGATAATCTCATAAAAATATTAATCAAGTCTTTGTGAGGTTGATCGTTTGGCTTTCTCGGTAGAAAGAAATGAGAAAGCACACACAGATGTAAGCGACTAAATCCAACGAGTAACCTTGACCTTCACCAAAGGTTGCGTCAGGAATGATACCTCTAGCCTTCTCCTTTTTGGTGCTTTTTAGGGGAACCTTTAGTAAAATTTAATAAGTTGGCTAAAGGTTTATTTGTTAGAATCCCTAATACATTCTTGACAGATTTTTTCCAAGTCCGCTCGTGCTATAACTTCACCGGCATCAAGAGTTTCATCATTGTGAGAGAGCACCACATCAACTCACAAACATCTTTGAGAATGATCGTGAATTTACCCCATGCTACAAAGAAGGTATGGGATGGTTAGTTCTATCATGAGACCAATATCTACATTGTTCTTGGACAAAGTGAAGTCCCCAAACTAATACTTGTTGAGAAGAACCACATTCTTGAGAGCGGAAGAGTATGTTTAGTAGATGTAATTCGACCAAGCAACAAAGCTGTCTAGAGAGCCTCCATGTGATTCAAAATCAAAGTGGGAATAAAGGGAAGTCCCGGTGATCCAACTGAAATAGAGAGTCCAAACGAGGCTAGGTATCCTCATTATTCTGTCTCTTATGGTTCATCCCCTAACGTTAAAGTGTCAGATTTGACTTATAACAAAATGGAAAACGATTTGTAATCTCCCCTAAATTTTTTATTCTTCCCAAAGTAGGGGGAACGACGGTACAACTACAACTGGGCTTGACACGCCTCCGTCTCAGCCTCTATGGCTTGGTCAAAAACCTCTGGTTGATGACTGGAGGAAGCCATTAATGATTAAATCAAGGTTTTTAGTGGATGAAATGACGTGAAATCAACACAGGAAGGAAGGAGATGAGAAATGAGTGGTGGATATGGGATTTCGTGGTGGTTTATGGTGAGATTAGAGGGCAAACATAGATTTCTCTCCCTAAGAAAAACCTGAGCTCTGAGCTTTAATGGAAGAAAAGTTTGAAGGTGTGAAAAATTATTTAATTTTAAGGTTTTCAACGAAAGAGATATAACCATTTGTAATGTTATTGATATTTTGTTTTCCCATGCCTGGGTTTTTTAAAAGTAATGATGGATTTTAAAAAAACAAACTCTCATTAGATAACCCTAACTCACCATGTCGCAATAAGGTGGCAGAGATTTTAGATGATTAAACTTCAGCATCAACTATGGGCATGCGCCAAAAGATGGTAACTTCTTTACAAAGGAAGGGTTTTGCGGTCTTTCCAAATGCCAGTTGTTTAAATTTTTAGCAACCAGTTTTACTCACTACAAGCTTCCACGGATAAAATTTATTCGCAAAGAGTTCCCACGAATCAAGCTCGTTCATTATAAGTTCCGACATATTAAATCTGTTAGCATTCACACAAGGTGAGGTTCGTTTGAGTAGATATTTTTAAAGAAAGGTGTTTCGTACAAATATATCTTCCCCGAATAATAAATTTCTCTACAAAAGGGCAAATGTAGGGGGCTTAAAGATAAAAGTACAATTAAAGATAATTCCCCCTATTAAAGGAAACTAGAGGAGGATTCCAAAAAGTTTGGTGAGACTACAAAGGAGTGTAAAGAGTTAAGTGAGATGGATCATAAGACAACTAGAACAAAGGCAGAGGAAGATGGAGGAATCACAGAGGAAACTAGAGTAAGAGTGGAGGAATATGGAAGCAAGAAAACCAATCCAAACATTTGAAGAAGACACAACGGAAGCCTTCGCAAGGGAGTTGTTAGTGTAATATTTGCATTTCGTTTTGACTTAAGTTATGTGTATTTATGAGATATATTGTAACATTGTAATATTACTGAGACACGCCAATTGTTGTATGGGAATGTGGGGGTGGTCTAAAATTGATAGGTCTTAAGCGACCATCAGTTTTCAGAGAGGTGTATACCTGGCTGAGGGGAGACTGAAGATCTTTGAGCTGTTTAGGGAGGATTCTGACCTCTTTAGAAGGAGGCACAAGTGATGTTTTATGGAAGGGGGTACTTGTTGGAAAAGTGAAGGGGTGGATGTCATAGCTTAGGAAGTATTGGCAACCAGGCATGGTTTTAGTTTTGGACTGACCACGAGGGTGGTGATGTGAGATGTAAAATATCCAAGCAAGTTCTTACGGACAATGAACTGATTTGTAGCTTAACGAGGTTCCTCAGTAAATTTGGTAGCCTAAGAAGCCAGATTTTCCTCAATCATGTACTTGATGTGGTTGAGTGCTTTGAAGTCGTGGATCCATGTGAGTCCGAGTTTATTTTGTACTTTTTTTCGGAGGTTCTTAATCACAATCTCTATTCGATCATTTTTCAGTGGGGCTTTTGACAATCTAACTTGATTTCTCTCTCCAATGAGTGACAAAAGGGCCAATTATCTATCTCTCCTCTTACTTCAGCATCTTCAACTATTTAATGGCGACACCAAGTTCCTCGTTGCAGTCGTACGGCTTCAGGAAAGCACGACATACATCATCCAGTATTTTGGTGGTCTTCTCACGTCCTAACACCATATACCTGGTAAGGGATCCTCCGGACAGAGTGCATGAGAACTTGCTATCTAGAAATCCGAGGCCTACATTTTGAACCTGCATTCGAAGGTGGTAGTTGGATAAGTGGGCATTTGGGGAGACCAGTCCTTTGTATGTTTTGAAGACTAGAATTTTAAATTTGTCTGATAATTGGGCTTCAGGACAAAGAACCATACTCTTAATATTCGTAAGATCATTTGCGATTTGCATCTTATTAATGTCTTCCTGAAGGAGACACTATTCAGATTAGACCTGCATTATCTCCTGGTTTGGAGGTGGGGAAATAACTTCATTGGATAGTGGTGGAGCTACATATTCGTCTCAAGGGGGAACTTAGAAGGCGATGCTTGGGTACTCGAGGTACTCTTAGTAGCGTTAAAAATATCCATGTAGAGAAAATGGTACTTGAAACTGAATGGCATCCACATTGGAAGAGGGGGATGATGCTAGGACTAGTGCAGGTGGATCCTGGAGATAAATGGGTACGTTCTCTCTCTAGCCACCACATGAGGTGTACTAATACTGCGATGAGGGAGGAGGTACATACTTTCCTATTTTAATTATAGTATTAGCCTATTATAAGTTGACTTGTGCTAGGCCCAGTGCTCTAATCTCAAACTGTATGGTATTCTGTGAGGTGGTGATGTTCTCGAGTTATCTCAAAACCTAGTCCATTACTGTTGGAGCTTAATCTTTATCAGTAGACATGGAGCGTATTGTGGAGCAGATTTCACAGTTGTGGGTGGGGATCTTGTTGATAAAAACTAATTGGTCTTACGGAGAGAAAACTTGGGTTTCCACAGTAAGAACTTAGTGTGATCTCTCTACTGATGATAGTATCTATAGAAAAAGTTGAGGCACTTTCGTTTCAGTTTCTCTGGACATAAGGACTAACAGAAGGACAATACATAAGGGGAGAAGGACTCACATATGCATGATTCTTTCTGATGCAATTATTTTATCAATATTTAACCGTATGTGGACGATATTTTATTTTTGCACTTTTTGTTTAGTAGTGTCTTCAGAGGGAAAGAACTGAACAGAGTCTCATTGGATTCTGGTGAACAGGGTTGAGCTCTCATTTCATGTGAGGAACAATAAAGAAATAAACCGTGGTCTACGATTTTATCAAAATAAAAATATAGGTAGGGGAATCGAATGTAAGGGAAATTTGTTACGGTGATAACTTGCGAATTCATCCTATTTATCTTCCACTTAAAAATGAGAAGACATTCAGGGGTTTTGGACCAGCCTTCGACCGTCTGATAATTTTTGAATTTTTTTGTCAAAGAGAATGGACTGTAAGCATATATTTTTTTGTTCAATGGGGTATGTTCCTAGATATTTTTTTATGCAGAAGGGTGATGTGATACGGTGATCGGTGGATCAGTTTCTATTGCCATGGATCATAATACATCAGACCGCTTGGGCTAAGCAACCTTTAAGGTACTTGTGAAACCACTTTACCTCGGTACTAAATAACTGTGAAAGACTCTTCAATATACCCTAATACTGAAAAAAATTCAAACGTTCCCTATCACCGGGGAATTGGGATTAAGAGAGAAGTTTCTCGATACACCAGATGGGTGGGTGAAAACATTAGGAATCCATCGACAACTATACTTTCAGGGAAGTGACTTTTCAGAAGTACAAACTTAACTCGAGGAAGAAAATTTTCAAAATTACAAAATTCCCTCGGGGAGAAGTGAATTTTCTAAAATACGAGCCTGTTTTTGAGAGGATTGACTTCTCTAACGTACGAATTTCATCACAACTAACAACTTTTGGGTCTCGAGTAAGGGTTAAATAAAATTAAGTCTATGTAGTGCGTGATGTAAATAGGTAATCTTTATTTTTACATAGTTTGATATTTATTTTATCACATGTTCCTTCGCACGTACCTATATGTTTGGGAGAATGCACAACGCTGTACATGGGGACCTAAGCACATGTCTATGTTTTGAGGGACTCTAAAACTAAGGCCGTTAAATAGTTCTAAAATTTATGTGAAGTAGTCATACAGGGGAGTGATATTAACCATATTAGAAATGAATCATAAAGATAGTTTAGTTCTCTTAATTTATTCCCAACGGAGTCTCCACTGTGGTGTTGTGGGACCCCAGCGATTGGTGGCGTGCCTCGGGGTAACTTGTGTGCATTAATGGTGAATGCTGTAAAGTGCTTGTCTTTAGTCCATTGCGTCTCCTCGAAGTCGGGTTATTGGTTCAATGTAGGTCAATAACTTACCCCTGGAAGATGTTTGATGCCATATCCAGTTTGAGTCTCACACCCCTGGTTTTAGGCTTAGACCTAAGTGTGTTCCATATGATAAGGGATTTGGTTGGTTTATTCAGAGTTGCTAGTTTGTTTTATAGAAAAACAAATAAAAGGTTCAGTTTAGACCTTTCGGGATAATCCTAGGGCATATTTAGGTTTGCGATTGGTCCAGAGATTCTTGTTATGCTGTTTAGGGAACCGAGTTACGAGTGGGGAAAGTATTAGGCACGCCACTTATTATTTATGCTTCCTTATCGCTGTTAACATTAATTGATTACTTTTTAGTTATTTTTAGAACTGGTTTAGATACCGTAGGTTGAGAATACATTAAAACGTAGATAGGTGCTTAGGCATGCATTGGTATTAGTGAGAGGTGTGGGAACATCACTTCAACCTATGCATGTACATACGGGCACTTGTGCATGACTCCTTGCTTGTATAACGAGTTACCATTAGTATGTATGTAAGTGTGAGAGAGAACTCGACTTGTATAATGGTTGGCCGTTAATGTGTAAGGGTGCGAGGAGGCTCACCTCGAGATAGTTATATATCTCGTTCGATGTTTGAGGAGAGATAGAAATGTAAAATGAGAGATGGGTACATCTCTATTATGACAACATATTAAGAGATATATTGCTAAGGCTCGTGCTCATGAGAAGGAGATCTCTGATCTAAATATATACACGTAGAGTCTTTACTATGATAACTAGAACCACCACAATAATGATTCCAAAACAAACATCACCCCAACAAAATCCCAACTCTCAATGTTGATTTGTAGTTTTACCACTGCACCATAATCCTCAATATTAGTACGAATATCTCGGCATAAACCTAATATATCTTAGGCTTACCATACTCATGTAGTTTCACCTTACCAGGATACACTCTCACCATAACTAAATAATTATACTAACCCCAACACACCTATAGGATCTAGGTTAATAGTCAAAACTCATACATTACACGTTACAAGGTTTATAACCTACTCCGAGTAACTAACTCCAATTTAACTTACTTTTGTCACCTAGTTACACGTGAATTGGTTAAACTCACGAAGCCTACCCGAGATCACCGACTGGTATCAAAATATATTTCTATACAAATCTATAGAGTTTCAAAAGTAATCCTTGACAAAAATCTTCAGTCTGGGTATCCGACTCCTAACCGGCAACATAAGTCCTAATATATAACCTAAGTAACTTACTGCGCATTTGACATTCATGGTTCTTATTGAAATATCCCTACTGGTCTTATACACACAATATATATATATATAGGAAGAGGTTCAAAAGTGAACGCTAAAGAATGGACATTTTAATGAACATTAACAAAAAACACCTAACAACCCATTAATTTTAATTCTCATGTCGTAATTGGTCCGTGCAGTGACTACAAACACATGCATATCGATCGAATTTTGTTTTTATACACACCTACCCCTAACCCCCTACCCCCCGCGACATACACACGTGACTACCCAAATACCAGTAGTATTTTAATCTTTGGGCTATTAGGCAATGCATTTGGCGTGCATACCTGATGTACACATCTCATCAAAACCCACATCTGTAATGCACATCTGAAATTAGCTAGTATTAGAATTATTAGACAAAGAAAATAACACCAATGAACCTAAAAAAGAAGATATAAAGTTATACCCAAACACTCGTTAGCCTACCCAGATTAAGGGTATACTCACATGTCCCTCATCCACATTGAAAAAAATCAAGTTCCCTCATCAGTACTCTTAGATCATCAACAACCCTCACCCCAGATAACTTATCTCAATTCCCATGTTATTTATATTGGGTGATCATGACTCTATCTCTCCCAATAATTAATATTCACAGTCTGGGTAGTCAGGTGTGGGGGGGGGGGGGGGGGGGGGGTAAGGGGTGTAAAAAAAATATTCTATCGAGACATGTGTGTTTGTTGTCGCTGGCGCATACCAATTACGACATAAGAATTAAAATTAATGGGTCGTCAAGTGTTTTTTATTAATGTTCATTAAAATATTCATTTTTAGCGTTCGCTTTTGAACCTCTCCATACATATATATATAGGCCATTTCCTGTAAGGACTCCTTATGGTACATACTCCGGTACATACCATTTTTTTAAAATAGTAACAAAATGATTTTTTTGATGAAACTTCATGGATATGATATCCACAGTGAGAAGATCATCTGTAATTTTTTTCATAAAAAAATTCAATAAAAAAACCGTTGAGATGAGAAAATATGTAAAAAATGGTATAAATAAGCATTTTTGACCGTTGAAATGTTCGCGACCATCTCACCCACTTTTGATGAAACTTCATAGATGTGATCTCGACAGTGAGAAGATCATATCCATGAAGTTTCATAAAAATATTCAATCAATAAAGTGGCTGGCACCGACCCAACATTTAAACGGTTGAAAATGCATATTTATACATTTGTTTTACACATCACCTAATCTCAACGTTTTTTCATTGAATTTTTTGATAAAAAAAATTGGAGATGATCTTTCCACCATGGAGATCAAATCCTGAAATTTCATAAAAAAATTCATTTTTTTCCTATTTAATTTTTTTTTATGTATCAGGGTCTGCACCATAAGGAGTCCTTACAGGAGAATTTTTGTATATATATATATCAAGATTCTAAAAAATGCGGGGTGTAACCGAGGCGTCGAGGCCAAACCTTGAGCCTAAAAAGCCTAGGCGGGCCTTAGGCATAAAAAGGCATTTAGGCCTTTGTGACACCCCGCCTAACTAAATACCGGGTGATCTGTCCTTTATTAAATTAAATCACAGTGTCCGGTTAGTTCATTCTTAACATCACTATCGAAAAAAAAAATTTATTTTATTTATCAACTAATAAATAATTAAGCTAAGTGTCAAAACATTTAATTTGAATTATACCCAAATAATCCGTTAATAAATTTTCATTATTAAAATAAAAACTATCTGCATTCCACCAGAATAAAATAAATACTGAGCAGAAAATAATTACTGAATTAAATAAGATTGGATAAAACATTCCAGTTCAAATTCTCAAACCAAACCTGTAATACTACTCAATCCAACAATAGAAGAAATGCTACTAAGAAAAGTACAACCTCTGAATAACTATACTGGAAGCGGGTGACAGATGCCCTACTGAAATGTTTGAACTTGAGCTGAATGGAAAGATATGAGCATCTAATCTCAATAACCTACATCTTGCCAAATGATCCATGCGTATAAGTCTAGTGGCAACCCTGTGGTGGGGCACCTCATAAATAATATATATACGACAAAAGAGAGGAGAGTAGCAAGAAAAGAGTTAGAGACCGAGTTGTAAAAATATTTGTTTTAGCAAGTATTTAAAACTGCAATGAAGAAAGTATAATGTGCATGTTAGTTTCGAACTCTCACATGAGATTATCACCTCTCATCTATTGTGCACGCCTAACGTACATCTACACCCTATTAGTTATGCTACCCAGCTTAACTAGTTCGAAGTCACGATACCATCATCTACTTCACTAGTAGTATAGCCGTATCGCCCATACAATACGTTATTGTAATAGTTTATCCCTCATAACTAAATGCTTCATATTATTCTCTCCTCATTATAATATTATTATTTCGATTATTCTCTTTCTCGAAATTTCCACGGTTAACTCCATTTCCCATAATATAAAGCATCATTTTTCAATTACCTCCCAATAATTTCGCACTATACTAAATTCATCAACTTACTTTTTTCCTTACTCAAAATAACTGTGTAACTCTAATTGGACTGAACTGGAAATATCTCTGATTTTTGGACTTGTCGTTCGAACGAGGTCAGATGTCGTTCGAATGACATCAGCTTTCTCGTTCGAAAGAAGCTCAATCTCGTTCGAACGAGATTCAACATTCTTCTCCCCCACCAGACCTGTTACGTTCTACACCCTTAACAATTCCGTTTTCCACCTTTTTAAGCCTAAAACCTCTAAAATAATCAGCCCAAACACTAATCATTCAATTCCCATCAACTACCTAACATCTACACATGATTTCCAACAATATATCATTATTTAATGACCACTAATCATTAATAAAATTGAAATCCCCAATTTAATATATCAAGAACCCTAGTTCTTAAATTTATATGCAACACTCCAAATTAAGTCCAGATTTAATGATCAAATTATCATAATTTCATGGACATAATCCTATCTACATGAGGGAATCAAACTTTATTCAAATCAGTCCTAATTTATGATCAATTCTCCCAAATTTCAACAATATTCATCTTCATAATAATGGGATAATTTCGTAGTCTAACATGAACACAATTATCGATAAAGAAAGCAAGCAATAAATACTTGCCTCGATTATGATATTCTGATCCGTTGATGAAATTGGCATAGACATATGCCTCATCTTTCGATCTACGTTTGGGTGGGATTCGTGATGTGAGTCCTTGAGTTATGCACCAAGAACACCTATGGACTCCTTCTTCCTTCCTTTGTGTCTCTCTCTTTTCTCTCTCGTAGGTTTTGAATCTGATAGACCCTTTCTCCCCCATGTTTAACTTATTTATTTTCTTTAATATTTGTCCATAATGTTTTCCCAAAAATTCAAAGGACAAAAATACCCCTATGGGGTGTCGGTTAGGCCTAAAAATATTCCGGAGTCCAAATAGAATACCCGAGTAGAGTTTTCTGACTATCTCAACCCTTCCGGATTCAATGGCGCACTGGAAATGATCATACAAGTTACTTAAAAATAATTCACTTCTTTAATCCATTAAATTTGTCCCGACACGACTCACACGCGCGTCCCGACTTAATATACCAAACTGTCGTATTTTCCACTCTCGACAATTTATAAAATTTCATAATTCCATATTATATATTCACAAAGTAATATACCATAATTGTCATCAATAAGTATTAACTCTTGGCATGCTAGTTAATAATTATTTTAATCCTAATTAATTAACTAACAAGTTAATTTCTCACCTTTTTAATTTAATTAATCCAACAATAATAATTAAACAATAATAACTAATCTCATAGTTATTTAATATCATAAAAATAGGGGGTGTTCCATACTTCCCCCCTTACAACGAAATTTCATCCCAAAATTCGAAAAAACTATATCAGGTACAAACAATGTTGAATATATGTTGCGCATCGCATCATTGCACTCCCAAGTGGACTAAATCGTACCACTCATATAGTACGCTATAGAATACCCTTAATAATGAACACTACACTTATTTTCATTCTAAACACCAGGTTACCCTGTCACGTAGGTTCCTGCCCAAGTCTTACCGTTCAAGTTTCACTACTTAATCTTTATTTTAGATATATTCGTTGTCTATCCTTCTACTATTCTCACCTTAGTAGATTAATCGTTATTTAGATACACATGACCTCGTCTTGTAACGATCGCACAGGCGTTGATTATTGGCGCTGTATATGTTTTACACACATTATATACTATAGATATCAACTCATCTCGAATCTTCACAATAGGATTTGTTTCCCCCACCTTTAACCAACGATCATGAGAACGACAAGGTTTACCGTGTCATACCTCGACTGACACCATGCCCAAAAGTTAACTTATATGAGTTATTGTACACAAACTCAACTTATGGAAGGGACTACTCTCGTCCTTCCCTAAGATCTAAGGGTACGCATATAATTTATTTTCCCCATCATCTGATTAGTCCGCTTGTTCTGCCCATTTGTATGGGATGATAGGTCGTACTCATCCACAACTCGATATCCAAAGCCCCGTGAACACCTTTATGTAATCAAAAGATGAATATTTAGTCCCAATCTGACTCGATGTCAATCGGTTCCCCACCTAACCTCACTATCTCGATTATAAGGATCTGCGTATACTATCCTTTAGTATGACCAGTCTTAACTGGCATAACGTGAGCTATTTTGGTTAACCGATCCATTATCACCCATATAAGATTGTATCCCCCTTCGCGATGAAACCCTTGGGAGTACTCTCCCATTCCTACTTCGGAATCGCTAACGGTTGAAGAAACCCCTACCGGTCTCGGGTGGTCCACCCCTTTTTTCAATGGATAGGTGACACATTACAAAATGAATTTAGCAATATTTTTCTTTATTAAATCCCACCACCGCTGTCATCTTTAACACGATACCTGTTATTTTATCTCAAAGGTACCTCTGACTGTGATCCATATGACTTCACCTCACGCGTGTCGCAGGTCTTTCCCCCGCTCTAATACTCAGTTTCTCATGAAACGTAAGCCTCTGACAATCTTACGGAATAAACTTCAACTCTCTGGGCTACATATTGTCGAATTCATATGATAATCACCATATACTGCATTATACAATACCACTCTCATGAGCATACAATCAAGTCCTACTATCTCCACTTCTACTTTCATTTACCTTATCCCATACGTTCTGAACGGAAACAAAGTCAAGATTCAATTACCTAGGGAGCCCATACACCCTATGCCTTGAGCATTTTTGCACAAATAACATATATTCTCACATTATAGTGGAATTATTCACTCTCGATTACTCTCATATTTGTACAATTACTAAGATAGGAATCATATGTACTATCATCCAAACTTCTCTCCGACTCTCGACGTTTGTTAGTTTCATGCGTGGGATGTCTCGCAAAGCGAAATCCAAATAAGAAACCCCCTCGATACACTACTACCTAACATTATCGGTCGTCGAGATCCGTAAGTCTCCTAATCCATAACATATACCTTCCCACAATCTCCGTATATTGACATAAAAGTCAACTTATGTTTGTAAAAATATAATGAATCATGGCACTATCACTATACCGAGTTTCAGCGCTATATATAACAAGTTATCTCTCGCTGCTTGATAAAGAACACAATGTTTCCTGAGTCACATCAAGAAATAAATCCCTACGCACCGGAATCACATCTAACGAGATAACCTACTCACTGAAGTCTAAGATATTCTGAAATTTTCATATATATATATATATATTCCCAACCCTATTTCAGGTGGCACCACATAAAAGTAATTTTACTCACTCGGAGTATTCAGGACGATAGTCTTATCACTCAATCTACTATCGTTCAAACATTAGGTAATTATCACTACACATTATCATAATAAGCTCTGCTTTGCTAACTCAATGCAATAATAAATTTTTAACAATGAAATATGCTTTTTAGGGCCCACCCGGCTCACTCACGGGCGACATCAGAAAACCTCATTACCCATAGTAAATATGTTTGTAACCAGACTGTTAAAACTAACGTACCCACTAAACTCGATTCGCACGCGAACTTTAGTGTTAACAATTCATATATGTATTGTGATACACTCATGTCACTTTACCTAATCCTTTTCTCGCAAGGATGAAACAAAACTTCATCAGGCTCGCCTAGTCTTAGGATCCCAACACGTAGTTGCCAACATGGCCCATGAGTATCTGTAATCTTTATACCTCTAGTATTTCACCCCATAGTTCCCCCTCCTTGGCGTGGAAAAAATTATTCTGTTTTGCGGCTTACACACCCATCATTGAAACATTGACCTAAATCTCGAGACCTCAATTATGGCCTTACTGGCCACCCTATTTCATCCTGGGTCCCATCAACCCAAAAATACGATATGCTACTATTACCGAGGAATCTACTGGTCCTGCCTGAACCCACCACTCTTGGGTTGTAACTCCTTGAGCTCTATTCTCTTGACCCAATTCCTTCTCTGAAAACCTCACTCCTCTTGTTGTTATGCCTAAATGACATGGTTTACCATCCTCAAATCTTATCGGTTGTACTTCTCAACGTGGACACATTCAACATTGATAGTCCCACTCTCTACACGTAGGGAAACTTCCCGAGCTATTTCTCATCACTGGTCCCATTGACCAGTTTAGAATGTCCTTCCCTCAAACTGGCAGTCTTAGCTCCCAATTGTTCTCCCGTTGTCCCTTTAGCTATGCGGGCCTTTCGAAACTATAGTTGGCCTCTACAACCCTGTTTGACTTCATCGTCGCTTTGTAGGAAGTTAATCAATCGAAATTATCTAAATGAATTTCCTATTGGGCATACTCTCACGCGGTGTTTCACTAACACCGTTAAGATCAGTTTTACTTTTCGGCCAAATTCTCTAACCCTCCTGGCTCACTTCTTATGGAAGTGCTGAAATAACTTGTAAACGTATAACCTTGATGACATCAATATTAGTCATTCTAGCTGGATTTATCATCCAACATCGTATTCTACACACGATCCCTCATTTTCCAGGTATAAAATTCGTTAGGCAATTCAACCTATCTCTCACGATCGGTCTCTAGCCTACCCACTATGCTAAGTTTCAAAATTTCACTTGCATCTCTGTCATAACATCGAATGGAAGACCTTACGGTCAAATTGTACCCAAATTTCTCTTTAAATTTCAGACATGATTCTTTATACGTGGTGATTGACTCTAATCACTTTATGTCGCTCGTAAGAGCTACAAATTTAACTCCAATTTTAATTCCAAGTGTCGCTGCACTCCACTTGACACAATTGACTTTGGATTTTATACTTCCAATGGCCTGTTACACTATCTATCTTTCTTCTTTGCATCTTCACTGATGGCCTTTCAAAAGATTCCCTCTGATTTCCTCTTGTCGACTACGCTAGATAATCCTGAAATCGCTCCACCGTTACCTAGGACTGTGCCTGGGGAACCCTTTGGTTCCCGAGTGATGATTTTGTTATCACTTGCTTAGATAATACTCATGGTGACTTTTATCACGACCACCATTCCCAAATTACTCTATGCCTTCTGTCGGGTTTCTTCTCCTGCCGTCTTTCTAATGGTCCTCGTTGGTCGTCCTACAATGTTCGGTAGTCAATGTACAAATGATTTCGTATAATGAGTCACATCAATTATAATTCATAGTAGAAGAACGTAAGTCGCATACGTAAGGGAAGGCACCAATCCTATAGTAAGGCTTCACATTAAAGAACGCTACGCTGAAACGTGAAAAGCCGTACAGATCCTAAGGACACTAGAACCTGATGCTCTGATACCACCTGTGACACCCCGCCTAATTAAATACCGGGTGATTAGTCCTTTATTAAATTAAATCACAGTGTCCGGTTGGTTCATTCTTAGCATCACTATCAGAAAAAAAATAAATTTATTTTATTTATCACCTAAAAAATAATTAAACTAAGTGTCAAAACATTTAATTTGAATTATACCCAAATAATCCATTAATAAATTTTTATTATTAAAATAAAAACTATCTGCATTCCACCAGAATAAAATAAATACTGAACATAAAATAATTACTGAATTAAATTAGACTAGATAAAACATTCCAGTTCAAATTCTCAAACCAAACATGTAACACTACTCAATCCAACAATAGAAGAAATGCTACTAAGAAAAGTAAAATCGCTGAATAACTAAACTGGAAGCGGGTGACACGTGCCCTACTGAAATGTCTGAACTTGAACTGAATGGAAAGATAAGAGCATCTAATCTCAATAACCTGCAGCTCGCCAAATGATCCATGCGTCTAAGTATGGTGGCAACCCTGTGGTGGGGCACCTCATAAATAATATATATATGGCAAAAGAGAGGAGAATAGCAAGAAACGGGTCAGAGCCCAAGTTGTAAAAATATTGGTTTTAGCAAGCATTTAAAACTGCAATGAAGAAAGTATTATGTGCATGTTAGTTTCAAACTCTCACATGAGATTCTCACCTCTCATCTATTGTGCACGCCTAACGTACAATTACCCCTATTAGTTATGCTGCCCATCCTAACTAGTTCGAAGTCACCATACTACCATCTACATCACTAGTAGTATATCCGTATCACCCATACAATACGTTATTGTAATAGTTTATCCCTCATAACTAAACATCATTATTCACCGTCCGACCAGTTAATCTTTTACCAACTAAGAGTATTTTGTTTCTCATTATTACTATATCTACTAATTTCACACAGTAGAATTTTCCCAAGTTGATTCATATATATAGTCACATCATCCATATATATGTATTCTACACCTGCACCCCTTGGTTATTACCACTTAGCGCAAAGCAATTGATATTATTACCGTATCAACTAGTTTCACAAAGTAGAAATATTCACAAGCACATAATATATATATATATATATATATATATATAGTCACATCATCCCTATACATATATATATACTAATCCTGCACCCCTTGGTTAAGACCACTTGGCTCAATGCATACTCTGCTATCATGTCCCGATGCATCGCTCACTGTATAAAGGATAATTGGCTCGGTGTCTCTCAAGAACCATAAATCTCATAACATAAATATTGGAGGCGAGCATACTCATCAACTAAATGGTTCATGCATATACCTACGTTCCCATTCAACAGTCGAAACTATCCTATGTAATAGATAACACGTATCCAAGTTCGTATGCTTTGGGTACAAGTCAAATATCCCCCCATTGGGTCAACCAGGATAAGACTGTCCTCTGCGCAAAACCTCATGCTGATAGCAAGCAGCGTAGGTATGCTATACACACAAATACAATCATATAATAGGCATTCACACATGCAATTAAAAATTTATTAGGTATTCACCCAACCCATACATATATTTTCAATACGTAGTATTCTCTCCTTACTACTTATAATATTATTATTTCGATTACCCTCTCTCTCGAAATTTCCATGGTTAACTCACTTTTCCCATAATATAAAGCATCATTATACAATTACCTCCCAACAATTCTGCACTATACTAAATTCATCAACTGACATTTTTCCCTTACTCAAAATAACTGTGTAACTTTAATTGGACTGAACTGGAAATTTCTCTGATTTTTGGACCTATTGTTCGAACGAGGTCAGATGTCGTTCGAACGACATCAAATTTCTCATTCGAACGAAGCTAAATCTCGTTTGAACGAGATTCAACATTCTTCTCCCCCACCAGACCTGTTACGTTCTACACCCTTAACAATTCCATTTTTCACCATTTTTAAGCCTAAAACCTCTAAAATAATCAGCCCAAATACCAATCATTCAATTCCCATCAACTACCTAACATTTATACATGATTTCCAATAATATATCATCATTTAATCACCACTAATCATTAATAAAATCAAAATCTCCAAATTAATATATCAAGAACCCTAGTTCTCAAATTTATATGCAACACTCCAAATTAAGCCCATATTTAATCATCAAATTATCATAATTTCGTGGACATAATCCTATCTACATGAGGGAATCAAACTTTATTCTAATCGATCCTAATTTATGATCAATTCTACCAAATTTAAACAATATTCATCTTCATAATAATGGGGTAATTACCTAGTCTAACATGAACACAATTATCGCTAAAGAAAGCAAGAAATAAACACGTGCCTCGATTATGATGTTCTGATCCGTTGATGAAATTGGCATAGACATATGCCTCATCTTTCGATCTACGTTTGGGTGGGATTCGTGATGTGAGTCCTTGAGTTATGCACCAAGAACGCCTATGGACTCCTTCTTCCTTCCTTTGTGTCTCTCTCTTTTCTCTCTCGTAGGTTTTGAATCTGACAGACCCTTTCTCCCCCATGTTTACCTTATTTATTTTCTTTAATTTTCGTCCATTATGTTTTCCCAAAAATTCAAAGGACAAAAATACGCCTACTGGGTGCCGGTTAGTCTTAAAAATATTTCGGAGTCTAAATAGAATACCTGAGTAGAGTTTTCTGACTATCTTGACCATTTCGGATTCAATGGCGCACTCAAAATGACCATATAAGTTACTTAAAAATAATTCACTTCTTTAATCCATTAAATTAGTCCCGACACGACTCACACGCGCGTCCCGACTTAATATACCAAACTGTCGTATTTTCCACTCTCGACAATTTATAAAATTTCATAATTCCATATTATATATTCACACAGTAATATGCCATAATTTTCATCAATAAGTATTAACCCTTGGCACGCTAGTTAATAATTATTTTAATCCGAATTAATTAACTAACAAATTAATTTCTCACCTTTTTAATTTAATTAATCCAACAATAATAATTAAACAATAATAACTAATCTCATAGTTATTTAATATCATAAAAATACAGGGTGTTATAGCCTTTTTAAATATATTTAAATATTTGTAACTATAACAAGGCTATTAAAAATACTAAAATGGTACATACCTTAAAATATGTCTGAATATATGCAAACGAAGATACTATTTTTTTCAAATACTAAGAAAAAAAAGAAAAAAAAGAAGGAAAAACGTGTATTTTTTTGGACGAGAGGCAGAGTGGTTTGGGATACCATTTGTCTTTTGATTGTTTTGAATGAGATATTGGTTCGATTTTTTAAAAAAAGTCTTTAAAAGGCGATATCGTTTCACTGAAGCGTTTTTATTTTTAAAAAAAGTACGCCTTAAACCTTTTACCAAGAATAAGGCGTAAAAGGCTTAAGGCGGGGCGTTTCTCCCAAGCCTCAAGCCTAGGCGCGCGCGCGCGCGCACACACACACACACACACACACACACACACACACACACACACACACACACACATATATATATATATATAATTCTCCTAAAAGGTCATAGGTTCGCCCATGAACTAAAATCGATCTATAATTCATCAAAGTAGCCCAAACTGGGTAATTTGCATGGGGCGAATCGATTCGACCAGTAGAGGAAAACCTCAAAACTCAACTTTGTCCAAGGTGGAAACCCAACTCGAAAATCATTAAGTCTCATCCCAGTTGATTAATATTTGTCCAAAACCATCACCTAAATATAAATAGACATAAATCAACATAAACAAAGTTTATATTAATCATCTAACGAGTCCCAAATCACAAATTGAACCCAATTTATATAAACTCTCCACAAAAATTCCAAATTCAACATTTATGAATTATATCCCAATTATTCAAAATATGATTAAATTACCAACAATAGATATAACTAATGATGATTCTAATATAAATAAATCTGAAATTTAAGATTCAGTCCATTAAATCGCAACATAATCAACCCTACTGCCTAATATGCATAGAAACCCTTATTTCAGTTTCGTGGATTTTATGCCCAATCCTCAACAATCATCCTTAAACAATATGAACTAACGTCAGATTTGTATGTTCTAACACAATTAGATGAATGATCTATGACTCAATCAACTATATCTCAAATCAATACCAAATTACATCGATTATATAAGAATCACACTTCTAGCATTATAATTATAATTTAATTTCCTCAATAATTCAAAACATATAATTAGAACATCAAATTTAGACTTTCCAACTTAATACAATCTTCTCTCTAGAGTATATTACATTACATGTTTTCTACATAATCTACTCAAATCATATGGTATAACTATAAATAGTTTCTTGCCTAGTTTGGTGTAGATGGATTTCGCCACTTTAGCTTCCCAATCCCTAAGCTTCTTCCTCCTCCATAGATCCAAAATGATATCAATTTCTATTTCTCTATCTAATGGCTACGGTTAGGTTTTAGGTATAAACAAATATGTTAACTTAACCTAATCTTGGGCTAATATATTACTAAACTGCATGCCTCTAAAGACCCCAAAATGAAATTAGCTTATGGGCTCCAAAACACACCTAAATCATTCCAAGCTTGGACCAATGGTTTACCAAACCTAAATAATACCAAACTTGGTATAGTGGTTTACCCAACCCATAGGTAAAATTCCCCACAATTTTAATAATATTTGTTCACTCTAATAACCTTGTAAGTCTGACCCAACATCGAACATAAAAGTTCAACTTAAGCCAAACATATAGACCCATTAATCCAATTACCCATAAGAAATAAATGATATTGATATTATTTTTCACTTTGAAATTAATATGTATAAATATGAAATCAAATGAGTAATTAATTTCCAAAAATATCTTACCACATGAAATTCGTCCTCGAAATTCGCTACTTCCTTATCTTATGTCTCCATGCATAACTAACTTTTGTACTTCCCAACGAAAAATGGTACAACCCAATAACTCAAGGGAACCCTAGGCTTACAACTATAAACCCACCATGCTACTATTAATCCCTACACACATGGGTCACATATTAGTCTGCATCACATATCATTATTTACCATAACAAAACCCAAAAATGGTATCACTACACACGCCACCCAATAATTGAAAAATGGTAGGTTGTTAGATCTATATCTCAATACCAATAGGGACTCAAATTTAGGACGTGAAACACCAACAAAGAATCCTTCATTTACATATAACATAGCTATTCGAGTGTTGAACCCAATTGCTTATAGAATATCCAACGTATATAAAGAATGGATACTTGAGGACTATAATTTAATGAACCAAAATCTTAATCATTGGTAGGACCCGACATGTCTAAAATTTAAATTCAAACAAGGAACACCCTATATATACCTGAGGGCCATGTAGTCGAGGGTCCTCTCACTAAGCTATGGGTCATTTACACAGACATTGAGCCTTATATTCACTTCCAAATGAATTAATTTCTCTTTACATCAAAACCATATTCTATTGAATCCCGAGATCATAATCATCATCATCATATTATTCACCCGCATATGTACATCCGTTATCACCCAAATCATATTCAGGTAAATACATCGGTCCACACTTATATGAATTGTGTCAATAGCTAATCCACATATTGTAGCCCTAGTAAAATTAACTACACCCTTGTTGGGTATGAAACTTCATCATCAACTATTACACACACATCATCCTAATATAATGAATCTCATGCTTCATTATACCCCTAATGAGAGTCTGTGTCATCAGCTAACATGTCATTTCAACATGCCACATGTTCTCACCTAACCCATGCATCCAAAATCCATATGCCATAGGTTCTCCCACAATCCATTCATCCAAACAACATGTCATCGATGTCCATACACCCATGCATCCATATCACACACATAATTTTGCATAATTTAGGACCATATATTAACATGGTAGCTACAAACATCAAGTTAATACACACACATACCATATGTTTGCATCTTAACCCATGCAATAATAAGTACTCATACCTACTATCAACATAATAATGTGGGTTCACATGTACCCCCAAATCCTAGTTGTACAATAATATCTAATCACTACAAGCAAATCATAAGTCCCCTAGGTTGATACTCTACCCAATTAAGACAAAATCCCCATATGACACTAATATTGGGAATCAAAAATTAAAAATGGCTTTGACAAGCCAAGTAAAATTTAAAATATACCATCATACAATCTAGGTTATGTATTTAATTTTGGGTCTTAAGAAACTATGATTACCCCTCAGACTTTAGTTTGGATATAATTATGGTACGCGAATCTCCCTTGGGGTTGATACCTTTCTCTCCCTCATAAAATTGAGCTAACTATTTTATTGGTCGCGACCTTTGTATATTTCTAAGGTGTTGTGATTCTTCGTGTAAGATGGTAGTTATAGGGGTTCTATTAATATGGTGAAATCTTAGAGACGTGATTCATGATGATGGGAAGATCTAATCAATATAAAATAAATAATTTCTATCATAATGAAATGAATTACTCTTTAGCTACTACTTCAGGTTACTACAAGTTGGGTACAATAATTATAAATAACAAATGAATGTAAATGTTGATGTAAAAAACTAGATTATCTCTAATTAGTCAATCACAGATAAATAAATAAATAAGACAAAGGATTTTTAAAGTGGTTCAGCCTTGTGAGAATGGCCTACGTCCACTATTTTGTATTCCTGATTGTTTATTTAGAATCTCGATAATAGGTTTACCAAGAGAGCCAAAGTCCCCTTCTAATGAGGATGTTATAATGTATTTATTGCCTTAAGGCTGTACATGTGAAAGGACAATGCGCTGTTATCTAGTAGACATATACATATGTACGATAATAATGAGCATTTAATGCGCAGTTATCTCTTTGATTGTCTTGATTTGAATGCTCTGCACGCTAAACAGCTCGGACTGCCTGAGTTGCTTGGTACGTTTAAGTTGCTCGGAGCCCTCAGTTCCTCGGGGAGCCCAAGTTGCTCGGTATGATTGAGTTGCTCGAGGCACTTGAGTAGCTCGGTGGCAGTGTGTTGTTCGTTGGAAGTATTTGTAATTGCCACGTAGGTTGACACGTGTCTTCAAGTGAATGGTACATGTCAGCAAACTAAATTTGATATCAACAGAAGCCCCCAATGTTTCACAGTTGAGGTTGAAGGAGAGTGTGGAACATTTTTCTTGAAAACTGCTTGGAATACGGATCTTCATGGATTTTAGGAAAATTTTATAATTCCTTTTTTGAGCGCATAATGTCAGACTTCATAAATATTTTGAATTTTCACGGTCACTTCGATATTTGTGCCCTTTTCTTCTTTTAGCCGTCCAAAACGCAAACGTCTTTCCTTATAATTATTATTTTTCTCTATTCCCGAGGTAAAGTATTTAAGTGCGATAGAAATCCTATCGTTTTTCACTTTTCAAATCTGTATCTTTGAACTCTTCATTTTCTCTCTATCTTGTGCCTTTGGCTTTTCCATCGTTCATTATCAACTAATATCTCTTTTTTCTGTAAAATTTTCTTCCCTCTCCTTTATTTACTTTGTTCATCATGGTTTATCTTGTTGAATCGCTGGACAAATTTTAGTCTAAATTTTCAATCCCTTCGTGGGTTATGCGGTGACAATTATTATTCAACACAAAGAGTTAAGAGAAGCACAATCACCAAGCAGAATGAGGAATAGAAAATGCCAATCACACAACAAGAGATGTATGTGGTTCAGTAAGAAGGCCTACGTCCACGGTGGTGCAGTCAATATTATATCTATATACTCCGAAGAGCGATTACAGAGAATACAGTGCGTGTCCTATTCCCCGGACCTAGGGTTTATTATATACATGTCCATTTTTAGGGAGTGGGGGCGTTAGACTCCCCCACGTTTTCCATCTTCTCCTAGAGCACCTCGTAACGATAACATGGGAGAAGATTAAGTTATAACCGAATTAATGTTAAGATATGAAGGGTTTGAACTTTGGACCGCTCCAATTGGGCTACTCGTCCAGGCCCGTCATTCTAATTTTGGGTACCCACAATTACCCCTAAGTTTGTTGGGCCATAATTTGGGCTCAATAAATTTAAATGATTTGTCATAATGGCTCCTTTGTCCATCGTGCAACTCTTCCCAAAGTTTAAGGACTGATTTAGGCGGCACTTGCTTCGTGTTATGTGCACTATGATTAGTAACACTCAAAAGTTATCCCAAGCAGTCGTTTCACACTCGCCGTTTCAAGCTTCTCAGTACTCTTCCATTATCTGCTAGTTCTAGCGATTCACGTTCTCTTCTCCCGGTCTTTATTCTTTTTTCTTTCGATCTTCCTCGTCATTTGGGCTTGTGATTCCTCATCGTTCAAGTCAAACCTCCATTTCGCGAGTTTTCTGTGCTTTCTTTTGTGTTTTCCCTTTGAATTTGTAGCTTTAGGGTTTCTAAATGGCAAAGATTGGTAATACATCGGTGTCTGAGTTTAGAAAGTTTTATAATATCCCGGAGTGGGTTGAGATTGAGTGCACCTCTCCTCCTAGAAATATCAGAGAGATAGAGGGTGCCCATTGGATTCATGTCTTCTTGCTTTCCCAAGGAGGGCTTACTTTTCCTCCGAATAATCTATTCTTGCACTTCTTTGGTTATTTCAACATTGTTCCTGCACAGTGTTCGCCTAATGTGTGGAAGATAATTAATGGCGTTCATAGAATAAATTAGCTCTATGGCACCAAATTAGGGCTCGCCGAAGTTTGCTTTTGCTATTCCTTTTTTGGAACTAGTTTTGGCGTTCTCTATCTCAAAGCCAGGAGTCCTGATCGGGTGTTGGTAGTAAACCTACTTGATTCCCACAAGGACTATTGGCAAGATGGGTTTCTTGCTAGAAATTGGCAGTTTCCCCCCAGATTGAGGGGTCGAGGTCTGATAGGTTTACTGTTCCCTTTTATAGGGAACAGTATATAGTAGTCTCTGCTCTGTTCTTTCAATTTCTTTATTAATGTGTGATCTTTCTGACTTTTCCCCGCTTTTTCTTCAGCGAGGTCGAAGAACTTGGAACCTGCTCTCAACGAGGTTTGTCTTTCTGAGTTGGTCAAAGCGTGGAATATTAGGGAGCCCCTAGCTGACGGCGAGCATCCCCGATCTGCTGCTTTCTTGATTGAGTATAAAAATGTTGGTTATAGCTTTATAGCGAAGCCGGTAGATAGCATTCCCGAGTTTGATACCTCTGAAGAGACTGCTGCTGATCCTATTCAGTTGGACTAGGAGGAGAGCAGTTCTGAGAGTGATATTATAGGCGATGCTGAAGGTAATTTTGGCGAGGGGAGCTCTAGTGGTGATAATTCTTCTGATTCAGAAGAGGTTTCTGAAGCCCGAGAAACTTCGATCACGTTTAGCAGCTCAAGCGACGAGATGGTTCCTCCAAGGAAAAATTTAATTCGGGATGATGATTATGATCATGTGCTCCTTACTCAGAGGTCGAAGAAGCAGAAGTCCATCACTGGGGCTGTTGCTACTGGCTCTCGGTCTACTGCTCAGGAGAAGGAGAGGAAGAGGAAAGAAGAAGAATAGATGAGAGAGAGAGAGAGGAAAGAAGGAAGATAGAAAAGAAGAAAAGGATGGAGGAGAAGAAGAGAATTGAGAAGGAGAAGGAGGAAGAGAGGAGAAAAATAGAATCGTGGACGAAGGCTGGCAGGCCTTAGTCCAGGTGTCCGCATTGCCCGAGGGGGCCTCAGTTCCTATTTCTCCTCAATTGGCACCTGCGCTTCTCGAGAGGGCAGTTCTTCCTACAGATCGCCAAAGGGTGCTGGGGTCTTATCAATTGGCTCTACAAGCTAGCCAGAGGCTAGCCTTGGTAAGACCTTTTCCTTTATCTAATAAATTTCAGCTGTTTCCTTTTCCTGATGTCTTTTTTTATTTACAGTTTGTGACTGACTTCGCCGTGCCCTATCTCTCTCGCGATGAGCTGGTGAGCAGGAACAGCGAGCTGGAGTAGCAGAATGCTGCCTTGATAGTGAGGGGCACACAATTGGAGGTTGGCTTGAAGATTACTGATGCTGCCCGAGCTTCTTCTGACCTGGCCCTTGCTAATTCCAATCGAGAGAGGGATGCAGAAATTAAAAATCTGAATGAGCTAAGGCAAGCCTATAACCTGGTCTACTCGAGCAAGTTATCCGTTGTAGTGGAGAACAAGGTGATGACCGAGCAGTTGAAGGAGAAAGAGTCTCAGGCAGCCACCATCAAGGAGGACTCATATAACTCTGGGTGGGCTGCTATGTACGAAGACGCCGAGGTTCAGATAGGCTACATCAACCGTCTGAACTTTAAAAAAGGCTGGAACAAGGCCCTCATAGCTGCTAGTGTCGATGTTGCCTCTCCTTTGTTTGACTAGCATAACCCAGGTCCAAAGCCGTTTGTGGATGAAAATCCTGCCCCAGCCCTTGAAGGTGCTGACCCTGCTTCTCAGATAATTCCTGCCGATGCCCTCCCTGCTTAGATGACAGAGGTTATCCCTACTGAGGGAGGTGCTTCTACTGCTGTTGACAAGGGGAAGCAGCCAGCTTCTTAAGGGCAACTTGAGGTCGCTAGCTAGTTCACCTTTAGGGTTATATTTGTGTTATTGTTTTGTAATTTTCCTTTTTGCTGCTCAATGTACTCTGATCCTTATTAATGAAATGAAAAGATTTCTTTCCCTAGTGCACTGATTTATTTTTTCTTTACTGCTTCTTTTCTGCTTGTAGTTGATTGATATTGATGATTATATACCAGCCACTTCTCAATTGGGGAGAATGCTTGGACCTGATGTAAGCTCTAAAGTTCGTCATACCTTTGTGAGGATTTGCAAATCATTGCGATTGAGGAACAAGCGTTTTATAGAGCAGAATGAGCTTGTCGATAAACTGAAAGACAGGCTCCAAGAGATGGGGGAAGTTTGCACCTCAGTCCAAGAAGAGGTGAATACACTGAGAGCAAAGCTTCTAGATGCTTCTGAGATCAAACAGGTTGGTGAAATTCTTCAGCAAGAGAATGAGGCTTTGAGGAGAGAGGTCTCACGACTTAAGGAGCATGCGCCGAGCATCGCTCCTGCAGTATTACGGGGTTCCTCCTCGTCGCGAACTAGAACTGGCCCGAGCGATGTTCATCCGGTGCTACGAGGCTCTACCCCTCCGACCGTTTCGCGAGCTGGTAGGAACACCAGGAGTTCATCTAGGGAAATGGAAGAGCTTCGTGGTGATGTCCAGCGAGCATATGTGATTGCTGTTGGGATTCAAAGGGACGTCACTCGACTGAGGCATTTGTTTAGGAGATATCCTCGGCAAGTATGGGCCGACGGTTATAACCAAGGTTGGCTAGATGCTCCGACGAGGCTAATAGAGTTTGAGGAGCTCGCCTTTATTAGGGGATGGTTGAGTGCCCTGAAGGAGCTGCAAGTCCCAAGGAACTCAATGCTTTGGTACCGTCATGAGATTTCTCCTTCTACTCTACTGCCTAATCCCTTCTGGAGAGATGATCAGTGGATCCCTATTGATGCCATCCCTCGGCAGTTATTGGAGTCAGATGCGAATAAAGTCGAGGAGGATCTAGTTCCTCATCCTGACGACGGTCGAAGATCCCAAGTGGCTGATTATCTCGTTCAGAGGCCTCACCCTCACTAAGATTTTATCAGCAGTAACTCTGTGTATTTTGTATTAAAGTGATGTAATGCCAATGTTTTGGGCAAGCTCGCCAACTAAACATGTATTGTATTTGCTGTAAATGTGATGAATTAATATAAAATTTATGTTTTGGGCGAATTTACCTACTAAACAAGTGTCTTATATTTTCCACATCTTTGCTTAATAATCTTGAGCCTCTCTTGGCTGACTAGATTTATACGTTTGTATTATCAAGTAAGTGTCCCTCCAGTCCTGTATGCCATTGAGATACCATTCTGCCCCACTTTTCCCTTTAGGTTGTGTCGTCACACTCCCTTAGGCCTAAATGTGGCAATTGGCGAGGACACACTTGGTGTTGGATGCTCTATCCGATCAGGGTTTTGTTCAACCAAACATTATTTGGTGACCAATTTAGACTTGGCCATATTGCCTAAGGATCTCCTGTAGGGCTTTATATATTGCCAGGGGCAATGCTAAGAGGTCTTTCATATTTCATAATGAAAACCTGAGGATGGTTATTTCCCTGCTATAGTGTAATGATCAGTGTGCCTGTTACTTGGAAAAGGTGTGTGGGTTATAAAGTTTATATATTAGTTACTTGACACCTTGTACAATACGAATTAGTTAACTGATACTCCGTAGAATGCATCTGCCAAACAACTTTTTATTAATGATAAGAAAATGAACTTTCAGTTTCATAATTAAAGATCAAAAGAAGAATCTAAAAATAGAATTTCTTGAGATTGGCTGCATTCCATGCTCGGGGTATCTCTTTGCCTTCCATTATTTCTAACTGATAGGCTCCCTGCAGATCATCTCTTGTTATCTTGAATTATCCTTCCCAGTTTGGCCCTAGCTTGCCGTCTAATGGTTTTGCTGCGCTGCCCAGGACTTTCCTCAGGACATAGTCCCCAACTCGAAATGTCCTTGGATTGACCTTCTTGTTATAGTGCCTTGCGAGCTGCTACTGATAGCTCGCTAGTTTTACCAGGGCCAGCTCGCGGTGTTCATCGGATAGGCCGAGCTCAGCGAGCAATGCTGCATCATTACTACCCTGGTCGACAAGGCTGGATCTCATTGTTGGCAAGCCTGCTTCCAAGGGGATGACTGCTTCCATTCCATACGTCAATGAGAATGGGGTTTCTCCCGTCGCTCGTCGTGGAGTAATACGGTAGGCCCATAGAATATGTGGTAGCTCATTTACCCATGCGCATTTGGCTCGCTCTAATCGTTTATTTAATCCGTCGATCACCATTTTGTTGGAAGCCTCGGCTTGGCCATTGCTCGGAGGATAGGCTGTCTGATTCCATGCTCGTCATAGCAACTCTGAAAGGAGATACTCTCGAACTGCGTTCTATTACCAGTGATGATGGTTATGAGGATGCCAAAGCGGGTGATTATATTTCTCCATATGAATCTTATCATATCTGCATCTTGAATGTTCGCTAGGGGTTTCGCCTCGATCAATTTGGTGAAATAGTCAGTTACGACCAACAGATATTTGCGATTATCAGTGGCGGTAGGAAGTGGTCCAACGATGTCCATTCCCCATTAGGCGAATGTCCATGGGCTAAAAAGTGATTTCAGGTCGCTAGCAGGTTGGTGGACCATAGGAGCGTGAAGTTGGCATTTCAGGCACTTGCGAACATACACCGCAGAGTCCCTTTGCATATATAGCCACTAATAACCTTCCTTCATTGCTCGAAAAGCCAGAGACCTTCCTCTAATATGGCTTCCACAGATTCCCTCGTGAAGCTCATGTAGAACTTACTCGACATCCCTCGGGGGAACGCATTGAAGGTAAGGACCGGAAAAGGATCTCCTATATAGCTTGCCCTCTGGAAAGAAGTGAAAGCGAGCAACTTTGACTCTTATCTGGTGAGCGGTCTTCTTATCATCTGGGAGTGTGCCATCCTTCAAATAGTCCCTTAGAGGGTCCATCCAGCTGGGTGCTAACTCAATTTAGAGCACCTGCTCCATGCCTAGTGGCTCGCTGTTACGGCTAATGCTCGGATGAGTGAGGAAATCGATGGGGATTGTTCTTTTTAAGTCAGAATTGATTGCTGAACTCAGGGCTGCTAGGGCGTCAGCATGGCTGTTCTGTCCTCTCGAAAACTACTAGACATTGACTTCCTCGAAGTTAGCCATTAACCTTTTTGCTAAGGCGAGGTAGGTAGCTATTCTTTCATCTTTTGCATTGTAGTCTCCACTTATCTGATTGGAGACTAATTGAGAATCACCAAACACCTGTAAATGCTACAATGACCTTATAATAGTACAATCCAACGGTGGTGATGAATGCTGTTTTGTCCTGGTGTGGAGCATACAAGGGGATCTGATGATACCCCGAGTATGCGTCCAGAAAACTCATTCTCTCGTAAGCTGTTGTGGCATCCACTGGCTGATCGATTTTTGGAAGAGGGAAGCTGTCTTTAGGACACGACCTGTTAAGGTCAGTGAAGTCAATGCAGACTCTCCACTTTCCGTTGCTATTAGGAACTACTACTGGGTTGGATAACCATTTGGGGAATTGGACCTCCCGTATGGATCCTGCATCCAACAGTTTTTCAACCTCTTTCTCCATGACTTTTGCCTTCTCGAGTGCGATTCGCCGTGCCTTCTGGGAGATTAATTTGAAGGTGGGATCAATGTGCAGCTGATGACAAACCATACTAGGATCAATTCCAGGCAGCTCGTATGGTTCCCACGCAAAGACGTCTATATTTTTCCTTAGCAGAATCGTCAATTCCTTCTTCTCCTGATCGTGAGAGAAGATCCAATTAAGAAGATCCTTCTATCATTGCAATCTACAGCTGTGATTTCCTCCAGGTCCTCGATGACACATTTAGAGAGGAGGATCTTGGTCTCCTCTACTCTGAGCCTTCCATATTTTAATTGCTATTTTGAAGGTATCAGACCTCCTTGTTCTTCAACCTTCTCGCTGGACTTGTCGGCCTTCTTCTCTGGTCTTGGGCGGATGGCTGCTATGAAGCACCTTCTTGACATCGCTTGATCGCCATGGATCTCCATTACTCCTCGCTTGGTCATATATTTGAGCTTCTAATGGTAGGTCAAGGAGACTGCCTTCATTGCGTGCAGCCATCCTCTACCGAGGATATCCTGGTACGGTGAGTCAATATCGACCACTAGAAACTCGATTATTTTAGAAACATGTCCTTCCCTTACTGGCAACACAATCTTTCCCAAGGGCATAGTCACTTTCCCAGCAAAGCCAACTAAAGGGACAGTAGCTTCCTTTAGGTCGACGATGCTTAATTTTAATTTTTTGAATAGGTCGAGGTACATTACCTCGGACGAGTTTCTTTGGTCGACGAGCAACTTATCGACGTCATAGTTAGCTATTCTGAGAGTAATGATTATAGCATCATGATGTGGGGTTCTTACTCCTACCAGATCTTCCTCTGTATGCTTACTGTAGTCGACGTCATCTGCTCGCCGGCATTTTCCTGACAGCGTCTTCACTGGATCGATCTGAAAAGCTCGCATCACCGCTGTAAGCTTTTTTACCTCCATTCGAGCTGAATTTCCTTAAATCTGTTTCACGTCAGATGTCCCATGAATTACTGCGAATTCATGACCGGCATCGTCTTCTAGTACGTTGTCAGGCCTTGCTTCTCTATGGGCAGCAACTTTCTCTGCCTTTTTTTCCACGAATTCATTCAGATGCCCGAACTGGGCCAGCTCTTCGAGGTGGGACTTAAGAGCTTTGCAATGCTCAGTCTTATGTCCTCCCTCTTTATGAAAAGCGCATCTCATCGCGTTGTTTCTCTTCGAGGGATCTCCTCCCATCTTCTTGGGCCACTTGATGAATGGATAGTCTTTGATTTTTATGAGAATTTTATAAATTGGTTCTCTGAAGACGGTGTCGACCGCCTGAAATGCTTTCGACACATCATTGTTGCCTCCGTTCTTAGAGCCATTCTTACCCCCATTCTTTCCTCCTTTCTTCTGGTTCTCAGTCTTGTCACTGCCCTTGGCAGCTAGCTCAGCTCGACCGTTTTCCTCTGTGCTGAGGCGGGTCACATCTTCCACCTTGGCATATTTCTCAATGCAGGCCATTAGGTCGTTGATGGTCATGGCTTCTTTCTTTGTAAGGGACTGGTACAGAAGGGAAGAGCTGGGTAGCCCAATTTTAAAAGAGGCCACTGCCACTTGCTCCGAGCAGTCCTCGACCTCATTGAATAACTCCCAATACCTTTTAGCGTAGTCTCGGAGTGTCTATTGAGGAGTCTTTTTCATTATTATCAAAGCATACATCCTTTTGGGATGGGAGCTGCTAGTAATGAAGCGTGCCGTAAAGAGATCGGCCAGGGACTTGAAGCTTCTGATGGACCTGTGGGGGAGACTTTCGAACCATTTTTGCGCCACCTCATGCAGGCTCGAGGGAAAAATTCGACACATCAGTGCGTCTCGATGGTTCCAGAGGGTCATGGCCTGCTTGTACTGCCTGACGTGATCAATGGGATCAGTCTTACCATCATAAATCTTGAACCTTGGAATAGCAAACTTCTTGGGGGCTTCCTCTTCTTCTATTTCCCTTGAGAAAGGTGATTTCATCTGAGTTTTGAGATCTCGCCTAGAGAGTTCTCTGGTCGATCTGGTACCGTGATGTGCGGGGTGTTGGTCCATCTCCCTTTGGACCAGAATTTGTATGTTCTCGTTGCTGTAATCTGGGCTCCTGTGATTGCGAGCTAGTCGTAGTTGCTCGAGTAAGTCGTCCTCTGACTCATTTCCCTCAGTTTTCTGGGATTCTCACCTGGGGCTCCTTCCTCGGCTACGAGACTTGCTTGCCTGAAGGTTAAGAGTGCGGTATGGACGTCTCTTGGTGCCATGATAGAGTTCTCTCTCCATTATTTCTAATCTTCTTTTGAGGCGAGAATTATCAGTTTCGTGCTTACGAGAAGACTCCCTCTGTTGGTGGAGCCTCGCCTCATATGCATCAATCAGCTTGGATATCTGTGTGGACATCGCTGGTCATTGGCTTTCTTCTGAGGCTGGCCTTTTTAAGCGAGCCCTCTGATCTGAATGCCGAACTTCAGATCTAATCCTGGGAGGAGCAGGTGGTTCTTGTATATCTCCTGCCTGGAGAGCATTACTACTATGACCAGACATTTCGAACTCTTTGTTGGTGTTGGCTTTCTCAGGGAAGATAAATGCTTCCCACAGACGGCGCCAATTGTGGTGATAATTATTATTGAACACAAAGAGTTTAGAGAAGCACAATCACCAAGCAGAATGAGGAATACAAAATGCCAATCACACAATAAGAGATGTACGTGGTTCAACAAGAATGCCTACGTCCATGGTGGTGCAGTCAGTATTATTTCTATATACTCCAGAGAGCGATTACAGAGAATACAGTGCACGTCCTATTCCCCGTACCTAGGGTTTATTATATACATGTCCATTTTTAGGGAGTGGGGGTGTTGGAATCCCCCACGTTTTCCATCT
Source organism: Sambucus nigra (assembly GCA_949130495.1). NCBI lineage: Eukaryota > Viridiplantae > Streptophyta > Magnoliopsida > Dipsacales > Adoxaceae > Sambucus > Sambucus nigra. Next base: position 186,272,211 of record OX422216.1, read on the forward strand.
TCTCCTAGAACACCTCGTAACGAGAACATGGGAGAAGACTAAGTTATAACCGAATTAATGTTAAGATATGAAGGGTTTAGACTTTGGGCCGCTCCAATTGGGCTACTCGTCCAGGTTCGTCATTCTAATTCCGGGTACCCACAAGTTATTTTGGAAGAACTTTCTGAACCTTCTGATTATTTTTCTTTGGTTGAGGGACATTGGTTCCCAAGTCTTTTTGTAGCCGATTGTGGCTTTTCTTTCCCGCCAAATTCTCTGTGTTTGGAGTTTTGCCAATATATCGATATTGTACCTGCAAAAGTAGCTCCAAATACATGGAGGGTAGTTAATGGTGTACATAGGTTAAATCAACTTCATGGGACTCGATTAGGGATTCCAGAGATTATGTATTGCTATAGATGGGTTATTAGTGATGCCACATTTTATTTAAAAACTAGGTTTTTGAATAGAGCTTTAGTTGTCAATCTTCCTGATACTAATAGGGACTATTTTGATCATGGGGTTGTGATGAAAAATTGGCAATACCCTCCATTAAATGGAGATGATGTATACCAAGGTCCCAGGTGTCCACCTTATGGCAATGGGATAGGTTGTTTTTATTTTTTGAAATCTTGTTTTCTTTGTGTTTGATAAAATGCATCACTGATATTTGTTTTTGTTTGTTACAGTTGACAGTAAAAGAAAACCTCTAAAAGAGACTGATGTTAATATAAAGCATTTAAAACTTATTTGGGGTTTGCATCAATCTGTTACTGGGGAGCATATTAGATATGCTTCTTACTTGTTGCAATACAAAAGCTACACCTCGTCTTTCATTGCTCGTCCTCGTCCAGTGGTGGTTGATCTTGATCAGGTATCAGCCTCTGAGACTAGTGTGGAAGGTTCTTCTTCTAAATCGAATATTCCTATCACTGATCTGATGAAGAAGAGAAGATCTCCTGCCTTTTTTGACAAGTCTGCCTCTGCCACTGTGGAGGCAAAGAAGAGTAAATAAGATGTCCCAAAAGAAGGGATAAAGATTATAGATGTACCCCCTCCCGTTGCTGCCAAGAAGGCTGGTGAAAAGCCCCCTGTGCCTCCGAGTAAGACCGTTTCTATCTTTCCTTTGAGTGATATTATTGTCATATCACCAATAAAGACAACATCTTTAGTTGAAAATGCTCCTGCTCCTCTAAGGAGATTAAAAAGAAGTTCTTCTGAGAGACCTGCTGAACCTATCTCTCAACCTTCAAATGTTGAAAGTAGTGTTCCAGTTCTTGTTGCTCCGAGCTCTGCTGTGAGCTTGGTAAGATCTTGGACTGTTCCAGAATCTCAAGGTGTTGAAGACACCTTTTCTCGCGAGAAACTTACTACACTGGCTTCTCAACACATTTCTTCAGTAAGTATCTTTAACTTGACTCCTTTATTTTTTAATACTATGTTCATGTATTGACTTAAAGTTACTTCTTTTTCAGCTGGTGATGCGTTTCAACAGCATTTTGAAGAAGGATGAAGCTATTAGGGCTTCAAGCTCCTTGGGTGGAGTAGGGGAAGATTTTGTTGGGCTGACCCAATCTTTGAAAGATTCTCGTCAAAAGTACGAGGAAGATAAAGGTGCTTGGGAGAAGAAATTTAAGTCCGTTGAGCTAGACAGAGATCAAGTTGTGAATGCCTCCAAGGAATTAAAGAAGAAGTTGAAGGAGTTTAAATAGAGCAACAAGGAGCTTGAGGTTAAGCTTAAGTATGCCGAAGAGAAAGTTGTTAAACTTCAAGATGTTGAGCGATAGAAAATGGAGGTGGAAGAAAAGCTGAAGTCTACCGAGGAGCTCCTTAGGGAAAGGACCTCCTTGGAGAAGGAAAAAAGGAAAGCAGCAGTTAAAAAATCATCCAATGCTGGTTGGGACAAAGGCTGGAACAAGGGACTGGCTGTGATGTCTTCTCAAATGGAGTATTCTAGTGTCAAATATTTTAGGGATGGATGGGTAGCAGCCTTGCAAGAGTTAAAGGTTGCTGAGAATTCTGAGTTGTTCCAACAGCACACTCATGGCCCTCCTCCCTCTCCTGGAGAAAAAGAAGAAGATGAATCTTCTTCAGATGAATCTTCTATGATGATTGGATATTAGGTCCCTACTATTTCTGTTGTTCAACCTTCCGAGCAACTCCAACCAGCCAACACTTCTGCCGAGCAGCTACCCTTGCTTTCCGAGCAACCAACTCCTTCCTCCAAACCTTCTAAGGAAGTCGTAGGAAACAAGGAGAAGGTGTAAAGTTATTCGAGTTTTTTATTTTGTTGTTTTATTGAATGTAACCTTGAACTATGTATCTCCTCTTATGATGAATAAAAATTTGAACTTTGGTTGTTCGTCTTGAATTTCTCTTTTACTCGCTTTGTCTGCATCATTATTGATTCTTTTTATTTCTTCTTTTTACTAGTTTATGGACAGGAAAAAGCTCTTATCAGCTCATGATACAGAATTGATGAAGAAATGCGATGAGTATTTTAAAGCTGGTCATGCATATCTTAATGAGGCCCAGATAATTTACATCCTCGGATCAGGTGCTTCTGATCGAGCAGTTGAAGCTTACCAATACTTGAAGTGCTTGCTCGATCGTGTTGTAGCCAACAATGTGTCCTACTACAAAATGATTGAAGATCTTCAAGGGACGATCGAGGAACTTACAAAATAATATAAAGAATCCACTACCCTTTTGCATCAAGGATACGAGAAAAAATATCAACAATTGAGTGCTGACAAAGGGTATGACAAATTCATCTCTGCTTATGAGAAGAAGGAGAGGGTTCTGAAGCTTGAAATTGAAGAGCATAGGCATATTGCCAAGTTGTTAGAGCAGGAGAACATTGCTTTGCAGGAGGAAATGAAACAACTAAAATCTGCTGCCTCTTCCTCGGGAGCCTTGGTACCCATTAATGATGAAGTTTTTTCCTTCTTGGAGGTAGAAAATGCTAACTTACGAGATGAGTTAGAAACTTTAAAATGAGCTGGACCTTTCACATCTACTCATGGACAAGCAAGATCTTCTTCTCGTGGATGATAAAGGGCTGGTCGGGTTACCATTGAAGAAGCGAGAACTCAGTCTGCTTTAGAGAATCAAGCCGTTCAGTTAATGGCAAAGAACCAAGCCTTGGCAGAAATATCTAAGAAGATTCTGAACTTTACCGAGCAACTCTCTAATCAGAATTCTGCTCTCGAAAGTAAAGAAATTCTTATGAAGAAACTCCACGAGCAAATAGAGAGGATAACTTATCAGTTTTATAAACAACCCAGAGAATTTTGGATGGCTGGGTATAATGAAGCTCTGTACCATCTTGATGCTAGGATACATCAGTCGAATAATGAGGGGTACAAGCAGGGATGGTTGAACATTATGTGTGTGCTAAAATTGGAGCAAGGACATTACTTATGGGATTATTATGATCCTGGAGTGCTTGATTTACCTGTGCCTCCTTTTAAGCTTGATATTAGTTGGATTCCTGCTCGTGCAATTCCTCGACGCCTGATTTCCAAGTATCTCGGTGATTACAGTCTTCATGCAAATTTTGATATAGTTCGTCCAGAACACTTGCTCGAGTGGCCATCCTTAATGAATGTTAGAATGCTGCGAGATTTAAACTTTATAAATTCTCCTTATTCCTTAGACGATCCTCCAGCTGGGGTAGAACCTATGTCAAAAGCAGAGGGAAAGAAACCAATAAAAAAGGATATTTGATGTAATGAATTAGTCTTCATATCTTGTGTAATTTTCTTTACTTTAATGAAGAAAAAGTTTATCTTTTGCAATTTCATTTTCTTCTAAATAATTTGTAGAATGTCCTTGCTTATTGGTTGGTAAATATATGTATATACTATACTTATCCGATTTGTTATTTGATTATAGTGACTTGTCACTCTTTGGGCCTAAGAAATGGAATAATTTTCATCCCATGTTCCTGATTAGTTATAGTAATCTCGTATGGATTACCTGGTTGCCTAGACAGTGGATGCCCCGAGAGGTCGTCCAGCTTCTTGCCTAGTTTGGTACCAATCAACCGGAGTTGGTGGTTATTGATTTACCGACCAATCGGAGTTGGTGGTAATTGATTTGCCGACTAACCGGAGTTGGTGGTATTAAGTTACCCACCAATCGAAGTTGGTGGTAATTGATTTTCCGACCAACCCGAGTTGGTGGTAATGAGTTCCCGACCAACCGGAGTTGGTGGTAATGAGTTCCCGACCAATCGAGGTTGGTGGTAATTGATTTGCCGATCAATCGGATTTGGTGGTAATGAGTTCCCGACCAACTGGAGTTGGTGGTATTAAGTTCCTGACCAATCGGAGTTGGTGGTAATTGATTTGCCGACCAACCGGAGTTGGTGGTTTTAAGTTACGGACCAACCAGAGTTGGTGGTAATTGATTTGCCGACCAACCGGAGTTGTTGGTAATGAGTTCCCGACCAACCGAAATCGGTGGTAATTATTTCTCTCTGGATTTGAGTTTGTGTAATGTGTAGCACTAATATTTCGAAAAAATTCAACAAAAGAAGAAAATGGGTGAAACATCACTTTATTCATATTGAAGAAACTACGTTACATAAGAATTTCAATTACTGATAATACTTGCGCAGATGCTCTGCATTCCATGCATTCTTGAATTCTTCTCGTTCCAAAGTTTCAATCTTGTATGTCCCTGGACGAACAACTTCTATTACTCTGTAGGGTCCGTGCCAGTTGGCTTCCAGTTTGTTATGATTTTGGATCACTTTCTTCAGCACATAATCCCCTTCCTTCAAATCACACTTCTTCACTCTTTTGTTATAGAACAAAGCTGTTCATTGTTGATATGCCGCATTCTTGATTGCTGCTTCTTCCCTAACTTCTTCGAGCATATCTAGGTCTAATCTTCTCATTAAGTCACTGACAGGAGAATTGAAATTAAGCACCCTATGCATAGGTAGACCCAATTCAGCAGGTATGACAGCCTCACTCCCAAATGCCATCATATATGGGGACTCTTCCGTTGCTGTTCGTGGTGTGGTGCGATTAACCCACAACACAGATTGTAGCTCGTTAATCCAATTTGCCTTTGCATCATCCAGTCATTTTTTTAAACCATTCAGTAGCATTCTATTTGTCACCTCAGTTTGCCCATTGCTCTGGGGATGGCCTGGTGTAGAATGGATCTTTATTATATTGGATTGATGACAATATGCAGCAAACTCCTCATTGTCAAATTGGGTTCCATGGTCAGTAATGAATGCATGTGGGAGACCATATCTGCAAATAATATTTTTCCAAATAAATTGATAGACTTTGTCGTATGTCATATCAATGAGAGGATCAACTTCCACCCATTTAGTAAAATAATTCACAGCAACCACAAGGTATTTGAATCTTCCCTTGGTTGTTGGAAGTGGCCCGACCAAGTCTATCCCCCACATGACGAATGGGTGTTAACAATTCTTGAGGAGTTCTTCGGATGGAGGAAAAACGTTCGCATTTATCGCCCTTCTTGGCATAAGATACACAATCAACTCTCATCATTGGCCAGTAGTACCCCTGTGTTGTTATCCTCTGAAAAAGTGTCCGACCTGCTACAAGGGCTCCACAAGACCCTTCGTGAACATCTTCTATAAAAATTTTCACTTCGGAGGGATGGACACATATTTGTAGTCCCGATATAACTCCTCGTCTATATAAAATGCCACTGGTCAATACATAACGAGCAACTTTAAACTTCAGTTTCTTAGCTGCGAGTTTATCAGTTGGCAAAACCCCCTCTTCAATATAGGCCTTGATCGGGTCCAATCAGGATGGTCCCAAGTCGAGGGCAATGAAGTTCATCATCAAATCTTCGTCTATGCTCCGACCAACCATTATTTCTATTGGGATTATTCTTCGTAGCTCGGTATGTGTGGCTGATGCTAACCGAGCTAGGACGTCTGCTCTTGCATTCTCCAATCTCGGTATTCTAATCACCTAAACTGTCGTAAAACTCGATACAACATCCATTGCTTTTGCATGATACTTGATCATTAACTCTCCTTTTGCTGCACACACCCCCAGAATTTGATTTACGATTAACTAGGAATCACTGAATACAACGACCTATTTTACCTTCACGGTTTTGGCCAGACTTAGACCTACGATCATAGCTTCATATTCGACCTCATTATTAGAAGCCTTAAATTGAAAATGTAGAGCATACTCCATATCAATCTTATTCGGACTGTTTAAAACAGTGCCTGCTCCACTGCCTGTAGTGCGCGAAGAGCCATCCACATTCCACTCAGGTACCTCATTATCAAACTCTTGGTCAGTCAGAGCTCCTCGATGGAATATTTGGTGCTTCCTTTTGTCTTCCCCAAACACTTCTCACTGATCATCCACGGATGGAGGTTGGTCGGTGGTTAAATTTGATGATCCCGTAATCTCCACGGGTTGGTCTGTATTAAACTCTTATTCTTTGGAGGTATCAAATTGAGTAAACTCTGCGATAAAATTCGCTACTGCCACTGCCAGATACAAATATAATTTTTCTCCCATCACTAGTCTAGATAATAATGGAGGTGTCCTTAGATATTTCTTCAATTCTTGAAAGGCCTCCTCGCATTCATCATTCCACTCAAAAGTTTTTTGGAGTGTTTTGAAGAATGGGAGACATCTGTCTGTTTCTCGTGACAAAAATCTGTTGAAAGCTGCTACTCGTCCCGTGAGACTCTGCACTTCCTTCTTCGTAGTTGGAGATCGGAGCCCCAATAAGGCTTTGATCTTTTCAGGGTTTGCCTCGATACCTCATTGGTTAACAATATATTCGAGAAACATGCCTTATCGTACTCCGAATATGCATTTAGTGGGATTAAACTTCATTTGATACTTCTCTAGTTGATCAAAAGTCTGACCTAGGTCAACTAGATGATCAACAGCTTTATTGCTCCTCGTCAGCATATCGTCAACATAAACCTCAATGTTATGACTGATTTGCTCCTCAAACACCTTATTCATCAGCCGTTGATATGTCGCACTTGTATTTTTAAGTCCAAAAGGCATAACATTATAGCAATAAGTTCCCCTTGGGGTGATGAAAGAGGTACTCTCCCTGTCTTTAGGCTTCATTTTAATCTGGTTATAACCAGAATAAGCATCCATGAAACTCAACAATTCATGCCCCGAGGTAGCATCCACTAGTTGATCTATTAGGGGCAAAGGAAAGTGATCCTTTGGGCATGCCTTATTAAAATCGGTGAAGTTTACACACATCCTCCACTTATTATTTTTCTTCTTTACCATCACCACATTTTCTAGCCAGTCAGGATATTTGACATCCTCAATAAAAGAGGCTTTTTATAGTTTCTCTACTTCTTCCTGTATAACTTGGTTCTTTTCAGGGCTGAACACCCTCCTTCGCTGCTTCACTGGCTTGATCTCCTTGTTCACATTGAGCTCGTAGCATAAGAAACTCGGGTCTATCCCTGGCATGTCTTCATGACTCCATGCAAAAGTATGTTTTCTGCATCTTAGTGATGCACCAATTTGAGTTGTTCGTTCTGGATGTTCGTCGTCCAGAATGATATTTTCGATAGCCTCCATAACCTGACCCTTCACGAGCTGAGACTCGTCTCTAGGGTCTAATGTTTCAATCTCTGCATCTTCTATTTCATCCACTTGATAGGTAGTAGTCTTCTTCCTGGATTCTTCGCGTTCCTCCTGTTCGGCAGATGAATAGTAGCATTCCCGAGCTACTTTCTGATCGCCTTTCACAAATCCCACTCCAAAGTCGGTTAGGAATTTTAAACATTGATGTACAGTAGATGGTACTACTTCGAATTTCTTCAGACCTACCCTTCCCATGATGATATTATAAGCTGATTGGACATTTTTATCTATTACGAAAAAGCGTACTCTTTCTATTCGACAAGCAGGCCATGTACCTATAAGCATATCCAACTTGATCGTCCCAAGTGAAAAAACCTTCTCTCCAGTAAAACCAAGGAGGGGCCTATGATATGGCTCCAACTGGGCTAACTTCAAGTTTAAACTATCGAATCATGGGTAGAACATGATGTCTGCAGAGCTACCATTGTCCACCAGCACCCGTGAAATCGCCACTTCCTTCATTCTCATTATTATCACCAATGGGTCATCATGAGGATATAGCACACCTGCTAAGTCATTTTTAGAGAAATCGATGACCAGTTTGTCCTTATTAACCTCCCTCAGGTGATTATCTTCAGCCAAGTTTATTCGCTGTATGTACGAGCAAGCTTGAGCCTAATTGAGATAAGCTTTCCTCTCCGCAGTAAGATCTTCACCTCCTGTATCTCCACCTGTAATAACATTACATTCAAATGATCCGAAATGGATTGAAAATACCTCACGCTCTGGCTGTCTTGTTTTTTTTGGGGAGATCGGGGTCATCTTCTGGATCTCTCTTCTTGTCTTCTTTTGCTCGATAAGGAGATTTAGATCTTTGCCTTCCTCGGTTATTGGTCTTTCCATCATTTTGACGATCAACATACTTAGCCAATTTTCCTTGCCTGATGAGTGCTTCAATTTCATTCTAGAGATCTATGCAATGCTTGGTCGTATGACCATGGTCTTTGTGGAATTCACAATATTTGGACTTATCCCTTTTATCAGGATCTGCCTTCATTTTCCCTGGCCAGGCTAACTCCTCGCTGTTCTTGATTTCCTCTAGAATGTGATTTATTTCTACCTTCAAAGGAGTATAATCTCCAAATTTCCTGCTCCAGTGCTTGCTTTCCTTTTGACGGCCTGTTTCCACCATTGTTCTTCTGATCTTTCTTTTCGATTTTACCAGCTTCAACCTTGGTCTCCTTAGTTTCTGTATTCTTCTTCGCAGCCATGGCTTCCTCAGCGTTCATAATTTTGGCTGCTTTTGCCATTAGTTCTGCCATGGTCTTAGGCGGATCTTTAGCCAAAGTGTAGTACAACTTATCTGGCAATAGCCCACTCATCAGAGCAGTAATTGTTGTTTTCTCCTCATAATCAATTACCTCAAGTTTCTCGTTATTAAAATGAGTAATGTAGTCCCTAGTACTTTTTTTGGGATTGTGTCTAACACTCATCAAGTGTGCTACTCGTTTGACTGGTTTTGCTCCAAAACAGAAATTCCCTATAAAGAGCTTTGCCAATTAAAATAAAGTCGCAATCTTCCCCCGAGGAAGGTTGTTGTACCATATATGGGCTGACCCGATGAGATTTCTTGAAAATGCCCTATATCTCATCTCATCTGGGATCGCATAGATATCGGCAGCAACTTGGTATTGCTCTATATGAAGGATAGGGTCAGTTTTTCCATCGTATTTAGGTGTCACCATAGGAGCCTTGAACTTTGATGGTGTGGGAAAATCCACAATTGCCTGTACGAATGGTGTTCCTCGGACAAAAATTCTTTGTAGAGGATTCTTGGCCTTAGCCATTTCTCCTAATCTGTCCTCCAACCTTTAAATAGAGCCTTTCCATGTTTCGTTTCCCTCCTCGGGCCTATTTGTTCGAGCAACTGATCGTGTTGAGTTTTCTTCTTGGGTCCTTTCATTACGGGCGGCTGGGCGTGATTGAGCATAGCCTTCCCTTAGGCCGGATGGTCGTTGAGAGTTCCTCGACGCAATCCTAGGAGGACTTCTATTCCTCCTCGGGCCCAATCGATCAAAAGGAGATACTCTACTCAACCTTTTTATTGCACTAGTCCTTTTTGGGGTGAGAGTGACATTTTGGTGGGAATCAGTAGCTCGTATTAATGAAGTCCGGCCTGGTTGATACGAAGGATCACTGGATCTTTCAGTACAATATAACCCGGTATGTCTGGATTGAGAGGCCTCCGGGAATAACGTTCTTCTAGTTCTTAAGGATGACAGATAGGTATTTCTTTGAACACTTCGTTGTCCTGATTGGGCTAACACTCCTGATTGAGCCAGCACTCCACCTTGAACAGTTTGTATAAGTTGACGCATGGTTTCTTGCATGGCCGTTTGCCCTTGGGCTAAATTAGCCATTATGCCTGCCAGATCTTAAACATTTGGGGCAGTAGAAAAGTTTGGAGGGATCCCAGTGTTTCGATTACTGGATTCCGGATTATCAGCCATGGATGATGAATTATTTTGGTGAAAAACGATAAGTATAGTCGTTTCCCACAGACGGCACCAATATGTTGATGTAAAAAACTAGATTATCTCTAATTGGTCAATCACAGATAAATAAATAAATAAGAGAAAGGATTTTTAAAGTGGTTCAGCCTTGTGAGAATGGCCTACGTCCACTATTTTGTATTGTTGACTGTTTATTTGGAATCTCGATAATAGGTTTACCAAGAGAGCCAAAGTCCCCTTCTAATGAGGATGTTACAATGTATTTATAGCCTTGAGGCTGTACATGTGAAAGGACAATGCACTGTTATCTAGTAGACATATACATATGTACGATAATAATGAGCATTCAATGCGCAGTCGTCTTTTTGATTCTCCTGATTTGAATGTTCTGCACGCTAAGTAGCTCGAACTGCCTGAGTTGTTCGGTACGCTTAAGTTTCTCGGAGCCCTCAGTTCCTCGGGGAGCCCAAGCTGCTCGGTATGATTGAGTTTCTCGGGGCGCTTGAGTAGCTCGGTGGCAGTGTGTTGTTCGTTGGAAGTATTTGTAATTGCCACGTAGGTTGACACGAGTCTTCAAGTGAATGGTACACGTCAGCAGACTAAATTTGGTATCAACAGTAAATACATTAATGTTAAAAATAACTTCTCTTTTATAACAACTAAGATAAGTGGATGACCCGAGAGCTATAGTTGAGAGGGTGGGGAAATAAGCACTTCAATGATGAGAGAGAAGCATGATAAGAACACTATAACTATGGTTGTTGTTAAATAGAGGTGTAGTGAACACACTAACTATCATATTTATGTTCAACTGTGAAACATAATGGCCTTATATATTATGCTGTCTATGTCTGAATGTGTGAGTTAAATATACTATTTATGGCTACATTCAATAAGTCAGGATTGTCCTATATTCATTAAATGAATTTTAATATGTATTATGTGAATTAAATTCCTTTGGAGTTTATGGACAAATTATTATCGGCATGAGTTGAAAATTGACAAAAATAGACTCTTGTCAGCCGATCACTTGTTAGCCCGTGTTGTGTAGGTTTCATTATATACTTTTGTACCAAAAATTGGTCTATGCACATATCACATTGCTGATATGAAACTTATTATACAAGTGTTCTCATTATATATATGTGAGGAACCTCTGTGGTCCCTCATTATCTGTATATGTTTATGTGATATGTGATCGGTTCCTTTGATGGAGTTAACAATCCTAATAGGTTTATCTCTCTCTCTCTCTCTCTCTTTGGTACAATTGAAGTGGTTAAGCACTGAGTTACTTAAAAAGTCTTACTTCTCAACCTCAAAGCCCAAACCCTCAGAGATCACAATTGTTACTCTAATGAACCAATTGGTCTTCGAGCTTTACTTATTTGACCAATGCAGCTTCCTTAGTGTAATCTAAAAATAAAATATCCTTATTTAATCAATTAATACTAATTATTCTAGGACCCCTCTACAGTATTCCCCTTTTTATAGAAGTATCTCATTTGTCTCGTAAGAGTTGTGTATACACGATCGAATCGTCAAGGAATATTTTGTACTTATTACTTTTCTGAAGCATTTAATGGGGAGAGCATCCTTTTTAATTTTGTTATTAGATATTTAGTCCCCCAAAAGACATGTATTTTTTTGCTAGGGTTAAACCCCCTAGTTAATCATTACTTTTACGAATGCCGCCACCTCTTTCTACTACTATTTTATAAATAGTCATCATAATCCCTTATTCAAATTTTTACCATTCGCTATTGTTAAAGAGAGAAAGTACTAGAGCTTCCACACTTCAAGATTTTATGGTGATTTTCTTCATGTATTCCATTAAATCCTTTTCATGTATCGTCATTTTTTAATGTTTTTCGTTGTTAATTAAAAGGGAGTGGATTTTACATTATCTTCATCCACTACCTTTTCTGATGTTTCCATCAGTGTGATGGTGGGCACATTGCTAATTCACATCCCCATCATCAATGCTCTTGTTGGTGGTTTCTAGCACTTTTACCACCATCGTTAATACAATTACCATCATTTCTTCTAATGCTTGTAACCAATGGTATATGGTAATTAATGGGTGGTATAGGAATATTTCTAAACATTAACAATAATAGGACAATCAACAATTAAGTCGAGATTTCTTGATCTATAAGTATTTTTTTTCTAATGAAGACAATTTTATGGGCCTCCTCAAGGACTTTACCACTTGTACTACTGAAAAACCTAACATGGGTTTTCCTGAGCCAAAGGAGCTTATCAGTGCCCCTCTAATAATTCATTATAGTATTACGAGGTTGTGAGTGGACAAGGGAAATTTACCCTTCTCACACATTGACATTAACGCTTGCAATGGTTCCCTTAAGAAGTTTGACATATGGGTGAGTTACGTCTTATTAGATCCCACATAGTACTAAGTTATCAATAAAGTTGGTTTGCAAATGGTTGTTAGCAGCCTAAAAAAATATATAAATTAACAATATGTAAGTGCCCTTCAAGCTTTGGTCTTTTGTTGGAGTATTGCACAAACATTTGTCATGAAATGGGGTGTATTCACAAATACATAGAAAAATGTTTATGAACTAACTAGCATGACTATGATACGCACATATTTACTTGATGATAACTTCAAGGATGTCACTAAGAAAAAAATATACAACAAGTTGATCGGGGATTTTACTACATATGCCCATTATACAAGAATTACTCAAATTGGTGCCTACAAATATTACTTTATGAAAAACTCGAGGTATATTTATGTGAACATCTCTAACAACCCTAGAGACGGGTTAAGATTATATAAATATAATTAAACCCAATTTTGATTCAATTGTGAAATTTAGCACCCTAGATTTGGGAAAACTTCTAGAAGACCAATTTTAACCCATTAAACTGAAATAGAACAAACGTTAAGGAGATTTTAAATCTTAAAAATAGATTTAAATGATTTCAATTTCAACTCACACGCACAAGGAAAGATCCACGCTAATTAATGACTGTAATATGTGGGTTTGTGGAATACAATTAGTATCAAGCGAGGCATAATCCCTTATCAAGACCAGGATTAATGCTCAAGACTGTGTTTAATAATGACAATAAATGAGGGAAAGGGAGACAATAACATTCACCACACCAGCTAGTATTAAATGATGTCTTTACACCATAAATGAACTACAAACACAATAAATAAATGGGACCAACAAGTGACTTGGTCGGAGGGAGAAAGAGAAAGCACTCTAATCATAATAAAGGCAAAGTAGAATTTCAAGCTTAGTTAATGCTCAATAGTGAGGACATCAATGGGTACATGGGAAATGTTTGGGACAATCAATGTTCTCTCAGAAGCTCTCGCGTATGAGGGAAATTCAATAGCAATTTTAGATCAATATTGTCATCCCTGTAAACTGTTTAGTTAGTCTAATTATATGGAGGCAAGGTTACTCAAGTAACCTTGCTGGCATTAAATGTGATTGATCGGTGTTAAATGCTAAAGTATCGCAGCATTAATGTCAAAGATATTGCATTAAATGCATGGGATATTATGTTTTGGCTGGAAACTGCTCAACCAATTAGAAGCATGGTGGCATTAATGAGAACGTGAAGTGGAAGCTCAAAGTCTTACCTTATAACGACTATGAAATCAGATCTGGTTAACTAGGCCTAGCATCTTAAGAATAAACTCACCTGAGAGTTGTAACTTCAAGTCCTTAAATGCCAGACATTATGACGTAATAAAGTAGGTGAACAGTGACCCCATTAGACATGTGTTCACATCAAACAAATGGATGGTGTACGGTTTTCAGGTTGCTCGACTGGAAGGTGGCTTGAGCATAAGGTATGTTGTTTGTTGGCTAGGAACTGTCTCTAAGAAAAAGAACAAATAAAAAGATATTTGTGATGATGCTACTAAAATAAAAGATTTAGAATGGGATGAGGGAAAGTAGAATGTGACACAATATATATTCTCGAGAAAACCACAATGATGGAAAACCCCGTGTCCTTAGTCCCAGGACAACTCACACACCCAAGTCAACTATTACAAATAATTAGTTACAGATTATAGCCCACAAATTTACAGTGATTTAAACTAAGCAAATACAAGCCATACACCCAACCTAGTCTAAATACAACCCAACTTGACTGACAAGCAGTTAACCTAATAACATCCAGGTAATAGCAACTACAACACACGCACAACCACACACCCAGACTCGAGAACCAGTGAAGTTGTGAAACGCAAAAAATAATTAAAAAGTTGTTTTAATCAGAACATAAAAAATTATCTTGATTATAAAATGAGACTAAACACTCACTAGGTTATGTTTAATTTTAGTTAACAAGAATAAAAATAATTGGTGATTAAATAAAAGGCAGGTACAAATTCAAACACAGTCCTAAGTAGGTTTTTGCACAAGCTTAAATACACACAAAAAATCTTATGTTTAAACCATACTTAACTCAGTTTTAATTTTCACTTAAATTAACCTGTTTAAAAAAATTAATTAAAAAATTAATTTTAATCAGATTTGAAAACACAATTAAACACACACGAGTCAACACATTGAGCTTAGTACCAAGATAACACACTGAGTTTAGAACCAAGTTAACACACACTGAGTTAAACTCAACTCACACACATACACACACCAGCTAAAAAAAATGCACACACCCGCACCAGATTTGAAACAAGGACAACATTAAACCAATAAAAAAATTAAATATATATATACACACAGACACACACACACTAGGGTATGCCCATGCCTGAAGGCCCGCAAATAATTTTCTACAGTATAAATTCGTCGAAAGTCATGAAATTTTACAATATAAATAAGCATAAACAACGCAAAATTTTTTGCAAAAACTTTCTTTATTATAAGCATTCTTATCCCTTGAATTTCAACAAACAAAAAAGGTTGTCAAGTTGACATGCTGCAATAGTAAACAACTTGATATTACAAATCACTTCATAACAGCAAATGGAAGAAAAAGGTATATCATTGATCGACATATAACCACTAAAGAATACACCTCAATATTTGCAAACAAAGTTAAATGGAACACAACCAAAATTTTCATATCTTTGCATTACATAATACTCTCTTAAAAATGGATAAAAACTCAAATACATAGTAGACATTTCCTTGTGAATACATTTATTTTATATCACTCAAGTGTCAAATTTAAATAACGTGCAACAAATATAAACAATGTATATATGTACACATATGTTAATTATAATTGAACACCGGTTGTAAGATTGAGCGAAATCTTTTGGCAGCATAAAGACCAACGAACTGTAATGATGTTAACCTATAAGTTGATTTGACATCACTTGAGAAAACCTGAATTTAAAAATCAATAAGAATAAAATATAAAAATTATCCCAAACCATAATTGCATCTAAAACCAATAACCCAATTCTAAACTTACAAAATTGAAATACTGTGAATAACATCAATTTCAACCAAACACAAAAAACATGAATGGCATTAGTAAACGAATTAAATTGAAAGCCGTAAACCGTGCAAAAATTCTTATTATCTAAACTAAACAAATAAATAAGATTCAATTTAAAAAGAAATATATTCAAGTGCATCTTAAATATGGTAAGAGATTCAATTGGTAGGAGATAACGCATCAAGGACTGTAACCATGCCTTTAAATCAAGGACTATATAAAATAATCTCCTACCAAAGGACTGTACTGATGTATCAAGGATTGTACCAACAACATTATCACCATTAAGATCGATTTACTCCAAGTTTTACCATAAAATTGTTTTCCACTTAAATTTGTTTCTTATCAGTGTCCACATACCTAGAAACAAAACTTTCCAAAATATTTTCAGCCGATGACAAGCGTAATTTTTATCTTTTGTCAAACGTGTCGAACCTTCTGCTCTACCAGAGATGAAGAAATTTCTAGTGCGCCCATCTGAACTTTTGATATTTATTTGCGACGTTAACACAGTTAAATGTGCTGCTACTTTGATAAATGGAGAAAACGGTCATTCAACTTATTCGCTGCATAATTGTCTTACGGGTTATGGCTATGAGTAGATTACAACTCTGATTTTGAGCACTGCATAAGAACTTCCCAGGCCATAATTTTTTTTGCATACGTCTTTGTCTTATTTAACTACACGCCAAATTTATTGTACCTCTGTAGAGAAAGATCATAGTAGTTCATTGAATACACCTACAACACATATAAGAACACAAATAAATGGAAAAATATGAAGAAATGGAGGTATAAGACAATATGAAAGAAAAAAGGAAAAAATAATTCAAACATCCTTTCAACCTAAGCCATAGATCAAATCCTAAAAACCTAATCCGTGATTTTGAACCCAATTAAATGAGATGAGAATAGTTTGGTAGTTTAATATTAAAATACAGTAGTTACGGACATGTATTGTAATAGTTAGGGACATGTTCCCATATCTCTAACTATTACAATACATATCCCAAACTATTACAACACATACCTTAGTAGTTTTGATATTACACTACAATAGTTTGATAGTTTGGTAATATCTCATTTTAAAGTGATTAATTGAAATTTTGACGAAACAAAGAGAAATTTTTACCAAGCAAAGAGAATTTTGACCAATCTCAAATTCGAACCTATGTAGCCATTATGCCTTTTTCGTTTTATTTCCATCTTCTAGTACCTACGTTAGACACTCACTAGTTTTCAACAAATTATACTATATAGTTGCAACATCTCTTATTGTGCTTCTCACATATATATATATATATATATATATATATATATATATATATATATGACCTGTTATGCAAAACAAAATCTAGCATAACAAAGCTCAACTAATAAAATGAACTCACATATATCACGTATATAAAATGAACTCAAATATATCAACTAATAAAATGAACTCAGAAGTATAAAAAGCTCCAACACCTACTCATTCATATAAGAAACTCCAATACTAAAGCTACAACAAATAATAAATCAAAATGTTCAAAACTCTCAAACTGTTCAAATCTGCATAACTAAAGTGACTGCATATTGAACTACCCATAAAAAATGATTCAGAGTTAAAATTTCATGTGCCTAAACTCTCAAATTTCCTGCTGAAAAAATGAACCAAAACAGGGCATATTGATAGCGCTTACTAAAATCCACATAAAATAAGTAATCTAGTAATATAGTATACTTGGATTACCATCCCACTACAACTCCAAGTTCGTAGTAATACCGTCACCTCCATTTTCAAGAACAACTACTCCTGGAGCTTAGTAAGATCATCAAGATCAATAAACATCATATATGACACTTTCATAAATAAAATTAAAAATTTAACACATCGTACTCTAATTATATCTATTTACATGAAGAAATATATATACCACATTAAACCAATTGCATCACCTCCTATTAATGTTGTGTGCACGCTTGTGTAGACTAGGTCTAAATTATAACTTTACAATGATTTTTATCAAAAAAGTCCACATTTTAAATTTTTTTACGCATTTGAAAAAATGTCTTTCAAATTACTCTAAGTCCAATATAGCGTTGATCAAAATGTGAATGTGAGCAAACTTATATTTCACAAATCTTCAACTAAAAGGATATCAAACTTGCACCGGGTTGAAAACTTGTAGATGTACCGAGTCATCGATGTATGCCAAACATTGTGGATAGAAATCTAATAATATAAAGTATCTATCCTACGATATAAATATGAAAATCAAACAATGGGCTTGATTATTCAAGACTAAATGTTTTGACACGCGAGATAACCAACTATATATATAAATGGATTAAAATACATTTTCAATATCCCCTTTGGATATTTCACGGGAAAAACCCCAAAATGAAAAAATCTTTTAGCCATCACTATTATAAAAGCTCGACATAAGCCAATAGTGAGTGTATGGCAACAAAATACTAAAAAATTTGAATGATCAAAACATAAAAGCAAAGTCGAGTATGAATTTTGGTCAATTTTGAATCCATCATCTCAATACCTACAAAGCAGGAACAAATAAAAAACGATCACGCAAGAATGACCACATGAGAAACAATTCCCCATATTCGAGAATTCTCCATAAACAAATATCAATACGAAAAACAAAGGAAATAAGAACAATAAAATCCTCTTAAATCATATCAATATGAATAAGTCTTGTCTCCCCCTTTTTGACACAATAAAAAAAACTTATTTCTCCCCAGTTTACATTTTGTTAACAAAATATATGATATCTTTCCCAATTGATCTCTCCCCTATATTAAATTTCTCTCTCCCTTTTAGACATGAAATAGTCAAAGGAAGGTGGAAAATAAACATAGAAAACCGACACAAGTTATATAAGCCAACAAGATATAGCATGGTAAATAATCACAATATTCTCATAACAAAAGAGATAAGATGTAGGCTAGCAAGGGAAACAACTCGATAAAATATCAAAAAATTGATAACCACGACAAACATGATATAAATGAGCAATATGATATACCCAAATCACATGAGTATAAAGCAGAAGCAAGAATTATATATATATATATATATATATATATATAGACACACACACACACACACACACATATCAAATCAAATTTAGCTCTAAAATTCCAAAGTATCCAAAACATACTTCGTATAATGTACAATGAAGTGGAAAATAAAAGATACCAAATAAAGTCATATACACTAGTACTCCTAATTTTATTTATAGGAAACTATTATCTATAATGTGATTGATGCACGAGGAGTTGCTTTAGAATCACCTAAAACAAAAATATTAAACACATCATCATAACCATTTGGTGGAACTTGAATTGTCCTTAAACACCTCATCTCCAACAGATGCTCCTCACTTGACCTTAGATTAAGTAGTAAGGAGGAGTGTCAAATGATAGATAAGGATATAGAGTGGTTCAGAACCTCTATTGAGTACCTTACGTCCACTATGAATAATTTTTATTTCTATATTACATTGCAAATAAGAGGATTATAATTTAAAGACCTCTTGGACTTTGGCCAAGCTGGTCTAAGGTTTCAGAAGTCTTTGTCACTAGCTGAAGAACCACTCTGAAGTAACTAATGGACTCCTAAAGGTGTTTCTTAGACTAGTTTAGGAGTCAGCAAATGATATAAGTAAGAAAGGATATAAGTGCTTCAAACCTTTTCGAATGTATAACTAACTGTGGGTTAGCTATAACGAAACGGTGAACAACTTGGATACAAAGGTTCTCTAGCTTCTCTAGTATTTACAATATGATTTATAGATGCCCCTTAACCCTTCACTAGTTTTCAATATATAATCACTCCCTCGGAGAGAGTGTGAGTGAACTATAGTGGCACATGTGGTGCAAAGTAGTTAATATGAGCATTAGATGCAGATTAGATGATTTAATGCTAGTTGTAGTAAGTGGTGGTATGACCATTGTGAGGGTCCCCCTGGAGGAATTATGAAGGGGAATTCCCTCTCGCCACTCATGCTAGCATTTACATGGGTTACAAAGTACATGGAGTGGCCAGTGTTAAAGGTGTGAAAGTGTGTGAATGTGTAGAGACTGGATTTCATAGCCTATTTTAAAAAAACATGAAAAAGAGGTATCCGTCTCCAATGAGATGACATAACAAAGGACAAAATTATATATATGAAGCCAAGAAAATCACAGGCTTGGAGACTATGTTATGGAATGGGAAGGTTTTAGGCACCCATCTATCCCTTTCGATCTCTCACGGGCTATAAAATGTTCTCCATCTCCTAAAAAGTGTAAACATGTGTGTGAGGTGAAAACATATATATATATGAACAACGTGTGGCTAATAAAGTCACCGCGTACGCTTTATGAGAAAGATGGGAACGAATAATTCTAAGGAGAAAAACTAAAAGAAAGGGAAAAATATAAAGATAACCAGAATATGAGCGATGCGCCGGATCAAGACTCACTATGAAAGAGTGAATATGCGTGTCAACGGGACCGCTAAAAAAGTGAATAATAATAAAATTGGTTAAAATGTGAGTGATGCATCAGATCACGTGTCTCATTATGAACAAGTGAATATACATGTCAACAGGATTACTGAAAAAGTGAATAAATGAATAAAAATAGATAGATTATGACTGAAATGCCGGATCATGATTCATTATGAAAAAGTGAATATGCATGTCAATGAGATCACTAAAAAATGAATACAAATAGATTGACTATGCTCGATACACTGGATCGTGACTCACTATGAACAAGTGAATATGCATGTCAATGGGATCGCTAAAGAGTGAATAAATGAATAAAAATAGATAGACCATGAGCGATACGCTAGATCGTAACTCACTATGAACAAGTGAATATGCATGTCAAGGGGATATTAAAGAGTGATGAAGTAAGTAAAAATAGATAAACTAATATATAAATAGAATACTAGTAAAAAAAAGTAAAAAAAGTAAAATGAGGACTCGAATCCCAAGATAATCCCAAGATGCCTCCATAACCGAAATCGACATCAAATTTCACGTAGTTCGAATAAAGAATAAAGTGGGGTCTAACCCATAAATACAAAATTAATGTTTCTCTTTTTAGTTTATCAAAGAGTGTGCTTGAGAAAAGTGAGAAACAACTCTAATTTAGGTTTATAGGATAAACCCTCTTTTTGGGGTTTTGAGTTTACGAAAATAAGTTTTGAGTGTATATAAATAATAAAAAAGTGTGATTAGTGGTGAGAAAACAAGAATTAACTAAAACAATTGCTAAAAATAATGAAATATAAGAAACGACACTAAATTGACAAAGTAGGATGAATAGGGTTTAGACTTTATAAATGATTGGAATTATGATTTTGGAAATTTTGAAATCTAATTTCTGGATGGTGGTGAAGTGGTGGAAAATGGTGAGGTAAGGGAGTTATGTACGAAAATATTTTTAGGAGTAAGGTAATAGGGTTGATGCACAAATTACGAGATTAAAAATCCTGAATGGGGAGGTCAAAGTTTCCTTATATAAGAAAACCTGAAGGGACAAAATGACCAGAATTCCCCGGGGGGTGGGGGGGTGGGGGGGTGGGGTGGGGTCTGTGGACATGGTTAGTGGCCTGCTAATAGACAAGGCTTCCAGACTTAGTGGACAAGTAATGTACTCCCCTACCAGTAGGCAAGGGGGAGGGTGTGCCTATAGGCAAGTTGAAATGGGATTTTTTTTAAATCGACCATAAATTGCTAATTGTGAGTCCAATTCACGCAGGGATGGGGCCATTCAAAAGATGATTCAAATATTTATGAAAGTGAATTGAGAGCCTTTCGGGTCTAAGAGTTGAATAAATTTAATATAACTCGGGAAGTGTCTAGTGACTTTTCGATTAGGGTTTCTAGGTAAAAAGGTTGATACATGCGAACCATAAGTATAATTTGTGCACGATCGATACAATTAGGGAATTCAGAGCCTTACGAAAGTAAGTTGAGATACTATCGCGTTCCAGAGTTGACCGAAGTAAAACAAGGCTTAGAAAGTATCTAGTTGTCTCTTAGTAAAAAGGTTGCTAAATGCGAACTATAGGACTGATTCATGCACGGTCGAGACATTGGAAAGGGGTTTCAAAGCCTTACAAAAATGAATTGAGATAACTTCATGTGATAGAGTTGACAAAAGTAAAAAATAGCATGGGAAGCACGTGGTGTCCTCCGATTAGAATTTGAAGGAGGACCAGGGGTTTAGGGTTTGAAGTGACTTTTTTTGGACCCTATGGAGCTATTAATATGGAGTGTTTACAGGTGGGAAAAGGTAGAACAATGTCTGTACCTTTTACCTGCCCGTTAAACAAGCTACATGAGCTTTTCTGGACGTTTGTGGTCTCAAAGGTAACTACAGTCATTTTGGCATAGTTTGAGCCTACTCTTATGACATAAGACGAAATTAATACTGAAAGAATAGGTTAGGAACCGAGAAGAGGTTAGCATTTATTAGGCAAAAGTCTACTTTAAGGATGTGTGTCTAAACCACTTGTTTAACCTAAAATAAAAAGGGGTCATGTGTGAATTGGTTTGATGGAATAACATGGCCAGTTTTCATTTCATTTGATTTTTCTTGCATTTTAAATTATTTTAGCACATGGATTAACTAGGTGATGTAATGTATATCTTGAATTAACCATATAATGAGATTATTTAGGTAAATCTAGAGAGAATAACTAGAATTCAACACCCAATGTCAATTTTAACAAATTACACTAGATCTAAGTATGACCTACGTGTAGTGTGTGATTAAAGTGTGAAATTTAACAAATAATAATCAAGAACATCCATAAGACATATTTATGAGGAAAAATCCCAAAAATGGGTAAAAACCTTGACGCACCCCAATTTCTGTTTATACTTGAAAAGGGTTTTATAAAAAGCAAGAAGGTACCTCTAACTCATGCCTCATGATTAGTTACATATGGATTTTTGTGACACCCCGCTTAATTAATTACCGGCTGATCAGTCCTTAATTAATCAATTTCAGAATATCAAGTTGGTTCAGATAATGCATCACTGCTGAGAACTCAAGTTTTTTCAATAAAACTAACCACCTAATATTTTAAAAAGGTTGATGTCCAAATTTTATCTTGTCATTAACTACTACCAAAAGAATATCAATAAACACCATGCATCATAGTAACATAAGTACAGTTCGACTGAAGTAAAATAAGTGGTTGGAGTAAACATCTCCAAATACAATCCCATATAATAAATCAATTAAAATAAACCAAATCCAAGAGAAAGTTTAAAACGACTAAATCTCTGAAAGTAAGCATGAGTAAGGACGACATGTCCAACAAGATGGATAACTGAAAAAGAAAGGATAGGCTGAATCGTCTACTAGCAATAATCCTGCAGCTTCCACAGCAGCTACAGCACGATAACTGAATAGAGTCTCCTAAGGTTGGTGTCCCCGTGGATGGGAACCTAAAATAATGAAACAATAGAGAGATATACAGAAAAATGGGTCAGAGCCCGAGTTGAAAACAGTTTTAAATAGCAAGTGCTTAAATTGATTCAATTAGCAAAATTATTAATCAAGTTAGCTTAGCGTATTCACTTGAGATACTCACCCCTCAATCTAGTGTGCACGTCTAACGAGCCTAACTACCCATACTAGTCATGATACCCTGAGTGACTACTAAGTGTATAATATGAAGTTTGAAAATCTCTCTAAATAACATAAAAATCGACGTACTTATGATTTCGATATAGAATTAGGATTTCTTTAGGTTATTCTCATATTCTTCTAACTGCCCAACTGATAATACCATTAATGTAAAATTAACAATATTGACAACAACAAAAGGCAACAAACATGATTTTCGGTATACACACCTTATTCGCTTTATGTATACATATCAAATTATATAAATATAGCAATATTACACCCTTGGTTAAGAACCCATTAGTACTACGCATACTCGTCTATCTAGTCCATTTGCAAAGCTCACGCATAGAGGAAAACAGGCTCAATCTCTCGAGAACTAATAGAAACATAAACACATATTGGAGGCGAACATAGTCCCAAGCCGATGGGCTACGCACATACCTACGTACCCATACGACCGTCATCACTATCATTCTCACGGATAGCCCGTACCTAGGTTCCATGCTCTAGTGGTACAACTCTAAACCCCCCGAAGGCACACAAGATTCGATTGTCCACAACGCGTTAACCTTCGTTCGATAGCCAGTAGCTAGGTATGTTATACACATAATATTTTGAACAATAAGCATGCACACCACTTATATAAATTCATTAGCTTTCCCAAAGTCTAGTGTTTGCAGTACATATTTTAACTCTTATTATAACCCGTACTTTATTCATGTATATCCTACCTTGCATTTTCGCACCTCCTCAATTTTAAGAATTTTATACCTTCCGAGGGTCGACATATTCTCCTCTCACTATAATTATCAATATATGTCACTCGACGATCATTCTAGTTTAACACTCATTAAAATAAGCCTACGGGAAGTTCAAAATAAAATCGGCTTAAAAAGGACCATTCTGGAATCTCGTTAGAAGGCCCAAAAATCTCGTTCGAACGAGGGTCGTTCGAACAAAGGGTTTCGAACGAACCACCAAACTCATTAGAAGGGCTACTGGAAGCTCGTTAGAAGTCTCGTTCGAACGACCTGGGCTGGACTTCTAACGAAACTTTCGAAGCTGCCCACTTCGTCTCTCAACTTCGTTTTCCCCAATTTTTACCACTCAAAACTCAACGTAAATTCACTCCAAACCAAATATAATGTTTCCCACTATCCTAAGTCATCTTAGAACACATAATAACATAATTTTGGGGGTCAAATCCTTCTAATCATCATGTAATTTAAATAAATCCCCAAATTTTACCACAAACCCTATTAACGTGAACCCATAATTTATTTGTTCATAAAAACTCCCTTTTAATTCGTGATTTACATCTGCTTCATCAACTTTCACATTTCTATTAAGGGGAAAATCCTCTACATGCAACCCCCCATCAGATTTTTCAAATATTTCTACACGATTTCATCATAGGAAAACCCAAATTGGTATTCATTGTTCTAAAACCTCAATATTTGTTAACAGGAGTAATAATTGCTAAGAGAAGAGCAAGATAATCACTTACCTTAAAAATGAACTTTTAATTTATTGGTTGAAATTGGTATAGGAACGATCCTCCTGACACGATCTACGCATTGGTGTACTTTTTGTTGTGAAAGGTTGAATTCTTGGCTAAGGCTCCAACGGAGTCTCCTTCTTCTTCCTTGGTTCTCTCTCTCTTTCCCTCGCTTCTCACGTAAGTTGAAACTGACAACCACTAACCCTTAATGCCTTTTAATTAACCCAATTTTCGTCCATTTAATTACCTTAAAATTCTTAAAGACCAAATACCCCTCCGGGGTACCGTTTTGGGTTAAAAAGTCCCGGACTCCAAATAACATACCTGAATAGTGTTTTCTGACTATTCCGACCCTTTCGAACACTCTTGCGCACTCAAAATAGTCGTCCGAGTTATAAAAAATAAATTATCTTTTAACCCCCTAAATATATACAATTAACGCGACTCATACGCGTCCTAAATATGGATAATATAACTGCCGTGTATCTCATTCTCGACCATACTATTATTTCAATAATTACTAACTCTCATCCTGCTAGTGATTATTATCATAAAACCAGATTAATTTCAATTTCAATTTTCTCCCTTTAATTTAATTAATCCCCATTTTCCCATAAAAATAGTTATGCGTAAAAATACGGGGTATTACATACTTCCCCCCTAATAACAAAATTTTGTCCCAAGATTCGAAAAAGAATATATATACCTGGCAAGAATAAGTCTGGATAACGTTCACGTATGTCATCCTCGCTCTCCCAAGTTGATTCCTCAACATTATGGTGTTGCCACTGAACACGTACTAGTGGTACTACTCTCAACCTCAACTTCCTCTCACTACGATCCAGGATAGCAACCAGTCCTTCCTCGTATGAGTTATCAGGCTGTAAGTCTATCTCCTCTAATGAAATATGAGTATGGGCCAAATCATCTCGAAGAAATATCCTCAGTGAAGAGATATGAAACACGTCATGGACTTTATGCAAGTGCTCCGGTAATCCAAGTCTATACGCAACTGGCCCAATCCTCTCGATGATGGGGAATGGCCCTATATACCTAGGCGCCAACTTTCCCTTTTTCTCAAAGCGCATAACTCCCTTCATAGGGGACACCCAAAGTAATACCTGATCCCCAATGTTGAACTCTTAAAAATAACATTTTGCATCAGCATAACTCTTCTGCCGATCCTGAGCAACTCGAATACGGCTCTGTATCAATTCTTTCTTTGCCGAAGTATCCTGAATTATTTCCGGGCCCAGTAACTTGTTGTCCCCCACCTCTAGCCAACATGTTGGGGAGCGACAAGGTCTGTCGTATAGGGCTTCGAATGGAGCCATACCGATAGTAAACTAGTAGGAGTTGTTATAGGTAAACTCCACTAATGGAAGGTACTGCTCCCAACCTCTGCCAAAATCAATGATGCACATCTGTAACATATCTTCCAACATTTCGTTCACCCGCTCTATCTGACCATTCGTCTGCGGGTGATAGGCTGTACTCAACCACAACTCCGTACCTAACGCCTTCTGAAAGCTTTCCCAAATTCGAGAAATGAATACCTTGTCTCTATCAGAAATGATATTGAGAGGCACTCCGTGGAGTCTAACTATCTCTGCTATGAATAATTGGTCATACTGTCCCGCGGTGTAGTCTGTCTTGACTGGCAGAACGTGGGCTACCTTGGTCAATCGATCCACTATCACCCATATCGAATCATGACCCCTCTGCGATGTAGGTAATCCCGTGATGAAATCCATGGAAATGCTCTCCCATTTCCATATAGGAACCTCTAATGGCTGTAGAAGTCCCATTGGTCTCTGATGGTCTACCTTTACCAATTGACAAGTGGAACACTTCGAGATGAACTCGGCAATATCCTTCTTCATCCCACTCCATCAGTGCTGTCGATGCATGTCCTGGTACATCTTATCCCCGTCGGGATATACTATAAATCGGGACCTGTGTGACTCTGTCATTACCTTGTGTCGCAAATATTCACCCTTGTGGACAACCAATCTCCCATTGAAACGTAGGCCCCTGTCTGAACCCACAGTGTAAGACTCAGCCCCTTGGCCAACAGCTTCACTATCTGGCTTTGGCAGAACGGATCATCTGCCTGAGCTAGGACTACTCCCGTAATAATCTGGGGCATAACCGTCATTACAGACATAAATGATCGAGCCACTACATCCTGGTTTCCTAACTTCTTCTATTTCGCTTTCCACACCTCGGCCACCAATCGGCCTATGGCTTAATGCGTCTGCTACCACGTTAGCCTTCCCCGAGTGGTATTGGATATCAAATTAATAATCCTTCACGAACTTAAGCCACCGATGTTGGCGCATATTTAAATCGTTCTGCGTGAAGAGATACTGTAGTGATTTGTGGTCCGTGAATAAGCAAAATTTCTCTCCTAGGAGGTAGTGTCTCCAAATCCGAAGTACGAACCCGACTGCTGCTAACTCCAAGTCGTGGGTGGGGTAATTCCTCTCGTGGGGCTTAAGCTTACGGGAAGCATAAGCTATAATCTGATCTTCCTGCTGAAGCACATCTACAAGTCCTAATAAAGACGCATCAGTGTAGACTAGATATTCCACTCCCGGCCTGGGTAATGCTAACACTGGTGCTGAGGTTAACTTATCTTTAAACTCATCGAAGGCTAGCTGATAGGTGTCACTCCAGATAAATGGCACCCCTTCGCTAGTCAAGTGCTTCAACGGACCCGCTATCTTTGAAAACCCCTAAGTGAATCTCCTGTAGTATTCGGCTAAACCCAAGAAACTGCGTATCTCAATCGGTGTCGTGGGCTGTCCCCACTCCCTCACCGCTGACACCTTCCCTGGATCCACGAATATCCCTCTATCGGAGATGATGTGCCCTAAAAACTATACCTCCTTCATCCAAAATCCACATTTCTCATATTTTTGCGTACAATTGATGCTGGCGCAGTGTCTGCAAAACTTGCCTCAAGTGCTCGACATGTTCCTCCTCAGTCTGCGAGTAAACCAGAATGTCATCTATGAATATGATGACGAACTGGTCCAAGAATTCTCTGAGCTTTCTGTTCATCAAGTCCATGAATACGGCTGGGGTGTTGGTTAGCCCGAAGGGCATAACCCTGAATTCATAGGAACCATATCTCGTCAGGAAAGTAGTCTTCGACACGTCCTGTTCCCTGATACGTAGCTGATGGTACCCCGATCTCAAATCAATCTTTGAGAAGAAAGCCGCTCCTCTCAACTGGTCAAATAAGTCATCGATTCGAGGAAACATATATTTATTCCGTATCGTGACTTTATTCAACTCCCGATAATCAACACATAAATGTAACGATCCATTTCTCTTCTTAACGAATAATATGGGAGCAACCCTCGACGAAGTACTCTGGTGGATAAACCCCTACCCCAATAACTGCTCAATCTGGTCATGCAACTCCCTCATCTCTGCTGGAGCCATACGATAAGGTGCGCGAGCTATCGGTCGAGTATCTAACGCTAAATCAATGACGAAGTCTATCTCTTTAGTCGGTGGTAACCCCGAAATCTCCTGAAACCCATCAGAAAACTCTCGAACTGCAGGAATCGAATCAAGCGGTACCACAACCTCCGTAGAGGTCTCCTCCTCTATATAGTATAAATGAGTGGACGATCCTCCCTCAGAGCGTGGCATCGTTACTAAGAACATCTCCTGCCCGGGTATGGAAAAAACTATACTCTTACTATAACAACCAATCATGGTCCTATACCTAGCAAGCCAATCCATACCCACAATCTCGTCGTACTCGAACATGGCTAATATGAGCATGTCAGCGGGTAAGATAAACCTCCCAATCTCTATACTTACTCCCTGGCATATAAAAGAAATAACAGAACCCCTACTCAACGACGAATCCACACAAGTGGCCGTACCCTCGGTCGTATCAAATAACCCCATAGTACACGCAAACCCAGTGGTAATAAAGTAGTGTGTGGCTCCCGTGTCAAGTAAAATGCGCCCCAAAGTCCCCTGGATAGAAAACATACCCTCAATTACTGGTGGGTCCTGCGGGACTGCGACTTGGTGAAGATTGTAAACTCGTCCATACTGAAGCTGCCCTTGCTGAATTGGGGCAGCTGGGATGGGTGGCAATGCTGCCATCTGTGGAGGTGGTGGGAGGGCTGCGGGAAATAACGATCTCTGGGGTTCCTGACGGACACCCTGCTGCTGCTACTGGCCCCTACCCTTCTGAGGGCAGTCCTAGCATTTGTGGCCAGTGTTTCCACACGTGAAACATCTCCCTAGGAAAGGTCCTCCCCTCTGTCCCTGCTGTTGTCCCCGACCCTGATGGCCGTTACCACCCCTCCCTTAGCCATTTTGGCCCTGTTGAAATGGCTGCTGGCCCTGTTGGTCCTGATAGCCATGTCGAAATCCTCCCTGCCCATGTTAAAAACCTCCTGACTGAACCTCTTAGGATCTCCTTGTTGGGGACCCTGATCACTGTGCCTATGCTGGCCCTGAACTGTATGTGCCCCACTGGCACCATTCCCTCCTTCCCTGCTGGCTGGGCTCTCCCACCTTCTTAAGCTCGGATAAGTGGAAGCGATGGTCCTGGCAGTGGAGTAGTGCTGCGTTGACCACATCTGAATAGGTGGCCAAGGAGAGATTGCCTATTAGGTGCTGGCGGATCCTCCATGTCAACCCATCCATGAAGTGATGAATCTTCTTATCTTCGATCGGAATCTCACTCGGTACAATGTTGAGGAGATTAGTAAACTCTGCCTCGTATTATGCTAAGATCCTTCCCTCTTGCTTCAGATTTGTTAACTTTCGACTCATCTCTGTCTGGACAACCGAAGGAAAATACTTGCGGTCGAACTGTACCTAAAAATCTCGAATACTGAGAGTGTCTCTCTCCTCAGCGGTGGTGATGGAATCCGACCACTGCAGTGCTGCCCCCACTAGTTTGAATGTGGCCAAAATCTGACTCTATACTTCCGTGCACTCATGCATCCTCAAATGCCTTTGGATGTCCTTTTTCCATTGGCTTGCTACGACTACATCGGAGCTCCCTGAAAACTCTGAAGGATGCACTTTCTGGAAAGCATACCTAACACATTCCCAGGCAGACGGGAGAACCTGGGCCTGAACTGGAACCACCACCGGTGCCTGAGGTAGTGCCTGTTGCACTACGGCCAAAGCAGCGTTGACCGCCTGAGCTACAATGGCTGCCACTTCAGCGACATTCATTATACCTTGAGCGGGTGCAGGCTGAGCCTCTAGTTGGGCTTCCCTGGGAACTCTCTGTGCACATTTAGGAGGCATTCGAAAAGAGAGAAAAATTTCATAAGTCAACAGTTATATTCGCAAATTAACAGAAGAACGTAAAACGTAATAAGAGTACAACAATCCAAAAATATAGGGCTTTATATCAAAGGACGCTACGCGAAAACATAATAAGTCGTACAGATCCTAAGGACACTAGAACCTAATGCTCTGATACCACCTGTGACACCCCGCCTAATTAATTATAGGGTGAACAGTCCTTAATTAATCAATTTCAGAATATCAAGTTGGTTCAGATAATGCATTACTGCCGAGACCTCAAATTTTAAATTTAATAAAACTAACCACCTAATATTTTAAAAAGGTTGATGTCCAAATTTTATCTTGTCATTAACTACTACCAAAAGAATATCAATAAACACCATGCATCACAGTAACATAAGTACAGTTCGACGGAAGTAAAATAAGTGGTTGGAGTAAACATCTCCAAATACAATCCCATACAATAAATCAATTAAAATAAACCAAATCCAAGAGAAAGTTTAAAACGACTAAATCTCTGAAAGTAAGCATGAGTAAGGACGACATGTCCAACAAGATGGATAACTGAAAAAGAAAGGATAGTCTGAATCGTCTACTAGCAATAATCCTGCAACTTCCACAGCAGCTACAGCACGATAACTGAATAGAGTCTCCTAAGGTTGGTGTCCCTGTGGATGGGCACCTAAAATAATGAAACAATAGAGAGATATACAGAAAAATGGGTCAGAGCCCGAGTTGAAAACAGTTTTAAATAGCAAGTGCTTAAATTGATTCAATTAGCAAAATTATTAATCAAGTTAGATTAGCGTACTCCCTTGAGATACTCACCCCTCAATCTAGTGTGCACGTCTAACGAGCCTAACTACCCATACTAGTCATGATACCCTGAGTGACTACTAAGTGTATAATATGAAGTTTGAAAGTCTCTCTAAATAACGTAAAAATCGATGTACTTATGATTTCGATATAGAATTAGGATTTCTTTAGGTTATTCTCATATTCTTCTAACTGCCCAACTGATAATACCATTAGTGTACAATTAACAATATTGACAACAACAAAAGGCAACAAACATGATTTCTGGTATACACACCTTATTCGCTTTATGTATACATATCAAATTATATAAATATAGCAATATTACACCCTTGGTTAAGAACCCATTAGTACTACACATACTCGGCTATCTAGTCCATTTGCAAAGCTCACGTATAGAGGACAACATGCTCAATCTCTCGAGAACCAATAGAAATATAAACACATATTGGAGGCGAACATAGTCCGAAGTCGATGGGCTACGCACATACCTACACACCCATACGACCATCATCACTATCATTCTCACGGATAGCCCGTACCTAGGTTCCATGCTCTAGTGGTACAACTCTAAACCCCCCGAAGGAACACAAGATTCGATTGTCCATAACGCGTTAACCTCCGTTCGATAGCCAGTAGCTAGGTATGTTATACACATAATATTTTGAATAATAAGCATGCACACCACTTATATAAATTCATTAGCTTTCCCACAGTCTAGTGTTTGCAGTACGTATTTTAACTCTTATTATAACTCGTACTTTATTCGTGTATATCCTACCTTGCATTTTCGCACCTCCTCAATTTTATGAATTTTATACCTTCCGAGGGTCGACATATTCTCCTCTCACTATAATTATCAATATATGTCACTCGACGATCATTCTAGTTTAACACTCATTAAAATAAGCCTACGGGAAGTTCAAAATAAAATCGGCTTAAAAAGGACCATTCTGGAATCTCGTTAGAAGGCCCAAAAATCTTGTTCGAACGAGGGTCGTTCGAACAAAGGGTTTTGAATGAACCACCAAACTCATTAGAAGGGCTATTGGAAGCTTGTTAGAAGTCTCGTTCGAACGACTTGGGCTGGACTTCTAACGAAGTTTTCAAAGCTTCCCACTTCGTCTCTCAACTTCGTTTTTCCTAATTTTTACCACTCAAAGCTCAACCTAAATTAACTCCAAACCAAATACAATGTTTCCCACTATCCTAAGTCATCTTAGAACACATAATAACATAATTTTGGGGGTCAAATCCTTCGAATCATCATGTAATTTCAATAAATCCTCAAATTTTACCACAAACCCTATTAACGTGAACCCATAATTTATTTGTTCATAAAAACTCCCTTTTAATTCGTGATTTACATCATCTTCATCAACTTTCACATTTCTATTAAGCGGAAAATCCTCTACATGCAACCCCCCATCAGATTTTTCTAAATATTTCTACACGATTTCATCATTGGAAAACCCAAATTGGAATCCATTTGTGACACCCCGACTAATTAAATACCGGGTAGCTACTCCTTTATTAAATTAATTCAAAATGCCAAGTTGGCTCAGTTAATAGCATCACTGTCGAAAACATTTTATTATTACTAACCACTTAGTATTTAAAAAGTAAGTTGCCAAATTTTAATTTAAGTCTGATTAACATGCAACAAGTGTAATGAAGAAATAAATAACACCATTCACCATACTGAAGTAAAACGAATAACCATCACAATAGAGTAAATAAAGTCTGGAGGAAAACTCCTCACTATAATCCCATAACAGAAATAAATAACCGAATACTGAAATAATACATGCTAAAGTCTGAAAACTGAAATGTAAAAGATGTCTCTAAATAGAAAGGGGCAACATGCCCTACAACTGCTAGATAGTGACTCTGGAATCCAAAAGATAGAAGCGTCTACAAGCAAATCCCTGTAGCTTCCACAACCAGCTACAGCTCGTCACCTGAATGAGAATCCTATGCTTGGTGTCCCTGTGGCTGGGCACCTAAAATGGTTTTACAAGAAAAAGATTTGAAAAGCAAACGGGTCAGAGCCCGAATGTGGAGTTATATTTTAAAAACCTGCAAGTGCTTTAAAAACATTTAAAACATTAAATGCAAAGTACATGTTAGGACGTACACTCACATGATATTCTCACCGCTCGTCTAACTGTGCACTCCTAACGTAAGTACCCATCTACCACAATATAAACCACTAGCTAAGTGACATCATAACTAGCTTGACTGTAATAGTTCCTACCCTTATTACTCGGTTCTATTTACATATAAAGCTCGTAATTAGATAGGGATTTAATGTAAACTCAGATGCTCAATATGCAATATTTTTCTCTATCAGCTAACTCATTATGTTTCTCGAAACAATACCGTAATTATTTATACAACATTAACATGAATGTCCTTATTAATTAAGTGTATATTATTCACATCATAAATATACAATACAAGCACCCCGAGAACTAAGCTGCGGTGCACACATACTCTGCTATCCATCCCGGTACATTACGTACATAAGGATCACATATTCCGAATTTCTCAGGAATAGTTCAGATAACACAAATCACAAATAGTGGAGGCGAACACAGTCACATCACATGGGTCACGTACATACCTACGCTCCCACGATCGGCGGACTTATTAACATCCCAATAAGTCTTTCTCTGACCTATGTTCATCGAGGTACCAGTCTATATCCCCCCCGTAGGCACACAAGGATTAGAGGGTCCTAAGCGAACGTAACCTCCCGTGATAGCAAGTATGGTAGGTATGTCATACACACAATTCATATACCAATACTAAGTAAACACACGTCTTAGTAATACCGTATTTTAATCGTAGTACATATCGCATTCTCGTACTAACTTATACTTATCCCAATTTATACTATTCCGGTTTGTAATCCTACGAGCCATAATTTACTCTCGTAGTAGACACTCACGTCTCAACCCAAACCGTCCATTGAATTAAATCTCTCGTATATAAATTTATTCCTCGTAATAACCCAAAAGTCCCAATTCTATCCTTACATCATCATCGGAATGTTATCTATGTCCTCGAACAAGCTTACGGAACTCCAAAAATCAAGACAGTCCAAAAAGGACCAAACTGTCAACTCGTTAGAAGTCTCGTTCGAACGAGACTGTTCGAACGAGATACCTCTGCCAACTCGTTAGAAGTCTCGTTCGAACGAGGCTGTTCGAACGAGGTCCCAGTTCGTTCGAACGAACTGTACCTTCTAACGATATCTCGTTCGAACGAGATATCGCACGAAATCCATTCTTGTTAGCAGCGACTGGTCAACTCGTTAGAAGCTCGTTCGAACGAGTTCGTTCGAACGACCTGGGTAGGGGCTTCTAACGAGCTACCAGATTCGGCCCAGATTTTTTTCCAATTCGTTTTTCATCCATTTTAACACCTCAAATCTTCTAAACTAAGTCCCAACAATCGTTTAAGGGTCTATAATCAATACTAAACATATATAGTCACATCCTAACATGTTTTTAAGGGATCAATCCATCCTAACATCAATTAAATTTACAAATTTCTACCATTTTTCCCAATATCTCAAGAACATGAACCCTAACTTTATATCATCATTAAATCCCAGAATTAAATTCGTTTTAATTTCTCCTAATCACAGTTATTATGAGAGAAATCATCTACCTATCATTCTACATGCAATTCTCTTCAAAATTTTCAAGTTCTAAACTCCAACTACATGAGTTTTCATTCAATCTTTCAAGAACAATCAAAATTCTTCAATTTCTAACATGGAAAAGACATTCTCTGAATTTAAATGGAATAAAGTCACTTGCCTTGATTGTCTCTGAGTTTGGTGTAGGTTTGGTAGAACTTTTCTGCAGAATTTCTTCTCTCCAAGCTCCTTCTCCAATGGTGGCTTAAGGTGGCTAGGGTTTGATTTGGGGAACTTAGAAAACCTAAATGATAACCTACGTAGCCTTCTAGGTTAATATTGGTTGGTTATGGGCTTAGTGGGTCAAATCCACATCAGATTTAATTAATCAATTTTCGTCACTTTTAATTCCTCAAAATGTAAAATTACCAAAATACCCTTTAAGTTGCCGGTATGGCCTAAAAATACCCCGGGACCCAAACTATACCCCCGGCTAGTGTTTTCTGACTATCTCGACCCTTCCGGACGCGTTGGTGTACTCAAAACGACCATACGGATTATAGATTTTAAATTCACTTTTATTATCAAAATATTACACCGTGACGCGGCGGTCCCACGCGTCTCAACAAAATTTCTAAAATGCCGTATATAAATCTCACGACAAATTTCATAATACCAAATACATATATCAAAACATGTATGCACATAATCAAATACCAACTCGCATCTCGTTAGTATTTTAACCCGGTTTAATTTCCAATTAGTACGCATTTAATTAATTAATCCCAAAAATAAATATAGCCAAAAGTACGGGGTATTACATACTTCCCCCCTAATAACTGAATTTCGTCCCGAAATTCGAAACTAGAAAGTACCTGCTAAAAACAGCTCTGGATAACGTTCGCGCATCTCATCCTCTCGCTCCCATGTGGACTCCTCGACATTGTGATGTCGCCACTGGACACGCACTAATGGGACTATCTTTGACCGCAGTTTCCTCTCGCTTCGGTACAAAATAGCAATCGGTCCCTCCTCGTAAGAGCTATCCGGCTGGAGATCGATGTCCTCCACAACAATGTGAGAATGAGCCAAATTATCCCTAAGGTATTTCCTCAGCGAGGAAATATAGAACACATCGTGAATCCGATGCAAATGCTCCGGTAACCCAAGTCTATACGCAACCGGTCCGATCCGCTCAATAATAGGAAACGACCCCACATACCTTGGTGCCAACTTTCCCTTCTTCCCGAAACGCATAATCCCCTTCATAGGAGATACCCTGAGCAAAACCTGGTCCCCCACTTGGAACTCTCTGAAAAATTTCTTCGCATCAGCATAACTCTTCTGCCTGTCTTGAGCTACCCGAATGCGACTCCGAATCAACTCAATCCTTGCCGAAGTATCCTGAATTACTTCTGGCCCAAGCAGTTTGTTGTCCCCCACCCCTAACCAACATGCTGGGGAACGACAAGGCCTACCGTACAACGCCTCAAACGGAGCCATGCCAATCGTGAACTGATAGGAGTTGTTGTAAGCAAACTCCACCAGTGGAAGGTACTGCTCCCATCCACCCCCAAAGTCAATAATGCACATGCGTAGCATGTCCTCCAACATTTGATTGGTGCGCTCTGTCTGCCCATCGGTTTGCGGATGATAAGCCGTACTCAACTGCAATTCCGTGCCCATGGCTTCCTGGAAACTTTCCCAAAACCGCGAAACAAATATCTTGTTTCTGTCAGACACGATATTTAAGGGTACACCGTGAAGTCTCACAATCTCTGAAATAAAGAGCTGGGCATACTGTCCCGTAGTGTAATCAGTCCTAACGGGTAAGAAGTGAGCGACCTTGGACAATCTGTCCACAATTACCCAAATGGAGTCGTGACCCCTCTGCGACGTAGGCAACCCCGTGATAAAGTCCATGGATATGCTCTCCCACATCCATACCGGGACCTCCAATGGCTGTAGCAATCCTGCTGGTCTCTGATGATCCACTTTTACAAGCTGACAAGTGGCGCATTTCGAAACAAACTCAGCGATATCTCTCTTCATACCGCTCCACCAATACTGTCGTCTCATGTCTTGGTACATTTTGTCCCCTCCGGGATGTACCGCGAACCGTGAGCCGTGCGACTCTGCCATCACCTCATGTCGCAATTCCTCCCCTTCCGGAACTACCAACCTCCCATTGAAGCGTAATCCCCCGTCTGAGCTAACGGTATAGGATTCGGCTCCCTCTGCTAGTAATCGAACTATCTGCTCCTGACAGAACGAGTCATTAGCCTGTGCCCGTACTACCTTCGTGACAATCTGCGGTGTAACGGTCATCACAGACATGAAAGATCGGGCCACTGCATCCTGGTGTCCCAATTCCTTCCACTTTGCTTTCCACACCTCTGCCACCTCATCTGCTGGCCTACGGCTCAACGCGTCTGCTACCACGTTAGCCTTACCCGGGTGGTACTGGATGTCGAACTGGTAGTCTTTCACAAACTCAAGCCACCTACGTTGCCGCATATTCAACTCTTTCTGCGTGAACAGGTACTGTAGGGACTTGTGGTTCGTGAACAGTTGGAACTTCTCCCCCAAAAGATAGTGCCTCCAAATCCATAGGGCAAATACCACTGCTGCCAACTCCAAATCATGCGTGGGGTAATTCTTCTCATGAGGTTTAAGCTTACGGGAAGCATAAGCTATGGCCTGTCTCTCCTGCTGCAATACACCTCCAAGTCCTTGCAAAGACGCGTCGGTGTAAACCAAATACTCAACTCCCGGTCTCGGCAATGCTAACACAGGTGCTGAGGTCAATTTGTCCTTCAATTCATCGAATGCCAACTGACAGGCATCACTCCAGATGTATGGCACACCCTTACGAGTAAGATGTGTCAAAGGACCTGCTATCTCCGAGAAACCCCGAATAAACCTCCTGTAGTATCCTGCTAGACCCAAGAAACTACGAATCTCCGTTGGTGTCGTGGGCTGTCCCCACTCCCTCACCGCTGATACCTTCCCCGGATCAACAGATATCCCTTGGTCGGAAATAATGTGACCCAAGAACTGGACTTCCTTCAGCCAAAACCCGCACTTCTCATATTTTGCATACAACTCGTTCTGATGGAGTGTCTGTAAAACCTGCCTCAAATGCCCGGCGTGCTCCTCCTCTGTCTGAGAGTAAACCAGAATGTCATCAATGAAGATAATGACAAACTGATCTAGGAAATCCCTGAACACTCTGTTCATCAAGTCCATAAACACTGCTGGAGCGTTGGTCAAGCCGAAAGGCATAACCCGAAACTCGTAAGAACCATATCTCGATAAGAACGCAGTCTTCGAGACATCCTCCTCCCTGATACGCAACTGATGGTATCCCGATCTCAAGTCAATCTTTGAGAAGAAAGAAGCTCCTCTCAACTGGTCGAATAAGTCATCGATTCGAGGTAACGGATACTTATTCCATATCGTGACCTTATTCAACTCTCGGTAGTCCACACACAATCTCAGTGAACCGTCCCTCTTCTTCACAAACAAAACTGGAGCGCCCCAAGGTGAGGTACTCCTGCGAATAAAGCCCTGACCTAACAGCTGCTCTATCTGATCCCGTAGCTCTCTCATCTCAGCTGGAGCCATACGGTACGGTGAGCGTGCTATAGGTCTCGTTCCCGGTAGAAAATCTATAACGAAGTCTATCTCTCGACTTGGTGGTAAGCCTGGTATCTCTTGAAACACATCTGAATACTCCCTGACAACCAGGATGGAATCTAAAGGAATCACAACCTCCTGAGAGGTATCCTCCTCAATGTAATACAGATGAGCGGTCGATCCTCCCTCTGGGCGAGGCATCGCCACTACAAACATCTCTTGCCCCGGAATGGCAAAAACAATGCTCCCGCTGAAGCAATCGATCATGGCCCTATATGCTACGAGCCAATCCATACCGATGATCACATCGTGAACATGCATGTCTAACACTAACATGTCTGCAGGCAATACCAAACCACCAATCTCTACTCCCACTCCCCGACATATAAAGAAAATAAGTGACCCACTCCCCAATGGTGAGTCGACACACGTCACTGTGCTCTCTGCCGTAGCTAACAATCCTAAAGCTTTCGCGAAGTGTGTAGCTATAAAACAGTGTGTAGCACCCGTATCAAATAACACCCGACCCATAGTGCCATGGATAGGAAACGTACCCTCAATCGCGGGCGGTGCCTGTGGAACTGCAGCCTGGTGGACGTTGTAGACACGTCCATACTGTAGCTGCCCCTGCTGAGCTGGGACTGCTGGAATGGGTGGCAGTGCTGCCATCTGTGGCGGTGCGGGAAGAGCGGCGGGAAACATAGGCCTCTGTGGCTCCTGGCGAGCACCCTGCTGCTGCTACTATGGGGCCCTGCCCCTATCAGGACAATCCTGTCGCTTATGGCCAGTCTTGCCACAAACGAAACACTTCCCTGGGAAGTTCCCTCCTCTCTGCCCCTGCTGTCCCCGGCCCTGGTGGCCGTTACCATTCCTCCCTTGGCCCTGCTGGCCCTGGTGAAACTGCTGCCCATTCTGTCCCTGTTGGCCCTGATGGCCGTTTGGACCCTGATGGCCCTGACGGAAACCTCCCTGTCCCTGTCTGTAGTTCCCTGACCGGAACCTCTTATTATCCCCCTGCTGGGAGCCCTGCTCATTCTGTCTCTGCCCCTGACCAGATTGTGCCCCGCTGGCACCATGTCCTCCAGTCCTGCCCTGATGGCTAGACTCTCCCGACCTTTTGCCCTCGGCCATATGAAAACGGTGGTCCTGGCAGTGTAACAATGCAGCGTTAACCACATCAGAATAAGTGGCCAACGATAGGTTCCCTAGCAGATGCTGACGGATCCTCCAATTCAACCCGTCGGTGAACTTCTCAATTTTCTTCTTCTCTGTTGGTATCTCGTCTGGAACGATGTTCAACAGATTAGTGAACTCGGCCTCATACTCGGCCACTGTCTTGCCTTCCTGCCTCAGACTCATCAGCTTCCTCCTCATTTTCGTGTGAACAGCCGACGGAAAGTACTTGCGGTCAAACCGCACCC
Organism: Sambucus nigra; assembly: GCA_949130495.1. Lineage (NCBI taxonomy): Eukaryota > Viridiplantae > Streptophyta > Magnoliopsida > Dipsacales > Adoxaceae > Sambucus > Sambucus nigra. Next base: position 186,311,720 of record OX422216.1, read on the forward strand.
AGAACTCCTGAATCGTGAGAGTATCCCTCTCCTATGCGGTGGTAATAGACTCCCACCACTGTAGTGCAGATCCCACTAGCTTGAAAGTAGCTAGCACCTGTTTCTGAACATCAGTGCACTCATGCATCCTCAAATGCCTCTGTATATCCTTCCTCCATTGGCTCGAGACTACCACATCTGAGCTTCCTGCAAACTCTGGCGGATGCGCTTTCTGAAAAGCGTCACGTACACGCTCCCAAGCAGACGGGAATGCATTAACCTGTACTGGCGCGGCAACCGGCGCCTGTGGTGGTGCCTGCTGAACAACGACAATCGCGGCATTTACCGCTTGAGTTACTATAGCTGCAACCTCAGCGGCGTTCATCATGCCCTGAACTGGAGCGGGCTGGGGTTCGGGCGTTGCATCCCTGGGAACTCGTCGTGCACGTCGTGGAGGCATCTGAAATAAGAACAAAGTCTATAAGTTCAAGGTTATAAACTTAATATAGCTAAAGAACGAAGCATACACAAAAAGAGTACAACAGTCCTAAAATATAGGGCTCTATATCAAAGAAACGTAGCGGAAACATAATAGCCGTACAGATCCTAAAGGACACTAGAACCTGATGCTCTGATACCACCTGTGACACCCTGACTAATTAAATACCGGGTAGCTACTCCTTTATTAAATTAATTCAAAATGCCAAGTTGGCTCAGTTAATAGCATCACTGTCGAAAACATTTTATTATTACTAACCACCTAGTATTTAAAAAGTAAGTTGCCAAATTTTAATTTAAGTCTGATTAACATGCAACAAGTGTAATGAAGAAATAAATAACACCATTCACCATACTGAAGTAAAACGAATAACCATCACAATAGAGTAAATAAAGTCTGGAGGAAAACTCCTCACTACAATCCCATAACAGAAATAAATAACCGAATACTGAAATAATACATGCTAAAGTCTGAAAACTGAAATGTAAAAGATGTCTCTAAATAGAAAGGGGCAACATGCCCTACAACTGCTAGATAGTGACTCTGGAATCCAAAAGATAGAAGCGTCTACAAGCAAATCCCTGTAGCTTCCACAACCAGCTACAGCTCGTCACCTGAATGAGAATCCTATGCTTGGTGTCCCTGTGGCTGGGCACCTAAAATGGTTTTACAAGAAAAAGATTTGAAAAGCAAACGGGTCAGAGCCCGAATGTGGAGTTATATTTTAAAAACCTGCAAGTGATTTAAAAACATTTAAAACATTAAATGCAAAGTACATGTTAGGACGTACACTCACATGATATTCTCACCTCTCGTCTAACTGTGCACTCCTAACGTAAGTACCCATCTACCACGATATAAACCACTAGCTAAGTGACATCATAACTAGCTAGACTGTAATAGTTCCTACCCTTATTACTCGGTTCTATTTACATATAAAGCTCGTAATTAGATAGGGATTTAATGTAAACTCAGATGCTCAATATGCAATATTTTTCTCTATCAGCTAACTCATTATGTTTCTCGAAACAATACCGTAATTATTTATACAACATTAACATGAATGTCCTTATTAATTAAGTGTATATTATTCACATCATAAATATACAATACAAGCACCCCGAGAACTAAGCTGCGGTGCACACATACTCTGCTATCCATCCCGGTACATCACGTACATAAGGATCACATATTCCGAATCTCTCAGGAATAGTTCAGATAACACAAATCACAAATAGTGGAGGCGAACACAGTCACATCACATGGGTCACGTACATACCTACGCTCCCACGATCGGCGGACTTATTAACATCCCAATAAGTCTTTCTCTGACCTATGTTCATCGAGGTACCAGTCTATATCCCCCCCGTAGGCACACAAGGATTAGAGGGTCCTAAGCGAACGTAACCTCCCGTGATAGCAAGTATGGTAGGTATGTCATACACACAATTCATATACCAATACTAAGTAAACACACGTCTTAGTAATACCGTATTTTAATCGTAGTACATATCGCATTCTCGTACTAACTTATACTTATCACAATTTATACTATTCCGGTTTGTAATCCTACGCGCCATAATTTACTCTCGTAGTAGACACTCACGTCTCAACCCAAACCGTCCATTGAATTAAATCTCTCGTATATAAATTTATTCCTCGTAATAACCCAAAAGTCCCAATTCTATCCTTACATCATCATCGGAATGTTATCTATGTCCTCGAACAAGCTTACGGAACTCCAAAAATCAAGACAGTCCAAAAAGGACCAAACTGTCAACTCGTTAGAAGTCTCGTTCGAACGAGACTGTTCGAACGAGATTCCTCTGCCAACTCGTTAGAAGTCTCGTTCGAACGAGGCTGTTCGAACGAGGTCCCAGTTCGTTCGAACGAACTGTACTTTCTAACGATATCTCGTTCGAACGAGATATCGAACGAAATCCATTCTCGTTAGCAGCGACTGGTCAACTCATTAGAAGCTCGTTCGAACGAGTTCGTTCGAACGACCTGGGTAGGGGCTTCTAACGAGCTACCAGATTCGGCCCAGATTTTTTTCCAATTCGTTTTTCATCCATTTTAACACCTCAAATCTTCTAAACTAAGTCCCAACAATCGTTTAAGGGTCTATAATCAATACTAAACATATATAGTCACATCCTAACATGTTTTTAAGGGATCAATCCATCCTAACATCAATTAAATTTACAAATTTCTACCCTTTTTCCCAATATCTCAAGAACATGAACCCTAACTTTATATCATCATTAAATCCCAGAATTAAATTCGTTTTAATTTCTCCTAATCACAGTTATTATGAGAGAAATCATCTACCTATCATTCTACATGCAATTCTCTTCAAAATTTTCAAGTTCTAAACTCCAACTACATGGGTTTTCATTCAATCTTTCAAGAACAATCAAAATTCTTCAATTTCTAACATGGAAAAGACATTCTCTGAATTTAAATGGAATAAAGTCACTTGCCTTGATTGTCTCTGAGTTTGGTGTAGGTTTGGTAGAACTTTTCTGCAGAATTTCTTCTCTCCAAGCTCCTTCTCCAATGGTGGCTTAAGGTGGCTAGGGTTTGATTTGGGGTACTTAGAAAACCTAAATGATAACCTACGTAGCCTTCTAGGTTAATATGGGTTGGTTATGGGCTTAGTGGGTCAAATCCACATCAGATTTAATTAATCAATTTTCGTCACTTTTAATTCCTCAAAATGTAAAATTACCAAAATACCCTTTAAGTTGCCGGTATGGCCTAAAAGTACCCCGGGACCCAAACTATACCCCCGGCTAGTGTTTTCTGACTATCTCGACCCTTCCGGACGCGTTGGCGCACTCAAAATGACCATACGGATTATAGATTTTAAATTCACTTTTATTATCAAAATATTACACCGTGACGCGGCGGTCCCACGCGTCTCAACAAAATTTCTAAAATGCCGTATATAAATCTCACGACAAATTTCATAATACCAAATACATATATCAAAACATGTATGCACATAATCAAATACCAACTCGCATCTCGTTAGTATTTTAACCCGGATTAATTTCCAATTAGTACGCATTTAATTAATTAATCCCAAAAATAAATATAGCCAAAAGTACGGGGTATTACACCATTGTTCTAAAACCTCAATATATGTTAACAGGAGTAATAATTGCTAAGAGAAGGGCAAGATAATCACTTACCTTAAAAATAAACTTTTGATTTGCGGGTTGAAATTGGTATAGGAACGATCCTCCTGACATGATCTACGCATTGGTGTACTTTTTGTTGTGAAAGGTTGAATTCTTGGCTAAGGCTCCAACGGAGTCTCCTTCTTCTTCCTTGGTTCTCTCTCTTTTTCCCTCTCTTCTCACGTAGGTTGTAACTGACAACCACTAACCCTTAATGCCTTTTTAATTAACCCAATTTTCGTCCATTTAATTACCTTAAAATTCCTAAAGACCAAAATACCCCGCCGGGGTACCGTTTTGGGTTAAAAAGTCCCGGACTCCAAATAACAAACCCGAATAGTGTTTTTTGTCTATTTCGACCCTTTCGAACACTCTGTCACACTCAAAATAGTCGTCCGAGTTATAAAAAAATAAATTATCTTTTAACCCCTAAATATATACAATTAACGCGACTCATACGCGTCCTAACTATGGATAACATAACTGCCGTGTATCTCATTCTCGACCATACTATTATTTCAATAATTACTAACTCTCATCCTGCTAGTGATTATTATCATAAAATAAGATTAATTTCAATTTAAATTTTCTCCCTTTAATTTAATTAATCCCCATTTTCCATAAAAATAGTTATGCGTAAAAATACGGGGTACTACAATTTTGAACTTTTCCATGTAAAAAATAGAAATCTACTTCGATCTCCACGAAGCGATTGATAAAATCCACTCCTCTTCTTGGAATCATGCCATCGTCCAATTTCTCCAATGAATCAAAACACCTCCAATTTGAGATCTACGAGTGTTAGATCTCCAATTCAAGTGTAAATATCATTTGAATTGAACAAGGCTATGTGGATTTTAACCAAAACACTCTCAATTCTCTCTCAAAAGTCTAGATAAAGTATAAATCTAAGTTCTGTCAATTTTGGAGGGAACAAGTGAAATAGGACTAAAGAGGCAAAGTAAAATGCTCTCAACTTCGAAAATACTCTCAGAAATGTATTTGGGTTATGAGGTTTATATATATATATATATATATATATATATATATATATTGAAATGGGAGTGAAATTTACCTATTTATAGATTTTTTTTAAATTCAAGTCTGCCCTGCACACCGTTGACTTTTGCCATGTGCATGATTTCAGACAGGGCTGAAACCTTGACACAGCCGTGTCCACGGGTCAATATGGGACAGTGTGAACGGTTCCCTGAGCATAGGTCCAATTAGATCCTGCGAACGATTTAAGGCTGAATTTTTTTAAAAAGATATAAAATTTGCACAAAAATCTAGGTCAGTTGCCAAAATAGTTTAGACAACACTCGAAGAAAAAATATCACCTATTAAACCAATTTAAAACGCATATTTTGAAACATAACATGCACGTGTGTGTAGCGATAATTCAATTCACAAAAATACTAAAAGAGACATGTTCTTCAAAGTATGTGGCAATTGAAGTCTTGGAATTATTGAGCGACTTACATGATCTTTAAGTCCAAAAGTGCATCTAATTCCAAAGAACGCGCCTCACTCAAATGTATCAAGTCTATGTGGCTTCAATGAATCAACAACTCAAATGTTTGTCATGGAATTTATCCAACTTTATTATACAATAATTACAATACAAATTTAACATTTTCATGATGGATTCGTCTGAGGCAGGGTGCTGTTAATACCAAGGTCCCCTAGCTTGGTCTTCATAATCTAAATCTGCAAGTGAGCATTAGGCAACCCATAGTGTGATACTATAATATCTAACTTATTCAAGAATGATCAAGACAAAACATAGTGGTAATGTAAGGACACTGTTGTTTTCTGATTTACCGCCTCAATACAAAAATCTAAACTTTGACTACACTCCATGGGAGTATAGTGGATAATTCGGGTATCGAATCCATAGATAACATCTTAGAGTTAAATCATTTATTACTTCTTAAATAAAGTTGTAAAAGATGATTTTTATTTTGAAGGTATTTTATACTAGAATTTGCACTAGAAGATTATTTAAACTAAGTTAATAAACATAAATGAAGTAATAGATTGGGATCAAGTCCTCACCATGGACTACTTAATATAAATGATTACATGAATATAGAAACATTTTTAAAGGTTAAAACTCATTTAGGAAAACAATTAAACACCTAGAGTGTCACTCCTAAAATCTTCACGAAAGCCTAAATTTGAGTTTAGTTTAATAATATGGTTGAAATCGCATAAAAAGTTTCAAATATAAAAGATATATGGTACCATATATTAAGGTTACTATGTATACTTTTGACATAAAATTAACCTATCAAAACCTCCCAGACATAATACCATATCAAAGAAACCAAATAACCCATAGTGAGTTTAATAATATTAACCTAATTTAATTGGCTACAATGGATCACATAGTTAACCACAACAAGTAAATGAGAGAAAACAAGAGACAAATCATTAAACTAGTTAATTGTATTGAAAAACAATCTAAGTTAAAAATCTTGAAAACTAACTAAGAAAATGTTAACAATAGTGGAAGAAATAGAGATAAAAAAGAGATAATACCATTTACATATCCAAACCCTAGGGGGAGAGAGAGAAGAGCTCACTACAATCCTTGAGGAAAAAAACAACCTAACATGAAGTTCCATAACAAAAGACCCCCCCCATAAATACCCCTCCAAAAAAGTCTTTTAAATCCTAAAAGATTATCTTTATGAAGGACCCGATCGATTAGGTATTGAGGGTCGATCGGTCGAGGTGGGCTTAACAGTCGCCAATGTTGTCGCCTCAAATATATTTTTGCACATCGGTACAAAAATGATCATAACTTCTCCTTACGAACTCAAAATGACATGATTTGAATCCATATGAAGATAATTCAATTCTCTATATTTTTGTTATTTTGAAACCCTGAAATTTGTTTAGTATAAAATTATCAAATTACCCTTGAAGTTGAAAAATATTCCCAAACCTTAAAAAAACGACCATAGCTTCTTCATATGGGATCGAAATGATGCATGGTCGGTGGACACACAAAGATAATTTGATGAAATAAATGTTGATAATTTTATACCATAAAAAATATGGACTTTGAAATTTCTGAATTACTATTAAAGTTATATATTGCGATGAAACTTTCTCGAAATGTTTCCAACTTCGTACTTTGCATCCCTAATGTCTATAAAGCCTAAAAAAACCTTGAAAAATATATAAAATAAAAAACAAAGGTTATCCAATATAAGAGCTAAATATAGGAATTAACAAACACGAGAATGTTAGAATGAACAATAATAAATGTACTAAATGCAATATTTGTGACTAATTACACCCCCTAACTTACACATTGTTGGTCCCTACCAATAAAAAATAATGGAAATAGGTAAAAGAGGAATGAAAATAGGTAAAAGAGACAGAACACCAAGAATATATATATATATATATATATATATATATAAGCCATTAAACCCTTAGGTTACTTTAGCGTACAAGTTTCGTCTCACAAGAGTCATCAAGTTTCCTCAAAGTAATTGTCCAAGCTCCACGTAAAAACTCAACATCATCAAAGGATCTTAATAAGACCTTAACATGCAAAATTTCTTAAACTAGAAAAATTATTAAAAATAATTCATATCTTGAAATCATGATGGTGTGTGGTGTGTGGCATAAATATAAGTTCCGATTCGGTTAAAACCCTTATAATTTGGATAAAGTTCAAGCGTGTTTCAAATCAATTCTCACTGAAGATTACACTCTACAAATGAAATAATATAAAAATGCATAATACTCAGGGCATTCAGGCATAAAGAGTAATTGTAATTAAATCCAAGGACACAAACATGATAATAATGAAAAATGGTAAATTTAAATGGAAAAGTAACCTCATGAAAGATACCATTCATTATAAGAAGTGAAATAAACCCTAGCAACTCATTTCAATAATGTTTGACATTCAAATTTAATTTTCCTAATGATCATATAGGAGTTTGATAGGGTTGTAAAGTAGGCTAGGGGAGGAGTATGAAACGAAGGGACTTTAGAATTCAACGTCTTTGGATATAAAACTTGGGATAATGATAAAGTGTGGAATAAAATAAAGTTAGATCATAAGTTCCTCAATTCAAGTCTAAGCAATGAACAATCGAAAGGAGTAAGACTTTTTACTTATTCCAATAACAACGGGATTCTCATTTTTTAGAATATTTTTTCCTTTTTCTATTTTTTCTTCCTTTTATTTTTCTCTTTGTTAATTTCCTTTCTCAACAACACACAAAAATAAGCCAACTCACGTGCTCATATTCTTCCATATAATAAATCATAAATTTTTCCAAAGTATGTTTCCAAACAGAAGTGATAATGGTGTATATACGTAATAACCCGAATATACAATTATAAAACGACCTCATTAGTTACTTATATACGTAGGACCCAGGATTACCATGTGGCCATCCCCGATCCTCGCGAAGAGAGAGAAGGAATGTGTCTCTGTGGTGGGCGGATCTTGGTCTCCCGCATCACTCTTGATAGCGCTTCGGCAGTTGTCGGTGATGTGTGAGGTGAAAAGTGTAGAGAGATGGAGTCGCCAGTCTATTTTACTCAAAATAGACAAAAGAAAGTGGAGCCATCCCGAAGGACAACATCGAAGACATACTGATACATACGAAACCAAAAAATTATTCGAGTAGGGTTTAGAGGCTAAGTTATGAAATGGGAAGGTGTTAGGCACCCATTCCGACCTTGCAGTCTCTCATGGATTTGTTGTTATTTTCCTCTATTTCCCCGTGATATGTGTGCATGTGTATATGTAATGGATATAGGAATCACTGACTAGTATCATGGAAGAGATAAAGCAAGTCATCCATAGGAATGTTCCTAAAAGTAATATTAGAAAACAGGATTTATGGGATTATCCTTACGTTGACCGTCATAATGGAACAATAACGCGTATGGAATAATACGCCACTAAGAAAAAATATATGTATATGTAAATATGTAGATATGACAGAATTGAGTTAAAGAATTATAAAAAAAGGAAAATAGAAAATTAAGAAAATAGGACTCGAGTCTCAAGTTTTATCCCGAGACGCCTATGTAGCCTATAGAGGCATCAAAGTCCACGTAGTTCGTATGCAAAACGAGGGATGGGGTTTATCCCATAAATCCAACCGGGGACTTCTCTTATTTGTTTGTGTGTGCGAAAAGGGGTTTTAGTGTGAGAAAAGCGTGAAAAAAAGTGTGAAAAAAGTGTGAGAATTCCCGTTTGGAATTTATGAGTAAACCCTCTTTTTCTTGTTTTTTGGATTTTATTTATATGAAAAAAATAAGAGATGTGAAATAATACAAAATAAAATTATGTTAGGATACGTGAGATGGTGAGAAAAAGTGCTAAGTAATAAAACAAGTTAATGCGAATTTAAGAGAATTTGAAGAGAGAGTTGAGAAAGTTAGACCTTCTTAAAGATCTTGAACTTGATCTTGAATGCTGGAGATCAACCCTTGCACTTGCATGATGATGAAGGGTAGTTAATTCGCCAAATTTGATGAAAAAAATGATGAAAAGTGAGGGTTGGAAAGGGATTTGGATGTAGAAATCACGCTGACTTCGAGAGAGGTTTTCTGAGTTCGCTGAGAGTGATGGATCTCAGATCTTGGGTACCTTTGCAATGAGTCCAGGCCCTCCTTTTTATAGGCCCAGGGTATTGTCAATCGGAATAGGTCTGGTCCTGCTAATCGGCAGGTGTTTTTAGGCACACTGCCAATAGGCAGGATTGTGAACCTGCCGTTTGGCAGTCTTTTTCAGATTCCTTTGGAAAAATAGTCGTGAAACGCAATCCGTTGATCCTAATCGTGCATGGGGCATACCGCTAGAAAGGTACTCCAGAGACCTTCAAAATTCCTTCGGACTATTCCCGGGTCTAATAGTTCTCTTTAGGGCAAATGTGGCTCAGAAGCGCTCGTCGGTCCTTTGGACGGGGGATTGTCGGACGCAAACGGATCGTTCGTCCGCATGGTAAGTCAAAATCGTGCACGGGACAGACCGTTGGAAAGGTTAGGAGATGAACTTCGACATTCCAAAGAGTTTGACTTGGGTTGGGGAGTTAAATTTGGTCAACCGGGCGTGGAAGCATTCAATGACCTTTCGGAGTAAAATAGATCGTTCGTCCGTACCGTAAGTCAGAATTGGGCCTGAAGTGGATCGTTGGAAATCGTTTTCCATTCCCTTTAAAGATTTATTCAATCTCGATCGAGCTGAAGAGTTTGACTTTTGGTCAAACAGAGCTTGAGAGTGCCCGATGGCCCCTAGGTAAGTATTTAGAACATGACCTAGGTTTGTGGTGATGTAGGGGGTGCTAGAATAGGGTGTCTACATATCGACTAATAATAAATTAGAAATATTCTATACCAGTACGCGAACGATTAAAAGAAATAGTTTTATTTATTGCACAAATATATATCAAGGAAACCACAAATTACTTAGAACGCCTTTAAGTTATAATAATTACAAAAAGTGACCTTAGAATTTTCAAAACCTTATATAAACCTATAAACCAATCTCATAACCAAATTCATTTACACACTCAACCTAAAAATATAAAAAATTACTATAAGTACCCTGATATACCTTTATAACTTTGTAAATTTTATATTCGCCCCTAAAACTTTAATAAATGTATAAAAATGACTATATACTCAAACCTAAACTACTAAGGGAGATAATACATAAACCAAACTTATTACACAAGCGCCCCTCGTTGATTTGTAGGACACCTAGACAACCACCTAGACCTTAGCACAGGAAAATCCATTTGAAAACACATGGTACCTATTTTTCCATAACTTAAACCCTTATAATAACCTATTAAAATCCGCCTCCAAAGAAACTAATCAAAATACCCATCTTTAACCCTATAAAAGGCCCTTAACACCACAGTAAAAATATGCCTCTTTAATATTTAAAAATCAAGCTCAAAATTTAGAAGTTTTGGTATCTTTACATATTATGTATCAAACATAGTTTTCTTGATTCCAGTATATTTGTGACTAACCTAAGATCATTTTTAGCTTTTACGTGTAAGAATTCACATTAGTTTGTCATGGAACTAGATCAAAAAAACCAGAAAATTCTATTAAAGCTTGAGCTTCAATGCTTGATTCTGTGTTCCTGACGTTGAACCAGTATCAAGATAGGAAAGTTTGATCGTCGGTTCCCATGAACCTAGGTGCAATGATCAATTTGAGTATAATATAGTTTAGATACCCAAAATTGCAAGTTTTCATTTAGGGCTTGAAAAATTTCATAGTCAAAATTCTCTTTCTAAACTATGAATTAAACCCTCAAATGAAAACCATTTTGTTCTAAAAACACCCGGAAACAAAACCATGTATATGCTGTAGTTTGAATTTATCTAGAAAACCATAAATATCATGTCAAAATTTTAAACTTTTTACAGAAACTAGAGAAAAGGCTTTAGTCAACCTCAATCCATACAAGTTATTTATTTGGATTTCTCGCGAAAAATTTAGAAGAATGGATTTTGAATCAGTTAAAATGGTATTCTATACATGATTTAATCAGAGGTCAAAGTTTAAAACCCTAAAGTCAAATGTTGATAGATTAAAGATGAAGTGGTCAACACACGTGTGAATGAAGTCAACAAAAGCGCGTAGGAAATTTAACTTTGCGCATGAGTGCGCATGACAAATAAAAAGACTCTGAAATTTATTTCAAAAATTTAATTTTAATTTTTCAGTTGAAATGGTATGTTATAATACACTGTTTGATCAACCGAAAACCAGTTTCGTAGAAACCTCAGAAATCGGTTTTAAAATCCTAAAGTTATTTTTCACATAAACCCCTAAACTTTTTCAACTTATGAATTTTGACCCCAAACTTCACATATAGGTTTATGATGGTATTAGAGATAAAAAAATTTATTACACCCTATTTCATATATTCTTAGAAACCTAACTAATTAAAAAATAGAAAATTACAAATTAAACCCTAAAGTTATTTTCATTACATAATAAAACTTTATTTTCATATACAATAAAACAAAATTTTATGACAATCTCGGTCCTCTATGTTAATAAGGCAAATAGAATTAAAAACTAAATCCCCTATCCGAGTAGATAACTTTTATTTCAGAATTATTTCACGCAATTACCTTGATTATGCCAATTGTTCATATCACTCGGTGATAGCCCCATATATCTTATTCTCATTTATGAACTCATTTGTGTAGTTCACAATACGTTAAACTTGATTCGATTTTAAAAACCCTAAGTTGATTTTGAACCGATGATTTTATTTTAATTTGATTTCATGGAACCTGTTTTATTAATAACATGCATTATAACCAGAATATAAACTATCATTATACCCACGATAGTGTTATTTGTCCTGTAGGACTTACGGTATTAAGTGCTTCATTTTGCTTACCATATGGATGTTGCTATTATGAGTTTGGGCTCAACAATGTTATTTTGATTATTGTTACTTTATCTCCAAAGATTTTGGATGATTTAGTATCTGTATTGCTATTAACCCGAAGCCTCTTTAATAAATAATTATAGGTTATCTTGTTTTAGAAACTATCCGCAACCTTAACCGTTCTAACTTGATATTTTTATTGTAGCTATATCATCTTATTGTTGTATTTACACTATTTAATTTAGATGTTAATTACATTAAATCTCACTTTATCTTACAATCAATTTTTTCAATTGATCCACCTTATATTTAAAAATTATTAATTTTAAATTGTATAAAATTAGAATTATTTAGTTGGGAAAATTTTAATTATTCTTTCCCCTTCCAGATGGACCCCGAGTATATGGGAGGCGAAATTCCCCCCGACCCTGAGAAATTTTTAGCATCGTCACGCATATCCCTATTAGTTATGTACATATGAAAAATCGTTAACAAAGAAGGAAAAACCACATGGATAATATATATAGTCACTTATCGACCGATGTAATGATGATGTGTAATTTCCTTTTATTTTAAATTTCCCACATTAGACTTATGAATATAATAAATAAAGTGCTTAGGCGCTATGTATAAATAAAGTTCAATTTCAATAAATAGTTGTTATATGTGATTAACTATTATCATATTAATGTGGTTACCATTGATAGTGAGGAAATTTTGGGACATGACAAGTTGGTATCAGATTGAGTGCTAGGTTTATTACTCCTATATTGGACTTAAAGATATATGTAACTATTTTAGTTCATAAATTCTTTATAATATTACGCTATTGAAAATTTGTCTTAAAGCTATGAATGTTTAGGAAAATATTTATCTCAATACTGAAGGCATTAACCCAGTGCATTTTATCTAGACCATAAGGGACGAGGGTTATAAAAAGTTATGCAAAAATATTCATGATGAAGATAGGGAGTGGGAAATAACAACACCCATCATAAAACATAACCTACTTTCGTGTCTACTGATGGGGGAGAAGCAGGCAACCAGAGAAGCTCGTAGGTTTTTATAGGATCATGAATTTTTACAATAAGCAATTCATCTATCTTAGGATTTAGCTCTAGAAGAAGAACAGTGTATTAATCCTCCTACATCCTTTGACGAATATAGATCAGAGATACCATGTATAAACATTTCCACATCTTCATCAAGTTCAAGTATCGAAGGCTTTAGGGCGGAAATGGACCAGGTAGTACCGCATGTGGGCTGAATCCATAAGCAAGTGAAAGATAGAAAGTCAGAATGTAGATAAATAACCCATGAAAGAAGGTGTGTTATATTTCTTCAAGCATGGTGAGGTGAAGTGGCAAGATGTAGTTATGTTATATGTAACAGTAGTTAGTATGATAAGATGACGTTGCGTGATATGTAGAAGTAATTAATGCAACAAGTATACGTGTGTACTGATCATAGTTCCTAGATTTTGTATCTCCTAGGAACTTAATGTACTCTATCTTAACTTGAATAATCTAACGGTTTTGTTTATGTATAATTCTTGATATCATTTTTATTTTTAGCTGTTTATCATATAGGATGTCGGAAACACGAACCTCAAATGCACCAGCAAGAAGAGCACAACAAGAGGAACATGTTTTACCAACTTCTCCCACCAGTACGAAAAAAGAATGAAATGTTTACTAGAACTATAAACATTAAACTAAGAAAAAAAAAATCCTCCACATGCAGTAGGTAAGGGATTATCAATCGAAGCTCACAAAATGAATGCCTTGGAGGAATTTCTCCGGCAATGACCCCTAGCATTTTATGAAAAACTCGGGGCTCATGAGGCAGAACAATAGTTTAGACAAACAATGAAGGTACTAAATGGAGTAGGTATAGTAATCAAACTTAAGGTTGGTTTAGAAACATCTATTTTTGAAGGAGAAGCGGATCACCGGTGGCAATCGATAGAACATACTCAAAATATCGAAGGATTAGCTTGGGAGCAATTCGGGGAGATATTTTTCAAAAAGTATTTCTCAGAAGAACACGAGATCAATTGATGGTATAATTTCTCGAATTACAATAACAACAGATGATGATAGCTCAGTATGAGGCATGTTTCACATAACTATCCCGATACGCGCTGGAATATGTAAACACCGACACCAAGAAATGCAAGCATTTTGAAAGAGGGCAATAGAATAGTATTAAGACCTCTCTTATTCGTTTACAAATCCGATATTTTAGGAAGATCATCCAAACAACAACCCTTATTGAACGAAACCCGGTATCAAGTAGTAATTTTTGTAATCCAACCCCAATTTTCAAAATTAATTCCACCAACCGCCACATACATAATCAAGTCAGGGACTGCCCCTTTTCAAACCCAAAGATGTTCATATGTACAGCTAAAGACAGTGGGACCATGACCTATTATTATGAATGCAACAAACCTGAACAAATTAGGCCCCAATGCCTAAGATTCGGTAAGCCTAACCCCAACCCAATTCAATCATCCTTAGGAAATCGAGGGTGAACTCTTGAATTTTAGAGACCCCCGTTTCCAGTTCCAAAGGAAGGTTCCTAGTCCCGAGGGAAAAGGTTACTTATTCACGACCACACGGATTTATGCAAGGAAGGGAACCAACACTAGGCAATAAGACACAGGGTCGAACTTTTACTATATTAACAAATTCAAATAACCACAATGTCGTTGAAGGTAATATTTCTTTTCAAAATCTTACGACACATGTATGAATTGATTCTGGATCTTCACACTCATTTATTAGTACTAGCTTCGTGGAATAATCAAAATTAATTCCCCATTGTTTAGATTACCCCTTATCCATAAGCATGCAACCAGTGATATAGTACTAGCCAGTCGTATTAATAATAACTGCAGGGTATATCTTAGAATATGAATTATTACCATTAATTTAGTAGTACTCGATATCAAGGGATTCGATCTTATCATTAGAATGGACGTTTTGTCAGCAAATTTCTCTCATATTAATTGTCATACCAAGATAGTAACTTTTAGGAATCCTCAAGCTAAAGTATTTTATTTTCAGGGACAACAATCTGAAAATATGTATGACATGTCATCTTACTCTCTTTCAATTTTAGATAAGTATGGGGACATTTTTACAGAAGAATTACTCGATATTCCCCTACTAAGAGAAATAGAGTTCGTAATCGATCTCCTACTAAATACTTTGACTATCTATATACCTCCATATGGAATGGCGACGTTAGAATTATGAGAACTCAGAACCCAGTTGGACGGATTATTAGTAAAAGGATTTATTCGATTGAGTAAATACCCATGAGGAGCACCAGTATTATTCATTAAGAAGAAAGATGGAACATTCCGCTTATGCATTGATTATAGCAAATTAAACCAAGTCACAATAAAAAATAAATACCCATTACCTAGAATCAGTGTTCTAAAAGGATATCCTAGGCTCCGCCTAGGTATGCCTAGTCTTGAGGTTTAAGAGAAATGCCCCACCTTAAGCCTTTCATGCCTTATTCTTGGTAAAAGGCTTAAGGCGCACTTTTTTAAAAAATGAAAACGCTTTAGTGAAACGATATAACCTTTTAAAGACTTTTTTTTAAAAAATTCGACCAATATCTCATTCAAAATAATCAAAAGACAAATGGTGTCCCCAACCTCTATGCCTCTCGTCGAAAAAAATGCGTGTTTTTTCTTCTTTTTTTTTTGTTTTTTCTTAATATTTAAAAAAATAGTACTTTAGTTTGCATATATTCAGACATATTTTAAGGTATGTACGATTTTAGTATTTTTAATAGCCTAGTTGTAGTTAAAAATGTTAAAGTCTATTTAAAAAGGCCTGAACGCCTTTTCACGCTTTTTTACGCCTAAGGCCCGCCTAAACTTCTAAGGCTTAAGGTTTGGCCTCCACGCCTCGGTCACGCCCCGCGTTTTTTAGAACCTTTCCTAGAATAGGTGATTTGTTTGATGAACTGTAAGGCACAAAGGTATTTTTAAAAATAGATTTAAGGTTCGACGCCACCATGAACGACGCCATCTCCACAGAGGAAATCCTTTAATCCTATGACTTACCAATCAGCCTCTTCCCAAAAGGCGCCAGAGGTTATGACGTCGAGAAACCAATAGAAAAATTCAGCGCATATTTCACCAACATTTGCAGTAAAAAAATTGCAAGTACTTGAGGGGATTCTTATGTTACCATAGAATAGGAAATGCGCTGACTGTAAACCATGTATGTATCTTGGCGATATTAATTCAATTTTTTTATAGCAGAAGCAATAAGATGTATTTTTTAATAGTAAAGATATGAAAGGAATAAAGATGGTAGTGTAAAAGTTTCATATATATAACCTCTAACGGGGGCATATTAGCTATGTAGAGCTCCAAGATGGGCTAGTGTGAATCTGGGGGATCTTCATATGCATGCAATGTTCTGGAATTCAGAAAAGTCTTGGGATCAACCCTTTATTTTCTTCTGTCAAATGAAATGAGTGCGTATGAAGATTTAATATATTTGTAAGCCAAATTTTTAGGGAATAGTGGATGGAAATAGACTGATTAAAGAGGGCTTTGGACAGGAGAGATAACTGCATTTTAGGAGAATTCGAAAAGGTTCAATAATGACAAATCACTAAAAGACTCGTAAATAATTTAACTAAGCAAAAAAGAAAGGAAGGGATATGAGCTGATCGAAAGTGTAAAATAAGGGGGGGGGGGGAGGGAGAGAAATGCTATGAGGGTGTTACGTGGCTCCATAAATGGAAAGAAAAATTAGAGGGAGTCTTCCATTTTTGAGTGATAATATAGATTAGTTGGAAACCCGCGCGATGTAATGAGTTATACGTTAGTGAACAAAAAACATTTGTGGAATTGCAAACATATGAAAAGATGCTAAGCGAAAATCGAAAATTGATTAAAATTTTTAGAGTATCCGTGATCACAAGTCATGTAAAAGAAATATGATTACATAGTATCCATGAAAAATATAGCGAAGTTTTTATTTTTATTAAAAAATATTACTTTTTTTATAAAACAATTATAACGTTTTTTTAAATAAAAAAGAATTATTTTTAAAAAATAAAAAAGTATTTGTATATATAAGATGTATTGTATGTAATTTATTAAAAAGGAACAGTAAAACAATTTATATATTAATTGAATTTTTTTAATATTAAATAGTTAAAATATTTTTTAACATTAAAACAATTTCTTAATTTCATAATACATTTAAAAAGGTAAAAACAGTTATCTTAAAACATTTATTTTTAGTTCAAAAGTTAAAAAATCATTAAAACCATTTCTTTTATGTATAAAAAAAACAAAGGTTCTAAAAAACGCGAGGTGTGACCGAGGCGTAGAGGCTAAGCCTTATGCCTTAGAAGCCTAGGCGGGCCTTAGCGTAAAAAGGCGTGAAAAGGCGTTTAGACCTTTTTAATATATTTTAATATTTTTTAATTATAACAAGGCTAATAAAAAATACTGAAAATGGTACATACCCAATAAAAATAATACTGAAATGGTACATTCCTGAAAAATATGTCTGTATATTTGCAATTAGGATGCCTTTTCCACATGCAGGTTCCATAAGTCCTCATCATATTATCACCCAATTCCATGCAATCAAAATCCAAAGTAGTCAATAAAATAATTTAAATAAATAATATTAATCAATATGAATAAAATCAAAATAGCCCCTTATAAAATAGAAAATGATACATACCTTGAAATTGAATACCAATATATGCATTGGGAGCCCTTTTCCATGTGCATGCTCCACAAGTCCACATCATCCTAATAAACTTACACTACAATAATTCAAATTAAAATACTAAAATGATCCATTAGTTAGTACAACCCAAGTTTCAACCAAACAACATATCTCTCAAACAAGGTCGTAAATATTACAATCTTTAAAACTTAAACAAACATGTTTAATCATCTAATTCCTTATCGGTCTCCAATTCAAAATCATCTTCTTCGTCCATTCCATCTTCTGTGCCATCCGATACAAAATCCTCTTCATCGGGTTCCCTTATTTCACTTTCATCACGGGCATTTCTACCGCTTCTTCTAGGTTGTAAAATCTCATTTGCCGCTTCTACAGTCGCGTCCCATGTAAGTCCGGAACCCGCCTCCACTCCATCCACACTTTCATCATCATCATCATCATCATCATCATCATCATCATCACAACCATCAAACATCCAACATCACTAAGATCTTTATTTGATGACGCCTCATTGGATGCCATCGGCGAAGATTCATTTGGATCCATTAACCTATATTGAAAATATAAAAAGATTAACAATTAATATACAAAGTTTGTACATTAACAATTAACAATTAATGTACAAAGTTTGTACATAAACAGAAACAGATAACAGATAACAGATAACAATTAACAACTAATGTACAAAGTTTATAAGTTGCTATTTTTTCGTAATCTGTTACTAGTATTTGTAACAGATAACAGTTATTTTTAACAAGATGTGGTTTCTTTATAACAGATAACAGTTATTTGTAACAGTTATTTGTAAGTTGTTACTAGTATTTGTAACATATAACAGTTATTTGTACAAAGTTTCCTTATGTTTATTTTGAAGATTGTACTCAAAATACTAGTAGAAATTATTTGTAACAGAGGAACTAGTATTTGTAACAAAACAAGATGTGGTTTCTTTGGAGATATAACAAGATTGTACTAAAAATACTAGTAATAGATAATAATTAACAATTAATCAACAACAACGAAGAAGATGGGAGAATAAATAATCAACAACAAATAACGACCGCCATCAACGACGAAGAAAAGGAAAGAACGATTACCAGTTGTGTCTGGCGAAGAAGATGGGAGAACAACGAACTGTGTTTGACGATCGGGTGAAGAAAAGGGGTTAACGGCGATCGGGGGTGAAGAAAAAGGGAGATCGAGTGAAAGATAAGGGGAAAACACAATTAGGTTTTGCATTTTGGCTTTGTAACTGAGCGTTTTTTTTTGGGTTTAACTTTAAGACATACCAAAACGATATCGTTTTGGTAAACCCAAAAATAAAAAAAAAAACGCCGCCTAAGGCGCGGTTAAACGTCAAAAAGCGCGTTTTTAATGCTTTTTTCCAAAAAAACGTTGACCAAAGTTGACCACGCCTAGGGCCTAAACGAGGTGTATATAAAAAGCCTCGCGCCTAGGCGCATTTTTTAGAACACTAAAAAAACCCTTTAAAAACTATTTCTTATTAAAAGAAATAGTTTTTAAATAGTTAAAAATATTTTTTAACAATGTAAAACAGTTTGTTTTTATTGTTAACAGTATTTATTTTTGTTAAAAAGCAACTTTTTTTTATAAAACTGTTAAAACGATTTAAAAAAAATAAAAAAATATTTTTATTTAAAAAATATTGTAAGTAATTTATAAAAAATAATATAATAATTATGTACATGTGGTTAAAAATACTATACGTAATTTAAAAAAAATTACGTAAGTTTTTTAAAAAAAATATTGTACGTGATTTATAAAAAAATAGTAGTTTTGAAAAGGAAACAAATAAGTGGAGAAATCAGATGGACATGAAAGAAGGAGAAAGCCACCCAACAAAGCTTACACGTGATAGATATGACGGAAATGAATTAAGATGTCACTGTAACACCCCGTAAATTTGAGAGATTTGAATTTAATTAATTTTGGACAAATTTAATCATTTTGGGAGAAATGAAACTTATTCATTTTTGGAGACATTTAAATTTATAATTTGGAGAAATTATTTAAATTGGTGGATTTATTTAAATTGATAAATTAAAATTTAAATTATACAGATTATTTTGTGTCACATTTTTGGAAGTCAAAAATTCAAGAATATTATAAAGTAATTCGGATGGAAATTTTGAGTGCGCGGTTGACTCTGGATAGGTCGAAATAGTCGGAAAATGGTACTCGGAGGTAGTAATCGGGTCTCGGGGCATTTTTAGGCATAATCGGGCCCACAGGGGACCGTTTGGCCCATTTTAATTAAGCCTATTAGTCTAAAAACGGGATTAGCCCAATAAAAGCCAATTAAGGGAGTTGGGGGAAGCCATAACTCAATGGGAAAAAATCTAAATATGCAGAGCAAGTTTGGGAGAGCAAATTGGGCATATTTTGGGAGCCAAATCAAGAAGAGGAGATTAATGTGTTCTTCATCAAAATCTCTGTCTACATCAAAAGCTCAGACCCTACGAAATTATCCAGGCAAGTAGTTAAACTTGCCTTCATTTAAATTGCGGTATTGCGATTCATATCATGGTGGGTGTAAACCATATTCATTTTGGGATGAGTTATTATAACAAATTTCGTTTTTGGAGGGCATCACATGTTAAATATGGATTTTGGAGATTTAAGCATTAAGGATGAAATTGATGTGATAATAATATCATATGAGACTAGAATATGATTTAGAATCGAAAACCTATAGAAATTGTTGTTGAATACAGATTATTGAATCAAATTGCGAATTGTGATTTAAGGAGTATTGAGAAAAAACCAATTTATGAACCCTAGAATTTTAATTAAAATCACTGAGGATTAATGTCATATATGAGTGTTTGAACATGTTTATAGATGAAATAAATATGGGAGATAAAGTAATCGAGGTTTGGATTGAAGTTGGAAAGCTTTGGAGTTTAAAAATGGTGGAAACAGAATCGGGGAAGAAGATGGATATCTGATCGATCGATCGACCCCTTCAGTTATTGTAAAACATAAGATTATATATCTTTTCGTCACGGTCGCGTGGGCGCCGACCTCATATTTTTTTAATTTTTTTTGGATTTGATATGATTTTTCTACGATAGGGTGTGCGAGACCGACATCTTTAGGAAGGAATAAATTCGGGTTATTTTGAGATGTCCGTAGATGAGTGAAGGACTTCGAAAAATATTAAGGAACATTATTTTATCCTTGGATTAAATAGGGATGAATTCGGAGTATGGATTTAGGAGTGTTTAGGACGAACAACACTAAAAAAATATGTCGAAAATATATGAGCGTATTCTAATGGGAATTTCGGATGAATTTAAAATACGGGCTAGTATCTTAAGGTGGATTTAATTGATAGAAATTAAATGGAACCAAATACTTAGAGTCTTATGGTATGAATATTAAGGGATTTAAGAGTTAAAGAGGGGGGGGGGGTAGGAACCTTAAGAAGTGAATTTTGAGTATTAAACTCATAAGTATGTAATTACAGGCCAAGTGAATGTGTCCGGGCATTGTAGTTGAGCAATACTTTAATAAATTAATTATTGTGAAAATGATTAGATTAATCGGTGTAATTCGTAATGTAATGAATTTGGGGGTTAAGAATGAGTCACGGTGAAGGTGAGTGAACCTATGACTAAGACGAGTAAAACATGAGTGAATTACCTACTGAAATATTTAAAGGTTAATTGGCACACTTCGAATAGTGAGGGATATTCGGAATATACGATGAGATGTATAATTGAAATTTAGTAATACGTAAGATGTTCGTGAGATATATATATACTACGTATGAGACACATACCATAGGTCGCGTGAATACCTATACGTATGATAGTAATATATATATATATATATGTATATATATATATAAATAAATAAAATTAACCAACTCAAGATCGATCCACTATAATCCAATCGCAATGGTAACAACAAATGTGTATCCCGTACTCCTTCTAATTCATCTACTCAATTAATTCTTTTCATCAATTAAACTAACAATTAAAGTATATAATTATTAATTTACAAATTTACAATGAGGGGCAATCCTACTTTCATATATTAATTGACTAAAAAAAATTAATAATCAATCAATTCGTTTACAAGGGACACTACTTGCATATGAGGGAAGAAATCTAATAAATCAATCAAAATTTAATAAAAAAAATTAACAGGCCCCACCCCCGCCCCATTTCCCCTTGCCCCATCCCCACCCCCATCCCCCCTCCCCCCACACACGCGCGCGCACACACACACGCAGCCCCACCCCCGTCACACCCCCATCATTTCCCCTCCCGCACATACGCACAAACATGCACACTACACACACATACACACACGCACAATTCAATGCAACAAACCCGAATAAATTAGGCCCCAATGCCTAAGATTCGGTAAGCCTAACCCCAACCCAATTCAATCATCCTCAGGAAATCGAGGGTGAACTCTTGAATTTTAGAGACCCCCATTTCCAGTTCCAAAGGAAGGTTCCCAGTCCCGAGGGAAAAGGTTACTTATTCACGACCACACGGATTTATGCAAGGAAGGGAACCAACACTAGGCAATAAGACGCAGGGTCAAACTTTTACTATATTAACAAATTCAAATAACCACAATGTCGTTGAAGGTAATATTTCTTTTCAAAATCTTACGACACATGTATGAATTGATTCTGGATCTTCACACTCATTTATTAGTACTAGCTTCGTGGAATAATCAAAATTAATTCCCCATTGTTTAGATTATCCCTTATCCATAAGCATGCAACCAGTGATATAGTACTAGCCAGTCGTATTAATAATAACTGCAGGGTATATCTTAGAATATGAATTATTACCATTAATTTAGTAGTACTCGATATCAAGGGATTCGATCTTATCATTATAATGGACGTTTTGTCAGCAAATTTCTCTCATATTAATTGTCATACCAAGATAGTAACTTTTAGGAATCCTCAAGCTAAAGTATTTTATTTTCAGGGACAACACTCTGAAAATATGTATGACATGTCATCTTACTCTCTTTCAATTTTAGATAAGTATGGGGACGTTTTTACAGAAGAATTACCTGATATTCCCCTACTAAGAGAAATAGAGTTCGTAATCGATCTCCTACTAAATACTTTGACTATCTATATACCTCCATATGGAATGGCGACGCTAGAATTCTGAGAACTCAGAACCCAGTTGGACGGATTATTAGTAAAAGGATTTATTCGATTGAGTAAATACCCATGAGGAGCACCAGTATTATTCATTAAGAAGAAAGATGGAACATTCCGCTTATGCATTGATTATAGCAAATTAAACCAAGTCACAATAAAAAATAAATACCCATTACCTAGAATCAGTGTTCTAAAAGGATATCATAGGCTCCGCCTAGGTATGCCTAGTCTTAAGGTTTGAGAGAAATGCCCCACCTTAAGCCTTTCACGCCTTATTCTTGGTAAAAGGCTTAAGGCGCACTTTTTTTAAAAATGAAAACGCTTTAGTGAAACGATATAACCTTTTAAAGACTTTTTTTTATAAAAAATTCGACCAATATCTCATTCAAAATAATCAAAAGACAAATGGTGTCCCCAACCTCTATGCCTCTCGTCGAAAAAAATGCGTGTTTTTTCTTTTTTTTTTGTTTTTTCTTAATATTTTAAAAAATAGTACTTTAGTTTGCATATATTCAGACATATTTTAAGGTATGTACGATTTTAGTATTTTTAATAGCCTAGTTGTAGTTAAAAATGTTAAAGTCTATTTAAAAAGGCCTGAACGCCTTTTCACGCTTTTTTACGCCTAAGGCCCGCCTAAACTTCTAAGGCTTAAGGTTTGGCCTCCACGCCTCGGTCACGCCCCGCGTTTTTTAGAACCTTTCCTAGAATAGGTGATTTGTTTGATGAACTGTAAGGCACAAAGGTATTTTTAAAAATAGATTTAAGGTTCGACGCCACCATGAACGACGCCATCTCCACAGAGGAAATCCTTTAATCCTATGACTTACCAATCAGCCTCTTCCCAAAAGGCGCCAGAGGTTATGACGTCGAGAAACCAATAGAAAAATTCAGCGCATATTTCACCAACATTTGCAGTAAAAAAATTGCAAGTACTTGAGGGGATTCTTATGTTACCATAGAATAGGAAATGCGCTGACTGTAAACCATGTATGTATCTTGGCGATATTAATTCAATTTTTTTATAGCAGAAGCAATAAGATGTATTTTTTAATAGTAAAGATATGAAAGGAATAAAGATGGTAGTGTAAAAGTTTCATATATATAACCTCTAACGGGGGCATATTAGCTATGTAGAGCTCCAAGATGGGCTAGTGTGAATCTGGGGGATCTTCATATGCATGCAATGTTCTGGAATTCAGAAAAGTCTTGGGATCAACCCTTTATTTTCTTCTGTCAAATGAAATGAGTGCGAATGAAGATTTAATATATTTGTAAGCCAAATTTTTAGGGAATAGTGGATGGAAAAAGACTGATTAAAGAGGGCTTTGGACAGGAGAGATAACTGCATTTTAGGAGAATTCGAAAAGGTTCAATAATGACAAATCACTAAAAGACTCGTAAATAATTTAACTAAGCAAAAAAGAAAGGAAGGGATATGAGCTGATCGAAAGTGTAAAATAGGGGGGGGGGGGAGAGAAATGCTATGAGGGTGTTACGTGGCTCCATAAATGGAAAGAAAAATTAGAGGGAGTCTTTCATTTTTGAGTGATAATATAGATTAGTTGGAAACCCGCGCGATGTATGAGTTATACGTTAGTGAACAAAAAACATTTGTGGAATTGCAAACATATGAAAAGATGCAAAGCGAAAATCGAAAATTGATTAAAATTTTTAGAGTATCCGTGATCACAAGTCATGTAAAAGAAATATGATTACATAGTATCCTTGAAAAATATAGCGAAGTTTTTATTTTTATTAAAAAATATTACTTTTTTTATAAAACAATTATAATGTTTTTTTAAATAAAAAAGAATTATTTTTAAAAAATAAAAAAGTATTTTTATATATAAGATGTATTGTATGTAATTTATTAAAAAGGAACAGTAAAACAATTTATATATTAATTGAATTTTTTTAATATTAAATAGTTAAAATATTTTTTAACATTAAAACAATTTCTTAATTTCATAATACATTTAAAAAGGTAAAAACAGTTATCTTAAAACATTTATTTTTAGTTCAAAAGTTAAAAAATCATTAAAACCATTTCTTTTATGTATAAAAAAAACCAAGGTTCTAAAAAACGCGAGGTGTGACCGAGGCGTAGAGGCTAAGCCTTATGCCTTAGAAGCCTAGGCGGGCCTTAGCGTAAAAAGGCGTGAAAAGGCGTTTAGACCTTTTTAATATATTTTAATATTTTTTAATTATAACAAGGCTAATAAAAAATACTGAAAATGGTACATACCCAATAAAAATAATACTGAAATGGTACATTCCTGAAAAATATGTCTGTATATTTGCAATTAGGATGCCTTTTCCACATGCAGGTTCCATAAGTCCTCATCATATTATCACCCAATTCCATGCAATCAAAATCCAAAGTAGTCAATAAAATAATTTAAATAAATAATATTAATCAATATGAATAAAATCAAAATAGCCCCTTATAAAATAGAAAATGATACATACCTTGAAATTGAATACCAATATATGCATTGGGAGCCCTTTTCCATGTGCATGCTCCACAAGTCCACATCATCCTAATAAACTTACACTACAATAATTCAAATTAAAATACTAAAATGATCCATTAGTTAGTACAACCCAAGTTTCAACCAAACAACATATCTCTCAAACAAGGTCGTAAATATTACAATCTTTAAAACTTAAACAAACATGTTTAATCATCTAATTCCTTATCGGTCTCCAATTCAAAATCATCTTCTTCGTCCATTCCATCTTCTGTGCCATCCGATACAAAATCCTCTTCATCGGGTTCCCTTATTTCACTTTCATCACGGGCATTTCTACCGCTTCTTCTAGGTTGTAAAATCTCATTTGCCGCTTCTACAGTCGCGTCCCATGTAAGTCCGGAACCCGCCTCCACTCCATCCACACTTTCATCATCATCATCATCATCATCATCACAACCATCAAACATCCAACATCACTAAGATCTTTCTTTGATGACGCCTCATTGGATGCCATCGGCGAAGATTCATTTGGATCCATTAACCTATATTGAAAATATAAAAAGATTAACAATTAATATACAAAGTTTGTACATTAACAATTAACAATTAATGTACAAAGTTTGTACATAAACAGAAACAGATAACAGATAACAATTAACAACTAATGTACAAAGTTTATAAGTTGCTATTTTTTCGTAATCTGTTACTAGTATTTGTAACAGATAACAGTTATTTTTAACAAGATGTGGTTTCTTTATAACAGATAACAGTTATTTGTAACAGTTATTTGTAACAGTTATTTGTAAGTTGTTACTAGTATTTGTAACATATAACAGTTATTTGTACAAAGTTTCCTTATGTTTATTTTGAAGATTGTACTCAAAATACTAGTAGAAATTATTTGTAACAGAGGAACTAGTATTTGTAACAAAACAAGATGTGGTTTCTTTGGAGATATAACAAGATTGTACTAAAAATACTAGTAATAGATAATAATTAACAATTAATCAACAACAACGAAGAAGATGGGAGAATAAATAATCAACAACAAATAACGACCGCCATCAACGACGAAGAAAAGGAAAGAACGGTTACCAGTTGTGTCTGGCGAAGAAGATGGGAGAACAACGAACTGTGTTTGACGATCGGGTGAAGAAAAGGGGTTAACGGTGATCGAGGGTGAAGAAAAAGGGAGATCGAGTGAAAGATAAGGGGAAAACACAATTAGGTTTTGCATTTTGGCTTTGTAACTGAGCGTTTTTTTTTTGGGTTTAACTTTAAGACATAACAAAACGATATCGTTTTGGTTAAACCCAAAAATTAAAAAAAAAACGCCACCTAAGGCGCGTTTAAACGTCAAAAAGCGCGTTTTTAATGTTTTTTTTCAAAAAAACGTTGACCAAAGTTGACCACGCCTAGGGCCTAAACGAGGTGTATATAAAAAGCCTCGCGCCTAGGCGCATTTTTTAGAACACTAAAAAAACCCTTTAAAAACTATTTCTTATTAAAAGAAATAGTTTTTAAATAGTTAAAAATATTTTTTAACAATGTAAAACAGTTTGTTTTTATTGTTAACAATATTTATTTTTGTTAAAAAGCAACTTTTTTTTTATAAAACTGTTAAAACGATTTAAAAAAAATAAAAAAATATTTTTATTTAAAAAATATTGTAAGTAATTTATAAAAAATAATATAATAATTATGTACACGTGGTTAAAAATACTATACGTAATTTAAAAAAAATTACGTAAGTTTTAAAAAAAAATATTGTACGTGATTTATAAAAAAATAGTAGTTTTGAAAAGGAAACAAATGAGTGGAGAAATCAGATGGACATGAAAGAAGGAGAAAGCCACCCAACAAAGCTTACACGTGATAGATATGACGGAAATGAATTAAGATGTCACTGTAACACCCCGTAAATTTGAGAGATTTGAATTTAATTAATTTTGGACAAATTTAATCATTTTGGGAGAAATGGAACAAATTTAATCATTTTGGGAGAAATGAAACTTATTCATTTTTGGAGACATTTAAATTTATAATTTGGAGAAATTATTTAAATTGGTGGATTTATTTAAATTGATAAATTAAAATTTAAATTATACAGATTATTTTGTGTCACATTTTTGGAAGTAAAAAATTTAAGAATATTATAAAGTAATTCGGATGGAAATTTTGAGTGCGCGGTTGACTCCGGATAGGTCGAAATAGTCGGAAAATAGTACCCGGAGGTAGTAATCGGGTCTCGGGGCATTTTTAGGCATAACCGGGCCCACAGGGGACCGTTTGGCCCATTTTAATTAAGCCTATTAGTCTAAAAACGGAATTAGCCCAATAAAAGCCAATTAAGGGAGTTGGGGGAAGCCATAACTCAATGGGAAAAAATCTAAATATGCAGAGCAAGTTTGGGAGAGCAAATTGGGCATATTTTGGGAGCCAAATCAAGAAGAGGAGATTAATGTGTTCTTCATCAAAATCTCTGTCTACATCAAAAGCTCAGACCCTACGAAATTATCCAGGCAAGTAGTTAAACTTGCCTTCATTTAAATTGCGGTATTGCGATTCATATCATGGTGGGTGTAAACCATATTCATTTTGGGATGAGTTATTATAACAAATTTCGTTTTTGGAGGGCATCACATGTTAAATATGGATTTTGGAGATTTAAGCATTAAGGATGAAATTGATGTGATAATAATATCATATGAGACTAGAATATGATTTAGAATCGAAAACCTATAAAAATTGTTGTTGAATACAGATTATTGAATCAAATTGAGAATTGTGATTTAAGGAGTATTGAGAAAAACCCAATTTATGAACCCTAGAATTTTAATTAAAATCACTGAGGATTAATGTCATATATGAGTGTTTGAACATGTTTATAGATGAAATAAATATGGGAGATAAAGTAATCGAGGTTTGGATTGAAGTTGGAAAGCTTTGGAGTTTAAAAATGGTGGAAACAGAATCGGGGAAGAAGATGGATATCTGATCGATCGATCGACCCCTTCAGTTATTGTAAAACATAAGATTATATATCTTTTCGTCACGGTCGCGTGGGCGCCGACCTCATAGTTTTTTAATTTTTTTTGGATTTGATATGATTTTTCTACGATAGGGTGTGCGAGACCGACATCTTTAGGAAGGACTAAATTCGGGTTATTTTGAGATGTCCGTAGATGAGTGAAGGACTTCGAAAAATATTAAGGAACATTATTTTATCCTTGGATTAAATAGGGATGAATTCGGAGTATGGATTTAGGAGTGTTTAGGACGAACAACACTAAAAAAATATGTCGAAAATATATGAGCGTATTCTAATGGGAATTTCGGATGAATTTAAAATACGGGCTAGTATCTTAAGGTGGATTTAATTGATAGAAATTAAATGGAACCAAATACTTAGAGTCTTATGGTATGAATATTAAGGGATTTAAGAGTTAAAGAGGGGGGGGGGGGGGGTGGAGGGGGAGGGGAGGAACCTTAAGAAGTGAATTTTGAGTATTAAACTCATAAGTATGTAATTACAGGCCAAGTGAATGTGTCCGGGCATTGTAGTTGAGCAATACTTTAATAAATTAATTATTGTGAAAATGATTAGATTAATCGGTGTAATTCGTAATGTAATGAATTTGGGGGTTAAGAATGAGTCACGGTGAAGGTGAGTGAACCTATGACTAAGACGAGTAAAATATGAGTGAATTACCTACTGAAATATTTAAAGGTTAATTGACACATTTCGAATAGTGAGGGATATTCGGAATATACGATGAGATGTATAATTGAAATTTAGTAATACATAAGATGTTCGTGATATATATATGTACTACGTATGAGACACATACTATAGGTCGCGTGAATACCTATACGTCTGATAGTAATATATATATATATATATATATATATATATATATATATATATATATATATATATATATAAATAAATAAAATTAACCAACCCAAGATCGATCCACTATAATCCAATCGCAATGGTAACAACAAATGTGTATCCCGTACTCCTTCTAATTCGTCTACTCAATTAATTCTTTTCATCAATTAAACTAACAATTAAAGTATATAATTATTAATTTACTAATTTACAATGAGGGGCAATCCTACTTTCATATATTAATTTACTAAAAAAAATTAATAATCAATCAATTCGTTTACAAGGGACACTACTTGCATATGAGGGAAGAAATCTAATAAACCAATCAAAATTTAATAAAAAAAATTAACAGGCCCCACCCCCCCGCCCCATTTCCCCTTTCCCCACCCCCACCCCCTCCCCCCTCCCCCCACACACGCGCGCACACACACACGCACGCAGCCCCACCCCCGTCACATCCCCAGCATTTCCCCCTCCCGCACATACGCACAAACATGCACACTACACACACATACACACACGCACACATACACACACACATACACACACAAACACGCAACCCCACCCCCTTCCCCTACGACACACACCCACACACAACCCCACCCCCTCCCTGCCCCCCACCACACACACGCACACCCACATACACCCCCCTCCCCTCCCTTCCCCACCCCCAGCCCTAGCTCCCACCCACCACACACACACGCACACACACACACACAGACACGCGCACATATATACACACACACACACATATACAAATGGAAGAGAGAGAGAGAGAGAGAGAGAGAGAGAGAGAGAGAGAAACCAACCCGAAAGTAGAGAGAGAGAGGGAGAGCAGCGCGTAGAGAGAGAGAGAGAAAGTGGAGGGAAACAAAGCGGTGAGAAAAAAAGGAGGGAAAAAGGTTGTTTGCTGCTAAAATTGTTACAGACATGTCACGGTCTTTGACCGTGATAATAATATTATTAGAATTATCACGGTCAATGACCATGACAATAATTTATCACGGACTTGTCACGGTCATTGACCATGACAAAAAACGCGTATTTTTTTATCACGGTCAATGACCGTGACAAGTCTGGCCGGCTAAAGGGTGCCAATTTGGCCTTTTTGGTGTAGTTATATTTGGGTTGTGTGAATACCTATTGGTTGATTTATTATGTGTATGACATACCTACGTTTCTTGCTATCGGGTGGAGGTTGCGTGTTGGGACGGTCTTATCTCGAGGAGCCTTCGGGGGGATTTTAGACTCGTGCCCTAGAACATAGAACCTTGGAAACATGCTATCCAAGATATGATAGTTCGACGGTCAAATGGAATGTAGGTATGTGCGTGACCCATGAGGTTAGAGACTATGTTCGCCTACAATATGTTTGATTTATATTGATGGTTCGAGAGAGATTGAACCATAGTCCTTTAAGCAGTGAGTGCTGCACCATGACATGATAGCAGAGTATGCATTGCACCAAGTGGTTCTAACTTAGGGGTGCAGGATTAATATGTATATATATTTATATAGTGATATATATATGTATGCTCGTGATTAATTCTAATGTGTGCATTTAGTAGATACGAAAAGAATGGTATTTGAAGTAATCTTAATGGGAAAAAGATTAACTATAAGAATGATGAATACATAGTTGACTGCCCTGTATAAATAATTTGATAATGAATTAGTATATATATATATATATATATATATATATATATATATATATATATATATATATATATATTAGTGTGATAAAAATATATACCGGGGATGTGTCCAACTGCGGGTACTTAGTTGAAAAGTAAGATAGTGACATCTAAAATAACTTTAATGTGTGAAGAATTAAGTATAAAATAAGAAATTCATAAGTGGTTGTTCGATATAAAATATTTGGTAATGTATTGTATGGGCGGTATGGGTGAACACATCGAGTTAGTGTGAATAAGGAAATTTGATATGGTTAGTTAAGGGGGTAGCTTAACTAGAGAGGGTTAAGATGCAACGTTAGGTGTGCACATTAGACGTGGGGTGGGATTTACCTCAAGAGAGTACGACACTAGCTTAAATATGAAAAATGGTGCATGCATATTTAATTATTGTAATTTAACTGCTTGCTAAATATTTTCAAAATATTTTACTTGGGATCTGACCCGTATCAAAACCTTTTTCAAAATATTTTAGGTGTCCAGCAACAAGAACACCCAGTTTGAGGATTCTATACAGGGATGCGTAGCTACAGCTCATGTGGAAGTTACAGGACTTTGTTATAGATGATTTGTTCATTTGTTTCTAGTATAGGGACTTTACTTCAATATTCATTTGGGCATGTCGCCCTCAGATTTTGTATTTAGTTTATTTATTGGACTTTGTGTATCCAGGTTATTGTTCTTGTTACTGTTGTATTTTATTGTTTGACTGATAGTGGATTCAGTTATCTTCATTCATAGTATTCATCCGTGTTTGATTTAATTATCATGGTGTGTTGATGGCTTAATTTATTATATATTTCCATATGTTGTTAATTAATGAAAGATAAAATTTGGCACCGGTCTAATTAAATTTCTAGGTGGTTAGTAACTTTAAAAATATTTTCGACACTGATGCTAAGAATGAGCCATATGAGACCAACATTTTATTTATTTATGGGCTGGCCACCCAGTATTTTAATAGGCGGGGTGTCACAGTCACGTGGCATAATATTACGGAAGTGCATTAAAGCTCCATGTAGAGCATTATATAATATACAAGCATTGAGCAGCGGGCTATAATTCTTAAATTGAAGAAGCAAACGCATCCTAAATTTCATCATTAAGTATAGTCCAGAAGAAGAATAAGAAAATAGGCATATCAAGTATAGTACCTGTAACAACCCCGATTTTTTTTTTATATAAATAGGTATTTTTTAAACTAATTTTGAAAAATTCGAGAAAATAAAATTTTGGATTTAATTATTTTTAATAATTAAATGTGTTGGTTTTTATATATAAAAATAAGGTTTTAAGTGGAATTTAAATCGGGATAAAAATTTGGAAATTATAACTTTTTGTATAAAAATCGGGGGAGGATCCGAGCTAAAGATGATAAAAATAATATTTTTAGAAATTCGACCGTCCGATCGAGATGAATTTTTCACACCAACCCTATCTCACCGTTCGCTACAACATTCTAAAATTTCAAGCCATTCTAATGGTCCGATCGTCCGTAATGATTTTTCGAGTGTTTGTATCTGATTAGATCTCTTTTCTTAATCAAACTCTTAATCCTTTATATATCACAACTAATTCATGGATGGACTTTTCAAATCACTTTTTCTCAAACTTTTTAACCAGAAAACATCTCCAAAATTACTCCCTTCCACCTCCAAACCTTAGCCTCCATTAAAACCATTTTTAAGCTCAAGTTTTGAAGGTGTAGACTAATCTGTCCGAAGTTGATTCAAAAGGAGTATTTGATCCATTTTTTGAGAGGAACTCAAATCTCAAATTAGTTTTTCTACATCTAATTACAGACATGTTTATCCTATTCTTTTTTCTTAGTGTTATATGTCTTGATTGTAGCGTCCATTAAATTCATGCATTCTAAAATAACTTATGAATGTAATTCTTAAAGAAATAAATATTGGAACTATTTTGCATGAAATATTAATATTACTTAATACTCATAACTTTGTTGTTCTTTGGGTAGTGTTTAGGTCGCCGATTATGTCACGGGTATGCGCATGTAGAGGAGCCCTTAGAAAGTAAATTTTGCTGTTTGATTGTGGTTGCTTGTGTTGAATAATAATAATCATGATAGGACTTGCATGTAGTTGTTATTCTGAAAATCGCAATATTTATGCGTCCTTGATTTCAACCATTTAATTAAAATTAAGCAATTGGGAATTTAAATGTTATTATGAATATTGTCATAAATTGTTAATTGTGCCAATGTATGGAAATAATAAAATTTTGATATCTCACGAACGTAGGGTAATGTAGGTAATTTATTTTCACCCTTTTTTTTATAGTATACTTACTAGGTATGAGATTAGTAAGTAAACCTTAGTTGCGATTTATGCTTTCTAGGTATGGGACTAATTAGTGTGAGTCTATGCAGGATATATAATTTGGGGTGGGGGCTGGTTTTCTACATTAAACCGTAGCTATGTTAGCCTCAGATTGGTGTCTAGGTGGAGTGAAATTTTTATTGTCATCCTATACTTAGGATATGACGCATTTGTGTTTGGGAACTCTTAGTTGCGGCTAAGGGGTATTTGGAGGATTTTCACATCGCTTTTAAGGGTAAAAAAAATTAAATTTGAATAATGAGTGTGAGAAATTTTGGAAATTAATACCGCAGGACTAAAACGGGTATTAAAATTTATTGACGACATAATGTGTCGGGGCCGACAATTTAAACGGATCAGAGGACTATTTATGTCGTGTCGTGTGTGGAATCTTGTCATATCGCGAGGATCGCAAGATAAAAATGATCAGACGGCGGCCTTGACAAGGTATGTGGGTGGAACATTATCATATCGCGAGGGCCGACAGTTTAAAACGGGTCAGACGATGGCTTTGGCAAGGGGGATGTGTATCTTGGTAAATAATCTTCGCGGTTCATTTAATTAAATTTAACATTGTTGGGAATGCGAGTAAATTAAAATAATATTGGTGTGACACATTTTAAAGAAACCTTGCAGGTAGTTAGTAATTTATTTTTGACAATTAATTATCTTTTTAATTAAAATATTCCATTGTTATGGTTGATATATATAACACTATTGTCTGGATTCAAGGACCCTAATTGAGAGGAGTAGCCGAGATTCATGCTCGGAGCTTTGGCTCTGACACATGCATTGACTAATCTTTTCAAGAATTAATTCGGAGAAGCTGCATATAATGTATTGAAAATCTTTTGGAGATGCAGCTGGAGCTATTTTTATTGCTTTAGCAGTTAGATTTTTCATTCCGTCGTATTTATTACGAGACTACATTTGAGTTATATTGGGCCATTCGGTTCCAAAGTTGTCTTGAGATTTGAGTTGAATTTTAATTATTAAATTATTAAGATATTTGGGGATTGCATGTGATGGGTTTTAGATCGCAGTTTGGCGTTCTGTCAGTTGGATGTTATTAGTATTTGGGATTATCAAATTATTTTATCTTGTGGATTAAAATTTTTATATGTCTCATATTTGTCACATGCTAAGGATGGTATTTAATTTACTCGCACCCGGCTCAATTTTGAAGGCGACCGACGTCAGAATTTAGCGGGGTGTGACAGTACCTAAGTTGGGCACTTGGTGGAAGAAATATGACTTGAATAATTGTGAGATAAGGAGATAAAATCTTGTAACCTATAAACTATTTCTATACTTGATTAAGTTCTTCAAATTCTATGCGAATGTGACTCTATAGCTGCAAAAAATGCTTTAAATAATACATTATATGTACGACTAAACAAACTAATTGCATACTTCGACTGACACATTAATAAACATGGATCAAACAATGTTTTCGGATTGCAAAATAAGAAAAAATAAAAAAAATCATTTTTATGTTTTATGTAACACATTTCATAGAGTAAGATTTGAGTAACTCACATGATTTGATGCCTCTGCTGATTGTGAATAGGTAACTGTGAGAATACCTTTGACCCTCTCGTAAATATATATAATTCCAAATAAAACTTTACAAATTTCATTTGCATTTATTGCTATAGACACAACGCTGGGAGGGGGTTGGATAGGTTGTTACATGAATAGGTGTCAACAGATTTTCAACAGGTCATTTGAGAAAATTATTAGATGGCTGTGTAGTTTGCGATAACTAGGTGAGTTATTCTTCTCGTCGATTGGAGATTCTCTAATTGGAGAGATTACTAATTCCGTCTGATTGGAGAGATATAGAACTACGTGGCCATGTTGTTGATTAGGAACACTTAAAGCTTATTTTGTATTTTAGAATAACATATAGACTAGCATGCATTTACAATTAATTATGCATATTTTACTAAAAATATTGTTAATTTAATCTAAAAATAAAATTCATACTTAAAATCAAATTTATGTATTTCTTTAAATTATGTGTTTATCACATTTAGATATTTTCACTATCTACCATTTCTTATGAACTTCTTACATAAAGTATCAGTGAATTTTATTAAATTTGAAACCTTGCCCTATTAGTATTACAATACTTTGAAAAAATTGTTATCTATCTATTCAGTATAATCCATATACAATGTTTTACGTTGGAAAATACATAATGAAAATACATAGTAAAACATCACTTTTTTTTCATTGTCCCCATTCTATAGCACAACTCTTGTATTTTACATCGAGAGAGAGAGAGAGAGAGAGAGAGAGAGAGAGAGAAACTCCTACCATAATAAACACCATTTCAGTTACCTACTTGGAGAAAAAGAAATTAAAGAATACAAAATTATGCACAATTTTTTTTCATAAATGAAATATGTGCATGCCACTAACACATATAGTCCCTATGTCAAGAAAAATGTACACACATGGAGGGAGAGATAGAGATATTTCCATAGAGAGAAAAATGAACATCATGACTAAATCAATCAAGAGAAGTTTGATATGGTACGTGAATGGACATTTGAGAGAAAATACTGAAAATAACGACAAATGCCAAAAGGTATAAATTATTGGAAATATACCAAACAATTTGGTAACTCGGGCTTCTAAAAACTCATAAAACTAAACTACATGAGAAATTTAATTTTGGTACTAAGTCAAATAGCAACTGAACGCACTTATATAAAAATAAGAAAATGAACTAATAGAAAATCCATGCTAAACCGTCACAATACTTAAACCTATAGATTTTACCACCACCACAAACTAAATGGCTTTTCACATACATAAAACATTATTTTTCATCTTATATATAAAAAAAATGATAGAATAAAAGTGTATAAAATGATGTCACTAAGAATAGATGAAATACCATTTTGAATAGTCTACATGTATTAAAGCTTACCAACTATTTTCAACAAGCGTCAATCTCAAGGCATTCTCCAAGAATCTCTTAATATTATCAATCCTACTTTATCTTCAATTAGGAAATTTATTCGTCCACTATGTACATATATGTGACATGAGTAGTGTTATGTGTACAAAGTAACTCGACAAATTCTCCACAAAAGGTAGTGCTATTGGTGCCCTGGTGGTATCCCATATCACAAGGCAATGTTCAATAGGTAGGTGAGAGAATAAGTGTAATTCACGTCAAATTTTGTGAAAATTTTTATGAAGATTTTTGTGCTCATATCATTACTCATGTGACATAAGTAGGGAGAGAAAAAGAGTGGGAGTGGAATGGACAAATATTAAATGGTGAGGAGAGAGAGTGTGGAGAAAAGAATGAAGGATGAGGAGATGAAAGGACAAAATATATGGTAATACAAAGAAGGAAAAAACGAAATGATTTGAGAAGACGTAGAGGCTAAAACATGAGACACACTAAATGGGTAGAAGATGAAATTTTTGTTAAATAATAAATAACTTTAACTAAAATTGATTAGTTGGTGCTATAAAGAAGCGACAAATGTCGTTATTGGATTCCGTTGTTAATTTTAGATATATATTATAATTTACAGATTTTTTGACTTTATACATAATCAAATGATCAGCCATTTTTTAAATGATTGACTCACGTTGAACAACCCATTTTAACCGGTCAGTTTAATTGTCAGAGCTTGCTGCAATCCATTCAAACTCAAGTCCATTGAAATCTGGTTCCGCCCAACCCGCTAATTTGCCACACACCAAAAACTACGTCGGAACGAAATTATTCATGTAAGATTAACTCTCTCACGCAATTTCTGCACACAATTCCGTCCTCTTATTAGATGATGATGATGATGATGATGATGATGATTTAGGAATCTCTGTCGGCCTGCTATGGGGCCTCTCACAAACTTGATGAATAAATTGAATTGTGCATGAATTAATAAATAGTTGGCTGTCCATTTTGTGCGTTTTGTCTTCTTTATGTCGACCAACAGTTTTTTTAATCCGCAGCCAGAACAATCGCCCACTTTCTCAATAGTTTATATATAGATATTATATATGGCATGTCACTATTACAAGGTGATTATATCCTAATACATCCACTCAACTTTATATGTTGTATCTTCAGATTTGATTGAGAGCAATGCAGGCCAGTCAAGGGTCACCTTTGAATATAGTTGTCGTTTAAGGTTAATAGTTAAAGTTTCATTTGCCTTTATAATAACTTGTATAATTAGTATTAGTTAACAAACAAATTAATGTGTAAGTTTTTTTTATGGATATTAGAACACTGTCTGCTATATTTTAAGCAACAAATTGTGCAATAATATACTTTTGACCTTCAAAATCACTTTTACTAGCATGTAATTCGCGCAAAGCTTACATGTGTATAACAAAATATAAGTTTAATGTCGTAGGATTGCGCAACGAAAAGATGATGTGACAACCCGAATATAATTATAATAAATTATATTTAAATCATGATTAGCTTGTGTGATATGGATAATATGTTATTGGTATATATAATGTTAATTCATTATGTTTAGTCTAATCCTACCTTCATAAAACATGAAATATCGAATTAGTTACAAATGTGAAATTTTGAAGTTTTCGGTAGGAATGTTCATGTTTAAGACTAGTTTTGACCTTTATGACATAACAATTGACTTGAAGTGAAAGCTATATGTTTGTAGATATATGAGTTAGGTTTGTAACACAACAAACGGTTCATCGAACGGACATCCGAGTAGGAAGATATTATCTTTTTACGAACAGAGGGTAAAGTAGTCATTTAGCCTTAAATGATATTTTGTTTTATATGATGCCACATGTTATAAATTGATTGGTTGGAGGTGGAGGTTGGTTTGGCCGACTTAAACCCCTGAGATATCCCCCTTTCTTCAGCAAACTCAGTTTGGGAGAGTTTTAAGTTGAGGAAGAACAATTGTGAGGGTTAGGAAGAAGAAAGTGAGGAGAAACATTCAAAAAAATTCATAGAAAATTACGTAAAAGCCCCTAAGGTAATTCCAACCATGAATCTTGTTATTTTTCTTGCAATTATGATTTATATGACATAAATCCTTGATTTTTTTATTGAACTTTCGTGCTTGGGTGCATATGTATGGATATATGCAAGTTTAAGTTAAGTTGAATGTACAAACCCTAAAATTGCTTTGTTTAGAAACTTTATTTATTCAAACTTCCATTTATTTTTGTATACTTACTGGAATTGATTTATTCCAATTGGAGATTAACCTGGACTCATATATGTATGACATATCCAAAAATCATATGAAAATACCAAGAAATGAGTATTTGGTGAGAGTTTTAAGTTCGGGTATGAAATCTGCCCTAAGCATGAAAGTATGCCCGCCATGTGTTCGATGTTTTGCTTGAAATAGCAAACGAACCTTAAAAATTATGAAACTTTAATTTTGTTTTGTTCAATATGTTTACTGATGTTAGATAAAATATCATAGAAATTTATGATGTATAAAAATTATGAAAATTCCTGGAAGTTGAATGAACGATAAAAGAGCCTATAGGGCAGATTTGTTACGTGGTAAAGAAATGGGCATATCTTGCTCTAGGAGACTTGAAATGATGTACCGTTTTTTGTATTGGAATTCTAATATGATAAGGATTGAATTAGCAAGAATAAATGAATTTACATTTGGTCTATGATTTGGTATGTTAAATATAATAACATGGATTTGGATGGAACTTCACTTATGATAAATGATTTGAATGGAATCATGTGATGCTTATGGATTGAATTATGTTTAAATCATTCTTTGGATTATTGATATTCTTATGATGATACTAATATTGTAAGAATGATAGGAAGGGAAGAAGATCTAATTGAACAAATACCGAATAAAGTCAAGGGAAAAGCCAGTTAAACTATCAAGGTGAGTGTACTTATGATTTGTTTCATATATAAATGTGAATATAGCTCTAAGAGAGGATTTGTTTGAATACTTCGGTATTCAGGATTTGTTTGGATATTAAAATATCCAGGATTTTTTTTGGTCTTATGATCCAGGATTGGAATTGGACAAAGATCCAATGATTTGTTGGAACTAATGTTCCAGGATTTGTTATTGCCAATGGGCAGAATTATTTGGATCTTATGATCCAGGAATTGTTATTGCCAATGGGCAGGATTGTTCGGATTTTATATCCACATATTCGATGTAGAATTGTTATTTCATTGTAGGGAAGGAGTAACACACTAAGCTTAATGCTTATGGTTTATATTTTAACAATTTCAGGTTTGTATGCTGCCAGCTAGAATACCATATGACTGGTAACTTTGAGAGTTGCACCGTTGGAAAGAGCTGGGGTTTAAATATGGGAATTTTATCATTGTCACACTGAAGATTTTAATATACTCACACACTGTATATATTGTGTTAGTATGGATTGAGTTGATGATTGTAAAATTTTATCATAGTTAATCATAGTATTGTATGTACGGTTAATTATGACTTTGATATTGATTTCATTATGGTATAATAATAATATTATGTTCATTATACACAGTGTGTAGAAAAATATTGATAAATGAAGTATATTTTCCAATGGGCTCAAGATTATGATCCAATTATTCCAATAACAAATGATTAGTATGGATATTGGTCTTGGGGTGTGACAATTAGTGGTATCAGAGCGTGGTTATTAATTCTGGACGTGTGTGACGATTAGATGGCAATATTGAGTTGATTTTATATTTATGAATTGTTTATGTACTAACCAATAGTTTAGTATCATAAACTGTTTATATTGGTTGTTAGAACTTTGTTATATTATATATAATTCCAGATGGAACCTGGGAATGGACAACATAGAGAAGAAGGAGTGGCTTCTCATACGGAGAATACTGAAGTAGAGCAAAGTGTTGCTGGAAGGGCTAGAGAGCAAGAGCAGCCTACAGAGATGCAAATAATAGCACAGGCAATGATGAGGATGGCAGAGCAATAAAAAAGAAATATGGCGCAAATGGCAGAACAACAGGCTAGATATCTAGAATCAAAGATTGTGGCCAGGATTGAGAAAGAGGCAATGAAGGAAATGAAAGATTCCATGCATGAGAAGTTTTTGAAGTTGAATCCTCCAGAATATTCAGGGTCAGTTGAACCTATAGAAGCTGAGATGTGGGTCAGAGATCTAGAAACTATCTTTGCAGTTATGAAGCTTCCAGATAACCAGAAAGTGAATCTAGATGTGTTTAAGCTCAAAGGAGAGGCGAAATATTGGTGGGAAGCCATCAACCATTTGGTGCCCAGGATGGAAGGTACTGATGTTATTACTTGGGCTGAATTTATTAAAGCTTTGTATGTTAAGTATTTCCCTAAGGTTTATAGGAGGGAGAAGCTGAGGGAGTTTATAAATTTAACCCAAAGGAACATGTCTGTGAGGGAGTATGATGCTAAATTTACTGCTTTGTCTAGATTTGCTACTAAGTATGTGCAGGATGAAGAAGATAAATGTAGTAAGTTTCAAGATGGACTGATTTGGCCTATTCAAAATAGAGTCGCCACCTATGAGTTAGAAGATTATGCTTCTCTGGTAAACAAAGCCACGATAGCAGAAAGGCAAATGAACCAAGGGGTGGCGAGTAGAGAGAGTTTTAAGAAGAGTAGACTCGACGCATCTCACTCTAAGGGAGGTGAGGGTGGAAGTGTTAAGATGGAACCTCATAAATTTCAGAGAGGTGGTGGAGATAGTGGTAGAGGTCAGGGGAGATTGGGCATAGATACCAGGGGTGGAGGATCTTTTGGTTCAGCCAGAAAGTCAGGCAGAGGTGAGGCCCCAATAGGAGGTGTTACATGTTTCTTTTGTAAAGAAGAAGGGCATTATAAATCTGAGTGTCCTAAGCTTAAGGGATTGGAATGATACCATTGTCATCAAGTGGGCATATTAAGAAGAATTTTCCGCACTTGGCACAGACTCCAGCATCACGTAGTGAAGTAGCAAGCAGAATGTTATCTCCAGGCAGTGCAGTGAAAAGTATGGGCAGAGGACAAGCTAGTAGTTCCAGGCCAGGTGGACGAGTTTTTACAATGAAAGAAGCTCAGATTACTCCAGATGTGGTGACAGGTAGACTTTCTGTTACTGATAAAAGTGCTTATGTTGTGATTGATCCTGGTTCCACGCATTCTTTTGTGTCATATGCATTTTCCATATATCTGAATAGACCATGTACTCATTTAGAGGTGGGGTTGGGTATTTCCATGCCTATGGGGGATATGATTGTAGTTGAATATGTTTTTCGTGATTGTGTTTTGACTGTGGGGTTTAGAGATACAGTTATAGACTTACTTCCATTGGGTATCTCTGATTTTGACATAATTTTGGGAATGGATTGGTTATCCAAATATCATGCATCCATGGATTGTTTCTGTAAGGAAGTTATTTTTAAATTACCTGGTGAGTCTGAATTTAAATTTGTGGGGGAAAGGAAAATTGTTCTTAGTTGCATTATTTCTGCTATTCAGGCAAGGAAATAATTGAGTAAGGGTTGTGAGGGTTTTATTGCATATGTTCTTGACACTGCCAAGGGGGATTTACAATTAGTTGATGTTCCTATAGTACGAGATTTTTCAGAAGTGTTTCCTAGCGAATTGCCTGGATTATCGCCAGAGAGAGAAGTTGAATTTAGTATTGAATTAACATCGGGAACAACCCCTATTTCTATGGCACCGTATAGAATGCACCTGTTGAATTAAAAGAACTCAAGATTCAGTTACAGGATTTACTTGATAGAGGGTTCATACAGCTAAGTGTATCTCCATGGGGTGCGCCAGTTTTATTTGTGAAAAAGAAAGATGGCACTATGCGTTTGTGTGTTGACTATAGGCAACTGAATAAAGCTACAATTAAGAACAAATATCCTTTACCTTGTATAGATGATTTGTTTGATCAGTTACAGGGTGCTAAAGTGTTTTCAAAGATAGACTTGCGATCAGGTTATCATCAGTTGAGGGTGAAGGGGAGTGATATTTCTAAAACTGCTTTTCGTACTCGGTATGGTCATTTTGAATTTCTGGTGATGCCTTTTGGGGTGACTAATGCTCCAGCTGTATTTATGGTTCTTATGAACCGGGTACTGTGTCCTTTTGTTGATTCATTTATGATAGTTTTTATTGATGATATTCTGATTTATTCACGTGATATGGTTGAACATGATAAGCATCTCCGAAATATTTTGAATGTGTTGAAAGATAAGCAATTGTATGCTAAGTTTAGCAAATGTGAATTTTGGCTATCAAAAGTTGTATTTTTAGGCCATGTTATTTCTGGAGATGGTATATGTGTTGATCCCAAGAAGGTGGAAGCTATTGTAAAATGGGAGAGGCCCAATAATGTCACTGAGGTGAGAAGTTTTCTGGGTTTAGTTGGGTATTATAAAAGGGTTATTAAGGGATTTTCTTCAATTGCCTTGTCGATGACTAAATTGACTCGGAAAGATATTAAGTTTGAATGGAATTATGATTGTGTAAATGGTTTTGAAGAATTGAAGAAGAGATTGGTAACTGCACCTGTTCTTACTATTCCACACGGTGGAGATGGTTTTGTTATTTATACTGATGCTTCACATCAGGGGTTGGGTTGTGTTTTTATGCAGCATGGTAAAGTTATTGCTTATGCTTCTAGGCAGTTGCGTACACATGAACGTAATTATCCTACACATGATTTGGAACTTGTTATTATTGTGTTTGCTTTGAAATTATGGCATCATTATCTATATGGTGAGGTATGTGAAATTTTTACTGACCATCAAAGCCTTAAGTATTTATTTACTCAGAAGGAGTTGAATTTGAGGCAGAGGTAGTGGATGGAGTTAATTAAAGATTATGATTGTACAATTCACTACCACCCAGGAAAGGCAAATATAGTTACAGATGCTCTGAGTAGAAAGGCTTCAGGCAGGTTATCTTGTATTCGGTGTGCTAGAGTTTCCCACATCATGGAGTTGAGATTGATGGGAGTAGAATTGAAGCTAGCCGATGGGGACAGGTTCTTTGCTCATGTAAGCGTGAGGCCTTTGTTAGCTACCCGTATTCGTGATTTGCAAAGTCAAGATTCTTTTCTTGAGAAGAAACGACAAGATGTCCGAGATGGTAAGTCTGAAGATTTTTGTATTGTGAATGATGGCACTTTATTGTATAAGTAGCGATTATGCGTGCCTAATGTGTGTGGATTGAGAGAGGAAATTTTAGATGAGGCTCATAATCCCATTTATACTATGCATCCTGGTAGTACTAAAATGTATAGGGATTTAAAGGAGCATTATTGGTGGAATAATATGAAGAAGGAAATAGTTGATTTTATTGCTAGGTGCCTTATATGTCAGCAAGTGAAAGTGGAGCATCAGAAACCTACTGGTCTGCTTCAGCCATTGCCAATACCGGAATGGAAATGGAATCATGTAACGATGGATTTTGTGGTTAGGATTCCTCGATATCAGAAGGGGTCAGATTTGATTTGGATAGTGGTGGATAGATTGACCAAGTCTGCTCATTTTCTAGCAGTCAAGACTACGTATATAGATGATAGGTATGCTAGATTGTATGTTAATGAAATTATTCGATTGCATGGAACACCGATATCTATTATTTCAGATAGAGACCCTACTTTTACATCCAGATTTTGAGATAGCTTGCAGTGTGCTATGGGTATTAACTTGAAGTTTAGTACGGCTTTTCATCCTCAGACAGATGGGCAGTCTGAAAGGACAATACAGATTTTGGAAGATATGCTTAGAGCTTGTGTGCTTGATTTCAAAGGAAATTGGGATGAATATTTGCCTTTGATAGAATTTGCATATAACAATAGTTTCAAGTCTACTATTAGTATGGCTCCATATGAAGCATTGTATGGTAGACGATGTCGTACACCGATATGTTGG
This sequence comes from Sambucus nigra, assembly GCA_949130495.1. NCBI lineage: Eukaryota > Viridiplantae > Streptophyta > Magnoliopsida > Dipsacales > Adoxaceae > Sambucus > Sambucus nigra. The sequence continues at coordinate 186,355,997 of OX422216.1, forward strand.
GGTGAAGTTGGTGAAAGGAAGATAGAGGGTCCAGAATTGATTGAAGTCACCACTGAAAAAGTGAAGATTATTCAAGATAGAATGAGAACAGCTCAAAGTAGACAAAAAAGTTATGCGGATAAACGAAGAAAAGATTTGGAATTCCAGAAAGGGGATTATGCGTTTCTTCGGATATCGCCATGGAAAGGAGTTATGAGGTTTGGAAAGAAGGGGAAATTAAGTCCACGCTACATCGGACCTTATGAAATTCTCGAAAAAGTCGGGATGGTTGCCTACAAGTTAGCGTTACCACCAGAGTTAGCTCGATTACATGATGTTTTTCATGTTTCTATGTTAAGAAAATATGTAGCAGATCCTTCACATGTATTGGTGGAACAACCTATTGCGTTGAAAGAAGATTTGAGCTATGTGGAAGAACCGCTTGCAATCGTCGATAGGAAAGAACAAATACTGAGATTAAAAGTGATCCCACTCGTGAAAGTTGTGTTGAGAAGGCATTCCATGGAAGAAGCTACATGGGAGAGTGATGATAGAATGAAGACGCGTTATCCGTATTTGTTTGATTAAGACAACCAAGGTATGTCAATTTCGGGGATGAAATTTCTTAATTGGGGGATAATTGTGACAACCCGAATATAATTATGATAAATTATATTTAAATCATGATTATCTTGTGTGATATGGATAATATGTTATTGGTATATATAATGTTAATTCATTATGTTTAGTCTAATCCTACCTTCATAAAACATGAAATATCGAATTAGTTACAAATGTGAAATTTTGAAGTTTTCGGTAGGAATGTTCATGTTTAAGACTAGTTGTGACCTTTATGACATTATAATTGACTTGAGGTTAAAGCTATATGTTTGTAGATATATGAGTTAGGTTTGTAACACAACAAACGGTTCATCGAACGGACATCCGAGTAGGAAGATATTGTCTTTTTACGAACAGAGGGTAAAGTAGTCATTTAGCCTTAAATGATATTTTGTTTTATATGATGCCACATGTTATAAATTGATTGGTTGGAGGTGGAGGTTGGTTTGGCCGACTTAAACCCTTGAGATATCCCCCTTTCTTCAGCAAACTCAGTTTGGGAGAGTTTTAAGTTGAGGAAGAACAATTGTGAGGGTTAGGAAGAAAAAAGTGAGGAAAACATTCAAAAAAATTCATAGAAAATTATGTTCAAGCCCCTAAGGTAATTCCAACCATGAATCTTGTTATTTTTCTTGAAATTATGATTTATATAACATAAATCCTTGATTGTTTATTGAAATTTCATACTTGGGTGCATATGTATGGATATATGCAAGTTTAAGTTAAGTTGAATGTACAAACCCTAAAATTGCTTTGTTTAGAAACTTTATTTATTCAAACTTCCATATATTTTTGTATACTTACTGGAATTGATTTATTCTAATTGGAGATTAACATGGACTCATATATGTATGACTTATCCAAAAATCATATGAAAATACCAAGAAATGAGTATTTGGTGAGAGTTTTAAGTTCGGGTATGAAATCTGCCCTAAGCATGAAAGTATACCCGCCATGTGTTCGATGTTTTCCTTGACATAGCAAACGAACCTTAAAAATTATGAAACTTTAATTTTGTATTGTTCAATATGTTTACAGATGTTGGGTAAAATATCATAGAAATTGATGATGTATAAAAATTATGAAAATTCCTGGAAGTTGAATGAACGATAAAAGAGCCTATAGGGCAGATTTGTTATGTGGTAAAGAAATGGGCATATCTTGCTCTAGGAGACTTGAAATGATGTACCGTCTGTTGTATTGGAATTATAATATGATAAGGATTGAATTAGCAAGAATAAATGAATTTATATTTGGTCTATGATTTGGATATGTTAAATATATTAACATGGATTTGGATGTAACTTCACTTATGATAAATGATTTGAATGGAATCATGTAATGCTTATGGATTGAATTATGTTTAAATCATTCTTTGGATTATTGATATTCTCACGATGATACTAATATTGTAATAATGATAGGAAGGGAAGAAGAGCTGATTGAACAAATACCGATTAAAGGCAAGGGAAAAGCCAGTTAAACTATCAAGGTGAGTGTACTTATGATTTATTTCATATATAAATGTGAATATAGCTCTAAGAGCGGATTTGTTTGAATTCTTCGGTATTCAGGATTTGTTTGGATATTAAAATATCCAGGATTTGTTTGGGTCTTATGATCCAAGATTGGAATTGGACAAAGATCCAATGATTTGTTGGAACTAATGTTCCAGGATTTGTTATTGCCAATGGACAAAATTATTTGGATCTTATGATCCAGGAATTGTTATTGCCAATGGGCAGGATTGTTCGGATTTTATATCCACATATTCGATGTAGAATTGTTATTTCATTGTAGGGAAGGAGTACCTCACTAAGCTTAATGCTTATGGTTTATATTTTAACAATTTCAGGTTTGTATGCTGCCAACTAGAATACCATATGACTGGTAACTTTGAGAGTTGCACCGTTGGAAAGAGCTGGGGTTTAAATATGGGGATTTTATCATTGTCACACTGAAGATTTTAATATACTCACACACTGTATATATTGCGTTAGTATGGATTGAGTTGATGATTGTGAAATTTTATCATTGTTAATCATAGTATTGTATGTCCGGTTAATTATAACTCTGATATTGATTTCATTATGGTATAATAATAATATTATGTTCATTATACACAGTGTGTAGAAAAATATTGATAAATGAAGTATATTTTCCAATGGACTCAAGATTATGATCCAATTATTCCATTAACAAATAATTAGTATGGATATTGGTCTTGGGGTGTGACAGATGATATCAAATATATTATATGGAATAAAACACACCCAAATTTTATTGAGATTATAAAATGTCTTGAGCATTAAATTAAACACACAACGTATGAATATTGAAATGAGAAAAAGTCTTCAGCAATCCAGAAGTTAACTCTCTTAATCCTTGATCTCTATTCCTTTGCCAAAACTCTCTCAATTCTCGATCTCTATTCCTTTGCCCCTGCAAATTAATGACAGTTAGTTTTTATATTGTGCAATCCTCCCTAAGACGAAACAAACGCTTAAACTCTCTCTCTCTATCTCTCTCTCTCTCTCTCTCTCTCTCTCTATATATATATATATATATATATATATATATATATATATATATATATGTATGTGAATATAGGTATAATACAGATTTGCCCCCATAACTTATGCATTCTCTTAACATTTTTTGTTGCTATTGTTTTTTGCATTTATATAGATCCATTCATATACTTGGTAACAATATCCTTTCACATATTATCATTATCTAACATCTTCTTCAACATTGTACTTTGCCACATCAATTATTTTCAGCATGCTTTCATCTCCTTCATGTCTCTATTGCTATTTAAAATGTTGATATCTCCTCCAAAACAAACTTTCAATCAGTATCACCAATTAGTTTCCAAACTTGAGTTGGTCTATATTGTACCTTCTTCAGTTTGTGGGGGGTTTATGAATCTAATTAGTTTCCGAAAAAATAAAATCTTAAACTCTTTCCATTCCCACTTTTATTGAATCTAAACCAAAATAAAATGATACTTTAGTAAGGAATTATAGGGATGCAAAAGATGCCATATCATTATTAGGGCTATAAAAATCAAATCGTGAAAACATCAAACACATACTATGCAACAGTAAATGCCATAATTTATCATGATGTAAGGGGAGTGGTAAAGTACTTTACTTTCGATAAGGATTGATTGATAACCAAAGGTATGCTCCAACCCAATACACGGTAGAAATTACATTCATTTATTTTTTCGTACAACCAAATAAATGACAAAATATATGAGGAAAGCTGTTGAAAAAAATTCGCACGGAAGAAAGTATGATAGAGATTCAGAATAGTTGAAGATGATTGCGGATTTTTTGTTGAGGTTGAAATCTCCAAATATAATTGTTGTAAAGAAACCTTTAAATCTTCCAATATAATGTATGTATTCATTGTATAGAGGTATATGTGGCAATTCGAGCTAATGGATCGTGTTTGTGCCTGGTCCGACTTGACGTTTTCCAGCACAACACGACACGATATCATGTTTTTTTGCTAACACGAACACCAGCCGTTAGTAATGTGACCCAACACGAATAGCACGATAAAAAAAATCGTGCCAATTAGGCACAATTGACACGACGCAACATGATAACCCGTCAATTGCTATTTGTTTTTATTTTAATAAAAAAACACAATATTTGGACATAACTTTCCATAAACATTGTAAATTCAACAAATTTTCAATCAATGTACTAATATAAAATATTAACCACCATAATTGGTAATTGACATCCCAACCAAGAATTTCCAAGCAAGAACTAACAACAAGTGAATTAAAAAACAGTTATAACTACAAGTGAATTAAAAAAAATATAAGAAATAAATAAACATAAATTTATATCGGGGCATTTACGTTTAGATCCTATTAGACTTTCTTATATACATTCTAGTCCCATCATGTTTTTCCCTTACATATAAGTCCTATTCCTAATTTTTTGGAACTTTTTTTTCCAATTTTACCCTTTTAAAACCAACAATCCGTAACTTCCATGAGGAAGTTACATAAGTGGTTGAACTTTTTTTTTAATCTTCAAATGATCATAACTTTTGATTCACAAATCCGTTTTTCACAAAATTACTATTTTTGAAATCTGCTCGACGAGATCTATCAAACAAGATCCATGAAGGCTATAAAATTCCAAAGAAAAAATTTTACACAAACAGTAAACTTTACTGTATGCACTAGAATATGAAATAGTTTTATATATGTGACATTTTCACAAACAGACAGTAACATTTACTGTGCTAATACTACACACTATATATATATATATATATATATATATATATATATATATATATATATATATATATATACGGTGGATCCAAATCCTTTTTTTTCAAAATTACCTTATATTTGAAGGTTCGCGCTAGCAGTATCCAATCCTTACCACCATTATTGGAGCTTTAACGACCTTCGCCAGAGCTCCAATTTGGGGTGGGTAAGGGTGGCATGTGGTGCCGCTGGCGCGGACCTTTGACAATAAGAGAATTTTGAATAAATGGGCTTTGGATCCACCGAAGTATCATGGGGGGCGCTGGCGCGGACCTTTGAAGATAAGATTGGATAAATGGGATCGGGATCATCTGGAGCGCCAATTTGGGGTGAATAGGGGTGGCACAGAACTTTAAAAATAGGAGCATATATATATATATATATATATATATATATATATATATATATATATATATATATATATATATATATATATATAGTTTGTAAAAATGTCATAGATATTAAACTTTATTGTATACACCAGAAAATGAAATAGTTTTATATTTGTGATATTTTCACAAACAATAACATTTACTATGATAATATATTTATGAAATAGTTTTATATATATAACATTTTCACAAACAGTAACATTTACTGAGTTAATATTACACAATATATATATAACATTTTCACAAACGGTAACATTTACTGAGTTTTTATATATATATATATATATATATATATATATATATATATATATATATATATATATATATATATATATATACACACACGGTAGATCCAAACCTCTTTTTTTTAAATTACCATATTTTTAAAGGTTTACTCTAGCGACATTCAATCCCCACCACTACCCACCCCAATTGTCGAAGCTTCAACGACTTTCATCAGAGCTATGATTTAGGTGGGTAGTAGTGGCATAGGGTGCCGTTGGCGCGAACCTCTGAAATTAAGAGAATATTAGATAAATGGAGTTTGGATCCACTGGCGCTCCGATTTGGGGTGAGTAGGGGTGACATTGGGTTATGTTTATATCTATAATATTTTTACAAACGTTAACATTTACTGTGTTATAACACAGTATATATATATATATACGGTGGATCCAAACCTCTTTTTTCTGATATTATCTTATTTTTAACGGCTCGCGCTAGCGGTATCTAATCCCGACCACCACCAACCCCAATTGTCGGAGCTCCAACAACCTTCATCAGAGTTCTGATTTGGGGTGACATGGAGTGCCGCTGGCGTGGACCTTAGGAAATAAGAGAATATTGGATTAATGGGGTTTGGATACACCGGCGCTCCAGTTTGAGGTGAGTAGGGATAGCATTGGATTAGGTTTATATCTGTAATATTTTCACAAATAATAAATGTTACTGTTTGTGAAAATGTTACATCGGCATCCCATGCCACCTCAAATCAGAGCTCTGATGAAGGTTGTTGGAGCTCCGACAAAGGGGGTGGGTGGTGGTGGGGATTGGATGCCGCTGGCGCGGACCGTTAAAAATAAGATAATATCTGAAAAAAGAGGTTTGGATATATATATATATATATATATATATATATATATATATATACTGTGTTATATGAACATAGTAAATGTTAATGCTTGTGAAAATGTTATATATATAAACCTAACTCAATGCCACCCCTACTCACCCCAAATCGGAGCTCCGGTGGATTCAAAATCCATTTATCTAATATTCTCTTAATTTCAGAGGTCCGCACCAGCGGCACCCTATGCCACTACTACCAACCCAAACCATAACTCTGATGAAAGTCGTTGAAGCTCCGACAATGGGGTTGGGTAGTGACGGAGATTGAATGTCGCTAGCGTAAACATTTAAAAATATGGTAATTTTGAAAAAAAAATTAGTGGTTTGGATCTACCGTGTGTGTGTGTGTGTGTGTGTATATATATATATTATGTAATATTAACTCTGTAAATGTTACTGTTTGTGAAAATGTTATATTTATATTGTGTAATATTAACTCAGTAAATGTTAGTGTTTGTGAAAATGTTATATATATATTGTGTAATATTAACTCGGTAAATGTTACTGTTTGTGAAAATGTTATATATATAAAACTATTTCATAAATATATTATCACAGTAAATGTTATTGTTTGTGAAAATGTCACAAATATAAAACTATTTCATTTTCTGGTGTATACAATAAAGTTTAATTTCTATGACATTTTTACAAACTATATATATATATATATATATATATATATATATATATATATATATATATATATATATATATATATATATATATCCAATTTGCTCGTAAATTTTTAAAGTTCTGTGCCACCCCTATTCACCCCAAATTGGCGCTCCAGATGATCCCGATCCCATTGATCCAATCTTATTTTCAAAGGTCCGCGCCAACGGCACCCTATGATACTCCGGTGGATCCAAAGCCTATTTATTCAAAAGTCTCTTATTTTCAAAGGTCCGCGCCAGCGGCACCACATGCCACCCTTACCCACCCCAAATCGGAGCTCTGACGAAGGTCGTTGAAGCTCCAACAATGGTGGTAAGGATTGGATGCCGTTAGCGCGAACCTTTAAATATAAGGTATTTTTGAAAAAAGAGGGTTTGGATCCATTGGATATATATATATATATATATTTACTGTGTAGTATTACCACAGTAAATGTTACTGTCTGTTTGTGAAATGTCACAAATATAAAACTATTTCATATTCTAGTGCATACAGTAAAGTTTACTGTTTGTGTAAATTTTTTTCTTTGGAATTTTATAGTCTTCATGGATCTTGTTTAATAGATCTCGTCGAGCAGATTTCAAAAATAGTAATTTTGCGAAAAACGGATTTGTGAATCAAAAGTTATGATCATTTAAAGATTAAAACAAAAAGTCCAACCACTTATGTAACTTCCTCAAGGAAGTTACGGATGGTTGGTTTTAAAAGGGTAAAATTGTGAAAACATTTCCTAAAAAGTTGGAATAGGACCTATGGGATTATTAAAAAGTCAATAGGACTTATAAGCTTGTTGACCCAATAAATGGGACCTAGATATAATTACCCCATTTATATCTAAACAAAACACTCTAAATTTATGTTTTAACAACTAAACAAAATTTATGTTTTAACAAATAAACAGAACACTGAATGTGAAATCCCACCTGAAAGAAAAAATTGAGTTCGTAAACACTGAATGAAATAAAAAAATGTGAATTTAAAAAGTTTTTTTTAATAGCCATATGTTATTTGTTAAATTGCATGCGAAGGTTAAACCCTATGCGAATGGTGAATCCCATGTGAAAGTTAAATCATATGTGAATGTTAAATCCCCTGGGTCTCTATTTATTATACAGAGCCTCTGATATGACCTCCGTATAACTAACAAAACAAATTCCACGCAAATAGAAATTTTTGCAAACTGAAATCAGTGAAGAGGCAACAATAAAAAATTATACCTGGTGATACTCCGGGTGTAGATTCTTGAGTATTTTCAAAATTTTTGCCTTCTTTCTCACATTCACTACTGTTGTTTGATATAATGATGGTTTTTGTGTAGTACTTGTTCATTTACCTCGATCCATGAAAGGATGACGTCGACGCTGTGAAGAAAGAAAACAACCGCTGACACCAAGAAGAGAGGAGGGAGATTCTTTCTCAGATGTTTTTTTTTCCTGTGAAGGAGCAACAGTGGGAGAAAGAGAGGCGACCTAAATAACTTTAAGAGCTCGTTTGGGAGTTTTAGACAGAAGAGAAAAGAAAGGAAAATTTTATTAGGAGAGAAAAGAAAAGAAGGGAAAGTTAATAGAAAAGAAAAGAAGAGAAGAGAAAGGAATTTAGGAGACAAAATAAAATAATTTTCTTTCTTGCGTTTGGGAGTTTGGGAGGAAAACAATTTTTTTAAGAGAAAAAAGGAACAATTCATTAAAAACTTTCCTTTCTCTCCATTTCTTTCCTATTTGGAAAGAAAGTTTTGGAGAGAAAGGAAGAGAAAGTTTTTAAAAAATTTTCCTTTCTTTTCTCTCCTTTTAAACTCCCAAACTAAAGAAAGTCACTTTCTTTCCTACTTAAACTCCCAAACGAAGGAAAGGAAACACACTTTCTCTTCCTTTCCTTTCTTTTCTCTCTAAAATAGAACTCGCAAACGAGCCCTAAATGATGAAAAATCATCTAGGTAAAAAACAAACATATTTTAGGAAGGGTTTTGAACATTAATCATATAGTTTTCCTAATAAAAAAATATAGTATGGAAGGAAATGCAAATTTTTCAAGGAAATGATTTATTGTAGGTATAATTAAAAGGAACAAATTAATCACAATAAACTATTTAACTCCAAATGGGGATAAAAAAGAGAGATGTGACTTACTTCACCCAAAACTCCAATCAATCAATCAAAAGTAGTGAACACAAGAGCCGAAAGTTGAAGGGGCTATGGACACCCACATCCCTCACTGTTAACACCATCCTCATCACCAGATGCAAATAAAAAACCACGCACACCCTTTTGTATATATACATACAAAGGATATCGACGATTTTTTTTTCCAGTTGGACCCATCCTCGAATCATAAGGGTTTAAGTTGAGATGGGTTTTATTTGGGTTCATCCATTTGTATACGCGCACACACACACATTAATCAAATTGATGAAGGTTGATTCTTCATCTCACTGGTTTTTTTTATGAGATGTGTTTCACTGAGGTTCGTTTTTATTGATAGAGCAGCCAAAAGTTGAAGGGGAGTTGGAGAGTCAAGAGTCTGTATATCGAGTTGGATGTGGAAGTTGAAATGAGAATGGCAGACTTTATTTTTTTAGGTTGGGTCGGAGGCTTTTTGTGTTCTTAGGGGATGGGTTTCACTCAACGAAAGGCTCTCAGTAAACTTTGTATCATTAATGAAAATTAATACCTCTACTACTATTATTGTTGATGTAAAAAATTAGATCATATCTAATTATTCAATCACAGATAAATAAATAAGACAATTTTTTTTTAAAGTGGTTCAGCCTTATAAGAATGGCCTACGTCCACTGTTATGGTATTGCTGATTGTATTGGAATTCTCGATTACAAGTTATCTCAAGAAATTCCGATCCCTTTACAATGAGGATTGTACAATGTATTTATAGCCCTGGGGCTGTAATGTGAAAGGGTAATACATTAAATGATGTACATATGAAAGGGTGATACATTCAATGCTCCTTAAGCGTATACGTCTGAATGATAAGCATTTAATGAACAGTCAAACTGTTGGTTATCCCGCTATTAATGCTTTGTTCGAGGTGCATCTCGGACCGCCTGAGTTGCTCGGTGCTCAAGAGTTCCTCGGAGAGTTCTCGTTCCTCGGAGCGTATGAGTTCCTCGGGGAAACAGTGTTCCTCGTTGTAGTATGATTCCTCGGAGCGTGTGAGTTCCTCGGAAGTGTTTGTTGTTGCTACGTAGACCGCCACGTGTCTTCACTTTATTGATCCATGTCAGCAGACTAAATTTGGTATCAACAGAAGCCCCCAATGTTTCATAGTTCAAATTTTGAGGAGTATGGAACATTCTTTCTCGGTATATGATAGCTTTAAATAGTTCTCCTGAGTTTTAGGAGTGTTTCCCTTGTATTTATTTCTCTTTCCAAATTCGTAGAATCAGGCTTTTTGAATTTTCACAACCGCCTCGATCTCTGCGTACTTTTTGTCCTTTTATCCGCCGGTAGCGTAATCGTTTCTTCTTGCTTCGATTGCCGTGCCCTTTTTGTTTTCCTAGCCGTCGGTAGTGTAATTGTTTCTTTTTGTAATCATTACTTTACCATTTCCCAAGGCAAGGTATTTAAACTTCACAGACACTCCCATCGTCTTCTACCTTTTCAAATTTGTATTTTCGAGTTTTTCATTGTCCTCTACTCTCTTGTGCGTTCATCCTTTTCATCGTTCGTTGTCAACAACTCCACTCTTTTTCTGTAAGATCTTCTTCCTTCTTCTTCATTTCCTTTATTCACCATGGTTTACCCTCTTGAATCTCTTGATAAATTTCGCTCTGATTTTTCCATTCCCTCCTGGGTTATTTTGGAAGAGCTTTCTGATTATTTTCGTTTGGCTGAGGGACATTGGTTCCCCAGTCTCTGTAACAACCCGCGTAATTTTTGGGGTATTTTCGAAATTAAGAGGAAAAAAATAAATTTTGAGATAAAATTATTTTTATTGCTCAAATATGTTGGCTATTATTTTTAAAGGCGAGAATTTCAAACGGTTTCGAAATCAGAATTAAAATGGAGTTTTAATTGAATTTTTATTATTTAGACGAGTCCTCAAAATATAAAACTCTCTAAGAGTCTTCGGAGCATAAAACTCTCTAGTAAAAATAATATTTTTAGAAATTCGACCGTCCCATCAAGCTGAATTTTTGACAGCAGTCCTGTCTCGCCGTTCTCTACAATATATTAAAAATTGAAGCGATTCCAACGGTCCGATCGTCCGGAATAAAATTTTTAGTGTTTGTATCTGATTAGAACTCTTTTCTTAATCAAACTCTTAATCCTTTATATATCAACAAATTCGTGGATGGACTTTTCAAATCACTTTTTCTCAAACTTTTCAACCAGAAGACCTCTACAAAATTACTCCCTTTCATCTACAAACCATTGCCCCAAGCTTATTCAAGATTTCAACCTTAGATTAGAAGCCTTATTTGGTGTTTTCTCGAGTTTGGGCTAGAACGAGATTTGATTATTTTCGCGAGAGGAACGTGATGGTGTGATTAGATTTAGAGGCTGAATTATGTGATGATTTTGAGGTATGGGGTTTTACACAATATGCTCCTGAAATCTCGCGAGTGTTTATTCCGTTGCATTCTTGTTAATTGAACTCATATTTTGAATTGTTAAATTCTTGGAAATCTGGAAAAATAATTGTTGGAATTATTTTCATTCATGAGGTATTATTCATGTTGTTTTGAGCACGCTATCATGAGATTTTAATATGGCACTGATGTTGGGCACCCGCCAAGACTCCTTTTCCGGCTACTTGATAAAGTATGGCGCGATATGGTGAGGCCTGGTGACTCCGGTTAATGTGTTGTTGAGAAATTTATTGATAAAATACTATTGAGATTTGCATTATTTGATTTGAGTATTTGTAGTCGTATTGTTGCGCTTTGTTCATCGCTAACATCTTTGTTGAGCATATTCCTGTCGTATTGTGTACTTCCCCATCTTTTTCTTAGTTGGCAGGTGAGCACGAATTTGAGTGCTATGGACCAATTGGGATGATTTTAGCGAGGATTATTTGGGAAGAATTTTTAATACAAGAGATGAGAAGACTTGTATTTATTTTGATGTATAGAGCATTTGGAGATTTATTTTATTTTCGAGATAGTTAGATTGTTGTAATTATTTCGAGAGATTTTTTGTATTAATTTGAAGATGAGAATAGTGGTTTCTTGTTTTATTGTGGGATTTAGATGCACTATACCTTGTTATTTGTGGATTAGTTTAGTTTTATCGATAGTAGCGCTCCGTTCGCTCTCCCCGGGCGGGCGGGGTGTTACAAAATGGTATCAGAGCTTAGGTATACGACCACCCTCGGGTCTTGAGTTTTGGATCTGTTGCGTTTTTATGGCGCGTATTTTTGGAGATAGAAATTTTTAGAGAATCGTTTTGCGTTAGGCATCTAGATTAGATGTGAGGAAATTATTATTTTGGAGACGAGATTATTTTTGGAGATTGTTGGCCTGATTTTTGAGAGTTAGGTATTCGGCGAATTTCGAGGGTGAAATTCCATTGTTAGTGGGGAAGTGTAACAACCCGCGTAATTTTTGGGGTATTTTCGAAATTAAGAGGAAAAAAAATAAATTTTGAGATAAAATTATTTTTATTGCTCAAATATGTTGGTTATTATTTTTAAAGGCGAGAATTTCAAACGGTTTCGAAATCGGAATTAAAATGGAGTTTTAATTGAATTTTTATTATTTAGAAGAGTCCTCAAAATATAAAACTCTCTAAGAGTCCTCGGAGCATAAAACTCTCTAGTAAAAATAATATTTTTAGAAATTCGACCGTCCGATCAAGCTGAATTTTTGACAGCAGTCCTGTCTCGCCGTTCTCTACAATATACTAAAAATTGAAGGGATTCCAATGGTCCGATCGTCCGGAATAGATTTTTTAGTGTTTGTACCTGATTAGAACTCTTTTCTTAATCAAACTCTTAATCCTTTATATATCAACAAATTCGTGGATGGACTTTTCAAATCACTTTTTCTCAAACTTTTCAACCAGAAGACCTCTACAAAATTACTCCCTTTCATCTACAAACCATTGCCCCAAGCTTATTCAAGATTTCAACCTTAGATTAGAAGCCTTATTTGGTGTTTTCTCGAGTTTGGGCGAGAACGAGATTTGATTATTTTCGCGAGAGCAACGTGATGGTGTGATTAGATTTAGAGGCTGAATTATGTGATGATTTTGAGGTATGGGGTTTTACACAATATGCTCCTGAAATCTCGCGAGTGTTTATTCCGTTGAATTCTTGTTAATTGAACTCATATTTTGAATTGTTAAATTCTTGGAAATCTGGAAAAATAATTGTTGGAATTATTTTCATTCATGAGGTATTATTCATGTTGTTTTGAGCACGTTGTCATGAGATTTTAATATGACACTGATGTTGGGCACCCGCCAAGACTCCTTTTCCGGCTACTTGATAAATTATGACGCGGTATGGTGAGGCCTGGTGACTCCGGTTAATGTGTTGTTGAGAAATTTATTGATAAAATGCTATTGAGATTTGCATTATTTGATTTGAGTATTTGTAGTCGTATTGTTGCGCTTTGTTCATCGCTAACATCTTTGTTGAGCATATTCCTGTCGTATTGTGTACTTCCCCATCTTTTTCTTAGTTGGCAGGTGAGCACGGATTTGAGTGCTATGGACCAATTGGGATGATTTTAGCGAGGATTATTTGGGAAGAATTTTTAATACAAGAGATGAGAAGACTTGTATTTATTTTGATGTATAGAGCATTTGGAGATTTATTTTATTTTCGAGATAGTTAGATTGTTGTAATTATTTCGAGAGATTTGTTGTATTAATTTGAAGATGAAAATAGTGGTTTCTTGTTTTATTGTGGGATTTAGATGCTCTATACCTTGTTATTTGTGGATTAGTTTAGTTTTATCGATAGTAGCGCTCCGTTCGCTCTCCCCGGGCGGGCGGGGTGTTACAGAATGGTATCATACCACTTGTGACACCCTGACTAATTAAATACCGGGTAGCTACTCCTTTATTAAATTAATACAAAATGTCAAGTTGGTCTAGTTAACAGCATCACTGTCGAAAACATTTTAATCATTACTAACCACCTAGTATTTAAAAAGTAAGATGTCAAATTTTAAATTAAGTCTGATTAACATACAATAAAAGAATTATGAAAGAATATCACAACCATACACTATAAAGTCTCAATAAAGTAACCAACAATTAATAATAAGTCCGGAGGAAAACCCCTCACAACAATCCCACCACTGAAATAAATAAAACAGTATATCCTGAATTAATTACATGCTAACAATCTGAATAACTGAAATATGAAATGTCTCTAATAGAAATGGGCGACATGCCCTACAAATGATGAAAACTGAATAGAGTCAAGACAAAAGAAGCGTCTACTAGCAAGGCCCTGTAACTTCCACAAACAGCTACAGCTCGTCACCTGAATGGAAATCCTATGCATGGTGTCCTTGTGGCTGGGCACCTAAAAGGTTTTTACAAAAATAGATTTGAAAGCAAACGGGTCAGAGCCCGAAAGTGGAGAGTATTTTAAAAACAGCAAGTGCTTTAATAACATTAAAACAAAGAATGCAAAATACATGTTAGGACGTGCTCTCACATGAAATACTCACCTCTCGTCTAATCGTGCACTCCTAACGTACAGTACCCATCTAAGTGGTATTTATATCTAACTAAACTGACATAAGTTCTAACCCATCTACTCGATTCACAATATGAATTCCCAATGTTATCACTTGAATAGATAGCTTTACTTAAACTCGGATTCTCAATTATTAGCATTACCATTTACTGGAGGTTATCCCCTTATTTATCTTCTCAAGGAGTTACTATAAATTATTCTCATAATTAAACATGACAAGTCTGTTCATTTAACCGTATATCATTCACATCATAAATATACAATACAAGCACCCCGAGACTAAGCTGCGGTGCACACATACTCTGCTATCCATCCCGGTACATCACGTACATAAGGATCACGCATTTCGAATCTCTCAGGAATCGTTCTCAGATAACAACAATCACAAACAATGGAGGCGAACACAGTCACATCACATGGGTCACGCACATACCTACGCTCCCACGATCAGCAGACTTATTAACTTCCCAATATGTCCTTCTCTGACCTATGTCCTCGAGGTACCAATCTATATCCCCCCGTAGGCACACAAAGATTAGATGGTCCTAAACGAACGCAAACCTCCCGTGATAGCAAGTATGGTAGGTATGTCATACACATAAGTTATATACTAAGCATTCACACATTTAAGATGTCTCAATATTAATAAAGGTATATTCTACATCCTTATACCATTATTCCAATTTTATACATTTTAAGTCTTTCGATAATATATAATGTAGACTGTCGACACATCTCACGTCATAGTTTCTTGTACTTAAAACCTATCTCAAAGGGATTATTAAGTTTCCTATTATTCCCACATATAACATCATTATTCTTAAGGTCCTTACTTCTGCCCCAAACCCCATTTCATCAAATTATTCAAATTTACTCTTTTAACCCTAATATTATCTCACTCATCGAATTTCATTAGATTTTAGAATAATTCCTCAAATTGAATTCTAATTAAGGTCCAAATTTTATAACCATACCTACTGGTCTTCCTTAAGTCTAAGGATATTCATAAAGTCTCCAATAATAATTTTCTAAGGTTTAACATCATTAAAATTTAACTAGGGAAAATTTTACTCATTCTGGGAAGGTCGATCGATCGACCTTGAACATCGATCTATCGATGGTGGTCGATCGATCGACTGATGAATGTCGATCGATCGATTGCACCAGATAGGCTACGGACTGCTTCGTTTTGCAGTCCTCAAATCATCCCAAAAATTCATTACAATGCATGAAACTTCATTCTAACGTTATAATATCATTAAATAATCATCCTACAACATTGTTAACGTTCTAAAACTAATTAATCATCACCCAAAGGCCTTATTTAGATCAAAACATCCTCAAGAACCCTAGTTTTCTATTTCTTTCAAGAATAATATTAATTCTCTTCTTTAATCCGTTTTTAGATCATCAAGTATTATGTTTTGGATTCATAATTCGTCCAGAATATGTCTACATGCAATTCCTAACATGGTTTATTGTTTTAATCCTCAAATTCATGGGTCTATATCAATCTTCCAAGACAAAATTCGATAATTACCCTAAACATGGAAGAACACATTCATTGAATCAATTGTAATTAAATCACTTGCCTTATGTTCTTCATATTTTTGTTGTTGGTTGAAGAAGGTTGAATTGCTTTCTCTCTCTCTGCAGAATTCGCCTTTCTCTCTCTCTCTCTCTACAAGTTCTTCTCCAAGATGACAATGGTGGTTTAGAGGTTTCCTTAGGAACCTCTTAAAATTTCTTCCAATAACTCCCGTAGCCCATTAAGTCATTTAGTGTTGTTAGTGGGTTTAGTGGGTAAAGACTAAATCAGATTTTAGCTTCTAATTTTTGTGGGTTTTAATTCCCAAAATTTTGAAATTACCAAACTACCCTTTTGGGTTGCCGGTATGGCCTAAAAAATGCCCCGGGACCCAAACTAAACCCCCGGCTAGTATTTTCTGACTATTTTGACCCTTCCGGACTCGTTGGCGCACTCAAAATGACCATACGGTTGATAAAAATAAAATTCACTTTTTAATTCAAATAATTACATTCCTGACGCGACTGTCACGTGCGTCCCAACTAAATTTTCCAAATTGCCGTATTTCAGCCTCGCGACAATTTTAATATTTTCAATATTCATATATTGCCATATATACACATTATAATTAAATACCAACTCACATCTCGTTAGTATTTTATCCGGATTAATTCTCAATTAATTCACATTTAATTTAATTAATCCCATAAATAAATATCGATAAAAATGCGGGGTATTACAGTCTCTTTATTGCTGAGTGTGGATTTTCTTTTCCACCAAATCCCTTGTGTATGGAATTCTGTCAGTACTTTGACGTTGTTCCTGCAAGAATAGCCCCCAACACATGGAGAATAGTTAATGGGGTGCATAGATTAAATCAAATCCATGGAACTCGCATAGGAATTCCTGAGATTATGTTTTGTTATAGATGGTCAGTTGGTGATAACACCTTTTATTTAAAAACTAGAATGTTGAATAGGGCCTTAGTAGTCAATCTCCCTGATGCCAATAGGGATTATTTTGAGCACGGGATTGTCATAAAAAATTGGTAACATGCTCCTTTATCAGGAGATGAAGTTTATCAGGGTCCCAGATGCCCTCCCTATGGCAATGGGATAGGTTATTCTTATTTCATTTTATTTATTTTGAAATTATGCTTCCTTTATATTTGATAAAATGTGTCACTGATGGCAATGTTTATTTATTTGCAGTTGATAGCAAAAGAAAGCGCCCAAAAGAAGCAGATGTTAATATAAGGCACTTGAAACTTATCTGGAGTCTGCATCAATCTATTACCGATGAGCATATTAGGTCGGCTTCATATCTGCTGCAATATAAGAGCTACACCACCTCTTTTACTGCTCGTCCAGTAATAAGTGAATCAGAGCCAGTACCAGCTTCCACCAGTTCTTCGCCTGAATCTCACGTCCCTTTAAGCGAAAGGATGAAGAAGAGAAGACCTCCCACCCTTTTCGAGAAACCTGCCTCTGGTGCTGGAGAGGCAAAAAGAAGTAAGGTTGATGTCCCAGAAGGGACAAAGAAGACTGATGCGCCTTCCTTGGCTGCTGCTGTTGTGAAGGTTGTTGAGAAGCCCGCAGTGGCTCCGAGCAGGTCTGCTGCTCCTGGAGAGGTGATTGTAATATCACCGACGAAGGGTTCTTCCTTGGTCGAATCTGTTCCTGTTCCCCCGAGGAGGCTGAAGAAGAGCTCCTCGGTCAATTTGGCTGACACCATCACTCATCCCCCAGCTACTGGAACTGGTGTTCCAACTTTTGTCCCCCCGAGCTCTGCCATGAGCTCGATAAAGTCTTGGATCATTCCCGAGGTCCAAGGTACTGAGGAAAACCTTTCTCGGGACTTGGTTACCTCATTGGCTGCTCGCCACCTTGCTTCTGTAAGTCTTCTTACTTTGAACTTTTCATATTTCCTTTGTCATTTCTGTTTTTGACTTGCTTTCTTTTTAATTTCACAGTTGACGAGCTGCTTTAATATAATTCTGAAGAAGGATGAAGCAATTAAAGCTTCATGCTCCTCGTCCAGTGTGGAGGGAGCTCTGGAAGAAGCTATCAAGTCTTTGGATGATTCTCGCTGGACATATGCTACTGACAAGGCTGTTTGGGAGAAGAAGCTTGCCTCCACCGAGCAGGAGAAATCTCGAGCTGTTGATGTCTCCAAGGAGTTGGAGAAGAGAATAAAGGAGTTAGAAAGGAAAAATAAAGAGCTCGATGAGAAGCTCAAGAATGCTGGAGAGCTAAAGAATAAGCTCAAGGTTGCTGAAGAGGAGCTGTCTCAACTTCGGGAGGTAAATTGGCAGAAGGAGGAGGCTGAGATAAAACTTAAAGCTGCTGATGACCTGCTGTCCGAGAAGGTTTCCTCGGAAAAGTTGAAAAGGAAAATGGCTGTGAAGAAGTCCTTCAGCACTGGCTGGGACAAGGGGTGGAATAAGGGGTTGGCTGCCATGGTGTCGCAAGTGGACTATGGCAGTCTCAAGTACTTCAGGGATGGATGGGTTGCTGCTCTACAGGAGCTGAAAGTGGATGAAAATTACGAACTCTTTCAGCAACACATCCCTGGTCCCCCTCCAACTCCTAAGGACTTAGAAGAGGACGAAGCTGCCTCCGAAGAATCTTCTATGGTGATGGGAGATCATCCCCCAGCCATCCAGCCTGCTCCCGAGGAACCTCAGTAAATCATTACTTCTTCAGAGCAACTGCTGGCGCTCCCCGAGCAGCTTTCTATTCCCTCCGAGCAACCTACTTCCTCATCCCAGCCTCCCGAGAAGGTTTTGGGAGACAAGGAAAAGGTGTAGAGTTGTTCGGGTTTATCTTTACATTTTATTTTTCTTTTATCAAATGTAACCCAGAACTTGTAACTTTGAACTATGATATAATAAAACTTGGACTTTTGTTTATTCATACCGTTGTCTCTTCTTCATACACTGTCTTGATTCTTATTGATTGTTGCTTTTTCTTTCTCTGCTAGTTTCTGGCCAGGATGGAATTACTATATGCCCATGATACAAAGCTGATGCGACAATGTAATGAATACTTTAAGGCTGGTCACACAGACCTGAGTGCAGCTCAAGTCATCGACATCCTCGACCAAGTTGCTTCAGGACAGGCAGTTGAAGCATATCAATATCTGAAGTGCTACTTGATCGAGCAGTGGCAAAAAATGTGGCCTATTATGATATGATCGAGGATCTCCAAGGCACCCTCGAGGACCTTCAGCTACAATATAAAGAATCCACTGCCCTGTTGCATGAGGGGTACGATAAGAAGTACCAGCAACTCAATGCTGACAAGGGGTACGAGAAGCGTTTTGCTGGCTACGAGGTGAGGGAGAGAACTCTGAAGGGCGAAGTCGAGGAATGCAGACAAATAGCCGAGTTACTGGAGCAAGAAAACAACAACCTGCAAAGGGAGCTGTCACAGTTGAAGTCTGCGGCTTCCACTTTAAAAGCCTTGATCCCAGTAACTGATGAGGGATTCTCATTCTTGGAGGTTGAGAACGCCAAATTGAGGGACGAATTGGAGAACTTGAAGAGAACTGGTCCTTCCACATCTTCTCGTGGTCGAGCAAGAGCTCCTCGGGGACGAGCAAGAGCAGCTCGAATTCCTATCGAGGAACAGAGGACTCAGTCTGCCTTAGAAAACCAGGCCTTCCAATTAATGGCGAAGAACCAGGCTTTGGCTGAAATGTCAAAGAAGATTAGGGACCTGGAAGAGCATCTCTCCACTCAGAAGTCTACCTTGGAGAATAAAGAGATCTTCATCAAAAATCTCCATGTGCAGCTGGATAGATTAACATATCAATTCCACAAACATCCCAGGGAGTTCTGGATGGCTGGATACAACGAAGCTCTCTTTCACTTGGACGATAGCATTCAGAATGCCAATAATGAGGGCTACAAGCAAGGCTGGTTGAATGCCTTAGGTGTGCTGCAACTCGAACAGGTTCATTACCTGTGGGACTATCATGATCCTGGGCTGCTCGACTTACCCGTGCCACCATTCAAACTGGACATGAGTTGGATCCCTGCTCGGGCCATTCCTCGGAGCTTGATTTCCAAATATCTCGGTGACTACAATCTACATTCAATTGTTGAAGTATCTCGTCCCGAGCACCTTCTAGATCGACCATCCGTGATGAATGTCAGGATGTTAAAGGATCTCAACTTCATAAATTCTCCCCTGGCTTTGAATGATCTGCCTACTGGCGAGGAACCTGTATCAAAAACAGAGGGGAAAAACCAGTAGAGTAGGAATTTTTATGTAATAGTTAGTATACATTTCAATATCAATGTAACTTTCATTTCATTATCAATGTAATTTGTTTTTGGATTTAATGAAAGACTTTCATTTCTGTTCGCAATCTTAATTGCTATTGTCTTGTAAAACACTTCATATTTGTGCATGTGTATCTGATAAAAAGATAACAATATTGTGTAGTTTGTCGATCAATTTATTGTCGAGTAGTTTGAACTTGTGGTAATTATTTGGCAAAAATAATATTTTGTTTTTTGACCAACTTAGTAATAATTAAAAAGTTACGAGTATCAAAAATGTTGCTCGATCACTTTAAATTTTACTTGTCGACCAACTACAGTTAGTGGGTTTTTATCCCCGACCAGCCATAGTTGGTAGATTTTTCTCTTAAATGTTTCCGACCAACCAAGGTCGGTAAATTTTCCTTGTCGATCAACTACAGTTGGTGGGTTTCTATCCCCGACCAGCCATAGTTAGTCTTTTTTGAAATAATTTTACCTCCCGACCAACTCAAGTTGGCATTTTCGAGAATATATTTACTTCCTAACCTACATAAGTTGGCCTTTTTAGGAATACTTTTATTTCACGAGA
The DNA here is from genome assembly GCA_949130495.1 of Sambucus nigra. NCBI lineage: Eukaryota > Viridiplantae > Streptophyta > Magnoliopsida > Dipsacales > Adoxaceae > Sambucus > Sambucus nigra. The sequence continues at coordinate 186,377,150 of OX422216.1, forward strand.
AACATATAGTTTTATTTCCCTTAGGAATACAAATTTTACTTCCCGGAGGAATATTGGTAGCTTTACTTCCCGGAGGAATATTGGTAGCTTTACTTGCCGGAGGAATATAGGTTTCTCGACCAACCTTAGTTGGCATTTTCGAGAAATTTTCTTGTAGCCTGAGCTTTGCCGAGTAGTGTGTAGCACTAGTATTCCCCGAAAAACTTTCAATAAAAAGAAAGAATTGGGCAGAATATCTTCATTTTATTCATCACTGATAATATTTGCGCAGGTGCTCTGCGTTCCATGCATTCTTAAACTCCTCCCCTTTTAGAGTTGCTATTCGGTAAGTTCCTGGTCGAACAACTTCTGTAACTCGATATGGTCCATGCCAGTTTGCCTCCAGCTTATTGTGCTTTTGAATGACTTTCTTCAGCACATAATCTCCTTCTTTCAGGTCGCACTTCTTCACCCTTTTGTTGTAGAACAAAGCTGTTCGCTGCTGGTAAGCAGCATTTCTAATGGCTGCTTCTTCTCTAACTTCCTCGAGCATGTCTAAATCCAGTCTTCTCATTAAGTCTCTGACAGGGGAATTGAAATTCAGAACCCTGTGTGTTGGGAGGCCCAACTCAACAGGTATAACAACTTCACTTCCAAACGCTAGCATATAGGGAGATTCTCCAGTCGCTACTCGGGGAGTAGTTCGGTAAGCCCACAGTACTGACTGTAACTCGTGGATCCAATTTGCTTTCGCATCGTCCAGTCTTTTCTTCAAACCATTCAGCAGTGTTCTGTTTGTTACTTCAGTTTTCCCATTGCTTTGAGGATGGCCTGGTGCTGAGTGGACCTTCAAAATATTTGACTGATGACAATAGCCAGCGAACTCCTCGTTATCAAATTGTGTTCCATGGTCTGTGATGAAAGCATGAGGAAGACCATATCAGCAAATGATGTTCTTCCAAATAAATTGGTACACCTTCTCGTACATCATATCAATGAGAGGCTCAGCTTCCACCCACTTAGTAAAATAATCCACTGCGACGACGAGGTATTTGAACCTTCCTCTAGTCGTTGGCAGTGGTCCAACAAAATCTATTCCCCACATGGCAAATGGCCAAGGGGAAGTGATGGGTGTCAATAATGCTTGTGGAGTTCTTCGGATGGAGGAAAAGCACTAGCACTTGTCACATTTCTTGGCATAGGCTACACAATCAGCCCTCATCGTCGGCCAGTAATATCCCTGCGTCATCATCCTTTGCAAAAGCGTCTGACCTGCTACAAGGGCTCCACAGGACCCTTCATGGATCTCTTCAATCAATTCTTTCACCTCGGAGGGATGTACACATCTTTGCAAACCTTCCATAATTCCTCGTCTATATAAAACACCGTTAGTTAATACATACCTCCACTGTTATGGTATTACTGAATGGACCTACGTCCACTGTTATGGTATTGCTGATTGGATCAGAATTTTCCATTGTAGATTTTCCAAGGCACTTATAATAGGAACACCTTTTGTCCAGTCAATTGTAGATTTTCCAACACCATCAAAGTTCAAAGCACCTGTTGTGACCCCCAAATATGATGGAAAGACTGACCCTATCCTTCATATAGAACAATACCAAGCTGCAGCCGACATCTATGCTATCCCAGATGAGATGAGATGCAGGGCATTCTCGAGAACTCTTACCGGATCTGCTCAAATATGGTATAATAATCTTCCTCGGGGTAAGATCTCAACTTTTCTTCAACTGGCCGAGTTATTCATTGGGAATTTCTATTTTGGAGCAAAACCAGTTAAACGAGTAGCACATTTGTTAAGTGTTAGACAAAAGGTTGGTGAGAGTACCAGAGATTACATAACTCGCTTTAATAACGAGAAACTGGAAGTCATTGATTATGAGGAGAAGACAGCTATTACTGCCATAATGAGTGGACTACTGCCGAACAAGTTATACTACACTTTGGCCAAAGATCCACCTCGAACCATGTCAGATCTGATGGGAAAAGCGTCCAAAATTATGAATGCCGAGGAGGCTATGGCTGCGAAAAAGAATATGGATGCTAAAGAAACCAAGGTGGAAGGTGATAAATCTAAGAAGAAAGAGCACAAGAACAATGGTAATGACAAACATTCAAAAAATAGGTCGGTATGGGATGTAATGAAGAAATATGATAATTATACTCCTTTGAAGAAGGATATCAACCATGTTCTAGAAGAAATCAAGAACAACGAGGAACTAAACTGGCCAGAGAAAATAAAGGCAGACCCTGATAAGAGGAATAAGGCGAAGTATTGCGAGTTCCATAAAGATCATGGCCATATGACCAATAATTACATAGCTCTTCAAAATGAAATTGAAACACTCATCCGACGAGGAAAGATGTCAAAGTATGTTGATCGGGGAAACGAAAGAAGAAACAACGACCGAGCAAGAGAGAGGTCTAGATCTCCTCGCAGAGGAGAGGAGAACAAGAAAAGAAACCATGAAGTTGATCCAGAAGACGACCCCGATCTTCCCAAGAGACCAAGGCAGCCAGAACGAAAGGTATTTTCAATACGCTTTGGGTCATTTGACTGTAATGTTATAACAAGTAGAGATGCAGGAGGAGGAGATCTTACTGCAGAGAGAAAAGCTTACCTCGGTGAGGCTCAAGCTTGCTCGTACATTCAGCGAAAAAATCTAGCTGAAGAGGATCGCCCGAGAAAGGTGAATAAAGAGAAATTAGTCATTGGTTTCTCAAAGAATGACCTTGCAAGTGTTCTATATCCTCATGATGACCCACTGGTGATCAAGATGAGAATGAAGGAAGTAATGATTTCAAGAGTACTTGTAGATAATAGTAGCTCGGCAGACATCATGTTCTACTCGTGCTTCGATAGTTTAAATCTAAAGCTATCTCAATTGGAGCCTTATCATAGACCCCTCATCGGTTTTGCTGGCGAGAAAGTATTTCCACTTGGGACGATCAAGTTAGATATATTCATTGGTACGTGGCCTTCTTGTCGAACATAAAGAATACGGATCTTCGTGATGGATAAGAATGTTCAATCATCATACAATATCATCATGGGAAGAGTAGGATTGAAGAAGTTCGAAGCTGTACCATCTACAGTGCATCAGTGCCTAAAATTTCCAACAAATTTTGGAGTAGGAGTTATGAAAGGTGATCAAAAAGTAGCTCGGGAATGCTATTATTCATTCGACGAGTAAGAAGAACTGGAGGAATCAAGGAAAAAGACTACTACCTATCAAGTGGATGAAGGTGCCGAAATTGAAACATTGGATCCTAGAGATGAGTCGCAACTCGTGAAGGGTCAAGTGGTGGAAGCTACTGAAAATATCATTCTGGACGACGAGCACCCTGAACGAACTACTCAAATAGGTTCTTCGTTGGAAACCTAATTAAAATAGGAATTGATAACTTTCCTTAGAAGCAAAAAGCAAACTTTTGCGTGGAGTCATGAGGATATGCCCGGAATAGATCCAAATTTCTTATGTCACGAACTCAATGTGAATAAGGAAATCAAGCCAGTGAAGCAGAGAAGAAGAGTATTCAGTCTCGAGAAGAATCAAGCTATACAGGAGGAAGTCCAGAAGCTTCAGAAAGCTCGTTTCATTGAAGATGTTAAATATCCAGACTGGTTAGCCAATGTGGTGATGGTAAAGAAGAAAAACAAAAAGTGGAGGATGTGTGTAGACTTCACCAACCTCAACAAAGCATGCCCAAAGGATCACTTTCCACTGCCCCGAATTGATCAACTAGTCGATGCTACCTCGGGACACGAGCTGCTGAGTTTCATGGATGCTTATTCTGGCTACAATCAGATTAAAATGAAACCTCAAGACAGGGAGAGTACTTCTTTCATTACTCTTAGGGGAACTTATTGTTATAATGTTATGCCTTTTGGTTTGAAAAATGCAGGTGCGACATATCAGAGGATGATGAACAAAGTCTTTGCTGAATAAATCAGTTGCAATATGGAAGTCTATGTTGACGATATGCTGACGAAGAGCAAAAAAGCTGCTGATCATCTAGTTAACTTAAGTCAGACTTTTGATCAACTAGATAAATACCAAATGAAGCTGAACCCGACGAAGTGCATATTTGGAGTACGAGAAGGCATGTTTCTCGGATACATTGTCAACCAACGAGGCATTGAGGCGAATCCTGAAAAGATCAAAGCTCTATTAGGGCTGCGATCTCCAACGACGAAGAAAGAGGTGCAAAGTCTTACAGGAAGAGTAGCAGCACTCAACAGATTGTCTGTTAACGCAAAAATTATCCATATACGAGGACCAATCAGAAAAGGACACATGTCATCCTACGTGGCAATATTCGACATCCGAGGAGAGTTGGTCGGCACCCGAGGAGAGTTGGTCAGTACCCGAGGAAAATTAGTTAGCACCCGAGGAGTATTATTCGGCACCCGAGGAGAGTTGGTCGGCACCCGAGGAGAGTTAGTCGGCACCCGAGGAGAGTTGGTCGGCATACCAACCAGGAAGATCAAAGGATAACTACGCATTTAATGTGCATTAATGAAGATGGCAGTGCATTTATTGAGCCTTAATGTACATTTATACTGTATTAATAGATGACAACACATAGCATACCAAGCAATTCAACAATTAGATTCGTTGAATGTAGACATAAATGTCTACATACAATGAATCTCTTTATCTCCCATCACTATAAATACATGTATTCTCTTAGCCAAAAGGGAGAGATCCAGGAGAGATCCAAGAGAACTAAGAAACACCATACACAAGATACACACTCTTTCTCTCTCTACAACATATTGTGCTATTGTACGGGAATAAAATAACAGTGGACGTAGGCTACAATCACCTCTCCAGGAGCAGCAGACCTGCTCGGAGCCACTACGGGCTTCTCGGTAACCTTCACAACAGCAGCCGAGGAAGGTGCGTCATTCTTCTTTGTCGCCTCCCCTGGGACATCAACTTTACTTCTTTTTGCCTCTCCAGAACCAGAGGCAGGCTTCTTGAAGAGAGTGGGAGGTCTTCTCTTCTTCATTCTTTCACTCAAAGGGATGTGAGATTCAGGCGAGGAGCTGGTGGAAGCTGGTACTAGCTTTGATTCACTTATTAATGGACGAGCAGTAAAAGAGGTGGTGTAGCTTTTGTATTGCAGCAGATATGAAGCCGACCTAATATGCTCGTCGGCAACAGATTGATGCAGACTCCAGATAAGTTTCAAGTGCCTTATATTAACATCTGCTTCTTTTGGGCACTTTCTTTTGCTATCAACTGCAAATAAATAAACATTGCCATCACTGACACATTTTATCAAACATAAAGGAAGCATAATTTCAAAATAAATAAAATGAAATAAGAATAACCTATCCCATTGCCATAGGGAGGGCATCTGGGACCCTGATAAACTTCATCTCCTGATAAAGGAGCATGTTGCCAATTTTTTATGACAACCCCGTGCTCAAAATAATCCCTATTGGCATCAGGGAGATTGACTACTAAGGCCCTATTTAAAATTCTAGTTTTTAAATAAAAGGTGTTATCACCAACTGCCCATCTATAACAAAACATAATCTCAGGAATTCCTATGCGAGTTCCATGGATTTGATTTAATCTATGCACCCCATTAACTATTCTCCATGTGTTGGGGGCTATTCTTGCAGGAACAACGTCAAAGTACTGACAGAATTCCAGACACAAGGGATTTGGTGGAAAAGAAAATCCACACTCAGCAATAAAGAGACTAGGGAACCAATGTCCCTCAGCCAAACGAAAATAATGAGAAGGCTCATAAAGCTCTTCCAAAACAACCCAGGAGGGAATGGAAAAATCAGAGCGAAATTTATCAAGAGATTCAACAGGGTGAACCATGGTGAATAAAGGAAATGAAGAAGAAGGAAGAAGATCTTACAAAAAAAGAGTGGAGCTGTTGACAACGAACGATGAAAAGGATGAACGCACAAGAGAGTAGAGGACAATGGAAAACTCGAAAATACAAATTTGAAAAGGTAGAAGACGATGGGAGTGTCTGTGAAGTTTAAATACCTTGCCTTGGGAAATGGTAAAGTAATGATTACAAAAAGAAATAATTACGCTACCGGCGGCTAGGGAAACAAAAAGGGCGCGACAATCGAAGCGAGAAGAAATGATTACGCTACCGACGGATAAAAGGACAAAAAGTACGCAGAGATCGAGGCGATTGTGAAAATTCAAAAAGCCTGATTCTACGAATTTGGAAAGAGAAATAAATACAAGGGAAACACACCTAAAAATCAGGAGAACTATTTAAAGCTATCATATTCCGAGAAAGAATGTTCCACACTGCTCAAATTTCGAACTATAAAACATTGGGGGCTTCTGTTGATACCAAATTTAGTCTGCTGATATGGATCAATAAAGTGAAGACACGTGGCAGTCTACGTGGCAACAACAAACACTTCCGAGGAACTCACACGCTCCGAGAAACCATACTATAATGAGGATCACTGTTTCCCCGAGGAACTCATACGCTCCGAGGAACGAGAACTCTCCGAGGAACTCTTGAGCACCGAGAAGCTTAGGCGGTCCGAGCAACTTAGGTGGTCTGAGCTGCACCTCGAACAAAGCATTAATAGCTGGATAACCAACAGTTTGACTGTTCATTAAATGCTTATCATTCAGACGCATACGCCAGGAAGGAGCATTGAATGTATCACCCTTTCATATGTACATCATTTAATGTATTACCCTTTCACATTACATCCCCAGGGCTATAAATACATTGTACAATCCTCATTATAAAGGGACCGAAATTTCTTGAGATAACTTGTAATCGAGAATTTCAATACAACCAGCAATACCATAACAGTGGACGTAGGCCATTCTTATAAGGCTGAACCACTTTAAAAATTCTTTGTCTCATTTATTTATCTGTGATTGAATAATTAGATATGATCTAATTTATGATCTAATTAAATAAATGAGACAAAGAATTTTTAAAGTGGTTCAGCCTTATAAGAATGGCCTACGTCCACTGTTATGGTATTGCTGATTGTAATGGAATTCTCGATTACAAGTTATCTCAAGAAATTCCGGCCGCCTTAATGTACATTTATACTCTATTAATAGATGACAACACATAGCATACCAAGCAATTCAATAATTAGATTCGTTGAATGTAGACATAAATGTCTACATACAATGAATCTCTTTATCTCCCATCACTATAAATAGATGTATCCCCTTAGCCAAAAGAAAAGAGATCCGGGAGGAGATACACCTCTTTTCTCTCTCTACACCCTATGGTGCTATTGTAAATCCCTGGGAATAAAATAACAGTGGACGTAGGCTTTATTCATAGCCGAACCACTTTAAAAATCTATGTCTCTTATGTGCTTGATTGGATTGCTTTCATCTATTTATCTGTGATCATAAAAATGGGATTCGATCCAGTTTTTTGCATCAACAGATTGGCGCCGCCTGTGGGAACCGTGTTACAAGCATTGTTCTCCATCAAAAGCTAAGTTTTTATTTTCTCTACGTCTAATCAATTATACATACATCTTTTGATTCAATCATGATTTTTATGTTTATATACATAAATTAATTGTCCAATTTTTATCTGCAAAATATTGCATATCATGATTTTAAAATCATAACTGTTAGATTAATTCTTATTTAGAAATCTGAAAAATAATGGATTTAATAAATCATAACTTTTTGTTTGATTCTCAAGTTTCAATTTTATATCATGGAATAAATATTTTAAATGATTACATATACCAATATATATGACAGTGGTAAGATTTGATAATTTTCATTATAAATTTTGTAAGATCTTTGATGTCTATTCAAATTCCCATCATATTTTTAATCGAAGAATGGGAAAAGGTTAAAGACAGTAAAAAGTTTTCTCATGGAAATCATGATCCAGATCTATTTTCTCTCTCTTCAAGTTTGAGTCTCTTTGCATTAATTTTTATGAGTTATATACTTAATTTGGTTCGCATGCCATCCAGGTCAATAAAGTCTCATTGATTGATTTTGATATAAATTTGGTAATAATTTTGATCATTTAGGATATTTTTATCTATGCAAATGGGGAATAGGAAGGGATCAATATAAAAAATAATTTTCTCTCACCAGAAAAATCATTACCCACCTCTTATAAAAGAGGATAAGAAAAACAATCATGACCATATTAAGACTCTCGGCACAAATTTGATATGTTGGCCCCTCGTTCATCACATCACATGGTTTCTTTATCGGAATCACACGATATAGTGGATTAGATAATTATTCATTTAATTAACATTCTTAATGCTTAAATTTTACATCGAATGTTACTTTTTTGATCTAAGGATTCGAGATATTCTGGTCAGCCATATATATTGTTGGTCGACATCATCTTGGGCCATATTTTATTAAAGAGAAGGTTAACCAGACCATTTTTGTTTGTCGGAGATAAGATTTGAAGATCCATCAGCAACGTTGAAATAATTTTATCCAAATATGAGGTATCTTTTTGTTGGTCGGAGACTCATATTGTAGCTCGGTGGAACCAATTGTAGGTCGACGATCATCTACTTCTTAATCGGCGACATCTCAGTCTTGTTCAGAGGGTTCAATTTACTGGTCGGCAACTATCTAACCATCCACTTTTTGGTCGGTGGCATCTAATGTTGTTCGGTGCTGTCAATGCACCATTTTTGTTGATCGGAGAAATTGCTCAGCTGGTCGGGGACCATTTGCTTCTTGGTCGACACCATATATTCTATAACTTGAGATATCCTTAAATGTTGGTCGGCAACATCCATGCCGTTTGTCGGCAGCAGTAGAATCTTGGGCTATTAAAAAATGCGAAGCACCCCAGATATTTCTTTAAACACGAGTTCAGCTTGGGGACAAACAGGGGGCTTAAGTCCTTTTTAACTTGTGATCACCGCAAAAATATCTTTAAAACCAAGTGATAAATAATTTTCAAACAGCAACTTATACCTGATTAGTTGTTGGAGATTAAATAACTTTACAAAAACTCTACGTCTTATTTATGATGCATATCTAATAATAATTTGTCCATCTCACACACATTTGGCATAAAACATATTGTTTCATATTTTGAAATTTTTATTGCCTTATGTTGATACACATCACATATTGTTTGGCTGAATAATTATTCTCATGACAATAATTATTTGATCTAGTCTCGACAGGTGCTCGGGCAGCTTATTAAGATTTCATAGGGACGATATTCAATCCCGACGAAAGCTCAGCCATAATCTTAAACCTCTGGAAACTATTATTGCTCGACATCAGGCAATTTTGCCTCGACATATCAGCCAACATATATTATTTCATTTTTTGAAATTAATATTTTTATTTCTCAAGCATATACATATCATATATTGATTGGATGAGTAAATTATTCTCATGACTAATCAATTCAGCCTACACATATGGTAGAGCAAATTATTAATTTTTACAGGTACAAGATTCAACGCCGACGAATGCTCGGAAATAATCTGGAAACTATTATCATTTCACTCAGAGATATCGGCTTAAGCACAAATTATTCTATATCCGTTCGGATTCATATTTTATATTTATCTCAGCATGGAGCTCGAAAAATTTCTTCTCTCTCTATATATTCAGCTCCGAGGAAAAGCTACAACAATTATTATATTTCACCCCCAACGGATAGTTGGTCGGGGCAATTCTTATTTATATTCAGGCCCAGATATCGGCTCAAGCAAAAATTATTCTATATATCCCTTAGGATTCATATTCTATATTCATCTCAACATGGAACTCGGCGAGATACTTATTATCATATTTAGCTCCGAGGAGAACTATAACATTTATTGTATGTCACCCCCAACGGATAGTTGGTCGGGGTAATTCTTATTTATATGCAGGCCCAACAAAGTTCTCGGCCATATTCTTATGTTCTGGAAAATATTATTCTTATTCGGCATTATGCAATTGTGCCTCGACAAGATACTTATTCAGCTTTGAGGAGAATTACAACATTCGTTGTATTTCACCCCCAACGGATAGTTGGTCGAATAATTCTTATTTATATTCAGGCCTGACAACGTTCTCGGCCATATTCTTATGTTCTGGAAGATCTTATTCTTGTTCGTCATTATATAATTCTACCTCGACAGATCAACGAGGCACTTTATTATTATTCTTTATATCTATTTGGATGCATATTCTATTCTTACTTCAGCATGGAGCTCGACAAATATTTATAATCATATATTCAGCTCCAAGGAGGTCTCCAGCATATATTATTCCCAACAATCTGTTGGTCAGCTCCAAGGATGTCTCCAGCATTTATTATATTTTATTCCCAACAATCTGTTGGTCAGCGCCGAGGAGGTCTCCAGCATTTATTATATTTTATTCCCAACAATCTGTTGGTCAGCGCCGAGGAGGTCTCTAGCATTTATTATATTTTATTCCCAACAATCTGTTGGTCAGCACCGAGGAGGTCTCCAGCATTTATTATATCTTATTATATTCCCAACAATCTGTTGGTCATCTCCGAGGAAGTCTCTAGCATTTATTATCAATTACCACCAACCCCGGTTGGTCGGGAACCAAATCCAACTCCGGTTGGTGGATAAAATCCAACTCCGGTTGGTAGATAAAATTGAAGGAGTGGAATCCCCGGATTTTACTAAACACAAATTAAAATATAATTTCCTTTTAAATAAATGCGGAAGCGTTGAGATGGTTCAACTTTAAAAAAACAACAACAAGTTTTAATTTCTCAAAACAAATTAAAACATAATTCAAGTCCTAGAATATGCCTAAGTCATAATTAACAATTATCCAAAGTTAGGCGAAACCAATTTTAGCAAATGACTTGAATAAACCAAATTTACCCAATATTTAATTTAGTCCCAAATTAAATGAGTGCGATAATAAAACCAAATTTTATCTTGAAATTATCCTAAAGCATGCATTCTAAATTTTGTGATGCAAGATAAAATAAACAATATCACACTACGCCGAGATGTACGAGGAAAAACCCAAGACGGGAAACAACCTCGGACGGCCCTAGCCACAAGTCCACTAGATATGGAATTACAATTACAAGACAGGTAGACTTACAATGACTGACTCGATCCCTCTCAAGCCTCGACGCTCCTTCTCGTAGAAACCTCTTCCTAGCGAACAACCTCGGAACACCACCGCGGTCCCGGAATCCACCGATGGGACTTTATATGGTCACCGTCACCCAAGCATGGAGCCTTTCTCCGTGTGGGTAGAATCTCAACAAAAATCTTCTTTGTGATGGGGTGTAGAAGCAAACCCGAAACGTCTCTTGAATTCGGTAGAGAAAACCGGTGCCAAAAACTCCAAGCAATAGATATAAATATAGAAACTTGGATAAACAATTATTGGGTGTAAACTAGAGTGTGTATGAATTTTTCATTAAAAATTAACACTCAAAACTTGAACATTTTCCTAAACTAATTTTGCTCTCAAACTCTCTCTTGGAGATAAACAATGTTGGAAAAGTTGTCTTGGAAAATGTGTTTCCCGCACATAATAATGTATGAAAAAAGTTGGTTGAAAACCAAGTGGAGGAGTGGGGAAAAACTGCAAAAAAAACTGCCAAATAACTGTTCCCGCTGGAATCTCGTTCGAACGAACTGGATTCTCGCTCGAACGAGACTTCTAACGAGTGACCAGCTTGGGCTCGTTAGAAGTTCGTTAGATACCTCGTTAGAACGAGAATTCGTTCGAACGACATATCGAACGACTGACCAGTTAGGGTCGTTGGCAAAACTCGTTCGAACGAAACTGGTTCGAACGACAAAACTCGTTCGAACGAAACTGGGTCGAACGACAAAACTCGTTCGAACGAAATCTGGTTCGAACGAAAAAACTCGTTCGAACGACATTTCTAACGAACGACCAGAAAGATTGAAAAATTCGAATTTGGCCCAGAAACTTTTATAAATTTTTATATACTTATTTTTAAAGTTCTATTTGATTCTTTCTGAAAATGAAATGCAGTTTTTATTACACCTAACACCCAATACATATTGTTCCAAGCTCCTATATAAATATTATTACATTCATACCTTGGGAGCATGGAACCTTAGTTGATGACGTAGAAACGAGGCACGCAAACCGGCATTTCGATGAAGCTTTAAATTCTTTGCCGCTACGTCTTCAATACATACTTCATAGGCTTGAGAATATTACAAATAAATACTATCCTATGAATAAATGTTTTTGTCCGGAATTGAGCCAAAACTATATATGGACTCAATTGGAAATTTGTGTCCTTACAAATCTCCCCCTTTGGCTATTCCGGGACAAAAACCAAACAAAAATCCTAAAGGGCCGTCAAGCTCACTAGACTCAAAAAACATAACCCGCCCAATCTTGACTCAACCCAAGGATCAAACTCTTTGCCATAGAAAGATGCCGCTTTAGAATAATTCCTGCACACTTAAGCAAACTCATCAAATGCATAGGGAATATCAAAATATTAAATGCAATTAATTAATTACTCCCCCTAAATTAATTCTCCCTTTAAACACATGACCTATTTAGAAAGACGTCTCCCCCTAAAATAAATCTCCCCTAAACGAAGATACGATAATAATAGGATTAGATACCATTTCTCCCCCTGTCATCATTCTCCCCCTTTTTGTTCGGGAATAGGCAAAGGATAAAGAACTAATAAACAGCATGTGAAAGCTTAAATAAAAGACATGACAACATATGGGCAATAAAAGCAAGGCAAAGACAAACAAATATCATATATATATATACTATAAATATACCAATAAGTACGTGCATATATAGATAAATATAAACACACACATGACACAAAATACAATAAGTTTGCACACTCGTATGGCAAAAATGTGTCATATGGAAACGGAAGTGTAGGGGTGTGAACGAGTAACAATTAAATTTAGACCCAAACACTTAATAAACGTTCACGGAGTTCTCATTTGATTGCAAACTTTATCACATTTAAATATAACCTCATGTGACAATATAAAGATTGAACTCAATGAACAAACATACACAATGCATACAAGCCTAGCATGATGATGATTCTACAAACCAAATAGAGTCATGACATTAAAGACAACTAGGATAAACGGACATTGTGCAAACCGTTGATATACCATCCAATTCTCCCTCAATGAGCATATATATTCTTTTGTTTTTGAATGAATATAGCATACAAACATAGGCCTTGGCAATTGCTTTATGTTAAATGCCAAATATTCTGTTTTTAGGCCTTTGGATCACGTATTTCTTTTAGATCCAATCAACGGTGGCTTACTATCGCAAAGGATTTAATTCATCCTTTCGGAGCCCTTCCCCGTGCATATATTAATTTATCATGTTTTCATTTTTCACACAAATCTCACATGCAATGGAATTTGACATGCACTAGTCCTCCTAGGTCATAGATATGTAGATGACTAGATTGATAGGAGAACACCTCAAAAAGCTCAAATATAACATGTGACATTAATATTTCAAAAGAGCTCGTGCATGTGTGAAAAGAGGCATATAGAAATAGAATCCATTTAAACAATACAAAATCCAACTACTCCATATAAAACATGGTAAAGAACATTTTAAGGATTGAAAATCTAAACCAAAAGTTCTAGCCACATGGAAGCGTAAACGATAGGATTCAAACACAAATATATGCCACATAAAGTGTGTCAAACAAAAATACACACAAAACAAAATCTTTTTGAGTTTTTAACATTTTTAATCAAAAATAAATATTTACTCAAAAGGACAAACAAAAAATCATTTGTATTTTTCATTAAGCTTAAATGAAATAAATTAAACACAAATGATAAACAAAAATCTTTTTATATTATGCAGTCGATTCAAACACAAAATATAATACAAAAAGATAAACAAGTCATAATTTCTAGCATGTGATATGAAAAAGGCAATGACTAGAAAATGACTAAACAAGCATACATTTAGCATATGATTATGGCATGAAGTACAAACGCTAAAGTATGCAAACACTAACACATTCATCCTTTAGATTTAGCAAGGGAGGAGGCATGTGTAAGTAAATGATAATCAAAATCCCTATTTTGTAAGGCAACCAAGTCAGATTTCCTAACCCAAATTAGTGAAGAATTACTATCTTGGGGTGTAGGAACGTTAGCTATCGTGGTTACTTTACTATGGGATTTTCTAGGAATTCGTTTAAGATCTAAACAAAATTTCCTAAGATGACCTTATCGACCACAATGTTTACAAGTGAGAACATGTCGAAAAGATTTACTTAAGGAGTGATCTTTAAAAGTATTCCTAGTTGATTCTCCTAAAACATTGGTTTGGGCATTATGAGTAAATTCATTACAAGGATTGAAGCCTAAACCACAAGTGTCATTTTTAATTTGGACCGTTCCTAACATTTTATCAAGTTTTTCCGAACGACATTCCAAATCAAATTTGACATTACTAGAATCTTTTAATTTATTTTCCAATTCAGCAATGTTAGATTCTAGTAAACCATTACGCTCTTCAAAAACAAGAAGCTCCTTTTTCAAGGATTCCATTAAACCCCTAAGGCTATCTCTCTCGCCTTCTACGTATTCTAGCTTCTCTCGAAGAGTCCTCTCACGTGTCCCGAGGTCTTCTATTAAGGCACTATCATCAACGACCTTGACACTCTTTCTTAAACAAGCTTCTAACTTCAAATTAGTTCTTTTCAAATTAATAGATTCTTTATATAATTCATGAAAAGCATTTTGAAGTTCACTCACATCAACCTCTTCTTCATTTTCACTCTCTCTTTCTTCTTCACTCTCAATATCATTAAAAACAAGGGAATCATGAACAATGACCTTGGAAGTGGCATGTGCTATCGTGTCATCAATCGATGAGTTCTCATTATCACTCACATGACTAGCCATAAAAGCCACAAAGTTTTTCTTAGTGGGGGAATCGGGCTTTTCTTCCTTATCACTATCACTAAGGGTTGCATTATATGAAATAGGTAGCTTACCATCTTTCCTTAGTTTAGTGGGGCACTCATAAGCCCTATGGCCATAACCTTCACAACCAAAACACTTATTAGACTCGTCCCTATCTAAATGTTCATTACTAGGTTTAGGGATTTTCTCGGCTTTAGAAATCTTCTCACTTTTATCATGTTTAGAAGTATCAAATTTCTTAAAATCATTTTTAACTTTATCTTTGTTAAATTTAAGAAATTTTCTAAATTTACGAGCAAACAAAGCCATGTCTTCCGAGTCACTATCACTATCGCTCTCTACTACTTGTTTGACCTCTTTTCGAGCTTTTAAAGCAACACCCTTTTCAATTTTCTTTTCAGTTTTAGAGGGAAACATATCTAGTTCATAGGTTTGTAAATCACCTACAAGCTCTTCTAATTTCGTAGAGGCTAAAGTGGGTAAAGAATTTAAAACGGTCACTTTAGGAATAAATCTATCGGGTAGGGGCCTCAAAATTTTCTTTACAACACGGTCGTCAGGTATTTCCTCTCCCAAGTTAAAGGATGAATTAACAATATCAGAAAGTCTAGCATAAAATTTATCAAAAGTTTCTTTTTCATCCATTTTGATAGTTTCAAATTGAGTGGTGAGGTTTTGGAGTTTTGAAGCTTTAACGACACTCGTTCCTTCATGAGTTAATTGTAAAATATCCCAAGCTTCTTTAGCGGTCTCACACGTCATAATGCGTCGGAATTCATCCGGTGTGACAGCGCTAAATAAAGCATTTAAACCACGGGAATTAAAATTTGCAAGCTTAAACTCATTTTTGGTCCATCTATCGATGGGTTTGGGAACACGTTCATTTTCAATTAGATGAGTTGGTGGGGAGTACCCGGTAACAACAGACATCCAAACACGTTCATCGATAGATTTAAGTGCCGATTTCATTCGCGCTTTCCAATACGCGTAGTTAGAACCATCGAAAATAGGAAATTTTGAAAATGGGGAAAAATCCATTTTAGCCAAAAATTAAAAAGATCTTAACGAAATAATTTATCGTTTTTGGCTCTGATACCAATTTGAAGGAGTGGAATCCCCGGATTTTACTAAACACAAATTAAAATATAATTTCCTTTTAAATAAATGCGGAAGCGTTGAGATGGTTCAACTTTAAAAAAAAAACAACAAGTTTTAATTTCTCAAAACAAATTAAAACATAATTCAAGTCCTAGAATATGCCTAAGTCATAATTAACAATTATCCAAAGTTAGGCGAAACCAATTTTAGCAAATGACTTGAATAAACCAAATTTACCCAATATTTAATTTAGTCCCAAATTAAATGAGTGCGATAATAAAACCAAATTTTATCTTGAAATTATCCTAAAGCATGCATTCTAAATTTTGTGATGCAAGATAAAATAAACAATATCACACTACGCCGAGATGTACGAGGAAAAACCCAAGACGGGAAACAACCTCGGACGGCCCTAGCCACAAGTCCACTAGATATGGAATTACAATTACAAGACAGGTAGACTTACAACGACTGACTCGATCCCTCTCAAGCCTCGACGCTCCTTCTCGTAGAAACCTCTTCCTAGCGAACAACCTCGGAACACCACCGCGGTCCCGGAATCCACCGATGGGACTTTATATGGTCACCGTCACCCAAGCATGGAGCCTTTCTCCGTGTGGGTAGAATCTCAACAAAAGTCTTCTTTGTGATGGGGTGTAGAAGCAAAGCCGAAACGTCTCTTGAATTCGGTAGAGAAAATCGGTGCCAAAAACTCCAAGCAATAGATATAAATATAGAAACTTGGATAAACAATTATTGGGTGTAAACTAGAGTGTGTATGAATTTTTCATTAAAAATTAACACTCAAAACTTGAACATTTTCCTAAACTAATTTTGCTCTCAAACTCTCTCTTGGAGATAAACAATGTTGGAAAAGTTGTCTTGGAAAATGTGTTTCCCGCACATAATAATGTATGAAAAAAGTTGGTTGAAAATCAAGTGGAGGAGTGGGGAAAAACTGCAAAAAAAACTGCCAAATAACTGTTCCCGCTGGAATCTCGTTCGAACGAACTGGATTCTCGCTCGAACGAGACTTCTAACGAGTGACCAGCCTGGGCTCGTTAGAAGTTCGTTAGATACCTCGTTAGAACGAGAATTCGTTCGAACGACATATCGAACGACTGACCAGTTAGGGTCGTTGGCAAAACTCGTTCGAACGAAACTGGGTCGAACGACAAAACTCGTTCGAACGAAATCTGGTTCGAACGAAAAAACTCGTTCGAACGACATTTCTAACGAACGACCAGAAAGATTGAAAAATTCGAATTTGGCCCAGAAACTTTTATAAATTTTTATATACTTATTTTTAAAGTTCTATTTGATTCTTTCTGAAAATGAAATGCAGTTTTTATTACACCTAACACCCAATACATATTGTTCCAAGCTCCTATATAAATATTATTACATTCATACCTTGGGAGCATGGAACCTTAGTTGATGACGTAGAAACGAGGCACGCAAACCGGCATTTCGATGAAGCTTTAAATTCTTTGCCGCTACGTCTTCAATACATACTTCATAGGCTTGAGAATATTACAAATAAATACTATCCTATGAATAAATGTTTTTGTCCGGAATTGAGCCAAAACTATATATGGAATCAATTGGAAATTTGTGTCCTTACAAAAATCCAACTCCGGTTGGTAGATAAAATCCAACTCCGGTAGGTCGATAAATCTCTTCCAACTCCGGTTGGTCGGGAACCAAATCCAACTCCGGTTGGTCGATAAATCCCATTCAAAGTTCACATTCCACACTTGGGGGCTTCTATTACAGATATATTTGTTCATTTGGTGGCACATTCTTATAACATCATCCAGTCGAGCATCAAATTCAACTCCACAAACTCACACGGTCGGGGCCCCGACCAATCATCATCATCAGGAGTTATTTTTCTTGCTCAGGAATTACTTTTGATATTGAAGTTCAGGAGGAATATTGAAGTTCAGGAGGTATATTGAAATTCAGGAGGCGTATTCAGAAGTTCAGGAGGTGCATTCAGAAGTTCAGGAGGCATATTCAGGACTTATTATGCACATGCTATTGAAGTTCAGAAGTCAAATTCAGCATCTACAGCACTGAGATCTTTGCTACTACTGTCTCGACCAACATTGAAGAAGAAGTTGTATGAAAATGTTTCGAAGTCCACCACTAGCTTGGTACTAATCAGATTGAAGAGTTGGGTTCAAAAGCTAGTATGTTACTCGACAAAGTATTCAGAGGATCATAAATCAGAAGAATCAAGCACGTGAAGTTAGCACTCAGTTGCTCGGCACATGAGGCAGTTGGTCGGCTAGCAAACCAATCAACATACTTGAAGATTATGACAAGCTACAAGCTGCATACTATGGCATGGCTGCATCCAAATTCCCAGGGGTGATACATAGCACACGGAGTTCCTCAACAGAAAGATTAGCAACCATCGATCAGCCTGCATTATATGTCGTCCAGGAGATAATGCACTTTATGTTGAACAAATCAAGAAGGTAGATCAAGAATTTCACGAGCACCGAGAAACACTGCAGAATAAATACTCCATCCTTTCAAGTAAACCATCAAGCATGGAGCATTGGGGGCTTCTGTTAACGCAAAAATTCTCTATCTACGAGGACCAATCAAAAAAGGACACATGTCATCCTACGTGGCAATATTCGACACCCAAAGAAAATTAGTTGGCACCCGAGGAGTATTAGTCGGCACCCGAGGAGAGTTGGTCGGCAACCGAGGAGAGTTAGTCGGCACCCGAGGAGAGTTGGTCGGCATACCAACCAGGAAGATCAAAGGATAACTATGCATTTAATGTGCATTAATGAAGATGGCAGCGTATTTAATGAGCCTTAATGTACATTTATACTGTATTAATAGATGACAACACATAGCAAACCAAGCAATTCAACAATTAGATTCGTTGAATGTAGACATAAATGTCTACATACAATGAATCTCTTTATCTCCCATCACTATAAATACATGTATCTTCTTAGCCAAAAGAAAAGAGATCCGGGAGGAGATCCAAGAGAACCTAGAAATTCCATACACAAGATACACCTCTTTTCTCTCTCTACACTCTATGGTGCTATTGTAAATCCCTGGGAATAAAATAACAGTGTACGTAGGCTTTATTCATAGCCGAACCAAATATTTATTTTAGCAAGTATTTAAAACTGCATTAGAGCAAGTATTATATGCATGTTAGTTCGAACTCTCACATGAGATTCTCACCTCTAGACTAGTGTGCACGCCTAACGTACATCTAATCCAACCTAGCCATCTGACACACTTCTAACTAGGTGAAAGTCTTATCCATCTAATTACCCCTCGTAGTATTATTCCAATTTTAGATCTCAACCTTTATCATTTTAAACAAGTGTTATCACACTAAAGTCAAGTATTCACTATTTACATTACTTAAGATTTCACTATCTTAATAATTTGATATTATCTCATTTTAGTTATATCAAAGCATACGTATATATCTTTCACTATTATATATGTATTAACCCAATCTTAATAGCCGACAATTATCACATTGTAAGTATAACACAAGTATATATAAATATCCACCACTATCATATATATACTAACACAGCACCCCAAGTCTATACCTGTTGTGCATTTCATACTCTGCTATCATGTCCCGGTACCTCTCGTACTCAAATAAGGACTATAGGTTCGAAAATCTCCCACGAACCATATAAAAAAATCGCACATATTGGCGGCGAACATAGTTCACATACCTACGCTCCCATAGTCAGTGACTTATCAGCTCACAAATAAGTCTTCACAGTCCTATGTTCTGAGAACAAGTCAAATATCCCCCCGAAGGTCACTCAGGATAAGACCGTCTCTACATAACCCCCCGCGATAGCAAGCAGCTATGTATGTCATACACATAATATCAAATATAGGTATACACACAACCCATCCAATCAAACGGTATACACATAACCAAATATCATATTCCATACGTAGTATTATTGTCACTAAATACTATCAACGTATTTTAAATTATGATAGTCCCTTTCTCGTAATATATTTTTAAGGATAATATGTCACCCGAAAATCCTTAATATATAATCATAATAAGTCCAACAATTAACCATAATTTTATTCTTAAGTTCCATATCGTTAGAACTAATATCCTAAGTATTTATCACGTAATACTTTCGACACATTTACAATTACGATTTCCTCTCTCTCTTGTAATCTCCAAGGTAATCTCACCGTCCCGAATATTTATATCAATACACCGAAACAACTCCTAATAATTCTGCACTATTCTGGGGTCATCGGACACTGGTTTTCCTCACTTAAATTAACCGTTTACTAAAATAGTGGCAAAACAGGAATTTTCCTAAAAATTAGAAATCTCGCTCGAACGACTTTCACGTGTCGTTCGAACAAATTCGCGCGACAACCAATCTCGCTCGAACGACTTCGAGGGAGATCTCGCGACTTGGACTGTTTCGTCTTCAACCTTAAACAACTTCGTTTTTCACCATTTTTCAACCCTAAAACCTCTAAAATATCATCCCAAACTCCAATCAATTATTCCCAAATCAAATCCTAACATTTGTAAATGAGTTCTAATAACCTAGAATCATTAAATCATCACCAATCATTCATATAATTCGAAATCCCCAATTTTATTATCAAGAACCCTAGTTCTTAAATTAATATGCACGACTTCTCAATTAAACCCAGATTTGTTCCTGGAGATCATCCCAATTTCGTAGGCATCATCCTATCTACATTTGGCATTCCATTTCTTATTAAATCATCCCTACTTAGTGATATAGTTCTCCAATTTCACCCAAATTAACTTTCAAAACAAGGTTTATTAATCTAGACTAACATGAACATAATTAACGCTAAAGAAAGCAAGAAATAAACACTTGCCTCAATTTCGAAGGTCTGATCCATTCGTGTTGCTGGTATGGATGCGTTCCTCGCGTTCCGATCTACATGATGGTGGTGGTGGTTGTGCAAGGTGGTGAAAATGGCTTCTCCTCCTTTGGAATTTGCTCTCCCTCACCCACTGTGGCTCTCTCTTGATTTTGGTTTAACCTAACCCTAATTATCTCCAATTAGCTGATATAATATTCCTCTAATTTTCGTCCATTTAATTCCTCCAAAAATCCAAATTACAAAACTATCCCTACCGGGTGCCGGCTTGGCCTAAAAATGCCACGGAGTCCAAATAAAATGCCCGGATATAATTTTCTGACTATCTCGACCCTTTCGGACTCAATGGCGCACTCGAAATGAACACAAGAGTTACTTAAAAATAATTTACCTTTATATTTCACTTAATTACTGCTGACACGACTCACACGCGCGTTCCCAACTTAATATATCAAACTGTCGTATTTCTCTATCATAATAAGTTATATAAAATCGTCATTTCATGTTACTTATTCTCACAATAATATCAATAATTACTAACTTCTCGTCATGCTAGTAAATATTCAAATTAAATACGGATAAATAATTAATTCCCACATTTTAATTTAATTAAACCCTCAATAATAATAATTCACATAATTATTTAAGTCTTCGAAAATGCGGGGTATTACATACTTCCCCCTTAATAACGGAATTTCGTCCCAAAATTTGGAAGATAAGGCATTTCTGGTAAGGAAAACTTCGGGTATTTATCTCACATCTCTTGAATCTACGCAGTACCGCCCATACAGTACATTACCGAATATCCTTAATAATGAACACCTCACTGATTAATTACTCTCCAAGCCTTACCCATTAAGTTTCACCACTTAACTGATATTTAGTCACTTTCTAGCCTCCTAATACTTGCACTTGTAGGTTAAATGATATTTAGATATGTACATATTTGTCTTACACACAATATATACTATAAATGTTAACTCATTTTCGCCATACTGCCTCCGCAAAGGACTATGGAATCTAAGCCTGTACGCTACCGACTTAAACTTAACAATAATAGAAAAAGACCCCACATCACTTGGTACTAATTTCCTCATTCCAACATGAAATAATGCAACTCCCAATCATTCCAACTTGGTTGACGGGCCCTAAAATTTCTCTGGACCTAGTAGATTATTGTCCTCCCCTCTATCCAATAAGCACAAGGATAACAAGTATTTATATATATAATGCCTCGAATGGAATTCTATCGATAATAAGTTGAGGGGAGTTGTCTTACACTAACTCCACCAGTGAAATATTTTTCACTAAACTTCCCATAATTACTAATACAACATACCTCCCAATGTGTATCTAGAACTCTAAGACTTACCGCCCGCCTGCGAGTTTGTTAGGCCGAATATGTTCGAATCTTGATATTCATGGCCTCCCAAAAACCCTTTCTAATAATTGAGTCATAACTCTTTTGACTCTAACGAACATAAACCCTATTTGTACCCCATATAACCTTACTATCCCAGGAATAAGGGTTGGGGGCTTACTGTTACACATCATGATTTGTCCCAACTTGACATAACGTGAGCTATTTTAATTACACGACCCACTTTCACCCACATAGGTTCGTGATCCCGTTGCGAAGTAATTAACTCTGAAATGGTCCAGGGATTTACTCTCCCATTACTACCAAAGAATTCCTAATGCTGAAGGAACTCTATTATTTCCTAATGGTCCACTTTCAATTGGAGCTCAGTAATATCTTGCTTTGCTTAAGCCATCACTACTACGACTTTATATCGATGTGCATTTTACCTTTCCTATAACCACATCCATATCTATGACTTAGGCGACAGTGTCATCACTGCATGTCGCAAGTCCTTACCCCCTCTCTCTAAGCTTCAGATTATCTTGAAACATGCTCTCTCCATGTCCTATCAATTAAGTTTCAACTTCCCCGAGTTAAACTTTATCGGATTCTTCCTGTACTATCCTCGTGGCAATTCTGGGAATTAACGGTCTTAACAACTCTAACCCATCAAATAACTAAGTTCTGAAGTCGCACTCTTCTACATTCTGTTACCTCTCACAATAAGCGTCGTCTTACAATCTTTCACTTAAGGAAGAAAAAGTTATTACTCAAATATCTAGGGTGCCCATACACCATATGCCTTATGCATTGCAGCACCATTGTACTAGATGTTTTATATAAATAACAAATTATGCCCCACATACTTGGCATGACTATATGGTAAGGTCCTACTCAGTCACCCTACCTTTTCCACCTAATCATATCTTAGGTTATCCCACCGGTCTGCTCGTGGTGTCAACGATTGGTAACATTAACACACGTTATTCTTATACGGCTCCATCGGCCTTAATCTGTAATATAACCATTTTCTCGCAGTTATAGCTACGTATATGAGTAATCATTACGATACTAAATCCATGTACTAAGGCAAAATTCTCCCAACTTCCAACGTTCGCTAAGTTTCATGCGTGGGATGTCTCGCTAAGCGAAATCCAAATAAGGAACCCCCGATACACTACTACATAACACTGCTGGTCGACGAGATCTTCTAAGTCCTTAGACCATAAAATACATCCCTGAATTTTCATTTGCGACATAAGAAGTCTACTCGTCCACTCTCATGTCACTAAAGACAATATACAACGCAGGGCTCTCACTATCACTAATTATTAGAGCTATATAATTTACGAGCTATTTCTTTTCGCTCTACAATAAGTCAACATACCCTGAATCACATTAGTAAAATATCCCTGCTCACCGGGATCAACATAATAAGACAACATACTCACCGAAGTCTACAATACAATACAACACATGTGCAGGCTCAACTGTCTTTCAGGTGATGCCTCGCTAAAACCATATATTTAAAATTTGAAATTTTTAGTATAATAGTCTTATCACACAATTTACTACTATTCAAACCCTCGGTAACCAGTAATTGTACAATATAATCATAATGTGCTCTACTATCATAACGCTCAAAGGAGAACGAATCGTTACATAATACCATATACAAATTTCTCTTAGTGTCCACACTTGCTCCTCCCCGCAGGTGGAACGAAAATCTCGCTACCAAATGGTAATCATTTACATAATAAGGTTGCTGTCGCCAGCGTATCCACTAAACCGAATGCACACTCAAATTCTTAGTGTTAACTATTTACATATGCTGTGACACACCCACATCACTTGAACTCATCATTTATTCACAAGAATGAAACAAAGCTCCATCAGTCTATCCTGATCGTAGGGTCCCCGTATGCAGGTTTTGTGACCCATAATTATTTATAATCGTTATTACTTTCGAATTCCATTCATTAAATTTTCCCTTCCTTTTTGGTGGGTAAATTATTCTGTTTTTTGGCTCACCCGCCCGACATCGATACATTGGCCCTATATCTCTAGGCCTCAAATATGGCCTTACTGGCCTTCCCTTGATTTCCTGGGCCCCGTCGACCTTGAAATACGGCATGCTACAGTTATTGAGGACTGCGCTGGTCCTACCTAGACCCACTACTCTTGGGTTATTAGTTCCTGGGCCTAATTTTCTTGACCCGATTTCTACACTGGATATTTTACTTCTTCAACTGGTATGCCTTATAGGCACAGTTTATTATTCCCGATACTAATCAATTTCACTACTCACGTGAACACATTCAATACTGGTAACCCTTATCTTTACATACAGGGTAATTTCCCTTTCACTAGTCCTCCTGACCTTGTTGAGACGTCCTTCTCTCAGACTTGGCAGTCTTAACTCCCAGTTGTTATTTTCGTTGTTCCTTGCACTCTACAGGGCATATGGAACATATGGTCGTCCCGCTGGTCTTGGCTGAATCCATAACCATTACGTTAATATTTAATCATATCATTAAATAGGTTTACCCCCACTGGGTATACCTTCTGGTGGTGTTCTACCAACACTAATGAATTTAACCTTGCCATTCAGCTAGGTATCATAACTCGACTGGCTCCGTTTCTTCTGGAGCGGTGACATATTCTAGGAAATATATACTCTTATGACATTGATTCTAGTCACCTTGGTCGCACCTCCCATTCACGCTAGGACATTCCACCCACGAGTCCATTTTCAACTTACGGACCCTTTTATCTTCTGTGACTCCTACTTCGGTTACGAAGTTAGCTTACCAAGTTAACTCATCCTTTACGATCGGTCTCTACCCGACCTACTGGTGATAAGTTCAATATCTCTTCTATATCTCTGTCTGACCAGAAGATGGAAAATTTTAAACGGTCAACCCATACCCAATATCTCGGTCTGATCGACTATTTTTACTCTTTGCTGTTTCTCTGAGCTAGAAAAATTTCTTCTGAAATTAGAATTCTGAGTGTCACTTCACTATTCTTTACATTATTGCCTTTGGATTAGCTCCCTCCATTGGCCCATCTCACTAAAATATTTCTGTTGGTGATTTTTGTCGTGATCATCGTTCCCCGAATGCTTCACAATTCTAAATTGTTTTTCTCCTCTTGCAGTCCCGCTAACGGCCTTCACTGGTCGTCCCATATTGCTCAGAGTACGAAGTCCAATAACTCTCGCATATGAATTGGCTTCACTAAAATAAATCACAGGAGAGCGCAAATCGCATACGTAGTGGAATACAACAATCCTAGAATAAGGCTCTACATCAAAGAACGCTAAGCTGAAACGTAATAAGCCGTACAGATCCTAAAGGACACTAGAACCTGATGCTCTGATAACATCTGTGACATCCCTCCCAATTAAATATCGGGTGATCAGTCCTTTATAAAATTCATAACAGAATGTTCAGTGTGTTCATTCTTAGCATCACTGTCGAAAACTAAAATCCAATCAATTACCTAACATTTAATTAAGCTAGTGTCAAAATATTTTCCAATTTAACTTTAAACCAATTAATTTAATAAATTCTAAACATGTAAATATAAACCATACACAAGAATTAAATGCTGACTGAATCAAATAATGAATATATAAGACTGGATAAAACCCTCCAGATCACAGTTACAAACCAAACCATAATAAATACTCAAACCAACTGAGAAGAACTACAAAGTAAACTGAACAAAACTCTGCTAATGAGAATGGGCGATACATGCCCTAACTGAGATATCTGTACTAGGAACTGAATGAAATGAGAGAAGCGCCTAATCTCAAATAACCCGCAACTTCCATAACAGTTGTAGCTAGGCAAACCATTCAAGTATCTAGAACCAGTGTACATGTGGCTGGGCACCTGTACTAATACATACATATATATATATATATATATATATATATAGCAAAAGAGAAAAGAGAAGCAAGAAACGGGTCAG
Source organism: Sambucus nigra (assembly GCA_949130495.1). Classification (NCBI taxonomy): domain Eukaryota; kingdom Viridiplantae; phylum Streptophyta; class Magnoliopsida; order Dipsacales; family Adoxaceae; genus Sambucus; species Sambucus nigra. The sequence continues at coordinate 186,403,408 of OX422216.1, forward strand.
AGCCTGGTGTGTAAAAATATTTGTTAAAGCAAGTATTTAAAACTGCATTAAAGCAAGTATTATATGCATGTTAGTTCGAACTCTCACATGAGATTCTCACCTCTCGACTAGTGTGCATGACTAACATACATCTAATCCAACCTAGCCATCTAACACACTTCTAACTAGGTGAAAGTCTTATCCATCTAATTACCCCTCGTAGTATTATTCCAATTTTAGATCTCAAACTTTATCATTTTAAACAAGTGTTATCACACTAAAGTCAAGTATTCACTATTTACATTACTTAATATTTCACTATCTTAATAATTTGATATTGTCTCATTTTAGTTATACCAAAAGCATACATATATATCTTTCACTATTATATATGTATTAACCCAATCTTAATAGCCTACAATTATCACATTGTAAGTATAACACAAGTATATATAAATATCCACCACTATCATATATATATACTAACACAGAACCCCAAGGCTATACTTGTAGTGCATTGCATACTCCGCTATCATGTCCCGGTACCTCTCGTACTCAAATAAAGACTATCAGTTCCGAAATCTCCCACGAACCATATAAACAAATCGCACATATTGGCGGTGAACATAGTTCACATACCTCTGGGTCACACACATACCTACGCTCCTATAGTCAGTGACTTATCAGCTCACAAATAAGTCTTCACAGTCCTATGTTTTGAGGACAAGTCAAATATCCCCTCGAAGGTCACTCAGGATAAGACTGTCTCTACATAACCCCCCGCGATAACAAGCAGCAAGGTATGTCATACACATAATATCAAATATAGGTATACACACAACCCATCTAATAAAACGGTATACACATAACCAAATGTCATATTTCATACGTAGTATTATTATCACCAAATACTATCAACGTATTTTAAATTATGATATTCCCTCTCTCGTAATATATTTCTAAGGATAATATGTCACCCGAAAATCCATAATACATCATAATAAGTCCCACAATTAACCATAATTTTATTCTTAAGTTCCATATCGTTAGAACTAACATCCTAAGTATTTATCACGTAATACTTTCAACACATTTACAATTACGATTTCCTCTCTCTCTCTCATAATCTCCAAGGTAATCTCACCGTCTCAAATATTTAAATCAATACACCTAAACAACTCCCAATAATTCTGCACTATTCTCGGGTCATCGGACACTGGTTTTCCTCACTTATTAACCGTTTACTAAAATAGGGGCAAAATAGGAATTTTCCTAAAAATTAGAAATCTCACTCGAACCAGAATGGATCTCGCTCGAATGACTTCCACGTGTAGTTCGAACAAATTCGCGCGACAACCAATCTCGCTCGAACGACTTCGAGGGAGATCTCGCGACCTGGACTGTTTCGTCTTCAACCTTAAACAACTTTTTTTTTCACCATTTATCAACCCTAAAACCTCTAAAATATCATCCCAAACTCCAATCAATTATTCCCAAATCAAATCCTAACATTTGTAAATGAGTTCTAATAACCTAGAATCATTAAATCATCACCAATCATTCATATAATTCGAAATCCCCAATTTTATTGTCAAGAACCCTAGTTCTTAAATTAATATGCACGACTTCTCAATTAAACCCAGATTTGTTCGTGGAGATCATCCCAATTTCGTAGGCATCATCCTATCTACATTTGGCATTCCATTTCTTATTAAATCATCCCTACTTAGTGATATAGTTCTCCAATTTCACCCAAATTAACTTTCAAAACAAGGTTTATTAATCTAGACTAACATGAACATAATTAACGCTAAAGAAAGCAAGCAATAAACACTTGCCTCGATTTCGAAGGTCTGATCCATTCGTGTTGCTGGTATGGATGCGTTCCTCGCGTTTCGATCTACACGATGGTGGTGGTGGTTGTGCAAGGTGGTGAAAATGGCTTCTCCTCCTTTGGAATTTGCTCTCCCTTACCCACTGTGGCTCTCTCTTGATTTTGGTTTAACCTAACCCTAATTATCTCCAATTAGCTGATATAATATTCCTCTAATTTTCGTCCATTTAATTCCTCCAAAAATCCAAATTACAAAACTATCCCTACCGGGTGCCGTCTTGGCCTAAAAATGCCACGGAGTCCAAATAAAATACTCGGATATAATTTTCTGACTATCTCGACCCTTTCGGACTCAATGGCGCACTCGAAATGAACATAAGAGTTACTTAAAAATAATTTACCTTTGTATTTCACTTAATTAGTGCTGACACGACTCACACGCGCGTTCCCAACTTAATATATCAAACTGTCGTATTTCTCTATCATAATAAGTTATATAAAATCGTCATTCCATGTTAGTTATTCTCACAATAATATCAATAATTACTAACTTCTCATCATGCTAGTAAATATTCCAATTAAATCCAGATAAATAATTAGTTCCCACATTTTAATTTAATTAAACCCGCAATAATAATAATTCACAAAATTATTAAACTCTTCGAAAATACGGGTAGTACATTAATGTTAGAAAACTCCATCATGTGATATCCGTCTATTGGATTTAATGTTTTTCTCCAAAAGGGAAGCTTTATTCAAAACAACAAAATTTTACAAGTGATGTTGCTTGCTGCTGACCTGACTATAGTACTATGACTCTAATCACTAAACAAAAAAGGAGATAAAAAACTGGGAACATGCGTAAAAAGAGTAGAAAAAAAGGACTCGACATAGAGAATACAATAAGGGCATCGTTGATAACGATGCTTTTTGCGTGTAATGTCGTTGTTGTTGAAAGCCAAGTTAGTCCAAATCTTCAAATACCTACAAAATATAATAATCTAAAGTGTAGCGGTAAGTAAGGGTATCAATCCACTTTCTAGGGGGTAAAGCAAATGGAACAAATTCAATTGTAATTCACTTTTTATTTTCTTTTTGTGCTTTTTCACTTTTCTAATTTTTCTTGGCTTTTTCAATATTAAAACAATAGGGTGAGGTGAGGTCTAAACTAAACTAAACTAAATGTGATATGATAATAACTAACTAGAAATTTACGAAAATGAAAAATAAAGTCTAACACTAAAATAAAAGATAAAGTGAGGTAAATAATTGTGAGAACAATCAAGGCACAAATTTTAGTTATTCTAATTAATTAATTTAATTATTTGAATTCTCCCAAATTAATATCAAAATTACAAACCAACTCTCATTGCAAGTGTAATAATAATAGTAATATTTTAGAAAATTAAGTTTAACCCCCCACAACTCTAAAAAATTAGATCTACACTCCTTTTAATTAATCACCCGCTAGGATCGATCAATTAAAATTTATGTCAATCTTAGGAAATAAATTTAGAGTTGAAATTCAAGTTATAATACCCCACTTAAGAAACCCCTATCTCTAGTTCGAATCTAAAATGAGTATTATAACTAAAATTTTGATTTTCTCTCGAAAATCATTTACCCTCTCTCGAGGCGTAAATTTAAGGGTGAGGGATCAAAATTAACATTCAAAGGGATATTTCAAGTAATCAAACTAATTAAACTAAAATAACATCAAATAAGGGTTTCACCCCACCCCTTGAAAGGGGTTTTAGCCTAACATGGTATCAAACATAATAAACAAATATTCAATAGGCATTTAATATAAAAGAGTAGAGAAGAATAATCTAACCAATCTCTTGAATTCAATAAACTTCACTCCTTGAATGAGAAGCATACAACCGTCTAATTGAGAATCCAATTAATTTGAAAATAAATGAACACTCAATTAAATCTCAATCAATATTTAACCTCACAAATATCTAAAAAAAATAAAACAAAACTATTTACAAATGGTATTTTTCTCTACAATTCTCTCTCTAGAATTTTCCTATCTAAAAGCTCTCCTTTATAAATGGGGTCTTCATCTTCATTTTATACAAGGCATGGAGCATGGGGGTTAATTTGGATAATTGATTTAAGTGTACATGTGGTTTGGGTGTGTCATGTGGGTAGTGAGGTGAGAGAATAAAATTTGATATTGTTATAAGGGTATCTTTGGGTAAGAGGTTTTAGTTGGGGGGTAAAATGGGTAAAGAGTTAAAGTTAGTTAAAGTGGCACATGGGTTTTAATTGGCTTTGGCTTTTTGGATTTGGTTTGGTTTGTTTGGCAGGTGGTGATCGTGCAAGGTTAGAAGAAAAGGGAAATGGGTCTTGGTATGGACTTGGATATGGCCGGAAGTAGAGGTTCGTGGCTCCTGGTTCAGGCGGGTCAAAGGCTGGCCGGCTCGAGGTTGCCGGCGGTGGCTGCAGGGGGATCGACGGGATGAGAGTGTGAGAGAGAGTGATGGTGGGACGAGAGAGAGAGGTCGGCTGAGAGAGGTGCTGGCGAGGTGGGTTCGATTTGGGGGGTGCGCCGCCGGCAGCAGGGGTGGGGGCTTGAGGTTGCCGGCGATGGAGGTTTAGTTGCCGCCGGCAGGGGCTGGTATGGGATCGGGGCTCTAGTCGGTTTAAGGAGGGTAAGAGAGAGATGGTAATGGTGATGGAGGTGAGAGAGAGGGGGTATGTTGGTGTTTGGATGGTGTGAGTTTCATAGTAATGGAGGTGATAGAGGAGAGAGAAGATGGTTTTAGTTTTGATGTTAGTAATGGTGGAGGAGAGAGAGAAAGTGTGGGTGAGGTAGGAAGAAGATGAAGTGGGGTAGGTTGTGTGTGTGAGGGTGTAGGTAATAGGATGAGGTGAGGGGATGTTTAGCTGTAGGATAGGGTGTGTCTTTATGTGTGTGTTTAATTTGAACCCCTAAAAATAACACTAAAACTAACTAATAAAATAAAACTATAAAAACTAAAAATCTAAAAATTAAATTTCTATTCTAAAAATAAAATAAAGACTAAATAAAAATAAAACTAAAATAAATAAAATAAAAAATACAAATAAAAATAAAAATAAAATCTAATAAAAAATCCTAAAAAAAAATGCAAAATCTAATAAAACTAAAAATACATGAAATCCTAAAAATTCTAATCCTAATAAGATAAAATAAACTAAAACTAAAACCAAAAACTAATAAAAATCAAAATAAAATAAAATTATATTAATAAAAATAAAATAGAAAAATAGAAAATAAAGTCTAAAAATTCTAAAATAAACCTAAAATTAAAATGACACAAACTAAAAATCTAAAAATTGATAAAAGGGCACAAACTTAACACACACACGGTTTAAGGTAGGTTTAGGCTAGGCTTAGGCTCGAGGAATTTGGTAATTAACCCCATTTAACTGCAAATTGCTCCGAAATGCAGCTTTTGACACTGCAACTGCAACTGCAATTAAGCCTGCATAACATTTAAGTGCATAAGACCCAAATTGTCGAGAATTAGCAACTAAAGTACATCTATTTGGGGTATAAATTATACAGTTTTGGGTGCTTATCAATCGTCACACATGTTTGCTTCTCTAAAACAGAGACATAGGGTCACATGCTAAAATCGCTGGAAACTATCATAGATTGCCTGGATCAAATTGCATTGAACTAGATGCTGGGCTAAGTTCCTGAAGCACCTTATACTTTTGACTCACTTGAGTCTGTATTGTATAAGTGTTTATCTAGTTTGGAAATTGCGACAAAATTGTGTCTATCCTAGAATCCAAAGAACCTCAGAGTTTGGATTGAAATTTTATCCCTCTTGCTTGATTGATCTAGATACCTTTACCAACACTCACACACTTTAGAATTGCATTCATACATTTCATATTGCATATAAATGTATATATATATGTTGAGTATGTTTAAAAAACTAAAATTGTTTTTCAATAAATTTTGGGAATTTTATAAACTTTTAAAATAAGGATTTTATTAACTAAAATTTTGTTTTAAAAAGTTTTGGGGTCATTCTGCAATTATGGTTTGTTAGTTATATTGGCTGAAAGTTCCTTTGGGTAGAATCCGAAAGCGACAGAGACTTCACGGTGCATTTGTAATTATTTTTGGATGCGCGTTGGTTAACCTCTTTGTGCCCAACATCTGTTGCATTCTGATTGGTTGAATTTGTGTTTCTTCTAAGAGAGTAAAACAACGAATGTTTATAGCCTTTGGATCATGTTTATCAACGATCTGCATGCACTCCTACATAATCATGTGAACCTCTTTTGAGCCGATCAGGAGAGTTATAACCACCGCGTACTTTTAACCCTTGGATCAAAGTCAATAAACCTTGACTCAATCTAAGCCATTGATTTTGAACAAAAATCTCGAATCTTCTCATCCCCCTATATAAGGAGCCATTCTCTCAGGCATCAAAGACTTTTGCCATTTCGTCCTTTCCAAAGAGAGAAAGAGAGTAGAGAGAGAAAAGAGAGAAAAGAGAGAAAAAGAGTTAGAAACCCTAACCCTAACCCTAACCCTAAATCGTCCAATATCTTTTTCAAATTCTACCCTCTTTTCAAAAACCAGTATATACCAAACACAATCTTGAGAGTTGGTTTGATTAGTTGGTTGATGCTGTAACCTCTTCGTTCTTTGATCTTGTGTCCAACTTAAGCATTTCACTTAGATCTAAGTTTCTGCTTCATTGAAATATTAGATCAGAGCATTTTATTTTATATTTCACTTAGATCTGCATATTTTTTTTCTCGTCTTGAGAAATCTATTGTTGATTATTTTTTGTAAATGTTTTTAACTTTGAAATCAAAAATAACATTTTCTGTTTCTAGTTTTTTGTAAAACAAAACCTTCGACCTAGTTGGAATCGCACTTGGTGATTTTCAATCTCAAAAATATTTTCAAAACCTGAAATTGATTAAGATCTTGACACGTCTTCTGAGCAAGATAGCTGTGGATTCTGGGATATAATAAAGGTCAAATGAGGCTAAGTTTTATAACAAAGAGAGAAATAGAAAATCACTGCATATAGATGTTATATGTAATTTGATAGGACTGTTTGTATAAGATAAGTGTGTGTGTGCATGCATGTTTTAGAAAGCACGTCCACAAACACTATCACCCTACCACACTAAAAGTGTTGGTAATAAGATCTAAAGAACAAGAGTCGACGTAAAGAACTTGAAAAAATTGGAAGTTAGCAAACTGAAAGAACAACATCAACAATCAGAACTGCAGAGAAGTTATAAGGACACCAGTTGGTACATTCCTAAACTTGTATAGGTCTGATTTGTGTGCATGTGTGTTATATAGTTTGTAACTGTTATAATTTGTTTTAGTGGAATTTTTGGTTACTCCGTAGAGGGAGTCATGGATGTTTCCTCAGTTGGGTGAGGTTTTACCATGTAAAAAATCCCTTGTTCTTAATCTTTCTACATCTCCTCATCTAATTCTTGGTCGTGCTAAGTTTAAAGTTTTTAAACTGATTTATTAAACCTGTTAACAAATCTTGAACAGATCTCGTACATATTTTTGTTAAACACATCTTGTGATTAATTAGATTTGGTTTTAAAGAAAAGAGTTTCTTCAAAAAATAGTTCGGAGTTACTTAAATAGTTTAATTTTATATTAAACGGCTTTAGTAGCAGATTTTCAATTGGTATGATAGCTTTGTAAATTTCTTTTAATAGATCCTGTGTTTTTGAAATTGTTTTCTAAAAATCAAACATGGACGAGAAAAATGAAAGATTTGGTAACTTAACCTGACCTCCTATCTTTGATGGAACCAATTTTGCTTACTGGAAAGTAAGGATGATTTCTTTCATTCAAGGAACTTTAGGAGATGATGTCTGGGACATTGTTGAAAATGGATACATTTTTCCTACTAAACCAGCCACTGAAGGAAGTAATGAGAGGGTTAAGAAAGTATTAAGTGAGTTCACACAAGAAGAGAAGCAAGTTTCTCGCAACAATAACAAAGGAAAGAATGCCATATTTATGTCCATAAATGAACATGAGTTCAAAAGAATCTCATCTTGTACCACTTCTAAGGAAGCTTGGGACACTTTGGTTACTACTCATGAAGGTGACACTAGAGTTAAGGCTGCTAAAACACAAATAACTCTTTAATTATGTTTGAAGCTGAGTTATTTGATGACTTCTATATGAACTTGACTGATATTGTGACCAAACTTCATGCTAATGGGATAACATATGATAGACATGAAATTGTATCTAAAATTCTGAGATCATTACCACAGAAATTTGACAACAAAAGATATGCTATTGAGGAAATGTGTGACATAAATCTCACTCTTGAATTAGTAAGTAGTAAATTAAGAACCGTGGAAATGGAATTAGAATTTAAGAAACAATTGACCAATCTCATAGGAAACAGACTAGTTCCAATCTGAGTTTTTCTTCTAAGTTGATTAGGTCTGAGTTTAACATTCCCAATGATGACTCTGATGAGGAATGCGATATAGAGAGTTTGGACAATCAGATTGCCTTAATGTCAAAACAGTTTAAGAAAATTATTAAGTTTAGAAACAACATGGCAAACAAATAAGGCAAGTTCAATTATCCAACTCACTCTAATCATAAACCTCATGAGAAAAATCAAGACAAACATCACAAGGACTTTCACTCTAGACCTAACAGAGACCTTAAGAAGACTGAATGATTTAGATGTGGAAAACTAGGACACATTGCACAAGATTGTAGAGTTAACTTGAACACTCAAAATAAACACACAAGGGCCAACATTTGCAAGACATGGGATGATTCAAGTGACTCTGAAAATGAGGAACCTGAGTCATCTGATGTTTTTGATCCTTGCATGTCTTTCTTTGCCAAGATTATCTATAATGATGATATGCCTGTGCTTGTTAGTGAGGATGAATCTAGTAATTCTATTTCTATTGTTGTGAATCATGCTGTTACTGGTTTAGATGGTTTAATTACTTAAAACATTGATATTTCTACCACGGGGTGTGTGAGTCAAAGGGAAAGCGAGAATGACGATGTCAATGGGTGTGTGAGTTCAAGAATTGAAGCCTTAGGGGTCACTTCACACATTACACTTAGTGACTCGGATAATGAAGACCTCCCTGATATTCACACACTTTATGCGAAAACTCTCAAGAAAAGCACTAGACTAGAGAAGATAGTGAAAGATCTCACTAAGAAACTAGAATAACTAAGTCTGATGGTCAAACTTAATGCTGAAGAGTATACTACCCAATGTCTAACTCATGAAAGTGAAATCAAAATGTTTGATCAAAAACTGAAAAATTTGACTGAAATAAATGAAAATCTGGAGAAAAAATACAAAGGGACATTGTTAGAATTGGAACAAACTAAGGAAAATACAACAACTGTTTTAAAAAAATTTACAAAATTTGAAAATAACTCAAACTGTTTTGATGGATTTGTTGCTAAATCAAAAACCAATTCTGATGATCGAAATGGAATAGGGTTTTGCCCCAATTTGAAGACACAAACAAAATCTTTTGAACCTATTAAGTTTGTGTCAGGAGATAAAAGACTTATTGAAACCTTCCCAGACTTTTATTCTCTAAAAACTGAGTTTGACTCAAAACATCAAAATTTTGATATTGGGGAATCAAGTTACTCTAAATATGAAAGTTCACCTAAGGCTAAATATGTTTACCCCTCCATTAGGAAGAGTGAACATTCAAAACTGTTATATCTAGGAATAGGGTTCAATCTCAAAATTCCTTAAAGCCAATGTTTAGAGACTTTCCTAAGGAGACTCCTACCTTGAGCAACCTTTATTGCTCCTACTGCGATATATACGACCATTGTTTTGATGGTTGCTATGCTAGAAGACTTATTAAACCTGTTTGTTATCCTCCTATCTATCAAAACTTTAGCTATTCTAGGAGAAGCCGGAATAATTATATTCTGCCTTGACAACCAAACAAAAACTCTAACTATAGGAAGAGAAAGACCACACCTAAAAGAACATTCCCTAGAAGGATTCCTAAACACTTTCCTAAACCATATGCTCCCGTGTTTCATAAAATTCAGAATCACGTGCAAAGTATTTTTCAGCAAAAATCGAATGCTCGAAAATTTTATCAATTGAGAGCAAATAAGCGCAAAATGAAAACAAGAGCAATTTGGGTTAGAAAAGATGATATATTACCCCAGATGAAGTGTAACATTGTTATTACTGCTTTAAAAGTTGAACACACATCTTCTGGTTGGTATTTAGACTCTGGATGTTCTAAACACATGATTGGGGATGATACAAAGCTCTTAAACAAAACCAGCTTTGCTGGAGGAAAAGTTATTTTTGGTTATGGAGTATCATCTCAGATCATAGGTAAAGGAACTCTCCAAGAAGAAGGACTTCCTATTCTTGAAAATGTTCTCTAGTTAAAGATCTTAAGGCCAATCTACTTAGTATCTCATAATTTTGTGACTCAAATCGTACTGTTACCTTTTCAAAGAACAATTGCAAAATTTTAAATGAAAAGGGTGAGTGCATAATTACAGGATTCAGGACTCCTGACAATTGTTATACTGTCATGAATAATTCTGAAATCTATAATGTTTCCAGAATGGATGACAATGAGATATGGCATAACAGGATGGGTCACATAAATTATGATAATCTTAGCAGATTAACTTCTCAAGAAATAGTTAGAGGAGTTCCAAAAATCAAATCCATTTCTAATATTGTCTGTGGTTCCTGTCAGGAAGGAAAAATTATTAAGACACCTCATAAGAAAGTTAAAGATATCCTTACCATTAACCCTTTAGAGCTCATCCATATGGACCTAATGGGTCCCTCCCAAACTGTTAGTGTAAGTGGACATAGTTACATTCTTGTTATGGTTGATTACTTCACTAGATTTACGTGGGTAGCCTTCTTAAAACAAGAGTCTGACACTTTTCAAAATTTCTTAAAAATACTTCTTTGGATTGAAAATGAGAAGGACACTCAAGTAAATAGAATTCGTAGTGATAGAGGTGGAAAATTCAAAGACACTGGTATAATAGAGTACTATGACTATAATGGTTACAAACATGAGTTTAGTGCTCCTAAGACTCCTCAACAAAATGGTATTGCTGAGAGAAAGAATCGTACCCTTCAAGAGATGGCACATGTTATGTTACATGCCAAGAATTTGCCTAAATATTTTTGGGTGGAATCTATTCGTACTGCGTGTCACATTATCAATAGGGTTTATCTTGTAAAGAATTCTAAACAAACTCCTTACGAGATTTGGTATAAGAAAAAGCCCAATCTTAAGTACCTTAGAACCTTTGGTAGTACTTGTTATATATGCAAATATAGGGAACACTTGTCCAAATTTGAGAGCCGGGGAGATAAAGCTATTTTTCTAGGATACTCGCCAGTAGAGCCTACCGTGTGTATAATCTTCGCACTAAAACCTTGTTGGAATCCATAAATGTAATTGTAAGTGACACTACTGTAGAGAGTAAGACTGGTGAATCAAATATTGTGGAAGAGCCTACGAATGTTTTAGAAAATGAATCTCCAGAAATAGATGACTCATCACTAATTGAGATACCTGAAGTACCTAACTGGGTTTCTAAAGACCATCCCATAAATAACGTTGTTGGTAATCCTAGTCAGCCTGTGCGTACAAGATCTCAATTAAGAAATTATGCTCATTATGCATGTTTAGTTTCCCTAGTGGAACCAAAGAATGTAAATAAGGCATTGAATGACTCTCACTGGATTTCTTCTATGCAGGAAGAACTTATTTAATTTGTCATTCATGATGTTTGGTATCTTGTACCTAGGCCTACTCACAAAAATATTATTGGCACACGTTGGATATTTAAAAATAAATCTGATGAAAGTGGAATAATCATTAGAAACAAAGTGAGATTAGTTGCTCAAGGATATTCTCAAATTGAAGGAATAGATTTTAAAAAAACTTTTGCTCCTGTTACTCGTTTAGAATCTGTTTGTCTTCTCTTTGCCATAGCTTGCCACTTGCATTTTACACTCTACCAAATGGATGTCAAATCTGCATTCCTTAATGGAATATTAACTGAAGAGACCTATGTAGAACAACCAATAGGGTTTATTGACCCTCAACATCCAAATCATGTATTTCGTCTTAAAAAGGCTCTGTATGGCCTTAAACAAGCGCCTAGAGCCTGGTATGGGCGTCTTTCCAGCTTCCTCTTAGATAAAGGTTTTAAAAGAGGTGTAAATGATCAAACTTTATTTGTCAAACATTTTGGCAAACACATCATTATAGCTCAAGTTTATGTTGACGATATTATCTTTGGATCAACTTCTCCCTCAGAAGTAAAATCCTTTTCTGAAATTATGCATAAAGAGTTTCAAATGTCTCTTATGGGGGAGTTGCAATTTTTCTTAGGTCTTCAAGTCAAATAGAATTCAGAAAGATTATTTGTCTCAAAATCTAAATACGCTTTAGAGATAGTAAAAAAATTCGGCCTTGAGAGTGCTAAAGATGCTAAAACTCCCTTGAGTACTATGGTAAAACTATCTAAAGATGAAACTGGAAAATCTATAGATCCAACTCTATATCGTAGTATGATAGGAACATTGCTATACCTTACTGCCTCGCGTCCTGATATAATGTATGCTGTATGTGTATGTGCTCGTTATCAAAATAACCCTAAAGAGAGCCATCTATCTTCTGTTAAAAGAATTATTAAATATGTAAAGGGCACTCTGAACCTAGGACTTTGGTACACTAGTGATACACCTAGAACTATAATTGGATACACTGATGCTGACTGGGCTGGTTGTACTGATGACAGTAAAAGTACATCAGGAGCATGTTATTATATAGGTAATAATTTGGTGGGATGGAGTAGTAAGAAACAAAACTGCACATCACTCTCAATAGCTGAATCTAAATACATAGCCGCTGGAAGCTGCTGTGCTCAATGACTTTGGCTTAAACAAATGCTAAGTGATTACGGTATTCAAGAAAACCAATTGCATCTCTATTGTGATAATCAAAGCGCGATCAATATCTCTAAAAATCCTGTTCAACACTCGCGAACAAAGCACATAAAAATAAGACACCATTTTGTACGCGAATTGGTTGAAACTAAGGAATTAGAAATCAATTATCTTCCTACTGATTTGCAACTCGCAGATATGTTTACCAAACCTTTAGATTATAATAGATTTAATTCTTTGCGTAAATCAGTAGTTATGGTGTGTACTGATTAATCTCTTTGGTCTCTATATTTTTCCCTTTGTCTATTTGAGACAAAATGGGGGAGAAATTTGAGTCTAATGAATCTTTTTACATATACTAAACAGCTTGATCTTAGTGATTTATTGCAGGATTCTGTACAGTTATTCTCAACAGTTGTAATAGGGTATTCAATTGTAATTAGTTGAGTTATGTACATTTGTTTTCTAGGAAATGGGTAGATTGATTTTTATAGGAATAGGTTTTCCTTATTCTTGTTGCCCTACGAGTTCTAGATGGCTCAAAGGAGATTTTGTCTCATATTTCCAAAGGGGGAGATTGAAGCACCTTATACTTTTGACTCACTTGAGTCTGTATTGTATAAGTGTTTATCTAGTTTAGAAATTGTGACAAAATTGTGTCTATCTTAGAAACCGAAGAACCTCAGAGTTTGGATTGATATTTTATTCCTCTTGCTTGATTGATCTAGATACCTTTACCAACACTCACACACTTTAGAATTGCATTCATACATTTCAAATTGCATATAACTGTATATATATATATATATATATATATATATATGTTGAGTATGTTTAAATCCCTAAAATTATTTTTCAATAAATTTTGGGAATTTTATAAACTTTTAAAATAAGGATTTTATTAATTAAAATTTTGTTTTAAAATGATTTTGGGGTCATTCTGCAATTATGGTTTGTTAGTTATATTGGCTGAAAGTTCCTTTGGGTAGAATCCGAAAGCGGCAGAGACTTCAGGGTGCATTTGTAATTATTTTTGGACGCGCGTTTGTTAACCTCTTTGTGCCCAACATCTGTTGCATTCTGATTGGTTGAATTTGTGTTTCTTCTAAGAGAGTAAAACAACGAATGTTTACAGTTTTGGATCATGCTTATCAACGATCTGCATGCGCTCCTACATAATCCAAGTGAACCTCTTTTGAGCCAATCAGGAGAGTTATAACCACCGCGTACTTTTAACGCTTGGATCAAAGTCAATAAACCTTGACTCAATCTAAGCCATTGATTTTGAACCAAAATCTCGAATCTTCTCAGCCCCCTATATAAGGGGCCCTTCTCTCAGCCATCTAAAACTTTTGCCATTTCGTCCTTTCTAGAGAGAGAAAGAGAGTAGAGAGAAGAGAGAGAAAAGAGAGAGAAGAGATAAAAAGAGCTAGAAACCCTAACCCTAACCCTAAATCATCCAATATCTTTTTCAAATCCTAACCTCTTTTCAAAAATCAGTATATACCAAACACAATCTTGAGTGTTTGAGAGTTTGAGAGTTGGTTTGATTAGTTGGTTGATGCTGTACCCTCTTCGTTCTTAGATCTTGTGTCCAACTTAAGCATTTCACTTAGATCTAAGTTTCTGCTTCATAGAAATATTAGATTTGAGCATTTTATGTTACATTTCACTTAGATCTGCATATTTTGTTTCTCGTCTTGAGAAATCTATTGTTGATTATTTTCTATAAATGTTTTTAAGTTCGAAATCAACAATAACATTTTCTATTTCTAGTTTTTTGTAAAACAAAACCTTCGACCTAGTTGGAATCGCACTTGGTGATTTTCAATCTCAAAAATATTTTCAAAACCTGAGATTGATTAAGATCTTGATACATCTTCCGAGCAAGATAGCCGTGGATTCTGGGATATAATAAAGGTCAAATAAGGCTAAGTTTTATAACAAAGAGAGAAATAGAAAATCATTGCATATAGATGTTATATGTAATTTGATAGGATTGTTTGTATAAAATAAGTGTGTGTGTGCATGCATGTGTTAGAAAGAACCTCCACAAACACTATCACCCTACCACACTAAAAGTATTGGTAATAAGATCTAAAGAACAAGAGTCGACGTAAAGAACTTGAACAAATTGGAAGTTAGCAAACTGGGAGAACAACATCAACAATCAGAACTGTAGAGAAGTTATAAGGACACCAATGGGTACATTCCTAAACTTGTATAGGTCTGATTTGTGTGCATGTGTGTTATATAGTTTGTAACTGTTATAATTTGTTTTAGTGGAATTTTTGATTTACTTCGTAGAGGGAGTCGTGGATGTTTCCTCAGTTGGGTGAGGTTTTACCACGTAAAAAATCCCTTGTTCCTAATCTTTCTACATCTCCTCATCTAATTCTTGGTTGTGCTGAGTTTAAAGTTTTTAAACTGATTTATTAAACCTGTTAACAAATCTTGAACAGATCTCGTACATATTTTTGTTAAACACATCTTGTGATTAATTAGACTTGGTTTTAAAGAAAAGAGTTTCTTCAAAAAATAATTCGGAGTTACTTAAATAGTTTAATTTTATATTAAACGGCTTTAGTAACAGATTTTCAGTTCCTATATATCATGTGGAAAATACTTGGACAATATGTTTTAATTTCAATACATTTTACGCCCGCATGAAATGATATATCTAGACCTCTTTTAGGGTCCCCAAGCTCAGTAATTATTGATGACGCGTATCCTATATTATGGGAGTATCTTCAAATGAACCGCCCTTAAGAGTTTTGAATGATACCACTAATAGAAGCTAGTCCCGGGATTAGAGATTTTTCTTCGTCAGTGTTATATTTGTAGAATGGAAGCACTAAAGAGATCCAAGCAACACGGTACTGTCTTTTTAATAAACTTGCTTGGGTGGGGTTTCCCTTTTTACGTGTAAAAATTGGATAATCTGGTCAGAAAGATAATTTAGGATCTA
Organism: Sambucus nigra; assembly: GCA_949130495.1. Lineage (NCBI taxonomy): Eukaryota > Viridiplantae > Streptophyta > Magnoliopsida > Dipsacales > Adoxaceae > Sambucus > Sambucus nigra. The sequence continues at coordinate 186,419,159 of OX422216.1, forward strand.
GGATTTAATTACTGGTTTGTGCCGAAAGATGGCCTCATTTCGAGCGAGCCATAGAGTGCGAAGAGAGAAAAGAGGTCGAACTGATTGGTATATTCTCATGGAAGTCCCACCTTCCTCGTTTAGATGTCAGATAAAGGCTAGCATCGTGAGATTTTTCCCATCGTGCAACATGCGAACATAAAAGAATGTTGAGCATTCAATATAGATATGAATATTGGAGTCAATTAAGTCGCATAAAGGCTAGATGGGTGATGAAATTTTATGATAATAAAATAAACGATCTGCCACAGGCAGAGCCTGGTGTACAGGAAACCAAAGAAAGATTTTGAGTTTAGGGGGGGGGGGGGTGTACACTTCCAGATCCATTTCCATGGAGTAATCAAAGTGTGCTGTTGAATGGATTCCTTGTTCAACTAGTGTCAAGTATCTCTGATCGAGAACAAACCTGTGTGGCTAGGCCACTAGTAGGGCATGTTCTATTACATTTTGGGGGATACATAGAGGGATTGAATATAGGGTAAGAAATCTAAGGGTAGGTATTGGGCTAGCTTGTGGAAATTCCATTGATGGTTGTGAATAAAGCTGGAAAGGGGGGCACTAAGAATAGAGGAAGGTATGAATGAAAACCGTTGAAATTCCAGAAGCACCAAAATGTGATGTCCAAAGGAAATTTTTCTTGCCCCAATTCTACATTTGATTCCTTGTTTGAATTGAGGAATAAGTTTGGAGATTCGAGTCCAATGCCAGGATGCATGGGTGTGCTTTTTAACCCTCAATATATTTGTGTTGGGATAATATTTTTTCTTGATATTATGGATTCATAAATTCCCTAATTAGGTAAATAACTTCCAAAGTAGCTTTAACATATATGCAGTATTGATCGTGTGAAGGTTCTTGATGTCCAGTCCACTATATATTTTCGGTAATGTAGTGGTAGACCATGGGATTGTTCTTATTTTATTACAGTTTGTAATCGCATTCCAAAAGAATGCTTTAATTTTTTGGGTGAATATGTGAAGCGTATGCTCAGGAAGTGGATATATGGACATGTTATATGATGGTAAGGACGTACATACCGCATTCACGAGTGTTGCTCGACTTGCTTAGGATAGAAAATTTGTATACCACGTGTGTAGAGGATCGTCTAGGTCCATGGTAAGCTCGAGAAACAGATAACGCGTGACACAACTATTAATAAGGGGAATACACAAATATTTTCCATGGCACGGGTTACGATGAAATCCTAGCATGGCCCGCATTCTATGCATGGTTCAGTGAGGAGTTGATGGTCCAAAAGTAATCATGAATTTATCTCAATTAATTATTTGCGCCAAAATAGTGGAAAACTCCTCAAGAATAGTCCTGAATTGAGTTACAGTATTATGGGTTAGTTGGAGGTAAAAGATGCAGTTGTCCGCAAATGCAAGCCCTAGAATCACAAGTCAGTTTGGGGAGGGATGAAGGGATATTATATTTTCTGGAGACATTCCTGTTCAATTTTTTGAATAAGGATATCTAGAACTAATGTAAATAATATTGGAGATAAGGGATCCCCCTGTCTCAGACCTCGAGATGGTTGAATTTTTGCTCCAAGATGCCCATTGAAATTAATGTTCTTGGCATGTCTACAATTTGTATAAACTGTTGATAATATTACCATTTGGTTTTATGACTATCGGAGATAGTTTTTACATTACATGAATTCCTCTTCCTTAAACCTACAAAATTTAAAATATAATCTAGGGTTATTACTGTTGCTAAATACAATTATTCAAGACATATTACATTGTTGATAATATCTATTGCGTATGCCTATTAAGTTCAACCCTACATATGTGTCGGGATTGATTATCCACTATGTAATAACTAATCCCGAAAGTCAAATAGTTCAACTGTTATTAATCTGAAATTTTTCCAATTACCAACAATATGATTATGCTAAATTTAAAATGATGTGATGTAAACCTTTCCTCCATCGATTGATATACACTCCGATTTTCACCTTATCCACGTCTCAAGAAAGTTTAATACTAAATAAATCATTATTGCCAATCCTATTAATTTTTAGGGACTCTTATATTTTAGTCCCATTTAAAAGAGTTTTCATCATATTGAAAAAAATAACGATCGCCTATGAAACAATCTCTATACGCGCAAATGAACATACTTTGATTTCATGCAAGTTTTTCTAATAACATATATATAATTAAATAAAAAAAAACTTTATTATTCAACTAACCAAATTTTAATACATGCAAAAATTAAAATAAATTTAATCTGATTTAATTTAACGTCAAATTAATAACAATTTGGTTTATTACGTTACAATTCAATATATCTCATATGATTAATTATTCTAACTCAAGTTATTAAACGGTGTAGCAATTTTAATTTTAAATCATACATATAGAAGGAAATGAGGCAAAGAAGAATAACATGCATGATTTTTTTACGTGGTAAAATCCCAAACATAGGAAAAACATCCATGGTGACCCCTACACCACAAACCAAAAAAACTACTAAAAACAGTTTACAAGAATTACAAGCACATGAAACAAATAGGCAAGATCCTAAAGCTAAAAGATAGAATATACCTACTGAGCTAAACAACTCCACAGAATCTGATTCTGACGCTTTTGATCCTCATGGCCGTTCGTTGCTTTAATTCCTTGCTCCTCGTTCTGATGACTTAGTCAAATAAGATCCGTGACAACCTGGATATAATTATGATAAATTCTATTTAAATCATGCTTAACGTATGTGATATGGATAATGTGTTATTATATATATATATATATATATATATATATATATATATATATATATATATATATATATAATGTTAGGATCTTTTATTTGGTCTAATCCTACCTTCAAAAATAGTGAAATATATATATACATATAGTGTTAGGATCTTATATTTGGTCTAATCCTACCTTAAAAAATAGTGAAATATTGAATTGGGTACAAACATAAGATTTTGAAGTTTTTGATAGGAAGGTTCATGATTGGAGACAAGTTTTGACCCTCATAATATAACAATTGACTTAAGGTCAAAACTAGATAGTTGTAGGTATATGAGTTGTCTTTGTGACACAACAAACATCGCATCAAACGAATGTTTGAGTAAGAAGTTATACCGAATTTACGAAGAAGGGCAAATCAATCCTTTCCCTTTAAATGGTAATTTATCTTTTTAGTAAACCAAATGGTTTAATGTGATTGGTTGGAAAGGAGGGCTACATTTGCTGACTTAAACCTCTCTCTCTAACCTATTTATTCAGAAAATTAAACCCTAGGTTCAGTTTGAAGAGTGTTTGGCTTGAGGAAAGTGAAAGTAGAAGTTAAGGAAAAAAGATTACAAGAAAAGCTAGAAAAATTCCAAGAAAATCCTTAAAGGGTTTCCAAGGTATAATCATGTGATTAATATTTTTTAATCTTGTATTATACTTATTTCAAAGTATATAAATCGTGAATTATTGATTAAAATTCCATCCTCCTTTGTGATAATAAGTATTTCTCAAGGTTCTAAAAAACGCGGGGCGTGATCGAGGCGTGAAGGCCAAGCCTTAAGCTTTAGAAGCCTAGGCGGGCCTAGACGTAAAAAGGCGTGAAAAGCCGTTTAGGCCTTTTTAATATATTTTAATATTTTTTAACCATAACAAGGCTATTAAAATACTAAAATTGTACATATAATAAAAATATGTCTGAATAATTGCAAATAAAAATACTATTTGATTATTTTGGAAGAAATAATGGTCCGGGTTGTAAAAAAATCTTTAAAAGGCGATATCGTCTCACTAAAGCATTACTATTTTTTAGAGAAAAAGTACGCCTTAAGGGTTATACCAAGCATAAGGCATCAAAATCTTAAGGCGGGGCGTTTCTCCCAAGCCTCAAGCCTAGGCGGGTTTTTTAGAACAGTGGTATTTCTTCACATGTGAGATCAGTGGTGTATATAGCCCGTATTGCTTGTTAGTGAAATCCCTTGTATTCAAACTTGCATATATCTTGGTGTTTTTACTGGAATTGATAAATTCCAATTGAATATGAAAGTAGACTCATATATTCATATTATTTCCAAAAATTAGAATTTAACGTCTTGTGGTTAGGCCTTAGTGATGGTTGAAAGTTGGTATATAGTTACTGTTTGTATATTTCATATCAGTATGCCTTGAGTTTGGTCAAGCTTTTGACATAGCAAATGAAGTCAAAAGATTATGTAACTCTAATTTTGTACTATTCAGTATGTGTATGGAAAATGGGTGAAAAATCATGGAAAATTATTATGTAGAAAAATTATGAAAATTCTTGGAAGTTGAAGGAACAATAGAGGAGTTTGTAGGGAAATTTTTTTTGTGTTGTAAAGAAATGGTCATAACTTGCTCTAGGAAGCTTGAAAAATTACTCCGTCACTTGTAATGGAAAGTATATTCATATATGATTTCATATTGATAATCTTGGATACCTATAGTTGTAAAATTTATGAATATAGGATGGTTAAGTATGTAGAATAATAATTTAAGGCCATACTGGATACCCCATGAAAGAATATTTTTATCTCCTCCTTCCAAAGGGTAATTTGAGTACATATTTCATGTGTATATACATTGAGAAATTCTTTCATATTTACTTGGTTTTAGTTATAAATTCCTTATGAGGTATTTTCTATGGTTGAATGTTCATAACTTTATCAACATGTATACCATTTTTTTTGTCTTTAATCATGTTTCATGGAATCTGACATAAGTGGAATTATATTGTTGTTGTATAGTCATTGAAAGTTACATAATTATGTTAGGATAATACTTATGATTGAGATTCAATACTAATCTAGTTGGATTGACAGGTGTAAGGTCTAATCAACCTAGTTCAATTCCACCCGAAGGAAACGTGAATACATAGTTGTCAACCAAGGTGAGTGTACTCACTAGAAAGAGATATTTGTATCATGTTATTATTGTGATCAGAATATAAAGAATATGAAATTATTCATTTCGGTTTACCAAAATGGGAGGTTACTCCCCGATCCGGAATGAGGGATATTTGTCTATTAATGACAAGGGGTTACTCCTCAACCAGGAATGGGGGAGAATTGTCTATTATAGACATGATACATGAATCATGATCCGGAAAGTTAGGTCATTCATTATGAATGAGCCGGATAAGTTAATACTTAATTACATGGATATAATTTATTGCATTTAAATTTATGCAGTAGTATAGTAGTGATGCATTCACTGGGCTATTTTTCTCACGGTTCCTATGTTTATGTTTTTTAGGTAACGTGATGTCACTGCCAAATCTGGGAGGTCGGGTTGGGTTAGCTAGGAATGGATGAAACAATAATTTTGTTTAAATGTAAATGATGTAATTAAGTTAACTTATCCCTCAATCAAGTTTGTGTAAGCGTAAGTACTTTAATGTTGTAAAAAAGTTTTGGTTGTATGGATTTACGTTGATGACTCTATAATTAAGATTCGTGTTTATGGTTTGGGTAAATTAATTATGGTTTGACTCACTTTGACTTTCAAACTTAATTATAAGTAACTGGGTTGGGGTGTGTCAAGATCTCTCTTAACAAAATACTTTATATGTGTAGAGTTGTGCAAAACGTGTAAGTGAATATATTCTAATTGCAAACCATGCAAGCAATTAACTCACACAACACAAGCATATAAGTTTTCTATAAAAACTTAAAAAATATATTTTCAATCATTAATCTTCATATACTCGATTCATATAGATTTTAATACATATTACCATTAAATCATATGAATCTGAAAGAATCAATTTAAACATATTTCTTTTCACAAAAATATTTTCAAAAAATTCTAGAAAGGAATTTAAACATGCATTTGTCTAAATAAAGTATTTCTACTAACAACATTAGATAAATTATCATTTTAAGCATAAATAAACACATGCAAATTTCAAGAAAGAATTCAAATAATATTATCATTAATCCTATAAACATTATTTCTAAGAAATACATACAACACTAAACATGGAGATACAACAAGAATATTCAATCACTTTAAAATATATTCTCAATATGTCAAAAATATAATATCAGATTTTATGAGAGTAGTGTTTAGAAATATATGTTACAAATATAAGAGAAAACAAATCTATAAAAGATTATCAAAAAGTATGCAAGATTCGGAGAAATCCTGATTTTAACAACATAGAACATTCAATATAAAAATTAGAATATTTAGATTATAAAAATATTCAATCAAATTTGGATTTAAAAATCAAAGAAATTCTAGTTTTTGTAAAAATATGTTTCAACATTAAAGAACAAAAATTCTCTCTACATTAACACAATATTTCAATCTCGAAAATATGAAATGATGTGCAAGATCATTGAGAATTCAAAACAAAAACAGAAATGAGATGAAGTAGAAATTAACACAATGTGTCTAAAGTAACACTTTCTATCTCTTAGAATATTTTCTTTAATTCTCTAAATTTCATCTCTACAAATTAAAACCTGTGACAACCCGCACAAAATAATAATGGGTGGCCAGCCCTATACTACATTCAATCAGGTATCCCAGATGGCACAGTCTCAACATCAATAGACAAAACTAATAATATAAGGCTAACTACCCGAAATCATTAAAAGCGAATTGTAAAAAATTTTAGACTTTTTATTTACCAACAACAGCAAAACCAATAATGCACATGACCAACAATATACATCTAACTATGATGAGTGAAATGTGCAAACTCCATTAATATACAATAGTGCAATACAAAGAACAAATAAAATACCCGAATATGCTGTCGGGTAACAGACAATACAATAATCTGAGAAATGAAATATGAAAGTGTTAATCTACAACACTTGAATACTAACTCAATACACAACTGAATCCTAATCTAGATATACAAAGATAGGAATCGACTAAAACAAAGTACTGAGACAGTCCGCAATGTCACAACTCCACGAATCCTGAATGGATGCACATCAAAGGCGTCCTTGTGAAGGAACACCTGAAGTAATACAATATATACATGGAGGAGAAAATATAAACGGGTCAGAGCCCGAGTTGAAAAACATTTTATAGCAAGTGTATTAAAATGCATAATAATTATAAATGCATTATTACATGATTAAGGTGGAATCGAACTCTCCATAATAATTCAACTCACCTCTCAACTAAAGCGCGCACTAAACGTATGCACGTGATCTCCAAATGGATGCCCGATTCTATTTAGGTAAGAGGATTCTAACTTAAACCCAACTGAAGTATTCGAGTGAAACCATCTAACCTATCTCTCAATCTACCTTTATTTCTATAATCTATAAGTTATATACATTAACTTTAATGTAGTAGTTATAGTTATCTTTATAATGTTCATTTGTTGAACATATAAAGTTACATGATCCATCTCATAACCACAACATCACAATACATCAAAATTCTCATTTACTAGAATTTTATGTATTCTACTTATGCCCTCATTTGGCATATAAGCAGTATATAAGTATTGATTATATATGAGTTATTAGCATCAAGAGTTAAGGACTAAACTCCTCCCGATTCTCAACACGGCACTGCATTCGTGCGTGGGATGTCTCGCCGAAGCGAAATCCAAACAAAGAACCCCCCGTTACACTACTCCTGACCGTATCGATCCTCGAGGTTCATTATGCCCTCAATGCATGATGCATGTAACCCAATTTATTATCCAAATTTTAATTAATTTATATTCCCAATTCTCAACAGTACACGGCATTTTATGCGTGGGACGTCTCACCGAAGCGAAATCCAAACAAGGACCCCCCCATTACACTACTCCTGGCGCTGTCGATTTTCGGGATAGGTGATATATATATAAGTGTGAGCATTAAGGACTAACTTACCCCCAAGTTCCAACATTACATTGCGGTTCGTGCATGGGACGTCTCGCCGAGTTCCAACATTACATTGCGAAATCCAAACAAGGACCCCCCCCATTACACTACTCCTGGCGCTGTCGATTTTATAGATAGGTGATATATATATAAGTGTGAGCATTAAGGACTAACTTACCCCCAAGTTCCAACATTACATTGCGGTTCGTGCATGGGACGTCTCGCCGAGTTCCAACATTACATTGCGGTTCGTGCATGGGACTAACTTACCCCCAAGTTCCAACATTACATTGCGAAATCCAAACAAGGAACCCCCCCGATACACTAATCCTGACAATGTAGGTCGTTGAGGTCCATTATGCCCTCGATACCCAAGTACAAGCACAAGTAATAATAACCATCCAACCGAGATATTACTCGAAGTACGCATGCTCACATGCTATCATCTTCCAGCAGCCCATATACCTAGCAAACTGGGGCCACCTGGTGGGGTTCAATGACACCCACCTCGTGATCAACTCATTCACACAACGTCCGGGAAGCGGTCATAGCTCCTAACCGTCAAGTGAGAGCGACACATACCCACGACCTCTCACCCCCAAAATAATTAAATTTATATATATGTCATTTGCTGACCACCATGGACGACTATGACCTGGGGAATATCCACATCCTGCTCTTTGAGCCAGGATGCTCACCCTCTACGCATGAAACTTCCCAATGATAGATAGGAGAGGGTATGCCCAATATACATACATATAAGGTATACATACATCCCACATAATAAAGATATACCATCATATAATGTATACCTGCAACATCATTTTCATATTTATTATACGCCCATTGGCGAAATTCAATTTATCATTGTTTAGTACATTACTCTCTTTTTATACTCTAACCGCCAAATCTCACACATCTTCCCCACTTAGTATACACTATACTATTTCTCTCTTGAAGCTCACGTGTCGCTTCAAATTATGAATTGTCTCTCAATTCTAATTTAGTTAAGGATATTCTATATCCGAATGCACCTCAATTAGCATATACAGTTCTCCATCTGTAATAGGGTTCAATTCATTTTATGAACCTTTAAAGTTATCCCATTTGGGATTTGATCCTAAGATCCAATGTCTCTAAACTTATCTCATTCTTTCATATGATTATAATTATCATCTCCAAATCGAATCTCCAATCAAGGTGGGCTTCCCCACATAGAATATACCAAAATCTTTAATCGGTATTCCTCAAATTTAGTCAATATGACTCCAATAATTTCTTATAAGGGAAACTCTCTAAAAGTCTCCAAAACATACTCCAAATATCTCCTATAGAGATCCCCAATCGATAACCTCGAACAAAACGGGATGAAATTCCTCTTAGAAAAATAATCCCCCAAAAGCCCTGTTTCCGAATTGATTCGGGCCAATTCCGAATCGATTCGGCCCAACGAATCGATTCGGCCAGGAAGGCGAATCGATTCGGGTCATCAGACCTGGGACTCTATCTCAGGCCGAATCGATTCGGCTGGGATCCGAATTGATTCGGTCACTCAGACCTGGGCACCTGCATACTTTTGAATCGATTCGGTAGGAGGCCGAATCGATTCGGCCCTTCAGAACTCTAGAAAATGGCTACTTTTTAGTAAGCCAAAAATACCCAAAATCCATTTTAATCATTTTCTCTCCATTTCTCTTCAACCCAATCACATATATATCATTAATATTCATCCTAGACTACATTTAAATCAATTTCTATCCCCAAATCAAAGATCTACATATCAAATCTAAGATTATACCCAAAAGTTAGGTTTTATTAAACTAAACCTAAAACCCAAAATTCAATCCACAAATCATGCAATAATTGGTACCCAACAATTATTTAGCAAGTTTAATCACTTGCCTCGGGTTTGTAGGGTCTGAATCCGCCTTCAGATCGCGTAGATGCCGGAAAATCTCCACTTTCTCTCTCTTTTCTCTTCCTTTTCTTCTTCTTTCTTCTTCTCTCTTTCTTTCTTTCTTTCCTTTTCTCTCTTTGGAGAAATATCTCCCGTAGGCTTTTTAAGCCCTAAATCCCAAGATACACATCTTTAAATGATAATACACACTTTAAATGACTCGGTGACTTTAATTCGAGTCAAACGGTCCTAATTTATTTCGGAACCTAAATAGACCCCAAGTACAGTCATTTCGACTTTCTCGACTCTTCCGGACACTATGGTACCCTCAGAATCGACATTCGACACTCTTTCTAACAACTTCAAATTTTGACCTCAATTATCAATTTAATTATTTCTCCAATAAAATATTATTTATTTCTCCCAAAATAAATAAATCCTCGTCTCCAAGACCTCGGGTCGTTACAAACTTCCCCACTTACAAAAATTTCCTCCTCGAAATTTTAGCTAAGCCTAATTCTCCAAAGCTCAATTACTTCTAATCTACCCATACTCACTAATCCTATCTCCAAACTTCTAACTTCGCACGACGAATTAATTTTATTTTAAGTTAATTATGAGTTAAATAAAACCAATTTCCATAGCTAGGGCGCCCATACACCCTTTATATTTGAGCTTTGTTCTCACATCAATCATAATGAGGCTTTATTTGCCTCCAAGTTCCACATTTCCATAAACATAATACTTAATATTTTAATAGTGTAAAAATTTTGAATGGTCGAAAGAAATAACTCCTCTCAATTCCTGACATTCGCCACTTTCGTGCGGGGGACGTCTCGCAAAAGCGAAATCCAAACAAGGAACCCTCCCAATACACTACTATGTAGCGACGTCGGGGATTGAGAGTTTGTTAAATATGGACTAGAGTTTGAAAAAAAATCATTTTGAAAGGGCCCGAGGGCCGATAAAAAGTTTTATTTTAAAAATAGTTTATTTTAAAAAAGGTTTATATAATATAATATAATATAAAATGCCTTATGTCCAACACAAGGTCTTTCAATCATCATATATATAACAACATGTAGCTCACAAAAATTATCATAATCATGAGCTAAAATTTTTCTGCGTCCCAACAATCCACAATCTCAACTTTCAAACATGAACAACATCTTACATCATTTCAATATATTGCCATTTATAAGGCTCATCCATATCTGGAATACAAAAATTATAATAGTCTATCATGACTATATAAAAAGAAGTAGCTTTATCAATACTACTTATCACCGTTACCATTCTTACATTTACCATCAAGTTTATAGCTCTTTTTGAGCACCTTGCAAAATCATCTGTTCTTTTACAAAAATAATAGAATAAGATCCTATCTTGCTCAAAATTCCCCCTTAGGGTCAAAACATACAAGTAGGGATATAACACTACCCATTCACAATTATCTCCCATACGATATTCCCAAAACTTTACATACTAATCATCCTATTAATAAAGGAAAAATTAACTTAGATCACCCATCTCTAGTCCGATTGCCCCTCCTCATCAATGGGCTCCCAAACAAGGTCCCCCTGTCTAAAACGACTTCAAATCTGTTGTAGGGGTTGCACTTCCAAGACTTCATCAAACTGTGGTCCTTTACCTCTTTGAGGACAATCTCTCTTTTATGACCTATTTCTTTACAAAAGAAACATTTACCCACAAATGCTTTCTGCGAACTCGCATTACTGGCACTCTCATTGCCAAACTTACTTGATGAACTTGAATCTCAAAAGTTCTTACCCTCTTGCGAACGAAGACGATATTCACGACACTTTAATAGTGCCACATTCACTACCTCATCGAAAGTCACTAACTTAGGACTCCCTAACAAGTGTTGTCGAATTCTCCAATTTAAACCTCGAACAAATTTTGATATACGTTTCTCTTCCGTATTTACCTCATCAGGTACTAGTTTTACCATCTAGAAAAATCTTCCTCATATTTTTCCACCATTCTATTTCCTTGAAAAATCTTTATATCTCGAGAAGAGGAAGGAATATACCTTCGATCAAAAAGTTCCCAAAACTCTAATATAGGTAAAGTATCTCTCTGTTCAGATGTCGTGACAGACTCCCACCATTGAAGAGCTGCACCCGATAACTTAAAGGTGGCTAAAAATTGTTTCTGCACCTCACTACACTCAACCATATGAAGGTGCCTCTGTATACTTTTCTTCCATTGACTTATAGCCATTGCATCAAATCCCCTGCAAACTCGGGAGGATGCCCCTTACTAAAATCTTCCTTCACTCTCTCCCATAAAGACAATCCTAAATGGGGTCGGGCTGCTTGAACGGCAGATTACTGCACCATCGTAGAGATGTCAGCAATTACTGCTTGTGCCATAATATTGGCAACATCATCGGTAGTCATGTTCCTTTGAGGCATTTGGGGTCGCACATCCCCTTTATTTGCCTTGACTGAACGACCTCCCTTCGGTGGCATCTGAAACAAGAACAATTATATCCGAACGCCTTTCAAAAGTTTTCAAATCACACAAGAAATATGGACGTATGAATGTAACCGTCCTAACAATAAGGCTCTACATCAAGAACGCTTACGGAAGATTATAGTAACGCACACAGATCCTAAAGACACTAGAACCTGATGCTCTGATACCATCTCTGACAACTCGCTCAAAATAATAACGGGTGGCCAGCCCTATACTATATTCAATCAGGTATCCCAGATGGCACAGTCTCAACATCAACAGACAAAACTAATAATATAAGGCTAACTACCTGAAATCATTAAAAACGAATTATCAAAAATTTAAAACTTTTTATTTACCAACAACAACAAAACCAATAATGCACATAACTAACAATATACATCTAACTATGATGAGTGAAATGTGAAAACTCCATTAATATACAAGAGTGCAATACAAAGAACAAATAAAATACCCGAATATGCTGTCGGGTAACAGACAATAGAATAATCTGAGAAATGAAATATGAAAGTGTTAATCTACAACACTTGAATACTAACTCAACACACAACTGAATCCTAATCTAGATATACAAAGATAGGAATCGACTAAAACAAAGTGCTGAGACAGTCCGCAATGCCGCAGCTCCACGAATCCTGAATGGATGCACATTAAAGGCGTCCTTGCGGAGGAACACCTGAAGTAATACAATATATACATGGAGGAGAAAATATAAACGGGTCAGAGCCTGAGTTGAAAAACATTTAATAGCAATTGTATTAAAATGCATAATAATTATAAATGCATTATTACATGATTAAGGTGGAATCGAACTCTCCATAATAATTCAACTCACCTCTCAACTAAAGCGCGCACTAAACATACGCACGTGATCTCCAAATGGATGCCCGATTCTATTTAGGTAAGAGGATTCTAACTTAAACTCAATTGAAGTATTCAAGTGAAACCATCTAACCTATCTCTCAATCTACCTTTATTTCTATAATCTATAAGTTATATATATTAACTTTAATGTAATAGTTATAGTTATCTTTATAATGTTCATTTGTTGAACATATAAAGTTACGTGATCCATCTCATAACCACATCATCACAATACATCAACATTCTCATTTACTAGAATTTTATGTATTCTAGTCATGCCCTCATTTGGCATATAAGCGGGATATAAGTATTGATTATATATGAGTTATTAGCATCAACAGTTAAGGACTAAACTACTCCCAATTCTCAACACGGCACTGCGATTCATGCGTGGGACGTCTCGCCGAAGCGAAATCCAAACAAGGAATCCCCTCGTTACACTACTCCTGACCGTATCGATCCTCTAGGTTCATTATTCCCTCAATGAATGATGCATGTAACACAATTTATTGTCCAAATTTTAATTAATTTATATTCCCAATTCTCAACAGTACATGGCGTTTCATGCGTGAGAGGTCTCGCCGAAGCGAAATCCAAACAAGGAACCCCCCCGTTACACTACTCCTGGCCCTGTCGATTGTCGGGATAGGTGATATATATATAAGTATGAGCATTAAGGACTAGCTTATCCCTAAGTTCCAACATTACACTGCGGTTCGTGCGTGGGATGTCTCGCCGAGGCGAAATCCAAACAAGGACCCCCCCGATACACTAATCCTGGCAATGTAGGTCGTTGAGGTCCATTATGCCCTCGATACCCAAGTACAAGCACAAGCAATAATAACCATCCAACTGAGCTATAACTCAAAAGACGCAGGCTCACATGCTATCATCTTCCAGCAGCCCATATACGTAGCAAACTGGGTCCACCTGGTGGGGTTCAACTACACCCACCTCGTGATTAACTCACGCACACAACGTCCGGGAAGCGGTCATAGCTCCTAACCGTCAAGTGAGAGCGACACATACCCACGACCTCTCACCCCCAAAATAATTTAATGTATATATATGTCATTTGCTGACCACCATGGACGACTATGACCTGGGGAATATCCACATCCTGCTCTTTGAGCCAGGATGCTCACCCTCTACGCATGAAACTTCCCAATGATAGCAAGGAGAGGGTATACCCAATATACATACATATAAGGTATACATACATCCCACATAATAAAGATATACCATCATATAATGTATACAAGCAACATCATTTTCATATTTATTATACGCCCATTGGCAAAATTGAATTTATCATTGTTTAGTACATTACTCTCTTTTTATACTCTAACCGCTAAATCTCACACATCTTCCCCACTTAGTATACACTATACTATTTCTCGCTTGAAGCTCACGTGTCGCTTCAAATTATGAATTGTCTCTTAATTCTAATTTAGTTAAGGATATTCTATATCCGAATGCACCTCAATTAGCATATACAGTTCTCCATCTTTAATAGGGTTCAATTCATTTTATGAACCTTTAAAGTTATCCCATTTGGGATTTGATCCTAAGATCCAATGTCTCTAAACTTATCTCATTCTTTCATATGATTATAATTATAATCTCCAATCAAGGTGGGCTTCCCCACATAGAATATACCAAAATCTTTAATCGGTATTCCTCAAATTTAGTCAATATGACTCCAATAATTTCTTATAAGGGAAACTCTCTAAAAGTCTCCAAAACATACTCCAAATATCTCCTATAGAGATCCCAAATAGATAACCTCGAACAAAACGGGATGAAATTACTCTTAGAAAAACAATCCCCCAAAAGATCTGTTTCCGAATCGATTCGGGCCAATTCTGAATCGATTCGGCCCAGCGAATCGATTCGGCCAGGAAGGCGAATCGATTCGGGTCATCAGACCTGGGACTCTATCTCAGGCCGAATCGATTCAGCTGGGATCCGAATCGATTCGGTCACTCAGACCTGGGCACCTGCATACTTTTGAATCGATTCGGTAGGAGGCCGAATGATTCGGCCCTTCAGAACTCTCGAAAATGGCTACTTTTTAGTAAGCCAAAAATACCCAAAATCCATTTTAATCATTTTCTCTCCATTTCTCTTCAACCCAATCACATATATATCATTAATATTCATCCTAGACTACATTTAAACCAATTTCTATCCTCAAATCAAAGATTTACATATCAAATCTAAGATTATACCCAAAAGTTAGGTTTTATCAAAGTAAACCTAAAACCCAAAATTCAATCCACAAATCATGGAATAATTGGTACACAACAATTATTTAGCAAGTTTAATCACTTGCCTCGGGTTTGTAGGGTCTGAATCCTCCTTGAGATCGCGTAGATGCCGAAAAATCTCCACTTTCTCTCTTTTTTCTCCTTCCTTTTCTTCTTCTTTCTTCTTCTCTCTTTCTTTCTTCCTTTTCTCTCTTTGGAGAAATATCTCCCGTAGGCTTTTTAAGCCCTAAATCCCAAGATACACATCTTTAAATGATAATACACACTTTAAATGACTCAGTGACTTTAATTCAAGTCAAACGGTCCTAATTTATTTCAGAACATAATAGACCCAAGTACAGTCATTTCGACTTTCTCGACTCTTCCGGACACTATGGTACCCTCAGAATCGACATTCGACACTCTTTCTAACAACTTCAAATTTTGACCTCAATTGTCAATTTAATTATTTCTCCAATAAAATATTATTTATTTCTCCCAAAATAAATAAATCCTCGTCTCCAAGACCTCGGGTTGTTACATAACCCTCTTGTGTTTCTCACTCTAGAAAATGTGAATGAACATCTAACCTTATTAAACTCTTTAATGGTGTTTACATAGGTGGGAAAAGATAATTCTAGAAACTTAATATGGAGGGATGAGATTAAAATATTTTAATCCAATGATTAAGATTAATTCAAGTTATAACAAATTAACAGATTCTAAACAATCAAACTTTTTAAACAAACTAAGTTGTTTTAACCAAACAAAACCACTAAAAGAATACACCGGTATAGGGTTTGGTAACAAACTGTAGCATTCATATTGTAACAGCTAGCATGCGCTCAATTCTAAACCAATTAGGTCTAATGGGTAAGAGCATCCTTAACGGTGGACCTTAATGAAAGGCAAATTTATCAACTAAAAATGTGATTATACCTTTTCTGATGACTTAACTGTACAATAGTGAAAAGCAACAATTTGTAAAAGAACTTCCTACGAACTAATGTTGTTCGTAGGAAGTATAAAACATATTTCTTACGAACAACAATTGTTCGTGGAAATGTTATGGAGAAATGTTGTTCATAAGAACTCAAATATTTATTAAAAATGATTATTTATATTTTCTACGAATTTTTGAATTTCGTAGGAATTCCTATGGACTTAAGAAGTTCGTAGGAACCCTTTACAAATTCTGCATCCGATTTGCAGCTTTGGAGAACCAGTACAAAATGTTCTACAAAATTTGTTTACTTCTATCCACCACTGAAGACCTCTCAATTCGTAAACTTACATATTTTTTTGGCTTCTAGCATCCCCATTATGGATGCTCTAACTGGCGATTAAAAGGGTATAATCGAAATGGGTATAACTATATGACTACTCCTTAGTTCCTAATAGGTAAAGGAATATAGGCTATTGCCAAAAGCTAAGAACCTAAAGGATGAAATCGTAATGATTCGAACTAACATGTCTCCACGGTATATGGTATGGCTGGAAGTTACTTAAGTGAACTTGTAATGAAGTGACTATTGTAATGAGCTCCCAAGGTTTAAAAAATAATAAATCTATTACTAATAACAGGTGTTACTATGCCCAAAGCTTCCTAAGCATAACGAACCTAAAGGTCTAAAACGAAATCTAGCAGGTATAGGTATGAGACCTATGGTAAATGGTTATGGCCTATGACTTCTAACAAATAAGAATACCTATGGCCTAAAATCGAAGCCTAATAGGTCAAATCAGAGAATCCTAGGCTGGGTAGAGACGAGACCTGCAACTATTACTATTCGAACATATCCTAATAAAATCCTATGGTCTAAAATCATTAGATTAACATTCAAACAAATGTTTAGCGTGCACACAAATGATATTTAATAAACAAAAAAAATGTTTAATAGGTAATTTAATTTTCAAAAAATTATTTTTAAAATCGAAAAATTATCCTTATCACTATATTTCAAAAATTATTTAAAAAAAAGAACTTAATTTTTAGTAAAAACTAATTCAAATTTACTTTTAAAAAAATGATTTAAACATAATCAATAATAGCAAACAATCAAATATGAATGAGTGCCTAATGTATCAAGTGTGTATATGTGCAACCACATGTGATATACCTTTACTCAGATATGTACGTTAAGTAGAGTCGAGGCATCTTGAATAGTTGAGTAGTGTTGCATGAAGTACCATAGAGTGAGCTCGGCCTAAAAATATATTTTGACATAATATCCAAATTAGTTGAAATGCTTAAATAATATAGACTCAAGTAACTCGAAGATTTAAGGTGCTTCAATCTCCCCATTTGGATATTTGTGACAAAACTCTTCGAGTACATCACGTTACTCTTAGGAAAAATAAAATAACCTAAGTCCTATACAACAATTACTATTCTACCCAATCCCAATAAATCCTAGAAAATAAAAAGTACAAGACTCATCTATATATTAATTACCCTAGTACCTTCTTGTGATTTCTTGCATAAAACTTGAAAAACCAACTCAAAAGAACAAGTGTAAGATATCATAGAAATTGATAAATCATTAAAATGAGGATTTTATGAATATAATTAAAAAATCTAGACTAATAAAAATGATATAATCTTCTCCCCCTTTTTGTCTCAAATAGACAATGGATAAAAAAAATAACATGGAGAAGAAATAAAAAATAACTACCACAAGAAACATATGAACTAGTCTAATCATGTGTCAATCCTATATTAACATGATTTTAAGAGGTGTCTTTTGCATTAACAAACATCCATAACCTAAAATCTCAGAGGACATATAATTACCATGATTATGACAGGAAAATATGGCAGGAAAATGAAGAAATGTACATTCATATAGTCTTCAGGGAAACTCAAATCAAAATAAAATCAAGGGTAATAGACATAGTAGACAAAATTTAAACAAGATCAACACATACTAGAGTAATCAACAAATAGTGTATCTCCCCATGAATCAATGCTATGGTAAAAAAAATTATACTAAACATTCAAACCATAAAAGGGGATCTTAATTCAAGATATAGACTGAGAACAATTAAAGGAGATACAATAACATGTTGTCTACCATGAGGTCATACATATAAAAAATCAACATCATATTACAGATATAAAAAATAATCAGATTTGTAACATGAAATCAAATGATCAAAAAATAAAAGGATTCTCTAGATGGTTAAATCTTATTCAGAGCGACCTGCTCTGATACCAATTGAAAATCGTTCACTAAGTTTTTAACACAAAGTTAAAGATTAAGTAAACTCCGAAAATAACCTCGTTTAGAAAACTCCTTTTTGAGACCTTAAAACACAAGATGTGTATAAAACATATTAAGTTGGATGTTAGACTTGGTAGCCTGATTACCTTAGGTTTTAAATAAAAAACCTATACTAATTCTTTGTTTACAAAGCAAACCATGCAAGAAATTAAGAACTAAAGCAGTAAGTTAACATGGTGATTTTTAACATGGTAAAACCTCGAATCCGAGAAAACATCCATGGTGACCACTACGCCACAACAAAAAAAATCCACTATAAACAATTATACAAACAGTCCTATGAATTTACACCAATTCTATATGACATGCAACTGTTCAATTTAAAAGAAAACCAAACTTTGAATATCGAAATGAAATTTCAAATTTGAAGTTTAAACCTTTTAAAAAGAAGATCTAAGTCTCAAGAACTTATTTATGTAAATAATAGGTTTCACAAACTGTAAAACTCTATTTTATGGACAAAACTTTCAGATCTAAAAATCAAATGGAAATCGAAGATTTTTTTCAAGAAATCGAAACAAGAGAGTATGGACCTAAGCATATAAGTAGTAAAATAAAATATCCAAACTAGAAAAGGAATATAAACACTAAAACTATACGTGAACTGTATCTTACATGTGTTTCTCATATTTTCTAGAAAGAAATATGAGAAACACTTAGAGATTCGTGTTCCTAAGAGAGATTATGTTTGAAGAGTGTCTTCAAATGTAAAAACCCTCAAAGAAAACCTAAAATTTCTAAACATTCAAGCGTATAGGTTTTTTGGTTTTGTATATCCGACTGAGTAAGTGTTTGGTAAGGGAAGACCTAGGAAGATTTCTCTCTAATGTTTTTTGGTTGTCTCTCTCTCTACCTCTTTTTTCTTTACTCTCTCTTTTTCTCTCAAACGAATGCCTCGGTGTCCACCGATACGTCTTGGAAACGTCTAAGGATTTCAAACACAAACTCCTTTGCTTCTTCACCGCAAACCCAACTATGTTCAAAGTGATGAACAAACCTCTAATGGTGCAACCAAAGATCACTATAGCATATGTGAATGAAAGGTCGAATCTTTGAAACTCAAAGGATGTTTTTAGTCTTTGAAAACATTAGAAAACTTGTGCAAAAAACGTACTTTATGGAAACTAATTTTCAAGTTCTGCAACTTAAGAAATTCTGAGAGAAACACATCTTAAATAATAAAGTTGAGGCGGCACATCATTCGAATCAAAACTTCATGTCACTCGAACAATATGTACATGTCGCTCGAACGACATTGGCATCTCGTTTGAACGACTTGCAAAGTCAATTGAACCACTGAAAATAAGAGTTTGTGAAATACACAACTCTAAACGATCTTTATCTCAGAATAAATGAAGTCTTAATACTTTAAAACACTTATTAACATTTAAAAAACATATATTCAATAAAATAACATCCTAAAACATGTTTCGAGTCTCATAAACATTACACATTCATACCTGAGTGATCTTAGAATGCAATGAAGATGTGAAACGTGCACTAAATTAAACTCGACATGATTTATCTTTGATGCTTGGACGCAACGTCATCAATAACCTTTATGTTATAGACTGTGTGGGATCGTGACAATAAAAATCTATCTTTGACACAAAAAACATGCTTTGTTCCGAAAATAAGTCAAAAACATACAAGAGACTCAATTAGAAATTTTGTCTGTATGAATCTCCCCCTTTGACTATTTCAGGACAAAACCCAAATAGTGAAATGCCTAAGCTGGGTCGTCAAGCCATAAGCCACCTAAATCCCATCCCATAAAACCTAAAATAAAAAATTACAAGAAAAGACTAGTAAATGATGGTCCGACAAGCATAAGCTATCTGAATGTGATGTCGACTTGAAATCTCAATTCTTTTAAACCTACCTACACACATAAAACAGAGAAATACCTAGTGAAGTATGGAGGAATAAATGATATAACCATCAATATAAAATATCAATACCAATTTGTAAAATCAAAATTCAAATCATATGTTAAACATGATACCAATTTGTGTAATCTTAATCAATATAATCATGAAAGCATATGATCACAAGAATGATACCAATGAGTAATGAAACAAATATATATTCTCACTAAACAAACTCTCCCCCTACATCACAAACATCTCTCCCCATTTTTGTCTCGAATAGACAATAAGTGAAAAGATAAACAAATCAACAAATCTAGCATGTGATAAGAAATAAAGCATCTTTAGATAAACAAATGCAAGAAGCTAATAATGATCAAACACTATCAAATCATAGTAGCAAACATCAATCACATAACAGAAACCATCAAAATCAGTAATGATGTGACTAAACGAATTATGCAGTGTAAGAAATAGGCATGAATAATTTCTAAGTACTGCATATGAACAACCCAGAAGTACCAAAATAGAATGATATGATCATTAAAACGAAGCAGGTATGAAATTAGAAAAATCCAAAAATTCCTTAGGAGGTCGCTTGAATGACTTAGCCTTGTCGTTTGAACGACATAGGCAGGTTGCTCAAACTAGGTCATCAAGCTATCTTAAAAAATGCAAAACAATGTGATCTCGCTCGAAGCAAGCCATCTCGTGACCATACCTAACACTTTGCATTATGTCGCTTGAAACTCGTTTGAACAAAACTTCACGCGACATCAGGTTGTCGCTCGAACAAAGTCTGATTGTCGTTTGAACAACATGAAAATTTTCCAATTCTAGTGCTAAAAATCATGAAGATTCGTCCACTGAAAAAATTTCTTGAAAATGTTTACTGAAAAGAGCAAACAGCAGCAAAACAGACTTAAAATAGAAAAATAAAACATGTAATAATAATGTGAGTTTCATACCAACATAGAATCAATGTTCTCTAACATGGATATGGAGTGAATAGGCGTGAACTAATACAAATGAATCATAACTCCAACACATTGAAACGGTCAAAAAGCTCTAATTGATAGCTAAATGTCATCAAACTTAGTTTTAGCCATATATGTCAATTAATATATTGAGCTAAATGAACTAAACAATCAACATACACACAAATCTAGAATTTTGACGATTCTACAAATAATAGCGTCATAACATGATTTTTCAACATAAGGATTTGTGGTGCAAACCTGTTTAAATATTTCCATCAAAAGTTCCTCAAATATATATATATATATATATATATATATTTAAAGATCTTTTGAGGTTTCTATTCGTCTCAACTTATCCTATTGGCCCTATTTTGGCATATGATTCTTTTTATTGCCTTAATTTTTTCTTGGGCTCTTTTAAACGGTGGCTTTCACGATGCGATTATTATTCACTCGCAGTCCTTTCTCGTAAACACTCATTATTTTTTCAATTTATGCATTATTAATCCTCACGGAAACGATTCTTACATGCACACCTCCTCCTAAGTCAACTTACGCATAGATAACAAAATTGAGATAAAAACGTCTCACCAAACTCAAATATGCATGAGATATTAAGCATTCATATAAACTCGTGCATGTGTGCAAAGATGGCATATAGACAAAGTCGATTTCAAATGCATGTTTACTGCGAAACAACCCTATTAAGACAATGGTTAAGATCATTCAACGCATCAATACTTATAACCAAATGTCCTCGACACATAGATCATGAAATGATGGGAGTCCAAGCACACCAATGTGCAACATCAAACATGAAAAACTCACGACACAAAAAAAACCTGAAAATATTTTTGTGTTTTTCTAAAAATATTTTTGACACAAAAATAAAATCTTTTTCTATTTTTCTCAAAAATATTTAAAACCACCAATATGTTTGTACTTTTTTCAAATAAGACTCAATAAATGAAAAAAATATAATACAAGAGATACACATGTCATAACACAAGCAAGATATAAATCACGATGCAAATACTAGCGTATGATAAACATGGCAACACAATCATCCTTTAGATTTAGCATGGGAAGAATCACGTGAAACCAAATGAGAACCATGAAGTTTTATTCCTAAAGCCTCTAAGTCTGATTTCTCAACCCAAGTAGGTGTGACATTACTCATGGGGGTTTTGGAAACTGAAACAACTTTATTCCTTAACTTCCTAAGAGCATTCATAAGGTCATAGAAAAAATATCTAAGGTGACCTTTCATACGTAATGAGTGAAAGTGTAAACACGGCGGGAATGATTACCAAAATATTAACCTCTCCTCACGTTCCTAGTGGGATCTCTCACACAATTGGTATTGGCTTTGGGAATGGTAACAACTCTATCATCGTAGCCTATACCAAAACTATCTCCCTTGATTTGGATAGTGCCTAATATCCTATTCAACTTCCTGATCTAGCCTCCAAATCAAACTTCACCTTACTCGAGTCTGTCAAGCTCTCTTCTAGCTCACTAATCCTATACTCAAGCAAATGCATAGACTCCTCAAACTCTAAAATTTAATTCTTTAAAGCCTCAATCAAACCACGAAGACTATATATCGCTCACTCTCTTTCCACATATTCTAGCTTCTCCCTAAGAGTCTTCTCTTGTGCCCTAAGATCCTCAATCAAAGCATCATTATACTCTACAGCATGCACATTCAACTTAGCTTGCAATTTTAAGTTTGCCTTTTTCACCTTTACTTCTGTCGCATATAACTCACTAAAGGAAAATTGCAACTCTCCCACATCAATCTCCTCATCCTCACTAGCTTCATCCTCACTCACTTGGTATTCACACTCAAGGTCCTCGAAAGTGTCACGCACATGAGAATCTTCATGGGAAGATTTATTATCATCGCTCACATGACATGCCATGAACGCTATAAAGTTACGCCCAATGGGGGAACTCTCTCCTTTTTTCGGTTCACTATCACTTAAGGTGGTGTTAGATGATATCGATTTCTTACCCTCCTTCTTAAGTCTAGCGGGACACTCAAAAACCTTGTGACCATACCCCTCATACCCAAAACACCTATCCGACACAACCCTCTTGACATTCTCACTCTTATACTTGGGGGCGGGATCTACCTTATCGTTCTTGAATTTCTTAAATCTTTTGGCATCTTTCGATTACTTTTGGAACTTAAGAAGCTTTTTAAACTTCTTTGCCAATAAGGCGATATCCTCAAAATCAGAATCGAAATCATCATTTGAAACTTTAGTCTCCTCCTTCCGGGCTTTCAAAGCAATGACATTTTTTTTCTTTGGCACTTGCTTGGAGGTAAAAATATCAAGTTCATAGGTTTACAAGTCACCTACAAGCTCTTCAAGTTTCTCCGACTCAAGCATACCTAAGGAGTTCAAAATGATCACTTTTGCATCAAATCGACTCGACAATGACCTTAATATTTTCTTTATGACTCGGTTATTAGGTATTTTTTCTCCTAAATTAAATGACGAGTTGACAGTATTTGACAATCTAGCATAAAACTCATCAAACGACTCACTCTCTATCATCTTAATCGTCTCAAACTGTGTAGTGAGGTTTTGAAGTTTAGACATCCTAACCCTGATAGTGCTTTCATGAGTAAGTGCAAGTATATCCCAAGCTTCTTTCAAAGTTTCACATGTCATGATTCTATTATACTCTTCTGGTGTGACATGTGAGGAAATAATGTGAAGACCTTTAGATTTATAAAGTGCAAGTCTATGTCCGGCTTCAGTCCATAACTCAACGGGTTTTAAAGTAGTAGCCTCAACCTCTCGTGTAACCAGTGGAGTCCAACCCTTTTCAACCGCTAACCATAAATGCTCATTTATTAATTTCAAAGAACTTCTCAATCGCATTTTCCAATAACCATAATTAGTTCAATAAAAAATAGGAGCTCTAAAACTTTCATAGTTTTCGAAATTCATACTTAAGGACACAAGGGATTAACATAATAGAAAATATGTTCTAGCTCTGATACCAATTTGTAGGCCCCTTGTTCAAAATTTAAACCTCACCAAGTATGTGAGCCAATTTTAGTTAAACCTAATTTTATCTTGTTTAATCCTAAACATGCATCTAGGTGATTAAAGCAAGTAAAAATAAATAAGTTCATAAAGGCGACGCTGGATGTATGAGGAAACCACTAAGGGAAAAAAACCTCGGACTGTCCAAGCCAGACAATCACTATGATGTGGTATTACAAAGTAAAAATAAAGACTTACTCAACGACTTGATAGCCATAAGTCTTGAAGCTTCTATGGTCTTCAACCACTCCTCCACAGTGCCCACAGGAATATCCTTTCGTGATAGCTGTTCACAGCACAAGTGTCCATGAATGTCTTAGTGTCCATCGATACAACTTGGAAACGTCTGTAGATTTTGAACACGAGCTCATTCGCTTCTTCACTGAAAACCCAACTATGTTCAAAGTGATGAACAAACCTGCAATGGTGAAAACAAAGATCACTATAGCATATGTGGATGGAATATCGGATCTTTGAAACTCTAAGGATGATTTTAGTCTTCGAAAACCTTAAAAAACTTATGCAGAAAACATACTGTATGGAAACTGATTTTCAAGTTCTGTAACTTAAGAAATTTTGAGAGAAACAAGACTTAAATAATAAAGTTGAGGCGGCGCATCATTTGAACAAAAATTGCATGTCGCTCGAACGACATTGGCATCTCGATTGAACAACTTGCAAAGTCATTTGAACCACTGAAAATAAGAGTTTGTGAAATACAAAACTCTAAATGATCTTTATCTCAGAATAAATGAAGTTTTAATATTTTAAACAACTTATTAACATTTTAAAAACATTTATTCAATAAAATAACATCCTAAAACAGTTTTCGAGTCTCATAAACATTATGCGTTCATACCTGAGTGATCTCGAAATGAAACGAAGATCGAAAACGTGCACCAAATTAAACTAGACATTATTTATCCCTGAATCTTGGACTCAAGGTCTTCAATAACCTGTAATACCCTGTATTTTTATGGCTTTTAAATTTAGGGATTTATTAAATTTAATTGAGATAAATTAATTTAATTTTAATCCGAAAAGTTATTTTAATAAAGTCGTTTTAAAATATTTACTAGCGTGACGAGAGTTAGTAATTATTGAAAATTTGTTGAATGTTACTGGATGAGTATAGTAATATATGAGATTGACTTTATAAAAATTGTCACGTGTGAATAAAATAACAATTATTGAAATTAAGTCGGGACGCGCCTGTGTCGTGTCAGGACTAAATTATTATTATATAAAGTGAATAAATTATAAATTACCCGTATGGCCATTTCGAGTACTCCAACATGTCCGGAAGGGTCGAGATAGTCAAAATAATGTACCCGGGGGTTTAGTTTGGATCTCGGGGCGTTTTTAGGCTTAATTAGTACCCCATGAGGGCGTTTTGGACATTTCGTAATTATGGGTAATTAAACCCACGAATTTGCTAGGGTTATATCAGATGGTAAGTGTTTTATTCTAGGGTTATCATAACCAAAAACTAATGACGGCCATTGGAGAGAAAGAGGAGAAGCTTTCCAAGGAGTTCTAGGCCAAGAACTCCTTCGGTTGCACCGCCGTCACCGCCAAATGGTAGATCGCGCAATGAGGATCTCAACCACACCAAATTCTTCCACAAATCAGAACTTTGAATTTCAGGCAAGTATCTATCGTTCTTTAATCAAGTTAATACATCCTTTTATATTAGTCTAGGGTTGATTAGAATTGGTGCTCTTGGAAGAAAACTTTAATTGGAGACAAAATTTTCATTTTGTAGAGGTAAAGATCATATTCTGGAAATCCATTTCACATGTAGAGGTTGAATCACGAATTTCCATAGTGTTAATGATAGAAAATCTGGAAAAAGAATGGAAGAAACTAAGTTAAATGAAAATATTATGGTTCTTGAGATTCATATAGATTTTACCCTTTTATTTTGTTATAGTTGATGAAAACTCACATGTTTTACGTAGGATATTGTTTGTATGGTTATACAATACTTGTAGTATAAGTGGTTGGTAGTTTTGGAATGAAACATGATGATTTGGTTGACTTTGGGGTAAGATTTCTGTTGCTGGGTTTTCTGCAGTTTCGCCATAACTGCTTGATCGATCGATCGACCCCATTTCATCGATCGATCGACCCCTCCTGGAAAACTGCATTTTTACTCGTGTTATCTTAATCCGATTTGATGCGTAGTAAATTTTGATTAGAGTTTCTAGAACATAATGAAACACTAAAAGGACCAGTAGGGTCAAGATAAACCCCGTTATGTGGGACTTTAATGCGAAAGGGAAAGGAAGGGTAAATGGGATATATTCATACTTAGGAAATCATACGTGCATTGATTAAATAATCGAAATGTCTAGGAAGTTGGATTAGAAGGTGAGTGAGGGCCTACTGAAATTGTACTTAGGTAAAGATAATACTTCGAGAGGTGAGAAGTGAGTTTAGAATAACTTAATTACGAGAATAAAATGAACAAGTTCGTTATACGTAATAATCGAGTAAAATGTGTAATAACGGATAATTATAATTATGGGTCATGAGCGCACCTAATTCAACAATGGGGATGTGTGTATATATATATGACTGTGTGATTGTGCATATATTATTTTTGTGTAAAAATCATACTCGGGCTACTTGCTATCACGGGGGTTTCCGCGCGGGGACGGTCTTATCTCGATGGGACCTTTATGGGGGATATTGAATTGTACCCTAGAACATAGGATTCCTTGGTACAGCCTATCTGATTGATAGTCAGACGGTCCTAAGAGACGTGAGGGTATGTGCTGACCTCTTAGTGACTTGGAACTATGCTTCGCCTCCATTTGTTTGTGTTTTGTGTTAATATAATTCGAGAGTGATTTCGAACTAGTATATCCCTTAGTTTGTGTGATACGGGGATTTGATAGCAGAGTATGCCAACACCATAGTTTTTATGTGGGGTGCCGTTAGTATATATATATATATATATTATATGAGTGATTGGTATATATATACTTATGTATGGAAACCTAGCACCATAGATATTATGTGGGGTGCTATTTGTATATATATTATACGAGTAATTAGTATATATACGTATGTCTATATGAGAACTTTCTATTGTGTGTGAAAGAAGTTAAGCAATGTATAAATTTTCAATTTCACTATAAGTATTCGGAAACGTTAAAACGATATGGAGGTATTTTAATTAACGTAAGAAATCTTGAAGAGATAGATTTTCTAAAAGTGAATATCATAACCTTAATTTCACATGATAAGACGTATGGAGAATAAGTTAGAGAGATATATGAGATTCATTAGTACAGTAGACGTGCACACTAGATGAGAGGTGAGAATTCTCAAGAGAGTGTCGCATACTAATATGATTGTTGCATTAGCCGGTAAGCATTTTAAATACTTGCTAAACTATTTTAAAACTGTTTTACAATCGGGCTCTGACCCGTTTGCTGCTATCTCTTCTCTCTTTTGTATATATATATATGTATTACAGGTGCCCAGCCACAGGGGCGTCATGCTTAGGATTCTTTGGATGGTACGTGCTGTAGCTTTTGTGGGAGTTGCAGGCCATTGTTTAGACGACTTCATTGTTGACTCCACTTCTAGTTTAGTTTTATCCACTGGGGCATGTGTCGCCCTTTTTCCATTATTCAGCTGGTTTTGTTAGAGATTGTAATTCTTTTACTTTCATTATCTTTACTTCGGGATTTATTATTGTCAGGATGTTTTCCTTTAGTGTTTTAAAGTTGGGATTTGTTATTGATGGTTAAACTCTTGAATGTTCAATTATATTCTTATACTTAATGTGTGACTCTTAAAATGTTAATGGTCAAAGGTTTTATAATTGGATTTAATAAAATGGAAATAAGGTTTTAAATGGTTTTGACACTTAGCTTAATTAATCAGGGTGTTTAAATTTGGAAATTTTAATTTGCGACAGTGATGCTAAGAATGAACCAACTGTTCACCTTGATTTTAATTTAATAAAGGATTGATCGCCCGGTATTTAATTAGGCGGGGTGTCACAAGTGGTATCAGAGCATCAGGTTCTAGTGTCCTTTAGGATCTGTGCGGCTTATTATGCTTTCAGCGTTGCTTTGTTTGATATAGAACCCTATGTTTAGGATTGTCTATTTCTTTGATGAGATTTCGTTCTCCTGCTATAACGTATATACATTAGTGAATTCTAATTTCGTTCGGATGTGTGCGTGTGCCGAGCAACGACGGATGTCAGAAAAGGACCGTTAAGCGGACATCAGGAGGCAGGGCTCAGTTGAGGTGGAAAAATATATTCAAGGATGATGACCGTAGTCGAGGTAACCTCCATTATGGCACGAGAAGCCAAGACTAGAAAGGTGACTAGGGCGCAACCATGATTTCCAAATGCTGCTATAGTCGAATGAGGTGCGAGAGTAAACTCACCCAACGTGTTACAAAACGTGTAGAGAACTATCAGTGGGAATTCTAGAAATGCGGGAATTGCGTGTGTTTACCAAAGGAGGTAAAGTATCCAAAGGTTTAGATATAGGACGGAGTGTGGCTAACTGAAAGTGAAAATTTAGAAAAAAATTTCTTGACCGTCGAAATGAAGTTATAATGATGGGAGTCAACCACCAATTTTAGAAGTGGAATGCTATGTCTATAGGAGTATTTAGGTACAGTGTTGACCGTATGTTCCTTCATCAGATGTTCAGGATTAGGAGTGAACGTTGTCCTGAACTCATCACAGGAGGACGTGACAGAGGTCCATTTGTGAATATGAATCTTAACCGTTAGTGAATTTTGTATCGGAAGATGTAGATACAAGTGGAGGAAATGACTCCAAGTGGGAGATCGACTCGTAATAATAGTGGATAACACTCAAAGAAGGAATTCTAATGGACTGCCGATTCAGAGGTTGATAATGTCGTCTTTTTTCAATAAAGATGATAATGCTCCTTTGGATGGGAAGCTAAAAGAATCGAAGAATTTAGTCGAGAATAAGACTGAATACAACGGTGGTGGTGTAGCACCACAAAAGGGTGTGGATACACATCAGGGGACCCATTTAAATGATTCAGATAGTTGAATTCTTACCAAGTGATGGCAAACTCAGTGAGGACTATTATAGACAGTGACACGTTCTTTAGAGTCTAAAATGCTAAAGGAATAATCGGGGTAGCCAATAGGAATCGAGTCTACTAAAGTCCGAGAGAAGGACAATCCTAACAAGGTTAGTAGGACAGGTGATAAGTGGATTATGTGTTGAGGTATTTTGTGGAGAGTGAAATTACACGCGATAATATTTTCCGAAGTGAGTAAAGGGACAAGAATACGGTGCCTAGTAAAAGACAACGATTAAAGTAGTTTTGTTTTGGTTTAGGCAGACGTGTTACGTCTGGAGACCATTTGTGCAGTCAAGACGATTGGCAAGGTGGAAGTATAAGTTGCATCCTCAGAGGATGAGGTGTGTTTATGTGACACGAGCGAGTCACTATATTTTGTTCATTGCTAGATTAGCATGTGAGACGAGTTTAATGAGTATAATTATAAACGTTATCATTATGTGAATATTTTTCCCTAGTGTGGCGGGATTTTTTTTCTTTAGTGCTATCCTGGGAGGATGAACGAGTATATTAACAGCGTTATATACTTTATTGAGGTTACTCATTGTAGTGATGCGATATGCGAGTATGATATTATCTTTGTCACAACGTTATAGAAATGGTCAGTACGATAGTGGGCAATTATTGCAAGGCTATCGGAGTGGTTGCATTAGTGCAACATGTTTTGTTCTGTCTAGGCTTCACCTGCAAGAAGGTTGGACTCGCACTTATATTATCTATCCTAGAGACTTCAGAGGGGATAGTGGGCTCGAAATATTCGATACCGATGTATGTATGGACTTTGTCATTATGATTCAGTATGTCTCGGGTTTACTGTTGAGCGAAAGGATTTAACCCAGTGTTATGTTTAGCACTCAGGACTTGGTGATAGGAAGAGTGCATTGTTATATCTATCCTCTAGAGATGTGGGAGGTAAGATTTATACCCCTATTATTAGGGAAAGGGATTTCGAGAATTCCGATTATATGTATTCGAGGTTTATAGAATGAAATTACCACCAACCAATACTGAACGATAGTACAATTGGTGAAATGTTCTTTGTTAAGTATAATTACGGGAGGAAATGTAACTTTTCTGTCAAGAGACGGAATAAAGGGGTACATGATATGTACGGAGGACCTAACGGATTTCGATAACCGACAATGCTAGGCAGTAGTGTATCGGGGGGGTTCCTTATTTGGATTTCGCTTTGCGAGACATCCCACGCATGAAACTTAGCGTAAGGTTGGAATTAGGTAGATGTTTGGTCATTAGTCTGTGAGTTCGATACCTCAGTCGTACTAGGGGTAGGTAATTACATCTATAAGTTAGAAGTTTAATCATGATTTAAGGCCAGTGGAGCCGGTTATGTGGTAAGAAAGCATTGAAAGTTATCCCCACGAGTTGCAGGGTGGAACGATGATAAGGAGGATTTAAAAATTTCAATTTCTAGGGTAATTGAGAGTACCCAAGTGTTTTAACCGCGTTCAGAACACAAGGTAAATAAAGAGTTGAGATGATTTTTAGCATGGATTATCTGGAAAGAATTTTTATTATACGAAAGAGATGACTCATATTTATTTTGATGAATAGAGCGTTAGTAATTTATTTTGGTTGTTGTACCTATTTGGGTTGTCATGGGATTTGAATGCCCTATTCCTTATATTTTGTTGGATTTAGGTAGTTCTACAGATGGGTAGCGTGCCGTTCGCTCTCTCAGGGCGATCAGGGTGTTACAAATTATGGACATCTTGGTTAGCTGATGTTAAAATCGTCCGAGTTGAAGGGGCGTGGACGTGTGGAATATATTTTGGTAGGACTAACATAATGAAGTAAAAGTAGTAGAGTGGATTAAACGTCACATGAGGGGCGATAATCCATACATAAGTGTGCAATTAAAATAGCACACCCTAATTTTGATTGGAAGGCTGTGGGAAGCCATTTAAGAAGGGGTATTCCTTGAATGGAGTAGAATTAAATTATTATGAAGAACACTCGTAGTGGATTTTTTATTAGTCAAGTGTGAGGGCGACTTGCGCATACAAAGAGTGATGATGTTAGTATGGTATAAAAGATCCAGAAGTGCGCATCGTGGAGAAAAGAGCACGGGTCGGAACTTTCGTCATACACCAAGGAAGGAAGGGGAGTATTACGTGTCACTTAGTGTGAGACATTTCAAGGAAAAATTTATGTTTAGCGGGACGTAGTGAGTAGTCTCTACATGCACCGCCCATAGATAGGGTCCGGTTGAAAGAGGAGAATAAACCAGAGAATTTTGTGTTTATCGACAATTCCTGAAATTTGAAGAGGTCGGTAAAGTCGGTAAAGTTCTTAGATGGGTTAACATCCTCAAAATAAGATCAAGGGTTCATCCGAACATGCAAATTTAGTCACCCAAGAAGGAAGTGATTGATATTCCTTTGGGGTAGTTTACAATATTAACTAGTATGCCCCAGACTTCCTTTGAAAGGAAGGATCGCGCCAGTACATGGTCCGACATAGTATTAACTTCTGAATCGGGATGAGATTGGTGAATCCCACCTTTGATATGGGATTTCAGGAACCAGCGGAGATAAGGTTTCGTTTCGAGTAGGATGTATCACCCTTAGCCAGGGAATAAGCGCACGGTGATTAAAAGATTAGTGGAGCCACATGAAGGAAATTTTGGAATCTTGGTACGGTGATTTCAGGAGTGCTTTGTAGAAGCACTCGTACCTGTTTGTCGCGTATGAGGTGATTATTAAGGTTTTTTGGTGTGGAAGAAACTCGACTATTCTCCTTTCGTATGTTTAAAGGTGAGTGGATAATCAGAATTTTGTATCGGTCGAGAATAATCCGATAACTATGGTGGAATTCCACGACTGTTTTAGGCGAACAAGAGTGGTCAAATGTTCGTATGGTTCTTTCTCAGAATGAGAGTTTGTATATAAATAAATCCGAGTAATTGTCATGTAGTGAGGTGCGACCTCCCAATGATAGTGAGATAATGGAAATTTATAATGTATAGGCGTGACCTATGCGAATGTTGTCGGTTAGGAGCACCATGGGAAGTGTCTCCAATGAGAATGTTAATCAAGCTTGCTGTGAGGCGGGGGCTATAGTGATTAGGCGCCTTACTATGTAAATAGTTTGCGTACTAAAAAGATATCCAGAATTGTTCTACCAGGTAGGCCTTATTTTTCGAATTTTGGGACAAAATTCCGTTATTATGGGGGAAGTATGTAATACCCCATATTTTTATGGCTTTTAAATTTAGGAATTTATTAAATTTAACACTCCGCCCGCCCGGGGAGAGCGAATGGAGTTCCACTATCGATAAAAACTAACCAAATCTGCAAATAGCAAGGTATAGAGCATCTAAAAGAATCCCACAATAATATAAATCCACTAATCTCAATACTCAAATAAATACAACAAATCTCTCGAATTAATTACAACAATCTAACTAACTCGAAAACAAATAAAACTCCAAATGCTTTATACATCAAAATAAATACAAGTCTTCTCTCTCGAATATTCTTCCCAAAATATCCAAGCTAATTTTTTTTCCAATTAATTCATAACGTCCTATTCCACGCTAACCTGCCAACTAAAGAAAATATGGGGAAGTATACAATACGACAGGAAAGATGCTCAACAAATATATGTTAACAATG
This sequence comes from Sambucus nigra, assembly GCA_949130495.1. Taxonomy (NCBI): domain Eukaryota; kingdom Viridiplantae; phylum Streptophyta; class Magnoliopsida; order Dipsacales; family Adoxaceae; genus Sambucus; species Sambucus nigra. The sequence continues at coordinate 186,452,469 of OX422216.1, forward strand.
AATAAACTGTAACAACACGAGTATGAATATTCAAATCAAATGCGAATCTCAATAGCATTTATCAATAAATTTCTCAACAACACATCAATGAGTCACCAGGCCTCACCCCATCCGCATATGCTTTATCAAGTCACAGCCCTGGGAAGCAGAAATTTTCGCAAGTGCCCAACATCCGTGCCATATTAAAATCTCATGACAACGTTCTCAACAACAATATAATGATACCACATGAATCAAAATAATTCAACAATTATTTTTCCAGATTTCCAAGAATTCATCAATTCAAATATGAGTTCAATTAAACATGAAATCAACAGAATAAACTCGCGAGATTTAAAGGAGCATATTGTGTAAAACCCCATACCTCAAAATCATCGCATGAATCATCGTATTAATTTAGCCTCAAAATCTGATCGCACCATCACGTTCCTCTCGCGAAAATAATCAAATCATGTTCTTGCCCCAACACAAGATAACCCCAAATAGTCCTATTTTAAAAACTCAGAAAAATCAAATCCAAAAATTATTCGAATCGCTGATCCGACTTCAGATTTGAATTCTACACGAAAAATTGAGTCAGTTATGTGTTTTGAGTTTTTCTCAAATCTCATTCGAATGGACTCAAAAAGAAGATCTAAATATTCCAAATTGGCTCTTCTCATTCCACTCGTTTTTGCCTCTTTTGATTTTGTTTTTGGCCTCTCTTTTTCATCTCCCTTTCCTTATAATCACCCATAATATTCCTTATATAGTCCCTCTCTCAAACCCTAGCATGGAGCCTAAGCTAGCCTCTATTACTATATTACCCTTTAATTCAAAATTGACAACTTTACATATTTAAACCATTACAAAATTTCCAAAAATAATTTTGAATTTGAATTTAAATATTCGATTCATTTCAAATAAAAATAAATATAATATCAATATCCCGATTAATAAAATAATAATATTATTAAAATTATATACCATATTCATAAATAAAGCCCTCAAAATTACGGGATATTACATACTTCCCCCCTTGAAAAGGAATTTCGTCCTCGAAATTCGACGAAACCTAACGCTCAAAATAAAATGCTACTCGATTCTATTCCCCAAATAATCACACATTAAAGTCCTCAAATTAATTCTAAATATCCTCACCACGATGCCTAACACGTCCTCAAAAATTTTCTATCTCCAAAGAAACATATCTAACCCGCATGCTAGACCCAATACCCAAGATCCGAGTGTTGTCATATACCTAAGCTCTGATACCATTTGTAACACCCCGCCAGCCCGGGGAGAGAGAACGAAGCGCCACTCATTGATAAAATTAAACAAATCCACAATCACAAGGTATAGAGCATCTAAATCCCACAACAGCAAGAGAGGAAACCACTACCCTAAGATAATTCCCATACATAGCATTATATCTCTTTAAATCCTACGTATTAAAATATTATAACTTCACTTCTTAATTTAATTATTCTAGAGTCTCACTCATTACTCAAGGTTTAAATAGGCTTTTCCTCAATAGTATATTCAGTAAGAAATCACTTCCCGTTTGTAACACCTCGCCCGCCCGGGGAGAGCAAATGGAGCTCCACTATCGATAAAACTAACCAAATTCACAAACACTAATCTTAAATTTCTTCAAATAAATACAACAAGTCTCTCGAAATAAAATAATTATCTATCTCGAAATAAAATAAATCTCCAATGCTCTATACATTAAAATAAATACAAACTTATCAAATGTATTCTCGAATATTCTTTCCAAAATATCCAAGCTAAAATCAATCTCCAATAATCCATAGTGCCCAAATCCGCGCTAACCTCCCACTAAAAGAAAATATGGGGAAGTACACAATACGACATGAAAGATGCTCAATAAATATTAGTGGTGAATAAAACATAACAACACGGGTACGAATATTCAAATCAAAATGCAAATCTCAAAGCATTTATCAATAAATTTCTCAACAACACATTAACCGGGTCACCAGGCCTCACCTCATCAGCATATGCTTTATCAAGCCATAGCTCGGGAAGTAGAAATTTTGGTCGGTGCCCAACCTCCGTGCCATATTAAAATCTCATAACAACGTGCTCAACAACAACATAATGATACCACATGAATGAAAATAATTCAACAATTATTTTTCCAAATTTCAAAGAATTTAACAATTCAAATATGAGTTCAATTAAACATGAAATCAACGGAATAACTCTCGAGAGATTTAAAGAGCATATTGTGTAAAACCCCATACCTTAAAATAATTACCATATAAATTCAGTCTCAAAATATGATCGCACCATCACGTTCCTCTCGTGAAAATAATCAAATCACGTTATAACCCCAACACGAGATAACTCCAAATAGTCCTATTTTAAAACTCAGAAAAATCAGATCCAAAAATAATTCTAATCACCAATCCGACTTCAGATTTGGATTCTAGACGAAAAATTGAGTCAGGTATGTGCTTTGAGTTTTTCTCAAATCTCTTCCGAATGCACTCAAAAAGAAGATCTAAACATTTTAAATTGGGTCGTCTCATTCCACTCATTTTTACCTCTTTGGATTTCGTTTTTGGCTTCTCTTTTTCATCTTCCTTTCCTTATAATCACCCATAATATTCCTTATATAATAATTCCTCTCTCAAATGCTAGATTGGAGCCTAAGCTAACCTATATTACTATATTACCCTTTAATTCAAAATTATCAAGTTTACATATTTAAACCATTACAAAATGTCCAAAAGCCATTTAAATTTGAATTTAAATATTCGATTCATTTCAAATAAAAATAAATATAATATCAATATCCTTATTAATAAAATAATAATATTATTAAAATTATGTATCATATTCATAAAGAAATCCCTCAAAATTACAGGGTATTACATACTTCCCCCCTTGAAAAGGAGTTTCGTCCTCAAAATTCGACGAAACCTAATACTCGAAAAAATGCTACTCGATTATATTTCCCAAAAATCACATACTAAAGTCCTCAAATCAATTCTAAACATCCTCACCACTATGTCTAACACATCCTCAAAAATTTTCTATCTCCAAAGAAAATATGTTTAACCCGCATGCTAGACCCAATACCCAAGACCCGAGGGTTGTCGTATACCTAAGCTCTGATACCATCTGTAATATCCCCGCGCGCTCGGAGAGACACGCAGCATGCTATTACGATAAACTAAACTAAATCCATAATACGTAGCATTATATGCTTATTAAGGTTTTGGTGTGGAAGAAACTCGACTATTCTCCTTTCGTATGTTTAAAGGTGAGTGGATAATCAGAATTTTGGATCGGTCGAGAATAATTCGATAACTATGGTGGAATTCCACGACTGTTTTAGGCGAACAAGAGTGGTCAAATGTTCGTATGGTTCTTTCTCAGAATGAGAGTTTGTATATAAATAAATCCGAGTAGTTGTCATGTAGTGAGGTGCGACCTCCCAATGATAGTGAGATAATGGAAATTTATAATGTATAGGCATGACCTATGCGAATGTTGTCGGTTAGGAGCACCATGGGAAGGGTCTCTAATGAGAATGTTAATCAAGCTTGCTGTGAGGCCGGGGCTATAGTGATTAGGCGCCTTACTATGTAAATAGTTTGCGTACTAAAAAGATATCTAGAATGTTTCTACCAGGTAGGCCTTATTTTTTGAATTTCGGGACGAAATTTCGTTATTAGGGGGGAAGTATGTAATACCCCGTATTTTTATGGCTTTTAAATTTAGGGATTTATTAAATTTAATTGAGATAAATTAATTTAATTTTAATCCGAAAAGTTGTTTTAATAAAGTTATTTTAAAATATTACTAGCGTGACGAGAGTTAGTAATTATTGGAAATTTTTTGAATGTTACTGGATGACTATAGTAATATATGAGATTGATTTTATAAAAATTGTCACGTGCGAATAAAATGACAATTATGGAAATTAAATCGGGACGCGCCTGTATCGTGTCAGGACTAAATTATTATTATTATTATATAAAGTGAATAAATTATAAGTTGTACGTATAGTCATTTCGAGTGCGCCAACATGTCCGGAAGGGTCGAGATAGTCAAAATAATGTACCCGGGGGTTTAGTTTGGGTCTCGGGGCGTTTTTAGGCTTAATTAGTACCCCGAGAGGGCGTTTTGGACATTTTTTAATCATGGGTAATTAAACTCACGAATTTGCTAGGGTTATATCAGATGGTAAGTGTTGTCTTCTAGGGTTAGCATAACCAAAAACTAATGACGGCCATTGGAGAGTAAGAGGAGAAGCTTTTCAAGGAGTTCTAGTCCAAGAACTCCTCCGGTTGCACCGCCGTCACCGCCAAATGGTAGATCGCGCAACGAGGATCTCAACCACACCAAATTATTCCACAAATCAGAACCTTGAATTTCAGGCAAGTATATATCTTGCTTTAATCAAGTTAATACATCCTTTTATATTAGTCTAGGGTTGATTAGAATTGGTGTTCTTGGAAGAAAACATTAATTGGAGACAAAATTTTCATTTTGTAGAGGTAAAGATCATATTCTGGAAATCCATTTCACATGTAGAGGTTGAATCACGAATTTCCATAGTGTTAATGATAGAAAATCTGGAAAAAGAATGGAAGAAACTAAGTTAAATAAAAATATTATGGTTCTTGAGATTCATATAGATTTTACCCTTTTATTTTGTTATAGTTGATGAAAACTCACATGTTTTACGTAGGATATTGTTTGTATGGTTATACAATACTTGCAGTATAAGTGGTTGGGAGTTTGGGGCTGAAACATGATGATTTGGATGAGTTTTGGGTAAGATTTCCGTAGCTGGGTTTTCTGCAGTTTCGCCATAACTGCTTGATCGATCGATCGAGCCCAGAGCATCGATCGATCGACCCCATTTCATCGATCGATCGACCCCTCCTGGAAAACTGTATTTTTGCTCGTGTTATCTTAATCCGATTTGATGCGTAGTAAATTTTGATTAGAGTTGCTAGAACATAATGAAACACTAAAAGGACCAGCAGAGTCAAGATAAACCCCGTTATGTGGGACTTTAATGCGAAAGGGAAAGGAAGGGTAAATGGGATATATTCATACTTAGGAAATCATACGTGCGTTGATTAAATAATCGAAATGTCTAGGAAGTTGGATTAGAAGGTGAGTGAGGGCCTACTGAAATTGTACTTAGGTAAAGATAATACTTCGAGAGGCGAGAAGTGAGTTTAGAATAACTTAATTACGAGAATAAAATGAACGAGTCCGTTATACGTAATAATCGAGTAAAATGTGTAATATCGGATAATTATAATTATGGGTCGTGAGCGCACCTAATTCAACAATGGGGATGTGTATATATATATATATATATATATATATATATATATATATATATATATATATATATTTATGACTGTGTGATTGTGCATATATTATTTCTGTGTAAAAATCATACTCGGGCTACTTGCTATCATGGGGGTTTCTACGCGGGGACGATCTTATCTCGATGGGACCCTTATGGGGGATACTGACTCGTACCCTAGAACATAGGATTCCTTGGTACATGCTATCTGATTGATAGTCAGACGGTCCTAAAAGACGTGAGGGTATGTGCTAACTTCTTAGTGACTTGGAACTATGCTTCGCCTCCATTTGTTTGTGTTTTGTGTTAATACAGTTCGAGAGTGATTCCGAACTAGTATTTCCCTTAGTTTGTGTGATACGGGGATTTGATAGCAGAGTATGCCAACACCATAGTTTTTATGTGGGGTGCCGTTAGTATATATATATATTATATGAGTGATTGGTATATATATTCTTATGTATGGAAACCTAGCACCGTAGATATTATGTGGGGTGCTGTTTGTATATATATTATACGAGTAATTAATATATATACGTATGTCTATATGAGAACTTTCTACTGTGTGTGAAAGAAGTTAAGCAATGTATAAATTTTCAATTGCACTATAAGTATTCGGAAACGTTAAAACGATACGGAGTTATTTTAATTAACGTAATAAATCTTGAAGAGATAGATTTTCTAAAAGTGAATATCATAACCTTAATTTCACATGATAAGACTTATGGAGAATAAGTTAGAGAGATATATGAGATTCATTAGTATGGTAGACGTGCACACTAGATGAGAGGTGAGAACTCTCAAGAGAGTGTCGCATACTAATATGATTGTTTCATTAGCCGGTAAGCATTTTAAATACTTGCTAAACTATTTAAAACTGTTTTACAATCGGGCTCTGACCCGTTTGTTGTTATCTCTTCTATCTTGTGTATATATATATATATATATATGTATATATATATATATATATGTATATATATATATATATATATGTATATATATATATATATATATATATATATATATATATATATATATATATGTATGTATTACAGGTGCCCAGCCACATGGGCGTCATGCTTAGGATTCTTTGGATGGTACGTGCTATAGCTTTTGTGGGAGTTGCAGGCCATTGTTTAGACGACTTCATTGTTGACTCCACTTCTAGTTCAGGTTTATCTAGTGGGGCATGTGTCGCCCTTTTTCCATTATTCAGTTGGTTTTGTCAGAGATTGTAATTCTTTTACTTTCATTATCTTTACTTCGGGATTTATTATTGTCAGGATATTTTCCTTTAGTGTTTTAAAGTTGGGATTTGTTATTGATGGTTAAACTCTTGAATGTTCAATTATATTCTTATACTTAATGTGTGACTCTTAAAATGTTAATGGTCAAAGGTTTTATAATTGGATTTAATAAAATGGAAATAAGGTTTTAAATGGTTTTGACACCTAGCTTAATTAATCAGGGTGTTTAAATTTGGAAATTTTAATTTGCGACAGTGATGCTAAGAATGAACCAACTGTTCACCTTGATTTTAATTTAATAAAGGATTGATCACCCGGTATTTAATTAGGCGGGGTGTCACATAACCTTTATATCGTAGACTGTGTGGGATCATGATAATAAAAATCTATCAATGACTCAAAATTAAGTTTTGTTATGAGAATAAGTTAAAAACATACAACGGACTCAATTGGAAATTTTATCCTTACAAAGTTGCACAAGGTTGATTTCATTTAGGATGTTAAGTATCTATATTTTCTCTCAAACGTCATTATGGTCTGGAAGAGGAATGAAAAGTGACGCATCTGTATCGACTTTAATATCTCAACAAGACTTGCCCCAAACATCATTATCCTCTGTCCCGAATTGACTAGCCGATCGATGCTACTACTGGGAAAGAGTTTCTTAGCTTCATGGATGCTTATTTGGGGTACAATCATATCAGGATAAAACTTTAAGATTGGGAGAAGACTTCATTCATTACCAGTTGCGGTATATATTTCTACAACATTATGCCCTTCGAGATGGAAAATTTTTGGAACAACGGACCAATGACTTGTTAACAAAGTCTTTTAAGAGCATATCAACTAAACTATGGAAATGTATGTAAATGATACAAGGATGAAGATCAGAATAAAGTCGATCACATCGATGACCTTCGCCGATAATTTGATCCACTTGAGAATTATCAAATGACGTTGAATTCAATAAAGTGTATTTTCGAAATAAGATAAAGAAATTTCCTTGGGTTTATAGTAAACCAAAGGGGTATCGAGGCCAACCCTGAAAAGATCCAGGAAGTGTTCACTATGTAGCCTCCCAAGAACAAAAAGGAGACCCACAACTCTAAACTGATTTATTTCGAGGGCAACTGATAGACATCTTCCATTCTTAAAGGTTCTCAAAAAGACCTTGAAATGGAACGACGAGTGCGATACAACTTTCTTGGATCTGAGCCATTATTGTCAAGGCTGATACTTAGTGAGAATCTTTACATATACTTAGCAGTGTCTAAGTCCAAAGTTAAATCATTACTAGTACGGTTGGAAGATGGAGTGCAAAAGTCAGTATACTATATTAGAAACGCGTAATATGGAGCTAAAATCTAGTACACTAGACTGGAGAAGTTGGCGTTCGCTTTGATTGGAGCTTCTCCAACAATGAATTTGTACTTTCAGGCATATATAATTGTCGTTTATACAGATTTTACTCTACAATAAACTATTCATAAGCCTAAAAAATTAGTCAAGACTTGGGTCATAGAACTAAGAGAGTATGACATTTTGTATAAGCCAAGAATGATTATTAAGGGCCAAGTAGTGGCTGATTTTATAGGAAAGTCCACTTAAAAAGAGCAATCAACCAAGAAGGTAGCAGAAAAGCTAGCCAAACAGAATTATAAGCGACCAAAGTCATCGGCTTAGCAGGAAGAAAGAGCTCGCGACTTGGAGCAGATATAAAATTTATTTCAGAACGAATATTTGGTCGAAAGTATCTTTGGGAAAGACCTCTAATGTGGTAGTTGTTTGTAGATGACTCATTATGTTCAAATGATAATGGATAAGGATTGATTATTATAAACTGTATTGGGGAAGATGTTCAATATGCCCTCAGGTTCAATTTTGAGGCCTCCAACAATGAGGAAAAGTATGAAGCACTTGTAGATGAATTATGACTAGCATCGTCATTACGCGTCCAACAGTTGGCAATGCATAATGATTCTCAATTGGGTGTGAACCAAATACTAGGATTCTATGAAGCCAGAGAGAAGTCCATGGAAAAATAATTGTCAAAAGTGCAAACTTTATTGTCAAGGTTCTCAGATATATAGTTGGTAAGAATCCTAAGGGATGAAAATGCCCGAGTTAATGAACTTACTTATCCGGTATCAATAAGATGGGTTGAGCTCCAAAGAGCAGTTATGGTTGATATCCTATCACAAAAAAGCATTAGAGAAAATAGTGTGCTCGTAATGGAGTTTCATATGGGACCATCTTAGATGGATCCCATCTGAGCATATTTGGAAACTGGCATAGTACTTAAAGACTTAAAGGAGGTATGAAGAGTCCTCTACGAGGCGATAAGATATTCACTTGACGTTGGAATTTTTTTTAAAAGAGGATTTTTTTATGTCTTTAGTACGATTTCTTTATCTTTCTGAAGTTTCCAACCTAATTAGAGAGTTCCATGAATGATCATGTGGATTCAACTCACTAGGCAGATCATTAGTGATGTAAATCGCCACTCAGGGAGATTATTAGTCGACCATGAAGGAGGACTGCACTAATTATGCTAAAAAGTATAATAAATGCCAGCAGTATGTCATTATACTTAGAAGACCTGTAACAACACTTAGGCTGATCACATTTTGTTGGTTTTTATCCTAGTGGGGAATTGATCTGGTCGACCTATTATTGAAGACAAGGGGAAGATTCAAGTACTTGGTGGTTACATTAGATTACTTAACAAAATGGGTGGAAATTGAGCCACTAATTGACATGTCGTATGAGAAATTATTCCATTTTATATTGAAAAACATCATCTATCGACATGGAATTTCATACGCCTTCACCATAAACCATGGCATGCAGTTTGATAATGATAAGTTTGAGGACTACTTCATTTGATTGGGGAATAAAAGTTGTACTCTTCACATGCCCCATCCTCAGTGCAATATGAAAACATACATCACTAATAGGACCCTATTTGGTGTAATGAAAAGAATACTGGATGATGATAATGGAAATTGGATAAATGAGATCCATAGTGTACTTTGGGCCTAGAGAACTACGCCGAGGATAGCCACCAGTGAAGCCCCCTTCATGTTGGCATTTGGCACCAAGGCGGTGGGGCCTACTGAGATTGGCTTATCCAACCACATAGTACTTAACTTCAACTTGACCAAAAGTGACTTACTACAAATATTTGATCTTGATCCTTTCGACTCTGTCATACTTAGAAGTTTCAAATTTCTTAAAATCATTTTTCAATTTATCTTTGTTAAATTTAAGAAATTTTCTAAATTTTCGAGAAAACAAGGCCATGTCTTCCGAGTCACTATCACTCTCGCTCTCTACTACTTATTTTACCTCTTTTCGGGCTTTTAAAGCAACGCCCTTTTCTATTTTCTTTTCAGTTTTAGAAGAAAACATGTCTAGTTCATTGGTTTGTAAATCACCTACGAGCTCTTATAATTTCATAGAGACTAAAGTGGGTAAAGAATTTAAAACGATCACTTTTGGAATAAATCTATCGAGAAGGGACCTTAAAATTTTCTTTACAACTCGATTGTCGGGTATTTTCTCTCCCAAGTTAAAAGATGAATTAACAATATCGAAAAGTCTAGCATAAAATTCATTAAAAGTTTCCTTTTCGTTAATTTTGATAGTTTCAAATTGAGTGGTGAGATTTTGGAGTTTCGAAGCTTTAACGACACTTGTACCCTCATGAGTGAGTTGCAAAATATCCCACGCTTCTTTAGCGGTCTCACACGTTATAATACGTCGGAATTCATCCGGTGTGACAGCGCTAAACAAGGCATTTAAACCTTGGAAATTAAAATTAGACAGTTTAAATTCACCCTCACTCCATCTATCGGACGGTTTGGGAACACATTCATTATTTACTAAATGAGTTGGTGAAGAACACCCGTTAACTACCGATAACCAAACTCTTTCGTCGATGGATTGTAGTGACGCTTTCATTCGCGCTTTCCAGTACGCGTAGTTAGAACTATCGAAAATAGAAAATTTTGAAAATGGGGAAAATTTCATTTTAGCCAAAAATTATTTAAAGGATCTTAACGAAATAATTTATCGCTTTGGCTCTGATACCAATTTGAAAGTGTGGAAGCTCCCAATATTAAAAGTCTTTATACTAAAATTCAATTTCTTTAAAAATATATTTCCTTTTATGACATAGATGCGGAAGTGATGTGATGGTCCAACTTAAAACAAATTTTTAATTTCCTTTTCAAATTAAAATAAATCACCAAGTGAAATTTGATTAATACACACACACTATTAATTTCACTTAAACATAATTAATCCAAGTCCTAGAATTTGCATAAGTCATATTTATCAATTTTTCAAAACTAGGCCAAACCAATTTTATCAATTAAATTAACTTAAACATAATTAATCCAAGTCCTAGAATTTGCCTAAGTCATATTTATTAATTTTTCAAACCTAGGCCAAACCAATTTTATCAATTAAATTAAATGGCTTGAATTAAATAAACATTCCCCAAATTTAATTAGCACCAAATTAAATTAAGTGTGACAATTAAAACCAATTTTATCTTGACTTATCCTAAGTATGCGTTCTAAGTTATTATGCAAGATAAAAGTAAATCAATCTGTAAGGACATTTTTGTCCATTATCAATTTGTATGTCGTACGCCGTTACACCGTTGAAGAAACTCAAGATCGCACCTGCATCAACGGATCCGAATATCAAAGCGTCTTCAGCATCATAGCCTCTGCATGAATGAACTTGGTAAAATTGTGTTTTTACGTTCCTTAAAGTTCATATTTAGTATTGGGAAATTTTTATAAAATGTTTTTTATAAAAATAAGAAGTAAGTTTTTTCAAGCAAAATGAGGCTTTTAAAAAAACATCATTTTTTTCTGGGAAGCCGGACCGGTCCGCCCCTCAACCGGATCGGTCCGCCCCTCAACCGGACCGATCCGCAACCGGACCGATCCGCAACCGGACCGGTCCGCCCTCTACCCGGACTGATCCGCTTGTTGCTGATCCAGTATACCCCGGATCGAATGCAAACCGATGGAGCCATATTTTAAAAGAACCGATCCGGTCATCCGGACCGATCCGCCCCCAAGCCGGACCAGTCCGCTTGGGATATACTCGAGCAGTTCTGTGTGTTTTTTACCCACCATCTTATATTTCCTATATATATTACTATTCCGATGGTGTATTTGTTCAAGTCTTTGAGAAAATGTTTTTAAGAGATAAAACACAACAAGACTTCATTTTTTGATGTGCCAAACATCTTTTTGATTCACACCAAAAATCCCAATTACTTTTGTGAATCTTTTGGAACCCTAGAACACAAGCTTTGCTATTGTTCAACCCTTGTGGAGAAGCCGTTCTCTTCTTCATTGCTGCCCTCCTGGAAAGGGAAACTTCCAGCCGCCGACATAGGAACCGACACCTGCGGGTATTTCTGTGTCACACTGTTTCTAGCCGTTACTTTGAAGGTTTACCGAAGACACCGTGCGTTACACTTGTGGGCGATTATCAGGTTGTATGTAAGTCAATGGTCTTGTAAATTCTTTAAAGTTCTAGAAATATAAGATTTTGCCCTTCGGGGATTTTTCCTTAACTTTGTGTCGCATGCTTTATATTTGATGGGTTGATTTAGATGCATGTTTAAGGGTTGATTTTATTAAATAAGGGTTCTTGGAAACTTGCGAATTTAATTTAAATCGATATTACACGCGTTCTCACAATCACACTATGTCGTAATGTACGAGGAAAAACCCACAACGAGGAAAAATCTCGGACGGTCCTAGCCTCAAATCCACTAAGTACGGAATTTACATTTACAAGACAGATGACTTACTTCCTCAACTCGAACCCTCTCAAGCCTTGACGCGTCTTCTTGTAACCACCTCATCCTAGTGGATAACCACAGAGCTCCACCGCGATCTCGGAATCCACCGATCGGACAATAGGCAAACCGTCAATCACACATGGTGCCTTTCACCATGTGGGAATGTCGCAACAAAACTTCTTCTTCTTTTAGGGATGTAGAAGCAAACCCAAACAATCTCTTCAATTCGGTGTAGAGATAAACCCGGTGCCAAACTCCAAGGAAGATGTATATATATGAACTTGGATAAACAAAACTATGGGTGAAAACTAGAGTGGTAGATGAATTTGTCTTTGAAAATTATCACTCAAAACTTGATCTTTTTCTCTTTATGATTTTGCTCTCAAAACACTCTCTAGGAATTAGAAGGATATGAAAGAGATATATTGGAAAAAGTTGTTCCCGCACATAGATATTCAGCAAAAAGTTAGTGGGGTAAAAACTGCTAAAAACTGCGCCTGAAATCTCGTTCGAACGATATTTTCGTTCGAACGAAGACGAAGTTCCAGTGTGAACTCGTTGGAAACTCTTTGGAAATCTCGTTCAAACAGGCATCTCGTTCGAACGACATTTCGAACGAAGTTCTAGTGTCCAATGGGGATGCTCGTTGGCAAACTCGTTCGAACGACATCTGATTCGAACGAAAAACTCATTCGAACGACATATCGAACAAACTTCTAGAAAGTTTGTAAGATTCTATTTTTTGCCCAGAAACTTTATATACTTTATTTTAAAGTTTTTAATTGAAATCTTTCTGAAAACAAAACACAGTTTTAAAACCTAATACCCAATAAACTTGTTTCAAGCTCCTATATATATCTATAAAATGCATTCATACCTTCGGAGCATGGAACCACTGTGATGACGTAGAAATGAGGCACATAAATTCGACATTTGATGAAGTTTTATACTCTTTGACGCTACGTCTTCAACTAAACACATCATAGGCTTGAAAGGTACACTTGAACACTATCCTATGACGTAAACATTTTTGTCCGGAATTGAGCCAAAACTACATTAAGACTCAATTGGAGAATTGTGTCCTTACAATGCAGTAGTACAACCTGGGACTTATTAGATCGAGACCTTAGAGGGTAAGCAATTCAAGAATTCATGGAAGATGAACATTTGAGGAAGTATTATCAATATCAATGAACATATTACAATTTAAGAGAAGTAGAATATTATGTAAAAAAATTTAGTTCGTTGTAAGCAATTAGAAGTAATCAACGAGAATCAATAATTATTCCTCTACAATATGCTATTATTTCAAGTATTCTGCATTATTTAATGCCTAGTTCGTTGGTATAAGAGATGTGTAAGAAACCTAGGAGAAGGCATCTCAAATCTGAGTAGATTAGAATGATTACAATTAGACCACACTTTATGAATGGCCTCATTTTATATAGGTCATTATCAAGAAGTTTGCCAAAAGGTGGAAAATCCAGTGTTGTCACAGCCATCCACAATTGACTAATGTAAGGATAAATCCTAATACATTAATCCGACTATGAAAACCAATACTAACACATGGTCATGATGACGAGACCCGTCCATACGACTAGTAAGTTGGCATAGATAATGGTAGATAACAAGTTAGTGCATCTCAAGTTTGTTAAACCTCGTAGCTTATAAGTCAAGTTAGGTTGATAAGATTCGACCCTAAAACCATACGACTAAACTTTTGGAAGGCTATCCTAAAAATCTAGTAAATTAGGTCAAATTGACAATATCCAATTATATGACCACAACCACTAGCAGGTCAACTAGCTCCGACCGCTTTAACTTTGTAAAAACACTTTATCAAATGTGAAGGCTAATATCTCAGCCGAGTAAAATAACTTCTAGAAAATCAAACGTGATAAACAATACATGCACGTAGACACAAAGTTGGATAACATTTTATTTCAAATTATTATCAAGTGAGGATGACAGATGTTCGTTATAGACGTTGTTCAAAATTACAAATATGAGCAATTACAAGTAAAAAATTAATAAGATCGGAAGTTCAAGTGACATCAATTTCTCGTTTAGCAAGAGGAATAATAAGAGGTGTTTCCTTAGTGTCTTCATCCATAAGAGTGTCTTGGAGAGTCTCCTTAACATTCACTTGAATAACATCACGAGTGATAAGAGTTGGGCCAACAAAAGAAGTTTGGCCAGTCTTACCAGTAGCTTGGTCTTCAGCAACCTGCTTGTCCTCCTCCATTGCATACTCCTTAGTCGCTAAGGCCCTAGCTCCATCATTATCCCCCTCCCATTTGCTGATGACCTTTGCAATATCAGGGTAAAGCTTGATCACTCTCTTCTTCATCTCTTCATAACCTTAAATAAAGAAGGTTATATATTCAACAGTGAAGTTCCCAGAGGCTTTATATTGCTAAATAACACTTTCTCTATACTTTTAAAGGGTTTTGTTAGCCTTGGTGAGAGCTTAATTATCTTTAAAAAGAGCTTCATTAGTCATGAAAAAAGCCTCCTTAAGAATATGCCTCTTTATGACGTCAATAGCATCTTGCTCCTTCAAATTCGTGCCCTCTTCCTCAGCCGTACTATGGGTCAAAGTCTTTACAGACAACTAGTCATCTCTCTCCTAAAGCTCATCACAAGTTTTCTTTAAATCGTCCTTCAGCTGGGTGTTCTGTTGAGTGAGTTCGTCAATGCTCTCTTTTTTCTCCACATAGGCATGGTAATTGGTCACATCCTTTTCTCAGAGAATACTGCCATCCATTATGCCTTAAAGGAGATGATAAGAAAGATAAAAAAGATTAAAAATAGTTCAACAAGAAGAACAAAAACAAAGCATAGAAAGAATTTACCAGATAAAGCCTACGGTGAAGAAGCTTCCATAGAGTATTAACATCCAAACTCCTAAAGAATTCAAAGTCTGGATTGTGTCCATGTTATCTGAACACATCCATGGTGTTACCCATATGGTGAAAGATAGAGTCCTTATATCTTTTAGTTTATCTGACGATCAAAATGTTTTTCGGGTTAAAAAAATATGGATCTACAAAGGGATAACGACTGGATGACCCAGATTTCCTAGTCAAACTATGAGAAGTTTATTCGCAGATCACCACACGCTCTAGAGAAGAACCCGTTAGTCTCGAATATTCAACCCTCAGATATTCTAAGTCACCTTGAGCGGAGGGACCCCCTGACGGTATCTTATCACTAGTAGTGTGTGTGTGGGGGGGGGTGGGGGTGGGGGGGGGAGGGTGGGGAAGGAATCGTCAGTGGCAACAACTTTCCCCTTGCCTTTTGCTTCAGTAGAAGCCTCGACTTTCCTTTAGGCTTCAGCCTCATCCCTCTTCTTAGCTTCAACCTACACCTTCCTTCTTTTTCTAGACTCAGCTTCAGCCTTTTTATTAGCCACCTTATCTAGTCTATTCCTTCAAGCAGTGTCAATGTCATCACGATCCATCTTCCTAGGTGCCATACCAAAAAAAGGTTCAACTCTAAAACCTGAAGTAGTGGGAGTTAAATCTGCATAAGAATTCAACAGTTAGCCACATTACAATGAAAAATCGAAGACGACCTAATACAAATGGTAAACTCCTTTTTACCTTCCTTAACCTCGACCTCTTGATTGGCCTCAATGACCACTACAAGAAAATGGTTATTAGTAATGGAAAAAACGTCCTTAAATGCATTTTGATCATCCCAAAAGAGTATTTAGGATGAATTTTGTAACGGCTAAAAATTATCATTTATACTAGGCGTCACAAATTTATTTAGAAATGGAATTTTTCGTGCTAAATTCTAATTTATGGACGCTTTACATTTGGTATTAGGGACAAAAAAATCGTCCCAAAAGGTATTCTCGTGAAAAATTCCTTCTCCTGCGCAAAGAAGAAGGACGATTTATCCGTCTCAAATAGTCCTTAGATTTTGTGAAGAAAATTTAGAACGGTTCATAACTGTCCTAATTGATAAAAAAAGTTGGTGTAAAAAATTATATTACTGTAAGTTGTAATGATAAATGGCATGTAATTTGTATTATAAGTCAAGTCATCCAACCACAAACCTAATATATCAACTTAAAATTAATAAGTACAAACACTTATCGCATCCATGTCGAAATACTTAAATGATTAGAAAACCATACTAATTAATAAGAAATCAAATTGTCAAAACAAAATCCGTCCCTAAACTAAGATGATAAAATATATAATATAGTAGCCATGTTGATATAATTCTCTCAATGTCATAAATGTAGTAGCCACGGTAAAAACTTCTCTCTTCAACTTCTTGTACATAACTTGCAATCAATAAATAATTATTTATCAAAATAAGATTATAGTAAAATAAAAATAATTCTAAATATATTAGTTTATCGTATTGATAACTTTACAATTTTTAATTTTTGTTGGCACAGTCTCATTTGTTTATTCATGAAGACCAACCTTTTTAATCATCATAATGACATTCAACAATGCAATAATGATCCATCAATTTCAGTTACTTCCACAAATTCTACACAATAGTTTTTGAATTGTAAGTTTCAACATTAAAGTAGTTCCACCATACTCATGTCCATGTTTCAAGTTTTAACACTATACAAGATAATTAGGTAGTGATGAGAAATGAGAATACTTTACCAAGTTCTCTATAACTGTGTATTGGAAGTGCTTCGGGAATCATCTGGTGGTACTCGGAATCCTGTATTTTGCATCATACGAATTTTTTCTGGTATCCCAGGACCTTAGTTCTTTCATCCCATTCATATCTTGATGATGGGAATTCTCTCCCTCCTCGATCCTCTTTTGCAATAGTTCGATCTTGCTCTCATAAAGTGTCTCCAATCATTATCCACTATTTGAAAACAAATCGGCTTAAATCCTTTCTGGGCATTTGTATTGACCTAAGAAAAAAAGAATATAAAAAAATTAAATACAAATAAGTTGAATGCTGTATTAACTTAATGAAAATAGACAATTGCTTTCACACTCTTCCAAACTTATAAAAACTCTTTTGTTTGTCATATTCAATCAATTGAGTTTCTTACTTTTTTCAGTTCTGTTTATTTTTCCCTTTTAAGCTTAAATATTTTATGTCCATCTTTTGTATGGATTTATAGATTGACATATTTATACTTAAAATAATTTATGTTTTATATTTACAATGTGTTTCCTTTTGATCTAAACCTATTATGCTCAATTTATATAGATTACTGCTAATTGTTTGACATTTACTCCCGATTGAAGTGTGCACATTTTCATAATTCCATGCATGTTTTGATAAAATGACCAACTCAGTTTGATGATGGTGCAATGAGGTTGAATAAGTTTTCATTTAAAAATATACTCCATGGACTTATTGCTAAAGAATAAATTCTCTAGGATATTAAACATACATTTCAACAGGTAGTCTATTTTTTATTTCATTATTTTTATGCATTTTTATATGTTTGATGTTTCTAATTAATAGTACGACTCTCACAAGCGAATAGGAAGGTTATTTACCAAGTTTATTTTTTTATTATTTATAAAAGACCCGCATTTGAAGATTTTATTGAAATATTTTTAGACATTTTGCATTTCGTACATAGATTTCTTAGCCATTGGTTTCTGTCCTTATTGATGGAGTATAATACTTTAAACTATAGTTGGAATATAAAGGAAATTATACTAACTTGGTATTTATGTTGTCAAGTTGTGTTACTCCAGATTTTAGGAATCAAACTTACTGTGATATGTCGTAATTGTCATATGCATAATTGTGAGTTTATATAGGAGCCCTATTTTTTTCATTGTTGTGAGATTGGATGAATTTGTGTTATTTTGTTTTTTGATTTACTACCGATGATGTGAGAGAACTCTTTGAATTTGGACTAGGAGTTACATAATAAATTGTTGGACTACATAAAAATAACTATTGCTGGTGGTCTATTTTAATACATCCGAGGTTATTATTCTCATATATCTTAGTGGTCTATTAGGTATTCTAGTTTGTTTGATTTTCTTTTCTTTTTTTATAGTTTGGGGTTCTTTTCATGAGCTTATCTTTTTTTCCCTTTCAACATTTACTTTACCTTTTATTCCAATTCTTGTTATGTTTATTTATAAAAGCATTTTTTTTCATTTTCTCAGTTTTTGAAAAACCACGCCTACTAATTTCCAATGTATAATAAACACTAGAAATTTAACCAATTGATTTAAGTGATCAAAATGATGCATAAGGATATATCATTTTAATATGTAACATAATCAGTTCGGATGCTTAGATATACATAGTTCTCACTTTGAATGGAATTTAAAACATGAGAAAACTGTATCATTGCTACATTGCATATAGTAGGAACTTATTAATTTAACTGAATAAGTTGAAATTTTTTACACACCACGACCACAATTTATGAATTTAGTGGGTCAGGGTTGATCATATCTCAACATGAACTCGAAAGTAACACAAGCCAAAATAAAAAACGGTAAACGAGTTAGGTTAGTGTCAAACGAGTAACCAAAAAATGACATGGATAACGTGTTTATGTTTTTTTGTACAAATAACACATAAAATATATTTATATATTGAATTACTATTATATATATTATGATAGGATTATATGATATGATTTATAAACAATTCAGGATAACGTTGACTGATACATGACATGAACTCGAAATTATACGACCCAAACATGACATGACACACACAGATTGTCACTCTTAGTTTACACGAGAGTGAAATGAGGTATATAACCTTACTAATCAGTCAAATTATGTTTATTCAAAGATATATGGTGTTGGAAATTCTAAGTTCGTAGTTATATTAACTATGCTCTTGTTTATGTTTAATCATAAAACCAATATATGGATGATATGGGTAAAAAAATACCCGTACTTGTGCGAGTTAAGAAACATAGCCACACTACTGAATGAAATTTTATACTTGATGTGTGTTAGGGGAGATGGTATTGGCTATGTAATCGTTTGTTTTTATCAGTGAATGATAAATTGAACGGGAGCGTTACACATCCCGATTTTAGATTCTCGCCTTACAAATTTTAGCTTAGTATTTTCGGGGGATGCCTTTGTGTAATTTGTAATGTTCTTAGTGGCTTGGTCCAAGCTATCGAGGTTTGGGTCATGAAAGAGTATGGAGTCTAAGAGTCATGGGAAGATTTATTCAATTACCACAAAAAAGTAATGCATTTCGAATTTTAAAATTTTAACTAAAATTGTACTCTTAGATACTACTCCATCATATGGATTCCTACCACTTTATTGGTGCAGTAGGATATTAGATATCTTATTAAAGAAATAGTGTTCTACCATATAAGGTGAAGGATTATCATAAGAACAAGGCAAAAGCAGTAAGAATAACGAAATAACAAAAGGTTTACAACAACACTTTTGTTTTCTAAATGAAATATTAAATATTGACAATATAAAATAAAACATTAGTTATGATTTAAGAGAATGATTTGGAAGTTGAGAGGTGGATTTATCCAAATAAACGCTTTGTGAGCATCATAGAGAACAATGTTCCCTTATAAGTGTTTGATGGATATTTGCTTGATCAAATAAAAATAGTTAAAAATAATATACATAGTATATTAGAGACATGCTAACATGTAGATATTTAAAGATCGAGACGGATTAACATGTGAATTGAATGGAGAAATTTTCCTTTGTTCTAGAAGTAGCCATTTGGAGGTGGTGTTTTTTCACAGTATAAGATCGTTATGTAAATCTAATCCTTCTCATCACCTGTTTCATATGATAAGAAAACATAGAAAAGAGGAGAAAAGTGAAAAAGTCTATTTTAGACTGATAATTACTTCTACACAATTTATCATATATATATATATATGACCTGTTTGGAGCGTTAAAGTAAACCCTTACACAAGAGTAAATACATTCTTATCAGAGCATGATAATCTAGTATAAAACTTAATAGCTGCAGAATATTACTCCAAATGATGCTTCTGTAACTCCCTGACCCGGATTTATAGATTACCCGTGGTCAACCCGGTCCGACCTGAGGTAGGTATGAAGTGAAATGAACAACCTATATAATGTTGTTAATCCAGTTTTATTTTAATTAACGTCTCACTTGCTTAACATGCGATTCTAATTTCAAATAAAATTATGTGAGGGACTCGTGGGGAGCACCCCACAGTCCAAGCATACAGAGCTGCTAACGTAAAATAAAAGAGATGACTTAACTGTATAACGCTCTCGAAATATGAAACCGTACCCAATCTGTTGTAATAAAACGAGGGAGTGAGCTGAATGCTCAGGGAAAAATATACAAAATGCAGTGTAGAATCGAATGGCAGAAAAAAGACTAACACGTTATACCTACGCGCACATGCAACTACATTGTACACCAACACACACACACACACACACACACACACACACACACACACACACACATATATATATATATATATATATATATATACTTAATACATGAAACCGTTTTACTTCCGAAAATATTCACCTTAATCTTGTAAAAGATTTCCTTCCCCTTATTTTGACATTTCTCTCTTTATTTAACACACGGTTAAATACTTGAAATAACTATATTTAATTTGACCAAAATCCATTTTTTCCCTGAAATTACCCTTTTCATTTTAATCAATCCACATTAGTATTTTCATTCAAAACCACCCTTTTAACACATGTGAACATCGTGTTAAAAAATACTCATTTATCCTTTGAAAACCTTTCACAACACATTCTTGTGCTAATCATGGGTCTAACCACTTATGTTGATTAACCATCCATTTACCCACTTATTTTACCTTTCCTTTACCTTATGAACAATAATCAATTTACACATTTACTTATCCATTTCACCTTTACCGGAATATTTATTAATTCATTCAAGTTAGGTTGTCTTAACACATTTCACCACACAATCTATTTATTGACATGTTCCTTATTCCTTTATCTTTTTATCCTAATCTTCCAATAATTACATACTTTAACGGGCTCCACACTGCCGGCTATGAGCACCCTATGCTCTGGTCAGTGCTTTTAGATCTTTCACCCCAAGGCTCCGGACCCTCCTTAATTTTTTCGGTGTCATCCAAGTTCCTTTTTAATGTGTTTAAATTTTTTGCAAATGTCCATATTATTCCACCTTTTCTTTTACCCGACCGAAGACAAAATTTGGAGTTTCACCCATTACAATTTGAAAATCATCATTTCGTGTCATTTACACTCTAGTTTTGATTTTATTCCAAAAATCATGTTCATTAGGACTATCATCTTGTGGGTACCTCGTCCATTTTTGTAGGCCCAAGGAAGTCACCATATCGAGCCCCATTTACAATAGGAAGAGTTCGGCCCAAACTCTAAAGCCCCAAACACAGTTAGTTAGTAACAACCCATCCTGTTCCTAAAATCTCTCACGAGATATTCTAGGGATAGTGGGTTAACGTGGGAGTGCTCAACACCCCCACTCTCCAAACTTTGACTGTATATATTATATCCCTGGACCGGGGCAAATGGTATGTAATCAGAAACACTCCCCTCGAGAAAGGATAAATACAAACAAAGAACACCATCGTGGACATAGGCAATTTGTCGAACCACGTATATCTTGTGTTGTGTGTTATTGTGACTATTCTTATTTTACTTCTTTATTTTCCTGGTGATTGGATGTACTAATAATTGGTGTTGAGATTTATTGTCACCACAATTGGTGCCGCATGTGGGAAGCGATTATTCTTATTTTAAGAAATCCTTCACCAATAATAACCTAGAATGTTTGGTCACAATAACAATTCCCCTCAAGAAGGAGATATTCAAGAGAAACATATCCCTAATAGGGTTAGATTTGAAGTTTGATGCTCAAACCCAAGGCCTCACCCAGAATGATAAGCCTTGAAAGAAAGCCAGGGACCAGCTAGGTCTACAAAAGTTTTCAGGATGATCAATGTTTATGAGGCCAGGCTCCAAGAGCAGGAGGAGGCTAATCACAAGAAGGAATCCAAAAATGCTTGCCTCAAAAGAAGACTGGAGAAAATGGAGAAAAAACTCCATCGCAATACGAGGCAACATTATTATCGGACTCCTAGCCCTCAGGAAAGTAGATCTTGCAGCCGAGGAGGGAGCCCAATGCATGGATCTCAAAGAGTTGAGGGGCACATGATGGATAATGACTCGTCCGAGCAATAACAATCAACTCATCATTACAAGAGCCCAGATCGAAGGAGCAATGACATACGAAACTTGGTTCGAAGAGAGATGGACCAACACCCAGCACATCGGAGTGCCAAAAAATATAGAGCAAGCCAGGAAATATCTCATGACCCAAATTAAATCCCCCTTTTCAAGGTAAATAGAGAAAGAGGAAGCCCCCAAGAAGTTTACAATGCTCAGGTTTAAGATCTACGGTAGAAAGACTGATCCTATCGACCATGTCAGGCAGTACGGGCATGACATGACCCTTTGGAACCACAAGGACACATTGATGTACTCGATTTTTCCGTCGAGCTTGCACGATGTGGCCCAAAAGTGGTTCAAAAAACTCCCCCATAGATCCATAAGGAACTTTGAGTCCCTAGTAGAGCTCTTCACAACTAACTTCATTACCAGCATCTCTCATTCGAAGAGGATGGATTCTTTATTAATAATAAAAAAAAGCCCTAGGAGAACCTCAGAGACTACGCGAAAAGGTATTGGGAGCCATTTAACGAGATTGAGGACTGCTCGGAGAAGGTCGTCATTGCATATTTTAATATTGGCCTACCCATTTCCTGCCTTTTGCACCAGGCCCTCACTAAGAAGGAAGTCACAACCATCAATGACTTGATGGGTCGTATTGAAAAATACACCAAAGTTGAAGATGTGACCCATCTCAGCACAGGGGAAAATGGTCGCGCCAAGTTTGCCAGAAAGGGAAGCGACAAGACCGAGAGTCAAAAGAAAGGGATTAAGAATGGTGGTAAGAATGACCCTAAGAATGGAAGAACGAGTGATGCCTCGAAGACAGTTCAAGTAGTAAACACAATTTTTAGAGAACCGATCTAAAATATTCTGGCGAAGATCAAGTACCAACCATTCATTAAGTGGCCCAGGAAAATGAGTGGAGACCTTTCAAAGAGGAACAACGCACTGAGATGTGCTTTCCACAAAGAGGGCGGGCATAAAATCAAGCACTCCAAAGACCTCAAATCTCATCATGAAGATTTAGTCAAGCAGGACACTTGAGCGAATTTGTGGAAAAAAAGGCAGAGAGGGTAGCTGCCAATGGAGACCAAAGTCCTAACAACCTGCTCGAGGAATACGTTGGGCATGAGTTCGTAGTAATTCATGGATCATCCGACCTCAAACAGATTCAAGGAAATACGGATCGGATGGAAGTAAGAAAGCTTACAGCATTAATGCAAGATTTTTAAATCGACCCAGCCAAAATGCAAGCTGGGAAGCATTGGTGAGCATAGGATGTCAACTACAGCAAGCACATTATGTTCACAGATGAGGACCTAGTGGGAGTAATAACCACACATCATGATGCATTGATCAGTGCATTTAGGATAACTAACTATGACATCGACATGTTTCTCGTCGACCAAGGTAGCTCATCCGAAGTAATGTACCTCGACTTGTTTAGGAAGTTGAAGTTGAGTTTTGCCGACCTAACGGATGACACCGTTACTCTAGTTGGCTTCGCTGGAAAAATAACCATCCCCTTGGGAAATATCGTCTTGCCAATAAGGGCAGGAAACATCTAAAAGATGATTGAGTTTCTTATGATCTATATTGATTCACCCTACCAAGAAATTCGACATAGGATGGCTATACGCGATGAAGGCCGTCCCATCTACCTACCATCAGAAGATCAAATGTGTGACTGAACGAGGGGTGGTGGAGATCCATGAAGATTAGGAGATGGCGAGAAAGTGCTTTATAGTAACCATCCGTCCCAAACCAAAGAAAAAGGTTGAATAATTTAGAAGCAAGAATGAAGAACAGGAGAGTCTAATGCCCTCTAAATAGACATTAAGATATGGGAGACCAGGAGTGGAGGAGACTAAGCTCCTCCCCTATGAAACATTCATCGAGGACCTGAAGGAAGTCACAACCAGTAGCAGCTCGAATGAAAGAAAATTCTTGATCAAAACCTCACTCACCGACTACGAAAAGAGGGAGTTGGCCACCCTACTTTGAAGTAACCTAGATGTCATTGCATGGGAGACTTATGAGCTTCCCGGGATTGATCCTAACATCACTTATCATTGACTGCACATCGACCCAACTTTTAAACCAATATCATAGAAAGCTCGTCGAACTGATCCAGAAAAATCCAAGGTAGTGGAGAAGGAAGTCAAAAAACTACTGGACGTATGATCCATATGGGAAGTCTAGTTCCCCAAGTGGATATACAATCTAGTGGTTATCCCTAAGAGCAAGGGAAAGTGGAGAGTTTACATCGATTTCACCTATCTAAAAAAACCATGCCCTAAAGACAACTTCCCCCTCCTAAAGATTGATCAGCAGGTGGATGCCACGACAACGCACGAAAGTATGAGCTTCCTGGCTGCATACTCCGAGTATCACCAGATCCCTCTGCATGAGCCGAATCAAGATAAAACAACATTTATAAGCACAGTTGGGTTATATTTCTACAAGGTTATGCCCTTTGGGATAAAAAACACAGGGTAAACTTACCAACGGTTGGTCACAAAAAGGTTCAAAGACCAAATGGGAAGCACTATAGAGGTCTACATCGATGACATGCTTGTCAAGAGCAAGCTCAAAGATGACCACCTCTCTGACCTATCAAGGACCTTTGAAATCCTCAGGGTGTAATGAGTGAAGCTCAACGCGAGTAAGTGTTCCTTTGGTGTCCAGTCAGGAAAATTCCTTAGGTACTTGGTCAGCAAGAAATGTATTAAAGCCAACCCAGATCAAATTGATGCTATCAACAGGGTGCAGCCCCCTAAACAATAAGAGACGTGCATAAGCTCACGATAATGCCTGCCTCCCTAAATTGGTTCATCTCAAAGTCTTTTGAAAGGAACCTTTATTCCAGTTATTAAAGAAAAGTAAAGATGTGGAATGGAATGAGGATTGCTCGAGGGCATTATAAGGGATCAAAGCTTACCTCAAAAAATCACCTTTACTCGTAATCCCTCAAGAGAATGATTCTCTATACCTTTACCTTTTAGTATCCATTCATGCTGTAAGTTCTGCACTGGTATGCAAAAAAATATGGATCCAGCACCCAGTCTGTTACTCGAACAAGACTCTTTTGGACGTCGAATAACGATACCTACAACTAGAAAAACTTACCTTTGCTCTAGTGGTAGCCTTGAGGAAATTAAAACACTATTTCAAAGCCCACCCATCATCGTACTTACATACCACCCTCTTAAAGCAGTCCTGAGTAAAGTAGACCTTTCAGGTAGACTATCAAAGTGGTTGGTCGAGCTTAGGCGATTTGACATTTGATTCCAGTCGAGGAATGCCATCAAAAGGCTGGTCCTCGCTGATTTCATTAATGAGTTTATAGGAGAACAACCTTGCGACATGTGCCAAACTATTCATCAGAGTGAAGTTCCCCCAATGTCAAGCGTTTGGAGAGTATTCATTGATGGAGCCTCCAATTCCAAAGGGGCAGGAGTAGGCATCGTGCTAATTACCCCCGAAGATGCAATACTTAAGCAAAGAATCAGGCTTGGATTTGAAGCCTCTAATAATAAAGCCGAGTATGAGGCACTAATCGCGGGCCTATAAAAGGTGTGAACTCTTAGAGAAAAGTGACTCCAAATGTTCGGCGACTCACAATTGGTCTCCAACCAGATAAGTGGAGATTTTAATGCAAGAGATAAGATGATGGCAGCCTATCTCCCCACTGTGAAAGGATTGATGGACAACTTTGAACACATCAGTGTCCAACAGTTTTCCAGAGAACAAAATAGCCATGTTGATGCCCTAAAATCCTTAAGCTCAACGATCAACTCCGACTTGAAGAGGACAATTCAGATTGATTTCCTTGCCCAACTAAGTATCAAATAGATCAATAAACTGCCAAGCATAGAGCATGTTCTCCAGATCGAGACATCCCCCAGTTGGATGGATCCCATAAGGTATTATTTAAAGGATGGTGTACTACCAATAAATAAGAAGACCTCTCATCAGATTAGAGTCAAAGTTGCTCGCTTTCACTTATCTCCCGAGGGTAAGCTGTACAAGGAGATCTTTCACTGGCCCTTACCTCCAGTGCGTTCATCCAAGGGACATCAAGTAAGTCCTGCATGAACTCCATGAGTTAATACGTGGGAGTCACATTAGGGGCAGGTCACTAGCTTTTTGAGTAATGAAAGAAGGGTACTGGTGGTCGTACATGCAGAAAGACGCTAGAATCTATGCTCGAAAGTGCAAAAAGTGCCAACTTCACGCACTTATGGTTCACCAACCGGATAGTAACCTTGAGTCACTTACTATCCCATGGCCCTTCACCCAATGGGGTATAGACATCATGGGCCCTCTACCTATCGTAGCCAGTAATCACAAATATCTATTGGTAGTAATAGACTACTTCACTAAATGGATAGAGGTAGAGCCACTGGCAAACATTAGAGACGCGAACATGATAAGATTCATATAGAGGAACATCGTCACTCGCTTTGGGATCCACAGGACTATCATCACTTACAATGGAACCCAGTTCAAGAGTGAAATTTTCTAGTGTTTTTGTAGTGACCAAGGGATCAGGCACTACTTCAGCTCTGTAGCATACCCTCAGAGCAACAAACAGGCCGAGGCTTCCAACAAAATAATGATTGATGGATTAAAAAAAATTGGAGCGAGCCAAGGGAGCATGGGTAAACAAAATACCCCACATCCTATGGTCTTACCACACCACCCCAAGGCGAGAAAGAGGAGAGACACCATTCGAACTTACTGATTAGGCATAAATATTGTGTATTTATCCCCTTAATTTAGAAGTTTTTATTACCTTGTGTAACATAATATCCATTGATTTCTTTCATAATTAGTTCTACTGATCTTTTCTATGCAGTACATCGAGTTTTGATTTTTTCTCATATATTTTGTAGGAAATTTATTCAAAAGAAGAAAGGAGAAAACTCAAAGTCCAGAAATAAAGCTGAAAAGCAAGAGAAGGAAAGTTGAGGCGTAATTTCATAATTTTTCACTCATAACTGGACACGAACTCCCTGAAGAAGTTGAAGTTCTTGGCACCATGAGCGTATAGGAAGAAACGGTGTCCAAATCCAAGCTACGAGTGAAAAGTTATGAAGGTTTGAAGTTGGGAAGAAACCATGGAAAAAGAAGCAAAAAGAGAAGAAATGACTTAAAAAAAAATTTCCAGCTCAAAAGTTCCTGGCAGTACTGGAAAAGTGAACCAATTCGCCCCAGTAAAGCATAGGATATTCGAACCGATTCGGTGGGCCGAAATTCTATTTTTTTTCACAAATAGAGTTGTGCATGGATGGATGACTAGATAAGACGTGATGTATTCAGTTATTTTAGAGAGCAGACCTTAGAGATCTAGGTTATCAAAAGTTTTAGAGGGTTCTTGCACCCAAGAACTCTAGGGTTTCACTTTCTTCAACAAATATTATAGTTCCAAGCTATTAATTCGAGGTTTTTCTTCTTCAAAGTTTGAGTTCTTCATCTCTATTCTTTTAGGTTAACTTTTCTTTGCAAGTTTTTTTTATTTCCTGATATTCCAAGCATTATTTGCATGTTTAGATATAGTTTCTTCATAATTATGAACCCATGAACATTAGATTTTATGTTTTCTATTTGAGTAAACATGTCCGACTAAGTTTTTAAGGGTTGGGGTGCATGAACCCCACCTGAAGTAATTCACCATATAGGGAAATAGACTTTTGAATTAAAAACTTAGATGAATCGCGTTGCATAACTGTTGCAACCATCGTAGGAATTTTGATCTCGTTTGCCCATGGTAACCGGGATGCTTAAGAGTGCTAGACGTGTATCGGTTAATGCGTCATTGCTTTGTTCTTGCTTTTGATTTCATATGGTGCGGGATACGATCCCTCATACATGGAATGCTTGGGATTAATAAAGACCGGGATCATTTGAAATTCTAATTCCGAATCTAGTATCCTATTAGATGAATTACTAGGGTGTGGGGAATTGTAACCCCACCTATTGTTCTGATTTTATACTTAAGCCTTCAATCCATTTGTCATCAACTTTTAGATCAATTAGCGTAGCTGCATTTTGTTAGTTCTTTGTTTCATTAGTTTTTACTCTAAAATATGCATCTAGTCATAGTTGTTTCATCCCCCAAATCATCTTTTCGTTTCTTTTAGAGTCACAGCTATGATTTCTTCATCTTTCCAACGTCGTCACGAATTCGTTCATCCTTTTTCCCTGAGGATCGATACCCGACTTATCGGGATATTACTTGAGCGACAAACTTGCACTTGAGCTTATATATCACACACACTAGACACATTTTTGGTCGCGTCAAGTTTTTGGCGTCGTTGCCGGGGATTTAGGTCGACTTAGGTTAGATCTAGTCAATCTAAATCTTAGACCAAAAATAAAAAAAAAATTAAAAAAAAAGTAAAAAAAAATCATCTCTAACATGTCATTAATGCAAAATCCTGAGCATACTTAAACTCCTCAAAATAATCCAACCCGAATCCACAAAAATCCAATTGTTGAGTATAATTCTGATAGTCCCCACACGCCTCGCTTTCCACAGTTTTGGGTTCCACTTCCTACTCCTGATCACTCTATCGGTAGTTACACCCTGGGTTAATCCTTGAGTCACACATCTAGGACACCGAGTGGGTATTATGAGTCATTTGGAGAGAGAGAGAGATGTTTGATGCCGCTAGTTTCGGTACTAGAGAGGGAAATCTCCCCAATCGTCCCATGAAAGACTTACTCTTTCCTGAACAAACTGTCACCCCTGGTTGCATTTTACTCCCGTATAATGCCGGTCAGTTTCACTTTCGCAATGGGATGATACAGATTCTCCCTACTTTCCATGGCATGGATTCGAAGAAACCATATCTTCATATAAGAGATTTTGAAGAGGCGTGCGACACATTTAGTGAGCAAGCTTGCACACAGGATGTCATTCTCCTAAAGCTTTTTCCTTTTTCCTTAAAGGATAAAGCTAAGACCTGGCTATGGTCTTTACCCCCGAACTCCGTTATTTCATGGAGGAATATGCAATCTAAATTTTTCTCAAAATTCTACCGACCGCAGAAGACCAAATCTGTCAAGACTCAAATCCAAGGCTTTCGACAACAAGATAATGAGCCTTTTGACGACTGCTGGGAACGTTTCCAAGATTTAGTAAGTGAATGCCCCCATCATGGTTTTTAAAAACACCACTTGATCTCTTTCTTCCATAATGGGTTTTAAGTGACTTCTAAACAACTTGTGTAAACTATGTGTGAACGACCATTCTGGGAATTAGACTCTAGTGATGCTGAGGCCCATCTTAAGTATGTTGCAGAGACTACTCAAGCATAGGACATATCTGATCCTAATACCCAAGTCCGGATAGACAAGCTCCTACCGCTCTGGAAGCATCTGGTTTATACCATTTGGATAGTACTACCTTAATAGACCATCAATTTGATCAGTTTCAGAAAGATATGAAAGATTTTCTTGATAGTCAGTTGAGAGATATCTACGGATCCATCCGTGTCGCGAAAGATAAGGTGTGTACGATATGTGAGGAAGGCCATTCCACAAAGGCATGCCCAATGATTTTTTCCTACAAAACCATGCACACCGAGCAAGTGGATTCTATAGGAGGGTTCAAGGGAAATTTTAATGCCCCGCATGGGAACTCGTACAACCCTTCGTGGAGAAACCATCATGGTTTTAACTAGGGACAACCACAAGCTGTGATGAACCCACATTCACATGCTGTTCCACCTCCACCCCCTCCTCAATTTTAGCAATCACCACCTCCTCCATCTCCATATATTACTCCATCACGGAGGAACATCGAGGATATAATAAACTAGTTCATCAACTCTGAGAGTTCTACCAATGCTAGCTATGATCACATGTTCGCCAGCATGAATGCTAATATCTCAAAGTTACAATCTTCGTTGAGTATCCAAGAAAGGGAAAAAATTCCTGCCCAGGGCCAAAGACCTCCCAAGGTCAACCTTGTGTTAGCTCCACATCTACAGAACTTCAGGATCAATGTGAAGCAGTAATCACTCTTCGTAGTGGGAGAGTTGTTGATTTATTACCTCCTCCACACGACACTTCGAAAGCCAAGGAGACTTCGCCCGACACGGAAGAGGTCAAAGATATCCCCTTAAATGAGAGTGAAAAGGAAGACACTAGTGAGCCTAAGGTAGTTGTAAATCCAACCTCCACTGCACCATTTCCTCAAAGAATGGTTCCTTCCCATAAAGGAACTATAAGTGATGAAGTGCTAGAGATGCTTAAAAATTGAACTTACCTTTCCTCGATGCAATAAAGTAAATTCTAGCTTATGCAAAAGTCATTAAAGATTTATTGACTGTCAAGCGGAGGATTAAGGTAAAGAAAAATGTGATCCTAGCACAGAACGTGAGATCCGTTCTTCTTAACGACCTCCCATCTAAATATAAGGATCCCGATGCACACCCACTATTTCCAGCACCATTAGAGAGAAAAAAATTGAGAGAGCCTTACTCGACTTGGGGGGAAGTGTCAATATCCTCCCCTATTCAATTTACATAAAGCTTGATCTGGGCTCCCTTAAGCCCACAAGGATCACTCTCCAATTTAAGGATCGAATCATGAATATACCGAGAGCTATAGTTGAGGATGTGATAGTCCAAGTGGACACTTTTTACTTCCCAATAGATTTTATCATTCGGGACACAGAGCCCTCCTTCGCCTCAAAGAATCACGTTCCCATCATTCTTGGTTGCCCATTCTTAGATACGGCTAATGCACTTATCAATACTCAAAATGGGTAGATGCAACTCAGTTTTGGGAACATGATATTAGAAACAAACATCTTCAATATAGCCCAAAAAGTAGGGGAAGAAGATGATCTTCATGCGGTGAGATTAATTGATGAGATCGTAGAAGAGAAAATTGAGGAAATTTTTTGTGAAGACGCCTTAGAATCTTATTTAGTGTCTAGCCATGAGAGCGAGGGAACTTATACCGAGTTTGAGAGAGAGGTTGAGGAGTTGCGGGTACTAATCGATGAGAGAGCGTCGGACGAGGACGTAGTAGATGTAAGTTAGATTTCTCGATTTGAAGAGTTAATACTGAAGGAGGCACGCATGGTTCCCTGTAGCGACACATTTTCGACTCTCAAATTATTGGATGCTGAGATTATCTATCCAATATCAGATATCAAGTGGGTGATACCCATCCAAGCCGTCCCAAAGAAGTCGAGCATGATAGTGATTGAAAATGCCAAGGGAGAGCTAGTTCCCTAACGTACCACTACCGGGTGGTGCATTTGCATTGATTATCCAAAACTCAATGTAGGAACTAGGAAACACCATTCCCCCTTACCATTTATCGATCAAATGCTTGAAGTCCACCCTTACTATTTTTTCCTAGATGGTTATTCTGGATATAACTAGATTGAGGTAGGTGTACTTGATCAAGAGAAGACGACCGTCACTTGTCCCTTTGGTACGTTTGCCTACAAACGTATGCCATTCGGCTTGTGTAATGCACCCGCACCTTGTCAATGTGCATGTTGAGCTTATTCAGTGACTTGGTTAAGAGAGGACTGGAGGTGTTCATGGATGACCTTAGTGTTTTTGGCACCTCTTTCGATCTATGTTTAGCTAATCTTGAGAAAGTACTAGCCCGGTGTGTGGAGAAGAACTTAATGCTGAATTGGGAGAAATGCCATTTCATGGTAACTGAGGGCATAGTTCTTAGCCACACAGTGACATCCAAAGGGATCGAGGTGGATAGAGAAAAAATTGATGTCATAGCTGACCTACCCCCATCAAAATCGCTAAAATATGTGCACTCTTTCTTGGGCCACGTGGGGTTTTATAGAAGGTTCATTAAGGACTTTAGCGCCATCGCTAGACCCTTAAGCAACCTTCGTATGAAGGACACCCCGTTCGAGTGGAATGAAACATGTCAAAGTGCTTTTTAAAAATCGAAGAGTATGCTTGTTTCCGCTCCCATCATGCAAGCCTTGGATTGGTCCTTACCATTCGAGATCAAGTGTGATTCAAGCGATTATGCGATAGGGGCTGTTTTGGGCCAAAGAAAAGACAAAAAGGCTTATGTCATCTACTACGCTAGCCGGATTCTCATCGTACCACAACTCAATTACTCCACCACAGAGAAGGAATTGCTACCGGTAGTCTTTACTTTTGATATCTTATCAGTTCCCCCATCACCTGCTTCACCAACTATGTGACTTTAAAATATCACCTTGCAAAGAAAGATGAAAAGTCGCGCCTCATAAGGTGGATCCTACTCCTACAAGAGTTTAATCCCTCCATTAAAGATAAAAAAGTAGTAGAAAATGTCATCGCCGATCACTTATCACGACTTTCGTCCAACGTACCTAGTGATCCTATAGACATAGACGAGTACTTCCTGGATGAGCAACTCTTTGCCACCTCTTCTTTGCCCTGGTTTAGGAATACAGTGAACTACCTTGTCATGGGATCCATCCCTCCCGATTGAACACCTCAAGATAAGAAGAGGTTCATCACTTGGTCGCGCATGTTTTTGTATGACGATCCATTACTTTTTAAATATTACCCCTGCCAAATTATTCGACGATGCGTACTGGATGACGAGATTCCAAAGGTCATCCAATTCTATCATTCGAAAGCATGGGGATGCCACTTTTCTGTGAAGAAGACAACCTCTAAGATTCTCCAAAATGGCTTGCATTGGAACACAATGTTCCGGGATGTAAACAATTATTGAAAATTTTGCAACAGGAGTCAACGGATGGGGTCAATTACCCGACGAGATATGATGCCATTATCCTCGATACTCATTATTGAGATCTTTCACTCTGGGGTATTGACTTTATAGGCCCTTTTCCCTCGTATTTTGGCTGCCTATGCTTCTTAGTCGCGGTAGACCGTGTCTCTAAATGGGTGGAAGCTATAGCTACCAAGACTAATGACAACAAAGTGGTGATTAGGTTTTTGTAGGAACACATACTTTCTCGCTTCGGTGCATAGAAAGTGATAATCAATGATAATGATACACACTTTTGAAACAAGCTATTTGGGAAGCTTATGAGAAAGTATGGTGTCATTCACAAGGTTAGAACGACCTATCACCCACAAACTAATGGGCAGCACGAGTTGGTGAATCGTGATATCAAAAACATACTAAAGAAGATCGTCGATCCTAACCAGAAAGATTGGTACCTTCGATTGAACGATTCTCTATGGGCATACCGTACTGCATACAAGAACCCACTCGGAATGTCCCCATTTCTCTTTGTATATGGAAAACTTTTCCATCTTCCCATTGAGTTGCAACACAAAGCTTATTGGGCCATTAAGAGGGTGGACTACGACATGGACAAAACCGGTGAAAATTGAATGAGTTAGAGGAGATACGTAATGACATGTATGAGAACGCTAATATTTCCAAAGAAAGGATGAAACTCACACACGATAAAATTATTCGATGAAAAGAGTTTCTTGCCGGGAAAAAAGTGCTCCTCTATAACTCTCGACGTCACCTATTTCTGAGAAAATTACGGTCCCGATGGATTGGCCCATTCATTGTAAAGAATGCAATCCCCCACGGAGCTGTGGAGTTGGAAGATCCAAACGGAGGAAGTACATTCAAGGTCAATTGATAGCGCCTAAAGCCATACTTAGAGGCGTATGGGAAAGAAGTCGACACCATTTGGTTGTTGGACCCCGTTTATGGGGTAGAGTAATCTCAATTCAAGAGGTCTTCTCATCCCCCGACGTGTATGGGGTGAATCGTGTGTATAGTAGTTTTTTATAGGTTAGGTTAGTCAGAATTGGTTAGCGCCCGAGTCGAGTCCAAGGAGAAGAACAATTGCACATTTTAGAAGAATTTCATGCGAGTTAAGTTGGGTTTTTGGTGTTTTGTAAGATGAGGTGTTAGGAAGAGTGTTTTGCAAAATTTTGGAAAAATGGGATTTTTGGAGTTCCAACACTTAGTTTTTTTTAGGATGTCAAAGTTGCAGGCACACTGGAAAATTCGAACCAATTCGCCCTTTCCTTACTACCAGGATTGAACCGGTTCGCCCCTGGGTCTGAATAAAAAATTAATTTAATCGAACTAGTTCGCCCCAGACCCGAACCGATTCGCCCAGTCAGGTGCAAAAATCGGTAGTCCCCATATGCCTCTTCCCCATTCTTCCACCTTTTCCCATACACTCCCGCACCCTTTCCCTCCAAATCCTTCTCTCCTCACCCTCTTTCCCTCCAAATTCTTCCCTCAAATTCCCCCCATCCCACCTATAAATACACACCCTTTACCCCCATTTCCCTCACACCTCCATATCCATTCCTCTCACACCTCTGTACTCTCCTAAAATCCTTCTCCCCCATTCACCCACTCCAATGGCCAATGACGAATTACCCGTCAAATACAATTCTAGAAATCCTCCATGACGGAGATCATGGCTACCGCTCCCTTTCAAGAAAGCCGGTGGGTGGAGGAATTTTTCTCATGTTCTCTCACTGACCACATTGAGAGAGCCATTAATTGGGAGGGACTTCCCCAAGCCGTGAATTCCCTCTTCCACCGCCAACGATGGCATCAATTCCTAGCCAATCCTGGCGAGGACGTGTGGATGGACGAGGTATGGGCTTTTTATGGCACTCTCGTCCACACTTCTAAAAATATATATCAAGCTTATGTGGACGGGGTACCCATCCCATTTTATCTCTCCATGGTCGCGCAAATCTTGGGTATCGACATGTTCCATTTCCACCCAACTTTTACTATCCCACCTATGGCAATCCAATCCCGAAGTGCCAATCCATCGAGCGCATATCACCCAACCACATTTGGAATCGCTACACTTTTACGGTCGGTAACCTTGATGAGAACACCAGGTTTGCATTTATTATCACTTGTGGGGCTATTCTCCAAACCTCTAACAATTTCGCAATTCGCATCTGCCATGGCAAATAACTCTACCACCTCCTTGGCAACCCGAGTATCATCAATCTCCAACATATCTTTTACTCAGAAATCATCACTGTCTCCATGGACAAAAAAGGAAAAACGTGTCTACCATATGCCCGGTTCATCACCTCACTCCTAAAGATCCTAAGAATTCAGCCACCGGCATTGCAACCCGTCTTCCGAAGCCTATTGGACTAGAGTCCATCACTCGGAGCGTGCGCCAAATGGAGGTGGTGCATCCACCACCGGTGGTCGAAGATGTTGAAATAGGGGACGAGGAGTAAGAGTACAACGAGGTGGAGGATCCCGACTATGATCCCAAAGGGGATGACCTCAATGGGAAGATAGCTCTACTCGAGGGGCAATTTGATGGGTTCGTGAACAACTACCGTCGCGATACCTCTATGATGATCCACCTCCAAGAGGAATTATATCGGTTGCAAGTGGGCCCCAATGTCTCTCTCCCCACCTATTTTTATGATCCATATGGCCCTAAATCTCCCGGCCCATCCAACCCACCTGCCCCTTAGGTTGATTGTTTTGTGTTGATTATTTAATGGTTTTCTTCTTTCCTTTTTCCATAGTTCTATATGGTTGCATTATCTACAAATGGAAATTGGTTTGTTTCAATGGTGTGTTTTGTGCTTTCTTTCCATTTTTTTTTCATTTTTGTACGTTGATTCCTTGCTTGTTTCCTCTCCTTACTTTAATTTTTATTTTGTCATCTATTTTGCCTCGGGAAGATGCAAATGCCTAAGTTAGGGGGGATACACTGCGCTTTTATCAATCACAAAGTCCAAAAATGCCAAAAAAAATCTGAAAAATTCAAAAATATTTTTCTTCAAAATAAATAAAAATTGGAGTTTAAACTTTTCAACAATATCACCTTCATTTTATTTAAAGTATCGAATTAAAAAAAAATATATATCAAACACACAAAGCCAAAAGTGACTAAGGATGGAAATTGAGCGTGAATTGACGACTTAATGAATAAATGTGGAGATTAACAAACCCGGTGAGATTTCGAGCCTATCATTTTTTGAGAGTTTATAAATAAATCTGAGTTAATTGCTAACTCAAAGTTCATTTTAGTGGTTAGAATAAGTCGTCGGGATCTCAATTCCTTCACTTTGATCGATTATGGGAAATGGAATGTTGTTTTGAAAAATGCAATAAGTAAATCTCTAAATTTAATTCACCTCGAGACGCATATGGTAACGCAATTAAGGATTCGGGTAATGAAGTAGGCTCGTTTGAAATCCAAAAATATTGGCCAGAAAAAGTTGTGAAAAATCTATCCCTTTTTGCCACCCAAATTGAGCCAAATGAAATTGTTTCCATTCGTTTGACAAATTCGAAACGCCCAATTAGCCCGAAATTGTGAAAATTAAATATTCATCAAATAAAGTTCGAAAAGTGCATAAAAAGGAAAAAAAATATAAGAATGCTCAACAAAAATAACAAAAAAAAATCGAAAAAGAATGGAAAATGAGCAAAAGCCCAAAAAAAGCACAAACGGACACACTAAGAAAATTTTCCAATTTCGAAGTTCCGAACCGTTCCCATTTTACCGAACACACTTTATAACCCGAAAAAGTCCTAACCGAGCCCGAATTGCGAAATTGGTTACCACGTGGAGAGCTAAGGCAAGATACTAGAAGAGATTAAAGGTGTGTTTTAGAGATAATGTTTTCAGTTTCCCAATAATCATAACTCGTTGACGAGATCCCTCCACCTCAAATAATCCGTCCTTCATATTCGTGTGCATGAAATTGCGTTCCATTACATTTACTCTTACAAATCACGCACACTGAGAGAAATAGCCACAATCCGAGTGATTCATTTGTGAGAGCATACCGTGAGCACATGAATCAAAATGAATTTTCGGAAAGTAACTGAATGACCAATCAGTGGAAATCTAAGGTTTAAATTTGGGCTTCACACGTACATGAAAAATCGAGACTTACGAATACAAATTTATGGTGACTATTTTCCAGAAAATAAAAATTATACAATTTTTGTGGATTTTGAATTTCTTCGAGTCAACAATGAATTTTGTGGGTATATTCACTGCAAACCCTCACGAGATACAACTCGTCCTACTAGGGTAACCAAGGGTTGAAAGGCTTGTTGCATGTGCTAAATGCAATCGCTTGCCCACGAAAGTAGTATTCTATCCATGTCCCGTGTTGGTTAGTTATTCAAACATGCTTAAATTCTTTTACATTGCTCGGAACTATCGAAGTTATAAGTTAGGGGGGTTTGATTAGGCATAAATATTGTGTATTTATCACCTTAATTTAAATTTTTTATCACCTCGTGTAACGTAAAATCCATTGATTTCTTTTATAATTAGTGCTGTTGGCCTTTTCTATGCAGTACATCGAGTTTTGTGTTTTTCTCATAAATTTTTTAGGAAATTCATTCAAGAAAATAAAGGAGAAAACTCAAAGTCAAGAAAGAAAGATGAAAGAAAGAGAAGGAAAGTTGAGGGGTAATTTCATAATTTTGCACTCAGAACTGGACACAGAATCCCATGAAGAAGTTAAAGTTCTTGGTACAATGAGCGCACAGGTAGAAATGGTGTCCAAATCTAAGTTACGAGTGAAAAGTTATGAAGGTTTGAAGTTGGGAAGAAACCATGGAAAAAGAAGTAAAAAGAGAAGAAAAAACTTAGAAAAAAATTTCAAGCTCAAAAGTTCCTGGTAGTACTGGAAAAGCGAATCGGTTCGCCCCAGTTAAGCATAGGATATCTGAACCGGTTCGATGGGCCGAAATTCTAATTTTTTTTATTTCACAAATAGAGTTGTGCATGGATGGATGACTAGATAAGACGTGATGTATCCAGTTATTTTAGAGAGAAGACATTAGAGAGCTAGGTTATTAACAGTTTTAGAAGGTTCTTGCACCCAAGAACTATAGGGTTTCACTTTCTTCAATAAATATTCAAGTTCCAAGCTATTAATTCAAGATTTTTCTTCTTCAAAGTTTGTGTTCTTCATCCCTATTCTTTTAGGTTAACTTTTCTTTGCATGTTTTTCTTATTTCCTGATATTCCAAGCATTGTTTGAATGTTTAGATCTATTTTCTTCATAATTATGAACCCATGCACATTCGATTATATGTTTTTTATTAGAGTAAACATGTCCGACTAAGGGTGCATGAACCCCACCCGAAGTAATTCACCATGTTGAGAAATAGACTTTTGAATTAAAATCTTAGATGAATGGTGTTGCGTAACTGCTGCAACTGTCGTAGGGCTTTTGATCTCGTTTGCCCTAAGTAACCAGGATTCTTAAGAGTGCTATGCGTGTATCGGTTAATGCATCACCGCTTTATTCTTACCTTTGATTTCATATGGTGTGGGCTACGATCCCTCAT
This sequence comes from Sambucus nigra, assembly GCA_949130495.1. Classification (NCBI taxonomy): domain Eukaryota; kingdom Viridiplantae; phylum Streptophyta; class Magnoliopsida; order Dipsacales; family Adoxaceae; genus Sambucus; species Sambucus nigra. Next base: position 186,491,379 of record OX422216.1, read on the forward strand.
ACATGGAATGCTTAGGATTATTAAAGAAAGGGTTCATTTAAAATTCTAATTCCGAATCTAGTATCCTATTAGATGAATTACTAGGGTGTGGGGGATTGTAACCTGACCTATTGTTCTCATTTTATTGTTAAGCGTTTAATCCATTTGTCATCAACTTTTAGATCAATTAGCGTAGCTGCATTTTGTTAGTTCTTAGTTTTATTAGTTGTTACTCTAAAATTTTCATCACGTTGTAGTTATTTTATCCCCTAAATTATCTTTTCATTTCTTTTAGAGTAAAATCTAAGTTTTCTTCATCTTTCCAATGTAGTCACGAATTCATTCGTCCTTTTTCCCTAAGGATTGATATTCGACTTATTAGGATATTACTTAAGTGATAGGCTTGCACTTGAGCCTACATAGCACGCACACTAGACACATTTGTGGTCACGTCACTTACAAATGGGATGGAGGAAATTATCCCCTTGGAAGATGGCCTCCCTACCATGAGGCCAAGACCAGAATGATACGGCATTGCTCGCTGAACTTGAATTAGATGAGGAATGATGGGAGCTGGCTCTAGTGAAATAAGCAGCCTACCAGCAACAGCTAGCAAAACACTATAACAAAAAGGTCAATCCAAGGGCATTCGAGGTTAGGGACTACGTCTTGTGGAAGGTTCTTGGAAGCGCTGTGAAACCATCAGATCGCAAACTAGGATAAAACTGGGAGGGTCCATTCAAGGTGATAAAAGATGACCTACAAGGAGCCTATCACTTAGAAACGCTAGAGGGGGAGATACCGAGAGCTTGGAATGCAGCCAATTTGAAGAAATTCTACTTCTAATTTTCTTTTTTCTTTTCGAACTCAATGTTGAATTCTCAATTCTTCTTTGAATAATAAGATTGTTTGGCAGTGGAATTTTATGAAGTGTAGGTTCTTGTCAACTACATTATAATGTATGGACCCTTTTCCAGTTATAGGCTCCCCTCTTAACACACAAAACTAAGATCACGAAAAACTTATTAAAGCAAGGTCAAATGTCCCTCCTCAGGCATCGTCAATCTAGCTTGCCCCTGGCAATATATGAAGCCCTACAGGGGACCCTTAGGCAACATGGCTAACCCAGGTTGGTCGCCAACATTGTTTGGCTTAAAAATCCTACTCAGGTAGAATATTCGATACCAGGTGTATCCTCGCCATTACCTCACTTAGGCCTAAGGAAGTGTGACGACACAACCTAAAAGGTAAAGTAAGGCATAATGGTATACTAAAATCATACTGGACTGGGGGGATACTCACTCAACAACTAACTCTGCCTAAGTCATAACTAGTCTGCTTGAAGAGCCCAAGATAACTGAACAAGAGATCAATGAAGTAAAAATTAACACAACACATGTTTAGTTGGCAAATTGCCCAAAACATAAATATTTTATTACATCATTACATGTACAAAGAGTTACATATGCTAAGTAATTCAAACCTTAATGAGGACTTGGTCGCTGAGCGATGTAGTCAGCTACTCGCGCTCTTCGGCCATCATCTGGGTGAGGAGCAAATTCATCCTCGACTTCGTCTGAATTTTGTTCCATGAGCTGTCTTGGGATCGCATCTATAGGAACCCATCGATCATCCCTTCTTAATGGGTTCAGCATCAAATATGAGGGAGAGAACTCATACCTATACCAGAGAATAGAGTTCCTAGGAACTTGCAACTCCCTGAGGGCACTCAACCACCCTCTTATGAAAGCTAACTGCTCAACCTACTTCAACTTCATTGGAGCATCAGTCCAACCCTGATCCTAGCCATCAGCCCACACCTATCGAGGACCTTTCGTGAACAAGTGCCTCAGTAGGGTGACATCTATTTAAAGACCAATGGCCATCACGTACTCCCTATGAACATCTCCCCGTAATTCGGTAATCGCCCTAGATGAACCACTATCATCAGTCCCAGCTCGATATCCAGTCGATGAAGAGGAACCACGTAAAAATTGAGGGGCAATGATCGATGCATTCTCCTTAAGGTGCGAGACTTCCCTCCTTAAAGCGTCATTCTCCCGTTGAAGGATCTCTCCAACCTGATTGATCTAAGAAGCATCCATAAGCTTAGCCTTCAGAGCATCTATTTTTTCTTGAACATAAGAGCTGACCTCCTCCATCTCCTGAAGCCTATCTTTCATCTTAGCCACAAGCTCTAACTGGTCTTTATAGTTCTGATTCGTCGATCTAAGAGACTTTCAAATTTTTATAAAGGCACGATGAACTAGATCGCTCATGTCGGCACCAAGAATTTGGCCTAGGCGAGAGGTAGCATGAATATATTCCTCAACATCGATAAGCTACAAATCATACAAGTGTCGAGAATAAATAAATCAGTATATGAAAAGGAACAGAACTTTGTTTCACTAAAACAAAAATAGTTCAAGTACATTAGCGAGAAGAAAAAGAGAACAACAAAAATACAAGAAATATAAAGGCCCCATAAGAAGACTAGCTGACAACCTCAGTCTGCTCTGAGGGTGTTGGTTACTTCCCCTTGTCCATAGTAGCCTCATGTGCACCTCCCTTAGATGGAACATTCACCATTCCCTAATCAAGGGGAATGAAAAAAAGTAGTTGGAACAGATGAAGCATCTTCACTAGTAGCTGGAGGAGGCACGCCCTCTATAATAGGTTTCGGGCCAAGGTCATGCTCGTCAAAGAGAGGAGAATCAACATCCACCTCAGCAGCGAGCAAAACCTTGTCCCAACCTTTCTTAAAGTTAAAGCGGATGATATAGCTGATCAGAGCCTCGACATCCTCGTATGCTGCAAGCCACCCAACATTATAAGAGCTCTCCTTAATGGTGGAGTCCTCAGATTCCATATTTTTTATCTTTTTGACGAGCTCTTTATTCTCCTCAACCACTAATAGCTTGCTCGTGCAGACCAAGTCTTAAGGCTAACTCATCTCCTCCAGCTCCTTATACGTTTCCTCTTTTTCTTTATTAGCTTCTACCATGACAAGGTCGGAAGACTTCTGATCAGCACTGGCAGCCTTTAGGCTCGCCTCTAGCTCAGTATTTTTCCTCGCCAGCTCGTCGTGGCTACGATAGAGTATGGTGAAATCAAACACAAACTATAGAGAGAAATAAAACATTAGAGAAGAAGGTATTGAAAGGAAAAATTCAAGAGTAGATAAGTAAAAATAGACTTGCTAAGGCTAGCCCCTGACTTGCCTTTATGGTTAACTGGTCGGTCCCTATACTTAACGACCTCTAGCGATCTGCTGGCAAGACTGCTCTCTCAAGCACCGCCGGAGCCAGCTGAGGGGGGCCAGCTGAGGGGTAAGAACGATAGAAACCCCCTCAGCTAGGTCATACACGGGCACTAAGGAATGCCCCATTTTTGTCCTGACTTTTTCTTTCCTCCTTTATTTTTCTCTCTCATTCTTCTCCCTATAGACCCTCTTCCTCTATTCCTCTTTCTTTCTCTCTCTCCCCCTCACCAATGCCTCATCTTTCTTCTTCCTTTCCCTTTTATAAGCCACAGTTTAAGAGCCAATGGCAGTATCCCCACTCCCAGACTTCTGCTTTTTCAGCCTACGAGACAGAGGAACATTATCCTCATTATCATCCTGGATTAAGTTCTTCCTAGGGGGAGCCATAGTCTTCTCGCTGGAACTATCCGAATCCTCTGAACTCTATGAATTCTCTGAACCCTCCTTCGAACTGAAAGATCCCTCACCACTCGAACTATCCTCGCTAGAATCCCTCTCTAATCCACCTCTATCATCCCCCACACTGTCTTCACCACAGGTACTCTCCTCCTCGTCTAATTGGATTGGCTCAACAATGTCCTATTCTGTGATATAAAGAAAGGAATGCTATCAACAGGCCGGGAGATGAAGCTGCTCCCGATGTTCTTGTACTATAAAAGGAACAAATCTGATCGCAGATGCTCATCATCAACTAAATATTCCCTTATCTTCCAAGCTTTTATCAGCTCAGTAGCCCAAATTTCATGGATTGCAGGTTTCGAGTTCTTTGTCTTCGCTGAAAAAGGAAAAAGGAGGACATAAGACGTAAAGTACACTAACAGAGAATCAATGAGCAGAACAAGAAATATATCTACCTATGTACTCCTCCCCATAAAAGGGAATTATAGGTCCCCTATACCTTGCCCCCCAAGTATGAGGAAGGAACTACTAGTTCCTGGAAATGAACCCTTTTTGCCAATAGTCCTTATGGGAATCAGGTAGATTGACTACCAATACCTTGTCCGAACTCTTAGCTTTCAGATAAAGGAGGCCGAAACTCATTCGAGAAAAGGTATAGCAATAACATATTTCAGCAAGACCTAAATTGGTGCCATAAAATTGATTGATCCTACGAACGCCGTTGATAATTTTCCAAACATTTGGAGAACATTGAGCAGGAACTATATAAAAATAACTAAAGAAGTGTAAAAATAAATGATTTGAGGGAAATGTTAGACCCCCCTGAGACAACATGAGAACATGAATCCAATTCCCATCCTCAATGTCTCGAACATTTTGAGGAACAGAGTCACATTCAGTGTCCAACCAGTTGGGGATGTTGTAAAAATCCCTAAACTCAACTATTGACCTATTACCTATTCTTGCCATAAGAAAAAAACCCTAGCAGTGATAGAAAAGAAATTTCAATAGAAAAGAAAGGAGAATAATTTTGGAAGGCTTACGAAATGAAAATCTGCTTGAGACGATGTGAGGCCACAAGCAAAGAAGATGGAAAGATAAGGAAAAGCTCGAATATGAAGGGAGGAACTTGGAATTGAGAAGATGCAGTAAGAGGCAAAAGATATATTGAGAGTGCGAAACATGTGAAGCAACGTCCGAAATGGCTCCTTTAAATAGTTTTGAACCCTCTTAATGATAACGCATGAAAAATGAAGTAGATTTGCCGCCTAAATCTCTTGGAAAGAGACGTTTCGCTCCCCAAAGCATCGCTCAATTCACAAAAATTCAATCGGAGCTAGTATTTAAAATTATTATGCCCAAGATTGTGACCCAAAAAATTTAGTGGCAATTGTGAGTACCTCATCCATTTTTGTAGGCCCAAAGAAGTAGCCATACCGAGCCCTTTTTACAATAGGAAGAGTTCATCCAAAAATCCAAAACCCCAAACACAGTTAGTTAGTAACAACCCATCCTATTCCTAAAATCTCTCACGAGATATTGTAGGGATAATGGGTTAACGTGGGAGTGCTCAACACCCCCACTCTCTGAACTTTGACTATATATATTATATCCTTAGCCCGGGGCAAAGGGTATGTAATCAGAAACACTCCCCTGGAGAAAGGATAAATACAAACAAAGAACACCACCGCGGACGTAGGCAATTTGTCGAACCATGCATATCTCGTGTTGTGTGTGACTGTGACTATTCTTATTTCAGCTCTTTATTTTCCTGGTGATTGCATTTACTAATAATTTGTGTTGAGATTTATTGTCACCACACATCTGTAACATCCTTTTCAAAATTTTTATTTTATAAAAATGTTCCACTTTACGTAAAATTACCATTTTAACCATTTGTTTACAAACTCACCTTTTACTCCATTTTTACCAGTGTTAATTTTCTAAAACACCATTAAGTTGCCCACCCTAACTTCGTAAGTGTTTTTAACACCATAACACCCTTTTAACCATTTGGAGTAATATTCTTCCCAATTGAAAACATCTTTTATTTCAATACCTTTATTTCCAAGAATCATTAAACATATAAGACTAATTTATAAGAAAAATACCATTTCTTTATTAACACTTGTAGTCTTGAAACCATTATATTTTTCAACACATCACAACACCCATTACATACTTTAAGGACTTAATTTATTTATTTCCTCATTCCATGTTTAAACCCAATAAAACCTTCATTAAACTTGTTTTCATGTCCATTATCAAAATACTACAAGTTTATATGCATGAGAAGGTGAATTTTAAATCGTAAAATCCTATCATATGGGTTAAACTTACATTTCATTCTAGAAATTAATAATACTTGCAAAAATATATTTTCCAGGCATGAGAGACATTTCATTTCTTAAAACTCAACAAATGGCCATTTTCATAAAATCTTCGTTTTTGCAAGAAACTTTGGAACATTATTTCCCTAAATATTTTAGCAAAATCAACATTATTTCCAAATATTTTATTTCATAAAATGTTTAATATCAAACTTCTAGAAAATGCACCATTTTCATAAAATCTCAATATTTATTTCAAGAAACTTTGAGATATTGACTCATCCTTCATTTCTAGCAAAATAATGTTTTTACCAACATTTTATTTCATAAAAATATTTAATACCAATCTACTAAAAACTCATAATTTGTTCATATGCATCCTACTCATGTAATCTAAGAACAAGATTACTAATTATGTAATTAGAGTTTTAATACTAACAATAGAGTTTTACACATCTAAAGTCTCCAAATGGTGGTAGAAAAGTTGGTGTAGGAGGAGCAATCCCCCCCCCCCCCCCCCCCCCCGCCCACCCCAACCAAGGTAGCTTCAAGGGGTTACCAAATGCATCATCCATGAAAGCTCCATATGTGATCCATTTTAGTTTCCAAGAAAATCCCCAATAAAAATCCTCTTCGAACTTAATGAAAGTTTCCATCTCCATTTTCAAGAACCCCCACAAAGCTTTAACATATTCTTAGCTTCACACAACAATGCTGAAAATGGGTGTGTGTGGCTCAAATATGGTGGAATACATCACAAATATGGGGGATATAAGGTGGAGGGGTGGGGGTGGTACGGTGGTTTATGGTAGAGAGAGGTGGAATAACACAAAAAAATGGTTGAAGACCCACCTCTCTCTCTCTCTCTCTCTCTCTCTCTCTCTCTCTCTCTCTCTCTACTAGGGGAGATGGATGAAGCAAATACTTCATGGAAAGGGTCAATCCAATGAGTAGAAGATCGACTGGGGGATATGGACAAAGCAAATAAATTATTACAATGAAATTTTGTCAAGGGGTATCCTTTCATCTAGGCGATTGTTGATTTCGCTACTTTGTCCAAGTTTAAAACACTAGTGGTTACCCCCTAAATATGATGGTAAGACTGACCCAATTTTATACATTGAGAAATATCAGAATGCAGCTGATATATATTCTGTTCCTGATGAAATGAGATGTAGAGATTTTTCAAGCACCCTCACCGGTTCATCCCAGATACAGTACAACAACTTTCCTCGAGGACGAATCTCCACCTTTAATTAACTCACTGAGATGTTTATTAGTAATTTCTGCTTTGGGGCCAAACTAGTTAAGAGAGTAGCTCATCTTTTAAGTGTTCAACATTGAGCAGGGGAGACCACTAGGGAATACATCACTCTTTTCAACAACGAGAAACTAGAAGTGGTTGATTATGAAGAAAAAACAACCATCCCAGCCTTGATGAGTGGGCTAATTTCAGAAAAATTATATTACGCATTAGAAAAAGATTCCCCTAAAACCATGACAGAGCTCATGGCCAAGGCTGGGAAAATTATGAATGTCGAGGAAGCAATGCCTGTGAAGCAAACCCCGATGACCAAGCTAGCAGAAAAAAGGATCCGAAGCATAAAAAGGATGATAAACCCAAAAAATAGGAAGCTTATACTCCACTCATAGTTGGTATCCATCATATTTTTGAGGGAATGAGAAATAAAAAAGACTTAAAATGGTCTGTGAAGATGAGAGCACCACCCAATAGGAGGGACAAGTCTAAATATTGCGAATTCGATAAAGATCATGGGAACACAACTAACAAATGTATTGCATTGAAAAATGGGATTAAATCCCTCATTTACCGAGGAAAACTGAATAAGTTATTTGATCAACATAAAAGTCGAGATACCATAGGAAGGTCAGACTCCCCCTACAAGCCTAGAGATGACCAGAAGAGGGGTCACAAGGATGATTATGAAGATGGTCCAGACCTGTTGAAAAAACCCAAGAATCCCAAAATTGAGGTAGCTATGATCAACTTTGGTTCTTTTGATTGTCATGTCATTGCAGGTGGGGATACTGGAGGATGGGATAAGGTCATTGAGAGGAAAGCTTACCTGAATGAAGCTCAAGCTTGCTCCTACATACAGTGCATCAATTTGAATAATGGTGATAATCGACCCCAAAAAATAAATAAAGACAAGATTATTATTGGTTTCTCCAAAAACGACCTTTTCATAGTATTATATCCCCATGACGATCCTCTGGTCATTAAATTCAGGATCCAGGAAGCCATAATTGCTAGAGTTTTGATAGATAATGGAAGTTCTGCAGATATCATGTTCTATAACTTCTTCCAAAGCCTGAGATTGAAGCCTAGTTAACTAGAACCATATCACAAACCCTTGATTGGTTTCTCGGGGGAAAACGTTTATCCCTTAGGAATTGTGAAACTTGATGTGTTATTTGATACTTGTCCACATAGCCAAACAGAGAAGATACGATTCTTCGTTCTTGATAAGAATGTCGAGTAACCCTACAATGTGATTATCGGTAGGGTAAGTTTGAAGAAATTTAAAGCTGTGCCGTCTATTATCCACCAATGCTCAAAGTTCCATACTCACTTCGAAGTCGACGTAGTAAAGGGTGATCAGAAAGTGGCCAGGGAATGCTATTATACTTCAGTCGAGCAGGAAAACTTGATCGATCTAAATAAAAAGACCACCACCTATCAAGTTGACACCATGGAACGTAATGGAGAAACAAAAGTTGACACTTTGGATCCCAGAGATGAAACAGAGATAGTCAAAGGGAAGATAATATAAACTATTGAGAGTATAATCCTCGATGAGGAAAAGCCAAAAAGAACCATTCAAATCAGATCTACATTATCACCATCCCTTACATTCCTTAGGGAATGGAAAAATGTATTCGCTTGGAGTCATAAAGATATGCCTTAGATTGACCCCAATTTCCTCTGCCATGAGCTCAATATTAACAAAGGTGCTAAGTCGATCAAACAAAAATGCAGGGTGTTTGGTCCTGAAAAGAACATGGCCATCCAAGAGGAGGTAGAAAAATTGCAAAAAGCCTAGTTCATTGAGGATATCAAGTACTTATACTGGTTGGAAAATGTAGTAATGGTAAAAAAGAAAAATGATAAATGGTGTATGTGTGTAGATTTCACTGATCTTAATAAGGTCTACCCAAAGGATCACTTTCCTCTGCACATAATCAATTAATTAATGGATATCACTGCATGACATAAATTATTGTGTTTTATGGATGCTTATTCTGGTTATAACTAAATAAAAATGAATCTAGAAGATATAGAGAGAACTTCTTTTATCACCAATCAAGGTACCTATTACTACAACGTGATGCCTTTCGGGCTTAAAAATTATGGAGCAACGTACCAAAGATTGGTAAATAATGTTCTTAAAGAACGGATTGGGAAGAACATGGAGGTATACGTAGATGATATGCTGACCAAAAGCAAAAAAAATCTTTAGATCACATTAAAAACCTCAGTCAAATGTTTGAACAACTAGAAAAGCAGCAAATGAAACTAAACCTGACCAAATGTATGTTTGGCCTCCAAGAAAGGATGTTCCTCGAATTTGTAGTGAATCAGAGAGTAATAAAAACTAATCCTGTTAAAATCAAAGCACTAATTGAAATGGAATCTCCGACCTATAAAAAAGATGTTAAAAAACTTACTGGTAGAGTAGTTGTTCTTAATCGGTTTATTTCCCAGGCAACAAATATTTTCTTGCCATTATTTAAGGTGCTAAGAAAGACCTTTAAATGTAATGTTGAGTGTGAAGAAGAATTTTAAGAGATGAAGAAGTATTTGGGATCTCCGCTATTACTGTCCTGACCAATTTTGGGAGAGAAGTTTTATTTATATTTAAATGTCTCTAAATCAGTAGTTAGCTCGGCCTTGGTATGAATAGAAGATGGAGTCTAAAAAACAGTCTACTACACCAGTAAGGCATTTAAAGGTGCAAGGGTTAGGTATTCACATCTGAAAAATTTGGCATTATATCTCTTATTAAAGCCTCAAGATGAATGGAGCCGTACTTTCAAGCACATACCATTGTTGTATACACTAATTTACCTCTTCGACAAGCACTTCATAAGCCTGAAAAGTTAGGCAGGTTGACGTATTGGGTAGTAGAGCTGGGAGAATACGATATCATCTATGAGCCAAGATCATCATTGAAGGGACAAACTATAACATATTTTATTGCAAAATTTACATATCCAGAGGTTACCAACCAATCGAACTTTCATGCAGAGCAAACTTCATCAAAAGAGTGCTCAGCTCTAAAGTAAGCTAAAGTCATAGCTGATCAATCAGAATCATCCATTGTTCAGGAAATGCCTCAGAAGTATAATGAAGAGAGCAAAAAGATATTCTTCCAAGGAATTCTATCTACAGAAAGCTTTACCAGTCAGATTCTATTATGGAGGTTATATGTGGATGGATCTTCATGCGCGACTAGTAGTGGAGATGGTATTATACTAAACACTCCTGACAATATTTATATAGAATATGCACTCAGGTTTAAATTTCAATCTTTGAATAATAAAGCCGAGTACGAGGCATTAATCGCCAGCCTTGGATTAGCTTTATTATTAGGTGTCAACTAAGTACTTCGGATCTAACAAGTCAAAGGAGATTTAATGGTAAGATACTTGTATAAAGCTATGGAGGTGATCTCCAAATTTACAGCATGAGAGTACTAATGATAGATAATGCTCAAGAATACGCACTTGCTTGGCTAGCCTCTACGACCAGGATAGAACTCAGAAGAAGCATCTATATGGATATATTGGTATCCAGGATCATATATGAGGATCTTATGATAAATTTAATTATTGTAGACTTGGGACCATCATGGATGGACCTAATTAAAGATGACATTAAAAAATGGGTCCTACCAACTGATCCAAAATATGCCAAGAAACTCCAGATATAAGGCAACTGGGTATGTATTGGAGAGATGAGTTCTATACAAAAGGGGATCTATTGTTTGCTTACTACTCTGTGTCCATCCTATGGAAGTCACATAATTGATCAAGGAGTTCATGAAGGTTATTATGGGGCTCACTCAGCTAGTCGGTTGTTAGTCCGATAAATTACCATTCAAGGCTATTATTGGCCTACTATAAAGGAAGATTACTAAACCTTCGCCAGAAAATGTGATAAGTTCCAGAGATTTACAGCAATTCACAGGCCATTAGGGGAAGCCTTAAAACTAATCACTTCTTCTTGTCCTTTTGCAATTTGGGGAATTGATTTAGTCGACCCATTGCCGACTACCAAAGGTATGTTCAAATACTTGGTGGTGGCGGTAGATTATTTCACGAAATGGGTAAAAGCAGAACCGTTGATTAGGATGCCTTATGAGAATGTATTTTAGTTCATATAAAAGAACATCATATGCAGGTATAACATGCTTTATGCCTTCATTACTAACCATGGCACCCAGTTTGACAATGATGAATTGAAATCATGTTGTGTTCAGTCCAAGATCCAAAAACTTCACTCTACTTTAGGCCATCCAGAATGCAACGGTCAAATAGAAGTAACGAACAAAACCTTACTTAATGGACTGCAGAGGAGACTTGATGCTACCAAGGTCAACTGGATTAATGAATTACACTATGTTCTTTGGTCTTATAGAACCATGCAGAGAATAGCCACTAGAGAAGCACCTTATATGTCTGATTTTGGGACAAAGGCCATGGTACCAGTCAAGATAAGGCTACAAACTGATAGAATGTTAAACTTTGATTTCCTAAAAAGTGATCTAATGAGACAAATAAATTTGGATCTGGTATAAGAAGTCAGAGAAGATACTGTACTCAAATCTGCTGTGTATCAACAAAGAACTACCCATTTTTATAACAAAAGGGTCAAGCAGACCAAGTTGAAAGAAGGAGATTACGTCTTCAAGAACGTCATTCAAAAAGGAAACAAGCTTGAGGCGAACTGGCATGGTCCTTACCACATTTCAATAGTCATCTGACCAGGAACTTTTAGATTAGAGACTCTTAATAGGGAAGAATTCAAAAACCCTTGGAACGCTGACCACCTCTAAAAATGCAATCAGTAAAATTAAGTTTTATGTACTATTTTTTCAAATTCAATAAAAATATTGATTTCAGTTCAATTATGCTTCTATTTTTATTTTTATTTTTTTAGAATATGGTGGCGATGTTCTACATCCCCAATAAAAATGGAAACATAATCATTGGATCCATAATTAGTTTCAATCTTTTTCTTTTCTTGATCTTCATCCCTTGCCGACCAAAAAATTATCAATACTTAATCAAGTAGAACTTATCAAATTCGAGATGCACCAACAACTTAACAAACATTTGTGTTTTGATTAAGTTAAATAATGGAATAGATATATACATTCCTAAACACAGGGATACATATATACATTCTTAATACACTTAATCGCCAATGATCATTACTTATGTATGAATTCGTTTTGCACACGTCACGAGCAAGAAGCCCGTAAAACTTCATGTATTCCTAAATACACTTAGTCACCATTGATAACTAATGATAACACTTAGTTTAAAACTGCTTACAGTTTTTCCCAAGTGCATTAGTAGAATCCAAGGCCCTATAGTCTAAGTTCAAGTATTGAACTCATCACTTATTAAACAAAGAAGGATTACCTGGTTAGCCCGTCGACCAACTAATTGTAAGCTCAAAACAAGTATCCAATTAAATAAACAAAACATGTATTTAAGACACTAAAAAAACTCTTTTTATTTCATTCAAATATAAAGGTGTTACAATAAAAAACAAGTACAAAAAGAAAAATTATTCTGCTGGACGTTTCCCTTATGCTTTATCCATTTTATTAGGAATCCCTTGTACCTTGTCCATCCTAGCTGGAGGATCATCTAGTGTATATGGAGAGGTTATATAGTTGAAGTCTCTTAACATTTATCCATTGCTACTACTTGTCCTGTCGATCAAATGAAGAGGACTAACTATTTCATGCTCACTATGAAGACCATAATACCCCAGGTACTTAGTTATCAGACATTGGGGAAAGGCGTCAAGAGGAATCCATGTTGTATCCAACTTGAATGGAGGCTTGTCACAGTATAAGAATCCTGGGTCATTCCAATGCCACAAAGTACTAGTCTAGTCATATTTTAGCAAAGTCAGCACATTAGTTCACCTCCATTTATATCCTTCACAATTACTTTGGGCAAGGTGTTCATCCATGTGGCTTAAAGCCTCATTATAACCTTCCATTAATGCTTCCCAGGGCTATTTATGGAACTGAAAGGTCAACCTCTCCACATGGTTTTGAAGTTCTTGATGACATTATCCTTGGCTGCTAGTTAAGCTACATAGTCGGCAATGGTAGTATTTTTGGTCTTCAGCTGGGTAGACAGGTCTGCAATAGACTTATTTTTTACTTTCAACTAGGTAGGTTGGTCGGCTAGGGTTTTATTAGTTTTTTCTCCATCAATCATTGGTCAAACAATAATCCTTTGCCCAAGTGCAGTCTTTATCTTTTGCAAAGGTTCCAATAGTCTGGCATTCTCAAGCTCTAAAAAGGAAGCTCCTTCACTTGGAAATACCTCAAACGATTTCTTCAAGCTATCTAGCTCATTTTTTAGGAGATTATTCTCCTCTTTAAGTAATTTGCCTACTTCCCGATCTTTTTCAACTTCTCGATTTAGCAAAAATTCCTTCCTTCTATAGATATAGGCATACCCTTCAAGTTTTTTTTTTATCAAAACCCCATTCTTTACTCAAAGCCTTATATTTGGCTTCATAATCAACATGAAGTAGAGATTTATATTGATTGTGATCTTCTTACAGTTTCTCTATCATTTCATAGTAAGCGACATTATTGGCTATAGCCCTGTCCCATAAGAAATGAAGATGGATATATGACTCCTTAACTTGGTCGGATGCATTTGGACCGAGCAACCTAGCCAAATCCTCTTCAAACACGAGAATATGAACAGCTTTCAAAAGGTTTCTACTCTTTCTAAGAAGGTGGGATTCAATAAAAACTACAGCCTTTTTCCTAGCATCAAACTAAAAATTACAAGTGCAAGAATACAAAGACTGCAGTCGAGCAAAAACACCCAAGAAGTATAACTTCAACCAAGAAAAGGAAACACAAATATGGAAAATGAAATGAAGTTAGTCAAAAAGAAGATCTTTTCATTAATGAAGGAAATGGATTACAAAGAGACATTCCTATTACAAGATAGATAAGAAATAACAAGAAGCCGGCAAAAAAAAAAGAAAATAGACAACAAAGGAGCTAGACCTTCTCCTTATCCTGGACATCAACTTCCGGAGGCAACTCGATAAGAATGAAAACTTCACCAATTGGTCCCAGGATAGACCCAACAGGTTGAATGGAATATTACCCCTAGCCTTCATCATTATCATCATCATCATCATCATCATCATCATCATCATACTCTTTATCTATGTTTGGAGGAGTTCATGGATTATGACTTTGGAACAACTCAGAATCTTTGATAGTACCAACTTCCTTAAGTGTCTTCGACCAACTATCCTTGAATAATTTCTTTTTAGCATATTCAATCTCTACTGAAGAAGCTAATATTGCCTTGTCCCAACCTTTGTCAAAAGAAGTTTCCTTTATGTTCTTACTCTTGGCCTTCTCTGTAATAAGATTATTAGTCAGACCTTTATGCTTCTCCTCAACAAACGAAAGAAAAGTCTAATTTTCCAAAAATTTGTCCTCGGCCACCTTGGCCTTATTTTCAGCAACAATCAAACTGACCTTAGCAGTCTTTAAATTTTCCCTCAATAACATTTACCCTATCGTTTACCCTCTTTAATTCTTCTTCCCAAGCTTTTTGATTTTTCTCCAAATCTTGTAGAGAAGCTTCCAAAGATATCAATAGACCTTCAATGGCCTCTTGTACTTCACCTGAGGAGGATCGCAGTTTATCATCTCTCTCCATCAGTTGATTAAAATCCACTAAAAACAGTAAAAGGAAAAAATATCACATTAATAGAGGAGAAAATACGATAGTAAAGAAAAGTAATGAATGGAAAAGGGTTCCCAAAGCCAGATTCTGGCAAGATCTCTCAAACAATCATGATCGGGGCAAGGGAACAACTGCCCTAATAGCTAGAAGAGTCCTAGCTTTTATCAACCCTATGGCCAGACCAGAATTAATAGCTATAAAAGATGACCCAGAAACAGTCGTGTCAATGTGGATTTTCTTGACTAACTCGTGCTGGTCGATAGTATTCTTCTTGGTCTATTTATCAGACAAACATTTTCTCAACCTCTTATATTGAGGTAGAACAATGTCAACTTCCTTAGTAGCAACAACCTATGTTACCTTCTCCGTCACCTTGGACTTCTAGACATCAGCAGTAATAGTTTTCTCTATATTCTTCGTGGCAGAAGGAAAAATTGGCCCCTCCACCAAATTAGGGATTTTACTATTACATATGCCTTCTAGTGGTGAAGTAGGTATAACAGAGATGTCCAAATATTCAAATGAAGAAGAATTCCTAAAATTATTTGCAATTCTAATAGACTCCTCAGCCAATTGGCTCTTCTTCCAAATTAATAGGAACTGAAGGTACTACAACAGTTGTCCTAGCAATAAATGAAGTAAGAGATATCCTATAATCTAGCAAATAGGAGGCTAATCATGGGTTTTCTTCACCAAGCCTCTAATGAATGGCCCATAGGAAATTAAGTTCGTCAAGTTTGATATCCATCTCCTTGGGATACTTCTTCTTACCATCAACTGCACAAAAACAAGACAAAAGTGTTAGTCGACATATCATCGAATAGCCAACCAGCAGAAAAATAAACATAAAAGTTTTATAACCTATGCCTTGTCCCTCTTAGGGACATCGAGGACTATCATACATTTCTCCTCTTTGGAGAGGATCATGTTGACAGTTCTTAACAATTAACCCGTAATCAAAGTAATCTTTGTTAGAGTCTGGCAGATTGACTACCAATGCCCTATTAGCAAACCTGGTCTTTAAATAATACGTATTGTTACTGGTAGTTCCCCATTTATATCAGATCATCAGTTCAGGAATACCAATATGGGTCCCATGAATATTATTAATCCTATGAATCCCATTCACCACCCTCCATGTATTGGAGGTTACTTTGGAAGGAACAACATCAAAATATTGACAAAACTCAAGGAAAAAAGATTGGGATGGAAAGTAACACCGCATTTAGCTATGAACAAAGAAGGAATCGAGTGACCTTCGGCTTGTGATGAAACGTCAACGAGAGGAACAACCATTTCTAAATCTACCCATTCAGAAATATTTCTTTCATGCCTAAAACATTCTAAAGAATCCCCATGAATGATATACGCCGTGTTTAAATCAAAGAAAGAAATAAAAGAGAAGGGATGAGGAAATCTTGTAGAGAAAGTGATGGCGGAAGCAAGAACAATGGTTGTGATGGATGGAGAAAGAAAACATGGATACGAAAGAGAGTTCAAAGTTTGAAAATTTGTGGTACATAATACGACAAAAAATCTCTCCTCTTATAGCTTTCCTAGAAAATGATGAAAGTAATGATTAAATGTATTGGCGATTGACATTCTGACGGCTGAACAATTCCAAAGAGAAGAAAATACCGATATAACCTTTGGCAGTTTGCTAAAATTTGAATTATTCATGAAATTTCCATAACATGATCAAGCCATGGAAAATTTTACAAGTCCTATAAGTCGACTACTGACTAAAGCTACGAAGAACCGCTGATCAACTCTATAGGGCTCATACTGCATCGTTTCAACAATATATCAAGAATGAAGCATTGGGGGCTTCTGTTGATGCCAAAAATTATCCATCTATATGGACCAATTAAAAATGTACACTTGTCTCCTTACGTGGTAACAATCAAGTCAACAATCAGTTGGTCAACTAATAGGCCGACCAACCTAGAGACTATAAAGCATCAAAGTAGACAAATAGTTACCGTATGGGAGACAACCAAGAGTCATTATACACGTGATCAAGACTATTAACCATCACATTCATTATGTACAGTTGTAAATGCTTAAATATATAAAGGCATTCTAACCATTGATCTCCGAGTCACTATAAATACATTGTATGCCTTTCACAAAAGGCAAGAGAGAAAAGTACAAGGTCATTCTTACAAGGATACCTAATTTTCTGTAATCATCAACAATTATACAACCCAAGTGGACGTAGGCTTTCCTCATAACCGAAACACTTAAAAACTTTTGTTTCTTATTATTTTTCTCTCATAATGTATCTGTGGTAATAAAATTGGTATTGTAAAATTAATTACTAAATTTAGACATCAACAGTGATTAACAAATATTTCATGAATAATAAACTAAATTATTCGTGTTTAATATGTATATAAACACCCGTAATACATGAATAGTTTACATAATGTTTATTACTTAATTTTATATTCATAAATCATTTTGGTTTGTGATAATATGAATATCAAATAGTCTAGGAAATTGTATAAGTTTTTAGGTCAATCGGTGTAATTGGACCCTTGGGCTACCTAATTAAAATGATTTAATAAAAATTAGCATTCATTATCACAAATGGACCTTTGGACAACCAAAACATACATGATATGAATGTGAATGCGATAATATAATATTTAATACTTCAAATTGGAAAAAAATTTTGAGCACTTAATCAAACATTAATGTAAATGTTAGTTCTAAGGATAAAAAAAATTAAAAATCTTCAAGATTAAGTTGATGTAAAAACCGTATTACTCATTAATGTTCATTTAATAATCGTAATTGTACCTTTAAGAAACTAACTTATAATGGTTAATTGAATAAGCCACATCCTCATAGCATTAATAACCTAGCATTCTTAATTATACTAGCATTTAGGCCACACGATGCATGGCTGAATTCATCCAAATTTTATTATTTTTATCGTATGCCTTATAAATTAGTATATACAATACCATGCTTAACTTTAGGAAGATAAATACATAAGAAAAATAATGAAGTATAAAAAAATACTCTTGTGCAAAAAGTTTCGTATGGAGTATATATGGGTATGAACATTGAATTAATCTTCAATCTTAAAAAATATATACAACAACATATATTACAATTAAAACCTAATAAAAGAAATATCATTAGTCATGCATCATGATTAACACATTTGTTTCTTATTTCTACAGTAACGCCGACAATAGTTAAAACTTCATGAACATAATTTCGAGGCGTGGGAAAACAGATTATAACACACAGGTCCAATGATTAGAACGACAAATGTAAAAATGCTCAATTTTTTGAAGAAAATTTCTCAATCTCTCTCTATATAAACATGCACACACATAATTTATTATAGTGTGTATTGAAATGATTCCTACTTTTAACATAACGTATCCAACGAAAAAATTATTGACAATTTCGTTTCGACAGTTTCTTATAAAAAACAGTTTCTTTTATAAAAATACTATATTTCTTATTTTTTATTTCATACCAAGGGGTATAATGGTTATTTCATGTCAAATACAAAAATCATGTTAAATAATTTATTATTTGGATTTTCTTACCCAGTGGTATAATGGGCATTTCATGTCAAAAAATTGACACTTTAATAGTCAATGCACATTTTTCGTATCTAGAACTATTATAAAACCTTGTTCTAATGATCCTTTTTAGTTGAATATTCGTGCCAAATGCAGGCCAATATATGTCATATGGAAGGATATTAGACTTGTGTAATTGTTAATATTCATATTTTGATGAGTTTCGCTCCAAATATAGGCCACTGATTCATATTATTGAATATTATGATATTCGTGTTTTAATGAGTCTTGTGCCAAACACAGGCCAACAATTCATGTAGTTGAATATCAGAATTATTGTTTATTTGTGACAACCCGCTTATTCTAACCACGGGTGATCAGTCCTTGATTAAAACAAATAGGAATCTCATCTAGGTTAAATTAAGTCGGTACCAAATTTTATCTTTCAATTAAATAACAACATGCGGAATTCAAAATAAATAAACCAAACCATCCGCACAAATATAGTCTAAATAATCACACGACATATATATAAATGAAAAATACAGAATAAACCATCCCAAAATAAATAATCCAACACAATCTGAAGTAAATAAAACCAAATCTAAATATAGTTTGATAAATAACTAGATAAATGAATAGTCTGAAGGTCAACACGCCCAAATGAATCATTGAGAGTAATCCTATCTAGATGTGAATGAGATGAAGCATTTAAAGTAACTTCTGCAAGCCTCGACAAATACTGCAACTACGTATCCCTGAATTAAATCATCAAGCTGAGCATCCGAGTGGCTGGACACCTAAGAGGTTTTAAAAATATTTTGACATGGGTTAGAGTCCAAGAAAACAGTTTGAAAATATTTTGCAAGTGTTTAAATAACAATTTAAAAATAGTTACTAGATACACATGTTAGCGTACACTCCCTTGAGTTCCTCACCTCTTATCTAATGTCCACGCCTAACATATCCTACCTTGCTATGGTACCCATTCCAACTAGATAAAGTATCTAACTAACCTAAAAAGTCTCACTCCCTCGTATGACACATACGACTCACTACCACAGTATCAATTAATAATTCCCACTTTACTATTCTTGATTTAATCAACTAAGTTTCTCTACTTAATTCCTTTTAGATATACGCTATATATCAGTTGTACTATCACACATAAGTAGATAAAACATATCTATATATATTTATCACACACATAATGTATACAGTTGTAGCATCCCCGGAATAGCCCTTTGTGATGCTGGCATACTCTGCTATCAAGTCCATGTACCTCTCGTACAAAATCAAGGACTATTGGTTCAGCATGTCTCCTTGAACCCAAAATCAATCAGCACAATGGAGGGGAATATGGTTCCAAGACTTTGGGATATGCACATACTTAATGTACCCAAATGACCTACTATCCATACTAATACACACACATAGTGAGTCGCCCTAAGTTCCATGTTCTGGGGAACAAATCCAGACCTCATTAGAATCGTCAAGTTGGGATCTCCCTCTGCGCGAAAACCTTCGATAGTAGGCAACGTAGGTATCTTCACACACATAAACCAATTATAATCATATGTATTCACACAACCTATATACATATTTAGTCACTAGGCATACACACAAACCAAATATGTAAACCCGTACGTAGTATATATCTCTCGCATACTTGATGTACCCTTAATTACCATTATAACCAAAGATAGTATACTTTCGGGTATTGCTCACTACCATAAAAGCCCTAGTTACCCCTTAATTGATATCAGTAGTTATTTCACTCCTATACTATGGGTTGGAACCATAGGTTCGCTCATACTCTCCATGATTCGTTTTGAATCTCACACATTCATTAACAATGGATATATGTCCGATTATATCGAGCCTTAACTCATATCAATTTATGTAAACCTAATCCCCCCATAGGCCTAATGTCATTCAATATAGTCCTCTTTGTCACTTAAAAATACCCCAAAACTCCCCTGGTTGATTATTCACAAATTCAGGGTTTAAGAGGAAAAAATGACAAATATGGGGAAACCGAATGGATTCGCCCAAAAGACGAATCGATTTGGAGTTTTTCACCATTTTTCTTCAATAAAACTCTCATGATTCATGTTAAAACTCTCATATGATTTAACCCAACATCTAATATGAGTATGGGAATGGATCCCAATGAATTTTCATCATCCAAACATCATTAAATTCCATGATTCACAAGATTAAAGTCTCTAATTAATTCATGCAAACCTTAGTTTAATATTTCAACCAAGTTCCTTATAAACCCATATTTCATTCTCTTATATTATCCCAACTATTGATGATTTTGAAATTATAAATCTAGATTCAAACTTAACATGTTTTCTCATCATTAACATATGGTTTAATATTTCTTCTAAAAATCAAGAAATCATGCTAGATATCTGTAATACCCCGAATTTTTATATCTTTTAAATTATGGGATTTATTAAATTTAATTGAGATAAATTAATTTAATTTTAATCCGGAATGTTGCTTTAAATATTTACTAGCGTGACGAGAGTTAGTAATTATTGGAAATTTGTTATCTGTTGAATATTACTGGATGAGTATAGTAATATATGAGATTTATTGTTATAATATTGTCACGTGTGAATAAAATGACAATTATGAAAATTTAAGTCGGGACGCGCTTGTGTCGTGTCGGGACTAAATGTTGATTAATAAGTGAATATTTTATAAGTTATTCATATGGTCCTTTTGAGCGCGCCAACGTGTCCGGAAGGGTCGATATAGTCAGAAAAGTGTACCCGAGGGTTTAGTTTGGGTCACGGGGCGTTTTTAGGCCCAATTAGTACCCCGGGAGGGCATTTTGGACATTTCGCAATTATGGGTAATTAAACCTACGAAAATTAAAAGGGTTATATAAGATATCTAGGTTGTCTTCTAGGGTTAGAACAACCAAAGACAAATGACGGCCATTGGAGAGGAAGAGGAGAAGCTCTCCAAGGAGTTCTAGGCCAAGAACACCTCCGATTGCACCGCCGTCACCACCAACGCCTAGATCGCGAGACGGGGAACGAAACCACACCAATTTCGGCACCAAACCAGATTTCTAAAAATTCCAGGCAAGTGTTTATCTTACTTATTTCGTTGATGCATCTTTCATATTGGTTTATGAATGATTAGGATGAATTGTATGGAAGAAAAACCTAATTTGAGATAGGAAATTGCATGTAGTGATGACTTAAATGATATTTTAGAAACCCTTTGTCATGTAAAGGATTAAGAGTTTGATTAAGAAAAGAGTTCTAATTAGATACAAACACTAAAAATATTATTCCAGATGATCGGACCATTGGAATCGCTTGAAATTTTTACATGTTGTAGCGAACGGCGAGACAGGACTGCTGACAAAAATTCAGCTTGATCGAACGGTCGGATTTCTAAAAATATTATTTTTACTAGAGAGTTTTATGTTTTGAGGACTCTTAGAGAGTTTTATATTTTGAGGACTCTTAGAGAGTTTTATATTTTGAGGACTCTTCATAATAAAAAAAAATTCAATTAAAACTCCATTTTAATTCCGATTTCGACACCATTTGAAATTCTCATCTTTGAAAAGAAAATTCAAAATCCTTTAATGTAAGGAGAAATCTATATTTTTGGGATATCTTACATGAGGGACAATGTAAGTATATGTTAAAGAGAGAGAGACACATAAGAGAGTTACTTTGGGACAAATGTGTATACCTACTGAATTTTATACTTGGGAGGATAGAATCCGTGAGCGTGATGTAGTAAGTGAAAAAGTTCCTCAAATTAAAATAAGATGTGAATGGTTATACGTGATAACTAAATAATGAGAAATAAATACAAATGTCGTAATTATGGGAATTGAGAATTTACCCATTATTGAAATGGTAATGTTAGTATAGTTATATGATTGTGTATGCATATACTATCTATGTGTGAAAATCATGCCCACGCTACTTGCTATCCCTGAGGTTTCCGCGCTGGGACAGTCTCATCTCAATGGGACCTTTATGGGGGATATTGACTTGTACCCTAGAAGATAGATATCCTTAGTACAGGCTATCGGAATGATAGTTCAGACGGTCCTAAGAGATGCGGGTATTTGCTTTCCTCTTAGAGACTTGGAATCTATGCTTCGCCTCATTTTGTTTGTGTATAGGTATCCTTGGTACAGGCTATCGCAGTCATAGTTCAGACGGTCCTAAGAGACTTAGAATCTATACCTTGTCTCAATATTGTTTGAGCATGTGTTGATACAGTTCAAGAGTGATTCCGAATCTGTATTCCCTTAGTACGAGTGATACGGGGATTGGATAGTAGAGTATGCCCGCACCATAGTTGTTATTTGGGGTGCTGTTGTGATATATATATATATATATTTTACGAGTAGTTAATATATATTTGAAATTCTGAAATCTGGAACTGCCTACTGTGATGAGACATGTAGGACATGGTTGATGACTCAAATTGTAAATACTTGTTTTGAGAAAGTATAATATGACACTGGAAAAATTTATTAATTTATAAAGTTAAAAATGAGAACTTTGGTTGCTAATTGAAATATCCTTTTCGAACAATTGAATCGTTAAATTTTGAATCTCATGAGTAAGCTAAGACAAGTTAAATCATTGGGAAGATTAGTGCGATAAATGATAAGACAAACCGTTGGGAAGGTTAGTGCGATAGGTGTGCACATTAGAAGAGAGGTGAGAATTCCTCAAGAGAGTGACGCACTAATATGTTGTTGCATTGGCCTGTATCAATTTAAATACTTGCTAAACACATTTTAAATCATATACACTATCGGGCTCTGACCCGTTTCTCTCTCTCTCTCTCTTGTATATATATGTATGTATTACAGGTGCCCAGCCACAGGGGCGTCTTGCTTAGGATCTCTTGGAAGGAACGCGCTGCAGCTTAGGTGGAAGTTGCAGGACTCTTGATTAGACGACTTCGTTCATTCGGATCCACTCTTAGTACTTTCATCTAGTTGGGCATGTGTAGATCTTTCCATTATTCCGTTGTTATTGGACATTTGTATCTCAGTTATTTCCAGTATTGTTACTATGGGATTTATTCAGTTTGGATGTGTGACTTTAGATTTCGTATGTTGACATTCGATTGACGAATGTATTAAATTAATTGGATTATGTTGCAGAATTTAATGTGGTGTGATTCTTACTTATTGAATGTTGTTAATAAAATAAATGATTTTTCTTTAAATAAAATTTGGAAAGTATGTATGAACATGGGTTTGACACTTAGCTTAATTAATTAGGGTGTTAAATTGGAAAAAATTATTTTTCGACAGTGATGCTAAGAATGGACCAACTGTTCACCTTGATTTAATTTAATAAAGGAGTGATTGCTCGGTATTTAATTAGGCGGGGTGTCACAGGTGGTAGCTCGGCACACGCACACATCCGAACGAAATTAGAATGGTTGGAGTCAACCACCAATTTTAGAAGTGGAATGCTATGCCTATAGGAGAACCTTAGGTACAGTGTTGACCGTATGTTCCTTCCTCAACTGTTCAGGGTGAGAAGCAAACGTGGTTCTGAACTCATCGCGGGAGGGCATGACAGAAGTCCGATTGTGGATATGAACCCTAATCATTAGCAAATTTTGTATCGAAAGATGTAGATACGAGTGGAGGAAACGACTCCAAGTGGGAGACCAACTCGTAATAATAATTGATAATACTCGAGGAGGAAATTCTGATGGACGGTTGATTCAGAGGTTGACAATGTTGTATTTTGTCAATAAAGATGATAATGCTCCTTGTGTGGGAAGCTTAAAGAAATAGTAGAATTTAGTCGAGAATAAGACTGAATACAATGGTGGTGATATAGCACCAAAAAGAGATGTGGATATACATCAGGGGACCCATTTAAATGATTCGGATAATGGAATTCTTACCAAGTGATGGTAAATTCAGTAAGTGCTATTATAGATAGTAACATGATCTTTATGGCCTAAAAAGTTAAAGGAACAATCGGAAGGGTTAACAGGAATCGAGTTTACTAAAGTCCGAGAGGAGGACAAATCCTAACCGGGTTAGTAGGACAGGTGGTAAGTGGATTATGTACTGAGGTATTTTGTGCGGAGTGAGATCGCTCACGATAATATGTTCCAAAGTGAGTATAAGGACAAGAATACGGTGCCTAGTAAAAGGCAACGATTAAAATAATTTTGTTATGGTTTTGCGCAGTCAAGACGATTGACAAGGTAGAAGTGTAAGTTGTATCCTCAGAGGATGAGGCGTGTTTATGTGACACGAGAGAGTCACTATATTTTGTTCATTGCTAGATTAGCATGTGAGACGAGCTTAATGCATGTAATTATAAATGTTACCATTATGTGAATATTTTTCCCTAGTGTAGCGGGATTTTTCTTTAGTGCTATCCGCGGAGGATGAATGAGTATATCAAATGTGTTTTATACTTTATTGAGGTTACTCGTTGTAGTGATGCGATACACGAGTATGATATTATCTTGTTTAAAACATTACAGAAATGGTTAGTACGATAGTGGGCATTTATTGAAAGGCTATCGGAGTGGTTGCATTAGTGCAACATGTTTTATGTTTGTTTTGGCGAGGCTTTACCCGTGAGAAGGTTGGACTCGCACTTATATTATCTATCCTAGAGACTTCAGAGGAGATAGTGGGCTCGAGATATTCGATGCCAAAGTATGTATAAACTTTGCCAATATGATTCCGTATGTATCGGGATTTACCGTTGAGCGAAAAGATTTGACTCGGTATTATGTTTGGCACTCCGGACTTAGTGATAGGAAGAGTGCAGTGTTATATTTATCCTTAAGAGACGTGGGAGTTAAGAGTTATACCCCTAATGTTAGAAAAAGGAATTTCGAGAATTCCAATTGTATGTATTCGAGGTTTATGGAATGCTATTACCACCAACCTATGCTGAACGATAGTGAAATTTGGTGAAATGTTCTTTGTTAAGCATAATTACGAGAGAAATTGTAACTTTTCTGTCAAGGGACGAAATAAAGTGGTATATACTATGGACGGAGTACCTAACGGATTTCGATAACCGAAAATGCTAGGTAGTAGTGTATCGGGGGGGTTCCTTGTTTGGATTTCACTTTGTGAGACATCCCACGCATGACACTTAGCATAAGGTTGGAAATAGGGAGACGTTTGGTCACTATTCCATGAGTTCGGTACCCTGGTCGAAATGGGATCAAGTAATTATGTATGTAAGTTGGAAGTTGAATTTTGTTTTAAGGTCATTGGAGCCGAATTTTTGTGGTAGGAAAGCATTAAAAGTTATCCCCACGAGTTGAGGGGTGGAACGATGATAAGGAGAATTTAAGAATTTTGATGTCTAGGGTGATTGAGAGTACCCAAATGTCATAACCGCGTACATAAAATAAGGTGAATAAAGAGTTGGAATGATTTTTAGCATGGATTATCTGGAAAGAACGTTATATTATACAAAAGGGATGACCTGTAATTATTTTGATGAATAGAGCGTTAGTGATTTATTTTGGTTGTTGTACCTATTTGGGAAAATTGTTGTACTTATCTGAGGAAGGTTGAGAATTATTATTCCTCTTTTATTGTCATGGAATTTGAATGCCCTATCCCTTCTATTCCGTTGAATTTAGTTAGTCCTACAGATGAGTAGCACGCCGTTCGCTCTCCCAGGGCGGTTGGAATGTTGCGAAAATGTGGGCATCTTGGTTAACTACAGTTAAAATAGTCCGAGTCGAAGGGACGTGGTAATAGACGTGTGAAATATATATTTGTGGGACTAGTATAACAAAGTGGAAGTGATAGAGTGGATTAAACGTCACATGAGGGGCGATAATCCATACATAAGTGTGCAATTAGAATAGCACGCCCTAACTTGATTGGAAGGCTGTGGGAAGCCATTCAAGAATTGTTATTCCTTGAATATAGTAGAATTTAATTGTTATGAAGCACACCCGGAGCGGAGTTGTTATTAGTCAAGTGTGAGAGCGACTCACACATATAAAGAGTAATGATGTTAGTATAGTATAAGAGATCCAGAAGTGCGCTTCGTGGAGAGAAGAGCACGGGTGGAACTTTCGGCATACTACAAGGAAGGAAGGGGAGTATTACGTGTCACTTAATGTGAGACATTTCAAGGGAAGAATCGATGTTTAGCGAGACGTAGTGAGTAGTCTCTACATGCACTGCCCATAGGTAAGGTTTGGTTGAAAGAGGAGAATCAACCAAATAATTTTGTGTTTATCGAAAATTCCTGAAATTGGAAGAGGTTGGTAAAGTCGGTAAAGTTCTTAGATGGGTTGCCATCCTTAAAACAAGATCAAGGGTTTATCCCGAACATGTGAATTAAGTCTCCGAGAAGGAAGTGATTGATATTCCTTTGGGCTGGCTTACAATATTAACTAGTATGCCCTAGACTTCCTTTGAAAGGAAGGATCGTGCCAGTGCATGGTCCAGCGCAGTATAAATTTCTGAATCAGGATGATATTGGTTAATCCCACCTTTGACATGGGATTTCAGGAACCAGAGGAGATAAGATTTCATTTCAAGTAGGATGTATCATCCTTAGCCAGGGAATAAGCGCATGGTGATTAAAGATTAGTGGAGCCACGTGAAGGAGGTTTTGGAATCTTGGTACGATGATTTCAAGAATGCTCTGTAGAAGCACTCGTACCTGTTTGTCGCGTATGAGGTATTTATTAAGGTTTTGTTATGGAAGAACCTCGACTATTTTCCTTCCGTATATTTAGAGGAGAGTAGATAATCAGAATTTTTGGATCGGTCGAGAAAATATCCGATAACTATGGTAGAATTCCACGGCTGTTTTAGACGAGCAAGAGTGATAAAATGTTCGTAATATTTTCTCAGAATGGGAGTTTTGTATATGAATAAATCTGAGTATTTGTCATGTAGTGAGGTGCGACCTCCTACTGATAGTGAGATAATGAAATGTATAACGTACAGGCGTGACCTATGCGAATGTTGTCGGTTGGGAGCACAATGTGAAGTGTCTCCAAAGAGAATGCAAAACAATGTTACTGTGAAGAAAGGGCTATAGTGATGGAGCGCCGTAATGTGTAGTTAGTTTGTGTACGGAAAAGGATATCCAGAATTGTGCCACCTGATAGGCCATATTTTCCGAATTTCGGGACGAAATTCAGTTATTGGGGGGGAAGTATGTAATACCCCGTATTTTTATATCTTTTAAATTATGGGATTTATTAAATTTAATTGAGATAAATTAATTTAATTTTAATCCGGAATGTTGCTTTAAATATTTACTAGCGTGACGAGAGTTAGTAATTATTGGAAATTTGTTATCTGTTGAATATTACTGGATGAGTATAGTAATATATGAGATTTATTGTTATAATATTGTCACGTGTGAATAAAATGACAATTATGGAAATTTAAGTTGGGACGCGCCTGTGTCGTGTCGGGACTAAATGCTGATTAATAAGTGAATATTTTATAAGTTATTCGTATGGTCCTTTTGAGCGCGCCAACGTGTCCGGAAGGGTCGATATAGTCAGAAAAGTGTACCCGAGGGTTTAGTTTGGGTCACGGGGCGTTTTTAGGCCCAATTAGTACCCCGGGAGGGCATTTTGGACATTTCGCAATTATGGGTAATTAAACCTACGAAAATTAAAAGGGTTATATAAGATATCTAGGTTGTCTTCTAGGGTTAGAACAACCAAAGACAAATGACGGCCATTGGAGAGGAAGAGGAGAAGCTCTCCAAGGAGTTCTAGGCCAAGAACACCTCCGATTGCACCGCCGTCACCACCAACGCCTAGATCGCGAGACGGGGAACGAAACCACACCAATTTCGGCACCAAACCAGATTTCTAAAAATTCCAGGCAAGTGTTTATCTTACGTATTTCGTTGATGCATCTTTCATATTGGTTTAGGAATGATTAGGATGAATTGTATGGAAGAAAAACCTAATTTGAGATAGGAAATTGCATGTAGTGATGACTTAAATGATATTTTAGAAACCCTTTGTCATGTAAAGGATTAAGAGTTTGATTAAGAAAAGAGTTCTAATTAGATACAAACACTAAAAATTTTATTCCAGATGATCGGACCATTGGAATCGCTTGAAATTTTAATATGTTGTAGCGAACGGCGAGACAGGACGGCTGACAAAAATTCAGCTTGATCGAACGGTCGGATTTCTAAAAATATTATTTTTGCTAGAGAGTTTTATGTTTTGAGGACTCTTAGAGAGTTTTATATTTTGAGGACTCTTCATAATAAAAAAAATTCAATTAAAACTCCATTTTAATTCCGATTTCGAAACCATTTGAAATTCTCATCTTTGAAAATAAAATTCAAAATCCTTTAATGTAAGGCGAAATCTATATTTTTGGGATATCTTACATGAGGGACAATGTAAGTATATGTTAAAGAGAGAGAGACACATAAGAGAGTTACTTTGGGACAAATGTGTATACCTACTGAATTTTATACTTGGGAGGATAGAATCCGTGAGCGTGATGTAGTAAGTGGAAAAGTTCCTCAAATTAAAATAAGATGTGAATGGTTATACGTGATAACTAAATAATGAGAAATAAATACAAATGTCATAATTATGGGAATTGAGAATTTACCCATTATTGAAATGGTAATGTTAGTATAGTTATATGATTGTGTATGCATATACTATCTATGTGTGAAAATCATGCCCACGCTACTTACTATCCCTGAGGTTTCCGCGCTGGGACAGTCTTATCTCGATGGGACCTTTATGAGGGATATTGACTTGTACCCTAGAAGATAGATATCCTTGGTACAGGCTATCGAAATGATAGTTCAGACGGTCTTAAGAGATGCGGGTATGTTCTTTCCTCTTAGAGACTTGGAATCTATGCTTCGCCTCATTTTGTTTGTGTATAGGTATCTTTGGTACAGGCTATCGCAGTGATAGTTCAGACGGTCCTAAGAGACTTGGAATCTATACTTTGTCTCAATATTGTTTGAGCATGTGTTGATACAGTTCAAGAGTGATTCCGAATCTGTATTCCCTTAGTACGAGTGATACGGTGATTGGATAGTAGAGTATCCCCGCACCATAGTTGTTATTTGGGGTGTTGTTGTTATATATATATATATTTTATGAGTAGTTAATATATATATAAAATTCTGAAATCTGGAACTGCCTACTGTGATGAGACATGTAAGACATGGTTGATGACTCAAATTGTAAATACTTGTTTTGAGAAAGTATAATATGACACTGGAAAACTTTATTGATTTATAAAGTTAAAAATGAGAACTTTGGTTGCTAATTGAAATATCCTTTTCGAACAATTGAATCATTAAATTTTGAATCTTACGAGTAAGCTAAGATAAGTTAAATCATTGGGAAGATTAGTGCGATAAATGATAAGACAAACCGTTGGGAAGGTTAGTGCGATAGGTGTGCACATTAGAAGAGAGGTGAGAATTCCTCAAGAGAGTGACGCACTAATATGTTGTTGCATTGGCCTGTATCAATTTAAATACTTGCTAAACAAATTTTAAATCATATACACTATCGGGATCTGACCCGTTTCTCTCTCTCTCTCTCTCTCTTGTATATATATGTATGTATTACAGGTGCCCAGCCACAGGGGCGTCTTGCTTAGGATCTCTTGGAAGGAACGCGCTGCAGCTTAGGTGGAAGTTGCAGGACTCTTGATTAGACGACTTCGTTCATTCGGATCCACTCTTAGTACTTTCATCTAGTTGGGCATGTGTAGCTCTTTCCATTATTCCGTTGTTATTGGACATTTGTATTTCAGTTATTTCCAGTATTGTTACTATGGGATTTATTCAGTTTGGATGTGTGACTTTAAATTTCGTATGTTGACATTCGATTGACGAATGTATTAAATTAATTGGATTATGTTGCAGAATTTAATGTGGTGTGATTCTTACTTATTGAATGTTGTTAATAAAATAAATGATTTTTCTTTAAATAAAATTTGGAAAGTATGTATGAACATGGTTTTGACACTTAGCTTAATTAATTAGGGTGTTAAATTGGAAAAATTTATTTTTCGACAGTGATGCTAAGAATGGACCAACTGTTCACCTTGATTTAATTTAATAAAGGAGTGATCGCCCGGTATTTAATTAGGTGGGGTGTCACAATATCTTAACTACAAACATGGGTATTATAACCACTTGAAAATAAGCAAGATGAACACTGGCCTTATATGGGAGTGATCTGATTTCATTATCCATATTCCAAAGATGATTGTGATGAAAGAACAAGGTTAAAGCTTTAAGAATCCTCTCCTAAGCTCTAAGAATTTTCTCCCATTCTTCTCTAATGGCCTTCTCTCTCTCAAGATTTGTATAACCCTAGCACTAGATTCTTATGGGATTTTATACTCTTCTAATTTTCGGAATTATCCCTTCCACAAACTTCCAAATGATCGAAATACCCTTTCGTGGTGTCGGCTTGGCCTAAAATCGCCCCAGACCCAAACACTACCACTGGGTACACTATTTTGACTATTTTGACCCTTTCGGAGCCAGCCGTGACCTTCAAATCATCATCTGAGTTACTCTAAAATAATTTCATATCTTGACCTCATATAGTACACAAATGACACTCGATTGGGATTTACCATCGCCACATCACTGGCACCCACTATGACGTAAAATACTAAATCACTATTCATTTAATAATTTTATTCCATAAACATTAATAATTTCCTCCAATTAATAATTTAATTAACACATCATATTAAATTCCATTAAATTATGTCACGCGTGCAATTTAATTTTTTTTTGAATTAATTTAAGTTTTAATGCTCATAATATATGGGGTGTTACATACTTCCCCCTAACAAATGAATTTTTTCCTCGAAATTGGGACATACCTGTGATAAATAACTCTGGATACTGCTCTACCATGTCATCCTCCCACTCCCATGTCAACTCGTCAATATTGTGGTTCCCTCACTGAACTCTAACCACAGGTACCACCATAGATCGCAGTTCACACTCACTACGATTAAGTATTGCCACCGGTCTCTCCTTATATGAGATATCCAACAGCAAGTCGATCTCCATTAATGGAACATTCGAGAAGGTCCGATCACTCCTCTAGTACTTCTTTAGCAACGACATATAAAAATATCGTGGATCGGCTATAGATGCTCTGGTAGTCTAAGCCTATAAGCTACCCGTCCCACCCTTTCAATAATAAAAAATAGTTCGACATATCTAGTTGCTAGATTCCCTTTCTTTCCAAATCTCATAACCCCATTCATAGGAGACAGCTGTACTAACACCTGGTCACCAACCTCAATCTCTATGTGCCTTATGTCTACGTAAAAAACATAACTCGTCTACCTGTCTTAAGCTATACGGATGCACCCTCGAATTACCTCAATCTTAGCAGAGGTGTCCTGAATCATCTCTAGCCCCAATAACTTGTTGCCTCCCACCTTTAACCAGTAATCAGGAGAATGACAAGGTCGATCGTACAGTGCCTCGAATAGTGCCATGCCGATGGTGAACTGGTAGGAGTTATTATACACAAACTCCATCAGAGGAAGATACTGCTCCCATCCTCCCTCAAAATCAAGTATGCACATTCGCAACATATTATCGAGCATATGGTTAACCCTCTTCGTCTTCCTATCCATCTATGGGTGATACATATCCTTGAACATATCCTTCTGAAAGCTTTGCCAGAAGTGGGACACACAGATCTTGTCTCTATTGGACATAATACTAATCAGAACTCCATGTAATCGTACTATCTCAGTAATAAATAATTGTACATACTTCCTTGTATCGAAATCTGTGCAAACTAGAAGAAAATGGGCCACTTAGTCAACAGATCCACTATCACCCATATGGAGTTGTGACCTCGATACGATAATGGTAATCTAGTAATAAAATCCATTGAGATACTCTTCCAGTTCCACATAGTAATCTCGAGTGGCTGCAATATCCCTGGAGGTCTCTTGCGGTTTATCTTCACTAACTCGTAGGTAGCACACTTCAAGAAAAACTCCTCTATGTCTCGTTTCATCCCCGACCACCAATACTATCTACGCATGCCCTGGTACATCTTATCCCCATCGGGATGTACCAAAAATTTGGACCTGTGAGACTCTAACATCACCGTGTGGAACAAATACTCATCCTCTGGAACCACGAGTCTCCTATTAAAATTCAAACCACTTTCCGAACTGATCGTGTACGACTTCCCCCATTAACTAACAACTGCGTATCCTATCCTAACAATACTGATCGCTGGCCTGTGCTCTCACCAACCTCATCACAATCTCGAGCATGGCAGTTAGTACGGACATGCACGCTCTAACAATCTCATCATCATATTGAAGTTCCCTCACGGTCCATCGGCTCAATGCGTCTTCCACCACGTTAGCCTTAGCAGGATGATACTGAATATCAAAATAGTAATCCTTCACAAATGCCAACCACCTCCTCTGCCTTATGTTCCGATCTTTCTAGGTGAAAAGACACTAAAGGGATTTATGATCAGTGAATAAAGTAAACTACTCCTCTAACAGATAGTGCCTCAAAATCCTCAAGGAAAATACAACTGCGGCCAACTCCAAGTCATGGGTGGGGTAATTCCTCTCATGGGGATTAAGTTTGTGAGATGCATAAGTTATAGACATCTACTCCTGCTATAATACACTCCCAAGTCCCCGTAAGGATTCATCAGTGTAGACACGGTACTCCACTCTTCCCCTAGGCAGTGCAAGTACCAGTGAGAAAATTAATTTTTCCTTTAGCTCTTTGAAGGCTAACTAACAATGGTCGTCCCAAAAAAGGCACCCCTTTGTGAGTCAGATTCATCAGCGGACCCACAATCTTGAGAAACCCCGAATAAATTGTCTATAATATTCGACCAACCCCTTAAAACTGAGAAACTCGATAGGTGTCGTGGGTTATCCCCACTCCCTCACCTTGGATACTTTACTCAGATCGGCTTCTATACTCCTATTTGACACAATGTGGCCCAAAAATCGCACCCCTCGAAGCCAAAACCCACACTTCTCAAATTTAGCATACAACTGGTGCTCCCATAGTGTCTGTAAAACCATTCATAAATGTTCAACATGCTTATCCTCAGAGCGAGATTAGACCAGAATATCTTCGATGAACACAATCATAAAACTTGTCAATGAACTCTCTAAAGACCCGGTTCATTAAGTCCATAAATACTGATGGTGCATTGGTGAGCCCAAATGTAATCACCCTAAACTTGTACGACCAATATCGTGTCAGGAAAGAAGTCTTGGGAATGTCATCCTCTCTAATGCGCAACTGATGATAACTGAACTTCAGATCAATCTTAAAGAAGTAAGATTCTCCCCTCAGCTGGTCGAAAAGGTCATCAATCCGAGGAAGTGGGTACTTATTCTGGATTGTGACCTTGTTCAGCTCTCTGTAATCTATACATAATCAAAGCGATCCATCCCTCTTCTTAATTAACAATGCTAGTGCGCCCCATGATGAAGTGCTCCGTCTGATAAAACCAGTCCCCAGGAGCTGCTGAATCTTCTCCCTCAACTTCATCATCTCAAATGGGGTCATATGATAAAGCACTCGGGCTATGGGCCTTGTACCTGGCGCTAGGTCAATCAAGAACTCTATTTCTTGGCTAAACGATGGTCTGGTTATCTCCTGGAATACATCCTTGAACTCCTTAACCACTAGAATTGAGTCTAATGAAACAACCACCTCGTGTTAGGTATCCTTCTCGATGTAGTATAGATATGTGCTCGACCCTCCCTTAGGAAGAGGCATCGCCACTAAGAACATCTTCTACCCTAGAATGGAGAACACAATAGTCCTCCCAAAATAATCCACCATTGTCCAATATCTATCCAACCAATCCATCCCCAAAATAACATCATATCCCCATATGTCTAATCCCAGAAGATCGACGGATAAGCATAATATACCTACATCAATGTCCATACCCCTACAAATCGAGTGTATAAGTGACCTGCTATCCATAGGTGACTCCATATACATAAGGAGGCTACCAGCTATCTCTATTAGGCTGGCAATTTCATGCAAATCTAGTCGCTATAAAGGAGTGTGATGCCCCAGTATGAAATGGAATCCTACCCTCATGCCCACGATTAGAAAACATACCCTCTACTGCTGGTGGTGCCTGTGGATTCTGCTGTGCGAAAGCATCTCGGATGCTATAGACACGCCATATTGCAACTACCCTCACTGCAGTGGGGCGGGAGGGGTTGGTGTTGTAGGTGGATTCTATGATTGTTGCCCTATTGGGGAACCTTTTCTGCTGTGGTGCTCTACCCTTTTATGGGAAATCCCACCTCTTGTGGTTTGTTTGACCACAAATAAAGCATTGGCTTGAAAACTCTCTTTGTCTCTGGCCTTGATGGACCTAACAGTGTTGACCCTGATGGCCCTGACCTTGATAGACTCCCCCATTGTTCCCTTGGCCCTGACGACCTTAAGGAACCTGCTGTTATTGAGGACCCTGCTGGCCCCCTACCTATAACGTCGCCCGAGTCGGTAGTCCCCAGATCTGAACCTCTTGGCTTGATCCCCCTATCGGGAATCCTGCCCCTATTGTCTACCTGACTGCTGCTGCTGTTGTGGTGCTCACATCCTATCTTGCTCCCCTCTACATGGAAGCGATGGTCCTGGTAGTGTAATAGTGCTGCATTAACGACATCTGTATAAGTCACTAATGCAGGGTTGCCAATCAAATACTCAAGCTAAAATGTTCATAAATTTCACCTTCTTCCTTTTTTCAATGTTAACCTCGTCTGGAACAATATTAGCCAAACGAGTTAATTCCTTATCATATTAGGCCACTGATCGATCTTCCAGGGTCACCTGTCTGAATCTCCTCTACATTTCTATCTCAACTATTGGCGAAAAGCATTTGCAATCAATCCGCACCCAAAACTCTGCAATGGACTTCGTGTCCCTTTCCTCAATGGTGGTAACCGACTCCCACCACTGTAATGCTTCCCCAACCAGCCTAAAAGTGGCTAACATCTTCTTCTGCACCTCGTTACAGTCTACCATATGCATGTGGTGCTAAATGTCCTTCTTTCGCTGACATGCCGTAATCATGTCTGCACTTCCTTGAAAATCTGGTGGATGGCCCTTCTAAAAAAAAACCATAACCCTCTGCCACTTTGACGGCCCCGAGTGGTCCTGAACAACGGGTGCCACTGGTTGTGGTGGTTGTTGGGACTGTGGAAAATGGAGATCCATGGCATTCATCTCCGCATTAACTGCTTGAGCCACTATCGCTACCACCTTTGTTGTTGTCACTGTCCCTGGGGTGGCTGTGGTTGCGGTGCTTATGGCTCCTACTGAGCCTCCTTAACATTATCTCTAGCCGTTGTCCTTTCTGCTCACCCTTTCCAGGGTGGCATAGAAAAATAGTTCAAATTGTATAAGTCCATAGTCAATACAAATATAGTATAAAAAGAACAAAATCTCAAATTTGTAATCATGAATGCAACAGTCCTAAAAATAGGGATCCATGTCGCATAACGCTACGCGGATATCAAAGTAAGCCGTATAGATCTTACTGACACTAGAACCTGATGCTATGATACCATCTGTGACACCCCACATATTCTAACCACGGGTGATCACTCCTTAATTAAAACAAATTGGAATCCCATCTGGTTCATTCTTAGCATCAGTATTGAAAACTTTTGTATTACTACCCACCTAGGTTAAATTAAGCCGATGCCAAATTTTATCTTTCAATTAAATAATAACATGCATAATTTAAAATAAATAAGAAAAACCATCCACACAAATATAGTATGAACAATCACACGACAAATATATAAATTAATAATACCGAATAATCCAACACAATCTGAAGTAAATAAAACCAAATCTAAATACAGTCTGATAAATAGCTGGAGAAATAAATAGTCTGAAGGCCAACACGCCCAAATGGAATATTAAGAGTAATCATATCTAGATGTAAATGAGCTGAAGCGTCTAAAGCAACTCCTGCAAGCCTCCACAAATGTGCAGCTACGCATCCCTAGATAAAATCATCAAGCTGGGCATCCATGTGGCTAGACACCTAAAATGTTTTGAAACTATTTTGACACGGGTCAAAGCCCAAGAAAATAGTTTGAAAATATTTTGCAAGTGTTAAAATCACAATTTAAAAACAGTTATTAGATACACATGTTAAAGTTCCTCACCTCTCATCTAATGGGAATGCCTAACATATCTTACCTAGCTATGTTACCCAACCCAACTTGATAAAGTATCTAACTAACCTCAAAAGTCTTGCTCCCTCATATGACACATACGACTCGCTACCAGAGTATCAATTAATAATTCTCACTTTATTATTATTGATTTAATCAACTAAGTTTCTCTACTTAATTCCTTTTAAATATACGCGATCTATCAGTTCTACTATCACACATAAGTATATAAAACATAGTTGCATATATTTATCATACACATAATACAACTGTAGCATCCCTGGAATGGGCCCTTGTGATGCTGGTATACTCTATTATTAAGTCCATGTACCTCTTATACTAAATCAAGAACTATTGGTTCGACATATCTCCTCAAACCCAAAATGAATCAACACAATGGAGGCGAACATGGTTCTAAGCCTTTGGGGTACTCACATACCTAACATCCCCAAACGACCTTCCATACACACTAATACACAGACATAGTGAGACGCTCTAAGTTTCATGTTCTGGGGAATAAATCCTAACCTCAGTCGAATCGTCAAGGTGGGATCTCCCTATTTTCGAAAATCTTTGATAGCAGGCAGCATAGCTATGTTCACGCACATAAGCCAATCATAATCATAGGTATTCACATAACCTATATAAATATTTATTCAGTAGGCATATGCACAACCCAAATATGTCAACCCGTATGTATTATATCTCTCTCGCATACTCAACATAACCTTAATTTCCATTAGAACCTCAAATAGTATACTTTTGGGTATATCTCACTACTCTAAGGGTCCTAGTTATCCCTTAATTAATATCAGTGGTTATTTCTCTCCTACACTACTAGTGGGAACTATAAGTTCACTCATACTCTCCGTGATCCGTTTTAAATCTCGCACATTCGCTAACTATGGATATATGTCCGATTATCCCAAGGTTTAACTCATCTTAATTTATGTAAACCTAATCCCTACCATAGGCTTACTATCATTCAATATCATCCTCGTTATCGCTTAAAAATACTCCAAAAGTCCCGTCGTTAATTATTCACAAATTTCAGGTTTAAAAGGAAAATTTATATAAATCTGGGAAAATCGAATTGATTCGCCCAAAGGCCGAATTGATTTTCTTTTTGAGTCGATTCTCCCCTTGGGCCGAATCCATTCGAAAAGTGTAAGGTCATCTTCTCCAATACACTGTTACATTTTCACCATTTTTCTTCAACACAACTCTCATGATTCATATTAAAACTCTAATATGATTTAACCGAACATCTAATATTAGTATAGGAATGGATCCCAACGAATTTTCATCATCTAAACATCATTAAATTCCATAACTAACAAGATTAAAGTCTCTAATTCATGCAAACCCTAGTTTATATTTCAACAAATTTCTTTATAAACCTAGATTTCATTCTCTTATATTATCTCAACAATTTCATATTTTGAAATTACAAATCTAGAATCAAAACCCTTAACATGTTTTATCATCATTAACATGAATATGGTTCAATGTTTTTTTTAAAAATCAAGAAATCATGCTAGATATCTCAACTCCTAAGATGGGCATTATAACCACTTGAAAATAAGCAAGATAAATACTTGCCTTATACGGGAGTGATATGATTTCTTTTTTCTGGTGATGGAGAGCTTGTCTTTTCTTCCAATCCACACTCCAAAGATGATGGTGATGCAAGAATACGGTTGAAAGCATCAAGAATCCTCTCCTAAGCTCCAAGCATGTTCTCCCTTTCTTTTCTAATGGCCTTCTCTCTCTCAATATTTGTATAACCCTAGCCCTAGACTCCTATGGTGTGTTATACTATTCTAATTTTTGTAATTCTCCCTTCCTCAAACTCCCGAATGATCGAAATACCCTTTCGTGGTGTTAGTTTTGCCTAAAATGACCTCGGGACCCAAATACTACCCCCGAGTACACTATTTGGACTATTTCGACCCTTTCAGAGCCAACTATGACCTTAAATTATCATCCGAGTTACTCTAACATAATTTTCTATCTCGACCTCATATAGTGCACATACGACACCCGGGTGAGATATACCACTGTCAATTCACTGTCACTTACTATGATGTAAAAATACTAAATCACTATTCACTTAGTAATTTTATTCGATAAACATTAATCATTTATCTCTGATTAATAATTTAATTAACACATGATATTAAATTACATCACGTATGTAATTTAATTTTTTTCTGAATTAATTTAAATTTTAATGCTTAGAAAATATGGGGTGTTAAATTATTCTAATGCTAGTACTTCCATTAAAGATACTAGATTTATGATTTTGTTCAAATTCTAGTATTCATGTTAAATTGAATTAAATTCCAAGCATGTACTACAATTCATATGCATGGCTACAAGATAATGTATTTTGATCGGATACTAATATTCCTTTTAATGTTGAATTGTTGGTATATGTTCATTCACTTAATCATAATGAATGTTGTTGCACATCAAACACATATGCCACAAGTATGGTATCTATGATTAGCTGGATATTAGTGGGTAACAATATTTTAAGAAATTATTGGATAACAAATACAGATGCCTTCGATTTCTGCAATGATTTAGGACGTTACCAACTTAATTTTTTTTAAAGCACAAACTTATTGTTATAACTGTATTGTGCATTAGTATGACCATGAATCATTTGGGTCAATATTTATGATTTGTTACTCATCCATAAGCGATGAAGTGAAAGTAAATGATTCATGTGTTCCATTTATTATTATTCATTTAATATCTCATGCAAACTCCTTGTTTATTTGATTTTCACATTATGTCTAGTTTTCGTGAATTTTAAATTAAGAAATAGACAATTATATAATTTATTAATGTATTATAGGTATTTTACACATGTATGCTTATCTCTAATATTTATATAATGTAAGGATTGGTGTTCGTTAAAGTAATCCATTCCATAAAAGAAAAATATTAGACTAATGCATTCATATCATGCATATTTGTTACCCACCGGTCCATGTAGGATATTGAATGCTAAGATTTATGATGTTGTACACATATTATTTGATGATGTTAGAATTAGCACCACTAGGTAAGGTGTTTTTAAGCTCAATCTAAGAACAACAATGGCAACATAGTTACGTAAAAGGTAGGAGAATGAGATGAGGAGAAGAGGAGAGAGCACCAGAATATAAGTGGTTCAGCCTAAATTGGCCTACGTCCACTGTGTGTGTGAATAACCTCACTGTAATAAGGCACTAACGGCCATGGATACAATCTCTCAAGCTCTCTCTCTACTGTGTATCTAGACAGAGTTTCAGCTAGGGTTGTATATGTTGGATCTTTTACAAGGTAGAGGATGACCTCTATATATAGTATCTAGAGGGTGTAATGTACCCCCCATGCATGTAATGTGCATGTGTGTGGTTGCCTCACCAATATGGGAAAGCCATCTGTCACTGTCACATGTAGAGAATGATGATGCCATATTCTCCCCACAAGTGGGGAATAATCTTGTTATAACTGATTTGTGTTCACGTGTCCTTATCCAAATGTCAGCAGATGATCGGCTATCACGCCTGGTGTATGACCTCGGCCTGGGAGAGGCCGAGGTTGGTAAGTCCAGGTGCTTGTTCAGTCCGAGGTGAAAATGGAGGTCTCGGCTTAATCCTAGTCGAGACAATGGACAAGGTCGGCCTGAGCCAAGGTTGAGCTGTTGTGTTTGGAGCATCGACTAATGTCTTGATGAGGTTACTGGTGGCTTCTTGCAAGCTCGGCCTATGTTTTGCCAAGGTTTCCATTCCAAGGTATACGAGAATGCTGCTGGTCCTTGTGATGCATGCGATGTCCCTTCGAGAGGCTGGTGGTAGTGTCGGCCTGGGCCGACCTTGCTATGGCCGAGTGTTGATGCCGCATGCCCAAGGCTTCTCCAATGTCGGCTATGATCTCGGCCGAGGTTGGTGTCTCCGAGCCGAGGTCACACTTGGGGCATATCAATCACCCCCAGCCCTTAGTTACAAGTGAAAGTAGGTGACTATGTTGTTTACAACTCTGAGGCCTTTCCAATATGAGCCAGTATTTGTTTGACACTTGTCCAGTGTTGAAGTATGGCTTGCTTGGCAAGCGTGTGTTGTCCGTCGCCCTTTGAGGCTCCCAAGGAAATGATGGGCCTTGGGAATCGCGCTTGTATATTTAAGGGTTTTGAACCCTCATTTTGCTTTCCAATTCCCAAGTGTAACCTCTGATCTATCTTTTGCTCATTCCTGATCGCAAAATCTGCAGGGCCTGGCAGCGATGCACCACCTCTCCAATTGGACTCTAAGGAAGTTGCCCCTCATCCAGAAGGGTCAAGAGGCTGAGAAGGTTCAGAGTTCTTTGAGCGCATAAATCGACCGGCTGAAGTCTGAGTTGGGTGCGTCTGACAAGAATGTGAAGGGGCTGGAGAAGGAGGCCTCTCGACTTAACAAGGACCATGCTGTGGCTCTAAAGGCCAAAGATGATGTTCTGCAGCAGAAGGTCAGGTCGGCCATGAAGGCAGCCCTTGATGATGCCTTAGAGGAGATAATAGCCGAGTACAAAAGCTCTGATGAGTTTATGAGTTTCGGCTTTGAATAACTTGAAAGAGGTATCAAATCCACTATCAAGTGGGCTGATGTCAAGGAGAGGGAGGCTGGCACTTTGAAAGCCTCTAACTTTATAGGCCTTGGCTTTGCTGATCCTCAGTTTGCCCAGGCCCTTGAGGAGGTTGAGGAGGAGGCTTCCACGCCTACCGAGACTGCCACATTGGACAGCACTGAGGTTGGAGGGGCAAACCATCATGATGACGTTGCCAAGGTGACCAACATTGTCCAGCCTATCCAAGCCGAAGATACCAACATTCCCCCCTCAAACCCTTAGAGAATTTTTGAACATTATTTGTAACCCCTGATATTGTAATCCCTGCACATCTATAATTTTTGAATGAACATGGCTCTTACTTTTCCATTCTTTGTACTCTCTGAATATTTTTGATCTCTGAATGTGTTATTCTCTGAAGAGGACCATCTTCTTTTGTTGTATGTATGTCGTGATGTTTTTGCTCAAGCTTATGCAATGGTGTTTTCTTAAACCAAATTAGTAGTCTGAGCTCAGACCTCATCACCACTGAATGGTCTTATGAAGGTCTGAGGTCATCACCTAAGATGTTAGCCCCATTAATGAATCTCACCAAATTAATTATGTTAAGGGTTTGAGGTTATCCCATTATGGTGTCTGACCTCAAACCTTGTCACCAATGAATGGTGTTATGAAGGTCTGAGGTCATCACCTAAGATGTTAGCCCCATTAATGAATCTCACCAAATTAATGATGTTAAGGGTCTGAGGTCATCCCATTATGGTGTCTGATCTTAGACCTCGTCACCACTGAATGGTGTTATGAAGGTCTGAGGTCATCACCTAAGATATTAGACCCATTAATGAATCTCACCAAATTAATGATGTTAAGGGTCTGAGGTCATCCCATTAAGTAGTCTGAGCTCAGACCTCGTCACCACTGAAAGGTGTT
Source organism: Sambucus nigra (assembly GCA_949130495.1). Classification (NCBI taxonomy): domain Eukaryota; kingdom Viridiplantae; phylum Streptophyta; class Magnoliopsida; order Dipsacales; family Adoxaceae; genus Sambucus; species Sambucus nigra. The sequence continues at coordinate 186,533,661 of OX422216.1, forward strand.
ATGAAGGTCTGAGGTCATCACCTAAGATGTTAGCCCCATGAATGAATCTCACCAAATTAATGATGTTAAGGGTCTGAGTTCATCCCATTATGGTGTCTGATCTCAGACCTCGTCACCACTGAATGGTGTTATGAAGGTCTGCGGTCATCACCTAAGATGTTAGCCCCATTAATGAATCTCACCAAATTAATGATGTTAAGGGTCTGAGGTCATCCCATTATGGTGTGTGATCTCAGACCTCGTCACCACTGAATGGTGTTATGAAGGTCTGAGGTCATCACCTAAGATGTTATCCCCATTAATGAATCTCACCAAATTAATGATGTTAAGGGTCTGAGGTCATCCCATTATGGTGTCTGATCTCAGACCTCGTCACCACTGAATGGTGTTATGAATGTCTGAGGTAATCACCTAAGATGTTAGCCCCATTAATGAATCTCACCAAATTAATGATGTTAAGGGTCTGAGGTTATCCCATTATGGTGTCTGACCTCAGACCTCGTCACCACTGAATGGTGTTATGAAGGTCTGAGGTCATCACCTAAGATGTTAGCCCCATTAATGAATCTCACCAAATTAATGATGTTAAGGGTCTGAGGTCATCCCATTGTGGTGTCTGATCTCAGACCTCGTCACCACTGAATGGTGTTATGAAGGTCTGAAGTCATCACCTAAGATGTTATCCCCATTAATTTTTAACATAAGTGCAAAATGAAGCAAGGACCACCATGGGAACTGATCTTTTATTAATAACCTCTTCATGACAAGATGGTACATTTACACAACTTCATGCAACATCATATGTAATACTTCTTTAGGTGGTCAGCATTCCATGGATTAGCGAAAGGTTCTCCTTCTAGATTTTCTAGCCTGTAAGTGTCAGGCACAACCTCTTTTGTCGCTTTGTAGGGACCGTGCCAGTTTGGGTGGATTTTGTTTGCTTTTTATAAGGTCTTCTTTAGTACTAGGTCTCCCACTGCAATGGGTCTTGACTTCACCCTCTGGTTATAGAATTTTTCTTCACTCTGTTGGTAGGCTGCTTGTCTGACCTCTGCGTCCTCTCTTCTTTCTTCAATAAGATCTAGGTCTAGCCTCCTCTCTTCCCCATTATTATTAGGGTCATAGGTCTGAATCCTATGAGTTTGGAGCCCTACTTCTGTTGGTATGACGGCCTCTGAGCCATGTGCCAACATGAATGGGGTTTCTCCTGTTGGTGTCCTTGTCGTGGTTCTGTAGGCCCATAACACAGCGTAGACCTCTTCAGTCCATCTTCCCTTCGCATCTTCTAACCTCTTCTTGATTCCATTGAGAATTTTTCTGTTTGTGACCTCGGTCTGACCATTTGCATGAGGTCGGCCAGGATATGAGAAGAATTGCTTTATTCCTACTCTTAGGTAATACTTTTCTAAAGAAGAGTTCTTGAACTGGGTCCTATTGTCCGAGATGAGAGTGCTTGGGAGTCCATATCTGCATATGATATTCCTCCAAATAAATTGGAAGGTCTTCTGCTCTGTGATCGTTATCATCGGCTCTGCCTCCACCCACTTTGAAAAATAGTCGATGGCAACTATCAAGAATCTATAATTTTTGGCAGCTCTTGGCAGGGGCCCTACTAAGTCAATTCCCCATACTGCAAATGGCCATGGAGAAGTGATTGACGTCATAGGCTGATGAGGATAATGAGGGATGGCGGCGAACCTCTGGCATTTATCACATTTCCTCACGTGGGCTGCAGCGTCCTTGGACAGGGTTGGCCACCAGTACCCCTGAGTGATGATTCTTTTAGCCAAGGGTCTGTCCCCTATGTGGCTAGAGCAAGAACCCTCATGGACCTCCTGTAAGACCCGGGAAACTTCTGTTGGGTGCACACATCTGAGGAGAGGTAGCAAGAATCCTTTCTTGTACAGGACGTCTCCTACTACCGAGAACTTGGCAGCCTTATATCTCAATTTCCGCCTTTTTAGCTTGGATTCAGGTAGCTCTCCCTCTCTGATATATCTGAAGAGGGGTCCATCCATGAGTCTCCTAAGTTCAAATTGTGACAAGGATTGGCCGTCCTAAGTTGGTAGGTAAGATCGTACTCCCCCAACTCAATGGCCCATGTCATCAATTGTTCGGACTTCTCAGGTTTATGTAGGACCTGTCTTAGTGGGGAGTCAGTGAGGACAACCATAGAGTGGGCTTGGAAGTAAGGCTTCATCTTTCTCGAGGCATGTATCAAGGTGTAAGATAGATTTTCCATGCGAGGGTAATTCTGTTCGGCCCCTTGAAGGGCCTTACTGTTGAAATATACAAGCCTTTGGATTCCAGCATCTTCCCGTATTATGGCTGCGCTGATGGCTAATTCGGAGACTGCCAGATACACGTACAGTTTCTCCTCTGCTACAGGCTGAGATAGCAATAAGGGAGACCCTAAATAAGACTTGAGTTGGTTGAAGGATTTTTCGCACTCTTCATCCCATTGGAATGCCTTTCTCAGGACCTTGAAGAATGGAAGGCACTTGTCTGTTGCCTTATAAACAAACCTGTTAAGGGAAGCCACTCTCCCCATAAGTCTTTGAACATATTTGATACTCCTCGGTGTCTTCATGTCAAGTAAATCCTTGATTTTTTCAGGGTTCGCTTCAATCGCTCTCTAGTTGACGGTAAACCCTAAGAACTTCCCAGCTCCTACTCCGAAGACACACTTCGCGGGGTTGGGTTTCATTCTGTATGAGTCCATAATGTCGAAGGTCTTCTCGAGATCCGTTACATGAGTATTAGCCTTCAAGCTCTTTGTTAGCATATCATCTACATATACCTCCATAGTCTTACCTATTTGCTCTTCGAACATCTTATTAACAAAACGTTGGTATGTTGCCCCTGCATTTTTCAGGCCGAAGGGCATCACTTTGTAGCAGTACGTCCTTTTGTCGGTAATGAAGGCCCTCGTCTCCGAGTCTTCTACATCCATCTAGATCTGGTTGTAGCCTGAATACGCGTCCATGAAGCTCATGAGCTCATGACCTGCCGTAGCATCCACCATCTGATCTATCCGAGGTAAGGGATAGCTGTCTTTAGGACAAGATCTGTTCAGGTCAATGAAATCAACACACATTCTCCACTTCCCATTGGCCTTGGGCACGATGACTGCATTTTATAACCATTCCGGATATGTGACTTCTCTTATAAACTCAGCCTCTTCCAATTTTTTGACCTCTTCTCGGATGACATCATATTTCTCCCTGGAATAGACTCTTTGTCTCTATTTGATTGGCCTGGCATCTTTGGTCACGTTGAGCCTGTGACTCATAACTTCAGGGTGGATGACGGGCATGTCTGCGTGACTCCATGAAAAGACACTCTGTCTCCTCCTGAGGAAGTTTATCAGCTCTTCCTTGATTTCTGCCTTTAGGGCTTTACCGACCTGGATGGTTTTTTCCGGCTCGTCCTTATTGAGGACGATGGATTCTACCTCTTCTGCGGCCTCTCCCTTCTTTAACTTTGTCTCATCTCTTGGGTCAAGGGTATCAATGCTATAAGTGGTGGTTGTCCTCTTATGGGCTTCTCTCTCTTCGGCCGAGTTGAAGTAACATTCTCGCGCTGTGGTCTGGTCACCTTGCACTTCCCCTACCCCATAAGGAGTCAGGAATTTTATCATCTGATGGACCGTCGATGGCACAGCTTCAAACTCTTTAAGGGCCACCCTTCCTATGATGAGGTTATAGGCCGAAAACACGTTCTCATCCATGACAAAAAAATTATCTTCTTGGTCAGCCTCTTAGGCTACTCATCACCCATCCGTACGTCCATCTCATACATGCCCAAGGGGTGGACCTTTTCGCCACTGAAGCCTATCAATGGGTGCTGATAGGGTACCAATCTTCCTCTGCTAAGACTTAGGCGCTTGAAGTAAGGCCAGAACATCACGTCCGCCGAGATCCCCCCATCTATGAGGATCCTCTTCACCTCGCACCCATGCACCCTTGTTGTTATGACTAGAGGGTCATCATAGGGGGGATAAGATACCCTTGAAGTCGAGTCTGGAGAACCCAACTACGAGGGTGTTCATGTCTACTTTCTTCCTCTTCTGCACTGTATTGAAAGACGTCAGATTCATAACTTTAAGCTTGGCCACTGACCTGGCCTCTGCTACGTGAGCCTTCCTATCAGCTACTTTAGATCCACCTCCTGCAAATCCTCCACATATGGTGTTAACACCAAATGAGATCATACCAACCCTCTTCACCGCGGTGTTATCATCTTTCGGCGGAAGATCCGGATCGTCTTCATCATCACCTTCTGAATCATCGTCTCTTCTGGCCGGGAAATTGTCACGGCATCTGTCATTTCTCCTTTTCTTAGGGTCATCTCTTCCACCCTTAGGAGCTTTATTGTCCACATACTTCCTCAACTTTCCAGATTTTAGCATCTTTTCAATCTCATCCTTCAGGGCGAAGCATCTGTCCGTGACATGGCCATAATCCTGGTGGAACTCGCACCATAGGTTTTTGTTCCTCTTATGTGGTGGGGATTTCAGTTTCTCTGGACATCTCAGAGTCCTGTCGTTCTTAATCTCATTGAGGATGTGCTCGCAGCTCACAGTCAGAGGAGTATATTGAGAGAACTTGTCATCACCCGACCTCTTCTTCCCATCTTTCTTATTTTGGGACTTTCCACTTCCACCTCGGTTCTCATCCTCATACTTGGCGGCCATTGCCTCTTCCGCATTCATTACTTTCCCTGCGGTTTCCAGGAGCTCCGCCATAGACCTAGGGGGTCTTTCGCAAGTTTCCACAACATCTTCCCTTTCTGTAGACCCCCTATGAGGGAGGTCATGGCTATATTCTCCTCATAATCTTCGACCTCCAACTTCTCTTTGTTGAATCTCGCTATGTAGTCTCTTAGGCTCTCATCCTTGTCCTGTTTGACATACAGCAGGTGAGTAGTCTTCTTCTGAGGTCTCACCCCAAAGCAGAAGTTGTGGATGAATCGTTCAGCCAAGCCTTTGAAGTTCTTAATTGAGTTCTTCAGAAGGGAGGTTAACCAATTGTGCACTGCCCCTGTTAAGGTCCTAGAGAAGGCCCTACACTTCATCTCATCGGGTATTGAGTAGATGTATGCTGCCGACTGGTACATCTCGATGTGATGTATAGGGTTAGTGCTTCTATCATACTTGGGAGACACTGTAGGAGGCTTGAACTTAGTTGGGGTTGGGCAGCCCACTATCCTAGCCACAAATGGAGAGCCCTCTCAGTAGCCCCTTTGTAATGGGTCCCTGCTTTTAATAAGGTCTCCTATCTTCTCCTCAAGGCGCTGGATAGATTCATTCCACGGTCTTCTGCCATCGACCTGGCCGAGGTTGTCCCCAGCCACCTCCATGGGATGGACCGAGGGTTCCCCTGCCGCGGCATGTCGACTGTTGAACTCTTCCTGTTCCCTGCCTCTTTTTTCACAGTGTTGGCCTTGATCTGTCCGACCCTGCCTGTTCCCTCTCCGAGAGCCTGCTGGGCTCCTTGATCTCGATAATCTCTGTCTTAGGTTATTCATCGGGCCCAATCTCTCAAAGGCTGACCCTCTGCTCAACCTATCAAAGGCTGACCCTCTTTATTGGGCCTCTTCACCTCTTCGGCCGACACAACCTTGACTTTATCGAAGAGGTCGTACAGTGTTATTCGACACCTCATACGGCTCCCAGCAGTCTTCCGGGGCTTCTTCCGCCTCTAGATCGTCATACCTGTCCTCTGGGCAAGGGTTTTCTTGCCTCCCCAGGCTCAAGCGCCTAGGGCCAGCAATGTCCCTTCTTCACTGGGGTGAAGGCAGGTCCTTCATTGGTGCCGGGGGTGGTCCTCTGGCAACAGGATGAGGCTGAACAGCTGTCGAAGTGATCATATCCGGTGAGACTCCAGGTGGCCTCATCATAGTTTGGCTGAGTTGTGCAAATTGCTCCTGCATAGTTTGTTATGTTGTAGCTAAAGACCTCAAGGCTGCAGCTACCTCCGCCATTTCGGACTGGGGCGGCGCCTGACTGGAACTAGGCCCCCCACCTCCTGGTGGCGGAAGAGGCGGTGGTAATTCTGGTGCCATATGTTAACACTATAGAGCTTGAGTAGCAGATGAGCTTAGTACCTCAAAGGACCTCTTTCAATGGTTAAGCAGCTCCACGCAAGGGGGTGGTGCCTGGTTCACCACCAGAGTCTCCGATGAGGTTAAGCTGAAGAAGAGGAAGAGATAGCTTCCCACAGACGGCGCCAAATGATGATGCTAGAATTAGCACCACTAGGTAAGGTGTTTTCAAGCTCAATCTAAGAACAACAATGGCAACATAGTTACGTAAAAGGTAGGAGAATGAGATGAGGAGAAGAGGAGAGATCACCAGAATATAAGTGGTTCAGCCTAAATTGGCCTACGTCCACTGTGTGTGTGAATAACCTCACTGTAATAAGGCACTAACGGCCATGGATATAATCTCTCAGGCTCTCTCTCTCTCTACTGTGTATCTAGATAGAGTTTCAGCTAGGGTTGTATATGTTGGATCTTTTACAAGGTAGAGGATGACCTCTATATATAGTACCTAGGGGGTGTAATGTACCCCCCATGCATGTAATGTGCATGTGTGTGGTTGCCTCACCAATATGGGAAAGCCATCTGTCACTATCACATGTAGATAATGAAGATGCAATATTCTCCCCACGTGTGGGGAATAATCTTGTTATAACTGATTTGTGTCTACGTGCCCTTATCCAAATGTCAGCAGATGCTCGGCTATCGCGTCTGGTGTATGACCTCGGCCTGGGAGAGGCCGAGGTTGGTAAGTTCAGGTGCTCGTTCAGTCCGAGGTGAAAATGGAGGTCTCGGCCTAATCCTAGCCGATACAATGGATAAGGTCGACCTGAGCTGAGGTTGAGCTGGTGTGTTTGGAGCATCGACTAATGTCTTGATGAGGTTGCTCGTGGCTTCTTGCAAGCTCGGCCTATGTTTGGCCGAGGTTGCCATTCCAAGGTATATGAGAATGCTGTTGATCCTTGTGATGCATGCGATGTCCCTTCGAGAGGCTGGTGGTAGCGTCGGCCTGGGCCTACCTTGCTATGGCCGAGTGCTGATGCCGCATGCCCAAGGCTTCTCCAATGTCGGTTACGATCTTGGCCGAGGTTGGTGTCTCCGAGCCGAGGTCACACTTGGGGCATATCATTATTGTTTATTCAATTATTGTAATTCGGTTACCTAAAGGTCCAATTACAATTATTGAGCAAAAATAAAGTGGTGATATATATATTTTAGAGGGTAGTAATGGTCATCAAATGCAGATGTCATTATTTCCTTCGTTATGATATCACCAACTAAGTTCATGAAATCGAATCATGAATAATTTAGTTCATTTCTCATGCGATATTTAATGGACATAAGTGGAAAATTTATTGACTTGTGTATATAAGTATTTACTTAATGAAATATTCATATTATGAAATATTTGGTAGTCAAAGTGACCCAACTATAATGAAAATGAATATTAAATGTAAAAATGATAGCAAGAGTAACCTATGATCCTTGTAACTGTGGAGTATATAGAGTTTAATTATCAAACATGATCATTCCTTACAAGAAATTGATTTTGACTGATTAAATGAACTCTATATATCATATACATTATTTAAATATATATCATGTATATTTAATACTCCAGTAGCTATAGGCATCATATAATTGCTAATCATTGGTTACTAATGGTAAGAAAAATAAAATGCACATTTAGTATTAAAGATCTATTGACGTGTGTGTTGTTAAATCAAAGTATTAATTTAGTGATCATTTTATCTCATATCTTTAACATCTTATGGTCTGATTTTGTTTCTCCAAAGGGATTCAGTCTAGATTATTATGTTGGATTTTTTAGCCCACTATTAATGATCAATATTGTGTGTAAAACTCCATATAAAGTTTGAAGAAATTAAACAAATTAAGTGTGTTTACATGATGCACATTTGGACTAATAATGATAGAGATAGTATGTATATTCTATGGTTTAAAACGAGTTTTCATCTTAGTAAAGTTTGCAAGTTAAACTTGTTGTGTTACAAAAAGTATTTACTTTTGATGCAAGGATTGTTTACAAAACAAACTAGAAATGCAAGTAAGATTTCTTCTCTTTTATTCTTGGGGAATCAAGCCATTTTTTTTATAATCCCTCAATGCTTATGATTTTCTTAAAAAATATTTATCTCGACTTGATTGTGAGGGATATTTTTTTAAAGCATCTTTTAGTCCTTCTCAAAGGTTATGGTATTCCTTTGATGTTTTGCGTAAAATAAAGTTTTGATATATTTATATTAAAGAATTTTTGATCCCGCATCATAATCATAGTATTATTTATGAAGCTCTTTAATCTTGTACCAATTTAAATCTAGAATCCTTTTAATAATTTATTGGACAAGATTTTTGCAGTACCTCTTATAAATATTGATAGTAGAGTTATGACCTTAAGGTATTACAATATCTATTATACGGATGACCTATGTGACCCAAATGAGAGATTATGAGATTTTCCCATAATGTGGACCTACATAGATCATATAATTGTCATTGACATGTACTTATTACATTACACAAAACAAAATGTCAAATTCTTTATGAATGGTGAAATTAGTGGGAGTAGAAAATCATGAATATGGTTATAAAGGAAGGGAGGGTACTTATTCCATTTTCGATAACTTTCTTCAATACTTTTTCTTTTAGCTGTTGGATTGTTTAAACAATAAAGAACAAATAAATGATTAACTACTAAATTATGGTATTGTCACTATGAGACAAATGTAGATAAAATCATAAGAAATAGTATTAAGAAGATTCTAAATGTAGTATACTATTCTAAATGATTATGTGGTGCATCTACATGAATCATATTTGGTTTGGTTTTCATAAATCATAAGAAGTAAGCATACTGGACTACGAGATCTTATTTAATTACATTTAAGTTGAGTATGAAGAGGCCATCAAGAAAAGACACGAAGTTAATTGTAATTAAATAAATAAAGTTAAATTGTAGTCAAATATTTTATTTGTAATGAGAAAAATGTTATAAATGAACCTTCTCACTATTTTCAAGGATGTAAAATTCTTATGAGATGAGTAACTCATTATGATGAGAGTTACATTTAGTGTATGTGAAAACTATTTACCCATGTTATAAAGATATGATTGTATAGACTTAAATAATTTTCCCACCTATGGTATTTTTAGAATTAATATCATTATATTTTGTATTCATTGTATATTCAGTTTATACAACTTATTATTAGTGGGAGTAAGTTTATATATTCAATATATAGTAAAGTAGAGAAACACAATGTTAAATTAATTTTCAATATGTAATGGATGAAGTTATGAGATACTAAAAGATTATATGCTCACATTAAAATTAACTGTTCATTTTTAAACGATATAAAATTTACACACAATAATTTAATATTTACAACTATAGACCACTTTGGTGAACACCTAATCCAATATAATGTAAATATTAATCTCCAAAATCTTATGCACAATAATCTAATATATATACACACACATACACACACACACACACACACACGCACACACACACACTAGGCCATTTTGGTGAACCGCTAATCTAACATAATATATATATTAATGTCAATGCCCTAAATAGAAATATTAGATTCATAAAAGTATTTGGTGTATACTAAAAACATCACATAATGTGAATATTATAATATCCAAATAAGGTAGTACAACTTATGAAGTTATTAAATAATATAAAATGGTGATATCTAAAATTTTCAATAATGGAAAATTCTGAGTAATCATTATAAAAGTGTTAAGAATTTTTTTAAAACACTCCCCAACTGGAAGAATTTTAAAATAATTTTTACAGAGAAATATTATCATCTTTATTAGAAAATATGATAAATTTAAGATTTTGAGGGCCTAAACAGTCTCGGATGGTCGAAAAACCACATTCCTCTTGGTCAATGTCATGGTTTGAATTTGTTTGGACGTTGTAATGACAAAATTTTCAATTGAGTCCATTCTATAGTTTTGACTTATTTTTAGAACAAAACACGTTTGAGTCATATGTCGTATTTTTATTGTCGCGATCCCACACAGACTATGACGTGTTGAAGTTTAATTAAAGACATTGCGACAGAGATTTAAAGAATTATTTATGTTGAAGTTTAATTGCTGCAAGTTTATTTGTCTTCAAAGTTGAATTGATTTTTGAGACCACTCAGGTATGAATGTGTAAATTTAATGAGACTCAGAATTTAATTTTTCTAAAGATAAGAATGTTATTTTATTAAATAAATGTTTTTAAATTTTTTTTAACTGTTTGAAATGTTTTACACTTCGTTTAAATCTGATAAGGACGAATTATAGAAGAGTTTTATTGGGACTCTAATTCATGCGTCTCTGAAACGACTTTAAGCGACATTCATTATCGTTCAAGCGAGATGCCTTTGTTATTCGAATGACATGGTCATATTGTTCGAGCAACAACTTTCGTCGTTCGAGCGATCTTTTCCTTCAGATTTGGTAAGTGTACGTTCTGAAAAAACATTTTTCGTACCAGTACGTTTCTACACACAAGTTTTCTAAGGTTTTCCAAACTTAATGCATACTTAGAGATTCAGAGATCCGAGTTATCCTTAATATATGCTATAGTAATCTTTGTGGAACTAAGAAGAGTTATTTTAGACTTGAACATTACTGGTTTTGCAGTGAAGATTCGGTGGATTCGAGTTTCAACATCGTAGATGTTACAAGCCACATCTTTGGACACTGATACATACGTGGACAGGTATCATGGAAGAAGGATGTTTTGTTTGGGCAATGTGAGAGGAGTAGTTGAAGATCAGAAGAGTGCCAAGTCTCATGGGGATTGAGTCGTTGATTAAGACTTGCATTTTTTCAGTGTAATTCCACATTCATAGTAATTGTCTGGTTTGGGTCATTCGAGATTTTTTCCCGTTGTGGTTTTCCTCATATATCTGGCGTTATGAGTATTCTTTACTTTATTTTACTTGTTTTAATCACTAGATGGATGTTTAGGATAAATGAAGATAAAATTTGGGTAAGTTAAAAATTGTTCCCAACTTGGTACGAATTAAGATGGGAAAAAGTTTTTTCATAAAAAGAGAAATTATTTTTGTCATCCTTAAAACGCTTTCCCTATAAAAAATTAAAAGGAACCATTTAATTGATATCAGAGATAAAAACATAATTTTTTTGGGTTTGATCCCTTGTGTTTTTTGGAATGAATTTTGGAGGTTTTGAAAGTTTTCGTGCTCCTATTTTTGATGGAACAAATTATGATTATTGGAAAATGCGAATGAGAAGTGCCTTAAAATCTACTAATGAGCGTGTTTGGTTAGCGTTTGAAAAGAGTTTTACACCACCAGTCACACGAGAGGGTGATGTCACTAGTTTGAAACCCATTGAGTTATGGATTGATGTTGAACGTAGGCTTGCACTTTATAACTCTAAAGGTTTACACGTTATTTCCTCACATGTCACACCAGAAGAGTATAATAGAATCATGATTTGTGAAACTTGAAAAGAGTCTTGGGATACACTTGCACTTAATCACTAGGGAACTAGCACGGTTAGGGCATCTAAGTTACAAAACCTCGCTACACAGTTTGAGACGATTAAGATGTTAGATAATGAGTTGTTTGATGAGTTTTACGCTAGGTTGTCTAATATTGTCAACTCGTCGTTTAACTTAGGAGAGAGGATTCCCGATATTTTTGTCATAAAGAAAATTTTGAGATCTTTGCCGAGTAGGTTTGATGCAAAAGTGACAATTTTAAACTCCTTAGGTATGCTTGATTCGACAAAACTTGAAGAGATTGTAGGTGACTTACAAACCTATGAACTCGATATGTTTACCTCCAAGCAAGTGCTAAAGAAAGAAAAAGGCATTGCGTTAAAAGCCTGGAAGGAGGAAACTAAAGTTTCAGATGTCGATTCCGATTTTGAGGATGTCGCCTTGTTGGCTAAAAAGTTCAAAAAAATTCTTAAGTTTCAAAAGCAATCAAAAGATGCTAATTTTTTTGAGAAATTCAAGAAGAAAAAGGTACATTCCACCCCTAAAGATAAGAGTGAGAAATTTCACAGGGATGAGTCGGATAGGTATTTTGGGTGTGAGGGGTATGGTCACAAAATTGCCGAGTGTCCCACTAGATTTAAGAAAGAGGAAAAGAAACCGATAGCATATAGTGCCTCCTTAAGTGATAGTGAACTGGAAGAGGGAGAGAGTTCCCCCAATGAGAGCAAGTTTGTTGCTTTCTAGGCATGTCATGTGAGCGACGACGATAAATCTTCCCATGAAGATTCTCATGTGCATGACACTTTCGAGGCCGTTGAATCCCAAGTGAGTGAGGGAGAATTTAGTGAGGACAAGGAGGTTGATTTGAAAGAGTTGCAAGTTGCATTTAATGAGTTGTTTGCCGCGACGGTGAAAGTAAAAAAAGAAAAAAATCTAAATTACAAGCTAGGTTGAATAAACGTGCCATAGAAAATAATGATGCTTTGATTGAGGATCTTAGGGCACGAGAGAAGAAGCTTAGGGAAAAGCTAGAGTACGTTGAGAAAGAGAGAGATAGTCTTCATGGTTTGATGGAGACAAAAAGGAGTTGATAAAGTTTGAGGAGTCTAGGCGTGTGATTGAGTCTAGGATTTGTGTGTTGGAGGAGAAGTTGAAAGACTCGAGTAAGGTTAAGTTTGACTTGAAATTTAGGTTAAAAAAGTTTGATAGGATGTTAGGCACCTTCCAAGTCAAAAGTGATAGGTGTGGTATAGGCTACGTCGATAGTGTTCCCATTCCCAAAGCCAATACCAACCATGTGAGAGAGCCTGCTAGGAACGTGAAGTGAGATCGATATTTTGTTAATCATTCCTTCCATCTTTACAGTTGCACACATTGCAGTAGTAAAGGTCACATTATACATTTTTTCTATGACCTTAGGAATGCTCATAGGAAGTTTAGTAATAAATACATTTCGGTTCCCAAGACCCCCCACCCATCATGTTACACCTACTTGGGTTAGGAAATTGGACTTAGTGGCTTTAGGACTAAAACTTCATGGTTCTCGATTGGTTGCACTTGATTATTCCCATGATAAATCTAAAGGACGATTGTATTACCATTTTTATCATACGCCAGTCTTTGCATCATGATTTATATCTTGCTAGTGTTATGACATGTATATCATTTTGTATTATATTTTTCATTTATTGACTCTTATTTGAAAAATACAAAAATATTTTTGGTTTATTATATTTTTGAAAAATTCAAAAAGATTTTGCATTTTTTTTGAGTTAAAATATGTGGAAAAACCAAAAAGATTTTTGAAACAAACCAAAAATGGTGTTTTTTTTTTGAGTCTACATGTTTGATGTGGCATATTGGTGTGCTTGGACCGCTTTCGTTCATTATCCATGTGGCTAGGACATTTGGTCATAATTATTGATGCTTAGAATGATCTTAACCATTATATTATGGGGTTGTTTCTCAGTTGATATGATTTTTGATTCGACTTTGTATATATTCCATCTTTGCACACATGCATGAGTTTATATGAATACTTGACATCTCTTGCATATTTGAGTTTGGTGAGACGTTATTATCTCAATTTTTTCATCTATGCATAAGTCGACCTAAGGAGGAGGTGTGTATGTAAGAACCGTTTATCGTGAGAATTGTAATTGAAAAAATGATGAGTGTTCACAGGAAAGGGCTGCGAGAGTGTAAAATTGACTTGTCGTGAAATCCACCGTTTAAAAGAGCCCCAAAAAATGAAGGCAATAAAAAGAATTGTATGCCAAAATAAGGGCCAGTTAGTTTTTGTTTATTCAAAAGAAAATATTATATATATTTGAGGGAGTTTGGGATGGTAAATTAAATGGGTTGCACCACGAATCCTAACATTGAAAAATCATATCATGACGCTATTGTTTATAGAATTGTCAAAATTCTGGATTTGTGTGCATGTTTGATTGTTAAGTTCATTTAGCTCACACTTTAATTGTCACATATGGCTAAAATAAATTTTGATGATTTATAGCTATCAATTATAGCTTCTTGATCATTTCGATGTATTGGTATTATGATTCATTTATTGTAGTTCACACCCATACATTCCATGTTCATGTTTGAGGACATCGGTTCTATGTTAGCACGTAACTCACATTTGGTTGTTTTGTGTTTTTTTAGTTTAGGTACTGTTTTGCTCCTGTTTTGCAGTTTTTAGCCCCTTCCAGTTAGTTTTTTGTCTAAATTTTTTTACTGGGCAACATTATTTAACCTTCTGCACTAGAATTAAAATTTTTGTTTTCTTATTCGAGAAACATATACACGTCACGCAAAGTTATCGTTCGAGTGACCTCGCTTTATCGTTCGAACGACGCCTTTGTCTCGTTCAAGTGGCGTTTGTCTTTTGCAATTCATTCTATTTTAGCACCCTGCTTCTTATGTGTCATATTTTTGGTACTACTGAGTAGCTTCTGGAAAATTTGTTATATGCAACTTCATATTGATCATATTCTTTGTTGCATTGATTTCATTTAATCACACGTTAGATTGATTAATTCATATTATGTGATTACTGTTTGCTAGCTTCAGATTTGATATTATTGATCATTTTTAGTTGGTTGTTTGCATAATTATCTAGATATATTTCATTGATTTATCTCATGATAAAGTTGTTTATCTTCTCACCGAGTTCTCTATTCGAGATAAAAAGGGGGAGATATATATGTGATGTAGTGAAGATTTATTAAGAACTGTGTGTGTTTGTTGCACAAATTTGTATCTAAAATGGTGTTGATGATGGAAACAACACCACCAGTATGAGGTGTTGATAAGCTCAAGCTAGTAATAACAATGGCAGCACAAGAGTAAATGTATAGTAGAGGCAGGTGAGGAGAAGAGGAGAAACACTAGTATATAATTGGTTCAGCCAATCTGGCCTACGTCCACCTTGAGCGTGTGAGTAATTTCACTAAATGGAGGCACTAATGGCCATAGATACAATCTCTCAAGCTTTCTCTCTCTATTGTGTAAACGAATAGAGTTTTAACTAGGGTTTCCATTATCGATCCTTTTACAAGGTAGACGAAGACCTTTATATATAGTGCTTGGGGGGGTGTAATGTACCTCCCAAGCATGCAATGAGCATGTGTGTGAGGATCGAACCAGTATGATGATGACACCTGACTAATCTTATGTAGATAATGATGACCACAATATTCCCTCACGTGAGGGGAATGATTTGGTTATAACTGATTTTATCACGTGTTCCAAACCTTACATGTGCTTGCATATGCTCGGACTTATGTCCTTGACTGATGTAACCTCGGCCTGGGTGAGTACGAGGTTTGTGAAGTTCGACAATGTTGCTTTGTCTTGTCAATAGCCATGATGACCTCAGCTTGGAAGATTGACCGAGGTTAGAGGTGAGATATAATGTCGACTTAAGAAGAGTAGGATGTTGATAATAACCTATCCCCATAAGGTTCTACTGACCTCAGCTGTTTCAGAGCCGAGGTTGGTAGTAGAGATCCGACCTTACAGAATACGACCTTTCTGATGAAGTTGAGCTTCTTGTCAACTCGGTTATGAGATAGGCCGAAGTTAGTGACTCTGAGTACGAGGGTGAACTTTGGGCATATCAATCACCCCCTAGCCCTTGATTTCCTATGTGAGTATGTGATTGAGGGGTATGCTAGGCCGACGCTGAGTTTCTTTTAGTGCCTTGGGGTGTGAAGTGATTCCTTGACACAGGTCACTCACTGAACTGACTAACGTATTCCTCAAGGTGTTGATATTTATCGCAACGTCATTTTAGGTTCCAAGCGTAATGATGGGTGCATTAGAAATCGTTCCCATCATTGAGAAGGTTTAAAACCTTCCTCTTTTCTCTTTTTCTCTTTCATCTTCCAATTTTCTCCCGCCAAAGCTTTTCTATAACTACCATCGCGATTTCCTTCAATCCTTCAATTTCTTGCTGTGATTTGAGGTTTTCTGCTTTTAACCTCTTCCTTATTCAATCATAATCAATCAGGTATTGCTCCTAAACCTTTCACTTTCCATTTCTTGTCATTATTTATATAATTTTAATTTTTTGAGGCGAGTTTTCTTTTTCTGGAGAGGGGTTTCACTACTGTCTAGTGGTCGTAGGGCTAGGCTTGCAGTGGTTGGGTGGCACTACGGCCATCCCTGGTTATTTTGAGGTTACTTTAGCCATAACTTCCTTATTTTAAGTTCTCCTGTGACCTTTCAATCATCTTCTTCGGCAACTAGCTTAGGGTGTTCTTGGTGTTCTTCGTTTGAGACCTTTCAACTTCCACCTTTTGATATTTAATTTGGGTTCTTTAAGTTGTGAAACTGTTTGTAGTTTGAGTCTTTCCCTTAAGTGTAGTGTCATATTCATTATACTAAGACCCTTGTACCAACTTATAGAAGAGCTCCCCTCTCTTCATGAGAAGACCTTTGAGAAGATTAGGTAGACAGAGCTAGCCCAAGAGGAAGCTCGTAGGGCTGAGGCCTTTCTCCTCAGACCAATTTTTCCTCCTTCACTAAAGGTCATACACCCTGAGCCTGCAGAGCCTACTGAGCATGCAGAGGTTCCTGAGGATCCTGTCCAATTGTCTGAGTCCTCTTCCTCAGACCCTATGTCAACGTCTGAAGTAGGTGAACTTGTAGACTTTTTTTAAGAGGTTATGGATTTTTCTCCTAGGCAAGGTGAGGTTCCTGAGGAAGCTGAGGTTTAAAGCTGTGACTCGTCTCACCAAGGTGATAGTACTTCATGTAGGTCTTCCGATGTTGAAATCTTAGGACCAAGTGTGATAATTTCCCCTCCTAATAATGCCATTCCCCTATCGAGTGCCATCGGGGTTGAGTTTGCGAAGACGTTTCCTAATCGTGTCCCTACCACTGCCCAAGACAATACTACTGTGGTTGATGATGATGGTGAGGAGAGAGAACTTGATACATTTGTGGCGGCCGACATTGAGAGCACTGTGAATGAGTACGACCTTCTTTCTTTCAGGCACCTTTATTCCATAGATTCTTCAATAGTCCTTAGGAAACCTCTGAAGGATGAGCGGGACTTCGATGGTTGAGATGGATAAACATGTGTTTATGAGCATATGTTTAAGCTGGGTTTTCATCTTTTTATTCACCTAACTATCAGAGCTACACTTTCGCATATAAATCTTGCCCCTTCCCAACTGTCCTGAAATGCCTGGAGGGTTATGATTGGGGACATCGTCCTTTGGAGGGTTGTTCACTCTTTAGACCTTCCAGTTAGATTTTTCACAGGCTATTATGTTCCCTTGTCTGCTAAAAACCACCCCAGCTACTACCACCCGCTAGGAAATGAAAGAAGAAAATGCTCTTGGTTACCCAAACTTCAAACTATAATTGGATACCTCAGTACTTCTTTATTTCCAAGGTATGGGAGTTTGGTTCAGATGAGGCTTCTAGAACATCGATTCCAAGGACCCTTCTGAGACGGGGGAAGGTCTCCCTTGCTGCTAAAACCAACCCTGGACTTAGCTAGGACAATTACAAGAACGTTGAGGACCTTATCAATCAGGGCGAGAAATGTCGTCTCGTTAAATATGAGCATCTGATTACCCTATTACCTTTCTCAGATAGGTTTGGGGGGTGGTTCCCTAGAAGATCTTTCGTAAGTTTTCAACATTTTTCTTACCCAAGTCATACCTCTTATATTTTTTTATCTCTGACTCACTAACTCAGGGACTTGTCTTGCAGAGCGTCCAACAGGTATACCAGACGAGTTTTGGGAGATGTCTACTCCTAGTCTGGTGAAGCTCATGGAAAAGAGAGGTGGTAAGAGTGCACCACCTTTAGCTTAAAAAATAAACATCGGAACCTCTAAGGCCAATGAAAATAAAAAGAGGAAGTCCATAGTTGACTCGACTCATACGAGGTTGAGCAAGACTCAGGCCAAGTATCGTGCCATACCCATTTCTACAGACGATGCCCTGGCTTCTCATATTTCTCAGCTCAAAATAGGAGATAGCTTGATTGGCCACAGTCTGAAAGCTGCCGATGATATTGGCGCAATAATGGCTGAGGAAGATAAGCGTTTCCTATGCGCATTGGATGCCCCTTTATTGGTCGAGTTTGCTCTCCACAAGTCAATCAAGGTATTAGTTTTTCCTCATTAGCTCACAAGTGTAACATCAACTCTTTAGAAATTATAACTCATATGTTCATACATCTGGTTTTCTTTTACAGGGTGTCTTATCTTTTCATCATCTTGTTGATTGGACTTTGAAGAAGATGCCCCTTATAGAAAAGGGTAAGGAAGCCGAGAAGGTTGAGGCCTCTCTGAATGCAGAGGTTGCAAGGTTGGACAGAGTCATTAAGCAGAGGGAAAATGACGTGGCTCAGCTCAAGAAAGATCATGACAAAGCTTTGAAGGCCAAGGAAGACATTCTTCAGTCTAAAGTTGATGCTGCAGTCAAGGCTACTTTGGAAGATGCTGATGCGAAGACCATCGAAGACGACAAGGCCTTAGACGAATTTATCAGTTTAGGCTTTGAATACCTAGATAGAGGTATCATAGCAACTAGAAAATGGGCAGCCATGAAGGAGGGTGAGTCGGGGGCTTAATTTCCTCAGACTTTATTGGTCTTGGCTTTGAAGACCCTCAGTTCGCTCAGGCCTTAAAGGAAGTTAAAGAGGCCGACGCCGCTCCAGTCAAGACTTCTCCTCTCGAGGTCACAGAGGCAGAAGACGCTACTCATTATGATGATGGAGTTAAAGTCATGAACGTCGGACGTGACCAAATGACTTCAGATGTTAGTGGGTCGGCTCCTGTCGAGACCTAGGCTCTTTTCTTGTGAAGCTTTTTAATAGTTGTAAATTTTATCCCCCTTTCATCTATACCTCTTATTTTTGTGAACTCTGATGGCTTCTTGACATTCTAGATCGTAACTCTGAATCCCTTTTTATGATAATCATAAGTAGTTCAACTTCTTCAAATTCTTATGCTTTATATGATGTTTTTTGTTTGAAATTTATATGTTGTTGTTGCCCTATAATTGCGAAGAACAACCTCTGATTTTTGCCAAATATTGTATGTTAAAGGTTTCAGGTCACCAATTATGGCGAGGTCACCATATTATGATGTTTCACCTCTTAAACTTTCACCAAATAATGATGTTAAAGATCTGAGGTCACCACATTATGAAGTTTTACCTCTTAAACTTTCACCAAATAATGATGTTGAAGATCAGAGGTCACCACATTATGACGCTTCACCTCTTAAATTTTCACCAAATTAGTGATGTTAAAGATTTGAGTTCACCACATTATGATGTTTCACCTCTTAAATTTTCACCAAATTAATGATGTTTAAGGTCAGAGGTCACCAAATTATGATGTTTAACCTCCAATTTTCACAAAATAATGATGTTTAAGGTCCGAGATCATCAAATTATGATGTTTCACCTCTTAAAATTTCACCAAATATTGATGTGAAAGATCTAAGTTCACCGCATTATGATGTTTCACCTCTTAAATTTTCACCAAATTAATGATGTTTAAGGTCCGAGGTCACCAAATTATGATGTTTAACCTCTAATTTTCACCAAATAGTGATGTTTAAGGTTCGAGGTCAACAAATTATGATGTTTAACCTCCAATCTTCACCAAATAATGATGTTTAGGGCCTGAGGTCATAAAATTATGATGTTCCACCTCATATTTTCACCAAACTAATGGTGTTTTAAGGTCTGAGGTCACCAAATTACGATGTTTCACCTCATAATCATATTTTCACCAGTTTAATGATGTTTTAATACACACACATTGGAACAAAATCATTAACACAATGTTGCTACTTTTTCATTGACTTTCTCTATTTAAGTTGATACATGTATTACAAAGATATAAATTGCAACAACATTAGTAATATTTCTTTAAGTGATCAGCATTCCAAGTATTGGAGAAAGGTTCTCCTTCTAGATTTTTTAGCCGGTATGTACCATGTACAACCTCATCAATTTCCCTATAAGGACCATGCCAATTAGGATGGAGCTTATTTGTTTTTTGCCATGTCTTCTTCAGGACTAGGTCCCCCACAACTATAGGCCTTAACTTTACGCTCTGATTGTAGGATCTCGCAGTTCTCTGCTGATATATTGCCTGTCTTATGTGACACCCCACCTAATTAAACATCGGGTGATCAGGCCTTTATTAAATTAAAACAAGTTTCTCAAATGGTTCATTCTTAGCATCACTGTCGAAAACTTTTTAATTACTAATCCCCTAAGTATAATTAGACCGGTGCCAAATTTTATCTTTCTTAAAACAGATAAATCAACCATGTGGAACAAAGTATAAACAATCATGTACTATAATTCAAACAACAAAGTAAAAGTACAACAGAACAAAAGTATTACCGAATAAACCATTTGCTAAAAATCCCAAACAATAATAGAATAACCACTAGTCTAAAACTAACATCTGAGACTAATACCGGACCACAAGTCCATGCATAGAAGAGTGTGAGATCCTGTACTAGATCTGAATGAGAGATATCGTCTAGTCAAAATCCTGTAGGCATCCACTGTGCTATAGCTCCGAGTCTCTGGAATGGAATAATCATACATGGCATCCCTGTGGCTGGACACCTAAAAGGTTTTGGAAATATTTTATAGCAAGAGTTAGTACTCAAAACATTTTGAAAATATTTAGCAAGCGTTTATCACAATATAAAATGCGGTTATTGATTACACATGTTAGGTTCTCGTACACTCTCTTGAGTTACTCACCCCTCATCTTTTGTGCACACCTAACGTTCTACACTTAGTTTATCTAGCCATACTTCCTAAGCTAACTAAAACCAAAGTAGTCAACTGAACTTATCCGTACCCAAGTTCCAGTACCGCCCACACAGTACAACCGTTTCACTAACATCTCGCGTATGTTAATTAATTCTCAAGTAACATTTCACCTATGTTATTTTTCAAGACTTCCCATTTAGTTTCACTTCTAAAATTACTACAATTCTCACAATTGTTGACTTCCCACTTATGTAATTAAGTTTCACTACTTGAATTACTAAATAGATTTTCTCTATCTAAAGGTGCATTTCGTAATTAAGTTTCACTACTTAACTTACCAATTCAGTATGTATCTTTAAATACATAATATGTATCAATCTACTAACACACGGAAGTAGGATATCATCAAGTATATATATTTCACACCCAATATATACTAAATATCAATCATTGCTATTTTGCCCTTTTTATACACGTAAAGGACTCTTGGTTCGGAATGATTCATCGACCCCAAGTAAGAATTGGTTCAGAATGATACATCGACCCCAATTATTTATATACACAAATAAAGATCTCTTGGTTCGGAATGATTCATCGACCCCAAGTGAGATTTGGTTCGGAATTATCCATCGACCCCAACTATTTTTAAAAATATATATATACACATATTCTGGTTGGGGACTCTCTCATCGCGACACCTGTTCAAAGTTTGGTTCGGCATTTCTCATCGACCCCAAACATATAATAACTTTATGTTAGTTCGGAATGTGTCATCGACCCTAACATAATTAATTTAGGTATAATATCTCTACCTAAAAGATCACATAATTCAGTAGGTACACGTCCGACCTATTAATCATATACGTACATAATATTTTAATCTCATATATCTACCGTACAATATTCGCTTTACGATTTAACTCATTAATCGTATTTATTTGAGTATTCACACAACTCTAAGGGTCCTAGTTACCCCTTACATATAATTTCAGTAGTTATTTCTTACCCTACTGGTCTATTACTTAAATTGAATTTACTTCGCCCCGTAACTCAATTTCCGAAATCTTCGATCCTCTACTAAATCGGATTATTCTCCTTGGTCCGTAATCCAAGCCCTACACCCAATGGCCTTATCGGACCTCAACAATATACCTACTGGTCTTATTCTCACTCCCATATAAGTATAATGTAAATCCTAGAATACTCATTCATTCCCGAACTCAACGAAGAATTAAACACAAAATTTTCGGGAAACATCTTGCGTCGATCGATCGACGGCTCGGTTCGATCGATCGACATAGTCGATCGATCGATAGTTCGCGATCGATTGATCGATCGAATAGGGACTGACGCAGTTGTCTTCTTTGTTAATATTTTTCCTCCATTAACAGACCTTCAAACTCCAATATAGTCCACCAAACTTTGACCCAATGATCCTAACATATTTCCTCATATACTAGGATAGTTTCTAACGTGTCAAATACATCAAAACTCCAATTACTTTAAATAAATAATGAATTAAAATCCAGAATTTCTTGAAACCCTAGTTATGGTGTTCTTCCCATATTATCATTAAAAATCCAGATTTTAATCCGAAAAATCATCAAGTCTAATCTGAATCTTAAACCTCTACATAAGGTAAACCATTCTACATGCGATTCCTATCCCAACATGTATAAATATCATCTTTCTCCAATCAAAATAATGATTTAAACAACACTATTCAAAAACCCTACACATGGGTATTATAACTTTATAGTTTTTGCAATAAACAACTTGCCTGATGATCAGTGGGGTCTGATTTCGTGGTTTTTGTTGATGATTGATGATCTTCATCCTTCAATCCTTCTTCCCCAACAAGTTGATGGTAAAAAACCCTTTGAATCCTTCCCAATTCTTCCTTTTGCCTTAGAAAGTTGTGCCTCTCTTCTCTCTAATGGTATTGGTGTTGTCATGGGTGTTCTAACCCTAATTCCTCTATCATACGGCTGATATAAAACTCTCAATTTCGTAGGTCTCCATACCCTCTTATGTTAAAAGACCAAAACGCCCCACAACGGTCTCGATTTAGTCCAAAATTACCCCGGGACTCAACTAGTACCCCCGGGTATACTATTTTGACTAATTTGACCCTTTCGGACTCATCTGTGACCTCTAAATTATCATTTGAGTCACTTAAAAATATTACTCGTTCTCACCCCAACACGGTCTACACGCGTTAAGCAACTATTTACCACTCGCACTAAGTAAATATAATAAGGCAATATAAACCAGTATCTATCTCCCGATTAATATTCCAAAATCATCATTTTAATTAAAACTCTATAAATTACTACTCTTACGTAATTTAAATTAAGCCGTATTTTCTCATTTAATTCTCCAATTTAATTAAATAAATATTCAGAATTACGGGGTATTACATACTTCCCCCCTTGCAAAGGAATTTCGTCCTCGAAATTAGGATAAGGCTGGTATTAAGGCTAAGGACCTTAAATGTCATTGCATCCTCTAATACCCAAATCCAAATCATAACATCCTAACGGTCTCCCCAAGTACATGCCTTGCTTCATTATAAATTCTTATCGAATGTTACCCATGCCGCTGTGACACCCCGACTAATTAAATACCGGGTATTTACTCCTTTATTAAATCAATACAAAATGCCAAGTTGGTCCAATTAATAGCATCACTGTCGAAAACATTTTTAACGATTACTAACCACCTAGTATTCAAAAAGTGAGTTGCCAAATTTTTAATTAAATCTGATTAACATGCAATAAATGAAAGATAGAAATGTAACACAACCATTCACGATAAAGTCCAACTATAATGAATCAACAAGTAAAGATGAGTCTCGAGGGAATACTCCTCACAACAATCCCAATATGAAATGAAATAAAACAAGTCTGCATCCTGAATTAATTACAAACCAAAGTCTGAATAACTGAAATATAAAATGAAATGTCTCTAAAAGAAATGGGCGACATGTCCTACAACTGATGAAATCTGAATATAGAGTCAAGGCAAATGAAGCGTCTACTAGCAAGGCCCTGTAACTTCCACAACAGCTATAGCTCGTCACCTGACTGGAAATACTATGCATGGTGTCCTTGTGGCTGGGCACCTAAAATGGTTTTTACAAAAAGATAGATTTGAAAGCAAACGGGTCAGAGCCCGAATGTGGAGAGTATTTTAAAAACACCAAGTGCTTTAATAACAATTAAAACAATGAATGCAGGATACATGTTAGGACGTGCTCTCACATGAAATACTCACCTCTCGTCTAACAGTGCACTCCTAACGTTCCTGTACCCATACATGTGTTATTTATCTAACTAAACCATCATAAGTTCTAACCCAACTACTCGATTCACAATATGAATTTCCAATGTTATTACTGAAATAGATAGCTTTACTTGAACTCGGATTCTCAATTGTTATCATTACCGTTTACTGGAGGTTATCCCCTTATTTATCTTCTCATGGAGTTACTATAAATGATTCTCATAAATAAACATCACAATTCCTTTTCATTCCACTGTATATTATTCACATCATAAATATACAATATAAGAACCCCGAGGCTAAGCTGCGGCGCACACATACTCTGCTATCCATCCCGGTACATCACGTACATAAGGATTACAAATTCCGAATCTCTCAAGAATTGTTAGAATAAACACCACACACAAAAATGGAGGCGAACATAATTCAACATATCCATGGTCACGTACATACCTACGCTCCATAGTCAGCTGGCTTAATAACTCACAATTAAGTCATTCCCTTGAACTATGTCCTCTAGGTACCAAACTAAATCCGGGCACACAAGGATTAGAAGGCCCTAAGCGAACGTAAACCTCCCGTGATAGCAAGTATGGTAGGTATGTCATACACATAAGATTATATACTAAGCATGCACACATCTTAGATATCTCAATATTAATGAAGGTATTTTCTACATCCTTATACCATTATTCCAATTGTATACATTTTTCGTCTTCCGATAATATATAATGTAGACTGTCGACACATCTCACGTCATAGATTCTTATACTTAAAACCTATCTCAAAGGGGTTATTAAGTTTCCTAATATTCCCACATATTACATCATTATTCTTAAGGTCCTTACTTCTACCCCAAACCTCAATTCATCAACTTATTCAAAATTACTCTATTAATCCTAATATTATCTCACTTATCGAGCTTCAATAGCTTAGAATAATTCCTCAAATTAAATTCTAATTAAGGTACGAACTTTATAACCATACCTACTGGTCTTCCTTAAGTCTAAGGATATTCATAAGGTCTCCAATAATATTTTCCAAGGGTTAACATCATTCAAATTTAACTAGGGGAAATTTTACTCTTTCTGGGAAGGTCGATCGATCGACCTTGACCTTCGATCGATCGATGGTGGTCGATCGATCGACTGATGAATGTCGATCGATCGAATGCACCAGGTAGGCTGCGGACTGCTTCGTTTTGCAGTTTTCAAATCCACCCAAAACACCATTAACAAGCATGAAACTCTAAGATAACATTATAATATCATCATACAACCATCCTACAACAGTGTTAACGATCTAAAACCAATAATTCATCATTCAAGGGCTTTGTATGGATCAAATCTTCATCAAGAATTCCAGTTTTCTATTTCTTTCAAGAACATTAATAAAATTCTTCTAAAATACGTTTTTAAATCATCAGGGGTCATAATTCTGAACTCATAATTCGTCCAGAATGTTTCTACATGCAGTCCCTAACATAGTTCATAGTTTTACATCTTCCAGTTCATGGGTCTAATCAATCTTCCAAGATAAATTTGATAATTTCCTAAACATGGAAAAGCATAGCATTAAATCAATTGGAATTAAACCACTTGCCTTAATCTTTCTCTGAATTTGATGTTGAATCTTGAAGGCTGAGTTGTTCTCCCTCTCTCTTTCTGCAGAATTCTCTTCTCTCTCTCTCTCTACAAGTTTTTCGCTAAGGATGATGACAATGGAGGTGTGGTTGGTTTTTGGCAAGTTGGAACTATTTCTTAACTTCTCCCGTAGCCCATTAAGTCCCTTAGTGTAGTTAGTGGGTTTAGTGGATAAAGAATAAGTCAGATTTTTGTTTCTAATTTTCGGGGGTTTTAATTACCAAATTTCCGAAATTACCAAAATGCCCTTTTAAGTTACCGGTATGGCCCAATAATGCCCCGGGACCAAAACATAACCCCCGGCTAGTGTTTTCTGACTATTTCGACCCTTCCGGACACGTTAGCGCACTCAAAATGACCATACGGTTAATAGAAATAAAATTCATTTTTTTAATTAAATAATTATATTCCTGACGCGACTGTCACGCGCGTCCCAACAAAATTTCCCAAATTGCCGTATTTCAATCTCGCGACAATTTCCATAGTTCCAATATTCATATATTGCCATATATACACATTATAATCAAATACTAACTCACATCTCGTTAATATTTTATCCGGATTAATTTTCAATTAATACACATTTAATTCAATTAATCCCCAAAAATAAATATCACGAAAATACGGGGTATTACATACTTCCCCCCTAATAACTGAATTTCGTCCCAAAATTCGGAACTAGAAAGTACCTGGTAAGAACAACTCTGGATAGCGTTCGCGCATCTCATCCTCGCGCTCCCATGTGGACTCCTCGACATTATGATGTCGCCACTAAACACGTATTAACGGAACTATCTTTGGCCGCAGTTTCTGCTCACTTCTGTCCAAAATAGCAATCGGCCCCTCCTCGTAGGAGCTATCAGGCTGGAGATCAATGTCCTCCAAAGCAATATGAGAATGAGCCAAATCGTCTCTAAGATATTTCCTTAGCGAGGAAATATGAAATACATCGTGAATCCGATGCAAATGTTCCGGTAACCCAAGCCTATACGCAATCGGTCCAATCCGCTCAATAATAGGAAATGGTCCCACATATCTCGGTGTCAACTTCCCTTTCTTCCCGAAACGCATAATCCCCTTCATAGGAGATACTCTGAGAAAAACCTGGTCCCTCACTTGGAACTCCCTGAAGAACCTCTTTGCATCAGCATAACTCTTTTGCCGATCCTGAGCTACTCGAATGCGACTCCGTATCAGCTCTATCCTTGCCGAAGTATCCTGAATCACTTCCGGCCCAAGTATTTTGTTGTCCCCCACTTCCAACCAACATGCTGGGGAACGACAAGGTCTACCGTATAACGCCTCAAATGGAGCCATGCCAATGGTGAACTGGTAGGAGTTGTTGTAAGCAAACTCCACCAGTGGAAGATACTGCTCCCATCCACCTCTGAAATCAATGATGCACATACGTAACATGTCCTCCAACATCTGGTTTATACGCTCGGTCTGCCCATCGGTCTGTGGGTGATACGCCGTACTCAATCGCAATTCCGTGCCCATGGCCTCCTGAAAACTTTCCCAAAACCGTGAAACACATATCTTGTCTCGGTCAGACATGATATTTAGGGGCACCCCATAAAGTCTCACTATCTCTGCAATAAAGAGCTGGGCATACTGTCCCGTAGTGTAGTCTGTCCTTACTGGTAGAAAATGAGCGACTTTGGTCAACCTGTCCACAATTACCCAAATGGAGTCGTGACCTCTCTATGACGTAGGCAACCCCGTGATAAAGTCCATGGATATGCTCTCCCACATCCACATAGGGACCTCCAATGGCTGTAGAAGTCCTGCCAATCTCTGATGATCCACTTTTACTAGCTGACAAGTGGCGCATTTCGAAACAAATGCGGCAATATCTCTCTTCATCCCGCTCCACTAATACTGACGTCTCATGTCCTGGTACATTTTATCCCCACCGGGATGTACCGCGAACCGTGAGCCGTGCGACTCTGCCATCACCTCGTGTCGCAATTCCTCCCCTTCCGGAACTACTAGTCTCCCATTGAAGCATAATCCCCCGTCTGAGCTAACGGTATATGACTCGGCTCCCTCTGTTAATAATCGAACTATCTGCTCCTGACAGAACGAGTCGTCTTCTTGTGCCTTTACTACTTTCGTGACAATCTGCAGTGTAACACTCATCACTGACATGAATGATCGGGCCACTGCATCCTGGTGTCCCAACTCCTCCCACTTTGCCTTCCACACCCCTGCCACCTCATCTACGGGCCTACGGCTCAATGCGTCTGCTACCACGTTAGCCATCCCCGGGTGATATTGGATATCAAACTGATAGTCCTTCATAAACTCAAGCCACCTTCGCTGCCTCATATTCAGTTCCTTCTGCATGAATAGGTACTGTAGGGACTTGTGGTCTGTGAACAATCGAAACTTCTCCCCCAAAATATAATGTCTCCATATTCGAAGGGAAAATACCACTGCCGCTAAATCCAAGTCATGGGTAGGGTAATTCTTCTCGTGAGGCTTAAGCTTACGGGAAGCATAAGCTATGGCCTGACTCTCCTGCTGTAGTACACCTCCCAGTCCCTGTAAGGACGCATCGCTGTAAACAAGATACTAAAATCCCGGTCTCGGCAATGCTATCACAGGTGCTGAGGTTAACTTGTCCTTCAACTCATCGAATGCTAACTGACATGCATCACTCCAAATGAACGGCACACCTTTACGAGTCAGATGTGTCATGGGACCCGCTATCTTGGAGAAACCCCGAATAAACCTCCTGTAGTATCCTTCTAAGCCCAAGAAACTACGGATCTCAGTCGGTGTCGTGGGCTGTCCCCACTCCCTCACCGCGGATACCTTCCCCGGATCAACAGATATCCCCCGGTCGGAAATAACATGCCCCAAAAACTGAACCTCTTTTAGCCAAAACCCGCACTTCTCTTACTTTGCATACAACTCGTTCTGACGTAGCGTCTGCAAAACCTGCCTCAAATGCTCGGCGTGCTCCTCCTCTGTCTGGGAGTAAACCAGAATATCATCAATGAAGACAATGACGAACTGATCTAGGAACTCTCTGAACACCCTATTCATCAAGTCCATAAACACGGCTGGAGCGTTGGTCAAACCAAAAGGCATAACCCGAAACTCGTAGGAACCATATCTCATTAAGAAAGCAGTCTTCGAGACGTCCTCCTCCCTAATACGCAACTGATGGTAACCAGATCGCAAATCAATCTTCGAGAAGAAAGAAGCTCCTCTCAACTGATCGAATAAGTCATCGATTCGGGGCAACGGATACTTATTCCGTATCGTGACCTTATTCAACTCCCGATAATCCACACACAACCTCAACGATCCATCCCTCTTCTTAACGAACAACAAAGGGGCACCCCACGGCGAAGTACTCCTACGGATGAACCCCTGACCCAATAACTGCTCAATCTGATCCCGTAACTCTCTCATCTCAGCTGGAGCCATATGGTAAGGTGCGCGGGCAATAGGCCGAGTGCCCGGCGTCAAATCAATCACGAAATCTATCTCTCTACTCGGAGGTAATCCAGGTATATCCTGAAATACATCGGCAAACTCTCGAACAACCGGAATCGAATCAAGTGGTATCACCACTTCCTTAGAGGTCTCCTCCTCTAAGTAGTACAAATGAGTGGACGATCCTCCCTCAGGACGAGGAATCGCCAATAAAAACATCTCCTGCCTGGGAATGGCAAAGATAATACTCCTACTAAAACAGTCAATCACGGCTCAGTATGCTACTAGCCAATCCATACCAATAATGGCATCATACTCGGTCATCTCTAACACTAACATATCGGCGGGTAAAGTAAACCTCCCGATCTCTATACCCACACCTCTACACATAAGCGAAATCATGGAACCCCTACTCAACGGTGAGTCTACATAAGTAGCAGTGCTCTATGCGTTGTCTAACAACCCAATGGTGCGTGCAAATCCCATAGCAATAAAACAATGTGTAGCCCCCGTGTCAAATAAAATGCGCCCCAGATTCCCCTGAATAAAGAACATACCCTCAATAGCTGACGGATTCTGTGGGGCTGCGGCCTGCTGTAGCTGATACACTCTCCCATACTGAAGTTGTCCCTGCTGAACTGGGACCGCTGGAATGGGTGGTAATGCTGCCATCTGCGGTGGTACTGGGAGGGCGATGGGAAATATAGGCCTCTGTGGCTCATGTCGAGCACCCTGCTGCAGCTGCTGTGGGGCCCTGCCCTTATCAGGACAATCCTGACGTTTGTGGCCAATCTTACCACAAATGAAACACTTCCCCGGGAAGTTTCCCCCTCGCTGTCCCTGCTACCCTCGGCCCTGGTGGCCGTTACCATTTCTTCCCTGGCCTTGTTGGCCCTGGTGAAACTGCTGTTGTTGACCATTTTGACCATGCTGGCCCTGATGGCCGTTATGCTCCTGCTGGCCATTCTGAAATCCTCCCTGACCGTTCCTGAAACCCCCTGATCGGAACCTCTTATGATCCCCCTGCTGGGAACCCTGATCACTCTGCCTATACTGACCCTGAGCTGATTGTGCCCCGCTGGCACCATTTCCCCCTGTCCTGCCCTGATGGCTGGACTCTCCTGATCGCTTCCCCTCTGTCAAGTGAAAGCGGTGGTCCTGGCAATAGAGCAATGCAGCGTTAACCACATCAGAATAAGTGGCCAACGAGAGGTTCCCCAATAAATGCTGACGGATCCTCCAAGTCAATCCATCTATGAATTTCTGAATCTTCTTCTCTTCCGTCGGTATCTCATTCGGTACAATGTTTAGCAAATTTGTGAATTCGGCCTCATACTCGGCCACAGTCTTACCCTCCTGTCTAAGGCTCATCAACTTCCTCCTCATTTCCGTGTGAACAGCTGACGAAAAATATTTGCGATCGAACCGCACCCAGAACTCCTGTATAGTGAGAGTATCTCTCTCCTCCGCGGTGGTAATAGACTCCCACCACTGCAATGCAGCTCCCACTAGCTTGAAAGTAGCTAGTATCTGCCTCTGAACATCGATGCACTCATACATCCTCAAGTGCCTCTGAATATTCTTCCTCCACTGACTAGATACCACAACATCGGAGCTACCTGCGAACTCCGGAGGGTGTGCTTCCTGAAAAGCATCTCGAACTCGTTCCCAAGCAGACGGGAATGCATATGCCTGAACTGGCGCGGCTACCGGCGCCTGAGGTGGTGCCTGCTGAACTACTGCTAGTGCGGCATTTACCGCCTGGGCCACAATGGCTGCGACCTCGGCGGCATTCATCGTGCCCTGAACTGGTGCGGGCTGTGGTTCTGGCATTGCATCCCTGGGAACTCACTGCGCACGTCGTGGAGGCATCTGAAATGAGAATAAAGTTTATAAGTTTGCAGTTATAAACTTAAAATAGCTGAAGAACGTAGCATATACAAAAGAATACAACAGTCCTAAAATATAGGGCTCTATATAAAAGAAAGCTCAGCGGAAACATAATAAGCCGTACAGATCCTAAAGGACACTCGAACCTGATGCTCTGATACCACCTGTGACACCCCGACTAATTAAATACCGGGTATCTACTCCTTTATTAAATCAATACAAAATGCCAAGTTGGTCCAGTTAATAGCATCACTGTCGAAAACATTTTTAACGATTACTAATCACCTAGTATTCAAAAAGTGAGTTGCCAAATTTTTAATTAAATCTGATTAACATGCAATAAATGAAAGATAGAAATGTAACACAACCATTCACGATAAAGTCCAACTATAATGAATCAACAAGTAAAGATAAGTCTCGAGGGAATACTCCTCACAACAATCCCAATATGAAATGAAATAAAACAAGTCTGCATCCTGAATTAATTACAAACCAAAGTCTGAATAACTGAAATATAAAATGAAATGTCTCTAAAAGAAATGGGCGACATGCCCTACAACTGATGAAATCTGAATATAGAGTCAAGGCAAATGAAGCATCTACTAGCAAGGCCTTGTAACTTCCACAACAGCTACAGCTCGTCACCTGACTGGAAATACTATGCATGGTGTCCTTGTGGCTGGGCACCTAAAATGGTTTTTACAAAAAGATAGATTTGAAAGCAAACGGGTCAGAGCCCGAATGTGGAGAGTATTTTAAAAACAGCAAGTGCTTTAATAACAATTAAAACAATGAATGCAACATACATGTTAGGACGTGCTCTCACATGAAATACTCACCTCTCGTCTAACAGTGCACTCCTAACGTTCTTGTACCCATACATGTGTTATTTATCTAACTAAACCATCATTAGTTCTAACCCAACTACTCGATTCACAATATGAATTTCCAATGTTATTACTGAAATAGATAGATTTACTTGAACTCGGATTCTCAATTGTTAGCATTACCGTTTACTGGAGGTTATCCCCTTATTTATCTTCTCATGGAGTTACTATAAATGATTCTCATAAATAAACATCACAATTCCTTTTCATTCCACCGTATATTATTCACATCATAAATAAATAATATAAGCACCCTGAGGCTAAGCTGCGGCGCACACATACTCTGCTATCCATCCCGGTACATCACGTACATAAGGATTACAAATTCCGAATCTCTCAGGAATTGTTAGAATAAACACCACACACAAAAATGGAGGCGAACATAATTCAACATATCCATGGTCACGTACATACCTACGCTTCATAGTCAGCTGGCTTAATAACTCACAATTAAGTCATTCCCTTGAACTATGTCCTCTAGGTACCAAACTAAATCCGAGCACACAAGGATTAGAAGGCCCTAAGCGAACGTAAACCTCCCGTGATAACAAGTATGGTAGGTATGTCATACACATAAGATTATATACTAAGCATGCACACATCTTAGATATCTCAATATTAATGAAGGTATTTTCTACATCCTTATACCATTATTCCAATTGAACACATTTTTAGTCTTCCGATAATATATAATGTAGACTGTCGACACATCTCACGTCATAGATTCTTATACTTAAAACCTATCTCAAAGGGGTTATTAAGTTTCCTAATATTCCCACATATTACATCATTATTCTTAAGGTCCTTACTTCTACCCCAAACCTCAATTCATCAACTTATTCAAAATTACTCTATTAATCCTAATATTATCTCACTTATCGAGCTTCAATAGCTTAGAATAATTCCTCAAATTAAATTCTAATTAAGGTACGAACTTTATAACCATACCTACTGGTCTTCCTTAAGTCTAAGGATATTCATAAGGTCTCCAATAATTTTTTCCAAGGGTTAACATCATTCAAATTTAACTAGGGGAAATTTTACTCTTTCTGGGAAGGTCGATCGATCGACCTTGACCTTCGATCGATCGATGGTGGTCGATCGATCGACTGATGAATGTCGATCGATCGAACGCACCAGGTAGGCTACGGACTGCTTCGTTTTGCAGTTTTCAAATCCACGCAAAACACCATTAACAATCATAAAACTCTAAGATAACGTTATAATATCATCATACAACCATCCTACAACAGTGTTAACGATCTAAAACCAATAATTCATCATTCAAGGGCTTTGTATGGATCAAATCTTCATCAAGAATTCCAGTTTTCTATTTCTTTCAAGAACATTAATAAACTTCTTCTAAAATACGTTTTTAAATCATCAGGGGTCATAATTTTGAACTCATAATTCGTCCAGAATGTTTCTACTTGCAGTCCCTAATATAGTTCATAGTTTTACATCTTCCAATTCATGGGTCTAATCAATCTTCCAAGATAAATTTGATAATTTCCTAAACATGAAAAAGCATAGCATTAAATCATTTGGAATTAAACCACTTGCCTTAATCTTTCTCTGAATTTGATGTTGAATATTGAAGGCTGAGTTGTTCTCCCTCTCTCTTTCTGCAGAATTCTCTTCTCTCTCTCTCTCTACAAGTTTTTCTCTAAGGATGATGACAATGGAGGTGTGGTTGGTTTTTGGCAAGTTGGAACTATTTCTTAACTTCTCCCGTAGCCCATTAAGTCCCTTAGTGTAGTTAGTGGGTTTAGTGGATAAAGAATAAGTCATATTTTTGTTTCTAATTTTCGGGGGTTTTAATTACCAAATTTCCGAAATTACCAAAATGCCCTTTTAAGTTACCGGTATGGCCCAATAATGCCCCGGGACCCAAACTTAACCCCCGGCTAGTGTTTTCTGACTATTTCGACCCTTCCGGACACGTTGGAACACTCAAAATGACCATACGGTTAATAGAAATAAAATTCACTTTTTTAATTAAATAATTATATTCCTGACGCGACTGTCACGCGCGTCCCAATAAAATTTCCCAAATTGCCGTATTTCAATCTCGCGACAATTTCAATAGTTCCAATATTCATATATTGCCATATATACACATTATAATCAAATACTAACTCACATCTCGTTAATATTTTATCCGGATTAATTTTCAATTAATACACATTTAATTCAATTAATCCCCAAAAATAAATATCACGAAAATACGGGGTATTACAGCCGCATATATCATAATTAAGTCTCACTACTTAATTTCTCCATAGATTTTCCCATTCCAACGTTAATTCTTGAAATTAAGTTTCTCCCTACTTAATTTATCCATTTGATGTATATCTCTATATATAACATCTAAGTGTGTACTATTACTCATAAGTAGAATATTATAAGGTATATATTTCGCACACAATATATACTTTAAGGAAAATTGGTCCGGCAAAAATCATCGGCCCCAATAATCCTATCATTTACATTGGTCCAGGAATCCCTCGATCCCAAGGTAAATGTAATGCACATGTCGGTTCAGACCTTCCGTCGATACCAATATTTATCATCGATTTGGTTCGAAAAATCATCGACCCCAAATCGATCCCTCATTTATTGGTCTGGAACATCATCGACCCCAATATGAAGATTAAGCACACTTACTATCGCACATAAGTAGGAAAATCAATAGGTATATATATCTTACACATAACATATACTATCAACACTTATTTTATAATCACCCCCCTTCTATAACACGGGGTCATTGGCTCGGAATTCCACCTCGATCACCAATAGTTATTAATTACTTGTCTCGGGATCACATCTCGAGCACCAATATATGTATATATATCTCATCGCACATGAGTAAACAATTTGTGAGCCATATATTTCACATTTCATATACCTTAAAATGCCACACCCCAATAGAATGTCCTCATATCAAATGTCTCCTCGAACCACACCTCAAAGTACATGTATTGTTCGTAATCGGTACCCACGAACCTAATCCTCATGTACAGTCCATATAGGCACTCACTCTACCTATAAATATGCTCTTATAGGCATACATTCAACCTATGAATTGATCAGTGGGCTTCTCCAGAATTCCACTATTATAAGGGCGTATCATCATTCTTTCTCACTAACATTGAGTCGTAGGTAACACAACGTACTCAAAATAAAACTTTATCTCTATTCCTTCCTGACCATCTCTCACAGGGTGGAATTTTAGGATTTCATCCTGATTCACAATCATGTAGAGCGGCACCATGCACACCTTTTCAACTACATACTAATCCATCCCGGTCACCCCATTTTGCTACCCCCAATGAAATGTTGGCTTAATTATGATGTTCACAACCCATCAATAATTTATAAGTCTGTCTCCTCATTCCATCATTGGAAATGTGGGTTCACTACCACATTCCGGTTGTTCATTTCGAGTCTATCTTGTCTATTAACTAGAGGTGTATCTGGAGATAATCTCACTATGTCTCTCCTCAACATCGCTTCCCACTTACGTCATCTTTCCTGAAGTGGTACTCTATTCCCCATTCTCTCCGGGTTTATTATACTTTACAATCCGTGCACTCTTCGCAATTGGCGCACTTTTTGGGTTGGTTACTTTATAAGAATCAACATTTTAGTAACACGTAAGTCACTCACAATATTCAGTCAAGTAGCACCTTGCGCTACTTCTTCACCACAGTTAGGTCTCCCATATCAAGAGATAACTTTTGAACGGCTTCCCACCGACTTTCATCCCATAGGGTGTGCTGGATCTCTCAGCACATATAATCTTGGATCATCGTCTATCTCCCATGACGTTCAACCCATTTCATCGATACGACTTGTCTCCTAATTTCCCCACCGGCGTACAAAATAATTTTTCCGCATCCCTCTATCTCGGATGTCTAAGGAATCCAATTGATTAGGGCGCCCATAAACCCTTTTCTCCGGGTACATTTGCAAAAACATTGCAAATGTCGCACCCGTAACATGCTTTTCTTCAACTCTAGCCTAGTCTACACGACGTGACCACAATCTTGTGGGTATTATTCAATACCCTATAGACCAAAAATCAAATCCTTGCCCACAAAGTCCCACTTATCCCTTCGTGGTGAGGTAAGCCTTTCAGTGTTTCTCCACAACACTACCGGCTCCACTGATGCCCTAGCATCTAACAATGTCTCTTCTCTTGATGTGCATAAAAATTCAGTCGTATTCGCTTTCGCAACCGAACATAAACAAGGGACTTCGCCCCATGTATTCTTACTGAGCATTGTCGGAACAATACATAGTCAAGATACTCAAATTCCATTCCTCGACAATATGTGCAACTATACTCCAATATTTCTAAAGGAGTCAAGTGGCACTGCGCTTATACTATCACTAAGTCCTTAGCACTAATTACAATATCGAGCTCGATCTCTCCGCTCAGCAGTCATACGATATACGTTGACTCACATCATTTAGGTTCCTACACACCGGAATCAATTATTATGAGACATTCATAATCTCTAAAGTCTCTCACCTATTGATGAATAATGACAACTCGACCCTCTTTCAGGTGAGGTATCATAACATACCCCATTCACTCGAGGCTAAAACCCATATACTTCCTTATCCATCGCTCTGGTGGTTCAGATGGTTTCCGGACATAACACGCTTGTCCTCTTCGGAATGCAAAACTTATCAGAGTTATTATTTCCTCAAATAACTTCAAGCTAAAATAAAACGCGTGGCCCTACAAACCACACTAGACATCTTTACAAAAATACCCTTATTCCAGGCCACACTGACCGGTTTGGGGTATCCCTCATCTCGGGCTTGGTAGCCTTGATTCTGAGCACTATCATCCTGGTTCCCTTAGTTCTGCTGACCAAGAGGAACGCACTATGGGGCTTAACAGTCCCGACTTAGAATCAAATCATTAAATCCTCTAGTGGGTTTCCACTTATGGTTTGCACCAGCCCCATTACATTCAGTCTTACTCTTTGACTAAATCTTTACACTCTCTTAACTTCTCCCCCTAGGAGTATTTACTTCAACGTTGTCGGAAGTACCATATTGTTTCATAAACATCAGTCGTCCAAGAAGAGTTTTACCAAAATTGCGAATTATAACTCGAGAGTCCATTCTCTCAAGGGCTCTTTTTCCTTTATACCTATCTCATCGATACAAGTTCACTTAAAAGGATAAATTTCTCTCTCACGATTGGCCTCTATCAGGCTTTCACGTGAGGGGTTCAGATATTCCCCTTCACTTCACTTCTGAATCATCATTGGAGAACTTTGCGGTTAAACTATTTGTAAGGTTCCTCTATTTGTATACGGACCCTCGGTCCGAATGTAGTGACTGGTATCTCCGCCACGTTGCCTCTAAAAATTTACTCAAATTTTCACTTCTGAGTATTTCTACTCTATCCTAAACACCAAAACCACTGGACATAATACTTCCATTGGTTAACATGTACAGTCGCCATTTTATCACATATTACGGTTCGTTCTCATCAAAAATTTCTTCAGACTCCCTCCCACTATCACTGCATTGGGCGGGTCTAGATTAGTATTCCCCCTTGCCGTCGCGACACTTGGAAAATGCCTGCTATGCCTCAACAACCCTTGCAGCATCTACTTCCATTACACGCTAGGAGTGATCTCGACAACGGTCATCTCTCCTGTGATTACCATCTTCGAACACCCCATGCTTTATGTCGAGCTCCTCCCTCCTGCAGTCCTTCTAACGCCAATGCTGGTCCTACCACCATATTCGACGTACCGTGTCCAATCGAACTCGTATATATAACACTACATCTACTAAATAGCAGGAGAACGTAAACTACGTACGTAGAGGAGTACAATAATCCTAAGATAGGGCTCTATATCAATCAAACGATACGCTGAAAACGTAGTAAGCCGTACAGATCCTATGGACACTAGAACCTGATGCTCTGATACCATCTGTGACACCCCACCTAATTAAACATCGGGTGATCAGGCCTTTATTAAATTAAAACAGGTTTCTCAAATGGTTCATTCTTAGCATCACTGTCGAAAACTTTTTAATTACTAATCCCCTAAGTATAATTAGACCGGTGCCAAATTTTATCTTTCTTAAAACAGATAAATCAACCATGTGGAACAAAGTACAAACAATCATGTACTATAATTCAAACAACAAAGTAAAAGTAAAACAGAACAAAAGTATTACCGAATAAACCATCGGCTAAAAATCCCAAACAACAATATAATAACCACTAGTCTGAAACTAACATCTGAGACTAATACCGGACCACAAGTCCATGCATAGAAGAGTGTGAGATCCTGTACTAGATCTGAATGAGAGATATCGTCTAGTCAAAATCCTGTAAGCATCCACTGTGCTACAGCTCCGAGTCTCTGGAATGGAATCATCATACATGGCATCCCTGTGGCTGGACACCTAAAAGGTTTTGAAAATATTTTATAGCAAGAGCTAGTACTCAAAACATTTTGAAAATATTTAGCAAGCGTTTATCACAATATAAAATGCGGTTATTGATTACACATGTTAGGTTCTCGTACACTCTATTGAGTTACTCCCCCCTCATCTTTTGTGCACACCTAACGTTCTACACTTAGTTTATCTAGCCATACTTCCCAAGCTAACTAAAACCAAAGTAGTCAACTAAACTTATCCTTACCCAAGTTCCAGTACCGCCCATACAGTACAACCGTTTCACTAACATCTCACGTATGTTAATTAATTCTCAAGTAACATTTCACCTATGTTATTTTTCAAGACTTCCCATTTAGTTTCACTACTAAAATTACTACAATTCTCACAATTGTTGACTTCCCACTTATGTAATTAAGTTTCACTACTTGAATTACTACATAGATTTTCTCTATCTAAAGGTGAATTTCGTAATTAAGTTTCACTACTTAACTTACCAATTTAGTATGTATCTTTAAATACATAATATGTATCAATCTACTAACACACGGAAGTAGGATATCATCAAGTATATATATTTCACACACAATATATACTAAATATCAGTCATTGCTATTTTGCCCTTTTTATACACGTAAAGGACTCTTGGTTCGGAATGATTCATCGACCCCAAGTAAGAATTGGTTCGGAATTATACATCGACCCCAATTATTTATATACACAAATAAAGATCCCTTGGTTCGGAATGACTCATAGACCTCAAGTGAGATTTGGTTCTGAATTATCCATCGACCCCGACTATTTTTAAAAATATATATATACACATATTCTGGTTCGGGACTCTATCATCACGACACCAGTTCAAAGTTTGGTTCGGCATTTCTCATCGACCCCAAACATATAATAACTTTATGTTAGTTCGAAATGTCTCATCGACCCTAACATCATTAATTTAGGTATAATCTCTCTACCTAAAAGATCACATAATTAAGTAGGTACACGCCCGACCTATTAATCATATACGTACGTAATATTTTAATCTCATATATTTACCGTACAATATTCGCTTTACGATTTAACTCATTAATCGTATTTATTTGAGTATTCACACAACTCTAAGGGTCCTAGTTACCCCTTACATATAATTTCAGTAGTTATTTCTTACCCTACTGGTCTATTACTTAAATTGAATTTACTTCGCCCCGTAACTCAATTTCCGAAATCTTCGATCCTCTACTAAATCGGATTATTCTCCTTGGTCCGTAATCCAAGCCCTACACCCAATGGCCTTATCGGACCTCAACAATATACCTACTGGTCTTATTCTCACTCCCATATAAGTATAATGTAAATCCTAGAATACTCATTCATTCCCGAACTCAACGAAGAATTAAACACAAAATTTTCGGGAAACATCTTGCGTCGATCGATCGACGGCTCGGTTCGATCGATCGACATAGTCGATCGATCGATAGTTCGAGATAGATCGATTGATAGTTCGAGATCGATCGATCGATCGAATAGGGACAGACGCAGTTGTCTTCTTCGTTAAGATTTTTCCTCCATTAACAAACCTTAAAACTCCAATATAGTCCACCAAACTTTGACCCAATGATCCTAACATATTTCTACATATACTAGGACAGTTTCTAACGTGTCAAATACATCAAAACTCCAATTACTTTAAAGAAATAATGAATTAAAATCCAGAATTTCTTGAAACCCTAGTTATGGTGTTCTTCCCATATTATCACTAAAAATCCAGATTTTAATCCGAAAAATCATCAAGTCTAATCTAAATCTTAAACCTCTACATAAGGTAAATCATTATACATGCGATTCCTATCCCAACATGTATAAATATCATCTTTCTCCAATCAAAATAATGATTTAAACAACACTATTCAAAAACCCTACACATGGGTATTATAACTTTATAGTTTTTGCAATAAACAACTTGCCTTATGATCAGTAGGGTCTGATTTCATGGTTGTTGTTGATGATTGATGATCTTCATCCTTCAATCCTTCTTCCCCAACAAGTTGATGGTAAAAATCCCTTTGAATCCTTCCCAATTCTTCCTTTTGCCTTAGAAAGTTGTGCCTCTCTTATCTATAATGGTACTGGTGTTGTCATGGGTGTTCTAACCCTAATTCCTCTATCATACGGCGGATATAAAACTCTCAATTTCGTAGGTCTCCATACCCTCTTATGTTAAAAGACCAAAACGCCCCCTAACGGTCTCGGTTTAGGCCAAAATTACCCCGGGACTCAACTAGTACCCCCGGGTATACTATTTTGACTAATTTGACCCTTTCGGACTCATCTGTGACCTCTAAATTATCATTTGAGTCACTTAAAACTATTACTCGTTCTCACCCCAACACGGTCTACACGCGTTAAGCAACTATTTACCACTCGCACTAAGTAAATATAATAAGGCAATATAAACCGGTATCTATCTCCCGATTAATATTCCAAAATCACCATTTTAATTAAAACTCTATAAATTACTACTCTTACGTAATTTAAATTAAGCCGTATTTTCTCATTTAATTCTCCAATTTATTAAATAAATATTCAGAATTATGGGGTATTACATCTTATCTCTGAATCCTCTTTTTTTCCTCAATTAAATCAAGATGAAGTCTTCTTTCTTCTCCATTCCTCTGTGGGTAATGTCTTAACTCGATGAGTAGGAAGTCCTACCTCTGTTGGGATGACAACCTCTGAGCCATAGGCTAACATAAATGGAGTTTCTCCTATTGGTGTCCTCGCTGTCGTCCTGTAAGCCTAGAGAACATCATATACCTCCTCTATCCATATTCCTTTGGCCTCTTCCAACCTCTTTTTTATCCTATCTAGGATTGTTCGATTTGTGACCTCAGT
This sequence comes from Sambucus nigra, assembly GCA_949130495.1. Taxonomy (NCBI): domain Eukaryota; kingdom Viridiplantae; phylum Streptophyta; class Magnoliopsida; order Dipsacales; family Adoxaceae; genus Sambucus; species Sambucus nigra. Next base: position 186,574,969 of record OX422216.1, read on the forward strand.
CTGGCCATTTTCCCGGGGTCGATCGAGAGAAAGAAAGAACTGCTTGATCCCCACTCTTTCAGAGTATTTTTCTAAGGATATGTTCTTCAATTGGGTTCCACTGTCTGAGATGAGGATGTTTGGAAGACCATACCCACATATGATGTTCTTCTAGATGAACTGGAAGGTCTTCTGCTCAGTGATTGTGATTATTGGCTTAGCTTCTACCCATTTGGAGAAATAATCAATTGCCACTATTACGAACTAATAGTTATTTATAGCTCTTGGCAGGGGTCCAACCAAATCAATGCCCCATATTGCAAATGGCTAAGGGGAGATAATTGAAGTCAGAGACTGGTGAGGCTGATGGGAATGGTGGAGAACTTCTGGCACTTATCACACTTCTTCACATAAGCGGCTGCAACCTTGGATAAGGTCGACCACCAGTACCCCTGAGTGATTATCCTCTTATCCAACGGCCTTCCTCCTATGTGACTGTAATAAGAGACCTTATGTACATCGTGTAAGATGTGCAGAACCTCTAAAAAGTGGCCAAATATGAGGAGAGGGAGCAGGAATCCATTTTTATACAGGACATCTCCTACAATTGAGAATTTAGCAACTATGAACCTCAGTTTTCTCCGTTCTAACTTCGACTCTGGCAGCTCTCCCTCTCTGATGTATATGATAATAGGGTCCATCCATGAGGAGAACATATTCATATTTAGGCAAGTTCTAGCAACCTCTTCCTACTCGATGGTCGGTTTGATCAGGATCTCAACTGGCACTGTTTTCCTTATGTCTGTTCTTGTTGTTGAGGCCAACCTCGTGAGTGCATCAACTCGAATGTTGTCTAGCCGAGGAATCCTCTTCATCCTTACTTTTTTGAATCTTTCTAGCATCATTCTCACCCTCTTCAGGTATTTGGCCATTCTTTCATCTTTGGCCTCACATACCCTCAGGATTTGGTTCACGATTAACTTGAAGTCACTGTGGACTAGGAGTTGGCCGGTATTGAGGGCTTTTTACAAAGAGAAACCGACTATTAATGCCTCATACTCTGACTCATTATTGGAATATTTGAAGTTAAACCTCAACGCATATTCAATATCGATACCATTCAGTGTTGATATTATCAGCCCCGCTCCACTTTCGCTTTCATAGGACGACCCATCAATGAAGAGGTTACAAACGGTTTCATTTGAAGAGACATTTCCCTATGATAGAGTCCCCTACTTGAAGAGGTATCTCTCTTCTTTATTCTCAATTACTCTTTTGGCTCTGATTGACTCAACCTCATCTGAATCTCGGCCGACACTTATGTTGCCTTATTCATCTATGGCCCCGTGACTCTCCTCAACATCGGCCTCTTCCCTGGTGAATTTGGCCACGAAGTCTGCGAGTGCTTCTCCCTTGATGACAACTCTGGGTTGATAAACAATATCATATTCCCCCAACTCGATCTCCAAAGTCATTTTCCATCCTGACTTCTCAAGCTTATGGAGGACCTTTCTGAGTGAGGAATCAGTGAGGATGACCATAAAGTGGGCTTAAAAGTAAGGATTCATTTTCCTAGTAGCATGTATCAAAGCATAGGCTAACTTTTCAATCTGAGGGTACTTCTGCTCAGACCCTTGGAGTGCCTTGCTATTGAAGTACACTGGTCTCTGCACTCCATCCTCTTCTTTTACTATCGTAGCACTGATGGATGACTCTGAGACAACTAAATATACGTATAACTTCTCTCTATAAACTGGCCGAGATAGGAGTACAGGAGAATCGAGGTAGGACTTAAGCTCTTTAAAATCTGTCACATTCCTCAATCCATTCGAAGACCTTTATAAGAATTTTGAAAAAAGGAAGACACTTATCTATGGCTCTTGAAACGAATATGTTAAGTGCAATAACTATTTCGGTTAGCCTTTGAACGTCTTTAATAGTTCTGGGTGACTTCATTTCCAACAAAGCCTTGATATTCTCAGGGTTAGCCTCTATTCCCCTTTGGTTGATGATGAATCCCAAGAACTTTCCTGCTCCCACCCTAAATACACATTTGGCCGAGTTGAGCTTCATTCTGTATTTGTCCATGGTGTCAAAAGTTCTTTTAAGGTTGGCCACATGAGTGTCTACCTTCAGACTCTTTGTCATCATGTTATCCACATAAACTTCCATGGATTTGCCTATATGATCCTCGAATATCTTATTTATAAGATGTTGTTAAGTAGCCCCTGCATTCTTCAGGCCAAAGGGTATGACCTTGTAGCAATAGGTCCCCTTTTCTGTGATGAATGATGTCTTCTCTCAATCTTCTGAATTCATGAAGATCTGATTATACCTGGAATACGTATCCATAATGCTCAAGAGCTCATGTCCTGTTGTGGCATCCACTATTTGATCTATACGAGGTAGAGGGAAACTATCTTTTGGGCAAGACTTATTTAAATCAGTGAAGTCTACACACATCCTCCATTTGCCATTTCTCTTGGGTACTATGATAGTGTTAGATATCCACTCAGGGTATATGACAAATCTGATGAACTTGGCCTCTTCAAGCTTTTTAACCTCGTATCAGATGATATCATACTTCTCTCTTAAGTATAGTCTTTTTCTCTGGTTGATGGGCCCGTCATCTTCTATAACATTGAATTTATGGCACATAATCTCAGGATCAATACCCGACATGTCTACATGGCTCCAGGCAAAAATACTTTGTCTCTTCCTTAACAACTTTACCAGTTCCTCTTTGATCTCAGGTCTTAAGGCTTTGCTGATTTGGATGGTTTTTTTAGGCTCGTCCTTATTGAGGGCGATGGATTCTACCTGCTCCCCTCCTTCTCCCCTTTTGAGCTTTATTTCATCCCTAGGATCAAGTGTGTCGATGTTTTACGTGGTTATGGCCTTCTTGTGAGCCTCTCTCTCTTCTGCAGAGTTAAAGTAGCATTCATGTGTTGATATTTGGTCAGCTTGGACTTCTCCTATTCTATAAGGAGTCAGGATTTTTTACATTTGGTGGAACTTTGAAGGCACGACCTCAAATTCCTTAAGGGATACTCGTCCTATGATGAGGTTGTAAGCTGAGAAGAAGTTTTCAACCATCACAAAGAAATTGATTTTTCTGGTCAACCTCATAAGCAATTCATCTCCCATTCTAACATCCATTTCATACATACCTAGTGGATGAACCTTTTCATCACTGAAGCTAATCAAAGGATGATGATAAGGTACAAGCCTAGCTCTGCTGAGGCCCAGGCTCTTAAAACAGGGCTAAAACATAACGTCTGCAGAACTACCCCCATCAGCGAGGATCCTCTGAACTTCACACCCATGTACCCTTGTGGTGATGACTAAAGGGTCATCATGGGGAGCTAATATACCCTTGAAGTCAAGCTGTGAGAAGCCGACCATGAGGGTGTCCATATCTACCTTCTTTCTCTTCTCGTTCTTAACCTCTGTAGATGCCAAGTTCATAACCTCGACTTTAGTCACTGCTTTGGGTTATGCCACATGAGCCTTGCGATCAGCTACCTCTGAGTCACCCCCTGCTAGTCCTCCACAGATAGTGTTCACGTCGAAAGATATCGTGCTGACCCTCTTCACTGGGACATTGTCATATTTTAGTGGGAGGTCAGGGTCATCGTCGTTATCATTTGAGTCATCATCTCTTCTGGCCGGGGAATCTTCTCGGCATCTATCATTTCTTTTCTTTTTAGGGTCGTCTCTTCCCCCCTTAGACGATCTACCATCTACATAATTTTTGAGCTTTCCAAACTTTAATATTTTCTCAATGTCGTCCTTCAGGGCGAAACACTTGTTAGTCAGATGTCCGTGATCTTGATGGAACTCGCACCATAGATTCTTGTTTCTCTTATGTGGAGGAGCCTTCTACTTTTTCGTCCATCTCAGGGATCTATCATTCTTTATTTCATTGAGGACAAGTTCGTAACTCACAGTTAAAGGAGTGTAGTGCACAAACTTGTCATCTGCAGTCCTCTTCTTTCCATCCTTTTTCCTTTGAAACTTCCCACCGCTACTTCCATTCTCATCCTCATACTTCACAACAATTTCTTCTTTTACTTTCATGACCTTTCCAGCTAATGCTAACAGCTTTACCATTGACTTAGGAGGGACTTCAGCGAGCTTCCAAAGTAGCTTTCCCTTCTGAAGCCCTCTAATAAGGGCTATCATGGTTATGCTCTCTTCATAATCTTCAACCTCTAATTTTTCCTTATTGAACCTCGTGATGTAGTCTCTGAGTCTTTCATTCTTCCCTTGCTTTACATAAAGCAAGTGAGTCATCTTCTTTTGAGGTCTTACCCTAAAATAGAAGTTATGAATAAATCATTCGGCCAAACCTTTAAAAGTTTCAACTGAATTTTTAGGAAGAGACATAAACCAGATATGTGCATCTCCAGTCAAAGTTCTTGAGAAATCTCGACACCTCATCTAATCAGAGATTGAATAAACATCTGCTACGGATTGATACATTTCAATATGATGGACGGGGTTAGTACTACCATCGTACTTGAGGGACACCACCGGAGGTTTAAATTTGGCAGGGCTTAGGAAGTTAACAATCCTTGCCACAAATGGTTAGCCCTCTGAGTACTCCCTTTATAATGGGACCCGATATTTTATGAGATCCCTTATCTTCTCTTCCAACCTCTGAATAGAGTCATTCGATGGTTAGGAAACGTCGGCTTGGCCGAGGTTGTCCCCAACCACTTCCAATGGGTGTATTGAGGGTTCCCCATCTTCTGTGCAATGTCGGCTATTGACCTCTCCCTGACCATAGTCTTACCTATTTGGGGGTCGGCCCTGATGAGGCCGATGATAACCACCTTACCTTTGTGAGCTAACTATTCTTTTTGACTTGGATAGCCTTTGCCTCAGATCATTAACTGGGCCGAGCCTTTCAAAGGCCGACCCTCTACTTAAGCGATTAAAAGCTAACCCTCTCTGTCGTGCATCATCATCTCGTCCTTCACACTGACCTCGATTTTGCTGTATAGGATGTACAATGTTGTTTAAGACCTCATACAACTTCCAACAGTCTGCCCGGGCATCCTCTGCCTCAATGTCATTGTACCTATTCTCAGGGAAAAAGTTTTCCTGCCTCCCAGGCATAAATGCCTAGGGTCAGCAACATCCCTCCTCTGCTGAGGAGTAGGTTGGTCCTTTCATGGTGCCTGGGGTGGTCCCCTAGCCTCATGATATGGTTGAGTAGCCATCGGAGTGAACATCTCCGGTGAGACCCCAAGTGGTCTTATTATTATGTTTTGTTATAATTGGGCAAACTTCTCATGCATTACTTGTTGAGTTGTAGCCAAGGACTTCAAGGCTACTACCACCTCATCTATCTCGGACTAGGTGGTGCCTGGATGGAATTGGGTCCTCCAACAACAGATGGTGGTATCTTGTTTATGTGGATATTTGATATCTGTTTTAAAAAGTTATTTTATCCATTTTAAAATGTTGTTTTGTTTCATATTGGTATCAAAATATTTTTCTCACATATTTCATTTTGATTTATATCATTGGTTCCTCCATGCTTCACTGGGTATTTGTCTGTTTCATGTGCGTAGGTATGCTTAAAGATATTCGAGATTTCAGGTCTACATCACATTCAGACATTCAGAGATAGTTCATGCTTACCGGTCCATTGTTTACTAGTCTTATCCTATTTTTTTATATTTTTCAGTTTATGGGATGGGATTTAGGCGTCATACGGATTGACGACCCGTCTTAGGCATTTCACTATAGGTATTGTCCTGGAATAGTCAAAGGGGGAGATTTGTAAGGAAAAAAATTCCAATTGAGTCCATTGTATAGTTTTGAGTTATTCCTGGAACAAAATACGTGTGAGTCATAGGTCGTATTTTTATTTTCACGATACCACACAGACTATGACGTGTAGAAATTTAATTGAAGACGTTGCGGCAAAGCTTCAAATAATTATTTATCCCGAAGTTTAATTGGTGCAAGTTTATTCGTCTTCAAAGTTCAAATGATTTTCGAGATCACTCAGGTATGAATGCGTAAAAGTAATGAGACTCGAAATTTAATTTTTATAAAGATATGGATGCTATTTTATTAAATAAATATTTTAAAAATGTTTTATAAGTGTTTAAAATGTTTTATACCTCATTTAAATATGATAAGGACAAATTAGAGAAGATTTTTATTGGGACTTTAATTCGCGCATCGCTCAAATGACTTCAAGCCACATTCACTGTAGTTAAAGTGAGATGGCGCTATCGTTCAAATGCCATGGTCATCTCGTTCGAGCGATAGCTTCCGTCATTCAAGCGAGCCACTGCCTTAACAAAAGTATTTATAGGCGTGTTTACTTCAGATTCCATAAGTGTGCATTCTGGAAAAACTATTTTCATACCAATACGTTTCTGTACACAAGTTTTCTAAGGTTTTCCAAAGTAAATGCATCCTTAAAGTTTTAAAGATTCAAGTTATCATTAATATATGATATAGTGGTGTTTATGGCACCAAGAAGAGTTGTTATGCACTTGAAGATTATTAATTTTGTGGTAAATATTCGGTGGAGTCCGGTTTCAACATTGTAGACGTCATAAGCCATATCGGTGAATACCGAGACATACGTGGACATGTGTGTTGTGGACAGGTAGCGTGGAAAAAAGATTTTCTATGTGGGCACTTTGAGAGGAGTGGTTGAAGATCAGAAGATCTTCAAGTATCATGGGGATCGATTCGTTGAGTAAGACATGTGTCTTTTCATTGTAATTCCACATTCAGAGTGATTATCTAGATTGGGTAGTCCGAGTTTTTTCCCGTTGTGGTTTTCCTCATACATCCGACATTATGAGTATTCTTTACTTTATTTTACTTTCTTTAATCACTAGATGTATGTTTAGGATTAATCAAGATAAAATTTGGTTAAGTTAAAAATTATTCACAACTTGGTACGTATTTAAAATTGGAAAAAGGTTTTTCATAAAAAGAGAAATTATTTTTGTCATCTTTAAAATACTTTCCGCATTAGAAATTAAAAGAGATCATCAGATGTTTCACATGACTACAAAATTTCATAAAATACTGATACTTTTCACAAGATAAAGTAAATCTTTACTCACTCGATACCACATAGTAAATATTACTCTATTATGAATTAATAGAGTAAATTTCCACTTTATTTTTTATCCCTATGGAATAAGAAGTTTTAGGGACAAAGAGATTAACAGACAAATAATAAAAGTGATGCAAAAACTTTTATACATAAAGGGAACGCAGATTCATTGACATAGAAAACGTCACAAAAACATAAATCATCTAAAAATCATGAGCAAATTTCATACTTAACCCATATTTGTATCATAATTTAAAATCACATATAAACGTCATTAAAGGCCTTAAATCCGGAATATTAATCTCTTTAAAATGATGTATTCATTTGGTTTCATTCATAGAGAATCATAAGTCTGTTTTGTCCTTAACAATTGCACTTTTAATATTTAATTTACAGTGCAAAATACTATACTTTCATAAAATAAACAAAGACACACATTACATTATGTAGGTAAAAATTAATGACCTTAACAATTATATAAAAAAAAATTTAATGGATAATCATATGCTCCCATCACAACCTGACTCTGATACCACATGTAAAATATACTTTAATTAAAGAACATAAACTAATAAAGACGATTTAATTAATTTAAATTTTAATCATTCATTTATTAATAATGGAATTTCTCTTATTATAAGATCTTGAATCATCATTAAAATCACATTTTTAGCTTATATAATTGAATAAGTTATGAATCCTTATCCATTGAAATTGTTACTTGCTATTTTCTTCAACAAAATTGAATCACAATATGAGAATTTTGAATTTCTCTCTTTTATCTTATAATTTTGTTATGTTGTTAGTGTCCATAGTACTTAATAAATCTAGGATGTCCTTTGATTAACCACCTTAAATGACATCGACTCTTAATATTAGGAGTACCATTTCATTAACCAAAGTGACTCTTAGTGTTATTTCATCGTAAAACACATTATGAAAGAATTATTATTAAAAGTAATTATAAAAGATAAAACATCCAAAAAAATAAAATAAATTATTAGTTAGTTTTAGGACATTATCGTAGAAAGTTAAAAATACAGGTATATTGCATTTCTAGTTTGTAAAAATACAATATTAAATAGCTTAAGAGCGTGACTATTGACACTCTCCTTGACTTCATTGATGTTAGTTACGTATATCCATTTAATGGTTATGGCATTTATAGTGTTGAACCATACAAAAACGTAGTGCTAATATCCTGTATTATTCAATTAATTGTATATGTTTGTGCATGTTAGATAATATTCTATACTAGTTTTTAGCCTCGCGTGTTGCGCAAGTGCTTTGGAGTTTTTGTTATACAATGAAATGCGAACATACTCACAAAAATAGAGGTAAAGTATATAACGTTAAAAGACCTATTTTATAAAATATATAACGTTAAATGACCTATTTTATATTTGCGTGATACATGCCTTTAATGTAGAAAAATCTCATCTAAGCCATAACCACTTTCTTCGCAGGTGGCCAAATTCCTATGAGTTGGTCATCTAATTCAATCTCCCTCAATCCTAAAACTCCTCATCCGTCTTCTTGTTCAAACTTTCGACCTATTAGATTATCCAATTTCTCTTTCAAAATTATCTCCAAAATCCTCAATTATAGACTAGCCACCATTCTCCCATCTATTATTTCCCCTAATCAATGTGGATTCATTAAAGGTATAAGCATTACTAAAAATATCTTTTTGTCTTAAGAGTTAACTGCTGATCTGGATAACAAGTCACATGGTTTCAATCTCATTCTTGAACTTGATACGAAAAGAGCTTATGATAGAGTCTTTTGGACGTTTGTTCTTGCTGTGTTAAGAAAATTTGGATTCAATGAATTCTTTATTGATATGATATGGAGACTTCTCTCTGATAACTGGTTCTCTGTGATTGTTAATGGCAAGGATGCTGGTTTTTTCAGGTCTTTAAGAGGTCTCAAACAAGGGGATCCCCTATCCCTTACCCTCTTCATTATTGCTGTTAAAGTGCTTTCTAGAGGTCTAGACAATCATTTTTCTGATAATGTGATCAAACCTTATAAACATCTTATAGGTTCTCCCATTGTTTCACATTTATCATATGCAGATAATATTATCATTTTTACAAATGGTAGCAAGAGAAGCTCTAAAAACTTAATGGATTTTCTCCACAAGTATGAAAATTTCTTAGGTCAGAAGATTAATATGCACAAAATCTCGTTTACAATTGGGAAAAATATAACCATAGATAGAAGGAATGATATCTCAACTAATCTAGGCCTGAAATTCAAGCCACAACCTTTAAAATATCTTGGTTGTCCTCTTTACAAAGGTAGATTAAAATTGTGCTATTTTACAGATTTGATTGGAAAAATCAGACAAAAGGTGGCAGGATGGAAGTTAAAATACCTATCACCTGGACGAAGGCTTATCTTCATTAACCATGTTCTTGCATCTATTCCTATTCATGCAGTGGCTGCTCTACATCCTCCTAAAGCTATTATCAGAATAATAGAATCTCTTTTTGCTAATTTCTTCTAGGGATTCTCTCAAGAGGATAAAGATAAATTCCATTAGCTTTCTTGGAAAAAATCTCTCAAACTTTTATCCAAGGAGGTCTGAAAATCAGGAATTTTAATGGTACCATTCAAGCAGCCAATTTAAAGTTGTGTTGGTCTTTTCACCCTTCTAAAACTCTTTGGGCATCTTTGATGAATAACAAATATAAATCCTCTATGCTCTCTTTTTCAAATGGTTCCCATATTATTAAAAGAATCAGAACTGTATACCGTATTTTTGAGGATATCACTTTTAAAGATGAAGATAATTATATCTGGTCAATAACTTCATATGGTAATTTTTCTTTTAAATATGCTTATTTGTCCAGCATACCCCAAATTCCTTCCAAAATGGTTTGGAAGTTTATTTGGTCCACATCTTGTCCTATCATGATCTCCCTCTTCACTTGGAAGTTAATAAACCAATCTATTCCTCTTGACTCACAGCTTAAAAAGATTAATGTTAAGCTATCTTAGAGATGTAGATGCTGTAATGCTCATGAAGAAACCATTAGCCACACTTTCCTAAAGGGTCCTATTGCCACTCAAGTGTGGAATTATTTTGGAAATTTATTTGGTCTGAAGTTAAACTACCACTCATTTCAATCTATGCTTATCTTATGGTGGATTAAAAAGAATAAGGACCATATCCAATTCCTCATCCATCACCTACCTATCATCATTATCTGGGAGATCTGGGTTGTAAGAAATAGATGTTTATTTGATGGCATTCAAATGAAGCATAACATTATTATCTCCAATGTTATCTCTCTAATGATTTCTCTAACTGCAGGTACAAAACTTTATGGCGATATCTCAGATGGTGATTTCCATATTATTTCTCTATTCAACCTGTAAATTCACAGAAAACCTGCTTCTGTTTTAGCTATATCTTAGGAAAAGCCTCCTAAAAATATAGCTAAGTTAATTGTCGATGGATCTTCTAAAGGCAATCTAGGAGAAAGTGGTTGTGTGGTATCACTAGAAATCATAATGGGGGACTTTATAGATGCTTTCTCTTCATTTTTGGGAGTTCAATCAAGCTTGTTTATTGAAGTTGAAGGATTAAAAGAAGGCCTTGATCTTTGCCTAAAGTTGAACATAAAAGATCTCATCATTGAAATTGACTCCAAATCTCTCCTCCATACGGTTCAAAATACATGGAAACCTCATTGGAAGCTGAAAAAGTCCAATGAATGCTGTTATATAGTTATTTCTACAAATAATTTCCAGATCCACCATGTTTTTAGGCAAGGTAATAGCGTGGCTGATAGTCTTGCAAATATAGTTGCTTCTTCCTCAAGTTTTGCTTCTTACAGCTCCCTCAACTAGCTGCCAAGAATTACAAAAGGTTACATCAAGATTGATAAGATTGGCCTGCCATCAATTAGACAGTTTTCTTAGAGTTCTGTTTTTTTAAATGCGTTCATAGTTTTTGTAAAGGAAATTCTTAGAATTTTCCTTTTTTTCTACTCTTCATTTTCTTTGTACTGGGCTCTCCAAAGATCTTCTCTATCTTTAGATCATTTATGCGAATTAGGAGAGGCTATTTCTCCTTCAGTAACAAAACCTAGGGGATCTTAACCCTCTTCCAAAAAAAATGTAGAAAAATTTATAAAAGTCTAACGAATATATGTATTTCATTTGTAGAATATTTGATGCAAAAGAAATATTTGCACATAAAATTGAAATGTGAAAAGGATAATATTTAATGTGTGACACCCCGCCTAATAAAATATTGAGTGATCAGTCCTATACCAAATTAAAATAGGAATCCCAGTTGGTTCATCCTTAGCATCATTGTCGAAAACTTTTTAAAACTTACTAACCACCTAGTATTCCAAAAGCTGGTGCCAAATTTTAACTTTTTAATTAAACAAAACAGTACATGCGGAAATAAATATGAACCATTCACACAACAAAATAAAACTCAGCTGAATAATTAATTAAACAATTTGCCGAATAAACCATCGGCCACCAAAATGAAGTCCAATATAAACATCCAACACTGGAATACAATAAATCTGAAAACTGAACTGAAAGTCTATGCGTCATGCCCCAAATAAAACTAAAACTGAAACTGATAAATGATTCCTAATCTAGGAATGAATAAATGATGCGTCTAATCCAAACTCCTACTAGCATCCACATATGCTGCAGCTCCGTGTCCCTGGAATAGAATATCAGTCCTGGCGTCCCTATGGCTGGACACCTAAAAGGTTTTGAAAATAGTTTTATAGCAAGGGTTAGAACCCAAAATATTTTGAAAATATTTAGCAAGTGAATTAACTGCATTAATTTAAAATCCATGAATGCGCTTCATATTTAAGTTAGTGTTGCACTCCCTTGTGTACATAATGAAATTTAGGTTGAAAGCTTGGGGTTTTGGTTCATTCAAAAGTGAAAATAGTGTTGGAGAGTTTTTCATAAAAAATAAGACAAGAATTCTTCTTTTAAAAATGTGCAAGTTCCTTATGAAAAACTGATTTTCGTCCATGTAATGAAAACTGGAAAAGAGGTGGACAAGGGCTGTTATTTAAAATAACTGCAGGAAAAAAATTCAAAACTGACAAATCTCGTTCGAACGGCCTTGTTCGAATGAGATTTCTAGCGATAGTCTAGTGCATAAATAAAGGAAGTCATTAGAACTCTTGTTAGAACGAATTCGTTTGAACTTCATTTCTAACGATCCTTCTAATGAGTTTTCAGAAAACATTGAGCTGGTTCGTTAGACCCAGGTCGTTCGAATGACCTGGTAAAACTTCGAACAAAAATATATTTTTCTCTAAAAAAGATTTAAAATTAATTTCATAACTATTTTAAGTAAATTAAAATTACTCCAACACTTAGAAAAGATTTTTGGTCATACACCTTTTTAGGAAAATGGAATTTGGATGTGTTTTGATGTAGCGTGAACTTTGAGTACCCAATTCTCCAAGACTGTAAGATGATAGACTTGATATGATCCAAAAGCGTTTCGTCCAACGGAATGTAGCCAATACTACAAATGACTCGATTGGAAGTTTGTCCTTACAAGTGCACATATGTTATGTTTAATTGCATTCATATTCCTATTGAATTTTCTCACACCCATTCATTCCATTTCCATGATTTGGTTATCTTAGTGTAAATTCATAATGTGTGATTTTTATAAAATTATTTTTTCATATTTGTTTAAAAAAATTGAAAAATAAAAAATAGTTGGTAAATGCTTTCAAGGATATACTTGACGGCAATCTTTGATGACCGTAGTTATTTTCTTTGCTTGTTGTGACACTCCATATTTATTTATTCTTTTCCTTGTTTATTTCGGACAAATAAAAAGGGGGAGAACGAATTATGATTTTATGGGGGAGTTTTACTTATGGGGGAGAAATTTAGATTTTCATATTTGTTTTTATTTATGTTTATCTTATTTCAAACTTGATATGTCACGAAGGTATTTTTTTTCTCTCATGTGTGTATGAGCAAAATTAAAGATCATATTTTGCACACCCCCATGATGACAAAGAAAAGATTTGAAGGTTTCAAGTTGAATATTTTTGAAGAAAACGTTTAAAGACTTGCATTTTTAATACCTTTTCAGTTTTGGGTTCATGGGAGGGTATTATATTTGTATAGGAATTTTGATTTGATAATTCAAATGTTTTTATTTTGTATCGGCATAGTCATAGGGGGAGATTTGTGAGAGCATATTTTATAAGTCCTGGTTTACATTAGTATATGTCGTATACTGCTAGAACCGTTGAAGATTTATTCAAGATCAATCATGCATTGAGAATGATCCGAATATCAACGTTCTTCAACAAAAAATCCTCTGTGAGATTAATTTTGGTAAGGTTGTATTTAATTCCCTTTATGGTTCATTTCAAATATTGGGATACTTTTTCTAACTGTTGGAAAAATTTTCTAAACTATTTTTAATCAGTTGAGGCATTTTGTTTCGCCAAAAGAAATTTTTTCTAAGTGTTGAGGAGAACGAAATTTAATGCTCCGATTGTTCGAACGACAATGCCATGTCCTTCAAACGACATTGGCATGCCATGCGAAGTCGTTCGAGTGAGATTCAGCTTCGATCGAGAGACATGTTGACTTCGTTTGAGTGAGTTTCCTACTCAATTATATATATATCGTGTTAAATGAGTCGTTGTTTCTTAAGAAGACCTGTCGTTTTTCATTCGGCAAAGGCGAAAAATAGAAGAACACTTTTTCTTCTACAATTGAGGGTTCAAAGCTTTGTTTTTCAATTCACAAAAATCCCAATAGTTTAGTGATTTTTTTCGAAACCCAAGATACAATATTTGCTGGGCTTTCTCTTATAGGGAAGATTTCCTCCTGTTGATTAAGTACCGCTTGAGGGAGGTGCTGGGCTGACTATGACTGAGGACTTTGGGAGTACTCGTGGGTGATCCTTGTTGTCTTGTGGAGTTGCTGCGAAATTCCATTTTTGATTTAGAGCTGAGTGTTCTTGTGGGTATCTACGGATATTCATTGCAGATTTGGCATGTAATCTTGTAAGTATTATTAAGTTAAATAAAAATGTTTTCCCTTTTGGGGTTTTCCTGAAATCTATATGTCAGCAATTTATTTATGTTGGCTGAGTTTTACCCACATGGATGTATGTTTTAGGGATGAATTTAATTTGGATAAAAATTGACTCTGATTAAATAAGTATTTAATTGGAATTTGCGAACCCATATTTAATCAATATCACATAGCTTTCACAAATTGGTATCAGAGCTTTTTAAGCGACCGTACCACTTTTACATTAATGTATATTTATATATGAATGCGCGTAGAGAAGTGGATAACACAAACTTCACGTAATTTCATTATCCGACCATTAAATATCGAGTCCACCTTTTTAGTCTATCTAGCGATTATTCATTAACATTATTGGATATGTACCCTTCAATAAACACTCTTTGAAAAGTTATGTCACTTCTCCTCTTAGTTCATTGAATCAAATCCATCATTATGAAGAAGATAAATCCAATATCAAGTGGATAATTTCAACATATATATAAATATATGTTTTTTTAGTCCTCGCAAGAAGGAGAGTACAAAGTTTAAATAGTCATCAATATAAAACAATAATTTTTCACTAAAATATCACAAACAATAACTACCATTTTATTTTTTAAGATGTTATTTTAGCAATCATTGCATGAGTTATCAAGTAATGTTTTTATTAATATATCATAAAATATTGTGATATTATCAGACAAAGGTTAATACTTATCAATATAAAATAATAATTTTGATTTCCTCTAGCTAGGACTACTTAAATAACATATAAATGCATCTAGAGACTATGGCCATCCTGGCTGGTTTGCCTCGAAATGCAAAAATGTGGGTACGGGAAAAAAAATCCCTTTTTCTCCACTCACGCGACGTTCATGGGAACTCATGGACATAAATTGATCGTCGCTTAAGGGTGTATGCAAACGTAGAGATTGGGGTCACCATCCTTTTTTACTCAAAACAGGTAAAAGAGGTAGCCGTGTCCCAAGAGAATGCATAAAAGACTACTGATCAAATATTAAACCAAAGTGATCATGGGTTGTAAAAATATTCTCCTTCTCCTAAAATTTGTAATGCACGTGTATAACGTGTCAGGGATGAAAAATGTGTATATATGTGAATAGTGCGTGAGGAGGGAAATTTTTTTGTCTGCATCATGAAAAAGACGGGAATGAATCATTCGAGGGAGCGCAACCCAAAGAAAGAGAAAAACCACAAAAGTAACCAAGATATGGCCGATGTGCCAGATCATAATTCACAATGAGAGAGTGATTACGTGTTTCTAATAGGACTGCTAAAAACCTAAAGTAAAAATATAGTAATAGATAGACTATGAGTGATGAATTGGATTATGAGTTAATATAAATGAGCAAGTACACATGTCAACACGATCACTAAAGAGTAAAAAAAGATAGAAATAATATATATGTAAAACACTAGTGAAAATGAATTGAGAAAAATAAAATAAAGAAAAATGAGGAGTGGAATCCTAAGATAAACTTGGGATGCATATATAGATGAAATTGCATAAAAGTCCATGTAGTTCAAATAAAGAATAAAGGTGGGGTCTAACCCATAAGTAAGAAAGTAGAGTTTTATATTTTTGTTTGTCAGAAATCATGCACAAATGGTGAAAATGCAGAAAAGTAGAAGAAAACTCTAATTTGGGGTTTATGAGTTAAACCCTCTTTTTAGGTTTTTAAGTTTATGAAAATTGGTTTGTTAATGTATGCAAAGAATAAAAAGGTGATTGATGGTGAAAAAACAAGAATTAATCGAGAAACATGCTAAAAGTGATAAGATGTAATAAATGACACTAAACTAATAAAGATAGATGAATATAATTTGGACTTTCTAAATGATTTGAGTTCTGATTTATTGGAGAAGTGTTAGATGATATTTTAGGTGGTGATGTAATAGTGGAAAGTGGTGGAAAAGTTAAGGTAAGGGAATTTAGCGATAATGTTTTTGAAAATGATGTAATGGAATTTTTTTTACTAATTTTGAGGAAAAGGTACTAACAATGAGTTCAGGGTTTCCTCAAATACGAAACCTTGAAGGGATAAAAAAACCAAGTTGCCCCTAAGGGGGTGTTATCACACCATGGAACTTGGCCTGCCTACTGTCAGGCCTACTAGACTTAGCGACCAAGTAAAGTATCCATGTCCTTCAAGTAGGGGAAGGGTGCCTATAGGCAGTTCGAAAACTAATTTTCTGAAAACGGTTGTAAATTACAAATCGTAAGTTCGTTTTATGCACAAAAGAATGTTGGAAAGAGGATTCAAAGGTTTATGAATGTGTGTACATATACTCCTGGGTCCGAGACTTGATTAAAGTCAAACGGAGCTTGGGAAGCATTCAATGCCCTTTGATTAGGGTATTTAGTAAAAAAGTTTTTTAAATACGATCCATAATTCCAATTCGCACACGAAATAAGCCGTTGGAAAGGGGGATTTATAGATTTATAAAAGCATGTTTAGATACTCTTAGGTATGAGAGTTGATAAAAGTCAAATGGAGCTTAGGAGCATCCTTTTGTCTCTAGTTAGATTTTGAATGAGGTCTATGGGTATAAGAGAAGGGCTTGTGTTTGGACCTTGTAGAGGTGTATGTGGGGTACTAGAATGGTATCTACAGATCCCCTCAAAGGATAAACTTTGAATATATGAGGCTAGTAAAAATGTAGATGCCCCGATGAGAGTTGTGAGTTATGGGTTTTGATTAGTGGAAACTCTGGTAGGTATGAGTAGGTTCTGAAAGTGTTGGGGATGAAAGTCTGATTTTGAGAACCTAAGGAGTGTAAGAGATCGATTCAGAGGGCCATGGTGAATTTTGAAGGCCTAGGTCAATTTTGAGAATCTATGGAGTGTGAGCGATTGACTCAGAGGGTCATGGTGACTTTTGAAGGCCTAGGTCAATTTTGAGGACCTAAAGAGTGTATGCGATCGATTTAGAGGATCAAAACCTAATTATAAATACAATGTCAATTCTTAAGACCTATCAAGTGTATGCGATCGATTCAGAGGATCACGTCCAATTCCGAGGGCTAGGTCAATTCTAAGGACCGAAAGAGTGAAAAGGATGCTTATGTGGAATTAAAGAGTCTATACGATCGTTTCAGAGGATCACATCAAATTCTTAGGGTCGATGTCAATTATAAGGACCTAAATAGTGTATGCAATCGATTCATAGGACCGTGACTTAATTCTCATAGCCTAGGTCAATTTTGAGGACTTAAAGAGTGTATGTGACCGATTTAGAGGATCACGTACATTTCTAAGGGCCAAGGTCATTTCTGAGGACCTAAAGAGTGTATGTGACCAATTCAAAGGATCACGACCAATTATGAGGTACTAGGTTAATTATGAGATACTAAAAAGTGTATGCGAGTGATTTAATGGATTGCAACTAATTCTCTCGGGGTAGGTCAATTCTGAAGACCTAAAGATTCAAAGGAGCGCGACCAATTTTGAGGAGGTAAATAGTGTAAAGGTCAACTTTATGGACCTAAGGAGTGAAAATATCAATTATGCAACCTAAAGAGTGAAAAATACTTTTGGAATTGATATGCGATGATGTGGAATTTTTTAGAAAATTCCAAGTTTTTATGAGTCTTTGCCATTTTTGATGATTTTTAAAATCTTTTGTATATTTTAATATTAAAGATTTTTTATTGGAAACTGTGTAATTTTGGTAAAATTTGTATTTTTATGATTTTTGAATTTGTTTTGTGAAATTTCTTGAACTTTTGAGAATTTTCGAATGTACATGGAAATGTTGAAAATAGTTGATTTCTTTTAAGGAAAAAGTGATTTTGATCAATTTTGAAATTTTACGAATTTTCAAAATTGTTGGAATTTTTTGCAGTTTTTTGATAATGTTATGGAAAATTGTAAAGTATTTTGTAACAAATTTGAGAGGGAGTGCCGATAGGTGAACTTTGAGAGGGGGTTCCGATAAAAACTTCTTAAGGGTGACTATAGGTATGGCATATAATTTCAGGGGGTTTAAATGTTTCTCGAGGGTCACTAATGAAACGCATACCTTGCGGGTTCAATCGGTGTGCCCCTAGACTCTTATAAAACGGGGCTGAGGCAAATTCATTCTTCACATCTCAAAAGAAATCATTCTCTCTTTATCTCTCTCTATTTTCGTAAAATACTTTCAAGTTATTTTTTTGAAAAAATCTCAAAAAACGGCTAATAAGAGCATTGTGGACGTTGACGACTGGGCCGACGTCGAGTGGCGACGTGCTGAGGCGATGAAGTTGGGAGTTGAAAATGTGTACCGCCACACAAGGACGGTGGACAATGAGAGGATCTTATTGTGGGACCTGGGGCTCCATCGTTCTACATGGGGGAGAAACCTGGAGGGATATGTGAGTATTTATTATTATCTTTGAATTTTTATTATGTTTTTGAATTTTGGTTTTTGTTTTATTTTTCTGTTGGAATTGATTTTTTATTTGAATTTTGCAGACGGACATCGCTTTATCGAGTGTTCTCTCCTGAGGCATGACACGGGTAAAGGAAGTATGGGATAATCTTTTCGAGGAGGTATGACTTATGGTGGACATTGCAGGGTTCGGTTACCTAGTGAAGTCATTGGATGACACATCGCGGCCGATTGTGGTGTTGTGTGACCTGGGAAAATGGTGGTGGGACACCACCCACATATTCCACCAACTTCAGGGGTTAAATTATGAGGGGGAGCAGCTAATTGTGGACCGATCTCCCTTCTTAACTGAGGTGCCAATCGTGGAGGCATTTGGACCCTTCAGGTGAGTGTGTTTTGGGGAGTCGTTGAAGGTATCTGTATCAAAGAACACTTTCCTAATAAAGAGGATTGACATTATGGATAACTAACAGCTGCGTTAGGTGGATCAAATGTTTATCTTGCTCTTATTTAGGGTTGTCTTGGTTACAACGAGTTAATATGTGTCAAATTATTGTTCCTATCGTCGCCCAGGTCATCTTTGAGGTTGACAAGTATAACTGGGGGAGCCTCACATTGTTTTCTCTCTATGTTTCTCTCGACGTCTTCGGTCGGCGATGTCATTAGACATTTATGAGCACAATGTATCTCCTAGAGGTAACTTTAATTATTAGACTTTTATTATTGCTCTTCCTTTTTCGAACTTTTTTTTGTATATTCCTTTTGAAGATTTTTTTTTTGAAAAATTGTGTTGCTCTTTTAGGTGTGGTTGTATTAGGTGATTGAGCACAACACATGGTTGGATCCTTTATTAGCGGTGAGGACCATGATTGTCCGAGAATAATACACAGTGGAGGAAGGCCAACAAAGTGTTAAAGGAACCCTTGGTCTTGAAGTATGTGAAGGGCGTGTTAAATGCTCTAACGAGTCCTCATGTTTTCCTTTATTCCATTTTGGATTTTGTGTCGTATTTATATTATTTTTTATTATATATTCATGATTGACATTCTTTGTAATAGGTGACTCTCTACGCTTGGTGTCATCCCTAAAAAATGATAGGGGCATGGTCATTCATGCCCAATCACGATGGTTCTTAACGTATGTGTTTGGGTACACCTAGTATCTGGGCGAGAGGGAGATATGATCGGTGATTGAGAGTGAGGTGGAGGTTCCTCTGGCGCTCCCTCCCACTGATATGAGGAGTGTAGAAGGCATCAAAAACCGAGCGGGAGGTGTCAATTAAGGGGAAACATTATACACTGCATACTAACATGGTGGAAGGGTGTGATATCACAAATTCGGGGCTAGATGGTTGATTTCTTCATTGGTCTATGACATGGAGGGTATCTCTCCCCCTTGATCAAAGGCTCGAGGTTGTAGCAGCGTGTTGGGTTCTTCACTTTAGGCACTAGGGAGCTATGCATGGGCTATGGAGGCTCCTATACTTTAGTACAACTCCAGTCCTCCTATTACATTCAGATTGGAGGAGGTCATTCCTTCTACGTTCCCCATTTTCCTATGGAGAGGATATACACCTTCCCTCTCTTTCTATAGGAGGACATTAAGTGGGAGGTATGAACTCTGGTATTTTTTTATTTTCTTTACTTTATTTCTTGAGATTTTGATGCCCGCTTTTTCATATAACTTGAACTCTTTGCTCAATATTTTCTTTTTTCCAGACTATGCTTGTGTCATCATCTTGGTTGTGAGATATTCAAGATTTGATGTCCTCTATGGACGAGTCCGTATGGATGATGGCTTGGTCCTGTTTAACACCACTGTCCACTACTGATGATTGTAATCTGGAATCGAGTTCTGTAAAAGGGGGTCCACAATTTGTCATTACGGGAAACATGTCCACCGAGACCCTTGAGGTTGTGATCAGGGTTGTGATAGAGGTAGAAATTCCGGGTTGTTCCCCGATAATTTTGATATTTTTTGTTTATTGTGACACCCCTACTAATAAAATACCGAGTAGATACTCCTTTATGAAATTAATACAGAATATCAAGTTGGTTTAGTCTTAGCATCACCTTCGAAAACATTTAATTGATTACTAGCCACCTAATATTTTAAAAAAGAGATGTCAAATTTTACTAATTAAGCTAACAATTAACAAAGTAATTAAATCATCATCCAACAATCACATAAACAAACTCATATGAATAACCAACGAAATGAAATAAACTCAGTCCGGAGTAAACACTCCAATAATAATACCATACAAAAATAAAATCCCGATACAAGAGTCTGAATAAATAAATAATCATATAAAATAAAACTAAAAGTCTGAGAATGCTATCTCTAAATAGAAATGGGCAGCATGCCCTAACAGGTGAGTAACCGTGAATAGAATCATGTGAAGAATGTGAAGGCATTTAGTACGGAGATTTTTTAACTTCCACAACAGCTACAACTCGTCAATGTAATGGAACTCCTATGCTTGGCGTCCCTGTGGCCAGGAACCTAAAAGGATTTTACAAAAATAAATTTGGAAGCAAACGGGTCAGAGACCGAGGTGAAAATAGTTTAAAAATATAACAAGTGTTTAATAGCATTAAACAGTAAATATTATATACATGTTAGTTGCATACTCTCACATGAGTTTCTCACCTCTCAACTAATGTGAATGCTTAGCGTATACTCTTAACCCATCCTAGTTATGCTACTATCTAACTAGTCCGTACTAACCCCTCCTTTCACATTCTAATATGAGGTGTCTACTCGTATTAGCCAAACAAGTTATATTTATATCTCACATTCACATTCATTAAATTACTTATAATAAATGTTATTTAAATTCTTATATTCGTAGCCCATTCAAATATCTTAGTTATTCACATCTACTAAGAAACAGTGAACAAGTCAAAAGTATATATATAAATAACTCTCAATACATAAATACATATATGTCACCCATAGGCTAAGTTGCGGTGCACGCATACTCTACTATCAAATCTATGTACATCATGTACGTAAGGATCACGCGTTTCGAATCACTTAGGAACCGTTCGAATACAAATCACACATATTATAGGCGAATACAGTTCACATACCCATGTGTCACGCACATACCTACGCTTCCATGGTCAACTGACTTATCAAGTCACAAATAAGTCATTCACAGTCCTATGTCCTTAAGGTACCAACCTAAATCCCCCCGTAGGCACACAAAGATCAGATGGTCATTTTCTGAAAACCAACCTCCCGTGATAGAAAGTATGGTAGGTATGTCATACACAAAAGAAATCCATAGACTAGGCATTCACACAACCTAATTAATCATATATCAATATAGGTATTCACACACTCCATCTTATAAATATAATGCGCAGTAAGTTTATCCCGAACATTCTACGTAATATATATTTAGCTTGATAAGTCTCTCGTCGTATCAGTTTGAGTACCTAGACCTATCCTAAAAGGTTACTAGGTCTCCTATTAGTTTCTAATGTATTCTAAGTAATTTAAAGTCCCTCTGTTACTATTCATATCCTTACCGAATCATTCATTCCCATTATAGTCTCAATTCAAATGATTTCTAAACGTACCTGACTCGGTAGACCATTATAAGTGATAGTATTCTATTCCATAACGTAAATCATTTTTTGAGGCATCAACTAAGACCCTACTGACCTTAACTAAGTCCCACAATACTATATTAATCACCCTCAGAATCATTATAGGTTTGTGATTTATTTTTAACTTTAAAAGGGAAACTTTCAATAATCAGGAGGTGGCGATCGATCGAAGGCAAAGGGTCGATCGATTGAAATAGTTGATCGATCAATCAACATTCTTGAGTCGATCGATCGATCAAGAAGGTATTTGCCAAGAAATTCTTTACACAGTTATGGGTTCTCCAAATTTACACCCCAAATCTTCCATTACAACATACCAAACTCCCAACTAAGTATACTACTCATTACACCAACATGTTTCCACAATCTCTAACATTTTAGAGTCATCAAACCATCATGAAGTAATAGTTTCTTTGATCAACACTCATAAATATTCCTCTAAACCTAGTTCTTCAAAATTTCTTCAAGAACCCATAATTTCTCAACATTATATCGTGAATTTGTACACATGGATTCTAATTTCATTTTCTCTACATACCAGAAGTTCATCTACATGCAAAACCTACCCATATTCAACGTTTAATTCTCCTAATTTATAAAATTCTCAATTTTCCAAGTCTAGTCTCCAATTCTGAACTACATGGATAATATATATTTGCTGAATCAAAACAAGTTAAATCAGTTACCTGGGAATGAATATTCTGATCCTTTGAAGACGATAAAGGTTGGTTCTCTTTCTTTTTTCGATCACAATTCCGACGATAGTGGAGGTGTGTGGTGGTTATGGCCTTGGAAACCCTTGGAACTTCTCCTCTCTTCTCACGTTGCCCACTATTTGGTTTTGATAGATAATGGCCCTAATGTCCCTAAGGTTGACTGATAAACAAAGCCTATTTTCCTAGGTCACTATTTATTAAACTCAAAATGACTAAAATACCCTCCCGGGTTGCCGGTTAGGCCTAAAATTGTCTCGAAACCCAAACTAAACCCCCGGTTAGTGTTTTCTGACTATTTCTACCCTTTCGGACACATTGACTCACTCAAAATGACCATACGGATGATAGAATTATAATTTACTTTTAAATTCATTCAAATTGATTCCTAACACGACTGACACGCGTCCCAACTTAATTTCTGAATTATCGTATTTATAGCGCGCGACAATATTGATAAATTCAATAATCATATATTATCATATTCACTCAATAATATTCAACATTATTACCGTAATCAAGTTCCAACTCTCGTCTCGCTAGTATTTAAAATCGGATTAATTTCTAATTAATTATTTTAAATTAATTTAATTAATCCCATAATTAAAAGCAATTTTATTTAATTAATCTCATACCCTTATACCTTTACTCACTTCGAGAAACTTTAACTCATGAGGTTTCACTCCCACAAAATACCTCTAGACATACTTCACTTATCTGCGGTCATAATGACCATGTTAGGGTTGTACTTCTCTCGAACTTTGGTAGTCTTGACTCTGATGGCTACCTCCGTTGTTCCCTTAGCTTTGCTGATCCTAAGGAACATGCTACTGT
This sequence comes from Sambucus nigra, assembly GCA_949130495.1. Classification (NCBI taxonomy): domain Eukaryota; kingdom Viridiplantae; phylum Streptophyta; class Magnoliopsida; order Dipsacales; family Adoxaceae; genus Sambucus; species Sambucus nigra. The sequence goes on from OX422216.1 coordinate 186,598,661, forward strand.
CTTCAATAGCCCTTACTGAATTCACCATTGCTCGATAAAAATTCAGCTATCCAAATCATCTAAATGGGTCCCCTGATGGGTCTCCCCCTTGTGGTGCTTCATCAACACCGATTTTCCCCAGTCTTACTCTCTGACTAAATTCTTCGATTCTTGAAGCTTCCCACAGAATGAAGTGTTAACATCCATATCAACAGAACACGACATTGTTGTCACCTGCATTGATCGCCCAAGCATAACTTCCCATAAGTGCTAGCAAAATTGTACCTACTTCATCCGGTGTAAGATTCGCTAATTAATTAAATTCCCTTTCACGAAGGGACCTTTATTTGGCCCTCTAGTGTGAGTTCAGAACAATGTTTGCACCTTATCCTGAACATCTGATGAAGGAACTTGCGATTATACTATACCTAATATCCTTCCAGTGACACAACATTCCACTTATAAATGTGGTGGTTGACTCCTACCTTTATTACCTTTCTTCGATGAGCCAAGAAAAATTATTACCCCAAATTTTCACTTCCGGTTAGCCACACTCTGATACATGACCAAGACTGGATATTTTACCCTCGTTGGCTAACACACGCCATTTCCCATTTTTTATAATTTCCACTGCTGGTTTTCTTCAATGTTTCATCGGACTCTCTCCCATTCCAACCTTGCCGGGTGGGTGAGTCTAATTTGAACCCACTTTCTACTATAGTGGTATCTGGAAGTCATATGTTGTGCTTTAGTCGTCTTTACCGTCCTGGATTTCCATGCCATAATAGGAGTGACCTCAAATATGGTCATCATTCTTGAATATACCCAAAAACCTCAACTGAGTTTTGCCTCCTGTTGTCCGCCCAACTGTCCTTGCCTGACATACTGCATTGTTCGGCACACGAACACACCTGAATGCAAATAAGATTCATTATCATATACATTATAGCAGGAGAACGAAACCTCACCAAAGAAATAAAAAATCCTAAACATAGGGCTCTATATCAAAAAAAGCTACGCTGGAAGCATAATAAGCCGCACAGATCCTAAAGGACATTAGAACCTGATGCTCTGATTCCAAATGTGATACCCCTACTAATTAAATACCGGATATCTACTCCTTTATGAAATTAATACATAATATCAAGTTTGTTGATTCTTAGCATCACTGTCGAAAATATTTAATTGATAACTAGCCACCTAATATTTAAAATGAGAGATGTCAAATTTTACTAATTAAGTTAACAATTAACCAAGTAATTTAATCATCATCCAACAATCGCATAAACAAACTCATATGAATAACAGACGAAATGAAATGAACTGAGTTTGGAGTAAACACTCAAATAATAATACCAGAGTAAAATAAAATCCCGATACAAGAGTCTGAATAAATAAACCAACATCTAAAATAAAACTGAAAGTCTGAAAATGCTATCTCTAAATGGGAATGGGTGACATACCCTAACAGATGAGTAACCCTGAATAGAATCAAGTGCAGAATATGGAGGTGTCTAATACAGAGATCTTATAACTTCCACAACAACTACATCACGTCAATGTAATGGAACTCGTATGCTTGGCATCCCTATGGCTGGGAACCTAAATGGTTTTTACAAAAATAGATTTGGAAGAAAACGGTTCAGTGAAAACAGTTTACAAATATAGCAAGTGTTTAATTGCTTTAAACAGTAAATATTATATACATGGTAGTTGTGTTCTCTCACATGAGTTTTTCACCTTTCAACTAATGTACACGCTTAACATATACCCTTAACCCATCCTAGTTATGCCACTATCTAACTAGTCCGTACTAAACCCTGCTTTCACATTCTAATATGAGGTGTACTCATATTACCCAATAAAGTTATATTTATATCTTGTAATACCTCATATTTTTATGATTTAAATAATTAAAGGATTAATTATTATTGTGGGATTAATCGAATTAAAATGTGAGAATTTAATTGTTGATTAATCCGGATTTAAAATAAATATTATTTAACGTGCCGGAGTTAATACTTATTAATTGAATATTACTACGTGATATGTAATATAGAATCATATACTTTGATAAATTGTCAAGAGTAAGAAATACGACAGTTTAGTAAATTAAGTCAGACACGCGTGTGAGTCGTGTCGGGACTAATCTAATGGAATAAATATATTAATTATTTTTAGTAACTCGTATGGTCATTTCGAGTGCGCCGTTGAGTCCGAAAGGGTCGAGATAGTCAAAATTGTATACCCGGGTGTTTAGTTTGGGTTCCTAAGCAATTTTAGGCCTAACTGGCACCCCGAGAGGGCATTATGGTAAATTGTATTTTTGGGCCTAATTAATGGACTAAAATTAAGAGTTATTTATTATCCAGGGAAAGTCCAATTAGGGTGAAAGAGTGTCAGGAAGTAAGAACGGCCATAGAAGGTGTGATGGAGAGCTATTTCCAAGAGAAAACGGCCAAGATAACACCACCTTACACAACTGCCACCACCACCGTGTATATCGGGACAAGGGGAACACAACCATACCATCAACGTCAAGAAACTAGATGACAAATTTAGGGAAAGTGTTTATAACTTTTTGTACCTTAGCAATTATCTTACTCATGTTAGTGTAGGGATGTTATAATCATGTTTTAGTGCATAAAGTGATGAAAATTGAGGAATTAGGATACGCAGATTGAGTATGAGAATTATTAAATTGAAACCCTTCATGTATGTAGACTAGAAATTACATTTGGATGAACTCATGTGTAGAATGAATATGGAAATTGTGTTATTGAATATGAATTTGAAGAACTAGGGTTTTGGTAAATTAATTTGGGGATTCCATGTTATATTAATGATTCGTAATGAATTGTTGATTCAAGGATGTTAGAATCCAGATATATTTGATAGGATTCGAATTAGAAATGGTTATTTGTAGATTGGGAAGTTGATTTAGAGGTTTTAGGGTTAAAAATGGTGGAAAAATGCTGAAATTATGGGTAGAAGACGAACAGTGCAGTCTCGCGCGATCTCGCGCGAAGTCGTTCAAACGAGATTGTATCTCGTGCGAAGTCGTTCAAGCGAGGTTGCATCTCATGCGAAGTCGCTCGAGAGACACGTGGCAGTCGTTCGAACGACATGCCATGGTTCGAGTGACAGGGTGTGACAACCCTGCTTTTTATATCTAATTCGGTTAGCTACGCCCAATTAAATTAAAGCGGAGCGTCAATATGTTGGCATTAGAAACATAATTTAAATAAACGCAGTAAAGTAAATATGTACACTCCCATACGTGTAACCAAATCACATTATAGTAAGTATAGGATCCACAAGTAATAGCAGTACTGAATATAAAATGCCCAAACATACGGGCCCAAAGATAAATTAGGTAAAGAGTGTAATATAAACCTCTCAACACTATCAAATCCCTAACAATGGGAAATCTCTGATACCACACTCTAAGGAAGAGTGACAAAATAGGATATGGACCAGCGTCCACCACTACAAGATCCTAAGAATAGATGCGAGGTCATCCGGCTCCACGATCTACTGTCCAACGGGGCGAGGACCTGTATAATACATACATAGGAGAGGAGCAAGAAGCAAGATAGACGAACGTCAAAGCAAGAAAACAAGCTATAAGATTATAAGATGTACTTATAATGAAAGCACACTAGTCATTACTCGTCTCCAGTAATTAAATTGTTCAATTACCCAACCAATGTTCCTATGTCGGGACTGCCCAACCCAAACTAGAGTAACGTGTAGTCTCATATCGTATCTTAATTAATCATTATTAGTCTCATTTCAGTATTTAATGTATAAAAATATTTCATTCAAGTATAATATCAAATGCATTGATTCGAGATATTATTTTAAGACAAACATAATATCTCATACAAGTCATATCGGGTCACTATCGTTACCCGGGGAAACAAGTCGTAACACTAGGCCTACACACGAATATTTCCCAATATTACGTGGCAAGGGCAATCATACTAAGTCCTAAATCACATGGCGTTTCAAGGTCTTTCTATCTGACCCGCATTACAACCATGTGTCCGGTTCCGGTGGTTTATCTCCGACACGGCACTCGAGCGGAACCTAACCGGATCAATCACAAATAATCGCTTTCAACATGTGCCTACATCGACCGGAGGACTAGTCTAGTGTATACTCGACAATATACATGTAAAGCAATTTCACACTTATGTATATATACAATCGTGTCAAGTCTCTTACTCGAGTTATACAATAGTCATTATTTATAATATAACATAATTTACATCATTAATTTACTAATTCAACACCAAATCATTTCAAGGTTATATATCCCTAATAACCTTAAGTGTGTGATCAAGTTAGGATATTAGGCACAACACCATAATTATCTTACTAACAACATGAAAAATATTATCACTCTTATTTCAACATGCTGCCCAGAATTTAAAATGCAGATTCAAGGCTCTTCCAATCCGTTTTTGGGAAAACTTAAAACTACAAAGTTGTTCGGAACGTGATTTTCTATAAGGACACGCGTGCACGCTACCATAGCCGGCCTAAAACAGACCCGAAACTAACATATAATATTCGCCCCTGTTTTCGACAACATTCTGCCCAGAATTTTAAAACGCCGATTTGAGGCTTTTTCGATCCGTTTTTGGGAAAACTTAAAACTACAAAGTTGTTCGGAACGTGATTTTCTATAAGGACTCGCGAGCACGCTACCGTAGGCTGCTTAAAACAGACCCGAAATTAACATATACAGTTTGGACCTGTTCACGATAACTTTCTGCGCTGAATTTTAAAACGCCGATTTGAGGCTTTTTCGATCCGTTTTTGGGAAAACTTAAAACTACAAAGTTGTTCGGAACGTGATTTTCTATAAGGACTCGCGGGCACGCTACCGTAGGCTGCTTAAAACAGACCCGAAATTAACATATACAGTTCGGACCTGTTCACGATAACTTTCTGCGCAGAATTTTAAAACGCATATTCGAGGATTTTTCGATCCGTTTTTGAAAAAACTTAAAACTACAAAGTTGTCCAGAATATGATTTTCTACCGGGCAACGCTGACGAAATATAAATTCTCGAAATTAAAATAGCTCAAAACAATTTTTAATAAGACGATTTACTCAATTTCATAGACTTCTCAAATTCAAGAGTTTGTTCAACAATTCAATCCCTATAATGATGTTATCACATTTTAATCTATATGGAGGATGATCCTAATACATTGCATATCATTTTTAACATTAATTTCATATTAATTTAGGGATCCAAATACATGTTCATGTGAAATTTCATTATAGATACAAAATATACACATATAGGTTATTAACTTGCCTTGGATTGTATGGAGAAATTGAAATCCTCTTGAAATCTTCTTGAAATCCTCTTAGCTTCTTCTCTTCTTACTCTCTCTCTCTACCAAACCCTAGCCTCCATTTCAAATGAAAGAATGAAGACTTCTTCTCTTCCTTTCTATTTATACCTAGGATTTGTTTATTTACAAAAATGTCATTGCGCCAAATTTAACCCTCTAGATCCATTTACGCGTTAATTCGCTTCTAATATTTAAGTCGCACATTCGTATCTCAATTAATTCATTTTAAATTTTCATTTCCAAACATTTCGAATATATATACTGCCATAATTATTTTTCTTCAATTAGTTCAATTTTAATTCAATAAAAAAAAATGCGGGGTATTACATTCTCCCCCTCTACAAACGGGATTTCGTCCTCGAAATTCGAAATAAAATAACTCAATTCAAGTCAAGTAAGGTAGTTTCGCACGTACCTTCCTTGAAGAGATATGGGTGACTAATTCGCAAGTCATCCTCTCTCTCCCAAGTGGCCTCAGACTCATCATGATTACTCCACATAACACAAACAAGAGGAATGACTTTTGACCTCAACTGCTGCTCACGACGATCTAGGATCCTGACCGGCCTCTCCTCGTAGCTCCCATCGGGCTGCAACTCAACCCCGTCTAAATCTATGTGTAGGTGTGAGTCCTCGGGACGTAAGAACTTCCTCAACATGGATACATGAAAAACATCATGTACCCGCTGGAGATGGTCAGGTAGGGCTAAACGGTAAGCAACCGGTCCCACCCTGTCCAACACTGTAAATGGGCCAACGTATCGCGGTGAAAGATTCCCTTTGGCACCAAAGCGAACAATGCCTCTCATGGGTGAGACCCTTAACAGCACTTGGTCCCCAATGGCGAACTCTAACTTCCTCCGCCTTATGTCAGCATAAGTCTTTTGACGATCTTGCGTGGTCTTCATCCGTGCACGAATCAAGTCAACCTTCTCTGAGGTCTCCCTAACAATATCCGGACCCAGCATCCGGTGCTCTCCGAACTCCAACCAACATGTAGGGGATCGACAAGGCCTGCCGTATAAAGCCTCGTATGGTGCCATGCCAATAGTCTGTTGATAACTATTATTGTATGCGAACTCCACCAGTGGCAAATGCATATCCCAACCACCTTTGAAGTCCAACACACAAACTCGCAACATGTCCTCCAAAATCTGGTTCACCCGCTCCGTCTGACCATCAGACTGAGGGTGGAATGTGGTACTCAAACTCAACTGAACTCCCATTGCCTCCTGAAGTCTGCCCCAAAAGTGCGAGATGAATACACTGCCACGGTCGGACACGATATCACGCGGTACCCCATGCAACTTCACAATCTCGTTAATAAACATCGTGGCGTACTGTGCTGCCGTATAATCTGTCCTCACTGGAAGAAAATGAGCCACCTTTGTTAGTCTGTCGACGATGACCCAAATTGAATCATGACCGCGCTGCGATCTTGGCAACCCAACAATAAAATCCATGGAGATGCTTTCCCATTTCCACTCGGGAATGGACAACGGCTGCAACTCCCCTCCAGGTCTCTGATGTTCCACCTTTACAAGCTGACAAGTGGCACACTTTGAGACAAACTCGGCTACATCACGCTTTAACCCAACCCACCAATACATACGATGCATATCCTGATACATCTTATCACCTCCGGGGTGAACAGTGAATCTAGATCCATGCGCCTCAGATAATAAGGCCTTTCGCAACTCGGTATCATTCGGCACAACAATTCGTCCCTGATAACGAAGTCCCCCGTCAGAACCGATCGAGAAACCCTGAATGCCCCCAGACATCAATGCCTTCACTTTCTCCTGACAAAAGTCATCAGAAGACTGGACCTTCACAACCCGTTCAACCATATAAACTGATATAGATACAGTCCCCATAAATGCTCTGCCAACATCAAGGCTACCCAGCTCCTTCCACTGAGCTTTCCAAACACCTGACCATTCAACACTCTCCTCCACATCCAAGGCGGACAATGACGTTATGGGTCTTCGGCTCAAAGCATCAGCAACCACGTTTGCCTTACCCGGGTGGTACTGTATGGAAAACTGGTAGTCCTTCACATATTCCACCCATCTACTCTGTCGCATGTTCAAGTTCTTCTGAGAGAACAAGTACTGAAGACTCTTATGGTCGGTGAACAACATAAACTTCTCCCCAAGTAAGTAGTGTCTCCATGAATACAACGCAAAAACAACCGCCGCCAACTCTAAGTCATGAGTCGGGTAACGATCCTCATGAGGCCTCAATTTCCTCGAAATATAGGAAATCGGTCTCTCCTCCTGCATCAGAACAGCTCCTAACCCCTGTAATGACGCATCAGTGTACACACGGTACTCAACCCCAACTTTCGGCAACGCAAGGACTGGCGCTGACGTAAGCTTCTCCTTCAAAGTTTCAAAAGCCTCCTGACACTCTGAACTCCAGACGAAAGTAACACCCTTCTTTGTCAAATGGGTAAGAGGACTCGCAATCTTCGAGAAGCCCTGAATAAACCTTCGATAGTAACCCGCTAGACCCAGAAAACTCCGAATCTCAGTCGGCGTAGTGGGTTGCCCCCACTCGACAACAGCAGTAACCTTGCTAGGATCGACAGCAATCCCAGCCTCCGTCACAATGTGGCCCAAAAACTGCACCTCTCGCAGCCAAAACCCACACTTGGAGAGCTTAGCATAAAGTTGATGCTCTCTCAAGGTCTCAAGAGCCAATCGTAAATGTCCGGCATGGTCCTCCTCGGACCGTGAATAGATCAGGATATCGTCAATGAACACGATAATAAACTGATCCAAGTATGGCTTGAATACACGATTCATCAAATCCATGAATACCGCAAGAGCATTGGTTAAGCCAAACGGCAAGACCCGAAACTCGTACGAACCATATCGTGTCAGGAACGCTGTCTTCGGCACATCCTCCTCCCGAATCCTCAACTGGTGATAACCGGAACGCAAATCAATCTTCGAAAAGAATGAAGCATCCCTCAACTGATCGAACATATCATCAATACGAGGTAACGGATACTTGTTCCGAATCGTTACCTTGTTCAACTCTCTATAATCGACGCACAATCGAAGTGAGTCATCCCTTTTCTTCACAAAGAGCACTGGAGCTCCCCAAGGCGAGGTACTCCTACGGATAAAACTTTGGCCCAACAGCTGCTGAATTTGCTCCCTAAGCTCCCTCATCTCTAAGGGTGCCATACGGTACGGGGCCCTGGCAATCGGTCTCGTGCCCGGCGATAACTCTATACAAAACTCTATCTCACGAGCTGGAGGTAAACCAGGAACCTCAGCAAAGATGTCCGCGAACTCCCTCACTATAGGGATCGTATCCAAAGAAATGGACACCCCATCAGGAGAATCCTCCTCGATGTAAAATAGATGTGTGCTGGCTCCACCCTCTAGACCAGGTAATGCTATTAGGTACATCTCCTGACCAGGAATGGCAAATGTGATCGCACTCCCACGACAGTCAATCTGGGCATGATATGCATACAACCAATCAAACCCTATAATCACGTCGTAGGTACACATCTCAATCAAAATAAGGTCGACAGAGAAGTGAAGCCTCCCGATCTCAATCGCGACCCCTCTACAAACGTGGCGAAGGTCCGTACCACTCAAAGGTGTACTCACATGGGCAACTATCGCCTCTGCAACGTCTATCATCCCCGATGTCCTAGCAAACTCATAACTGGAGAACGAGTGTGATGCACCAGTGTCAAAAAGTACTCTCGCATGAGAACTACAAACATAAAACATACCCTGAATCGCCGGTCGTCGCACCTGTGGCTGAAAAGGCTGAACGTCATATACACGCCCATGGTACAACTGTGGCTGAATTGGTGCTGCTGCTGCCATTGGCAATGCCGGAAATGGTGGTGGTGGTGGGAGTACCTGCTGCTGTGATCTATCTCCCTGCGCCTGTCCTCGGGGACAAGCCCTCCTCATATGTCCAGTCTCTCCGCACTGGAAGCATACAATAGGACCCCCATCTCGTGCCTGCTGCACCAAAGCTCCGATGTTGGGCCTATTGGCCCGGTGTTGATCTCTCGCACCCTGACCCCGTTGGCTCAGCTGGCCCTGCCCTCTCTGGCCCTGTCCCTGTCCCTGCTGCGGGTGACCCTAACCTGGAATGGTCTGAACTGGATTGGCCTGAATGGCCTGACCCTGCTGGCCCTGGTGACGGCCTCTGTACCGCTTGGCCTGATGGCCTCCTGACTGTTGGCCCCCCTGTGGGCCCTGTTGGCCTGCAACTACAACCTCATGGGGCCTACCCTGCTGGCCTACCACCCCTCGTTTGCCCACCACATGCTTGGAATGATCATAGCAGTGATGCAACGCTGCATTCACCGCTACCTCATAACAGTCAAATGACGGATTCGCCAGTAGGAACCCCCGAATTGGCCAAGATAGCCCCTCAAGAAACCTTTGAGTCTTCAAAGCATCATCTGCCTGCACCTCGGGAGCAAACTCTACCAATGAGGTAAACTCTCGCTCATACTCAAAAACTGAACTAGTCTTCTTCAGGGTATCAAACCTTCTCCTCAAAGCCACACGTTGTGCGGGAGGTACAAACTTCGCCTCGAAACGTGCCCAAAAATCAGCAATAGGCATAACATCCCGCTGAGCTGTAGAAGTAATGGACTCCCACCAGCACAACGCCTCCCCAGTCAGACGAAAGGTAGCTAAAATCTATTTATGCACCTCTGTGGAGTCAACTAGTCTCAAATGTCTGCATATATCTCGCTTCCACTGAAGCGCCTCCAACGGACCCACGTTACCGGCGAACGAAGGCGGGCGTCTCTTCTCAAACCCACTCACAACAGATGCCCAAGTGGGTTGCACAACTACTGGTACCTGTGGCTCCGGCTCAGCCACTGCAGGTGGTGCGATGACAACATGTGGTACTGGCGCTGGTGCTGGCGCTGGCACTGGTGCGGGCGCGGGATGCGCCGAAAGTGCTGCTGCTACTGCTGTAGCTACAACCTGTGCTATAGCTGTCAAATCGGCCTGGGACAAACCTCCTACCGTCCCCTGTGCGGGTGGGGGCGGCTGTTCCTGAGCCCCCGCCCGTCCTGTCGCTCCTGCTAGTTTACCGCTGCGTCTCCTCATCTGAAGAGAGTAAACACAGAGTATAAGAACTAGAAGGAAAAGTTCAAAACATATATCACATATATAATTGGGTGCAACAGTTTAAAGTGATGAATATATCATGCGAAAAGTTCTAACTCCCGATAAAAGTAAACCTTCATGCGTGGAGCGTCTCGCAAGCGAAATCCAAACAAGGAACCCCTCATATACACTCGGGCACTCATAGTCGGTCGTGTCGGATCAGTGGCTCGATTTTTTTTTCCCGAAGTTATAGAATACAAAACCTAGTTGCAAGGCTCAAAGTATCAAAGAAACAATGCGCGAAAAACGTAACGGACGCCCTCAGATCCCTAAAGGCTCTAAAACCGTGCTCTGATACCAACTGTGACAACCCTGCTTTTTATATCTAATTTGGTTAGCTACGCCCAATTAAATTAAAGCGGAGCGTCAATATGTTGGCATTAGAAACATAATTTAAATAAACGCAGTAAAGTAAATATGTACACTCCCATACGTGTAACCAAATCACATCATAGTAAGTATAGGATCCACAAGTAATAGCAGTACTGAATATAAAATGCCCAAACATACGGGCCCAAAGATAAATTAGGTAAAGAGTGTAATATAAACCTCTCAACACTATCAAATCCCTAACAATGGGAAATCTCTGATACCACACTCTAAGGAAGAGTGACAAAATAGGATATGGACCAGCGTCCACCACTACAAGATCCTAAGAATAGATGCGAGGTCATCCGGCTCCACGATCTACTGTCCAACGGGGCGAGGACCTGTATAATACATACATAGGAGAGGAGCAAGAAGCAAGATAGACGAACGTCAAAGCAAGAAAACAAGCTATAAGATTATAAGATGTACTTATAATGAAAGCACACTAGTCATTACTCGTCTCCAGTAATTAAATTGTTCAATTACCCAACCAATGTTCCTATGTCGGGACTGCCCAACCCAAACTAGAGTAACGTGTAGTCTCATATCGTATCTTAATTAATCATTATTAGTCTCATTTCAGTATTTAACGTATAAAAATATTTCATTCAAGTATAATATCAAATGCATTGATTCGAGATATTATTTTAAGACAAACATAATATCTCATACAAGTCATATCGGGTCACTATCGTTACCCGGGGAAACAAGTCGTAACACTAGGCCTACACACGAATATTTCCCAATATTACGTGGCAAGGGCAATCATACTAAGTCCTAAATCACATGGCGTTTCAAGGTCTTTCTATCTGACCCGCATTACAACCATGTGTCCGGTTCCGGTGGTTTATCTCCGACACGGCACTCGAGCGGAACCTAACCGGATCAATCACAAATAATCGCTTTCAACATGTGCCTACATCGACCGGAGGACTAGTCTAGTGTATACTCGACAATATACATGTAAAGCAATTTCACACTTATGTATATATACAATCGTGTCAAGTCTCTTACTCGAGTTATACAATAGTCATTATTTATAATATAACATAATTTATATCATTAATTTACTAATTCAACACCAAATCATTTCAAGGTTATATATCCCTAATAACCTTAAGTGTGTGATCAAGTTAGGATATTAGGCACAACACCATAATTATCTTACTAACAACATGAAAAATATTATCACTCTTATTTCAACAACATGCTGCCCAGAATTTAAAATGCAGATTCAAGGCTCTTCCAATCCGTTTTTGGGAAAACTTAAAACTACAAAGTTGTTCGGAACGTGATTTTCTATAAGGACACGCGTGCACGCTACCATAGCCGGCCTAAAACAGACCCGAAACTAACATATAATATTCGCCCCTGTTTTCGACAACATTCTGCCCAGAATTTTAAAACGCCGATTTGAGGCTTTTTCGATCCGTTTTTGGGAAAACTTAAAACTACAAAATTGTTCGGAACGTGATTTTCTATAAGGACTCGCGAGCACGCTACCGTAGGCTGCTTAAAACAGACCCGAAATTAACATATACAGTTCGGACCTGTTCACGATAACTTTCTGCGCAGAATTTTAAAACGCCGATTTGAGGCTTTTTCGATCCGTTTTTGGGAAAACTTAAAACTACAAAGTTGTTCGGAACGTGATTTTCTATAAGGACTCGCGAGCACGCTACCGTAGGCTGCTTAAAACAGACCCGAAATTAACATATACAGTTCGGACCTGTTCACGATAACTTTCTGCGCAGAATTTTAAAACGCATATTCGAGGATTTTTCGATCCGTTTTTGAAAAAACTTAAAACTACAAAGTTGTCCAGAATATGATTTTCTACCGGGAAACGCTGACGAAATATAAATTCTCGAAATTAAAATAGCTCAAAACAATTTTTAATAAGACGATTTACTCAATTTCATAGACTTCTCAAATTCAAGAGTTTGTTCAACAATTCAATCCCTATAATGATGTTATCACATTTTAATCTATATGGAGGATGATCCTAATACATTGCATATCATTTTTAACATTAATTTCATATTAATTTAGGGATCCAAATACATGTTCATGTGAAATTTCATTATAGATACAAAATATACACATATAGGTTATTAACTTGCCTTGGATTGTATGGAGAAATTGAAATCCTCTTGAAATCTTCTTGAAATCCTCTTAGCTTCTTCTCTTCTTACTCTCTCTCTCTACCAAACCCTAGCCTCCATTTCAAATGAAAGAATGAAGACTTCTTCTCTTCCTTTCTATTTATACCTAGGATTTGTTTATTTACAAAAATGCCATTGCGCCAAATTTAACCCTCTAGATCCATTTACGCGTTAATTCGCTTCTAATATTTAAGTCGCACATTCGTATCTCAATTAATTCATTTTAAATTTTCATTTCCAAACATTTCGAATATATATACTGCCATAATTATTTTTCTTCAATTAGTTCAATTTTAATTCAATAAAAAAAAATGCGGGGTATTACACAGGGTGAATTTTCGGGAAATTTATTAGGGGCAGTTTAAGAATTTTCCAGTCTTAACGAGTGAGAGAAATTTACCAGTTAACAGATTTAAAACGGGGAAGGTATACGAGGAAGTATGTGGGTTTATACATTAATTAATTCGAAAAGAAGAGTTACTTTGGAAATTACTAAGGAATGGTAGTAATTTAGTAATACTTTAATATACGTAATAATGAGAATGAAATACGTATGGAACATATATAAGAAGGTTAAGAGAATACTTATACATATTAATATGATGTGTGAATACCTATTACTTTCTAGTATTATGTGTATGACGTACATAGTTGCTTGCTATCATGGGAGGTGGTGTAGAGACAGTCTTATCCTGAGGGGATTATTGACTTGTATGTCAGAACATAGGACTGTGAAGGCTTATTGGTGAGTTGATAAGACAAATGAATATGGGAGCGTTGGTATGTGTGTGACCCATAGATATGTGAACTATGTTCCCCTCCATTATCTATGTTTTATTTATATGGTTTGTGGGAAACTTCCGAACCGATAGTCCTTATTAGAGTACGAGATGTACCGAGACATGATAGTAGTGTATGCAATGCACTACAGGTTTAGCCCTAGGGTGCTGTATTAGTATATGTATATTATAGTGGTGAATATATATATATATATATATATATATATATATACTTGTGTTATTCCTACTGAGAGAAATTGTAGGATATTAGGTTAATACAATCTTAAGTGACATAAGTTGTGAATACTTAACTTAGTGTGATAAAATTTAATCGAATTTATTAATAAATGTTGATATTAATAATGTGGGAAATTGGAAATTTCAGAATGCTACTACGAGTTATAACAAGAAGTGTAAGTCTTTATCTAGTTAGAAGTGTTACAAATGGCTAGGTGGGGATAGATGTACGTTAGGCATGCACAATAGACGAGAGGTGAAAATCTCATGTGAGAGTTCGAACTAACATTCAATTGATACTTGCTTTATTGCAAATTTTAAATACTTGCTGAAATAAATATTTTTACACATCAGGCTCTGACCCCTGTCTTGCATCTCTTCTCTCTCTTGCTATATATATATGTATTATATCAGGTGCTCAGCCACAGGGACATCAGGCTTAGAGATTTGGATTGCTTGGCGTGCTGCAACTGGTGTGGAAGCTGTAGGTCTTCATATTAAACGCCTACATCATTTCATTTCCATCCCTTATAGACTTTCTATTTAGGGCATGTGTCGCCCATTCCTTAGACAGTTTTTTTCCAGAGATTATGTTTCAGTTACTTTTCGTTCATTTTCATTTGGATTTATGGTTACTATGGTTTTGGTTTGGAGTTTTGAACTGTAATATTTTATCCAGTCATAGTTAATTCAACATATGATTCTAATTCAGTATTTTATTAATTAATTATGTGTGGATGGTTTATATTAAATTTCTTGGTTTGGTTATTAAATGGTTTTAATTAAAAAGTAAAATGTTTTGACACTTAGCTTAATTATATTAGGTGATTAAATGAGTTATTATGTTTTCGACAGTGATGCTAAGAATGAACCAACCGAACATTCGGTTTTAAATTTTATAAAGGACTAATCACCCGATATTTAATTGGGTGGGATGTCTCAGATGGTATCAGATCAGGTTCTAGTGTCCTTTAGGATTTGTACGGCTTACTATGTTTTCATCTTTGCGCCCTTTGATATAGAACCTTATTATTAGGACTGTTGCACTCCTTGATTTTGTTTTGTTGACTACGTTCTTCTACTACAATGATGTGTATAGCCAATGAACTTATGTAATTCATTTGAATTTCAGATGTCACTCATGAGGGAGATACAAACTAACACTGCTAAAGGAGCAAATGTGGGACAAGACCAACAAGTACCTCAGGTACACCAAGAAAGACAAAAATCACTGAGATAGCGAATATCGTGGCACAAGCAGTGACTACAGCAACATTACAGTACCAAAATAGCAGTACACAACATGTAGGGGGCAAAAGAACGAGAGAAGTTGATCAATATGACATTTCTAAAGTTAGCAACAGAAGGAAAATACCACCGCAGCAGCCACAAGTGCCTGAGAGTCGTCAAGGACGGGAGAACAATTGAAATGGCGGGAAGAGCCAAACCCGCCAGAACCAACAAAGCCTGGAGAGGAAGGACACTACCAAGAGGTATTTTAAATGTGGGAAAATTGGCCATACCCATCAGGACTGCCCAGATTCGATTGGTGAGGAACCTCGTACCAATCGTCAAGGACAACAAGGCATAAGTAGGAAAGGGTTTCAGGGTCAGTGTCAAAAGTGCGAAAAGCTGGGTCACCGATGGAGGGAATTCCCTCAACAAGATAATGTAATAGGATAGGATTCCCAACATGAGGAAGCCTGGATAGTTGCCCCAACATCACAATCACCATAACAACATCAAGGAGTACAATATGGATGCGTCTATAATTCCCGTTATACGGTTATGGCATTGATACCGCAACTATCACCTGCGTTTGGAGGTACAATACTTCATTAATTATAGTGTCTTTCAATATAATAAGGTAATCTCGAATAACTTAGATGTGTTACAGTTTTGTACTAATACTCTGAGAAACATTAGCACAGAATGCAGTATTATCCTAATTTTCGAATTTACTAACGATGGTTTGAGTGATAATAGACCATTACAGTAGTATTCTTGTGTTCATTAGAAATTTGCGCTAAGTGCCACTTGAGAAAAAGCAGGGCTATATATACATGTTTTTTTATATAGTAGAGAATAAAGACTTTGTGAAGTACGTCATCTGGTTATATCTAATCCCGGTAGGTAGGGATGTCTATTAAATAAATTCAAGATTTGATGAAATGTTTCCGAGCATGGGGATTTCCCATAGTGTATACAAGAGTCTAATGCCAAATTAGTAGAAGGAATTTGGTAAGGGTAACCTCACGTATCATGAGAATAGGTAAAATAATTTCTCAGCAAGAAGTAAGGATACGAGGTAGAGTAAGATACTGATGCTCCCAATTCTACTTGACCGATAATGTTAGATAATAGTGTATCGGGGGGGTTCCTTGTTTGGATTTCACTTTGAGAGACATCCCACGTATGAAACCTAGTGAACTTCGAGAGCTGGGAGTATTTGGCCTTTAGTACCTGGATTATTACCTAAATTGTCATCCGTAAAGGGGACAATAACTTAAGTGTTGTCAAAAGTCTTACCTCGTAAATAAATCGGAGCAACAAGGAGGCTAATATGGCTACAATTATTCGACTGATTGAGCCTAACCCTATCGAACCTTTGAAGTTACAAGATCATGTAGAGTAGCGGTTTGGCCAAGGGTTTATTCATAGGAGTACTTGACCTTGGGGTGACCCTGTGCTATTCGTTAAAAAAAGTGATGGTTCATCACGATTGTGTATTGATTATCGAGAGTTCAATAAGGTCACAATATGGAATAAATATTCGTTACCCCGAATTAATGATTTATTCGATCAGTTGAGAGGAGTTGCCTTCTTCTCGAAGATTGACTTGAGGTCGGGATACCATCAATTAAGGATCAGGGAGCAGGATGTGTCGAAGACTACTTTCTTGTTGAAATATGGATCCTATGAGTTTAGGGTTATGATTTTTGGGCTAACCAATGCCTCAGCTGTGTCTATGGATCTGATGACCAGGGTGTTCAGAGAGTTCCTAGATCAGTTTGTCATTGTCTTCATTGATGACATTCTGATTTACTCCCAGACCGAGGAGGAGCACGCCAAACATTTGAGATAGGTTTTGCAGACACTGTTCCAGCACGAATTGAATGCAAAATATGAGAAATGTGGATTTTTTCTGAAGGAGGTTCAGTTTTTTGGGCACATTATTTTGGATAGAGGGATATCTGTAGACCCGTGGAAAGTGTCGGCAGTTAGATAGTGGGGACAACCTACGACACCGACTGAAATACGTAGTTTCTTGGGCCTAGCAGGATACTACAGGAGGTTAATTCGAGGATTCCCTAAGATAGAGGGTCCATTGACTCATTTGACTCGTAAAAGAGTGCCATTTATCTGGGATGATGCCTGTCAGTTGGCTTTCGATGAGCTGAAAGACAAGTTGACTTCAACACCTATGTTAGCACTACCCAGGCCAGGAGTGGAGTATCTCGTCTATACAGATGCGTCCTTATTAGGACTTGTGGGTGTACTTAAGTAGGAGGATCAGGCTATAGCTTATACTTTCCATAAGCTTAAGCCCCATGATAAGAACTACCCCACCCATGACTTAGAGTTAGCGGCAGTCATGTTTGCACTTCAGATTTGGAGACACTATCTCCTGGGAGAGAAATTTTTCTTATTCACGCAGTACCTCTTCACACAGAAAGAGTTGAACATGTGTCAACGTCGATGGCTTAAATTCGTGAAGGATTATCTGTTCGATATCCAATATCACCCAGGAAAGGCTAACGTGGTAGCAGACGCATTGAGCCACATGCCAGTGGATGAGAGGGCCGAGGTGTGGAAGGCAAAAGGGAAGGAATTGGGCCATCAAGATGTTGTGGCCCGATCATTTATGTGTGCAATGACGGTTACACCTTAAATTGTTACGCGGGTGATAAAGGCACAAGAAGCAGATTCGTTCTATCAAAATCGAATTAGGCAGCTTTTAGCCGATGGATCTGAGTCTTATTTAGTGAGTTCCAAGGGTGGCTTACGCTTCAATGGAGACTCGTAGTTCCAGAGTGGGAGGACCTTAGACGTGCAGTGATAACGGAGTCGCATGGGTCCAGATTTTAGGTACATTCCGGTGGGGAGAAAATGTACCAGGATATGAGGCGGCAATATTGGTGGATAGAAATAAAAAAGGATATCTCAGAGTTTGTATCCAAGTGTACCACTTGCCAGGTAGTGAAAGTGGACCAGCAGAGACCACCAGGTTTGCTCCAGCCATTGGAGATTCCTACGTGGAAATTGGAAGGCATTTCCATGGATTTTATCACCAGGTTGCCCACTTCACAGAAGGGGCACAATTCTCTATGGGTTATTGTGGATCGATTGATGAAAGTAGCCCACTTTTTGCTCATCAGGACAGATTACACATCGGGACATTATGCTCAAATATTTATTGCAGAGATAGTGAGACTGCATTGTGTGCCTCTTAACATCATGTCAGATAGAGACAAGACATTTATATCTCATTTTTAGGATAGCTTCCAAGAGGCTATGGGTACCGAGTTGCGGTTGAGTACAGCGTATTACCCGTAGACCGATGGCCAGACTGAGCACACTAATCAGATGCTCAAGGACATGTTGCGCATGTCTATTATTAATTTTGGGGGAGGTTGGGAGCAGTATATCCCACTGGTGGAGTTTACTTATGACAAGTCCTATTAGTTTAACCATTGGTATGGCCCCGTTTGAGGCATTGTATGATCGTCCTTGTCGTTCCCTAGCTTGTTGGCTAGAGGTGGGAGATAACAAGCTACTCGGACCAAAGGTAATTTAGGATACGTCGAGCAGGATCGAGATAATTTGGGATCGCATACGGGTAGCTCAGGACAGACAGAAAAGCTACGCCGATACTAACAGGTCCTTTCGAGAGTTCGCCGTGGGGGACCAGGTTTTATTGAGAGTATCTCCGATGAAGGGAGTAATGAGATTTGGGAAGAAAGGGAAGTTGACTCTGATATATGTAGGGCCATTCCCTATTATAGAGAGTGTCGAACCAGTGGCATACATACTTGGGTTACCGGAGCACTTGCATCGTATCCATGATGTGTTCCACATTTCGTCACTGAGGCTCTACCTTCTAGATGAGTTAACACACACTCACATTGCGATTGAGGAGATTGAGTTACAGCCAGATAGTTCATATGAGGAGCGACTGGTGGTTGTCCTAGATTATAGTGAGAGGAAGTTGAGATCAAAAGTAGTTCCACTTGTTCGGGTGCAGTGGCAGCATCACAATGTGGAGGAGTCTACTTGGGAGCGGGAGGTGGATATGAGAGAGAAATATCCAGACTTATTCGTACCAGATATACCTTATTTTCCGAATTTCAGGATGAAATTCCGTTATTTGGGGGGAAGTATGTAATACCCCATATTTTTATGATTTAAATAATTAAAGGATTAATTATTATTATGATTTAAATAATTAAAGGATTAATTATTATTGTGGGATTAATCAAATTAAAATGTGAGAATTTAATTGTTGATTAGTCCGGATTTAAAATAAATATTAACTAACGTTCCAGGGTTAATACTTATAGATAGAATATTACTGTGTGATATGTAATATGGAATTATACACTTCGATAAATTATCAAGAGTAAGAAATACGATAGTTTAGTAAATTAAGTCAAACGCGCGTGTGAGTCGTGTCGGGACTAATCTAATGGAATAAATATATTAATTATTTTCAATAACTCGTATGGTCATTTCGAGTGCTTCGTTGAGTCCAGAAGGGTCGAGATAGTCAAAATAGTATACCCGGGTGTTTAGTTTGGGTCCCGAGGCAATTTTAGGCCAAACCGGCACCCCGAGAGGGCATTATGGTAAATTGTATGTTTGGGCCTAATTAATGGACGAAAATTAAGAATTATTTATCAGCCAGGAAAACTCCAATTAGGGTTAAAGAGTGTCAGGAAGTAAGAACGGCCATAGAAGGTGTGAGGGAGAGTTATTTCCAAGAGAAAAGGGCCAAGATAACACCACCTTACACAACCACCACCACCACCACCACCGTGTAGATCGGGACAAGGGGAACACAACCATACCATCAACGTCAAGAAATCAAATGACAAATTTAAGGCAAGTGTTTATAACTAGTTGTACCTTAGCAATTATCATACTCATGTTAGTGGAGGGATGTTATAATCACGTTTTTGTTCATAAAGTGATGAAAATTGAGGAATTAGGATACGTGGATTGAATCTGATAATTATTAAATTGAAACCCTTCATGTATGTAGACAAAAAATTATGTTTGGATGAACTCATGTGTAGAACGAGTCTGGAAATTGTGTTATTGAATATGAATTTGAAGAACTAGGGTTTTGGTAAATTAATTTGGGGTTTCCATATTTTATTGATGATTCATAATGAATTGATGATTCTAGGATGTTAGAATCCAGATATATTTGATAGGATTCGAATTAGAACTGGTTATTTGGAGATTGGGATGTTGATTTAGAGGTTTTAGGGTTAAAAATGGTGGAAAAATGCTGAAATTACGGGTAGAGCACGAACAGTGCAGTCTTGCGCGATCTCGTGCGAAGTCGTTCAAACGAGATTTTATCTCATGCGAAGTCGTTCAAGCGATATTGCATCTCGTGCAAAGTCGCTCGAGTGACATGCGACATTCATTTGAACGACATGCCATCTGTTTCGAGCGACAGGGTGAATTTCTGGGAAATTTCTTAAGGGGCGGTTTAGGAATTTTCCAGTCTTAACGAGTGAGAGAAATTTACCAGTTAACATATTTAAAACGAGGCAGGTCTACGAGGAAGCATGTGGGTTTATACTTTATTTAATTCGGAAAGAAGAATTACTTTGGAAATTACTAAGGAATGGTAGTAATTTAGTAATACTTTAATATACGTAATAATGAGAATGAAATACGTATGGAACATATATAAGAAGGTTGGGAGAATACCTATAAATATTAATAGGATGTGTGAATACCTATTACTTGCTAGTATTATGTGTATGATATACCTAGCTGCTTGCTATCACGGTAGGTGGTGTAGAGACAGTCTTATCCTGAGGGGATTATTGACTTGTATCTCAGAACATAGGACTGTGAAGGCTTATTGGTGAGTTGATAAGCCAGCTGACTATGGGAGCATAGGTATGTGTTTGACCCGTAGATATGTGAACTATGTTCCCCTCCATTATGTGTGTTTTGTTTATATGGTTCGTGGGAAACTTTCGAGCCGATAGTCCTTATTAGGGTACGAGATGTACCAGGACATGATAGCAGAGTATGCAATGCACTACAGGTTTAGACCTGGGGTGCTGTATTAATATATGTATATTATAGTGGTGAGTCTATATATATACTTGTGCTATTCCTACTGAGAGAAATTATAGGATATTGGGTTAATACAATCTTAAGTGACATAAGTTGTGAATACTAAACTTAGTGTGATAACACTTAACCGAATTTATTAATAATGTTGATATTAATAATGTGGGAAATTTGAAATTTCGAAATGCTACTACGAGTTATAACAAGAAGTGTAAGTCTTTATCTAGTTAGAAGTGTTACAAATGGCTAGGTGGGGATAGATGTACGTTAGGCGTGCACAATAGACGAGAGGTGAGAATCTCATGTGAGAGTTCGAACTAACATGCAATTGATACTTGATTTATTGCAAATTTTAAATACTTTCTAAAACAAATATTTTTCACATCGGGCTCTGACCCGTGTCTTGTATCTCTTCTCTCTCTTGCTATATATATATATATGTATGTATGTATTATATCAGGTGCTCAATCAGCGGGACATCAGGCTTAGAGATTTGGATTGCTTGGCGTGATGCTTTCATAGTAGACGCCTCCATCATTTCATTTCCATTCCTTATATTCTATTTAGGGCATGTGTCGCCCATTCCTTAGACAGTTTTTTTCCAGAGAATATGTTTCAGTTACTTTTCGTTCATTTTCATTTAGATTTATGGTTACTATGGTTTTGGTTTGGAGTTTTGAACTGGAATGTTTTATCCAGTCTTAGTTAATTTAGCATATGATTCTGATTCAGTATTTTATTAATTAATTATGTGTGGATGGTTAGTATTAAATATTTTGTTTTGGTAATTAAATGGTTTTAATTGAAAAGGAAAATGTTTTTACACTTAGCTTAATTATATTAGGTGATTAAATGAGTTATTATGTTTTCGACAGTGATGCTAAAAATGAACCAACCGAACATTTTGTTTTAAATTTTATAAAGGACTGATCACCCGATATTTAATTGGGCGGGGTGTCTCTTATCTCACATTCACATTCATTAAATTACTTATCATAAGTGTTATTTAAATTCTCATATTCGTAGCCCATTCAAATATCTTAGTTATTCACATATACTAATAAATTGTGAACCAGTCACAAGTATATATATAAATCACTCTCAATACATACATACATACATATATGGCACCCCTAAGCTAAGCTCCGGTGCACGCATACTCTGTTATCAAATCCTTGTACATCACGTACGTAAGGATAACGCGTTCCCAATCACTCAGGAACCGTCTGAATACAAATCACACATATTGGATGCGAACATTGTTCACATACCCATGGGTCATGCACATGCCTACGCTCACATGGTCAGCTGGCTTGTCAACTCACAAATAAGTCATTCGTAGTCCTATCTCCTTAAGGTACCAATCTAAATCCCCTCATTGGCACACAAAGGTCAGATGGTCTTTTTTCGAAAGCCAACCTCCCGTGATAGCAAGTATGGTAGGTATGTCACACACATAAGAAATCATATATCAATATAGGTATTCACACATTCCATCTTATAAATCTAATACGTAGTAAGTTTATCCCGAACATTCTACGTAATATATATTTATCTTGATAAGTCTATTGTCGTCTCAATTTGAGTACCTAGACCTATCCTACAAGGTTACTAGGTCTCCTATTAGTTTCTAATGTATTCTTAGTAACTTAAAGTATCCTTACCGAATCATTCATTCCCATTATAGTCTCAATTCAAATGATTTCTAAATGTACCTCACTCGGTAGACCATTGTAAGTGATAGTATTCTATTCCATAACGTAAATCATTTTTCGAGGCATCAACTAAAACCCTACTGACCTTAACTAAGTCCCATAATACTAAATTAATCACCCTCAAAATCATTATAGGTTTGTGATTTATTTTTAACTTTAAAGGGGGAAACTTTCAATAATCAAGAGGGGGCGATCGATCGAAGGCAAAGGGTCGATCGATCAAAATAGTTGATCGATCGATCGACATTTTTGAGTCGATTGATCGATCAAGCAGGTATTTGCCCAGAAATTCTTTACACAGTTATGGGTTCTCCAAATTTACACCCCAAATCTTCCATTACAACCTACCAAACTCCCAACTAAGTATACTACTCATTACACCAACATGTTTCCACAATCTCTAACATTTTAGAATCATCAAACCATCATGAAGTGATAGTTTCTTTGACCAACACTCATAAATATTCCTCTAAACCTAGTTCTTCAAAATTTCTTCAAGAACCCATAATTTCTCAACATTATATCGTGAATTTGTACACATGGATTATAATTTCATTTTCTCTACATACCAGAAGTTCATCTACATGCAAAACCTACCCGTATTCTACGTTTAATTCTCCTAATTTATAAAATTCTCAATTTTCCAAGTCTAGTCTCCAATTCTAAACTACATGGATAATATATATTTGCTGAATCAAAACAAGTTAAATCAGTTTCCTGGGAATGAATATTCTGATCCTTTGAAGACGATAAAGGTTGGTTCTCTTTCTTTTTTCGATCACAATACCGACGATAGTGGAGGTGTGTGGTGGTTATGGCCTTGGAAACCATTGGAACTTCTCCTCTCTTCTCACGTTGCCAACTATTTGGTTTTGACAGATAATGGCCTTAATGGCTCAAAGGTTGGTTAATAAACAAAGCTTATTTTCGTAGGTCACTATTCATTAAAATTTAAAATGACTAAAATACCCTCCTCGGTTGCCGGCTAGGCTTAAAAATGTCCCGGGACCCAAACTAAACCCCCGACTAGTGTTTTCTGACTATTTTGACCCTTCCGAACACGTTGACGCACTTAAAATGACCAGACGGATGATACAATTATAATTTACTTTTAAATTCATTCAAATTGGTTCCTTACGCGACTAACATATGCCTCCCAACTTAATTTCCGGATTGTCGTATTTATAACTCGCGACAGTATTAATAAATTCAATAATCATTTATTACCATATTCACTCAATAATATTCAACATTATTATCATAATCAAATACCAACTATCGTCTCGCTAGTATTTAAATCCGGATTAATTTACAAATAAGTATCTCAAATTAATTTAATTAATCCCATAATTAAAAGCAATTTTATTTAATTAATCTCATAATTAAAAGCCATAAAAATGTAGGGTATTACATTTATCTTCTTCTTTTTCTCTTTATTCGTGAAAATTGTATAAGTAACAACACACACACACACACACACACACACAC
Organism: Sambucus nigra; assembly: GCA_949130495.1. Classification (NCBI taxonomy): domain Eukaryota; kingdom Viridiplantae; phylum Streptophyta; class Magnoliopsida; order Dipsacales; family Adoxaceae; genus Sambucus; species Sambucus nigra. The sequence continues at coordinate 186,623,260 of OX422216.1, forward strand.
ACACAGATATATATATATATATATATATATATATATATATATATATATGATGCATTTTTCATTTTCTATTTATATTGAGTTAATAAACTAGCTTATATTCCCTTTAATTTTTCACCGGGGATCTTATTTTAAAAGTAAGAAATGTATTTAGAAAAGTTTTAAATATGTGCCGTTTTTATAATGTTTGAAGGGAAAAATGCTCAAAAAACTCTTTTTGTGAAAAATGAACTTTAAAAGGGGCTTATTTGGAAATAATGGAGACAAAAAAGGAAAGCCGAAGCTACCTAAATAGTGGGGGTGCCGACTGGCGTTCCCCTTGGCCTACCTATCTGCACACCTATATTGGTACGATTGATATTCAACCTTCATCGTACTTCTGCTACATTCTAGGTACTTGGGTTTTCCTGTTGTAGCTACGAGTTCATTAATATTGCCTTTTTGTGGAGAATTTTAAGTATAAAAGGAGGCTTGGGGTGAGGTTTTTAACCACACTTCAATTCTTACTGTTCTTTCTTTCATAGAGTTCTATTCTTCCCAAATGGCCATTTCTATGATAGAGATATTTGCTTCCTACCATTAAGGTTAGGAGGCCATATGTCTATATAGTGTCAACTACGAGGATGTCTCGATGCGTCCATCATCTTTATGGCATAACCATCAAGTTAATTGGATTCTATTAGAAGCAACTTTGCAATTTTGGTATCGATAGGACACATGTTCCGTTTTGGTTTCATGAGGTGTGTCCAACCTATGAAGAATTGTCTTCCCTATTGGTTATTGACCTTCAAATTTCTCCCAATATTCTCGACGCTTCTCATCCTCCTCAAGTGGCGCTGGCTGAATTAATGCATATCTCCCATTTTACAGCTCGACCACTAATGCGTGGGGGAGGTATTGCTCTTCCTGTAATGTTGAATTTTGTGCATCAAAGGGATTTTAGGGACAAAGATGTTTCTAGAATTATGGCCCTAGGCTTGAATGCTAAAATTCTTTTAGTGACATGTGGGTTGAGTGTGGATACTCAAGGGGTTACTATAGTATTCTAGATGGATTTCCATTGTAACCCTGCTGCTACTATATTGACGGAGTCATCGAATTGTATAGATTATTGGAAAGAGGGTTGTCCCATCTTTTTGCGAGGCAGTCTAGAGATGTTATATTTGTTGTTATTGGAAAGTATTAGTATGGTTGTACCCCTTGAATAACCTCTGACTGGTATTCCAAATATCTTTATGCGATATTTTGACAATTTTGGGACTTTTGTGGATAACTTGGTTCATTGACTCTTGGAAAATAAAGATAGATGTGTCCATTTGTGTATGCCTTTGCGGGGGTAAAGGGAGGCCCATTTTGTAATTGGAAAAATCCCATTATTCTCGACTCGTGGGTCTAGTTCAGACCTCTTTGTACTTTCCTTGATGACTTTTGCGTCAAGTGGATTGGGAGAAAAGTATTTATCTGGGCATAAGCAATTTATTTCCTGCGTAGGAATTCAATGAATTTTTGAGGATTATTTTTGGGCCTTGATAGAAGCGTTATAGGTCGTCTACCCGTCCGACCCAATCTGTGGGGAAATTTATTTTTGTATTCATGGATAATCGTGGAAAATTTTGATCACGAATGTTGGTGCTGAGGAGATAGGGCAGAGGTGGCTTATGAAGTTTGAGGTTGCGGAAGGGATCGTGGTGATGCCACCCAAACTGTTCAAGGCATATCACTTTATTGAACGCATGAGTAAAAGTAACCATAATTAGGATTCCATGGGACCTTTGAGGAATGGAAACAACTACGGTAATAATGAGGAAGGGACTTTCGATAGTTGAGATAGTTTGTGAATATTGCTTGGATGTTTGATGGTTTGGTTTATTATTGTTTTGGTATGGATTTGGGTTGGCTATGTTATGGGTTTAGGTAGGGGTTTGTGTAGGTATTTAGGGCTTATTAAAATATTTGGGACTTTCTTATGATAGATACGTTTTATAATCGCCTTGTTTTAGAAAAGTTTTTGAAATAAATAATGATTTTGACATTTTTTGTTGTGCCATTTTGAATAATTTCTTTATGTTTGAATTAAATCTATATTGATTGTGGAAATTCCAGGATTTGATGGGTCCATCCTGAAAAGAAAAAGATTGGCATGCAGGGATCAAAGAAGAAAGTCCTATTTTCACCACTCGCGTGATATTTACGGGCTCAAACACACATAAGCTGGTCATCATCAAATGGGTGAAAATATAAAAGATGGAGTCGCCAGCCTATTTTTCTCAAAATAGGAAAAATATGTAGCCATCCCCCAAGAAATGGAATCAAAGACAAACTGATTCATAGGAAACCAAATAGATCAGGAGTTCAGGACTAAGCTGCGGAATGGGAATGTGTTAGACAACCATTCCTCCCTTTCAGTCTCTCATAGGCTATGATAATATTTTTCTTTTTCTAAAGAATGAAATTTTTGTGTTTAATGTGTGCGGAGTGAAATAGGTGAGAAAATAAATCATCGTACCCATGTCGTGAAAAGGATGGGGATGAGTCATTCTGAGGAGTATAAATAAAAAGAAAAAATGATCTAAAAGGTAATCGAAATGTGAGCAGCACACTCACTAGACCAAAACAACTGACTTGTCATGGTCTTTAACAGAGAAAAGTCCAACTTGTCAGGGTATTTGATTGTTATAAGTCTGGGGTGACAACTATCTTTTTCATGGACTTGTCACAGACAAAGACCGTGATAAGTTCATTAGACTTGTCATGGTCCTGTCACGGTCTTTGACCTTGACCTTGACAAGTTTTGTCACGGTCAAAGACCGTGAAACAACCATGACAAAACCAATTTTTTTCCATAAGGAGGTCCATCAATATATATTTCAAATGTCCCCAGTCATTTATAATATTATTACATGGCATAAATAAGGTTCGCGTGACAAATATTGCCCCCCCCCCCCCCCCCCAACACTAATTCACACATGCACACACACACCTTTACACACACTGCCCCCTCACCACTACACACACACCCCCTTACCCCCTAGACCCCACACCTATCCCCCACACACCCTACCCCCACCCCACACCTACACACAAACACCCTTACCCCCAACCCAACTAGCGCCCTGTGCCCCCTACCCACTTACACACACACACACACACACACACGCAGTCCTACACACACACACACACACACACACAAACTTATACACATAAACACACACGTATACAAAGGAAAGAGAGAGAGAGAGAGAAAATAGTGGGAATCGAAAAAGGTGGGAAAAAAAGGTAGTAGGGTTTTTAGTAAACAAAGTTGTCACGAACCTGTCAAGGTCTTTGACAGTGAAAACTTTCTAAATTTATCACGGTCAATGACCGTGACAAGTCCATGAGAACAACACTTGTCACGGTCAATGAACGTGACAAACTGTTGTCACGGACTTGTCAAGGTCTTTGACTGTGAAAACTTTCTAAAGTTGTCACGGTCAATGACCGTGATAAGTCCGTGACTACAACACTTCTCACAATAAATGATTGTGACAAACCGTTGTCACGGACTTGTCACGGTCATTGATCTTGATAAAAACACGTATTTTTTGTCACGATCAATCACCATGACAAGGCTGGACGGCTCAAAGGTGACGATTTATCCTTTTTGGGGTAGTAACCGGATTACAATTCATCGCAATGAATACGTATGTGTGATGGGGCCACTAAAAAATAATAAAGATAAAATCTTGCACAATATGAAATACACTGGATCATAATTCACTATAAGAAAATGGATAGGCATGCCAGAGGGGATTGCGAAAATGAAAGAAAATAGAAAAATATGAAAATACAATATAATATGAGCAACACAACAGATCATTATTCACTATGAGGAAGTGAATATGCATGTCTAATGGGGTTGCTAATAACATATAAACTAATATATATATATAAATAAAAATATATAAATAAATAAATAAATAAATAAATATATATATATATATATATGATACTAATAAAAGTGAGAATGAATAAAGTGAAAAAGCAAGAAAAGAAGACGCGAATCCCGAGGAAAACTTGAGATGTCTAAGTAGCCAGAAATAGCATCAATGTCCACGTAGTACGAAAACACATAAGGGTGGGAATTAACCCAAAAATCCAAAACTATAATTTCCTTATTTTGGTTTGTGGGAAAATGTGCAGAAGTGAGGTAAGTGTAGTAAAAATGAAAGGAAAGTTCTAATTTGGGGTTAAAGGACCAGTTACTTTTTTTTTGGTTTTTTGAGCTTATGAAATTAAAATTTTTGAATATATAAATAGAAAAAAGGTGATTGAAATGGGAAAGCGATAACTAACTGTAAAATATATAATACTAAATAAAAAACTGAGCAATATTACTGAAGTAACAAGTTTGAATGAATAGGATTTGGACCTTATATTAAGCTTGAATTTTGACTTTGATGGTGATGTAGGATGATTTTGGTGGTAGTGTAATGCTGATAAAGTGGGTAAGAAAGGTGACGTTTATGGTTTATGTAATGGAATATGGGAAGAATGTGTTTGAAGGGATGGTTAAAAGACTAGGTGCTGATTTTGGGGCAGATGTTTCTTAGGATATTGAAAGGGGTTCATTGACAATGAGGTCATGACCTACTTAAATAGGAGAATATTTGGGCTAGGGGTGTACCGATTAGCATATTCCTATGCTTGGCTATCGGAATATCCCTAACTTACAGGATGGGTAAAGTAACCCTATGATGATAGGTAGAGGGCCAAGGGTGTCTATAGGCAATCTGAAATTAAGATTTTTGAGAAAATGAGAATAAAATGCTAACCATAATTTTGAATTACGCATCGACAGGACCCTTGGAAAGAAGATTTATATACATGAAAAGGTTCATTAGGAAATTCCATGATAAAAGAGTTTACGAAAGTAAAACAGAGTTCAAAAGAAGATGATGACCTCTTGATTTAGGATTTCTGGGGAAAAGGAAAGTAAATGTGAACCATGAGGTGGATTTACACAATGTATGGACGGTTAGAAAGGGTATTCAGATACCTATGAAAGTACATTCAGTTACCCATGATTTCGATAATTGATTAGAGTCAAATGGAGCTCGAAATCATCCAGTGCCTCTAGATTAGGGTTTTAGAGGGAGGACTGAGGTTCGAAGGTTGAAGGGATTATGATTGGGACCTATAAAGGTACACGAAAGGTACTAAAAAGATGTTACTAGACTTGTGTGTGTACAGAGGTGATCTTAGGATAAGTGGAATCCGCCAAAAAATAGACACCCTTATAGAAGGTGAGGAATCGGGATAAAGGGTTGATTTGAAGGATCTAGGGAGGGTAAACACTTAATAATCTAGATTTTGAAAATAGACCTTGTTGGGAGGATTCCCCACCAAGTATTGATTAGATTAGTTGATCCCATACTTATTAACTTATAAAGAAGATGAAGACATCTCGAAGGGCTGCCCGCGAAGACCTTCCACATACACTACTCAAAAAACTCATTTCGAAGACCAAAATTATTCGAATAAAAATACTTTGTAATATACAGTAGGATGTATTTGATCATGTACTTTATCTATTGAATAAAGTTTACATTGTAATTTGGGCGAGGTTTTAAGGTACCCTAAAGGGACAATGCTTGGCAGGGCATTTGAGAGCTTACATGCTTTATCGAACGACCTCTTCTTGAAAGACTCGTAGGGACATGGTTTGGAGTATTAGGAGTAAGGCAACATTGGGAATACAATAACCAACCCTCGTGTCACACTTAGGAAAAACTTCATTTAGTATAAATGGTCACTCGAGCCACTTGCAACTGAGCTACCATGACTTCAACCCATTTAGAGGAACCTCCTCGAGGAACCCCAATCTTGAACCTTTGGCCTAGAGATAGTTCCTAGCAAAAAAATAGCATACCGAATGCTCGAGCCACATTACAGCCGAGCAACCTTGAGACCATACACTACCCAGTTAATAAAGGAACTGGAATATGGATCTAAAGATGCATAAAAAACATAGATAAAACCAGTTAATAATCAGTTTGATATGAAGTTCAAAAGCACATAAAAAATGAGGACGAACTAAGGCTTGTAAGAATTTATCACCTCCTTTCATCCTCTTGATTGACCTCTTCATAATTCTTTCAATCCAACCAACCTCCACCTCATTTTCCTCCTCCTTAGAATCTCCTCCTCATCATAAGCTGACCGTGGTGGATATAATTGTCAAGATTAATGGTAATGATGCTCAAATAGTTCATCATGGACCCAAACTTCTTTGGATAGTACACATCCTCGAAATACTTTGGGTCTGAAGTGAAAACTTTCCTAATTATATTCACCAACCTCTTATCCAATGATTGTGACTTCTTAAAAATAAAATATGGAGAGAACCAGTCTTTAGGCATATTGATCCTTCTTTACGGGTCATTGGGAAAGAACTCCCATGAACTAAAGATGTAGAAAATCTTGATTTTTCAGTTATGATTACTATTTTTGGTGACTTGAACTATTGTGGTACTGGACTTCTGAGGATAAAATGGTAATATACAAAGGTTTTATGGTTGTCCTTTAGAATATACACAAAACTAATTGGGCATCCATTAATGGTTAAAGCCCATACTTCTCCCAATAGATTATAAAATTTTCTATAGACCTATTGGCATTTAAAGGAAGATGGTTAAGGGAAACTCCATACCCATCTAAAATAGATCTTATTGAGGGATGAAAGGGACGACGAACTCCTACTTGGAGTGACTAAAGAGGTAATCAAATCTCATTTCCATCTCTATTTTCATAGTCCATCTCCTCTAGGTAAGTAATTATAATGGTAACATCATCTAGTATGCTGTACACAACACTAAGGTGAACTAAATCTTGAGCTCGGATATCATTTAGTACCATTTGGCATCAGGAGAGTAAGGATCGTAAGATGCCATAGGAACTTCTACGAGGTCCACCTCCTAAGCAGTCCAAGGAACCTCAATAGGTGAGATAGAAGGTGACATATTCTCAATCAAAGCCCTATACTAAGAGCTAAGATAATCACATGAAATTGTATTACTAGTGTCGATGTAATTTCTTGCCCAACCCTACTATTTATACTGTCAAAGCTCTTAGAAGTATGAAATTTCTAAGTACTATACTCATAATTAGGGGGATGATGCATTATAAGCATCCGGTTTTAGGATCAAATTAGGGTTCTTTGGATCACCCTCAGTTTTAAGGACTCAGAGTGGGTTGGGAAACCTCTCAGCAAAGGCACCGGGGAAAATTTTATTCCAATAAATAATGTGCTTCAAAATTGTCAAAGATTCACTCATACTAGGCACAATTATACCCAAAACAACACTCACTATACCCTAGAAATAGAAAAACATAGGAAAAAAATCCTCAACTTAATGCAAACCCAAAATGAAAGAACAGTAAACAATTAGACAAAGATTGCCCAAAGAATACCTGATGTTAGAAATGAATTTGAAGTTGAGTTGCAAAAATTCTTACAGGTTCATGATCAGCCTCTTTCTCTTTCTAGAAAGCTTGAACATAAAATTTGAAAAGGAAAAATGATGCATTATCCTACTTTTATAAGGGAGAAAAGGTGCGTGTCAAAATGCTCCAATCGACAACCTACCGGATTATCGATAAGTGGAAAATTTAAGTCAACTAGAAATTTCAAACTAAGAATCTTATAAGTTATTCTTATTGGTCGACCGAGCAAAAAAACTAGGACCTCTAAAACCAAGAGATGAGAACCCAAACCATCTGTGAAAATTTCACCTACTTCTTTACAGTCATGAGCAAAGTCTTTGGGTACTTTGTTTTAACATATTTGTTATGCATCTGGTGACCCAAAGGGAACTGAATAAAACCATTAAATAGAAAGTTAAAGTGCTCAGCCCCAATCGAACAGACACCAAGGAAGGACTTCATCTCAAGAAAGAGTTGGGCTCCTTTCCACAAGGGCAGACTAGTTAGATACTAGCAAGGCTAACTAATGGACTATAACTTTAGTAACACTATTAAAGGCTAGATAATAGCATGTGAATGGAACCATAAACAACTTCCGTAATAGGTAAAACAGAAAAATATTACATATCTTGTAGGTTCTCCATTCAGAAGATGACCCAACCTAGACCATACTGGTCTAACAAACATTTCCTTCAAACTCATTCACTATAAAAGGAGCGATCCACCATTAGGATTTGGACCGACTCATAGTAAAGGAGGTGTTCTTACATTCTAAGTATTTAATTAGAGAGATTGAGCTATTTATAATATTCTGAGACCTACGATCTATTTACACTTAATACTCAAAGTTACCATGTGGACATAGGCTCATTGTGGAGAGCTGAACCACGTAATTCTTGGTGCAGATCCTCTTATTCTCAACTCTATATCTATTCATATACATTTTTTTGCTTATTACTATTTGTTATTTTGGACTGGATCTAAATTAGATAAGATGAAATCTTAAAACCAATTTTAGACAATAAACATGATTTTTTTACTAGCTTCAATAGCCCCAGTTGTTTTTTATTAGTAGGGAGATGATGTGTGCCTCTTAATGCCGTACTTATCTACTACTTCTATAACTTCTGCTTTGAAATGGAGTCGATTATTTAATACCATATTGTGAGGGACCACGTAAAAACATATGATGTTCTTCTAAATTAACTTGGCTAGTTACTTTTCATTCACCACAACATATGACTCAACTTCAACCCATTTCGTGAAATAATCAATGGCACTCGGAGGAATTCGTGTCCATTTTATTCTTTGAGAGTGATTTTCCTAATGATGTCGATGCCACAAGTTGAGAACGCTAAGGTAAAGTCATTTTGTACAACTCATGGGGAGATAAGTGTTAAGTTCAGCAAATTATTGGCATTTAAGGCACCTTTTGACATAAGCAACGCAGTGTTGAACCATAGTAGTCCAATATCACCCTTAACAGATGATCATCTTGACAAGAACATGACCATTCATGCGGGGTCCACATTTCCTGATGTGGATCTTTTTCATCGTTTCTTCAATGTGAGTCCCTATTATGAATTCCAAATGGGTTCCATCGAAGTTTTTGTTAAAAAGAACCGTATCATTGATAATGTATTGAGATTCAAGCCTGCAAAGAGTTACACAGTCTTATTTATCAGGCCCTTAAAGATATAAACCATGCTTGAGGAGGCATCAAATGTCGTAATACCACAACCCGACTTTGTTTGGGTCCTCCTATGTTGCGATCTCGATGTGGTAATAATAAGTTGAAAGAGATTGCTTCAAAATATAAAAGAGGGCCATTACTATTCCCTCGAGTATGTCGACCATGGAGGATAATTTTTCTAATGCATCGCCAATAATATTTTTGAATAGAGAAAGGTAGTGGAAGGTGTTATCATTTAACTGTGAAGATAATTCTTCGAGGTGAGCATGAAAATGTAGGAGCTTATTGTCTTTGGCTTTCCCCTTTTAGAGAACTTGTTCCATGACGAGGGTCAACTCTCCACAAATAACCAGGTATTAGATTCATTTCTCGAGGGAAAACTTGAGGCCCATGGTTCAAGATTCATATTCTATCTTATTATTGGTGCTAAGGAAGTCCAACTTAATGGCAATCATGGTATGATAATAGTCAGAGGCGATGAAGAGTATCCCAATGTCGTGCCCTTTCTTATTAGTGGTCTTATCAAAGAACATTTTACGTCGATGCTCTTTATGATAAGTACAGAGAATATCTTCATCATGAAACTCACATATTCACGTATTGGCTTCCCTCATGGAATTGCTGATAGGATAATCAGAGACGACTCTTCAATTCACAGCTTTATGTATGATATAAAAGATGTCGAATTCGGCTACCAACAGTAACCATTGGCCCATTTGGCTTGATAATGAGGGTTTTTCTAATAAAATTTTTATGGGATCCATTTGAGATACTAACTTGATGGGGAACAAAATCATGTAGTGTTAGAGATTATGGGTGACCCAAATTAAGGACACAAATGCCTTTCAAAATGTGATGTAGTTTATTTCACACCTATAAATTTCCTACTAGCGTAGTAGATTTCTCTCTATTTGCATGGTTCCTTAATGTATTAGGATATCATAGACCATGCTTTGGTGTCCATAATAGTGAGGGATACAAAGAGGGGAATACCGAGTTACATTGCATGATCACTGGAGGTCGGGTCACGTACTCCTTGATCTTATCAAAGGTCTGTTGACATGCCTCATTCCATACTTTGGTTGAATCATTTCTCAGGATCTAAAATATGGGGTCACCGATAAATGTGAGTTGGCTAATGAATATGATGATATATTGGAGTTTGCCCAAGAAACCATGAACTTCTTTCTCTGCCTGAGGAGGTGACATTTTGATGATGGATATGAGTTTGGTAGGGTATTCCTAGATTCCTCTATCATTGACCATAAAGACCAGGAGCTTTCATTTCATTATGCCAGAGATGTAATTTTGTATGTTGAGATGCATCAGGTATTACGCAGTTGTTGAAAGAATTTCCTCAATTAAGGATGTGACCCTCTCGAATTTTGGACTTTACAGTCATGTCATCGACATAGACCTAAACTTATTTGTGGATAAGGCCATTCAAAATTGTTTTATATGCTCTCTGTTAAGTAGCCCTGATATTTTTAAGATCAAAATGCATGATAGTGTAGCAAAACATACCCCAAGGCGGAGTGAAATAAGTCTTCTCTTAGTGATTGGGATGCATCTTAATATGGTTGTACGTAGCAAAACCATCGATGAATGACTTGAGTTCATGATTGGAAGTGTTATAAATGATCATGTCAATGTTTAGAAAATTATAATCATCCTTTGGGGAAGATTTGTTCACGGTAGTCAATGCACATGCAAACTTTTCCACTTGACTTTGGTACATGGATAGTGTGGGAGAGTTGTATTAGATATTTGACTACGCATATAAAACCCACATTTAGTTACTTGACGAATTCATCTTTGACCTTAAGAGACCACTTGGGATAGATTTTTCTCAATTTATGCTTTACAGGCTTACACTCTTGGTAAGTAGGTATCTCATGTTGAATCATCCCCAGGTCATTATCGATCATATCATTATAGGACTATGCAACGACATCCAAAAATTCTTTTGAGAGTTTCTCGAACTGAGAAATCTCATTTGCGTCGAGTGTTGACCCTAATCTCGCGTAGACTGTTACTAGAACCAAGATTAATAACAACGGTCTCATTATCATTAGTTTGAACACGATTATGTTGTTTAATTTTTCCTTATTGAGAACAGTTAACAATTATTCATTTACTAGATAATCTTCATCACTTGTTTAATTAGAATCAATACAAATAATATATATCACAACAATACTCAAAATCTTCATTCATTTCATTAGAAACTTTTTTTAGAAATACAAAAGTGAGAACCTCATCAAATGATATCTCACTTACATTCATAGCAGTAATAAAAAAAGAAGGGGTAAGTTCAGGTTCATTTTCTAGGAGGTAAATAATAGGGTTTTGGATGGTTAGAGGTGGGTTGACAAGGACAATACGCTAGTTAAGAAGTGGTTTATTAAAATTGACGACCTTCATAAATGGGTTGGATGGCTCGACCTAGGTGTGGATCATGAAGAGATACAATTCCAGTGTGTGGAAGCTAAAAGATTCATCACTGTTATTATTCTCAGTACTTTCTTTATTATTATTTATCTCAGTGTCAGAGGAATTAGTGTCTGAGTCATCACCCCACTCGGTGGTAATAATATTTTCTTTCCACCAGAAATGAATGTATTATATGACTTCAATCTCTTCATCGTACAAATCTTCCCACTCAATGGAGAAGTGTTGGGAAAAGGTAAACAGGTATCCTTTGAGTCTTAGGATGGTTATCAATCTGGAAACTGTACATATTTATCCTTGTTTAACAAACTCTTTTGACATGACCTGCACAATAGTGTCTAAGATGAATTCCTCCACTAACTCAAACCAATCATCTGTTTAGTGGGCCCACTCCAACTTTCATGTATGCACTGCTGATTTTCTTATAAATGTTCTCTTTGAGGGTCATCCCTTGTGGTAACTTAAACCTAAAATATCTGAGTTGATCGAAGATAGTTGGTACCTCCATGATCCCCATTTCTGAGCTAGTTCAAATGATGATACAAACACTTGAACGAGGGATAGGTCTTGGTATGGAGTGTATTTGTAAGGACATTTTTGTCCATTATCAATTTGTTATGTCGCACGCCGTTACACCGTTGAAGAAGTTCAAGATTCATACAATCATCAACGGATCCGAATATCAAAAGAAGAAGAGGAATCAAAGTCTGACAGGCCGGACCGGTCCTCCCAGAATAAAAGAACCGATTTGCCTGCGGACCGGTCTGCCTCAGACCCAAATCGGTCTGCCTGCTGAAAGCCAGTATACCCCGGACCGCAAGCGAACCGAAGAAACTTAAATAAAAAGAACCAATTCGCTTACCCGGACTGGTCCCCCTCAGACCCGGACCGATCCGCCTGGGATAAACTTCAACAGATCGTGTTCAGATTTGTAAGGCCCATGACTTCTTATTTAATCCCACTACGGGAAGTGGTTTTCTAAGACTTCCATACACGATTTTCAGAGTACAAGAAACTCTTAGTCTTCACGTATTGAGCCCTAGACTCTAGGTTTTCGATTCACACAAATTTCCAAACATTTGTGAATCTCTTTGCAACCCAGGAACGCACTTTTTCTATTCATACCATTGTGGAGAAGACCGTTCTTCTTCTTCATTGCAGTCCTACTGGAAAGGGATAACTCCAGCCGCCGACTACAGAATTCGACACCTGAGGGTAATTCTTAGTCACTTGTATTTTGATTGTAATCCGAAATTGTACAATTACAATATTATAATGAAAATAAATGGTTTTACCCCTTTGGGGGATTTTTCCTCACAAGCATGTGTTTGAATGTTCTTGCTTAGTTCATTATCGTATTCAATCACATATTGTTGCATGTTTACAGTTTGTTTGAGTTAAAAGGTGCTTAATATATAATTTTCTCATTTAAACGCAAGCACATACGTTCTCAAATTGGTATTAGAGCTGGTTACGCTAATCAATCGCGTATTCCTATTTTTCGCAAAATTTTTCTAAGATATCAATTTTCTGAAAAAATTGATTTTTGAAAAAGTGCGTTGTTCAAATGGAAAAGTTATATAATAAAATGCCAGTTTTTAACAGGACAAACTATGCCTATTGGAAAGCTCGTATGAGTTCTGCATTAAAAGCCATTGATGAGCGTGTCTGTATTTTGTTTGAAAGAGGGTGGACACCTCCCTCCGTGACTGTTGATAATGTGATCAACTTGAAACCTGTCACTTCTTGGACTGAAGAAGAATTTAAATGGTCATCTTTTAATTCTAAGGGTCTAAGTGTTATTTCTGGGTCTGTCACACCTGATGAGTTCAAACGAATAATGACGTGCACCACGTCAAAAGAGGCATGGGATGTTTTACAACTCACCCATGAAGGAACAAATTCTGTGAAAGAGTCTAAATTGCAAAATTTAACAACTCAATTTGAAACCATCACCATGCATGAATCTGAATGCTTTGATGAATTTTATGCTAGACTTTCTGACATTATGAATACTAGCTTTAATCTTGTTGAACATATTCCTAATGCTAGAGTTGTTAAAAAGATCCTTCGTTCTTTGCCTAAGCGTTTTATCCCTAAAGTCACTGTGCTAAATTCAATGGGTAATTTAAATACGCTAAAATTGGAAGAACTTGTAGGAGATTTGAAAACATATGAAATTGATATGTTCCCTAAAACTGCTAAATCTAAAGATAAGGGAATTGCACTTAATGCCCAAGAGAGAAGGTGTGAGGGGTCGGCTAGAAAGAGGGTAGAGTCATCTAGAAAGAGAGAGACTGACACGTCAGATTCTGAGTGTGATTTTGACTTAGATGATTTGGCTCTTTTTGCAAAAAATTTCAAGAGGATTCTCAAATTTAAGAAAAATGGCAATTTTAAAAAGAAATTTGAGAAAAATAAGTTTGAAAAGAAAAATGAAAAAGTTTTTAAAGATCCTCCTAAGAAAGATAGTGAGAGATGCTTTGAGTGCGATGGTAGGGGTCATAGAGCCTTTGAGTGTGCCACTCGTCTTAACAGAGAGAAAGGGAAAGTTGTCTTTAATGCTACCCTTAGCGACGACAGTGAGGTCGAGACGGTGGATTCAGGAGATGAGTCACCGCATGAGTGTAACTTCACCGCATTCATGGCCAGTCAAGTGAGCACTCCTAGTTCTCTTCACGACGATGAGGATGATGCTTCACAGGGACACCTCGATAGTGAGATCGATGTGAGTGAGGGGGAGGATGACTCAAGTGAGAGCGAGAGTGATATTCAACGCGCCTACGCTGAGTTATATTCTGAGTCTTTTAAAATAAAAAAACGTAATAAAGAGCTAGTTCTTAAGATCACTGGATTAGAGGAAGATTTAAGAAAGGCAAGAGAGAAAGTCTTCCACCTTCACCGCCCTGAGAGAGAGAATCTGCCTGTGTCGAGAAAGAGAGTTTGTTTAGAGAGAGAGAGTGTTTTAGAGAAAGAGAGAGGGGACTTGACTAAACAAGTGGATAGTCTTACGAGTCAGCTCCATTCCTCCGTGGAGACTCGGAAGAAACTTGAAGCCCTGGTTGCCCAGCTGACTCATGATCTTGAGAAAGCACGGGAAGTCAAGGTACAAATCGAGGACAAATCTGGGAATATGGGAAAGATGCTCCTCGACCCCGCTTTAGGTTTTGGTGATCGGCAAGGAATTGGTTATGATGGTGCCTCCACGTCCCAAATTGCACCTGGACCAGTTCCTGAGTTTACTACGACTCCTTATAGCCATCATCAAAAACCTCGAAGGAGAGTTCGACCAAGAAAGGCAAACCAAGGTCCTCCTTTGACTGTGTCCTTTTGTACTTATTGCAAAAGAAAAGGCCACCTTAGGGAGTTTTGCTATAACATAGGTAGGACACGACGTACTAATGCTCCACCAAGTCATATGTTTTCGAGTCTGAGAGAGCAAGTTGAGTTATTAGCTGCCACATCCCAGAGTTTAATGGAAGAATTCCGACGGATGTCTTTGCCGTTAGTGAATGCTTCTCACATTCCAGCTAAAACCAACAACAACAAAGGCAAACAAAAGGTCATCTCGACTTGGGTACCTAAGAAAGATAAAAAGGCTTTTGTTGTTCATGTTGCTCTCAAAGCACACAATACCTCACAGTGGTATTTTGATAGTGGGTGCTCCAGACATATGATAGGTGATGCCTCATTTTTTACGACTCTTAAGCATTATCAGGATGGCAGAGTCACCTTTGGAGATGGGAGCAAGTCTAGGATTATAGGATGTGGTACTGTTGAGTTACCTGGGTTCCCTAAGCTAGAAAATGTTTTGTACGTCAAAGGTTTGAAAGCAAACCTTCTCAGCATTAGCCAGCTGTGTGACACTGACTTTGTAGTAAAGTTTGATCGGGACACGTGTAAAGTTTACAATCAAGCCAGTAAACTTTTGATGCAAGGGGTGAGGACCTAGGATAATTGCTATGGGACTGAGCCCACATCCTCACTTGTCTGCAACAGCGCCACGATCACTCCTATGGATCTGTGGCACCAACGTCTAGGTCATATAAACGTTAGAGATCTCAACCACTTAGCTAAAAAGGACCTAGTACGTGGCTTACCATCTCTTAGAAAGTCAACTTCGATCGTTTGTGGACCCTGTCAGATGGGAAAACAAATCCGTATTCCCTATAAGAAGTTGCATTCCATTACCACTTCTCGTGTTCTTGAGTTGATTCACATGGATCTTATGGGTCCCACTCACACTGAGAGTCTAGGTGGTAAGAGGTATATCCTCGTGATGGTAGATGATTTCTCCAGGTACTCCATTATAGGTTTTCTGAGAGAGAAATCTGATGCTGTAGAATTTTTAACGACCAAGTGCCGTGTCCTGCAAAATCAACACGGTGTCACTATTAATAGGATGCGTAGTGATAATGGCACTGAATTCACAGAAGCAAAGGTAGATCTTTTACTGTGATAGCCTCGGGATCAAACATGAGTTTTCTGCTGTGAGAACTCTCAGCAAAATGGGATTTTTGAGAGAAAGAATAGAACGATCCAAGAAATGGCTAGATCTATGCTTCTAGGTCGTAAAGTTTCTAGGAGATTTTGGGCAGAGGCAGTGTCTACTGCATGCCACACGGTGAATAGGGTTTATTTGCGTCCACACACAATTCAGACTCCTTATGAGTTGTGGACTGGCAAGAAGCCCAACCTGGCATATTTACGTATTTTTGGGAGTAAATGCTACATCCTACGGGATAGAGAGCAATTAGGAAAGTTCGACTCCCGCAGCGACGAGGGAATATTTCTAGGATATTCATTTAATAGCAGAGCGTACCGGGTTTTTAACCTGAAGAGCTATAAGGTTATGGAATCAATAAACGTCACCGTGCAAGATGACGAACCTCTGACGGTTATTGATCCTAACCTTCAGTGTGAGGATGAGAATTGTTCTGACAATGATTTACATGTTCCTCTCTCACACTCTCTGGACCCTACTCCTGCGCTAGGGGACACACCTGCTTGGGTTCACAAGAGTCATGACTCTTCTTCCATTATTGGTGATCCCACTCTAGGGGTCCAGACTCGTGCTCAGCTAGAGAACGTTGTTAGCCATCTTTGCTACACGTCCAAAGTCGAGCCCAAGAACCATAAAGAAGCACTCAAGGATGAACACTGGATATCTGCTATACAGGATGGGTTGCTTCAATTTGAAAAGAACAATGTCTGGGAACTAGTCCCCCGACTTAGTGAGACTAATGTGATAGGTACCCAGTGGATTTTTAAGAACAAAATGGATGAAAATGGTACCATAATCAGAAACAAGGCTAGGTTGGTCGCTCAAGGCTACACACAGATAGAGGGTGTAGACTTTGGGGAGACATTTTCTCCTGTTGCGAGGCTTGAGTCCGTCCATCTTTTTCTCGCCATCGCATGTCATCGGCGCTTCAAGTTATATCAGATGGATGTCAAGAGTGCCTTTCTGAATGGCATTCTACATGAGGAGGTTTATGTGGAACAACCAAAAGGGTTTGAAGACCCTCAGCACCCGGAGCACGTCTACTATCTGAGGAAAGCCTTGTATGAATTGAAGCAAGCACCCCGTGCTTGGTACGAGAGGCTTACTTCCTATCTCTTAGCTCGTGGCTTCAAGAGAGGGGGAGTAGATATGAAGTTGTTCGTCAGGAGAGATGACGGTGCTATTTTAGTTGCCCAGGTCTATGTGGACGACATAGTCTTTGGATCCACATGCTCCCAGCATGCTCACCACTTTGAGGAGGAGATAAAAAGTGAGTTTGAGATGAGCATGGTTGGTGAGCTTACATTCTTACTTGGTCTCCAGGTTCGTCAGCTAGAGGATGGGATGTTCATGTCCCAATCCAAGTATGCTAGAGACCTAGTGAAGAAATTTGGTTTAGACTCCGCTAAGCATGCACGTACACCTATGAGTACCACTACTAAGCTTAGTAAGGACACTTCAGGCAAGGACGTAGAGCAAAACTTATATCAGAGTATGATCGGTAGTCTTCTCTACTTGACTGCCAGTCGTCCCGACATCGCCTTTAGTGTTGGAGTCTGTGCGCGATATCAGGCGTCCCCAAAATAGTCACATTTACTTGCACTAAAACGTATTATTAAATACGTGAGTGGGACTCTTTCATACGGTATTTGGTATTCCTTTGATACCAATGACCGTTTGTCCGCCTATTCGGATGCCGATTGGGCCGGAGATGTAGATGGTTGTAGGAGTTCTTCTGGTGGGTGTTTCTATTTTGGTTCTGCTCTTGTCTCCTGGCTGAGCAAGAAGCAAAATTCCATCTCTTTGTCCACTGCGGAGGCTGAGTACATAGCCGTGGGGAGTTGTTGCACACAACTCTTGTGGATGAAGCAAATGATGGATGATTATGGGATTTCACAGGACACCATGACCATTTCCTGTTATAACACGAGCGCGATACACATATCCCGCAATCCAGTTCAGCATTCACGCACCAAGCACATCAGGATACGTGAGCACTTTATTCGTCAGTTACTTGAGGAGAACACTGTATCCCTGAGTTTTGTTCCCACCGACCGTCATTTAGCCGACATTTTCACGAAACCTTTAGATGCCCTTAGATTTGAGAGTCTTAGGAAGTCTTTGGGGATTTGCACAGTTGACTGATGGGTTGGTCTACGTCTAGAATAGGATGTTTCTTCATGTTCATATCATATGCTTCCTATTGCCAGTCTGTTTTATATGTACAATTGCTTGTTGTACAGCAATTTATTTATTCTTTTTTCTTTTTATATTTCTTTTGAAAAATACAAAAAGATTTTCCTTTCAGAAAATTTTTAAGAAAAGCACAAAAAGATTTTATTTTTCTAAAATTTTTGAAAAATCCAAAAGATTTTTGTTTTTGCTCTTTTATGGATGAGCATTTAAGATAGCCAAGTCACAACTTCTTTCCATATATCCATGTGACTGTCTGATAGAGATTTGAGAGGCCACATCATTTCATCCACGTGCTTTACAATGTTTGGAGTCTTTGAGATGTAATTAGTGATATCTTGCTACATGTTTGACTCCTATATCCTTTATTGCACACCTGCACGGCTATATTTGATTATTGCACTTGTCTATCTCATATTGACTTGAGTGTTTCCATCTCAATCCTGTCTATACAATGTATAATATGCGATAAAATTTGACAAGATTGGAATTCATATAAAACCGTTTTGGTGAGACTGTGTGTTTTTGTATAATGGGGAGGGGTTGCGAAAGGTAATCATCTATCCTTTGCGCAAAAGCCACCGTTAAAAAGGACCTAAAAATGGAGGAATTTTAATATCCGAGGTCCAAAGAGGTTAAAAGAGCCCGAAAAAATTTAAAGGCAATAACAATCACTTCATGCCAAATATGGGCCACTTAGGTTTCACCATCAATTCTCCAAAGTTTGAGAATTTAGAATACCTCTATTCAAAATATATATATGAGGGAGTTTGGTTGGAGATTCTTTAAACGGGTTTGCACTTCCTTGAAAGTCCTGAAAAAGCATAAATCATTTTGGACGTTATTGGTGTGAAAATCACTTTGAGCTTTGATTTGTTGATTTGATTGAGTCAATATCTTATATAGTCATTCTTTTACACCAAAGGACGCATTTGAGTTCATTCGCTAGGAGTATCCAATATTCATCGTGCACATATGTCATGTTTGTATGCGTTGATTTTCCTATCGAATTTGATCACACCACTTCATTTACGCTATCATCGACTTGGTTGTTTTTGTGATCATTCATGGTGTGATTTTATCCTTGTGACACTCCATACTTGCTTATTTGATTTATTTCTCTCATTTGTCTATTTGGGGACATCATAAAAAGGGGGATAATGAATTATATTATTATGGGGGAGATTTGAAAGTTTGAGTTTTCTCATAAATTATGGGGGAGATTTGAAAGTTTGAGTTTTCTCATAAATTGGTATATATGTCTATCTCATTTCAAACTCGATACGTCACTTGGTATTTTGTCTCTTCTCATGTGTGTAGGTACTATATGGATTATCATTGGATTGCACACCATTATGAGAAAAGTGTTGAGATTCCTGAAGAGTTGAAGAGAAAATGTTGAAGTCTTATTCAATTGTATCTTTTCAGTTTTGGGTTCATGGAAGGGTAGATTTGTATAGGCATCTTTAGTTGTTTGATAATTCGGATGATTGTTTTTATGTATGTACCGGCATAGACATAGGGGGAGATTTGTAAGGACATTTTTGTCCAAAATCAATTTGTTATGTCGCACGCCGTTACACCGTTGAAGAAATTCAAGATTCATACAATCATCAACGGATCCGAATATCAAAAGAAGAAGAGGAATCAAAGTCTAACAGGCCAGACCGGTCCACCCAGAATAAAAGAACCGATCCGCCTCAGCCCCGGACCGGTCCGCCTGCTGAAAGCCAGTATACCCCGGACCACAAGAGAATCGAAGAAGCCTAAAATAAAAAGAACCGATCCGCTTACTCGGACCGGTCCACCTCAGACCCGGAACGGTCCGCCTGGGATAAACTTCAACAGATCGTGTTCAGATTTTTAAGGGACAAGACTTCTATTTAATCCCACTACGGGAAGTGGTTTTCAAAGACTTCCATACAAGATTTTCAGAGTACAAGAAACTCTTAGTCTTCACCTATTGAGCCCTAGACTCTAGGTTTTTGATTCACACAAATTTCCAAACATTTGTGAATCTCTTTGCAACCCAGGAACGCACTTTTGCTGTTCATACCATTGTGGAGAAGACCGTTCTTCTTCTTCATTGCAACCCTACTGGAAAGGGATAACTCCAGCCGCCGACTACAGAATCCGACACCTGAGGGTAATTCTTAGTCACTTGTATTTTCATTGTAATCCGAAATTGTACAGTTACAATATTATAATGAAAATAAATGGTTTTGCCCCTTTGGGGGATTTTTCCTCACAAGCATGTGTTTGAATGTTCTTGCTTAGTTCATTATCGTATTCAATCACATATTGTTGCATGTTTAAGGTTTTTTTGAGTTAAAAGGTGCTTAATATATAATTTTCTCATTTGAACGCAACCGCATACGTTCTCAGTTTTTATGGTGAAAAAGAAAAGGTGGATAGTTTTTTAGGGGTTTAATGGAGATGGTAGATGGATCAGGTGTATTGATGGGTCAGGTATTAGTTAAAGGATCGAAATAGGGTTTTTATAACTGAGGACGCATTTACACTAGTATGATGTGTTGTCAAAGGGTTTTAGGTGGTATAGTTTTAGGATTACATAGAGGAGTGATGACCCCCTTATCTATGAGGTTTTGAATGACATTCATAAGGTGGAAACACATGTCTATAGTATCCCTAGAGATTTGGTGGAAATCGTAATGAACGTAATGCTTAAAGTTCCTTGATAGTGGGTTCAGCAACAAATAAAGGTCCAAAGGATTAGTGAGGTTTATTAATAAGAGGGATTGGTATACTTTCAAGAGAGGAGTATGGAGCTTGGTGTATTCTTTTCTATGTATAACAGAATAATCTTTTGGATCTAATGATGTAACAAGCTGTGAAATGATGTTGATAGTATAAATAGTGGTATTAGATAGTTTTTCGAGGAGTGAAATGCCACGTTTGCTTATTTGGCTCATACTCGACTTTTTGATTATTAACACGCTAACCAATCTTGATCCTTCCTACCGAAGGTATCTAAAATGGGTGTAGTATTGGCTTCCCATTTAGGTTCGGATATGTGGAAAAAAATTCATCTTCGTGTTATTTAATTATTCCTCTTCGGAAGGTCAGTTCATCATGGTAACGTCCTTTTCTCTCCACATGTTGATAAAACTGCTTACTTACTCTCTAGAATTATATTTAAGTAGCTTAAGGTCTCGACGAGTGACTTCTAACTCCTCATTATATTTTTATTGGGCCATGAATTCCGCGGCCATATCCTCCCAACTTCAGATTTGGGATTCCTCTATTGACAAGAACTATCAAAGATCGCTTTCTTTGAGAATATGTTGAAACTTTTGAACCATTATGCACTCAGTATCCTCCAATAGTCTCATAAAATTATGAGAGTTACAAAAATGAGCGATGGGTTTTCTAGTACCTCTAAATTTTTCCATGTGTACCATTTTCAACTTTTCAAAAAGATTTGATTTTTTGTTAAAAGACATGTGGGTCTAATCCACATAGTTCCCCAAGATTTTGACTTGGTCACACATTTTGGATAGCAACCAAAATTATTCCTTAACCTTGGTCAATTATTCTTATTAGTATTAGCAGGAAAAAGACATCGTCAAGTTAGCTAATAGCTGGGTAAGGTTCAGTATTGGCAATTGCGGTGCGTGTGGCATGAGGGGCTTGTTGATATTCCTTTGGATCCCATATATATTTTTGTTCTTGGGGTCCTATGTCACAGGGGAATACAACATTATGTTTGGTAACTTCATGGGTCTAGTCCTCATTTCACTGTTATGGCCATCTCGGTGCTCGGATTCCCTCTGGTGCTCTCAAAATATCGAAGGTCGTCCGCCTTCATATGGAGGATAATATAAATAGATAAAGTCGACAACCTATTTTGCTCAAAACATGCAAAAGAATGCTGCATTTTTTAGATAACGACATGAAGTTCAAACTGATGCTTGTGAAACCAAATAGTTTGAAGGTTCACAAACTAAGTTACGAAATTGGGAGGTCTTAGGCACCCATTCCTCCCTTTCGATCTCTCACTAGCTAATGGATTTAACCAACTCGCGTCATGGAAGGGAGAGAGTGAATTCATCTATAGGAGTGTTCCAAAAAATTATGATAGTTACGAATGTACACTACCTATAAGTTACGGAATATGAAGGTCTTAGTCACCCATTACTCCATTTCGATCTCTCACGGGCTAATGTTGATTTTCTGCTTTTAAACTCCGTGACGTGTGTGTACATGCATATAATATCAATAGTTAGAGAATGGAATCATCCCACTCACATCATGAAAGGGACGGAGTGAATTCATCCGTAGGAGTGTTCCCAAAAATAATGATAACAAAAATGTGATATAAGTGCTCATCGAACCATAAATCGCTATGAAAGAGCGAATGCGAACGTTAGGCGAGACACAAGTAAGTAGGAGTATATATATATGATATAAAAGAAATATATAAACATGAAAAAAGTAAGTACTTGAATCTCGGGACTAGCCTAACACGCCTACGTAGCCCAAGGGGAATCAAAGTTCACGTAGTTCAAAAATATCATAGTGGTGGGGTTTAACGCATAAATCAAAATGTGGGAATACTCTTATGTGTGTGTAGAGAAAATATATTTTAAGAGTAAGGGTGTGAAATGAAAATCCCGCTTTTGGAACTCATAGATGAACACTCTTTTTCTTCGTTTTGGGTTTTTATTAAAATAGGTTATGTGCAATACTTCTAATCAAGAGTAGATATAAATGGACGCGATGCGATGAAACAAAAGTATACAAATAGAAACAAGATAAATAACACTAAAAAGGAAAAACAAGAGAAAATAATGGAGATCAGACCTCCTTAGGAATGATTGTTGCTGATCTTGAGATGCTAATTTGTTGATCTTGAAATGGTATGGAAGTGCAATGAAGAGGTGGGGTGGATTACCAAGTGAGATAATAAGGTGATGGAAGGAAATATGGGGAAATAGGATTTTTGGTCTAAATTTGAGGGGAATGTTCTTTCACATTCTGAGAGGGGTATCTAGTGTCATCTTCAAGGTGTGGTCATGGTCCCTATTTATTGGGTTTATGGGGTGATGATCAACATAGGGATTGACCTGCCTATCAGCAGTTTTCTTGCCTTTTTGGTCAATGAAAAGGACACCCTGCCAATAGGCAGGGTTCCTGAGGTGCCTATAGCCAGTTCGAAATAGTTTTATTGAAAAAATTGGCATAAAATGAAAACCATAAGTCTAAATCATGCACTGAGTAAACCCTTGCAAATGGTATTCAGTTCCCTTTAATAATCCATTATGCCACTCTCGGGCCCGAGAGTTGACCGAATTCAAATGGGGGCTTGAAGGTACCCAATGGTCTCTAGATGGGAGGTTTTCAAAGGAAAATAGATCGTTCGTTTGAACCGTAAGGTCAATTCATGCATGGGAGTGTGTTAGAATGGACATTCAGTGCCTTTAAGGATTCCTTTCATATTTTCTGAGTTTGAAGAGTTGACTAAGGTCAAATGTGTCCTAGAAGGCTCGATGGCCCTTCGAAGTGAAATGGATCATTTGTCTGAATCGTAAGACCTATTCATGCACAGGATAGACCGTTGGAGAGGGAATTCAGTCCCCTTTAAATATTTATTAAGCCTTGCTCAAGATGGAGAGTTTAATAGATTCAAACGAGACCCGATAGTGGCCGATGGCCTCTATATGGATTTTTGAAGTAAAATAGATTATTTGTGTGGATCATGAGGCCGATTCGTGCATGGGATGAACCTTTGGAAAAAGGACTTTAGTGACCTTTTAAGATCCAATGATCTTCGATCAAGGTGGTGAGTTTATCGGAGTCGAATGGGACCCGAGGTGCCTGTGTTTCTCTAGATCGGTACTCAGAGCATGACCTAGGATTTATGGTGAATGAGTGAATGATAGGGACCTAAGGAGGTTCTTAGGGGGCTCCTAGGATGGGGTTTCTACAGGTCCTCTCGATGGGTAGTCTTGGAACAAGTGAAGGTCGTTGAATGATAAACACCACATCGACACTAGGGAGGAGAATTTTAGGTCAATTTTACGAACCTAAAGGATGAGGGTGACAAGTTTAGATGGCTGAGATCAATTCTATGGACCTAAGGAATGGTTATAATTTTTACGGGCCGCGATCAATTTTTTAAGGCCTTTAGTTGTGGCGACCAAATCTATAAGTCGAGGTCAATTTTCAGGACCTAGGGAGTGTTGTGGTCGATTCTAGGGACATAAAATTATAGTGATCGATTCTGCGGTCCGAGGTCAATTTTGAGGACCTAAAGTTCCGATGACTTATTTGTGCGTTGAGGTCAATTTTGAGGACCTAGGGAGAGTTGAGATCGATTCTATAAACCTAAGGTTGTAGCGATAGATTTTGAAGGCCGTGGTCAATTTTGAGGACCTTAAGAGTTTTGAGGTTGATTCTACAGACCTCAAGTCAAGATTAATTTGGAGGACCTAAAGTTTTGGTGGCCAATTGTATGGGCTGAAGTCAATTCTGAGGACCTAAATTTATGACAATCGATTTTGTGAGCCAAGGTTAATTTGAGGACCTGAAGTTGTGATGATCAATATTGCAAGCCGAGGGCAATTATGAGGATTTAATTTTATGACGATGAATTCTGCGAGTTGAAGTCAATTCCGAGGAACTAAAGAGTATTGAGGTCGATTTTTCAAACCTAAGGTTCTAATGACAAATTCTTATGGTCGAGGTCAATTCAGAGTACCTAAAGTTGTAGCGATCGATTTTACAGGTCGGGGTCAATTATAAGGAAATAAAGTTATAGCGACCAATTCTGAGAGCCGAGGTAAATTTATAGGACCTAAAGTTGTGATGATCGATTCTACGGAATGAGGTCAATTATAGGGACCTAAAATTATGATGACCAATTCTGCAAGCCGAGGTCAATTCGGAGGACCTGAATTTGAGACGACCAATTTTGAAGGTCGAGTTCAATTATGAGGACCTATAGTTATGATGACCCCTACTACGGGCCGAGGTCAATTATGAGGAACTAAAGTTATTATGACTAATTCTGTGGGTCGAGGTTAATTCTAAGGACCATAAGTTGTAGTTCAGCGGGGGATAGCTTCGCTGGGGAAAGCGTGAATGATTTTGTTGTAGACACACTTTTGGTTCTGCTGGGGATTATGTTAACTTGCAGTTTCTCCTAGGTAAAAGGTAGTAGGCTTATTTACGAGAGCAATCCAACTAAGGGATTTTGAGAGTTTATAAGGGGTTTAATCCACCACAATGATAATTTCCTTGGGGGAAATAATATTCTGCATTTTGTAGGAATTTTTAAGAAATTTCCATATTATTATGGTATTTTTGGTACAAATATTTGGAGGGTACAACTAATAGGAAAGTCTGGGGAGGTGCCTATCGGCATAGGACATGAACTCTTGGGCTTCTCGGGGAAAAGGAAAGGTCATTACCCATTGGCATGGTGGCGTCAAAACTTTCCTTATTGATGTACTACTGACTCTTTTGTTGGGGATGTAGGTGACCTTTTAGCCTTAGAGTCTTGTTACGAGGTAGACGGGGCTACGGGTATGCATGCGCATATGAGGCGGTTGTTGGCACATAAGTTTGGGCACGTTTGGTACGTTGGATATAGTGGTGCAGTAGATGCAGTGAGATCCACATTTTGATTATTTTATTTTGAGGTTTTCTTATGGCTTCGTCGTTCTGACTAGAGGAGCTTAGCGTTGACCATGTTCTATGCTTGATGTAGCGTCTTTGCACCGAAAAGATACTCAAACGGCAGAACGAAGGCATTTTTTGTTTTATTATCTTTATTTAGTGGCTTACTTTACATTCACTTTAATTTGCTGCTGAGATTTTGTTTCGAGAAAAAAAATAGGAAAATTGTATTTTTTTTGGAATTTTTGGGTAGAGGAAGTCCTTAGAGGCTTGGTTGCAAAAAACTTTCCTTTAAAGGGACTTATTTTGAGAAAAATGTGTTTTTGGAAATTTTTAGATGATATAAAAAGATTGATGTAAGGTGGAGCTAGTTGCCTTTGTTTGATTTCCATGAATTCAGTGTGTCGGAAGGATTTTTATAATACTAGTTTTGCCAAATTTGTTGCCTTCGGCCTGGCTGCTAGGATATCACTGGTGATGGGTGACCTGACGACTGATCCTCAGGTAGCCACGATAGTGGCGTGGATGTCCTACTGTTATAGTCTTGTGGCGGTGGTGCTGGAAGAGACCTTGAATGGTATTGAATTTGGAAGGAGGGTCAGTTTGACTCTCAATGGGGGAGCCCAATGATGCTGTTTATGTGGATTTTTGAAAGGTTTTGCCTTGCGGCCCCTCCTAAGAATCCCCTATCGGGTTCCCTTAACTTCTTCATTAGAACCTTCTTTAGTTTTGATTATTTAACAGAGAACTAGGTTAACTAGTTCATGGAGCACGAGACCCATTTTCTTCGCTAGTCAATGGCATGCTGGGGGGGTGGGGGGGTGGACTTGTATCCCATCTTATAGTTAAGAAAGTATCTATTTGTGTGGTTGGTTGGCCTTTAACAAACTTCCTTATATTTTTCTTGGCGGCTTTTGCACCTAGTGGGGTGGGAGAAAATAGTGCCTCCTCGCATACCTAAATTCTCCCCGATAGAGGATTTGACGGAATCTCTACGGATGATACTGGGACTTTTGTCTCAGTATGGTCGACCGTCTACCCATCAATCACAATCTATTGGAGGGGCTTGACATGTGTTTGGGGATTATCTAAAATGGTTGTTGAAGCAGGTAGTCGAGAATATTTTGGAAGCAGAGACTGGTTAGAGGTTGGTTGTTGCCTTCAACACCATAAAGGAGGGTGTGTGGTTTCGGCCAAGCTTATAAAGGCGTATCGCTACATGGAACATATATGGAGAATTAATTAGGAGTGGGAGATTTTGGAACCCCGAGAGAAGGTAATGATGACGATACAGGGCCGTCTGTTAGTTGAGGGTAGCATTTTGTGAAGCTGGGGATAGCATGTTTGAGGTGATTTGTGTTGGTATTTATGGATATTGTTGGAATTTTATATGAAGTGGGTCATTTGGTAAGGAATGGGTAATTTATTGGGGGAAATGTACGTTGATTTTTGTTAATTGAAAAAATATAGGGGGGGGGGCTTGTTTGACTCCCTTTACTAATACTTCATGTAACGATTGTGTTCCTTCACTTAAAATAAAAAAAATTGACATACATTGTTGTATCCTTGATGAGTGTTTCATTTAAACTATCTATTCCAATTTCTGAGGCGCACATAGTAATTTTGTTCACATTAATGATAAGATGGACCGCCATTTTTGGGGGTTATAAAAGAATCGCATTTTGTGAAAAAGAAAGGTCAGTTGCCATGTGTATCGTATGGGCTGCCTACGTACCTCTATGGCTTTTAATAATTTTTGAGTTTCATTCAAAAAAGAAATTTCTTTGAGAGGATCAGTTCCCACATAATTCTGGGTTGGGGGAATTAAACAATTTTATATTTTTTGAATCGAATGGGGATGAGAAAACTCGTAGCACACTGGGAATTCAGATTAAGGGTAGATTTTCTTGAGATGATCTAGGTTGACTGGATGTGCCAGCTCTTCTCCGTCGAGATCTGTGAACATAGTGTCACCGCCTGACATAATTTCCTTCATGATGTCAGGGCCACTCCAGTTAGGTTTGAATTTCCCTTTGGAGTCCTATACAAGTTCTATGATTTCTTTGAGAGAAAGGCCTCCTTATTGGACATCGCGTTCTTACACATTCCAGTTGAATCATCGCACTTTCTGAAGATGGTACCCCTGCACGTGGTATAGATCCTTATGTCACTTTTCATTCAATAATGAGAGTTAGTTATAGTGGCTCTAATCCGAGTCTTCTTCACCGACTCTGCTTTCGAGCATGACACATAAGGAAGGTACTTCTAGTTAAATGGGGAGAAACGTTTTAATGCCATATACCAGAGAATAGGGGTAGCCCCAATAGGCATTCTGATGGAAGTTAGGTAGCCTTATAGGGTTTTTGGGATCCAATCAACCTAGCCTCTATAAATTTTGATCATTTTATTGATAATGGTCTTGAGGATTTTGTTGGTAGCTTCGATGAGAACATAAGTTTGGAATCGGTAAGGAGAAGACTTGTGCCTCTGAATTCCATACTCGTCAACTATTTCTGTGACTTCGTCTTTAAAGTGGAGCCCCTAATTGAATACTAGTTTGTGGGTAACCCCGTAATAATAAATGCTATTTTTTTATAAACTCGGCCACTTTCTTGGCATTCAGCACTGCATATGATTCGGCTTCAACCCATTCTATGAATTAGTCAATGGCACTAGGATGAACTCATGACTGTTTAAAGACTTGGGAATGACCTTCCCTATGATGAATATGCCCTTGGTGGATAAGGCCAGAGAGACGTCATTTTATACAATTCCTAAGAAGGTAAGTGTTGTAGATTGGTAAATTGTTGGCACTTGAGGCATCTTCGAACATAGGTAGTGCAACCTTGAACCATGGTAGTCCAATAGTACCCTTGGCGGATGATCATCTTGGAAGGCATGTGACCATTCATGTGGTCTTGCATTCCTTAATGTGGATTTCTACTTTATTTATTCAATATTAGCCCTTGCTATGCAATGCAAATGGGTTCCGTCGAAGTTTCTCTTGAAAAGTGCTTTGTGGCACATGTTGTAGTAGGCATCCTATTTGCAAAGGGTTGCACGAACTTTCTTTTCTGCATTTTTAGGATATCTACCATGTTTGAGGAGGTGAAAAATGTAACACCCCGTGTGTTTGAGAACTTAAATAATTATGTGATTAATTATTATTGTGGGATTAATTAAATTAATATGCGAGAATTAATTGGTAATTAATCCGGATTTAAAAATAAATATTAACTAGCATGGCAAGGGTTAATACTTATTAATGAGAATTATTGAATATTACTGAGTGAATAAGTAATATGGAATTATTGAATCTGATAAATTGTCAAGAGTGAAATATACAACAGTTTGGTATTAAGTCGGGACATGCGTGTGAGTCGTGTTGGGACTAATTGAATGGAATACAAAGGTAAAATATTTTTATGTAACTAATATGTTAATTTCGAGCGTGCCGTTGAGTCCGGGAGTCGAGATAGTCAGAAAATACTACCCGAGTATTTTATTTGGACTCTGGGATATTTTAAGTCAAACCGGCACCTCGTAGGGGTAGTTTTGTAATTTGGGTTTTTGGAGAACTAAAATGGACGAAAATCAATAATTAAATAGAAATGGTACGTGGGTGAGAGGTTACCTATCAATTTCTAAACCTAATTCAGAGAGAGGGAAAACCTAAGAGGGAGAAGAAGACCTCCATGGGTGTTCTTAGAGAAAGACTTAAGCTTTCACACAAATAGTTACACCAATGCATAGATCGAAAAGCGAGGAACGCACCAATACCAACATCATCAATGGATCAAACCTTTGAATTTGAGGCAAGTGTTTATTACTTGCTTTCATTTATCAATAATCATATTCATGTTAGTGTAGGTAAATTTGATAATGAATTTCATGGAAATTGGGTGAAAATTTGGAGAAGAAATTTATGATTTTGGATAGATGGCTCAATAGTTAATTACTTCATGTATGCAAGATAATTTAATACAAAATTGGAGTACAAATTGACGAACAAATTTAAGATAATTAAGTTCTTAAACGAAAAATTAGAAAACTAGGATTCTTATGATATTAATTGGGGATTTTGTTTTTACCTTATGATTTATAATAATTTAATGATCCTAGGATGTTAGAAATTGTGTAAACATATTAGGTTATCAATCAAAATAGTTACATTGAAGATTGGGTATGAACTATGAGTTTTTGGGTGCAAAGATTATAAAAAAGTAACCATTGAAGTACATGCCTAACATAACGAAAACGGTTCCTTTTTCTAATAGGATTGGTTCTTTTTTCTGATAGGATTGGTTCGTTCTTATAATAGGATCGGTTCATTTTATTTTAGTAGGATCGATTCATTTTTCTAATAGGATCGGTTCATTTTATTTTAGTATGATCGGTTCGTTTTTATGATAGGATCGATTCATTTTATTTTAGTAGGATCGGTTCATTTTCTGGAGGATCGGTTCAGTTCATTTTTCTGAAAACTTTCAGTGCTACTGCAGAACTTTGGAGAAACCTTTAGAATCTTAAATTGTGAGATTTGAGGAGAAAAATACCCTGGACCAGTAGAGTATCGGATCGTATCTACTGTCTTGAAATATAAATGTAGTGGTACCCTTCGAGTGAGGAGAAATACTCTACGTAGATTATTTGGGTTAAAGTAAATATATTATACGTGGTAATGAGAGAATAATCCGTATGGAATATGTATGATTAGGTTGGGTAGATACCTAATGGATTTTAATAGGATGTGTGGATACCTATTACATATTTAATATTATGTGTATGACATACCTATCTGCTTGCTATCGCGGGAGGTTGTGTAGAGACAGTCTTATCCAGGGTGAACTTTGGGGGGATATTTGACTTGTATCATAGGACAAAGGACTATGAAGACTTGTTTATGAGTTAATAAGTCAGCTCACTATGGGAGCGTAGGTATGTGCATGACCCTTTAGTATGTGAACTATGTTCTCCTCCACTATGTGTGATTTTTGTATATGGTTCGTGGGATACTTCCGAGACGACAGTCCTTATTGGAGTACGAGATGTATTGGGACATGATAGATGAGTATGCGATGCACTATAGGCCTTGGGGTGCTGTATTAGTACATTTATATTATAGTGATGGACACGTATGTATACTTGTGTTATTCCTACCGTGAGATAATTATTAATATAGTACAATCTTAAATAACGTAAACTATAAATACTTAACTTAGTGTGCTAACAGTCAATCGAATTAATAAATGTTGTTACGAACAATGTGGGAATTTGGAAATTTTGGGTTTCTACCATGAGGTATGACTATAAGTATAAGTCCTTACCTAGTTAGAAGGGTTACGATTGGCCGGGTTAGAATAAATGTACGTTAGCTGTGCACAATAGACGAGAGGTGAGGATCTCATGTGAGAGATCGAACTAACATGTAATTGGTACTTGGTTTATTGCAAATTTTAAATACTTGCTAAAACAAATATTTCTATCTTTCTATATATATATAGATTATATCAGGTGCTCAGCCACAGGGACACCATACTTAGAGACTTGGATTTCTTGGCGTGTTGCAGCTGTTATGGAAGCTGTAGGTCTTTGCATTAGATGCCTCTATCATTTCACTCAATTTTTCTAGACTTTTCATTTAGGGATGTGTCGCCCACTCCTTAGACATTTTTATCAAATATTATATTCAATAATTTTCTCGTCGTTTCAGTTGGATTTATTTTACTATGGTGCTTGGTTTAGAGTTTTGAACTGGAAATGTTTATTCCAGTCTTAGTTATTTCAGTACGTATTCTGATTCAATATTTATTTTATTCAGTTGTGTGGTGGTTGGGTTATATTTAAATTCTTGGACTTATTAAATAAATGATTATGGTTTCAATTTAAAAAGGAAAAATAATATTTTGACACCAACTTAATTAATTATTAGGTGGTTAATAAGGTTGTTATGTTTTTGACAATGATGCTAAGAATGAACTAACCGAACATTCTATTTTAAATTTTATAAAGGACTGATCACCTGGTATTTAATTGGGCGGGGTGTCACAGGTGGTATCAGAGCGTCAGGTTCTAGAGTCCTTTAGGATCTGTATGGCTTACCATGATTTCAACTTAGCATTCTTTGATATAGAGCCTTATTTGTAGGATTGTTGTATTCTTGATTATGTGTTTACGTCTTCAGCTATTTAAGATTTAACGATTACTTTAGACTAAATAATTTCTTTCTCATCTCAGATGCCTCCTCGACGTGCACCAAAGGACATGAATGCCCATCCAGAGCCACAACCATCTCTAGCTCAGGGCATGATGAATGCTAGAGAAGTTACTGCCATCATTGAACACGCAGTAAATGCAGCATTGGGAGTGGTACAATACACACCACCATAGGAACTAGTAGCGATGCCAACACCTGTTCACATCTTCCCTACCGCATGGGAGAGAGTTAGGGATGCCTTTCAGAAGGAGCACCCTCCAGAGTTCGCATGAAGTTCTGATGTGGTGATTGCCAACCAGTGGAAGAAGGACATACAATGACACCTCCGTATGTACGAGTGCACTGAGGTCCAGAGATAGGTTTTGGCTACCTTTAAGATGATAGGGGAAGCCTTGTAGTGGTGGGAGTCCACTACTACTATAGGGGAGAGAGATATGATGATGATTGGCAATTTCTGGGTGCGATTAGACCACAAGTACTTTCCTTCTTTTGTTCAGACTAAGATGAGGCGGAAGCTATTAAACCTCACCCAGGAAGGGAAGACCGTAGCTGAGTATAAAGAAGAGTTTACCAGGCTAGTTAATCTGGTACCAACAGAGGTCTTCTAGGTAACCTCTCATTACATACCTATAGTGATGTGCTTAATGCAGCACTACTGCACTGCCAGGACCACCGCTTCCATATAACTGGGAGCAAATGAGCCGGGGAGTCCAGCAGCAGGGAAGGATAGGAGGTAATGGCGTTAGCGGGGCACAACCAACTCAGGGTTAGTAGAGGCAGGTTGATCAAAGTTCCCAGCAGGGGGATTCTAAGTGATTCAGTTAAGGAGGTTTTTGTCATAGTCAGGGAGGTTTTAGGCATGGACAGCTGGGTCAGTAGGGCCATCAGGGCCAACAGGGATATCAGGGCCATGAAGGCCAATAACAGTTTTGACAAGTTCAGTCGGGCCAAAGGGGAGGTGGAAACGTCCAGCAGGGCCGAGGTAAGCAGGGGCAACAAGGGGAAAACTTTGGTGGGAAGTATTTTATATATGGCAAGACTGGCCACAAGAATCATGATTGTCCTGAGAGGGGCAGGGCCCCACAACAGCAGTAGCAGGGTGCTCGATAGGATCCCCAGAGATCGATTTTTCTCGCCGCCCTCCCAGCACCACCTCAGATTCCAGCGCTACCAGCCATTCCAGCAGTTCCATTCCACCAGAGACAACTTCATTATGGATGGGTTTACAATATCCATCAGGCCGCAACCCCACATGATCCACCCGGGATTGAGGGTATGTTTTTTTATCTCGGGGAGTATGGGGCATATTTTATTTGATACGGGACCCACACATTATTTTATTGCCACAAGGTTTGCACATGCTTTAGGGTTATTGGATACATCAGAAAGTAAGGTTATATGTGTAGATTCTCCTTTGGGTAGTGGCTCACTGATTTACTTTATATGTCGAGTGTTGGGTACATAGATTGGGAGACTTACCTTACCTGTCGACGTGCTTGTATTAGAGATGTCCGAGTATGATGCGATTATCGCTCTTGATTGGATTATTACATATAGGGCCACTATCAATTGTTTTAGTAGGAGTATTATTTTTGCTATACCTGGTCAGGAGATGTAACTGGTGGCGATGCCTCATCCAGAGGGAGGATCTCACATTCATTTGTATTATATAGTGGATGATACCCCTAAGGAGGTGGTGATACCTCTTGATTCGATACCGGTAGTTCAGGATTTTGCTGATGTGTTTCAAGATATTCTAGGATTACCACCTTGAAGAGAGATAAACTTTGTTATAGATTTAACACCGAGCACTTGGATGATAGCCCTTGCACCTTACCGTATGGCTTCAACAGAGATGAGGGATTTACGGGATCAGATAGAGCAGCTGTTGGGTCAAGGGTTTATTCGTAGGAGTACTTCACCTTGGGGTGCCCCAGTGCTGTTCGTTAAAAAGAGAGATGGATCGTTACGTTTGTGTGTCGATTACCGTGAGTTGAATAAGGTCACGATACGAAATAAGTATTCGTTACCCTGATTCGATGACTTATTCGACGAGTTAAGAGGAGTTACTTTATTCTCAAAGATTGACTTCAGGTCGGGATACTATCAGTCATGAATTAGGGGGCAGGATGTGTCGAAGACTACCTTCTAACGAGATATGGTTCCTATGAGTTTAGGGTTATGCATTTTGGGCTAACCAACACCCCAGCCGTGTTTATGGACTTGATGAAAAGGGTGTTCAGAGAGTTCCTGGATAAGTTTTTTATTGTCTTCATTGATGACATCCTGATTTACTCTCAGAAGAAAGAGGAGCATGCCAAACATTTGAGGCAGGTTTTGGAGACACTGCATCAGCACGAGTTGTATGCAAAATATGAGAAATGTGGTTTTGGCTAAAGGAAGTTCAGTTTTGGGGGAACATTATTTCAGATAGAGGGATATCTATATATCCGAGTAAAGTGTTAGCGGTGAGGGAGTGGGGACAACCCACGACGCCGATGGAGATACTTAGTTTATTGGGTCTAGCAGGATACTACATGAGTTTTATTCGGGGATTCTCGAAGATAGCGGGTCCATTGCCTTATTTAACGCGCAAAGGAGAGATGTTCACCTGGGATGATGCCTGTCAGTTGGCTTTTGATGAGATGAAGGACAAGCTGACTTTAGCACCGGTGTTATCTAGTCTACACTGATGCGTCCTTACTAGGAATTGGGGGTGTGCTTCAACAGGAGGATCAGAATATAACTTATGCTTCCCTAAAGCTTAAGCCTCATGAGAAGAACTACCCAACACACGACTTAGAGCTGGCTGCAGTCATATTTGCACTCAGGATTCGGAGGCATTACCTTTTGGGATAGCAGTTTCGCCTATTTACAGACTATAAGTCACTATAGTACTTATTAATGCATAAGGAGATGAATATGAATCAACTCAGGTGGCTAGAGTTTGTAAAAGATTATCAGTTTGAGATACACTATCACCCGAGAAAGGATAATGTGGTTACAGA
The DNA here is from genome assembly GCA_949130495.1 of Sambucus nigra. NCBI lineage: Eukaryota > Viridiplantae > Streptophyta > Magnoliopsida > Dipsacales > Adoxaceae > Sambucus > Sambucus nigra. The sequence continues at coordinate 186,658,428 of OX422216.1, forward strand.
TGCGTTCAGTCGTAGGCCAGTAGATGAGATGGCTTAGGTGTGAAAGGAGAAATGGAAGGAGATAGGACACCAGGATGTTGTGGTCAGATCATTCATGTTAGTGGGGGTGTCACAACAAATATGATATTACCATAACCCATCCATGGTGGAGTCTTCTTCAGTGACGAGCACTGAGTAGGCGCAACTTGCTTCTGAACGAAAAAGGGGTCATTATTATTCGTTTGGCCATATCCACCATGGAGAATAGGGTTGCAAGGCTATTATCTACACTATTCTTTATTTGAGGAAGGTAATGAAAGGAGACATCTTTAAATTGGGGCCAAGCTCTTCTAGATGGGCATGTAAGAGTATGATCTTCTTATCTTTGACTTTTCACTTTTTGAGAATTTGTCCAATGATGAGGGTGGAGTCCCCATAGACCTCTAGGAGCTTGATTCCTTTAATGAGGGTGATCTTGAGGCCCATGGTGCATTCCCCGTACTCAGTCATATTATTGGTGGAAGGGAAGTCCAACTTAATGGCAATGGGGGTGTGGGTGTCATTGGGTGCAATCATGAGAATTCCAATGTCGTACCCCTTATTGTTGGAAGCTCCATAAAAAAACATCTGCCATTTAAGATCTTCTTGAGAGGTTCAGAGAATGTCTTCATTTGGAAACTCAAAGACCCAAACATCGGTTCCTTCCATGGGATAATCTTTAAGGTAGTCAGAGATGGATCTTCCCTTAATTTATTTATGTGCGACGTACACAATGTTGAACTCAGCTAACAACATCAGCCAATGGTACATTTAACTTGACATAATGGGTTTCTCTAACAGGTATTTAATGGGATCCATTTAGGATGCTAGTTTGATTGGAAAGACAAACATATAGTACCGTAATTTTTGCATGACCTAGACTAGGGTGACAAAAGCTTTCTCCAAAATAGTGTAGTTGACTTTGTACATGGCCAGTTTTAGATTGGCATAGTAGATCACTCTTTACTTACAGGATTCTTCAATGTACTAGGCTAATAAAGCCCTTGGTACAATATCAATGACAATCAAGTACAAGAGGAGGGGGAGACCTATCGGTGAAGGTATAATCACTAGAAATTGAGTGAGGTATTTCTTGATTTGGTCAAAGGCTCGTTCTAGACTTTCGTTGAATCCTTCTTGAGAATTTTGAAAATGGGTTCATAAATATAGATTAGTTGGCTCATGAATCAGTATATGTATTATAACTTATCCCTGTACTTCTTTCTCCATTCGAGTTGGTGTCATCTCGAGTATGGCTTTTGATTTGGTGGGTCTACTTTAATCCTTTCTTGCTAACTATGCACCTCAAGAGTTTTCCTTTGATGATGTATAAAACACACTTTTGTAGGTTGAGCCGCATCTAGTACTGTCGCAGTCGCTCGAAGAACTTTCAGAGGGTGAGAATGTGACCCTCATAATTATTGGACGTAATGTTCATGTTGTCTACTTAAACCTCAACTTTTGTGTGAATAAGTTCGTGTAATATGGTTATCGTATCCCTTTAATAGGTAACTTCAGCATTTTTGAGGACAAATGGAATGAAGGTATAGCAAAAAGTTCCCTATGAGGTGATGAATGAAGTTTTCTCTTAACGGTTAGGGTTCATTTTAATATGGTTCTAACTGAAAAATCAATAAAATAATGATTTGATGGTGTGCCTGGTCATATTATCCATGATCATGTCAATGTTTAGCAATAGGTAATCATCTTCGAGGATGCCTTGTTCAGATCGTGGTAGTCGATACACCTGTAAATCATTCCTCCTGATTTTGGCCCGAGGATGATGTTAGCAAGCCATGTAGGGTATTTGATCACTCAAATGAAGCCCACGTCTAATTTTCTGACCACTTTCTCTTTGACTTTAAGTGACCATTCGGTTCATATTCTCCTCAACTTCTGTTTGACTAGATTGAATTTCGAGAATGTTGGGATTTGATTATGAGCTATCGCTGGGTCCACGTAGGCATGTCATCATGGGAGCATGAAACGATAACTATGAATTCTTTCAACAACCCTTCAAATTATGCATGCTCATGATCATTAAGGGTGGACCATATCCTAATCTTGCATTCATGAATACTAGAATCGAGATTAATAAGAATAGTCACATCATCATTAGTTTGAATGTGATTATGTTGTTTATTATTTTCCTTATTAATATAAGTTAAGAATTACTCATTTACAAAATCGTCATCATCAAAAGAATGATTACAATCAATGAAATTAATGTAAGGCACAACAAGATACTCAAAATCCTCATTTATTTCATTCTCAGTGAAAAAGACATTGGGAATCTCATCAAAAGAGGACTCAGCTACATTTATATCAGGAAAAGGAGAAATAGAAACAAATGTAGTGATTTGAATACGATAAAGAGCAGGGCGAGGCGGAGCTTGAGTACATTGGACTGGAATGGCATGCTAGTTTAGGAGAGGCATATCAAGAGTTATGATCTGAGTGGACGAGTCCAATGTCTCATCATCTAAGAGAATTATAAAGAGTCTCAACTACAATGTCTATAGGTCGAAGGATTCTTTAGAGTCCCTCGGAGTTCTCAGTAATTGCCAGGGTTTGCTTAATTAGGCGTTCCACTTCATGTTTCCAATCTTTATCCCAAGTGTTATTTTCTTTAAATAAGATTTCTAACCCCAGTTTTATCTTCTTGTCAACATGGTCATACCATGATTCAGGAAATCCACAGAAGGGGAAGTATTCACCCTCATTGATAAATCTTTCATTCAGAGAGTCCCTCGAAATAGTCTTTTCATCCTCGAGGCTTCTCTTCGATCATCATTAGTTGAGTGCTTTGAGTTATACTGATGAAGGTTCGTAGCCTAGGGAACATGAGGGAATGGTGTAACACCCCGTATTTTTGTACATTTAATATTTAATTAATTCGAGAATTTTAAATTACTGGTGTGTTGTAATTTTAATTGAATTAATTATGGCAATATATATATTTAAATATTAATCGGGGAGTGAATGGTTAATGTTCAGGAAAATTTATTTACTAAGTGAATATTAATAATTTAATTACGTCATTTCGGGTATTAATGACGGGGTATGCACTTATCTCAACCGGGAGTCGGTATAGACTAAATGGGGTGTGATATAAGGATTTTTATAAATTAATTCGGATGCCAATTCTGAGTGCGCGGTTGAGTCCGGATGGGTCGAGATAGTCAGAAAAGAGTACCCGGAGGTAGTAATTGGGTCTCGGGGTATTTTTGGGCATAGCCGGGCCCACACGGGGTGAGATGGGCCACTTTAATTAAGCTCATTAGGTGAAAAACGGGATTAAGGGTTTTTAACCTAATGGGGAGATTAAGGAATGGCAGACAACATAACTCTAAACCTAGGGTTTGAGAGGAGATTTGGGGAAAAAGCAAATCAAGAACAAATTGGAGGTTATTGGTGCCAAATTAAGGGACATCAACAACGGATCAGACACTACGAACACTTACAGGCAAGTGGTTAACTGTTGTGATTTCTAAAAGTTTGATAATCAATTCATATCATAGTGATGTGTGTATGAAAATTCGTTTTGGGTGTGTCACCAAAATCTAAATTAGGTTTTTGTAAATTTATAAACCTTAATGAGATTAAGGGGGGAGATTGATCGTGTTTATGATTCTAGAATGTAGAGAACTGAATCAGATGTTAAAATCAGTAGGAGTAGAGGGTTAATTACAGATAAAAATGAATGAAATTCGTATTGGGGATTTGAAACCCGGATAATACCCAAATCGGGAAAAAGTAGGAAATCGTGAGATTTAATTTCAGTTTGATGTTCTATAAGGTGCTTTGATCCTATTCTTATGTAGAAATAGGGTTGATTGGGCTTGGTTTAGTCCAGGGGAAAGAATGAAAGTTGGAGGTTTTCGTTAATGGTGGAACTGCCCGTTGAATAAGACGAAGTCAGGGACGATCGATCGATCGACCCAGGGGGTTCGATCGATCGATGATTCAGAATTCTGGGCAGTTCGCCCAGTTTGCATATAAGGGGGGATTTAATTAGAAATTAATTCCCATACATTAAAAAGTGATAAATAATTGTGAAATAAATATTCCTAGCAATTATGGGAGAAAGTAATTGGGACTAGGATGAATTTATGTGGGACATTTAATGGATGAATTTGAGAGACTTTATTCCAAAATAGTGAGGTACGGATCAAGTGAGTAAAACCGGGTATATTGGTCATGCGACCCCAAGGTAGTGAATTAAGTTTGGAGATAAACTAAATAATTTTGAGTCGGGATATAGACTTGGGTGAATATTTAATTATGGACCAAGTGGGCGAGTCCGGGTATGTTGGTAATTATAGGTAAATATAATTGGGAAACTATGGAGATAAATGTGTGACACATTGTGGGCGAAAAATGTGGGAAAGAAATTATGAGATGTAAAAATGGACCGAGTGAGTGAGTCCGGGTATGTTGGTTATGTGACACCAAAGTATTAAATTTATTTTTGAGAGAGAGTAATTAATTTGTAGTTGGAACATAGACTCGGGAATATTAAGATACGGGCCAAGTAAGTGAGTCCGGGGATAATGGTTGGGTGACACCAAGTTATTAAATTAATAAATGCGTTAATTAATTTAGTTAGAGTCAGATTGTAGACTCGGGTAATATTAAATTAATAAGAGTGATAATTAATTTAATAAGAGTCAGATTGTAGACTCGGGTAGTATTAAATTAATAAGTGTATTAATTAATTTAATTAGAGTCGGTTTTTAGACTCGGGTAGGATTAAATTAATAAGGGTGTTAATTAATTTAATTAGAGTCGGTTTGTAGACTCGGATAGGATTAAATTAATAAGGGTGTTAATTAATTTAATTAAAGTCGGTCTGTAGACTCGGGTATGATTAAATTAAGGGTGGGATAATTAGTTTAATCAGAATTGGATTGTAGACTCGTGAAGGGTACTTATTAATTAATGTGATAATTAATTGTATTAGAGTCGAACCACAGACTCGGATTGGTATTAAATTAAAATGTGTGTTAATTAATTTAATTAGAGTCGGGCGATAGACTCGGGGAGGTATTAAATTAAAATGTGTGTTAATTAATTTAAGGAGAGTCGGACCACAGACTCGGGGAAAGTATTATATTAATTGAGGTGTGAATTAATTATATTAGAGTCGGACCATATGTAACACCCCGCCCGCCCGGGGAGAGCGAACAGAGTGCTAATACGATAAAATAAATCTAAATCCACAATACACAAGGTATAGAGCATCTAAGTCCCACAACAACAAAAGAGAAACTGCAAATATCAATTTCTTCAAATAAATACCAAGTCTCTCGAATAAATACAACATCTAACTCGAATAAAAATACAAATCTCCAAAGCTCTATACATCAAAATAATAAAATTCTTCCAACTTGTATTAAAAATTCTCCCCAATATAATCCACGCTAAAAATCATCTCAATTGGTCCGTAGCGTCCCAAATCCACGCTAACCTTCCACTAAAAGAAAATATGGGGAAGTACACAATACGACAGGAAAGATGCTCAACAAATATATTAACGATGAATAAAGCGTAACAACACGAGTACGAATATTCAAATCAAAATGCAAATCTCAAAGTATTTATCAATATAATTTCTCAACAACACTTTAACCGGGTCACCACGCCTCACCACATCCGTATATGCTTTATCAAGCCATAGCCCGGGAAACAGGAATTTTGGTTGGTGCCCAACCTCCGTGCCATATTAAAATCTCATGACAACGTGTTCATCAATAATATAATGATACCACATGAATCAAAATAATTTCAACAATTATTTTCCAGATTTCAATGAATTTATCAATTCAAATATGAGTTCAATTAATAAGAAATCAAAGAGAATGACACTCGCGAGATTTAAAGAGCATATTGTGTAAAACCCCATACCTCAAACCATGATGGGAAACCAATGACCACATCCTCAAGATCAACACAAAAGATCTACAAAATCTCCTCCAAGAACCTCTAACAAAATAGCCCCAAGAACACCTCTAATCTAAGATTAGATCTCACAAATCTCAAGGGACAATGTGTATATAAAAAGAAGAGGAATATAAAATATATTTGCTACCAAAATTTGTGCCAAAAGTATGTTAAAAAGGTTGCCCACGACTTCCTTTTATAATGCAAAGAAATGAAAAGTTGGAAACCAAAAAACTCCTTTAAATAAGGCAAAGAAATGAAGAGTTGGAAGTCAAAACAACTCCAAGAGTTATAAACATTTAAAAAAAAAATTAAAATCCGTTTTAACTCCGTTTTCGAAACCGTTTGAAATTCTCGTCTTTAGAAATAATAACCAACATATTTGAGTAATAAAAATAATTTTATCAAAAACTTTATTTTCCTCCATTTTCCAAAAATTAATTAAAATAGCTCAAAATTACGCGGGTTATTACACTTCCCCACTAACAATGGAATTTCTCCCTCGAAATTCGCCGAATGCCTAACTCTCAAAATCAGGCCAGTAACTCCAAAAATAAATCACATCTCGAAAAATAATCTCGTCTCCAAAAATAATTCCTCACCTCTAATCTCGAAACCTAACACGAATATCATCTAAAATTTTCTATCTTCAAAAATTGCTAACCACGCAATGAACCCAAAACTCAAGCCCCGAGGATTGTCATATACCTAAGCTCTGATACCATTTGTAACACCCCGCCCGCCCGGGGAGAGCGAACGGAGGGCTAATACGATAAAATAAATCTAAATCCACAATACACAATGTATAGAGGATCTAAGTCCCACAACAACAAAAGAGAAACTACAAATCTCAATTTCTTCAAATAAATACCAAGTCTCTCGAATAAATACAACATCTAACTCGAATACAAATACAAATCTCCAAAGCTCTATACATCAAAATAATACAATTCTTCCAACTTGTATTAAAAATTCTCCCCAATATAATCCACGCTAAAAATCATCTCAATTGGTCCGTAGCGTCCCAAATCCATGCTAACCTGCCACTAAAAGAAAATATGGGGAAGTACACAATACGAAAGGAAAGATGCTCAACAAATATATTAACGATGAATAAAGCGTAACAACACGAGTACGAATATTCAAATCAAAATGTAAATCTCAAAGCATTTATCAATATAATTTCTCAACAACACTTTAACCGGGTCACCAGGCCTCACCACATCCCTATATGCTTTATCAAGCCATAGCCCGGGAAACAGGAATTTTGGCGGGTGCCCAACCTCCGTGCCATATTAAAATCTCATGACAACGTGCTCATCAGCAATATAATGATACCACATGAATCAAAATAATTTCAACAATTATTTTCCAGATTTTAATGAATTTATCAATTCAAATATGAGTTCAATTAATAAGAAATCAAAGAGAATGACACTCGCGAGATTTAAGGAGCATATTGTGTAAAACCCCATACCTCAAACCATGATGAGAAATCAATGATCACATCCTCAAGATCAACACAAAAGATCTACAAAAGCTCCTCCAAGAACCTCTAACAAAATAGCCCCAAGAACACCTCTAATCTAAGGTTAGATCTCACAAATCTCATGGGCCAATGTATATAAAAAGAAGAGGAATATAAAATATATTTGCTGCCAAAATTTGTGCCAAAAGTATTTTAAAAATGTTGCCCACGACTTCCTTTTATAATGCAAAGAAATGAAAAGTTGGAAACCAAAAGACTCCTTTAAATAAGGCAAAGAAATGAAGAGTTGGAAGTCAAAACAACTCCAAGAGTTGAAAACATTTAAAAATCATTTTAAAATCCGTTTTAACTCCGTTTTCGAAACCGTTTGAAATTCTCGCCTTTAGAAATAATAACCAACATATTTGAGTAATAAAAATAATTTTATCAAAAACTTTATTTTCCTCCATTTTCCAAAAATTAATTAAAATAGCCCAAATTTACGCGGGTTATTACACCATAAACTCGGGAAGAGGATAAGTTATTAAGTGAGAAAATTAATTTCATTGAGTCGGGCCACAGACTCAGGAAGTTATAGGCAGTGTACGGGATTTTGAGTACCTGGTAAAGTCGGGGTTATTAATATATATATATATATACGGTGTAGTGATAGTATATATATACGTGTATGCATTGTGTGTGACATTAAATTACAGGCAGTGTACGGGATTTTGAGTACACGGTAAAACCGGGGTTCATAATATATATATATATATACGGGTAGTGATAGTATATATATATGTGTATATATTGTGTGTGATAGTAAATATCAGTGACTAGATATTTATTCAATTTAAATACTCTAATGCTATCAAGGGAGGTTACGAGATGTGGGTGAATCCCCTAGCTTGAGGAGTAGGGCGAGTATATCCCCAAGTCATAGCGTCCGGTATATATGGGTGAGGGATTTATCTCACTTTCAGGGAAGGAATATGACCGCCTCCACTTCGTTTATATTCTGGTCCAAGTTGGTGAGCGATTCTAACTTAGGGAAACTAGGTTTTGTGAGCACAACTAGTGAGATAGCATTCTAGAGGGAATCATCCAGTGAGGGTAAACTCGAAAGGATGGATACACGTATGATATATGTGTGGATGTTAGTAAAGGTACGTATAATATGGTAGTAAATATTATATGTAAGTGATAATACAGTGTGTGATGTATTTACTTTATATAACTCGGGTTACAGTTATATGCAGTTAATTAATGGGAAATTAATTAATTTAATCATTTGTGGGAATAATACAGTGTGTGATGTATATACTTTATATAACTTGTGACACGGTTATATGCTGCTATTTATGAGGAATTAATTAAGTTAATTGTGAAATAACTTATAATTCAAGAATCATTATACTCGGGTTAGAGTAGTACAGCAAGGGAAGGTTATACCAGGACTAGTTGGACGGGGTAGTACAACTAGGTGGGGTTAAGGTAACCGGTAGGTGTTCACAATAGTGGAGGGGTGAGAATGTCCTCAAGGGAGTGCTACACTAACTTAAATATGAAGAGCATTCGTGCATTTTAAGTTACTGCAGTTAATTCACTTGCTAAATATTTTCAAAATGTTTTGGGTTCTAACCCTTGCTATAAAACTATTTTCAAAACCTTTTAGGTGTCCAGCCACAGGGACGCCAGGATTGATATTCTATTCCAGGGACACGGAGCTGCGGCATTTGTGGATGCTAGAAGGAGTTTGGATTAGACGCATCATTCATTCATTCCTAGAGTAGGAATCTTGTATCAGTCTCAGTTTTATTTAGGGCTTGTAGCCCAGACTTCTCGGTACAGTTTTCAGGTGTAATTCATTTAGGTGTTGAATATTTGTATTGGATTATTTATTTGGTGGCCGGTGATTTATTCATCAAGTTGTGTATTTATTATTCTATTTACTTTCATTCAGTTGTGTGAATGGTTTATATTTTAATTCCGCATGTATTGTTTTGTTTAATTAAAAAGTTAAAATTGGCACCAGTTTTTTGAATACTAGGTGGTTAGTAAGTTTTAAAAAGTTTTCGACAGTGATGCTAAGGATGATCCAACTGGGATTCCTGTTTTAATTTGGTATAGGACTGATCACCCGGTATTTTATTAGGCGGGGTGTCACAAATGGCTTCTTTCAGGATTATAGTCTTAAGGATTCCTTTCTAGCATCGCCCTAGTTCCATTTCGTGCATGAAGTGCGTGTTTTTGAACATCTGAATTACATTAACATTGTTGTGAGGACCGTGGTCTGGACAGACTCGGTGTTTGAAGTTGTGAATTTTGGGGACGGGGAGTGGATCAATTATAAAATTGGAGAAGAGCATGCCATTGGTCCCATGCTGAATCTCTAACACTAGACTGCTGGTATTGGCACAACCTGAACTATCGTCGTCCCCTAAAATGGTGATTAATTTACCTTTCGAAAATAACTTTAGTTTATGATTGAGAGAAGAGAATACTCATAGGATGCTATGGAGCCAAGGGTATCTTAGGAGTAGGTTGAATCAAGCAACTATGTTGATAACTTTAAATTTCATCAGAGGATTGATAAGGCCAGCCCCTAGTGTGCGTTTTATGGAACCCATTACTTCTCAAGGAGTGTTGTAATAGGCACGTATGATGATAGATATAGGAGTGAGATAACTAAATTTCAATCCTAAGTAGTTGAATGTTCTAAGTGGACAGACATTGAAAGAAAAATTTATTGTCGATAAGTGATAATGGGACCGTATTCCCCAAAATTTTGACGGTGATGTTGAGAGCATAGTTGTGATCAAGGTCAAATTTTGGGATTTTTTCTTTGGAAAAAAAGAGGCATCTACTAGAGGTCAAGGTTCCAAAAATATTCACGGCTTGTTCAGGAGTAGTAGAGGGAGAAACTGTGGGTCCGATGAAGAGCTTTTTAAAGGTATTCCACTGTAGCTAAGAGGACATGAAGAGCCCCTATAAGGTTTTATTAACTTGGGTTTTCTTAAGTTAATCGGGGACTTTGGTTTATTCAATGGCCATTTATGGCACTAGGAGATCTTCTAAAATCCCTTATCCTTTGTCAACTCTGATTTTATGGGGAATCAAATCTTTGTAGTAGTTCCCTAATCTACTCATGTTGTTTACAGAGGTGGGGAAGAATAAGAACCATGTGGATTTATCTACTTTGGGCTGAATGGATAATTAGTTGATTTCCCCTAAAAAAATCTTTGAAGGAGATCATTTCACATAAAGTGGAAAATAAATTGGCTTCTTCATGATTCGATTCATCATCTAAGCTATCAAAGTCATTAGCTCATCTGGTGGCAATGATGTCTTCCTGCTAAGAGTCATAAATGTATTCAATAACATCAATGGCTTCATCATATAGATTTTACCATTCAATGAGGAAATTCAGAAGTGAAGGGACATATCATCCTTGAAGTTTTTAAATAATGAGAAACTCAAAGATGCCATAGATTTCTCCTATTTGGAGAAACACATCGACCATGATCTTTAGAGGTTTGGGTGAGACTATGGGGACGATGGGTGATTTGATAGGCATAATTTGGGTAAAAGGTCCAAACTCAGGGTTGCTTTCTAAGAAAATAGAATTTGTTCCGATTCCATGTTCTGGCAGAGGGTTGTGAGTGGTGTTAGTCTTAGGGTTAGCTATAGGGGAGATTATACTCTAATTTATCAGGCCTTGGATCACATTTCTAAGATGAAAGCATTGGTCAGTTGTGTAGCCTACGACTTGGTGAATGTCATAGTGGGAATCGGGCTTGAAGTTTTTAGGGAGTGGGTTTGGTAATGTTCAGGGTTCCAAGGGTTTGATGTAATTTCTGGTTAGCAGATCCTGGTAAATTATGGTAAGGGAAATATGGAGCTTGGCGTATTTTTTTCTATTGGGATTGGAGAAACTTTTTGATGCTTAAGAGGTAGAAGGTTGTGATATATTGATGGTTGAGATTCATGAATTAGAGATCTTCTCAAATTTATGGGGGTAAACTGTATGGTCAACTTCTTTGGCTCAGAGTCCACTTTGGTGATACCATCTTCGATTTCTACACCAGCCACCCATAAGGATCGAAAGTGTGGGTAATATTGTTCTCCAATCGATTCTTGAATATGGCACAAGAAGTTTTTCTTTTTGATGCCCACTTATTCCTCCTCTAAGGTCATATTGTCCATTGTGGTGGCTTTTTCTCTCCACCTTGCAATGAAGCCACTGACTGATTCTCTGGGGTTTTGGTTGATCAACTCTAGGTCTTTGCGTGTGACCTCTAACTCTTCTTTTTACTTATACTAAAACATGAACTCCTGGGATAAATCATCCTAACTACGAATACTAGATTCTTTAAGAGACAAGAACCATCGAAGAGAACTTTCTTTTAAGGTTTTCTAAAAAATTTGGGCAATTATTTCTTCTGGGGAACTGATAAGGGTCATGGCTCGGTGACAGCTACGTAGATGCACAATTAGAGGTCAACTACCCCTAAACTTATCGATGGTCCGACATCTTGAACTTCTCTAGTAGTCTGGATTTTGGAGAATGGGACATGTGTGTAATCCATGTAGTTTTTAGAAATTTTGACTCGGTTAAACTTCTTCGATAATAAATTATGATCTTCCTTGACCTTGTTTAGTTATTATTATTTAGGGTCGATGGGCACTGGGGATTCTCCTTTGATTGGGCATGATTAGGAATTAGGATTTCAGGAGGTGGCGACCCATTTGTAGGCGGGTAACGGGGGATAAGCAGGTATTCTTTTGTGAACCAAACAGGCTTGGGGGCAGGTGGACCCATAGCACGAGGAAAAAGGATTTTAGGTTCATAATATTCAAGATTCTAGACTCGATTTTCCTACATCTCTTGGACATCGATTTGAAGGTTGTCAATCTTGGCGCTGACTTAGGCTAAGATGGCCATTAGATTTGGCTAGACATTTGGTGCTTTTTCACATTTTCCATGAATATCTAGGGGAGGTAGATCCCATATTCAGTTGAAGTAGTAGAAGAAGTAGTTTAGCTTCAGGGCAGTTTTATGAAATACCAAATCCAATAAAGAGCCAATCAAAAGTCGGGTGTGCAATCGACTTGAGGGGGAAAATTATTAGGGTTTATTTTGTGAAAAATGGGAAATTTTTTGGATTTTTTGTAAAATGTTTTTGGGATTTTTGGTTTTTGAGAAAGAAAGAAAAATGAGAGGAATCTCAACATTATTATTATTACTAGATGTAACCCGTGCGATGCACGGACACAGTATCACATTTCAGTAGTTAAAGAGAAATATAATGAGTTAAATTTTAGTTAATCAAGAAATAATTTTATTGAATAAAAATTATTCATTAAAGTTGTGTAATTTCAAAAAGGTTAAAAAAGAATAAGTTTTTTATTAGTTTTATGCATTATAAAGTAGTTTCACACATTGATTCGGAAACGGTTCTGAACCTTTCATTGGAAGTTTTTTTTTATTAAAATAAAAACTTGTAAATTTAAATTTAGAGATGATGAGACAACATGATTTTTTTGGTTATATATATATATATATATATATATATATATATATTGTTAATTCATTTGTAAAAACATCTTATGATATGGAAAACAAACTGATTCCTCCATTCCCCAAAGTAACAATCTATAACCACATATATTATTCACAAACACAATAAAACATCCACAATCATTGGAGCACAAAAATAATAAAACATCTACAGTAAAAAATATGTTCATGAATTTTCTTTCGACTCACTCGAATCCACTACACCCATTATTAGTTTCTGAGTAATACCTTAAATATAATTTGCAATTCAAAGAAAATTTTATACTTACTATTTTTTATGTTTATGATAGTTTTACTAAAACTTGGGTGATTAATTTTGGACTCGAAGTCAAGTGTATTGTGCTAAAATAATACACTTATGTATTTAAAGATTTTAATTTTTGTACGCAAAATTTTTGTGAGGCTCGGGGAGGATAGAGTCACTTGTAATCCATCTAGGTTGTTCCCGTAGCGATGGGACAGTAAAAATATAAGAAGATTTAAAAAATATTTCAAATATGTCATTTTAAAACTAATTAATGAATATTGAAATATATAACTATCTGCGCGTATTTACATTTGAAACTCCAGACAAATATTTTTAATGTCAAATCGCAAAAATGGAAACATAACATTTTGATAAGCATGTCCAAAAAATGATTTGATTCCATTCCCTAAAAATATATATATATATTTCGAATTCTAGACAAACAAGTTCAGCCTTAATATATTTTACAAAAAATGTTCAATTATATCTATACTATTAATGAAAAATAATTTTGCTAAAGTAATGTAAGCCACATTGAAGAAATTACATAGTCTTTCAATATAATTATATTCCAAAATTGTTAAAATATATCTAATACATGCTCTTACATGAGGATGAGAATGGTATCTACAGTGGAGACATATCAGATATGCAAAAGATTAAATATAAATAGCTGGAAGATAGTTATACATGTATATATCAGATTCTTACACAAACACACATGCTATAGCAGAATACAAAAAAGCATTTTCCATACATTAATTATTCTGCTCTCAAACACTTTTTTGGCTTACTCTATTTTGGACCACCGTTGTCTAAAAATCAAACCTACCCACTCTCATCTCCGACCACAACACAACCCATCACACCCCATCACCAAACACTTTCAAAATCAAAACACCAACATCAATTGAAATTGACAACTAGCAATGCACCCACAACCACCACTATCGTGAGATTAAATTGTTGTTGCAGTAATAAACAATTAAATGCAGAATTAAATTCAGGAACGAAATTACCCAATTGGAGCATATAATTCTGGGGCAGAAAAATAATATAAGAATTCCGGAAACTGGACAGCGAAGAACACGGCTGAGTCGCGGACTAGGTCGCTCTCTTTAAGGTGTTTCGCGGCTCTGCCTCTAATTGTGCCGACAGTCTGCAGCCCCGTCACCCCCAGGATAAAACAGCCTCCAATTAAATTACGGATTGATAGCACAAGAATTAATCCGGTCTGTATACACCCATTCTGTATTAATTGCTCGATTCTATAATTAATCTGTAATGAGATTAATTATTCTGGAAATAGTATTCTGGGAGAAAGAAGTTTTTTCAGAACTGTAGAGAAAATTTTCGTGTTGGAAGAAGATAATTGTGTGCCAAAACCGGAGGCAACCAGCTCTTTTATGGGGCAAAAAGAAAAGAGACGTTGGAAACAACGTGGAGAAAAAACTGGAAGAAGTGGGCAACTCGGTTGAAGAAATCAACACGGAGTAAACCACGTTTTAATTTTTTCGGAATTAATTACCGTTAAAAAATAATTTTTAAGGCCCAAAAAACGTTAATTTATTTGTCCAAAAAATTAATTCTTAATGAGCCCAAGCCCAAGACCCGGACCCGGACACGGGCACGGGCCGGGCCGGACGGACGGCGGCGGCGCGCGCGCGCGTGTGTGACTTGGCCCATTGGGTCTGCCCCACATACCCACAAAAACTTGAATGCCCAAAGGGCTGAACCTTTGTTCCCAAAAAATTGTATATTAACACACCACAAATTTTCCTTCCCACCGATGTGGGACTGCCTTAAAGGCTTTTCAAGTTCTTGCAACAGCTAAAGGTAACAACAGCTGTTGGATAACAGCTGTGTTCCAACAATCCCCCACTTGCAAAATTTGAAAACATTTTATCGAGCAATAATTCATAGAATTGTGCATAAGCAAAGGTGTCTTTCGACTTGAACCTTTACGTAGTAAAGATGATTCAGAATATACTAGAGTAACCGTAGTTTTGAACTCTATCTCTGACAACATCCCACACACAACCCTACTTGGGTGTAGTTCTAATAGCTAGCACTTTACGGCCATGTGCTTCTATCCCAGTATAGTGAACGCTTTAGGAATTTGCCCAAAATATCCATAGGAAGCGGCCACACTTCCACATTCACATAGGTGAGTCTATCAAGAATACTCCTGTAGCTAAGTACCCCACTCAAAATAAAGCTATAGATCTCATCAAGAGTTATCATAACTCATCCTTAACTCGCTTCAGGATATCATGCTCCTTAGGGATGGACTCGGAGTAAAACCCCGTTCTATTTTAATTAATAATCGCATGATTCAACCCATATCACTTGTGACTTGTTATTACCCTTTGAACATATTTCTTGGGATCTCCAGTCTATATGTTGGGTCACCATCACAAATGACTCATTTATCCAAGGGCTTTAGTCCCATCCCTTTCGTGGTGTTCCACACCTTTTCCCTAGCTAGTCCTTTCGTCAAAGGATCAGCTAAGTTCTGTTCAGACCTTATATGATCCACCCTCACAGCACCCGTAGAGATAAATTCTCTAACAGTACTGTGCTTACGACGTATTTGTCGTTTCTTACCGTTATAATAACGGTTCTCAACTTTTGCAATAGCCGCGGTACTATCACAATGAATCAAAACGGCTAGAATCGGTCTTTCCCATAATGGGATATCTGACAGGAGGTTTCTTAACCAACCTGCCTCTTCACTAGCAGCAGCTAGTGCTATCATCTCAGACTCCATAGTGGATTGAGCCAAAATAGTTTGTTTCTTAGATTTCCAAGAAACTGCACCACCAGCGATGCTAAATATATATCCACTAGTAGCCTTAGAATCATCAGATAGGGTGTTCCAATCTGCATCACTAAATCCTTCAAGGACAGCGGGATGCTTATTATAGTGTAATCCGAGGTTCATCGTCCTTTTAAGGTACCGCATGACCCTCTCAATAGCATGCCAATGCTCCATACTAGGTCTACTAGTAAATCTACATAGTACTCCCACAGCATAAGCTATGTCAGGTCTAGTGCAATCTGTAGCATAACGTAAGCTACCAATAATGCTTGCATAAGCATTTTGGTTTACACTGTCGCCAGTGTTCTTAAATAACTTTACACTAGGGTCAAATGGAGTACTAGCAGGTTTACAGTCAAAGTAATTATATTTCTTTAGAACTTTCTCAATGTAATGAGATTGATCCAAAGAAAGTCCCTTTTCTGACCTAGTAATATTAATTCCTAATATTACACTAGCTTCACCCAAATCCTTCATATCAAAGTTGGCACATAATAATGATTTAACATTTTCTACGGCATGATTATTGGAACCAAAAATAAGCAAGTCATCAACATAAAGACATATGATAGTGCAAATGTTCTCAACATATTTATAATAAATGCATTTGTCACTTTCATTAATTTTAAACCCATTAGAGATGACTAAGCTATCAAATTTATCATGCCATTGTTTAGGTGCCTGTTTGAGTCCATAAAGAGATTTATCTAATTTACATACTTTATTTTCTTGACCGTGTACAATAAAACCTTCAGGTTGATCCATATAAATCTCTTCTTCTAATTCTCCATTTAAAAATGCAGTTTTAACATCCATTTGGTGTACAATTAAATCATTTAAGGCAGCTATAGCAAATAGTACACGTATAGACGTTATTCTAGTCACGGGTGAAAATGTGTCAAAAAAGTCTACATTTTCTCTTTGTCTAAAACCTTTAGCAACAAGACGTGCCTTATATTTTTCAACAGTGCCATCAGGTTTTAATTTCTTTTTAAGAATCCATTTACACCCAATTGTTTTACATCCAGGAGGAAGGTCCACTAAATGCCAAGTTTTATTTGTTTCCAAAGAATCCATTTCATCATTAATAGCCTCTTGCCATAAATCGGCATCTAAAGAAGATAAGGCTTCTTGAATAGTGTTAGGATCCTCCTCTAAGGTGTAAGCATAAAAGTCGGGACCAAAATCTTTTTCTACACGAGCCCTTTTACTTTTTCGAATTTCTAAAATGGATTCATTATTTTCTTTATTTTTATTTAAAGAAACATTAGTGGATGACTCGCCCCCACTATTCCTCAATTTAAAAGGAAATTTATCTTCATAAAAATCGGCGTCATTTGATTCAATAATTACTTGATTTTTCAAGTCATAAAATCGGTATGCTTTGCTATTAATAGCATAGCCTATAAAAACGCATTCATATGCTCTACTCGCCAATTTAGACCTTTTAGGGTCGGGTATACGTACATAGGCTAAGCACCCCCACGTTCTAAAGTATGACACGTTGGGCTTAATATTTTTCCAAATTTCATAAGGAGATATTTTCATTTTAGTCTTAGGAATTCTATTAAGCACGTGACACACAGTCAAAATAATTTCACCCCACCAATGTGAGGCAGCCCCAGAGTTTAATAAAATAGCAACAACTAATTCAGTTAAAGTCCTATTTTTTCTTTCGGCTTTACCGTTCATTTCGGGCGAATAAGGGGCAGTTTTTTCGTGAATAATACCGTGGGTTTTATAAAATTCAATAAATGGTCCAGAATCATATTCGGTGCCTCTATCACTACGTAACCTTTTTATTTTCCGATTAAATTGATTTTCAATTTCATTAAGAAAAATTTTAAACATGTCAAACGCTTCACTTTTATTTTTCATTAAATACACAAATGAATAATCGGAACAATCATCAATAAAAGTTATAAAATAACGTTTGCCATTTCTAGTTGTGACACCATCCAATTCACAAATATCCGAATGAATTAAATCAAGTGGTTCAGATTCTCTAAAAACAGATTTATGTGGTGTCTTAGTAATTTTTGCTTGACTACACCATTCACATTTTTCAAAATCATTTAATGATAATTCGGGAATTAATCCTAAAGTGCTCATATTTTTAACAAGTCGTTTATTAACATGACAAAGCCTAGCATGCCAAATATTAAATGAACAAGCAATATAAGCAGAAGGAGAAATTTTATTCATTGCATCAACATTCAATTTAAACATCCCATCAGTGGCATAACCCTTGCCTACAAAAATTCCATTTTTGGTCAAAGTAAATAAATCAGCACCAATAGTTTGAGTAAAGCCAGCTTTGTTGAGAAGATAACCCGAAACCAAATTTTTCCTTATCTCGGGAGTGTGAAGAACATCTTTGAGGATAACAGTCTTTCCCGAAGTGAACTTCAATTCCACATTTCCAGTACCAGCAACCTCGGTGGAGTGAGAATCACCCAACAACACCTTCTTATCTGCAGTCTCAGAATAAGTCTTAAACAGACTACGGTCATAACAGATATGGCGGGAAGCGCCAGTATCCAACCACCACCCTTCGGCACCGCTAACCATGTTGATTTCTGAAATCATAGCACATAGGTCCTCTTCGGTCAAATTCGCTTGTGCTTGTGGCACATTGCGACATTTGCGAGCCATATGGCCAGGCTTGCCACACTTGAAACAGAGAAACTGTCCCGAGTTGCTAGACTGTCCATTTCCAGGGTTCTTATACTTATTCTGAGTCTGAGTCTGATTTTTAAAATTCTGGTTGTGGCTCTTTTTCTGATTTTTCATATTTTTCCCGTTTGCCTTTAAAACAACTGGAGTGTGGTTCTTTTTCTGATTTTTGTTGTTAGACACAACAAGAATTTCATCTTTATAGTCCTGTTTTCGGGATTCCTCCTCAATTCTCAATTTAGTAATTAATGACTCTAGTGAGAATTCTTTAGACTTATGCCTCAAAATATTTTTAAACTCTTTGAACAGTGGAGGCAATTTATCAATAATCACAGCCACCTGAAATTGCTCATCTAAAGCCATGCCCTCGGAAATAATTTCATGGGCAATCATTTGCAAATCATGGGTTTGAGCAACAACAGATTTGTCATCCGTCATTTGAAATTTCAAATAACGGCTGACGGCATATTTTTTAGCACCCGCCTCCTCCGTGTCATATTTTTTAAAAAGTGCGTCCCAAACATCTTTCGCAGTTTTATAATTGGCATAATAGTCATAAAGTTCGTCACTTAGAGCATTCAGAATATAATTCTTGCACAAAAAATCATTTTCCTCCCAAGTTCTAATTGTTTTGCTTTCCTCAACAGTAGGTGGATTATTAACTACGGGTTTGTCAAATTGAACACATGATGCGACCTTTTTCGTAGTTAAATAAAATAGCAATTTTTTGCTCCAACGTTTAAAATGAGTTCCTTCATATTTGAAAGGCTTATTTAGGTTACTGGAGTTAATTTCGTCCATGGCAGATTATAGGACACCTTAAAATTGTTGTTGCAGTAATAAACAATTAAATGCAGAATTAAATTCAGGAACGAAATTACCCAATTGGAGCATATAATTCTGGGGCAGAAAAATAATATAAGAATTCCGGAAACTGGACAGCGAAGAACACGGCTGAGTCGCGGACTAGGTCGCTCTCTTTAAGGTGTTTCGCGGCTCTGCCTCTAATTGTGCCGACAGTCTGCAGCCCCGTCACCCCAGGATAAAACAGCCTCCAATTAAATTACGGATTGATAGCACAAGAATTAATCCGGTCTGTATACACCCATTCTGTATTAATTGCTCGATTCTATAATTAATCTGTAATGAGATTAATTATTCTGGAAATAGTATTCTGGGAGAAAGAAGTTTTTTCAGAACTGTAGAGAAAATTTTCGTGTTGGAAGAAGATAATTGTGTGCCAAAACCGGAGGCAACCAGCTCTTTTATGGGGCAAAAAGAAAAGAGACGTTGGAAACAACGTGGAGAAAAAACTGGAAGAAGTGGGCAACTCGGTTGAAGAAATCAACACGGAGTAAACCACGTTTTAATTTTTTCGGAATTAATTACCGTTAAAAAATAATTTTTAAGGCCCAAAAAACGTTAATTTATTTGTCCAAAAAATTAATTCTTAATGAGCCCAAGCCCAAGACCCGGACACGGGCACGGGCCGGGCTGGACGGACGGCGGCGGCGCGCGTGTGTGACTTGGCCCATTGGGTCTGCCCCACATACCCACAAAAACTTGAATGCCCAAAGGGCTGAACCTTTGTTCCCAAAAAATTGTATATTAACACACCACAAATTTTCCTTCCCACCGATGTGGGACTGCCTTAAAGGCTTTTCAAGTTCTTGCAACAGCTAAAGGTAACAACATCTGTTGGATAACAGCTGTGTTCCAACAATCAATTCAGAAAGAGAAAGAAGGTGCCAGAGATAACCATCTTGGATAAACGACCAAAGATGACATGCTGAAGATGAAGGATATGACAAGATGGGAGGAAGTAACTCAGTGTTTAGTGGTAACTACACCACTATCTTCTCCATGCCATCATCAGTATTCAAATATGGAATTCTCATACACCAAAATCCATTGAAACCCAAGTTAAATAATTAACAATAGGTTTAATCTAAACTCCAATTTGCACCATAAATCAGTAAAATGAAATGTAAAGAAAATCCTAAAAAATATATAAAGAGAGCGTAACATGTTAAGGTTTTTGGGTGTTTTGAATACCCATTTGTAATATTTAAAATTCACGGTCAAAGGAGTGGGTTTTGGGGGTGAGTTTTCTCTGAAAATGAGTTTTTTATAAGAGAAGGTTGTGCGTTGAAAGAGTGAGTTGGTCTCTATATATTCAGGGTAAGGTTTAACTGTTATATAGAAATTCCATTCCCAATGATTACGCAACTTTTGTCTGGCATACGTAGAAATAGAAGACCAAAAGCAGAAGTTCTTCACAAATTTGTGAGAATCCCAATTATTACAACGAAAATATATAACTAATATATTTGCCCTTACATTTTCCATTACCACATAACTACCTGGAAAATATTTATTGCATCATACTGGCTTGGTAGCTGAAGCAGTAATATCACTTTCAGAGGTGATTGAGGGTCATTGATGTTCAACGGGAGATGAAGGGTCACTTGGAGACTTAACTTCCCCAAATAGCGAAGGGCAACGGGAGATAATAACGTGGCTATTCCTGCTATTAGGAGACTTAATTTCATGTATAAAATTTTATATTAGTATAGAGATTAGTATTAGGTTTTCACTTGTATTATGTTTGTCTAAATGCAAGAAAAATGCTGGACAAAACCTGAGCCTCTGGAGGATAAGGTTTAAAAGTATAAGACACATCTTGACTTGTTTCTAGGCTCATGGACTGAGTCATGTTTTTAAAAGGCGAAATATCATGAAATTCGATTGGTATACTGACTTAGAGTTTCGATTGTGCCCTAAGGTTAACACCTATATGAGGTTTATGCAGTTGTTGGGTTAGTGTAAAGATTCCCCTTGGCATGACTTCCATGATATGCCTCTTACCTAAAAGGGAAATCATTCATCGGTACATATGGATAGGACATTTGATATACATGAGTCTGCGTGAATTACCTCACTATATATTTCGTGGGGATGGTACGTGTGAGAACAAATTTTATATACTCGACGTACGTGAACGATTTCCCTATTACATACCTCCCTTTATGAATTCGATGAAGTGGTACGATGCGAGAAGAATCGTTCAATATATATCAAAGGTATGACGCCAATGGAAGGTGAGATTCATATCGCTTAGGTTAACCATGCCCTAATGAAGCCGGAACCCATCACGAAGTGGCCTTAAGTTTAGGACAAAATTCTAGTCAATATTTCCATGCTCTCGTGATGTAGTGTGCAAAATGCAGGAGTTTTAATTAGTATCTTATGGAAAGTGAATTTTTTATTTACATGCTAAGTAAGGGGAGTAATACACTAATGAGGGATAATATGTAAGTATCATGAATCCTAAAGACAACATGGAGCATGAAGACTATGCTAAGAATAATAATAGGGAAGGATAGTAGTATATATATATGTGTGTGTGTGTGTGTGTGTGTGTGTGTGTGATATGTGCAAAAGGAGTGACATGGGAATAGTGTGAGTGATGATGTGAATATACACACGTGAATGTGTGTGCTATTGAGCCCAAGCAAGGACCAACTAAGTTGTGTGTGAGAAGTGAGAGTGAGCATGGAGATATATTCAAGTGAGAGCAGTGTGGGTGTGATCCAGCTAAGCATAGACAGTCTAAAAATGGTGTGTGGAGTATGTGAGTATAGGTGAAACTATATACATGTGTATGTGTGTGAAGTTATCATGCAAAATATATAAAAGTGTGAGTTATTGAAGTGAACATCGAGAATGTATACAAGTATGTGAAGTGAGCATGTAAAAGTGTGTGAAAAATGACATATACATGAAAAGAGAGCACGGTAGACATAAGCATGCGGTACACGTACAAATAGTAAGTAAAGGAGTAAAGGGAACATACAAGTGGGAACATATGTACACATGTTGAAAAGTAGGAGAGAAAATAATAATACCCATGTAGCAATATAGTCTAGTCCTCTAAAAAAAGTCACCAGCAGAGTCACCACTGTGGCCATCCGGGGGGCTCTAATTCCCTCCAGCTCTAGCGAAATATCGGGGGTCAACCATCATCACGTGGGGGATAATATAAAAAGATAGAGTCGCCAACATATTTTTCTCAAAATAGGCAAAAAAAATGTCACCGCCTTGATATAACGAAACCAAGGTCAAATTGATGCTTGAGAAACCAAATAGTTCGAAGGTCTGGGGACTAAGTTACGGATTGGGAAGGTATTAGGAACCCATTCCGCCCTTTCGTTCTCTCATGGGTTAATGTTAATCTTTTCGTTTTAGATTTCGTGACATGTGTGTACTTCTGTATAATATGAATGGTGGGAGACTGGAATCATCCAATTCACATCATGGAAGGGACAAAGTGAATTCATCCCTATGAGTGTTTTAAAAAATAATGATAACAAAATTATGATGTAAGTGCTTACCGAACCATAAATCATTATGAAAAAGCGAATGTGCACACACACACATACACACACACACACACACACACACACACACACACACACACACACAGATATATATATATATATATATATATATATATATATATAAACCTGAAAAAGGAAGGACACAAATCTGGGGATTGACCCAAGACGCCTACGTAGCCCAAGGGGCATCAAAGTCTGGTAGTTCAAAAATAGCATAGAGGTGGGATTCAACCCATAAATCCAAATATGGGATTTCTCTTATGTGTGTGTAGAGAAAATATTTTTTAAGAGTAATGACGTGAAATGGAAATCCCACTTTTGGAACTCACAGATGAACCCTCTTTTTCCTCTTTCTTGGTTTTTGTTAAAATAGGCTATGTGAAATACTACAAATAAAGAGTAGGTATTAATGAATGTGATATGATGAAACAAAAGTGTAAAATTAGAAATAAGATACAAAACACTAAAAAGGATAAACTAGAGAAAGGGATGGAGAAGTAGACCTCCTTAAGAATGCTTGTTACTAATCTTAAGAAGCTAATATGATGGTCTTGAAATGGTGGAGAAGTCGTATGAAGAGGTGGGGTTGATTATCAAGTGAGGTAAGGAAGTTATGGAAGGAAATATGGGAAAATGGATTTTTTCAGAAAGGGAATGGCTCTAAATTCGAGGGGAATGTTCTCTGACTTTTTGAGAGGGGTATTAAGTGTCTTCTTCAAGGTGAGGTCATGGACCATATTTATAGGGTTAAAAGCGGTGCAGATCGAAATAGGTATTGAATTGACTTTTGACAGTGTGCTTGCCTTGATGGGCAAAGAAAAGGACACCCTATTAATATGCAGGGTTCTTGAGGTTCCAAAAGGCAGTCCGAAAAGTTTTTTTCCTTCTAAAAAATGGGCATAAGATGAAAATTATATGTTTGAATCGTGCATGAAGCGGATCATTGGAAACGGTATTCAATTCCATTTAAGAATCCATGAGCCACTCCCGGGTCTAGGAGTTTACCAACATGAAACGGGGCTTGGAAGTTCCCGATGGTCTTTGGACGGGATGTGTTTGAATTAAAATGGATCGTCCGTCTGAACCATAAGGTATTCGCACATGAGGTAGACCATTGGAAAGGGAATTCAGTTCCATTTAGGATTCCATTGAGATTTGATCGTTTCAGAGAGCTGACCAAGGTCAAACAGGTCTAGAAAGCGCCTAATGACCCTTTGGAGTGAAACATACCATTTGTTCGAACCGTAATGTCGATTAACGCGCAAGGCAAACCTTTAGAAAGGGTATTTAGAGCCCTTTGAAGGTTTATTGAGCCTCGCTCAAGATAAAGATTTGATCGGAATCGAATGAGATATGTGAACGAATAGGGCCCCATTAGAATGGTAAATCAATTCTCTTTAAAGATTCATTAAGTTTCGCTTGAGTGAGGGAGATGACCAGAGTCAAATAGGGCCCGAGGGTACCCCCACGACCTTTAGATCGATACTCAAAGTATGACATATGGTTTACAGTGAAAGAATGAGTGATAAGGACCTAATGAGGTTCTTAGGGGGGTCCTAGGATAGGGTGTCTACAACTATATCTCTTGAACATCCACTTGTATGCTGTCGATCTTGGCGCTGAGCACAACAAGTACTGCCACCAAGTCGAATTGGTCATTATTTTTCTGATCTGGGTTCTCCATAAAATAACTCTGGAAAGATCTCTGAATTTTTGCGAAAGATGACGATGAGGGTGTAGAACTCTAGGGTGTCTTGGTAGAAGATCTTAGCCAATAGGGGGCCATGCCAAAATAGGGTATGCAATCACACTTTGGAGGGATGGATTATTTTTTATTTTTATTGGAAAAAGAGTATTTTTGGGTATTTTTGAGAAAAGGAGAAGACATTTTTGGCAAGTATATATTTTCTAAAATAGGAAAGGAAATATTTTTTTGTATTTTTGATAAGGTAAGGATGGAAAATTTCAAGTGTACTTCTTTTTATTAGGTTTCACTTGTATTATGTTCCAACTGGGGTGCAAGTGAAATGTCGAATAAGGCCCGAGTCTCGGAAAGAATAGGGTACGCGATGCAAGACACAGTTTGACTTGTTTTCAGATTCACGAATAAAGTCCTATTTTAAAAATGGTCAAAATGACATAAATTTTGGGCATTAAGACGACCCAAAATTTTGGCACATTTTCGCATTAAAATCATCAAACTATGTATGGGTGTCCTACAGTAGACACCTATATGAGTTTTATGCATTGGGAGGTTGGTTTAAGGGTTCTCCTCTTTGGCATGACTTCCATGATATATATCTCGTCTATAAGGGAAATCATTTATCGATACGTGTGGAAAAGACAATTGATATATTTGAGTGCACGTGAATTGTTTGGGGATATACCTTGTGGTGATGGTATGTCTTAGAGGTAGTTCAATATACACTGCATACATGAATTCCTTATTGCATACCTCCCACCATGAATTCAGTCAATTGGTACAAGGAAGGGGAAATTGTTTGATATATTTCAAAGGTACTAGGACAATTGAAGATGGTAGTCATATCAGTTAAGTTGACCGCAACCTATAAAACTTGAAACTCATCACGAAGTGACCCCTAGTACGGGACAAAATTTTAATCAAAATGTAATGCACAAGTGAAATAGTGTGCAATAATGGATGAGCCTTAATTATTTTTTTATGAAAGTTTTATGTATGCTAAGCGAAGTATGTACTACTACTAAGCATTAAGTACAACATGTGAATATACATGGATGGCATATGGAAAAAAGATACATATACAATAAGAGTAATGCTAATCATGTATGTCGAAGGAACATGAAGCATGGAAAATATACAAAGCATGATGATGTATAAAAGGTGTGAGACATGTGAATATACTTGATTAGCTTTACACGAGTGATATGTGAAAGTGACACGGTAACATGTGAAAGTGATAATAAAATATCATAAAGTGTGTTAAAGTGATAATAATATGGAAATGTGTGGAACTAAAGATCAAATGGTTATATACACGAGTGATATGTGAAGCATGTGACATGTGAATCCTGTGAATATACAAGTTGTAATGAGCATCAATATCTACAAGTAATATGTGAAGAACATGGGTAAGTGATGTGAACCATGATAAGTATATACAAATGGATAAAGCATGAAAAATGTGATAACAAATGTGGTATATACAAGTGATGAAAAAAGGATCATGACGAAGAAAAAAATATACACGGATAGCGTGATATGAGCAAGGCATATATATAACATCTGAGCATGGGATTAAAAAAAGAAGAATACACAAATTGATATGTATACACATTGTAGAAAAGTAGATTAAAAAATAAAGAATAAAATAAATTCCATGTAAAATAGAATTTAGTCCTCTAAAAATATCCCACGTGGAGTTGCCACTATGGCCATTCAGGATTCTACGGGTTCAACACAAAAAGAAAAAGATTGGTGTGTAGAGATCAAGGAAGAAAATACTCTTTACGCCACTCACATGATGTTTTCGAGCTCCCATGGACATATATTGGCGTGTTTATGGGGGTGAAAATATTAAAACTGGACCAAACAACCTATTTTTCTCAAAACAAGAAAAAGTTGCAGCCGTCCTAGAAAAATGGCATAAAAGACAAGTTAATGCATACGAAACCAGTTCGGGGACTAAGTTATGGAATGGGATGGTGTTAGGCACCCATTCCTACGTTTCAGTCTCTCATGGGCTATGATAATATTCTTCTTTTTCTCCAAAATGTAGTTTGTGTGTATAATGTGTACGGAGTGAAGTAGGTGAGCAAATAATCGTCATACTCATGTCACGGAAAATACGGGGATGAGTGATTCTAAGGAATCTAAATAAAAGGAAAGAAAATAATTTAAAAGGTAACCGAAATGTTAGAAGCACCTCAGATCAAAATCAAGTGTAAATAAGATAATACGCATGTCAGACATGTCCACTAAAATATAATAAGGAGAAAAGTCTAGACTATATGTGATACACATGATCATAATCAATTATGAGAAAATGGATATGCATGCCTGACAGTATTGTGAAAATGACAGAGAATAAAAAAAATGGAAATGTAATACAATTGAGCAACACATCGAATCATGATTCACTATAAGGAAGTGAATATGCATGTATATGTACAAAAAATACTAATTCAAGTGAGAATGGATTAAGTGAAAAGATTAAAAAAAGGCTCGAACCCTAAGGAAAACTCGAGCCGCTTACATAGCCAGAAATGGAATCTAAGTGCACATAGTTTGAAAACACATAAGGGTGGGGTTTACCCATTAAACTAAAACTATAATTTCTCTATTTTGGCTTGTTGAAAAACCTGCACAAGTGAGGTAAGTTTAGTAAAAATGGAAGGAATGTTCTAATTTTGGTTTTAAATATCAAATCCACATTTTTTTTTTGGGGGGGGGGGGGTCAATATATGAAAATGAATTTGGTGAAAATATAAATAGTAAAAAGTGATTAAGGTGGGAAAATGGCAATTAAATGTAAACAATATACTAATAAGTAAAAAAGTGAGTAGTATAACTAAAGTAATAAGTTTAAATAAATAGGATTTGGACCTTTTCTGAAGCTTGAATTTCAACTTTGATGGTGATCGAGGATGATTTTTGTGATAGTGCAATTGATGGTAAAGTGGGTAAGAAAGGCGAGGTGTGTGGGTTATGTAATTGAATGTGGAAAGAATGTTTTGAAAGGCATTTGTAAAACACTATGCCTTGATTTCGAGGCAGAGCTTTCTTGGGATATGAAAAGGGGGTTCTTGACACTAAGGTCATGGCCTCTTTAAATAGGTACATTTTAGGGCTTGGGGGGGTCGATCGATCAACATAGGAGTAGACCTACCTATCGACATACCCCTTGGCTTGAAGGACAAGTAAAGTAACCCTATTCCAATAGGTAAAGGGAGAAGGGTGCCAATAGGCTGCTCGAAATGGACTTTTTTGAGATAATGGGTATAAAATGCAAATTGTAAGTCCGAATCGTGAACAAATGAGGATATTGGAAATAAGATTCAAAGATATGCAAAAGTTCATTCAGAAACTCTTAGGTTCGAGAGTTAACCATAGTTAAACGGATCTCGAAAGTCGCTATTGGTCCCTAAATTACGATTTTTAGGGTAAATCAAAAGGAAATGTTGACCGTTAGTGGGATATGTGAACGATATGGACTGTTGGAAATGGTCTTTAGAGACCATGAAAGATAATTAAATTACCTTTGGTTTTGAGAGTTGACCAGAGTGAAACGAAGCTCGAAATCATCTAGTGGCCTCTATATTAGGGTTTTGGAGGGAGGGCCGGGGTCCTAGGGTTAAGGGGATTGTGCTTGGGGCCTATGAATGTGGACAAGGGGTACTAAAAAGAGGGTACTAGAATTAGGTGTGTATATTTATAGTTAAGGAACACATAATCCTTTTGTTCATTTAAAAGTGACGAGAGAAACAATGTTTCTTGATGGAAGAAAATAATAATATTTTATGAAAAAGAAAGGACGGTGCCCAAAGTTACATTATAGGTTACCTATGTACCTCTGTGGGGATAAGAAGTTACCTATAAATTTTGAAATATGTTTGAGAGGATCAAGTCCTTCGTAGTTCATGACAATGGTAGAAACTATGATTTTTAAAGAATCGAATGGAAGTGATAATTGCATAGCACGATGAGAGTCAGATCAAGGGTAAAATTTCTTGAGGCCATCTAGGTTGAGTGGACATGACATTTCTTATCCATAGAGGTCTATGAGGATAGAGACACAATGTGACATAATTTTTTTCGCAAGGTATGGACCACTTTAACTGAGCTTGAATTTCCCTCTTGCTTCTCGAATGTGATGGGTTCCGTGATTTCTTTGAGAGTGAGGTCTCCATCTCAGAGACCGTTGTCTTTGACTTTTATACTGAATGATTATGCAATGCGATGGTTATACGATTGTATATGGCATAAAGCCTTTAGTCTCTTTTCATTCAACAACATGAGATTTTTGTAACGAATTTTTTGCTAATAAACTTCTCCCATTTGACTTTCAATAATGACCCACAGTTATGGTATTTCAAGGTCCACAAGTAGGGTTGCTTGCATGCCATATACTAGGGAGTAGGGGTAAGTCCCAAGGGTATATGAGATTTGATCCGCCAAATCCCTAAAACTCTCAGTCATCTTGATTGTATTTCAAGCTCCACAAGTAGGGCTGCTTCAATAACCCCTTTAGTATGCGATCGGTAGAGAGAAGATTTATATGTATGAATTCCATACTCTTTGACCACTTCTACCACTTCAGCCTAAAAAAGGAGCCCATTATTCGATATTAGCCCATGAGGGATCCCATAATAACATATGATATTTTTTTTGATAAACTTGTATACTTTCTTGGCATGTAATATTGCATCTGATTCAGCTTTGATCCATTTGGTAAAATAGCCAATGGGGACCATGATGAATTCGTGAGAATTTATTCCTTAGGGGTGACTTTGCCAATGATATTGATTCCCTATGTTGAGAAGGGCTAGGTAGAGGTCATATTGTACAACTCTTAGAGAGGTACATTTTGGATATTGGCAAATTGTTAGCATTTCTAAAATCTTCAGAAAAAGGCAAGGTAGTCTTGGGCTATGGGGGTCCAATTATATCCCTTTTAGATAATCTTTTTGGAAAGCATATGAACATTTATGTGAGTCCCACATTATCCTATGTGGATATTCTGCATTATTTCTTCAATGTCATCCATTACTATGCATTGTAGATGGGCTCCATATATATCCTCTTAAATAGTTATTTATCGCAGATGATGTACAGAGATGTAAGTTTATGAAGGATCATGAAATATTTCTTATCATCCTCGTGAGGATATCAATCATGCTTGATGAGGCAACATATATCATAATACCATTTCCTAACTTTGTCTAGATATTCTTCCTTGATAATCTTGATGTGGTATCAGTGAGTTGGTATGAATATCTTTTGAATTTGAAAGGGGTCCATTATTATTCCCTAAATGCATCGAAAACTATTTCTTAAGGTTAAGAGATAGTGGAATATGACATCCTCACAGTGATAGGGTAGTAGTTTATCATCTATGACTTTCCATTTCCTTATGACTTTTCCTATGATGGGGGTTGACTATCCGTAGATGTCGAGGTAGTGGATTCCTTTATCAAGAGCAAGATTGAGACTTACGGTGAACGCTTTATATTGTGTCATGTTATTGGTATAAGGAAAGTGTAGCTTGATGATGATGGAAGTGTTCGAGTCATCAGGTGGGATCAAGAGTATCCCAATGACATATCCTTTATTTATTAGTGACCTCATAAAAAAAATCACTAGAGATCCACGTAAGAAGTACGGAGAATATCCTTGTCCAAAAATTCAAAAATTCATGCATCATCTTCTTCCATAGGATTTTCGTCTAGGAAATCATAGATGGCTCTTCTTGAATGGCTTTTTGGGGGACATATGTGAAGTCAATCTCGGTTAGAAACAGTAGAGAATGAACCATGTGACTTGATAAGGAAGGATTTTTTGAGAAAGTACAATATGGGATCCATTCGACATAATAACTTGATGGGGAATGTCAGCATGAGGTTTCAAAGTTTTTGAGTGACCCAAATTAGGGCGACATGTGCCTTATCTAACGTTGTATAGTTTACCTCATATCATATAAGTTTTTCACTAACATAGTATATCTCCATCTTTTCTTGTGTGACTCCTTAATGTATCGGGCTAACATAGCCCCTGATACAATGTTGGTGATATCTAGGTACATGAGAAGGGGTAAACCTGGTTGAAGTGGCATAAGCACCAGAGGTCATATGAGGTATTGTTTGATTTTGTTGAAGGGTTCTTTACATGCCCAATTTCATACCTTAGTTGAGTCCTTTTAAAGGAGCTTGAAAATGGAATCACAGATGGACGTTAGTTGACTAATGAACCTGATGATGAACTGGATCTTTCCCAAGAAATCATGAAATTCTTTCTCCGTCTGATGTGGTGGAATTTCGAGAATTTCCTTAAATTTGGTAGGGTTGGGTTCAAGACCTCTTCTTATGACGATAAATAAAGATATAGAAATCATGAAATTCTTTCTCCGTCCGATGTGAAGCACATTTGTGATTCTAAAAATGCAATTTTGTGGATTAAGACGCATATCGTAGTACCGTAGTCCTTTAAAGATTTCTCTTAGGGTAGTACGTGAAATTCTCTAGTTTTGGACTTAATGATCATGTTGTCGATGTAGACCTCGATCTCTTTATGGATGAGATCTTGCATAATGGCTGTCTTTACTCAATGGTATGGAGACCCTAAATATTTGATACCGAAATTCATGATAAAGTACCAAAGGTATTAATGGTTAGGATGCATCTTGATCTGATTATATCCTGCAAAGCCATTAATAAATGACTTGAGTGCATGATTAGTAGTGTTATCGATGATAAATTAGATCCGCTAGTTGATGTACATGCATAATTTTACTTCAGATTTTGGCACAAGAATAATGTTTGCAATCCAAGTTTGATATTCGACCAAACAGATGAAACCTACTATAAGGATACAAATTTCTAATTGAGTCCTTTGTAGTTTTGTCTTAATTTCAAACAAAAACGTTTGAGTCCTAGGATAGAGTTATTGACCATCCTTCAAGCCTATGACGTGTTTGTTGAAGACATAGCGGCCAAGACTATAAAGCTTCATCACATTGCTGAGTTTGTGTGCCTCGTTTCTACGTCATCAACATGGTTCCATTGCTGCTAAGGTATGAATGAATTTTGATTATATATATAGGAGCTTAGAACATTTTATATTGGGTGAAATTTTATTTAAAACTTTTGTTTTATTTCGAAAAGATTTTATTAAAACTTTTATATAAAGTATATAAAGTTTCTCGGCTAAAAACATAAATTTTCAACTTTCTGGAAGTTCGTTAGAAGTGTCGTTCGAACGAGTTTGTCATTCGAACAATAATGTCGTTCGAACGAGTTTGCAACGAGTTCCCAGATTGGCCATTAGAATGTCGTTCGAAATATCATTCGAACGAGAATGATGGTTCGAACGAGATATCCAACGAGATTTCTAACGAGTTTACACTAGAACTTCGTTAGAAGGCTCATTCGAATGAGACTTCATTCGAACAAAAATCTCGTTCGAACGAGTTTTGGTGGGAACAATTTTTAGCAGTTTTGAGCAGTTTTTCCCCACTTTTCCACTTCTTTTCCCACTAACTTTTTACCTGAATATGTAAAGGCTGGAAAAAAGTTTTTTAACTCAACTTTTTCACATCTTTCCATCTCCAAGAGAGAGTTTGAGAGAAAAATTTCAAAAGGAAAAGTTTATGTTTTGAGTGTCTAATTGTTCAAGGAAAAATCATTTAACACTCTGGTTTACACCCATATTGTTTATTCCAAGTTCCAATATATATATCATTGCTTGGAGTGTTTGGCACCGGGTATTACTCTATCGTTTGAAGAGTTCATTTGGGTTTTCTTTTACATCCCACAAAGAAGAAGAAGTTTGCATTGATTTACCCACTTGGAGAAAGGCTCCTTGTTCGAGTGGCGGTGTCCGTAAAAAGTCCGATCAGTGGATTCTGAGATCGCGGTGGAGCTCTGTGGTTATTCGCTAGGCGGATGTGTATACAAGAAGTAGCATCGGGGCTTGAGAGGGATTGAGTCGACTGTTGTAAGTCTTAATGTCTTGTATTTTTAAAACCACTCTTAGTGATTTGAGGCTAGGTCCGTCCGAGGTTTTTTTTCGTTGTGGGTTTTTCCTCGCACATCGCGGCGTAGTGATTCATTGGTTATTTTATCTTGCAAAATCACCTAGAACGCATGCTTAGGTAAAAAGATAAAATTGGTTTAAAATCACTACTAAATTAATTTTGTGCTAAATTACATTTGGGTAATGTGTAATTAATTCAAGTCATTAATTTAATTTGTTAAAATTGGTTTGGCCTAATTTTGCAAAATTGACAAATATGACTTAGGCAAATTTTCTAGGACTTGGGTTAATTAATTGTGTTTAAGTGAAATCTAATTGTGTGTGTGTATTCCATCATATTTCACTTGGTTTAATTTTAATTTGAAAAGAAATTAAGATTTGGTAAGTTTTTTTTAAATTGAACCATTCCTATCGCTTCCACACTATCTATAAATGGAAATAATTTTTGATAAGATTTATAAAAATTGGGGTCCTCGCGCGATAACAAGTGGTATTAGAGCCAAAATGATAAATTATTTCATTAAAGATCCTTTAAATATTTTTGGCTAAAATAGAATTTTCCCCATTCTCAAAATTTCCTATTTTTGATGGTTCTAATTACGCGTATTGGAATGCGCGAATGCAATCAACACTTAAATCTATTGATGAGAGGGTTTGGTTATTTGTAGTTAATGGGTGGTCTCCACCAACTCATTTAGTAGATAATGAACGTGTTCCGAAACCGGCCGATAGATGGAGGGAGAATGAGTTTAAACTTTCAAATTTTAATTCCCGAGGTTTAAATGCCTTGCGTAGCGCTGTCACACCGGATGAATTTCGATGCATTATGACGTGTGAGACGCTGAAAGAAGCGTGGAATATTTTACAACTCAGTCATGAAGGTACAAGTGTCGTTAAAGCTTCGAAACGGCAAAACCTCACCACTCAATTTGAAACCATCAAAATGAACAAAAAGAAACTTTTGATGAATTTTATGCTGGACTTTACGATATTGTTAATTCATATTTTAATTTGGGAGAGAAAAATACCTGACAACCGAGTTGTAAAGAAAATTTTAAGGTGCCTACTCGATAGATTTATTCCAAAAGTGACCATTTTAAATTCTTTACCAACTTTACACTCTACGAAATTAGAAGAGCTCGTAGGTGATTTGCAAACCTATGAACTGAACATGTTTCCCTCTAAAACTGAAAAGAAAATAGAAAAGGACGTTGCTTTAAAGGCCCGAAAAGAGGATAAACAAGTAGTAGAGAGCGAGGGTGATAGTGTCTCGGAAGATATGGCCCTGTTTGCTCGAAAATTTCAAAAATTTCTTAAAATTAACAAAGATAAATTTAAAAATGATTTTAAGAAATTTGAAAAATCTAAGCATGACAAAGCCGAGAAGATCCCTAAAACTTCTAATGAAAATGTAAATAGGGACGAGTCGAAAAAATATTTTGGTTGTGAAGGGTATGGCCATAGGGAATTTGAGTGCCCCACTAAATTAACGAGAGAGGGTAAGAAACCAATTTCTTTTAATGCAACCCTTAGTGATAGTGACAATGAAGAGGGACCCGATTACCCCACTAAGACCAACTTTGTGGATTTTATGGCTAGTCATGTGAGTGATAGTGAGAAGTCATCTATTAATAAAACTTTAACACAAGACACTTCCAAGGTCATAGTTTATGATTCCCTTATTTTTGATGGTAGGCAGAGTGAAGAAGAAATAGAGAGTGAAAATGAAGAAGAGGTTGATGTGAGTGATCTTCAAAATGGTTTTCAAGGACTTTATGATGAATCTATTAAATTAAAAAGAGCTAATTTGAAGTTAGAAGCATGTTTAAAAGAGCGTGTCAAGGTCGTTGATGATAGTGCGTTAGTGGAAGACCTTAGGACACGAGAGAGAACTCTTCGAGAGAAGCTTGAATATGTAGAAGGTGAGAGAGATAGCCTTAGAAGTTTGACGGAATCCTTGAAAAAGGAGCTTCTTGAGTTTGAAGAGAGAAATGTTTTATTAGAGTCTAATATCTTAGAATTAAAAAATAAATTAAAAGACTCTAGGAAAGTCAAATTTGATTTGGAATGTAGGTCCAAAAAACTAGATAAAATCTTAAGCACGGTCTAAATAAAAAATGACACTTATAGTTTAGGCTTCAATACTTGTAATGAATCTACTCATAAAGCCAAAACAAATGTTTTAGGAGAATCGCCTAGAAAAGCCTTTATAGATCAACCCTTAGGTACCAATTTTCGACGTGTTTTTACTTGTGCTCATTGTGGTAGAAAAGGCCATCTTAAGAAATTTTGTTTTGATCTTAAAAGATTTTCTAGAAAATTCCAACATAAGGGAACCAAGGTAGCCAAGATTCCTACACCCCAAGATTGTCATTCATCATTAGTTTGGGTTAGGAGATCCGACTTGGTAGCTTTACAAGATAGGGTTTTCGATTCTCATTTACTTTCACATGGTTCCTCCCTTGCAAAATATAAAGGTTGAATGTGTTAGTTTTGTTTGCATACTTTATCTTTTGTACTTCATGCTATATTATCAAGATAAATGTGAACGAGTTTCGAACGAGTTTTGCAGGAACAGTTTTGAGCAGTTGTTTCCCCACTTTTCCACTTCTTTTTCCACTAACTTTTTACCTAAATATGTAAGTGCGGGAACCAAGTTTTCTAACTCAAAATTTTCACATCTTTCCATCTCCAAGAGAGAGTTTGAGAGCAAAATTTCAAAAGGAAAAAGTTCGTGTTTTGAGTGTATAATTGTTCAAGGAAAAATCATTTAGCACTCTAGTTTACCCCCATATTGTTTATTCCAAGTTCCAATATACATATCATTGCTTGGAGTGTTTGGAACCGGGTAATACTCTACCGTTTGAAGAGTTCATTTGGGCTTGCTTCTACATCCCTGAAAGAAGAAGAAGTTTGCGTTGATTTACCCACTTGGAGAAAGACTCCTCGTTCGGGTGGCGGTGTCTATAAAAAGTCCGATCAGTGGATTCTGAGACCGCTATGGAGCTTCGTGGTTATTCACTAAGCGGAGGTGTATACAAGCAGGAGCATGGGGAATTGAGAGGGATCGAGTAGAGTGTTGTAAGTCTTACTGTCTTGTATTTGTAAAACCATACTTAGTGGATTTGATGCTAGGGTCGTCCGAGGTTTTTTCCCATAGTGGGTTTTTCCTTGTACATCGCGGCGTAGTGATTCATTATTATTTTATCTTGACAAATCACCTAGACCGCATGCTTAGGTAAAAAGATAAAATTGGTTTAAAATCACTAAAAAATTATTTTGGTGCTAAATTAAATTTGGGTAATGCGTAATTAATTCAAGTCATTAATTTAATTTGTTAAAATTGGTTTGGCCTAATTTGGCAAAATTAACAAATATGACTTAGGCAAATTTTCTAGGACTTGGGTGAATTAATTGTGTTTAAGTGAAATCTAATTGTGTGTGTGTATTCCATCCTATTTCACTTGGTTTAATTTTAATTTGAAAAGAAATTAAAATTTGTTAAGTTTTGTTTAAATTGAACCATTCCTATCGCTTCTGCATCTTTCTATAAAAGGAAATAATTTTTGATAAGATTCATAAAAATTGGGGCCTCGCGTGACAACACCTATGTTCAATTTTTTGACCCCTTTATCTTTCACTTTGAGGGACTATTCGAGGTGGAGCTTTGTCATCCTCTTCTTGATAATCTTGCACCCGAGAGAGTTCGAGATGTCATGTTGCAAAATATCTAGGTCGATGCCAGATATATCAATGTAGGACTACACAAATACATATACAAATTCTTTCAGAAGCTTTTCAAACTGCGACCACTCATAATCGTTGAGGGTTGACCTTATTTTAATCTCACATGGGGTGCTACTAGAACCAAGATTAATAATTATAGTCTTACCATCATTTGTCTGAATATGATTATGTTGTTTGCTTTTCGTCTCATTCATAAGATCATCTTCATCAATCGTTTGATTAATTTACGGGGGATTGAAGGTAATCTCTAAATTAGAGAAAGCTTCCCCAATTAACAAAAGAGACTTAAAAGACGGAAGTAGCATGAAAGTATCAAGGTAAATTAGCGAAGTAGCTCAGCGAGGAAACTCAGTGATGGGGCTTAATGATGAAACTTAACGAGAGAGGTCATCTTTATCTACTATTTTTACTTAGTCAAATTCTATCTTTTTAACTACATTAATTTTAATGCGGCAACGATGGTAATATTGAGTGTGTGATCAAAAGATACTTGCGAGAGACTAGGATTGGAGAGATCACATTCTCTATCGAATGACCTGACCATGGAAACTTCAGAGGGACTTGGTTTGGAGGATTGAGAAGTGATGCAGCATTAAGGCCAGTCTTTACCATCTTAAATACACCTGGTAAAACACCAAGAGACCTTTTACCGTGGAAGCTTGTACAGAGTAACCTTGAGTTCCATAGTATATTGAGATTTGATCCAAACAAACCTTTGCCAAATGTCACATCTACTTTTGATGATGTGACTATCCACCTACCCACTGTCCAATCCAAACTTGAGAATCCACTATGGTAGTGTGGTTGTCAGACGGTTTGGTGAGCCAACACTATCGTGATAGCACCCTCACACACAATTAGTAGGAAAAAGGCATGTACTAGAATTAAATGACTATGACTTAGCGTGTGTTATCCCATCAGGCATTTAACGCTCAAGACTTAAAGTGTGAGAGAAATATCTTTCACATTAATGAGGACTGAGACATCTCGGGAAGGGTGTGGGTCTATTTATGGCCCTCAACCACTCATGATAAGAGGAGTTCTTTCTAGAGAGAGAAAAACACATTGAGAGAAAAACAATTATTGCACCAGAGTTTTATCCACCCACCATTAACATTTATTACGGAGCTTTTATTATTTAACTAGGGATATATTGGAGGTTATTGGTGTGTTGACTACTTATCAAGGTGTATCTAGGGTTCTTACTTCCCATTTCCTTTGAATGAGTTGTTTTTGAAGTCATTTTATCATTATTTGAGTTATACAATAGAGATTTGCGAGTGCAATCTGAGTGTTTATTGTATGCAATACTTCCTATGGATTTGTGATAGTTGTGGATTACTGTGTTATCATCATATCTATAAGGGTTATGCTTGTCTGTATTATCATACTCCTAGACTTTAAGGGGACTACTCCCTTACATTTGACGACTTTAATAGGGAGGCATTCTTCTAGAAAGTATGGCACAAGATAACGTTAATTGTACCCTTGACTTAAATGCTATTCAGTGAAATAGGGAATAGGTGGCAAGGGAGATTAAAGCGTCTAAAGATGGGGTGCCTCGTGTGAAGGTCATCGAAGTTCAAACGACAAAAAGGAGTCCTAATGGTTACTTAGGCTTCCACTAGCACTATGATGGGAATATCACAGATGGACATTCTGATGGGTAGATTCTTTGAGTTTTTTCAGAATCCTGCAGTTGCAAGGGCTTTTGGTGGAGGTATAGACACTAGTTATTTCGTCACTCCAATGGTGGCTCCGATAGACCCATCGAGTGGAGCTCAAACGGGCGCAGTCCCCGCGACCACTCTACCCACCCCTTCCCCAACGGTGGGTTCCCAAAGTGTGATCGGTATTCCACCTATGGTTCCTTAACCCATTGATCTAATGGATGAGAAATCTCCTCCATCTTGTTTGAAGGAAATGAGGAAGGAGATGCGAAAAGGAATACTGAAGATGATAGCAGCTCCCTCGTAGTCAGCCAGCGAGGTAGCATTAGTATATGATGATTTCCGTAATCCTTAACCAAAGGCATATAATGAGGAACCTTACTCGAAAAATAACATACCTCCTTTCTTTTAAAAATACACGGGGAAGGGGGGGAAATCGGATCAACACATCAAGAGGTTTATCGAGCATATGGGGGCCCATTGCAATAACAAGAATTTACGATTGAGGGAGTTTTCTAAATCCCTCAGCGATAAAGCATACACCTGGCACTCTCACATGGTGATAAAGAGTGTCTCTACTGGGAGCAGATGTATGTTTTTTTTTGTCCAGAAGTTCTTTCTAGCAGAGGAAGAATTTATATTGACACAACTGAGTAGGAAGAAACAATGACCAGGAGAGGAGGTGGTGGCATACATCCTAAGATTTAGATAAAGGTCCCTCGACATGAGGAAGCAGGTAAAGGAGTCCGAGTTACTTCAGATTTGTGTTAAAAGGCTTTCTCCCAAAGTACATTTTTCACCTTAAAAATGTGATGTATGAAGGAACTTTTACGGCATTCCTAAAAGTAGGGAGAAACATCTCGCTGGTGGTACGCCCAAACCCAATTAAGGTGCCTATGATGTTTAGCCATCAAGTACAACCCATTGTAGGATATGGCCATCCCCCACGAGTGGGTTATAAAGATGGGGGAGAAGGAGAGGTTAAGAAGCCGAAGGACAACAATAGGAAATTCGGCAGAGACAGGGAGGATCCACTACCGTTTCCTTGTACCGTTGAAGAGGCAATTTGCCGATACAATGCCATGTTACAAGGGTATTATCTTTGCAGTTAAAGCTGATCTAGCAATGGAGCTAGAAGCAGAAGTGAGGGTTAAACCCAAGTACTACCAGGTCTGTTGGAAAGTTTGGTCATCCAACAACATCATGTTTCATGCTGAGGAAGATCAATAATAAGAATATGAAGCAAAGGACTTTGTAGATCCCTATAGGGAACATAAAAAATGAGCCATTACCAACACATGAAGTGAACCTGGTAGTGGCATATGGTGAAGAAGCTGAGAAGGAAGCAAAAAAGTTAGTGTTAGAGTAGGAGGAGTTTGAAGAAGCCCTAGAAGACTGCACACGGATGATAGCTAACATTGTGATATCTTATGATAAAGCAAGTGCGAGGGATGTGGAAAAATTATACGACCTTGACAATAAAGAGATAAATCAAGGGTTAAAGTACTAGGCTGTGTCGCAATCATGCAAGTTCATATGGTTCTTCAACCAAGTGGAAAATTCCCAAGGAGAGCAGGCTAGAGATAACTCAAGAAATTTTGGAAATTGCACAGAAGATGTATTTCCATCCCTAAGATGGAAGGGTCCTATGGCTATGTTGGTGAGGATTTTTTTATCCGAAGTGACTTTCTCTAATGCCGATAGTCCTCTGAGGTTACCTCACAATAGACCCATATACGTAACAATAAGCCTCAACATGGTGAGTTTTACGAGAGCAATGATGGATGGGGGAGATTCTATAAACATTATGCCTATTATCTTATTCTATACATTCAACATTCTTAAGGAAAGATTAATACTAATGCCTTAGGTGATCCTTAGTTATAACAAACAGTCTAGCAAATTAATCAAGTATGTGAATTCATAGATAGTGATGGGGAATCTCACTTCACATATAAAATTCCATGTGATTGAGAGTGATACTTCTTAGCATATCTTGATAGGAAGGGTGTGGATGCACAAATATGGTCCAGTTCCTTCGATGTATCACCAATGTGTCAAGGAAAATTTAAAAAGGACTAGGATCGTTACATGAGAAACCAATAAGACATTTGCAATTAAAGAGGCTCATTGGCGGATGTTATATTTTACACAGAGATGGAAGAAGATGGAAAGGTCCTAATGAGACACATGGAAGGTGTCAAAGTACCCTCTATTAGAGAAGGAATGGGGCCTATGAATGGTCAAAGAAATCAAGGAACAAGCAGGAGGGAAGGAGCTTAGGACGTTAATAGTGCAAGTCCCAAACCTCAAAATATTTCTAAGCAATTAAGACATGGAATGTGGCCCAGGATTGATGAAATAGAGCATGAGGCTAAATGACAAAGTGTGTTAAGAACATTTTTTAGAGATAGGCTGGCAAAAGCTTCCAGAGACAAAAATGGAAGGTAACTGCATTGACTAACCGTCTATGTAAGAAGGTGCAAACAAAGGATGGAAGAGTGATTTATCACCTTTGAAGGTGTGAGCAAGAAGTCGAAAGAGCTATTGAAGATACCGATGCGGAGGCTGACCCAGAGTATGAGTGTTTTATAGTGGACAATAAAGGGCAATGTATAGTCATAGACAACTCTAATATACAAGAATTTATGGAAAAAGTGGAGGATGAGCCTAAATACATTATGGATCACACAAATCCATATATACAAAAGCTAGAGAAGCTTGATCTACCCGAAGAAGGAAAAAAATAAGTCCCATATTCATTTTAAAGGATTTGAGTGTGGAGAAAAGAAGGGCCTTGATTGAGATGACTCGAGAATACGAAGACATCTTTACGTGAAAGTACCCAGCGATGGAGGGGGTTGAATGAGGTGGTAAGTTTCCATAAACTGAACGTTATGCCTTTAGGCATAATTGTGAATAAAGCTACAAGAACTTACAAGATAAAGTTGTATATGGAGATTAAGGAGGAGGTCTAGTGGGTGTTAGCAGCAGGATTCATGGAATCGATCCTGCACTAACTTTGGTTATCTAGCACTGTCACAATAGGCAAGAAGGATTTCATTAATAGATTAATTTATGCATATATTTGGCATAAAATGTATAGCTTCATGGATGGGTACGTGGGATACAACCAAATTAAGATTAATCTAACTGATGCGGAGAAAATAACTTTTAGAACTCCCTTAGGAAATTTTATGTACTAAGTAATGCCTTTCAGGTTGAACATTGCTGGAGTGATGTACCAAAGAGTAATGATGGACATTTTTCCTGACTTCTTTCATAAATTCTTGGAATTTTATATGCATGATTTTGTCATCAAGTTGAAGAATGAGTAACATTTGGATGATTTAATTAAGGTTTTCTTTCGATGTTGGAAGTACAAAATAAAGATGAATCCACATTTAAATGTGCTTTCGGGGTAACAAATGGAATGTTTCTTAGTTTTTTGGTGGATTGGCAAGGGGTACAGATGGATCATGACAAACAACGAGCAATATTAGAGATGTCATGTCTAAGAACTGTGAAGGAGCTCAAGAGTTT
Organism: Sambucus nigra; assembly: GCA_949130495.1. Taxonomy (NCBI): domain Eukaryota; kingdom Viridiplantae; phylum Streptophyta; class Magnoliopsida; order Dipsacales; family Adoxaceae; genus Sambucus; species Sambucus nigra. Next base: position 186,700,272 of record OX422216.1, read on the forward strand.
CCTAAACAAAGTCTCCTTTCCCAGGAGATTTGAGCTAAGACTGGCCGAGATAACGCATACACTGATGAATCTACTATGGAAGGGAACAAAGTTTAAATTGTTGGACACTCACCAAGAGTCACTCAACAAGATGAAAAAGCTTCTGATCTATCCACAATAACTATTTTAATTAGAAGAGCAGCTAGGTGGTTCCCTATCATCTTAGAATATGACTTGAAATGTGTGGTCCTTCGAGCGATCAAGAGCCAGGCATATGCATTTATATTGGAAATATTTCCATTAGGAGTATTTGAGATACCTTATGAAAGCATTATAGGAGATGAATTGCAGTACAATTTCTTAGACGCAAACTTTGAGGTATAGACTATGGAACTTAATGGTTCATCGGTAGAGAAGAGGGGGGAGTAGGGGTTATTCTTTAAAAATGGAGGAAAGTTATTTCCTTTACTACAAGTTAGATTTCCCTTACTCTAATAATGAAGTAGAGTATGGGGTGTTAGTGCTGGGATTTCTAGAAGACCTTCGAAGGGGCATCTATTCATTATGCATCAAAGGTTATTCACACCTATTGGTCCAACAAGTGAATAGGGAATACATATTGAAGCATCTCAACCTGGATACCCATAAAACAATCATCAAATGACTGATCAACCAATCTACCGGGTCAAAATAAGGAGGCAAAAACTTGACGCGACTGAAAAGCTGTCTCAGAAATGCGTTCACTCTAGGCTCAAGTGCAAGCCTGTCGCTCAAGTAATAATCCGACAAGTCGGGTATCGATCCTCAGGGAAAAAGGACAATGAAGTTATGACGACGGGAAAAGACGGAGGAATCCTAACTTTGACTCTAAAAATAAAGGGAAAATGATTTTGATTTTGGGAATGATTATAACTAAATGAAAATATGAAATTATAAAAAGATGCAACTATACTAATCTACCTAACTTATGAGTGAAAAATAGTCCAAAACTTTTTATTTAAATGATGAGAAAAATAGGACGGGAATACAATCCCCCAACCCTAGTGTAGTGCGAATATAATACTAATCTTAAATTTATCTGATTGATTTGACCCGGAATTTAGTACTCCCAAGCATTACGTATACGAGGTTCAAGCCCGCGTCATACTTAATCTGAGGATGAGTAAATCAGTATCGCGATAGTAGCATTCGAATTGCACTATAAATCATCACGAGTACCCCGAGGCAAACAAGATATAAAGATCTACAATCGTTGTGCAACTACGCAATACGATCAAGGTCAATTATTAAATTTAGTGGTTTAATTTTATACACACGCACTAACACATCAGGCTGGGTTCATGCATCCCGGCCTTGGGAAATCTAGCCTAATATGTTGAAAAGAATAGAAACAAGGATTAATGTGCAGGAACTCATAATTAATCTAAGGAAAATAATGATTAGATGCAGAGAAGAATTATAACTAAAAATTACTCACTAATATTATCCAAGCAATAAGTGAAACAATGAAAGAAACATATAGTCCAGAAATCACTGAATAAAATCTCCAATCCTTGAAATAAATCTGAAAATATTAACTAAGCTAGGGTTTCTGGAAAAGAAGAGGAAAAACCTACTAATTCTCCGTGTCTATAACAATACTAAATCAGGTCTTTTATACCCTACAACAATATCGGAAGTCATCTTCACTAGGAGTCTTTTTAGGAATAGAAAAGATTTTCAAATCTCGAAGACCGAACCGGTCTGGGACTTAGGCGGACCGATCTGCCCCCAAGGCGGATCGGTTCTTTTTGTTTTGGGGCGGACCGGTCCGGGGGTGGACCGGTTCTTTTTATTTTTGCCTCCTTCAGTTTTCATGCGATCCGGGGTCTTCTAGAGTTTGGCAAGGTGGACCGGTCCGGGGTAGGGGCGGACCGGTTCGGCTATTTGACTTTTTTGTTCCTTTTTGACTTCTCATAACTTTTGTTCTGGGATTCTGATTGAGGTGTCGTTTCTTCCTTTGTGCTCGTGAATGAGATGTCTTCAACTTATCTTTAGGTACTCATCCAAATTCCGTATAGAAATTACGCTTTTTCCCTTGAGACCTTTCCTTCTTTCTTTCTTGATTCTACCGATTTCCTTCTTTTGTTTCTTGACATCAAATACCTGCAAAATCACTACAAAATACCAGAAACTCGGTGCACTCATTAGGATCAGTCAGTAGCACAGTTATGAGATAAATCCAACTCAATTACGTTGTTCGAGGTGTTAAAAGTAACTAAATCAAGGGATAAATTAGGAAGAATTTATGCCTAATCAAACCCCCCTAACTTAGAACTTTGCGCGTCCCGGGCAATGTAAAAGAATCCTAGCGTGGCTCAACTCTTTGAAAATCATTTTATTGGGATAAAATACATTTTTTGCGGGTGAGCGATTTCATTTAGCGTATGAAACAAGCCTTTAAACCCCTAGGTCACCCTAGTAGGACGAGTGTTGTCTCGTGAGGGTTTGCAGTGAATAAACCCACAAAATTCGACTCAAAGAGAATTTAAAATACACAAAAATTGTGCAATTCAAACTTTTCCAGAAAATATTCATCATCAAGTCATATTTACAAGTCTCAAACCGTAGTGTGTGTGTACGTGGCCAGAAATATAACCGCCAATTTCCACTGAATGATCATTACGTTACTTATCCGAAAATTCGTTTTGATTTCAATTTCTCACGGAATGCTCTCACAAACGAATCTCTCGAATTATGGCTATTCTTGCGGTATGCATGATATAAAGAGTAAATATAATGGGTGCAAAGTCACGCATACAAGCAGATGACGAAAATTACAGAATAATAGGATCTCGTCAATGGGTTACGGTTTTAAAAACGGGAGCATTGTCTCTTTTTCACGCATTCAATCTCTTATATTATCTTTTGGTGTATTAGCTCTCCACGCGGTAACCAATTTCACAATTTAGACTCGGTTAGGACTTTTTCGGGTTTTAAGGTATATGGGGTAAAATGACAATTGTCTGGAAGGTTGGAATTGGAATAGTCATTAATGATGTCCATTTGTGTTTTTTTTTCGGGCTATTGCGCAATTTTTTTTTTTGAATATTTTAGTTGAGCATCTTTATTTTTTTCTTGCCCCTTTTGATGCACTTTCCGGACTTAGATTATGAATTTTCTCATTTTTCACAATTCCGGATATTTGGTTTTTTTCGGGTTATCAAACGAAAGAGACAATTTGTTTGGATCAAATTGGGTTACAAAAGGGGTAATTTTTTTTGCTACTTTTTTTGGCCAATATTTTTGGGTGACAAACGAGGGCCTACTTCATTGCCCAAAATGCCAATTGCGTTACCATATGCGCTTCGAGATGTATTTAAGTTTAGAGATCAATTTGACACATTTTTTTTAAAGCAATATTACACACATTTTTCAAAACCGATCAAAATGAACGGGTTGAGATCCTTGATAACTTTTTAGGCGCTGAAAAGAACGTTGAGTTAAAAATTAACTCGGATTGATTTAAAAACTCGCAACACGTGATAGGCTCGAATCTCACCGGGTTTGTTAATCTCCACACTTATTCATTAAGTCGTCAATTTTCGCTCAATTTCCATCTTTGGTCAATTTTGGCTTTGTGTACGTTGAATTTTACAACTTGAGACTTCAATTCGACTTTTAATGATATTTTTGAAAATTTTGAATTCCAATTTTTATTTATTTTGAACAAAAATATTTTTGGGTTTTTCAAAATTTTATGATTTTTTTGGAAATTTCTGGGCATTTTGGCAAATTTGTCAAGTTTTAGAAATACGCACTTGTGACCCCCCTAACTTAGACTTTTGCATTGTCCTCAAGCAAAAAGGACTAAAATCTAAATAAGGCAAAATAATAAGTGCGATAAATAAAACAAAAAAATGGGAAAAATGCAGCAAGACACTATATGACACTCATGTATGACTCAAAAATACACTAACAATCACCCCATACGCGTCGGGGGTGCGACGAACTCTCATCTCTCCATGAACTCACCCGACCCCACTCGCGGGGTTCGATGCTCTTCTCGTTTCTCCCATCCTAGGATTATAATCCAACAATCGGAACAAATTGGGACCTCGCCCATAGATAAAGGATAGACCGGGAGACTCATCGTGACTAATTGGAAAGGGATCCTCGTGATGCTGGCTCAAAGTGCGGTCTGCGTGCACTGACTCGGAGGGAACACCTAGGTTTCGTTCAATTTTTAAGATGCATGGGTCGGGCTCTAAGTCAGATGAACCACAACTTTTCTCCTCACTTGCCTTCAGGGCCTCTAGTGTTGTGGGTGGATTGTCACAACGAAGGAATTCATCAATTTTTGCTTTCAATTCACTTTCGTCTAAGTGACTACATGAATCCAATAGGTATTGGCCTTCAATAGTAATACTTTCATCCACTTGCCCGAATTCTCTTTCAAATTCTTCCATGCTCATGTCTCCTAGTTCTCTCTCTTGAGTAGTGCCTACGTCCTCTCTTACTTGCTCGATCTCCAACTCCACCAGTTTTCTCTCTTCTAACCCCTCCCTCTCTCTTTCAATTGCGGTCACTACACACCTCTCCCCCACTTTTATCTCATTGTCACAACTACCACTATTACTTGATGAAATAGGGCACACCCCTAACGTCCCTCTCTTGTGGGACCCTTTATTCTCGTGATTTGACACTAAAGAGGATCCTAAGGTGTCTCTACTATAATTCTCCTCAAAGTATTCCTCTACGATCTCATCTATAAAACTTACCGCGTGAAGATCATCTTATTCCCTTTTCTGTTGGGTGATATGGAAGATGTTGGTCTCTAAAGTCATGTTCCCAAAAGTGAGTTGCATTCTCCCATTCCGAGTATTGATGATTGCGTTAGCCGTAGCTAAGAACGGGCACCCAAGGATGATAGGAACATGGTTGCTTGAGGTAAAGGAGGGCTCCGTGTCCCAAATGACAAAATCTACCGGGAAGTAGAAGGTGTCAATTTGGACGATCACGTCCTCAATTATGCCTCGTGCAATCTTCACGGTTCGATCCGCTAATTGGAGAGTGACCTTTGTGGGCTTGAGGTCGCCCAAGTCAAGTTGCCTATAAATGGTGTAAGGGAGGATATTTACACTTGCTCCCAAATCTAGTAAGGCCTTTTTTATTTTATTTGCTCCAATGATGCAGGAAATGGTGGGTGCACCGGGATCTTTGAATTTAGGTGGGAGATCGTTAAGTACAATGGAGCTCACATTCTGTGCTAGAAACACGTTTTTCTTTACCTTCATCTTTCTCTTTATCGTCAACAAGTCTTTGATGACCTGTTCATAAGCTGGAATTTGCTTAAGGGCATTGAGGAACGATAAATTCATCTTTACTTGCTTTAACACGTCTAGCACTTCATCACGTGGGTTTCCTTTATGTGAAGGAATCAACCTGTGAGGAAATGGTGCCGCGGTGGGTGGTTTCACTACTACCTAGAGCTCACTACTGTCGTCTTTATCACTCTCATTCAAGGGGACATCTTCGCCCTCTTTCGTTCCGGGCAAAATCTCCTTGTCTTTAGGTACGTCATGTGGAAGAGGTGACAAGTCAACTACTCTCCCACTACGTAGAGTGGTAATTGCGCTACATTGCTCCTGATGTTCAGTGGAGGTGGAGCTAACGATAGGTTGACCTTGGGGGGGTCGTTGGCCTTGGGCAGGAAACTTTCCCTTCTCTTGAACACTCAATGAGGATTGTATTTTAGACAGATGCGCATTTATGTCGCCAATCAGACGATCATATTTGTCATTGGTTGCGGTCTGGCTTGCGATGAATTGATTCATGGTATCCTCGAGAGTTCTCCGTTGTGGCGGGATATAATTTCCTTGAGGTGGCGGTGCTTGCACATGTTCATGCATGTGTGGAGCTTGTTGAAAGTATTGTGGTGGAGGAGGGGCAACATGTGAAGGAGGGTTCATTGCGGCATGTTATTGCAAATAGCTAAAACCGGTGTGATTTTTCCATAAAGGGTTGTATTAATTCCCGTGCGGGGCACCGAAATTACCCTTAAAACCTCCTACACCACTAACTTGCTCTTGAAGCATTGCTTTGTAGGCGGGTGTCATCGGGCATTCCTCAGTTGAATGTCCCGCCTCACAAATAACACACACCTTTATAACTGGGTTTGGAATGGGTCCAGCTGGTCCTTTTCCATATATCTCGCACAGATCTCGAAATCCTATCTCAAGAGTCTCTAATCGGCTATCCTTCATAGAATTCTTATCTACATGGAATAGGTCGGATGTTGACGGAGTGGTGGTCGCTTGTCTATTTCTATTTTGAGTGTTTGGATCAAAAGTGTCCCAGGATTAGGTAGTCTCGGCGACATACCTCATGTGAAGCTCAGCATCCTGGGCATCTAAATCGATAAACGGACCACTTCCCATTGTTTCAACAAGTTGTTTGGAGTTAAGATTCAACCCATTATAGATAAAAGAGATGACTTGCGTTGAATCAAATCCACGATCGGGGCATGAAGCAACTAACTCGTTGAAACGTTCATAACATCGATGGAATGACTCATTTTCAGCTTGTCTGAATGCTTGAATTTGAGCCTTTATGGATATTGTTCGATGTGGTGGGAAGAATTTCTTGAGAAATTTCGATTGTAGCTCATTCCAGGATGGAATCGAGCTTGGAGGTAAAGACCATAGCCAGGCCTTAGCTTTATCTTTGAGCGAGAAAGGGAAGAGTTTGAGACGGATTACCTCTTGTGTGCAGGTTTGATCATTGAGAGTATCACACACGTCCTCAGATTCCCTAATATGGAGGTATGGCTTTTCAAAATCCATACCGTGGTAATGCGGTAGCATCTGGATCATCCCATTTTAGAAACAGAATTGTCCGGCATTATACAAGAGTATAATGCATCCCGGAGTGACAGTACGCTCGGGATATAAGAATTCTCTAATCGGATGGTATGGGGGCTCTTCCTCACCGGCGGGTGCACTGCCGTGTTGCGACATCTCTTCCTCACTTATTGACTCGGTGTTCTCACTGGGAGTGCTAGAAGTGTGTCCTAAGAAGGAAAAGGGAGTGTTATCGGAGACTGAGTGCGACGGTGTGGGAGGTGGGATCCAGAACTGTGGGGCGTTTTGAGTGTGGGGACTATTAGGATTATACTCAACAATTGGATTTTCGTGAATGTTGGTTGGAGTATTATGGGGTGTGGGAGTGGTTTAAGAATTTTGCATTAAAGCTTAGGAGAGATGATGGTGAATCTTTTTGTGCTTTTTAAATTTTTTTATTTTTATTTTTTGATTTTTGACATTTTTGGTCAAAGCTTTGGATTGACTCAATCTAATCCTAAGTCTACCTAATTCCCCGGCAACAGCGCCAAAACTTGACGCGACTGAAAAGGTGTCTCAGAAACGCGTTCACTCTTGGCTCAAGTGCAAGCCTGTCGCTCAAGTAATAATCCGACAAGTCGGGTATCGATCCTCAGGGAAAAAGGACAACGAAGCTGTGACGATGGGAAAAGACGGAGGAATCCTAACTTTGACAATAAAAATAAAGGAAAAATGATTTGATTTTGGGAATGGTTATAACTAAATGCAAATATGAAATTATAAAAAGATACAACTATACTAATCTACCTAACTTATGAGTGAAAAATAGTCCGAAACTTTTTATTTAAATGATGAGAAAAATAGGACGGGAATACAATCCCCCAACCCTAGTGTAGTGCGGACATAATACTACTCTTAAATTTATCTGATTGATTTGACCCGAAATTTAGTACTCCCAAGCATTACGTATATGAGGTTCAAGCCCGCGTCATACTTAATCTGAGGATGAGTAAATCAGTATCGCGATAATAGCATTCGAATTGCACTCTAAATCATCACGAGTACCCAGAGGCAAACAAGATATAAAGATCTATAATCGTTGTGCAACTACGCAATACGATCAAGGTCAATCATTAAATTTATTGGTTTAATTTTATACACACGCACTAACACATTAGGCTGGGTTCATGCATCCCGGCCTTGGGAAATCTAGCCTAACATGTTGAAAAGAATAGAAACAAGGATTAATGTGCAGGAACTCATAATTACTCTAAGGAAAATAATGATTAGATGCAGAGAAGAATTAGAACTAAAAATTACTCACTAATATTATCCAAGCAATAAGTGAAACAATGAAAGAAACATATACTCCAGAAATCACTGAATAAAATCTTCAATCCTTGAAATAAATCTGAAAATATTAACTAAGCTAGGGTTTTTGGAAAAGAAGAGGAAAAACCTACTAATTCTCCGTGTCTATAACAATATCAAATCGGGTCTTTTATACCCTACAACAATATCGGAAGTCAGTTGCACTAGGAGTCTTTTTAGGAAGAGAAAATATTTTCAAGTCTCGAAGACTGGACCGGTCTGGGTCTTAGGCGGACCGGTCTGCCCCCAAGGCGGATCGGTTCTTTTTATGTTGGGGCGGACCGGTCCGGGGGCGAACCGGTTCTTTTTATTTTTGTCTCCTTCGGTTTGCATGCGATCCGGGGTCTTCTGGAGTTTGGCAAGGCGGACCGGTCCGGGGTAGGGGCGGATCGGTCTGGCTATTTGACTTTTTTGTTCCTCTTTGACTGCTCATAACTTTTGTTCCGGGATTCCGATTGAGGTGCCGTTTCTTCCTTTGTGCTCGTGAATGAGATGTCTTCAACTTCTCTTTAGGTACCTCATCCGAATTTCGTGTAGAAATTATGCTTTTGCCCTTGAGACCTTTCCTTCTTTCTTTCTTTATTCTACTGATTTCCTTCTTTCGTTTCTTGACATCAAATACCTGCAAAATCACTACAAAATACCAGAAACTCGGTGTACTCATTAGGATCAGTCAGTAGCACAGTTATGAGATAAATCCAACTCAATTACGTTGTTCGAGGTGCTAAAAGTAACTAAATCAAGGGATAAATTAGGAAGAATTTATGCCTAATCAGCATCCTAGAATGATGAATGTGCATGCTGATGCTTATGCCACCATTGCTCAGAAAGTGTCCATGAAAAGTGACATAACTTCGATTATGATATAACAAAGAACATCTCCCTCGGAAGTATAGTCGATCTTGCTGATGAAAGACGATTCATATTAGAGAGGTGAGATTAGGAGGCAGTTGGAGTCTGGGAAAGGAAAGATGGAACTCAAATAATTGGCACATTACTTTGAGTGACAAGGAAGTTTGTATTTCTGGAACGCAGGAGGATGGATATCAAGGTCTATCAGGCTAGAGAAAGCATAAAAGAAGCTGAAGAAGACATATGATGAACACTACGAGACATCTGAGATGCCTCTGCACGGATGAATCCATAAAGTGGTATACCTCTAGTTAATGATGAAGCAGGATGCAACAGATTTGCAATATAGTTGCGATAAATGTTAACTTTTCTCCCAGGTAGTTGAATGTCACTTCATTGATGCTCAGGAAGATTAAAGGCATCCTTACATTTATGTCATCAAAGATGGAGTTATTCCTTTGGAGAAAATAGACGCTATAGGACTAAAGATAATGGCCCCATAGTTTTACGTTCAAGAGGAGCAGCGGTATCATAGATGATACTTTAATAGGCCTTTATGATGCATCACAAGGGAGGAAGTAACATAAGTGTTGAAGTAAGCTCATGAACCAACTCACATTGGAGAGGCAAATCTATATGACCAATTAATTAACTTGGGTTATTATTGGACAATCATGGAGAAAGATAATGTTAAGTTCATTCTCAAGTGCAAGGCATCCCAACTGCACAGAAACATAATCCATTCTCCATCGCTAGACTTACACTATTGGGCACCCATTCCACCCTTGGTGATTTGACCTGGTGGGGGCAATACATCCATCTTTTAGAGGAAATGTCTGGATACTGGTCGTAATGCAGTGTTTCACCAAGTGGGCTGAGTAATACCTTTAAAGAGGGAAACAACAAGTGTGGTGGCAAACTTCATTAAGGAGTATATAATTTGAAGATTTGGGATTTCAAAGGTCATTCTCTCTAATATTAGAACCCAATTTGTTAACAAATAAGTAACGATGTTAATGGAAAAATACTCCATCATTTACCACACCTCAACGGTGGCATGCCTCAAGGGCAATAGGTAAGTAGACGAAACTAACAAGACATTGGCCAACATTTTGGCTAAGATGATGGAAGACTTTCCAGCAGCGTGGAATGACAAGATCCCAGCAGTCGTATGGTCTTATGGAACAACAAAGACGAAGCAAACAGGGTATACACCATTCTCATTATTATTGTCCCATCTGCTAGATATGCCTTTCGTAGAAGCAAGCTATACCAGGGTAGGCACGTTCAGTTGAAAGCGCTTGATGAGCACATGGATATCATGATGCATCATTCTAAATATACACGAAGCACCTCTCTAGAGCATACAAAAGCTTAGTAAGACCACGAAATTTTGTGCAAGGAGACCTAGTTTTGAAGGCAGCTGTAAAGCACACTTGGGGGCTCCTATTGCCCAAATTTGCTTCAAATTAGGAAGAAAATTTCATAGTGAAGGAAGTTCACAATTCGAGTTACTACTTAATCTTAAAGATACAAGAAGATATACCCTTCAAGATTAATAAAAAGTGGTTAAATGTCTATTATTTTTAGCGTTGTGTCACTTGTGTTGAGATTTTTGTATTAACCTTTATTATGATAAAGTCCAATTTTTTTTTGTTATTTCTTTTTAAGAAGTTAGAGTAAGAGGGAAGTACAAATTGTAAATTCTAAGAGTTTTCACATAGAAATGAGAATATGAAATAAACAACTTGAAACATAAATTGAGACATGATGTAGACGAAACAATCTCCTTTTATATATTTTTTACTTCAAATATTACAAGTAAGGGGAACTAATGCCCATAATTAAATGCATAAAAATAAAAGAAAACTCATCGAAGAGGCTCAACCCAAAAGAAACCAGAGGTAATGGGAAGAGAAAAAGTCTACAGGTAAGCTTGAAGAAGCTTGTAGCCAGGATTATTGAGCAGCAATGGACCCATAAAGCCTCATTTTAACTCGAGTGAGTTAAATGAATAGAGATTCCTATTCTTATATATATTTATCTAAATCCTCCTTGACGACCTTTAGCTTTTGATATGTAGTTGCCAATAGAGGCAACAGTTCCCTCAGCATGGCTTCCTCAGACAAGTGGGCCTCAATGTGCTTTTGGTATAACTCCCCCTGACTCTCCAATTTGGTATCCTTGAGCAACTTTAGATATTTGATTAACGAATCAACTTAGAATCCATACTTAGGATGTGTTCATTTATAATAGGTTTTGAGATGTCCACAGTCTAGGTGTTTATAATATCAATGATGATGATAGCCATTATAAAAAGTCTAAACCCCATCAAAACTTTATCTGAATGCAAGCACTCAGGGGTAAATATCTCTAGATGCGGTGAAGTAACTCATTCAATGATAGATTATTGGCAGGTTGGGATTTAGGGAGATTGCTGAAGGACTTGGAGGCAGAGTTAGTGAGGGTACATAGAAGGCAGATGGACCCCATAAATATATTCTCTATCAACATGAATGTTAGTGGTGGAACCATGATCGTTGTGACTGGATTAATCTGGGGAAGCAGGTTCTTGCTCAGAAGAGGACACCGAGGTAGCTCTGGGGCAGGTGTGGGCTCCTTCGTAACTCGAAATGTGAAAGATAATTATAAATGATATTTTGAAAATCTTAACAAGTGTTCCTTTTATTGTTAAGTAACCTTGAAGGTGTGAGATTTTGAAAAAGTTTTAGCAAGTCTTGTTTCATTCTTAAGTCACCTCGTAGGTATGAGTTCTAAGAAAATATTAATAAGTGGTTTCATTATTAAGTCATCAATAGGTGTGAGATATGTTTTCCTTATTGTTTTTGTTTAAATAAAGTCATAATGGAAAAAATTATGCAAGAGAAGGACAAGTAGAAGTTACCTCAACAGGAATGGCACTAGAAGGGGTAGTAGCTCCAATACCCTTAAGGTCCTCACAGGAACCTTCGATCAGAGGAATCGCAATTCCCACTAAATAAGCTTCCCCACGGAAAGGTACAAGTGACAAAACAGGGGAAGTTCCCACTGAAGTCTCTTGGGCTTCAGCAAGTTCAACAACTAACGATGATATAGGAACTTCGAAATGGGAGGATACAATAACGGTAGGTTCAGTAACCCGTGGAATCTCAGAAGGGGAAGGAGAATCAACTACAACTTTAGAACCCCGTGGTAGCTATGGAATGGGAGAAAGAAGAACTCCTTGAGAAGTCTACAAATAATCAAGAAGTGTTAAACACACAGAGACACTACGTGAGTTGGAGGCAAATATACAAAGAAATTACAATTACCTTTGAAGCAGTTGGGAAAGGAACAAGTTAGTTAATGGGTCTCTCTAGAGGAGCATGGAATAAAGAATGTATAAACGCGGTGGACAAGGACGAAACAACGGGATGATTGATGAATGAAATAACAACACTGAAGAAAAAAAGATAGACCTGAATGAAAAAAGTGTTCAAAAGAATAAACCTTTGCCTATGGGGGACTTGACGATATAGGTAGCACAACCAGTGACAGGAGCAGCAAGGGGGATTAACAGAAAAGATTTTTATGTGTCGTTGTTGCAAAGCCTCTCTATTAAAAAATCCTTCAATTACCTGTAAAAATATAGCAAAAACTAGTATAGATGTAAGTAAGGGTATCAATCCAACTTAATGGAGTGAAACACCAAAAAAGAGATGTAATTCAAGTTTCTAGTTATTTTTCTTTCTTGATTTTTTTTGTTTTGTATTTTTAATAATTTTTTTATACTAAAATAATTTTCAAGGGGTAATTATGCTACTCAACTAAGTGAATAAATAAAATGAACAAAATTAAACACTAAAATAAGAGATAAAGTGAGGTAAATAAATGTGAAAACAATAAAGCAATGGGAATACGCCACAAATTCTAGCTCCTTTGAAATCGCCGAAGTTCTTACTAAAATTACAAGTCAACTCTCATCACAAATGAAAATTTTACACTAACCTCTTAGAAAAGTAAATTTAAGCCCCCATAACTCTTAGAAAATAGATTTACACTTCTTTTGATAAATCACCTGCTAGGATCGATTCACAAAACTTCATTTAAATCATTGAAAATAAATTTTTGAGTTGAAATTGAAGGAATAATACCACACTTGAGAAACCCTATCTCTAGTTAGATTCTAAAATGCGTATTATATCTTGAATTTCAATTTTCTCTCAAAATTATTTACCCTCTCTCGAGGCGTAAGTTGAAAGGTGAAGGATCAAAATTAATATTCAAAGGAAATTTCAAATAACCAAACTAATCAATTACAAGAACATTAAATAAGGGTTCATCCCACCCATTGAAATGGGGTTTTAGCCTAACATGATATGAAATATGATAAAGAAAGGAATTAAAATATATGAGTACATAAGAGAACAATCAAACCAAATCTCTTTGAATCCAATTAACTCCAATCCTTGTATAAGAAGCATACAACCCTCCAATTGAGTTATCAACAAAAATATAAATGGGAATTATGGTAAGAAGCAGGTGAGGGTTTGGGTCGCCAGCAGTAGGGGATCGAATCTTGGGGATGGTTCTGGGTGGTGGGTTGGGTATTGATGTTTAGGTTGGAGGTATACATTAGGTGACATGGGTAGTCTTATGTGGGTGATGGGTTTGTTAATGGAGGTGAGAGGAGAGATAAGGTGTTAGTTGGAGAAGAAAAATAGATGTGTTCAAATGTAGTGTGGTGTAGGATAACTAGCGTGTGTGTGTTTAGTTTGTAAACTACATAAAACAACTTAAATGTTAAAAGACTTAACTAAAAATAAAATAATAATATACCTATCCTAATAAAAATAAATAAAATATTAATGAAATAAAATTAAAATAAAAACTAAAAATCAAATGAAAATAAAACTCAGACCTATTATATTTATAGACACATACATAATCACACACATGTTTTATATAAAATTCTAAAATAAAATAAAGACCCTATAATAAAAAAAATATAAATAATAAAATGATAAAAATGACACAACCAGAATAATATATATATACATATATATATACATATATATATGAAAAGTAAATGAAATAATACCACATACACACTATACATGTATAGGACAGGCTAAGGGTGGACTGGGCTTGGTTTGGGAAAGGTTCTGGATATGGTACGTGGTTTTAGCTCATTTAATCACATCCATGTCGCATTTCATTTGACCTACAAGATGGACATGAAAGCGCGTAAGACCAATTTTTACCGATAATTATCAATTAAAACCAGATATTTGGGGTTTTATTTAAAGACTTCTAGGTACTTATCACACCACCCTAAACAGAACATTGTTAGTCCTCGAGAAAAAATAGAGAGAAAGAAATACAAGAAACCAAAAGTGTACGACGTTTGCGGGCACTTGCGATTGCACTTTGCATATGCAATAAGCCTTTAAACCTATAAGTTTCCTTATAGGACGAGTTTTGTCTCGTGAGGGTTTACAGGGAATGTACCAATAAAATTCTTTATTTGCAAAAGACAATCGATCTCTTATTAGACGCAGAACAATCTCACAATCCATCATGAGATAAATATTTTAAGGAAAACAATCTAGAATTGTATAAAAAGTTTAGCTAAGTGAATACTTAAGGCACATCCTTCCTAAAAATCAATGTGTTTGGTGTGAATTAGTCAAAACGAGTTAAGTCTCATAAGAGTAATTCCTCGATTACCTTTTTGGAATCAATGCTTCAACTTCAAAATCTCACTGATATATCTCTCTTAAACGAAATCACAAGATTTGGGTAAGTATATCGCTCTTGTGTGTGAGGATGTGATTAAATGTAAGTAAGGTTAAACGTCTCACACACATATAAGAAAGAACGAACATTTTAGAAAGAAAAATTATCATATGAAAGAATGATAATCACTATACTGAGAACGTCGAGGCATTCACCATATAGATTTCTCATTTGCTCGAACACCTTACCAATGATTAAAAATGGGGTCTACATAAGGAATGATGGGAAAATTAAATGAATAATATGGATGATATGATGGTAGGTTTTTTTAGAAGAGTCGAAGAAAATCTGAATAATTTATGTCTTCATTTCTCAAATGTTTGATCGCTTGCTTTATTTTTTTTCTTCTTTAATATATATTTTCACTCTTTTTCTCCTTTTTTTTATTTTTCTATTTTTTTTATTGCGATGCATTTTTCTTTTCAAAACACAAATGAAGACAATTTACATTTGGAATTTCAAATACTCTTTTTCTAAAAAAATGATGGATGCAAGTGATTGGATTGTGAATGGTATAAGGCTGGTATGGGGAATGTTCAAGGATAAAGGAAATATGGGAAGGTAATGGTGAAGTGAATGGTAATGTGATATTGTAAAGAATGGTTTGGTACTCGAGAAAAACTACAAGACACATGTTTCTTATGACTCAAATTGATGTCATTGTCAGTGATCAAGCCAAAAATTGTAATGAAGAATAATGAGATCATATAAAGATTAAGTGAGGACCCAAAGGAAGTTGAATCATCTTGTGACTCAAAGATTTCGTAAAGCTCTCTAAGGTGAAAGTCATGAATCTCATAAGCTAAAGTCTCCACTAGCGACCCTTAAGGTTTTCTTGAGAATTGTAGTACTCTTCAACTCAAAATTATAGTAATATGATAAGTGCGCAAATTTTGTTGAGTCTAGAAATTTATAGTGCAAAATGCCTTGAAACGTGTTACATAAGCTATTTAGAATAAAAATATCCTTTAATTTGATTCCTAGACTTAAAACATGGATGATAGAAAATTCACGTCAATGAACGAGATGAAACAAACTGCATGAACATTTTAAAAATAACGTTCAGATTTTTTTTTCAAAAGAGGTACGGTTTCGATACAATTTCCCACCACCAAACAAAACAGAACATCGTCCTTGATGTTAAATAAAAGTATTGTTAAAATTGAGAGCATAAGGTGGGAAAGACATTACCATAATCAACTAGAAATGAAGTGGACCATACGTATCCAAGATAAACCTGAATAAGTGATGAAAAATGTGTACATGTCTATAAACATCGCAAAGCATTGGGTGGTGTGAAACACCACCCCCAAATAGGGTAAGACTCATACTCAGAAATAGTGGGCTGCCTCTCAATAGTGGTAAGTTTAACGTCTCCAGCGAGACCGAAAGTAACTCACCCTAAAGATAAGAATTATGAAAGCAAGGGGTGCGAAAAATTGAGTGATGATAATCAAACCCAAACAAGACTGAAGTGTTAGTATTGTTGGATAAAGGCTACAATGTCAATGCACTTTTATGGGAAAGTGCTTCATGTGATGCAAAGCATCGGTCGACTAAAGGTGGCTGGGGAGGAGTTTATATGGAAGAAAGGCAAAGGTAAGGGTGAAGAAGCACCGACCATGGGCGTTATTGAGAATAAAGGTGAGGAAAAAAGGGGTCCCATAATCATGATGCTCTAATTGGTTGGGAATGAAATATGGTTTAGAAATTGGGATGTGTTGGGGCTCATAAAAATCGCACAACCGTTCTATAAATGGACGATGATAATGGTCGCACCGTGAAACATGAATGAGTTGACAATTTGAAAAATCAACACCACAAGTAAGTGGTGTGCATGAAGGAACAAGCTCAAAGTGACTGGTAAGAGTGGCATAAAAAATACTCTCATGTATGGAGGGATGGAGGAAAAACTCAAGAGTGGGCTCGTGGAGATCAAGGGTGGAGAGTGGGTTCAGATGAGGACCTAAATACATTATTGGGAACATGTAACGTACAATATCAAGGTCCAAACTAGGTGTTTGGGTGTAAGGGACAATGGGTAGGTTGAGTAGGTTAAAGGATGGGTCGAGTGGGTTAAAGTGGGATCGGGTTGGATAAAGTGCGGATCGGGAGGGTCAAAGGGCAGAGGAAGATGATTTAACTCAAGAGTAGGAGACACACACTCCTCATGAGGATCTGAGTGATCCTTAAGGTCACTTGTATGAGTAGGTGATGAAGTAAATGAATGATCCACCCATAAGTCACCATTTAAGGTGGTGGGAAAATCTAACGAGGCATTCAAATTTGAGATAGAAAAATCAACATCAAAATCAGACTCAGACTCAAAGTGAACCAAGAATGCGTGGGAATGATCCATATCCAAAGAGGTAGGAACCATCTCGAATTCAATCTCAAGACAATCATAAGCACTTGCAGCCAGAGTTAATTTATAAGGAATGGGTGTCTTGAGGACACACATGGTGGGATCGGTATGGATTCTTTAGGGTGAGGGGATGGATCAGTCTCATAATATTTGGATAGGTCAACACAATTGTCAACTTGGAGCTCGAACCATGGGGTGGCTTCAAATTCGATATTCTCGGGGTGATAGGGTTGGTCACACTCAAAATTCATGGAACAAGAAGCCTCATCATCACTCCACGTGGGTGCAACAATGGGTTGAAATGGAATGAAATTCGACTCTCTCGCACACTCCAATTCATTTAACCTTTGTTAAAGAAATTGAAGTTAGAGTATAAACCTTGGAAATAGGCTTTTAAGAGAGGATATGGATGGTGGTGGTGGGTGATGGGGGGTAGCGGTGGTGGTTGAGGTGGACACAACTCGCTATTGACATTAGGAAGCGAAGAATACTCGTATGAAGTGTAAAGAACGGGGTCTAGTTATTCATACACGGGAGAAGCGTCTCTATGGGAGACAAAAGGTTGATAATCATGGGTTGCATAGTGAGGTAACTGAGTGGGATGGGGTGCACTAGGTTGCCATGAAGACTGTTAGAACTTATGAGGATCCACAACATGGGGTTAGGATTAGTATTATGTGGGAGGGTGATCAATCCTCCACGAATAATTTGGTTGCTCACACCACTAGACATTAGATATGTTATGGTAATAGTATGGAGTGGGTTCTGAAATAGTGTCATATGGATACACATGTTCCATGTTGGGTTCATATGGATAAATAAGGTACGGTCACTCATGGGATAAGTGATCGATGTGAAAGCAATAGTGCACGACGAAGCATTATACGCGTTGACACTCATCATCGGAGGCGATGGAATATGACATGCATGTGGGGAAGATGCATGAGTATCAATGATGTGTGTGTGAGAGAGAGTGGAAGCCACTAAGTAAAGCGTAGAGGTTAGACTCGGGCTCAACTTCAAACATGCTTCGAGATGGTGGAAAATGGCTAAAATAGTCCTTTAAAGGATGTTCGTCGGCCATGATGAGAGTAAAATGTTTTTGGATTTTTAAATGTTTTTTAAAAGGTACAGAAAATATTTTAGTGATTATTTTTTTGAAAATGAGGAGATATTAATATTTTTGGATTCTTAGAAAAAGAAAGGAAGAAAATATTTTTTTTATTTTTTTTTTGGAAGAAAAGGTGGGAGAAAAAATTTGGACTCTTGAATTTGGACGAAACTTACTAAAACCGACTACCGAAAGATTGAATTAGACACACACAAGTAAAGGATAGATTCTAACTAGCATGTAGCCAATTTTAATCTTCAAATTTAGTGAAAGGGTGGCCAAATTTTAGTTAAGTCCGCAGGCGACAAAAATCACGAAAATTTTCTTTGTGATCGCCTTTGTAAAAATTGTGTTCCTACTTCAGTAGTTTGTTGATTGATTTTAAATTTTATCATAGCTAGGGTAGCACACAATGGATAAGAGAGTGAGTCGAGTGATGAAATCCTTTCTCGTTTAAATGATCGGGTCTAGGTATTAGGTTCATTAATTCATCAAACCATTCAAATTAAGTGCGATGCGATAAATAAAAGAACATAAGAGCATATAATCGCGCAAAAAAATAACTCGCTTGCGGATGATTCACGAGTTTTTAAGAATGTACCTCCCACAGCTTTTACACATGTGGGGTGAAGACCGATTTGAGTCAATCGTGGGGAGATCTCCTATCTTAGTCTTCCCCGGGAGTCCTACTGACCCAAAGTAGAGAATCTTCTTTTCCTAGCCTTTGGATGCCCTCTCTCTACCTTTTTCGATTTTCGTATCACGATTTTCTTCTTTTTATGAATTGTTATTAAAAAAAGAAAAACATTGTGTCTCTAAGTACCCCAATACAAGAGAATAATGAAATCCTAATAAAAAACTTCTAATAAAATGAAAAATGTTACAAAAAAAGAAAAAGATAGAACAAATGAATTACAATCCAAGATTTCTTCTCAAGTGCTTCAAACTCCAAAAAGAGGCAACGATGCCATTTGATAGAAATGTTTGTGTGTGTCATTGTTGCAAAGTCTTTCTAATAAAAAACTCCTTCAATTACCTACAAAATATAATAAAAACTAGTATACAGGTAAGTAAGGGTATCAATCTAACTTAATGAAGTGAAACACCGAAAATAGATGTAATCCAAGTTTCTAGTTATTTTTCTTTCTTGATTTTTTTGTCTTCTAATTTTATATGATTTTTTTATATTAAAATAATTTTCAAGGGGTAATTAAGCTACTAAACTAAGTGAAAAAAAAAATGAACAAAATCAAACATTAAATAAGCGATAAAGTGAGGTAAATAAATGTGAGGACAGTCAAGGAATGAGACTACATCACATATTCTAGTAATTCTGATAATTAATTCACTCATTTGAAATCTCCTAAGTTAGTATTGAAATTACAAGTCAACAATCCTCACAAATGGAATTTTAACACTAACCTTTTACATAATTAAATTCAAGACATCACAACTCTTTGAAAATGGATTTACACTCCTTTTGACAAATTACCCGCTAGGATCGATTCACTAAAATTCATATAAATCATAAAAAATAAATTTTAGACTTGAAATTCAAAGAATAATACTAGACTTGAGAAACCCCTATCTCTAGTTCGATTCTAAAATGGGTGTTATTTTGATTTTCTATCGAAAATTATTTACCCTCTCTCGAGGCGTAAATTAATAGGTGAATGATCAAAATTAATATTCAAAGGGAGTTTTAAATAATTAAATTAATTAATTACAAGAACATTAAATAAGGGTTCATATCACCCCTTGAAAGGGGCTTTTAGCCTAACATGATATGAAATATGATAAAAAAAATAAACAAAGTCATTAAAATATAAGAGGAGAGAAGATAACAATAAAACTAAATCTCTTTGAATCCAATTGACTCCAATTCTTCTATAAGAAGCATGGAACCCTCCAATTGAGTGGTCAAGAAAAATATAAATGAAAATCTTACACTCAACTTGAATCTCACTACAATTTAATTCCCTCAAATTAAATATATAAAAAAATAAAATGAAAAAATAAAATAACCACCTAACACTACAATTTATTTCTAACCCTAGAATGTTTATCTCTACTTTCTTCTCTAAAACCCTACATTACATTACGTTGTCATCAAATGGGCCTTGGTTCTTCTCTTATAATGTGGCAAATAGAGTTAAAGGTAAATTTGGGCACGGAGTGGTTTTATGGGTTAAAATAGGTATTTGGTGTGACAAGGGTAAGGGTAAATTAGGAATGGTAAGTGAACATGTGGGAAGTGATGCAATTAGGGTACAATGGGTAAACGACATTTTGGGCATGTGGGTTAATTTTGGTTGGAATTTAGGTTTGGTCAATGACAGAATCGTGTAATGGTTTAGTGGGTTAAAAAGAGGTTATGGGTTGTTGGGTCAATGGACAGGAGATGGAGCTAGGCTTTTAGGTTTGGAAATGGGAATTCTGGTAAAAAGTAGGTGAGAGTTTGGGTCGCTGGCAGTAGGGGATCGAATCTTATGAATGATTCTGGGTAGTAGGTCGGGTATTGAAGTTCGGGTTGGAGGTATAGGTTCGGTGGCAGGGGTAGTCTTAGGTGGGCGATGGGTTTGTTAATAAAGGTGAGAGGAGAGAGAAGGTGTTTGGTGGAGAAAATGAATAGATGTGTTTGGGTGTAGTGGGGTGTAGGATAGGTAGCATGTGTGTATGTTTAGTTTCTAAATAAAATAAAATTAAAATAAAACAACTTCAATGTTAAAAGACTAAATTAAAAATAAACAAATAATAAAACTAACCTAACCTAATAAAAATAAAATAAAATATTAATAAAAATAAACTAAAAATAAAAAATAAAAATTAATAAAATTCAAATGAAAATAAAACGCACACATATTATATTTACACACACGGAATTAATGACACACATGTGTTATTTAAAATACTAAAATAAAATAAACCCTAAAATAAAACAAAATAAAAATAATAAAATAATTAAAATGACACATCCTGAATAATATATATATATATATATATATATATATATATATATTAAAAGTAAAAGAAATAATACCACATACACACTCAGCATGTATATGACCAGCTATGTGTGGACCGGGCTTGGTTCGGGATATGTTTAGGCTACGAAACTTGGGTTTAGCTGATTTAATCACATACATGTTGCATTTTTCCTTGATTTAGTGCTTTAAACTCCTAAGGAGGAATTTGACCTACAAGATAGACATGAAAACACATAAGACCAATTTTTATCGATAACTAGAAATTAAAAACCATCTATTTGAGGTTTTATTTAAACACTTTTGGGTGCTTATCAGGGATGCACCAGAGGAAGCCAATGGATTCTCCTCTACCTAAGAGGAGGGCCCAACGGATTCTTGGTAGATCTCCACCCTGCGAGAAGACTCCTCTGCATGTTAAGATGGATTACGCTTTGAGTATGTAAGTCCCGTCATGGGTGAATAGGGAGGAGGTGCAACGGTCTCAGAAAGACCAAACTGTCCTCCAACGAAATGACTTACAGGTGGAGAGGGAGGAGGAGAAATGCCATCCAACTGGCATTTCTACAAAGACAAATACTATTACTTTTTGCTAAGTGTTGAAATACTTGCATAAAATTATATAAAGAAATTTACCTCTTCATATGGAGGTGATTGGGCCAAAAGAACGACTAGAGAATAAGGTGATTGTGTTCAGGTGCATCTTCAAGGCTATCCTCAATCTCAATAGGCCCAACACTTAATGGAGGTGGAGTGGTGTCAGGGCTTGAAGGACGAGGCATGAGTTCCATAACACAAGCTCGTGGTTTCTAAGGCTTGGGGCCTATTAATTTCTTCCTCCTACATAAAGCACCAGTTCCAGATGTTATCTAAGAGATCTTTTGAAATAGCGTTGCCAAAGCCGTTTATGAAAATAAACTATTTAAGCAACTCCGAAAGTTTGTTGAAGAAACTCTTTACTTAAATCAAAACTATTTTGAACACAAGATGTGTTAACAAAATTATGTACGAGATATGGACAAGATTTGATAACAAGTTTTAGTAAACAGTTTAAAATGTTTTAAACTCAGCACACTATTAGAAAGGGATGAGAAGATGTAGAAATATTGATACTCAGATTTTTAACGTGGTAAAACCTCAACCTTGAGGAAACATCCACGACTCCCTCTACGGAGTAAAACAAAAAAAATCACTAAAACAAATATATGAGTTACAACCTATTTAACTAACATGCACACAAAAACAAATCTATACAAGTTCAGGATTGTACCCTCTGGCGTCCTTAACTTTTCTGCAGATCTTGTTTGTTGATGTAGTTGTCTCAGTTTGTCAACTCTTCTTTGTTTCAGCACTTTACGTCGACTTATTGTTCACCAAATCTTATAGCCAACACTTTGAGTGTTTGTAGTGTGACAATGTTTGTGAATGGTGTTCTAAAACACATGCATGCACACACACACACTTATTAGTTACAGACGATCCTAATAAATCACATATAAAGTCTATATGCAGTGTATTTGTTATTTTTCTTTCTTACAAAACCAAGAACCTTTTCGACCTTTCAAAATAACCCAGATTCCACGGAGATCTTGCTTAAGAAATCGGTCAAGACCTTTCTCAATCAGTTTTGAAAATATTATGAAGATTGAGAACCCTCCAAGTGCGAATCCCACTAGGTCAGGTTAGGTTTTGTAAAAACAGAAATAGAAAAACATCTATTGTTGATCTTTGAAGAAGAAAAATGTTTTAACAGAAAATAATCAACAACGAAATTCTCAAGATGAGAAAAAAATGCAGCTAAGTGTTCTGTGACATGAAAAACTTCAGATCTATGATATCTATTGAAAAAGAAACAAGATCTGAGTCTATGTCTAAGTTGGAAATAAGATTTATGAACACAAGGATTTCAGCAACCCAAGATCTCTTAACCAGAACTCTCATAAACCAAAAAAAAAACACTAAGGATGGTGTTTTTGGTTTTGGTGGTTTTTCTGGAGAGGTAAGTAGTTTGGGCTTGAGAAGTGTTTGGACGAAGTTAGGGTTTCTAACTAGGGTTTGGTTTCTCTCTCTAACTTCTCTCTTCTCTCTTCTCTCTCTTCTCTCTCTCTCTCTTTTCTCTCTCTCTCTCTATTCTCTGAGACTTTGCAAAATGGCAAAAGCTTTCGAAGGCTGAGATGAAGGGTCTTTAAATAGGGAGAGGAGAAGATTCCAGAGCCTCGTTCAAAAACAATGGCTGAGATTGAGTCAAGCTCCATTGACTGCAATCCAAGGGCTCACAACAGGCGGTGGATTAAACAGCCTATGATTGGCTTAAGGTATTACACGGGGATTCACTCAAAAGACATGCAGGCCATCGATAAGGATAGATCCAAGGGCTGTAAGCGTGCGATGGTTTGTCTCAGTAAAGAAACACAGTTTGGTCCAATCAGAAGACAGCAGGTGTTGGCCTGTGAACGAAGGTAAACGCGCGTCACAAAATAATTACAAAGCCAACCCTAAAGTCTCTAGCGCTTTCGGTTTCTACCCAGAGTAACTTTAGGCCAATAAACACAACAATCCATATTTATATAATAACCCCAAGACTTTTTAAATCAAATTTTAATTAAATAAAACCTTGTTTAAAATATGTTTTAAATTCCCAAAAAATTATTAAAAATCAAATTGAGGGATTTAAACACACTCACAACATTAAAACACATAGGGGTGCAATATGATATGCAAGAATCAAATTCTAAGTGTGTGAGTGATGGCTATAGTCTTAGGATCATTACATGATAGATAGAAGAAGAAGCAACCCAATCTCTGAAGCTCTTTGGTTTCTAGGATAGACTCTATTTTGTCACAATTTCCAAACTAGATGAGCTCTTATACAGTCTAGACTCAAATGAGTCAAAAGTATAAGGGCTTCAATCTCCCCCTTTGGAAATATGAGACAAAATCTCCTTTGAGTCATCTCAACTCGTAGGGCGACAACAAAAAAAAACTTATACCTATAAAGGTTCTATCTACCCAAATCCTAGAAAGCAAAAATTACATAACTCAACTATATACAGTTTAACATCCTATTATTACAATGAAGAATGACTGTACAAGAAGAATACCTGCAAAAAATTACTAAGATCAAGCTTTTTAGTATATGCAGTAGACTCAAATTTCTCCCCCATTTTGTCTCAAATGGACAAAGGGAAGAAACTTGGCAAACATAACACGTATTTACTCAGCACAAATCATACCAATAGATTTACGTAAAGAAATGAATCTACTATAATCAAGAGGTTTGGTAAAAAAATCTGCAAGTTGTAGATCAGTAGAAAGATAATTGATTTCTAATTCCTTGGTTTCAACTAATTCACGAATAAAATGATGTCTTATTTTAATGTGCTTAGTTCGCGAGTGTTGAACTGGGTTCTTAGAAATGTTAATCGCACTTTGATTATCACAATAGAGATGAAATGTGGGTTCTAGAATACCATAATCACTTAGCATTTGTTTAAGCCATAACAATTGGGCACAACAGCTACCGGCGGCTATGTATTCAGATTCAGCAGTCGAGAGAGATGTGCAGTTCTGTTTTTTACTACTCCATCCTACCAAGTTATTACCAATATAACAACATGCGCCTGAAGTGCTTTTACTATCATCAGTACACCCAGCCCAATCAGCATCAGTGTACCCAATAATAGTGCTAGGTGTGTCATTCGTGTACCAAATTCCTAAATTTAGAGTGCCTTTAACATATTTAATTATGCGTTTTACAGCGTTTAAATGGCTCTCCTTGGGGTTGTTTTGATAACGCGCACAAACACAAACAGCATACATGATATCAGGACGCGAGGCAGTCAGATAGAGTAATGTGCCAATCATACTACGATATAAGGTAGAGTCTACAGATTTTCCATTTTCATCTTTAGATAATTTCTCTGTAGTACTCATAGGCGTTTTAGCACTCTTAGCACTCTCGAGGCCAAATTTCTTAACTATCTCTAATGCGTACTTAGTCTGCGAAAGAAACAAACCATCTGGTTGTTGTTTGACTTGGAGACCTAGGAAGAACTGTAACTCCCCCATAAGGGACATCTGAAATTCTTTACTCATAATTTCAGCAAAAGATTTTACTTCTGAGGTAGAAGTGGATCCAAATATGATATCGTCTACATAGACTTGAGCGATAGTAATGTGTTTGCCAAATTGTTTGACAAATAAGGTTTGGTCATTTCCACCTCTTTTGAAACCTTTGTCCAGCAGAAAACTGGAGAGTCGCTCATACCAAGCTCTAGGAGCTTGCTTAAGACCATATAAAGCCTTTTTTAACCGAAATACATGAGTAGGATAATTAGGGTCAATGAACCCTTTAGGTTGTTCTACATAGGTTTCCTCGGCAAGTATACCATTAAGGAACGCAGATTTAACATCCATTTGATATAATGTAAAATGCATGTGACAAGCTATAGCAAGAAGCAGACGAACTGATTCTAAACGAGTAACAGGAGCAAACGTCTCATTAAAATCCAGTCCTTCTATTTGGGAGTAACCTTGAGCAACTAGTCTAGCTTTATTTCTAATTATCATCCCATTTTCATCAGTTTTATTTTTGAAAATCCAACGAGTACCAATAACCTTTTTGTGATCAGGACGTGGAACAAGAAACCAAACATCATGAATGACAAATTGTAAAAGTTCATCCTGCATAGCAGAAATCCAGTGAGAGTCATTCAATGCCTCATTTACATTCTTTGGTTCCAAGAGAGAAACAAAGCAAGCATAGAGAGCATAATTTCTAAGTTGGGATCTTGTACGTACTGGTTCACCAGGGTTACCAACTATGTTGTTTATGGGATGATCTTTAGAAACCCAGTTAGGTACTTCAGGTGACTCAATAGGTAATGAATTATCTATTTCAGAAGAGTCATTTTCTAAAATATTTGACGATTCTTCTTCTATAGTTAATTCACTAGTCTTGCTTTCTACAGTAGTGTCACTAACAATTACATTTATGGATTCCATTAAGGTCTTAGTGCGAAGATTATACACTCGATAAGCTCTACTGTTAGGTGAATAACCTAAGAATATGGCTTTATCTCCTCTACTCTCAAATTTAGATAAGTGTTCCCTATCTTTGCAAACATAGCAGGTACTACCAAAGGTTCTAAGGTACTTAAGATTAGGCTTTTTATTGTACCAAAGTTCATAAGAGGTTTGTTTCGAATTCTTTCTAAGATAGACCCTATTAATAAGATGGCAGGCTGTACGAATAGATTCTACCCAAAAATACTTAGGTAAGTTCTTAGCATGGAGCATGACACGTGCCATCTCTTGAAGAGTTCGATTCTTTCTCTCAGCTATACCATTTTGTTGAGGGGTCTTAGGAGCACTGAACTCATGTTTGTAACCATTATAGTCACAATATTCTACAATACCAGTGTCTTTGAATTCACCACCTCTATCACTTCGGATTCTATTCACTTGAGTGTCTTTTTCATTCTCAATCCGTAAGAGAATCTTTAAAAAGGTTTGAAAGGTATCGGATTTTTGTTTTAAGAAAGCTACCCAAGTGAATCTGGTGAAGTCATCAACCATAACAAGAATATAACTGTGTCCACAAAGACTAACAGTTTGAGAAGGACCCATTAGGTCCATATGGATGAGTTCTAAGGGATTAGAGGTAAGGATATCTTTAACCCTTTTATGAGGTGCTTTAACAATTTTTCCTTCTTGACAGGGACCACAGACAATGTTATGAATAGGTTTAATTTTTGGTATTCCTCTAACTATCTGCTGAGAAGACAATTTACTCAAATTTTCGTAATTAATGTGACCCATTCTGTTATGCCATATCTCGTTGTCATCCATTCTGGCAACACTACAGATTTCAGAACTAGACATGACAGTATAACAATTGTCAGGGGTCCTGAATCCTGTAATTAAGCAATCTCCATTTTCATTTAAAATCTTGCAATTGTTCTTTGAAAAGGTAACAGTGTAGTTTGAGTCACAGAATTGTGAAATGCTAAGTAAATTAGCCTTAAGACCTTTAACTAAGAGAACATTTTCAAGAAGAGGAAGTCCTTTTTCTTTAAGGGTTCCTTTGCCTATGATCTGGGATGATATACCATCACCAAAAACAACTTTTCCACCATCAACATGGGTTTTATTTAAAAGTTTTGTATCATCACCTGTCATATGCTTGGAACATCCAGAATCCAAGTACCATCCAGAAGATGTAAGTTCAGCTTTTAGAGCAGAAACAACAATGTTACACTTCATCTGTGGTGCTAGATCATCTTTTCTAACCCAAATTGCCCTGGTTTTTAGTTTGCGCTTGTTTGCTCTTATTTGATAAAATTTGCGAGCATTAGATTTTTGTTGAAAAACATTTTGCGCATGATTTTGTATAAATTTGAATTCCTGAGCATTTGATTTAGAAAAGGTTCTGGTTATCCTTCTAGTAAATGTCCTTTTAGGTTTAGTCCTTCTATTCCTATAGTTAGAGTTTTTGTCTGGTGGCCTGGGAAGGACATAATTGTTACGACTCCTCCTAGAATAGTTAAAGTTATGATACATAGGAGTGTTGTAGATAGGTTTAATCAGTCTCCTAGCATAGCAATTATCGAAAGAGTGACCATATATATCACAATAGGAGCAATAAAGATTGCTCAGAATAGGGTTTTCCTTAGGAAAGTCTCTAAACAAAGGTTTTGAGAAATTTTGAGGCTGAATTTTATTCCTAGGTAGCACAGATTTGAAAGCAGGTTCACTTTTCCTAATAGGGGGGCAGACATATTTTCCCTTTGATAAACTTTCAAGCTTAGAGCAACTTGCATCTTCAGTGTTGGTGTTTTGATGGTCAAACTTAGATTTTAGAGAATGAAAGTCTGGACATGTTTCAATAGGTCTTTTGCCTCCTGACACAAACTTGATAGGTTCAACATGTTTAGTTTGTGTCTTCAAATTGGGGCAAAACCCTATTCCAGTTCTATCATCAGAATTGGTTTTAGATTCAGCAACGAATTCCTCAAAACATTTAGAGTTGTTTTCAAATTTGGTAAATTTTTTGAAAACAGTTGCTGTCTTTTCTTTTGTTTGTTCCAATTCTAATAATGTCCCTTTGTATTTTTTCTCCAGAATTTCATTAGCTTCAGTCAAAGTTTTCAGTTTTTCATCAAACACTTTAACTTCACTGTCATGAGACATGCATTGTGTAGTATACTCTTCAGCATTCAGTTTTACCATTAGGCTTAGATCTTCTAACTTTTTGGTAAGATCTTTAACAATCTTTTCTAGTCTAGTGCTTTTCTTTAGAGTTTTAGTATATAGAGTGTGGATGTCTGGGAGATCATCATTATCTGAGTCACTAAGTGAGGTGTGTGAAGTGACCCCTAAGGTTTCATTTCTTAAACTCACGCAGCCATTGACATCAGCAGTATCGATTTCCCTTTGACTCACACACCCCGAGGAAGAGGTATTAATGTTCTCAGTAAGTAAAGCATCTAAACCAGTTAAAGTATGATTCAAAGCAACAGAACTAGAATTACTAAACTCATCCTCACTATCAAGCATAGGAATGTCATCATTGTATATGATTTTGGCAAAGAAGGCTAAACAAGGATCAAAACCATCAGATGTCTCAAGTTCCTCATTTTCAGAATCACTTGAGTCATCCCAGGTTTTGCAGATATTGGCTCTAGAGTGTTTGTTTTGGGCATTTAAATTAACTCTACAGTCTTGAGCAATGTGTCCTAGTTTACCACATCTATAGCATTCAGTCTTCTTGAGGTCTCTGTGAGGTCTTGTGTTGTCCTTGTTCTGTTTGTCATGAGGTTTCTCATGAGGTTTGTGATTTGAAGGAGTGGTATAATTAGACTTGCCCTGTCTATTTGCAACACTGTTTCTAAATTTAACAATTTTCTTAAATTGTTTTGTCATTAGGGCAATCTGATTATCTAGACTTTCTAAGTCACAGTCCTCATCAGAATCATTACTAGAGGTGTTTAACTCAGGCTTAATCATCTTAGAGGTAAAGCTAAGATTGGAATTGGTATGTTTCCTATTAGTGTGGGTCAATTGTTTCTTAAACTCCAATTCCATTTCCACAGTTCTTAATTTACTACTGAGTAATTCAGGAGTGAGATTTACATCACACATCTCCTCAATAGCATATCTTTTATTGTCAAATTTCTGTGGCAATGATCTCAGAATTTTAGAGACAATTTCCTGTCTATCATAAGTTATACCATTGGCATGAAGTTTAGTGACAATATCAGTAAGGTTCATATAGAAATCATCGAAAGACTCAGATTCAGACATGATTAAGGTATTATACTGTTGGATTAACATCTGAGTCTTAGCAGCTTTTACCCTAGAGTCTCCTTCATGTGCAGTAATCAAGGTATCCCATGCTTCCTTGGAAGTGGTACAAGATGAGATTCTCTTGAACTCATGTTCGTTAATAGACATAAATATAGCGTTCTTGCCTTTGTTATTATTTCGAGAAACCTGTTTCTCTTCTTGAGTAAACTCACTCAATATTTTCTTAATCCTTTCATTGCTTCCATCAGTGGCTGGTTTAGTTGGATAAAAGTATCCGTTTTCAATGATATCCCAGACATCATCTCCCAGAGTGCCTTGAATAAAAGCAATCATTCTTACTTTCCAGTAAGAAAAATTGGTTCCATCAAAGACTGGAGGTCTGGTCAAGTTACCATATCTTTCGTTTTTCTCGTCCATAATGATTTTGAGAAAACAGTTTCAGAAACTCAGGATCTTTTTGAAAAAAGTTCACCAAAAGCTCTGATACCAATTGAAATAGCGTTGCCAAAGCCGTTTATGAAAATAAACTATTTAAGCAACTCCGAAAGTTTGTTGAAGAAACTCTTTACTTAAATCAAAACTATTTTGAACACAAGATGTGTTAACAAAATTATGTACGAGATATGGACAAGATTTGATAACAAGTTTTAGTAAACAGTTTAAAATGTTTTAAACTCAGCACACTATTAGAAAGGGATGAGAAGATGTAGAAATATTGATACTCAGATTTTTAACGTGGTAAAACCTCAACCTTGAGGAAACATCCACGACTCCCTCTACGGAGTAAAACAAAAAAAATCACTAAAACAAATATATGAGTTACAACCTATTTAACTAACATGCACACAAAAACAAATCTATACAAGTTCAGGATTGTACCCTCTGGCGTCCTTAACTTTTCTGCAGATCTTGTTTGTTGATGTAGTTGTCTCAGTTTGTCAACTCTTCTTTGTTTCAGCACTTTACGTCGACTTATTGTTCACCAAATCTTATAGCCAACACTTTGAGTGTTTGTAGTGTGACAATGTTTGTGAATGGTGTTCTAAAACACATGCATGCACACACACACACTTATTAGTTACAGACGATCCTAATAAATCACATATAAAGTCTATATGCAGTGTATTTGTTATTTTTCTTTCTTACAAAACCAAGAACCTTTTCGACCTTTCAAAATAACCCAGATTCCACGGAGATCTTGCTTAAGAAATCGGTCAAGACCTTTCTCAATCAGTTTTGAAAATATTATGAAGATTGAGAACCCTCCAAGTGCGAATCCCACTAGGTCAGGTTAGGTTTTGTAAAAACAGAAATAGAAAAACATCTATTGTTGATCTTTGAAGAAGAAAAATGTTTTAACAGAAAATAATCAACAACGAAATTCTCAAGATGAGAAAAAAATGCAGCTAAGTGTTCTGTGACATGAAAAACTTCAGATCTATGATATCTATTGAAAAAGAAACAAGATCTGAGTCTATGTCTAAGTTGGAAATAAGATTTATGAACACAAGGATTTCAGCAACCCAAGATCTCTTAACCAGAACTCTCATAAACCAAAAAAAAAACACTAAGGATGGTGTTTTTGGTTTTGGTGGTTTTTCTGGAGAGGTAAGTAGTTTGGGCTTGAGAAGTGTTTGGACGAAGTTAGGGTTTCTAACTAGGGTTTGGTTTCTCTCTCTAACTTCTCTCTTCTCTCTTCTCTCTCTTCTCTCTCTCTCTCTTTTCTCTCTCTCTCTCTATTCTCTGAGACTTTGCAAAATGGCAAAAGCTTTCGAAGGCTGAGATGAAGGGTCTTTAAATAGGGAGAGGAGAAGATTCCAGAGCCTCGTTCAAAAACAATGGCTGAGATTGAGTCAAGCTCCATTGACTGCAATCCAAGGGCTCACAACAGGCGGTGGATTAAACAGCCTATGATTGGCTTAAGGTATTACACGGGGATTCACTCAAAAGACATGCAGGCCATCGATAAGGATAGATCCAAGGGCTGTAAGCGTGCGATGGTTTGTCTCAGTAAAGAAACACAGTTTGGTCCAATCAGAAGACAGCAGGTGTTGGCCTGTGAACGAAGGTAAACGCGCGTCACAAAATAATTACAAAGCCAACCCTAAAGTCTCTAGCGCTTTCGGTTTCTACCCAGAGTAACTTTAGGCCAATAAACACAACAATCCATATTTATATAATAACCCCAAGACTTTTTAAATCAAATTTTAATTAAATAAAACCTTGTTTAAAATATGTTTTAAATTCCCAAAAAATTATTAAAAATCAAATTGAGGGATTTAAACACACTCACAACATTAAAACACATAGGGGTGCAATATGATATGCAAGAATCAAATTCTAAGTGTGTGAGTGATGGCTATAGTCTTAGGATCATTACATGATAGATAGAAGAAGAAGCAACCCAATCTCTGAAGCTCTTTGGTTTCTAGGATAGACTCTATTTTGTCACAATTTCCAAACTAGATGAGCTCTTATACAGTCTAGACTCAAATGAGTCAAAAGTATAAGGGCTTCATCTTTTGCCTGTGTGGTGACTTTCTTCATCGAAAATACGATAATTGATGGGAAAACAAATGACACGGGTATAGAAAGGTTGTGTTGTCTAAACTCACATTGAATCCATTCGAATTAAGGGTGACACTTTGCTCGAACTTCCTCCTGTATTTCTGCAGACGCTTGTATGGGGGGGGGGGGGGGGAGGAAGAAATGGGTAAATCATCACTATGCACTTGTTATTTAGACTTAGAATTGGACTTGAAAGAAGTCCCACTCTTGAAGATCTTGTCATTTTTGGAGGCCAGTTGAAAAGGTCGGGAGCACCTTCGACACCGATAGATTATTTTGGCATTGGAGCTTTCTTGGACTTCGAAGCAGCAGTAATGACTAAAGGGAAATAAGGAGGTAACTCAGTTGGAAGATACTTTGGAGTCCTTATAAGAGGAAACTCAACTCCCAAAACCAAATTACCTTTGAGACCCAGCTCCAAAGGTAGAAAATTAAGAATATGAGGATAAAGAGGTGGACTTTAGATAAATTCACAAATCTTGTCTAGCTACATCAACTAATATTTCTTTGCGAAAAGAGAAGTCACATCACCTTTCCTTGTTATTTTGGGGATAGTGATTCAGCCAGAAAATGCCGAACAAACTGATGAAACAGCCGAGGTGGTATATAAAGAAGAGGCCTTAAAGAAAGTTGCCTTAGGATGAGATTCCAGAAAAATAGGATGAGGAACCCCTTAATGATATCAAAATTGGCAAGAACAAAGGTTTGGTTGTAGTGCTCAGAAGTATATCCCCACTTGGTATAAGAAGGAAAATAACCTGGTGTCAAAAGGATCACAAACGCAAATGAGGGATCTTCATTGATAAGCTCCTCTGATGTGGCTTTAACCATTCTAGCTTCATGGATGAAGAATGACCAAGTCTGAGAAAAAGAATCTTCATCGTATGGCCTCATGACGAAGCAACTGGGCTAGTCAAAGATGGGAATAATGCCCTTAAGGCTTTATTTTTTATAAAAGTGTAATAAACGATGGGGTTTGAGGGCTTCATGAATTGAAAAGGATTTTTTGTTGCCTACTATCTCGATAAAATGGGTGTAAATGAAACCCATTAAGATTATGGAATTAGAAAAATTGGCCACGTTATATCGACTAAGTGAGCGTTATATATCGATGTGGGTCCTGTCCAGCTAGGTATAAAGGGAAACCAACTCCACTATAGTCATAGGGAGATTTAACCCTCTATCCAATCGAATAAAAATATTTATAAGGTCCCTAAAGGGTTTATCGTTGGGTTTACCAGGAAAGAGAAAATAAGAGAGAATGATAAGGATGTAAGTAGGTAACCCTAGAGGTGTACCTTTGCCTTGGCCAGCAACGGGAGAACCTTCTTTGTCAGAGGAGGCTTGGAAGAAGTAGTTGGTGAGGAGAGTGAATGTGTTTTTATTGGAAGACCCTATGCACTTTTGACACACGAGGCCAAAGTCAACACGAGCTTTAATCTCTTGGGCATCTAGGGCCTCATCAGAGTAGGATAATGTACCTGTGGGCTCTATCCTAAGCAACTCACAAATGCCTTCCAAGATAATGGTGAATTCTCCCCATACAATGACAAAAGTGTGGGTAGTGATGTTTCAAGTCCATAATAATACTTGGAGGACAACATTATGTTTAGATAAGGTAAACTCCCTAAACTAATTTTCCTAATGAAGACCAACCTTAGCAAGGGCATCAGTATGAGTAATTTAAATGTAGCTATTTTAATACGCGAAGTGGGTTGAAGAACCTCCATGCCCCTCGATGTCTATATGAGAGTAAGGGAAGTCACCTCGATTAAGATGAAACATCATCATCTTCATCACCAATGTCAATGCCTCACACTTGGCATTTAAAAAGTAGGTATTGCATGCATAAAAGTAAACGTCATCCTTGCCAAAAATAGGAGAGTGGTGTGTCGCCATTAGAGTGGTGGCCTCCAAGGATGTAGTAGGAGTAGCAGAGGCAATGGAGGTAGCAACGATGACTAGATTAACTTGAACAATGGAAAAAGCCATCAGAGGAACTGGAAGAAAAAAAACTGCGGGATATGGAATAAAGAAGAGGCTAAAAGAGATATAGTAGTGGATGTTGATGGTCATAAAGATAAGATAAAGAAGATGCTTGCAAGATCAAAGCTTGGGATGGAGTGTAATAATGACACAAATCTATGTCTCTATCTAAAAGCTTTGGAAGTATAAAGGCAAAAGAAAGCATGAAAAGGACAAAATGCTATGTGTTTGAGATATTGGACGTTTGAGATTAAAATGGGCGGTTGGGTTCCCCACGAAGGAACGTGTTTATCTGTCAAAATGATTACAAAAGGAGACGTGGCACTTTGGGGAGTGCTCTAATAGTTGAAAAGACAGCCTCACATCATAAATGAGGTGATGCTTGGGGAAGATATAAGGTTACTTTCAAAATAATTAATAGTTTGATGCAATTTTTTTTTAAATTTAAGAGAATTCCAAAAGCCTAATGAAAGGCTGTCCCCTTGCTACAAGCTCAGACGATGGTAGAACGAATTGAGGTATATTGGGGAGAATTTTGAGTAACCGTGTGAAGTCATAGGGAACAAATACCAATTGCATATAATAGGAACCAACCTTCAGTCAAAGTTAAAAAAAGGTCACGATGTTTCCTCATAATAAGCTCATTTGGGATACCTTTGGCTTAGGTACACCCGGGAGAATTTTCTTTTTGGAGCAACCAGAATGATGATGTCCATGATCAATAAATACTTTGGGAAAATTTCAATAGAGATAAAAAAAGATTGAATGGTTGGAGTCTACTAATAAAAAAGAAGTTAATGATGTACCCTCACCATACGCCTAAGTATTCAAGAGCTTTGGGTCAGGTACATCGGGAAAAATTTAACTTTTTTCTAACAGTAATGACTACAGTAGTCACAATAGAGGAAATTTAGGGAGAATTCTTCCCCACGATAGAAGGTGGTCCATCAAATTGAGATGTTTTCGTGCAGACATATCTTACGCTCACAACAAATTTGTACATGAAGGGGAAAATATAGGGGGATAAAGTTAATCTCTCAATTAGAAAGATATTCACTAATTAACAAAAGAGACTCAAGACAAGGAAGTATCCTGAAGGCAACTAAGCAGCTTAGCGAGGCAGCTCAACGAACCAACTCAGCGAGGCAGCTCAGTGATTGGCCTCAGTGAGAAAACTTATCAAGAGAGCACTTCTTTACCTTTTATTTTTACTTAGTCATATTGTATCTTTTAATTACATTGATTGTAATGCAGTAATGAATGTAATATTGAGTGTGAGGTCAAACGATACTCACGAGAGCCAGGCCTGGTAGGGCTTGGGAGAGCTTACATGCTCTATCGAATGACCTCACTATGGGAACTTGAGAGGGACATGGTTTGGAGGATTGAGAAGTGAGGCAACATTAAGTCTTGTCTTGACCATCTTAGATACACCTGGTAAAACACCGAGAGACCTTTTACCTGGGAAGCTTGTGCAAAGTAACTGTGAGTTCCATCATATATTGATCTTTTGGCCAAACAACCCTCTACCAAATGTCATATTTACTTTAGGTGATGTCATTAGACACCTACCCATTGTCCAATCAAAACTTGAGTAAACTATTGTGGTATTCGGGTTGTCTGACGATTTGGTGATCCATCACTGTCGTGAAAGCCACTGATGAATAGTTGGTAGGGAAAGGTCATGTACTAGCATTTAATAATTAAGACGTAGGGTATGCTAACCCATTAGGCATTTAATGCTCGAGACTTAAAGTGTGAGAGGAATGTATTTCAAATTAATGAGGACTAAAACATCTCAAGAATGATGTGGGTCTATTTATGGGCCTCAACCACTTATGAGAAGAGAGAGTTCTTTCTAGAGAGAGAAAACCACATTGAGAGAAAAAGAGTTATTGCAAACCAGAGTTTTATCCACCCAATATTGACATTTATTATGAAGATTTTATTATCTAACGAGGGAGATATTTGAGGTTGTTGGTGTGTTGACTGTCGGCCAAGGTGTATCTAGGGTGATTACTTATCTTTCGCTTTGAATGGGTTTTTCTGAAGTCTTTTTATTATTATTTGAGTTATATATAAGAGATTTGTGATTCCAATATCAGTGTTTATTGTATACAATACTTTTTGTTCATTTGTGTGGTTGAGGATATTTGGGTTACTGCGTTATCACCATATCTATAGGGGTTACGCCTCTGTCCATATTATCATACTCCGAGCCTTTAAGGGGACTACCCTCTTACAATTAGAGTTGATGAAATTAATATAAGGTAGAATAAGATTCTCAATGTCTTTTTATTTCATTAACAACATTTCCAGAATTACAACATTGAGAACCTCATCAAATGGGACCTCGTTTACACCTGCATTGATAATAGAAAAAGGGGAGACAAATTTTAGTTCATTCTCTAGGGGATATATGGTAGAGTTTTGGACAGGCAGAGCCAGGTTTAATTGAATTCTTTATTAGTTAAGGAGGGGATTATCAGTAAGTGTGCCACTGAAGGATGGGTCATATGGGTTAAACTTAGAGTAGGACAGGCAGAGGTCCATTCACAATGCATGGAGGCCAACTGGTTTATTACTATTAGTGATTTTAGTGCTTTCAGTGTCTAAGGAACTAGAGTTAAGGGTTTCACCTCATGCTTTTATCCTTCATTCAAAATAAATATCTCCTGAACGAAGATATTAAATTCAATATTTTCAATGTGGATCTCACCATTGGAGTTATCTAATGGATTGAAATCATCCCCTATTTGGTTAAAATAATGTTTATGTCCCTAGATAAATTTATACATTCCACAACCTTAATTGATTCATCATATAAATATTATGACTTGGTAAATAAGTGTTGGAAGGAAGGGACTAGGTATCCCTTGATTTTTAGTTTTGTAAATTACTCGGGAGCTTCACATATCATCATTTTCTTGATACATTCTTCTGACAAAACTAAACGATGTTCTCCAAGATGAATTCCTCTTAAATCATAACAAGTCATTGGATGGATGGCCAGTTCCAGGCTACCATGTATATGTCATATATATTCTCAAAATTTTGTTCGTTAAGGGTCATTTCAAACAGAAATTTCATCCCAAAAGTTTCGAGTTGTTATAAGACCATAAGAAATTCCATACCTCGTATTTTTGAACGACTTTAGACAATAATACAAGCCCTTATCATGAGAGAAAGAGCCCGATCAGGAGTATTATTAAGATGTAGGAGGAAATATGGGCAAACATTAAGAGATTTATAAGAGCTATTAGAGAGAGTAAGTTTATTGATGGGTTAAATTCTGGTAGAAGGGTCAAAATCTAGATCTTTATCTTTGAGGGTTACATTAAAGCCAGTTTGGAGCATGGCTAGAGGATATTAGGTAGTGTGTGTCTTTGGATTTGTATGAGGGGTAATGATGCCTTTATCAATGAGGCCTTGGATAAAATTTCTTAGATCATCGCATATATCAGTGGTGTCACTCGACATTTGGTGGAAGTTACAAATGTGTGTCATGTCTGTAACTCTTGGGAAGTAGGTTAGGAAATGGAAGAGGCTCCAAGGGTTTGGTGAGGTTACAGGATAAGAAAGATTGATACACTTTAGAGAGAGGATAATAGAGTTTGGTATATTCTTTTAGGGTCTCATGAGGATGAGCTTTTATTTCCCTTGAAGTAGCAGGATGAGAAGATATCTTGTTCACGGTTGAAATGGTAGTAAAAGAAATATTGTCATATTTTTAGGGAGTAAACTTTTTGACCGACTTCTTTGACTTAGACTCGGCGTAATGATTGTTGGCATCTTCTTCAATCTCAGTCCTAACCTCCCAAAGGGATTTAAATTGGTAGTAACACGGGCTACCCATGGAAGTCCGAATGTGTGGCATAAAGTTATTCCTTTCAATGCTAACTTGTTCTTCGTCAAACGCGAATTTGGTCACAGTGGCAGCCTTCTCTCTTATAAGGACATAAATTTCCAATTAAGTCCCTGTATTGTTTTCACTTAATTCCGTGAACAAAATTGTGTTTGTAATATGCCATAGGGAGATTTTATTTTGTCACGATCCCACTTGGTCTATGACATATTAAAGAAAATTGAAGACGTTGTAGAAAATCTTCAAAGAAATAATCATACCGAAGGTTAATTGGTGCAAATTTATTCGTCTTCAAAGTTAATTACATTCCGAGATCACTCCGGCATGAATGCGTATAATTAATGGTGCTCAAAATTATTTTCATAAAAGATAAGGATATAAAGAAAAATATTTTAAAATATTTTAAAGTGTTTTAAATGGTTTACACTACGTTTTATTCTGATAAGCTCGAAAAGGAGTTTGACTTATTTGGATCTCTTTTGGAAGAGACGTTTTAAAAAAAAGTCCAAAAAAAGTCAAACGTTTCAGCGTCGCTTAAACGACATAAGATCTCGTTCGAACGAGATACCTATGTCGCTCGAACGAAGTGGCCTTCTCGTTCGAAGGACACATTTTTTGAGGCGACGCTTATTTCCTATTTAAAGTGTGCTTTCTTTAGAGTTTCTTATATGTGCATTCTGAAAAAACAGTTTACCATCTAGGACGAGTTTTGCACATGTTTTCTAAGGTTTAAAAAGCTTAAACACATCCTTAGAGTTTGCAAAGATCCGAGATATCATTCTTATATGTTTACGTGATCTTGCTGCACCAAAAAGGTTCATTCTTATATGTTTAGTGTTTTGTGGTGAAGAAAAGAGAAGGACTTCTTGTTCGACATTGTAGACGAATTAAAGCCATTCGGTGGACACCGAGACATTTGTGGAGTCGCGTGTTGTGGACATGTACTATGGAAGACGGAATTTCTACGCAGGAACTATTGAAGAACGATAGAAGATTAGAAGGAGAGTCCATACCTGTGTGGAGTCGCGTGTTGTGGACATGTACTGTGGAAGACGGAATTTCTGCACGGGAACTATTGAAGAACGATAGAAGATTAGAAGGAGAGTCCATACCTGTGGGGATCCAGTCATTGAGTAAGGCTAATCTATCTTTGTAAAACCTTTGTTCATAGTGATTGTCTGGCTTGGGCCGTCCGAGGTTATTTTCTCGTTTTGGGTTTTTTTCTCATACATTCGGCGTTGTGAATATTCTTTACTTTACTTTACTTGCTTTAATCACTGGATGTATGTTTAGGATTAATCAAGATAAAAATGGTTTAAAGTAAGAATTGGTTTTTTACAACTTGTTTTGGTGCACATTAAAAGTTGGATAATTTTTGGTAATAAATTTGTTTAATTTGAAACACACGCACATAAGGGACAACCCCGGTTTTTCAATTTGTTATTAGAGTTAGAAAACATATTTTATTTATTTTGTGATCCCATGTGTTTACAAATATGAATTTTGGATTTAATGAACTTTCTCGAACTCCTATTTTTTATGGCACTAATTACACTTATTGGAAGATGAGAATGAGAAGTGCATTAAAATCAATTGATGAGCATGCGTGGATAGCAGCTGAGAAAGGATGGACACCCCCTGTTACTATTGCAGCTGAGGTCACTAGTTTAAAGCATGTCGAGTCATGGACCGAAACTGAACATAGACTTTCATAATATAATTCTAAGGGTCTGCACGTTATTTCTTCACATGTCACACCAGAAAAAAATAATAGAATTATGACTTGTAAAACATCAAAAGAGGCTTGGGATATTTTGGCACTCACTCACGAGGGCACTAGCACTGTTAGGGCATCGAAGCTTCAGAATCTCACTACACAGTTTGAGACCATTAGGATATTAGAGAGTGAGGCTTTTGATGAGTTTTATGCTGGGTTGTCCAATATTGTCTACTCGTCGTTTAACCTAGGTGAGAAAATTTCCGACAACCGTTTCATTAAAAAAATCCTTAGGTCGTTGCCAAGTAGGTTTGATTTGAAAGTGACCATTTTAAACTCATTAGGTAAGTTAGATTCGTCGAAACTAGAAGAGATTGTAGGTGACTTACAAACCTATGAAATCGACATGATTACCTCCAAGAAAGTGCCTAATAAAGAAAATGGTATTTCTTTGAAAACCCGAAATGAGGAAATTAAAGTTTAGAATTCCGATTCGGATTCCAATTTTGAGGATCTTGCTTTGTTAGCAAAGAAATTTAAAAAATTTATTATGTTTCAAAAGCAATCGAAAGATGACAAGAAATTTGACAAATTCAATAACAACAAAGTAGATCCGACCTCTAAGGATAAGTTTGAGAATCCTAAAAGATATGAGTCGGATAAGTATTTTGGGTGTGAGGGTTACGGTCAAAAAGTTAAGGAGTGTCTCACTAGACTTAAGAAAGAGGGCAAGCAACCCATTGTCTATAGTGCAAGCTTTAGTGATAGTGATATGGAAGAGGGAGAGAGTTCCCCCATTAATCGTAACTTTGTTGTGTTCATGGAATGTCATGTGAGCGACGAAGATTCTCATGTGCATGACACTTCCGAGGAGGTTTTGAGTGTATCCCATGTTAGTAAGGGAGAAGAGAGTGACATGAGGAGGTAGATGTGAAAGAGTTGCAAAATGCGTTTAATGAGTTGTATGCCGAAACAGTGAAGGTGAAAAAGGCTAACTCTAAATTGCAAGATAAGTTGAATGAACGTGCCATAGAAAATAATGATAGTTTAATAAAGGATCTTAGGGAACAAGATAATAAGTTTAGGGAGAAACTAGAGTTTATGGATAAAGAGAGATATAATCTCTGTGGTTTGATGGAGTCCTTGAAAAAGGAGATTTTAGCATTTGAGGAGTCTAGGCGTTTGCTAGAATCTAGGATTCATGAGTTGGAGGAGAGATTGAGAGACTCATTTGGAGTTATGTTTGATTTGGAGGCTAGGTCGGAGAAGTTGGATAAAATCCTAGGCACCGTCCAAATTAAGGGAGATATGGGAGGTATAGGTTTTGATGAGAGAGTCATTCCCATTCCCCCCGCGCGTGTGAGAAACACTAGGAAGGTTAGAAAAGGTCCACATATAGGTTATCACTCCCACCATCGCTACACTTGCACATTTTGTGGTAGGAAATGTCACCTTAGGCGTTATGGTTACGACCTTAGACAATATCCTAGGAAGTTTAGGAATAAAGTTGTCCCGGTTCCCAAAACCCTCATGCGTCATTTTACACCTACTTGGGTTAGGAAATTGAATTTAGTGGATTTAGGAATTAAACTTCATGATTCTCGTTTGGGTGCACTTGATTCTTCCCATGCTAAATCTAAAGGATGATAGTGTTGCCTTGTTTATCATATGCTTGTTTGCTTCATGATATAT
Organism: Sambucus nigra; assembly: GCA_949130495.1. NCBI lineage: Eukaryota > Viridiplantae > Streptophyta > Magnoliopsida > Dipsacales > Adoxaceae > Sambucus > Sambucus nigra. Next base: position 186,741,668 of record OX422216.1, read on the forward strand.
TCATTGCAAGTATTATGATACGTGTATCACTTTGTATTATAGTTATCATTTGTTTGAGTCCTATTGAAACATCCAAAAATATTTTGTTTTTGAGAAAACTTTTGAAAAACCAAAAAGATTTTGCTTTTATTTGAGTCAAGTTATGAAAAGCCAAAAAGATTTTCGTTTTTTTTTTGAGTTTACATGTTTGATGTGGCATATTGGCGTGCTTGGACCCCCCCCCCCCATCGTTTCGTTATCCATGTGACTAGGACATTTGGTCATTATTATCAATGCTTAGAGTGATCTTAACCATTGTTTATATGGGGTTGTTTCAAAGTTGATTTGCATTTTGATTCGACTTTGTATATATGCCAACATTGCTCACATTCACAAGTTTATATGGATGTTTAACTTCTATTGCATATTTGAATTTGGTGAGGCATTCTTAACCCAATCTTGTCATCTATGCGTAAGTAGACTTAAGGAGAAGTGTGCATGTAAGAACCGTTTACCGTGAGGTTTTGAATTGGTACTTAATTGAAAAAAATAAGTGATTCGTGGTAAAGGGCTGTAAGAGTTCAAAATTAACTCGTCATGAAAGCCACCATTTAAAAGAGCCCAAAAGAAAAAGCAATATGCTCAGAAAAAGGCCAAATTAGTTTAGTTCATTCCAAAGAAAATATGTTATTATTGAGGGAGTTTGGATGGGTTAAAATTTTTAAACGGGTTGGCATAACTAATCCTAATGTTCAAACATTCCATTTGGACGCTATTGTTTGTAGAATCGTCAAAATTCTATATTTGTGTGCATGTAGTATGTTTAATTCATTAATCTCACACTTTAATTGCCATATGGCTATGATAAATTTTGATGATTTATCGCTATTAATTAGAGCTTCTTGATATTTTTGATGTGTTGGAATTGTGACTCATTTATTGTAGTTTCACGACCATTCATTCCATGTCCACATTTGAGCACATCGGTACTATGTCTGCATGTAACTGGCATTGTTGGTTTTTATGCGTTTTTGCATTTTGTGTTAAAAGCATACTGTTTTAGCACTTTTTTGTTGCTGTCAGTCCCTTCCATTGATTTTTTTTCTGGAAATTTTTTCACTGGGAAAAAATATAATATATTTCTGGGAAACTGTGCAAGTTTGGTATGTCACGAGATCTCGTTCGAACGACATATTCGTGTCACGTTAAGTCTTATTCGAGCGACGTCCTCATCTCGTTTGAGCGATGTCCCTACCTCATTCGAACAACAGCCTTAATTCTGGCTTCTGATTAGTTTGCAGTCCACTGGTTTATTTTGGGGATATTTTTGGTACTGCTTGAAGTTTTTTTCTGGACTGACTGGTTTATATGCAGGTTTTATTCTGTCTAAATTGGATTTTTTCATATTGTCCGTTTATCACACCTTATTAGTCTGATATATTCTTTGCGTGATTCCTCGGTTTACTGGCTACGGATTTTTCATTTCTTGATCATATTTAGATGGTTGTTTCATTATTATCCAACGATTTCAAATTGATTCAGATTGGTATATTCCCATGCTAGATACTTTGATTAGTTTATCTTTTCACCGGATTGTCTATTCGAGACAAAAAGGGTGAGATATGTATGTGATGTAGGGGGATATTTATTTTGAGCATGTTTTGGTTTACATATTTTAAAAATTGGTATCTCACATTGGTAGTACACATTGGTATCATTTTATTGCTCAAATTGTTTAACAAATGATTTTTCAGAGTTTATTTATATTGGTATCTATTGTTGTGTGATATTATTTCAATATATATTGGTTTCATTTGTTCCTACATACTTCACATGGTATTTGTTTGTCTGTTTCATGTGTGTAGGTATGCTTCAGCGATTCGAGATCTCAAGTATACATCACATTCAAACAGTTAATGATTATCAGTGCTACATATACTAGTTTGTGTCCTGTATTTTTTATTTTGGGTTTATGGGATGGGATTTAGGCGTCATACGGCTTAACGGTCCGTCTTAGGCATTTCACTGGTTTAGTTTTGTCCCAGAATAGTCAAAGTGGGAGATTTGTAAGGACATAAATTTCCAATTGAGTCCTTGTATTGTTTTAACTTAATTCTATGAACAAAATTGTGGTTGTAATATGTCATAGGGAGATTTTATTTTGTCATGATCCCACTTGGTCTATGACGTATTGAAGTAAATTGAAGACGTTGCGTCAAAGATTCAAAGAAATAATCATGTTGAAGTTTAATTGGTGCAAGTTTATTCTTCTTCAAAGTTAATTGCATTCCGAGATCACTCGGGTAGGAATGCATATAATTAATGGTGGTCGAAATTGTTTTTATAAAAGATAAGGATTTAATTTTTATAAAGAAAAATGTTTGAAAGTGTTTTAAATTGTTTACACTACGTTTTATTCTGATAAGCTCGAAAAGGAGTTTGACTTATTTGGATCTCTTTTGAAAGTGACATTTTAAACAAAAAGCCAAAAAAGTCAAACGTCGCAGCGTCGCTCAAATGACATAAGATCTCGTTCGAACGAGATACCTATGTCGCACGAACGACATGGCCTTGTCGTTCGAATGACACATTTTTCGAGGCGATGCTTATTTCCTATTTAAAGCGTCTTTTCGTCAGAGTTTCGTAGGTGTGCATTCTAGAAAAACAGTTTACCATCCAATACGGGTTTTGTACATGTTTTCTAAGGTTTAAAAAGCTTAAACACATCCTTTGAGTTTGCGAAGATTCGAGATATCATTCTTATATGTTAATGTGATCTTGCTGCATGAATAAGGTTTGTTCTGCCATTGAACATCGGGGTTTTGCGATGAAGAAAAGAAAAGGACTTCATGTTAGAAATCGTAGATGAATCAAAGTCATTCGCTGGACACCGAGATATTCGAGGAGTCAAGTGTTATGGACAGGTATCGCGGAAGACGGAATTTCTATGTGGGCACTATTGAAGTATGGTAGAAGATCAAAAGGAGCGTCAAGACTCATGGGGATCGAGTCATTGTTTAAGGCTAATCTATCTTTGTAAAACCTTTGCTCATAGTGATTGTCTGGCTTGGGCCGTCCGAGATTATTTTCTCGTTTTGGGTTTTTTCCTCATACATTAGGCGTTGTGAATATTCTTTACTTTACTTTACTTGCTTGAATCACTGGATGCATGTTTAGGATTAATCAAGATAAAAACGGTTTAAAGTAAGAATTGGTTTTCACAACTTGGTTTGGTGCACATTAAAAGTAGGATAATTTTTGGTAATAAATTGGTTTAATTTGAAACACACACACATAAGGGACAACCCCGGTTTTTCAAATTATTATTAGAGTTAGAAAACATATTTTATTTATTTTGTGATCCCATGTGTTTACAAAGATGAATTTTGGATTCAATGAACTTTCTCGAACTCCTATTTTTTATGTCACTAATTACACTTATTGGAAGATGAGAATGAGAAGTGCATTAAAATAAATTGGTGAGCGTGTGTGGATAGCAGCTGAGAAAGGATGGACACCCTCTGTCACTATTGTAGGTGAGGTCACTAGTTTAAAGCATGTTGAGTCATGGACCAAAACTGAACATAGACTTTCATAATATAATTCTAAGGGTCTGCACGTTATTTCTTCACATGTCACACCAGAAAAAAATAATAGAATTATGACTTGTGAAACATCAAAAGATGCTTGGGATATTTTGGCACTCACTCACAAGGGCACTAGCACGGTTAGGGTGTCGAAGCTTCAAAATCTCACTACACAGTTTGAGACCATTAGGATATTAGAGAGTGAGGCTTTTGATGAGTTTTATGCTGGGTTGTCCAATATTGTCAACTCTTCATTTAACCTAGGTGAGAAAATTTCCGACAACCGTTTCATTAAGAAAATCCTTAGGTCGTTGCCAAGTAGGTTTGATGTGAAATTGACCATTTTAAACTCCTTGGGTAAGTTAGAGTCGACGAAACTAGAAGAGATTGTAGGTGACTTACAAACCTATGAAATCGACATGATTACCTCCAAGCAAGTGCCTAATAAAGAAAATGGTATTGCTTTGAAAACCCGAAATGAGGAAATTAAAGTTTCGAATTCCGATTCTGATTTCGATTTTGAGGATCTTGCTTTGTTGGCAAAGAAATTTAAAAAATTTATTATGTTTTAAAAGCAATCGAAAGATGACAAGAAATTTGACAAATTCAAGAACAACAAAGTAGGTCCCACCTCTAAGGATAAGTTTGAGAATCCTAAAAGATATGAGTCGGATAAGTATTTTAGGTGTGAGGGTTACGGTAAAAAAGTAAAGGAGTGTCCCGCTAGACTTAAGAAAGAGGGAAAGCTACCCATTGTCTATAGTGCCAGCTTAAGTGATAGTGATATGGAAGAGGGAGAGAGTTCCCCCATTAATCGTAACTTTGTTGCGTTCATGGCATGTCATGTGAGCGATGAAGATTCTCATGCGCATGACACTTCCGAGGAGGTTTTGAGTGTATCCCATGTTAGTAAGGGAGACGAGAGTGACATGAGGAGGTAGATGTGAAAGAGTTGCAAAATGCGTTTAATGAGTTGTATGCCGAAACAGTGAAGGTGAAAAAGGCTAACTCTAAATTGCAAGATAAGTTGAAGAATGGTTGAAGGTATCGCGTGGGGATCGTGTGGGAACTATTGAAGAATGGTAGAAGATCAGAAGGAGCATCAAGACCCGTGGGGATCGAGTCATTGTGTAAGGCTAATCTATCTTTGTAAAACCTTTGTTCATAGTGATTGTCTGGCTTGGGCCGTCCGAGGTTGTTTTCCCGTTTTGGGTTTTTTCCTCCTACATCCGGCGTTGTGAGTATTCTTTACTTTACTTTAGTTTCTTTAATCACTAGATGCATGTTTAGGATTAATCAAGAAAAAAATGGTTTAAAGTAAGAATTGGTTTTTCACAACTTGGTTTGGTGCACATTAAAAGTTGGATAATTTTTGGTAATAAATTGGTTTAATTCGAAACACATGCACATAAGGGACCACCCAGGTTTTTCATCTCTCCAATGCCGACGAAACTTTTGACAGATTCCCGAGGGTTATACGTAAGCAATTCAAGATCTCGATGAGCCACCTTCAACTCTTTATTGCACTTATACTGCAATATAAATTCCCTCGCGACATCTTCCTAGTTGTGGATCTGAGATTCTTCCAGTGACACAAACCAATAAAGGACATTTTCTTTATGTGTGTGGAACATCTAATCCATTATCTACTTTGTATCCCTAATGAGGTTCATAGAATGATGGCAGTTAAAAATATGAAAAATGGGAGATCCACTACCTCCAAACATTTTGCGGCTATTTGAGATTCGACGGGTTTGCACCGAGAAGAAAAACTGTTATGCGAGGATTACGGAAGAGAGACATCTTTTCTCCACTCGTGCGATAATCACGAGATCCCATGGACATCAATTGTCTGTCATCAAAGGCGTTAAAATATAAAATATGGAGTCATCAACCTATTTTGCTCAAAACAAGCAAAATATGTAGCCATCCTCAAAAAAATGGCATCAAAGAAAAACTGATGCATACACAACCAAATAGATCATGGGTTTGGGTACTAATTTACGGAATAGGAAGGTGTTAGGAACCCATTTTTTCCCTTTGGTCTCGCATGGGTTATGATAATTTTCTCCTTTTCACAAAAATAAAATTTGTGTGTATAATGTGTGCGGAGTGAAATAGGTGAGAAAAGAAATCTCCATACCCACGTCATGGAAAATATGACGATGAGTCATTCTAAGGAGTATACATAAAAGGAAAGAAAAAAAATCTAAAAAGGTATCCGAAACATGAGAAGCACACCGAATCACAAACCGTTAGAAAAAATGTAGTATGCATGTCTGATGTGTCCTCCAAAAATATAATAAAGAGAAAAAAGCTATAATATATGCAATATACTAGATCATAGTCCATTATGAGTAAGTGGATATGCATGTTTGACGGTATTGCTAAAACGAAAGAGAATAAAAAATATGAAAATATAATATAATGTGAGCAATACATTGAATCATGATTCACTCTGAGGAAGTAAATATGCATATTTGATGGGATTGCTAACAACTTATAAGCTAGTGTGTGTGCGTTTATATATAAAATCGAGAACGGATAAAGTGAAAAATCAAGAAAATAGGACTTGAATCCCGAGGGAAACTCGATATATGTAATGCCCTGATCCGAATTTAACGGTTACCCGTGAGTCAACCCCGTCTGAACCGAGAGTTAGGTGTAAAGTACAATGGACAACCTATATAATGTTGCTAACACAATTTTATTTTAATTAACGTTTCACTTATTAGCATGCGATTCCAGTTTCAAGATAAACTACGTGAGGGACCTATGGGGATCACCCTAAAGTCCAAGTAAATAGAGCTACTAATGTAAGAAATAATAAATTATACTTACCTATATAACGCCCTTAAAACACAAAACTGCTCCAAACCTGCCATAACAAAGCGAGGGTGTGAGCTTATGCCCATGGGGATTTATACAAGCAACATAGAAATGAATGACATAAAGGAATAGTCAAACTTTACATTCACATAAATGTGAAAATATGTATATATCTACATACGTATACATTTGAAAAACACATATTCCAATGCACTCATTATTTTACTACTAAAATCCTTACTTGTCCAGATTAATTTACCTTAATCTTATTAAAGGATTTCTTTATTCAAACTTAGAATTCTCGCTTTATTTAACGCACCCGGTTCAATACTTGAAACCATTAAACTTTATAGCTCCAAACCCATTCCTTTATCGAAATCTAACCCTTTCATTTATTTCAATACACTCTAGTATTTTCATTGAAAATTGCCATTTTAACACACACGTTCACCGTGTTAGAAAATACTTATTCAATCTTTGAAAGACTTTTTACAAAACATCCTTGCGTAAATATGAGTTTCACCATTTAGGTTACTTAGTCATCCATCTACTTACTTTCTTTAACCCTTTTCCTTCCTCTATGGACATTAATAGATTTATGTATTTACTTGTCCATTTCACTTTTATCAGAACATTTATTATATTCATTTAAGTAAGGTTGTGTTAACATATTTTACCACAAAACCTGTTTCTTGACATGTGCCATATTAAGTAAGCTCGTATACTTCATACTTGCACGGGATCCACACCGCTGGATAGGCTCACAATATGCTCTGGCAAGTTATTTAGGGCTTTTTACCCAAGAGATACCGACCCTTCTTTCTTTATCCAAGTGTAATTCGAGTTCCATTAAAAGTGTTTTAGCATTTTACACATGTCCACATTATTAAACTTATCCTTTTTACTTGGAAGAAGCCAAAACCCAGGACTTTACCGTCCTAACTTGTGTTAAACTTTAAAATTTACCGTTTAATGCATTTAAACTTTAACCTTGATTTTTGTTTTAAAAATCATATTCATTTAGGACCACTTTGAGTAAAACACTTTCCAAGAATTTTATTTATAAAAATGTTCCACACTAAGTAAAATTACCATTTACCCCTTTGTTTCCAAAATCACCGTTTACTCCATTTTCCCAAGTGTTAATTTCACCCAAAAGCACTATTAAGTTATTCACACCAACTTCTTAAGTGTTTTAACCCTTTAACACCAACTTCTTAAGGGTAATTAATATCACATAGGGCCACATCTAAGGGTAATTAATATCACATAGGGCCACATCTTCTAACCCATGTCATCTTGGAAAAAAGTGCCAATATTTAATCCTTGCATTCCTAAGGCTAATCTAGCATATAATGTCGACAACCTGACGTAACAATCATGCTCAATGCTATCCACCTTAGTTGCCATTTCCAAGTCTCCACATGGATTCATTACTCTAAGTCTCGACTACATTTCTTAGTACATCCTCAAACCGAGTATTATCACACCCATACTAGTCGTTCCATGACATTCGATCACCACTCATAAAGGGATACAACTACTACCCTACCTTAGGGGTTACACCACCTTTCTGTACCGATTGGAAACCATACCCGGCACATACACTATGCGACTGTTAATTCGGGATCATCACCTGACCCTCAACACTATCGTTACTAGACTGCTACTTCCTCTTATTAGGAGATGTAATTGGTTCCCTAAGAACACCAAACATACTTCATGTAAACTCCACACTCGTCAATGTTTCACCGTCTATACTTTTGTCATCATAGGTGCACTATATATACTTTTTTATACCAACCTCGATATCACTTGGTGCTTACAAGGATACAAGTCTATGAGCTTCTAGATTGCCATTCACTTTAATCCTCAAACATCTAAAGACATAACAGCATTCAATATTCATCCTCAATGATGCCACACATAAGTTTTTCCTATGGGCACCTCAACGTGCCTATGAACTATTCACACACTAGGATTTCCTTGCACCTATTTATTATCTCGGTAACTAAATGAGTTTCCACTTGGATACTAGTCTCACCTTTCTTCCAAATGACTGAGATTATAAGTCATGTTCAAACTATAATTAGTGCTACTACAAGTCATGGTAGTATGCAGGATGTTTCCTGCAGTTTATAAACCTAAGGTCTGCCTGACCAAACCCTTAAATGAATGTTCAACTATGGCAACTAAATTGACTTGCTATGCGAATATCACACCATGTGCCAATCCATGAGTTAGCACAACTATGTTGATCTTGATAGGATATGGATGTCACGTATTGCCTATAAACACCAAGGCCCTCACCACGGACTCCGCACGATATCCTATTCCTCAATATCATAACTAAGGTACACCAAACCTAAGTACTCAACCAAAGAGTAATACGTTTCACCACAAACCCAATACTTGTGAATGCTATTCAACAATCTACTCTCCATACATGAAATGAACAACTTTCACCACTAGGTCGTAGTAAAGACTACTCATTATCTCCACTACGAGTCTACTCTCGCCACCAAAGCCATCTCAAGACATCTCCCATAAAAAATTACGGTGTTACCACTACTCGTCTATAAAACTTCACGTGTTCACCAACACGCTATCAATTGCAATATCACCCCAAGGATTGAATCTACCTAATACATCACCTATGTTAATTATCCTTGAGTGACATACCTAAAGGTTACACATGACCCCTCTTTAATCACCAATCCCTAATGCCTAATCGAGGCACCCTAAACCATAAAACCTTCAACATTGACTATATGTGACTCGTGTCACTTGCCCATTGGTCGTCTTTTCATTCTATCGACACCCCAATTCATTCTATGTCACCAAAATTTTGCCGAAAGACCATCACACTAACAACCACGGTGTCACCACTATAGGCTTGCATGGAAACCCATAGATTATTACAATTCTAATCAGAAATGTGAAAGTGATTAATACACATCAATCTAATCGTGTGCCACCTAGCACTAATCTAAATTTCGTGCTAAGCTCTTAGACTTTGCATTGAGGACACGAACTAAATTGTCATCAACAATGAAGTCGAAAGATCCAATGCCGACCTCACCATGTCACACCCGAAAGGATTCTTGAACCGAGATCTCTGATACCATTTGTAACGACACACCCCAAATTTAAGGGTTACCCATGAGTCAACCATGTTCGAACCAAGCGTTAGGTGTGAAGTGAAATGGACAACCTATATAATGTTGCTAACAAAGTTTTATTTTAATTAATATTTCAATTATTAGCATGCGATTCCAGTTTCAAGATAAACTACGTAAGGGACCCGTGAGGAGCACCCTGAAGTCCAAGTAAACAGATCTACTAATGTAAGCATCAATAAAATATATTTACTTGTATAACATCCTCAAAATACAAAACTGCTCCCAACCTGCCATAACAAAGCGAGGGTGTGAGCTTATGCATAATGGGATTTATACAACCAGTATAGAAACGAATGGCAGAAAGGAATACTCACATGCTACAATCATATTCATGCAAAAATATGTATATATCTACATATGTACACCTTTGAAAATACATATTCCAATGCATTAATAGTTTTACTTTCGAAAACCTTACTTGTCCAGACTAATTTACCTTAGTCTTACTAAAGGCATTCTTTATTCATACTTAGCATTCTGGATTTATTTAACACACTCGCTTCAACAATTGAAACCATTAAAATTGATTAATCAAAACCCATTCCTTTATAGGAATCTAACCCTTTCATTTATTTCAATACACTCTAGTATTTTCATAAAAAATTGCACACGCATTCACTGTGTTAGAAAATACTTATTTAAACTTTGAAAATCCTTTTTAAAACATATCCTTGTGTTCAATATGGTTTTCACCATTTAGGTTACTTAACCACCCATTTACTTACTTTCATTAACCCTTTTTCATTACTTCATGGAAATTAAAAGATTTATGCATTTACTTGTCCATTTCACTTTTACCAGAACATTTATTATATGCATTTAAGTTAGGTTGTATTAACATATTTTACTGCACAACCCGTTTCTTGACATGTCCCGTATTTCCTTTATCTTTTCTCGAAATATTCCTATACCGCATACTTCCACGGGCTCCATATCATCAGTTATGGCACTATATGCTCTAGCCAGTGATTTAGGTCTTTTCACCCAAGGGCTTTCGCCCCTTCTTGCTTTATTTCAGTTTCATTGGAGTTCCTTTTAATGTGTTTCAATATTTTACAAATGTCCAAATTATTACACTCATACTTTTTATCCGGATGAAGCCAAAACTGGGACTTTACCGTTACAACTTGTATTACACTTTAAAATTTACCATTTCATGTACTTTACACTTTAGCCTTGATTTGTTTTTCAAAAACCATATTCATTTAGGACCACTTTGTGTAGCACCCTTTCCAACATTTTTATTTCATGAAAATGTACCGCTTTAAGTAAAATTACCATTTAACCCTTTGTTTCCAAAATCACCTTTTACTCCATTTTCCCAAGTGTTAATTTCATCCAAAAACACTATTAAGTTATTCACACCAACTTCTTAAGTGTTTTAACCCTTTCACGCCTTTTTACACTTGGAGTAATCTTTTATTTGATTGGGAACAATTTCACACCTTTAATTCCTCTTTAATCCCGCAAGTGTTAATATTTCACAACATTAGTAGGTTACACCCAATAACCATTACATGCTTACCCATTAACACTTAATTAATACTTTTAATTAACATTTTTCTAAGACACACATTCTTTCACTTTCTTTATTCAAGAAATCCAATTATACTTAAGATTTACAAGAAAATACCATTTCTTTTATTATCATAAGTACTGTTATAACTTCATGTTAATTATACTTTTTAGTCTCAATTTCACATACTGCAAATACTAACTTTCCAATTATTAGTATTTATGTTTAAACTCAAGAAAACCTTCTCCAAACTTGCTTATACATTTAATATCAAGATGGATTTTAGAATTCTACTACATAGTTTAAACATATTTATCATAATGGAAAATCATTATACTGGCAAAAATACATTTTTTAGCAACAAGGGACATTTTTATTTCTGTAATCTCTACAAATGTCCATTTTTCATAAAATCATCATGTTTGCAAGAAACATTAATTAACCAATGTTTATCCCAATATGACATTATCTCCAAATATTTTAATTTATAAAATGTTTAACACTAATATATCTAGAAATGCGTATTTCATAAAATAGCATCTTTCAATATTCGAAACCTTGATATATTTACTTATTCTTTGATTTCAACAAAATATTATTTTTCCAACATTTTTGTTCCATAAACATGTCCATTATTTCTCTTTACTAGAAACATCACACAAATAATACTTTCTTACATTTTTATTTTCCATAAAAAAGAATATTTTTAGTTTCACTAGAAATTCACACAAATAACATATTCTTATATTTTTTATTTTCCATAAAAAGTCTATTTTCAGCTTTACTAGAAAATCACACAAATAATATTTTCTTACTTTTTTATTTTCCATAAAATTGTTTGTTTTCATAATCATCTGACTCTTAATATTCAACAATCATAAGAGTACAATATACACCAAAAGAGTCTTTAAATGTAAAGAGTAGATTAACCCACCTCGAATGAAGCTCAAATAAGTGGAAGGCATGAAAGATCAAGGGAGATGACAGACCCCCACCACCTAAGTTGGCCTTAAAGGGCTTGTCTAACACCACCAAGTTTTCCTCCGAGAGAAACCCATTAAAACCCTCTACAAAACCTATAAATAACATGTTCATCTTCTTCTTAAGAACATCCTCCTTCAAACCTCATCATAAACCTCCCAATAACAGCTTCTATATTTCGCAACATTATATTTATAATGGGAAAATAAATGTTTAATGGAATGAGTGTATGGTTATTTCTATAAATAGTCGGAAGGTAGTATACACAAATAAAAGGGAACTATAAGATCCTCAGGGAGGAAAGAGTTGGCCATCCTTATTTTATCCTGATACCTCTCTCTTATGCACGTAAAACTAAAACCCTACACTTGTATGATAAATACCATCCATTAGTGAAGAAAAGGTTTTGATCCACAGTTCACATTTTGACAGCATAACTAGCAGTCTGCGTTTTCGTCTGCACCGTTCGAACGACCACTCGATCGATGGGAGATGTCACTCGAAATACCTCCATCTTGCGAGATATCTTTTCTCATCTAATGACATCCCATGTTACCCGAAGCGACCCTTTTTTTTCTTCTCTAATTATTCTCCACATTTCTCCTACAAATATCCCCAACTCGTTCTCATATATGATCCCTATATAATTTAATAAATATACCAAGGCAAGATATTACAATATACCTACGTAGATGGAAATATCATCAACATCCATGTAGTTCAAATATAGTTAAGGGTGCGATTTAACCCATGAACCCTAAAGTAGAATTTCCTTATGTTGGTTTGTTAGAAAATGTACACAAGTGAGGTAAGCGTAGTAAAAGTGGAATAAAAGTTCTAATTTAGGGTTTAAGGATCAAATTATAATTTTTTTTGTTTTTTGATTTATTAAAATAAATTAGGTGAAAATATAAATCATAAAAAGGTTACTAAGGTGAGAAAATGATAACTAAATGTGAACAATATACTATAAAGTAAAAAAAAAAGTGAGTAATAACACTAAAGTAGAGAGTTTGAATGATTTGTATTTGGACTTTCTATGAAACTTGAATTCTGAATTTGATGGTGATGTAGGGTTATTTTGGTGGTGGGGTAATAGTGGTAAAGTGGGTAAGAAAGGTCAGGTTTGTGGATGTTGTAATGGAATTTTATAGGAATGTTTGAAAGTGTTATGTAAAAGGGTATGAAATCATTTTCAGGAAAAGAGGTATTGGGATCTTGAAAATAGGGTCCTTGACAATGAGGTTATGTCTTCCTTAAATAGTAAATTTTTATGGTTGGGGGACTTTTGATCGGCATAGCACTAGGTCTTCCTATTGTCTTACCCCTGACTTGTAGGATAATTAAAGTACCTCTATGACGATAGGTAGAGGGCCATGGGTGCCTATAGGTGATCTGAAATGGACTTTTTTTGGCATAAAATGTAAATCGTAAGTCCAATTAATGCATGAGAGGTATCGATGCAAAGTGGATTCATAACTATACAAAAGTCTATTGAGAAAATATTGAGGTAGAGAGTTTACCAAAGTCAAATGGAGCTGAAAAGACACTAATGACATCCTTATTAGGGTTTCTGAGTAAAAAGGCAAGTAAATGTGAACAATGAGACAAATTTGTGCATGGTATGGAATGTTAAAAGGGTATTTAGATACCTATGATATTCCATTGAGTTACCCTCAGTTCCTATAGGCGACCGTAGTCAACTGAACCTTTAAAGAGTTGGATGGTCTCTAATTTAGGATTTTCAAGTAAAAAGGCAAGTAAACATGAACCATATGGCAAAATTGCGCACAGTATAGATCATTAGAAATGCTAATGAAACTTTTATGAGAGTTCATTGAGTTACCCTCGGTTCCGAGTTTTGAATGAAGTCAAACATAGGTCAAAAGTGTCCATTGGTATCTAGCTTAGGATTTCAGAAGGAAGACCAGGGTTCTAGGGTTGAGTGAATTTTGGTTGCGACCTATGAAGGTGCACGAGCGGTATTATAGTTGAGGTACTAGAACTAGTTGTCTATAAAGCCCCTCGATGGGAGATCTTAGGTTAAGCTAAGTTCACAAAAGATAAACACACTAAAGAATCCGAGTGCTAAACATAAAGGTTAGACCTAGGGAGGGTAATCGACTGATTCAAATAGTTGAGGAAAATTCTATGGGCATAGGTCAATCCTACGGACCTAAAGGGTGGAAGATACTAATTTAGAGGGTTGAGTCTAATTCTAAGGGACTAAGGAGTGTGAGGCTAATTAAGTAACCGATTCAGAGGGACAATGCTAATTCAACAACCCTAAGGGGTTTAAACGACTGATTCAGAGGGTCAAGACCAATTTTTTGAACCTAAAGAATGAGATCAACAAATTTAGAAGGGCGATGCCAATTCTATGGACCTAAAGAGTGAAATGTACTAGAGAATTTTAAAGATTTCAATGTTTGTAAATGATTGCGTGTACTGATTTTACGATCTCCTATAATTTTTAGGAATTTTATTAGATTTTTAATGTATTTTGTATTTTTCAAATGGATTAGTTTTCGAAAAAAAAATGTTGTTTTGATGGGATTTAAGGTTTTTGACTTTTGGGGATTTTTAGGAATGTTTTTTTTGCATTTTTAAAGTGTTTTTGGACAGTTTTATAACAAAATATAGGTGGTATGCCAATAGGCATAGACGGGGGTGTGACTACTAACAGTTGTATGGAATCCTGATGGTTTTTTAGTATACCAAGGGGATTTCTCGATGGCTATAGCTAGGGGACTGTCAATCAACATACTACTTTATTTCATATATAATGGGCGAGGCTTCCACATTCTTCATGAAAAATAAAATCATTCTCCCTCTTTCTCTTTATATAAAATAATTTTAGGCATTTTTCTCCGAAAAGATTCATAAAAGACATGGCCAATAACCATTTTGTCAGCACTAACGACATGATTGGGTTCGAGTGGCACTAGACAGGTGAACTAGATATTAGGAACAAGACGGGTACCATGATATCGAAGACATGGATCATGAGATGATTTTGTTAAGGGAGCCAAGGAATCACGACTCAGTGAGGGTGAAGAACCCAAATGGCTATGTGAGTTTTTTTTATTTTTGAATTTTTTCATTTTGATTAATTTTTTAGTGGGGATTAATGTTTATTACTCTTATGCTGGTGTCCATGAGTTTATCGAGAATATATTATCTAGGATTGAAGATGATGAATAAGGTATGGGGGAAGCTCCCGAGGGAAGTAACGTTGTTGGTGGAGGTTGTAGGGTTTGGACCTCTTGTGGGGGCTATGGATGACAAAACATGATACTCGACGATTCCATGCATTTTAGGAGAGTGTTGGTGGTATACTACCCAGAAGTTCCATCCAGGCATGGGTGAGATTACAATCACTCTAGTAGACCTTTATCAGTTGTTGGGGCTATAGTGTGTGGGTCAGTCAATTGTGCTGGATCGGACACTAGGCATTTCTGAGGTTGTGATCTCGGATGTGTGTGGGGACTTTGGGTATATTAGTTTTTGGAAAATTCATGAGGATATTGGTATTTAAGAACACCTTGCTAGCACATCAGATAGATGTCATGTGAATGGAACGTGTGGTAGGTAGCCTGTATCTATTGGGCTTCACAGTGGCGCTGATTAGTGATCTTGTTCAACTATGGCTCTTGACCTTCCCTCGAGTTATTTATAAGATTAATATGTATTTACAAGGGAGATTCACATTGGTATCTCTCTATGATTATCTAGACGCTTCCAGTTAGTGTCCTAAACAAACTTTTATAGGGCCCACGTACCTTCTTGAGGTAGATCTTATTTTTTGAGATTTTTTTATTTAGAGAATTATGTTATTTTTGCACATGTCGGTTTACGAGGTATTCGGGTATAACAAATGTTTTATATCTTTTAAGGCGAGTAAGGTGGGGGAGTTCCCTTGGATGAGTTGATGGAGGATATCAAAAGGGGCATCGAAGGAGTTTTTGTCTTTGAGGGATGTGAGGGCGGTGTAGAATTCCCTTACGAGTGATCATGTTACACTTTATTCTCTATCAGTGTATTTTGTTAGTGATTATTTTTTTATGGGACATATGATGTTTTAACTTTGTGATCTCGGACCGGGGGCTACAGGGGCTACGATAATTCATGCCCAAATGTAGAGATTACTAATGCACAAGTTTGGGTAGATGTAGTATCTAGGAGAAATAGCGGTGAAATAATTGATGGAGGGTGAGGTGGAGGTACAACCATCGGCATCTCCTACTTTTATGTGGAAAATAAGATAATTGTTGGACGAGGAGAGGGTGACGATAATGAAGGGAGATACTTATATGTTCTATACTAATACCATAGTGGGTATGACTATCGAGATTTTATGACTAGTTGGATGATGTCTCTGCCCATATATTACATAGTGGGTGTGCCTGTACCTTCGAACGGGACTAGGGGTGGTAGCAGCATGTAAGGTCCTTCGGCACATTCGTTAGGGAGAAGCGCAATAGTGAGAGAGGTAATTCATGTCCAACACTTATCTATTACTTCTTATCACATCAAGTTGGGTGGATGCCCCATTATATCCGTGTCTTATCATCCTCAGGAGACATTAGAAGGTTTCCCTCCAATCTCCGAGGAGGTTCTTCATGGGTAGGTATGACCGTTGATTTTACTTTTGCACTGGTACTTTGATATTTTCCTTTGATATTGACTCGCCTGTTTTCGCTAAATTTCTCTTTTACAGACTGTGCGCATGTTGGTGTGTTGGTTGAATGATATTTGACAGTGGATGGCTTTTGCTGCTGACCATGTGAGGAAGATAACTCGATCTCGTAAGACACCGTCGTTGAGCGCTGAGGATAGGGATGAGAGTTCTGGTTCTAAAAGTGGAGGTCCTACCGCTCGTCACCACATGAAGTGTGTTTGCCAATATCCTTGAGGTGGTGATTCCATATTAGAGTTGGAAAGTCTGGGATGTGTCCCGACAATTTTTTTTCCTTTTTTCTTTTTCTTTTATTCCTAAAAAATGTAGCAAAAATGACACATATGTGATTCAATCTTCCTTTTTTGTTTATCCTGAATTACTGGTCCAGTCTATATGTACATTTAATTTTCCACTGGGGATTTATTTAATGATGAAAAGTAAAGAAAATAAGCTTTTAAAAGTTCAAATATGTATTTTTCAAACCCTTATTAAAAAAAGTTAAATTAAAGAGGGATTTATTTGAAAATGATAAGGGAAAAAAAGGAAAAGTGAATCTTACCAAAATAGGGTGTGCCGATCAACATACTCCTTGGGCTGCCTATTGACATAGTTAATTTTTCTTTTCATACATGATTGTCCTCTTTTTGCATTCCTTGGTACTAAGAATCTATTGTTGTAGCAACATATTAGTTACTTCACCTTTTGTGGCAAACATTATGTATAAGGGAGGGCTTTTGGGCAGAGTTTCAAACCTTACTTCCATTTATTTCCTTATTTATTTATTTCTCCAAGATCTCTTAATCTATGATATGTCCATTCTAATGACTAAAGCCTTTGTAGCTTACCTTGATGGGTTAGAGGCCATGTCAATTATAAATAATTCAACTTGCACCCGGCTACTTTGTGGTCTAACTGTCCAATTACCTAGAATATTTTGGAGGCAGCTTGGCAATTCTGGTACCCTAAAAACCATATGTTCCTCTTTGTCTAGGATGAGGTGTGTCCCACCTACAAAGAATTTTTTTATCATGCTCGGTGTCGACCCCAACATTTTTATAACTATGCCCGATGTCCCGTACTCCTCGGGTGTCTTTGGCCAAATTTCCTCATTTTTCACCTTCTGCTAGCTGACCACTAGTATGTGAGGGAAGTATCAACCTTCTGGTGGTGATGAGTTATGTGAATAAGAGAGGGTATAGTGATAGGGGATTTCTAGAGTTGTAGCTTTGGGATTGACTGCTACGATGCTTTTGGCGATAGGCGATATAAATGTTGATCCCTAGGTTGCTACTATTATGTTGTTGATATCTTATCACTATAACCCTGTTGCTACCATACTAGTGGAGGTGCTAAATGATCTCGATGATTGGAAGTAAGGTTGAGCAAACTTCATATGCAACAACCCTGTAATGTTATTTATGTGGCTGGAAGAGAGACTTAATTTGATAACACCTCCTAAGTATACTTTGGCTGGAATAATGAATGTCTTTGTATGACATTTTAAGAGCTTAAGTCCTTTTATAAAGAACTAGGTTAACTGGATCATGGATCATGGTGCTAGACACCTTTGATGGTTTATACCATGTTGTGGCGATTTGTAATTTTCCTTTCAATTAGATGACTATCGATATGTTTGGTTGGTAAGTCTTGACCAAACTTTTTTCTACATTCCTTGGAAACTTTTGCATCAAATGGGCTAGGAGAAAATTGTCCCTCTATGCATAACCATCTTCTTTTCTATTAAAGGTTTAACTCATCGCTTAGGATGTCTTTGGGGACTTTGTGGCATCATCATCGATCATCTACCCATCCGTCCCGGAGCCTGGGGTAATATATGGGGAATATCTTAGGATGTTATGAGTTATGAGGATTGCAACAAATGAGGATGGTGTTATGATTCCGTCTATTCTAATCAATGTTTGTCACCACATGGAAAGCATAAGGAAGTGTCGTGAAGATTAATATTTTTAGGTACTTGTAGGAAATGGATATGATGACGGTGATGATGAGGTAGAGCCTTCAAGTAGTTATTGAGAGTTTGGGAGTTTATTGGTATGAGGTATGTTTGGTAGTAATTTTTGGTGTTTAGGTATGAATTTTGTATACTTATTTTGTTGTAGGTGGATGGGCAGTGCATGTAAGTTTTAAGGACCTTTCTCATCACTGATACTTCATGTAATTATTGTATTTTAAATCAAATAAATAAATTATGATTTTATTTTATCTTCTTGTGATTTTGGAATAATTATTTATTATTTGGACTATCTATACCCATCGCTAAGGCATACATAATCCATTTGTTCAAAAAAAATGATGAGTGAGACTAGTGTCCCTTGGTGAAAGAAAGGAATAAAATTTTGTGACAAAAAGGATTGTGCCCAAAGTGACTATGGTCTATCTACATTCCTTTGTGGGGATATGAAAAAATGTTGTGTAAGTTTTGAAAAGGTCATTCTGATAGGATCAGTTCCATCATAGTTTTTGTAGAGGTAGAATATGAGAGTTTATTTAATGGAAGGGCATTAAGGAGATTCATAGAATGAGGAGAATAAGATTAGGGGTAAAATTTCTTGAGATGAACCAAGTTGGCTCTATGCGTCATTTCTTACCCGTCAAGGTTTGTGAGCATAGAGGCACCACCTGATAGGATTTTCTTCACAAGGTATGGTCCACTCCAAGTAGGTTTGAACTTCCCTCTTGGGTCCCATATAAGATCTATCATTTCCTTGAGATAGAGGTCACTTTTTTGCACACCATGGTGTATCACTTTCCAATTGAATAATTGTATAATATGGTGATGATATCCTTGTATTTGGTAGAAAATCTTCAGTCTATTTTCATCCAAGCTTGCATGTTCATCGTGAAGGATTCATTGCGAGAAAACTTCTTTGATTTGACCTTCGAGCATAAGTCACAGAGAAGTTATTTAGAGCTCAATAGGAAGGAATACTTCCTTGCCATATTACAAATAATAATATTTAAAACGAATTGGTGTTTTGATGGATATGTGGTAGACCCAAGGTCCATGAGGGATTTGATCAACCTAGTGGCAGAAACTTTTGTTCTTTAGTTTATTATGGTATCAAGGCTTTTATTATAAGCTTCGACGGACCTCTTTGTTTTGGTCGGTAGGAAGAGGATTTTTTTCCTTTAAATCTCATACGCATCGACTACTTTCGTAACTTCTTCTTCGAAATGGTGCCCGTTATTTGATGTTATCTCATTCAGGTCCCCATAGAAACAAATGATATTCTTCTTGACAAACTTGTAAACTTTTTTTCGTTCATCACATCATATTACTAAGTTTCAACCCATTTGGTGAAATAATCAATTAAGGATAGGATGAACTCATTCATGTTTGATGCCCTTGGAGTGAATTTTCCAATGATATAGATGCCCCAATTAAGAAATATTAAAGTGAAGTCATGTTATACAAGTCATAGGGAGGTATGCGTTGTATATTGGCAAATTATTAGGATTTGAGGAACCTTCTTACATAAGCAGTGAAGTCTTAAACCATGGCGCCATAGGAGTATCCCTGACATATGATCTTATTGGCAAGAATATAACCATTCATATGAGGTCCATATTCCCCGTTGTGGTTTTCTTATATGATGTCTTCAATGTCAGCCCCTGATGTGTATTGAAAATGGGTTCCATTAAAATTCCTTTTGAAAAGTGCTTTATTGGAGATAATGTATTGAGTCACAATCTTACGAAGAGTTATGCGGTCTCTCTTATCATCCTCTTAAGGATATCGACTATCCTTGAGGAGGTACTAGATTTCATTAACTATAGAACAACTTTATCTAGATCTTATTTTGTGTCGATCTCGATATGGTAGCAATGAGAGGGCAAATAATTATTCTAGACTTGAAAGGGGGCATTTTTATTACCTCGGACATGCCGACCATGGAGGCTAAGGTTTCTTGAGCATCAACAAAATTATTTCTTAAATAGAGGTGTATTGCAAGGTGAAATCTTTTAATGGGGAAACAAAATCTTTGAGGTGAGCATAAAAAAGAAAGAGCTTTTCATCTTTGACTTTCCATTTCTAGAGAATTTATCCTATAACGAAGGTCGAGTATCCATAGATGTTAACATGTTGGAGTCTTTTATCGAGGCAAGTCTTGAGACCTACAGTGCATTTTTCATACTTTGTCATGTTATTAGTGAAAGGTAAGTCCAAATTGATGGCAATGGGAGTGTGAGAATCATACAGGGTGAACAAGAGTATCCTAATACCATGTCCTTTCTTTTTAGAAACTCCATTAAGGAACAACTACCATCGAAGATCTTCATGAGAAGTATTCATAATATCCTAATTCAGGAACTCATAAATCCACACATCAGCTTCTCTCATAGGATTTTTGAAAAGGTAGTTAGAAATGGATTTCCCCTTATGCCTTTTTGTGTGACATATGAGATGTCGAATTTGGCTAGCGACAACAATGAGTGGGATATGAAACTAGATATGGTGGGATTTTCCAATAGGTATTTCATGGGATCCATTCGAGACACTAACTTAATAAGGAATTCAAGCGTATAATGTTGGAGCTTCTAAGTGACCGAAACTAAGGAAACACAACCCTTCTCTAATGCGGTGTAGTTTATTTCATAAACATGTAGTTTTTTATTGGTGTAATAGATGTCTATCTCTTTGTTTGATTATTTATGGAGTTGGGATAATATAGACCCTTATGCGTGTTCGTAATAGTGAAGTATATAAGGAAGGGAATATCGAGCTATAGTGGCATGAGCATCGAATGTCAAATGAGATACTGCTTGATATTTTCAAAGTCTTCTTAACATGCCTCATTCTAGATCTTGGTTGAGTACTTTTGGAGGAGCTGAAGATGGGATCAAAGATGGGATCACAGATGGAAGTGAGTTGGCTAATGAATGTTCAATGTATTGGATTTTGCCCAAAAACCGCAAACTTCTTTCTCTGTCCAGGGAGGTGGATTTTTGAGGATGGATTTGATCTTTGAATGGACGACATCAATTCCAATTTCCCTTACCATGAAGCCAAGGAGCTTGCCTCTTGTGACACCAAAGACACACTTTTATGCGTTGAAATGGAATTATAACAGTTGTAGTCTTTCAAAGAATTTATTCAAGGCATGGACTTGACCCACTAGCATTTTGGACTTGATGATCATATCGTCAACATAGAACTCAACCTATTTATGGATAAGATCATGAAGGGAAGTTTTATCTTCCCTCTAGTAGGTATCCCCAGACTTTTTAAGACCGAAAGGCATGACGGTGTGGTAAAATTTACCCTAAGGGGTAGTGAAACTAATATTTTCTTGGTGATCGAGATGTATATTGACCTAGTTGTATTTGACAAAATCATCGATAATTGACTTGAGCACATAATTGATAGTGTTATCAATATTCGTGTCAATGTTAGGCAAAGGGTAATAGTCCATTGGAGAAGATTTTTTCAAATATCGATAGTCGATGCACAGGCGAACATTCCCACCTCACTTTGGTATATGGACGATGTTGGTGAGCCATGTCAAATATTTGACAATGAGAATAAAACCACATTTAGTTTTTAACGACTTCATCTTTGACCTTGAAAGACCACTTGGGGAGGATCTTTATCAATTTCTTCTAGACAAGCTTACACTCTGGGTAAGTAGGGATCTCATACTTCACTATATTTAGCTCGATATCGGGCATATCATTATAGGACCATGTTAAACGTCCATGAATTACTTCAGGATTTCCTTGAGCTGTGACTGCTCATGCTCATCGAGTGTTGGACATATCCTAATCCCACACGGATTGATATTAGAACAATTATTAATAACCACAGTTTCATCATCATTAGTTTTAATGAGGTTATGTAGTTTTTTTTTTCCTTATTGAGATCAGTTAAGAATTGTTCATCTATTGGATCATATTCATCAATTGTTTGAATAGAATCAACATAATTAATTTAAGGCACAGTCAGATACTCAAAATCTCTATTCATTTCATTAGAAACATTTTTTGGAAATGCACCAGTGATAACCTCATCAAAGGATGTCTCTTTTACGTTCATATCAGTAACAAAAAAAAGTGACAATTGCTTCTTCATAGTTTAGGAGGTAGAAGCACGGTTTTGAATGGATAAAGTTGGGCTGACAAAGACATAACGCCAGTTGAGAAGTGGTTTATCAGTAGGGACAATCTTCACAGATGTGTCAGACAACTTAACTTTAGTGTGGATCATGCAGATATCTATCACACGTGTGTGAAACCCAGTTGAAAAGTGGTATTAATAGGGATGATCTTTCTATGATATTGGTTCTCTCAGTGTCATAGGAACTTGTGTATCAGTCATCACCCCACCTAGTGGCAACAATATTGTCTTTCCATATGAGATCGATGCATTTCACTACTTGAATTACTTCACCGTACTAATGTTCCCACTCAACTGCCAAGTATTCAAAAATGCGAACAAGGTATCCCTTGAGTCTCAGGTTAGTGAGCAATCTGGAAGTTAAACATATCCCTCCCACGTTAATAAACTCATTTGACATGGTCTGCACAACAATGCCTAAGTTGAACTCCTCTGTTGACACAAATCAATCATCTGATTGTCGATACCACTCTCGGGCTTCCATACATACATCGATGATTCTTTCCTAATTTTTCGCTATGAGGGTCATTCCAAGCGATAACTTTAGCCCAAAATGTCTAAGTTAATCCAAAATAGCTGGTATCTCCGTGCTTCCGAATTTTGAGCAGATTCAGACGATGATATAAGACCTTATTATAAGGGGTATAGCTTGGTTTGGAGCAATTTTATGGTGTACAATGAAAGATATGAAAATTTCAAGGGGTTTAAGGGAACTGAAAGATGGAGTAGGTGTACTTATTGGTTGGATTTTAGTAAAGTGATTGAAATTAGGGTCTTCATCACTAAGGATGGAATTTACACTGATTTAATGGGAAGGAAAAGGTTTCTGAGTCGTAATGGATTTAGGATTGGCTGGAAGAGTGATGGACTCCTTATCGATGAGGCTTTGAATGTCATTCTTTAAGTGTAAACATTAATTAGTTATATGCCCGATGATTTCATGGAAATCACAACGAGTGCCATGTTTAAAGTTTCGTGAAAGTTAGTTTGGCATTGGATGACAGTACAAAATATTGATGAGGTTTCTTAACAATAAAGCTTAGTATACATTTTTTAGGGGATCATAGAGATTGGTGTATTACTTTAATGCTATAGTAGGATGATCTTTTGTTGCCCATAATGTAGAAGGCTTAGAAATGATAATGATGTTTGAGATAGTGGTATTATCTAGTTTGCGAGGAGTGAACTGCCTTGTTGGCTTCTTTAGCTCATATTTGACTTTTTAATTTCCAACACTCTCTTCGATTTTCAACCCTTTCCTCCAACAGGGTCTTAAGTGTGGGTAGTATTAACTTTTCGTTGAGTTTTGAATATGTAATAGAGAATTCTTCTTCACGATGCTCACATGTTCCTCTTTAAAAGTTAAATTTGTCATGGTAACGGATTTTTCTCTCCACACACTATAAAGTATGACTCTCAAGGGTTCTTTTTAAGTAGTTAGAGGTCTCAGAAAGTGACTTCCAAGTCCTCATTATATTTTTATTTTCCCATGAATTCTCGGGGCACATCCTCCTAACTTTGGATTCGGGATTTCTCTATGACAAGAACCATTAAAGAGCGCTTTCTTAAAGAGTTTGCTAAAACATCTGGGCCATTATATTTATGGTTTCCCCAATAGTCTCATGGAATGGTGATAGTGTGTAGATTCATTATGGGAGGTCCATTACCTCTAAATATTTTGATTTCCCTTATTTTAAACTTTTATGGCAACTAGGCCTTAGGGTACACATGAAGGTGTAATTCATGTAGTTCACTGAGATTTTGATTTAGTTAAACATATTGGAAAGAACTTTGTGGAAAAACTTAACTACATTGATTTCTTCTTATTTGCGATCAATAGGAATAGGCATCGAGAATCTAACCACTGGTTGGGCTAGGTTTGGCATTAGCAACTCAGCCGGTGGTGGTCCATTAATAGGTGGGACATAAGGGACTTGTTGTTACTCCTCCAGATCCCATATATGTTCTAGTTCTTGTGGATCCATGGCAAGAGGGAAGTTAATATCCGATTCGGCAATGTCGGGCGTCTGACCCCTATTTCTCTATATATCATAGACATATGCCTCAAGATTCTAAATATTAATCCTAAGATGAAAAAGTATTACCATCAGGTTTAAGTGAAGATTGGTGTTCTGAATAGGAGTCAAATCTCTCAATTTCTGCATAAGATGATGATAAGAGTGTATAACTCTAGGGTGGCTTGCTAGAAAATTTGAGCCAATAAGGAGCTAAGATAAACTCAGGTATGCAATACCACCTGACATGGAAAGATTCTTTTTTCATTTTTATTAAAAAAGAATATTTTTGGGTGTTTTTAAAAATGGAGATAATATTTTTTATATATATTGTTTTCTTCGAAAATGGAAGGAACTATTTTTTGTGTTTTTCAAAAGGAAGGAACGAAAATCCCACATGCTATTTATTATTATTAGGTTTCACTTGTATTATGTTTCCCCTAGGGTGCTAGTGACCTGGTAGAAAAGATTCAAGTCTGGAAAAGGATTGGGTATGCGATACAACACATGGTTCGACTTGTTTCTAGACTCGTGAACAGGGTCCGGTTTTAAAAATGATCCAAATAACATAAAATTTGGGCAATAAGACAGTCCAAAATTTTGGTAAAGTTTCGCATTGATACCAAAAAACTAGGTATGAGTGTGAAACCTATTTGATATTTATGCATTGGGAGGTTAGTTTAAGGGTTCCCCCTTTAAATGACTTCCACAATATACCTCTTGCCCATAAGGACAATAATGTATCGCTACGGCTGGACCAGTCATTTAATACTCCTTAATGTATGTGAATTGCCTAATAATATACCTCGTGGTGATGATACATGTGAGGGAGAATTCAATATACTCGATATAGTGAATGAGTTCCTTATTATATACCTCATGTCCTGAGTTTGGTCATGTGGCATGAGGGGGACATTTGATATATATCAAAGGTACTAGGCCATGTGGGAATCATATCGATTAGTTTAATCGCGCCCCATAAAACCGTAGCCCGTCACGAAGTGACCCCCAGTAAGGGATTTTTTTTTGTTCAAAATGTACTCCTCACGTGAAGTAGTGTGCAAATATTCATGAGTCCTAATTATTCTTTTATGCAAATATTTATATATGCTAATGGGAGTAGGTACTACTACTAAGCATGAAGTAAATAATGGGAATATGTACGGATGGCCTACGGAAAAGAGCTAAGAATAAATCTAATCAAGTATGTACAATTAACATAAATCATAGAGAATATACAAAGAATGATGATGTATACAAGGTGTGAGACATGTGACTATACATAACTGAAATAGATATATGTCCAAAGTGAGAGTGGAATGAAAACATGTGAGGGTGATAATATAGTATCGTGAAATTGTGTGCAGGGGATAATAATGTGGATGTGTGTGTAAGTGAAGGGAACATGGTATATACACGAGTGATAAGTGAAGCATGTGTATATATAAGTGGGTGTAAACATGGATATCTACGAGTGATATGTGAACAACAAGGGTAAGTGAAGTGAAACATGATAAGTATATACAAGTGGAAAAGTCATGAAGCATGTGATAGAAAATGTAGTATATACATGTGATGAAAAAAATGATCATTATGGAGAAAAGAATATACATGGATAACATGCTTTGAGCAAGGCATATATACAAAATTTAAGTATGAGAATAAGAAGAATATACAAGGGGAGATATGCACACACGTAGAAAAGGAGAAAAAAATAAAGCCCGTGAAAATTAGAGTCTAGTCCTATAAAAATAATAGGCCCTAAATGGAATCTCCACTCTGGCCATTTTGGATTTGACGAGTTCACCCTAAGAAGATAAATTAGCATGCAGAGATCAAGGAAGAAAATCCTCTTTTTTTTCACTCGTCTAATATTCGTAGGCCCCTATGGAACGTCGTCAAAGGGTTGAAAATAGAAAATGGAGTCGCTAGCCTATTTTCCTCAAAATAGGCAAAATATGTAGCCATTCACAAAGAAATGCAATCAAAGACAAACGGATCTATAGGAAATCAAATAGGTCACGGGTTCAGGAAATAAATATGAAGGTGTTAGGCACCCATTTATTCTATCCGGTATGTCATGGACTATGATGATGTTATATTTTTTTCCTCAAAAATGCATGTTGTGTGTATAATGCGTGAGGAGTGAAATAGGTGAGAAAATAAATCTCCATACCCATGTCTTGGAAAAGATGAGAATGAGTCATTCTAAGGAGTATAAATAAAAGGAAGAAAAATAATATGAAGGTAATAAAAATGTGAGAAGCATACCTGGTCACAACTCATCAGACAGAATAAAATTCGCATGTCTGATGGGGCAGCAAAAAATATAACAAAGATACGAGGCTAGCTATATAAAATACCCAAATCGCAATCCACTGTGGGGAAGTGGATACATATGTCTTACGAGATTGATAAAATGAAAGAGAATAAAAAATATGAAAATATAATATAATGTGAGCAACCCACTGAATCATGATTCACTATGAGGAAGTGAAGATGCATGTTTGATGGGAAATGAAAACTAAATGTGAACATTATACTAAAAAGTAAAAAAAAAAATGAGTAATAGCACTAGAGTAACAAGTTTAAATGAATAAGATTTAGACCTTTTATAAAGCTTGAATTCTGACTTTGATTGTGATATAGGTTGATTTTGGTGGTAGTGTAATGGTGATAAAATTGGTAAGAAAGTTAAGGTGTGTGGATGAAGTTATGGAACATTATAGGAATCTTTTGAAAGGGATGTGTAAAAGGTTACAAAGTGATTTTGAGGAAAAATGGTCTTGGAATCTGGAAAAGATGGTCATTGACAACGAGGTTACGTCTTCCTTAAATAGGAAATTGTTAGGTTCAAGGAGTTTTGCCGATTGTCATAGACCTATGACTGCCTATCCGCATACACCCTGATTTGTATGATAACTAAAGTACCACTATGCCGATACACAGAGGGCGAGGGATGCCTATAGGCAGTTAGAAATGGACTTTTTCAGAAAAATTCACATAAAACGCAAACTGAAAGTTTGATTCATGCATTTTTGGGACCGTTGCAAAAAGGATTCAGGGATTTACAGAAGTTCACAAAGAAACTTTAGGTTCGAGAGTCGACTAGTGTCAAAAAGATCTCGAAAGCGGCGGATGACCTCCGAATGAGGGTTTTACAGTAAAAAGGCAAGTAAATGTGGACCGTAAGGAAGATTCACGCACGGTATTGACCGTTAAAAAGGTTATTCAGATTCTTATGAGAGTTCATTGAGTTACCCTCAATTATTATGGTTATCCAATTCAAACGAATGTCAAAAGTGTCTATTTATTTCTAGTTTAGGGTTTCGGTGTAAAAAGACAAGTAAATGCGAAATGTAAGGCATATTCATCCATAGTATTAACCATTAAAAAGGGTATTGAGAGCCCTATCAGATTTCAATGAGTTAACCTTAGTTTTAGGAGTTGAGAAAAGTTAAAATGAAGCTTGGAAGTGTCTAGTGGTCTTTAGTTTAGGGTTTAGGAGGGCGTACCAAGATCCGAGGGTTGAAGGAATTGTCTTTGGGGCATATGAAGGTGCATGAGGGGTATTATAATGGTGGTAATAGAATTGGGTGTTTAGATTTTTCAATATGAGGCATTTTGAATTTCTTATGAAGCCTGGGTTTCAGTGGGACATGTAGGTGTAATCCATGTAGCTCCCTTAAAATTTCACCCAGTCAAATTTCTTAGATAGTAGTTCGATACCTCCTTGACTCGGATCAGTTATTCCTCCTTAGGATAAATAAGTATATGTACGGTAAATTTATCCCTAGATTGGGCGAGATTCGACATCCTCGGATGTGCTGGAGGTGGCACATTGTCAAGCAAAACACGTGGCGGATAAAGATCTTGATGATAATCTTATGGAGCGTATATAAATTATGGCATTTATGCTCCCACAAAATAAGGAAGAGAAACCTAATATTCTGGTATTTCTAGGATCCGATCCCTATTTCTTTTCATTTTATCAACATCAACTGGCAGACTGTCAATTTTCATAGCGAGTTGAGCAAGTATGGCCTTTAGATCATATTGGGAATTAGTGCTTTGATCGGGGTCCTCCATGATAAATATTTGGTAGGATCGTTTGGTTTTAGCTGAAGTGGCCAATGAAGGTGTAGAAATAAAGGGTGGTTTGATAGGGTATATGATCGGATACGGTGGTAGGTGAAGGACTGCAGTTGCACCTGTGAGGGAAATAATTTTTTTTTTAATTAAAAATACTATTTTTAATAATTTTAAAGATGGGAGAAATTGTTTTTGGCACTTTTTATGAAGGGAGAATATGAGGAGGAATCAAAATTTTAGTTGTTATTATTAGGTTTCAC
Organism: Sambucus nigra; assembly: GCA_949130495.1. NCBI lineage: Eukaryota > Viridiplantae > Streptophyta > Magnoliopsida > Dipsacales > Adoxaceae > Sambucus > Sambucus nigra. The sequence continues at coordinate 186,770,926 of OX422216.1, forward strand.
GTGTGTTATGCTAGGATTCAATTGAAATGTCGAACATGCCCCATGTCTGGGGAAGAATGGAGATACGCGATGCAGGACATGGTTTGAGTTGTTTATAGACACATGGAAGGGGATTGTTTTAAAAATAAGTGAACTATCTTGAAATTTGAACGTTAAGATGATGCAAAATTTTGACAGAGTTTTGCATTAGAATGGATTGACTAGGTATGAGTGTCCTAGGGTAGACATCAATATAGGTTTATGTATGGTAGGTTAATATAAGGGGTCTTCCTTTTGGCATGACTTCCATGATATGCAACTTGCTTATGAGGGAAATCAATCATCATTATGTGTGAAAAAGCCAATTATATACCCAAGTATATTTGAAATGCCTCAGGATATACCTCGTGATGATATTATGTGTAACATAGAATTTTATATAATTGATGTATGTGAATGAGTTTCATGGTATATACCTTTAGTTGTGAGTTTGGTCAAGTGGAGGAAACGTTCGATATACATCTAAAGTGCTTGCCAAAGAGAAGGTGGGACTCATATCGATTAGGTTAACTGCACCCCACAGAACTGGCAACCCATGACGAAGTGACTCCCTAGTGTGAGATGAAATAAGGTGAAAATGTAGCGCTCGCGTGAAGTTATATGAAAAATGCATGAGTCTGAATTAGTATTTTTATGCAAAGTTTTATGTATGCTAAGAGGGATATGTGTAACTACTAAGCACGAAGTAAAAAATAACTGAATATGTAATTCACGTATTTTCTACTACTCGTATAATGCATGTGGGACGAAAAATGTGTATATATGTGAATAGTGCGCGAGGAAGGAAATCACCATGTCCGTGTTATGAAAACTATGCGAACAAATCATTTGAAGGATCATAGCTAAAAGAAAGAGAAAAATCATTAAATTAACCCAGATATGCGTGATTCTTTGGATAATAATTCACTATGTGATTATGCATAAATTCTTCACATTTATTCCCTTAATTTTGGTATTTTTATGATCCCGTGCGGTGTAAATAGCTTGGATTTGCCTCATATTTATGCTACTAACCCTTTTTGGCAAGTATTTCATATTTTGTGTATCTCTGATGTGTTTTGCAGGTATTTCATGCAAGAAAGATGCAAAAGAGAACTCAAAATTGTGAAAGAAACCAAGAATCGAGGAGTTTAAGGGCATTTTCGTAAATTTGCAGCCTTAGTCCGGAGGTGGGCCCAACTGGAAAGCTGAAGATATTTCAATTACAAGAACACTGAAAAAAATGACACCTCAATCCCAATTACGATGAAGAAGTTATGCCCATTTGAAGTTGAGAAGAAATCCAAGAAAAAAGTTGTCAGACCCGAACCGAACCGAAGCTGAGGAACAAGAACCGGTCCACCCATTTGTCACACAAAAGATCGGTTATGAAATTAGTCACACCCTAGATCCGTTACAAAATTAGTCACGCTTTCTAAGTGTGACAAATTGGCAGATACGGGAATTTTATTTTGTGCTTATCTTTTAGCCAAAAGTGTTTTATGTTTTGGGGACACTTCTAAACGACCTCTAGCCTATATATTTAGTCATTAGGACTCTTTTTATTCAGATTTCATTCATGTAAAAGCTCCATAACAAGTAGGAACATCTAGGAGAAAGATTCACATATTTTGCACCATTAATTCAAGAGCATTTCAAGTTTTTCTTCAAGCTTTGATTTCTTCTTGCATGTTCTTGTTCTTCAATCTTGGTAACTTTTATTTCCAGCACTTTTATTATTATTTCTCATGTTAGGCTAGGTTTTTAAAGGTCAGGATACATGAACCCAACCTGAGGTGTTAATTGCATGTGTATAACATTAATTCTCTAAATTTAGTGATTGATTACGACTGTATTGCGTAGGAACACAACAGTTGTAGATCTTTATGTCTCATTTTTCTCTGGGTAACCGGGATGATTTAGAATACAATTCGAGTGTCACTATCACGATACCGATTTACTCGTCCTCAGATTAAGTATGACACGGGCTTGAACCTCGTATACGTAATGCTTGGGAGTACTAAATTCTGGGTCAAATTAATCGATTAAATTTAAGATTAATATTATAACTGCAATACACTAGGGTTGGGGGATTGTGTCTCTACCTTAATTTTTCCAATTAGTTTTAGTTAACTTCTTTATTTTTTCCTTTTTCCTTTCTCACTCAATCATCATCTTTTACACTTTATTTTTTGAAGTAATAAATCAATTAAAATCTATCAAACATTCCCTGTGGATTCGATACCCAGACTCGCCAATATATTCCTCAAGAGTGTAGTTAAAGTTTAGGTTTTATTTTTGTATTGTGGTCGGAAGCCGATAACAATGACTAGCGTATTTACACGAACGCTCGATTTCCGACTCGATCAAAATGGCGCCATTGCTGGGGAGTGTTTTGTTATATATTGTAATTGATTTATTATTTCGCAAGATATTTTTTTTTTTGCAGGGTTGCACAATTGAGCGCCAAGAAACGTTGAATCCTTAGCCGCACACCTCTTTACATGGATTGTCTGTTTACAAACTATTCGGTAATCATGTCTTTTTATAGTGAGTTCGGTAATTATAATGGTTCATATGGGAATAGTTTTCAATCTTTTTATTTTCAAGAATCTCCACCTCAACCTATTAAAATGGGTGAGTGGCTTTTAATTCATGAATATGAAAGGCTTGAAAACAAATATCGGGGAAAAAATTATTTTTGGGAGAAAGAGTTGGATGCATTATTCGAATCCAATGACGACTTTTCTTCCGAGGTTATAGAGCCAATGAATCCTACTTTGGAAGAAAGAATGCTTTTTCTAATCAAACAAGTACTCGATTTTCTTTCCACCCAAAGTGCAATGGATGTTGGTCTTGTTACGAAAATGATCTCACTTTGCGATGAGATGCGTTCTAATTTGGAAAACAAAGAGGAGGTTGAGGCTTGTATGTCACCTCAAATTTTTGAATAACATCTCATTGAAAGTGAGTCTTGCTCCTTTGAAATTCAATCTCCAAGTGATGATGAATCACTTGAGATTGAGTTTATTTCATTCACCGTTATTGAACCATTAGAAGTACTGCTAGATTCCTATGAGTCGGTTGAAAATTCTGAAACGTTTACACCTTTTACTGACAAAGACACTTTGCTAGAATTGTTTTCTAATATGGAATCTTCCTTTTTGTGTGCCCCTCTCCCCATACTACTTAAAAAATATTTGGGAGGTGATTATATTTTTCATGGATCTCAATTGTATTTGTCCCTCCTAGCATCAAAACCACCCATCATCCCGTTAAATTTGTTAATTGGTGATGGTTTATTTTTTCCATATCACACATGCCTTCCGTTGTTCAAACGGAATCCTTATATTTCGGGAGGCATGCATCCTAGTGAGGGTACACCATTAATCCCTCAAAGCCATATTGTATTTTGGATGGACCCTCAAATTTTTCGATTTCTAGTGTATAACTTATTAGAATTTGAAAATTGTAGGTTGTACAATAGTTAGCTTATTTTTTTTAGTTTAGAGTTTTTGTTATTCTTTTAGCTATGCTTGGTTCTAACATGTTTTCTAGATTCAATGGACTCGTTATTTTTGGGGATCGCTCCATTTTGGGTAATATCTTTCTTTTCCTCTCTTTATGTTATGTTCTTGATTCGCATTGAGGACAATGCAACATTTAAGATAGGGGGTGTGGAATATTCTTCCCGTTTATTGTTTAGATTCATTGATTCGATCACATGTTCTTTCCAAGAGTGTTTTTTTTAGAAAATAAAAAAATAATTGAAAAATTTTGAAAAAAGCCAAAAATATTTTTCTTCAAAATAAATAAAGATTGGAATTTAAAAACTTCAAAAATGTCACAAATATTTTGTCTAAAGTTGTAAAAATCAAATGCACAAAGCCGAAATTGACCAAAGATGGAAATTGTACGAAAATTGACTACTTAATGAATAAGTGTGGAGATTAACAAAGCCCAGTGAGATTTCGAGCCTATTGATCTTTTTAAGTTTTTAAATCAATCCGAGTTAATGGTTAACTCATAGTTCTAATTCAGCTTTTTACAAAAGTCGTTGATGACCTCTATTTTATTGTTTTGATCAGTTATGGAAAAGGGAATGTTGTCTCGAAACACGCGCTATAAATCTCTAAATTAAATTAATCTCGAGACGCATATGGTAAATTAATAAGTAATTCAGACAATGAATTAGGCCATCGTTTGTTACCCAAAACTATTAGCCATAAAAAGATGTGAAAAATTATCCCTTTGATAACCCAATTGAGCCAAATAAAATTTATCCTTTCCATTTAGTAACCCGAAAAACCCAAATAGCCTGGAATTGTGAAAAAGAAAAAAGTCATAATTTAAGTTCGAAAAGTGCAACAAAAAGGGGCAAGGAAAAAATAGAAGAATGCTCAACAAAAAATAGCAAGAAAAGAAAAGTGTGAAAAAAATAGAAAAAAAAATAAAAAGAGAAGAGAAAATGAGCAATAGCCCAAAAAAAGCACTAACGGACATCATAAGAAAAATTTCCAATTTCAAATTTCCCAACCATTTCCATGTTACCCAATTACACCTTAAACCCGAAAAAGTCCTAACCGAGTCCGAATTGCGAAATTGGTTACCGCGTGGAGAGTTAAAACACAAAAATATAATAAAAGAGATTACATGGCGTGAAATAGAGATGATGGTTCCCATTTTCCTATGATCGTATTCCGATGAAGAGATCTTTCCACCCAAAAATTTTCGTCTTCCAATTTGTGTGCATAACTTTGCGTCCATTATATTTACTCTTTATAAATTACGCATACCGAGAGAATAGCAACATTCCGAGAGATTCGTTTGTGAGAGCATTCCGTGAGATTTTGAAATCAAAACGAATTTTTGGAAAGTAACGTAATGATCAATCGGTGGAAGTTAGCGATTCAATTTTTGGCTTCGCACACATACACTATGACTTGAGACTCCTAAATAAGATTTTAAAGTGACCATTTTTGGGGAGTTTAAATTTATACAATTTTTAGGTATTTTGATTTTTCTTTGAGTCGAATTTTGTGGGTACATTCTCTGCAAACTCTCACGATACACCACTCGTCCTACTAGGGAAACCTAGGGGTTTAAAGGCTTATTGCATACGCTAAATGCAATCACTTGCCCGCGAAAAAGGTATTCTATCCCAATAAAGTTTTTGAAGGGTAGTTAACTCATACTCTCATTATTTTACATTGCTCGGGACGCGCAAAGTTCTAAGTTAGGGGGTTTGATTAGGCATAAATTCTCCACATTTATCCCCTTAATTTTGGTATTTTTATGATCCCGTGCGGTGTAAATAGCTTGTATTTGTCTCATATTTATGCTACTAACCCTTTTTGATAAGTATTTCATATTTTTTGTATCTCTTATGTGTTTTACAGGTATTTCATGCAAGAAAGATGGAAAAGAGAACTCAAAATTGTGAAAGAAACTAAGAATCGAGGAGTTTAAGGGCATTTTCATAATTTTTCAACCTTAGTCCGTAGGTGGGGCCAACTGGAAAGTTGAAGAGCTTTCAATTACAAGAACACCATAAAAAAGGACACCTCAATCCGAATTACGGTGAAGAAGTTATGCCCGTTTGAAGTTGAGAAGAAATCCAAGAAAAAAGCTGTCAGACCCGACCCGAACCGAAGCTGAGAAAAAAGAACCGGTCCACCAATTTGTCATGCCCCAGATCCGTTACGAAATTAGTCATGCTCCAGATCCATTACAAAATTAGTCACGCTTTCTAAGTGTGACAAATTGGCAGATACGGGATTTTTATTTTGTGCTTATCTTTTAGCCAAAAGAGTTTTATATTTTGGGAACTCTTCTGAACGACCTCTAGCTTATATATTTAGTCATTAGGACTCTTTTTATTCAGATTTCATTCATGTAAAAGCTCCATAATAAGTAGGAACATCTAGGAGAAAGATTCACATATTTTGCACCATTAATTCAAGAGCTTTTCAAGTTTTTCTTCAACCTTTGATTTCTTCTTGCATGTTCTTATTCTTCAATCTCGGTAACTTTTATTTCCAACACTTTTATTATTATTTCTCATGTTAGGCTAGGTTTTTAAAGGCCGGGATACATGAACCCAGCCTGATGTGTTAATTTCATGTGTATAACATTAATCCTCTGAATTTAGTGATTGATTACGATCGTATTGCGTAGGAACACAACAATTGTAGATCTTTATGTCTCGTTTGCCTCTGGGTAACCGGGATGATTTAGAATGCAATTCGAGTGTCACTATCGCGATACCGATTTACTCGTCCTCAGATTAAGTATGACGCGGGCTTGAACCTCGTATACGTATTGTTTGGGAGTACTAAATTCTGGGTCAAATTAATCGATTAAATTTACGATTAATATTATAACTGCAATACACTAGAGTTGGTTGTGTCTCTACCTTAATTTTTCCAATTAGTTTTAGTTAACTTCTTTATTTTTTCCTTTTTCCTTTGTCACTCAATCATCATCTTTTACACTTTATTTTTTGAAGTAATAAATTAATTAAAATCTATCAAACATTCCCTGTGGATTCGATACCCAAACTCGCCACTATACTCCGCAAGAGTGTAGTTAAAGTTTAGTTTTTTTTTGTATTGTGGTCGGAAGCCGATAACAACGACTAGCGTATTTACACGAACGCTCGATTTTCGACTCGATCACTATGAGATAGTGAATATGCATGTATAACGGGGCCTATATAAAAAAATCAAATAAATAGATAAAATAGGTAATAATAAATGGACTATGAGCAACGCACCAGATCGTAATTACTACAAGAAAGTGAATACGCATGTTTAACAGGATTGCTAAAAAGGTAAAGTAAAAATAGTTAATAATAGATAGACTATGAGCGATGCATCGAGTCATGACTCATTATAAATAAGTGAGCGTTCATGTCAATGGGGTCGCTCAAGATTAAAAATATATGAAAAATAATATATATGCAAAACACTAGAAAAAATGAAGTTAGAAGAATAATATAAAGAAAATTGAGGACTCGAATCCCAAGATAACGTCAGGATGCCTACGTAGCCAAAACTAATATCAAAGTCCACGTAGTTTGAAAAGAGAATAAAGGTGGGGATTAATACATACGTCTAGATCTAGAGTTTTCTATTTTTATTTGTGAGAAATAATGCACAAGTTGTGAAAATATAGAAAAGTGGAAGAAAACTCTAATTTGGGTTTTTTGAGTTAAACTCTCTTTTTCGGATTTTTTAGATTACGAAAATAGTTTTACTAGTGTATATAAATAATAAAGAGGTGATTAGTGGTGAGAAAACATATTTAGTTAAGACATATGATAAAAGTGATAATATGTAAGAAATGAAACTACATTAATAAAGTTGGATGAATATAATTTGGACCTTCTAAATGATATGAATTTTGATTTATTGGAGAAGTAGAATCTAATTTTTGGGTGGTGATGTAATGGTGGCAGGTGGTGGAAAAATGTGGGGTTAGGTAATCTATAGATAATGTTTTGAAAGTGTTACCACAGTGACTTCTAGTAAAAGAACTCGAATAATGAGGTCACGATTTCCTCAAAGAGGAAACCTTGAAGGGACAAAAAGACCAGGATTCACCAAGAGAGGGGGTATCAATCGACATGGTACTTGTACTACCTATCGATAGGCCTATAAGACTTGGCGGCTAAGTAAAGTATTCCATGCATGCAGGTGGGAGAACAGGTTCCTAGAGGTAGTCCAAAAATAGACTTTCTATAAAAATGGTCGTAAAAAGCAAACCGTAATTCTATTTTACAAACGATCGAGACCATTGCAAGACGATGCAAAGCTCTATTGACCAAAGTCAAATGGATATCGAGAAGCATTCGATTACCTTCGATTGGGTTTTAGGTAAAAAGGTAGTTAAATGCAAAGGTAAATTTGATTCAAACATGACATGGACTGTTAGAAAGGGTATTTTGATCCTTATAAAAATGTGTTGAGATACTCTCGAGTCCTAGGTTGAGTAGACTTAGACGGAGCTCAAAACCGCCAGATTGTCTTTAATAAAGGCTTGAAGGAGGACTATGTATATGAGGGTTGAAGGGACCGTGTTTGGACCATGTGGAGGTGCATACGTGTATGAGAATTGGGTGACTACAATGACATTGGTAAAACACACGTTAAATAATTTGATTACTAAATATTATAGAATTTTTTTCCAGATGCAAAAAAGTATCCATTCATATATTAAAATAGGCACACAGTCATCTTCATTAATCTGTGATCATTTTAACATAAGTATTCATTTCATTTAATGAAATTCATTATGAATTTGATTACTATTCCATAACAAAAATAAAATCTCAATAATTTCTATCAAGTGTATATAGAAATATGTGAAATTTCGAAGTGACAGTTCACACTGCCATTTCGCACTTCGAATTTATAGGGAGGTTGATAAATGTGTACGTTACATATGGACAAGATTTTGAACTGCTACCAATTCATATATTCTACATAATTACTTTCTACACAAGCCACACATTTGCCAAGGAGTCGTATATTATTTACTTCTATAAATACTTGCTAAAATTCTGCTAACATGTTACTATCTCTTCTTCTTCTTCTTCTAGAATTTAAAGGTATATTCTCTCTTCAGAAATTACATACAAAATGGCACACATGTTTGACCTCACTGATTAATTCCTAATTAAGATATTTTCACTTTTTCTATTGTTGATATCCTAAAGGCACGTGTTACACCCAAACAAATTATGAAAATATGTTTGCATGATAGTACACTAGATGAAATTTAAATTGGAGATATATCTATTAAAAACTTCAAAAATAGAGACATGTCTAAAAAATGGTTTCATACTAGGTGTAGTAAGCCTTCAAATAACATCAAATATATTTATGTATGTTTAGGTTTATGGAAGTAGGAGATAGTGGCCCATCACATTCTTTACTTAAAGATTTGGGCGCTAGTGAATATATAAGGGTCCATTTGGTTGCCCACTTTTGCCATAAAAATTGGCAAATAAGTTGACAAATGGAGGATTAGCCAACATTTTGGTCCGTTTAGTTGCATAATTTGCCATGGAAAAATTTTACATGGGTACCCATGTTTTTCCATCATTTGCCCACTTTTTTATGGGAAAATTTTGCTTATATATTTGGTTGAGAAAAATTTTCCAACAAATTTACCACCATTGATTGAATACTTTTTCTCCCTTTTTATGTTATTCTGACATGTTTTCTAATGTTTTAATAATTGTCTTATAAAAATGTTCTAAATAACTTAAGAAAAAAATGTTTAAAATATTTTAATAAATTTTTATTAAAAAATTAGTTTAAATATTTCAAAAATACCTTTTTAAAACCCATTTTAAAAAACTGTATTAAAACTATTTTAAAAATTATCTAAAAATTATTTTAAAAACTGTTTTTAAAAAAAAATTAAAACTGTTTTAAAAACGATTTGAAAAAATGTTTTCAAAAACAGTTTTTAAAACTGTCTTTAAAAGTTTTTTTTAAAAATGCTTTCCATGAATTGTGTAGAAACTGTTTTTCGAAAACTGTTTCTAAAAAAATTCTTTTAAAATTATTTAAAACACTTAAATACTATTTTGAAAAATGCTTTATATTTTTTCATAATTATTAACATTATTTTAATGTTTAAAAAATGTATTAATTTACTTTTTTGGTAAAATCTATTTATTTTAGTCAAATATATTTTATGTTAATGAATTTTTTATTTGTTTTTGGAATAATTATTTATTTTTTGACTCATTGGGTTGACTTTAATTTTTGACTCATTAGATTGTTTGATAGTCCAAAGTGGGAAAACCTAACATTTGACTATGAAAATTCTACAATGACGATTTTTGCCATAGAAAATTTTGCTTACTTAACTATTTGCCCACTTCGCGACCAAACAGACCCTAAATTATTTACATGCTTTTGCAATATTTTCGATTTGCACTAGTTTACCAATGGACAAGATATTTATATATGTTTTTTAGGATTAGGGCTTTTGAAATGGATAGTATTTTTGGAAGGAATCATACAAACATTTTATATTAGTTGCAAGAAATTAAAGGTTTTAAGGTCGTTATGTGTCTGTTTGTAAGATACATGATATTTTAAGAGGATCTTCTCTAATGAAGAGTATGAACAGTTAGGCTATAAATTTTGTAGAATTAACCCCATGCTTAAGAGAATTACTTTTTTGAAATGTTAGTTTCAAATTTATACGTTTACCCTATGTTAGATTTTTGAGTACCAAAAATGGTGTCGTACACATAATATTGTAGAACAAATGTTCATCTCGTATTGCGAAATATGGAATTTACTCGAAAATTTATAAAATATGGTAGTGCGATATTTTATAAAAAAAATGGTGCACTTTTTTGTTCTTTTATTATATGAATTCCTCTAATGATGACTATTACTACCAAATGAATGAGATATAATAATGCTTTAATATCACAAAAAAAGTTACAAACTAAAGAAATTACAACAAAGACTATTAGTAGAAAAGGAAAGAAATATATTAATGATGCAATTTCACACAAAATTTTTGAAATTAGAAAAATTCTTTTATTTTCGCATCGTTATATAAAATAATCATATATTTTGACGTAATTTGAACTGAAAAATAATAAACTAACAAACAATATAATGACTGATAACTTTATTTGTTATTTTTTTACAAGAAAACAAACATATTGTAGTTATTAGTTTATGTGTTGGATATGATTCAAAATCAATGTGTTTAGTTATTATTGGCATTACTATTTATTAACACCAATTTTTTTTACATTTTACCATAGATGAACATGATTTATAGAAAAAGAAGGCATCTATAAAAAAAACTTACATTTCAGTATGCAAATGGAACAACTCGATATAGGTTTTAGAACCATAATGATGAGATTTTTTTTTGTTACAACAGTGGAGAACTTTTTCATTTTTTGGACTTCCTCTTTATTTTGAAAATTCAATTAGTGGAGTAAACAATAATTTTTTTATGTTAATTGATTATTGTTGGTTAATACATTGAATTATCGATTTTTGTGTCACATGTTGTGCGCTTTTAAATGGTATTTTAGTACGTTAAACATTTATTTTTTTTATTGAAAAGGGCTTTAGACTAGAAATGTTTTAAGATGGGGATTTTAGTTCCAAATGCTGAATGTCAAGAGTAGATCGCGGATCGTTTCTAGATTAATTTTAATTGCTCAACCCCTTAGGCATGGTATCTAAAAATTGATGTAATGAACTTTTTATATTTGTACCCCTTATCCTTTAATCAATAGGAAGTACTACTCCATTAACATAGGTGCATGGGTAGAATATGTACATTCTTGATCCCTAGTGTGTCATTTACATTTACTATTCAAGCGTTATTACTTGATGTGTGTGTGTGTGTGTGTTCTCGCTACCCCTGGTATTAAGGATATTTCCCTCGTTCAACAACATTTATAGAAAAAATCAATGAAAGAGAGAGTTTTGGTTTACAAGACCCACAACTACTAATGAAAAAAGTACAACCAATAGTATATTGTATTCAAAATTAATTGGACGGTTAATTGATATCATTGTTATATCATATTGTAAACATAATACAAAATGTGAATATAATAACCACATAAATGGAATAACCCATTTATTGTGTACGTGGTACATATCATACTTATGTGGATATAAACGTAGAGCCTATTTTCTCCTGATATATCAACATACTTAAGATGTATAGAATCTATAGAAAATGAACCTTTACCTATATTTAGTTGAGATGAATAATACATAATCATGTAATTTACTTTAGTTTGGGAGAATAAGTATGAGATATTTAGGGTTATTTAGGTTTGGATAATTTAAAGTATGCAAAAATACATGAGGAAGGTGAGTAGTTATATTATAGCCCACACTCATTTATAATCTTACTCATCATAAACTTCTTATTAACGTTATTGTTGACTTTACTTTTCAAGACATGGGATAATATGAAGGTGAGTTTATTTTGTATTAGGTAAATCTATTTACGGATTTGATGGGGTGTCACATAATGTGGACCCTAATGCTGTGAAGGACCTATTGACGTCCCAGAGCTAGGAATTATAGAAGGATCACTTTGAGCTTGAGGTGAAGTGATTAAGCACATATTATTCATATTTATCCCCTTAATTTCGGTATTTTTATGATCCCGTGCAGTGTAAATAGATTCGATTTGTCTCGTATTTATTCTACTAACCTATTTTGGAAAGTATTTTGTGTTTTGTGTATTTCTCATGTGCTTTATAGGTATTTCATGCAAGTTAGTGCGAAGGAGAACTCAAAACAGTGAAAGAAACCAAGAAATGGAGAGTTGAAGGGCCTTTTTGTAATTTTACATATATATTCCGGTGGTGGGGAAAGCTATAGAGTTTAAGAGCTCTAAGTTACAAGAACATTGGAAAAAATGGCACCCCAATCCGAGCTACGGTGAAGAAGTTATGCCCATTTAAAGTTGGAGACATAAAGTCAAAAGTTGAAATTAATTCTGGAAGCTAAAGAGACAACTCTTGAAATTTCTTATTTAATTCGTTTTTATTAGTTGTAAAACGTGGAGAGGCATGGGAAAAGTCATTTTTTATGTGTATAAAAGGTCAATCCCTATGTCATTCCAAGGGGTGTTGTTCTTAGAGAAGTTTTAGAGTTAGTTTAGCCTTCTTTTCAGTTTTAAAGGGTTCTTGTAACCAAGAACTCTAGTTTGGAAATTCTGCTACTATTCAAGATTGAAGTTCAATTCAAGATTCAAGTTTTAGTTTCATATTTCTTCATTCTCCAAGTAATTTTAAATTCTCTGTTTTTACTGCTTTCGTAGTTAGTGTTATTAATTATTGCTTTCTCGTTTTCCATTCCCAAGTCTTGTTCTCAAATTTTTAGATCTAATTATGAATTCCTGCACTTTAATTTGGGAGTTTTCTTTTGTTTTCATCATGTTTAGCTAATTTGTAAGGGTTGGGATGCATGAACCCATCCCAATGTAATTTATCTATATAGGAAATAGAATTTAAATTAAATAATTGGACGAATCGTTTAAGATAATTCTACAACCATGGTAGATCTTTTAATATCTCTTACCCTAGGTACCTGGGATGTTTAAGAATACGATGCGAGTATAATTGTCCTACACCGCTTTATATTTACCTTTGATTTCATATGATGCGGGGTAGTACCCTCATATTTGTAATTCTTTGGATCTATAAAGGTTGGATTCATTCCAATTTATAATTTATAATTCTAGCATTCTATCTGATAAATTACTAGGGTTTGTGGGATTGTTTCCTAACCTATATTTTTTCCATCTTTATATTCACTCTCTTTAATTTGTGTTCTTAAGCACTTAGTTTATTCATAGAGTCAATTATTGCTGTTAGTTTATAATAGTTTCAAATATCACCAACAAACATCTTTTCATTTCTTCTTGAATCACTTGAGGGTTAAATTAGCTATTCTTACTTATTGTCCTTTTCTCCCTGTGGATACGATCCCGACTTACCGGGTTTATTACTTGAGCGACAGGCTTGCACTTGAGCCTAGATAGCATGCACACTAGAACACATATGTGGTCGCGTCAAGTTTTTGGCGCCGTTGCCGGGGAGACTGTGACATTTAAGAGAGAGAATTTGATCCTAATTTGATTCATTCATTCAAAAAAAAATCTCATCTCATCTCATCTTTCATGAGTTGTTCATGAAAAATCCTCCGTTGTCTCCAACCTAATTTCACAAAAATCCCCTTGCTGAAGCTAACTCTGGCAGTTCTCATACTACCGACACTCCACACTCTTGAGTCAAACACTGAGTGAGGGTTCTGAATCGTTGGGTAGCACTATGTCTGTGCACGGTAGTGTTGGTGTTGGTGTTGGAGAGGAAGAGATACCATATCTTCCCATGAAAGATCTTTTATTTCCTGAGCGAACTGTTACCCCTGGTTGCATTTTACTCCCGTATAATGCCGATCAGTTCCACTTTTGTAATGGGATGATTCAAATTCTTCCTACATTTCATGGGATGGATTCTGAAAAACCATATCTCCATATTCGAGAATTCGAAGATACATGTGAGACGTTTGGTGATCAAGCCTGCCCACAAGATGTTATCTGATTAAAGATTTTCCCTTTTTCCTTAAAGGATAAAGCTAAGACCTGGCTATGGTCTCTACCCCCGAATTTTGTTCTGTCCTGGAGAGATATACAGACTAAGTTTCTCTCAAAGTTCTTTCCGCAACACAAAACCAATTCTGTCAAGGCTCAAATCCAAGATTTTTGCCAAAATGACAATGAAGCCTTTGATAAGTGTTAGGAATGTTTTCAGGAGTTATTTAGCGCTTGCCCACATCATGGGTTTGAGAAACATCATCTCATTTCGTTCTTTCATCAAGGTCTTACTTTGGCGTTTAAACAACTCGTGCCGACAATGTGCGAAAGACCATTTTGGGAATTAAACTCGAGCGATGCTGAGGCTCATTTGAAATACGTAGCAGAGACTACACAATCATGGGATGTTTCTGACCCCAACAGCCAAAATAGACATCGACAAGTGTCCAACACTCCTGCTACTTCCAGAACTTATCAATTGGACAAGGAAACTTTGTTAGATCGTAAATTTGACCAATTGGAAAAGAATTTCAGAGACATGCTTGAAGTTTGATTAAGAGAAGTAGCTGGACCCGTGCAAGTAGGAAAAGAGAAAGTGTGTTCCATTTGTGCTGCTGGTCATTCTACCAAAGGATGTCCTACTACCCCTGCATACAAGGCAATGTACACTGAGCAAGTAGAAGTGATAGGAGGGTTTCGAGGTAATTTTAATGTACCACAAGGGAATGCTTACAATCAATCTTGGAGGAATCATCCTGGGTTCAACTATGGACAACCACAAGGTGGGATAGCTCCTTATCCACATGTGGCTTTGCCACCACTCCCATCGCAATTTCAGCAAATGCCTCCTCCAATGCCAAACCCTATTCAATCACCATCTCCTGGTCCATATGTTACCCCACCGAGGCGATCTCTTGAGGACAACTTAAATCACCTCATCCAATCTCAAAAGGAGAACAGTGCTAAGTATGATCGAATGTTCAATGAAATATATACTATCATCTCAAGGTTGCAAACTGCATCGAATGTCCAAGAGAAGGGCAAATTTCCTGCTCAAAACCAACTACCTCCCCAAGGACAAACCAGTATTGGCACCACATCCCACGACCATCGAGAGCAATGTAGCGCTATTACCACTCTACGTAGTGGGAAAGTAGTTGATTTGTCACCTCCCCCACGCACTGCATCTAAAGATAAAGAGGTTTCTCCCGGCACAAGAGAGGCCGAAGATGCCCCTTTAATTGAGAGTGAGTAGGAGGTAAACACTAGTGGACCCAAGGCTATCACCCCCACCGCTGCCCCATACCCTCAACGGCTGGTCTCTCACTCTAAAATGACCTCCCGTGATGAAGTTCTGGAAGTCCTTAAGCAAGTAAACATTAATTTACCTTTTCCCGAGACTATACAGAGAATTCCCACATATGCTAAGTTTATTAAGGACTTACTCACGGTGAAACGCAAGCTAAAGGTAAACTAGAACGTCTCTTTGGCCCAAAATGTCAGCGCAGTCTTATCGAGTGAATTTCCTTTAAAATATAAAGATCCGGGTGCACCCACTATTTCGTGTTTCATGGGGAAGAACCGAATCAAGAGAGTTATAATAGATCTAGGGGCGAGTGTTAACATTATGCCCTATTCCATCTATAGGCAACTAGAATTGGGGGCCCTTAAGCCCACAAATATGACTCTCCAGCTCGCGGATCGTTCTGTGAAGCTTCCTCGGGGAATTGTTGAGGATGTGATTGTCCAAATAGACACTTTCTACTTCTCAGTGGATTTTTTTATTTGGGACGAAGAACCCTCCGTTCTCCCAAGTAATCATGTTTCCGTTATCCTTGGCCGCCCATTTTTAGCTACAGCTAATGCTCTTATCAATACCCGAAGTGGGCGTATGCAATTAACTTTCGGGAACATGACCCTCGAAACAAATATCTTTAATAATTCCAAGAGAGAGGGTGATGAAGGGGAACCGCGAGGGTTGGATCTTTTGGGGGAAGCACACGAGCAAGAAAGAACTTACAAGGAAGAGCCATTAGGGAAAGGTTATGTTGCGCACAGTGAGAGGAGTGGTTGCAACATCGAGAGCATGATAGGGGAGGTATGTTTAGTTAATGCATTCGAGAGCATGAGTGAGCCCATGAACAAGAGTGAAAGAGGAGATTTAGAGTGTGTTGGGAGAGGCTCGTCGAAATACTTAGAGGAAAGCGAATGGCAGGACACTATTGATACATTTCTCCTCGATTACCACCCACCCACCCACACCAATCTATCATTCGGTGAGTGAGAACGAAAGGAAGGTTGAGGACACCAAGCAAGAGAGAGAGCTAGAGGAGTTGAGCCTAGCAGAGTTTGAGAGCGAGTTCAGACAGGTGGATGCACGCCTAAATGTTGAAGTCCAATCTTTCTGGGCCTCATTTCGTCATTTAGACGAAAGCGAGTGGGACAATAGAATTGATGCATTCCTCCTTACCAAACATCCACCCATACCATTTGAGTCTTCAGAGGTACTTGAAGATACGACTCAAATCTCGTCCGACTTAGAGACCAACCCCCGTGCTATGCAACGAGAGGATCCTTTTTTGGTTTATCATAATGCATCTCCCGGTCTTTCCTTTATCTATGAGCACGGGCCCAATTTGTTCCGGCTATTCACTTATGATGGTAAGACGGGAGAGATGAGGAGCATATCGTACCCAGTGAAAGGGGTCGGGTGATATGTGGAGAGAGATGAGAGGTCGTCGTACCCCCGACGCGTATGGGGTGATTTTTGTTGTATTTTTGAGTCATGTATAAGTGTTATATAGTGTCTTGTTGCATTTTAATAATTTGCTTATTTTATTTGTTGCACTTATTCTTTTTCTTCTTTAGATTTTAATCCTTTTGATTGAGGACAATGAAAAAGTCTAAGTTAGGGGGGAGGGGTGATAAGTGCGTCTTTCTAAAACTTTACAAATTTTTAAAATGACAAAAAAAAAAATTGAAATTTTTTTTGAAAAGCAAAAAATATTTGTGTTCAAAATAAATAAAATTTGGAATTTAAAATTTTCAAAAATATCACCTTTATTCTATTTGAAGTCTCAAATTGTTAAATCTCAATTGCACTAAGCCAAAATTGACCAAAGATGGAAATTGAAAGAAAATTGACGACTTTACGAATAAGTGTGGAGATTAGTCCAACCCGATGAGGTTTCTAGCCTTTCAATTTTTTATGAGTTTTTAAATCAATCCGAGTTTATGATTAACTCCAAGTTATTTTCAGCGTTTTAATAAGTCGTTGATGATCTCAATCCTTTGTTTTGATCGGTTATGGGAAATGTGTGAAATGTTGTCATAAAATTCGTGCTAAATATATCTCTAAACTTAATTAATCTCGAGATGCATATGGTAATGTGATTAGCAATTTGGACAATGAAGTAGGCCCTCATTTGTTACCCAAAAATATTAGCCATAAAAAATTGTGAAAAACAAAATTATCCCTTTGCAACCCAAGTTGAGCCTAATAAATATTCCCTTTCGTTTGATAACCCGAAAAACCCAAATAGCCCAGAATTGTGATAATTGAATATTCATCAAATAAAGTCCAAATTGTGCTATAAAAAGGGGCAAGAAGAAAAAAAATAGACATGCTCAACAAAAATAGCAAGAAAAGAAAAAAGAAGAAAAAAAAGAAAATAGAAAAAGAAAGATAAAAATGAGCAAATGCCCGAAAAAGCACTAATGGACATCATAAGGACATTTTCCAATTCCGAACATTCCGTCCATTCCCATTTTTACTCTTTACACTTTTGACCCGAAAAGTCCTAACTGAGTCCGAATGGTGAAATTAATTACCGCATGGAGAGCTAAGACATGAAAAGATAATAAAAGAGATTAAAAGGGTGTGATTAAGAGATGATGTTTCCCATTTCCAAATAACTGTATTTCGATGATGAGATCTTTTCACCATATATTTCCTTCTTTTTATTTTTGTATGCATGAATTTGTGTCCATTATATTTACTCTTTATATCATGCATACCGAGAGAAAATAGCCACAATTCGAATGATTCATTTGTGAGTGCATCCATAAGAATTGGAATCAACATGAATTTTCGGAAAGTAACGTAATGCTCAATCAGTGGAAATTTGAGGTTTAATTTCTGGCTTTGCACACACACACTATGGTTTGAGACATTTGAATATGAATTTATGGTGATTATTTTTTGAAAAGTTTAAATTGTACAATTTTTAAGTATTTTGATATTTATTTGAGTCAATAAAGAATTTTGTGGGTATATTCACTGCAAACCCTCACGAGACAAAACTCGTCCTACTAGGGTAACCTAGGGGTTTAAAGGCTTGTTGCATTCTCTAAATGCAATCGCTTGCCCAAAAAAAAGGTATTCTATCCCAATAAAATAATTTTCAAGAGTTGAACTTTAAACTAATTCCTTTTACATTGCTCGGGACGCGCAAAAATCTAAGTTAGGGGGTGTGATTAGGCACATATTATTCATATTTATCCCCTTAATTTCGGTATTTTTATGATCCCGTGCAGTGTAAATAGATTGGATTTGTCTCGTATTTATGCTACTAACATATTTTGGAAAGTATTTTGTGTTTTGTGTATTTCTCATGTGCTTTATAGGTATTTCATGCAAGTTAGTGCGAAGGAGAACTCAAAATAGTGAAAGAAACCAAGAAATAGAGAGTTGAAGGGCATTTTCGTAATTTTACATATATATTCTGGTGGTGGGGAAAGCTAGAGAGTTTAAGAGTTCTAAGTTACAAGAACATTTCAAAAAATGGCACCCCAATCCGAGCTACGGTGAAGAAGTTATGCCCATTTAAAGTTGGAGACAGAAAGTCAAAAGTTGAAATTAATTCTGGAAGCTAAAGAGACAACTCTTGAAATTTCTTATTTAATTCGTTTTTATTAGTTGTAAAACGTGGAGAGGCATGGGAAAAGTCATTTTTTATGTGTATAAAAGTTCAATCCCTATGTCATTCCAAGGGGAGTTGTTCTTAGGGAAGTTTTAGAGTTAGTTTAGCCTTCTTTTCAGTTTTAAAGGGTTCTTGTAACCAAGAACTCTAGTTTGGAAATTTTGCCACTATTCAAGATTGAAGTTCAATTCAAGATTCAAGTTTTAGTTTCAGATTTCTTCATTCTCCAAGTAATTTTAAATTCTCTGTTTTTACTGCTTTCGTAGTTAGTGTTATTAATTATTTTCTTCTCGTTTTCCATTCCCAAGTCTTGTTCTCAAATTTTTAGATCTAATTATGAATTCCTGCACTTTAATTTGGGAGTTTTCTTTTGTTTTCATCATGTTTAGCTAATTTGTAAGGGTTGGGATGCATGAACCCATCCCGATGTAATTTATCTATATAGGAAATAGAATTTAAATTAAATAATTTGACGAATCGTTTAAGATAATTCTACAACCATGGTAGATCTTTTAATCTCTCTTACCCTAGGTACCTGGGATGTTTAAGAATACGATGCGAGTATAATTGTCCTACACCGCTTTATATTTACCTTTTATTTCATATGATGAGGGCTAGTACCCTCATATATGCAATGCTTTGGATCTATAAAGATTGGATTCATTCCAATTTATAATTTATAATTCTAGCATTCTATCTGATAAATTACTAGGGTTTGGGGGATTATTTCCTAACCTATATTTTTTCCATCTTTATATCCACTCTCTTTAATTTGTGTTCTTAAGCACTTAGTTTATTCATAGTTTCAATTATTGCTGTTAGTTTATAATAGTTTCAAAGATCACCAACAAACATCTTTTCATTTCTTCTTGGATCACTTAAGGGTAAAATTAGCTATTCTTACTTATTATCCTTTTCTCCCTTTGGATACGATCCCGACTTATCGGTTTTATTACTTGAGCGACAGGCTTGCACTTGAGCCTAGATATCACGCACACTAGAACACATTTGTGGTCGCGTTATGAAGTATGATGAGCTTTAGATTATGATCAACTCTACTACGAAGAGCTAATTGGACATATACCTCTATTATGAGGCTT
The DNA here is from genome assembly GCA_949130495.1 of Sambucus nigra. Taxonomy (NCBI): domain Eukaryota; kingdom Viridiplantae; phylum Streptophyta; class Magnoliopsida; order Dipsacales; family Adoxaceae; genus Sambucus; species Sambucus nigra. Next base: position 186,791,084 of record OX422216.1, read on the forward strand.
ATCTAAAATTCCTTTAACCAATGCTTGGTACAATTTTTGAGGACTGTAAAGACAAATTTCAGATGTTCTTTACTTAAGTTAACATCTCTGGTCATTTTCCTACAAAACCCCACTATTTCGAGGAAAGAACCTAAAGATTCTATGAAGAAATCGAGGATGACCCCAAGCCCAAGGAAGGATCTTATGAATTTTTGTTACTTTTTATCACTGGCCTTTTGATGTAATCTCCCTAACTCGTCAATTTTTAAATTAATGTCAATGGGTTTTGTTAAAATTTGGACTTTGTATTACTCTTGTTTTTTTTCGAGGAATGTTTATATTTGCATATTCTTGTCCAAGGTCTGCCAAGTAGGTAATATTCCTATCCCCCAAAGATTTCATGGTAAATCAATGAAATTTATCAAGCAACACTTTTGAGATGGATCTGAGGGTCTAAGGACCTTTGTTGTATAATCATGACATCTTTGGAAGTAAAAAATGAGGTTCCATTATTGGTAATAAAATCTCAAAGCCGACAAACCTTGGGGGTTCATAATTTGTACTTTTTTAGACTTAATATCACAAAGTGTTTGCACATAAACACTTACCCCCACCCCCCCCCCCTGCCCACCCACCCAACACACACACACAAAAAAAAGAATGGGAATGGAAGTGAAAAAGTGAATCCTTTAAGGGTCCAAAGACCTTATATTCACAATTAACATGAAGGTAAAATATTATAGATGGAAACATTATTACATAAAGGGTCCTAAGATCTATGAAACATAGACATCTAAGGATGAAAGACCTCGAAGATTAAAACTTGAAGTCCCACAAAAGGTCATAAGATCTAAGGGATTAACAATCGGAGGATAAAAGCCTTAGAAGTTTTAGAATTTGAGGTTTCACAATGGGTCCTAAGACCTCAGAACCATTGTCAACTAGGATGGACGTATGTGGTATAAATATGAGGTTCCACAATGGGTCCTAAGATATATAAACCATTTTTACCTATGTTTAAAATCTTTAGGGAGTTAGGATCTTGCACCTTTTCTTCCCAAACTAGAATTTTGAGAATTTTTCGCATATGAACACGTAGCCCCCATTTTTTTAAAATGGAAATTTTTTTCTAGATCTCTGTCTTTTTCTAGGCATGACTTTTAAAGGTTTTATACCTGTTTATATGATGGGCCTTACTAAATTTTTTAAAATGAGTTTTGAAAAAGTTTTGAAGGACTGTTTCTAAGTTTTTTGCCCTTTTTCCCTTCTATTTTTGGAAAAACACTTTTAGGTGCAAAAAAGGTCCTATTTAGCTGACTGTTTTTAGTGTTCATAGACCTTAGTCAACTTAGGTAGAATCAATGATAAAAACCTTTGTAATTACCTTACTCCTTATACCTTTGACTATGAATTCAATCCAACGATCCAATGATGAATGCCTTGCAACTCTTACTGGGTCATTTAAGACCCTGGAGACTTTGGGTGCCAAGTATGAAATCCTTGCAACTCCAGGATTCATTATCCTGAGGTATCTTGGATGTTAACCATTTTATTTAGAGACAATAATGGAATCCGTGCAACTCATATTATTTCCTCAGACCTCATGTTTGACCTGGATCCAAGGATTGAAGCCTTGTAAATCACGGTGGGTAATGAGACCTTAGGTTAAGCCTAGAGCCAAGGATTGAAGCCTTATAACACATACTGATCATTGCATTGAGACGCCATAAGTGCAAAAAGTTTTTTTCCAATTTTATTTCAATCATAGAGTAAATCATTGTAAGTATTTCTTGACATTCTCTATATTCAAAGGGTGTGGAAGTTTATATACATCCATGTTCTTATGGAAATATCACTATGGCCTTGCTATTTGGGTCACCACATATGGGCTTTACCATTTAGGGCCCAGTTTTCCCTCGATTGGGTTTCTGGTGGTCATAGTGAACTCAATTAAGACCATGTCCCCAATATGAATTCTTTGTGGAGAATTTTCTTGTTAAAGTAGGCTACAATTATTTGCTTATAAGCGGTCATTTTGACTAGTGAAACTTATTGCCTCTCTTCTAGCTCATTTAAGGACCTTATAAAACCCTCAAGAATAAACTCTTATTCAAACTAAGCAAACCTACACATTAAAACCTCGACCTCTAATGGAATAACTTAAATAGTTATATAGGTAAAGGAGAATGGGGTTTCCCCTATTGGAACTTTGATTGTGGTTCTATAAGCCCATAGGACATTTGGTAATTCCTCAGCCCACAGACCCTTAACATTTTCTGACCTATTCTTAAAACTGTAGAAGATGGTTCGTTTGGTCACTTTTACTTGGCCATTATCATGAGGATGAATTGGAGACAAGTAGTAGTTGCTTACATTGTAGTTTAAGATAACTTCTCTTACGATGGGGTTATCAAACTACTTCTGATTATCAGGGATGATGACTATAGGAAAGAAAAACCTAGAGATGACATTTTTCTAAATACAATTGGTGGTCTTCTTCTCTTTTATGGTGGCCAAGGGCTCAGGATCATCCCACTTTGTGAAGTAGTTAATCACCACAATGCATATTTTGTTTTGGCATTTCCTAATACGTAGGTCCCCAACTAAATCCACTCCTCATTAAGAAAAGCTCCATAGACTTCGCATGGGAGAATTTTCGTCATTGGCTAATTTCGAACAAAGGTGAACCTCTAACCCTTATCAAAACACTTAATCAAGTCTTTATATTATTTCCCCAAGGTCGGCTAGACGTATCCTTGCCTCAAAACCTTGTAGAATATTGTCTTGGGGCCTGTGTGAGGACCACAAACACCTTCGTTAAGGTATTTGATGACATAACTAGCTTGTGATGGACTCAGGCACCACCGAGGTGCTGATTAATAACCATTCTTGGATATAACTCAATTTTTAATATATCACATGGAGGCTAAGGACCTTAATTGTCTAGATTGAAGTGTGTCCTTAAGCAGGACTTTATCACTGATGTATTATTTGATTATAATGGTCCAGTGAAAGCTTTGGTCGGCCTATATAGTGTTGATTTAGAGCTGGTTGAATCTTGGATGATTTAAGGTGACAATTAAAATGTTTGGATCTACATTATCTAAAGAGGCCATCCATGCAAGATGGTCATCTCTAGAGTTTTTTACTTAGAGAACTCTTTTAATGATGAACTATGGGATTCTCTAGATTATGTTCTTTGCAATTGCCAAGTAACCTACCATTATCTCACTTTCAGCCTCATAGACCTAGTTGATTTAATTGGCCACCAGTTGAGAGTCATTGATAGCCTCCACCTTCCCTATTTTTAAATGAATGGACAAGCCTAGGACTATGACTAAGGCATCATATTCCACCCCGTTATTAAAGGCATTAAATTGAAATTTGAGGTAAAGATAAGTTATACCTCCTTTGTGTATCACTAGATGAATTCAACCTCTTCTTCCTATTCTATTGGAAGATCCATCCACATGCAACACTGATTTTGGAATGTTATGGTCTATCTCTTAGAACATTAGTTGTTTTGTCTCCCTGGTCACTGTATCTTATATTCCTTATCTCTTAGGATCTTCCTACATTTTTTAGGTTATTAAAATTTACATTGAAGTTAAGTAAGGTCTAACCCTTGATGGAACTCCATGGACTGTACTTGATGTAAAAATCTCCCAAATTTTATAGATCACTTGATAAAACTTCTTGAGGTATTAGTCATGTATAGGATCTATCAAAGTGGTTGATCGGTTATGACCACGATGGTGTGCGATTGTGAGTTAAGACTTAGACATCTAGTGGAGGTTATGAGGAAGAATGTGAGATTTTCCATCATTTGATAATTTCTCTAATTCCCATGTAGAGCTCGATTAATATAATACACTAGGTATTAAACCTCAAACTCTTATAGGATAAAGGTTGAGCTGATAGTGGTAAGAGAATCAACAAGTTACAAGTATAATTCTTTCTTAGTGATGGTCCCTTATAGTAGAGGTGGAGACTTCAGGTACTTCTTTGGGATTTGGAAAGCTTCCTCAACCTCCAGACTCCATTAGGAAGACTTCTTTTGTATTTTTCAAGAAAGTAATGCACTTATCCATGGCCTTGGAAATAAATCGGTTAAGGGAGGTAACTCTCACAACTAGGATTTGAACTTATTTGACTGTTTTTAAGGACTCCATGTTTATAAGAGCTTGGATCATCTTTCAATATGCCTGAATTCCACTTCTTGTGACCAAGGGGCCAAATAATTCCCCCCAGCCACTCCCAAAACACATTTCTTTGTGGTACATCTCATCTAGTTTTTCTTAAGGATAACTAAGGTCACCTTGAGGTTTTTTAAGTGGTCTTAGGTTTACTAACTCTTGACTAATATATCAACGACGTAGACCTCCATGGATTTACTAATGAGGTCCTAGAAGATGGACTTCACCACCCTGTGGTAAGTTGCTCCTACATTGTTTAGTCCAAAAGGCATATCTTTGTACTTGTAGGAGCATATGTCTATGATAAATGAGGTTTTCTCTTCTTCAGTAGAAACCATTTTGGTATGATTATACACATAATATGCATCATTGAAGTAGAGGATTTCATGAGCAGTAGTGGAGTCCACTAATGTTTCAATGTGAGGAAGGGGTTGTAACATTTAGGACACGCTTTATTGACCTTAGTAAATAAATACACATCCATTATTTTATCACCTTTCGGCACCAATATCACATTTGAAAGACATTATGGATATTGTACCTCTCTAAGAAATTAGCTTCCAACAGCTTGTCAACCCCCTTAGCAACTATAATGTTTCTTTTGGGGCTAATAGACCTCTTTTTTTGGCATACAAGCATGTGGTTTGGGTCCACACTAAGGTGGTTGATGATGATGTTAGGGTCTACCATGATGATATTTGAGTGACTCTAAGAGAACATACATTTTTTTTCTTTTAAGAACGTCATGAGTTCCTCTCTAAGGGAGGAGCTTACACTACACCCAATCTATACCACCTTAGTAGGATCGTCCGCATTAATGCAGACAGTGATCGCATCCTCAGTTGACTTGCCTCTCAATTCCTTTTCTTTTTCCTATGGATCTAAAGTATCCACATTCTTGAACTTCATGCCCAAACTCTTTAACGGGAGCTCATGCATGTCAGGTGGAGGAGGTAGTACCTCTTCTGTGGTTACGATGCATTTTTACAAACTTTCAAGGAACTTAGAGAAGATTTGGGAGTTCTTAAGTGTCATTTTATTCTCTCACATTGAAGTGTTATAATACTCACAGGCCTTCTTTGGGCCCTTAAATAATTCTTTCACACCCGTGGGGTTGCGAACCTAATTACCATCCTTCGAGTTGACATGATGACATCTAAATCATTAAGTCAAGGTCTACCCAAGATCACATTATAGGCTACGGGTAAGTCTACTAATAGGAACTTGTTCCAAATGTTACCGTAGAAGTCTTTCAAACCAATTCGAAGGGGGAGAGTTAGAATATGTCCTTTCCATATTAAAACCAATCATAGGAGTGGTGATTGGATGAATGTACTTTGAGTTGTAACCCATGGCCTTGAAATAATTTAAGAACAATATATTAGTTGAGCTCCCAGTATCAATTAAGAACTTTTTCTTATTAGAATTACCCATTATTACAATGATGATCAAGGGGTCATCATAAAATAGAAGGACACTATAGAGGTTTGTGTTTATAAAGACCACTATTGTAACTCACTTTTGGGACTAGAACTGGTGATAAACATTATCGACACACACTTTTTCATGTTGGATGCTTCCGAGGTTAGATTTCCTTACTGTAGAAAAGGGGCCACCACTAACAAAATCTCTAGAGATGGTATTAAAATCAATTAGAGGGACATATACTTTGTTTTTATTGTTATTATTGCACTGGCCTTTACCTCTGTCTTTTTCCATAAAATCATTAAGATAAACCCTTTTGATTTCTCCTTCAATGGATTTATTGAGTTTGAACTAGTCACTCGTATTGTGGCCATGGTATTTTTGCAACCTTCAATGTTTAGATGTCTCCCTTGAGTCTTCCATAACTCCCATGGGATTTACTTAAAGTTATTAGCCATAAGAGTTTTTCTTTCGAGCTTTCTACGTAATTTTTGAGTTTATACATTTATTTTAGAGGTTAAGAAATTATAATTATTGATAACTCATAATTACTTTTTGAGTTTATTTTTAGTAAGCCAAAAATTATGAACACATCCTTAAATATTTAGGATTATCACATCCTAGGAAGTAATAAATAAACATGGTGTTTTCTGTTGGTTTCCATTTACATTAGGCCAAAAGTTCATCTTCAACGAAAATTTTGTTTTGATTTTTTTTGCATTAGAAAGACATCGATTATGGACAAAAATCCATCATGGTTGTGAAGCAGCCTCCATTTATTGGAATCATCTTAAGTTGAATGAGATTGTGTGAAATATGTTTTGTGGAATGTATATATAAGAGAGTATGAGACGTAGTTTCTTTTATTAAAGTCCTACCATAATTCATTTATCATTAGTTTATCCTTAGGTTTCTCCCACTATGGTTTTTTTCTCTTACATCTCTGTATTATGTTATTGTTTAAATTTTTTGCAATTTGATTCATCACCTTAAATATGAAAAGATAAATCTGACTATGTCTTTTTGATAAAATTTATCACATAGCAATATAATTTTTATTTTACCATAAAATAAATTATTATTTCTATCGCGAAATTAATTTTAATTTGGGTTATTGAGCTAGATTGTCATTTTTCTTCGCCTTTTGAGATCCATCCCTACATAACACATCTCTCATACGGTAATATAAACTCTTCTCATTGTTATAGTTATAACCACTTAAATAAATTATTTAATTGTGTGTATAGAAATTTATCCAAGCTTGTCTGAAAAATAAGAGATTTAACTAGGTCAATAAAATTAAAGTTTTTACGAGACTTATTTTTCCATCTAACTTTGTTTGTGATTCTTCTTTTGAAGATGAATGTGACTTAAGTGAGAAAGAATGTGAATCTAATATTTTGTAATTATTGAATCTACATGTACTGATCTTTATGAAGTGTCTTTGAAATTCTATAAAGTAAATACATTATTGACTTTCTAATTCAAAGAATATGAAACAGGTAGAAAAAACTTTGATGTTGAAGAGTTGTTAGATCAAATGAGGAGTCAATGAGATACTCTTTAGGGGATCTCATAAAATGTGAACAAGAAAAAAATAATTAGAACATATTTTTTCCAACTCCATGTTAATCGTTTGAACGTTTAAGTGAATTTAACAAAAAGAATAAAATAAAAATATTTTAGGAGGTCCAAATTTAAAAAGGAAATATTCGGGTTTTTAAATGAGCCTGATCTTTTAAAATATGAAAATAAATTTTATGTGCAATTGATTCTCAAGGACTTACCCTCTATGAAACGATTTAAGCTGTTGATGTCTGTATTGTGGATATTTTCGACATTCTTAATGATTTAAAAGACAAGATTAGTGTTTCAAAATAATATGATGAGAATTTTATCAATTTTAAAGATGATGAAATATATTTATTTTCCATATCTTCAAGAATTAAGAATCGATATTCAACTTTTTCAATAGACGAAAATAATTTTGGAAAGTAAAGTTAAACGTATTAAAATTGATTTGATCTCTAACAAAAATATTAATGTTGATTTAAAGGAGAGAAAAAAAAACTCGAAAAAAATTCTTTTGATACCCAACGTAGTTGCAATGAAAAAATAAGGTTGAGTTTTAACTAGTTTTGTATTTCTACATCAAGCAAATAAATAATTTTCTTGAAACCTTATTTTGAAAAGGAGACAACAAAAAATTAAGGGTTTCCCTTCAAGTTTTAATTAAAAGGGAAAAGAGTTGTGAATAACTTTCAAAAGAAAAAAAGGATTTCTTCATTATAAGTTTGGTAACAAAATCATGTTCTAAATATTTAGGGACCTATAAATGACTCTGTTTGTTATTATTTCTCTATAAAGCGTCTCCTAAAATATTTTTTGAAAATTTTGAATAAATTTCAACATGTTGAAATAGTTGTTACTAAAACGAAAATCAATATGAGTCGACAAAAAACTTTTAAATGTGATAAATGTCACAAAGTCGATCATTTGAGGGGGTTTTATTTTTTTCTCGAACATCCTTGTCTTTGCATCATGGTAGGTATTATAAAATAATTATAAGGATTAATTATGGGTGTTGAAATAAGTTGAGACCTTAGACCCTATAGGTCCTCACCACCCAACCTTAGAAAGGTTATTGGGGAGAAGTGTCAATGAAATTGATAAGTATATAAAGTATTTAGAATCTCAACTATGGATCCTACATCCACTTTGAAATATGTTTCTCTGTATTGGATTATAAATGAAAATTTTATAATGAAGAGACCTCTTGGTCTTTGTCCAAGAGGATCTAAGATATATGTGGTCTTTGTCACTAATAAATAGACTTTTAAAGACTAGGTGATGGACTCCTACAAGGAATTTTTGTATTAGTTTAGGACTCAATAGAGTATATAAAGCGTGAGAAGTTGGATGTGATCTAAACTTAATATATTATCTATCAACAATAGGTTGATAGAGTATATGAAAATGAGAAATTACTTATGGATATGTTGGCTAATTTTCTAGTGCTTTTCTCACTTGAATAGCTTGCTTGATATATTTGAACCTTGCTGAACCCGCCTTTTACCCTTTATAAGCCTCCCATAAACATGCATTCCATTAGAGAGAGAATTAGTGAAATCCAGTGACGTGGCTAGGGCTACCTTGAAAATATAGTAACATGGTGGAGTGTTGGTGAAAGGATTATGGGTAGTCTGAGGTTGTTGTAGGATAATTTAATAATGATAGGAGTCATCAATTTTGGTGGGAGTGAGTGGTGTCGATAGGTATAATACTATTTAGTAACTTTTATTTACCCATCAGAGATGTCTCAGGGATCTTGATTTGGCTAATGTTTCTTCAAGACTAGTCATGTGATTCATCATGATGATTGTACTCAGTAAGAGGGACCATTTGACCTTCAGAGCATAGTTCTTATTATGAGAAGGTCCATTGAGTAGGTATATGAATTAGAACCCCTAATGACAAGGTCTCTAAACTGGTTCTTGAGATATAATAGAACAAGTGATCAAATTGTGATGGTACAAAATGTTCTAAGGTGTTTAATCCTATCTTTGGATCTTATTAAGGTAGCTATAGTCTTTGTGTATTGATGATGGTATGGTACAGATCCTTATTGGACATTACGATTTCTTCTCTTTATTAGACCTTAATCTCCTTTTTAGTGATCTACTGACATAATACATGGGGTATTGGACCCGATACTCTTCTTGTATAAAGGATGTGTTGACCGTGGATAGGGAGGCAACAAACTATATATACAAGTCTTCCCCACTAGTGGCTAGAGATAAGAAAAATGGAGATCCCTAGTAATTTAGGATTTAGAATGCTTCTTTAGCCTCGAGAGTCCATTGAAAATCCTTCTTCAGTGTTTTGAAGAAAGGAAAGAACCTTTCTATAGCTTAGGAGACAAAATGATTAAGGGCATCAACTCTTATAGAAAGGCTTTGAACTTATTTGACTAATTTAGGAGATTCCATGTCTAGTGTATCCTGAATCTTTCTAGGTTGGCCTCCATTCCACGTCTAGTGGACATAAAGCATGAGAACTTGTACCCGACTACCCTAAAATCACAACCCTTTGAGTTTAGCCTCATTTGATTTATTTTGAGGATGGATAAGGCCCTTCTAAGGTTCTTCATGTGATCTTGAGCCTCTGAAATCTTTACTAGAATATCATCGTCGTATACCTCCATGGATTTGTTGATCGGGTTTTTGAACATGAATGTTACCACCATCTAATTGGTAGCATTTTCATTCTAACATTAAAATCCATAACTCTATAGCAGTATGTACATTTTCTAATGATGAACGATGTATTTTCCTCATCTATGCAAGCCATTTTAAGTTAATTGTAAGTGGAATAGGCATCCATGAATTACATGAGATTGTGGACAATAGTGGAATCAACCAATATGTCGATGTGAGGCAAGGGATATCAATCCTTAGGACATGATTTTTTAAAATAAATGAAATTAACACATATTAGCCATTTTAATTGGTCTTAGGCATCAACATTAAATTAGAAATCCACTGCGGATATTGTACTTCTTTGATGAAATTTGCCTCTAAGAGCTTTTTAGCCTCCTCAATATCATTTTTACAGTCTCAGCAGCAAAGTAAAAAAAGGCATAAGTCATTGAAATAAAAATGAGTAATAAAAAATCTTCTTCATATATATACTGCCATTGTATGATTACATTTTTTCAGGTAGAAGAAGAAATCAAAAATGCAAAAAATAAGGGAACTATACCCAAACCCACAATCTCTCTCTCTCTCTCTAGACCCTAAATCCCTGCGATGGACACGTTTCCCTCGGTGATGAGATGAAGAACCTCCACTCCATGATCCCGATCCCTCGCATGAGGTAGTAGGCAGAACCGGAAAAGAAGAAACAGAGTCCTTAGTATGGGATGTCGTAGAGGCCACCCAACCCCTGATGTCCTTCATCTAAGTGGTCGGTACCAAAAAATGATGCAAGCAGAGAAAGAGAAACCAACGGCCAAATCAGTTAGTAAAAAGAAGAGAAAAAATTACAAGTAAACGAGAGAAGAAAAGAGAAAAATAAACCTCAGGATGAAGGGCATCCTCAGTAAGACCCATCAACCCTGGGTTCGCTGCATTAGGGCGATGCGATAGGCTCAGTGATCCCCCTCTAGTTAATCGAATGTTATAGGAGGGAGGAGTTACCTGAATGAGCCCAGCCTCCTCTGCCGCTGCTACCGCCCATGATATGCAACTTATGTTGTTGGCGGATCCCACCAGCCTACTCGTACCCCTACTTGAAGCCATAGAAGGCGAAGGCATGTTCACCAGATCATAAATACATGAGGGTGTCAGCTACCCCGTTATGAAATATAGATAGTCGCAAGTCACCACCGTGTCTGTGTAGAGTGAATAAGCCTCTCCAATCATCACGCACATCCTGTCCTCATTCAACATCTCCTACACTCACCTCATATACATTGGAGGCACCTCCGGTAAGACCACCGTATAATTATCCACTATCTTTTGGATAACCCTTTATCCTAGTACCAGGAGTACCAAAAATCATGTGCCATCAACCTTCGCATCTGAGCATGCATTCCTGTCACCTCTGTGTGCTAAGGAGCCGTCCACCAGGTGTAAAAGGTAACTTGCAATCCCCTACAAAGATCAGTATTTATGTTAAGGAAGAAAATTCCAAAATAGGATTCAAAAGAAAAAAAGAATGACCTAATTGCTCGTTATCGTGTTTAGAGCCTATCACACCATCACCAGGGACAAGAACTGGTTTGAACGCATGTTGGACTTCCGCTACCTGTACATTCAAAAGAAGTCCCCCAGATCCTCGTCTTTCAGGGATATCATCTTTGCAATGAGCCTAATCAGCTCATTAAACCACATATGCAAAAAGGACAAGAATAAAAAAAGATAAAAAACAAAAGGAATGCAATAAATTATAAAAAAAGAAAATGTGATAATTAACTCCAAAAGGTACGTGACCTTCGTAAAGTTCTGCTGACAACATAAGTTGAATGCATCCATAGAGGAATGAACTCATGATCAAGCTTCCCCAGTCATATAGATGGACCTCCAAAAAGATCCTTAAAAATGGAAAAAACCAAAGATCGACAATGTCGCCACCAAGAAATCTCCCAATAGAAGCAAGATCAATAATCGAGCCATTTGCCTCACTTGCTTCCCATTAGTATCATCAATTATCCTACTCAAGAGCACCTCCCTATGAGAGGAAATGCATATAGAATGTTCAGAAACTATCCTACCCACATCCCTGAAATCCGTATGAATTTCCTCTGATGTCAACCATGGAGTACGATCCACCTCTATCTGTGAACCTTCACAATTTGTCCCCAAAACCTGCTCAATGTCGATGGGAGTCACAGTCATCTCTCCAAAATCCAAGTGAAAGGTGTGGGTAGTGTCCCACCACCTCTCTCCCAACATGAATAAAATTGGAGTCGAACGCAGCATCTCGTCCAAAGCCCATGTTAAGAATCCAAAGTCAACAGAAGTAATTACCCAGTGTACTAATGCCAGAAGAATCTCCCACACATCCTTCAACCTCATTGTCCCCCGAGAACGCAGGCTCGAAGGAGCGATGTCAGTATGTCAAAATCAAAAGGAAATAAAAACCTTCTCATCAGCACAAGAAAATAAAAAAAAAAAGAGGAAAAAGAAAAAAAATGCCAAAGGTCACTATACTTACATAGACACTAGGGTTCCTCACCCTAGAAAAATGGTAGTACGAGGTATCACACAAAATAAAGTGATCCCCACCTACTAAATCAAACTAGTCAAAGGCATTTTCATTGCCCAAAGCAAAGGGAACCCTAGATCGCGACTCTGGGCCTGCCCAATCATCAACACTCAACCATTCCAAGGTGATCTCATGCTGGAAGAACACTCCATTTGAAGTCTTAAAGAAAGAAGGACTTAGAAACAAATTTTAGAGGAAGAAGAAGAAGAAGAAGATAAAGAAAGATGTGAAAAATTATGAGGGTACGCCCCCTTTTTGTAGGAATCTAAATGATATGCCGATCATCAGACCCCTGTTCATACCGATCGGAACCTCCCTGTTCCTTTTCCCAATAAAGATTAGGAGTTGTTGCAATAGCCAAAGGACAACCCCTACAGCATGACGGTCAACATACCCTCACAAATTTTGTACAAAAAATTCTAAAAAAATCCAAAAATTCTCAAGAAAATTCCTAAAAATACCAAACAAGTGTTGGAACATTTCTTCACCCAGAAAACCAGTTTAATCTCCTATAATCCCTGGATGAATTAATATTACACTCCTACTCCCCAAGAAAAAACCTAAATGCATGCAGCAAAATGATGCATCCCAAAAGTCCATTACAATTCCCCAATGAAACCTAAAATCAAATGCCTCTCCAAATTTCCAAATGAAACCAAAAAATAAATACTTATCCAAAATCCCTAGCAGAATCCCTAGACTAAACTTTCTATTAGTCTATCAACCATAACAATTTCACTTCCCCAGACAAGATATACCCTCTTAAAAAGACATAATCCCCAATAAGATGTCTTTCCTTAATAGAATCTAGAAACAATACAATCCTCAATAATACTTCATATGAAAAACACTCATCAGAGAGCAAACAACCCCATGTTCCAACTATTAGGTCCTCATAATTGACCTTAAACCTCTGAATTGGTCGTCATAACTTTAGTACCTTAGAATCCACCTCGACCCTCATAAATGGTCATCTCAAATTTAGGTCTTAAGAATTGAACTCGTACCCCCTCAGAATTGGTCATCTCAATTTTAGGTCCTCAGAGTTGACCTCGGCGCTAAGAATCGGTTGTCATAACTTTAGGTCCTCAAAATTAACCTCAACCCTCAGAATCAGTTGTCACAACTTTAGGTCCTTATAATCAACCTCGACCCTCAGATTGGGTCATCACGACTATAGGTCTTCAACATGGGCTACGTCCCATATAATTGGTCGTCATAACTATAGGTCCTCATAATTGATCTCGACCCCAGAATTGGTCATCACAACAATAGGTCCTCAGAATTGACTTCAACCCTCGGAATTGGTCATCCCTTGCATTACTTTAGGTCCTCGGAATGGACCTCAACCCACATAATTGGTTATCGCCAACATTACCTTAGGTCCTCATAATTGACCCCAACCCTTTGAATCGGTTATCCTTATTTCTTTGGTTTGTAGAACCGACCTCTTCCCCAAACATCCATGTGGTGTCTATTCGACGACTTACACTAATTATAAGCTCAATAATCGAGGGTCTTTATGGACACCACATTCTAGGACCCCCCTAAGACTCTCCTTAGGTCCTTAGAACATCCTACTTTACTATAGAATCCTAGGTCATACTTTGAGTATAGATCTTGAAGCCATCAGGCGCTCCCGAGCCCCATTTAAATTTAGTCAACTTTCTCGTCTGAGTTAAAGCTCAATGAATCTTTGAAGAACTATGAATCCACTTTCCAACGGTCCACCCCATACATGAAACGGCCTTATAGTTCGGACAAATGGTCCATTTTACTATTAAAAATTGATCTAGAGGCCATCGGGCGCTCCTAGGCCCCGTTTTACTCCCGTCAAAAATTTCATCTGAGTGAAATCTTAATGAATATTAAGAGGAATCTAAATCCTCTTCCCAACGGCCCACCCTGGGCACAAATTGGCCTTATAGTTTGGATGAACGGTCCGTTTTGCCCTGAAAACTGATACGGAGGCCACCAAGAACTCTCGAGTTCCATTTGACACCCATCAACTATTTAGCTTAAATTAGATTGAATGAATCTTTGAAGCTTTTTGAATACCCTTTCCAATGTTTTGCCCCATGCATGAATCAACCTTACAAAATTGACGAATGACTTATTTTACTGCTAAGGGTCACGAGAACTTACAAGCCCTATTTGACCAAGGTTAAATCTCCAAAACATATGAGACTAAATGAATATTTTAAGGGATCTGAATACCCTTTCCAACGGTCCATCCTGTGCATAAATTGGCCATATGGTTCGGATGAATGATCCAATTTCCATTGGGAATATCTTATCTAAAAGATCGACAGGCACTTCTGAGCCTCATTTGATCGAAGTCAACTCTCGAACCCGGGATTAGCACAATGGATTCTTAAAGGGATGTAAATACTCTTTCCAAAAATATGCCATGTGTGTGATTCGGACTTACGAATTGCATTTTACGACCATTTTTCTGAGAAATGTGCATGAGGTTATTGAATGGCGAACCCATTTCCCTTCCCATACTCACTTTGTGTCTAGGGATGCTTACTAATTGAAAAGTCAAGTACAATTACGATCGTCACCCCCTTGAACCTATATAAGGAGAGAATGAGCTCACTTTGAAAGGAACCTCGAAAAACATCACTCCTACTGATCTCAATAACATTCTCTCAAAGTCAGCGGGACTTCCCTATTGAAACCTCTCCTCCCCATTCCATTTCCATCCCATTACACCCAATTTAGAAAAATCCTTTCCCCCTCCTCCTACAACCCCCATCCACTTGCAAGGGAAGACTTTTTAAACAATCAAGATGAACCTTTAAGTCTCTAAAGAAGGTCCAAACATTCTTCTCTCTATTTTAATTTCCCTCTTTTTGCATTAGTTACCTAGTCCTTCCTATAAAATTTCATCTTCGTTAGTCCATGCATATTAATAATCTCATTTTTTACTAGTATTATTGCACATACCATATTTTCTATAAAAAAAAACCAAAAATATGAAAAAGAAGGTTTGCTCATAAACTCCAAACGGGATTGTTCATCATATTTTCTCGAATAAAAACATCATTTTCCTACACGCACACGTCTAAATAAAATCTTCGATTGGATTTATGGGATAAACCCCGCCCCCATATTGCATGATAACCACGTGAACTTTGATGCGTCTTTAGGCTATGTAGGCATCTCAGGTCAAAGCTCGAGACTCGAGTCCTATTTTCCTACTTTTATTCATATATTATTTCTAAATATATTTGTGACTCTTATTCGCGCTTTATCTAACACATATTATCATTTCATCATAACGACTGATATCCCGATGAGCGCACACATTATGTCTTTTAATTAATATTTTGGGAACAGTCCTACGAAGGACGTCACTTCTTCGTTCTCCATGGCGCGAGTTAAGTAATTCCATTCTCCATTTATATATACACACACACACACACTTCACGAAGTTATTAAGGAGAATAATAACACTTGCCCATGAGATATCGGAATGGTGGGAGGGGTGCCTAACACCTTCCCATTCTGTAACTTAACCCTCGAACCTCTGAACTAATTGATTTTGCAAGCATCAGTATGTCTTCGATGTCGTTCTCTCGAGGAGAAAACATTTCTTTAACATATTTCGTGCAAAATAGGTTGATGACTCTTTCTCACTACATCACTCCACATCAACGACCACTAAATCACTCCGATAAATGGTGTGAGACCTTCTTCTTCTCTCCCTCCAACCACACGTGCGATCATTGAAATCCCTCCTCCCGTAAGGAGGAAGGAGGAAGGGGGAAGTGGAAGACGGGGATGGCCACAATAGTAGCATGTCTAGGATTTTTATTCTTATGTATCTCTTAATTCCATCACATGATTTTTTGTGTTTGTAACTATCTTTATAAAAAATAAAAAAATACATTTCATATAAACATATAATAGCCTTTTAGATCCGTGTCATTTTTTTATATATCAAAATGTTTTATTTAATTATTTTTTCTTAGTTAGGAGTATGGCATGTGATTAATGATATTTATTATATTTATTTTCTTTTTAAGTGTAACAAACTTTGAGCTAAATATGTTTTGAATGCATGATTGTAACTTGTTCCACCTTACATCGCACTAAACATTGAGTTAATTCCACTTTATGAGGAATTCCTAAGTTCTATGGTTCTTTACAATGAGTTCAAAGATTCAATATACTCGTTAAAGAGTGTCTAATTCCCTAAGTATATTTATTATGTTTTCATTCATGATTTCGAGAAGTTCAAAAAGTTAAATCTAATTTTAATAATCTTGAGTGGATATGGAAAGTGTTGCAACCTCGAATAGTTTGATAGATATTATTAATGAAAATAGCTAACTTCCTTTTTCTAGTCAAATCCACCATTTGCAAAAGAAATTTTGAATAAAGGATTGTCTTTTATCTATCCAAAATTGATCAACATTAAGGAGATCAGAAAAATATGTTTTAACCAAAAATTACTTATTTGTGGACAAAAACACGTGCTAATAAAAAATGATTTAAAATCATCTTGGACATTTCACTTGACTTAAATCTTGAGTCCTTCATTTTTACAATTTTCAACCTCAATTGAACTCGATCATTGTTCTTATCTCTCAATGATGTTCATTTATTTTTACCTTTTCCCAAATAATATATGATCTTATTTTCTTGATTAATCATCCCATCATATATTTATCCTTTTTGGATAATCTTTTCTTCATTATAAATGCATGAGATAAACTCCAACTTTTGGTAACTATGATAATATCCCCAATATTTTTCTTTAGAAAAATGGGTCTATGAATTTTTCCATTATTTCATAAATATTCTTGTGTCTCCTTGTATAACTCTTTATGTACATAAGTTTATGGAGATTTTATTTTTTATTTTTTTATTTGCGTCTTTTTCTCATGTTCCCCATTTGGTATATCTTACACGTTACATTATATTTTCTTAATTGACATATGAATTGATTTTATATGTTCACCTTCGGTTTACACATAATTAAAGTTTTATATCTGGTAGGTAATATTGTGTATTATTGGAGATATCATTACTTTAGAGGTGATTTTTCTTGCATACCATTTCTCTATTTTAGTCTTAATGTAGACTAGGCATAATGTTGTTCATTCATGTCTCTAGAGCAAATCTTTGACTTTCATAGCTTTGAACATATTTCAAATATGTTATCATCGCTATTCTTTCATGTGGTTTATGATTTCTAGTGTACTTATTTTTCATGTTAGCAAAATGTTGGGTAATTAAATCTACAATATGCAAATTTTTCAAATAATACTAGGATTTGATGTAACAAATAATTTTACATGGTTCAGAAAATTTCTCTTGCCTAGTCCACAACAAAAAGAAAGGGTGATAGTTTCCAAAGAAATAATAGGGCTTAGAGAGCAAGGGTTTATTATTGAGAGTCCAAGCCATGAATACAAGAATATATGTTTTGATAGATTCTCAACATGTTCCCTCCTCATAAGAGGGGGGGGGGGGGGGGGGGTTATCTATACAACTATAAATCCCTAACGAGTAACAACTTCTTGGAGATAAAGTTTCACTGCATTCGGCCCGTCTTTAGTTATATCCTTTAAGTTGTAAATGAATTAATGTATTGCTATTTATTTGTGATTAGGCATAGTATGTGTTTGGAGTAATTCAAATTTATCCCCTTTTAATTGAGTCAATGGGGAATTAAGGTCAAGGACATTTTGGGAAACAAAGTCCACATGTCGTATTGTGTGGGACAGACTTACTACATTTTCCTCTAATTTCCCCTAGAATTAGGGTTAGTGGTCTTTGGACATCCATCTTTGGTTTGTTGCTGATATGGGTTTGGGTGGGTTTTTAGGTGGTGCACTATCCAAGTAACACGTGCGCATTTATCATTGATAGAAAATTAATGATGGAAAATTTATGACATGTAATTTCTAGGCTTAGGGTTATATGCATCGTTCTAGTGTTATACCAAAACAACTCTAGTGAATTTAACACATGCACTAGGGGACGTGAGACTGGAATGATCAAAACGAGATGCTTTCACTTCATATTCTTTTGGTGGTTTAAGTTAAAGGGGTACGAAATCCATTTCTCCCTTTCTATTCTTCTCATTTTATTTAGGTACCTCATTTTCTTTTTTTCTATTTTCTTTCTCCCATTTTTTTCCTCCAGATATCTCTACAAAAATTATTTTTTCTTAAAACCTCCTTTTTCAAAAATTATTCTTTGCTTAAAATCGCCCATGTCAAAACCATTGAGGAAGTATGAGATTTTCTCTTAAGAAAATATATAGATTTCTTACCAAGTACAATATCCCTAAAATGTGAATATTAGAATTCCTCATGAAAATGAGGACCTTTATAGTGTTTAACTTAGCCATATCACAATGTACACCACTACAATTATTTATGAGAGTTCGTTTCCCTCTCCACCCTTTGTTAATGAAGTAACTCCACCATTATAGATTAAGTACCCTCCAAGAAAAAAAAAGAGTTTTTCATATCGTTATGGGGATGATGGAGATCAACTAGATTTATCGCATAAATCTGGGCCTTGATGATATTTAGTATTGCTATGACCTCCAATACAGTAATGGGTCTGAAACCTACAATTTAAAGGTCCAGAGTGCTACTAATAAGATTATTGATGAGCTACCTAACTCCTATAAGAACAATAATAAGAACTTACTTTTGTTCTCTGGGTCTATAAAGATTTCATTGTACTTGTCAGAGCTCGTACCACTGTTAGTACAAAACATACTTTTAATTAAATTACCAAGTAATATTGTCCAATATCCTCAAGGTTTTGAAGAGGAGGACTCTTCGAGAATTGATTTCTTTTGGAGAGATAATTACATACTCTTGAGATACAATATCATAATCACATATTCCAAGAACTGCACTATAGTGAAACTGCAACAACGATCCATTACACAATAGATGGAAATTCAATTATACCCACTTTTCTGCCAATCATTAATACGCAATCTAGAGGGGTGTATGTGGGAGTGATGAATTCCCCACCCGATGTTCTTTCTCGTGACCCAAAGGAGACTAAATCTAAAAAATATGAGGACAATTTACAAGAGAAAGATATTTAATATATTTTCCCATTATATAATTTACATTCTTAACTCCTTTAAACAAGAAGATGTTTTGGGGAAATCATCAACACCTCTAACTAGATCAGGATACCATCAAGGTAAGCCTCAATAATAAAAAGAACTCCAACTCTACGCTCAAAACCTCTAGAATTCAAAGGAATGGGAGGATGATTTAATAAAGAGAAACAGGTCAAGAAGTTTATGAATAAGAATACAAATTACAAGACTCATCCTCCTCCAGCTAATCTTATTGGGTGGATCAACTAGACTATGGTAATTATCGTTAGGAAAAAGGTCTACACCTTTCGCCCTTCACCATCCCAGTTTCAACCCTTGGCAAAAACTTTTATAAAGGGCGATGATTCTATCATATCATATGAATCATCCTACCAGAGTTATTCCATAACAGGGCCACCATGTTTCCATTATACATGTCGACTATGAAGAACCATAAATAAGTGTGTCTCCTTATTGAGTAATGAAACACTTGGTGTTGGTGAGTACTTTTTCCCTTATTAATTTTTAAAATTATTCTTGATCGTATAATGATTTATTACACTATGCATGTCATCTTCTAGTCCATATAGGCCCTCCAGAAGTCCTTTATTAGATCGATGAGCCTAGATGAGCGCATTAAAGTTCTACACAATCAAGAGCACTGACTAAAAACTAACTTGCTTATAGAGATAAAAAGATAGTTGGTCTAATTGTCAACAAAAAAACATGTCCTCTTAAAAAGAGGGCATGGGAAAAAGGGCAGATGCCAATGAGATGGTCGATATCAAGGCAGATTCCTAGCACATTGAGCTGAAAAAGGCTTATGCATTCGAGAAAAATATTCATTAATAAGTCATTTTATGATAATTTTGATGTTAATTAAAGGAAGTGTCCACCTCACTGGGCTAATTTGAGTTTGTGTCCTTCACCAAAGGTTATGGGATGTCCTCAAAAGGGGAAACATCCTTAACTGAGAAGTGGACTTCAAAGATCATCATACCCTTCCCAAACTTGTCATTGGGGAATGGAAATCATCTTTGACGTCTGGCTAAGAAGACGCTCAATAGATCACCTACAGTTTGCCTCATGGAGGTCAAGTTAGACAACAAACTTAGTTTGGGGAGATCAGGGGTGGGTCACACTTGAAGATCATGTCTATGGTATTTATTATATTTTTTTCATATCATGTAATGCCTGACACTTTTGTTCTTGATGTAGGTTCTTAGCCATTCTATTTTCAATAAAAAGTATTTTTGTTATTGTCTCTTCCATTTATTTATTATATTCTTGCATTATTCCAAAACCAAAAATAATTAATGTAAACTTATAAGACATGAAAGTTCATTATATGCAAAGTGTAGGTCTTTGAATGAATTCACATTCTTGCAATATTTTGAGATCACCACAAGTCAAAGTGGTTATGATATTTCTATACTATCAATTTCATAATGATCTAAGGTGCTAATGTCCTTAATAAGTTTATAAGAAGTTATCTAGTGAAACTAGCTTTCTTATTGTGCAAAATTATGTTGGTATGCCAACTGTGACTGCCAACTATTAACTTCGTATTAAAACGAGCAACGAATAAGAAATAAATACTAACTTAGTCTTTATGATATGGACTTGAAAGTCAAATGTTTGATAAAGTCATTATTAAAGTCACGATACTACACTGTAGATGACCTTAAGTAAAAGTGTTCTTCATTATTTTTTCTCAAACATATTATTTCAAGTGTATTGAGTTTGTTAGGGAAATATTCTTCGGATTAGTCGTGCTTGTTCTAAGCATACTTGATATTTTTATAAAGATGACATGTCTTATTGTTCCAAGTATATTTTCCCATTTTTGGGGATATTTGACTTGTCAAAATCAGGAGTGCTTGTTTTAAGCAAGTTCTTACCCTTTTAAGGAGATTTTACTCATTGTAAGTTAGACTACCCATCCTTAAGTAAGTTTTACCCCCTCTTTAGGATGAAATAATCCATTCTTAGGTGAGGCTACTCATTCTTAGGTAAGTTTTACTCCGCATGGGGATGAGTTAACCTATTCTTAGTTCATACTATTAATTCTTAGGTAGGTTTTAGTCTTCATTTGAATAAATTGAACCCTCCTTAGGTTAGACTACACATTTTAGGCAGGTTTTAACCATCTTTTGGTTGAATTGACCCTTTTTCATGTTAGACTACACATTTGTAGGTATTTTTATCCATGTTTATTATAATTGATCCATTATTAGCTATAAGACTACCTATTCTTAGGTAGGTTTTATCTCATTTTAGGTGAATTTACTCAATCTTTGGCCAAACTACCAATTATTAAGTAGGTTTTTTTATTTTCACCCGATTTAAGTCTTACTCCATAAAGGAAACACATTGATGCCGAGACCTATAATTTTATTTCTAGTATAATCTTGAATAATTCCATTTCGAATATAACGATACGAACCTAACGTTTGGTACAACTTTCTCGGTTCACGAAATTCTAGGGGTTGGGAAAAAGTATTCCATTTAATTTCTTTATCTGGTATGAGTTGGTTCCTTATGCTAATCTAATATGAAATGGAAAATCTCAATTAGGGGATCGGTTCCCATTTTAAGTCTTTAATGCCCCTGACAAAAACTTCATAAGCGCTAAGTGTGGACACCCCAATTTTAACTCGAGGTATGTGTTAATTATCCCTGGTCCTTCATGGGGTAATTTTTTTCATAAAGCACTAACTTCTCAAAATCACGGGAGATTCCCAAAAGTTCCCGACTTTGGTGATAGGAAACCCCTAGACATCTCACAATCATATACGAAATCCTACAAATAAGTAAATCTTAGTCCACCATGGATGTAACCAACCTTACAAAGTACTCTATATATCCAAGTACAATTTATCACAACCCATTTTTTTCCCGTTTGTGCCTCACTCGAAAGTTTGAAGCCAAGGGTAGTCCTGATTAGGTCGATTTACACTAAATATCACTTTGTGGATATTTTGGACCTCCCAAACATCATAATTAGAGAAAGTGGTGAATTTAAAAGTTGTATATATTTCCAATATGATTCCAATAGTAAGGACTACACACCAATTGGTGCTTGCATCAAAATCCTAGACTCCCTAGACTGAAGTAATTCACGCTACCCACCCCTTTAAGGGTATTTTTGACCTACCAAATTTCATGATTGGGTAAGTTCGTAACCATAAACTCATATAGATTTGAATTATCTTTCCAAGGGTTGAAATTACTCGCCAATCAGAATTACGAGTTAAAAATTATGAAGATAATAAAAAATGCGATGAATTGCGAACACGAGCCCAATCATTTAGTTGTTCGGCTAAAGGCCCTTTGAGTCCTTCTACTGATATGAAATCTCCCCCCAGATGATAATTACAACATCTTGCCGAATCTTTTTGTAACACCCCGTATTTTTAATGATTTAAATAATTACGTGATTAATTATTATTATGGGAATAAGTATGTAATTAATTTTTGTTGTTGGATTATTTAAATTAAAATGCAAGAAATTAATTTGTTATTAATCCGAATTAAAATAATTATTAACTAGCGTGACAAGGGTTAATTCTTATTGTTGATAATTATTGAATATTACCGTGTGATATGTAATACGGAATTATGAAATTTGATAAATTGCCGAGAGTGAAATAAACGGCAGTTTGGTAATTTAAGTATGACACGTGTGTGAGTCATGTCAGGACGAATTGAATGGAATAAAAAGAGAATTTATTTTTATCAACTCGTATGGTCATTTTGAGTCCGTCGTTGAGTCCGGGAGGGTCAAAATGGTATACCCTGGTGTTTAGTTTGGGTCCCGGGGCAAATTTAGGCCTAACTGACATCCCGAGAGGGCATTATGGTAAATTGTATTTTTGGGTTTAATTAATAGACGAAAATTGGGAGTTATTTTATCAGCCAAGAAAAGTCCTTTAGGGTTGTGAGACACAGAAAGGAAAGAACGACCATAGAGGGTGTGAGGGAGAACCAATTTCCAAGAGGGAAGGTCAAATTATCACCACCTTGCACAACCACCACACCAACTCATAGATCGAGAAGAGAGGAACGCGTGTATACCAACATCACCAACGGATCAGACCGTCATATTTGAGGCAAGTGATTGTTACTTGCTTTCTTTTAGCAATAATCATGCTCATGTTAGTGTAGGTGAAATTAACCATGATTTACATATGAATTGTGTGAAATGGGAGATTTAAATTATGATTAAGGATTGGTTTAATTGGTAGTTTAAAGTCCTTCATGTATGTAGATGGTTAATCACGAAATTGGACTATATATTGATGAATGAATATGGGTTGATTAGGTTCTTTAATTGAAACTTTGGAAACTAAGGTTCATATGAATTAATTTTGGGGTTTTATATAATTATGATGATTAATGACGAATTAAGGATCCTAGGGTATTAGGAATGATTTAGAACATGTTATGTGTTGATGGGTATTGACGATGAGGCATTGGGTGTTGAATCTTAGAGGATTTTAGGTTCTAAAATGGTGAAAAACGATGAAAATCCGGGCAGGAAGACGAACAGTGCTATCTCGCGTGAAGTCGCGCGAAGTCATCTGAGCGAGATGACATCTTGCGTAAAGTTGCTCGAGAAACACGTGGCAGTTGTCCAAATGACATGGCATCTGGTTCGAGCGACAAAGTGAATTTTTGGGCAAATTTTCTTAGAATCTAAGTCTGAGTTTATCGGTTTATGGGAGTGAGAGAAACTACCAGATAATAAACATAAACAAGAAAGATTTTCGAAAAAAGTATGTGAGACTTAATACTTTAATAATTTCGGTATATAGTATGTTAGGCGTGAAAAATAGATGAGAGGTGAGAAACTCATGTGAGAGTTTGATATCTAACATGCGTATAAGACTTGTTTTAAGAACTTATTTTAAATAGTTGCTAAATCATTTTTAAATCTCGGGCTCTGACCCGTTTCTTGTATCTCTTCTCTCTTTTGCTATATATATATATTATATCAGGTGCTCAGCCACAAGGGTACCAGATTTAGAGATTTTGATTGCTTGACGTGCTGCTGCTGTTGTGGAAGCTGTAGGTCCTTGCAATAGACGCATTTATCCTTTCCATTCAGTTTCATCTAGACTTCTTATCTCGGGCATGTGTCGCCCACTTCTAGTCCTTCATCAGAGATATTGTATTCAGTTTATTTTATAGTTTGGAGTTTTGAACTGGGAGGTTTTACCCAGTCTTATTTATTTCAGTACTTTATTCATGTTTAGTATTTAACATATTCCTATGTGTGGTGAATGGTTTATATTTTAAGACTGAATGAAAATGGATTTAATTGGTTTTACTAAATTGGAAATGTTTTGACACCTAGCTTAATTTTATATTAGGTGATTAATATGTTAAAAAGTTTTCGACAGTGATGCTAAGAATGAACCAACCGAACATTCTATTTTAAATTGGTACAGGACTGATCACCCTTTATTTAATTGGGCGTTGTGTCACACTTTTATCCATAATACAAGTGGCACCCCCATCCAAATCTACGACCCTCATCCTTTTGCCGAACGACAGAATGACCCTCCCAGTTTTCGATAAATAAAGGCACCCAATCCTCATTTTAAACACTTTAAAAGTCACCCAAACATTCTGAAGATATCCAAGAGCCCAAAAACCCGATTTTCTAAATTTCTTCTCTCCCAAGCATTCGTGATACTCTATCCCATTTTGAAAGTACCGAGGAAGATCCTACTTCAAAAAACTCATTTTTCCCTAAAAAGAAAAGCCTGTGCTTTTGCGAAGTCTCTTCCAAGTCTAAAAGAGAGTCAGACCTCTAGAGAAAATACCGAAAACAAAAGAATTATAGTCGTAACTCTACCTAACTAGAAATAGAAAAAAACACAAACTCCAAGACTTCTACACGGAGCTCTGCCCCGATTGAAAAATACTAGAAAGGGGGCATGTCCCTTGAAACAATGTCACTTTTTGCCATGAGGATAAAGAATGTTTGCCCAATTTTTTTGGAAATACCCCCATATATATTGCAATAAATTGTACATATGTAATTTTTATTTATCCCAACCCCGTTTAGGGGACCAGGTACGAAATTTACAACGTTTATATTTAAAGCCTGGTTTCCAAACTCGAACCTATGTTAATTGAATTGAAATGGTCATATATTATAACAATGTTAATAAAATTCCACAACGACTTTATAAAACATGGAAACATACTGTTTAGAATCATTATGTGAAAAGTGTCCATGATCCAATTTAGTCTAAAACATTTCATCAAGCCAAACTCTAAAATCTGACCACTCCCACTACATATCCAAACGAATAAATCTCGTCTATGCGAAATCACTCGAATATGTGATTTGGTATCCAAATACTCGTCAAAGTTTGGCCTCTTATTGGTATTTATTTTCACATATAAATATAATCCACCCCAATTGAAATGCTATAGTAAGGACTAGTCTCCCTAAATACCATAATATTGTATATTGTATACCTAGTATCCCATCACACGCACTTGTAAATATCCCCCTTTTGTTGGAACAACGTTGACTTTGGTCCAAAGTATCCTTTGGTACGTAGGCACTATACCGATCTAAACTCGTTAAGAAAAATCCTAATAATACATTCCATAACATATTATCTATTATGAAAGCATGAACCCCCAGTACATATCCTCGACTTCTCTTCGACTACCCATATTAAGATGTAGTGTTCCATTCTTCTTCTCACAAGAAAAAACTACATCCTTAATGCACCATCATCTCTTCTTAGCCCAACTTCTCCCAATTCTACACTTCCAAACTAGTCTGAAGGATAACACCTACTATCAGTAACCACCCAACTATTATAAGGTTATGTTCTAATATCAGGTAGATTAGGGTTCAATCCCATTATGAAATTCAATACACCACCCCTTCCCCTCCGAAGTTAAGTCCTACACTTACATACACATTATGTTGGCGCTTGTGAATTAGCGAATTACATAGCTTTGAACTCGTGGCCACGCAATTATGTAGACACAATACCATGTCCTTTATAAAAGTTCGATCCACGACGATATGTATGTTGATATGTTGTATCCACCGAGACGCATGCATATCTTAACTCTAATACCTTATATATACATAAATAAAATGAGATATCAAACTGTCTCAATGCGTAACAATATTTAATATACTCAATTGCTCAAACTTACACTTATTAATTATCTAATAGAGATGCACCCTTCTCACCTCCGCCATATCACCCCCAAACAATTCAAAATGAGATATCAAACTATCTCAATGTAGGACCTCTAAAAAATATCCCTATATATTTAGTCTCTCAAAAGCATACATACCATACAAAACCAAACTACAAAGGCTTTGATCTCATGTCTACATAGGTATATAGGCGCAATACTAAGTCTTTATCATGAACTAGACCCTCGATAAGATATCTCTTGATATATTATTTGCACCAAGATGCACAAATCCCTCAACTTTCATAAAATACACCTAAGTAAAACAAAACGAGATATCAAATTATCTCAAGGTGGTACATCCCAAACATATCCCCTAAATATACACAAATAAGTCCTCAAACGCATATAAACGTGCAAACATGTATACACTAATCATAATAGAGATGCACCAGTTTCTCACATTTCCGTCTATCCTCAAACCTCAGAGCAGACATAAAATTTTCTCAAAATAGAGCTC
Organism: Sambucus nigra; assembly: GCA_949130495.1. Classification (NCBI taxonomy): domain Eukaryota; kingdom Viridiplantae; phylum Streptophyta; class Magnoliopsida; order Dipsacales; family Adoxaceae; genus Sambucus; species Sambucus nigra. The sequence continues at coordinate 186,818,244 of OX422216.1, forward strand.
TCGCTCTTAATGTCCACCCATTATGCAAGCATGGAGGCATTTACAAGCACCCATATCAACCTTCATTGGTTGAAGTGATGTTCCTATACCTCTTACTATTCTCATCTTCCTACCTAAGCACTCATCTACGCTCAAGGTATTCTCAGGCTACGGTCTTTTAAAAAATTCTAAAAATAACTAAAAAGTAGTCAATTAATAGAATTAAGGAACCATACAGAACAATGGGGTTCCTAATACCTTCCCCACATTCAACCTGGTTCCTAAACCCACACTACAAGAATCTCGGGAGCTAGTGCAAACATAAAACCTGCCATAGGATTATCCTAAAAAGGATAGCTCGAATATTTTGATTGGTTTTGTAAAAATGAATTGGCGACTCTAAACAAACCTCTGAACCCCTAATCACAGAAAACACACTTAGTACTAGGACTGAGAATCAGGGGTGTGCTAATCAAATTGTACATGGTGTCAAACATAATCTAGGGGAAAGTCACCGAGTCTAACCTAGAACATAAAACTTGACCTCGTATGAAGGCAACAGAGGAGGAGACAAGAACACCTACGCCTGCCAATGCATGAAGTTCTCTACCCCCGTTCCCAGGGCCCACAATGCCATAGTAGCCACTTTGCTTGGTATATTTTTTTAATAATCAGAAATCAATATTAAATGTTGAAGAGTGCCCAATATGTCTATGTTTCAAACAAAACCAATTTTTATCCAAAAATTATCCAACTTTTAATTATGCACCAAACCAAGTTGTGAAAAACCCAATTCTTACTTTAAACCAATTCTATCTTGATTAATCCTAAACATGCATCTAGTGATTAAAGCAAGTAAAATAAATTAAAGAATACTCACAACGCCGGATGTACAAGGAAAAAACCCAAAACGGGAAAAGAACCTCCGACGGCCTAAGCCATACAATCACTATGAATATGGATTTACAATGAACAAACAAAGACTCACTCAACGACTTGATCCCCATGGATCTTAATGCTCTTATGATCTTTAACCAAACCTCTCACAGTATCCACGCAAAAAGTCCTTCTTCTGCGATACCTTCCCACGACACTCGACTCCACGAATGTCTCGGTGTCCACCGATTGTCTTTGATTCGTTTACGATGTAGAACAATAAGTCCTTCTATTTTCTTCACCGAAAAACCCTTTGATGTTCAATGTCTTAAACAAACTACTTTGGTTCCGTAAGATCACGTAGACATAAACAAATGATAACTCGGATCTTTGCAAACTCTAAGGATGTGTTTAATCTTTTAAACCTTAGAAAACATGGGCAAACAAGTTTATGGTTCGTATACTATTTTCCAGAATGCACACTTACGAAACTCTGATAGAAACAAACATTAAATAACAATTTAACACCGCCTCGAAAAACGTGTTGTTCACGCGACTTAGGCATCTCGTTCGAGCGAGATCCCTACATCGTTGGAACGAGCTGACATGGTAGTTTGACTTTTTATTCAAAACGTCTCTTGCAAAGGAGATCGAAATTAGTCAAACTCTATTTCGAGTATATCATAATAAAACGTAATGTAAACAATTAGAACACTTTTAAAAACATTTTAAAATATTTTTTTTATAAAAATACATCCTTATCTTTTATTAAAAAATTCTGAGCACAATTAACTATACGCATTCATACCTGAGTGATCTCAGAATGCAATTAACTTTGAAGATGAATAAACTTGAACCAATTAAACTTCGGCATGATTATTTCTTTGAAGCTTTGCCGCAACGTCTTTAATTTTCTTCAATATGTCATAGACCAAGTGGGATCGTGAGCTATGACATATTACAAACATAGTTTTGTTCACGGAATTATGTCAAAACAATACATGGACTCAATTTGAAATTTATGTCCTTACAAATCTCCCCCTTCGTCTATTCCGGGACAAAACAAAACTAGTGAAATGCCTAAACCGGGTCGTCAAGCCATATGACGCCTAAATCCCATCCCATAAACCCAGAATTAAAAATACATAACACAGACTAGTATATGTAGCACTGGCAAGCATGAACTGTTTGAATGTGATGTAGACTTGAAATCTTGAATCGTTGAAGCGTACCTACACACATGAAACAGATAAACAAATACCAAGTGAAGTATGGAGGAACAAATGATACCAAATTATATTGTTAATAAGAACAAATGATTTGAAACATGTGAGCAATTATTTGATACCAATTTGAAAGAAATATAATCAAACACAATGTAAATCCAAATCTCAATAAAAAAACGCTCAATAAATCAAATATCCCCCTACATTACATACATCTCCCCCCCCCCCCCCCCCCCCTTTTGTCTCAAATAGACAATCCGATGAAAAGAAAAACCAATAATAATATCTAGCATGAGATTATAAACTAATTTGAATCAATCTGAAACAACGTGAAATCGCTAGATAATTATGAAACAACTAGCTAAATATGATCAAGTAATGACAAATGAGTAGTTAGTAAACCAATGAATCACACAAAGAATATGGCAATCTAATCAGGTGTGATAAACGGACTATATGCAAAAATCCAATTTAGAATTAATAAATCCTGCATATAAACCAGTCAGTCTAGAAACACTTCTAGCAGTACCAAAAAAATACCAAATTAAACTAGTGGATTGCAAACCAATCAAAAGTCAACACATCAGCCTGTCGTTGAAACGAGCCAGAGACATCGCTCAAACGAGTTGAAGATGTCACTCGAATGATGTACAACTCTCGTTCGCGTAAGATGGATAAGTCGCTTGAATGACTTCTTGCGACTTGCCAAAATTTTCCAGATTCCCAAAAATATGATATAATAATGCCCAGTGAAAAAATTTCCACAAATAAATTCCAGGAATGCTTGGAAGAAGCAAAATAGTTTTAAAAAAGTAGGCTTTGAACACAAAATGTAAAAACTCATAAAAACTAAAAATGTGAGTTACATGGAAACATAGTACCGATGTGCTTAAACATGGATATGGAATGAATAGGTGTGAAACTACAACAAATGAGTCACAATTCCAATACATCGAAATGATCAAGAAGCTCTAATTGATAGCGATAAATCATCAAACTCTATCGCAGCCATATGACAATAAAAGTGTGAGCTTAATGAACTAAACAAACTGCATGCACACAAATCCAAAATTTTGACGATTCTACAAACAATAGCGTCAAATTGCAATGTTTCAACATTAGCATTAGTTGTGTAAACCCCTTTAAATTTTTAATCCATCCAAACTCCCTCAATAGTATCATATTTTATTTGGAATGAACTAAACTAATTTGGCCCTTTTTCTTGCATATTGCATTTTCTTTTGGGCTCTTTTAAACGGTGGCTTTCACGACGAGTTAATTTTGAACTCTCGCAGTGCTTTCCCATGAATCACTCATCATTTTTACCAATTTAAATCCTCACGGTAAACGGTTCTTACATGCACACTTCTCCTTAAGTCTGCTTACACATAATTGACAAGATTGAGATAAGAACGCCTCACAAAATTCAAATATGCAAGAGAAGTCAAACATCCATATAAACTCATGCATGTGTGCAATGTTGGCATATATACAAAGTCGAATCAAAATGCATATCAACTTCGAAACAACTCCATATAAACAATGGTTAAGGTCATTCTAAGCATCGATAATAATGACGAAATGTCCTAGCCACATGGATAATGAAACTATGGGGGGGGGGGGGGGGGGGGGTTCAAGCACACCAATATGCCATATCAAACATGTAAACTCAAAAACAAAAATCAAAAATCTTTTTGGCTTCTTTTTATTTTGACTCAAATAAAAGAAAAATCTCTTTGTATTTTAAAAAGTTTTCTCAAAAACAAAATCTTTTTGGATTTTCAAAATTTTCTAAAAAACAAATTCTTTTTGTATTTTTCAATAAGAATTAAACAAATGAAAGCTGTAACACACAATGATACACATGCCATAATACTAGCAATGATTAAATCATGAAGCAAAATAGCATATGAAAAATAAGGGAACACTATCATCCTTTGGATTTAGCATGGGAAGAATCAATTGCACCCAAACGAGAATCATGAAGTTTAATTCCTAAAGTCACCAAATTCGATTTCCTAACCCAAGTAGGTGTAAAATGACGCATGGGGGTTTTGAGAACCGGGGAAACTTTATTCCTAAATTTCCTAGGAGCTTGTCTAAGGTCGTAACAATAACGCCTAAGGTGACCTTTACTACCATAAAACGTGCAAGTGTAGCTATGGTGGGAATGATTACCTATGTGTGAACCTTTTCAAACCTTCCTAGTGTTTCTCACACATGGGGGGGGGGGGGGGGGAATGGGAACAACTCTCTCACAAAAACCTATACCATCCCTATCTCCCTTAATTTGGACGGTGCCTAGGATCTTATCTAACCTAGACACCAAATCCAACTTGACTCTAGATGAGTCTCTCAATCAATCCTCCAACTCATGAATCCTAGACTCGAGCAAACGCCTAGACTCCTCAAACTTTAAAATCTCATTTTTCAAGGACTCCATCAAACCAAAAATATTATTTCTCTCTTTCTCCACAAACTCTAGTTTCTCTCTAAACTTCTTCTCTCGTGCCCTAAGATCCTCAATAAAACTATCATTATTTTCTATGGCACACTCATTCAACTTAGCTTGCAATTTTGAGTTAGCCTTTTTCACCTTCACCGTTTCGACATACAACTCATTAAACGCATTTTGTAACTCTTTCACATCTACCTCATCCTCATCACTCTCTTCACCCTCACTAACATGGGATACCCTCAAGACCTCCTCAAAAGTGTCATGCACATGAGAACCATCGTCGCTCAAGTGACATGCCATGAACGCAACAAAGTTATGATTAACGGGGGAACTCTCTCCCTCTTCCGAATCACTATCACATAAGGTGGCATTATAGACAATGGGTTGCTTGCCCTCTTTCTTAAGTCTAGTGGGACACTCCTTAACTTTGTGACCGTACCCCTCACACCCAAAACACTTATCCGAATCATCTCTCTTAGGCTTCTCAAACTTATCCTTATAGGTGGGATCTACTTTGTTGTTATTAAATTTTTTAAATTTCTTGGCATATTTCGATTGCTTTTGAAACTTAATAAATCTTTTTAAATTTCTTTGCCAACAAAGCAACATCCTCGAAATTGGAATCAGAATCTGAAACTTTGATTTCCTCCTTTCGAGTTTTCAAAGCAATACCCTTTTCTTTCTTAGGCACTTGCTTGGAGGTAATCATGTCGATTTCATAGGTTTTTAAGTCACCTGCGATCTCTTCTAGTTTCGTCGACTCTAACCTACCCAAGGAGTTTCAAATGGTCACTTTCGCATCAAACCTACTAGGTAACGACCTAAGGATTTTCTTAATGACGCGGTTGTCGAGAATTTTATCACCTATGTTAAATGACGAGTTGACAATATTGGACAACCTATCTTAAAACTCATCAAAAGTCTCACTCTCTAACATCCTAATGGTCTCAAACCGTGAAGTGAGATTTTGAAGTTTTGACGCCTTAATCGTGCTAGTGCCCTCGTGAGTGAGTGCCAAAATATCCCAAGCCTCTTTTGATGTTTCACAAGTCATAATTCTATTATATTCTTCTTATGTGACATGTGAAGCAATAACGTGCGGACCCTTAGAATTATATTGTGCAAGTCTATGCTCAGTTTCGGTCCATGACTCAACAGGCTTTAAACTAGTGACCTCACCTATAATAGTGACAGGGGGTGTCAAACCTTTCTCAACTGCAAGCCACACATGCTCATTGATAGATTTTAAAGCAAATCTCATTCTCATCATCCAATAAGTGTAATTAGTGCCATAAAAAACACGAGTTCGAGAAAATTTAGTATATCTAGAATTCATCTTTGAAAACAGACGGGATCACAAAATAAATAATATATGTTTTCTAGATCTGATACCAATTTGAAGAGTGCCCAATACATGTGTGTTTAAAAAAACTTTATCCAAAAATTATCCAACATTTAATTATGCACCAAACCAAGTTGTGAAAAATTCAATTCTTACTTTAAACCAATTTTATCTTCATTAATCCTAAACATGCATCTAGTGATTAAAGCAAGTAAAATAAAGTATAGAATACTCACAACACCGGATGTATGAGGAAAAAACCCAAGACGGGAAAACAACCTCGGACGGCCCAAGCCAAACAATAACTATGAATATGGATTTACAATGAATAGACAAAGACTCACTCAACGACTCGATCCCCATGGGTCTTGACACTCTTCTGATCTTTAAACACTCCTCTCACAGTGCCCACATAAAAAGTCATTCTTTTGCGATACCTATCCACAACACTCGACTCCACGAATGTCTCGGTGTCCACCGATTGTCTTTAATTCATCTACGATGTCGAACAAAATGTCCTTCTCTTTTCTTCACCATAAAACCCCTTGATGTTAAATGTGTAGAACAAACAACTTTGGTGCCGCAAGATCACGTAAACAAAAACTAATGATAACTCGGATCTTCGCAAACTCTAAGGATGTGTTTAATCTTTTAAACCTTAGAAAACATGTGCAAACAAGTTTCTAGTTCGTATACTATTTTCCAGAATGCACACTTATGAAACTCTGATAGAAACACGCTTTAAATAACAATTTAGTGCCACCTCAAATAACATGTCGTTCGAGCGACTTGGGCATCTCGTTCGAGCGAGATCCATATGTCGTTTGAATGAGCTGATGTGGCAATTTGACCTTTTCACTTTTTTGTCAAAACGTCTCTTGCAAAGGAGATCCAAATTAGTCAAACTCTATTTTGAGTATATCAGAATAAAACGTAGTGTAAACAATTAAAATACCTTTAAAAACATTTTAAAATATTTTTCTTTATAAAAATACATCCTTTTTTTTTATTTCGAGTACCATTAATTATACGCATTCATACCTGAGTGATATCGAAATGCAATTAACTTTGAAGACGATTAAACTTGCACCAATTAAAATTCGGCATGATTATTTCTTTGAAGCTTTGCCGTAACATCTTCAATTTTCTTCAATAATTCATAGACCAAGTGGGATCGTGACAAAATAAAAATCTCCCTTTGACATATTAAAAACACAGTTTTGTTCACGGAATTAAGTCAAAACAATACATGGACTCAATTAGAAATTTATGTCCTTACAAATTTCATAGCCGAATTACTATCTATGCTGCAGTGGCTAATCCGTAGAGAGAAAAATGAAGAGAACCGAACTATCCATATGCTTACTTTTTACTCTACGGAATATTCCTATCCCACATGTTTACTTTACATAAATTTTTGAATTGTTTAGAGGCATTATATTATAATCCCTCACAACATCTATATGTGTTTTTGCCCCCGTATACATTATTGTACATTTCCCAACATATAGGTATGCGCAAAGTACCTCATGATAAAATAAACATCAAAGTATGTAAAAATTAAAGAGTACCTATCTGCAACACGTCCTGCATAGTCTTGATTTTCATTATGTCTAAACCCTATACCAATAAGGACCTAAAAATATGTAGTTAAAAGAATTTCGTACTTTTAAAAATCCACTTTATCCAAAGGAACATTCGTATTTAAAAAAAGTCACCTCTCCAAAAAAAAAAGTTCGCAGTTTGAAGAAGTTACTACCTTGGATAAATCTCGTACTTTCAAAAAGTTGCTTCTTGAAAGGCTAGTCACCAATGAGTTTCCTAACTATTTTTGCCCTCCCGTATGGTTTATCGAACAACTTCTCTCTTGATCCCAAAATCTTGGTGATAGAGAACATTTGAGGTTTGTTGAGTACAACGGTATATCGAATATGATTTTGAAATTATTTAGTTCTAGGGTAAAGTGGTTTCAAACATACCTTAAAGGTTTCTCAATCCAATAAGCTCGGTATATCGTGCTCCATGGAAATAAAAAGCAATCCACCCATCATCAATTTACATCACCTAATTTGCATATAGAAAAATCTCTAGTGACACATCCTACTGACTAGAAAGAAGAAATACTCATGGGTCAATAGCTATAAAAAAAATTCAAAATTTTTTAGATGGATGGGTGATGGTTCAAAACCCCTCAAATTACAAGCTGAATGTATTTCACTTTATAAGAAAGATTAATTGTACGAATCCGCAAGTTATCGCAAAAGCAGATTCTCTTTACGTTGGATTTCCCTAACAATATTTTATTTTGAGAAAATAATAGACCATTGTCTATTATTTCCTCTCTTTTTATTCTAACAAGATGAGGGTTCACTCATGTTTACCTGAATCCAATGGGAGTCAGTTCAGCTCTACACCTTAGAAGATAATACCAAACTAAAAATACAAAAAATAAATGTGAAGGCTTACAAACCATATCTGGTGACCGTTTACAAACCCGAGGCCTCCCAAAGGGGTTGCTACATCATCTCCAGTCGGTGTAAATGTGAAGGTTTTATCACCTCTCCCTCTTCTTCCAAACATGACTAGAGACATCATTTCTTTTACATAAAGGGGTGGGAACATGAAGAGCACAACGACCTCATAGGCCATTTGTTTACCATCCCCTTGACCTGGATCATACACGGTATGAGTGATCACATCATCTCGTTTGATTAATTAGTTATGTTATTATTATTCTTTTTCTAAGTATTATTCTGATTGACATCTATTATATTTCATGAATCTTTAATGATCTAGCAAACATACCCGCTAATCGAAAGTCACGAGTAGAAGAACCCTCAGGAAAGAATTTCCCTTTAAATATCTTTATGATTTGAATAGTTTGAAGGAGTTGAGCTTCCTATCAAGAGACAAAGAGATCCACGATGGGATACACTTCATCGTGGGGCTGAGACTGAGGAGGGTCGTCTCCTCCTTTTGCATTTTACACGTGAATACATTACTCATTCTTTAGGAATTCATTTATTCTGTCGATCGACTTTTATCTTTGTCTTGATTACACTAATTTACACTTTAACATATTTTTTTATACATCTCTAGCTTTTGAGGCAATGATATGTCGGGGATACCAATAGGCTCTTGAGAGGTTGTCTCAAAACCTTCCAACTCTATTGCCTGCCTCTGTCTCTTTGACCCTCAAATAAACCTAAGCCAACTCTCCAGCTTGTAGTGAATTAGTGGGGGAACCAGTCATCCCCCTTAATGTAGTTGATGAATATACCTCCTTCATTCAGCTTAAGAAGGAGGGGCCCTTATAAAGTTAGCATACAAAATGGCCTTTGGAGGGGGAAGCACTCCCACTTCTATGCGCCAAAGGATGATCGTAAATGATGAAGACACCTAGGGCAACAATGATAGGATTCCCTAGGCTGAAGAGGGGTTCAATGGCCCTATGTTTAAGGTATTATGATGCTAATGAGAGATATATGGACTTTTAAAATTCTTAACTCACGAAGTACCTCAATCGGATGGGTGGGGGGCAATCGATTTTTTAAAGGTGCTCATTTAGTTGTCCTCCAAGGTGAATACTTTACCTTTATTTTTTCTTTGATCATAGTTTCATTGTGTCATTTACTAAATTAAACCTTGACTTCTTTGCGTAGGTGAGCTACATCGGGGTCTATATGTTCCAAAAGGGGAAGAGGAACCATGATGATTCCTGGGATAAAATATGAACTGGAGCACTAAAAAAAGGTTAAGAATGAAGTCGATTCTTCCATTGAGACTGCTCGAAAGGAGTAGGATGCTGAGAAGACTGCTAGGAAAACTATTAGGCATGAGGTTATTGTGCTCAAGACTCATCTGGCATTAGAGGTTTCTGATTTGAGGAGGCTCCTTAATCTTTGTACCATGTATTATAAGGAGGAGGCTCTAAAGGGTGAAAGGGACTTGAACTCATTTTTCAGGTTTAGATACCAAAATTCCTTCATTCTGTCGGACTACTATGGTGTAATTGAGTACCAATATTTCCTAAACGGGTACAGTGAACAGATCAACTAGGTGAAGGCAACTCATCGTGAATAGTACCTTTCGACCTTTAATCCTAGTGACTTAGAGATAAAAGAGGAACCCATGACTTCTCCTACTTTATTGGATAAGGTCCTCTATGCTTAGTATAGGAGTTGTTAATTGTTCATTATCCCCCCAACACACTATGAAGGTCAAGACTTTTGGACCTCCATGTTGGAAGAGATGAGATAAATCATGACACGCCTCCTCTCTTCAGTTCCCCTTCCCCTTAGCAGTTTCTTCTATAATATATTCCTTTCCCTATTTTGACTTTTAATTTCTTCAACCCTATAATAATGTCTTTATTGGTTTCGCCCCACACTAAAATCACCTTCAAGTTTTCTTTTCATATTATTACGTGTTTCCTTATTTAGTCCTTTCTCTACTTTGTTTACTCTGAATAATTTATGGATTAAGGATTTTTATCCCCTTCGCATTTACTTTATTATGAAAAACCATTCATGTAATAGTTTGAAGGGTCTATTCGTACATGGTTGTTAGATTGAACAACTCTGATCATAATTAAGTTTGTTTATACACGATCGACGAGCCTTGTTATTCTCAGTGAACACATTGCATTATTATTGTTTATAAATGAGTGACAAATCACTGTGTTTACAAATGATTGAAAAATCGTGTTATCCTGAATGACTGAGTTAATTTATTGTTATTTTTTATACAACTTTGATTGCCGATGTTATTTATACTCCAAAGGACAATTGGCCAAGTGTGGTATAAACGACCATTTATGCTCCGATCACTAGTTTTTTAAAAATAAAAATTGTAGTTGAAATTTTGAAATATTTTCTCTATGTAACAACACTCCAGCCTTATTTCATCCTTATTCGCCCCATACTCCCTCTTTTTCATTTTAAAATAACGTAATGAATAGTAATAACCAATCTTGACTCGGAGTTCATCCATTATACTCGAAAGGCCTCGCTATATAGATTGGATGAAATATAGTTGTTGTGATTTAAACTTTTGGATTAGCCAAGTTGTTATGTACGAAGGCTATGATCCTAAAAAAGTCGTACATGAACATCGTATGACATTAACCATCTTCCTCAAAGAGGTAGGTTCATAAATTGGCATAATAAGAATGCTTAGGGGGTAGGAGAAGAACAAGTGGAGAAATAGTCATTCGAAAAACCTAATTTTATTGATAACGTAGTTATTCAAGGATACAATGAAGCAAACGTGATTGATTATAGAATCCAAAATAACTTAGAGTAGGAAACTGAAAAAACATAAATAAGAAATATTAAATGCAACACTATTGATGAGTGGCAGTTGCCTCAGATCGCTTACTGGTAGAATTGTTTTAGGTTTTTGATGATCCATGGGCATGGTACACTTGCCCTTCATGATCTCTAAGGTGATATATTCCCAACCAAATGATTCAGTGACCACATAGAATCATTTTGAGTTGTGAGGTAACTTCCCATGGCTTAGAAACTTCGTGGATTGAGTCGTCGTTCTGAGCACAAGATCACCCACTTGAATGGTCCCGTTCTTAACCTCTCGATAGTAGTATAGTGCAGATTTTTGTTGGGCTTATGTTACCCCTAGAGAAGTTTCCTCCCTTTATTCATCCAAAAAGTCTAGGTTCTCTCGTGTCTTCTCCCCATTTTCTTCAGTGTTGAAGCATTGTACCCTTATTGACTGGACTTTAATTTCTCTGTCGACAACAACTTATGTGTTGTATCTAAGGGTGTAGGGTGTGGACTCCATCGACACCTTGCTATTATTCTTTATTCCCATAAGACTAAATATAAATTATCTACCCAGAGACCCTTGGAGTTATTCAGCTCCATTTTGATTCCATGGAGTAGCGTTCGGTCTGTCACCCCGACTTAACCTTTGCACCAGGGGTGCCTTGGAGCAGACTAGTATTATTTGATCAGGAACTGATCTCATAAGTTGTCAACTTGAACGGTGTGAAATTTCCTCCCGTTATTTGTAATTGTCGCACTCGGTACGCCAAATAAATTCATGATGAATTTCAACAGAAAATGGAGTATCTTTTGGTCTATGATTTTGGCAAGTAGTTCTACCTCCACCGACTTGATCAAATAGTCTATCACCACTAGTAGGAATTTTCACGGACCATTTCATGTTGGAAATAGTCCCAAGAAATCCATCCCCATAACAAAAACACTAAGGTGATACAATCGCTTCAAGTTCTCAATCCAAAAGCTCGGTATATCGTGCTCCATGGCAATAAAAAGCAATCCACCCATCATCGATTTACATCACCTCATTTGCATATAGAAAAATCTCTAGTGACACATCCTACTGACTAAAAAGAACAAATACTTATGGGTCAATAGCTATAAAAAAGATTCATAAATTTTTATATGGATGGAGATTGGTAAAAAATCCCTCAAATTACAGGTTGAATGTATTTCTCTTTATAAGAAAGATTAACTGTACGAATCCATAAGTTATCACCAAAGCAGATTCCCTTTACGTTGGATTCCCCTAACAATATTTTATTTTTAGAAAATACTATACCATTGTCTATTATTTCCTCTCTTTTTATTCTAACAAGATGAGAGTTCACTCCTGTTTACCTGAATCCAAAGGGAGTCAGTTTTGCTCTACCCCTTAGAAGATAATACCAAACTAAAAATATAAAAAATAAATGTGAAGGTTTACAAACCATAGCTGGTGACCGTTTACAAACCAGCGGCCTCCCAAAGGGGTTGGTACATCATTTCCAGTCGGTGTAAATGTGAAGGTTTTTTCACCCCTCCCTCTTCTTCCAAACACGACTAGAGACATCATTTTCTTTACATAAAGAGGTGGGAACATGACGAGCACAACGACCTCATAGGCCATCTATTTAGCATTCCCTTGACCTGGATCAAACATGGTCTGAGTGAGGACATCATCTCCTTTTATTTATTAGTTATGTTATTATTATTCTTTTTTTGAGTGTTATTCTGATGGACATCTATTATATTTCATGAATCTTTAACGAGCTAGCAAACCTACCCACTAATCGAAAGTCGCGAGTAGAAGAAGCCCTCAGCAAAGCATTCCCCTTTCAATATCTTTATGATTTGAATATATTGAAGGAGTTGAGCTTCCTATCAAGAGGCAAAGAGGTCCACAACGGGAGATACTTCATCTTCGGGATGCGACTGAGGAGGGTCGTCTCCTCCTTTTACATTTTACACGTTAATACTTTCCTCATTCTTTAGGTATTCATTTATTGTGTCGATCGAATTTTATCTTTGTCTTGATTGCACTAATTTACACTTTAACATATTTTTTTATACATCTCTAGCTTTTGAGGAAATGGTATGTCGGGGATACCAATAGGCTCTCGAGAGGTTGTCTCAAAACCTCCCAACTCTATTGCTCAAACAAACCTAAGCCAACCCTCCAGCTGGTAGTGGATGAGTGGGGGAACCAGTCATCCCCCTCAATGTAGTTGATGAATATACCTCCTTCATTCAGCTATAGAAGGAGGAACCCTTGTAAAGTAGGCGTAAAAAATGGCCTTTGGAGGGGGAAGCACTCCCACTTATGGGCGCCAAAGGCTTATTGTAAATGATGAAGACACCTAGGCCAATGATGATAGGATTCCCCATGATAAAGAGGGGTTCAAAGGCCCTATTCGTAAGGTATAATGATGCTAATGAGAGTTATATGACCTTCTAAAATTCTTAACTCATGGAGTACCTCAATCGTCTAGGTGGGGGGAAATCGATTTTGTTAAGGTGCATATCTAGTTGTACACCAAGGTGAACACTTTACCGTTATTTTTTCTTTGATCATAGTTTCATTGCGTCATTTACTAAATTGAACCTTGACTTCTTGTGTACAAGTGAGCTACATGGGGGTCTATATGTTCCAAAAGGGGAAGAGGAGGTCCGGTGAGGCCATGATGATTACTGTGACAAAATATGAACTGGAGGCCTTAAAAAAGGTTAAGAATGAAGTTGATTCTTGCATTAAGACCGCTCAAAAGGAGTAGGATGTTGAGAAGACTACTAGGAAAGATGTAAGGTAGGAGGTTATTGTGCTCAAGACTCATTTGACAATTGTGGTTTCTAATTTGAGGAGGCTACTTGATCATAGTAGCAAGTACAAGGAGGTGGCTCTGAAGGGTGAAAAGGACGTGAACTCATTGTTCAGGTTTAGATACCGAAATTCCTTCATTTTATCGAACTCTTGTGGGGTAATTGAGTACCAATATTTCCTAAACAGGTAAAGTGAACAGATCAACCAGGTGAATGGAACTCACCCCGAATAGTAACTTTTAACCTTTAATACTAGTGACTTAGAGATAAAATAGGAACCCATGACTTCTCCTACTTTCTTGGATGAAGTTTTCTATGCTCAGTGTTAGGAGTTGTTAATTGTTCATTTTCCCCCAACACACTATGAAGGTCAATATTTTTGGACCTCCATCCTGGAAGAGATGAGATAAATCATGACACGCCTCCTCTCTTCATCTCCCCCTGCCCCTTAGTAGTTTCTTCTATAATATATGCCTTTCCCTATTTAGACTTTTAATTGCTTCAACCCTATAACATTGTCTTTATTGGCTTCGCCCCACACTAAAATCACCTTTAATTTTTCTTTTCATATTATTAGGTGTTTCCTTATTTAGTCATTTCTCTACTTTGTTTACTCTGAATAATTTATGGATTAATGATTTTTTCAACCCCCTTCACATTTACTTTATTATGAAAAACCATTCATGTAATAGTTTGAAGGGTCTATTCGTACATGGTTGTTAGACTGAACTGCTCTGATCATAATTAAGTTTGTTTATACACGATTGATGAGCCGTGATATTCTCAGTGAACACATTGCTTTATTATTGTTTATAAATGAGTGACAAATCATTGTGTTTACAAATGGTTGACAAACCATGTTATCCTGAATTATTGAGTTAATTTATTGTTATTATTTATACAAGTTTGATTAACCATGTTATTTATACTCCAAGGGTCAATTGGCCAAGTGTGGTACAAATGGCCATTTATGCTCTAATCACTAGTTTTTTAAAAATAAAATTGTAATTAAAATTTTGAAATATTTTCTTTATGTAACAACACTCCAGCCTTATTTCATCCTTATTCACCCCATAGTCACCCTTTTTCATTTTAAAATAACGTAATGATTAGTAATAACCATTTTTGACTCGGAGTTCATCCATTGTACTCGAAAGGCCTCGCTACGTAGATTGGATCAAATATAGGTGTTGTGAGTTAACTTTAGGATTAGCCAAGTTGTTATGTACTGAGGTTATGATCCAAAAAAACATACATGAACATCGTCTGACATTAACCATCTTCTGCTAAGAGGTAGGTTCATAAATTGGCACGCTAAGAACGCTTAGGGGGTAGGAGAAGAACAAGTGGAGAAATAGTCATTCATAAAAACCAATTTTATTGATAACGTAGTTATTCAAGGATACAATGAAGCAAATGTGATGGATAATAGAGTCTAAAATATCTTAGAGTAGAAAATTGAAAAAACATAAATAAGAAATATTAAATGCAACACTACTGCCGAGTGGCGGTTGCCTCAGATCGCTTACTGGTAGAATTATTTCAGGTTTTTTATGATCCATGGGCATGGTACACTTGCCCTCCATGATCTCTAAGGTGATATATTCCCTACCAGATGATTCAGTGACCACATATCATCATTACGAGTTATGAGGTAACTTCCCATGGCTTAGAAACTTCGTGGATTGAGTCGTCGTTCTGAGCACAAGATCACCCACTTGAATGGTCCCGTTCTTAACCTCTCGATAGTAGTATAGTGCAGATTTTTGTTGGGCTTATGTTACCCCTAGAGAAGTTTCCTCCCTTTATTCATCCAAAAAGTCTAGGTTCTCTCGTGTCTTCTCCCCATTTTCTTCAGTGTTGAAGCATTGTACCCTTATTGACTGGACTTTAATTTCTCTGTCGACAACAACTTATGTGTTGTATCTAAGGGTGCAGGGTGTGGACTCTATTGACCCCTTGCTATTATTCATTATGCCTATAAGACTAAATATAAATTATATGCCTAGAGACCCTTGGAGTTATTCAACTCGATTTTGATTCCATGGAGTAGCGTTCGGTTGCCACCTCGACTTAACCTTTGCACCGGAGGTGCCTTAGATCAAACTAGTAATATTTGATCAGTAACTGATCTCATTACTTGTCAACTTGAATGGTGTGAAATTGCCTCCCGTTATTTGTAATTGTTGCATTAGGTACGCTAAATAAGTTGATGATGAATTTCAACAGAAAAGAGAGGATATTTTGGTCTGTGATTTTGGCAAGTTGTTCTACCTCCATGGACCTGGTGAAATAGTCTATCACCACTAGTAGGAATTCTCACGGACCTTTTCATGTTGGAAATAGGACCAAGAAATCCATCCCCATAACGCAAATCACTAAGGTGAGACAATCGCTTCAAGTTATTCAGTTAGTCGATCGATATCATTGGCCATCCTATGGCATATGTCATGGGTTTTTGAATTGTCTTGGGTATACCTTTTCATCATTGGCTAATAGCAACTTTTTGTTATTGATCGTTGTGCCAGGCTCCTCCTGTCGGGGTGTCGTCCACATGCTCCATCGTGTAAACCGGGCTTAATAGTTTCAATCTCATTGGGTTGGACACACGAAATTATCGATTAGAAATATCCTTCGTGATATAATATTCCTTGATACATCAAGAATATTGTGGCCTTAATGCTCACTTTTTGAGCTTCTATCAGATCATTTAGGAGCATTCCTTCTATGATGAACGAATCGTACTTAACCATTTAGATGGGACCAAGCCCCATGAGACCAACTGCACTTTCCTCCTCTATCTGAATACATAGCTTATCCAGGATCTCCATTAGTAGAATCCTAGGATCGATTGAGATAAGTTTCAAGAGGTGTTCGTCTGTCGCATTCTCTTCCCTAGGAGTGCTTGATGTTGAATGCCTTAAATTAACCATTTATCTGGTGAAACTTCTTTATAGATGCCATTATTTTCTTCACTTTTACCTTATAATTCTTGATCGGTTATTGGACTACGAAATTTGAGTCACTCAAGAACTTTACCTGTTCTGCATTGATGATAAGGGTAAGGCAAGCTTCTGCGATCAAAACTTTATATTAGTCTTCATTATTAGAGGCCTTGAAGTTGAACCACAACTCATATTCTACATTTCCACCCTCTGGTGTTTCCATTATCAGTCATTCTCTTAATCCTTCTTTGTTTGACAACCTGTATATGTCGATCATCCAAACTGTCTTATCTTTCTCCACCCCCCGCATTATTTCTTTGCTTCCATCATTCAAAAATTATGTGACGAAGTCAGCTATGACCTATCTTTTTACTTTAACCTTGGCATTTTATCCTATGTTCAATTCCCCTAAGTCTACTTACCACTTTATTACTCTTCCAAAGAATTTTGGCTTATGGGGAACCTGCCTCTGATGGGAATATTTTATAACCATAATTTCATATTCTTGGAAATACGGTCCTAATTTTTATGATGTTATGACCAAAGAGAATGCTAACTTATCTAGGACTAGGTATAGTTGTTTCGATCTTCTAAACACCATACTCACGTAGTATATTAGGCACTAAATCCATTCGTCTCTCAAATCAAAACTGATTTGATCGTTGTAGAGGAGATGATGAGATACGCATAAAGGGTTTCCCCGACCTTGGTTTTGAGAAAAAGGGTACGTCTACCAAATAGGCCTACAGATCCTAAAAGTCATTCTCGCATTCGTCCTTTCAGACGAAGGACTTTATTAGTGTCCTAAATAAGTCAATGCAATTTTTTTAGGAACTGATTTAGTATGGATACCTTTTTGGTCAAGGATTATACCTATTTTACTATCCTCGGGCTTATCATGTTTAGGATGACTTGGATCTTTTTTAGGTTTTCTTTTATCCCTATCTATGTGATAATAAACCCCATAAGCTTTCTCGATGCCAGGTCAAATTCACACCTCTAAGTTTAACTTCATTTTGTATATATTGAGGATCTTGAAGGCCTCTTCGAGATTTACAATGTACTTCTCCCTTTTTAAACTATTTACTAGCATATCGTCCATGTAGACTTCCATCGTCTTACCTATATTATCTTCAAAAATATTTTTTACTGACCATTGGCAAATTGACCCTGCATTTTTCATCCAAAAAGGTAATATATTGTAGCAGTGAGTCCCCCGAATAGCTATAAACAACGCCTTTTCTTCATACCTTAGTGTTATCCTAATTTGGTTGTACCTGGAGTATGCATCTATAAAGGCGAGTGTCTCGTGACCCCCCATAAGATCCACCAGAGCGTCAATCCTTAGGAAGGGGTACACATAATTCAGACAGACTTTGTTGAGGTCTGAGTAGTATATGTACAATATCAATTTCCCATTTGGATATTTAACCATCACTGCATTGCATAACCATTCAAGATATTTAACTTTTCAAATAGACTTTGCCTCTAGGAACTTTTCTACCTCCATATGTGCTTCCTAGGTCCTCTCTTATGTGAATATCCCCTTCTTCTATCGAGACGATCCTTTGTCAAATAGGGCCTCAGCTGATGGGTCAATATCGAGGCATCGATGTCCAATATATCTTCGTGTCTCCATTCACACATCATGTGATTCTTCTTAAAAAACTGGATTAACTTTTTTATTTTATCCTCTTTTAGTAATGATACCACATATACCACTCTCTCTGTAGGTCTTCGTATAGGAGTATGGGTATGAATTCTTCCACCGAAGAACCTATTCTGACCTCATTCTCAATTCTAACCCATCGATATTGAAGGCCCCTTTATTCCTTTTAATGATTCAAAGTAACAGTTTATGGCCCACGATTGGCTGCCTCACACCATCTATTTCCCTCTTGACATTGGAAATCGAAAGGTAAAGGACTTGACTAATAGTACGACATCCAGACGAATAAGGGTTATTTTCCTTATGATTAAGTTGTATGCTGAGGGAGCCCTCTGACCACCAAAAATTCTACTTTTAGGGTGACGAACCACTCTCCCTTCCCGATTGTGAATGACAGCTCCATGGACCCCTTCGAATAATTCTATTCCTTGAAAAAAAAATTGGACCCTGCACTGGCTTCAGGTGTGTCCCTATCTTCATCACTCATTGTAGATTAGGTCGGCTGAGCTTCCAGTATCAATCATGATCTTTTCCACCGTCGAGTTGGATAACTCTATTTTCATTAGGAGTGGGTCGTCATGAGGCGTAATGAAGTCTTTAGAGTCATGGGGAGTAAAAACTACATCTTCCCAGTACTCCCTAGATCTCCCAACTTGTATGTCTAGTAATTACCTTTAATGGCTTTAGTAGGATTTTCTATATAAAGTTGACTCTCCTCTCGACACGAACCCTCTAGATATTATTCCAATTCACATACTTCTTTGGCAATGCTTGTATCCCTCTTATATTCACTTCTCGGCTCCCTTTTTTATTCTTGCTCTTATGTTCGATTCTCATGTTTTCAATTCAATCGTCTTCTAGAGGGACCCCCCTCGGGATAAATTCCCTTATGTATTGCATTTGCACTAGCACCTCAATTTTTCTTTTAAGGTGTATGAAATTATTTATGTCATGGTCGTAGTCCGTGTGGAACTAGTAGTACATGTTGGATTTGGGCTTCATCAGTTGGTTCCTCGGCCTTTTTGTCCAGTTCCTCATCCTGGGATCCTCTATGGTGTTTAGGAGCCTACCAATTGTGGTGTTAAGCAAAATGAACTTCTCAATCTGATTTTGATATAACATTGGGCCTCCCTTCAGTACTGGTTATCTTCTTTTCCCCCTTTTTATTCATACATCTATTTTCTGCATTCCTCTTCACACTTCCTATTCCTATGTTCTTCATCATATCATTTTTACCCACGTCCCTTGAGAGGTAGATTTACAGCCGACTACTTAGGCTATTCTCAACATGGATGTGTTTCTCTACCATCTTCATGAATTCAGTTATGTTAGCTGGGGGTTGGAAAGTTCCTCCAGGAAGGCTGAAATGGCTACCTTTTTATTTGGATGGTCTGTGTGGAGTAGATCTCCATTGAACCTCTTGATGTACTCCCGGAGACATTCCTCCACAATTTGTAAGACATTGAACATATGTTTCATGGTCTTTCGAATGGGCTCTAATACCAACAAAGTGGCGAACAAATCTCTCAAAAATCTCCTTGAAGAAGTTAATTGAGTTTAGGGGAAGTCGATTGAACTATGTCCTTACTAATCCTTTTAACGTGGTGGTGAACGCCATGCACCTTAGCGGGTCTGGGCTGGCCATAAAATCCATATGGGCCCCATAATGATCGTCATGATCCCATGGGTCAGACGTGCCTTAAAAGAGTCAATTGTAACACCTCGCGCATTCTGCCAAGTGAGGTGACCATCCGCCATCACCAAACTACGTTGGGCGTCACTAAATAAGTCATCATTCTAAGCATGTGATAGATATATGAGACATTAAAAACTTTTTCCAAAAGATAATATTAAAATTTATCGAACAAATATAACCAGTCATACAAATTAAAATCCATCACCATGTTATCTCCAAAATAAATCCAACTCCAAATTATTAAAACTCAAATGAAATAGTAAAACTATAAATATATGACTGAAACAATAAATAATTATGGAACCGATTGACCCACCAAGTCATTAAATAAAAGTCTCATATTAAAAGCGATGAATTGCAAATAAATCAAACTACTACTAAAGTGAAAAAAATAAATATCCAATTGTACAAACAAATTCTCCAATCCATCCTATACAGCTACTCTAGCAACTATACCTAAAATGTTAGTCAAAGCAATGGTCGGAGGCCTCCACATGAACACTAACTTTTCCTCTCAATTAGGCTTCGTGAACCCAGACATAAGCATCATACATGATAAATATCACAATAAAGAATTTTAAATTAAACGACATAATTAAATGCGAATAAATCAACACGACACTAATTACCCACATATTAAACCACCCCACTATTCATGTTTAATTATTTAAGTTACAAGATTTCACTTAATCAGGGATACTAACTTAATTTATTGCGTTTACATAAATATATTATTAGAGTGACGTCACTATAACCAACCGACCTATCTATGGATCCCGAACATATTCGGGCCCACCTAAAGTCGCCAATCCACCACATCCATTCCCCTCACTATAGCCATCCGACTCAATTTCGTTAGCCCTAAACATATTGGTCATGTTCCACATATGACACATTGTAGAAACCCAACCCAATTCTCGTTAGCCCTACACAAATTGGCGACGCCAACACACATCCACGTCACTATAGCCATCTTACCCAATTTCCTTACTTCAACACATATTAGCAATGCAAATCCATTTTAATAACCTTTATTTTTCTTAGGAATTAGTTATTAATTTATTGTCAATTCATCTTTTTCCCTATTAACCCCGCCCTTTATTTCGAGCAATTCAGCCTAAATCATCCGTAGTCCCATACCTAGAGACCCCCCAAAATACTAGTATTTCCTAGCCTATTACTTAGGAAGAATACCATCGCACCTAGGCTAACGGAACAAAGAAACGGCGTACCATCTATCCCGACCCAAGAAATACCTAACTGTATGAACCTACACTCACTAGTCCCATACCTAGAAAGCGTTAACAACAACGACGCTTACTTACTAGTCCCATACCTGACCAGCAACCTAAAAATACGGGTAAAAGCATAACTATCGAAAAAGCGTACCATTCCCGCGATGTCGAAATATTAACATAAGAAACATTCAATTAAAACAAATTTTTTCAATGTATATCTACAATTCTTCCAATTAATTCCCGATTTCAATATTATCCAAATTACACCCTTTTAATTATATAAGTAAAAAAATCTTACCAATCGTTACACAAGTTGTAAAAGTTCATAATTTTTATACGAGTGATATTTTACCGGTTAACATAAGATTTTGTTTTTAACATGCATATACACATATTATGCAATAATAAATCCAATATACAATCTACACACAAGAATTGTGATTTTTCGAGTCGAAACATTATTTCAAATTCCTATTTTTCTTTAATTTTAAATGCAAAATGTCCCACAACTCTATCACAATCCAAATCTCCAATCTAAGAATGCGATTATTTCAAGTCTTATATTATATTTATATTTGAATAACAACCCCGTAATTATTTTCACTTTCCCAAATTAGTCTTCCTAATTTTTAAGAAAAACACAATTTATTAATGTTTAGGCAATATCTAAAATGCATAACACTTAAGGGGAACAATAGAAGTATTCATCCCTATGAATAAGTCATCTTTAAAATCTCATTACATGGTTGCATTTTTCTCACAAAAATAGAAAAGACACGTTATTAGTCATTCTTGAGGAAACCTGACTTAGAACTTCAAATATTGGTTTGGAACTTTTTTTTTAATGCGGTTTAGGTTTTGTACAAGAGAGGAAATAATAATTTGGGAGATTACTGCTTTTTGAGAAGCGTTAAAAGTGTTTTAAAAATTCAAAATTTTGTCCATAATATAAAGGATTTAATGAAATAGTCATAATCAAACACAAAAACACATAACTCAGTTCCATACGATCGCAACGTCTGAATTCGTTGAAATTTTGATATGTTCTAGCCGAAGGTGAGGCGAAGCCACTATCAAAAAATTAGCTTGGTCGAACATCGTTAAGGTCAGTTGCATAACATTTTAGGTATCATACCATCGAATTTTCTTGTATTTTGGATGGGTTCTAGTTGATGGCAAGACAAAGTCGTGTAAGAAAAATCAACCCGATCGGACATCGTTAAGATCGTCTACATCACATTTTGGAGATTGGACCATCGAAGTTCTAATCCTCCTTAGGTCGGCTCCTCCCCCTAAGAACCCTTATTTCAATAATTAAATGAAATCTAAAATTCAATATTTTTAAGTAACACCCATCATGAAAATTTTCATAAAACCCAACTCATTTGAAAATTCCAATTTCAGCTAAAAAATTATTTCGACTTACCCAAAAAATATGTGTGCGATATAAAATGGAAGGGGTGGGAATATTTTGAATATTCACTAAAACCAAAGTCGAAAATCAAGATACCCTATACCCAATGGAGTTTTCTCCTTCCTAGTATTTTGAGTCACCCCACACTCACCCTTAAGCTACATTTCTTTAACCAAAAAGGTGAACTCGTCATGAAGAGATCCTGCATCCCAATAGACACTGCCGAAACCCTATGCTTCTTCATTTGTTCCCCCTAATAACCTAAAATATAAGGGATGGAAATATTTTAAATATTTTCTAAAACCAATGTCCAAAATCAAGGTACCTATGCCCATTAGAGATTTCTCCCTCCATATATTTTGTGTTTCACCACACTCACAATTAATCTACCTCTCTTTAACTAAGAAGACTAACTAGTCATGAAAGGATCCTACACCCTAATAGATGCCACCAAAACACTACATTTCTACGTCTTGTCCACCAATCGACGTAAAATAGAAGGGATGGGAATATTTTGAAGCTTGAATAAAACCAAGGAAAAAATAAAGGCACCTATAGCTACTAGATAATTCTCCCTCCCCCTATTTTAACTCACCCCACACTCACACTTAAGATGCCTCTATTCAACAAACAAGGTTAATAAGTCGTGAAGAGATCCTACACCCCCAATAGAAGTCATCAAATCCTTGGGTTTCTACGTCTGGTCCACCTAGCAACCTAAAATAAAAGGGACGGTAATATTTAGAATCTTTGTTAAAACCAAAGTCAAAAGTCAAGATACCATGCATCCCATCGAAGTTTTCTCCCTCTTTGTATGTTAAATCACCTTATGTTCACACTCAATATTGTTACCTGTAGTTCCCACTAACAAAGAAGGATAGCCAATCGCGAGGTAACCAATCCCCTTCCCCAATATCTTTATCTTCTTGGTGTCTTAATTACAATACTTTCACAATCAACTATATTAGGTCCCCATTCAACAAGAAGGTTAATTAGTCGTGAGGTAATCTTAAAAAATGTTCGTAGTCCTTACACAACCTCGAGCACCCATCAGTCCTGCACCACATCACTAGGTTCTCTCTTACCATAGGTCCACATGTAACCTCAACACAAATATTATGGGTTTTGATAATACATTCCATCCCTTTTGGTGAATAACCTAACCCCTTGTGCCATCACAGACCAATCAGACAATCAATTTCGATGAAAAGTATCCGCACGCGCACCCTCTTAGTTGATATCCTTTGTGGACATTTGTATTCCAATCTAGGTGTTTATTATTTATCCATAATCCTTAATGTCACATCATTTTCATAAAGAACTAACTTCTCAAAATTAGAAGAAATTCCTTAAAAATCCTGACTTCGGTGGTAGGAAAACCCTAAACCTCTCACTATCGTGGGGGAACTCGTTTAAATATATAAATCTTGGCCCACCATCGATGTAATCAGCATTAAAAAGTACCTTATGTATTCAAACGCCATTTATAAAAAAAAATTTGCCCATTTGTGCTTCACTCCAAAAGTCGAATCCAAGTGTAGCCCCGATTAAGTTGATTTACACTAAATAACACTTTACGAACATTTTGGACCTGCCCAGCAATATAATTTGAGAAATTTTTGAAGAAAAAGTTGTACATGTTTTAAATAAATTTCTAATGGTAAAGTATAAGAACCAATCGGAGCTTGTATCAAAATCCAAGAGTCCCTGGACTGATGAAATTCAAACTACCCACCCCTTAAAGGGTACTTTTGAGCTACCAAATTTCATTATTTATTAAGTTGGGATCCATAAACAGATAGAGCTTTAAATTGTCTTTACAATAGTGAAAATCACAGGTTAATCAAAGTTAAAGTAAAAAATTATGAAGATAATACAAAACTGCGACAAAATGCGAATGAAGGCCAAATCCTTTAGTCGTTCGGCTAAAGGCCCTTTGAGTCCTTATACCGATCAGTAGCCCCCCACCCTAAGGGATGATTACAAAATCTTTCCTAATATTTTATTTGTTTTATATATAGAACACCATCCAAATCTATGGCCCGCATCCTTCTTTTGAAAGGAAAAAGGACTCGCCTAGTTTCCAATAAATAGAGGTCCCTACCTCTCATTTTAATCACTTCGAAAATCACCGAGGGAACTTCGAAAATTGTAGAGATCCTGAAAACTTATTTTCATAACTTTCTTTTCCCTTGAGAATCCGAGAAATGAAAGCTCATTCTACTAGTCCCAAGGATCTCAAACTTCCTTAATGTCTATTTCCCTGGAAAGGAAAGCTCGTACTTCCGCGAAGTCACTTCCGACTCCCAAAAAGAGTAAAACCTTTATACAAAATTTGAAAAACCAAAAACTTCTAATCAAAGGTCTGTGAAAATAAAAACATAAAAATACAAAACTCAAGACTTATAATCAAAGCTCCGTCTGGGGAAAAAACACCAGAAAAAATAGGACAATTTCCCTGTAAAAAAAAGTTGCCTTTTTTCACTAGAGTAAAGAAACTCTGCCCAAATTTTTGGGAAATATACACCACATACATACATTGAAATAAATAATACTTATTTTTGTAATTCATTTAGCCCGGCCCCCATTTAGGAGATCGGATATGCAATTTACAGGGTTTATATTTTAAAGTCTGGTTTATAACCTAGATCCTATGTTAGTTGACTTGACATGCTCATATGTTAGAAATTCTGCAACGATAATTACATGACATGAAAAAAATAATTTTTAGAATAATTGTGAGGAAAGTATCTATGATCCAAGTAAGTTCAAAACTTTTCATCGAGCCATTCTAAAATAAGACTACTCCCACCAATTCTCCAAACAAGTAAAGCTCATCCATGCAACGCCACCCAAATGTGTGGTTTCGTATCCAAATACTCGTCAAACTTTGGCCTATGATTTTAGATTATTTTAATACATAAATATATCAATCCATCACAACAGAAATTCCATACTCTCTCTAATACTGTAATGATTTATAATTTATACTTCATTTCCTATCGTCGATAGTTGTAACTATGCCCCATTTATTGGAGATACGTTGGCTTTGATCTACGTCTCCTATTGT